>CM061271.1:50415000-52922500 GCA_030848825.1 Tadarida brasiliensis | reverse complement strand
ATCCCATAGATACCACACAGTGAAATACTGTCAAGTAAATTGTTTATAGCAAAGGATCAATGAACTACATGTGGACTGAAAACCTCTGAATAAAGTTCCAGGAAACACCTTATCCTTCTCCCTCCCCGAAAAAAATCAAACAGGTAGAGAGCAAAGTACCCTTCTTTTCTTCTTAAGAATTTTATGCTAGAAACTCAGAAACTATACCCATACGTATTACTGAATAAACTAAAAGAGAAGTAGCTAATAAAAGAAGTCAATTGTTAAATGGATAATAATAAAATAGCAAAGCACTAATGTAAACTCACAATGATATTTGAAAGACATCTTTTCCAAGAGCAGAAGCCAGTCCAAGAGGTTTTCATAAACATCATTGTACTCACAAACACCTATATAACAACTAAGCATTACATGATTCTTCATAGTTCAAAACTTTTTCATATATGTAATTTCATCTAATCCTTACCTAATAAAATAAGATAGGATTATCACCACTTTACAAATAAGGATAATAAATTCAGAATATTAAGTGACTAAACTAAGTGATATACTTTGATACTATGCTAACAAAACTACTTTTCCCAGAATTTCCTTCTCTATATGGTTTCAGGTTAGGATTAACCACAGGAGAAATTTGTATACACTTTGGGAGCTGCAAGTAAAGCAGCCGCCTTTTCACTCCAAAGGTAGTTATTGATTAGAGGTAGTGAAAGACAGAAAGGTATGGGCAGTTTGTCCTTATTTATCCCCACTCTACCTCTAGCTCACCTTCCCAACCATGCTCAAGCCTATCACCAGATGGTCAAACCCCACAGAGGTGGTAGCAAACAGACAACAACCCACCCACCTCCTTCACAGTTCCTCCAGCAGCTGGACATGACTAGCTGCTGCTTAAAAGCTCCAGTTCATTAACCTACACCACAAGTGGTTAGTGACTTTTCTCTGATCCTTTTTGGACCTTTATAAGCTAGGGAAGTAACCTTAGCTTTTCCCACAATTGAAAAAGGTTTAATTCCTATAATAAATTCCTTATTTCTTAATACTCATAGTGGAATTGAATCCTAACAGATACACCAAGGTTACAGTCTGTGGTAAAAATCATACATAAACTAAGTTTCTTCTAATGCTAAGTACAAGGCACCACACATTTCTTCAAAGGGTTTTAAAATTTACCATTAATGACTAATATTTTTTTATTGATTTTAAAGAGAGAGGAAGGGAGAGGGGAAGAGAGAGAGAGAAACATCTGTGTGAGAGAGAAACATTAACTGGCTGCCTCCTGAGTGCACCCTGACTGGGACTCAAACCCTCAATCTGGTTATGTGCCCTGACCGGAAATCAAACCCACCACCTTTTGGTGTATGGGACAATGCTCCAACCAAATGAGCCACACTGGCCAGGGCATGACAAATATCTTTCATTCATCTATCATACATACATGAATATAAGACCTAGTTGAGCCCTAAAATTATCCCTTGTAATGAGTTCTCCTTTATGACAGGGTTAATAATTTTCTTTTAAACAATAAAATATGTAAGCAAAGTTTTCAGAAGATTTATAATCCAGGTATAACAGATAAGAAAAAAACTATGAAATCCTAGAATTTTAAAGTGAGAGGACAGTCAAAAGTTCACCAAAAAGGATGAACTCTGATTACTTGAGAACCATTCATGGAATATGTATAAAAGCCTGAAATGAATTCAATCAAACTAGTTTGGAATTCTCACAGAACTCAACTAATGGTATTAGTAAAAAAGGAGCAAAGAAATCTAACACAAATTTAGTTCTTATTCCTCGAGGTACAGTCTCATTAGCAAAAATGGTAAATATTATTAGAAAAAGCATTTTAAAGATTAATTTTAAAAGCAATATAATTAATGGCTACCTTACAAAGATCAGACTATACATAAAAATCAATAAAAAACTTTTCTCATATAAAAGGCATTGGTAGCTTAGGATGAAATTTCTAATGAAAGTATCATACATGGAGTCAAACAACTTAGATAACAAAAGAGTGCTGTGTTTTAGAGAAAAGGGTTCTAGTGGTAACAAAGATATCGATGATAAAAATTCTGAATACTCAAGAAAATTAGGGTATAAAAGAAAAAACTATTTTAAAATTATTCCACATAATATGCAGTTGTAAAATGTATAAAGTAACTAAATTATGAGTATAAATCTCACTTAATTTATAAATATCTCTAAAAGCTTTTAAAATCAAGTTAGCCAAAAATCTTTGTATTATAACCTCTCACTGGAAGAATGGGAAGTGTCTTGTATTTGGAAGTCAGGCAAACTTAGTAACATGATTCTCTTCAATTCACTCTCTAGAGCAGTGGTTCTCAACCTTCCTAATGTCGTGACCCTTTAAGACAGTTCCTCATGTTGTGGTGACCCCCAACCATAAAATTATTTTCGTTGCTACTTCATAACTGTAATTTTGCTACTGTTATGTCTTAGGTGATCCCTGTGAAAGGGTCGTTCGACCCCCAAAGTGGTCACAACTCACAGGTTGAGAACCGCTGCTCTAGAGGCTATGGGTCCGAGGCAGTTTCTAAAACAACACTATGAAATTAATCAGCCATTGAGTCTTCATACAGCTACTGAGTTCATTTTAATCAGTTACTGAGTCTTGCAATGAATATTAATCCCTTTTTATTAAAAAAAAATCACTGCATATTTAGGGAGCTGCTGGTATAACAGCAAAAGCACTAAAATAGGAATCAGGAGATTTGAATTCTGGTCCAGCACTTGTCATTGAAGTGTAACCTGTACAAGTCACTTTATCACTGTGAATTTCACTATAAATTACAGATATTAATCTTAAAGTTCATTTCTAGATTAAAAGTTCTATAATTTAAAGATATGAAAAAAGTGGCCTTTGAGAAAGAGACCATAAAAATGTTTATGATATTTAAAATACTGTATCTGTACCATATTTATGAATATTGAAAAATAATAACCACTTAACCTTGTTGGTCATGGGTGTTCTTTATTCAATCCTGACTTTCTGCTTGCCAGGTTTTTTCCCCCCTCTTTTGCATTAACCAAATATATTTTGCTATGAACAAAGTCTATTAGCTTTACAGGTAATCAGTTCATATAGTATTCTTAAAATACAATCTTGAGGTTTTCAAAGAACTGCTAAGTAACAAAATTAATAATAATGGATATAAGAGCATATTGATGTTACTGATTGTCTCTACCTGCCCTTAACAAATTCTCAAACATGCCATTAAATACTTACAAATCTCCTGCTATTTTAAAAATTGGGCACTGTTCTCTAAAATATTATAATTTTTTTACACTGAACCAAAGATCAAGGTCTAACAGTATCCTTTCCAATACTCTGGCTTCATGCCCCTTGCATAACTCATTTATTTTCTCCCATTTTGTCATAATCATAAATTGACCCAAAAAACTTAAATATAATTATTATAAGACAAAATTTTAAACCTTAAAGGGATAATTCTGAAAAAATAGTTAATTTTTGACATAAAAGAGAATGATTAAAGAGAATTCATTCAACATTAGAAGAGAAAATATACCTCATATCTAGAATAGCATACATTGCTTATAACAATTCACAATTTATTTTGGCAGCTATCTTGAAAAATCAAGTAACTAAATGTCAATCTTTTTTAAAGAGGCCTTCCCCATGCCTTATATAGTACAGTAAACTGGAAAAAACCCTTAGATATCAAGTTACTCTGCCTGTGTTAAGTGGCATGGCTACTTCTGAATTTATTTATATTGCGTTTGGTATTTGTCCCTAACTCCAGCCAACTTTTAACTTTCCTTACCTTAATCTTTATTCAAGGTAATGTACAATTTAGATATTCATAAAACAAATATTTATGGGAACAAAATGGTCCCATAACTGTAGATATGTTCAATAAGAAAACCCACAATTACAAAATCTCCAATTATGAACTTTTTAAATATAAAGCAATATTAAATTGGAGAGTTAGTTTCCATTTATAAATTAAGTCAAAGTATTTTCTTTAAATAGTGCCTACCTAACACATTGACTGATAAGTGGGTAGAAAATATTTATTAAATGAAATAGTGATGTTTTTCTAATTTATTTTCAATTACTGCACTTACAAAACTAAAATTCTAATAAACTTAGAAAAATCTATAGAAGACTAATGAAACCAGTTCATTACTTGATCATGTATAGAGCAAAGTAAAAATTATAGTTTTAGCCCTGGCCGGTTTGGCTCAGCAGTTAGAGCATCGGCCCTTGGACCAAAGAATCAGGAGTTTGATTCTGACCAAGGGCATGTACCTTGGTTGCGGTTCATCCCCAGCCCTGGTCAGGGTCTTGAGGGAGGCAACAGATGAATGTGTCTCTCTCATGTCGATGTTTCTCTCTCTCTCTCTCTCTCTTTCTCACCCTCCCTCCCTCCCTCCCTCCCACCCACTCTATTTGAAGATTAATGGAAGAATATCTGCAGGTGAGGATTAAAAAAAATTTTTTTAATTATAGTTTGGGATTAATCCCACCACAAATTTAATTTAATTCCTACTTAAAACCATTCCCCAGAATCTTCAGTATGTAGAACATTAGAAAACAAGAATCTGAGAAAAACCATTCTGCTTAGAGAGACAAGTGTCACTGTCATTGCTGACCAATCTTTCCTGTTTCGTTGCTTATCAGTCTTCCCCAGACAAATACAAGTATATATTTGCAAAGCAAGAGTGACTAAGGGTATGTGGAATCTGAATTACCACATTTCAGAAGCTAAGAATATTGTTAATGAAAACACAGTTAGTATTTACCATATAAAGTATTATCAAGATAATCAGTTCCTGTACTCTTACTGATACACAGAGAATTAAGGTACATTTTCAAAAAGCAGGCTAATGTGATGGTGTCACTGCATTTTTGCAATATCACAAGACTGTCTTTAACATATTAGAATTAAGAAGCAATAATGTGTTATGCAAATAAAGCATGGAATTATTAATTGGATAATTAAATTTTGTTTCAGATATACATCTTATATTTTAAAAAACTTAGTCTTGAGAACAGAGAGATCTTGGCTATTTTAATTGTAACAACACAAATGAGATTATTTATAAGTAGCTTTCATGAAGGGCTGGTGTTGCAGTTGTATATTCAACTGAGAGTTTTCTTCAGTGTACAGGTCAAAAACTACAAGGCAAAGAGCCCGCAGCCACAAGAACAAACATAATCAACTAATGTCAAATCAATCAAGTAACAATACTAACAAGTATAAGAACCTTGCTATGTAAGCACTAGTTACTAAGAAGGAAGACAACTTCATGTTATACTAAAAAAAAATTAAATTGTAGCCCTGGCCAGGTGACTCAGTTTATCCATGCACCGAAAGGTTTCAGGTTTGATTTCTGGCAGGGCACATACCTAAGTTTTGGGTTTGATCCCCAGTCAGGTCATGCACAGGAACTGATCAATGTTTCTCTCTCACATCAATGTTTCTCTCTCCTTTCCTCTCTTTCAAAATAAATTTTTTTAAAAAAACTAAAAATAAAACATATCCTTGGGTATTAAAAACTAGTAATAATAAATTAAAAAATTATGCTCTTTAAACCTTTTGATGTACATTATATATGCTCACTTAGTTCACCATTATGACTATAAAGCTGAAAAAGTTCAACTTGTAATAGATAAGTATATTAAATTAACACTTTAAATTTAGTGAATTTAGTTTCTTTCATTAAGTTATTTTTTCTGGTTATAGAAATAGAAAATTCCAGATAAACTATTCATTAGATTTAAGTTTCAAGCCATTCTGAAGTAGCACGATGAAATCTCATGCTGTCCAGCCCCATTGCACCCAGGACGTGAATCACACCTTGGCCCAATGTAGCCAAGCTGTGTAGCTACCCACTCATTAGTCACTTAATAGCCCTCTGGGTTACCAGATCCACCGTAGTAGTATCACAGTGCTTTTGTTCAAGTAACCCTTATAATAACCTACCATTATGTCACAATGCCTGTTATTCACCTCATATCATCTTATCACATAGGCACTGTTATCATCTCACATCATCATCATCATTCTAAGAGTGAGTATCATACAATAAGAAACTGACAGAGAAAGACTACATTCACACAACTTTTATTACAGTATATTGTCATAATTGTTCTATTTTATTATTAGTTATTGTTAATCTCTTTTTGTGTCTAACTTATAAATTAAACTTTATCATAGTGTGTGTGTGTGTGTGTGTGTGTGTGTGTGTGTGTGTATATATATATATATATATATATATATATATATATATATATATATATATATAGCATTTGTTACTATCCATGATTTCAGGCATCCACTGGGGGTCTAAGTATCCCCCATGGAAAAGTGGAACTACAGTATTATCAAGTGTGATCCAACCTGAAGATGTAGTTAGCCTCAAATTTCTCAAATTCTTCATTCTATAGTACTATTTGACATGAGGTATTTGCATAATAATTAAGATCGTCAGGACTTTCTTACAGCACAATGAGGGGAAAAAAGGTAGACAAGCTAGAAAATTGAAACATACAAAAATTTTTTAGCTTCCTTCTTCAGACAGTCTTATGATACTAAAAAGGCTAAGGTAAGGTGAATTTAAAGAACTCCCAAATCAGCAATTTTTAACTAAAAACTTCATAGTTCCTGTGAGGTAGTAATCTTTTAAATACTATAGTAGAGGAAAAAAATAGCAATGGAGATATCCAAGTATCATATATACAATTATTTTTGTCTAAATGACAGAACCCTAAGAACATAAAAACTTGAAAAAGAAACAAAACTGTATTCACATTTCAAACTTTTTAGTGTTTTACCTTATGCTAACATAACTAGGCACCTACTTCTTCGCAAGATAACAAAAGACACAAAATTATATTTCTCTATCTAAAGCATGAGGGTGGGGAAGTCAACCAAGAGCCAAAAATTTACAGTGACAATTTAATATTTTATCTGAGGAAAGAAAATGAAATGACATATTTCCCAATTATGAAATACAATACTACATGTTTTCATGTGCATACAGGAACAATTATTTCCTCTTAACCTTATGTAGTAAAAATATCCCAATCCTACAAGGATTAAGGTCATGGTGTTAATTATATCTTTATATTTCATATAATTTAAAAATCAAATTATGTATATACATCTACTCCACTGACAGGGTAAACTATGTACAATCTTGAGTTTAATGCACTTACAGTTCCTTGTGCTTATCTTCAGCCAAGATTTGGTCATTTGCTTTAAGAGAATACCTGTAACACAATAAAAATATACTGGTCATATAAACACACAGTATGTCTGACTCATAGACATCTAACTGTAGTATCAACAGTGACACCTATCAAATAAGCACTACCACACTGTTACAGATCTCTGTCTTAATCTGTAAAATATAAAAAATGTCCAAGTTTTCTGCTGTTCTATTAGTCACTTCCACACACACCACCCCAAGAACTGAAGAGATCAACTTGACCATGCTTTGACAACACAAGATGTCTTCAATATTCTTCTGTAGTGAATCATCTGTAATGTTACTCATCTAGCAGGTCAAAATTCAAGAAACTACTACAATGGTAAGTATTTAAGAGTTCATTAAAAATATGCAGTTGTTCATTCATTAAACACATAGTAAACATCTAGTGTGTACCAGACTACGTACTAGGTAGTGTAACATAGAAGAAAAAATAAGTTTTGAAGTTCCTGACTGAACCATTCACTAGCTTAATGACTATAGGCAAGTATTTCACCTCTTGAAGTCTTAGTTTCCCTATCTATACATTAGAGGTTGCTATAAATATTAGAATAGGAGTCTTTCAAATTACTGCTGAAGGTAATAGCATATCTAAGGAGTACACTAATTTAGTGAATTTAGAATTTCTTTCATTAAGTTATTTTTTCTGGTTATAGAAATAGGAAATTCCAGATAAACTAGCCATAAGTTTTAAATTTCTCTTTCTTTCCTCCCCTTTCACAAGTGCCTTTACCTACTCTATAAAAAGAATAGCATATCTATCATTCATACTGAATAAAACTATATTGCACTACCTAGCGTGTAAAAATCTCTGAAGTAATAAACTAGGAATGATTCATGTTTTGTCCACAAAGCCTTCTTTAATACCACAAACTGACTACAGGGCTTCCTGATTTATACATTCTTTCTATAAAGAATGAAGCCAGAAATTGTAAGTGGAGAACTGTGATAGGATGTTCTATTTGCAGATATATAATGGAATGGGGCAGAAGTTGATTGCAATTTTCATTTAAACAGTTTCTCTCTTTCATCCCATATTCATCATCACAGGAAGAGTCCTGTAAAACAAAGGTAAGACCATTTCCAATAAGAAACAAGAAAGACAGTGTCACCTTATTTCTTCCAGGAAACAAACTTAAAACAAGTTTCCTTGCTCTTCCATTTATCTACCGAGGATTAAATATCAAAAGATGGTTGTCATATAAACACAAACCAAGCCATTTATTTGAACTGAAAAATGAGGCCAGACCTTTTCTATCATGAAAATAAATCTGATTGGTTTGACAATGAAGAAGAGTTTTGCCAATAAGATTCCAAGGCAGATGGCCTTAAACTGAATGAATAGCTCTGACTAAAACATATTTAAGGTACATGATAAAAACATTCTATATAAAAAAAAAATCCTTTTGACAAAGGCATATTGAAATTAACAATATTTAACTTTTACCATCACCTCCTGAAACGTCAAGATAAACATACACCTATAAGAAAAATACTAACAGATAAAATTACTAGTTATTTAAGAAGCCTTAATAAAGCCAATTTTGTATACTTTCCAGAATTGCATGTCTCTAATAAATGACCAAGTCAGGTGGTTTCTAATTCTGTTTCCAGCAAAATTGAAGAGGAACCTAAGCAAATTAAATAAAAATAATATTTGATGATAGAGTTCAAATAATTAAGTGACAAAGCTGAAACAAAAATCTATCCATTACCATCATTTAATTATGTGAATTTTTTTCTCAGCACAGACAACTCTAAATGAAAAGGGGAAATGAAATGATGCTGAACATTGTCTTATTGCAGCAATGTGTATTATTTATCCACAAAAGGTTGAACTAAAACAATTAAAGATTAGTTTCACCCATGTCATCAAAAGATACATTTCTAGTAACTTCATTTTCTTCTGTTTCACAATTATTTAACATTTTAATACATTTATGTTGTTTTACTAACTACATGCTAACTATAATTTAATGACTAGGAGATATTTTTTAAATTTCAATTTACATACATATTTTAGTGAAGAGACATCATAGGGTAATAAATATGCATAAAGCTTTAATGTATAAAATATATTACTTTCATAATATATTACATGCAAAATATAATTCCTGCATAAGAATATATTGCATAAGGATAAAATCTGGTGGAGAAAATTGTAACATAAATACAAATTTAAATGGAAAAAATATACAAATTTTCAATATTAAAAGAGAGCTTTTTTAAAACAGCGCAATACAGTCAATTGAAAAACCCACGATAGAGTGAAGCCGCGAAAGTCGATGGGCGAAGTGGCGAGGGACGACTGTATATAAATAAAGAATCCTACTTCGCGGAAATTCATTTATCGCAGCAGAGTCTGGAACTGATTAACCGCAATAAACGAGGGCCAACTGTATACAGATCTCGTATCATAGAAATGTACACTTGAAACCTACATGATCCTATTAACCTATGTTACTCCAATAAATTTAACAAAAATAAAATTAAAATAAAGGTTTCGTTAGACTTTTTTTTTTAAAGCTTGTTTAGACATGGATGATGATAGGTATCACACCATTATGTTATTTAGAGTCCACTAAGAGTGATATGTCCATTTTAACATTACAATAAAAACTCATAATTATTAAGTTAATGAGAAAGTACTTCTTTATCAAAACATGTTTATGTAAGTTAAAAAGTTTGAAACCAGTGGAACTGACGATATCTATATTTTAGCAAAGTGCTTAGTACATATATAATAGGAACTTGATCAATGTTACTTTCCTTCTTTCTCTAACTGGCTAGTGAGAAATAGCAAACATTTCTTGCCTAAGGACATCACATTTCAGTAAGCAAATAAGAATAAAAATAATTGTTCACAATGTGATAAGTGTTACAAAAAAGTGAAGTATATACTGTTCACACAAAAGAGGAAGTAATAAGTCTCCTTCCTAAGACAGTCAAGAAAAGGACAGCCTTTATCTGCTCCCCAACTTTCTCTTCCCCCATAACATCTTTTTTTTCCCCCTTTATTGATTTTAGAGAGAGAGGAAGGGAGAGGGAGAGAGAGATAGAAACATTGATGAGAGAGAACATTGATTGGCCGCCTCCTGCATGCCTCACACTGGGGATTTGGCCCACAACCTGGGCATGTGTCCTGACGGGGAATCAAACCAGCAACCTCTTGGTACATGGGTCGATGCTCAACCACTGAGCCACACTGGCCAGACCATAACATCTTTCTTTGTTGCTCCTTCCCCATAAACAATCTTCCAACGTAAAGTTTCAGGGTAACAAGTTGAAGGGAATACTGAAGGAGACCTGAACAAAGGATACATAGAGGCAAGAAGCATGCAAAGATAGCCTGATTTTTTTTTTATCTTTTTTTTTAACTTAATTTTTATTAATTTATTTTTGTTACAGATGTTTCTCCTTTTCCCCCCACTGACACCCACCTCCCAATCCCCCCCCTCGCCCCATCCCCAGCATTGTTGTCTACGTCCATGGTTACGCATACATACATACATGTAAGTTCTGTGGTTTATCTCTTCCCTCCCCCACCCCAACCCCACCCCCTCTTCTGAGGTTTGTCAGTCTATACCCTACTTCTATGTCTCTGGGTCTATTTTGTTCATCAGCCTGTTTTGTTCATTATATTCCACAAATAAATGAGATCATGTGATATTTGTCTTTCTCTAATTGGCTTGTTTCGATTAGGATAATACTCTCCAGGTCCCTCCATGTCATCTCAAAGGATAAGACATCTTTCTTACAGCTGCATAGTATTCCATTGTGTATATGTACCACAGCTTTTTTATCCACTCATCTATTGATGGATATTTGGGCTGTTTCCAGTTCTTAACAATTGTAAATAGTGCTGCTATGAACATAGGGGTACATATATTTTTTCTGATTGGAGTTTCAGGCTTCTTAGGATATATTCCTAGAAGTGGGATCATTGGGTCAAATGGCAGATCAATTTTTAATTTTTTGAGGTAACACCATATTGTTTTCTATACTGGCTGCACCAGTCTGCATTCCCACCAGCAGTGTACTAGAGTCCCCTTTTCTCCACACCTTCACCAGCCCTTGTTGTTTGATGATTTGTCAATGGCAGCCATTCTGACAGGTGTGAGATGATACCTCATAGTTGTTTTAATTTGCATCTCTCTGATGATTAGTGACATTGAGCATTTTTTCATATGTCTCTTGGCCATCTGTATGTCCTGTTTGGAGAGGTGTCTCTTTAGGTCCTCTGCCCATTTTTCAATTGGGTTCTTTGTCTTCCTTTTGTTGAGTTGTCTGAGTACTCTATATATTTTGGAAATTAGCCCCTTATCTGACATATTGGTGGCAATTATGCTTTCCCATATAGTGGGTTCCCTTTTCATTTTGATGGTTGTTTCTTTTGCTGTGCAGAAGCTTTTTAGTTTGATGTAGTCCCATATATTCATTTTTTCCTTTGTTTCTCTTGCCTTAGGCATTGTATCAGTGAAAATTCTACTGCATGTGATGTCTGAATTTTTGTTGCCTACATTTTCTTCTAGGATTTTTATGGATCCACGAGTCACATTTTTGTCCTTTATCCATTTTGAGTTTATTCTTGTGTATGATGTAAGCTGGTGGTCTAGTTTCATTTTTTTGGCATGAGCTGTCCAATTTCACCAACACCATTTATTAAAGAGGCTGTTCTTACTCCATTGTATGCTCTTGCCACCTTTGTCAAATATTAATTAAGCATAATGTCTTGGGTCTATTTCCAGGTTCTCTGTTCTGTTCTTGATCTAAATGCCTGTTCTTGTGCCCATGCCAGGCTGTTTTGATTACAATGGCTTTGTAGTATAACCAGATATCCAGTATTGTGATCCCTCCCCTACTTTGTTCTTCTTTTTCAAGATTGCTGTGGCTATCCGGGGTCTTTTTTGGTTCCATATAATCTTTTGGAGTATTTGTTCTAGTTCTGCGAATATGTCGTTGGTATTTTGATGGGGATTGCATTGAATCTATGGATTGCTTTGGGTAGTATGGACATTTTAATGATGTTAATTCTTCCAATCCATGAACAAAGTATATGCTTCCACTTTTTTATATCTTCCTCTATTTCTTTTTTCAATGTCCTGTAGTTTTCTGAGAACAGGTCCTTTACTTCTTTGGTTAAGTTTATTCCTTGGTATCTTTATTTTTTTGCCATGATGGTAAATGGGATTGATTTTTACGTTTCTTTTTCTGAGAGTTCACTGTTAGTGTATAAGAATGCCATAGATTTCTTGACGTTAATTTTGTATCCTGCTACTTTGCCAAATTCATTTATTAAATCTAGTAGACTTTTGATGAAGTCTTTAGGGTTTTCTATGTACAACATCATGTCATCTGCAAATAATGACAATTTCACTTCCTCCTTTCCAATTTGGATCCCTTTTATATTTTCTTCATATCTAATTGCTGTGGCTAAGACTTCCAGTACTATGCTAAATAAGAGTGGTAAAAGTGGGCATCCCTGTCTTGTTCCTGTTCTTAAGGGAAATGCTTTTATTTTTTGCCCATTGAGTATGATGTTGGCTGTAGGTTTTTCATATATGGGCTTTATTATGTCGAGATATGATCCCTCTATTCCCACATTTCTGAGTGTTTTTATCAGAAATGGGTGCTGGATTTTGTTGAATGCTTTTTCAGCATCTACTGATAAGATCATATGGTTTTTATCTTTCATTTTGTTGATGTGGTATATCACATTTATTGATTTGCAAATATTGTACCATCCTTGCATCCCTGGGATGAATTCCACTTGGTCATGATGAATAATTTTTTGATCTATCTCTGGATCCGATTTGCTAATATTTTGTTAAGGATACTGGCATCTGTGTTCATCAGGGATATTGGCCTGTAGTTTGCTTTCTTTGTAGTGTCTTTATCCGGTTTTGGAATTAGGATTATGCTGGCCTCATAAAATGAGTTTGGAAGTCTTCCATCATCTTGGATTTTTTGGAATAGTTTGAGGAGAATGGGTGTTAGATCTTCTTTGAATGTTCGGTAAAACTCCCCCGTGAAGCCATCTGGGCCTGAGCTTTTGTTTGCTGGGAGTTTCTTGATTACATCTTCAATTTCCTTAGTTGTTATTGGTCTGTTCAAGGTTTCTATTTCTTCCCGGTTCAGTTTTGGGAGACTGGATAGCCTGATTTTTATCAAAAGGGAAGTTTTACTCTCCTAATTCACACAGTACATCTCCAAGTCCTCAATAATGAATTTTCAAGATCCATTTTGAACTATTCTCTAGGCAAATTAGTTAGTTCTCTAATCTCAAACAAGCTTCAAAGTAGCCACTCTTCCTACAGTATTTCTTTCTCTGATGTTATTTTCCCACACCCCAAACCAGGTAACATTCCACTAGATAATTCCTTTAATTCTTCTTCATCTTTGCTGGGTTTTTCTCAATTTTATCTTCCTTATCTTTACCTTGACTCTTGCACACATAGAAATCTAGCCTATACAAAAACCTGCAAGGTTTGAGGACACAGTACTCAAGAATGTTCCCACTTCTAACACCATCTGCAAGTTCAGGGGGTTCCCAAAACCACCCTCAGGTTCAATAATTCACTAGAAGGGCTCACAGAACTCACTGAAAGCTATTATACTCATGGTTACAGATTACAAGGAAAAGATACAAGTCAAAATTAGTCAAAGGAAGAGACATGCAGGGCAGTGTATGGAATGCAAAGCTTCAAGGATGCATTACTCTCTTGGCATTAACATGACACACTGTGGACATGTGACAATATGATACAGAGTATTGCCAACCAGGGAAGCTCCCTGTGCTTCAGTGTCCAAAGTTCTTATTGGAGCTTCATTAGCTACGCATGGTTAATCAAGTGATTGCCCAAGTGATTTAACTAGGTATCCAGGTCGACTGATACCATATGACCCAAAACCTCACCCTAAATCACATAACTGGTCACACCATTGGGTATGGTCAACTCCTGCCCTAATGCCCTAAACAAAAAGACACTTCTACATATATGATATAGATTACCTCCCAGAAGCCAAGACCAAAGGCAAGACCTCTCTTTGGGCAAGATCAAATTCTTTACACATGTCTGTGTGTATGTTTTTTTAGTTGTTTGTTTACATATGTCTATAAATATACTGATGTATATGTATGTCTTTAGTCATAAACTTTCATCTAGAACTGCATTTTTCATAGAACTCTCTCTTATAAATACACACTTTACTCAATTTAAGTTAGGTTAATAACTATATGAAATGTCACTGCAATAATCTATAGTTGTTAACTACCTTTAAAATGCAGTTTGCAAATTAGAAAAATGGCACTATTATAGAGAAGTGATTTGTTCCTCCAGGCAACTTAAATACCTTTCCAAAGCTCATAAACTACAACCAAACTCCATATTTATAGATGGTTATTTGTAAGGGAATAACAAAAACTTTAAAAAATGTACACCACAAATAGTACAGACCTACAATTGTAAAAATTATGCTATAAACTAAAACAACTGCTTAAAATTCATTTTGAAAGCAGGTAAACTATAAATAATTACAAATGTAAAGGTAAATACACCATCAGGACCATAATCCTTACTAATGAAATAGAACTGTTTTTCATTGTAATATACAGTTAAATGTTTAAATGTAGGTTTATAATTATACATAGTTCTCATTTTCATTTAGCGTGTCCTCTTCCGCCAGCCTTACTGTTATTGGCAGAACAGAAGATAAAGAACCTTTTGAACCTCTTTCTCACATTTAACTAATTCTCTGAACATCTGATGTTTTATATTAATAAACTTCAAAGAGAAAATTAAACTTAGTAGAAAGTAGAGAGCTATACTTCAATTTTCTACCATGTCTTCCCCAGAATGATACACAGTACACCCTATTTTTAATTTGGGCGTTGATTCCTAAAGAGATGATTAGATAGATGTTCTGCTCTTATATCCATTTCTTAGATTCAAACATAAACATAGTCCCTAAAAAAACAGAGATAGCAAAAAAGGATACTGGTAGTTCTCAAACTTTGTTCTTTCTGAATTTACCAGAGGGAAAACACATACACTCCAATCAGCAGATGAGGAAGCAGGAGAAAACACTGGGAAGGGGCCTCTTTATCCTGCAGCCATCCCTCACAAAGAAAACTTCTGAGTGAATGAAAGACCATAACATTGAAAGTCTGAGACCTATGTTATTGTCCCGATTCTGACATTAATTAGCTTTTTTAAGTGGGCAGGCCATTTAATTTCTCTAAGGAGGACAAACTGCCTATGTCACAGGGTTGCTATGTGGATCCAAAAAGATAATACATGGAAGTGTCCAGCACATTATCTAACACAATAAATACTCATTCCCCACCCCCCCCTTTCTTTGAATGCTCCCACTTCTTTAAATTAATGATTTAATTAGTTCAAAATGGAGGCGTTGGGGGAGAAGGGCAGGTCAGAGTGTTTGCATGTTTGGAAACAACTGCATGACGATAAATTTCCATTAAGGAAACTAGAAAGTTGTATACAAGAATGCCAACTAGAGCCCTGGCCGGTTTGGCTCAGTGGTTAGAGCATCGGCCCGCGGACCAGGGAGTCCAGGGTTCGGTTCCCACTAAGTGCATGTACCTCGGTTGCGGTTTGTCCCCGGCCCCGTTAGGGTCATGCAGGTGGCAGCCACTCAATGTCTCTCTCTCACATCGATGTTTCCCTCTCTCTCTTCCTCCCTCTCTCCCTCCTGCTCTATTTCAAGATAAATGCAAAAAACGAAAAAAAAAAAGAATGCCAACTAGAGCATTATTTATGGAAAAGTAAAATTGTAAACAATCACACCATCTGGCCCTGGCCGGTTTGGCTCAGTGGTTAGAGCATCGGCCTGCGGTCCAGAGAGACCCGGGTTTGGTTCCCGCTAAGGGCACGTACCTCGGGTGCAGTTTGTCCCTGGCCCTGGTTGGGTCGTGTGGGAGGCAGCCACTTGATGTGTCCCTTTCACGTCGATGCTTCTCTCTCTCTCTCTTCCTCTCTCTCCCTCCCACTCTATCTGAACAACAACAACAAAAAATGGAAAAATGTCCTCGGGTGAGGATAAAAAACAAAACAAAACAAAAAAAACCAATCACACCATCCAAAAAGTAGCAGACTGTATCAATAAATTATAGTACGTCCATGGGGAAATAGTTCAATATTAAGTTTTAAAAAAATCACAATATACTCCCAGAAAGAATCTGAAACATATATGTAAAAATATAATATAGCATTACAGCTGATTTTTATTTTCTTCTTTGTGCTTTATAAAAACGTAAATAATAAGCACGTTAACTTTGAAATTAGAAAAAAATATATTAAAAACTAACACATGTGCCCTGGCTGGTTCAGCTCAGCAGTTAGAGCGTTGGCCCACAGACCAAAGAGTCATGGGTTCAATTCCAGTCAAGGACATGTACCTTAGTTGCAGTTCGGTGCCCGACCCTGGTCGAGGCTGTGCAGGAGGCAACCAATCAATGTGTCTCTTTCACATCGAGGTTTCTCTCTCTCTCTCTCCCCTACTCTATCTGAAGATAAATGGGGAAAAAATATATTCTCGGGTGAGGATTTAAAAAAAAAAAAAAACAACTAACACATGTAATAATTTATTTTTTATTTTTATTTTTTTACTTTGCCATATGACTTTCATTGTATCTAATTTTATTTTATTTTTTATTCTTTTTTGTAGTTTTTATTAATTTATTTTTATTACAGATGTCTCTCCTTTTTCCCCCCAGACACCCTCGTCCTGATCCCCCACCCTCTCCCCACATTGGACATTGTTGTCTATGTCCACTGGTTATACATACATGCATATAAGTTATTTGATTTATCTCATCCTTCTTCCCCACCCCCCCACCCCCATCACTGAGGTTTGTCAGTCTGAACCATACTCCTTTCTATGTCTTTCTCTGGGTCTATTTTGTTCATCAGCTTGTTTTGTTCATTATATTCCACAAATAAATGAGATCATGTGATATTTGTCTTTCTCTGATTGGCTTATTTCGCTTAGCATAATGCTCTCCAGGTCTTCCATGTTGTCTCAAAGGATAAGAGATCTCTCTTTCTTATAGCTGTATAGTGTTCCATTGTGTATATGTACTACAGCTTTTTGATCCTCTCATCTACTGATGAACATTTAGACTGTTTCCAGACCTTAGCAATTGTAAATAGTACTATGAACATAGGAGTACATATATTCTTTTTCATTGGTGTTTCAGGCTTCTTAGGATATATTCCTAGAAGTGGGATCACTGGGTTAAATGGCAGATCAACTTTTAATTTTTTGAGCAAACACCATATTGTTTTCCATAGTGGCTGCACCAGTCTGCATTCCCACCCACAGTGTACTAGAGTCCCCTTTTCTCCAAACCCTCACCAGCACTTGTTTGATAATTTATTGATGGCAGCCATTCTGGCAGGTGTGAGGTGATACTTCATAGTTGTAACACATGTAACACTTTAGAATGTGGTTATAATATTCATCTGGATATAGTTTTCACTTGAACTTTTTAATCAATGAACGTGTAAGCTTTCAAAGATTAGTTCAATAATTTTCTTGTATAAAAACTTAATTTAAATACGTTATTAAATAAATATTGACAGCAACAGGTGACGTGTTATGTAGGAGGAAGAAGAGAGAGAAGGGAGAGGGGGAAGAGAGAGTAGAAGAGGGGAGGAAGTGAAGTGGAGAGGACAAAGAGGAGTACTTTCCTTAACCCTGTCTCAGCTGTTTATGGAAGACATGCCTAAAGCAAAAAAGAATAAAATCCAGTAATAGCATTCCCACCATGGGCAATGGGAAAATGCTATTGTTATTTAGGTTTATAATTTAATATTAGAACACATAAATAAAATGTATTAATATAGATAATTATTATGATGTGCTGGAACAGTAGTAGTGTAATAAAATCAAGTTTGGGCCTTTTATAAAACAAACATTATTTATTCAAATGTGTTTTTTCCTGGAGATTAGAGTAACATAGAATTTCAGGCCTGAAGGTCCTTGAAAAGACTGTAAAGTCCAGAAACAGCCCGTTGTAAGTGAAATGCCCTGTCCAATGTCACACAGGTAGTTAATGCCAAGCTAGAACTTGCTACACAGCAGGGTGAAAATAAATTATTCCATATATACTTGCAATGAAGACTGCCTTCAGAAAAATCAAACAAGTAAAATTCCTAGAAATCTACAAACGTTACCACATAGTCCAAAGAATCCTAATAGCATTGTGCAAAATTTTATAGAATTGGCTGAATCAATCAGGTAAACAGCATGCATATGGTAAGATTTTAAACATGTTGGGAGGAAAAAGGAGAAACATCTGTAACAAAAATAAATTAATAAAAAAAAGATTTTAAACATGTTTAATTGGCTCTTGCAATTAAAGAATAAAGATTGATTAAAACATAGAGAGGAAGAAAAGGGAAGCCAAAAGTGTTAATCACCATAACAACATTTCATATTAAAGCTGAAATTTAAGAGGCTTATAAAGAAACAGATTAAGAGTAAACCACAGGGTAGAAAGAAAATGACAGCAAAAGTACAAGGATTATGAAAATAACATTTTAAATTCTCATTAGTAAACTAGATGAGGATTAAAATTTAATAGTGTGATGAAGGTGAGGGGGTGGGAGCAGGGAGGAGGAGGAGGTCAGTGGGAGAAAAAGGGAGGACATCTGTAATACTTTCAATAAAGATAAATTTTAAAAATAAAACTCAATTAGAGAAAGCTGAAGAAAAAAGAATTAAACTAGATTTAAATCTAAACAGATAGAGTTATACTCCTTATATTCTCAAATTTTTCTTTCTTTAGTCTTTTTTTTTTTTTTTTAAGTTGATAATTACTCCAAATGACTAGCCACATATTTTCATTAAAGGCATTTTTTTTAAGTTTGGTAGGTATGCTATGTCACTGCTTGGCTCTTGGGCCACACATCAAGAGAATTGGTATACTTTATATGACACTCCCCATTTATTTCTAAATACATTTTAATCTGGCTTCTGTCCCTATCACTTCACTGTGATTTATGTAGCTAAGGTCAAAACTGACATTCTATTGTCAAATCCACTGGACTCTTGGTTTTTGTTTTAGAACTTATTTTTATTACAGTCAACATTCACTATTACTTTATATTAGTTTCAGGTATATAGCATAGTGTATACACAATTATATAATTAAATCAATCAGCAATCCCTATGATAATTCTAGTATACACCTAGAAGCATGCATAATTATTACAATATTATTGACTATATTCCCTATGGTGTACTTTACATCCCTGTGATTATTTCATAACTACCAATTTGTAATTCTTCATCCCTATACCTTTTTTACCCAGCCCCCTCAATACTCCTCCCATTTGGCAACCCTCAGTTTGTTCTCTGTATCTATTCGTCTGTTTCTATTTTGTTTGTTCGTTTATTTTGTTCTTTACAGTCCACATATAAGTGAAATCATATGATATTTGTTTTTCTCTGTCTGACTTAGCCTAATGCTCTCCAGCCCCATCCATGCTCTCACAAATGATGAGATTTCATTCTTTTTTATGGCTGAGTAATATTATGTATGTACATCTTCTTTATGTATGTACATCTATTGATAGGCACTTGAGCTGCTTCCATGTCTTTGCTATTGTAAATAATGCTGCAAAGAATAGAGGGGTGCATGTATCTTTTCAAATTAGTGTTTTGGAATTCTTCGAATATATATACCCAAAAGTGAAATTGCTAGGTCATAAGGTAGCTCTATTTTTCATTTTTGAGGAATCTCCATACTGCTTTCCATTGTGTCTGCACCAATTTGTAATTCCACCAACAGTGCAATTCCCTTTTCTCCATTTCCTTGCCAACACTTGTTTGTTGATTTACCTCCACTGGACTCTTATAGGCCTTATGTTATTAGACATGCTACATCTGATACTATTAACCACATTTGTCATACAAACTCACTATACTTCGTAAGATCCTGTCTTAGTTCTTCTGCTAGAAGCTCACTATTTCTCCATTGCCTTCCATAGTTCTTCTTCATCTATCCATCTATTAAATGTTCTATCTTCCAGCCTACTTCTCCTTTTACTTTATACCCTTTCTCCAGAAAGGATCTCTGTTGGTTTCTTTAAATTCCACCCATATAATGATAATGATGATGATGATGGTGGTGGTGGTGGTGGTAATAATAGCTAACATTATTGAATGGCATTGTGTAAAAGTACAATTAAATATAATGTTTATTTACTGTACATCTCTCCAGCCATGAACCCTCTATCCACCTGAAACATAAGTCAAACTCTGTCCTAAATAAGCCCACCTAGATATCACATATTCATCTCATGCATAAACAAAATTGAACTCAATTTCTCTATCCCCTCTAACATGTCCTCCACCCATACTCCCTCAGTTGTAAAAATCACCATCTACTTAGTCACTAAAACCAAAAGTTGAAATATCATTCCTGGCTCCTTTGCCCACTTTATTAAATCAATATCAAGTCTTACCTTTATAACACTAACATATTATTGAACTTTCTAACTATCACCTCTCAACAGGTCTATCAATCACTACTGCCTCTTTTAATCTATCTCCTCAAATCCATTGACCTACTGCAGACATAGTGATTTATATAATTCGAAATGTGAATCCAACCATGTCATTCCCCTACTTAAACCCCATTGCCATAACAGGGACATGAGCAACACTCCAAGCTCCTTAGTAGCCAAATAATATTAGCTAACATATGGAAAATACATAAATTATTCCATTCATTCCTCACATTATAATATTCCTATTTTAATATTCTAACAATACTAATTTACTCACAAGGAAAGTGAGCTTCCATAGATTAAAAAACATAACCAAGGTCACACAACTGTAAATGGCTCCAGAGAACATTCATAATTAACCTCTATTCTATAATGCCACAGTAATAAAGTGACTTTACTATATCTGTCTCCTCAATTAGATTACTAGATGCTAAAGGCAAGAATTTACTCAACATTGTATTCTTGTATTGGAAATATGCTGATCACAAAGCAGGTGCTCCAAAAAATCTGTACTGAGCTTAAATGAACTGTTAGAAATGAATCAGTGTTGCCCTGGCAGGTGTGGCTCAGTTGGTTGGAATGTTGTCCCATTGGTTGTGGGTTCAATTCCAGGTCAGGGTGCATACCTAGGTTTCGGGTTTATACCCAGTTGGGATGCAAATTGATGTATCTCTCACATAGATGTTTCTCTCTCTCTCTCTCTCTCTCTCTCTCTCTCCCCCCCCTCCATCCCTCCCTCCCACCCTTCCTTTCTCCCTTCCTCCCTCTCTAAAATCAATTTTTAAAAATTAATCCATGTTTTAGGTAAATCTTATGAATACCATATTTCTTAATATTCAAAGTCAGGTCTGAATATCAGAAAATCTACAAGGAATACTATCTAATTATATCTAGGGCAAAGTGAAAACTTCATTATTGAGTCTGTGGTCATTTAGTATCCATAATTTAGGTCTTCTTTGAGGAAGCTCCAGAGCAATTCATGACTAATCACTTAATATGTGAAATAATATCAAGACTCAGAATCAAATACCAGTTTATTTCAAATTGTAAGACTCTAAAAGAGAGAATCACAATAGCCAAAAACCATCTTCCTTTTAATGCAGGTTACAGGTGAGAAAGAAAATATTCAAAATCCAGTATTGTTTCCAAATACAGCAACAATCCAGAAAACGTTGAAAAAATGTTATACTCACAATAGCAACAGTTTTATTTTTTTATACCTAGACAAAAACTATAAAATTGTACAAAACCTAAGCTACCCTGCCTAATATTGTAACCACTAATCATACATGACTAATTAAGTTTAAATTAATTAAAATTAAACAAAAAATTTAAATTCAATTCATGAGTTACACAACCATACTTCAAATGTTCAAAGCTAAATATGACTACTGTTTAGGTTACCATACTGAACAGCACAGATACACAATACAGTAAACCCTCGATTTTTCGGAGATTGATATAATGGACTTTGGATTAATAGACAAAATTTCCAGTCCACATGTCATATGTGAAAATTAACACCCTGTTAATTTTAAAATGCTTTTAACCAAGATTTGCTTATAATTAAATTAACAGGTTTGTGGGTTTTTTGTTATTAATTCACTGTTACTTTTAACAAATTTTAGCGAATGAGTCATATGTTAGAAAAAACATTGTGGTGCCCTGGCCGGTTTGGCTCAGCGGTTAGAGCATCGGCTTGCGGTACAGAGAGACCCGGGTTCGGTTCCCGCTAAGGGCATGTGCCTTGGTTGCAGTTTGTCCCCGGCCCTGGTTGGTCGTGCGGGTGGCAGCCACTCGATGTGTCCCTTTCACGTCGATGTTTCTCTCTCTTTCTCTCTTTCTCTCTCTCCCTCCCACTCTATCTGAACAAAAAATGAAAAAATGTCCTCAGATGAGGATAAAAAAAAAAAAAAAAAGAAAGAAGAAAGAAAAAACGTTGTGATAATTTCATTGACATGAATATTACATATCTACAACTACAGTCTACATATTCAAATCCACACCACTAGTAAACAATGTTGGGCAAATGATTAGCATGTAATCACCCCACATCTGGAGTGGTAATTGCTTCTGTTGTCGCATGGTGTGACTTTCTGCAGCAGTTTTAACACATGTTCCCACGTGCACTAAGCCACACCCCAGCCATGTGCATTTGTTTACTTGCATTGACTGGTGAATGCAAGCATTTACTAGACTTATTCAGTATAAATTTAAAATTACAGTAATAAATATAGAAAACATTTTCTATACAAGAAAACTTTTCATACAAATTTAATTTTAATTACACAAACGTATCTACATAAGTAAAAACAGGAAAACTAACTAATTTGTCAATTTTTTAACATATGAATTCAGAAAACTTGCTTTATTATACAAACGGACACTCTATCACCCAAATTAATCTATTATTTCAAGGTTTAACTGTATTTCTATCATCACAGAAAGTTCTAGTATAGAGCACAGCTGTAGAGATCATAACTTACTTCAGATTGTATTTTTACTCTAACCACTTCTACATGGGTTGAATTTAAATTTTTTTTATTTTTATGATTTTTGAAGCTAACAAATTTATCAATAGTCACTACAGAAGATATGTTTTTAAAAACCTAACCATTTGAGATTGGAAAATGGTGGGAGAGTGAATGGAAGCTACATAGACTGTCTCCCATGACCAAACTAGAATTACAACTAAAATAAAGACAAATCATGGGGAAAACACAACTGAAAAGCAGCTGCAGAGAGCCCATACAACCAGGGACATAAAGAGGACACCAAATCAAGCCTGGTAGGAAGTGCGGAGGTGCGCGAGGGCAGGCTGGGAGCCCATGACCAGCAGGAGAGAGCTGTAGTAGATGAGTGGGCTTCCGGCTGAGAAAGCAGGGGTTTTAAAATGCACCAAACCACCTACAGACAATCATCTTCGGCTCCAGCAGAAGGAGGGTGGACTGGACTGGAACTGTGTGGAGAGAGTCCAGGGCTCCTGGCTCAGGAGACAGCTGGACAGGGGGACACCAGGAGTTTTGTGCTGAATCACTCCTTCACAAGACAGTAGCCATCTTACTCAAAGAGACCCTTCCCAGAGCCTGAGGGAGAAGGAACTGTCCCTCCCACAGGAATTGAACACCACCAGGCCAGGCCTCAGAAATGCAAATTGAGGCTCATTAACATTGAGTCTGATAGCAAGCAAGTGCCTGACCCACTGGAAATCCACTTACACCTGAGGGATTTTTCACTCAGCTAAGGGCTACAAATCAAGGCTAATCAAGTAACTGAGACTAGTAGCCTCCAGGAAAAAAGCGAGAGGATAACTGAACCTTTCCTTGGCTTGCAAATTTTCCCAGGAGAGTAAGACTTGACAGTGGGTCCTCCCACACTCATCCAAACCCAGTAGAGGGAGCCACAACCAACGGAACACAAACACACACAGGGAAAATTTGGCAGGCTCCAAAAACTACGGAGACAGCCAAAATGGTAAAACAAAGAAACAAATCCCAAATGAAAGAACAAGATAATTCTGCAGAAGAAATGAATGACATAGTATTAAGCAAGATATCAGAGGGAGAGGTCAGAGTAATAATCATAAGGAAGCTCAACAGTATGAGTAAAGATATAGAAGCATTGAGAACAAACCAATTGGAAATGAAGAATGACATAGCAGAAATAAAGAACACATTGGAAGGAATAACCAGCAGAGTAGAGGAAGCTGAGGATCGTACCAGTGACTTAGAAGACAGGGTAGAAAAAAAAACAATCACCCAATCAGAAAAGCAAAAAGAAAAAAACAATTGAAAAACAGGAAGAGAACCTAAGAGAACTGTGGGACAATATGAATTGTAACAACATCTGCATCATACGAGTGCCAGAAGAAGAAGAAGAAAATGAGCAAGGGATAGAGAATATATCTGAAGAAATAGTGACAGAAGATTTCCCTAGCTTGGTGAAGAAAAAAGGCATACAAGTACAAGAAGCACAGAGAGCCCCAAGTAAGAAGAACCCAAACAGGCCCACACCAAGACACATAATAATTAAAATGCCAAAAAGTAAAGACAATGAGAGAATCCTAAAGGCAGCAAGAGATAAGCAACACGTTACCTACAAAAGGACCCCCATAAGACTATCAGCTGACTTCTCAACAGAAACACTACAGGCCAGAAGGGAATGGTATGAGGTAATCAAGGTAATGAAAAACAAGGACCTGAATCCAATACTACTCTATCCAGCAAGGCAATCATTCAAAATAGAAGATGAAATAAAGAGCTTCCCAGATAAAAAAAAAAAAAAAAGGCTAAGGGAATATATTAGCACCAAACCAGCAGTCCAAGAAATGTTAAAAGGACTGCTGTAATAAGCAGAAAAAATAGGAAGAGAAACATAACCATAATGAACAAAAATGGCAATAAATAAGTACATATCAATAATAAGCTTAAATGTAAATGGTTTAAACACTCCGCTCAAAAGACATTGAGTAGATAAATGGATAAGAAAGCATGACTTATACATATGGGTTGTTTACAAGAGACCCACCTCACAACAAAAGACACATAGGATGAAAGTGAACGGACGCAAAACAAATTTCCCAAGCAAACAGAAAGGGAAAAAAAGCTGGGGTAGCAATACTCATAGCCAATAAAATAGACTTCAAAATAAAGGCCATAACTAGAGACAAAGAAAGCCACTACATAATATTGCAAGGATCTATCCAACAGGAGGATATAACCTTGGAAAACATATATGCGGCCAACATAGGAGCACCAAAATACATTTACAAAATTCTGGAGGACTTTGAAGGAGAAATCGAGAGCAATACAATCATAGCAGGGGACTTCAACACACCACTGACATCACTGGACAGGTCCTCTAGACAAAAAATTAACAAGGAAACAGAGACACTAAATGGATTGAATAGATATCTACAGAGAAGTACACCCCAAAACTGCAGAATTCACATTTTTCTCAAGTGTACATGGGACATTCTCAAAGATAGACCACGTTAGGACACAAACTAAATCTCTACAAGTACAAGAAGATTGAAATCATATCAAGCATTTTCTCAGATCACAATGGCATGAAACTAGAAATCAACTACAACAAAAACATTCAAACACACAGAGGCTAAATAGCATGTTATTAAACAACGAATGGGTTACCAAGGAGATCAAGGAAGAAATTAAAAACTTCCTGCAAACCAATGAACATGAACACACAACAATACAAAATCTATGGGATGAAGCAAAAGCAGTCCTGAGAGGGATGTTCATAGCACTACAGGCCTACCTCCAGAAACAAAAAAAAAAATTCCTCATTGACTTTCTAACCCTACAACTTAAAGAACTAGAAAGTAAACAAAAAGAAAAACCCAGAGCAAGTAGAAGGAAAGAAATAGTAAAGGTCAGAGTAGAAATAAACGACATACACACTAAAAAAACACTTCAAAAGATCAATAAAACAAAGAGCTGGTTCTTTGAAAAGATAAACAAGATTGATGGACCCTTAGCAAGACTCACCAAGAAACAAAAAGAGAGGATCCCAATAAAGAGAATCAGAAATGAAAGAGAAGAAGTAACAACTGACACTACAGAAATACAAAGGATCATTAACAAATACTATGAACAATTATACGCCAACAAATTATACAATCTAGGCAAAATGGACCAATTTCCAGAAACACACAGTCTCCCAAAACTGAACCGGGAAGAGGTAGAAAACTTAAATAGACTAATAAAAACTAAGGAAACTGAAGATGTAATCAAGAAACTCAGGAAACAAAAGCCCAGGCCCAGACGGCTTCACGGGTGAGTTTTACCGAACATTCAAAGAAGATCTAACACCCATTCTCCTCAAACTATTCCAAAAAATCCAAGAACACAGAAGACTTCCAAACTCATTTTATGAGGCCAGTATAATTCTAATTCCAAAACCAGATAAAGACACTACAAAGAAAGCAAACTACAGGCCCATATCCCTGATGAACACAGATGCCAAAATCCTTAACAAAATATTAGCAAATCAGATCCAGCAATACATTTAAAAAATTATTCACCATGACCAAGTGGATTCATCCCAGGGATGAAAAGATGGTACATTTGCAAATCGATAAATGTGATACACCACATAAACAAAATGAAAGATTAAAAACCATATGATCATATCAATAGACGCTGAAAAAGCATTCGACAAAATCCAGCACCCATTTCTGATAAAAACACTCAGCAGTGTGGGAATAGAGGGATCATATCTCGACATAATAAAGGCCATATACGAAAAACCTACAGCCAACATCATACTCAATGGGCAAAAAATAAAAGCATCTCCCTTAAGAACAAGAACAAGACAGGGATGCCCACTCTCGCCAATCTTATTTAACATAGTACTGGAAGTCTTAGTCACAGCAATTAGACAAGAAGGAAAAATAAATGGGATCCAAATTGGAAAAGAGGAACTAAAACTGTCATTATTCACAGATGATATGATATTGTACATAGAAAACCCTAAAGACTCCATCAAAAATCTACTAAACTTAATCAACGAATTTGGCAAGGTAGCAGGATACAAAATTAACATCAAGAAACCGATGGCATTCTTATACACCAACAATGAACTCTCAGAAAAAGAAACGTAAAAATCAATCCCATTTACCATCATGGCAAAAAAATTAAGATACCTAGGAATAAACTTAACCAAAGAAGTAAAGGACCTGTTCTCAGAAAACTACAGGACATTGAAAAAAGAAATAGAGGAAGATATAAAAAAGTGGAAGCATATACCTTGTTCATGGATTGGAAGAATTCACACCATTAAAATGTCCATACTACCCAAAGCAATCCACAGATTCAATGCAATCCCCATCAAAATACCAGCGACATATTTCACAGAACTAGAACAAATACTCCAAAAGTTTATATGGAACCAAAAAAGACCACGAATAGCCACAGCACTCTTGAAAAAGAAGAACAAAGTAGGAGAGATCACAATACCAGATATCAGGTTATACTACAAAGCCACTGTAATCAAAACAGACTGGTACTGGCACAAAAACAGGCATATAGATCAATGGAACAAAACAGAGAACCCAGAAATTGACCCAAGACAGTATGCTCATTTAATATTTGACAAAGGTGTCTTTAATGGAGTAAAGACAGCCTCTTCAGTAAATGGTGCTGGGAAAATTGGACAGATACATGCAAAAAAATGAAGCTAGACCACCAATAAACTCAAAATGGATAAAAGACTTAAATGTGACTTGTGAATCCATAAAAATCCTAGAAGAAAAGGGAGGCAACAAAATTTCACACATCACACACAGCAGAATTTTCACTGATACATCGTCTAAGGCAAGAGAATCAAAGGAAAAAATTAATACATGGGGACTACATCAAACTAAAAAGCTTCTGCACAGCAAAAGAAACAACCATCAAAATGGAAAGGGAACCCACTATATGGGAGAGCAAAACTGCCAACAATACATCAGATAAGGGATTAATTTCCGAAATATATAGTGTACTCATACAACTCAACAAAAGGAAGACAAAGAATCCAATTAAAAAATGGACAGAGGACCTAAAGAGACACCTCTCCAAACAGGACATACAAATGGCCAAGAGACATAAAAAAATACTCAACATTACTAATCATCAGAGAGATGCAAATTAAAACGACTATGAGGTATCACCTCATACCTGCCAGAATGGCTGCCATCAACAAATCATCAAACAACAAGTGCTGGTGAAGGTGTGGAGAAAAGGGGACTCTAGTACACTGTGGGTGGGAATGCAGACTGGTGCAGCCACTATGGAAAACAATATGGTGTTACCTCAAAAAGTTAAAAATGGAACTGCCATTTGACCCAGTGATCCCACTTCTAGGAATATATCCTAAGAAGCCTGAAACTCCAATCAGAAAGAATATATGTACCCCTATGTTCATAGCAGCACTATTTATAATCACTAAGATCTGGAAACAGCCCAAGTATCCATCAATAGATGAGAGGATCAAAAAGCTGTAGTACATACACACAATGAAATACTATGCAGCTGTAAGAAAGAAAGATCTCTTCTCCTTTGAGACGACATGGAGGGACCTGGAGAGTATTATGCTAACCGAAATAAGCCAATCAGAGAAAGACAAATATCACATGATCTCATTTATTTGTGGAATATAATGAACAAAATAGCTGATGAACAAAATAGACCCAGAGACATAGTAGTAGGGTACAGACTGACAAACCTCAGAAGAGGGGGACAGGAGGGAGGGAAGAGATAAACCAAAGAACTTATATGCATGTATGTGTAACCAATGGATATAGACAACAATGCTGGTGGGGGAAGTGGCGGGATTGGGAGGAGGGTGTCAATGGGGTAAAAAGGAGGAACATCTATAACAAAAATAAATTAATTTAAAATATTTTTTTAAAAACCTAACCATTTTGTAACCCTGTATTTAATGTACCTAGAGCCTATGTGTTAATGAAATATATAAAAGAATACTGAAAATAACAGAGAAATATAGGTATAGGTTTTTAAAACTTATATGACAAATCTCTAATTTTTCTAAATCAATCTATAAATTCTAAACAAAATTCCAGAAAGAATTTTTGTTGAATTTGACAAGCTCATTCTAAAATGTATATATACAAAAGAGCCAAAAATAACTAAAGATAATCTTGAATAAAAACAAAAAGTGTTAAGGACTTGCTTATCAAACTTCAAGAATTACTGTAAAGCTTTAGTTATAAGATAAAGATAGGGTCGTATTAGTTCAAGGATAAATAGACCAGCAAAAAGAACTAAGAACCTAAAAAACCGAACTATAGATAAATAAAAACTGGAATTGCAGAGCAGTGAGTAAAGTTTGTCTTATTCACAGCATATTGATAAAATAAGTTATTCCCCAAAAGGCAAAAATATTTTTCAACCTGGATACCTCACATAGCACACAAAAAACAATTCAGGGCAATTAAAGACCTAAATACACAAAGCGTAATGTTAAAATTTGCAAAAGAAAAGATTACAAAATAGCTAATAAAGAATTAACTACAAAAGTGTCAGAGCATTTCACATTTAGTTTTAGAACAGTTATAGCTTTTAACTTTAGATAAGGAGTCTCACTTGACAATCCAAATATTATTTTACCTTCAAACCTAATATACAATCATTTATAGAAGTAACTCATCTTAATTTATACAAATATTCCATTTGTAAATTTTTCGCATTGAATAATCAGCACTGAAATTTATGACCAACTATTGTTCTTTGAGTATTTTTGGAGTAAACACTAAGTAATATCTTTCTTGCATGCTTACATTAATCAAGACTTTCCTAATGTTTGTATGATTACATTATTAAAAATTTATTATCTGTAAGAAAAACATCTATTTCCCTCAACTACTCTAGCTTCTCTTCTTAAAACAGCATTTTCATGTCTATTAATGGTTTTATTTCCCAATTACCATTTCATTAATCCTCTCATTCCTCTCACCTCCACGGTATTTATCTAGTGATAGGAAAAATCAAGACAAACTTGTCTTACATATTCCTTCCCTCCCTTTTCCGTCCCTATTATTACATATCTCATCCTTTCCTCTCCATAATTAAACCAATTCTTATCAAAGTATTTATATGTTCCACATTTCCTCTACCCCTCAAACCACTGTGTTGCTTCAATGTGCTAAAAAAGATTATTTTCATAGCCTACATCTTGCCACAAGTGTTCCTATTTATTTTCAGTTGTTACATTTTGGCAAATTGGACACATGAAAATTGACTAACTTAATTCTGCTTTTCTTTCAATTAGATAAAGATTCTAAATTTTTCTTATCCTAGGGGAAAAACTAGCTTTACAGTCTTCAAATAAACAATATGATATTATAGAATAAATTTAATTTTGAATATTAAGTAATTATCTAATTGATATTTCTCAGTCATGGCAATGCTTGCTCTATTCTAGAAACAAGTCAATGGTAGGCTACAATCTCACAATACAAGATGTTCATTGTTTTGAAAACTTAGTCAAGAAGAGAACTGTTGAGTCTTTCAATCTCTCACAAAAGATTTATTAATCTATTCTAACACACTAATTAAAACTAAATATAGCACGGCCGGTGTGGCTCAGTGGACTGACTGAGCATCATCTCAGACTGAGAGGTCCCAGTTTGATTCCCGGTCAGGGCACATGCCCAGGTTGCAGGCTTGATCCGCAGTCGGGGGGCAGGCAGGAGGCAGCCAATCGGTGTTTCTCTCTAACATCAACATTTCTATCTCTCTCCCCCTTCCTCTTTCTCTGAAAAATCAATAAAAACATATTTAAAAAAAAAAAACTAAATAATTACAATTGGGGGATGGGAGAATTACACATATCTTCTCACCTACACTATCTTATAATTGAAGGAAAAATAGAATTTCATTAAATTTATAAACCTTTGCATATCTATGACAATTTATACAAAAAAATTGCGAATATATAACTGAGTTTTTAACTTTCAAATTACTATTTCCATAGTAAGGTAGAAGAGAATAAAGAATACAGGTTTTACAATGAAAACAAACCTGTATTTCAAATCTCTACTCTATAGCTGATATGTTTTTTGGTCATGAACAAATTTCTCAAGATCGCTGGGCCAGGGTGGCTCAGTGGTTGAGCGTTGATCCATGTACCAAGAGGTCGCCAGTTCAATTCCCGGTGAGGGCACATGTCCAGGTTGTAGGCCAAATCCCCAGTAGGGGCATGCGGGAGGCAACCAATCGATGTTCTCTCTCATCGATGTTTCTCTCTCTCTCTCCCCCTCTATCTCTAAAATCAATAAAGAAAAAAAAATTTTTTAATAAAAATAAAAATAAAATTTCTCAAGATCTAAATTATTCTTTATGAGGATACCTACCTCATAAAGTTGTTATGAGGATTGAACTGATACCATATAAAACACACCTAATACATGCCAAATAAATGCTATTATTATCAGATAATAATTGTTAAAAATTATTCTCTTATTTTTCTCTTTACTATTGAAAATCTTTCAGATATATTCTCCATGGCCCTTCTTTAGCAGCAACACTTTGTGCTACAACAGTCTAATTTGAGAAGACCACTAGCATCTGATGGCACTTGTTCTTTAGAAAACTACTCTGAAAAGCTTGACAAACATCACATGTGAAAAATATATCTAGCCCTAGCTGGTTTGGCTCAGTGGTTAAAGCATTGGCCCTCAGATAAAAGAGTCATGGGTTCTATTCCAGTCAAAGACATGTATTTCGGTTGTTGCGATTTAGCCCCCAGCCCTGGTTTCTCACATCAATGTTTCTCTCCCTTTCTCCCTTTCTCTCTCTCTCTCTCTCTCTCTCTCCTTGCTTCCCTCCCTCCCTCCCTCCCTCCCTCCCACTCTATCTGAAAATAAACGGAAAAATATCCTTGGGTGAGGATTAAAAAAAAGAAAGAAAGAAAAACATATCTAGAAACAAAAGAAGTGCCCAGCCGGTGTGACTCAGTGGATTGAGCATGGCCCCATGGACTGAGAGGTCCTGGTTTGATTCCCAGTCAGGGCACATGCCCAGGTTTCGGGCTCAATCCCCAGTAGGGGGCGTGCAGGAGGCAGCCAATTGATGTGTCTCTCACATGGAAAAATTCTTTCTATCTCTCTCTCCCACTTCCTCTCTCTCTAAAAAAATCAGTAAAAACATATTTTAAAAATAAAAAATAAAAACAGAAGAAATATCAATTCCCTCTTTAACTTTAAACACTGAACACTTAAAATGTCACTTTTAAAAAGGTCTCTCATAAATCCTTTTTTTTTTTAAGTCATATACTATTCACCAAGTACCTAACATACCCAACAATATGCTAAGGCATGTGGCAAAAGTATAGTGCAGTTCCTCTGCACCAAAAACTTACTGCATATATAAAAGATTCACTGAGATACTTTTCCTAACTGTTCCCCTTAGCAATGTTTATAAATGCTACATGCAAGGATTATACTATGAGTATATAATTATAAACCTAGTACAAAAAAACTTCTGATCTTCCTTTCAAGTAAGAGATTATTGGAAAGCAGAAGAGAATAAGTAAATGTGAACCAAGCAAGTCAAAGAAAATTGTAACTTAAAGAAAACAAAAACCTCTCTTTTATTTATTCAAGACACTGCTTATCTGATAAGTTATAAGTTAAGAGTACCACATACATTGTTAAAAACTTAAAACGAAGGATGAGGCCAGCAATCAACAAAAAATTTGAACTAATGGAAAGTAAGATCATCATTTATTTATCCAGCAATTGCTCTATGAGGTAGAGAGCAGGCTTACTCATTTTGAATCCCCAAAATCTGGCATGGGGTTATTATTATTAGTTTGTACAATATGTTTCAATTATTAATAATTTAATAATCTAGTTTTTAAAAAAGGTAGTGTGACATGGTGAAAGAGGAAACAAATAAGGGTCAGGAGTTACATATTCCATCTCAAGTTTGCACTGCTAATTGTAATCATGGGTAAAACACTTAACTTCTCTGAGCCTGTTCCTCTGTTGTAAAATGAGTAAAGAAAACTAAATTATCTTCAAATTCCAATCTATTAAAAAATTGTATGAGTCTACAGTTATATATTTCCTCCTACAATACATACTATAATAGTGAAATATATACACATGCATACCGCTTGGACTTCCACTTACTATGGCAGAAGGCTATCTACTCTTCCTTCCAATACTCTGCGAAAATGATAATAAAGGTACAAAAAGGTAAGAATCTACAGTATCAGAAAGAATAATGTAAGCATTAATGGTCAAGAGGTTTCTACAAATTTTCAGTAAAAGGAGAAAGAATGAGGAACTTACCAGAGTTGAAACTGACATCTCAATTGAAACAGAAAGAGGCTACATATTATTAGCAAACCTAGTCCACATGCAGAAGCCCTAAGTCTCAGAAGAAACAGATAAGGCATGCAGCTAAAAGTGGGAGAACTAGAATTGCCTACCATCTCACCATCACACCTTGCAATTCCTAAAATAAATTAGAGGGTTATTCTAATAAAACCAAGTGGAAGCATCTCTGAACTAAGGTACATTAGGCAAAACAGGGGAAATAGGAGAGGGATAAAACTACCTATTTAACTACAGTACCTCTAGCCCCCTATTCCTGGCCAACTCTGATAATAAAACAGCCAGGCTTTATTCTTCAAAATACCATCAGAAAGGAAACTGGAAGGCTTTTCTATAAAGAAATTAAACAGACTCAGAGAACAAACTTCCAGACACTAATATTAGGTGTCATTCCCCACAAAAAATAGGCTTTTAGCATAACCAAGCCACGATAAATTCCCATTAGTAAACAAGTCCAATGTATACCAACCTTCCAATGAGGTTTTGAATGTGGGATATGGAATGAGTGGATGTTTGGAAAAAAACATTTTTGCCCTGGCCAATTTTGCTCAGCGGTTAGAGCGTCGGCCCACAGACCAAAGAGTCTTGGGTTCAATTCCTGGTCAAGGGCATGTACCTCAGTTGCAGGTTCACTCCCCAGACCCAGTTGGGGTTGTGTGGGAGGCAACCAATCGATGTGTCTCTCACATCAATGTTTCTCTATTTCTCTCTTTCTCCCCCTCTCTCTCTCTCTCTCTCTGTCTCTCTCTCTCTCTCTCTCTCTCTCTCTCTCTCTCTCCATACTTCCCTCCCACTCTATCTAAAAATCAATGGAAAAATATCCTCAATATTCTTGGGTGAAGATTAAAAAAAAAAAACAACAACTTTTAATTTATGTATGAATGTTCTTTGGCACTGTAACAAATTCACCCATATCTTAGGAGATTAAAACAACAAATAGTTATTATCTCACAGTGTCTGATGGTCAGGAATCCAGGAATGGCTTAACTGAGTTTTTCTGGCTCATGGTCTCTCATGAGGTTGCTGCAATCATCTTAGGGCTCAACAGAGAATGGAGAATCCATTTCTAAGTTCACTTTCATGGTTCCTCACCGACTATAGGCCAGAGACCTCTTATCTCCAACCACTCGGGCCTCTCCATAGGAAGCCTGAATGTCCTCAATTGATCTTATTTTTTGTTTAGAAAGCTTTGAGTTAAAACTGACATATAGTACACTGTATATATCTAAAGTATACAATTTGATAAGTTTTGATACATGTACATACTCATGAAATCATCACACAATTAAAATAAGGAACACACCCCTAAAAGCTCCCTCCTGTCCCTTTGTAATCTCTCCTTCCCACACTCCACCACATCTTGGCCAATGCATGTGAAGCCAACGATCTGTTTTGTCACTATACATTAAAATGAATTTTGTATGGTCTCATAAATGGAATCATACACTATGTATTCTTTTTGTCTGGCTTCTTTCTTTTTTATATTTTATTATTAAATTACAGTTTACATTCAATATTATTTTGTTTTAGTTTCAGGTATACAGAATAATGGCTAAACAATCATATCCTTTACACAGTGATGCCCCTGATAATTCAAGTACCCACCTGGCACCATACATAGTTATTACAGTATTATTAACTATATTTCCTATGCTATATTTTACATCTTCATGACTATCTTGTAACTACCAGTTTGTACTTCTTTATCCCTTCACCTTTTTCACCCAGCCCCCCAAACCCTCTGCACTCTAACAACCATTAGTCTGTTCTCAGTATCTATGAGTCAGTTTCTATTTTGTTTGTTCATTTATTTTGTTCTTTACAGTCCACATATAAGTGAAATCATATGGTATTTGTTCTTCTCTATCTGACTTATTTCACTTAGCCTAATGTTCTCCAGGTCCATCCATGCTATCACAAATGATGAGATTTCATTCTTTTTTATTGTTGAGTAATATTCCATTGTATGTATGTACCGCAGCTATTTCATTCACTCATCTGTTGATGGGCACTTGGGTTGCTTCCATATCTTGGCTATTGTAAATAATGCTAAAATGAACATAGGGGTGCATATAATTAGTGTTTTGGATTTCCTCAGATATATTATACCCATAAGTTGAGTTGCTCAATCATAAGGCAGTTCCATTTTTAAGTTTTTGAGGAGCCTTCATACTGTTTTCTATAGTGACTGTACCAATCTACATTGCCACCAACAGTGCATGGGGGTTTCCTTTTCTCCACATTGTCACAACACTTGTTTGTTGAATTATTGATGATAGGTTAAAGGTTGGTCAATCTTGTGTATCTTTTCAAAGAACCAGCTCTTGGTTTCAATGATGTCTTGCATTGTTTCTTTAGACTCTATCTCATTTATTTCTACTCTGATCTTTATTATTTCCTTTCTTTTACTCACTTTGGGCTTTGTTTGTAATTTTTCTAGCTCCTTTAAGTTCGAACTTAGATTGTTTATTTGAGATTTCTCTTGTTTCTTGAGGTAGACTTGTAATGCTATGAATTTTCCTCTTAGAACTACTTTCGTTGTGTCCCATAGGCTTACGGTTGTAGTGTTCTCATTTCACTGTTTCAAGGTAGCTTTTGATTTCTTCCTTAATCTCATTGTTAATCAGCCATTATTTAGTAACATGTTATTTAGCCTCCATGTCTTTGTGTGTTTTTCAGTTTTCTCTGTGATTGATTTCTAGTTTTATACCATTATGGTCAAAGAAGATGCCTGATATAAGTTCAATCTTCTTAAATTTATTGAGACTTGTTCTGTGTCCTACATGTGGTCTATCCTAGAAAATGTTCCATGTGCACTTGAAAAGAATGTGTATTCTGCTGCTTTGGGGTGAAAGGCTCCACTGACAGTAATTTCTAATTTGGGGGAATTTTTTTAATTTGGAAAATTGGGAATTAAATCATTAGATAAGTCATATACTTCTTCCTTGCAAAGAATAAAAAAATAAATTTTAAGTGAAAATAGTAATAGGAATAAACAAATGTACCAGGTTTTCCCAGGGAAAATTGTGGTCAATTAGTCAATAAATAATGATAGTGCACTTGCAATTAACAGGTTCAAATTACCTGAGTTTTTCTCCAATTGAAGGTGTTACACAGTAAATTCAATTCTAAAGTTTTCATCAGTTTCTCTTTAGATATGTTTCACATAGTGCAGATGAAGAGCTTAATACTTACTTATCAAGGAAATCCTTATCCACTACAGCAGTGATGTCCAGCAGAGGATTTCCCATTCCAAAGAGAATATTTTCACTAAAAAGAAAAACACAAAAAATACAAGTACAAGTTAGAAATACTTCTGAAAATAAGCTGATGTGTAAAATGCACCCAAATATAAATATCTTTATCTCATCTTGAAAATAAACCTAACATACTAGTTTATTAAACCTTTCATTTGCCTATTACATGTAGAACAACAATTTAGAGATAGCACAAAGCCATTTAAAAACCATGAAGACTTTTAAATTGGATGAAATAAAATATAACGAGACCAAATCATGTGATTTTTTCCCCTAATACTCAACAGCTAATGACTGAATCTAATTTCAATGTTTTTTAACATCTCTTACAACAAAGTTTTATACTCAATAAACATAAGTAACTCTAATTAGTAAGAGACCCAATTACTGAAATTTATTAGAGAGCATGGAACAAGTCCTAGAGGAATAGAGAACATGGAAGCTGGTGCCCCCACCCCCACCCCTGTATCTTGCTATGATATTATGATTTACAGTAAGAAATACACAGTTAGGTGATGATTGCTCAATCTTTTCAGGAAACCATATGAAATGTGATTCAGAGTTTCTTGCATAAAAGACAAAAGAGGCCCTGGCCAGTTAGGCTCAGCGGTTAGAGTGTCGGCCCGCGGACCAGAGAGTTCCGAGTTCGGTTCCTGCTAAGGGCACGTACCTGGGTTGCGGTTTGTCCCCAGCCCCGGTTGGGGTCGTGTGGGTGGCAACCAGTCAATGTGTCTCTCTCACGTCGATGTTTCTTTCTCTCCCCCCGCCCTCTGTCTGAAGATAAATGCAAAAATGTCCTCACAAAAATTTAAAAAAAAAAAAAAAAAAGAGGAAGAATGTATATATTCACTACTGTCCCGCATTGCAAGAAGTATGCAGCATGGTCCCTGATGACAGATGCTGTCCAGTTGCAATGGTTCGAAACCTATGTAGAAAGTTCCTGTGTAGGAAGTTTGATACATTAATGCTTATTGGCCCTCTGGACAGTAGAAATGTTTAGTTACACTTATGGAGCCAGAATAAATACTAATAATGAGTGTCTTTAACTCGTATCCCAATCATCCTCTCTTTAAATCCAAAAACCTCGGTTTCACATGTGATTCTTCTCTCTCCATCAACAACCATCTTACTAAAATCCATCCTCTTGGTGGGGGCATGAGATGTCCATAAAAGGCTATGAAAAGTTCTGCATACTCCTGATTATCTAGAATGCCATGTATATGTGCCCAGGACTGTGGGCATTATCAAGACCAGAAAAAGCCCTAAGTAATTTCTTCTTACAATGAGGCCCTGCACAGGAAATGCAGGCTAAGGCAGAGTTGTAAACCTGACGGACTGTTGAAGATATGCCTTTAACAACCACACAGAATCTCTCAGCAAAGATTGGCAGACAATAACAAGTACTGGCAATAATGTAATTCTTACACATTGCTATTGAAAATATAAAATGATGCAGCAAGCTTCGGAAAAATTTGGCAGTTCCTCAAAAAAGGAAACATAACATTACCATTTGACCCAGGAATTCCACTCCTAAACATATATCCAGGAGAAATGAAAATATGTGACAAGATAAAAACTTAAACATGAATGGGTTTATTTGTTGTTGCTTTATGTAAATAGTTTCCTGTTGTTTTTGTTACACATTTCTCCTGTTTCCCCCATTGACATCCTCCTCCCAGTACTGCCCCCGCCCCAGCATTGATGTCTATGTCCATGATTACACATACATGCATATAAGTTATGTGGTTTATCTCTTCCCTCCCCCTGCGCCCTCTCTTCTGAGATTTGTCAGTCTGTACTGTACTTCTATGTCTCTGTGTCTATTTTGTTCATCAGCTTGTTTTGTTCATTATATTCCACCAATAAGTAAGATCATGTGATATTTGTCTTTCTCTTATTGGCTTGCTTTGCTTAGGATAATACTCTCCAGGTCCCTCGATGTAATCTACATAGTATTCCATCGTGTTTATGTACCACAGCTTTTTTACCCACTAATCTATTGATGGACACTTGAGTTGTTTCCAGATCTTAGTGATTACAAATAGTGCTGCAATGAACATAGGGGTACATATATTCTTAGGGGATATTCCTAGAAGTGGGATCACTGGGTCAAATGGCAGTTCCATTTTTAATTTTTTGAGGTAACACCATATTGTTTTCCATAGTGGCTGCACCAGTCTGCATTTCCACCAAGAGTGTACTAGAATCTCCTTTTCTCCACACCCTCGCCAGCACTTGTTTGATAATTTGTTGATGGCAGCCATTCTGGCAGGTGTGAGGTGATACCTCATAGTTGTTTTAATTTGCATCTCTCTGATGATTAGTGATGTTGAGCATTTCTTCATATGTCTCTTGGCCATTTGTATGTCCTGTTTGGAGAGGTGTCTCTTTAGGTCCTCTGCCCATTTTTTAATTGGATTCTTTGTCTTTCTTTTGTTGAGTTGTATGAGCACTCTATATATTTTGGAAATTAACTCCGTATCTGATGTATCATTGGTAATTATGCTCTCCTATACAGTGGGTTCATTCCATTTTGATGGTTGTTTCTTTTGCTGTGCAGAAGCTTTTTAGTTTGATGTAGTCCCATGTATTAATTTTTTCCTTTGTTTCTCTTGCCTTAGACGACGTATCAGTGAAAATTCTGCTGTGTGTGATGTCTGAAATTTTGTTACCTCCCTTTTCTTCTAGGATTTTTATGGATTCACAAGTCACATTTAAGTCTTTTATCTATTTTGAGTTTACTGTGTATGCTGTAAGTTGGTGGTCTAGCTTCATTTTTTTTGCATGTAGCTGTCCAATTTTTCCAACACCATTTTTTGAAGAGGCTGTCTTGACTCCATTGTATGCTCTTGCCACCTTTGTCAAATATTAATTAAGTATAATGTCTGGGGTCTATTTCCAGATTCTCTGTTCTGTTCTTGACCTATATGCCTGTTCTTGTGCCAGTGCCAGTCTGTTTCGATTACAGTGGCTTTGTAGTATAACCTGATATCTGGTATTGTGATCCCTCCTACTTTGTTCTTCTTTTTCAAGAGTGCTGTGGCTATTCGGGGTCTTTTTTGGTTCCATATAAACTTCTGGAGTATTTGTTCTAGTTCTGTGAAATATGTCGTTGGTATTTTGATGGGGATTGCATTGAATCTACAGATTGCTTTGGGTAGTATGGACATTTTAATGATGTTAATTCTTCCAAACCATGAACAAGGTATATGCTTCCACTTTTTTATATCTTCCTCTATTTCTTTTTTCAATGACCAGTAGTTTTCTGCAAATAGGTCCTTTACTTCTTTGGTTAAGTTTATTCCAAGATATCTTGATATATTTTGCTGCAATGGTAAATGGGATGGTTTTTTGTTTCTCTTTCTGTGAGTTCATTGTTGGTGTATAAGAATGCCGTCGATTTCTTGATGTTAATTTTGTATCCTGATACTTTGCCAAATTCATTTATTAAATCTAGTAGATTTTTGATGGAGTCTTTAGGGTTTTCTATTTACAGTATCATGTAATCTGTAAATAATGACAGTTTCACTTTCTCCTTTCCAATTTGGATCCCTTTTTGTTTTGTTTTCTTCATATCTAATTGCTGTGGCTAAGACTTCCAGTACTATGTTAAAAAAAGTGATGAAAGTGGGCAATCCTGTCTTGTTCCTGTTCTTAAGGGAAATGCTTTTAGTTTTGCCCATTGAGTATGATGTTGGCTGTAGGTTTTTCGTATATGGCCTTTATTATGTCGAAATATGGTCCCTCTATTCCAACATTGCTGAGCCTTTTTATAAAAAAAATGGGTGCTGGATTTTGTCAAATGCTTTTTCAGCATCTATTGATATGATCATATGGTTTATCTTTCATTTTGTTTATGTGCTGTATCACATTTATTGATTTGTGAATATTGTACCATCCTTGTATCCCTGGGATGAATCCCACTTGGTCATGATGAATAATTTTTTGATGTATTGCTGGATCCGATTTGCTAATATTTTGTTAAGGATTTTGCCATCTGTGTTCATCAGGGATATTGGCCTCTAGTTTGCCTTCTTTGTAGTCTCTTTATCTGGTTTTGGAATTAGCATTATACTGGCCTCATAAAATGAGTTTGGAAGTCTTCCATCTTCTTGGATTTTTTGGAATAGTTTGAGGAGAATGGGTGTTAGATCTTCTTTGAATGTTCAGTAGAACTCCCCTGTGAAGCCGTCCGGGCCTGGGGCTTTTGTTTGCTAGGAGAGTCTTGATTACATCTTCATTTTCCTTAGTTGTTATTGGTCTGTTCAAGTTTTCTATCTCTTCCTGGTTCAGTTTTGGGGAACTGTGTGTTTCTAGGAACTTGTCCATTTTGCCTAGATTGTCCAATTTGTTGGTGTATAATTGTTCACAGCATGTTTTAATGATTCTTTGTATTTCTTTGTAATGATCCAGTTGTTACTTCTCTTTCGTTTCTGATTTTGTTTATTTGGGTCCTCTCTTTTTGTTTCTTAGTAAGTCTAGCTAAGGGTCCATCAATCTTGTTTATCTTTTCAAAGAACCAGCTCTTTGTTGCATTGATCTTTTAAAGTGTTTTTTTAGTGTCTATGTCGTTTATTTCTGCTCTGACCTTTACTATTTCTTTCCTTCTACCTGCTCTGGGTTTTTCGTTTACTTTCTAGTTCTTTAAGTTGTAGGGTTAGAAAGTCAATGAGGAATTTTTTTTGTTTCTGGAGGTAGGCCTATAGTTCTATGAACTTCCCTCTCAGGACTGCTTTTGCTGCATCCCATAGATTTTGTGTTATTATGTGTTCATTTTAATTGGTTTGCAGGAAGTTTTTAATTTCTTCCTTGATCTCCTTGGTTAACCCATTCGTTGTTTAATAACATGCTATTTAGCCTCTGCATGTTTGAATGTTTTTGTTGTAATTGATTTCTAGTTTCATGCCATTGTGATCTGAGAAAATGCTTGATATGATTTCAATCTTCTTGAATTTGTAGAGACTTACTTTGTGTCCTAACATGTGGTCTATCTTCAAGAATGTCCCATGTGCACTTGAGAAGAATGTATATTCTGCAGCTTTGGGGTGAAATGTTCTGTAAATATCAATTAAGTCCAACTGATCTAGTTTGTCATTTAAGGGCTCTGTGTCCTTGTTAATTTTTTGTCTAGAATATCTATCCAGTGGTGTCAGTGGGTGTTAAAGTCACCCACTATGATTGTATTGCTATTGATTTCTCCCTTGAAGTCTTCCAGAAGTTTTTAAATATATTTTGGTGCTCCTGTATTTGGTGCATCTATGTTTACCAGGGTTGTATCCTCTTGTTGGAGTGATCTCTTTAATATTATGTAATGACCTTCTTGTCTCTTATTATGGCCCTCGTTTTGAAGTCTATCTTATGAGATATGAGTATTGCTCTACCAGCTTTTTTTCATTTCCATTTACCTCGAAAGTGTTTTTTCATCCCTTCACTTTCTCCTGTGTGTCTTTTGTTGTGAGGTGGGTCTCTTTTAGACAGCATATATACGGGTCATGTTTTCTTATCCAATCAGCTACTCTATGTCTTTTGATTGGAGCATTTAAGCCATTTACATTTAAAGTTTTTATTGATAGATACTTATTAGTTGCCATTTTTATTTTATGCCTGTGTTACTCTTTTTCTCTCTCTCTCTCTCTTTCTTCTTACAGCAGTCCCTTTAGCATTTCTTGCACTGCTGGTTTCGAGGTGATAAATTCCATTAGCTTTTTTCTTGTCTGTGAGGCTCTTTATTTCACCTTCAATTTTGAATGATAGCCTTGCTGGATAGAGTAGTCTTGGATTCAGACCCTTGCCTTTCATTACTTTGTATACTTCATGCCACTCCCTTCTGGCCTGCAGTGTTTCTACTGAGAAATCAGCTGACAGTCTAATGAGAGCTCCCTTGTAGGTAACTTTCTGTCTCTCTCTTGCTTCCTTAAAGATTCTTTCTTTGTCTTTCATATTAAACATGAATGTTTATAGCAGTATTCATAATAGACAAGAAGCAGAAATAAAAATAACCATAAACTGATGAATGGATAAATAAAACATGGTTTTTACATACAAAAGGATATTATTTAGCCATAATAAGAAAATACTGATACATGCAACAACATTGATGAGCTTTGAAAACATTATATTCAGTGAAATAAGCCAAACACAAAGCCCAAATATTATGATTCCACTTTTGAAATGTCCAGAATATTGCAAATTCACATTGACAAAGTAGATTAGTGGTTGTCAGGGATAAGCAGGGAAAATGAAGAGTGACTACTAACAGATATGAGATTTTGTTTTGGGATGATGAAAATGTTCTGGAATTAGATAGTGGTAATGGTTGCACAACCTTGTGAATAAACTAAAAATCAAAGAGCTGTATATTTAAAATAGTAGATTTTTTGTATGTGAATTATATCTCAATTAAATAATAATAATTCAGTAAATAAAACAATCTATTTGACCTAATTGGTATTTATAGACCACTAAATCCACCAATTGCCATATCCATTTATTTAATGAAAGATGTGCAAAACATCTACACTGAAAACCTAAAATACTGCTGAGCAAAATTAAAGACCACACATATAATATTCACCAAAACAGACCCTAAGCTAGGCCATAAAACTAACCTCAGTAGACATTTAAGAAATGAAATCATAAACAATATATTCTCTGTGTGTATATATATAGGTGTGTGTGTGTGTAAAAATATATATACACACATATACATATATACACACACACACATATAAAACATAATACAGATGTTTTACAATGTATAAACAATATATTCTCCAAGTATCATGGACTAAAACTGAAAATCTAAATACCTAAAAAAAAAAAATCCCCACATATTTAGAAATTAAACAATAAACTTCTAAATGATCTGTGAATCAGAGAAATCACAATAGAAATTTGAAAATAATTTGAACTGGACACACATCAAAATTTGTATAATGTAGTTAAAGGAGTACTTAGAGGGAAACATTTTACATATGAAATGCATATGTTAGAAAACAACAAAGGTTTAACATCAAAGATCTTAACTTCTAACTCAAAAATAGTAGGGGAAAAAAAAAGATTAAATCTGAAAGAGTAGAAACAAAGAAATAAAAAGATGGGAGCAAAAGTAAATAAAATAGAAAATATATTACCAAAACATTAGTTCGACCCCAAAATCTGGATTTTTAAAAAAGATTAATATAACTGATAACCCTGGCAAGACTGACCCAAAAAAAGTTTAGGAAAAATATAAAGGCACCGCCCTGTCGGTTTGGCCCAGCAATTAGAGCAATGGCCTGTGGACCAAAGGGTCACGGGTTCGATGCCCAGTCAAGGGCGCATACCTAGGTTGCAAGTTCAGTCCCCGGCCCCAGTCTATGTTTCTCTCTCCCCTCCCTTCCACTGTGTCTAAAAAGTCAATGGAAAAATATCCTAGGGTGAGGATTAACAACAACAAAAAAAAGATACCAGTATCAGGAATGAAAAGGGGGACATAAAACAGTTCTTACATTATATAGCCCAGCCAGTGTGGCTCAGTGGATTGAGCATCCAACCATAGACTGAGAGGTCCCAGTTCGATTCCTGGTTAGGGCACATGCATGGGTTTCGGGCTCGATTCCCAGTAGGGGGTGTGCAGGAGGCAGCCAATCAATGTTTTTCTCTCACATCAATGTTTCTATCTCTCTCTCCAAAAAAAAAAAAATCAATAAAAACATTAAAAAAAAAAACAAAAAAACAGTTCCTATAGACAATAACAGGACATCAAGGTAATATTATAAGCAACTATATAACAATTCAACAATTTAGAATACATTTCTTTAAATGTAACTTTCCAAAACTGACACAGTAAAAAATGGAAAATCTGAATAATCATATATCGGTTAAAGAAATTGAATTTGTATTTTAAAACCTTCCAACCCTTCACCCAAAAACATTCTAGGCACAGATTAATTCACTGCAGAACTCTACCAAAAATGTAAAAAACAATAGCAATCTTACAAAGCTACAGTAATTAAACTAGTGTGGTACTGACAAAACATTGTACAAATAGATCAAGAGAGTGAGTCCAGGAAAAGACCTACACCTATCTAATCAATTGATTAAAAAACCTTTTAAGAAATCCTTATACCATAGCAAAAACTAGTTTTAGATGCATCATAGATCTAAATGTAAAAGATAAAACTAAGCTTCTAGAAGAAAACATAAGAGAGTTGTTTCATAACTTTTGGATAGGGGCTAAGGACAGATTTCTAAAGAATTCAAGATGGCATCAGAGTGGGTAAAGGCTACACTCATCTCTTCCAAGGACCAAACTGGAATTACAACTAAATTATACAACAATTATCCTGAATAACTGGGGACTAGCTGAAGAGAAGTCTTATAACCAAGGATTTACAGAAGAAGCCACATCGAGACTGCTCCAGACTGCCCAGGGCCAGTCACAGGCAGTGTCTGACATTGGCTTGCACCACCAGAGTCCCTCCCAAGAGGCCCAGAACCAATACACCCACTGGTCAGCTTCAGACAACATCAGAACAGGATTCAGTAAGCTTCACAAGCAGCCTATCCAAAGGGAGATTTTGGCAGGCAATAGACCCTGTTGAGGCAAATTTCACTTCATGTAGTCAGCACCTGCACAGCAGCTCACACACTGTGGTCTGGGTTGAGCCTCACGGTCAGCAGCCAAAGGGTCAATCCCACACATGAAAAGGCCAATGGCAATCAAGATTCAATTACAACAGGAAGGCCCACATAACCCACACAAGGGACATTTCTGGAGCACCCAGCTCAAGTGATCAAGGAAACTGCACCACTGGAGTCCACAGGACACCTACTACATAAGGCCACCCCACAAAGACTGGGAGTCATAGCAGATCTATCTAATACACAGAGACAAACACAAAGAGGCAGCCAAAATCAGGAAACAAAGAAACATGCCCCAAATGAAAGAACAGGAAAACTCTCTAGAAAAAGAGCGAAATAAAATGGAGGCAAGCAATTTATCAGATATAGAGTACAAAGCAATGGTTATAGAGATACTCAACAGCATGAAAAAAATATACAGAGAAACCATAAAAAAGAACCAGTCAAAAATGAAGAATACAATATCTGTATTGAAGAATACACTGGAAGGAATAAACAGTAGGTTGGATAAAGCAGAGGATCAAATCAGCAATTTGACAGACACGTTAGAAAAAACACCCAATCAGAGAAGCAAAAAGAAAAATGAGATTAACCAAAGAACTTATATGCATAACCCATGGACACATAGACAATAGTACAGTGAATGCCTGGGTGAGGCAGGAGCAGGATGGAGGGGGTAAATGGGGGGACACAAGGGGGGACATCTGTAATAATTTCAACAATGAAGATAAATTTTTTAAAAAGTATTTAATGAGGACAGTTTAAGGGACCTTTGGGACAACATAAAGAATAACAATATCCACATAATAGGGGTAACAGAAGGAAAAGAGAGAGAGCAAGGGCCCAAAAACCCATTTGAAGAAACAATTACCAAAAACTTCCCTAATGTGGTGAAAGAAAAAGACACACAAGTCCAGGAAGCACAAAGAGTCCCAAACAAGATGAACCCAAAGAGGCCCACACCAAGACATATCATAATTAAAATGGCAAAGGTTAAAGACAAAGAGAGAATCTTAAAGCAAGGACCTACAACCAAGACTACTTTACCCAGCAAGGCTATCAAGGAGAAGGAGGGAGGAGGGGGATAGAGGAGGGGAAGGAAGAGGAGGAAGGAGGAGGGGAAGGAGGAGGAGAAAAGAGGAGGGAGAAGGAGGAAGGAAAAAGAGGAGGAAGAAGAAAAAGCATAGGAATAAGGAGGAGGAGGAGAAGAAAAAACAATAGAGGAACATAGTTAAAAGAATAAAATGGCAATAAATACATATATATATAAATAATCACTTTAAACAAAGGAAACTATTGCCCTGGCCAGTTTTGCTCAGTGGTTAGAGCATCGGCCCTCAGACCGAAGGGTCTCGGGTTCGATTTCTGGTCAAGGGTATGTATCTGGCTTGCAGGTTTGATCCCTGGCCCTGATCAGGGCCCTGCAGGAGGCAGCCAATCAATGTGTTTCTCTCACATCAATGTTTGTTTCTCTCTCCTCCCCACTCAACCCCTCCACTCTACCTAAAAAAATCAATGGAAAAATATCCTCAGGTGAGGATTAACCAAAAAAATAAAAATTAAAAATAAACAAAGGAAATTATCAACAAAATGAAAAGACAACCCCACTGATTGGGAGAACATATTTGCCAATGATACATCTGATAAGGTGTTAATATCCAAAATTTATAAAGCACTTATAAAACTCAACACTAAAAAAAACAAACAATCCAATTTTAAAAATTGGCAAAGGACCTGAATAGACACTTCTCCAAAGAGGACATACAGATGGCTAACAGACATATGAAAAGATTCTCAACATCACTAATCATCAGAGAAATGCAAATAGAACCACAATGAGATATCACCTCACACCTGTCAGAATGGCTATCATCAATAAACCAACAAACAAGTATTGGCAAAGATGTGGAGAAAAGGGAACCCTCGTGCACTGTTGGTAGGAATGCAGACTGGTGCAGCCACTGTGGAAAACTGTACGGAGGATCTTCAAAACATTAAAAACAGAACTGCCTTATGACCCAGCAATTCCATTCTGGGAATATATCCAAAAAAGACCCTAAACACTAATTTGAAAGAATATACCCACCCCATGTTCACTGCAGCATTATTTGCAATAGCCTAGATTTGGAAGCAACCCAAGTATCCATCAGTAGATGAGTGGATAAAAAACTGACAGTACATTTGCACAATGGAATACTACTCAGCTGTAAAAAAGAAGGAAATCTTACCCTTTGCAACAGCATAGATAGATCTGAAAAGCATTATGCTAATTGAATAAGCCAGACAGAGAAAGAGAAATACCATATGATTTCACTTATATGCAGTATCTAATGAACAAAATAAACGAACAAACAAAACAGAAATAGACTCATAGATAGAGAACAGACTGACAGCTGTCAGAGGAGAGGGGGGTTGTAGGACTGGGTAAAAAAGGTGAAGGGATTAAGTAAGAAAAACAAAAAACAAAAACTACCTCATAGGCACAGACAATACTGTGGTGATTACCAGAGAGAAAAGGGAGTGGGTAGGGAGGTAGAAAAAGGGGGATAAATGGTGATGGAAGGAGACTTGAACTGGGGTGGTGAACACACAATACAATATACAGATGATGTATTATAGAATTGTACCCCTGAAACCTATGTAATTTTATTAACCAATGTTACCAAATGAATCCAATAAAAAAGTTTAAAGAATAAATAAAATTTTAAACAAAAGATTTTATAAGAACACAAAAGGTAATAGCAATAAAAGTAATCAAATCAATGAATTCGACTTAATCAAAATTTAAAACTTCTGCTCCCAAAAGACATTGTTAAGAAAATGGAAAGGCCACAGAGAGCAGGCAGACACCTCTAGGGGGGTTGGGGGATTGAGGAATAAAGGGAGAACAGCAGTGTGATGATTGCGGGGGTGGGGGGGATGGAGGGATGGAGGGCATAGAGGGGATAAATGGTGATGGAAAACAGAAAAGAAAATGGAAAGGCATGACTTGGACAGGGAGAAAATATGTGGGGTGTGTGTGTGTGTGTGTGTGTGTGTGTGTGTGTGTGTGTAAAATCTGACAAATAATTTTTATCCAGAATATAAAAAGAACTACAAATCAGCAACAAACAAAAGCAATCAAAATCTAGGTAAAAGATTTGAACTCTCAGTTCAAAAGAAAAGATAAGCAAATGGCTTATAATCACATCATTAGCCATCAAGGAACTACATACTAAAACCACAATGAAATATAACTACACATCCACCAGAATGGTGAAAATAAAAAATGCTAAACATTGTCAAGAAGGTGGATTAACTGGAACATTAATAACACCATTGGTGGGCCTGGCCAGTGTGGCTCACTGGTTGAGCGTCGACCTATGCACCAAGAGGTCGTTGGTTTGATTCCTAGTCAGGGCACATGTCCAGGTTGTGGGCCCAATCCCCAGTGGGGGGCATGCAAGAGGCAGCCAATCGATGTTCTCTCTCATCAATATTTCTATCTCTCTCCCTCTCCCTTCCTCTCTCTCTAAAATCAATAAAGAAAAAAATAGTAACACCATTGGTGGGAATTCGAATATGTTTAGTTTTCCATTTAGGAAAACAGTTTGGTGATTTCTAAAGTTAAACACACATATCTATCTTAGGACACAGCAATTCCATACCTAGGTATTTACCCAAGTCCACACAAAGGCTTATACAAACATGTTCATAGCAGCTTTATTTATAGTAAGCAAAAACTAGAAACAGTCCAAAGACCATCAACAGGAGAACTGTTGCTATTTCCAAACAATGGAATACTACTCAACAGTGAATATGAACAAACTACTTACTGATACACATATCAAAATGGATGAATCTCATAATTATTATTAAACAATAATCAGATAAAAGTAATCAGACACAAATAGTATTTACTGTATAATTCCATTTATATAAAGTTATAGAATAGGTAAAACAGATTTCTATTGAAATAAGTCAGAAATGGTTGCCTGGGTGAGGCAGGAGAGAATTTTCTGGGGAGATGAACATGTTTTGTGTGTTGACCTGGGTGTATCTACACAACTTTTTTTTTCAAAATACAGTGAAATTGGGATCCGTGATTCTACTACTATATTTAAATTATATTGTTGGTATTTTTTTTAATTAAGTGAAAGACTAGGAAAATATTTGTGTCCTTTAGACTATGATGTCTTCTTGCATACTCATCCCTCTGTTCAGCATCATCCATTTTTTTCTCTTTCTATTGGATCATTCTTTTCAGCATGTTGAAATTTCAGCCCCCCTCAACTCCACATATATCTCCAGCTACTATTATCCCAGCTTCCCATTACAGTAAAACACTTCTAAAAGAATGTCTATGCTCTGTTAAATAGTAAGCTCCCCTTAACTAAATAAAATTATTCATTTTAAATTCAATTTTCAGGGGCACATGTGTGACATAACAACTCACACTTATATAGCAATTTGCAACTATAAAACATTTTTTTCACAATAACTCTGTAAGTTAGATATTGCTATTATTTCCATTTAACAGAAACAAGAGGTTCAGAAAGGTTTTATAACCTGCCAAGGGTCAGAAAACAAATAAGTGATTCCTAACTTCAAAGCATGTGCTTTCTTATTCAATATACTACATTTAGACACTCAGAACTCTCTTAATACAATAAAGATGTCTGACCCATGAAAAGTATCATTCATATATATATATGATTATCTTATGGTCCTATTTCAAATAACATTTCAACAACCAAAATCTACTACTACAAAATTATTATAGTGTATAAGTATGTGACCAGGTAATGTATTATCCAAACAGGACACTTTTGACAGTAAAGGAAGAGCTGTTAATAATTAGGGTAACAGGCATGATCCAGGACTGTCCTGGGTAAACTGGGACATATGGTCATCCTATTTATAAGTTAGCTTTGCTATTTGAAAATAACAATCCATACTTATGGTTTATTATAGTATTTATTTTACGAATGAACATTTGCTCTGATTCCAAGTAACATGCCAATCTTCACATATGGGGAGGAGATTAAGGGCTAAAGACTATCAGGAGAGACCCAATTCTGAATTTGGTCAGATATATTTGGATATTGGTGCTGCTAAAAAAATTTTTTTAATATGTTTTTACTGATTTTTTTTTTTTAGACAGAGAGGAAGGGATAGAGAGATAGAAACATCAATGTAAGAGAGAAACATCAATCAGCCACCTCCTGCTTGTCCCCGCACTGAGGATGGAGCCCACAACCCAGGCATGTGCCCTGACCGGGAATCGAATCGGGACCTCTCAGTCCATGGGACGTTGCTCAATCCACTGAGCCACACCGGCTGGGCTAAAAATTTCACTTCAGAATATTAGTAACTGATCACTGAACTGTTAAGCTAAATGTCTGAAACCAACAGTGTTCTATTAACTTATAGGAACTGACCAGGGGAAATAAAAGTCATTCCACAGAACAAAGACCAGATATTGTGCAGTGATATGACTCATACTAGAAAAATATCTATATGAATACGGCCATAAAAATAATGTTAAAATTCAAGGGGAGAAAAATAAAGTGATAAATATACTACTATTGCCCGCAAAAATTTAAAAACTCAAAAGAGAACATTTTTTTATTCAGCATTTCAGATGAATAAAAGTTACCTAAGGCAGTTATAATAATCAATGACTTTAGATAAATATTTCTAATGCACACCACCCCCAACCCAAACACTGTCTGATCACTGAGTTTGCCATTCACAGGCAGAAATAATTTGCCATGCGGTATCAGGTATATAGTTATAGGGCTCTATGGGACATTCAGAAGATATCATTAATGGTTTAAACTCTTCACTACCCAGGAGAATATTACACTATTTTTTAAGTAACAATTTAAAACTAAGTAGATATGAAGAGGTAAAGAGACATGATTGTTAACCAATGTTACAGGAAAGGGTTACCGTTCAGTCTAGACAATCATTTTGGTTCTATTTTATCTTTGACAGTTCTGCTTAATGTAGCAATACTGTGGCTGGAAAGATTTGGAGTTAGAAAACCTTGTATGCTTTTCAAACAAAGATGACCTATTTATAAATATGAGCATTAACAGCTGACAACATTGCATAGTTCTATAAGAGAAAGATTCCTGTTTTAGTTCTTCAAAATACAGTATTTCATAAACAAAACAATTTCATTTTATTTTAAAAGTTCATTTGCTTCACTAAGAAGTCCCATACATAAAAGTCTGTGCAGTAATCTGAAATTTACATTATAAAAGACACAAAGTCCTGAAATGAGCTTGAAAATTCTGTTTAAAGGCTCTAAAGAAACCAGCTCAACAAAGTAAGGCAGTTTCAATATTAGCCAGATTTTAGTCTCCACATGAATGTTCTCCATCTCAGTGGCTTGGCAGATCTTGTTGGATGCACCTCAAAGTCTTGAGTGTTAGGAGAAAAATACCCCAGGACCCCACCCACAGCCACATAAATTTTCCAGCGTAGGCCAACCCACAGAAGTGGTTCCAGAATCATCATGCAGGACACAGTAATGTTGAGTCCCAGAATAGTCTTTGACCAAATCTGACCTGTCTGGGCAGGCCAAAGAATAGGGCTCTTCATTGCTATAGCAAACACGCTCCCTGTCTCCCTACCTCATTTTCCCAGTCTTCCCTGGCACAAACTCAAGCTGTAAGCAATGCCCAAAGCCAGACCATGTTAGGGGGAAAAGGCAATATTCATAGGGGTATTTTGAAATAGTGTTGCTCAGTGAAAAGTGCATAAAGTAGTGGTCAGAAGAGCTAAGTTCTATCTTAAGCTCTACCACTGCATAACCAGGAAATACCACTTTTGGGGCTTCAAGGGGCCTCAAAGAGTAAAATGCTTGCTAAAATTCTCTTTTAGTCCTCTCATTCTACATTTTCCTGTGTCTCCTGAATTTTACTCGATCATCAACTCTCCTACTGGGCCAATTAAAAATGACAAAAGCATCAATTTATCAAATACATTCTATCATTTCCCAAATTAAGACCAGTTGGAGTCTGATATACATAACAAAGGATAAAAGTTGTTATTCAAGGATAATTGGTTTTAGAGGCTATAAATGTAGACTCTTTCTCAGTAATGATGAGAGTAGAATACAAACAATAAAAGTTCAAAGAGACAGTATCGCCAGCCAAATTCATTCAAAGATTTTAAGTTTAAAAAAACCAAAACTCACCCTGGCCAGTTTGGCTCAGCGGTTAGAGCGTCGGCCCACAGACCAGAGAGTCCCAGGTTTGGTTCCCGCTAAGGGCACGTCGTACCTCAGTTGCAGTTTGTCCCCGGCCCTGGCTGGGGTCATGTGGGTGGCAACCACTCAATGTGTCTCTCTCACATCGATGTTTCTCTCTCTCTTCCTCCCTCTCTCCCTCCCACTCTATCTGAACATAAATGCAAAAATGTCCTCGGGTGAGGATAAAAAAAACTCTTTTGATTTAAATCATTATTTAGAAATTCCTAATAGTTGAATGCCTACACTGGAAAGGGCACTGAACCAGGTGTCAAGAGATCTGGGTTCTAGTTAGAGATACACAACTATTCTATGTAAACTTGAACAAATCTTGGCTTTAGTTTTTTCAACTGTAAAGTGAGAGAATTGGATAGGTAAGTTTCCTTCATGTTTAAAAACTTAAGATTTAAACATTTCTTTTCTGATTACACCATTCTCTAGGGGCTCGAATGGCTTTTAACAAAAAGAGAATATTGCATTTATAAAATGTCTTAAAATTTATTTATTTTTTAAATATCTGTACTAACATTATTTTTTCCTGAAAGCCATTTTTTTATAATATTAGTATGGCCACTCTAGCTCTCGTGGTTATTATTTGCATGGCTATATCTTTTTGTTGTTAATCCTTACCTGAGGATATTTATCCATTGATTTTTAGATAGAATGGAAGAGTGGGAGGGAGAGGGAGACACACACATCAATTGGATGTCTCCCGCAGGACCCCAACCAGGGCCGGGGGTCAAACCTACAACCCATGTATGTGCCCTTGACCAGGAACCGAACCTGCGATACTCTAGTCCAAGGGGCGACACTCTAACCGCTGAGCCAAACCAGCCAGGGCAATGCTTTAAAATTTAATAACACTTTCATACCGCCCGGCGGGTGAGGCTCATTGGTTGAATGTCAACTCATGCACCAGGAAGTCGCTGGTTCGATTCCCCGCCAGGGCACGTGCCCAGGTTGTGGGCCAAATCCCCAGTGGAGGGCATGCAAGAGGCAGCCAATCAATGTTCTCTCTCATCGATATTTCTATCTCTCTCTCCCTCTTCCTTCCTTTCTCTCTAAAATCAATTTAAAGTTTTAAAATAAATAAAAACACTTTCATACCTACTCAACAACATTGTGGGATACATATTAGTATCAGCATCACTGAGTATATCATTAAACAAATGTACAGAGAAGAAAAAAAAAAAGAGAGAGAGAGAATAAAACTATCATTAATTCACGAAAAGATCCTCAACTGGAACCCAGGTATTTGAGCACTGGTCCTCATTAGTTTCCATTCTTATATTCTGTCACATATTTAGCAACAATTTTTTTTAAGTGAGATGTAAAAAAGAACATTGGACATGAAGTCAGATTTTGATAACTTGTGACCTAGTTCACTCTCCTTACCAGGAAAAGCGGGGTGATAATACCTATCTTTTGGGCTATTAGACTGGGCACAAAATGGGAACATGCCTAACATGACTGTGAAAACTAAAGTATGACATAATTGCATTAGTGAAGGTATGACATAATTGCATTAGTGATTATCAACTAATTCAAAACTGTCACCACATATATGGTTGCTTTGACTTCAGTAATTTCTCTGCCTACTTCTGAACCCAAGTTCCTTGGAGGACTAGAGGAAAGAAAAGTGTTACTACAGTTGTCTCTGACAATATTTTATAATTTTTGTCCATCGAAGCAGCTTTTTCAAGAAATTAAAATAGCATATTGTTTCTATAAAGGCATCATGCCAAGCACGAGATCATGGATATTTGGATTCAATTCCTAATTCTGCCACTAACTAATTTTGACCAAGGCACTCAACTTTTCTTGGTCTCAGTTTCCTCAGGTGTAAAATGTGGCCGCTGGTTTGGATAACATTTAAAAATCTTTTTTCAAGTCATGTCACTGTATATCAAGACTGTAAAATGCAGCCTAATGTCTGAAGGAACAGCATAAATGTAACTTTATTAACAGTTGCCTATGCTTCCACAATAAGTCAAATAAGGCTGGTGTTAACCTTTAAATCAGTCTTTTGAACACAATAATCATTCAAACCCTACATTAAAAAAATGTATCCCGTTGCCACTTGCCAAGCAGCAGAAGCTTTAGATTTGGGTGTTTCTCCAATAAGAGTAGCCAGGAAGACAATGGTCAATTAAAACTGAGTCCACATAAGAACTAATTCTTAATATAGAAAGTAACTGACCCACAACCTAATTAGCAGCAGGTTCCACGAATGGAAGTGGAAAGGGGAATTAACTTGGTGTGACAGCACACTCTTATTCATCCTAAATACTATTAGCATTAAAAGCTAGGCTTGTATGTCCCAATATAATTTACTGTAAAACCTTTCCATGTGAGTCTCCATGTTTCAGCCCCTGAATTTCTCCTTCTGCATAATTAAGTACTCTTTGTCTATGTTAGAACTGAACTATGCAATTTAAGAAAGAGAAACTGTATCCAAGTTCAGCACAGTTGAATCTTACCTTATCTTACCTCAGGTTCTCAAGTCATCTCTTAAATATTGTGTAGTGAAAATAAATGGGAAACTGTTAAATCACCAGGACTTAGACTGCTGGAAGCTCAGACAAAAAAATTAACTTATTCTCTTCACATTTGTGCTGGGGCCTCCCTCTCTCTGAGACAATGAAGGCCAAGGTCTACTTTAAAAGAGGGAGGTCAGAACACTGAGTAAATAACTAATTTATCCTTTTTTATAAATAGTTGTATTAGCATAAGTTAAATATTCAGTCAATGATACATGCAGAAATTGGACAGGCCCATTATCTTGTCGCCATTAACAAAGAAGAACCTTAAAATCTCTGTAAGAGCAATTGGGGGGCAATCTCCTGTTTATTACTTTCATTATATACCTAGTAGCTGACAACACTCATTTCACTAGTGCCTCGCACATAAGTAGGTAAACAGATGGTGCCTTCCCCAGTGTACTAATTCCCGTCATAAGCAAACATTTTAGGGACACACAATTTCATAACTTGGGGGCAATCTACCTGCATCAGACCAGGGCCAACTTTGCAGGTCTGCTCATGGCCACCAATTAAGTTCTGTCAGAGGCATGACATGCAGGCATAGACACACACAGCACGTCACACTTCTTCAAGGGGAAAAGGTAGCTACATTTTTTTCATGAGAAATTTACTATACACACAAGCAAGCTTCAAACCTTGCAGTCTGGGCGAGGGTCACCTCAGCGGTACGGCTGCTTACAGAGTCCGCCATGTGCCACAGACCCAAAAAACTTCTGAGGAAAGCAGAAATGATCAAATGAAAAGTGCCGGGAGAACCTCCAACATGAGGGGGACCAGTGGCACTGGGAGGCTCTGGACCACCCAAGATAAGGAGCGACAGTTCTCCGGTTGTCGGAAGGCTAACGCCCAGCAAACGAGCAGTTTGGGCTGGCGCCCTGTCTCAGTACCTGACGGACGTCATGGCTTCACCTTCCTGCCCCACGCAACAGCGCTCGCGTCCGATGCTCTGCGTGTGCGCTGGCGGCAGCAGGAGCAGCAGCAGCAGCAGCAGCAGCAGGTACCACAGCAACTGCTTCTCTGCTCAGGCACTCAGCGACCGCGAGCGTCCTCACACACCCCATGCGCGCGTGGCCCCCGCCCAGTCGGCCCCTCGCGCTGATTGGCTGCGCCCGCAAGGGGCGGGCGCTCCGCCCCGGCCGCAGCGGGAGCTGAGCCCCAGGCCTGGCGGATTACCAAGAGCCGCCCGTGCGTCTGGTGCCCGCGGACAGCTCGCCGACGCTTAGACTGGCAAGCTGGCTAGCGGGCGCGGTGGCCATCTTGAGCCCTGGAACAGTATTCTCCCTACTCCCGGTTCACGGGGCATGAGGTCGGGTGCCCGCCTCAAAAATGGCTGCCCGAGTGGCAACCGGTTTATGTCACATGGCCGCGGTCTACCTAGGTGAGCTCAGGTCGCTCTAGTGGGTCCTGAGACAGGGACGCTGTCCGGGCAATCTTCAGAGATGGGGTTTAACAGCATGCAAAACCCATTTTGCAGAAGAAAAGCAGCAACTGCCTGGGAAACCTCAGCCCGGGAAAATGAAACGCCTGGCAACAGCAGCACCGCATGTTACATTCGAACTCGCAGCCTTTAAGAGTCAATTGCTGAGTCCGATGGTCCCCAAACGTTCTTGGACTTAAAGGAACACTTAGGACAGCTTATTTAATACGTAAGTGTCCAGGACTCTCGGTAAACTTTGTGAATCAGAATTTAGAAGGTTGAGGCCCAGCCACTGGTATTTTTAGCGAACGTTCCCTGGTGATCCAGGTACACATATACAACTTAACACCTCTTGGCCAAACAAGCCTACTCAGGCTATCCTCTTGCCACAATTGTCAGAATACCACACTTTTCTGAAAAGTGTGCAGCCCTCTGATGCAAGCATCTAACGCCACAGGAAAAACAAAATTGTAAGGACCCTAACTCCTGGCCTTAACCTTACGATTTAGTGGGGTTAAAGGGTTAAGAAACTGATTCTGAACCACTAATAAAAGACAGGTTAAATTAATTCCAACTGCGGGAAGGCTAGGGCGGGGGGCACGTATCAGTAAATGCTTTATGACCTAAATAGCTTTTCTTGATTCCTTCTTTATTCTCCGATAATATTTATATTAACAGACTCCAAACTGCAGAAGCATTCATTCACTGACCATATGGTGATCAATTCCATAGGTCTGAAATCAGTTACATTAGAAACACAACCCAACATGTGATACTGAAATGTGCCATATGTGACCAAAAGAACTGAATTTTTAATTCTATTTAATTTTGATTAGTTTACATCTTCAAACCAAAGCAATGTAAAATACTTTTCCATTAAACACAATTTGGTTTTCATTGGACTACATTTCACTTTTTAATTTGAAAATTTCTCAAACTGAAACAATGTAAATATAAAATACATACCAGATTTTTCAAAACAGTACAAAAATATATATAAAATGTCTCAATAATTTTTATATTGACTACATGTTGATATAATATTTTGCTATATTGGTTTAAATAAAATATATTACTAAGATTAATTTAAACAGTTTCCTTTTACTTTTTTAATGTGGCTACTAGAAAATTTTTAATTATATGAGTCTTACATTATATTTCTACTGGTAAGTACTGTTCTACTAGTCTAAGTTAAACTTGCTTCTTTTTTTTTTTTTTTTTTACCTATCATTGCCCCTGTGACCAAATAATTATGTTCACAAAATGAAGTAGTAGAGACACCAGTCTATACAAATCTGTGGTTCCTTGCTAATCATCTAAAATATGAAATATTCCAAAAGATTTTAAGTTTCCTTCAAAAATGCTTAATGCTTTCTTTTAAGTATTGCTCTTTTTAATTTCGGAAATGACTATCCAGAATGAAGCCATGGACTATATAAATCTGCAGTGTTGGGTCCATGAGGAATGGCTGTTAAAAACAGAGCTATATTTGGCTGATTGAGACTTTGACCAAATGTCCACAGGCAGAATTAGTCAATTGTTCCTCTGGATTTAAACAGGATCTGAATCAAAACAACAGAAGGATAGCAGTTTGAAGTGGTGGAGACACTGACTAATACAACAGTTTCCCTCTTCCTCTTGTGGAAAATGTTGATAACCCACAGAACTAAAAGTAAAACCAGGAATAATCCTTAGAAAGGATTTCAAAACTTCAACATTACTTTTAATATGGGATGTAGTATGGGGCTTCTCAAACTTTAATATGCATACACATCACTTAAGGGATCTTGTTAAAATACAGGTTTGACGCAGTAGGTCTCTGTGGCCAAGATTTTGCAATTTTTTATGTACCCAGATCTCACCATTTGCTTCTTTTCTGTGGGTCCTGCTAAGTAGCAAGGTTAGAAAGGAAAGGAGAAAGGTCGAAAACATAGCAAGACATGTACTGTGGAACCCCTGCTTAATTTCCTACTAGTTGTACGATCTTAGACTGGTTCTGGAACTATTTGTCCCTCAGTTTACCAATGCTTTTCAAGGCACTGTGAAGATTAAAACTCAATTCTAGTAAAGTGTCTAATAATACAGTTTTGGGCACATGTTCTGATTATTATTTTCTTATTATCATACTAGTTAAAATTACATCTCTGGGAATAATGATATGGAAGCTAACATGAATTTGGCCCTGTGAAAAATAAAATACACTTTGCTTATTTATGCCTAACATACTTTAGTAACTCCCACTTTTGATTTTTAACAATAAAGTTTTTTGGATGTGAGAGAGACACATCGAGTGGTTGCCACCCACACCACCCCAACCAGGGCCGGGGACAAACTGCAACCGAGGTACATGCCCTTAGCGGGAACCGAACCCGAGACTCTTTGGTCTGCGGGCCGACGCTCTAACCGCTGAGCCAAATCGGCCAGGGCAATTTATTATTATTTTTTAATCCTCACCTTAGGACATGCTGAGAGAGAGAGAAAGAGAGAAACGTCGATTTGAGAGAGAAACATCAATCAGTTGACTTCCACAGGTGCCCGAAATGGGGATCAAACAGCAACCCAGGTATGTGCCCTGACCAGGAATCAAATCAGCAACACTTTGGTACACAGGATGATGCTCAACCACTCCAGCTGGGCAAAAAACAACTTATTTTTGATAAGTGACATTTTGCATCTAACTTAAAACTTTATGCTTTTTTGTTTGTTTAGTATGTTTTTATTGATTTTTTTTTAGAGAGAGAGGAAGGGACAGAGAGATAGAAACATCAATGTGAGAGAGAAACATTGATCGACTGCCTCCTGCACGCCCCCAACCAGGGATGGAGCTCGCAACCCAGACATGTGCCCTGATCAGGAATTGAACTGGGACCTCTCAGTCCATGGGACATCACTCAATCCACTGACCCACATCAGCTGAGCAAAACTTTGTGTTTTTTTTTACATAATCAATCAACATAACTTGCAAGAAGTTTATTATTTTAAAATGTATTTCAGTACCAGTTCATTTCAGCAGGTATAGGCACAAAAATGTTATTTCAGCAAATAGGGCTCATGTGTAACTTTTCTTTCAGAGTCAATCACATATAGGCAAAAATAAATACATTTTTTTCCAGGTAAACGCAGAAGTTCTGTTTATTCACAATACCTTTGTTTCCTCAGTCATGCTCTTTTTCTAATCTTTCTCTACCCTCTCCTCCACCCAGTCTTTCCCAAAACAGACACACACACACACACACACACACACACACAGTTAGCTACTGAGCAACTACTATTTAAACTCTGTTGCCTTTCTGCCGGTGGACGCCGCCGAGTGAGCATCTTTGAAGTCTCCCCTCCCGTAGTCGTCATGTCTAAGTCAGAGTCTCCCAAAGAGCCGGAACAGCTGCGGAAGCTCTTTATCAGAGGTTTGAGCTTTGAAACAACCGATGAGAGTCTGAGGAGCCATTTTGAGCAATGGGGAACGCTCACAGACTGTGTGGTGATGAGAGATCCAAACACCAAGCGCTCCAGAGGCTTTGGGTTTGTCACATATGCCACTGTGGAAGAGGTGGATGCAGCCATGAATGCAAGGCCACACAAGGTGGATGGAAGAGTTGTGGAACCAAAGAGGGCTGTCTCAAGAGAAGATTCTCAAAGACCTGGTGCCCACTTAACTGTGAAAAAGATTTTTGTTGGGGGTATTAAAGAAGACACTGAAGAACATCACCTAAGAGATTATTTTGAACAGTATGAGAAAATTGAAGTGATTGAAATCATGACTGACCGAGGCAGTGGCAAAAAGAGAGGCTTTGCTTTTGTGACCTTTGATGACCATGACTCTGTAGACAAGATTGTCATTCAGAAACACCACACTGTGAATGGACACAACTGTGAAGTAAGGAAAGCTCTATCTAAGCAAGAGATGGCTAGTGCTTCATCCAGCCAACGAGGTCGAAGTGGTTCTGGAAACTTTGGAGGTGGTCGTGGAGGTGGTTTTGGTGGGAATGACAACTTTGGTCGTGGAGGAAACTTCAGTGGTCGAGGTGGCTTTGGTGGCAGCCGTGGTGGTGGTGGATATGGTGGCAGTGGGGATGGCTATAATGGATTTGGTAATGATGGAAGCAATTTTGGAGGTGGCGGAAGCTACAATGATTTTGGCAATTACAACAATCAGTCTTCAAATTTTGGACCCATGAAAGGAGGGAACTTTGGAGGCAGAAGCTCTGGTCCCTATGGTGGTGGAGGCCAATACTTTGCCAAACCACGAAACCAAGGTGGCTATGGTGGTTCCAGCAGCAGCAGCAGCTATGGCAGTGGCAGAAGGTTTTAATTATTGCCAGGAAACAAAGCTTAGCAGGAGAGGAGAGCCAGAGAAGTGACAGGGAAGCTACAGGTTACAACAGATTTGTGAACTCAGCCAAGCACAGTGGTGGCAGGGCCTAGCTGCTACAAAGAAGACATGTTTTAGACAATACTCATGTGAATGGGCAAAAAAAACTCGAGGACTGTATTTGTGACTAATTGTATAACAGGTTATTTTAGTTTCTGTTCTGTGGAAAGTGTAAAGCATTCCAACAAAGGGTTTTAATGTAGATTTTTTTTTTTTTTTGCACCCATGCTGTTGATTGCTAAATGTAATAGTCTGATCATGACGCTGAATAAATGTGTCTTTTTTTTAAATATATAAAAAAAAATAAAGCAATTCAAAAAAAACACAAAATATAAAAAAAATAATAAAAAAAATAATAATAAAAAAAATAAACTCTGTTGATCAATTTTTTAAGCAATTTATTTCAACCCTATTCTTTGTATTTTAGGCAAAAGCAGTCAATTGAAGTTTTTAGGCTTCATTAACCTTCTTACAATTCAAATAGCTTAACCAGGATAAGTGTGACCCAAAGAAAATAGTTTGCTCTTGGGAAGATAAGTAAATATTCTATCTACTTTATCTAATTACGTGGTTAGTCTGCCGCTATAAAAACAAATAGATCGCTAACCTCAAAAGCTAAGTGCCTCTGGATAGCATAACAAACATGTGGACCCACCATACTAATCTGTTCAACAAATGCTTCAAGCCTCAAAATAATAGCAAAGTCCTCATCAAAAACAACCAATTTGTTGTTAAGGGTGCAATAATACAGCACTTTCATACATTATTATTGGAAGTTTAAATTAGTGCATTTCTAAAAAGCTTTTCAGCAATATGTGTCACCAATTTCATTTTTAGGCAACTATCATAAGTAAAATAGAACAATGCAAACAAAGATATGTATAACCAGCTATCCATTTCAGCATTAATAATAGTAAAAAATTTATTACCTAAATTAAAAAAATGGAACAATGGTTAAATAACTTGCATAAAAATGTTATGGAGCTATTATAAAATCTTTCCATAGACTTTTTTTTCTTTTATAATCCTCACCCGAGGATATTTTTCCATTGATTTTCAGAAAGAGTGGTTGGGAGGGAGGAAGGGTAGGAGGGAGGGAGAGAGACACATCGATTGGTTGCCTCCTGCACGCCCCCAACCAGGGCCAGGGATCAAACTGCAACCGAAGTACATGCCCTTGACTGGAATCGAACCCAAGATTCTTTGGCCCGCAGGCTGATGCGCTCTAATTGCTGAGCCAAACCGGCCAGGGCTCCATAGATTTTTTAAGAATGTATGAAAATGTTCATAATATAATGTTAAATGAAAAAAAAAAAGGAATATAGAGAATGATCTTGACTTTGTTAAAAAAAAAAAAAAATACATGCCATAATTGCACAGCAAAAGATTAGTAAGAAACACACCAAAATAGTATTATTGGTTTCTCCAGAAACTAAAATTATGTGTAATTTTTACTTTCTTATTTATACTGGTCTAGCTTATAAATGTTCTACTATATGTTGGTTTTATTAGCATAAAATTTGTGTAATTACTATTAAACTAAACTTTAATTATCCTTATGCAATGGTTTAAAACTACAAAAATTATTCCTGCTCTTTATTAAAACATTTCTTTTAATCACAACCATCAAAACTATCATCTTAGAGGAATTGAACTTATTTTATAAGTGTCTCAACCTTTCATCATTTAAAGATTCTTTAAGGCAGGAATAACAAAAATAAAATATCTTTATGATTTTCTTGGTTACTTTTAAATCTTAACTTGACGAAAGTTAAAAGCATAAATACCACTTTTAGAGCTTTGCACAGCCTTTAAGAGGCCAGCTGTCACAACACTGAATATGGAATCTCTTCCCTGCATGTTATTTAAAAATATATGTCCTTATTTCATGTGAATTAAAATACTGATCAAAATAATATTTTAGCCCTGGCCGGTTTGGCTCAGTGGGTAGAGTGTCAGCCCGCAGACCAGAGTCCCAGGTTTGGTTCCCACTAAGGGCACGTACCTCAGTTGCAGTTTGTCCCCGACCCCGCTTGGGGTCATGTGAATGGCAACCACTCGATGTGTCTCTCTCACATCGATGTTTCTCTCTCTCTCTTCCTCCCTCTCTCCCTCCCACTCTATCTGAAGATAAATGCAAAAATGTCCTCAGGTAAGGATTAAAAAAATAATATTTTAAAACGATCTATATCATACTCCAAAAACAGATATTTCTTAAGACTTGTCTCCCCTGTCCTGCCGGTGTGGCTCAGTGGTTGAGCATCAACCTATGCACCAAGAGGTCGCAGGTTCATTTCCCAGTCAGGACACATGCCCAGGTTGTGGGCCCAATCCCCAGTGAGGGGCATGAAGGAGGCGGCCAATCGATGTTCTCTCTCATCAATGTTTCTATCTCTCGCTCCCTCTCACTTCCTCTCCCTCTCAAATCAATAAAGGGGAAAAAAATTAAAAAAAAAAAAAAGACTTGTCTCCCTAAAATAAGTAGTATATCACAATGTAAATGTCAGGAGCCTGGGAATAAGGAGATGGAAATTCTAATCCTGAAACTACCAAAAATTATTATGCACTTTGACCATCAGTCTCCTTATCTGAAACACAGGGAGTTTGTTATAGGTGACATCTCAGGTTCCTTTCAGTTCTTACTGTGCAATGAAAGAAAAAAACGTGCACTCATACCTTAATACAAATTGGGTTCTTTTTAGAGTTGATCAGTTCTAATGTAATAAAACACATGCAATTTTAGTGAGCTTTCATTATGGATAAGGTTATTCACGGAAACATTGCTAAATGTATTAACTCTTTCCCCAAAATGACATTATTAGAGGTCTACTATTTTTACTTCCTTTAATTATTATATGTGATTCTTGTCACATTTCACTTTAACATTACATATTCAAACAAATCTTTAAATAGAACATGACAATTTATTTCCCAGGAGAATTTGAAGAATATAACATTTGATTGACTGAACTTTATTTAGTAAGAATTCTTAGCAAAACTCCCTCCCAGGAACACCTACACAGTGCTTCTTTATTTGCAGTGAATTACAAATCTCTGAAACTCCATCTAAAAGTATAATAGTGCTTCCCAATTATTCATGCCGCCAAGAACATCTTTTTAAATTATACAACTGAATATCACTATCATTTCATAAAAGGGCATTTTAACATTAAAAAATGTATGAAGGCCCTAGCTGGTTTTGCTTAGTGGTTAGAGCATCAGCCCGTGGACCAATGAGTCGTGGGCTTGACTCCAGTCAAGGGCACATACCTTGGTTGTGGTTTGTCCCCGGCCCTGGTCAGAGTTGTGCAGGAGGCAACCAATCGATGTGTCTCTCTCACATTGACGTTTCTCTCTCTCTCTCCCTCCCACCCCCCCTCCCACTCTATCTGAAGAGAAATAGAAAAATATAGCAATGGGGGGGGATGGGGAGGAGGGTGTCAATGGGGTAAAAAAGAGAAACATCTGTAACAAAAATAAATAAATAAATAAAAAGTTTGACTAAGAAAAAAAATATCCTTAGGTGAGGATGTAAAAAAAAATAATAATAAATGCATGAAGGACATCACAGAATAAAAAATAGCCCTTTCTAAAATATTGTTGGTAATCTTATGAAGTATATTTTCTATATAAAAGATTTTCTTCTTTTTTTTTAATTTTTTTCTTTATTGAATTTAGAGAGAGAAAGAGAGAGAGAGACAGAAACATCAATGAGAGAGAAACATCAATTGGCCACCTCCTGCGTGTCCCCCACTGGGGCTTGGGCCCACAACCTGGGCATATGTCCTGACCGAGAATCAAACCAGTGACCCCTTGGTGCATGGGTAGACGCTCAACCACTGAGCCACACCAGCCAGACTTCTTCTTTTTTTTGTTAATCCTCACCCGAGGATATTTTTCCATTGATTTTTAGATAGAGTGGGAGGAAGGGGAGGAGGGAGGGAGGGAGGGAGGGAGAGAAACATCGATGTGAGAAAGACACATCAGTCGGTTACCTCGCACAGGACCCCGACCAGGGCCAGGGATCAAATCCACAACCCTTTGGTCCACAGGCCAACACTCTAACCATGGAGCACCTCAGCCAGAGGAATTTTCTTCTTTTTTACTTCACCATAGATCTAATCTATGGTACTTCACAAACAAGCTTTTAGGAATCATTCACTCATTAACTCCACAAATATTTAATGAGCATCTACCCTACTACTAAAGACACTGGGTATTCAGCAACAATCAAGAACATGTACTGCCTGGCCAGGTGGCTCAGTTGGTTGGAGCATCGTTCCAAGCACCAAAAGGTTGAGGGTTCGATCCCCAGTAGGGGCAAGTACAGGAAGCAACCGATCAATGTTTCTCTCTCACATTGATGTTTCTCTCTGTCTCTAAAAATCAATAAAGCCCTAGCCAGTGCAGCTCAGTGGTTAGAGCATCAGGCAGCGAAACAAAGGGTCTCGGGTTCATTTCCTAGTCAAGGGTATGTACCTGGGTTGCAGATTTAATCCCTGGCCCTGCTCAGGGCACATGCAGGAGGCAATCAATCAATGTGTCTCTCTCATATTGATGTTTCTCTCTCTCTCTCCCCCCTTCCTCCTTCCCTTCCACTTTCTATGAAAAATCAATGGAAAAAATATCAAGTGAGGATTAACAAAAAAATAAAATAAAAATCAATAAAAACATATCCTCAGAACATCAAATGATCGTAAGTGCTATGCAGATCAAAGCAGAGAAACTCTCCTTTAGGTTGGGTAGTCAGGGAAGGCCTCCAGCAGGAGAGCACTAAATGACAAGAGCCAGGTGGGGGAAGGGCATTCCTGAGAGACAGCACTAAAATGGTAAGTGGAAGGCCAGTGTGAGAGAAGAAAGGTTTGTGGTCAGAGCAAGAAACAGATCATCTTAGCTTTTACGAGCCTAAGAAATTTTGATTTTATTATAAGCATGACAAGAAGCCACTATAATTAAGTTTTAAACAGAGTAATGACATAATCTAATTTTGTTTTAAAAGATCGCCCTGGCTATAGTTTAGAGAATGGAATATAGGAGCATGAAGGCAGAAAGACTAAATTAGAAGCCTGTTATAGTAATACAGACAAACAATTCTGGTTTGAACCATGAAGATGGACATAGAAATAATTGGAAATTCTGGAGGTAGAATGACAGGATCTGCCAATGGAATAGATATGAGGAACTAAGGAATGAAAGGAATCAAGAGTAACTCCTAGATTTTGGACAAAATTGGGTAAATGGTGCTGCTATTTACTGAGGTAAATGGAGAAGTTCAGAAAACTGGAGTTCTGAGAGAGGTCAGGGATGGAGACAGACACTGTGAAACAGTATTTCTTTCTAGTTTTTCTTACTCTATAGTGCCTGCTATTTTCTTATAGATTAAAAATAAATGTCCAGAATATATATGCAGTTTCATTTGAACAACACCCTAAGAGGGGAACTTGGCTGTCAGCTGCTAGCAGGTACGTATATAAGTAGAATAAATAAGTAAAATTTACTGAGTACCTAATATGTGCCAGACACCATGCTATAGATCTTTCAAGTACTATCCCATTTGAATGTAAAACAACCCTATCAGGAGATATTTTGTTATCACCATTTTATAGATGATGAAATTGAACCTAAAGCCACTCATTACAGAACAGAAATCCAATTCTGATAGTCTGACTCCAAAACTGGGGCTAATTACCACCATATACAGTGTCACTAGAGTAAGTCCAAGATAGTCTGATATAAATCTGAGGCTTTTATAAATATTCAAATTTCAGAACACCACACTATGATTTCACCCATAAAATGCAGTGATTCAGTAACAGCTTTCTGATTAGCTGGAGCATCATATGAAATACTTTCAGAAATCGCTTCTTTTATTTCCATATATGTTCATTCACAGATTAAATCTGAGCAGCCAATGAATCTGCCATTTTTGTCTTTAATTTAGCTAAGACTTCTGTTACCAAGAGTCATTTATTGGACCTCTTTATTTTTGAAAATTTCAACCACTTCATTTCTGTCAAAATCAAAAGAGTGATTGTTTTTGACAAATAAAAAACATTTTTTTTTACCACTGTGCAAGAATTCAGGGGCACACAATGAGTAGCAAGTGGCTGAATGTACTATCAAGCTAAGCAGATCCCCCTACTCCAGCCACTAGCTTGTGTGCATCAAATATAGGCTTCAGTAAAATTACAAATTATTTCTTTTTGTTGTTGTTGTTAATCCTTGCCCAAGGATATTTTTCCATGATTTTTAGATAGAATGGAAGGGAGGGAGGGAGAGAGAGAGAGAAAGAAAAATCAATGTAAGAGAGACACATCAATTGGTTGCCTCCTGCATGACCCCAACCAGGGCCAGGGATCGAACCTGCAACCCAGGTATGTGCCCTTGAAGGGAATCAAACCTGAAACTCTTCAGTCCAAGGGCTGACACTCAACCACTGAGCCAAACTGGCCAGGGCACAAATTATTTCTTACCAAGATCTTTCAAAATGCAGAAGTTGAAACCACAAATATTCACAAAATGTTCCGCTGTAAAAAAAAAAGCCCAGCCAGTGTGGCACAGTGGATTGAGAGTCGTCCCATGAACTGAGAGGTCCCAGTTCACTTCCTAGTCAGGGCACATGCCCAGGGATCCAGGGATACGGGTTCGATCCCCAGTGGAGGAGGCAGCCGATTGATATAGCTCTTTCACATCAATGTTTCTCTCTCTCTAAGAAATAAATCAATAAAAACATATTTTTTTAAATCAATAAAAAACATATTTTTAAAAAAGTTTAAAAATCAGATACATGGCATATGAGCCTATATAGAATTAGAATTTTAAAAAATCAGTAAGCTCGGAAAACACAGGACGTTTGTTCAATTCAAAATAAATGCATAAAGGAAACAAAACAGCATAACTGTTTTTAAAAAATTCCTTATATAGTCTTTGGGTATATCCTTTTTCTAACTCCTAGTACCTATCATTTTCTATATAGAAGTAAAAATAAATATAGTCTCGAATATATAGTTTTATCTGAAAAATGTCCTAAGAAATATCCATTTCTACTTGGTTGTTTTATAAATGATAGAACTGGTTACTAAAAAGGTTTCTTTTATTCAATGTTTTTGTTTTTTCTCTAAGAGGGCAACAGGAACCAACAATCCCATAGTCTCCACTGATGAGGACTGACCTAGATTTGAAGGTCCTATCTTCACTCTACTACATGGGCTGAGGCCCATCTTCTCTCAAAATCTGTGGGACAAGACCAAGACTAGCACTGACTCATCTGCCTAAAGATTGACCTGAAATTGGATGCAGAAAGAAATAGAGTGACATATTTAGAGCAAAGCCCCTCCCTATGGAAAAAGAGTAGACTGTTTTTCTTCAATGACTAGATATTTAAAATTGAACGATTTGGAGGTTTATATGATGGTGATGGTAGTGGCAGTGGTAATGATAGCACTCTCAGTATTACTAGGAAACATGGGAGGAAAAGAAGTGTGAAGAGCCTACCAAACTGTTGTATTTGAGAAAATGTAATCTTTGAAGTGTCTTTCCTTATGTAGCACAACAGACATTCAAAATTAAGTGGAATTAAAATTATGGAGTACAGTAAAACCTCGCTATAACGGACTAATTTAAGCAAGGGGGTGTCCGTTAAAGCCGAAAGTCCTTTATATAATAAAGTAGGTTTTCCGAATGCATATGTTAAAAAACTGACAAATTAGTTTACCTGTCTTTACTTATGTAGACACATTTATGTAATTAAAATTAAGTATGTATGAAAAGTTTAATTTCACAGAAAAGTTTTCTATATGTATTACTGTAATTTAAAATGTATACTTAAGCCCTGGCCGGTTTGGCTCAGCGGTTAGAGCGTCGGCCTGCAGTCCAGAGAGACCCGGGTTCGGTTCCCGCTGGGGGCACGTACCTCGGTTGCAGTTTGTCCCTGGCCCCTGGTTGGGTCGCGTGGGAGGCAGTCACTCGATGTGTCCCTTTCACATCGATGTTTCTCTCTCTCGCTCTCTTCCTCTCTCTCCCTCCCACTCTGTCTGAACAGAAAATGGAAGAGTGTCCTTGGGTGAGGATTAAAAAAAAAAAAAATTTATACTTAATAGGCCTAGTAAATGCGTGCAGTCACCAGTCACCAAGAGTAAACAAATGTACATGGCTGGGGTGTGGCTTAGTGCACATTGGAACATCTGGCACTCATTAAATCTGCTACAGAAAGCCCTAGCCCATGTTGGCTCAGTGGTTAGAGTGTCAGCCCTCACACTGAAGGGTCACAGGTTTGATTTCCAGTCAAGGGCACATATCTGGGGTATAAGTTCAATCACTGGCCTGGTAGGGGCATGCAGGAGGCGACCAATCGATGAGTCCTTCTCACATCAATATTTCTCTTTCTTTCTCTCTCTCCCTTTGCCTTCCACTTTCTCTAAAAAAAATCAATGGAAAAAATATCCTTGGGTGAGGATTACCAAAATAACAGTGAATTAATAATAAAAGTAGCCTGTTAATTTAATTATAAGCAAATCTTGGTTAAAAGAATTTTTAAATTAACAGGGTGTTAATTTTCACATATGACATATGGACTAGAAATTTTCTCTCTTAAATCAAAATCTGCAAAATCAAGGGTTTACCGTACTGTCAGTGAAGATTACTTCACCCTATGGTTACTTGATGGGATCATGTACTATCTAGTGAAAACCAAAGGAGTATTCGCTTTGGGATGGGTCGAAATGCAGATTTCCTAATGATTAATTACATATGTGAGAGAATCAGGCACAAAGACATTAAGAACATTTTTTAATTGTTTCAATGGCTATAAAAGATAATCACTGGGAAGTACAATGTGATGGGAATACCAATATCAGGGTTTGGTGTATGTTCAGACTGTATACACACTGAAAGTATGTATGTATGTATGTAATATAATTCCCAAAGTTATTTTGGTATAACTAAGCATCTACAACTTAACATCATTTTGCAAGGAGTTGAGATATTTATCCTCACAAGGCATATTTGTAAGTTTAAAATACACTTAAATTCTCTCATTCCTATTTTAATTTGGGGTAAATTTTAATATTTATTTTTTATAATAGTTTTTTTTAATTAATTAATTTTTGTTACAGATGTTTCTCCTTTTTCCCCCCAGACACCCTCCTCCCTATCCCGCCCCCCACCTTCAAGCATTGCTGTCTATGTCCATTGGTTACTCATACATGCATATAACTTCTTTGGTTTATGTCATCCCCCCCACCCCCCTCCTCAGAAGTTTGTCAGTCTGAACTGTACTCCTTTCTATGTCTCTGGGTCTATTTTGTTCATCAGCTTTTTTTGTTCATTATATTCCACAGCATTTAAACCCAAAGAATATCATTCTGAGCCCTTATCATTTGTTCGCATTTTCCTCCTTAAACATTTTGAAAGAAATCTTGACAATCTTCATGTCTTCCTAGGTCGGGGGAAAAAACCCAGTTTGGAATAGGAGAGCACTTAAAAGATGAATGTGGTTTGCCCAGCCAGTGTGGCTCAGTGGATTGACTGTTATTCCATGGACTGAGAGATCCCAGTTCAGTTCCTGGTTTGGGGCACGTGTCTGGGTTTCGGGTTTGATACGGAGGCAGCCGATCGACGTTTCTCTCTCTCTTCCTTCCTCTCTAAAACATCAATAAAAACATATTTTTTTAAAAATAGATACATTTTCCAATGAGGGGGAATTATTAAAAGTAATCATCTTTCGCCCTGGCCAGTGTGGCTCATTTGGTTGGAGCATTGTCTCATGCACCAAAAGATTGACAGTCTGATTCTCGGTCAGAGCACATAACTAGGTTGTGGGTTCAGTTCCAACTGGGGGGGTGCGTAAGGGAGGCAATGGATCAATGTTTCTCTCATACATCAGTGTTTCCTTCTCTCTCTCTCCCTCTCTCCCTCTCTCTCTCTCTCTCTCTGTTTCTCGCCCCCTTCCCTTCTCTCTAGAGCCAGTAAAACATATCATCGGGTGAGGATTTTTTTTTAATAATCATCTTTCAAAGAGCAATTATAAAATTAAATGCTTGATATAAAATTCAGTCATCTTTTTCAAAATTATTTTACCATAATTGTGGCACTTAAAAATGTCCTGGCCGGTTTGGCTCAGCGGTTAGAGCATTGGCCCGTGGACTAAAGAGGCTCAGGTTCGATTTCACTCAAGGGCACGTAGACTGATCGCGGTTTGTCCTCAGCCCTGATCGGGGTCATGCGGGAGGCAACCAGTCAATGTGTCTCTCTCACATCGATGTTTCTCTTTCTCTCTCTCTCCCTCCCTCCCACTCTATCTGGAAAAAAAAAATGGTCAAAATTTCTTAGAGACAAAAGTCTATGTCCTCTCCCTTTGACTCTAGGCTAGCTTATGGCTCCTTTGACCAATAAGGTATAGTGGAAGTGATGCTATACCAGATTGCAGGCTAGCCTTTAAGTGTTTGGCCAACTCCTGTTTTGGTCTCTTGGAGCCTTGGGCTGCCATATAAGAAGTCCACTACCAGTGCTCGCTTCGGCAGCACATATACTAAAATTGGAACGATACAGAGAAGATTAGCATGGCCCCTGTGCAAGGATGACACGCAAATTTGTGAAGCGTTCCATATTAAAAAAAAAAGAAGAAGAAGAAGTCCAACTACCAGAAACTACATGGAGAGGTCCTCAAACTACATGGAGAGGGAGAGAAGCCCAGTTGAGTCAAGCTTTCCAGCCATCCTCTCCAAAGCACCAGAAAAGTGAGGAAAGACAACTTGGCCCCTTCAGACCAAACCTGTTGTCAGCTAAATACCTCCAAGTGATCCTAGTCAACACTACATGGAGAAAAATAAACTGGCCAAGCCATGCCTGAATTCCTAACCCACAAATTATGAACTCTAATAAAATGGTTGTTATTTTAAATCAGTAAATTTTGGGATAGAAAACCAAAATCATTGCAGAAAAATGTAAAAAATACATTTTACATTGTAACCTAGTTACTCTACACATATACATAACTGAAACAATGTTTCACAAAGCAAGTCTTGCCCTCACCATATGCAATGCACTAATATTTTTATTCTATTTTCTTTTTATAAAATACCAGTTGTGCTACACCCAAAATGATTCATGATGTAGTTTGAAAAGCATTTTAGTCTATACGGATTACTTCACAGGTGCATACACATATCTAGACAGAAAATGTAAAAGGACCCAGGTGTTCTTATTCCTAATTCAAAGCTCTTTCCTTTGTACCATGTTAACAGTCCATAGGTATTACAATTCATAACAAGAAGTTTCTCACAAACTCCCATACACACCTCAGAGCTGAGTAAAAAGCTGAAAAGCCAAGATGTCTGAGATTGGAGGTTATATAGAAAGCAGAAATAGCTAAAAGGAATTGAGCCTTTTCCTTTTTACCACTTCCTTTTACCTCTCCCTTCCTGTTCTCAAATCTATATTTCCCTCCCCCTGCCTCCTTTTTCCTGTGGTTATCAAGCATTATAAAATTAAGGTTTTAAAATACAGGTTTCCCTGCTATCCAAAAGTAGAGTTCCTATGAAACCTTTCATAAGCTGAAATGGACTAAAAGGAAGAAGCAATTACCTCAGGGCACAACTTGCTAATGGATGTACAAAATAAACCAAGATAAAGCACAGATGCTCAGAAATAAAATTCAAAGCTATGGTAGCTTGATGCTGAGATGCTGAGTACAGTTTGAGATTGGTAGGACCACTCTCACTGCTCAGAGTGCATGCTACCTCTATAACAGCTTGCTGCAAAACAAACTGAACACTACTTTGGCTTTTCACCTTTTTTTGTAAAAGTAAAAATCCTCTTTGGATTTCTTTCAGTTAGCAAAAATCAGGCACTGATGTAGCTCTTTCATAAAAACAAAGTGGTATAAAGCAAGGGAGGCCTGGTCAGTTTGGCTCAGTGGTTTGTGCATCAAGCCTGCGGACCAAAGAGTCATGGGTTCGATTCCCGGTCAAGGGCACATATCTCGGTTTCGGGTTCAATCCCTGGCCCAGTTGGAGTCCTGCAGGAGGCAACCAATCAATGTGTCTCCCTCACATTGATGTTTCTCTCTCTCTCTCTCTCTTTCCCTCCCTCCCACTCTATCTAAAAAAAAAAAGTCAATGGAAAAATATCCTCAGGTGAGGATTAAAAATAAATTAATTAAATTGAGGATTTGAAATGGCAGCAGAGTGAATGGAAGCTACACAGACGATTTCCCAGGACCAAACGGGAATTACAACTAAAATAAAGACAAATCATCGGAAAAAAGCAACAGAAAAGCAGCAGGAAAGGACCATATAACTAGGGACAAAAAATCGATCCTGGTAGGATTGCGGAGGCGCGAGAGGGTGGTGGGCTGGGAGCCCATGGACAGCAACGGTCTTAGCTGTGAGCAGCGCCCTCGGGGTTAAAGTCCCAAGCCCGCTCCACAGAGCAGAGGGCTGGAACAGAGTACTGAATTGGCTACAGCCACTCACCATGGGCTTCGGCAGAGGGAGGGCAGACTGGACTGGAACTCTGTGGGGACACCCAGGATTTGGAGGGTGCTCAGAGTTTTGCTAGGTCGCAGCCACAAAGGTCGGTGGCTAGCTTGCTCCTTCCCAGAGTTGTGGGGAAAACCAGCAGTCCCTCATCAGAGACTCAGCCCCTTTCAGGTGAGGCAAAGAAATGCAAATTGAGGCTCATTAACAACCAGCATCTGTCCCACCCTCTGGAAATCCTCTTAAGCAGAATACCACAGGACTACATTCCAAGGCCCTGAGTAACTGAGACTAATAGCCTCCAGGCAAAAAGCTAGAGGATAACAGAATCTTTCCTGGGCTTGCAAATCTACCCAGGAAAGTAAGACTTGACAGTGGTGTTTAACGAGGGCCCTCCCATGCTCATCCAAACCCAGTAGAGGGAGCCACAAACAGCAGAACACTAACACCCACAGCGAAAATTTGGCAGGCTCCAAAACCCACTGAGACAACCAAAATGGTGAAACAAAGAAACAAATCCCAAATGAAAGAACAAGAGAACTCTACCGAAGATGAGATAAATGAAATGCAGTTAAGCAAGTTATCAGAGGTAGAGTTCAGAGCCATGATCTTGAGGAAGCTCAACAGCATGAGTAAGGACATCAACACCATGAGTAAATATACAGAAACACTGAAAATCAACCAACTGGAAATGAAAAAATACCAAGAAGAAATGAAGAATGACATAGCAGAAATAAAGAACACATTGGAAGGACTAACAAGCAAAGTACAGGAAGCTGAGGACCGGATCAGTGAATTAGAGGACAGGGTAGAAAAAAATCACCCAATCAGAAAACCAAAAGGAAAAAACAATTAAAAAACAGGAAGACAGCCCTGCTGGTTTGGCTCAGCAGTTAGAGCTCCACCCACAGATTGGAGAGTTCCGGGTTCGGTTCCTGCTAAGGGCATGTACCTCGGTGGCAGTTTCTCCCCAGCCCCGGTTGGGATCGTGTGGGTGGCAACCACTCAATGTGTCTCTCTCACATCAATGTTTCTCTCTCTCTTCCTCCCTCTCTGCCTCCTACTCTATCTGAAGATAAATGCAAAAACAAAAACAAAAACAGGAAGACAGCTTAAGAGAACTGTGGGACAACTGGAAACGTAATAACATTTGCATCATAGGAGTCCCCGAAGAAGAAGAAAATGAGTAAGGGTTAGAGAATATATTTGAATAAATAGTGACAGAAAACTTTCCTAACTTGGTGAAGGAAGAAGGCATTCAAGTTCAAGAAGCACAGAGAGCCTCAAGCAAGAAGAACCCAAACAGGCCCACACCAAGACACATAGTAATTAAAATGCCAAAAACTGAAGACAAAGAGAGAATCCTAAAGGCAGCAAGAGATAAGCAACAGGTTACCTACAAAGGAACCCCCATAAGGCTACCAGCTGACTTCTCAACAGAAACACTACAGGCCAGAAGGGAATGGCATGAAGTAATCAAGGTCATGAAAAACAAGGATCTGAAAATCCAAGACTACTCTATCCAGCAAGGCTATCATTCAAAATAGAAGGTCAAATAAAGAGCTTCCCAGACAAAAAAAGGCTAAGGGAATATATTAGCACCAAACCAGCACTGCAAGAAATGTTAAAAGGACTGCTGTAATTAGTAGAAAAAATAGGAAGAAAAATATAACCACACTAAACAAAAATGGCAATAAATAAGTACATATCAATAATCACCTTAAATGTAAATGGACTGAATGCTCGGATAAAAAGACAAAGAGTGGCTGATTGGATAAGAAAGCATGACTCACACATATGTTGTTTACAAGAGACCCATCTCACAACAAAAGACTCACATTGGTTGAAAGTAAAGGGATGGGAAAAAATCTTCCAAGCAAACGTAAAGGAAAAAAAAGCTGAGGTAGCAATACTCATATCTGATAAATTAGATTTCAAAATGAAGGCCATAACTAGAGACAAAGAAGGCCACTATATAATATTGAAAGGATCTATACAACAGGAAGATATAACCTTGGTAAACATATATGCACCCAATATAGGAGCACCAAAATATATTAAAAATCTTCTGGAGGACTTCAAAGGAGAAATCGACAGCAATACAATCATAGCAAGGGACTTCAACACCCCACTGACATCACTGGATAGATCATCTAGACAAAAAATTAACAAGGAAACAGAGACTCTAAATGAAGCACTAGATAAAATGGATTTAATAGATATCTACAGAGAATTACACCACATTCTTCTCAAGTGCACATGGGACATTCTCAAAGACAGACCACATGTTAGGACACAAACTAAGTCTCTACAAGTTCAAGAAGATTGAAATCGTATCAAGCATCTTCTCAGATCACAATAGCATGAAACTAAAAATCAATTGCAACAATAACATGCAAAGACACTTGAAAACATGAAGGCTAAATAGCATGTTATTGAACAATGAATGGGTTACCATGGAGAACAAGGAAGAAATTTAAAAATTCCTGGAAACCAATGAAAATGAACACACAACAACACAAAATCTACGGGATGCAGCGAAAGCAGTTCTGAGAGGGAAGTTCACAGCACTACAGGCCCACCTCAAGAAACAACAAAAGTTTCTAATTGACTACCTAATCTCACAACTTAAAGAACTAGAAAGCAAACAAAAAGAAAACCCCAGAGCAAGTAGAAGGAAGGAAATAGTAAAGATCAGAGCAGAAATAAATGACATGGAGACCAAAAAAAACAATTCAAAAGATCAATGAAACAAAGAGCTGGTTTTTTGAAAAGATAAACAAGATTGATGGACCCTTAGCTAGACTCACCAAGAAACAAAGAGAGAGAACCCAAATACATAAAACCAGACATGAAAGTGGAGATATAATAACTGACACCACAGTAATATAAAGGATTGTTAACAAATATTATGAACAATTATACGGCAACAAATTGGACAATCTAAGTGAAATGGACAAATTTCTAGAAACACACAGTCTCCCAAAACTGAACCAGGAAGAGATAGAAAACTTGAACAGACCAATAACAACGAAGGAAACTAAAAATGTAATCAAGTCTCTCCCAGCAAACAAAAGCCCAGGCCCGGACGGCTTCACAGGGGAGTGTTACCGAATATTCAAAGAAGAACTAACACCCATTCTCCTCAAACTTTTCCTAAAAATTCAAGAAGGAAGACTTCCAAACTCGTTTTATGAGGCCAACATAATTCTAATTCCAAAACCAGATAAAGACACTACAAAGAAAGAAAACTACAGGCCAATATCCCTGATGAACACAGATGCCAAAATCCTGAACAAAATACTAGCAAATCGGATCCAGCAATACATCAAAAAAATTATTCATCATGACCAAGTGGGATTCATCCCAGGGATGCAAGGCTGGTACAATATTCGTAAATCAATAAATGTGATACACCACACAAACAAAATGAAAGATAAAAATCATATGATCATATCAATAGATGCTGAAAAAGCATTCGACAAAATCCAGCACCTGTTTCTGATAAAAAACGCTCAGCAATGTGGGAATAGAGGGATCATATCTTGACATAATAAAGGCCATATAGGAAACACCTACAGCTAACATCATACTCAATGAACAAAAACTAAAAGCATTTCCCTTAAGAACAGGAATAAGACAAGGATGCCCACTTTCGCCACTCTTATTTAACATAGTACTGGAAGTCTTAGCCACAGCAATCAGACATGAAGAAAAAATGAAAGGGATCCAAATTGGAAAGGAGTAAGTGAAACTGTCATTATTCGCAGATGACATGATATTATACATAGAAAACCCTAAAGACTCCATCAAAAATCTACTAGACTTAATAAATGAATTTGGCAAAGTAGCAGGATACAAAATTAACGTCAAGAAATCGACAGCATTCTTATACACCAATGATGAACTCACAGAAAGAGAAACTAAAAAAACAATCCCATTTACCATTGCAGCAAAAAAATTAAGATACCTAGGAATAAAATTCACCAAAGAAGTAAAGGACCTGTTCTCAGAAAACTACAGGACATTGAAAAAAGAAATAGAGCAAGATATAAAAAAGTGGAAGCACATACCTTCTTCATGGATTGGAAGAATCAACATCATTAAAATGTCCATACTACCCAAAGCAACGTATAAATTCAATGCAATCCCCATCAAAATACCAATGACATACTTCACAGAACTAGAACAAATACTCCAAAAGTTTATATGGAACCAAAAAAGACCCCAAATAGCCACAGCAATCTTGAAAAAGAAGGACAAAATAGGCGGGATCACAATTCCAGATATCAGGTTATACTACAAAGCCACTGTAATCAAAACAGCCTGGTACAGGCACAAGAACAGGCACATAGATCAATGGAATAGAACAGAGAACCCAGAAATTGACCCAAAACGTTATGCTCAATTAATATTTGACAAAGGTGGCAAGAGCATACAATGGAGTAAAGACAGCCTCTTTAATAAATGGTGTTGGGAAAACTGGACAGCTACATGCAAAAAAAATGAAACTAGACCATCAACTTACACTATACACAAGAATAAATTCAAAATGGATAAAAGACAGAAATGTGACTCATGAATCCATAAAAATCCTAGAAGAAAATGTAGGCAACAAAATTTCAGACATCATACGCAGCAAAATTTTCACTGATACATCACCTAAGGCAACAGAAACAAAGGAAAAAATGAACACATGGGACTACATCAAACTAAAAAGCTTCTGCACAGCAAAAGAAACAACCATCAAAATGGAATGAACCCACTGTATAGGAGAGCATAACTGCCAATGATACATCAGATACGGAGTTAATTTCCAAAATATATAGAGTGCTCATACAACTCAACAAAAGGAAGACAAAAAACCTAATTAAAAAATGGGCAGAGGAGCTAAATAGACACCTCTCCAAACAGGACATACAGATGGCCAAGAGACATATGAAGAAATGCTCAACATCACTAATCATCAGAGAGATGCAAATTAAAACAACAATGAGGTATCACCTCACACCTGTCAGAATGGCCACCATCAGCAAAGCATCAAACAACAAGTGTTGGCGAGGGTTTGGAGAAAAGGGGACTCTAGTACACTATTGGTGGGAATGCAGACTGGTGCAGCCACTATGGAAAACACTATGGTGTTACCTCAAAAAATTAAAAATTGAATTGCCATTTGACCCAGTGATCCCACTTCTAGGAATATACTCTGAGAAGCCTGAAACACCAATCAGAAAGAATATATGTACCCCTATGTTCATAGCAGCACTATTTACAATAGCTAAGATCTGGAAACAGCCCAAGTGTCCATCAGTAGACAAGTAGATAAAAAAGCCATGGTACATATACACAATGGAATACTATGCAGCTGTAAGAAAGAAAGATATCTTATCCTTTGAGACATGGAAGGACCTGGAAAGTATTATCCTAAGTGAAACAAGCCAATCAGAGAAAGACAAATATCATATGATCTCACTTATTTGTGGAATATAATGAACATAACAGTCTGAAGAACAGGGTGGTCCCAGAGACGTGGAAGTAGGGTACAGACTGACAATCCCCAGAAGAGGGGGTGGTGGGGGAGAGATAAACCCCAGAACTTATATGCATGTACGCATAACCAATGGACATGGACAACAAAGCTGGGGACAGGGCGGGGAGGGAGGGGGAGGAGGGTGTCAACGGGGCAAAAAGGAGAAACATCTGTAACAAAAATTAATTAATTAATTAATTAATTTAATTAAAATAAAAATAATAAAAAGCAGGGGATACCTGTATCAGTTTAATTTAATAAAATGTTGTAGTCCTATTCTTAAGAGTAGGCTAACTGAATATTTCATCATTTCTTTAAAAAGGTTGCTTTTTAAAAAATTTTGTATGAAGTCCAAAGTCATTTTTAATGAAAAAGTTCTCATTTCTGCCGTCTCAGATCTGGTAGAATATTTTTGTAGGATTTTAAATTATAAATAGTATTAAAAGATTAATAGCTTATTAGAAGATGATTAGTAATTGTTCCATGTATAATACAGAAACGCTTTTTTGAAGTAAAGGGCCTACTTAATTTTTAAAATCATACAAATCACTGTTGCTGTTTTATATACAACACCTGAATATTGCAGCTAATTACTAAAAATCTTATAATAAGACAGATTCAGGTTTGAATCCTATCTCTGTCACTTACTGTGTAATCTTAGGCACATTAAACTCCCTGAACAGTAATGGTTATCTCATTTTATTATAACAACACTAAAGTCATAAGATTCAAATTACTAGTATCAGGGAAAAGTGCAAAATATCCAAAGTAAATTAAAGCTTATTAGAAACTGTCTTCTTAACTAGAACATTTTAACTCTTAATCATAAGCAAAATTGGCTGCCCAAGACTTTTAATTAGAAAACACAATCTGCTCAAAGTTCAAGTTCAATGAATTAATCCATTTGCAAAGCATACCATTAAGCATATCCCACAAGGAAATATTTGTTCCTGGGAGTGAAAACTACTTTTGTGAATGAGAGAACATGAAAGACAAAACTCTAAACGTGGTTACTAAACACATTGCCACAGATTTTCTTTAAATAGTGTGCTTATCTAGCACATATAGAATTCACTTTCACAAGTTCTCAATTTGTATCTTCAAAGTGTAATATAAACAGCAAGAAATGTGAGTCAGAGGTCCAGAGTGTGAAATGGGAGCTCATTACTTAGGGACTCAACGGCTCTGGGTCTATTTCCTTGGGTAAAGGTGGGCTATGAGGATCAATAAGAAAATGTAAGTGAAAAGTGCTTCACATATTCCTTAAATATGTTATTCTTATCTTAAAGGAAAAAAAAAAAAAACTCTCCAAAAAAGAAACTGATATTTCATTTCTTATTCCAAAACATAGTACAATGGGAAGTATACACGTGGGATCAAATCTCACCTCAGGTACTTAATAGCTTTAAGTAACTAGCTGTGTTACCTGACTGATATCACTTAACCTCTCTGGCCTTCACTTCTCTCAATTGTACAATGTAAATATTATACTCTGATTTTAAGTATCTCATCAGGTACTAATCCAATCTAAAGAGTCTAAAACATGTTTAAAGAGTTTTCAAAAATCACGTGGAATTGTAAAATTGTGAACTACCATTTGAAAGCCACATCTGGCTGATACTGAGATTGGCTGTTGTTTTTACACCCTAATTCCATGATTTGCAGGAAACCTCAGCTCTGGGAGGTCCCACCCTAACTGGGAATTTGCACTCTTAGCCATCTCTTCCCACCTCTGCTCCTACCCCCACTACCACTAGCATTCACAGTCTTTGGAAATACTAAAGTATCTTAAAGGGAGAGTATGGGACACTACTTTAACCTGTTTTATGAGTATAAAGAAGCAACATCTTGGCCAACAAGAAATAATTTAAAGAGCTCTGAATCGGACTAACAAGTCTAACAAGTTAGTGTCCTAATCAGGATACAAACAATTCTTCCAAGAAAAGTACTTTAGTTAAGCTTCACATAAAAATGAGAGCCCTGGCCGGTTTGGCTCAGCCGGTTAGAGCGTCGGCCTGCGGTCCAAAGAGACCCGGGTTCGGTTCCCGCTAAGGGCACGTATCTCGGTTGCAGTTTGTCCCCGGCCCTGGTTGGGTTGTGTGGGAGGCAGCCACTCGATGTGTACCTTTCACGTCGATGTTTCTCTCCCTCTCTCCCTCTCTCCCTCTCTCTCTCTCTCTCTCTCTCTCTCTCTCTCTCTCTCTCTCTCTCTCTTCCTCTCTCTCCCTCCCACTCTATCTGAACAAAAAATGGAAAAATGTCCTCAGGTGAGGATTAAAAAAAAAAAAAAAAAGAGAGCAAAGGCCCTGGCCAGTCTGACTCAGCGGTTCGAGTGTCGGCCCAGTCGGCCCACAGACCAAACAGTCACGGGTTCGATTCCGGTCAAGGGCATGTACCCCGGCTGTGGTTCAGTTCCCGGCCCTGGTCGGGGCCATGAGGGAGGCAACCAATTGATGTGTCTCTCTCACATTGATGTTTCTCTCTCTCTCCTACTCTGTCTGAAAATAAATGGAAAAATATCCTCAGCTGAGGATTAAAAAAAAAAAAACAAATAAAAGAAATGTCTACAGAGCACCCTTATGATATTCAAACAAAGGAATGAATGCACCCAAAGAAATCAAAACTACCATGTAGAAAAGAACCTAGCCTCCTCCCCAAAAAGACAATTTTTTTCTAAAATACTATTTTAATACAATAACTTAATACTACATAGTGAATTTAATAATGTAATTATTAATAATTTAATAATGTTTTATTGTAGTATTTCAAATCTAAACAATCCAGTTCTATGCAAGTGCTAAGTAAAACAAACAAGACAAAGTAGAATTTTGTCAGCATACTTGAATGTGTATCAACATGCTATCACATGCTGAAATGTAATATAATCAGTTCATATTGAGTGTATGAGAACATAGACACAACCAAGGGTGTTAAGTCTGCATCACTTCTACAGCTTAACAGCTTTAATCGTCAACAAAACTAAGAACTACAAATGATAACTAAGGTCTCAGCTCTGTTCAGGAAAAATAATTTCTGAAAAACTCTGTTTTAGGAGGAACCTAGGACTTTCTTAGTCATGGCTATAAAACAAGAAAATGTTCAAATCTCTAATGTGGTTAACTTCAAAGACAAAACATTTGAACTGCTTATTTTTAAAGGAGATAATTTTCTCGTATTTCAATTTGTTTAGTCAAAAACTTATGGTTTTTCAAACTTCAGCTCTAGGGCTCAGAGAGTAAAACACAGTTTATTTTGCTATATCAAGCTTAAAGGAATTTGAGAAAACATAACCCATCTGAATTTGATTCTTTTGCTATATTTTGTTTTCAAGTGACCCCTCCTGGATGAGTCCATAGAAACAAATTTCACTAAAAGACCATTCTGTGGTATTACCCGTTGGTTACATAGTACATTGTATTACACAGTACACTACAAAACTAAGACCAGTATTACAAACCTTCAATGCTTTTGGAGTTCTAATTACATATCAAATAGCCTCACTAATTAAGAACTTGCTAACTCAGAAGAAAAAGATTCATCATTCTGCTATGTCATAGAGATCTTCTTTGTAAATTCACTCTTTAAGAAAATTCCCCCACCAAATAAGCAATTCCACTATATTGTTTTCCAAAAAAAGGAAAAATACTGACCACAGGGCCTTAATAAAATAATACTGTTCACACAGAAGTATATTTATCTTGAGGGAATTTTCCCCATAGACAAATGAAACCAAGGGTTCTTATAACTTTGATTAAATTTAGCTTTAAAGCCTAGCTATAGAAATCATCTCTATATATAAATACCCCTGAGACCTAGCCTTTCCCCTGGATAATCAGCAACCCCTGAGGCAGCAGCAAACAGTAGTACCCTGGACGAGACCAAGGCTCACAAAGTCCAGACTTCTCTGGCAGGCTAAAGATAACATATTGACCTAAGTTGTTTCACCTCCTCTGTCCTGAGGTAGAATGAACCCCTGGCTGCTTTCCCATGAAACCGGACAGAGGGACACTGGAGCAGACCTCAGGACTGTCCTACAGACCTGAAGAATACCTTATCTCCTACCAATCAGCTCCCAGTATGACCCCGAAACTCCTAACCCATGGTGTCTTGTGATTTTGCCCTATATAACCTGTAATCTACACGCCATCGAGGAGTTTGGGCTTTTGATCTTTATCCCCAGTATTTCTTCACTGCAGTTCTCAGTGTTTAGTGTTTGGTTCTGCTGGCGCCGCATGGACAAACTCTGTTCGATAACACAAATGTAAGAAATGATTATTATAGGCAAAGCTCACTATAGTCACAAGAACAGAAATGGAATCTAAAAATGCATCTCTTGCCTCTCATGTCCTCCAGTATTGAATTTATTTCGCACACACACTCACTCCGCATAACAAGAAAAATGGAAGGTCCAAGAACCATAAAGTATTTTCAGGTAAGGTTCTGTCAACTCTTATGAATACATAAAAATTTACAGCTAGGCCTGGCTGGGTAGCTCAATTAGTTAGAGCACCGTCCAGACACGCTAAGGTTGCGGGTTCAATACCCAGTCAGGGCACATACAAGAATCAACCAACGACTACATAAATAAGTGGAACAACAAATTGATGTTTCTCTCTCCTTTCCTCTCTCTCTAAAGTCAATAAATAATTTTTTTACTGTACAGCTAATAGGTAAAATCATTTTTCACCAATAAGTATGACAAACAACCTTAAAACATCTTTAAAGAGATAAGAATTCATTCATTTAACAAAAATTTACAGCCTGTTATGTCGCAACAAAGTAATTACTTAATAGGCACTAAGAGTTACTCAACTGGTTCCCTGGCTTCAGGCAGCAGTAATTAAGATAAAACATGCACAATGTATGCTGCAATAATGCAAAGTATAAAGTAACAAACAGCCAGAGAAGAAGCCATTTCTAGACTGGGTGATGAGGAAAGTTTTATAGAAACAACAGACTTTTCCTAGACCTTGAGGAATGAGGATTTGAGTGGGGAAATTCTTTTCACAAACATTTTCTATACATGCTATAAGGAACTTTTCTCTTGCTGAGGGAATGACACCACCTCCCTCACTCTATAAGGTCCTGGTGGAGTTGGAGATTAGAGTGTCCCCCTCAACTCTCCCACATATATAACATCCACTGGCTCATATACCCACCAACACCCACACACTGGCAATGCACACACATGGGATGAAAAATGATAATATACCCAAGTCTGACCAAAATCCCCAACTCTGATATAGTAATTGGTTCAATGATGGGTATGTAAGACCGGAGTATTTTCTTTTTTTTTTTTTTTTTTTTTTGTTCAGATAGAGTGGGAGGGAGAGAGAGGAAGAGAGAGAGAGAGAAACATCGACATGAAAAGGACACATCGAGTGGCTGCCACCCGCACGACCAACCAGGGCCGGGGACAAACTGCAACCGAGGTACATGCCCTTAGCGGGAACTGAACCCGGGTCTCTCTGGACCGCAGGCCAACACTCTAACCGCTGAGCCAAACTGGCCAGGGCAAGACCGGAGTATTTTCAAAACTGATACCGGGATATAGGAAGTATCTTCTATTGTGCTCATGAGATTTCTGGCTTGGGGTTGAGAAATGCTATCTTCCTTGTTACTTTGAGATAGCCTATGTGAGAAATAAATCCAATGCCAGAGTACAATAGAGGCAAGATATGCACTCCTAGAATGAGTTATATTTGGCTGGACTTCCCAATAATGTTAGTAACTGAGTCTCTTAGAGACTTAGAAATGGTTCTACTAGTGATGCACCACCTCAGCCTCTAGAAGGCAAATAGCCAAATAATCACTTCTGTATAATTTCTGATAATCCCTAATTTTGTAAGTGATCAATGATCACATGGGCTACTTTCATATCTATTATCCTATATTTGTAAGTAACAGCAAAATAACAGGGCTTACTGGTACCTAAATGTGGCTTGCTGATATGCCTTGAGGTCAGAATTTCTTATACGATAATTGCTGTACATATATTTTCTTATTGTATTCTAAAAAATATGCTGAAATCATCATGCATGCAATCAATGACAGCAAAAATGTAAATGAAAACTCAAATGTTCTCATGTTGTAAGCTAATTACACTGCTTTCTAGATGAACACATTTTTTAAAGCAACTGTGTGAAGACACAAGTACAAAAAGGTACAAATAAAAACATCAGAAATAAAACATGTGAGGGTAACAACTTTAAATCTGCCTTGGAAAATATTCAAAATGTATCTCCTTCAAACATTATGTGAAACTTCAGTTTGTGAGATCACTTCAGTGAAATAAGCCTTCCAAATCTTCAAGTCCAAAAGTTAAAGAGACGTTTCTGCCTTAGTCAATTATAATTATAGAGAAAGAAAACCCTAATAACTCAATGACATACCAGTACCAGTACTATGACAGAGCTAGCCAAAAGAGATTTTTGAAATAAGTATCTATTTAGTATCACAGAAGTGTAGAATGAAGACTGCAGGAAAAATCTAGCAACTGACTCTGATGAAAAATTGTCTCTGTATAATAGCAAACTTTAAAAAGCTAACTATTTAAATTTTTAATAAAGGTCCACAATCCTTTTGTTGCATCATTGGGGCAAGATATATTTTGGCGCCAGAATTTTATGGGATTCAGAAATTTATTGATTTTAGGAAGGTAACACACTGCACATTATGTATATTTTGTAAACTACACAGGTGGGTTTTATGCAGCATGCCATTACCAAACAGACTAATATTTCTACAGTAAAACATATACATTTGTGTCAAGCAAATACTACAGAGTACCTCATATCAGTTCAAGTTTTGCTATCACATTAATTCATCCCACACTTTTTATTTTATTTTATTTTATTTTATTTTATTTATTTTTATCCTCACCCAAGGACATTTTTACATTCATCTTCAGATAGAGCGGAAGAGAGAAGAGAGAAACATCTATGTGAGAGAGACACATCAACTGGTTGCCACCCACACGACCCCAACTGGGCTGAGGACAAACTGCAACGGAGGTACGTGCCCTTAGCGGAAACCGAACACGCGTCTCTCTGGTCCACGGGCCGGCGCTAACCACTGAGCCAAACCAGCCAGGGCTCATCTCACACTTTTTTAAAAAACTTCCAGTTTTTAGAGCTTTTGGAATTTAAGAAGTATAGATGAAAAGATTACAACCTGTAACAAAATCATAATAATTATTTTACAAAGTTCCAGATTTACTTAGCATCTCAGAGGTACATTCTGTAGCAGTGATATTTAGCCACTCAACACTCAGCCAAATTATGTATTCAGTGCATATCAAGTTTTTCCAGCTTAAAATCAAGAGTCCTAATATATATGTTCAGTGTAGAAAAGTTGGATAACACACACACACACACACACACAGATTAAAGAAAACAAAAATAACCACAATCCCTCCATCTAGAACAACTACTATTACATTTTTGGTATGTGCCCAGGTTTGGTTTCTGCTAAGGGCACGTACCTCGGCTGGTCTAAATTTTCAGATTTTTTATTTTATTTTTCTTTATTGATTTTAGAGAGAGAGTAAGGGAGAGGGAGAGAGAGACTGAAACATCCATGAGTGAGAACAACGATTGGCCGCCTCCTGCATGCCCCCCACTGGGGATTGGGCCCACAATGTGGGCATGTCCCCCTACCGGGACATGGGTCGACGCTCAACCACTGAACCACGCTGGCTGGGCCTAAATGTTGTTCAGATTCTTTATATACACATTAATATAATAATTAGGATGAAAATCTCTATAGTTTTAGTGTGGATTTTTTTTTTTTTTATCTTCCTATATATCTGGAATACCCTTTCAACCTGAGGACTTTGGTCTTTCCTAATGTCTGAAAACTTCTGTCATCTCTTCCAATATGACCTTTCCAACTATTCACACTATTTCCTCTTTCTGGAACTCACATTTACATTAAGTTGGTACCTCTCAATTTCCATTTATATCTTTTAATTTCTCTTCACTTCTTTGTGGTACATCTGGGTGAATTATGCAGTACTATCTTTCAATTTGCTAATTTTCCCTTCAAATACATTTGGTCTAAAGTTTAATCACCCTATTTTTTTGTTTTAATTTCAATAATTCCATTTTTTCTTTTACATAGCCATTTACTTCATATCTACCCATTTTCTTATTCATAACATGTTGTTTCCTAATGGCTATTACTTCTTTTATCTTTTGAAAGATCTTTAAAATTCATAACATCAGCCCTGGCCTGTTTGGCTCAGTGGTTAGAGCGTTGGCCCATGGACCAGAGAGACCTGGGTTCGGTTCCCGCTAAGGGCACGTACCTCGGTTGCAGTTTGTCCCTGGCCCCAGTTGGGGTCGTGTGGGTGGCAACCACTCGATGTGTCTCTCTCACATCGATGTTTCTCTCTCTCTCTTCCTCCCTTTCTCCCTCCTGCTCTGTCTGAAGAATAAAGAAAAAGGAAAAAAAAATTCGTAACATCATTTTGAAATTGCTCTAATAACTCGGATTAGATTTTAAGTGAATTTATCTTCTGGTGTTTATGTTTATTTTCTAAGTAATGGTCTTCCTCATATGTTTGCAGGCTCAGGCTTTCCCTTCCTTTTTCCTGAAGTAGGCCACCCCTCGTCCAGAGCCCACTATCTCCAAGCTCGGTGCTCTTGTACTAGGTGACAGTGGAGATATTACAGTTCACAACTCGGAGCCATCTGGCAGCTCAGCCACTTGTCTCCCCACTTTAGGTCCACAGCTTTTTAAAGCAACAGCTGGAAGCAGAGGATTTCAGCCTCCTTTTCATCCAGCCCTAGCCCAGCTCTCAGTTTTATCCAGAATATCTAACTCCATTTCCCCTACACAGAGTTATTTCTACCAGCCCCTGAACCCAGAGTCTAACTGCATATTTCCTTTCCATTTTAGTCCCTGGAGATTTTAATCTGTTCTTGAGTATACCTACATCTTTTCATTTTCTTTTTTAAATTTGTAATCACTTCATTTGGACCAGAGTGGGGAGCCAAAAGCAGAATTAAACAGTACCATAATAATAACAGCTAACATTGACAGAAGACTTACTATGTGCCAGTTTTATCATCATTTTCTCATGAAATCCTCTCAACAATCTCTTGAGGTAGGTACTATTATTATATCCATTTTATAGGTGAGAAAACAGAGGCAAGGGGTCAGTAAGCAAACTTTCTAAGATTACCAGTTAATAAGAACCAAGAGTCAAACCAGATGTCAGACCCCAGAGATCATACTCGAAACCACTGCTCTACTGGCTTCCATCCTGATCAGAATGCTCTTTATAATTTTGATTATCTTTTTTTTTTTCCTACTTAACTGTGAACATTTTGCACATAGGCAGGATTTTAATTGATGAAAGGAAGTAAAGCCATATTCCAGGTAGAAAATAGCATATCAGCCTCATGTTTTATTTAGCCTAGGCCTAAACCTAAAATCAGAAACACAGTTTTCAATGCTTCTCTTTTTCCTAGAGTCCTTCCCACTTTTCCTGGGCTCCAAACACTTTATGCTTGCCCTTAGATACCCAGGACCATCCTTGCAGGTTTTCCTCTGGCTCTCCACCACCCTCACTGTGACCTAGCATACAATGCCCAGGAAAGGATCTTACTAAGGCATTCATACAAAATACCTCAGGAAACTTTTGTTTTCCATTTTCCTTCACAGCCAAAAGCCTTAATCTTAAAGGATTAAATTTGTGAATATAAGTGAACACACGCAATATCATCCAAAAAGAGCCAAATTCAATTGCATGAATTTGTGAAGATTATCAGTCCCACTCTATGCTATGCTGATAATTCATTCATCCAAGGACCAGGCACTGTGCAATATACTAAGGACACACACAATCATCCTTTCTCTTTTTCAATCTGCATATTTCTCATTTAATCCTCACAACAGACAACTCCAGGAATAGTGTGCTCAGTTTATAAAAATAATCTTCCAGATAATTTTCTGAAAGAGAAATAAACATGTTTTAGAAGAAGTTACAGAAGCTGTTGCTTGGTCACCTAAGATACTTACAGACTATTCTTCCTAGTTTACTATGCAATTTTAAAACGTGGGGTCTTTAATGAGGAAGGAGTTCATGGAAATGAAATTATTAGCAAGCAATAATTTGAGAAAAGCTCAATATAGTATTTGCTGATTGGAGAATTATAGTTTGTTTCCTCTTGAATATTATCAAAAGTCATGACCTAAAATAATATTTTATTGCTAATATCAGAGAAAGTTACTATATGTGCTCTTAGGATTGAATCCTTCCTAACATCTTTCAGCCCTAAATACCTCTGAATGCCTTCACAGCTTACAAATATTTGCTATGATGAATAAGTAGAGCTATGCCTGAAAAAGAGTAGGCAGAACATGAGACTGAAGGTAGAAAGACTAGTTAGGAAACCAATACAAAGTCCAAGCAACATAATATCTAAACTTCAGTTGTGACAGCAGGAATTGAAAAGGAAAGGTATTTATGAGACATTACTGAAGAAGACCAACTTTGATAATTCTATGTGGCTTGAAAATGAATCAAGTATCTAGGTTCCAAACTTTGCAGAAAGACAAGTTAGTGGTACCATTAACAGATACAGAAACCATGGATGAAGGTGAAGATGTAGGACAACAGATGGATTTAGTTTGATATATATGACTTTGAAGTGTCAGCAAGACACTCAGAAGGAGACATTCAGCAAACAGTAAAGTTAGGGTGTGAGCTAAAGGATATAGAGATAGAAAGATCACACATGTGAAAGCATCCAGTACAATGCCTGTACTCCATATACCCTCTGCTACAAGTCAGACCAAATCATCTATAGTTCCCCAAGAGGCGCTCTCTCCCATTTCTACCTCCAAACAAACTTTCCTATAAAGCCAGCCACCCCCACTGAACACCTGGTTAACTCCTTGTCATCCTTCAGAATCCTCAGGTATCATTTTCCCAAACCCCACTCATTTCCACCAGGAGGATGGAACCTGGGTTTTGCCTCTCTATATATAGGTACCTAATGTTTAGCACCATGATAAAAATAGCAGTCACTTGAAATACTGATTGAAAGAACAGACTAGGCATGTGCTGAACAAGCCTTGGAAGAAACTGTATCCTCTTAGAGGTGACCGCTAAAGAAATGAACTTGGATGAGATTTTCAAAGGAGAGAAAAGAAAACTAAGAGGTCCTAAATATAGGTAATAATGGTGGAACATCTTTATCTAGAGAGCAGTTCCCAAAAATGCTTCTCAACTTTCAGCCCTAAATACCTCAGCTGTAACATGGGGATCATTACTCCAACCTCACAGGGTTGCTGGGAAGATTAAATGAGATAGCATATATAAAGCACCTCAGGTACTGTCTGGCATTCAATTAATGTTCTCTTTTGTTCCTCAACCCAATGTGAAATCATGTTAGAGCCTGCTTATTTCTTTGCAACTTCTCTCACTGCTATACCCTGAAAAGCAAGCCAGCTTAGAAAAATAACAGCTATTTGAGAAAGGGAGGCTAGACTTGTCAGATGCTCTCCCTAGAGCATAGTTTTTTAAATTTCAACACTACTGTCAATTTTGGCTGGATAATTCTTTGTTATAGAGGACTTCCTGTGCACTATAGGATGTTTAGCAGCATCCTTGAACTCCACCCACTAGATGCCAGTAGCACCTGCCAAAAATTACTCCATATATTGCCAAATGTCCCCTGATTGAAAACCGCTATTCCAAAGCCAACAGAAATTCTCACAAAGGCCTAAATCCTTTCCCTGATCTCTACAAATACATCTTATAAATTTATTTGTTCCCTACTGACTGATCTACACATTAAACTATGCTTAAACATTATAAGTCATTCTCCTTAAAAGTTAACAAAAACTGGTAGCTAGCCCCTGAACTGTCAAACAAGTCATCATAGATAATGCATGCAGTCTAATCACTCAATGCATTATCACACTGTGATCCTTAAAGCCAAACTAATATAATAAAAATAGGAGCAGCCGCTTCCAAAAGGTGTTCACACAAAATCAAGAGATGTGTCCTAGTACTCAAGTGTCTAATCTTTTAACTTCAAATCTATAGGTGGCACTAAGTAGATAGTGTATAAAATGAGTTTTAGTTGCCTAAGGACTTTTACAAGTTTGAAATAGACACTAATGACATATAGAATACATTATATATGTTTAAGAATTATTTTGTATCTTATACCCATGTATTGCAACAACATAAAAAGCTATGTACACTAACAACAACAAACAAGAAGCAAAAGTAGTGGAGAAACAGAAACTGAGTTAAAAATTCACTAGGGTTTTTTGATAAAATGCTTTAAGTTAATAAGTATAACATGGTAATTAAGAGTACAGACTTGGAATCAGACTACCTGGATTAAAATCCCAACCCCATCACTTACTAGATAGGTGACTTGATAAATTATTTAACCTCTCTATGCTTGTTTCTTCCTTGGTGAAATGGAGATAATTACAGTATCCACCTTGTAGGGTTGTTGTGGGATTAAATGAGTTAAAATAGGTAAAATGCTGAAACAGTGCCTAGCACAAACATACTTAAGTATTAAACATTATTTATCATTAGTTTTAATGATGCATAAGCAGAGAGAAGTATACCTTGGGTGGTTTATAAAAGTAGACACAGTAGAGTCAAACAACAATAAACTTGCACCCACATGCTCTGGGTTCTTATTTCAGTTCCTTAACTAATTATTTCATTTGGTATCAATTTCCTCATCTGTAAAATAGGAAATGATGAGCATAAGGGAAAATCTAAGGGCAGCATGATTAGTAGGACAGTAGGGAAAAGTTGTATCTGTCTTCCAGTTTGGTAGAAGAAACTTTGTGGAGGAGGTGCCTTTTAAGGAAATACTCTAATAATGGGCAGAATACGGAAAGCACATGCTTTGAACCCAGGTAGGTCTGATTCAAAAGCCCTTGCTTTACTCCAGCGATTTTCAACCTTTTTCATCTCATGGCACATATAAACTATTTACTAAAATTCTGCAGCACACACAAAAATATATTTTTTGCCGATCTGACACCAATTTTTATTCATTCACACCAGACGGTTATTGTTGTGTTGGCTGTTGTCATTTTTTTATTTGACAATCTAAGGGAAAAGAGGTCAGAGTCCCTGACTAAATAGTCAGGAATTGCATGTTTTAAAAATTCTCACAGCACACTGGTTGAAAATTGATGCTTTACTCTATAGTTTGAAAGCTTAAAATAAAAATAGAATATCTTGATTTTTTTTAAGTTTATTTTCTTCATACATTAAAGGCACTGGCAGGGATTTGAGCCTCTAAGTGACCTTTTTCTTTCTTTTTTTTTAATCCTCACTGGAGGACATTCTTGCATTCATCTTCAGATAGAGCGGGAGGGAGAGGGGGAGGAAGAGAGAGAGAGAAAAACATCAATGTGAGAGAGACACATCCAGTGGCTGCCACCCACATGACCCCAACCAAGCGGGGGGCAAACTGCAACCAAGGTACATGCCCTTAGCGGAGCCGAACCCAGGCCTCTCTGGTCCACCGGTGGACACTTTAACGGCTGAGCCAAACTGGCCAGGGCTAAGTGACCTTTTTCAATCATTAATGATTAATTCCTTTGGAGGTAAAGAAGGGTGATGCTGGAAGAAACGAGATTTGTCTTGCATAATCAGGAGTGTCCCAACAGTGTTATATCAACTTGATATGTTTACTTTTAGTTAGAAAATTCACTGCCTTCCAACGAACATTTCAAAATCATCAATTACTCTGCACGCTGCACTTTATACTTATTAGGAAGGAATATTTAACAAACATTTTTTTAATAAGCAAAAGTTGCAACATCAATCACATGTGAGGCAGGTGTAAGGCGCAGAAAACTGCCCACATCGCTGCCAAAATCAGCAAAGAAAGAAAAATCAGCCTTTCCTATCAGTTCAGCTAAATGCCCCCTCCCCTCACTCCCAAAGCCTAGAAGACTGGATCTGGGTCCCTGGCAGGCTGCGAAAGTGCCAGCATTCGGAGTGTGTAAGAAAAGGAAGGTCAAGTTGCCCTTCCGCAATATTTTACGAAAAATCCCCAAGAATTCTGTCTTTGACCCAGGGCAGGGCAATCGCTGGGCCTCCTCCTCGTTACCACCCAGGAAAGAGGAGGCGGCCGCATGTGACTTTGCTCTGGTCCGGTACGGTCCTCTGGAGTCTCATCGGCCCAGCCCGGGAGAACTCCCACGTGGCGCCCGCAGCCTGTCCACAGCCGGCTCGGCCCCCCCCGGCTGGCGCTCTGATTGGCCAAGGGCGGCCGGAGCCGCTCCCAAGCAGGAGGCGACTCCGCCAAAGTGGGCGGGCACCAGGCGAGAGTTGGCAGCCACGCGGGCAGCTCCCCGAAGAGCGGCATCTGCACGTTGGCCCCATGCCGGCAGCGAGGATATCACCCAGCGCCGGGACACTGCAACCACACGTAGGCCGTGGTTAGAGGCCGGCACCATCACCCTACATCCTACGCAGGGTATCGCTCACCTCAGCTGCGCCTCCACCTTCAGCTTTTTGGGCTTCGGCTCCTCAGCTGCGGCCATCTTCGCGCTCCCACCCCACTTAGGATCCAGCGTGCGCCCCACCCCTTCTGCACTCTGGCCCCTCCTCTGCCTCGTAACACCGCCTCCGTTTTTACAAACTCCTCCCCTCCCGACTCCTCCCAGTTCACACCTCTCCCACCCACAGTCATTGGCTCTACCCTTCAACTCCACCCATTGGCTACTACGCAGCCCCTCCCTGACCCCGCCCCCTCGCTGTAGGGGGATTTCCACCCCCGCCCAGATTGCGTTAGGCTGCGGATGAGCGCCTGAGTCCAGATAAAGAGAAACCCCCTTATTCTTCTAAATTCTCGATGATCTAAAAGATTTGGATCCTAAAGGTCAAGAGATGTATTTCTTCTCATTCACCGTTTATTTAATCCTTCTAAATCTGTAGACCTAGTTGGTCTCTTTGAAGCTGTTAGTCAGGCAATCTACGGGGCACTGCAACTGCGGGGTCCTCACGGCCTTCTCAGCTGCTTCAGTCTCGGTCCGGAGAGGACCCGGCGCCGAATCACTGACAGGCCCAGGTGTCGGGGTGAGTGTGAGGGGCGGGGAGCCTACGGTGAGGGGACAGCTTGAAAACCGGGGAGTAGGCTGAATGTCCCGGGCTGCTGCAGGAGCATTTCCCGTGCTATGGGCCGGGACCGCGCCACTCTCGGGCCTTCCGGGCTTTCTTGCCAGCGGGGCCGGAAGGGAGCGGTGCACCTGCAGCCCTGTGCTCTCAGGCCCCTGGCCCGAGAGTTCAAGCTCATTGAGGTCCCTCTCCGTTCTCTGGCGCGGGAAAAAGGTCTTGTCACCCACACTGAGCTGGAGTACCGACGACTTGGACCTCAGCCCCAGGCTTCTGCTTTGCAAAACCCCTGACTGACCTGAGCGCACGTCCTGTTATGTTAGAGAGTGGCGCCTGGATGAGCCTTGTGTGGGGAATACAGTGAGGAGGGTGTTGCAGTTCAGAAGAGAGGTGATGGGAACCTAAACTGAGGAGGTGGCAATGAGTATGGAGAAGTGATGAGCCATGTGGCTGGTTAGACTCGGTAGATTTGAATTGAACCCGAAGCTGACGTTTATAGCGTACATAATTAAGAAGGTGGTGCCACTATAAAATTAGGAGCCCTCACATGGCGTGGAGGAATTTTGTGGAACTTGGGATATATCGAGTTTGAAACAGTGGTTTAGGTGGAGATGGTAGAAAAAGAAAAAAAGCATGTGAAGTAAGCCGGAAGGAAACGTTCAAGATGAGAACCAAAACAGGTGAAGTTTCATATAACATGGTAAGAAGGATTTGTTTTGTTTTGGAGAATGTTATCGGTGACATGAAATGCTGCAAGGGTCAAAGGAGTAAATTGGAGGCTAAGGACAGGTTGTTGGATTTGATGTTTAGGAAGATATTGGGCCGTTTGAGAGCGCTGCTTTCATAGAGTCAGTTACTGAAAGGAGAAACTGCGAGTTTAGACTTTATCGTTCTTCATGTGGAGCACCAAGCCAACGATTATAGAGGGTGGCAAGATCCCTAAAGAATTTGAGGTTTGTTTGTTTCTAGGAATACCAAACACATTATGTTTGGTGCAGAAATCAAGTAACCAATTAATAACATTAAAGATTCAAAATTACAAGTGGAAGGATTGGTTCTGGAAAGAAAGGAGGACACTTTCACTTGAAACCACAGGAAAAATGGGGAAATAAAGTGAATGAAGAATTACCTAAAATTTACATATCTTTAGTAGGAAATCTCTATTTGCAATGAGATTAGCTTTTCACATTGAATCGTAGGATTTCTACAGTGTTTCTAAACATTCAACATACTATTGGAGTTCCCTGCAAACAAGATGCTTTTAAGTTGCTCAGTAGTATCTCAATTCATGGGTAGCAAATGGTATTTGTAAAGAAGAGGAATTCTTTCTCCATCTACAAATTACCTTCCTTCCTATTACACAGAGAAAATAAAAACCATCATCTTCCTGCAACCTAATATATAAACCTTCTTCCCTTTTGTTCATAGAGGAAAAAGTTTCCCTTCTCCTTATGGAAAACAAATCATTTCACTTAGTTGACCAATACCATCCTCTCCTACCTTCACAGGGTCTTCTTTTTTTTTCCCCCAGTTATTCTCTCTCCTACATCATCAGCCTTTCCCCTTCTGCTCACACCTTTTCTTTAGCATTTAAAGATATTCTTTCTGCCCTGGTTGGTGTGGCTCAGTAGTTAGAGCATTGGACTGCACACCAAAGGGTCGCGGGTTCAATTCCCAGTCAAGGGCACATACTTGGGTTGCAAGTTCGATCCTGCGCCCCAACCAGGGCACATGCAGGAGACCACCAATAAATGTGTCTCCCTCCCATCGATGTTTCTCTTTTCCCTCCCTCCCTTCCCTCTCTCTCTAAAAACCAATGAAAAAAATATCCTTGGGTGAGGATTAACAACAACAAAAAAGAAAAATAAATAAATAAAAATATTCTTTCTTAACTTTATGAACTACACTCATTTATTTTCCTGTCTTTTCATAACTAGAGTTCTTGAATGTATCATCTACTCTCCCTATCTCTGTTTTTCCCTCTTCTTGCTATTTATTTCTCATTTCTCAGCCCACTACAGTATATCTAGTTTCTAGCATTCCACTAAACTAACCCTGAAACTGCTTTTACTAAGATCATCAATGTCCTCCATGTGTTAAATCATATGTTCTCAGTAAGGACAAAAATTGTCTCTTGTAAGGCAAAAAAAAAAATCATACTTTTTATGTATAAAGCACAGATATATTTATAGTACATAAAGAAATATACATATATATATTCTGTGGTATTGAAATTTTCTAGAGGAGGAGTATGATAGAAGGGGAGTCTGAAAAGTCCCTTCTGGAAGATAATAATGAAAAGAAAGTTGAGAAACACTGTTAAATCAACACATTTTCAGTTCTTGTAGCTTGAACTCTTTGTGCCATTTAAAATGTTTAATACTCCATTCTGGAAACACACTAACACACTCTAGTTACTAAAAACCATTACCCTCCCTGCTTTTTTCTTATTCTTCTTCAGCCAAATCTTTTTCTTTTTCTTTTTTTGAGAGTATGTTTATTAAAGTTGGGTACAGTGAAACAAGGAAGGGCTTAGGATAGAAGAAGCAACAGGAGAGAGACGGGGTGGGGGATGGGCAGTGCTTTGGCTCTATAGAAAAGTTATGGGAAAGAAGTGAGCCAAGGCAGGGCTGCTGTCAGCTCACTGGAAAGTCAGATAAAAGGAGGCCCTGGAGACAGGTTCAGGGGGTTGACCCTGGATGAGGTGCTGTTGCCCATTGCACTCCTGATTGAAACTCTCTTGGGGTCCCTTAGAGTTTAGGAGATGAATGCCTATGGGGGAAGAAGAAGGAGAAGGGAGGCCTGGCCGGTTTGGCTCAGCGGTTAGAGCATGGGCCCACGGACCAAAGATTCGAGGGTTTGATTCTGGTCAGGGGCACTACGTCAGTTGTGGTTCAGTCCCTGGCCCTGGTCAGGGTTGTGTGGCCCTGGTCGGGGTGGTGCAGGAGGCAACCAATCCATGTGGCTCTCTCACATTGATGCTTCTCTCTCTCTCTTTCTTTCCCTCCCACTCTATCTGAAGATAATTGAAAAATATCCTTGGGTGAGGATTAAAAAAAAAAAAAGGGGAAGGGAAAAGTGCAGGCTTGTTCCCAGGAGGGAGTATGTCCAAATCTTTTTTTAGGCACACTTCTTTGACTCAGCTGCTACTCAAATGTTGGAGTTCCTTCCACAGACTCTTCTATTCACGCTCTTTCTTTGTAGTTTTATTCTTATGATTACAATTCCCATAAACAGAAAATGATGATTACTCACAAATCTATCTCCAACTTAGCTTCTCTCTGAAGCACCAGACCTATATATACAGTAGTCTTTTGAATACATCCATTTGGGTCAAACATAGCCAGAATTGGGTCATATATACAGAAGTAGGGTTAAATACCTCATTTTCCCTCTCTTACTCCCCTGCCCCCCTCCCCAATCTTTGCTCAAACTAAAATGTTTCTCTTATATTTTCATTTTACTCCATTCCTACTATCAACATTCTAGTTCAGGCCACCACCATAACTCATCTCAAGTCGTGTCACAATATCCAGTTTCCCTCTTATGCAGTTGCCACAGTGCAATCTGCCCTAAAACTGTAAATGATTTTATATTGCCCTGAATATAAAGTGAACCAATCTCCTCCATCTCATCTCACCATTTCCCTCCACCTTTTAAAGTTGCTAAATTTTGTACTGGATTTCTTTCTTTTTTTTTCTTTTTTTTAAATCCTCACCCAAGGATACCTTTCCATTTATCTTCAGATAGAGTGGGAGGGAGAGAGAGGGAGAGAAAGGGAGAGAGAAACATCAGCGTGAGAGGGACACATCGACTGGTTGCCTCCCGCACGACCCCGACCAGGGCTGGGGACGAACCACAACCGAGGTACTTGCCCTTGGCCGGAATCAAACCCATGACTGATCTGCGGGCCGATGGTCTACCGCTGAGCCAAACTGGCCAGGGCTGTACTGGATTTCTTTGTCTTGTGATCTCTCACCTCAAAGCCCTGCAAAGTTCTATGGCACACTGTATTTACTCTATCATAATAGGAATTACATCTTACTGTATTAATTTTTTTGCCTTCTTTGTTGAACTGTAAACACTGTGAGTTCAGGAACTATATTTTGTTCACCCCTGTCTCCCCACTTTTTAATATAGAAAACATTCAAAACTTGTTGAATTAATAAATGGTCAAAGTATTGACTGAGAATCAGGTGAGCCAGATTCTTTTCTGGTCTCATTCTCTCACTTTAGATATGCCCCTCTCACCTTCCATGCCTTTATTCTGTTATATATAGAAGAAATACATTTTCTTTTTTATCTTCCAAGGATATTTTGACTGTTGTAATTGCACTGATTATGAATCATCAGGATGAGTGTGTTCAACATTTGGTAAAGGGGATTTATGAAGTATTTAAGCTGCAGTCTAAGCTCTGATGGAACTGCCTCTGAAGACAGTTTCTCAGGTGGCTTTGAAATAACTGGGAGAATTCTGTTTTCTGACTCAGAGTCACTCAGAACAAAAAGATAGTTTGTGGTGGTGAATGTGTAACTTTCCCAGGAAATTTATTAAAATAATAAAAGAAATAACTGCAGCTACTAAAAGATTAAGTAGCTAAAGAAACAGGCTACATGTGGAATTTATTTAATTGTTATATGCATTGGGCCCTTGGTCATAATATGGATTGAAGAAATAAGTTCTCTTTTCCTATAATAGAAGGTTAAGATGGGTTTTAAAGCTAAGCACTGATGAAAGCTGCAAGTGTTATACTTTCATCTCAGCACTAAGGATAACAACAATAAATCCAGATGGCCAGTTTAACTTACTGTATTCTTCTGAGACCTGAACTACTGCCAATGAAAACAACTTTGGTGGAAACTTTTCCTGGAAAGAATTTTTCACCAGCTTAAAAAGATGAATAGGAATCTGGCCCCTAAAAATAAAGAAACTATGAAGTCACTTGCTTCGAGTACAAGCAGCTCTTTTAGGGTGTATTGTGGCAATGGAGTAGTACCACAGATACGTGTGAACTATTCTTTCTATAAGCTGAATGGTTGAAGAAGAGAACATATGTCACCTCCTTTGAATATAATTTCTGCTCTAAATAATTTATTAGAACACATTTTGGCTTCTAACTAAACTAGAACCATACCCTTCAACTCTTTCTCTTAATTATAAGTTCAAACAGCACATTTGCTGCCCAATCCAATATGGTAACCACTGACTACATATAAATTCAATTTAAATTAATTAAAATTAAAACTTTAGAACATCAGTTACATTAGCTACATTTCAGGTGTTCAGTAGCCACATGTGATTAGTGTCTACTGTATTGGACAGCACAGATATAGGGCATGTCCATTATTGCAGGAAATACTATTGAAGAGTATTGCTTTATGTTTCTAATAACTACTCTCTGAGAGGCAGGTAAGAACAGGAGTTCAGGATTCAGCTGGATCTGGGTTTGACTCCTATCTCTGATATTTAAGGTATGATGTTAGATAATTGACTTAACATTTCTGACACTTTATTGTCATATCTGTAAAATGGGGGTAAGAGCAGTATTTGTAGTTTTGAGATGTGTTGATTAAATGTGTTAATGTAGGAAAAGTGCCTAGCATAGTGTCTGGCCCACAGTAAGTACTCAATATATTTTAGATATTACTAATTCATTTATCCTTAACACTTTGAATGGAGCTGAAATTATTTTTTTCAAATAATGACATATTCAATAGCTGGCTAACCTGAAATGCTCAAATCTGAGTCTCTGAGTTTATTACAGTGTTCTGCTATAAACCACATTGTATTTCAGAAGAAGATTTTATTTTAAGAAAAAGTATCATAATACAAATTTAGTTGCAGATCTTATTGCTGGATATCTTGTTTCACTTAGAAAAAGAAGTGTATCAGCAGAGGTTATAAAGTCAGTAGGTTCTATATGCAAGATATGTATTACGTATTACAATGGCAATATTTTAACACCCAAATAGAAATAAAAGGCTGACACAAAGCTAACCTGGTAAACAAAGCATTTGACTAGATGAAGTAGAAAAATTTAACAGATTTCAGATATTACTCTGGAAAAATTTAGTAGGTCCAGAGTCTGAGGTATCAGGTTTTATTGCTGTCAACTCAAGTTGATTGCTTAACTAAACAAAGATGGCTTTGAACAAAGAAACATTTTATTGTTTCTAATAAACAGGAACCCTAAACTATTAACAGCATTCATAACTTTATTAAAATAGTAATTACTAAAACACATCTTAATAATTAGTATTATTTACTTGTAACTACTGAGCATAGGCCAAATAAGAAGGGGAAATCATCATCAGATAGTCTTTAAATGTCCGCTGCTTTCATAAAATAAATGACTTCTTATAAAAAGAAGTGGTCAGGTTGATGTCATTGTTTTCTGTGGCAACAGAATTGAATGAATCCATTTATGGAAAGTCTTCCTTTCCTCTTTGAAATTTATCTTCATGCATAGAAGCTGTATTCATAGATTTTAAATTCTTTTTCCTTAGGCTACATTTATCACACAGTACTATAATTTTGAATGAATGGACCACTATACTAAACACCTGATATTGATGTTATCCATATAAAAGAAAGGAACAAGTTAAGGTAATTAAACTTTTTCTCACTGTCCTCCATATTGAAAAGACAATAACTTTTTCATTTGAAGTGTAACTAACCATCAGAAAAGTATACAACTCATAACATAAAGTCCAGTGAATTATCACAAAATGAACACAACTTGTAACCATCATCTAGATCAAGAAATAAATGCCCTTCTCTGTTATTACCCCCACTTTGCTCCATAAAATAAACCATTTGATTTTTCAAACAGTTTTACCTGTTGTAGAACTTCATATAAATAATATACTGTGTGTATCCTTTTGTCTGTCGCTCAATATTGTAAGGTTTATCCATATTTGTTTCATGTATCGATAGTTTATTCATTTTAATTGCTGTATAATATTTCATTTTATAATATACTACATTTTATTTTTCCTTTGTACTATTAATAAACATTTGAGTTGTTACAGGTTTCCAGTATTACAAATATATGTTTTTTGGTACCCATTTGTACATATTTCTGTTTAATCCACTTGGGAGTAGATTTGTGTGTCACACGGTATTAAGAATACTTTTTTTGTTGTTGTTGATCCTCACCCGAGGATATTTTTCCATTGATTTTTTAGATAGAGTGGGAAGGAGGAAGAGAGAGAGAGAGAGAAATATCGATACAGTGAGATACATTGATTGGTTGCCTCCTGCACAACCCTGATCGGGCCAGGGGACCAAACCTGCAACCCAGGTATGTGCCCTTGACTGGGAATCGAACCTGCAACCCTTGGTCCTCAGGTTGATGCTCTAACTGCTGAGCCAAACCAGCTGGGGCAAGAATATTTTAATTGAGATACAATTCACGTACTGTAAGGCTCACCATTTTAAAGTGTATAATTTCGTAGTTTTTCATATATTCATAAAGTAGTGTAACCATCATCTCTATTTCCAGCAGATTTTTATCACCTCAGAAAAGAAATGCCAAACCCATAACCAGTAACTCCTTATTCCTCCCCCTCCACCCAGCCCCTGGCAGGTACTAATCTACTTTCTGTCACTATTGATTTGCCTATTCTGGACATTTCATATAAATGGAATCATACAATATGTGACCTTTTGTGTCTGACTCCTTTCCCTAAGTATAATGTTTTCAAGGTTCATCCATGTTGTAGCACGTATCAGTACTTCATTCCTTTTCATGGCTGAATAATATTCCATTGTTTATATTTATTATTTATCCATCAGTTGATAAACATTTAAGTTGTTTCCACTTTTTGGCTATTATGAATAATGCTGCTAGAAACATATGTCCACACAGTGTCCAGTTCCAGATATATACTTAGGAGTAGAATTGCTAAGACATTTGGTAATTCTATCTTTAACTTTTTGAAGAACTCAAACTGTTTTCCACAGCATCTGCACAGTTTACATTCCTACCAGCAATATAAGAGGCTTCCAGTTTCTCTACATTCTTGTCAACACTTGTTATTGTCTGTCTCTTGATTATATCTAGCTTAGTAGGTATGAAATGTATTGTGATTTGGCACTGCTGTCAAAAATCAATTGACCTATAGGCAAGGGTTAATTTCAAAACCCTCTATTATATTCCATTGATCTATAGTCTGGCCCAATGCCAGTACCACACAGTACCTTTGTAGTAAGTTTTGAAATCAGAAAGTATTGAGTCCTCCAAATTTGTTTTTCAAGATTGTTTTGGGTCTTCTTTGTCTCTTTCATTTCCTTATGAGTTTTAGGATCAGCCTGTCAGTTTCCACAAAAAGGCAATAGGGATTTTAATAAGGATTGCATTGAATTCGTAGATCAATTTAGGGAGTATTGCCATCTTAACAATATTATATGTTACAGTCAAGGAACATGAAATGTCTTCCCATGTTTTGGGTCTTTTTAATTTCTTTCAACAATGTTTTATAATATTCATTGTACAGTCTTGCACTTTTTATTAAATTTAATCCTATTTTGATCTTTTTGATGCTCTTATAAATAGAATTTTCTGTTTTATTTTTACATTATTCCTTGCTAACATGTAGCAGCACAATTGATTTTTTATATTAATCTTGTATCCTGTAACCTTGCTGAACTCATTTATTAGCTCTAATATTGTGAGAGAGAGTGTGTGTGTGTGTGTGTGTGTGTGTGTGTGTTAGTTTTACTTCTTCCTTTCCAATTTGGAAGCCTTTGTGTTCATTTTCTTGCCTAATTGCCCTGGCTAGAACCTCCAGTACAATGTTGATTAGAAGTGGTAAGAGTGAACATCATTGTTTGTTCTTGATATTAAGGGGAAAGCTTTTGGTCTTTAACCACCAAATATGATGTTAGCTATGGAATTTTCATAGATGCTTTTTATCAGGTTGAGGAAGTTCCTTCCTATTCCTACTTTATGTGTTTTTATCAAAAAACGATGTTTGATTTTGCCAAAAGATTTTCTGTACATTTTGAAATGATTATGGTTTTGTCTTTTATTTTATGAATACTGTGTATTATGTTAATTGATTTTCATATGTTGAACCAACTGTGCATTCTTGGAATAAATCCCACTTGGTCAAGGTATATTATCTTTTTTTTATATGTTGCTGGAAAGTTGCTAGTATTTTGTTCACTTCTATATTCTTAAATGATAATGGTCTGTAGTTTCTTATATTGCCTTTTCTGGTTTTGGTGTCTGGATACTACAAGGACACCTTTGATGTATACTAAATTTAAACTCTTTTCTCCCCCCAGAAAATGATCCACAGTCTATTTCTCATAAACTGTTCCGGTGACATATTTCTAGAGAAGCACTGGAAGAGTGTTGTGAGCCAATCTGTCTGTGATTATTTCTTTGAAGCTCAAGAGAAAGCTGCTGATGTTGAAAATGTACCACCTGTCATTTCAACACCTCACCACTACCTCATCAGTATCTATAGAGATAAGCTCTTCTTTGTGTCTGTCATACAGACTGAAGTGCCACCTCTCTTTGTAATTGAGTTCCTACATCGAGTTGCTGACACTTTTCAGGTTGGTTATTCTTCAGATCTTTTGAACTTAAATTACCCAAGTTAGTTGGAGGTGGGACACATTATTATATTTTTTAATTACCCAGCTTTTGATGTGTTGTCTGTCTGTCTCTTTCTCTCTTCTTTTTAACTAAGCATATGTTCATAAACCCTTTTGTGTAGGGTGTACAGTAGCACACATGGCTGCTCCGTTCACTTTTCTAGGAGAACAGAACAATCTCATGGGCATGGAAGCCTTAATTTTTATATGTATTACAAATTATGTCATCAGGAAACAATAGTGCTTTCCACACACAATTCTCTGAATGGTCCCAAGATTTTTATTGGTCATGAAATCTAATATTCACATTTTATTATTTTATCTTGTTTTGCTGAATATGCCCAAATACCTTAAAACTAATCTGTGTGTTTTGGGGTACCTAATCAGGACAAAGGAAGTTTATAGTTCACATTCCAGTTTAATGTTTCAGTGTACTTTCTAGCTTAATATGTAACAGGAATTCAATTCAATCTAAAAATGTAAGAAAATATTACATAGAACTATTGAGGGTTTTTTTTTCCTGTGTTTCACACTCATTGAATTATGCAACTGAAAGTTTATTCTTGAGAACAAAAAGTATTTAGCAAGCCTTTCTTCATTACTTCCATTGTGCAATATTATGTAAATTTTATTAGGACTACTTTGGTGAGTGTTCAGAGGCTGCAATTAAGGATAATGTGGTCATAGTATACGAGCTCTTGGAAGAAATGTTAGACAATGGATTTCCACTGGCTACTGAATCTAACATTTTGAAAGAACTGATTAAACCACCAACAATTCTTCGTTCTGTTGTCAACTCTATTACAGGTAAGGTGAAAACATACTTTATTAGGAATTCAGCAACTAAAACTTTTTTTTTTTATCCTCACCCGAGGACATTTTTGCATTTATCTTCAGATAGAACAGGAGGGAGAGAGGGAGGAAGAGAGAGAGAGAAACATTTGATGCGAGAGAGACACATCGAGTGGTTGCCACCCACACAACCCCAACCGGGGCCAGGGACAAACTGCAACAGAAGTATGTGCCCCTAGTGGGAACTGAACCCAGGCCTCTCTGGTCTGCGGGCTGACACTCTAACCACTGAGCCAAACCAGCCAGGGCTAGCAACTAAAACTTTATGAACAACTCAACACCATCTCTTATGATCTGGCAGATTCTTGTGTAGTTTTTGTTTTTTTGTTTTTCCTTTATTTATGTTAGAGAGAGAGGAAGAGAGAGGGAGAGAGTGATAGAAAAACATCAATGAGAGAGAACACTGATTGACCATCTCCTCCATGGCCCCCACCAGGGATTCAGCCCACAACCTAGGCATGTGGCCTGACTGGGAATCGAACTGGCGACCTCTTGGTGCATGGGTTGATGCTCAACCACTGAGCCACACCAGGCTGGCAGATTTTTTTTTTTTTTTTTATCCTCACCTGAGGACATTTTTTCATTTTTTTTTGTTCAGATAGAGTGGGAGGGAGAGAGAGGAAGAGAGAGAGAGAGAAACATCGACATGAAAGGGGCACATCGAGTGGCTGCCACCCGCACGACCAACCAGGGCCGGGGACAAACTGCAACCGAGGTACATGCCCCTAGCGGGAACCGAACCTGGGTCTCTCTGGACCGCAGGCCGACGCTCTAACTGCTGAGCCAAACCGGCCAGGGCTGGCAGATTCTTAAGATAGTCCAAATTGGCCAGAATTAAAGTCAGTGATGATTTTTAAATGGATGCATTTTTTTTTCCATGGAAAGAGGCTGGGTCTTAAATGATAAAGAACTTTTTGGTTATTACTTTTATTATAGGTTTTTCTACAAAACCACAATAACATTATTACTGTTATTTAACACTAAATAATAAGACTGAATAAATGATCCCAGTTAATCCTGAAAAGGCCAATATAATGATGGATGTTAACTAAACTTATTGTGATAATCATTTTGCAATATGTACATAAATCACTATATTATGTACCTTAAACTTAACACAATGTTTTATGTCACTTATAACTCAATAAAGCTGGAAAAAATAAAAATAGCATTATAAAACTGGCATTATGCTGCTACCCTACAATTATTAGACTATAGAAAATTTAAGACTTTCTACCACAGAGTATATACTGTCTCCTCTAGGTCTTTGTTTTATACATGCAAGTGCTCGCTTCAGCAGCACATATACATGCAAAAGATGCGTTAAAACTGAAAGACAAGAAATGAATCTATTGTGAGATCTCTTGCGTTGTGGGCCTTGTACTTGTGTTATAAGCTTCCAATTTTGGTTTAATTCTTTAGTAGAGCTAGAATTAGGTACATAATGATGACAATATTCTCTTGAAAATATTAAAGACTTCTAGAGAAAGATTTCTATGAAATGTTATATGCCATTCCAACTATACTGTCCACTGCTGTAAATGCCTCTCCCAAGTGCACTGATATTAAAAATGGGGTGAGAGAGGCCTATAATAAAACAACCATTCCAGAGCTCTTATTCATCCTCTGTACAAGGCTGAGTACCAGGAGAAATTCAAGGAAAGATAAGATGGAGTGTCTGTGCTCCTTCCTAAAACTTACATTCTGGATGGGAGGAAACGGGGGGAAAAATAAAAATACATAAATAATAGTAGTATAAGATTTTTTAAAGCAATTTCATACTTTATAGGTGATGTAGTCACAATAAAAGGTGTTGTTAAGCATGTACTACTTTTGAACTGGAAATGTATATGAACCAAAATGTTAACTATTTCAAAGCTCAAGGGTATATGTTTAGGACAACCAGATGGATTTTCAGACCTATGTCATTTTACCAGGAAATTGTCCAGATATTGAACATTAGCCATATTATAGCCAGATGGGGGTGCTGACCTTAAAATGGAAAAAGGCCAGAGTATGTTTTTCATTGTAGTTACTCCACTGAGGCCTGCTTGGCAGCATCTCGTGTAGAATCCAAGCTGAATACCAAAGGACCTAGTTATCACTCTGTATTCTCAGCGGAGACATTTTATCGGCAGAAGGTTTTTAAAACAACCAGCCTCTTTTTTCATCAGTGGCAGCAGGATGAGATTCTATTGTTGAGCCACTGGAATTAGGTTAGGTTACTGTTAACACACAGGAAGCAAAAGATAAGTAAATGAATTTAACCTGGTTTGGCAGATAGAGGACCACATGGCCTATTTCTGTCTTCTAGAAATTTGATCATGTTGGTATAGATATGTCTCCAACAATTCTGGAAACCATCCACAACTTCAATGAAGAAAAACCCAAACATTAAAGAAGCAGCTAAAGCATTCATTTATTTTTTTTCTGTTAATAGCTTTTCTGATGGCCATTTTATGCATTAGCTTTGCTTTCTCCTTTTCCGGTTTCTAGGCAGTAGTAACGTTGGGGACACACTCCCCACTGGGCAGCTGTCCAACATCCCATGGCGCCGGGCAGGGGTAAAGTACACAAATAATGAAGCCTATTTTGATGTCGTTGAAGAAATAGATGCAATTATAGATAAATCAGGTAATTGTGTGCATGTGGTCTTATTTGGGGAAAAACAGTTCTGCTGACACGAGCTGAAGAGAAAATTGAAATCCCTTGGCAGTGTAGTTTCAGTGGAAAGGCATTTGTGTTCTAATGGTTTAAAAATCTGTTTATTTTTCCTAGAGAGTACATATAATTTTCATAACCAGTAGTTGAGATCGGCCAAATCTTTGTAAATCAGATCATATGTTGTTTTACATTAAGCCAATTATTACCCTGTACACCTCTCTTCTTGTCATTGTATTCATTCTAACATTTACTGTGCAGCTTCCATACACCATACTTTTGTTACTACTTTTTGTGCAGCACTTCTAGTAAAGACCCCAGACAAAACAACAATACTCTATAGAATCACACACAAAAATTTTAAACATCTAGTCCAACCCTCACATGTTATACATAAGGAAACTGACGTTCATAAGGGTTAAGTAATCTGCTCAAGGTAACACAGCTAGTTGGTGTGAAACTGAGTTATTGTGAATTATAGCCAATATCTTTTCATCATTGAGTGCCCTTTTCATTATCAAATTCCATCATACAGAATAATAACTGTATTATTACAGAATAATGGGTCCTATTTCTTAAAAGTTAACAGGTAGCTTCGTCCATTTCATGAAAAACTTGCCTCATTTTAAAATTCTGTTAAAAATATTTTAACTTCATATCCAGTAATCTTACAAGTTTGAGGCTAATAGAGATTTAGACAGGCTTGATTTTCCTTAGAATTATCATATTCCAACCTGTGTTAGTTATGGGCTATGGCACTCAGTGAAGAAGCTGAGTGTAATGGATCCCTGTCCACTGACCTGTTAATAGATGTGCAAAGCTTCAGTATGTCTGACATCCAGGAGGTATCTCCATTACTTCAGATACAGTGATAGCCCTAGTAAAGACGTAGATTCCAGTGATGTTATCACCCTTCTTTCTTTCTTCAGGATCTACAGTCTTTGCAGAAATTCAGGGGGTCATCGATGCTTGCATTAAGTTATCCGGAATGCCTGACCTTTCCCTTTCTTTTATGGTAGGTTTTGTTCTCCTGTCCTATAGCTCCTTGCATGCCTAATACATATGAAGTACTAAATGAGAAGATTAAATACTGAGACACTCTGTATCTTAGATTGCAAAAGGTGATCTCAGAACTATTCCTAGCACAGCTTACCAAGACACTAGCTTTACATGATGAACATGGCCTTTATGGAAAGGCTGAGGAGAGGTCTTTGCCTAGGTGTGCCGGAAGTAGCTTAAATGGGTGGTTGGCTTCTGCAAATCTAAAGTGTTAATTTTACTGAATTATTATTTGTTTTGCTGGTATGAAAGTGCATTGACCTTTTTGCATCATTTTAGACTTGGCATGACACACTACTAAAAACAATCAAGAGAACTGAGTTCTGATTCTGTCTCTGCCACTAACTTCTCCTGACCTTGAGTTCTTTAAACCTCAGTTTTTTCATCTATAAAATAGAAATGATACTACTTGCATTTTCTACTTCACAGTTATTGAAATTCAAGTAAAATATTGTACATATTTTAAACTTTAAAGTATTGTGTAACTATGCTTATGATATGGTCATAATAATAAATTCTTACCTGACTGCTTTATCTTTAGGAAGCATATTAATTTCTCATAATATCTGAGTAGAGTTGCCATGTTCATTATGCTCTATGAATATGGTAGCTATGTTCTGTTTTCTTGGCAGAACCCAAGGCTTCTAGATGATGTCAGCTTCCACCCCTGCATCCGGTTCAAGCGTTGGGAATCTGAAAGAGTTTTGTCATTTATTCCTCCAGATGGAAATTTCCGACTCATATCATATCGGGTCAGCTCACAAAAGTATGTTGATGCATCAACCAGATACTGTCATCATATATCAATGTGCTGGGTAGAACTGACTTTTCTGTTTCATCCTGAGAGTTGGATACTTGAATTCATCATTGCTGCCTTTAGCCATGGTTCACCAGGAGACCCCAGAAGAACTGGTGAAACTGTGTGTCTAAAATAATCAGTGTTCCTTGAATCTAAGTATAGAGTAGTAGTAAATGAGAATGTGTATAACTTGGACAAAACCATGAATCCACGCCATAATTTTACTATGGTCTGTAGGCTTCATGGCTGACAGAGGGGACAGACCTACCGGTAGTTCCCAGGACATTCCCCAACTAACTGGTTTCAGGTCACTCGTCTCTGCATGGAAGTTTAAATGAATGATTTAGTGTTGTGGGTTGTAGCTGGTTTGTCCCTTAAAAAGTCCCAGAAGTGATTTAAGAGACATCAGGACAGGACTCAAAAGTAGAGATCCAAATTGTTTCTTGCCTCTTACCATATAAGAACTGCTTTACTTAGTTTGCATAATTTTAAATTATCTTTCTATGGATCTTAATTCATTTCTTTAAACTAGGGCTATTTGTCCCAATTGTTTATACTATAATTAAGCTTCAGATTTCTATCTTGATTTGTATACTTATTCCTCAGAAATTGTATAATTCCTAGTGTAGTGGTATCAGAACACTGTGCTGGTGTAAACCCCACCCCCACCCCCCACCCCTAGTGCAGATGCAAAATCCACACTTCTAGGGGTATAGGATCTTATAGTTAACTTAGAGGCAGGGTAGGATACTCTGGACTGAGGTTTTGAGGTCATCTCCTGAGCTATCTCATGCCATTAACTGTGTGTATTTGTGCCTTTGTGTCTTTATCTTTTTAGTCTAGTGGCAATACCAGTGTATGTGAAACATAGCATCAGCTTTAAGGAGAACAGTTCTTGTGGCAGATTTGATATCACAATTGGACCAAAGCAGAATATGGGGAAAACCATTGAAGGAATCACAGTGACAGTTCATATGCCAAAAGTTGTGCTGAATATGAACCTGACACCAACACAAGGCAGCTATACATTTGATCCAGTTACCAAGGTATAGCCACCTCAAATGAAGAGTGAGCGTGTTTCTGCAATCTTTACGTTATAATTTCGGGCAGGGGCTAGAGGGAAGTTTTTAAGGTCTTGGTGAAAACTAAAGTTCGTAACAAAACCTAGAGAGCATACTGTGCTGTGCTTTTGCCACTGGCTATGAAGGGAATACTGCATCTGCTGCTGAGTAGAAGAATAGAAAAGAGACTAATTCTGTCCCCCTTCACAATGTGCACACCTTTACTCATCCATTGATAATCCAGACATTCATTCTCTAATTAGGAAGAAGATATAAAAGCTTTTTAAAATGAGAAAAACATTGTGTGGCTATAAGAATATATATAATCTATTGTTAAATTTTCTGTAGAAATTGATCATTAAGATCTTTGTCTTTTTTTTTTTTTTTTTTAATTTAAAAGTGTTGTTTTATACTTTTCCACAGGGGATGTTGGCTAGGAAAGCAACTTCCTCACCCTACATAAATGTGCCTCTAGCAGAGGGTTTTCAGAGAAACTGTGAAGGATGATTTTTCTCTCAGCTTCCTGGTTTGATCAAAAGTATTCTTGTCAACAATAGAGTCATTGAGCTGCCTGGTAAATGAAAAGGCATATTTTTAAATAAAATTATAGACTGTTAAAAATAATCTAATCCAGTCCTGAGGATTTGAAGAACCTCCCCAAAGACCACACAGGGCTGAGAAGTGAAGGGGAGCTTCAGATGCCTGGCCCTTCACCCAGCTTCACTTTCTCATCTGAGCTTCCACAGTCAGGATTTCATTTGAACAAAGGATTCCATAGCTAAAAGTTTAAATTACCAATTTAGGTCAGTCTTCTCGTTTTACAGAAAAATAAACTGAGGCTCAGACAGAAACAGTGAAGATGGTATAATGGAAAAAACATTTGAAATCAGATAGCCTTAGATTCAAATCCAAGCCTTGTCACTAACTAGCTGTGTGACCTTAAACAGTCATTTGACCTCTGAGCCTTAATTGCCTCATTTCTAAAAAGAAGACAAAATCTACATCACAGGCTTCTATAAGATAACGTACAGGTAGTGCTAAGCACAGTGCTACATCCAGAAGTAAATGTTCAACTAATATTGGTTCCCTACTAATTCTCCATTCAAAGTCACAGAACTAATTAATGATGAACTCAGTGAAGATCCCAGGTCTCTTCTTTCCAAGACACTGTGCTTCATTTTGCACAAAAGTTTATGGTGTCTTTGAACCTTGTCTTTGAACATTTGTCTTTATTAAATGATTCAGATTGTTTCTGTTTTTCATGTCTTTTTAAGGTACTAACATGGGACGTGGGAAAAATTACTCCACAAAAGCTCCCAAGTCTTAAAGGACTGGTAAATTTACAATCTGGAGCACCCAAGCCAGAAGAAAATCCAAGCCTCAATATACAGTTCAAGATCCAGCAGCTTGCTATTTCAGGTAAAGATAAACTTGATTTGTGTTTAAGGGTAATTGAGCCCAGCCGATGTGGCTTTATTGAGCATGGTCCCATGGACTGAGAGGTCCCGGTTCATCTCCTGATCAGGACACATGCCTGGGTTGTGGGCTCGATCCCCAGTTGGGGACGTGCAGGAAGCAGTCTATCGATGTTTCTCTCTCCCTCCCTTTCTAAAAAAATCAATTAAAAAGGGGGGGGGGCTGTACACCTTTATTTTTTTTTAAAGGGTAATTGAGTTTTGCTGAGGTCAACTATTAGGAGCTTAGAAGGGTGAGTAATATTCCCCCTCTAGAAACAGCAACAACTCCAGTTTGCCTTTCACACTGCAATGGGGCCAACCTCTTAGGTACAATGATTTTGGAGAGCACCCTTTTTCATACAGCTTCCCTTTACCCCAACCCTGATTCAGGCACCAAAGGAGTCATTCATTCAGAAAGTAGAATTATCCTTTAAAGACATTCCTTGCCCACATGGGAATCTGAACTAAAATCTTAACCCCATAGTGCTGTACTTTGTAAATGGTAGAAGGGACATTGCTTCCAAATGGTGTAAGGGATACTGGTTACTGTCCGATTTACTGTGTAGTGCTCAGTGTTAAACAAGTATTGTATTGGTTGGTGTGACCAGGATAATAATGTATTCCTTTCCTTACCTATTCTTTTTGACACAGGCTTAAAAGTAAACCGCTTGGACATGTATGGGGAGAAATATAAGCCATTTAAAGGAGTCAAATATGTCACGAAAGCTGGAAAGTTCCAAGTGAGGACATGAGAAGAGGCCAAAATTCCTTAAGATCTGTTTGTTTTCTAAGTGTCATTATAGTTTATTACTATTAGGTACCAAGTGGGTGGGAATACTTATTCTAGTTAAAGCATTTGTGTGGAGCTACACACCGCTAACAAAGTTGATTAGTAATCAATATAGGGTTCTTGAGGAGCTTTAAGCTAAGGTAACTTTTTAATAACTTAGCTTATTTTGTATCTTTTCACTTAGAAAGATTTTGGAGGTGATTTCCTCCATAAGGGGGACACCACCTGGAGGTTGCACATTGTAACAGTAAAGGCAGAAGGCTACAGTGATAACCTCTCTCCTAAAACAAGTGAACTAATCTCAGCCAGCAGCTGTCTTAATCTGTAATGTGATGTGTCAAGTGCAGCCAAATATCACACCTGATCTTAGCCATCCCAAATCAGCATCTGTCCCAACAGAGGAAATTCCTTCCACCCCGAGAAGTTTACAAAAAAACTGCCTCTTCAAGTGTTTGCCTTATTCAGCTTTTCACTTGTGCCATTAAGCAAGCACTGTAGCAAAAGCCACTTCCACATGGCCCTGGCAGGGAGCACTGCTGCCCCATGCTCCATTCTCACTGTACTTGGTATTGTATTTTTTATAAATAAGATTTCTATGTTAAGTGCAGATTTTGATTTAGAGACCTTGCTGCAGTAAGTACCATCTCAGTTTTGCACCTTGGTTCAGCTGTTAGCACAGTAAAAATAATATGTATCAAAGGGGCAAATGCTTTATTAAGGTAATATAAGGGAACACTACTGCTTTTAGGAAGTTATTGCAAGCACAAGTGTTTGAGATTTTAAATAAATTAGAGTAGTAAAATAAGAATGTAAGCAAACCTTTGCCATCTTCATGTTTTATAAAGCTTATCCAACACCGTTTAAACCATACTTAACCTGAAGGCCTCATGCTATAGTTCAGCAAAGGAGGAAAACATGCCTGCCTCACTATGGTCTTTCATCTTTTTTGTTGTTGTTTTGCTTTTTTATTGAATTTAATGGGGTGACATTGGTTAATAAATTTATATAGATTTCAGGTGTATAATTCTGTAATACATCTGTATATTGTATGTTCACCACCCCAAGTCAAGTCTCCTTTCATCGCCATTTATGCCCCCTGTACCCTCTTCTACCTCCCCCAGCCCCCTTCCCCTCTGGTAATCACTATACTGTTGTCTGTGTGTTATTGTTTTTAAGGGGTTGAATTTGCCTGTATCCCTTGTCTTCAAGGGGAACTCCATTTTCATATTGTGTGCTTCTCAAGGCTACACTCAGTAGATTCCGTCCTGAAACTATCGTAATTGTCACTGGAGTACTTAAATGTCTTCACTGTACTGACAAAGTACATGGAAGTACATTATAGTGAGGCAGAAACAAAATCCTCGGTAACATTGATGGAACCGTTTGGTCATCGTGGTTGGCTGTCAGTCTACAGTTGTATTCCATTCAACTTCACTGGATTAGAAGTCCTTGCTCAGTTATTTTGCCTCATTAAACATGAAGAATGGAGAAAGGCTAAAAGTTAGGATATAATGCTTGTTCTTCATGTTTCCCTCTTGTTCTTATTTATGCTATTAGGTTTCTTCTCCTTATGACTCCATTCATTTCATTATTCTCAGCTTATAACTCCCTGTCCTTTATGTTAAAGATAGCCTTGACACTCGTCCCCTTCTGCTGTCAAGGGCTAGTGGTTGGTGCTGGTGCAGGGAGCCCAATACACAACAGCATTCTTACCTTTGCCTGCCTAGGGCACCCAGCCTGCCTTTCATCAAGTAAGAAAGGTCACTTTTTGCAACTTTGACATGTCTAGGTAACAAATATCAGCTTGGCAGCTAAAATCAAGATGCTGCCAAATATTCCCTTTGCTTAAGGTTGGTTACCCAGTTCAGCCGCTTTTTATTTTTAATGTTTTTCAGAGTTCATACCTCAAAAGAACAATCAGTATATTTGCTTTTCTTTCTGCTGAATTCCTAATCAGCCATCTGTACCCGGACTATCCAATTTTCTTACTGTGCTGTCTTCTCTTATATACAAACAGATTACATTTCAAGAGACCCTTGTCTCTAGCAATTTCTGCTAAAACTTCCAAGTATATTATTTCCTTTTACAATTAAATTATTGTATTTATTAATTTGATTGAACTCAGTAATCCTTTCTCTAGCTCTGGCTATACTGTCAATAAAAAGATGAAAGCAACATGTTGATTTTTTAGCTGGACTGTTGATTGAGCATTCTCAAATGGGCATGCCTCAGCGTCAGAGCAAGCACAACATGATCAAACTTTGTTCTGTATCATACAAGGTGTGAAGGTTGTTACTTCCAAGTGCTCCTCTCTTAAGCTCGGTGTGTTAATAGTCATGTATTCATTCTCTAAGCCGTCACCTTTTTGGCCACAGACTGATCAAAGCTTCCTCTCCCTACCACCACGTACTAATAACAAAGGTTCATTAATACTTCGTAGTATTGGACTATTTTCCAAGCATAGAATTCTAGCTAATCCCAGAATGGCCCTGTTTTCTAAATTCTTAAATGAGTGTATCTCAAGAGCAAATGAAGTAGATGCTCATTTTCTGTGTAAGGGGGTCACCACCATTTTATTCAAAGGGAATTATTTCTTTAAGTGGTGCTAGAGAAAAGCCTTTGGAAAATGTTTGTCATACTGTCCTCAGAGTTATCTGATTTGAGAAAATGACTAAACTATAATACAACAGGAAGGCAGCACCAGTGAACATAGGGTGAACTGCAGAAATGAGACCATGAATACTGTTTTCAGATACTGCTTAGCTAATTCAGTAGCTTTGGACATTTCCCTTTTACTCAAGCAGGCTGGAATCTTCCTCCCTACTCAGTAACTTTTCTTAGTTAAAGCAACACTAACTATAGCTTTTTAATGATATTTACCCCTTTCAGACCTAGAAAACCAGGCAAAAACAGTGATGTCCCAGCTCTACTCTAAGAACCTACTCCTACTCTTTGAGTCAGTGCTTCCTCCAGCAAGGGGAGTATGCCTCATAGCCTTGGTGGATCCCTGAAAACCCTCTTGTTTTATACTGGGCTTTGGAATATGACAAATAGACTTGCCTATGTAACAGCTTCAGCTTCTTAGGGGATAGTGATAATCTCCATGAATAGCTAGAATTGTCTAAAATGATGGCCGACTTCAACCAGAGGATGGTCCACATCACCTGGCTGTTTTCCTCCTCCTTTTAACCTTTGTCACTTTTGCTCCTTCTAGTATATAATTCCCAAAGTTGTCCTTCATTACACAGATCTTTGTTAATAAATATATTGGTTTCTACTACTTCCAACACAACATTTGGATTAAATAAAAATCTAGTTTCCAGATTTTAAGGATTAGTTTCACTGGATGTTTTTCGAAACAAAGGAGAAACCTGATCTAAAAATTCTTGCTAAAATAACATGCCCATCATTTAAAGCATTATTTATACAAATGCACTTTATTGTTTTAAACAGAAAAGAAGAGGCAGAAAATATTTGCATATAACAAATCCTAGCTTATAAATGTAGTTTTTTAGTGGTGATGTCTCTAATCATCATTCAGGGATTTTCTTTTCCTTTTTTAAAAATTTGCTTCACTGTGTCTTGAGCACTGATATTAGAGAAAAGCACATCGGCATAAAGTGTAAACCAGTGTCTCAAAACACTGGAAGAACTTGAAGAGCAAACATGACTTTTCTTATTTCCTCTAATCTTGAGTAAAACAAAAGGTGATCTTTGGCATAGATTCATACTTTAAAGGCATTAATATTGCATTTATATCAGGTAAGCAACTATCCAAATATGCTGAGGACCTTGAAAATAATAATCAGTTAAAAGGAAATAGAGGAAGCCTGAGTGTACAGTACAACTTAAGACAAGTTTTACACATTCCATGTGGGATCTAACAAACATTAGGGATGGGAAGAAAGGGCATTCAGGCAAGGATTCTTAACTGCTTTACTCATCCAGTTCTGGCTTTGGGAACAAATACGGTTTCATGTGCTGGGGAATGCTTGGATAGCAGTGATAAGTGCAAAACAGGAAAAACTGTCTTCTCTCTTACTTTGCTAATAGGAAACTTATGGTGATAATTAATATTTCACCCATTACTCTCTTGAACAATATAGTACTTGGGAGAGGGGAGAGGATGCAAGGGACCTGGTTGTAGTTGGTTGAGGGAGATAGGAATCTGAGGATTTTTCCCATTGATTCATCCCCAACAGTGCCAGAATTCCAGTCTGCAAGTACCACTCTCCCTTAGGTAAGACGTGTCCTTCAGACAGGATTGCCTGTCCAGTAAACACTCCTAGGGGGTAAGCACCAATTCTTAGGACTAAATTTCAAAAGGATAAATAGGATCTTTTCAAAATTATAGATGAACAAACATATATCTTTAAAAATCTTGTTTAGAAAGGGTGTGGGGCAAGAATATAAAAGCCAGGATAGGAGGCATGATTTGGTTAAAAATTAAATGCAGCATTTCAGCTCAGAAAGAACAATAAAAGTTAAGAATGAATGATAAGGCCTCAGCACAAACCTCTGCAGGCAGTGACAAAGCATGAAGCGCCTGGGAGTGGCCCTGCTGGGATGATGAGCAGGGCTACACCCAGCGACTCTGCCCCTCCAGTGGCAGAGAGCACCAGGACACACAGTGTGTTCATGGGATGGCTACCTTGGCAGGCTGAGGTGGGTATGGGACAAGAAGCTTCCCTAGCACAGACATTGCTCAGGGGCACGGTAAAGACAGAATTATGTGATTCTGTGATTTCCTCCTGATAGTGTGAAATTTGATTTTATACTGTGGGAAACTAGAAGGATTAAATTGCGGAAGGGTAGGAAGTGAATCCAGGACCCATATACTAGGGCTCCCCGCCAGGCCAACGTCCCCTACAGCAGCGAAGCTCACTTCTGAAAGGGTCCCACGTAGCACAGCCAGGGAAGACAGGCAGGCTCAGCAGCAACATGGAAAGCCCAAAACAAATTTTGGAGGCATAGTGATTCCTTCTTAACTGACTTGCCTGGGCCCTGGGTCTCAAAGCCTAGCGGGGGAATAGGGAGCAGGGAAGAACAAGGACAGAGCAGGGTGTCTGGCTAGTGTTCACTCTTGGATTCTGAGCTTATGTGAAGTCCATGGGCTAGAAACCCAGTCTGCCTAGTGGGAGAGTGTGCAGGAGTATAACTGTGTTTGAGAATACAGACACATTTCAGTGTCCATGACAAGAGTATAAATGTTTTCTAATGTGAAGAGGCCCCATTCCTTTCTGTTATATCAGGCCAGGATGTGGCTTTCAACCCCCCAGCAATTCTGGGTGGCTCCTGGAGCTCAGATCATTTTCTTTCTGTTTAGAAGGGGTTTCTGGCCAACCAGGTTCAATCAGGTGCCTACTGGTACCAGGGAGTCTTTCTAACCCAGCGAAGTGTAAATCCAGCATCTGTTCGAATTTTGATTGAAGCTGCTTCTGCTTCTCGAACAGTCTCCTTCACAGACTGCATGAGGTTCTGGGCATTGTGAACCAGCATCTCCGTGGCCTGCAAGGGAAGAGGAGCTCTCCGTTACTCACAGTTCCTGACACAGCAGCCCTGCCTCCAAAACCGGCTCAAGCCAGGAGTGGACCGCAGTTTCCTTTATCTGCACCTGGCATCCCCGTACCTGTCACATCACTGGTGGTTTAGCTGGATCACCAAAAACTGGCCCTTACCGATTGTGTACTGCACCCTCAACAGGCCTCCAGCTCTTACTGTTCCCTCTACTGGAAATGCTCTTCTTCCAGGTCTCCCATGGCTCACCCCTCAGCTCCTTCAGATCATCACACAGTTGTCACCTGGTGAGGCTTTCCCTGGCTCACTTTATTTTTAAAAACCTTTCCAACCCTCAACATTCCTCATCCTCCAGTTCTTTCTTCATTTTTCTCCATAGACCCCATTATCTCTAACTGATGTACTATATGTTTTACCTAGGTTGTTTTATCTGTTTTACCTAATTTTATCTAAAAATTAAGTTCCACAAGGGCAGAGATTTGTGTCAGTTTTGTTCACAGTTGTACCTCTGTTAAGGACAGTGCCTGGCACATTAAGAGGTATTTCATAAATATTTAATTAATTTTTAAAAATTAACTGAACAAACCAACCACCTTACAAATCCATGAAATTTTAGATAAGTAAATCTTCTAAATACACACACAGACTGGGATCACACTGGTACTCCACCATTGTAAGTCTGGGAACTTATCAATCCATTTGCCCCATAATTCTTTTTTTTTTTTTTTTTTTTAATTCTTAACTTTTTTTTTTTTTTTTAAATCCTCACCCGAGAACATTTTTCCATTTTTTGTTCAGATAGAGTGGGAGGGAGAGAGAGAGAGAGAGAAACATCGACGTGAAAGGGACACATCGAGTGGCTGCCACCCACACGACCCAACCAGGGCCGGGGACAAACTGCAACCGAGGTACGCACCCTTAGCGGGAACCAAACCCGGGTCTCCCCGGACCACAGGCCAATGCTCCAACCGCTGAGCCAAACTGGCCAGGGCTAATTCTTAACTATTTTTGAGCCACAGAACCTGCGATAATGAAAAATGTGTGGGCTCTTAGAGGCTTTACTATGGACTAGAATTCCTGAAAGTTGATCTTTTCACTTGGTCAATAAAGAGGCTAAGGCCTAGAGAGGTTCAGACTTGCCAACCAAACTCACACAATAGGATGAGGACTCCAAACTTCTGACTTGCAGTCCTGTGTTTTCTGCATTCTACCACACTGTCAGTTTCTATCTTTTTAGTTGGAATATTAAATAGAACACACTGGATATTCCCAAGATATTTTCTTGGTTAATTAATTAAATGATAAGGTCTGAAACTCTGAGCCTTATCCTTCTTTCCCTGTTTTTTCCACTTCCTTGTCTTGGACCAGAAGAGATCACATGACAGGAAACAGCCCAGTACCCAAACCCTGCCTAGAATACATGGAGGTTAGGGGGTGAAGATTCAGTTCCCATGGTCTGGGAGAAAAGAAGAGTTAGGGTGAGAGGTGTTGGATTAAAACATGGTAGCATTGCCCGGCCGGTGTGGCTCAGTGGTTGAGCATCAACCCATGTACCAAGAGGTCACTGGTTCAATTCCCGGTCAGGGCACGTGCCCAGGTTGTGGGCCCAATGCCCAGAGCAGGGCGTGCAGGAGGCGGCCAATCGATGTTCTCTCTCATCAATGTTTCTATCTCTCTCTCCCTCTCCTTTCCTCTCTCTCTAAATCAATAAAGAGAAAAATGAAAACAAAAAAAAAACATGGTAGTATGCCCTGGCCAGTGTGGCATAGTGGTTAGAGCATCATCCCATGCACTGAAGGGCTGCATGTTCAATCCCCAGTTGGGACACATATGGGAAGCAACCGATCGATGTGTCTCTCTCACATCAATGTTTCTCTCTCCCCCTCCCTTCCTCTCTCTCTAGAATAAATGAAAAACATTAAAAATGAAATAAAACATGGCAGTGCAAGCAGTACTACTGGTACCTGTCTCCTCTAACGTTTTCCTGCCTCTGCCTCCTGGCCTCGAGATCAGAGACGGTCTCCCAAACGGTTTGTGAGTTCCCCAAGGGGAGGGACTGTGTCTGTTCTTTTCACTACCCTATACAGTGCCTAATTCAGTGCCACATACATACCCTATGTACGATGAGCTTGTCTGGTCAGTTCAACAAAATATGTGCTACTGACCATAGAAGAAATTGGGAATCTGGCTCATAGCCAGAGCCTACTAGAGAGAAGGTAAAAGAATAAAAGGGTCAAATGAGGACTGTCTGAAAGATCTGGGCCACATATCCAGGAGGCAGGGATGGAGGACAAACTCCAAGAAGTGGTTGCCAAGGTATACACAAGAAGCATCACTTCAAGGGACCCTCCCACCATCCTTATGTCAATCTCTGTCAAAGAAAAGCACCTCCTCTGAGTTCTCATTTCAGCCTCAGCAGAGGTCCCTGAAAAGCCTACACTAGTCATCCTCCCTGAGGTACTTATCACCCAGAGCTAGGAAGCAGAGATTCTCTCCCGCCAAAAGGTTACAGTGGGGCAAGAGTGAGAGGCACCAGAGGCCTCGAGGGCCAGACCTATGCCAGGGAGGAAAAGAGTAAGTGAGTCAAGTCCTCGCTGCAACTGATTCAGACACTGACCCTCCCTAGGCCTCCGTCTCCCATCTGTGAAATGACAAGAGTTGCACAAGAGCTTTCCTTTCCCTTCCGAATTTCTGAGCATCTCTCCAACACAGATGCCCTTCTGAGAGAACTGAAGACTCCATCCCACATACCGAGCACTCAATTCACAGGTAAAACTTCCACAAAGCTGAATTAAATTGTTATAAAGTGGCACAGAAGCTGTTGGCCAGAAACCAGAAGCAGAAGGCACGTACCTGCTCAGACTCCTCGTCACTGATGTTGGTCCGGCCCAGCATGGTGGCCTTCACTGTGGACAGGATCTTGAGCTGGGTGCTTATGGTTGGGATTCGCTCACATACCTGAAAAGAAATTTTCATTTAGTGTTTTCCTTGAGGGCAAAACTTATCCACCTCTGTATTCCCAGTGGGTGGCATGCAGAGAGCACTCAATAAATTAGCAGCAGGATTCCACCTGCTTTCTTCTAAGGATCAGTATAGTCCCTTTGTCCAGAAATGGAAGTATTAAAATTCTTTCATTTGAATTTGCCTTTCCCAAATACATATATGTATTTCCCCTTTCTGCTGTTTCTTTCTAGTCTGGAGTGCCTCCTCCTCCCTGCTCACCCACTTTTCTCTATTCTGCTTTTCTTCCTCCCACATCCTCCCACCCCCACCTCCAGCACACTCACACACACACACACACACACACACACACACACACACACACTCCTGGGTACCTGTAAGAGGTTGGTTCTAATCCGCTTATCTGTGCACTGCTTGGCAACCTCCTTGGCCAACCGAGTCACCTCATCTGAGGCCTTGGCGATGTCCTTGGCACATTGAATCAATGCCCGCTTGGTACCACTGCCCCCTCTTACCAGCCGAGACATCTCAGCCATCAACAGAGCCATGCGCTTGGCTGCTGCAATGATGTCATTGCCCTAGAGAGAGGCAAATACACAGTGTGAGCTCAGCCCACACTCTGGCCAAGTAAGTGAGGGAAGGAAGTAGAAGCACAGAGAAGAGAGAAGGGAGCCTGCTGCTCCAGCAGTCCTCTGGAAGGGTGAGAAGAGGATCAAGAGACTGTTCTTGAGTGACACAGATAGCACAGGAGAAACAGAGAGAAGAGAGAGCCAGGGCACTCACCCTAGCACTCCTGAGAGAGAGTAGGGAGGGGAGGAGAGAGAGAGAGATCACCGGACTGAAAAAGGAAGAACTGGGTATTAGTCTGAGAGGGCCACGTATGCGCCCCAGGCATAGGACTGAACAAGCACTTCAGCATCTCCAGGTTAATCATGTCAATAAAATGGGGATGGGGCCAAAAGGTTGGTTAAACAGGCATTTTCCTTTCTATGGAAGGAAAGCAGTAGAGCTGGCCTGAGGGGAAAAATACAGAGAAGCCATTCCAGATGCTGAACTCATCCTCTTCATCCTCATCTTTGTTAGAAAGAGCAGCCAAGGGCTGTCTCTGCTAAACCAGAATTTAAAACCCAAGTAACCATTATCAGCCTTGATGAAAAAAGATATATTTTGTGACCAAGACCGCTCCTGCCCTCCCTCTACTGCCTCTTATTTGTCCTATCAGCCTAAGGGAACATATTATTTTAATTTTTCACATTTAGCAAGGCCAAGAATCAATTCTTCCATCCCCTTAGATAAGTGGCTTCAATTAAAGAAACCTTCAGCTAACAGGATGCCGTGGGAGGCATCAGGAAAATAAAAATCATGAGTCAAGCTGTAAATGGAACCCCCCACTCCAACCAACAGCAGTTTATCTTAGATGTGTCATTTTGGTTCATTATAACCCTTATAGGTCAATAAAGAAATATATATGTAATTTACTTTATGTCCTCAAAAGGCTCTCTTTTGGCTGATAACCAAAAATAACAACTGCGTTGTTCAAACTACCCAGAAGGCCAGGCCGTACTCATTTTTCCCCTCATGCTTTTCAGTTTCTGAACGATGCAGTGAGGCATACACAAACCATGCCACTGCAGGGCACTCTGTGCGAGGCCTCCACAGTCACCAAGAAGTGGCTGAGCATTTAGGCTAGAAGGCGTGTAACATCTCAGGCAGCATTTGAGGCCAGAGAGAACACAGGTGTGTGAAGAAGTCATGAGAATAGGGATATGTTAGACAAGGCCATCTGGCCCCACTTCTTCCAGTGCAGACCTGGGATCATTCTAAGACTTCATGACCTTGGTTAGAAGACAGTGTAGTGCCAGGGTTAGTTATCACCGATTACTCTTCAAACCCCTTCTTCTTGCAACATGCCATCTTCAAAGGGAAAAAAGTGATCACACCCATCCTCCACACCCAAAACTAGCTTTGGTTCAGTCCCCAAGGCCAAAGCTCTGTTGCTGCCTGTCCTGCAGCCTTGAGCACTCTCTGTTCCTCACTCCCACCCCTCCCACTGAAACCTGGACAAGCAGTCAATAAAGCCCCTTTCCCTGTGGGTTCCCATCTGCCACTCAGCCAAGTGCAGGGCAGCAAACAGCCCTTCCCAGAGAGCCTGCCATATAAAGCTGCTTCTCACCATGACCAACTCTGCTGAGCCATCAGTGCATCAGGGAGAGGTCAGTGGGAGGAGGGGGAGAGATGCCAAGCTCCGTGGTCAGGCCAGGTGACCTCTTAATGGTCTACAATGGTTCCTGTCCTGCAAATCATTGAGGTGCATCCATGGCTTCCCAAGGGGCATAAGGGTCCAACAGTGGCCACAAGGTTGGTAAGAAAAGGAATCCTTTCAAAAAGTGACCCCATCTCTCTCTAGCCCCCAAACATAAATGTGATCCCATTAATCTGGCATTAGCAGACCTATCAAACTTGTGAAGCCAGTCCTAACAAGGTGCAGACAGACAGATGCCCGCCCTGCCCAGACTCATAGGACCCGCACAGATCACCAGTGATGCAATGTGTCAAGACTGCACATGGCGGGATGCATACGGAGCAGCCCCCACTGGGGGTGCTAATCAGTACCTTACTAGACCACTTGGTAGCTTCCCGATGCAATGACTGAGCCGCAGCCAGAATGGGTTGGTTGACCGGCTGATTGGATGGCATTAACAGCAGCTCAGGTTCGTAATCGTCTTCCATGTCAGGGGGGACAGGGAACCCAACAGCATCGGCCGCATCTGCCTCAGCTACAACACCTATACCCACCTGAGCGGCTGGAGTACCCGGCTTTGTCGATGGCAGGAAGGATGAGAAACAGGGAAAGTGTTAGTAAGAGCAGTAGGACTTGGGGAACTGAGCTGCAGCTGGTTTAGTAACCAAAGCTTGCCTAGGATGGGAAAGAAAGTGGCACACTCTTCAGGAGCCAGACGAACCAAGCTCCACGGAAGGGGGAATTCTCAGGCTCCAGCACTAGCCCCGGCCACCCTGTTCACACTGAATGAAGGAAAGAGACTCACGCCAGGGGCAAAGTGTTTCCAGAGAAATATTTATACTTTGAAAGCAACTGGCATTCCTTTTTTATACACTTACTACCAAAATGAAACTTGCCCAGAGTAATCGTCAAATCAGAATAGTAGCTCATTACTTTTAAAAGGAATCCACAGAGAGAAAGTAAATGCGGTCACACAACTGGCTTTGAACAGAATAAAGTGAACACCTTGCTGGCTCGTATGGATGCTGTTCTATATCTTCCTGGACACAGGAAATGACATGGTTCAGTGCTGCAGCTGCCAGACACAGATTACTACTTCTTCAGGAGTTAAAAGTCCCAGAATTAAAAATGATACATCAGAGGCAATGAATAGCAAACCAGGAAAGAGGCAAGAACGCAAACACAATGGTGAGTGAAGAGGACTCATCAAGTTCCCCACCACCACCCAGCTGAAAGGAACCTCCAGAAGACACCTCGTCCAGCCTTCAGACCAGCTCTCTCTTTCCCCTCAAGGCTGCCAGTCTCACTGAGTCCACTGCTGGCACTGACTCAGAAGGCTGTTCTCTGGGTACAGCCTAAATCTCTCCAGTTGCAAAATAGGCTTCTCACTCACCCCACACTCAATTTACATATTTCATAGATAAGACAATACATGGACTTGGCAACTGACCCAGGCTGAGCTCAGAGGAGCCCAAAATTGGTACCCATGGGAGAACAGAATCCATGATGGGGAGAGGACGAATTTACTACCAGGGACAGGGATTCTGAAAGGCCAGGGGAGGAGGCAGAAAGATCCGATGTTGACAATAGGCTGGGGGAAAGAAAAGGAACTGCCTCAACCAAGCAGAACCACTTATATGGAAAATAGTGAGCATGGATTCATTGCATCAAACATCTCTAACCAAGAGGAAGTAGGAGTTTGTGTGGAATTTTATTTGAGGTTGCTATCACTCCTAAAAGTCTTATGCTGCACAGGAAACCTGTCTCTAAAAGGTGACGACAAAGTTGGAGGATTCAGGGCAAATGTGGGTTCAAGTGCCATCTAAATCCTTTCACCTAAACTCTGTCTCAACCAGGGTTCATCCCCATGCCTTAGAACACAGGCCAGCTCACTGCTGTTGGGGTTTAGAGTCCCAAAGTGTACAAAGACAGATAAACAGACACACGAACACACACCACCACCACCACCCCAGACACACATGGTTCAGGTAGCTCCTGACTACACGTAGCTCAAAGTCAGCATCTCCTGATGCTCCAGACCTCCGGAGACAGCCAAACCTAAGGACTTCTGACCACAATTGGCTGAGCACAGTACATATGAGTGCCAATGCTGTCTGTCCCCAAGTTTTATCTTTATCTTTACAATTCATGTATAGTTTGTGTTCTGTTGCACAAGGTATCTGGGTTTAATGTAATGCAATTTAAATTCCCTTTAAAATCTTTGAGTAAAACCAACCTTCACTATCACCCCCACCCCACTCCCCACGTGCACAGACACCCTGCAAATGGTCCCAGGGGTGTGCAGCCCCAGTGGCACAGATAACGCCACAGGTCAGGTGCAACACCAACCAGGTCATCATTCCTTCTTAGAACCAGGGCTCAGAGCTAACAGCTCAGAAAAATGTAGTTAAAAACCAGCCTGGAATAGACCAAGATCAGCTGCATGTGCAGGAGGACCCGGGAACCACACTCAGTGCGAGAACCTGAGCCGGCTGAGCGTGTGAAAACAACAGAGGCAAATAGATGGTGGGGATCAAGATCTAGGGTCATATCAGAAAGAGTTAAGAACTGAGTTAGAACTACATTTCACTGCAAGGTTAGCAATAACATTTAGCTCTTACCTAGAAAAGCTACCACTCACTTTTCATCATTTAGGGGGAAAGAGGCAAAACTTATTCATGGGGCATGCCTGTTGTAGCATACAAATTTTCACCAACCGCATTAATATTTATACTTTCAGATTTGTTGAACTGAAATTAGCCTGGAGCTGTCTTTTTTTTTTTTTTTTATCCTCACCCGAGGACATTTTTCCAATTTTTGTTCAGATAGAGTGGGAGGGAGGGAGAGGGAGAGAGAGAGAAAGAGAAACATCGACACGAAAGGGACACATCGAGTGGCTGCCTCCTGCACGACCCAACCAGGGCCGGGGACAAACTGCAACCGAGGTACGTGCCCTTAGCGGGAACCGAACCCGGGTCTCTCTGGACCGCAGGCCAACGCTCTAACCACTGAGCAAATCAGCCAGGGCAGCCTGGAGCTGTCTTGAGTTGAGGAGTAAAATGACTCTGAGAAAAGGATATAGCTTCTAATACACAAATTACTTGCTTCTATGAAAAAATAAGGAAAATGTCAACATATCATCTAACTGTAGCAGAGCCCACAAAAGGCAGTTTCATGTTTGGCGAGCTGATAATTAGCAAGAGAGCATCTAATAATCAGCAACCCCAGGAAAGAAAAGTGATTTCTAAAAGACCCCAAATATCCAGGGTGAGGCACCTGACACTCTAATGGACAGAACCCTCTTCTCAAACCACAGGCATCCTCACTCTCACTCTTGTTGCTAGAAGGAGAAACCATCAAGCACCAGAACATCTCACTAAACCACAACAAAGAAAAGGATCATACTGTTGGCAACAACAGGAACCAAAACAGAGAGGGGGGTTAATTTTGCAAACAGATTCTTCTTCCTGGATGTTGTGCATGGTTCTTCATCCTTTCTCAAGAAAAACTTAATTGCTTACCTTGCTGGACCATTTGCGAGCTTCATCATGGAGTTGCCTGGCAGCCATCATCATTGGCTGGTTAATCACCTCCCCAGCTTTCTGTTCAGGGAACTCTTCATCCTTCTCCTCTGGGGGTGGAGGCCTGGGCGGAGGGACCTCACCCTCAGGCAGGGGAGGTTTGGGAGGAGCAAGCTCATCTGTCAGCTAAGAAAGAATTACCAGGTTATAAGTAGAGCCCTAGAAACTACTCCCCCCTAGACTTCTTCCCTTTCCTCTAAAAATCATCCCCAGAAAAGCCACCCACATTCACTCCATATAAGACCACCCACACTGAGCACAGCAATCACCTGCTTCAATCTCGACAGAAGCATATTTTCTTTCTTTTATCTCCACAGAAAGCTAGCAGCTACCGTTTTGGACCTATCCCAGGGAGGCACACACAGCACTACCAGACCCAGGATTCTCAAAGAAGATCAGAGTTCTGGTCCTGACTCTGCTGAGGGGAAGCTGTATAAGCAAGTACCTTCTCCTCTGCAATGAGGGGTAGCTAGACCAAATGACCTCTTGATTCTAAATGTCGTGACTCTATTGATCATATAAGAAGCCATCCCAGAAGAGCCGTCTCCCTGGCCTTAACCACCCAATAGCCCAGCTGGAAAGAATCGAATGAAGTGCTAGACGTAGGGAAGTACTTTAGTTATGAGCACAATGACCCAATTTTGTCCTCAACCAACTTAGAAACTTATGTCTTTTGCTGACATTAAATATAGGAAAGCAAATCAAGGAAAGTAAATAAAATTGTTGCCTTGATAAGCTATTCCCAAAGTCAAGCTATTTTCAATGCTATTAGAATAAATGTCTAAAAATAATCACTATTTGACTTCCGGTCAAGATGGCGGCGTAGGTAAACGCTGTACGGCATCCTCCCACAACCACATCAAAGTTACAACTAAACTACAGAACAATCATCTTTCAAAACCGCCTGAAATCAAGCTGAAAGGAAGTCCTACAACTACGAAATTAAAGAAGAAGTCACATTGAGACTGGTAGGAGGGGCGGAGGCGCGACGGGCTGGTCCCACACCCACGTGTGGCGGATAAAAATTAGGAGGATACCTCAGCTGTGAAGGTCCTCCCTGAGGACTGAGGTGTCCCCGTCCCACACCAGGTGCCCAGCTCAGGGTTCCAGTGCCAGGAAGAGAAGTCCCCATAACTTCTGGCTGGAAAAACCAGCGGGAACTGAGGCTGAGGTGGCTGGAGCCCCTGGCAGCTCCTCTTAAAGGGCCCGCGCACGGACTTACTCGGACTCACACCCTCCAGACTCCAGAGTAGGGGAGGCAGCTTGAAAGGCACCAGAGTCATATGGGGAAGAACTGAGTTGTTTGGCATTGGAGCGAGGGCTGGAGAGGCAGCTTTCTCCTGGACAGACGTGCTGTCAGAGGCCTTTGTTCCTTTGGTGAGCCCTTCCCTGGGCCGGCAGATGCCACCATACCTGGGACTCCAGCAACCTGGCTCACACTGTTTGCCCCGCCCTGGTGATTCCCTGAGGCCCCGCCCCACCCAACTTTCAGGCCCACCCAAGCTGTTGCCAGTTGCTTTACCATAGGATTGGCCTGTCTTGGATCCTGCTTCAGGTTTTCCTAAATTCTTTCAAACAAGCAGCATCTGGTCTCAGCTAGTCTCATACCTCTCATTAAGTAATACATAGAAACAAACACAGGGAGGCAGCCAAAATGAGGAGACAAAGAAACATGTCCCAAAGGAAAGAACAGAACAAAACTCCAGGAAAAGAACTAAGCGAAATGGAGATAAGCAACCTAACAGATGCTGAGTTCAAAACACTGCTTATAAGGATGCTCAATGGACTTAGTGAGAACCTCAGTGAACTTAGTGAGGGCCTCAAGAGCATAAAAAAGGACCAGTCAGAAATGAAGGAGGCACTAACTGAAATAAAGAATAATTTACACTGATTCAATAGAAGAGTGGGTAAAGCCAAGAAGCAAACCATTGATTTGGAATATAAGGAAGCAAAAAACACCCAATCTGAACAGCAAAAAGAAAAAAGAATCCAAAAAAATGAGGATAGTGTAAGGAGCCTCTGGGACAACTTCAAGCATGCCAACAGTCGCATCTTGGGGGTGCCAGAAGGAGAAGAGAGAGAACAAGAAATCAAAAACCTATTTGAAACAATAATGGCAGAAAACTTCCCCAACTTGGTGAAAGAAACAGACATACAAGTCCAGAAAGCACAGAGAGTCCCAAACAAGATGTACCCCAAGAGGCCCACCCCAAGACACATCATCATCAAAATGCAAAAGGTTCAAGACAAAGAGAGAATCTTAAAAGCAGGAAGAGAAAAGCAGTTAGTTACCTACAAGGGAGTTCCCATAAGACTGTCAGCTGATTTCTCAAAAGAAACTTTGAAGGCCAGAAGGGAATGGCAAGAAATATTCAAAGTGATGAAAAGCAAGACCCTACAACCAAGATTACTCTATCCTGCAAAGCTGTCATTTAGAATCGATGGCCATATAAAGAGTTTTCCAGACAAGGAATGCTCAAGGAGTTCATCACCACCAAACCATTATTATATAAAATGTTGAAGGGTCTTCTTGAAGAAAAAGATAAAAAATATGAACAAACAAAATGGCAATGAATACATATCTATCAACAATTGAATCTACAAACAAAATGAACAAGCAGAACAAACATTCTCATAGATACAGAGAACTTTTGTTGGTTGCCAGACGGGAGGGGGGTTGGGGGAATGGGTGAAAAAGGTAAAGGGATTAAGAAGTACAAATTGCTTGTTAGACTCACAAACCTCAAAGGGAAGGGGGGTTGGGGGGTGGGAAGAAATAAACCAAAGAACTTATATGTATATATGCATAACCAATGGACACAGACAACAGTGTGGGGAAAGGCAAGAGGGGGGCGGGAATGGGGAATGGGGGGTCAATGGGGGAAAAATGAGGAACATCTGTAATAGATTCAACAATAAAGATGTTTAAAAAAATAAAATAAAATAAAAAATAAAAATAATCACTATTTCTGATTCTGAATTTGTATCTGCAAGATCTTGCCCCCACTAGTTTCCTCCTAAACCATTTACCTATATAAGAATAAATTCATTGTGCTTTGGGGAGCATCAAAAGATTTTAAATTATAGTTGGGGGGGGAAACCTTAAAAATAAAATGAATGTATTACTTTTGTTACTAAAAAAATGTCAAGAAAAGGAAAGAAGCTCCTACATAAGATTCTAACCACCTTAGTTTTGCCATTATCAACTGGGAACACATAAAACCTCACCACGAGCGGTGCAGATTATTTCCCCCTCCACTCACTTGCCCCACTAGCTCCTCACTCATCACATCCACACTTACCAAAGCAGCCCCTTGGCTCCAGTCACTCCCCCACACAGCAGGCCAACTGCCGGAGCCCCACCACCCAGCACATACCGCACTGGGTTAGGACTCCGCTAGATTCAGGAGTGAAAATGAAGTTGTGCCTCTGACGAAGTTTCAAGTAAAAGCTAAACCAAGGCACCTGATAACAGGCTCCAGAACAAATCTACCTTTCTCTTGCTGCAGTCCCACACCCTGCTGCTCAACTCTCCCAACTCTGAGTTTACTTACGCGGAGCTGCTCTAGGTCTGGCGGAGGAGGTGGGAAGTCAGGCTCCTGAGGTTGGAAGGCTTCTCTGACCTTGGCCACAGCTCCCAGGATCCGATATCCCGAGTCCAGGAAGCTCTTTTGCAGGCCTAAACACAAGACGCCCTCACTCTCAGCTGGGCAGGCCAGTGCCCGGGAGCACTGTCTGTCCAGCAGCAGAACTGGTTTCCATTAACAAAAGCTGGATGTCAAGCTGCCAGTAAGCACTGCAGGCAGTGACTGAGGGGAAGGGAGGTGAGGCAAGGCAGACGCCCTGGGCCTCCCAAGTCAGAAGTGTCACAAACAGCTGTCCCTGTCGTGCTCAGGATGCCTTCTTGCCTGTACAACTAACAGGTACTCAGGACATTCCTGGGTGTGAACACTGGGCTCAGCTGGTGTTCATCACTTCTCATGAGATAAGTCTGCCCAACTTAGAACAGGGGAGATGTCAGTGTCAGATCGAGCGTCCATTCCCGGAGTACTGCTCACCTTTCTCCCTACTCCCTTGCTGCACTTGGCATTCAGCCTATTAACCCCTGTGTTGAGTTGCTACTACTGTATCATTACCTGGAATTCAGGAATCTACTCAAACTATTAGAAACTCCTATTAGGAAACTGAGCATGTCCTTAGTGATGGTGGGTTGAGGATACTAGCAAGATTCTGCCCGGGCTAAGGATGAAGAGGTTAGCCCCTCCTTCCCACTCTCTCACATGGACTAAATTCTACTCAGATGAGGCTAGAAACATTGGGTGCTCAGAACAAAAAGGAATGCAGACATTTCCAACCAAAGGGGTCGTAACATCTCTAGTAGTGTTGAAAATATGATAAAATTCTACTACAGAAAACCCAGATTTTTTGGTGTAGAACAAGGAGAACCGAAGATCAACTTTAAGCCTTCCAGATTTGACAGAAATAGAGAATATTTCACAGAGAAAAAACATTTTAAGAAAAGCAGAAGAGAAGTTATGCACCAGTTACATAGCTAAACAGTTGGTAGATGTATCTTTTGAGAAATTTCCAACATATCGACTAATCAGGGCCAGGAGCTATGTTAGTCAGACAGCATTAGAAAGTGCAGAGAAATTAGACCAGAGAAACTAACTTACCAAAACACCTGCCAATACTGCAGAAAATATTCTGTCCAATATTATTTTAGACAGAAAAAGATTAATCAAGCCTTCTCAAACTAAGTTATCTGTAGTTTTTGCTCCCAGGCTTTGTTTGGGGGTGGGGGAGGAGGTTCACATTCTCTCACCACCCTGTCAGCTTCCCGAGCAACCTGTCAGCTGAGGTGAACCACACCACGCACTGCTTACCAGGGTCAGAAATGTTTCCAGCCACAGCCTTTGCATCCATCACCATTGGGGAGATGGTTTTGCTCAGTTCATCAGAGGCGGCTTTCACAGCCTCACGGAACTTGGGATCCTCAGAGTTCTCCACCTCCCTCTTCGCCACCAGCAGGATCCTGTTGGCCCGGCGAGCAATGCTGGTTGCCCCAGCAACCAGCATCTGAGGCTGAATGTTAGCCATGGCTACTTTGCACTTGTCCAGGTCTTTTTTAATTGCTTCTTCGGAAGCATCCAACAGAGATTTGGTATCAATGGCCTCGTCCACCAGCCCTGTCAGGAAAACGAAAATGCAGTTTAGTTGCATTATATTGAAGAACAGAAACTCCAAAACCCTATTGTCCAAGTTTCTTATGCGAAAGTACAATACCCAGAATTCCCTCCTTCAGCTCAAAGTCCTTTTAACACAACCCAAACCTTCCAGGTGAATACCATAGTAAAAAAGACATGAAGATGTGGCCCAGGAGGCCACCTAGACTCACAGCATTTATACCAACAGTGGTCACTGGCCGCCTTCTGTCTGCCACAGACAACCAGAAATGCGACGACATCAGGAGGAAACAAGGATTGCGTCGGAAACCTTCACCACATTATCTGTTAATAACATTTTCTCCCTTCCCATCTTACTCCCCAGCCATCTGTTGCTTGTTGGCAGCTTGTAGTGGCCTAGATGAGCCACGCGGAGGACTCCAATAACTCTCACAGCCTGCTTCTTGTTTCTGTTACCTCCCTTCAGGCACCTCAGCAGCTCCACTTTCATCTCTGGCTGCTATGGACCCCTGTCACAGCAGGCTCTGCAGGGCAGCCGGAGAGTCTACATTCCTCGTCTCTCCCTCCTCTCCTGTCCCTCCCGCCACAGAGAATGAAGAAGATTCAGAGGTGCCACTTCAACTGCACAGACACAGGCTTGTAGGTGGTTGGTTTCTCCTTTTTTTAAAACTACGTAGTTGATAAGTTGGAGGAAACTCTGAGACAAGTTGTATTAAATGGTAGCTATTGTGGTTCCCTGAAATGTGAACCCACTGAAAATGACAGGGACACTTACTGTGTCCACAAACACCGCCTCCCAGCCTCTGAAACCAAACTCTAGCTCAGACTGAGTAAAGACACTATTCAAAGAGAAGATAGGAGCTGTAACAATAAGCATCACACCGGGAGGGCGGCATTAAAATAAAAAAGACTCAAAGAGTCTCTCTTCGGACAAAGTTGCAAGGCTTGAATGAGAAGCCGCTGCTGCTCAGCAGCCTTAATCAGGGCCAAGTACACTGTCAAGCACATGACCGTCCCTTCATCCAATTACAGCTGAGTAACATAACCGGTCCTGCTCGGGTTTCTCAGAACTCACTCCATGGATTAGACAAGAACTTGGCACACAACTCTACCTGTCATTTTTTCAACATTATCGATCCACTGGTTCTTCATGGTCTCAAAGTGTTCATAAGCAGCTTGGTTTCCAGGATTCCTAAGTAGGATGCGGGCAGCTGAGACAACCTGGCGATGACAAGACAACCTTTAAACACCAGGGCACCCTTCCATTCCAATACAAACCCTCAGGGAAGCATTCTCCTCTCTACCTGCAGATGGCACTATAAAGCCAAAAATCAACCAGTCTCTTTTCAGACTGAACATGTTAGGTTTGGTCTCATAAACAGCTTCCCATAATGGACCATGGCAAAAAGTTTTCTGGTCACAGCCTGATTTTAAGAAAGTAAAAAGTGACAAAGTAAATGGGTATTCATATGATACTTCAAAATATACACAAAAGTACCATCTGGTAAGCCCTTAGTGTCAAGTCTTCCATCACCAGTGAAAAAGATACTGAAACCTACTCAAAACTCATTTATGAATGTCTATAAAACTGTCCACATTAACAAAGTGCTTTCACAACTATTATCTTACTAAATCCTCACAACTTTGTGATAGAGACAGAACAAATAATTTCTCCACTTTACAGCTGCAAAAACCAAGATGCAGAAAATTTAAGTGACTGGCTCAAGAACTCTCGCTTAGCCACTTACAGCATTTGGGGAAGGGACTAACGGCTACTGAGTATGTGGTAAGTTACAGGCTGTACACTCATCCTCTTAATCCTCAGAACAATCCCTGAGGAAGGAATTATTTCCATTTCACAGATGAGGAAACTCAAGGTCACAGAAGATTCCATGTCCAAATCTGTCTCCAAAGTCCTTGCTCAAAAGGCTGTAGTTGGTATCTTAAATCTAGTTTTGTTTATCCTTTTTAGAAATCTTATTTTTATACATAAAACCTATACTTTATATCCCATGTTTCATGGAAGTTTTTAAAGAAAGACGTTCACATTTTATAGAAGTTTTTTTTATAAAGTTGAAGAAGTGTGACTTTTCAAGACAATTGAACTTGTTAACATGCCATTTGGGCAAAAGTCGAACAATTAAAAGACGTCTTATTTCCCTTCTCTCCCTACAAGTCCCCACCAAAGTCACAACACAGACTTGTAAAAGCCTGGCATAGCTCCTAATATATCAGAGGCACTCAGTAAATATCTGCTGAGTAAGTGAATGAGAAAAGAATGAATTTTCTATAATTTGATTAGAAGAAAAAATACACAAACATCACACTAAATCAGCGGTTCTCAACCTTCCTAATGCCGTGACCCTTTAATACAGTTTCTCATGTTGTGGTGACCCCCAACCATAAAATTATTTTCATTGCTACTTCATAACTATAATTTTGCTACTGTTATGTCTTTTTTTTTTTAATCCTTACCCGAGGACATTTTTCCATTTTTTGTTCAGATTGAGTAGGAGGGAGAGAGAGGAAGAGAGCGAGAGAGAGAAAAACATCAACGTGAAAGGGACACATCAAGTGGCTGCCTCCCGCACGACCAACCAGGGCCTGGGACGAACTGCAACCAAGGTACATGCCCTTAGCGGGAACCGAACCCGGGTCTCTCTGGACCGCAGGTCGACGCTCTAACAACTGAGCCAAACCAGCCAGGGCTAATTTTGCTACTGTTATGTCTTAGGTGACCCCTGTGAAAGGGTCGTTCGACCCCCAAAGGGGTCGCGACCCACAGATTGAGAACCGCTGCGCTAAATGATGCTGAACTGATATACATATATTTTTAAATCCTCACCCGAGGATATTTTTCCATTTATTTTCAGATAGAGTGGGAGGAAGAGAGGGAGAGAGAGAGAGAGAGAAATATCGATGTGAGAGAGACACATCAACTGGTTGCCTCCCACATGACCTGACCAGGGCCGGGGACTGAACCACAACCAAGGTATGTGCCCTTGGCCGGAATCGAACCCGCAACTCTTTGGTCCGTGGGCCGACGCTCTAACCACTGAGCCAAACTGGCCAGGGCTTGAACTGATATTTTTAAGAACACCTATTAGAACTTTAATTCCTGTCCAATTTGTTTTCTTTTGTCCCCACTCTTTATAGTAAACATAGTATGCTATGTTTACAGCATACTAGCTATATCTTGGTTATATGATTAAGTAGAAAAAAAGAAAACAAATCATGGATACAAATGACTTTTTAAAAAAATTCCTCAAACTGATGTGGGAAAAGGTGTAAACTCTAAAATCAAAACAAAGTTCTCAAGATTATCTGAATAATTCCCTAAGTGTAAATATGTGTGTCAGGGGATTGGGGGGGCTTTATTAGCTTTTTTCTATTTTCAAAACTTATCTATTATCATTGTAAACATTTAATTCAAACAATATAAAAAGGATTTTGATACTATGGATATGTGTGTGTTTTTCATGACATTTTACAGTAAGTGTTCAAAAATGTAAGGAAACTGTCCTATAATTTGCCTTCGTTACTGAATACTGTAAGGTGAGTATTAAAATGATGAAAAGTGAGCAAAACTCAACCTGAGGCGTGAGCTCTCGGGCGGTCTTCACTGACGCCTGAATGCCTTCCACCGTCGATTTATTAGCAGTTCCGACAGCAGCTGCCTTCTCTGCGGTGGCACCAAGCCTTCCTGAATGGTTCTCAAAATTAGCTGCCCTCTCATCAAATACCTTGAGGAAAAAACAAAGACATTAAGAAGGTGTATTTAAATAAAATGGGTCTGGCAGCCTAAAAAAAAGTCTCTCTTTAAGCAGAGGAAGCAACTACTCAAGCAAAGACTTTAGAGATGACATCAAACCCTAATTAATAAGGCAATAGTCAAACACCAAGTCTTGGCCTTGCTATATCACACACCCTTGAATTTCAGTTCAACCAGTGCTTACCAAGCGCAAACAGGACATTTGGCTCTGTGTCGTCTATAATGAGGAGTTCACAGAATGTAAAGACGTAAATAATCCCCATTCCCAAGAGGTTTATCCTAGTTTGAAGGAGATGGACAAACACACTCCAGGTTCCAGTGTAGGTTGCTAGGTACATTAAAAGCCAAGAATATCCAGAGTCCTAAACAGAGCTCTAGCCTCCTCAGAACAGCATCCCTCATATATCCAATTACCATTAGTGTTGTAAAATATTTGCCCCTGACCGCCACAGGAAAAAAACGATAGCTGGTGCCCACAGTCAGGCCTGACACAGGGTAAGGCTGGCTGACTTTTATTATTCCAAATGCAAAACCATCTGCCAAATTGTTCATTCAGCTCTCACATTTTTAGATGGTTAACTTTTCTTTTGACGTGGATATTATACAAGGTTGCATACCATGACAGGGATGATTTAACTTAGATAAGATAACAAATCATCTTCTGTCATTGGTCAGGTTTATACTATACACAGAGCATGTCAGAAATTGCCTGGCAGAATTCATCCTCTTCTTTGCCTTCCCCTGTGGGTCTACCTGCCTGTACCTGGAGAGCAGTTCTGATTCTGGCAGACAATCTCTAAAGGTCTCTTGGTGCAACAGCAGGCTCCAATCTTATTGCCAGCGTTCTGGGTTTACCCATTCAAATCCTTCCCCATTGTGGCCTCTGGTTTGGACTCAGCTACCTGGGTTCTTGCCAGTCAATGCTCAGAATCTCTACCTAAATCTCTGATCTCTGATCTCCTAGTCTCCTTCACCTGGCCTCAGCCCTTGTGTCTTTCCTTGGCTGGTCTCCCACACTCTGGACCTACAGGGCTTTTGCCAACCTTGGTTGATTATCTAGATCCCAGTCCATTCTGCTGCTCCTTCTGATTAAACTGACTTGTTCACATGCTGTTCTTGTCACTCAATCAAAATTTACCCAGCACCTACTATGTGCCAAACACTGCAATAGGTGCTGAAGATACAAAGATGAACAAGACAACATTTCTGCACCTCAAAGAACTCACATGCTAGTGGAGTAAAAAAGGCCCATGAACAGATATTCATAATAGAGTGTGTTATGCGCAATAATAAAGCTAAGCACTGATATCATGGGAGCAAAAGGTTAAGCATTTAACCTGCATGGGAAGTAAAGGATAATGGGATAAAACATAAATAAGAATTAACTGAAAAATAAGAAAGAAGATAATTAGGCAGAGAGACAGAAAGGACAAAGACATGGAAGGGAGAAAGGACAGAGCCTACAGGAAACTATACAATCGTACTTTGCTGGGGCATGATCTGAGAGGCAGTGGTTTGTAGGAAACAGATGTATAGAGAGAGTTTAGAAGGCAGATCATAGAGCTCTGGCTTTCTCCTATGTGAAAGGAAGGTCCACTGAAGGGTTTAAGCAGGAAAATATCAGGGTCAGAGCGGTGTTTTTATTTTATTGGTGGCCTAGTGACAGATTCAAAGTAGACCAACAAGTCCAGCCGGTATGGCTCAATGGATCAAGCGTGAGCATCGTCCCATGGACTGAGAGGTCCTGGTTCAATTCCCGGTCAGGACACATGCCCAGCTCGATCCCCAGCAGAGGGTATGCAGGAGGTAGCCTATCGATGTTTCTATCTCTCTCTCCCTTCCTCTCGTTCTAAAAAAAAAAAAAAATCATTAAAAAAAAAGGAAGACCAACTGGAGCAGTCACCCGGGGACAAGGTTCAGAACTAGAGCTGTGGCAACATGAATGGAAAATGGAAAGGATTCAAGAAATATTTGTGAAATCAAAATAGCTTGTCTTCATTTATTGGTGTGAGAAGATGAAGGGAAGGAAACAGTCAATGGTGACTCTCCAATTTCCGAGAGAAAGAAAACAGAAGGATAACGTGCTGAGGTATCTATGAAACATCTAGGTGGAGAGGACCAGCAGGTACAGTAGTTGGATCTACTAGCATAAAACTCAGAGTTATCCAAAATTTTTTAAAAATAGTAAATCATCCCAGCCTAAGGGCACCATGAGCTGAACTGCCCAACAGCCTAGGCTAGAGAAAAAAAAAAAAAATGAGGGCCGTTAACAAATAAGAATAACACAAAACTTCACCCACCAGTTCTGCATTGTCTTGGGTGCCTGACCTAATCCCTTTTCCTTTGCTGCCACTACTAGACAGGCTGGAACCAAAGACGTGCTTTCCTAGGTTCCTTTGCCTCTGGGGTAACCATGTGATAGAGTTCTAGCCAATGAAACATAAGCAAAAGTCTCCTGGAGGATTTCTAGGAAAGCTTTTACTTCATTCATTCATTCATTTATTCATTCCCAACTTTGTGCCAGGCATTGTTCTAAGAACTGGGAATAAAGTAATGACAAAACAAAGTCTCTGCCCACATGGAATTTCATGCTAATGTAAGGGAGACAGACAAATTACAAATGAGGTAAATATGTCAAATGTTGATAAACACTAAGGAGAAAAGTAGGATATGAAGATTAGGAAATTCCTGGGAGTGGAAGTGGGGTTACTATCGTAGGTGATGACCTCAAAGTGACATTTCAGTAGAAAGTTGAAAAAAGTGAGTGAATAATACATATAGTTACCTACGAGAGAATAAAATCAAAGGCCCCAAGGTTAGAACATGTAAACATAAACAAGGAATACTGGGAATTCAATGCAAGGAGGTCAATGTCAACACAAGAGCTTGAGGGAAGAGTGGTACCACACAGAGTCAGAGTAGATGGGGACCAGATGCAGTGGTGTACTGAAGCTGCTGTACTGACTCACACCAGCTCACCAAAACCAATGTGCCCGTTTCTTCCCAACTCTGCTTTCAGTGACTTCACATTGCAACAGCCACGAAGAGAGTATTAACATCATGGAAACAGCAAACATTACAAATCAGGGCTTCTTGTTTTGGGGGCTTTTTCCTGGAGAACAAATCTACCAGCACATCACTGACCTTACCGTTCTAAGGACTTTGGCCTCACTCTGGGTCAGGGAGGAGTCATCAGAAGGGTTTGAGTAGAAAAATGACATCAAATGATTTAAAGGTCACCATGACTTCTTTGTTGAGAAAAGAGTACCTTAAGAAAGGGGTAGTAGCGACTGAAGTACCCCAATTCCTCCTTTCTTACTGCCTTGAACATGATGCATAGGGTTGCAAGAGCAATCTCACACCATGAAAAAAAAGACCAAGAAAATCACAGAGATGCCAGCTTTCATGGTGGCAAACTGCTGTATCAATGCCAACGCTACCTACCTCATGTTTCTTTTTATGTGATGAAAATAAAAACCCATTTGTTTTCATCTCTGATGGTCAGGTTTTCTACTGCTTACAACTAAAGACATGTCCTAAAGACATTCTTTTTTTTTTTTTTTTAATCCTCACCCAAGGATATTTTTCCATTTATCTTCAGATAGAGTGGGAGGGAGAGAGGGGGGGAGAAAGGGAGAGACAGAGAAACATTGACATGAGAGGGACACAATGACTGGTTGCCTCCCGTACAACCCTGACCAGGGCCAGGAACAAACCGCAACTGAGGTACGTGCTCTTGGCCTAAATCGAACCCGTGACTGATTGATCTGCAGGCCAACGCTCTACCACTGAGCCAAACTGGCCAGGGCCTAAAGACATTCTTAACTAATACACTTGGTGACTAAAAGAAGAGATGGCAGGGCGTTCCCTCTTCTACCCCTCCACCCCTCATCCACAGTGTCCCAACCTGATGTACACTATAATCACATTTTACCTTTACAAACAAACAATCAACAAATAAATGTGTGTGTGCACATGTGTGTGGTTGACCAAGAAATGGAAGACCTCAGATACCTACCTCTTCCCTATTGGGTGCATCAGGAGGTGCAGTGGCCGCCACTGCCAACAGCTTGATGGGAGTTGTGGTATCGCTGAACACGTCTGACACCTCCTGAGTCATGGCCTCCTGCATCTGGGCTTTCAAATCCTTAAAAACATTGTTTGCAAATGAAAATTTCTAAAAATATCTAAAAAGCACATCTGCCAATCTCCTCACTTCACTGACACATTCATTTAGTCATTCATTTATGTAGTCTTTTAATCAATAAATATCTGCTGAGTATCAACTATACTGACCTAACGTGGAATAGGTGTAAAATGACTCCTGCCCTCTAAGCAATTAGTGTCTAGTAGAAGAGGTAAAACGTGACCCATAGTTCCTTAGAGACTATTCTACCCAAGCAAGAAACCTTACTTCCTTTCTTGGTGGTCTCTAAGAAATGATACTGAGAATCATGGGGTTGAGCCCAAAGAAGGCCCTGGGAGAGACAGTTCCTCACCATTCCCAATGCTGCAGGGGCCTAGTGGAGGTGGTGCCAAGTTTCTAAGCATTTTCTTATATTAAGAGAAAGAAATCAAGAATGGGAAGTTTTTATATGTTTTTTTTTCAATTCAGTTTCTAGAAAAACTTAATAACTAATGTATGTATCCATTTCTTAACATGTGTCTAAAGAATAGAAATCTTAGAAGTCATCAAAAGTTCTTTTCCACAGTTAATCTAGTCCAGTTAATCTTAGTCCAATCTAAGTTTTCTATATTCACTCAAAGAAGTCTCAATCACCCCCTGTTTCTCCAGGTGGGTGGCATTTACTGGCTGGTGATACCTGAGATGATTTCAGGTGTGATATAGAAAAATGTTTTTATTTTAATAATTATGTTTCTTTTAAAGAATATTAGAGAAAATATAAGTAGCTCATCATGCTCATGATTTCAGGATTATTAGAAAGTTTTCTTTTAAATAAATTTGCAGTATCATGATATATCTCTCGACTGAGTAAAACGGGAAACACAACTTTAGTTGTCACACACTGGTGAGCTTTTCAATTAGCAATAATCATGCCTCGGATAAGCTGCATTGGCTATGGCACCGCCACTGCGCAAAGCTGCTGCTGAGCTTTTTCCTAATAAGCTCTGATTTTCCTTACATCCTTGGTCACACTTTTTACCTTTCTTAAACTAAAATTTTATATATTTTCTAAAACTCTCCCTCTCTAATTTTTCAATAAATAAGCATAAGAAATGTAATGCTATGTGTTCCTGAGTTCTACCTTTAAGGAGTCTTGGAGCTGAGATGCCAGAGCTCTCGCCTGAGGACTTTCCCCTTCCCCTCTGGCAGCCAGGTCAGCCAGCTGGGCTGTCAGCTGGTCCACTCTGTCACACTTTGCAAGAAGATCTTGGCGATAAGGCCCCATCATGACATTAGCCAGACGATGCCCTTCGGCCACAAGCCCTCGGATGGCAGCCTGACCTGGACCAAGAGGAAAACACTGAAACACAAAGACCTAGAGAAGGCAACTGCAGTGCCATCTGCTAAGTTGTTAATTTTTAAAATAGTATTTAGTGAGTTTTTCCCTAAAAATAGAAAAAATTGGGGAAATACAGAAAAGTATCAATAGATAAACTACCCATAATCCCATCACTTGCAGATTGAGATATCTGAAGATTTCCTTCCAGTCTTTTTTAATGCATTGCATGATCCTATGCACATACACATTTCATATACATTTCTCCTTTACAAAACTGGAGTCATACTGTACATTCACTTTTATTCCCTGCTTCTATTTATTTAACATGATCATTTTCCACATCATTGAACATTCTTCAAAAATCATTATCTAAAATCTATGTAATATTTTATAATACTAACCATTATTATTTGGCCATTTAATTATTATTTAACATGTACTCTGTTTATATATATTCTTGTATGTAACTCCTTAAACACACCTCTAATTAGAATAAATTCCTAGAAGTCAGATTGCTGAGTCAATGGGTATAAACTTTTTTAAAGCTCTTGACACACAACACCAAATTGTCATTCAGAAAGTTTGGGCCCTGGCCGGTTTGGCTCAGCAGTTAGAGCGTCGGCCTGCGGTTCAGAGAGACCCGGGTTCGGTTCCCGCTAAGGGCATGTACCTCGGTTGCAGTTTGTCCCCGGCCCTGGTTGGTCGTGTGGGTGGCAGCCACTCGATGTGTCACTTTCACATCGATGTTTTTCTCTCTCTCTCTTCCTCTCTCTCCCTCCCACTCTATCTGAACAAAAAATGAAAAAATGTCCTCGGGTGAGGATTAAAAAAAAAAAAAAAAAAGTTTGGTATTACCAATTTATTCTTCCACCAGTAAATTATACGTCTGCCTGATTCTCCAACCTGGGAATCACCAATTAAAAAATTTATCTTTTTATCCAATGAATACAGCAAATGAAGTAAACAGCTCTTTCAGCTTCAGCAGGCTTGCTGTCATAATATGACCTCAATTCTTATAGATCCATTCCTAAAATCTCCCAAAAGTGAAAAGTTTAGATTATTAATTCTATTAGTGACTGCATGATACAGGAGCCCTCCCAACTAAAAACAACCTTGGTAGTTAAGTGTCTTTTACTATTTTCAAAAATTATATTTAACTGGGTACTTTTTTTTTTTTTTTATCCTCACCCGAGGACATTTTTTTCATTTTTTGTTCAGATAGAGTGGGAGGAAGAGAGAGGAAGAGAGAGAGAGAGAAACATCGATGTGAGAGTGACACATCGAGTGGCTGCCACCCGCACGACCAACCAAGGCCGGGGACAAACTGCAACCGAAGTACATGCCCTTAGCGGGAACTGAACCCGGGTCTCTCTGGACCGCAGGCCGACGCTCTAACCGCTGAGCCAAACCGGCCAGGGCTTAACTGGGTACTTTTTAAGGACTCTCATAACAGAAATATGATAAAATGCAAGTATACACAGACTGAAAATAATTAGTTCAAACTTGCAATTCCAACCTGAAGACCTATTTGTCTGCAGCAAAACCATTTACTCACTAATACATCTTGATTAGATCACAGAAATCTTATGAGCTTCGTTTGGAAATTGAGTCACACTGTAGACTGATTCACCAGTGGCTGAGGAGCCCCTTCTGCACTTAATCACAGATGTTACAGGATCTCTATCAACAACCTGCTTATTTTCACAGAGCCCAATCTCTAATGATGGTTAAATGCATTGATGGCCTTACCGACTCCCCGGTCGTCCACTGTGGGATTATCAATCCACCGTTGTGCTTGCTCAATCTTGCCCTCAAGGTGGACCGCTGCTTTGGCGGGCCTGCTATTGGCCACAGTCCTATTGGTTTTGGTCTGCAAGTTCTGCAGGGCAGTAGCCACCTGTTTGGCCAATGCTCGGGCCTCTGGGGAATCTCCTTTCCCCCTGCAGAGAAAAAACAGCCTTTCTGTCCCACATAGACACTATTTACACTGAGATGACTTAATTGCTGATGCAAATGCTAATGAGATGTCAAATTGCTAATGATTATTAACTTGTTTTGAAAGAAGAGTAGTTTATTTGGCCCTTAAATAAGAAATTAATAATCTAAATTCAGATAGTTTCATCCGAGTTAAGACATTAACTATAAGTTTGGATCAGTCTAGCTTAACCAAGAACAATCATTTGGTAAGCTGAGCTCACTGACCCCTCAGCCTGCCATCTCTGAAAACATTAGTTCCCTGAGGAACTAGGTGGGCTCACGTAGCCATATGTGTTGTGCAGCAGTAGTTGAAGTAGTTATAGTAGAACTAGTAGTAGTTATAAAAAAAAGTTTGCTGTAAAGTAGTATGCCTTGTTACACTGGCAACAGCCTTACACATCTTGTATTTACTGCATTTTGTATCATTTCCTCTGTGCTTAATTTAATCTCACGTTGTTTTGTACAATAACATGCTATACAGGCTTGGAGCCTAGGAGCAATAGGCTATACCAAATTGCCTGATGATGCATTTCTCAAAACATATTGCCATCATTAAGCAAGGCATGACTGTATATGTGTATATGTATGTACATATGTATGTATGGCATAGTAATAGATCTGCTATATCACCATTACCATTCATTCTCTCCTTATCATTAAGAAACACTAACACACTAATGAGTGCCTGCTATGTATGTATATGGACTTGTGTTAAGGTGATAAGAATACAGAGTCCCCAACTTTGAGTATTTTAAAATCTAATGAATGTAAACAGACTATAATAATGGGGTAATATTAATGAGCATAAACCTAACTATATAGACATTATATTTTACAAATGTGAAATTATGCATTTTCCTAACCTAAATAATTCAAAATTTGGGCCCAAAGCAGAGATTCCCCAAATCACTGAGCTAGATATATAATTAAATTTCAGTTGTTACCTCAGTTCATCTCTATCACTATAACCTCCTGCCTAAAGTATACCTACCCTGCTCCACTCACTCTTAATTATTAATCCTAGGTAAGAGATTGCTTTCTTAGCCAATATTGCCCCCTTAGTATGAGACTTGAAAGAACTCTAAAGCACCCCTCATTAGAAAAGGGTTAGGCACTCTCTCATGGAAAAGCAGGAAAAGCAAGCTAAATGAAAAGCAGAATCTCACAAGATACTTGACTATGTTATCCCTGGGGAAGTGGTTGGAGGACTGAGGTAGGAAAGAAGCAACTTTTACTTTTGATGCTAAACCCGTTCTTTAGCATGTGCTGCAGGTTGTTTTATTTTTTAAGAGAGAAAAATATCTATCAAAAGGAAAAAAGCAGCCCTGGCCGACTTGGCTCAGTAGTTAGAGCGTCGGCCTGCGGTCCGGAGAGACCCGGATTCGGTTCCCGCTAAGGGCACGTACCTCGGTTGCAGTTTGTCCCTGGCCCCGGTTGGGGTTGTATGGGTGGCAGCCAGTCGATGTGTCTCTCTCACATCGATGTTTCTCTCTCTCTCTTCCTCCCTCTCTCCCTTTTACTCTATGAATGCAAAAAGTGTCCTCAGGTGAGGATTAAAAAAAAAAAAGGAAAAAAGCAGCACTTCTTCTTATATAATCAAAGTAGGTGCCATTGCCCTGGCCGGTGTTGCTCAGTTGGTTGGGAGTCATCCTATGCAACAAAAGGTCGCTGGTTTAATTGCTGGTCAGGGCACATGTCTGGGCTGTGGGCCCGATCCTCAGCAGGGGGCGTGCTGGAAGCAGCTGATCAATGTTTCCCTCTCACATCGATGCTTCTCTCTCTCCTTCTCCCTTCCTCTCTCTCTAAAATCAGTAAAAACATTTTTTTTAAGTAGGTGCTATGAAGTCCTTTAAGAGACCGTGGTGAGGATCTTGTATTTAAGAATCTCTTGTAGTTGCTACTTAAGAAATAACATATCTTGGGAAGGAAGAAAGTATCTTCATATGCCTCCCCCCATTCTCCTCCCACCCCAGGAAGCTTTTCATAGCTACACACAAAAATTAATTTCCTCATATACCTAGGAAACAGATATGTCACAAACATGATGTAGCAGAAAAAAATCCTAGCATAGAAATGAAAAACATAGATCTCCAAAAAAGGAGTTCTTACCACTCTAAATTAACTTAAAACTATGTGATCAGCAATAAATCATTAAACTTCAATTGTGTCAATGATAAAATACAGTAACATCTGATTTAGCCATGTAACAGAATCAATGAAAATACAGTGAAGAGTATTGTACATGCATTTAACCTACAGAATTCATGTATGTGCTTAGGGGAAAAAAGAGAGATTAAAAGGCAATTAAGTGATTAAATACATACTGTCTTCGTAAGTCTGCTAATTTAGAAGTCAGAGCAGCTATTTCTCCAAGAGAACGTAGAATGTCATCTCTCTCTTTAGGATCATCACATAATTCTGCTATTTTTCGAGCTTCAGCCAAAGCCCCTCGAATCTGTTCTTCTCCCTCTGGTCCACCATTTGGATCTGCAAGCCAATTCTACACACATAGAAATGGGGGGGAAAGCACACTGTGATCTACTCGCGAACCACATTATATTACATTTAACAAGGCCACCAGAAATATTTCAAAAGTAACCACAAGGCACACCAGTAATTGTCTTTATAATGCTGATACTTATTGTTTTACATACGTTCTTAGCTCAGGAAAAATCAAATCAATCCCTCATCTTTTAAAAAATAAATTTTTCCTTTCCCATTAGAATAAAATAACTTCACAAGCTTTATCTCATCTTTGAATTAGTCACACCTTATTAATTCTTCGGTTTCTCAAACATTTGTGTTTCTTTGTGAAATGCAATCATTTTACAGTACAGTAGTATCAGAAAACTTTAACCCTTTAACACTGCTATGACCAAAAAGAGTTGTGAATTCTGAGATAAACAATTTTAATATACTGTAATCTATACCAGGAACTAGGATTCTCTTGGTATTCAGAGTGCTTACTTTAAACTAATCGAAATATCCAAAATTAAGATGTTTACTTCAAAATATAGATAAATATTAGTCTAAACCCGTGTTAATAAAAGAGGTGTTAACATTAGTAACAGCTGGAATTAATCATCATTTACAAACATCCATTACCCACCCACAGTAAATGAGAGAGACAGAGACACGGAGGAACGCAGGGAGGTGGGGGCAGATAAAGAGTATTTATGGGACAGTTCTTTCTCTTTTATTTACCACTCCTTCTAAAAATCATCTCTACTGCCCTGGCTGGTGTAGCTCAGTGGTTAGAGCATCCATCTGCACACCGAAAGGTTGAGGGTTCAATTTTCATTCAAGGGCACATACCTGGGTGGCAGGTACGATCCCCAGCTCCGGTTCGGGTGCATTCAGAAGACAACCAATCGATGTGTCTCTCTCACATCAATGTTTCTCTGTCTGTCTGTCTGTCTGTCTCTCTCTCTCCCTCCACCCCTCCCTCCCTCCTTTCCACTGTCTCTAAAAAAATAATAATAATGGAAAAATATCCTCGGGTGAGGATTAACATAAATCAATAAAAATCATCACTACTACCTGAGCAGCATCGATCTTCTTGGCAATGCTCTGCTTTGAGTTTGTCATGGCTTCCAGTTTGCGGGCTGCATTCTCCACTTTTGCTGTGAGCACATCCAGACCCTGAGACACCTGCTGGGCTTTCTGCATGGCCACGGGTGAGGCTCCTTGTCCTCTACTCAAAACAGACAGATGCTGCCATTGTACCCTCTCAAATACTTAATAGCAAAATATTACTAAAAACATAGTATATGTTGTTTCTGTTAACAAGCTTGTCTTTTTCTTTTTCTCCAGTAAGTCTGAGACAACACAAGAAAATACAGAGATAAACAAAACACCCAAACCATCTACTTTCTCCTTTGTTTTTAAAAATACACATTAGCTTTGTGGAGCTGCATAACCATTTAAAGGCCAGGACTTCAGATTTTGATAATAATGATTCTCCTCTTGGTAGGGATTACATAATCAACTAAACTTCAGAGGGAAAATGTGCTTGTGATCTTATTGCTATGGAGGGTTTTGTTACCATAGTAATATGTGCTTTAGAAATAAACAGCCCATCAGATTGTCTTATTTATGGGCAAGCATACATTAAAACTGTTTCAGGAGGCAGCATGCATAGTGTTACTGAAAGCATACCACACTGAGACCGAACAGATCTGTGTTCAAATCCCAGCTCCTGGTACCTGTGGAAGCTTGTTTGCGATGTATAACCTCCTAGGGCTTCAGTTTTCTAACTTATAAAATGAAGGGTGGGCAGGTAACAATACTGCCCTGCTTATCAAACATAGTAGCTTCAAGCAAAAAGATATATTTGAAAACATTTAATAATAAAGCAATACACATATATAACTATTAATATTATTGACTTTTCTTTATTATAACGAACCTAATGATCATCTTAAATATCTACCTCTACTCCTGTGCCATCTATAAATATCAAAAATGGTTAGTACTGAGGGAAGAAAAGCATATAGTGACAAGAAACCACTGTTTCCCATCAAGTTTCTAAAGAACTAATTTCACTATTTTCCTCTTTAAGAAGTGACATGCTACTACTACCAAAAAAATAATGTGAACTGGTACAAATTTGTTTTCCCTTTGTAGACACTTTCCAGTTCATAACAAAGTAAAATTTTCCATCTTTTTACCAGTTCAGATTTTGTAATCTACCCAGACTGGTAAACTCAGTGATGGGGTCACAAATTTGTCATTTGGTAGAATGGCATGACTGATCACCCTAATCTGAGTTTTCGATTTTAAAATAAACTCCAAAACATCTTTGCTTCATAATAGTATGAATCTGCCATTCATTTTTCTATCCTCTTTTTAAATGTATCTCTATTTTTCATCTATACCAATACTTTAATAAACTCAATAGTGATTGCAAGGTACATAAAAGGTATTTATACCTTTTACTTGTAGTTGTACTCAAGGCTTCCCTTTTACATGGCAGAGGAATGGAAGACTTAGAGGAAACATACTTTTCATGACTTAATTTGTTCTTTTCCTTCAAAGTTAGTAATTCATGATGAACCTTTTTGGTATGAGTCCAACTTTGAAAAAGTAAAAACACTTATGGGCTACATAGTTTTTATCATTAAAAATTAAAAGTTGCCCTGACTGGGTGGCTCAGTTGGTTGGAGCATCCTCCCATACACCAAAAGTTTGCAGGTTCCATTTCTGGTTGGAGCACATACCAGAGACAACCAATTAATGTTTCTCTCGCCATTGATGAGACTCTCTCTCAAATCAATAAAAACATATCTTCAGATGAGAATTAAAAATAATTAAAAGTTCATTGTGTCTCATGGGGGAAAATATACACTTACCACCTAGAAACCCTAGGTGACTGAATCAGAGAATATCAATGAGGAAACTGTTACTGAACTTCAGTCATTAAAATGTTAAATAGCGGGGCATATTTAAGAAAGAATAACAGGAAGATAGCTTTCTAATCTTTCATCATGAAAGGACACTGCAGGGTCCAGTGTGATTAGGCCCATAGCTGCTCATCACTGTTTTAGCCTTTTCTCCTTTAAGATTAAAGGTTGATCCCATAGAGCAACTACCTCATTCTCTTGTTCAAATTCATCTTTCTCCAAACACATACAACTGTACATTTGAGAATTCCAAGTGAAAACTGTCTACCACACTGTGAAAGGCTGCAGACAAAAGAGCCAACAGTGAGAAATCAGAAGAGCCAGAATCTTGTCAAACTGCACTGGCATTTCTCCAAATGAGGACAGAGCTTCTTTTTGTCCTTTCTGTAAAGTTCTTGTCATGCTCGTGACAGGGGAGACTGCTTCGCAGCAGGAGAAAAAGGCTCACTGGGTTCAATGAGATAACATTTATTTACACTGTTCCTTCCCCCTCTTCAAGGTAGAGACTTTAACCTGAAGCCCTGGAGCTTCCAAGGCCACACTGGATCAATGAACCTCTGAAAATTATATATTATGTACATGCATATAATTTATATGCATCTTTTAGGTAGAGATTAATAGCTTTCATTGGATTATAAAAATGATGTTGGTCTACAAAAAGGTTAAGAACTACTCCTTTGAGAACTGTATCCTAGTCTATTATGTGAATATATTTGAGATCCGGTATAACAGTGTACAATATGTCAGAGTGTTCCTAAGGCCTATTTGTATGAAGAACCTGCATATTCCAATTATCTCAAGATATTTCATGACATTCTTGAAGCAAAATCAAACTTTATGTATGCTAGTGTCTCATCTTCAATTTTTCCCAATGTCCACACTATAAAATTCCATACAAAGTAGGATCTCTTAACTCCATGAACGAGTTCCAAAAAAACCTATATTATATTGAGTATTCTTAATAGCAAACTAAACATATTTAGTTTATAGGAGAAAAGATTCTAAAAGCCAAGACTTGAGGTGGGTAAAAGAATTATGAAATCAAATGAATAATGATGAAACAGAAACTTAAAAGAGCCTAGAAATGATCAAGTTAAAGAAGGAAAAGTTCACTTCCATTTCCAAAGAATTAACAGAGTATAATATCCATTTTGTCTATTAGCCAAAGACAACACAGTAAAATTCGTAGACTTGCTTTCTTAATCATTCTGTCAGGAGTGAGATCCTATTACCGACTACTGCTCTGGTAAGAGCAGAGGAACTTTACCTGGCTCGGAGGTCAGCCACTTGATCAGTCATCTGCCCTAGCATTTTGCAGGTTCCCAGGATCTCTCTGCGTTCTTTGCCTGCACAGAGTTCACCAACTTTTCCAGCTTCATCTAAGATCTGCCTGATGGCCTGCTCACCAGCATCCCCTAAAATAAAGAGATATTCAATATCTACATTGTTAACACATTAATTATTTAGAGAGGATGCTTTACAAGTCATTTCATTCATGAAGGAACAAATGATTTCAAACGACAAGGTGAATAGAAGACAATGAATCTGATAGCTAACAGCCAAGCAGTGCCCTTACAACCTTGGAGTGAGGTTTCAACCACAGACACTGCTAAAAATGATACTTGGAACCATAGCCATCTGGAGATAATATGCAGCTTGTGGTAAGACTATGGATGATGAAAATAGGCTCTAACAATTTAATTGTACTTAGCACATCCAACCTCCATTAGGCTTTTCACATTCATTCAAATGTTTATCTGAAACTGAATAAATATTAGATTAGAAAATCCATAAAGCTTAGCTCAATAAACTATTTTGGGCTTATCTTTATATAAGCTAACTTTGTTTCCAATTCTTATTGGCATCATTATTTAATCTGCTCAACTGAGTACTTGGTTGACGTAAATAAAAATATGCCCAACGGGAATAAGAAGAGAAGAGCTTTTATTCAAAATAATTACCTTTCTGATTCAGGGAAGAGGTGAGTCAAGAATTTTGCAAAGAATGAATGCCCAGTTAAGCTTGATTTATTCCTCCATGATAAGAGTTGATTAGTCTATGTCCTTCATCCTTCTAAGACCCAGTAATGCTTCAATTAGTCCAAACTAATTGAATGGTGTATGCCCCTAAATGTTGCAGTAGTTATCTCAGGATTATGAGATTCTGGGAAGATTACTTTCTTTTGACTGCTTGGTCTTTAGCTTTTTCTTGTATCTATCTGAAAAGTAGAACCAGAGGGTTACCTGGGGAGGCACTGGGATCACGGAGCCAACCTTTGGCCTGGTTCAGTTTGGAGTCTATGGAGGCCAATGCTCTCTTCATGGCTTCAGTGTCCTTTCAAAGAAAAATACCACAATTATTTTCTTTGTAAAAACTGAGATACCATGATACAAAGTAGGACAGAGAAGAAGTGACAGCATTAACATACACTAGAGCTAAGGTAGTCCTACAAAGCTTTAAAAATATTCTCATCACACCATAATGCTTATTTCTGTCAAATAAGATGCATGCAGCATCTTGCATGCAAATCTTCAGTTAATTCTATTGTTTCCTGATTTCCCTAGTGCTGAACTGTGAAAACTGGTAAAATTGCTCAAGCCAAAAGATATTTAATGTCTTCAGCAGGAAAAAGCCCTGTTGTCCCATGCCTCGTTATCAGCCTTTCCACTAGTCAGCATCCATCTACTGCAGCCCTGCCAAAGCCCTCCCAGCTTCAGGGAAGCATCATTAGCATGTGGTGCCACATGTCACAGTTCTTTCATATCTTGTTTTGAAATACACACACGCTGGGTGATGTTTCACTATATTAGATTAATCTAAAAAACTTGGAATTACTTACTGTTTGGAAAAAAAAATGAAAATGTTAACCGAGCAATTTAGCTTTAATTCCACAAATAAACCACTAAATGTAATACAAGAAAGAAATATTTTTCCATCCTTCCCTGCCACTCCTCATCCTTAGTTCCCTTACCATCCCTGACCCAGAAGAAGAGGCAGGATAAAACAAGTGGGTCTCAGTATATTGTTTACAATCACGATTCACAATGACTAACATAAAATTAGCATAAAATCTCTCAGGATGTAGCATGAGAAGGTGAAACAACAGACTAGTCACTTAAAAATATATACATTTTAACAAAGTTTTTAAAATATAGAAAAACGCACAGAACAATATAACCAATACCAATGTACCCATCCTCACAATTGACAGACTAGTCATCTCTTAAGTCTCTATTTAACACTTTAAAAGACAACCTATCTCCCTTTTGCTCTATAAAACTGACCCTTACTGGGTCCATCCACCAAACCACAGAATTAACCTCTGAAATTCTAGGCAATACCCTAATAGCCCTAACTTTTCAATTTCCAGTCCTACAAAACTTGGGTTCTTAAAGATGTTGTACCATCAGTTTTCCACACGGGGGCACCAGGAGCATCTCCCTACCCCCACCCCCACTTCCAATTCAAACAAGACCAGGCACTAGCACAAATAAGGGCTGGGAGCACACAGAGGCTTAAAAGGTCAGGAGCCTGATCCCAGCTTTTCCTATTCAAATTATAGGGCTCTCAGTTTTGGATTCCTTCCTTCCCCATCTAAACAGATACAGATTTGTTCTCCTGTTACCACATTGGCTATCTAAGGCTCTAAAGAGCAAATTCTCAGCCACAACTAAAAAGCAGTGAACTAAATTACTGAAAAAATAAATAAATAAATAAAATATTTTTATTATCAAACTGTATGGAATTATGGTAACTATCTATCAATAAAAGGCAGGGTGGTAAGAAGATCTGTTTCAGAAACCCATTTGTGATTAGTATACGTAGACAAGTGGCATTTTTTAAATGCTTTGATTCTCAAAAGGTTTAAACATCTGCTCCTCCTCTATCTCGTTCTACATTCACCTGTACAGCAAATCCTGCCTTCAGAAGTAATACAAAGGTCACTTTAGCTTAATTCCAAATTAGCATGGCCCAAATCAATATCTTTTCAAAGAGCGTTTCAGGTAACTCCTAACCTCAGAGAGTTAGATAGCTGTTAGGGTCTAACACAAGTTACAGAGCTTTGTATAGAGACAGATTTTTAAAAAAAAAATTCACAAGCTCTCACCTATAAAGTATGTGCACACTTTGAAAAAAAGACATTATAGCCATATAAAAATACTTAATTTAAATCTATTAATAACCATTTCTCTAACATACGTATTTTCAGTGAAAAATAATATTTATTACATTTCAAAAATCTAAATTCAAGGGGAGACAAAGATCAGAAAAACGTTTTAGTGTCTACCTTAGCATCAAAGACTACTAGTTAGGAAATTAATTTTAACTGAGCATTTCCTGCATGTTAGGTTGTTTGAGGCATTTTTTTCCCCTCATTACTTCACTGAATCTCAAATTTAAATGTAATTTAATTTTACAAATTAAGAAATAGGGGGTCTGTCCTAGAAATCCAATTTAACCTCAGGTTCACTGACATCAAACGTCATTATTTTCTTTTTTTTTTCTACATGCCCCTAGCGGGAATCAAACCCGGGACTCTCTGGTCTGCAGGCTGACGCTCCAACCGCTGAGCCAATCTGGCCAGGGCCAAACGTCATTATTTTCTATTAGAGGAAACTCAAGACATTTTCTCTTTTACCAAAGAGAGCTGCCAAAGAATCCACTAATATCCTATAATAGTCAGCAAATCTTTGCCTTGTCGCTTTTGGCTTTGGCTAATACTGCCCAGAAAATGAGCTCTAGAATCAAATTAATAACCCTCCCTAACCTAAATGACTGCTTTTATTCTCCATTGCCCAAAAATGATTTCAAACACAATGGAAAAAACTGGCTTTGATCTATTTATTATCGTAAAAAAAAAATTTAAAAAAAATCATTGCTTTTTTTCTTTCTAATAAAGTGTTAATGGCTACCACACTTCAAGGAAAGACTCTAATTCTCAGGAAGTGAGTAATTTACTCCTGAGTGGGAGATGTGACATCAAGAAGTTAAAATGAAGAGATGTTCATGTTCCCCAAAAAGAACCGATGGCAAATTGAGAAGGAAGCTGTGTTTTTCAACTGGGAATTTCAATTAGTTACCAAAGTGTTTAGTAGGGTGAATTTTAGAGATTTACAACAGTCACTGAAAGGGCTAACTTAAATTCTTTCTAGAATAGGGCAAATTTTAAATAATCATTTAAAACACATTTTAATGCCTTATCTATTGAACCAAAAATATCTGTGGGAAGAAATATTCTGATCTCCTATGAATCTCATCTGTATTTCTTTTGAAGGGTAGTATTTATTGTGGAGATTGACATAGTTCTGTCATAAGCAACATAAGTATGTTAACACTGGATGTGATATAAACAAATTCACTGAACAACTGGGACTGTAAGTCACTATTAAGATATATTTATAAAAGGTGAAAAAAAATTATAACCCTTGTGGTCAACCATAATGTGTACTACAAAGTTTTTAGTTAAACCTTGTCATGTAAATCTAAGTACCCAGAGTACAATCTGGGTATTACACAGAAGAGGAAAAAAAAAACAAAAAAACTGTACCTTCATTTGAGTCCTTTTCTCTGTAAAATCTCAAATTTGGGAAAGAGAAAAGTCTCCACCAATCTATTCATTGGGCTTTTTTTTTAAAGAGTATAAAAAAGACCAGATCTAGTCATGTAGCTTTGGGGACAGCTGGCAGGGATCTGGTCCCCTCCCCCTAGGGTCCCTTTACTATAAAACTCTTATGAGTTCATGTTTTAAATGAAAAACCACAGTGCCTTGGCACTCTCCCCCACATACCAAAAGGTGGAAGAACAAACTAAAAGAACTCCTTTTTACATGCATTCCCAGGAACTGAAACAGTCCTGAAATTTAATATCAAGTTAGACCTAAGTAACACAGAATAATACTGAAAACCACCGAGTTCCTTTTATAGACAATCAAGAGGAACTGCGGTAGGAAAAGTAAGGTCCTGCAATCAGAGACTCTTGAAAACTGTCCATATGGGACTAAGGACCCCCTCTCTTTCACTGTCCAACCTACTCTCCCTTTTTTCCATGAACACCTCCCCATCCTGCTCTTCCTCTCTGTTTCACGCCTGACCACATTTCCACCCCCAAATCCAAGTTTTAAACAAAGATGTTTCTGGAAAGAAGAGACTGGGCAGTAGAACAAAATCTTACAAACCGCATTTAAGCGATGACAGAAAGCTGTCTAGCCCTGAGACTTCAAGCAAGCTACCTTCCCAGGTTTTAGTTCCCCATCTCTAAGAATATCTTCCCAGCTCTAAAACTCTTTGCCACTGAGCACACAATCAGATGTACCAACTAGGGGTCACTTGGATTAGAAGGGAGACATCAATTCCTTGAACATTTTGGGCTTTTCTCCGGTTCACAGAAAGGAGATAAAATATTGTATGTAAATGCCTGAATTAACTATTGATCTCAATCTCCAAGAGATAAATTTTTCATTGCATTAGCTGCTAAAATAAAACACTAGAAGCCTCATAAAAAGCTCACATACAACCTTATTTTTTCAAAAATGAAGTAAAAATCAACTCTTAAATCCAATGGTCTGCAGTAAGGACAAGTATTATAGAATTGCATGTTCTAACCAGATTTCCCTTTTTTGTAGAGCAGAGTAATCTGTGCAAGACATCTGAGTCAGTCCCACATTCACTACCACCAGCCCAGGCCCACAGCGGGAGGAGACCCATCACAGGAACCTGTTCTGAGTAACAGTATCTAATACCTCAAGGTACAGTTGCAGGAGCACTCATATGGGTTCAAAAGTTCTTAGCAATAAAAGGCTTTTAAATTTTTTCTCATTTCCTCTTGATTCTCAGCATGCATCAAGATACAAGTAATACAAAAATATCCAGATTGCTAAACTACAAGGGATTAAATTAGAATTGTTTAATTCACAAATTCTTTAGTTTTATAATGTATTCCCCAGAAAAATGCTAAACAAATTTTTAATGATCACTTATAAGTTGATTCTTGATTTAAAGAAGGGAAAATTTTTACTTTCAAAATAAAATGAAGTATTTTGTCCTGACCGGTGTGGCTCAGTCGGTTGAGAGTAGTTCCATGTACCAAGAAGTCAACAGTTCTATTCCCGGTCCGGGCACATGCCCAGGTTATGGGCTCAATCCCCACTGGAGGGCATGCGGGAGGCAGCTGGTCCATGTATCTCTCTCTCTCTCTCTCCCCCTTTCTTTCTCTCTCTAAAATCAATAAAAACATATTTAAAAAATAAAATAAATAAAATGAAATATTTAAAGTCCAGGTACTTTTAAGTTTGTAAATCTGCAATTTGAATGTAAGTGTAGAGGTGAAGTGATCAGCTATTGCATTGCCTCTTTAAAATCTTAACTTATTTAGCAAGATGCACTTTTACCAAGATTTTTTTTCCACTTACTTTCTTCCCCCACTTTTCTCGAGGAACCATCACTTTCCAGGAGAAAACTGCACCAATAGGGAAGCATGAAACAAGTATGGTAAGACAAAGTTAATTCTTTATTGGTAGGGACAAGGGGAGATAAAAGATACCATATGTATTAAACAGAATGGGAAGCCAGGGCTCACAGATAGACACACGGTCTGATTAATTCACGGTTTACAGTGGAGCAATGTAAGGTGTACAATGCTGCTAAAACTGAAAAATAACCAAAACTCTAGCACCAATTTCCATTTTCAAGGTAAAGTTTCTTTTTCCTAAATACTCTTGTAAGTAATAAAAATGATTACTCTTAAGGAAGAGGAGGTAGGGGAGATGGGAATGGAGTTAGGAGTGAGATTTGTCATGTATATCATTTTATAGCATTTTGATTTTTGAACCAGGTAAATGTAAAACAAAGACAAAATGAAGTTACAAATAAACATTTCTTGCTCATTCTGATGTCATTATGTACTTGAGCTTCTTTTGGCTGAACTAATTTTATTTACTTTCTTTCACTCTGATGGTTTTGCAGCATCCTAACAGCTGGTTCCTTCCACATCAGCATAAACCTAAGGCAGCTACAGGACTGTACACAGTGGGCACCAGGTCCATGTCCCTTGTGTATTTCCCCTGAGTGCCTACTGCTCACCCTGAAAAGCTCAACTGACCACTTTTTTAAAAAAGAAGTAGCTCTGGATGACACTCACACAAAATAAAGCTCAGTAACACTTATTCACTAAATGATGGGTGGCGCTTCCCCTCTGAAAACAGATCAACATAAGGCTGCAATGCCTGCTCCTCCTTTTTACTACTTATCTGCTGGAAGCAAAGGAGAGAGAATAAGGAAAGAGATTAGGTTAGGGGAGCACGAGGTCATGGAGAATGATGGCTGATTCACAGCTCAGACAGCAAAACAGGCAGTGAACCATGGACTGAAGTTAGGGAAAACTTTAAATTCCTTTTGATTCTGAAGACTAGGATTATTGTGAAGGACAGATGCCCCATCTAAACTCTTTAGCCTACCCATTTTCATTATGGCTTACAACCTCAATGATATATCTCCAAAAGCAAAATCCCAGAGCCTGCAAAGGAAACTTGTAGGAGAGGCAATACGGAGATGACATCAGGTGGAAGTTTCCTAACAGCAGGGTCCACAGGTAATTAGGGGTCACTCAGCTACCTGGGGAAACCTGCTCTTCAAATAAAGTCAGTGGGAAGGACTAGGTCAGGACAGTTCTCAGGAGCCTGCTCAAAGAGATGAAAGTACTCACTAAATACAGAAAGCCTGATATCCCACAGAAATGCCTTTTCTTTTGCTTTCCCCAAAGAACCAGTGCAAGATGAGCTCGAGTCAGTCTGCCCAGCACAGCCTTGAGTCCCATATTAAATCACAATCGGACGCATGTTCGAGCACAGTGTTACACACCGGCACACAGAATGAGCATGGCACACAGCACAAAAAACCTCAGACATGCTTTTTCTCTAAGTGAAAAAAAACTAAAGGGCAACAGAAAGCTTACCTTCTAAACGTGAGAAAAAAGAATAAAACAAACAAGAAAAAAAGATGCATAAAGAAGTCATAACAGGGAAGTGAAAGTTGTCAAATATGCAAGAGCAAAATTAAGTAAAATATCAGACTTAAAATGATTTTACCATACAGATTTAAAATGCAGTCTTAGAACTTTTCAAGAACTTCATGCCTCTATAAACAAATCCATAATTAAAATAAGCTGATTAATTCCTTCTACATATTTAGATTCACTTTCTAGGCAACAAGAGAGGGCTGGTGATTTGGGGCCCCAGCTTTGACCTTACCTTACAGGTGACCTGGAGGGCAAATAGCCCCGCTGGGCACCAAATGGAAGTCATACTACAAAATCCCCTCTTTGGTCTGCTACCAGCCTGCTAGGTGGTCCTGGACACTACATCTGGGTCACACGTGGGTCAGCTGGATGCTGGACTGGGTTTCCCTCACTGCCTGCATCTTGGGCTTCTACAAGGAACACGTAAACTCAAGTGTCTCTGTTCCCTCAAAATAGTCACTAGACAGGGAGAAGCAGACCAGGCCAGCAGCAAGACACCACCACTGCTGCTGGGCTCTAGAAGGAACCCACCAACCCTTTCGGAGTCCAAGAAGGAATTTTAGACTAAATGTAAAGAGTGAAGGGACCCCTCAAACTAACTGACAGATGCAAAACCTAGTATTTTAATTCAGCTTTTGTTAGGGAAAATGGAATGATGAAGGCACACACCTAAAAATGCCAAGAGTTTTTCTCTGTAGATTTCTCTGGGTCAAAGGTAGGTTTAGGAAAAGTTTTCCATAAAATTCAGTCACAGCTATATTAAGTCTCTTACTTAGTTACCTAGCAACAACTGCCCACATAAAAGGCAGGGCTCCCACCCAGGGGAGCATACACCACACCAGAATTCCTCCACCAACCCAATCAATGCGACTCCAGCCTGAAGGAAAAGCTACATATTTCAGCCTTCAACCAAAATTCACCCCACATACCTATTTATTGTTCTATCTAGGAATAAAGGAAATTTGCAAAAGCAGCAAGTAACCCATAAAACAAAAGTGAAGAAGAAATTACTTTCATAATATCTGAGTAGTTTTATGCTACACATAATTACAAGATAAAATGTGAGACAACCAAACCCCCAGGAGGAGAGAATTTGGGAGTTTGCTTATTTCTCCTCCAATAAAACTTACCTTGCTGGCCCAGGCATCTTCGTCCCAAGAAGTGAGTTGTAATACACGAATTATCTCATTAATTTCAGCACTCATCTTTTCTACGGTAAAATTGCGATTTTTCAAAGCTTCTTCTATTCCTTGGTTTTTTGAGTTTTTAGTCGTTACAAAAATCTTCATAGCTGTAAAAATAAACAAAAGACCAGAAACTAAGGTTGGAATTGAATTTTGCTGTCTAACGATATTCACACAAATGTTCCACACCTTGAATACATGTTTGGACTTCTAAGGTCTTGAAAACAAACACTACACGTCTGCTGATTCCAATATCAGCAACCTTCACTGTACTGAAACTGAAGGTATAAAACATCACCACAACATGATCAGGGAACTAATTTAGCATGTACATGCTGATGACCTACAATCACAAAATAGCCAATATCCTTCTAATCAGTGAGCATCCCAGCCCTAACACTGTCCCCATCTAACACAAACCTAATGGGACAAGATGAAAACAGTCAGTAACACTGTAACTGGAGAATCCTGCTTCCCCCAGTCCTAATGGAAGGTCCCAAAGTGTTCAGTTTATCTTCCAGGATTTCTCTCAACATGTAGCAGGGGCTTTCTAACCCCCAAAACTGAAGAACAAAAATAAGAAAAAGGAGAAGAAGAGGAAGAGGCAAAAGAGGGGGAGGAGGAAGAAGAAGAGGAGGAGGAAGAGAAAGAGGAGGAGGAGGAGGAGGAAGAAGAAGAAGAAGAAGAAGAAGAAGAAGAAGAAGAAGAAGAAGAAGAAGAAGAAGAAGAAGAAGAAGGAAGAAGAAAGAAGGAGAAGAAGAAAAAATAATAATAAGAAGAAACATTGGAGAAAAAGAATTTCTTCCTATAAAATAATTAAAATTGTAAAAACAAAGACTAATCAATACTTTATTGAGTTACTCAGCTTAGAAATCTTCTTCCCCACAACCTTTCTGCCACATCAAACAGTTGGCCTCAAAAACATATTTCCATGGAGATTATAAGACTCTACAAATTTTTTTTTTAATCCTCACCTGAGGATATTTTTCCATTTTATTTTCAGACAGAGTGAAAGGGAGAGAGAAAGAAAGAGAGAAGCATCGATGTGAGAGAGACACATCAACTGGTTGCCTCCCACATGACTTCGACCAGGGCTGGGGACTGAACTGCAACGGAGGTACATGCCCTTGACCGGAATCAAACCCGAGACTCTTTGGTCCGCAGGCCAACGCTCCAAGCGCTGAGCCAAACCGGCCAGGGCAAGACTCTACAAATTTTTGTTTTGTAGTTCATGTAAGGGCTTTCTGAACTCTTATACTCACATCTTTTTAGCTACTACTTGAAATGCCAAACCAGAAAGGCAGTAGTAGCTAGGGGTCACAGTGACATGCCTCATAAGATTTTTTTTTTCTTTATTGATTTTAGAGGGAGAGGGAGAGAGAGATGGAAACATCGATGAGAGAGAGCATCAATTGGCCGCCTCCTGCATGCCCCCCACTGGGGATTTGGCCCACAACCTGGGCGTGTGCCCTATCTGGGAATCGAACTGCGACCTCTTGGTACATGGGTTGATGCTCAATCTCTGAGTCACACTGGCCAGGCTCATAATATTTTTAAAACAAAGCTGCCCTTTGAGAGTTAAACTAACTAACCCACAGCTTGACAAAGATAACTTATATAAACCATGAGGCATCTACTACATACTAGCTACTCAGTAAGTGCAGCTCCCTTTTGCTAGTTTAGAGAACAGTCACCATGTTGCATTTCTGGGCCCAATGGGAAGGTGGTCCCAGGTGGCACAGACCACCAGCTCTACAATGTAAAGAAAAGTTAAATATCTTAAAAAAAAAAAAAAAAACTGTGTTAATGCAACACTGAAAAGGGCTCTGGGTTCACTTCCTTATCATATAGTGCTCTATAATAGCCAATCCAGCTCCTAATTGTTTTTTTGTAATACAAGTAAAGGTGTCAAAATCCATACATCCAAGACTAGAGTTTCTAGAGGAAATTCCACCTCCCAGAAAAAGGGGCTAATTAGAGCTTCAGGAGAACTGAACTAGGCAACAGAAAGGGCAGTTTCAAACAAAGAACAAGAGAAGACCATTAGAGCAGATGAATACTGGTTCTTAGCCAATCAGTTGAAGCCTTCAGGTAATACCCAATCCAGCAGGTCTCCTTCTTACCCAGGTGGAAAGACATAAAACTAAGCAGCAAAAGAAAACAAACATCAGAGTTTAGAACATGTTAACATTTTTTTTCCGTAAGATAACATATAAGTAGAAAATACCTGAAATGAGAACTGGCAGCAACTCTTTCACGGTGTTCATTGAGTTCACCAACATCACTCGGTGCTCCTGGTGAGTCAGTTCCTGCTGCCTCTCATCAATCATCTTGGCCATCTTAGTCATTCCTGGGGCATAAGGAATAAATTGTGAATGGTGAGTAGTGAAATGACCCAGAGTCTGGCTTTCTGAGCCTAAATCCATTATGAATTATCATGAAAGCCCACTTATTTAAACAACAGACACTATCACTGAACTCTAGCATTTATGATAGAGAATTTTTTAGGGCAGTTCTAACTTAATACAACTTTATTCTTTTCATTAAAAGTAATTTATTAAATGTAAAAACTAAATGTGACATAATTTTCACGGTTAACAGAAATACATTCACAAATATAAACAGATATTCAAGTGAATAAATATGTATTTGTTTTTTGTGGGTTTTGTAAATATGTTTTATTGATTTTTAGAGAGGTAGAAAGGGAGAAGGAGAGAGAGAAATATCCTTGAAAGAGAAACATCAATCGGCTGCCTCCTGCACAACCCCCACTGAGAATCGAGCCCACAACCTTGGCATGTGCTCTGACTAGGAATCGAACTGGTGACCTCCAGGTGCATGGGACAACACTCAACCAACTGAGTTACATGGGCCAGGCAATAAATATATATCGGTAAAAAATAAATTCACCAGTTTGCCTGGTTACCATGTGTACAGGTTTCACGCCATGTACCTGGCCACTGTGCCTATGTGTTTAAGAATCTCACATGAGCAGGGTACTGAGAATCTAATGGCTGAAAAAAATCTTAAGAATTACAATAATGTGTTTTGTTTTCATCTTTATGTTTTTTCTGTACTTTCCAATTTGTCCAAAATAAGAATGTACTACTTTTATAATTAGAAACAAATAGAAATATTATAAAAATAATTATAGTGATGACAGCATTTGAAAGCATCTGGTGTTTTGGAATCAGCCTGCTAGCACTTTCTGTTTACTTTGGGTATTATTCAAAGATTATGTGATTCTCTAAAGCTTTGATTTTTCAAGCTGCTCTTAAGATTTATTAAGTAGTTTCACAGCTTATTAAGGGATACCAAATGAAGATGGAAAAGGTGGGGTAGAAAAGATGGGGTAGCCCCTCCTTCATTCAGAGTAGCTCCATTTTTGTCTTTTATATGTTGGGATTCTGCCTAAGATTTCATTTGAAGAAATAAAACTGCGTTTTAGTGCTATAAGAAAGTTTAAAGAGTACTGCTTTAAAACCATCTCCCAGTGATATTTAATGATGGCTCAGAGAAACTTTTGCCTACCATAAGTTTACAGAATGACTGCACCAGAATCTCATGAAAATACTGTTAATTAAAAATCACTTTACAGCCCTGGCCTGTTTGGTTCAGCTGTTAGAGCACTGGCCCTCAGATTGAAGGGTCTCGGGTTTGATTCCCGGTCAGGGCACATACCTGGGTTGCAGTTCAGTCCCCAGCCCTGGTCGGGGTCATGTGGGAGGTAACCAATTGATGTGTCTCTCTCACATCGATGTTTTTCTCTCTCTGTCTCTCTCTTCCTCATTCCCTCCCTCCTTTCCACTCTATCTAAAATCAATGGAAAAATACCTTGGGTGAGGATTAACAAACAAAAATCATTTTATAGCGCTAGTCTGTATGGCTCAGTTGGTTGAGCATCATCCCGTGCACAAACAGTTGCCAGTTTTATTCCTGGTCAGGGCACATGCCCAGGTTGCAGGCTCAATCCCTGGTAGGGGATGTGCAGGAGGCAGCTGGATCCATGTTTCACTCTCACAGTAATGTTTCTCTCTCTCTCCCTCTCCTTTCCTCTCTCTCTCTAAAAATCAATTAAAAATTATTTTACATAAGACAAAATAATTTTATAAAGTAGTATATGATCTTTAATACTGACAAGTTAAACATCTGATGTGTCTTGTCATTGGCCTCACTCATATTTTAAGAACTTTCAAGTTCATGCTATATGTCTATAACATCAAAAGCTGGTATCTGTTCATGTATTTTGAATATTCAATTCTCAGATGACTAAACAATCATTTCAAAATGAGATTTAGCCACAGTAGCTCTTCTGTCCTTCTAGGTCTGATTATATTACGCAGCCTTGGGCTAGGACATGAATCCATAATAGTAGGCGGGCTAATTAGCAAGCTAAGAAATCATAAAGAGCTGCAGGCCAGCTGGCAGACAGTTAAGGAATGCTGTATAGTGTGGAATGGAGAGGTCAGGGTTCAGGGTGGCCTTAGCATTACAGTCATAGGAAAGTATTTCCTACATTCTCCAGCAACATTTGGAATGTCTAGTTTAATTCATTAGATAGGGCCAGGATTTGTAGAAAGCAGATTCAGCATTCAGAGACAATGATATCTCCTCAGTAGAAGCACAGCATGAAGCATCAACAGAGTACAGACACCTAAAAGCCCAGTGCATCATTACCTATCTTCTGCAAAAAATAGGGTAGAATGCCTTTGTCTCAATCAAACATGGACAATCCATAAAAATTTTAGTATAAAAATTAGATATGACTAACCTGGTCCAAGGTTCTTTGTATAGGTGACCAAATCTTCCATAGTCTCTACCACCTCTGCCACTGTAAGATATTCCAAAATTCCTTTGCAAACTCTAATAATTTTACGAACCTGGAAATATATTTCAGAGTAATCAGCTGAATGAACAATAAGTAGAAAACAATGGTAATTCAGATGTGTAGCTATTCAACATTTTCTCATTCTAAACAATCATCAGTCCTCCATTACTATCTTGAGGCTAGGCTTTTGTCTGGAAGAGGTCTGCACGAGCCTCAGATTGCCTACCTCAGCCTCATCGAAGGTGAGGAGCAGGTCTGATGTGCCAGAGAGGATGCCCCTTGACCCATCAATTAGATAATCTCGAGCAGGCACTGAGTAAGGGTCTGACTGAAGCATCTGGGCTGCCTGGACCAGCTTGGTGCAAGCATTTTCAACCCTGTGGGGAGGAATAGGGAGTTAGCTCACTGGCAGAATGAAGCAGAAGAATATCACATGCAAATACAAATAATGTAAATGGATATAAATTCACATTTTTTTCCACATGGAAAATAGCCAAGATCAATTTATAATAGAAGTTTTTAGCTTGCATTTACATTAAGTGCAGCATAATCATTCATTAATTACTCACTGTACTAAGTAAGCCCTTATTCTTCGATATTTCCTGGCAACAAAAAATGATGAGAAAATGTTTTGGACTTTTTACTTCAGGTTGCTATATCTCTTATATCTATCTTACTCCTCACCTAAACACACTGCCACTAAAAGACACTACACCAAGAACTGAAATCCTTGACAACAGTTTCAGTTTTAGCATCTAAATTTCACTGTGCTAAGTGAAAATTAATAATCACAAAAGCAAAAGAATGGAAGAAAACACAAAGAAAAATTATGAGGTATTGCATAAATTTCTCATTTATCCAACTATATGGATTAGTTTGACAAATTCATTGTGCTGTTTGAAAATAGCTCTAAAAAAAACTATGTTGTTGCCCTGGCCAGTGTGGCTCAGTTGGTTGGGCATCATCCCATGCAGTTAAAGGTTGCCAGTTCGATTCCCGGTCAGGGAACATGCCTGGGTTGCATAGGGGGTGTGCAGGAGGCAGTCTATCAATGTGTCTCTCTCACTCTCTTTCCCTCCCTCCCTGAAGATAAATGGAAAAATATCCTCAGGTGAGGATTAAAAAATAAAATAAAATAAAAGAGGAACCCAACATGCATAAACCAAGTATTCTCCTTGACCCTCTTGTACTACTAAAATGTATTCATTCATCCATCCATCCATTCAGAGTTGAAAAGGACCTGATAGATCACCTCCTCTAATCTCATATCCAATAAACCCATTATTTAATCACTTTAAAACTTTAAAAGATATGGAACAAATCTCTTAAAGTTAAAATATTTAGTCAAAATTATACATTCTTATTTGAAAACATAGAAAATGTGACATGCAAATAAAAGCTCACTCACAGGGTTGTTTTGAGGATCAAATGAAATAATGTAAAATTCCACAAGTATAAAAATAATAAATTAAACCATCACATGAATTTCAACTACGTAAAAAGCACTGGGCTATGGACGCTATAGGTGTGCATATTAAAGATGCAAAAAACACTATTCTAACTCTCAAGATGCATACTTTACTAAGCTAAGTCACAAATATCGGAGCCATGAGGCAGTACATAATAAAGATCAATGAACTGATGTGCCTTTTTTTTTTTTTTTTATCCTCACCCGAGGACATTTTTCCGTTTTTTTGTTCAGATAGAGTGGGAGGGAGAGAGGGGGGGGAGAGAGAGAGAGAGAGAGAGAGAGAGAGAGAGAGAGAGAGAGAGAGAGAGAGAGAGAGAGAAACATCGACGTGAAAGGGACACATCGAGTGGTTGCCACCCGCACGACCCAACCAGGGCCGGGGACAAACTGCAACCGAGGTACGTGCCCTTAGCGAACCCGGGACTCTCTGGACCGCAGGCCGACGCTCTAACCACTGAGCCAAACCGGCCAGGGCCTGATGTGCCTTTTGATCACTCTTAGAGTGGACTGGCTGTTTTCTGTTTCTTTTTCATTTTTAAATTAAAATTTTTATGAAATGTTAAATTACATAATAGGTATGTTCATATATGACACATACATATACACATATAAAAAAATAAAAGGGCATACAGTGAAAAAACTTCCCTCCACTCTCTCCTAGGCACTGAAATTCCATCTACTTGCAACCAATGTTATGAGTTTTCTCTGTATTCTTCAAAAGAAGATACTATGTGCATACAGAAACAAAAATACAGGTTTCCGCCTCTTTTACACAAACAGTATCATACTATACATTCTCTCTGCAGTGGACATGTTCTAATAAAAATACAAAAAAGTCCTCCTCATTCTGCTCTGGCTAGTTTTGCTCAGTGGTTAGAGTGTTGGTCCACAGACCAAAGGATCAAGAGTTTGATTCCAGGTCAAGAGCACATATCTGGGTTGCAGGTTTGATCCCTGACCCTGGTCGGGGTCATGTGGGAGGCAACCAATTGATGTGTCTCTCTCTCGCATCTATGTTTCTCTCTCTCTCTCTTTCTCTCTCTCCCTCCCTCCATCCCTCCCTCCCAATCTCTCTAAAAATCAATGGAAAAATAACCTTGGGTGAGGATTAACCAAAAAAAAAAAGCCTCCTTATTCTTTTTTCTTTTAATCCTCAATAGAGGATATTTTTCTATTTATCTTCAGATAGAGTGGGAGAGAGAGAGAAACATGATGTGAGAGGGACACTGGCTGGTTGCCTCCCTCATGACCCCAACCCGGGTCAGAGACAAACCGCAACTGAGGTACATGCCCTTGACCGGAATTGAACCCACAAGTCATTGGTCTGTGGGCCGACGCTCTAACTACTGAGCCAAACTAGCCAGGGCAAGCCTCCTTGTTCTTTTATACAGCTATATAACTAGCCAACAATTTATTAGCCTACAGCAATGAATCACCTTGAATGCACATCATGTTTAAATATATAGATGTGCAGTATACAATCCAGAAATAGAATCACTAAGTCAAAAGTATGGACATTTTAGTTTTGACAAATACCGTACTGCCAGCCATCCATAGAAGTTATTAATTTACATTCCCATCACAGTGGATTAAAGTACCTGCTTCCTCAGTCTTAATAACTCGGTGTGTAATCAAAACTTATGTATCTTCACCAATATGACAGATCAACATTGGATCTCAATATAGTTTTTTAATTGAGGTGAAATTCATGTAGCACACAATTAGTCATTTTTAAAGGATACAATTCAGTGGCATTTAGTGTATTCACAATGTTGAGCAACCACCACCTCTCTCTTGTATCAAAACCTTTTCATCACCTCAGAAAAACACTCTGTACCCATTAAGTCAGCAATTTTCAACCGGTGTGCTACAAGAATTTTTAAAACATGCAATACCTGACTATTTAGTCAGGGACACTGACCTCTTTTCCTTACATTGTCAAATAAAAAAATAAAAAGACAACAGCCAACACAATAACCACCATCCAGATGTGTCTCTTTCACATTAATGTTTCTCTCTCTCTCTCTCTCTCTCTCTACCCCCCCCCTCGCTCCCTCCCTCCCTCCCTTCCACTCTATCTAAAAATCAATGGAAAAATTCCCTCGAGTGAGGATTAACCAAAAAAAAAATTGACTGAAGCAAGAACTTTTTTAAAACTAAAGTTTAAAAAAGTAAATTTGGTTTGGCAGTCTAGTTATACAATGAGGATTGGCTTTGCCAATCAATGATTGTGGCAGATGTTTTCCATAAATTAAATGAGCTAAATTTATATGAAAACATATTTAAGACATGTATATAATATACAATATGGCAAAAAAAATATGCTTTTTAACTAAAGATTTTTAAATGTTCAAATTAAAACTTTAAAATATTCAATAGAAATATTTCAAAAGTCCTGTAGGAATAGCCAACCACTCATTAAAGACCACAAGTTGAAGAGCACCTACTTGTTGCTTCAAGGTATTTTACTACCATTCCCTCTAACTGAAATACCTTTCTCTCTCCCCTCTTTTGCTTGACTAACCCCTACTTGTTCTGAGACTCCGCTTTTAAATGCCTCTTACTTGAGGAAACTATCCCAAATCTATGCATACCTCTCCTATGTGCTTTCATTAGACATATCATACCCTCTCAGTTAATTTTCTCTATCTCCCACAAGACTATAAGCTCAGCAGGGCAAGGGCCTTGTCTAAGATATCTTGTTCATTAATGTATTCACAGACTAGAATGCCTGACACATAATAAATGCTCAATAAATATTTAAATAAATGAATGAATTTTCAACAAGTACAGGCAATGATGAAATCATCTGGCCCATACAAATGATTAACTTTAAAAAGTCACAAACTTGATTTTATTTCCGGGTAACATGAACCTTGATGAAATTATAGAAAATATAAGCATCACAGAATGCAACTGTTGCACTACACCTATTTGCAAGGATATAATTACTGCATAAGTGTTTCAAATTTGGAAAAAAATAAATAAATAAATAAATAGTCATCATGGAAAAAGAAAACAACAAAAAAGGATAGAATGGAAAAGCTTTGCAGAAATCAGTTTGATTCTCTACTAATGGTTCCCTTGTGTGGTAAAATGATAGGGCCAAAACAGACACTGCACCATTTTTTTCCCTACAATAAGATATTTGATCTGTACGTTAAAATTTAATGGCATTCATAAAAGCCAAACAAATCCCACCATGACTAACCAGTAGTCAGAAACAGGAAGGAGTCTATGTTGTCTGCGGAAACTGAGATTTTATTTAAACATACAAGCTGCCTGGTTTCTTAAAGTGATGTTCTACCTTTTAATACAAATCTGAATTTTTAAAAAGCATTTTAGAGACTGACAGTAGGGCTAAGGGCTGTTTTCTAAGTAATTATATATCTTGACTATATAGTAATAATATTGATACTTGAAATCAATCAACTAGCACAGGTTAAGACTTCCCTCTGCCTTTGAGTCTTCAACCTAAATTAATAGAAAATTCTTATGGTTTAGATCAATGTCCAATGACAGCCACATGGGACCTGAAATATGTTCACGCATAATCCAGTAATCCATTCTTCCCAGAATTAACACATAATTTGATACAATTTAAGAGATGTAAAGTTTCCAAATTCAGTTCCATGTGACTTCAATTAATCAAGAAACTTAAACTTATGCTGAATTTTTTATTTAAGAAAAATAAGGGGAAAACAAATCCAGAGATTATAAAGATTCATTGCCACAAGTCATTTTTAAACGTTCTTCTAAACTGCATCCAGAAGTGAGTTACTAATCTTAAATTACTTTAGTTTAATCCTTTCATATATGTGTTCACCTCACATATTGAGCTTATACATGCTATGTGATTCCTAGATTTTTTTAAAGTCCCTAGCTTTAGGGGGTTACCACCTTGGTAGGCAGAGATATACATGTAAACAAATACAAATTAATATTTAAAAGTATATCCAGCATGAGCTGAAGGAACATAAAAGCAGGTGTAGTCATTTTTACCTGAAAGATTAGGCAAATTGTGGTGGACAAGGTGAAGACAGCACTGCTCCTGCCCTCAGAAGCTCAGACCTTAAATACATTTTTTTTTTTTTTTATCCTCACCCGAGGACTTTTTCCATTTTTTGTTCAGATAGAGTGGGAGGGAGAGAGAGAGAGAAACATCGACGTGAAAGGGACACATCGAGTGGCTGCCTCCTGCACGACCCAACCAGGGGCCGGGGACAAATTGCAACCGAGGTGCGTGCCCTTAGCGGGAACCGAACCCGGGTCTCTCTGGACCGCAGGCCGACGCTCTAACCGCTGAGCCAAACCGGCCAGGGCTCAGACCTACTTATAAATATGATTCTCTTCACAGCATCTCTTTGAGTTATTTTTCCAGTGGAATAATATTGTCTTTCTTTCACTCGCTTCCCTGCCCCACCCCCCTAACCCACCCAAGAGCCCTTTCAGGAAAAAAAACAAACACACGCATTAGTAATGGACCTGGCTTAATGGAGGGCAGTCTCCTAACACAATGTACAGGTAACTCACCCTGAAGCCAACCTATCTCAGTCTTCTTCTGTAAAAAAAAAAATCAATCATCATATCCCAGTCACTGATTTAGTTAAGGAAAGGAGACAGCTTTGGACAAAATATAAAGGAGACTGTCTCGTGGGTCTATTTAGACATATACTGCTCCATAATTTACAACTGAAAAGCTTTCTAAAAGAGTCAACAAGTTAAAACTCTCACCCCACCCCCAAAAACATGTTGGGGGATGGGGGCAACCATCCTATATCAAATTCACTATATTAATAAACCTGACCTTAGACAGTTTAGCCATTTGGCTTATAAATACTGTCACACACAGGAAAATGCATTCTGTTTGCTAAAGACTGAAATGCTATAGAATAGAACACCTGAAAATTTGTCCTTTCAAGAGAGTTGGTCAGGCCACAAGCATATCCTATCTCACAAGGAACAGACAACACTTCAGAGATTGGAAATAAGTAGAAGAAGAAAGAGAACACAATTGACTGGAAGGTGAGGCTTTCCCCACTGTGGCCACTGAACCCAGCACCTCCATTTCTTTTTTTCTTTTTTTTATTTATTGATTTGAGAGAGAGAGAAACATCAATTTGCTGTTCCACCCATTTATGCATTCATTGGTTCATTCATGTGCCCTAACTGGGGATCGAACCCACAGCCTTGGCATTCTCAGGGGTGGGGAACCTTTTTTCTACCAAGGGCCATTTGGATATTTATAACATCATTTGCAGGTCATACAAAATTATCAACTTGCCCAGCTGGTGTGAGTCAGTGGATTGAGTGTCGTCCCATGGACTGAGAGGTCCTGGTTCGATTCCCGGTCAGGGTTTATGCCTGGGTTTCGGGCTAGATCCCCAGCAGGGAGCGTGCAGGAGGCAGCCAATGGTTGTATCTCTCTCACATCAATGTTTCTATCTCTCTCTCCCTTCCTCTCTCTAAAAAAAAAAAAAAAAAATCAACAAAAACATATTTAAAAAAAATTATCAACTTAAAAATTAGCCTGCTATATTAGGTCAGGCTAATTTGGTGAGTTGTGTGATGTTAGCTGGTATTGATTTCGAGGACTTTATATGGCCCATGGGCCGGATGTTCCCCACCCCTGGAGGTCGGGACAATGCTCTAACCAACTGAGCTACCTGGCAAGGGCAGCACCTCCATTTCTAACCAGACTGGCCTGGCATAATTACTAAGTTTTAAGTATTTAAATTGTTAACCTGAGGAATTAGCTCCAATGCAATTTCCACCAACAGCAACTGATAGTCCAGCTTTTTAGTTTCCCTCAAATAGGAAGAACTGCCTCTATAATCAATTCATTCCATCCTCAGATTTAATTGTGTTTATACATGTGATTAAAAAATAATATATGTGAACATTTCAAAAGACTAGGGAGACATGTAAAAATACACACACACACACACACACACTTGCCATTTGGCACAAATTTTACTTTAAAATAGCAAAAGTAAATTCATTCTGTGGCATCCCAGTTAATGTGCTTTGCTCTTGGCATTGCCATTTTGAAAAAGGTCAAGGATCCTCAGCCATTAGTCATCTAGAAACCTGAGTGAAGGCCACAGGCAGTTACAGTTTTTAGGAGGGAGTCAGGAACACAGAGTACAATGACCCACTTTAATCTAGTTCAAGTAGCAAGTGCAAAGCACCAACTCTGTGTGTACATTGTGATAACACCAAAACGTGCTGTTCCAATCCCATGCTCCTAGATTTAAGACCCTACAGGCCTCATCCACAAATCATTTCTTACCCTGTCCTAACTCGGGATAGTATAGGACACTGTATGTGCACACTCAAAACCAAAATTAAAAACCACAGTGACTCATACTGAAAACTTTCAAAACCCTTTAAGGGCAATGCAAAATTCTTTTTGCTAGGACATGTCTGTCCATTTGAGATAACAAAGCTAAAACACACACAAATAATACATGCTCACTAAATTCTTTTATTCATTGAGATTAGGAGATTATGCAGCCAGTGAAACAAAACAAGATTCTGCCAGAGTCAAGAGATAACTAAAGGGCAACTAGCATGCTGGGGATGAGAGAGTTAAAAGTGTCACTGCTGTCCAAAGCTATATGCTCCACAAGTCTTGGTATGCAGCTTATCTGAAAGGTAGAGTATGAGTCACAACCTTTGACTCCTTTAAAACCTGAATGACTGGTCCTAGTCTTTGTCCCCACTTCCTTCAACTCCTGTTCAAATCTGACATCTGTGAAAGAAGAGGAGATTCTGAGCATGCAAGGTTCAGTCAAGAACTCTGCTACCTACATGTCCATTGGCAATTATGGTCTTTCCTCCATCTCCTGCTGTAGCAGAAACAGATGAATGTATAAGCAAGGGTGTCTTATAGATACTAGTAGTTTTCAAATGTATGTTGACACTGTTGTGCGTAATAAAAATAAAAATTTATTCTAAAACATGACAAATTCATTGTATCTTTTGTTCTTATACATTCTTAATCAACTAATAATGAAAAGACTCACTATTATTATTTGAAGGTCTTTATGCTGAAAAAGTTGACAATCACTGTTCTACAGCAGAATGTAATGAATGAGTTAGAGGTATAAATACCTAAACATAAAATGAAGTGGAATAGATAAAATAAGACAATATGTTTACTTATAAAGAAAACTACCAAAAACTAGGATGTGGTTTAAAAAAAAAAATCTAGATATACAAGTAAGCTAACATCAATCAATAGTCATTTTATAAAGAATAATAGCACAGGTGGTGTGGCTCAGCAGTTGAGCATCGACCCATGCAACAAGAGGTCGTCAGTTGGATTCCCGGTCAGGGCACATGCCCATGTTGTGGGCCAAGTCCCCAGTGGGGGGCATGCAGGAGGCGGTCAATCAATGTTCTCTCTCATCAATGTTTCTATCTCCCTCTCCCTTCCTCTCTCTAAAATCAATAAAAAAAAAATTTTTTTTAAGAATAATAAACAACAAAGTATTAACAGAATTTAGGACCCAGGAAAATCACAAACTTGTAACCACTTAATAACACTGCTTTAAAATATGTTTAAAACTGACAATTACAAGGAAAATCGACAAATTTACAATTATTATAGGAGATTTCAACATACACAAATCATAAACTGAGAGTTCAAACAGACAAAATGGTAAGGCTATAAAAGTTTGATCAGCCCTGGTCGGTTTGGCTCAGCGGTAGATCATCAGCCCGCGGACCAGTGAGTCTTGAGTTTGATTCTGGCCAAGGGCACGTACCTCGGTTGCAGTTCGTCCCCGGCCCTGGTTGGGGTCGTGTGGGAGACAACCAGTCGATGTGTCCCTCTCACATCAATGTTTCTCTCTCTCTCTCTTTCTCTCCCTCTCTCTCTGAAGATAAATAGAAAAACATCCTCAGGTGAGGATTTAATAAAATAAAATAAAAATTAAATTAAAATAATTAAAAAAAAGTTTTGATCAGTAAGCCCTGGCTGGTTTGGCTCAGCAGTTAGAGCATCGGCCTGTGGACCAAAGAGTCTCAGGTTTGATTCTGGTCAAGGGCACGTGCCTCGGTTACGGTTCAATCCTGGCCCTGGTTGGGGTTGTGCGGGTGGCAACCAATCTATGTGTCTCTCTCGCATAGATGTTTCTCTCTCTCTCTCCCTCCCTCCCACTTTATCTTAAAATCAATGGAAAAATATCCTCGGGTGAGGATAAAACAACAACAACAACAAAAAATTTGATCAGTAATATCTATATGTTGACCTAATTGGTATAAAAAGAGCCCTATACCCAAAAATAAAAAAGAATATACTTTCTTTTCAAGCATGTATTGTACACTTACCAAAGCAGATCACTTATTATGTCACAAAATAATTTCCAAGAGTTGATATTATACCAACCATTGTCTTTTGAGCACAATGCAATTGATCATAGAAGTATAACAATAAAAAGATAGTAAAAAGAATTCTGAAATCTTTATAATGCACTCCTAAACAATGCATATGGTTAAAGAGGAATTTACAACCAAAATTGCAAAATATTTAGGACTGAACAACTATTAAATTACCTATAGCTGTTTTCAAACTTGTAGTAGGACTTGGAGCAAAATTAAGAGCCTAAAATATATTTATTTAAAAACAAGAAAGACTACCGCGGGGGAACCCAGGCGGAGCGGGGGTACCGGGAGACGCCCCCACGGTGGGGGAACCCAGGCGGAGCGGGGGTGCCGGGCGACCCCCCCCACCGCAGGGAACCCAGGCGGAGCGGAGGAGCCGGGAGACGCCCCCACCGCGGGGGAGCCCAGGAGGGGCGGGGGGAGCCGCGACTCCGCCACCACGGGGGAACCCAGGCGGAGCGGGGGAGCCGCGACTCCGCCACCACGGGGGAACCCAGGCGGAGCGGGGGAGCCGCGACTCCGCCACCACGGGGGAACCCAGGCGGAGCGGGGGAGCCGGGTGACCCCCCCACCGCGGGGGAACCCAGGCAGAGCAGGGGGAGCCGGGAGACGCCCCCACCACGGGGGAGCCCAGGCGGAGCGGGGGAGCTGCGACCCCCCTCACCAACGGAGGAAGCCAGCAACACACAGGAGAACTGAGCAAACTGAACAACGAAATTGACCCAGAGACATGGAGGGTGGAGTATGGGATGACGGGCCTCAGAGGAGGGGGGGAGGCGGGGGAAAGAGATAAATCACAGAGCCTATGTGCATGGGTGCATAACCAATGGACATGGACAACAGGGATGGGAGGAGGAGAAGGGGAGGGGGAGGAGGGTGTCAATGGGGAAAAAAAAAGGAAAAACATCTGTAACAAAAACAAATTAATAATAAAATAAATTATAAAAAAAACAAAACAAAAAGACTAAATATAAAGCTTGAAATATTGAAAAATATCAGGTAATAAACTTAAGGAAATAGTAAATAGGAGAGAAAGATTTAATAAAATAGATCTTTGGAGAAAAATTAATAAAACATAAATCTCTAAAAGTGATATGAAGAAAAAAGGCAGAAATAACACTGAACAAAAAAGGATAGATGAAATAGATAACTTTCTAGAAAAGTGTCAAATTATCGAAGTTGACTCAAAATTCATTCAATGCCTTTATTAAATGATAAAAGGAAACTGAATGAGTAATGAATTCCTTTCTCCAAAAGATACCAGACCTAGAGAGTTTTAGATACAAGTTTTGCCAAATGTTCAAGAACAGATCATCGTTATCTTATATAAATTGTTTAAAAGACTAGAAAAAGATCTTATTTTATGAGGCCAAAATAACTTTGATACCAAAACTGGGTAAAAACAGAATGAACAAAAGAAAATTATAGATCAAGATCCCTCGTGAACAAAGAAAAATCCTTTAAAAATTAGCAAACTGAATTTAGCACTGTATCTTCTATTTTATTTTTTTTTTATCCCTCACCCGAGGATATTTTTCTACTTATTATCAGATAGAGTGGGAGGAAGGGAAAGAGAGAGACAGAGAGAAACATCGATGTGATAGAGCCACATCGACTGGTTGCTTCCCGCACAACCCAACCAGGGCTGGGGACAAACCGCATCCAAGGTACAAGGTACGTGCCTTTGACCAGAATCAAACCTGCGACTCATTGGTCTGTGCACCAACGTTCTAACCGCTGAGCCAAACTGGCCAGGGCTGTATCTTCTATTTTAAATAGCAACCAAGTAGGGCTTATCCTAGAAATTCAAAGATCAGAAAACTTATATTCATGTAGTAGAGCAGGGACCATCTTACAGAGTAAGATGGATTTAAAAAATGCATGATCATCTCAAAAGATACAGAAAGAATAGTAAATGAAAATAAGCAATTATGGTTTTATTTGTTGTTGTTTTTTTAAGGTCTTACCATAGGAGACAATATATTAGGTAAATTTTTCTGTGAGAAAAGCTTTAAAAAGTAACTGAGTTTATTTGAAGAAAATAGTTGAGGAACGGAATAGACTGCAAAGCTAAGGAAGAAAGCTAATAGTCACAAAAATGTCTTTTCACGTACATTATCTCACTCACATAAGCCTCACACCAACTATTACATATTAAGAAGAGATTCTTACAATGAAGAGTGAGAAAGAGTCTTAGCAGCCAGAATGAGAACCAACCTAGGAGTGAGACAGTTCAGGATCTGAATCCTACATCTGCCATTTATGTACTGCGTAACTTTCAACAAGTTGCTGAGCTCCTCTGAGTCTTAGCTTCCTCATCTTCACGATAAGGTGGATAAATAACACAATGTAAAATAACCAGCTCATAAAAGGTACTCAAGAAATGGAGTTATTTGCTCTGGCTGGTGTTGCTAAGTGGTTAGAGCATCAGCCCAAGCACCTAAGAGTCTCGGGTTTGAATCCCAGTCAAGGTTCAACCTTGGCCCTGGTCAGAGCACGTGTGGAAGGCAACCAATTGATGTGTCTCTCTCCCTCCCTCCCTTCCACTCCTTCTAAAAAAAAATCAATGGAAAAAATATACTCAGGTGATGATTAACAAACAAAAAAGAAATGGAGCTATTTTTCTGTTTTTGTTTTGTTTGTTTGGGTTTTTTTGTTGTTGTTGTTTTGATTTTTGCTTCTACTAAGGAAAGAACAATGAAGATTTTCAATTGCTGTGGAAAAATATTTAAACCTTGAGAACTTAATTTGGGACTAGACCTATGTCAAGGTAATAATTAAAGAAATACTTGTGGGCCCTGGCTGGTTTGGCTCAGCGGTTAGAGCGTCGGCCTGCGGTCCAGAGAGACCCAGGTTCGGTTCCCTCTAAAAGAAATACTTGTGGTCTAATTGTAGTGTCTCTTCATTTTTGCAGGGCAGGGTTGGGGCAGCCAATGACCTCAATTCATCTATAAAATAAAGCAGTTGGATTAAATAATCTCTATAACCCCTTTTAACTTTAAAATGTTAGGCCCTGGCCAGGGAGCTCAGTTGGTTAGAGCCTTGTCCTGATAAGCCAAGGTTGTGGGTTAAATCTCCAGTCAGGGCACATACAAGAAGCTACCAATGAATGTATAAATAAGTGGAACAACAAATCAATGTTTCTCTCTCTCTCTCTCTCTCTCTCTCTCTCTCTCATCAATCAATCAAAAAAATATTTGAAATGTTATGACTTTAACTTCTTACAGTTTAAGAGTTGCAAGACACTGCAGTACATATTCCTTCTTTGGAAATAGGAAAAATGTAAACTATTATCCTCTAGGAGTGGTATAAAGTTAGTACTGCCTACCCAGCTGGTTTGGCTCAGTGGATTGAGCATCATTCCATGGACTGAGAGGTCCCGGTTTGATTCCCGGTTAGGGCACAAGCCCAGGTTTCGGGCTCAATTCCTGGGGCGGGGCATACAGGAGGCAGCCGATTAATGTTTCTTTCTCACATCAATGTTTCTATCTCTCTCTCCCTTCCTCTCTCTCTAAAAAATCAATATATAAAAAAGTTAGTGCTGCCTGGAGAGAGAGGAATGGACTACACGACTTCTTGAAAGGTCAGACTGTAGAAAGAGCATGGACTTGGAAGCCAGGAAACCACCATGAAGATACATGTCCTACCACTAATAAACTGAACACATTTGGGTGAGTTAAAGTTTGTCGAATCTCAGTTTTCTTATCTGTAAAATGTGACATATTAATCCCTTGAAGTTGGTGTACTCAGAATTATATGTAAAAATGAAAATATATAAATACCTGGCCCAATAATATGTACTCAATAAATGTGAGTTCCCTTGTCCCCTTGAGTTCCTTTTAATCATGTGATTTTGATTACTCTGTAGACAATGGAAACTAAAGTATTACATGGTTAAAGTTTGATTTGTTTATTTATTAATCATGAAGGGTATACAAAGTAAACTAAGGATTAAATTTCTGCCAACCTGTTCTGCAGGTTAATAAAATGACTCAGAGTTCACTATTGAAAAGACTCAATACTTAACACACCACTTTTGTTTGAGAAAGTCTGTGAAAAACAGTAGTACTCATGTATGTTTAATGTGGCAAGTTCAAGGTTAACTATTTAAAGTTTAGAGTGCTTACTCTGGGTCACAAATGCAGCAAGTCACCTGGCAGATCTGAATGATTATCTCACAGAAACTTGGTTATCTGTATTAAGAGACAAAAATCTCTTAAGATAGCCAATGGAAAGGAACACAAAAAAACTCATGTAAAAAAACAAACAAACAAAAACAGCCCTGGCTGGTTTTTTCAGTGGTTAAAGCATCAGCCCAAGGACCAAAGTGTCACAGTGTACATGCCCTCGATTCCTGGTCGAGGGCACGTACCTGGGTTCCAGGTTTGATCCTTGGACCCGGTTCAGGGCACGTGCAGGATGCAATCAATGTCTCTCTCTTATATCTATGTTTCTCTCCCCACCCTTCCACTCTCTCTAAAAATCAATGAGAAAAAATATCCTTGGGTGGTGAGGATTAACAACAACAACAAAAAACATGAGAATCACACATTAGCCCCAACAAAGTGCATTGAGTGGTATGATCAAAGAATTAATTCTAAAAAAAGATATTCTGGGCACTTTCACAGAGAAGAATATCTAAAAATACAAATTTCATCACAAATTATTTTGAGTGTTAAAGATCTTAAGCAAAGAAAAAGCTAAATATAAAGACTGGTGTTCTAAAAATACATTACTGCCCAGCCAGTGTGGCTCAGTGGGCTGAGCGTCGTCCCATGGACTGAGAGGTCCTGGTTCAATTCCCGGTCAGGGCACATGCCCATTAGGGGAGGTGCAGGAGGCAGCCAATTGATGTTTCTCTCTCACACTGATGTTTCTATCTCTCTTTCCCTTCCTCTCTCTCTCTAAAAATCAATGAAAACATATTTTAAAAAATAAATAAGTAAAATAAAAATACACTACTAGTTTAAGTCAAAAGAGATATAAATTAAATGTAAACATGTTTTAAACCTTTCCAAATTTCTTCTTTGTACATGAATACCAATCAAAGTAAAATCACACAAATATATACTGTAACTGTGCTTACCTAATAAAGTTTAAGGGTTAAAACAAGGTAATTTTTTAGAAAATATGATTATCGGCAATCATGTAGATTGCCAATAGTATATACTCCCTTTCACAGAGTATTTTAAGAACATTATTTTATTCAATAAGCCTAGACATTACATATGTTTCAAAAATAGTCTAAGTGTTGAATCAATCCAAGTTTTGATGACTTTAAGCAGACTGAGTTCAAGCAGCACTGCGACAGAAAGGGGCAATACTTACAGTTCTAAATAAATCTGTCATTTGCCTGCCAACAGACAAAGAGTATTATGCCCTTTTTGAAGAGTTCATACCACAAAATTACTTCACAAGTGACGCCTTTTGATATGTTCAGATGCTGAACACGCTTGGCTCTGATCCAAGAACTGCCTTCCTTATCCATTTCTGCTCCATTGCAGAAATAAAAATAAAATTGCACTGTATACTGCAATAGCAATTTTTCCAAGGCAAATAGTTTGCCATAAACATATTTTATCTGTAAGGAATCAATCTGACGCAAATCCACACTGACAGAAAATTAATCTGGTCAGTTTGACAGCTTCCTCTCCTTCACCAGCACCTATTTCATCCTATATTCAGCCATGAATCTTCCTGAAAAGACACTTTCACCTTTTCATTCTACTGCTCGAGAACTGCAAAGCTCCTGTGTTGCCCAATTCCAAATTCTTCTGCCTGGCTTTCAAGGGCCTTCATCACCTGGCCCAATCTACCTATTTAAGCTTAGTTCCTACCACTCCCAACATGGCTGATCCTCTCCTCATAGGCCCACATGACTGGCTCATGCCATTCATTCCACAGGAGTGTTTTCCTTTCTCTCCACAACTGTCCCCACCCAAAGCATCTTCCTTTCCCCTACATCTAACATTCCAAGTCCCACTTCTTACATGAAGCCTCTTTCCACTATTCCTCCCCACGACCATAGCACTCTTTCTCTGAATTCCTATTACAAAGTTAGTCTGGATTACAGCTCTTTAATATGAAAACCTTAAAGCATTGTGTGTGTGCGCGCGCGCGCACGCGCGCGCGTGCGTGTGTGTGTGTGTGTGTGTGTGTGTGAATCCTCAGCCGAGGATATTTTTCCATTGATTTTTATATAGACTGGAAGGGAGGGAGGAAGAGAGAGAGAAACATCGATGTGAAAGAAACACACCAATTGGTTTTCTCCCGCACGACCCCAGCCAGGGCCAGGGATTAAACCTGCAACCCAGGTACGTGCCCTTGACTGAGAATTGAACCCGAGACCCTTTGGTCCATGGGCCAATTCTCTGACTGCTGAGCCAAACCAGCCAGGGCTCTTAAAGCATTTTTGTAATAATCTCTCTATGGTAGCAGTTTTCCACCTTTTTCCTCTATGATACATAGAATAAAATTCACATATGAGACATACCCCCAGAGGCGTACCTGGGATTATGCACAATTTCCAGCCACTACAGCTGTATTTCCACTAATTTCTCTCCCACTAAAGAAAGCATAATAAAAGCCAGTGAACATACTTTACTTCAGTAAAAGTTAAAAGAAAAAAAAATACCTAGAGATAAAAAATGAGAGGGATGTTATTATAAAAGTGACCCTGAATATGCTCAATTTACTTTTTTAGAAAAGTAAAGCATTCGCAAACTTTGGTACTTTATTACTATTAACAAATAACCTGTAATATGTCTTACCAGTGATCATTCATAATACACAGTTAAGAACTGCTACTCTATGTAGCACTTAGCGAGTTAAACACATAGAAAGTAATTAATAAATATTTAATTAACCAGTCAGTGTGTCTAGCCCATTAATCAATCAATTGCACAGAAATACTACTGCTGTTGCCTGATGATGATTGATGACAATGCTGCAAAATGCAAACCTGGAGTACAGTAGTTGAATCTCCTGCTAACAGTCTCTAAAGAAACAAATGACCTCTTATAGGGTGAGTTTAACCAATATTTTAATAGTATAGTACTCCTGAAGTCTGAAGATTGAGGCAATTTCTATGGTAATTGCCATGCAATACTACACTTTTTGAGCAACAGTAGCTATTAACGCAATCTTGGGTAAAATTAGTAAATTGTAAACTCTATCTGCCAGTGTAGTCAGGGATCAGATAACTTTTACTCCTCCAAGATAAAGCCTTCCTGTGACAATGCAAGTCTTGCTCTATATAACAATGGTTCTCGTTTTTACAATAAGGAATCGCTCAAGCACTGGAAGTCCCTCAACAACAGTTACAACTCAACTATATGATATTTAACTGATATTAAACCAGCCTCCAATATTCCAAAATGCCCTAATTGCTAGTCGCACAAATAGACAATGATTTGATTTGAGAACCTCAATTCCTGAAAATGTCAAAAATTCTGAAAATGTCATATCCTTCCCTAAAAAATATATAAATATATATCAGGTTGCTTAAGTATACATTTATCTATAGACCACAAGTCTTCTGTTTTCTCTAGCCCTGACATCCTAACATTCTAGGAGTGGAGATTGATCTAAGAATAAATGTTTAAAACTTATTTTATTCTTTAGTGTTGCCAAAGCATACACTATTTAGAAATCCTTGTGAAACTGGATGACAGAGGAGGCTTCAGTCTATCATGCCCTGGAAACTTTCAAACATCAACCAAACAGCCCAAAAGAATGTCCTACTCAACAGTTCCAAGGATGTCATTAATTGCTTCCATCTGCTTCCCCCTCTCCCTCCTAGTCAGGGCATCTACTGAAGTTATTTTCTGCTTCATTTTGCACTCTAAAGAAAAGCATTAACAACTATCGTGTTTTAAATTGCAGAATTTTTATATGCCCCAAAATTTGTTTGACAACCACAGCCATACTGTTTTTGTACTCTAGGCTATTTTCAAGTAACATTTCAGAGTACAGCATATTAAGTTACATACTTTTAAAACACTGCTCAGTAAATTTTTCAGTTATCATAACACACTATTTCCCCCTGACTCTCCAAGGAGACTAGGGTTTTCACTATGGTATGATAAAGGTTAAAAGCCTCTAAATGGTTTCATCCATTGATCTTTACCAAAAAATCAATGGTTTCCTTAAAAGTTGCATACTGATGACTTACTAATTCTGTCATTTTTTTCTACATTTGTTGGTTAGAAGTCCCCTCATCAACTAGAGCTACTAGGCTACAATGAAATAAAGTCTGTACAGAAAAGGCAGGGTAGTGACAAACTTGTTTTTCTTATGATGAGAACTTTTAAGATCCCTATGCAACTTTCAAATCTAGAATACAGTATTGTTAACTATAGTCACATTACATATTACACATTACATTACATCCCCAGGACTTATCTATCTTATAACTAGAAGCCTGTACATTTTTATCACCTTCACACATTTCACCCACCCCCAACCCCTCACCTCTGGTATCTGCCAATCTGTACCTATGAGTTTGGGTTCATTTTTATTTAAGATTCCACAATAAGTGAGATCATACAGTATGTGTCTTTTCTCTGACTGATTTCACTCAGCATAATGTCCTCAAGGTCCATCCATGTTGTTGCAAATGGCAGGATTTGCTTCATTTTTATGGCTGAATATATATATTCTTTATCCATTCATTCATTCATGGACCACTTAGGTTGTGCCCATGTTTTGGCTATTGTAAATAATGCTGCAATTAACATGGAGGTGCAGATATCTTTTTGAGATAGTTATTTCATTTCCTTTGGATAAATACCCAAAAGTGGAATTGCTGAATTATATGGTAGTTCTATTTTTAATTTTTTGAGGAACCTTTGGAAAGGCAGGATATATGCTTAATTCTTTATTTTTTTAATTAATTTATTTTTGTTACAGATGTTTCTCCTTTTTCCTAATTCTTTTCTTTAAATTACCAATTACCAGAGTAAGGGGTTGGTGTCCTAGTTACTACCAAGGGTAATCAATTAAGTTTTGTTTTGTTTTCAAGTTACCTACTTTTTAAAAGGTGTTATCACACCCAGCTGGTGTGGCTCAGTGGCTGAGCATCGATCCATGCACCAAGAGGTCGCTGGTTCGATTCCTGGTCAGGGCACATGCCCAGGTTGTGGGCCTGATCCCCAGTGGGGGGCACGCAGGAGGTGGCCAATCAATGTTCTCTCTCATTGATGTTTCTATCTCTCTCTCCCTCTCCTTTCCTCTCTCTCTAAAATCAATAAAGAAATAGTACTTTTTTAAATAAATAAATAAATAAATAAAAGATGTTATCACAACTAGAGCACACTCCTTAATTTTTCTAAATTCACAAGGAAGCCTATGAGAGTACATTGCATATTTAATGGGGATATCTCTGGGAGTGGGCAGAAATGAGTTTACTAAAGAAATTCATTTACTAATGAAATGATATTCACAGACTTGAATGTTGACGTTGAGAAAACTTTCTGTAGGATCATCTAGTCCAACTTACCCTCTTGACGTTAAAATCCCCTGTACACTATCAAACCATGCTCTGTACCTTCCAGGGGGTAAGGGGCAAACTGGTACAAACTGGAGCTGTGTTTTTAATGTAAGGTAAATGCAAGTTTAATTAAAATATGTTTACTGACAGCATAGGATTGCTCTTAATATTACTACGCTGATGGAATGGCACGTAAACCAAGTAGGCTTATATTGGTTAGCGCTAGAAGAAACCTGGGAGGTCACCAACACCAGTGCAAGCAAGTCAAAAAAGATACTCCCACAACACAAAACAGGCTCTACAAAAAACAGATGCTTCTGGTACCTTAGTTACTGACACATGAACATTTGGCAGAATTAACAGAAATAGTTCTGTAGAAAAACCCACTCAAGTAAGTTAGAAATATCAAGACATCAATATGGGTGAAAATTTGCATCTGTTCAATGAAAATGATAGAACATAAGGAGGACAAAAATAAATACTTTTTATTGTATTTAAAATTGTAATATATAACATACATACAGAAAATGCACAAAACACATGTATAATAAATAATTATTAAAAAAAAAAAAAAAACAGCCCTGGCCGGTTTGGCTCAGCAGTTAGAGCATCAGCCTGCGGTTCGGAGAGACCCAGGTTCGGTTCCCGCTAAGGGCACGTACCTCGGTTGCAGTTTGTCCCCAGCCCTGGTTGGGGTCGTGTGGGAGACAGCCACTCGATGTGTCCCTTTCACGTCGATATTTCTCTCTCTCTCTCTCTTCCTCTCTCTCCCTCCCACTCTATCTGAACAAAAAAATGGAAAAATGTCCTTGGGTGAGGATAAAAAAAAAAACAACCACCACCCAACACTATAAGTCAAAACAACTCAACACTGTAAGTCAAGAAATAAAACATTACCACTTTATTTTTTTTTTATCCTCACCCAAGGACATTGTTTTGCATTTATCTTCAGATAGAGCAGGAGGGAGAGAGAGCGGAAGAGAGAGAGAAACATCGACGAGAGAAACATCAATGTGAGAGAGACACATCAAGTGGCTGTCTATGTGCTTCTCCCCTATGTGCTATGGCCCCTATGTGCTTCTCCCTGTGTATAACCCTTTCTACTTCCCAGAGGCACCACTACCCTGACTTTTATGATCGTTATTTCCTTACTCATCATTATCATTTTACCAAATAAACAGACATCCCTAACAACACTGTTTATTTCTACAATGTTTCTGAACTTTAAATAAATGGAATCTATCTAGCTATCAATTATTCACTCATATCCCTCAATTGTTTTTGAGATTCATTCTTTTTTTCTAATTGAAGTGAAATTCATTTAATATAAAATTAACCATTTTAAAGTAAAAATTTCCCATTCCTTTATTACTGACTAATATTCCAATTTTTGACTACACCATGATTGTTTTCATCCATTCAACTGTACATAAACCAGTGAGGTCATCATGAACACTGTTAATATCAATATTTTTGTATATGGATCCTAGTGTGCATGGGCATAAGTTTCTCTAGGGAACATACCTGAGAGTGGAATTTCCTATCTTCTACTTTATTAATGCCAAACTTCTTTCTCAAAGTGGCTGCACCAATTTACAATTCCCAACAGCAGTATATGAGAATTACAATTGCTCCACATCCTCATCAACAACTAATATTATCAAACTTCTTAATTTAGGGGCTTATAATGGAATAAATTTCATTTCTCTGATGACTGATGAGATAGAGTACCTTTTCATAGGTTTATTGGCCATTTGTATTTCTTCTCTTTTGAAGAGCCTATTCAAATCCTTTGCCCCCTTTTTTATAACTGAATATTTATCTCATTCTTATTTACTTGTAGAGGTTCTACTTTAAAACAAAAACAACTGTTATGAGTTCTGGCCAGTGTGACGTCATCCTGTGCACCAAAAAGTTGCCAGCTCAATTTCGGTCAGGGCACATACAAGAATCAATCAATGAATGCATTAAAAGTAGAACAACAAATCTGTCTCTCTCTCTCCCAAATAAAAAATAATAATAATAAATAAAAATAAACATTAAATATAAAATGCAGTGGTCTTTAAATAATAATAATGTTTAAACTGCCTAACACCAATGAATAAAATCAACAGTAGAAAACCTAAGTGCTAAAAAATGAAAAATTGAAATTTCAATTATAACACAGTCTTATAAAAAAAAAAAAAAAATTTACTCCTGGATTAGTTACTTTTCTTTCCTAAGAAGAGGATTATTCTGCTTAGCAATAAAGTAATATTTTAATTACTCACTTAATAAATGCTGGTGGCATATCTCTCTTCAAAATCTGATCCTCGGTGGTTTGAACAGTCTCTTTTCCAACCTACAGAGGAAAAAGAGTCACAATTCAAATATAAAGTCTCAGATTTTTAAAACTATTACTTAAACATATTTAAAACATACACTTCGTAATAACTAGATTAAAAGAAAAGTTCTGGATATGTTGAAATTATCAAGAGTTCTCCCACAAATGCTTCTACAACATACTTGGATAACAATATGAAGTACAAACATGATGCATTAACCCTTCTCCAGAGTAATTAATTTAAGGAATCATTGAGCACAGAGGAAAAAAAAGAAAAAGAAAAATTCATCATTGAAAATATATGTGTGTGATGTTTGCATGTTTAACTGACAAACTGTTTTTTCTCTAAAAAAGCACATGAAGTACCTGAATCAAGTTGGATAGGCTAAAATGTCTATAGAGAAAAAAATTGTTACTGAACTGGGAAAAATATGTGAAGAACTTATGACCCTAAAATTAGAAACCACACATGAAAATAATACAACTTCACTAGTAATCAACAATTTTTTTCATCTAATAGAGCAACTTAAAAAGAAAAAATATATAATGCTAAATGCTGCAATGGAATAGTTTTACACCCTGCTGGTAGCAATATAAATTGGTATATTCTCTTTAGAAAATCATTTGTTAGTGTGTGTTAAGAGACATAAAAAATGTCATACCTGGGAGTTCCACTTATGAGAATATACCCTATAAGTAATGATATCAAATGTGGTAATAGCAATATTAAAAGTATTCGCTATCACGTTAGTTATGAAAGCTAAAACATTTTAAAAATAACTTATCCAACTATGAGGAACACTTAAGTAAATTAAGATATATCTTTAGATTGAGTACTATAGGGCTATTAAAACAATGGTTATAAAGACTCAGCACTAAGGGAAATTATATGGCATTATATTTCATTTAAAAGGAAGAATAAGCGCAGCCAGTGTGGCTCAGTGGATTGAGTGCAGTCCCGTGCACTGAGAGGCTGCTGGTTTGATTTCCAGCCAAGGCACATAACGGGTTGTGGGCTCAATCCCCAGTGGAAGGCGTACAGGAGGCAGCTGATTGATGTTCCATCCTCACATCTCTCTCTCTTCCTCTCCCTTCCTATCTCTCGCTAAAATCAATAAAAATATGTATTTAAAACACACACACACACACACAAACTAACACTAAAATGTTACTCTGGGTTGCTTAGGTACAACTATTTCCTACCTAACAATTTTAGTAATCATGTCATTTTATTAAATCTTCTAAATGGTAGTGGCCAAAAGTTTAAAAATATTGAAATATTAAAAGTCACACTAACTAGATTCTGTGTATGTGCATATGTATTTGTTATATCACAACTGGTACACATACTCACCTTCAAAATTATTCCTATGTAGGGCTTAGATGTCAATTTTTCTTTCATTATATCACATATTGTAAAATATTATAGAAGTAAATTTTAATAGAGTGAATAGTGAACTTCTATCAATATAAAGTTACCTAAGAGTGTTAAATCATAAATATAAACCCAACTTTAGTGCAGAAATCTGTGAAGTTTTCTATACTCAGAACAGAAAGTATCTCAATCCTACTATTTAACCATGTAACTTTTGATTGAGTTTAAAGAAGGAAATGAATTTTTAAAATCCCTAAATGCACAGTAAAACGGCTAAAGAAAATAATACAATAAACTTCTCATCAAATACAAGCCATGCATAAGTTAATGAATACAAGTTTTTTCTCTCAAGTTAATAGCTCAGAAAGAGCAACACACATATACCACTGTGTAACAGCCACTGCTTTTGTAGACAATAGACTGTCTGTATCATAATAAAAGCCTTTTAAATCAGCAGCTGGTTCAGTAGAGTTTTTCAGATCAAAACATGACAGCATATTTCCAGATGCATTGTTCACCATATTTCCCAAGTAAAATCAACCATTCAAAAAGCTGTGGGCCATGATTTCATGAAGTAAAAGACGATGTTCAGCAACAAAGTCACTAGTTCATACTAAGTATAAAGGGCCTAGAAGGATATTTAGATCCATGGAGAGTCCTTTTATTTTAGACACACATACATATACACCAAGAGAGGGAGGGGGGAAAGGATGGAGGGAAAGAGAGAGAAGGAGAGGGAGGGAGAATGAATTCTTCTTACATTTTCTTAAGAAGGTCAGTTTTATTAAACATTCATCAGGCACTGTTCTAGGTACTGGGAATAGAGCAGGGAATAAAAATAAGTTTCCTGCCCTCATGAAACCTATATTCTAGTATGAGTAGACAGAGAGTACACCAGTAAATAAATAAACAAGATCATTCCAGATAATGATAAGGATGATGCTATAATGAGTGGAGTAGAGGGAGCCTACCTTAGAAAGAATAGGCAAAGAAGGCTTCTCTGAGGAAGTAACATCAGAGCTGAGACTCTGAAGCTGAGAAGGAACCACTTATGCAAGAGCTAGAAAAGAACAATCCAGAGGGGGAAGCAAAAAAAAAAAAAAGCCCTATGGCAGGAAAGTTTGGGTATATTCCATGAAGCACAGGAGGACGAAGCTCAGTGAGGAGGATGGTGTGGTGATGATGGGTGAGAAGGCAAAGGCCAGATCACAAAGAGGCTTTTAGGCCCTGTTAAGGTGTTTGAAATCTTTTCTAAGTACTATAAGAAGCAGGAGTGCTAAACAAAAGATTGACAGGATCTGATTTTCTTTTTAAAAGGTCATTTAGCCTGTTATATGGACAAGTGATCTTAGCAGGCAAGGGAAGTAGGGTGACCAGTTAGGAGGCTATTGCAGTCATCCAGGAGAGAGAAGATAGTGATTAAAATAAGACGTGCAAGTAGAAATGGACAATTACTTATTTTGGAAGCAGACAGAAGTATCAGGACTTGCTCTTGGACAGACTGGGGTAGGGGTTGGGGAATAGAAAGAGGTAAAAGAGAAAGAAGAAAAAAAAAAGCCTTTTTCAAAGGCAGGAATGCTAGAAGGCTGATATATGGCAAAGATTTATCATGAAAAGATAAAACAATCATAAGTACACCAAGCAAAACCATTAAAACAAATATTCTGACCACAGTAGAGGTAATTACTAAAAAATGAATTTTATTTAATTACTTTATGTCTCTCTGGTAAGGGTGAGGGTAGGTGGGAAAAGAGAAATAGGTAATAAAAAGATACTCAAGTGACGGGCACTAAATCTGATTTACTATTCTAAGCTGCATTCATATTTACAGTGACAGTATCCACAAACACTCTGATCTTCAATATACTCAGTCTAGAATTAGGTCAGGTACAATGAATGGTCCAGTTTTCAAGGCACAACACATAAAACATGACTATGTAGAATGACTGTCATTTTCACTTAGAGAGCTAATTTTTGGCAATGCTATCCAATAGAACTTTCTGTTATAATGGAAATGTTCTACTTAAATTGTGCTACCCAATACTGTAGCCATCAGCCACAAGTGACTATTGAGCACTTCAAATGTGGCTAGTGCAACTGTGGAACTGAATTATTACTTTTATTTCGTTTCAATTAATTTAAAATTTTTTTATTAAACTTCATTTTTTGTATGCAGTTTTAAGTTCATAGCAAAATTGAGGGGAAGATACAGAGATTTCCCATATACTTCCTACCCCCATACATCAATAGCCTCCCCCATTAAGATCCTCCACCAGAGTGGTATTTGTTACAATTGGTGAACCTGCCATTGACACATCATAATCAGCAAAGTTCATAGTTTACATTATGGTTCACTCTTGGTAGTGTACATTCTATGGGTTTAACAAATATAATAACACGTATCCATCGTAATAGTATCACGCAGAGAATTGCCCTAAAAGTCCTGTGTTGTGCCTATTCATCCCTCCCTGCCCCCAAACCCTTAGCAACTACTGATATTTTTACTATCTTCATAGTTTTGCCTTTTCCAGAATGTCATGTAAGTTGAAATCATTCAGTATATAGCCTTTTCAGATTGGCTTCTCTCAATTAATTTTCATTTAAATTGCCACTTGTGGCTACAGGCTACCATATTAGACAGCTCAGGTCTAGGGGACTTTGTCTCCTAAAACTGATCTTCCTGCCTCCAGACTCCTCCTTCTAATGCACTCTTCCCACAGCTACTAGATTAGCCTTCATTTTTGCCTTTGCTACATGGTATCTTCACAAGAAAAAGGAGCTGGGCCGGAAAAGCAAAAGTTGCCAAGTAGAGAAGAGAGAGATCAGACAGCCCAAGCAGAAAGAGGAGCACAGGCAAAGGCTCTGATATGTTTGAGCACAAGATTGACGTGTCAAGAAAGACTGGCTGGTGTGGCTTCAGCAGAGGACATGAGGCTAGAAAGGAAAGCCTGAGTCAGCCTATGAGGGGCTGTATGCCAAGTGAAGGCAGAGAGAATTATATAACTTAGCCTGTCCATTTATTCAAACGTTATCATCCTCTGTTCTAGATCCTTCCAAATCAGTGTTCACTCACTGAAGTAAGTCAAGAACTTCCAAAGAAGCCAGTTTCTAAAAATACGCAGGACCAGAAAAGCTTGGCAAAGCCTATCTAAGAGAGTCAAAGACAAAGCTTCACATTTTTAAACATTCAACCAGATCATAGGAAATGCACTTCCTCCTCTCTCCCCAACCATCAGACAGAAACAGTTTCTACAGCACCCATCTTTTCCAAATAAAAAGAGAAGAATTAAGAAAGGGATTGATTTACAAAATGCTCCTTGTTAAAGAGCAAGAATCTTCATGGCTTGTAAAAGAACATTATTCCTGGAGGTCAGCCTTAGTATGGAGAAGCACATAATTCCTAAAATAGGCTACAACTCTGCAAACGAGCAGGTCAGTAATAATCTTAACAAATGCTTCTTAAACCTGTTCAGCATCAGGTAATTAAAATACTTGGCTGCTTAAGCCAAATGTTTTTTGCTACATACATATTAAGAGCACATGCATGGGAATTTGGTGACTTGGTTTCTAGTTCCAGCCTAGCTTATAAATGGCAATGGGACTGTAAATAAATCATTTCATTACTCACACTATGTGATCTCTTTAGGTGTCTCCTCACTTGTCTACTGTGGGTTGGCCACGTGTCATTTAGCTCTCTTATAAAGTAAATTCACCTTTAAATTAATCTTTCGTCCTGGCCAGTGTGGCTCAGTTGGTTGGGCATCATCCTGTGCACCAAAAGGTTGCTGGTATGATTCTGGGTCAGAGCACATGCCTGAGTTTCGGGCTCAATCCCCGGTAGGGGGTGTGCAGAAGCCAGCAGATAGATGTTTCGCTCTCACATCGATGTTTCTCTCTCCCTTTCCTTTTCTCTCTAAAAATCAATAAAAATGCATACATATTTTTTAAAACACAGCCCTGGCCAGTTTGGCTCAGCAGTTGGAGCATCAGCCCACGGACCAGAGAGTCCCGGGTTCGGTTCCCGCTAAGGGCACGTACCTCGGTTGCGATTTGTCCCCAGCCCCAGTTGGGGTCGTGTGGGTGGCAGCCACCCGATGTGTCTCTCTCACGTCGATGTTTCTCTCTCTCTCTTCCTCTCTCTCTCTCCTTCCCGCTCTATCTGAAGATGAATGCAAAAATGTTGAGTGAGGATAAAAAAATAAAAAACACAGAAAAGCCCGGCTAGTGTAGCTCAGTTGGTTGAGCATCGACCCATGCACCAAGAGGTTGCTGGTTCAATTCCCAATCAGGGGACATGCCCAAGTTGTGGGCCTGATCCCCTGGGGGGGGGCATGCAGGAAGCGGCCAATTGATGTTCTCTCTCATCAATGCTTCTATCTCTCTCTCCCTCTCCCTTCCTCTCTCTCTAAAAGCAATAAAGAAAAAAATAAAATAAAAACACAGAAAAAAGAATGACAGATAGGTCTTCGTTATAGTCTAAGTTTTGAGCAGGTTTTCCAGGTCAGCATTTAAAAACAAACCTTTCAAAATAATCTAACTTCATAGTAAATATATTTTATTTTTTCCAAACTTTATTCCATTGCTGAAACTCAGAGTTATTGGTTCTATTCACTGCTAAAATTATTTCTCTTTTATTTTCTTCTTCAGAGAATTGCCTCTAACTCTTAAGGCCCAATTCCATTCAATTCAATAAATGGACAGCAAGTGCCAACTATGTGTCCACTAGGTGGTGGGAAGAGAATGAGATAAGAAATAAAGCATCCTTAGACATTAAGCTGAAATAATGGTAGTGAATGAATAAGAGGCCTGGGGGCATTTTTTAGGGGCTTGGCAGGAAGCCCTGTTTCCTTTGAAGAGCTCTTACTTTGTTCAGTAGTTAATTTAAATATCTTTTGTTCAATATGTGACTTTAGTTCAAAATTCTATGTGAGAGGCCTTTTGTCTTCTCCTGTTGTTATTATTACTCCTTTCATCACAATCTACTCGATTTGATTCAGTAATGAGAGAGATTTGGTTTCTTTCCAGAAAAAAAAAAAAAAAAAAGGCTGGTTCAAGTCACTATCCAGACTAAAAAATATGTTAATATAGATGACTCCCTTAGCTAGAATAAGTCTAAGATAACAGGAAGACAAGACACAGCAGGGAGGACTTGTGTTAACAATTTGTACATTAAGTGGTAACTATAGAGCATTATATTAAACAAGTGGAGGGGAGATGGTAATCAACATTAGTTCTTAATGGACAAGAAGATACGAATAATGAAAACTTAAGACAGTTGATCATTGACTGTGACGAGACAAGGGAGTGTGCATCCATCTGCCTGTACTTAGTTTGTCTCAAATCAATGTTTCTTATGGCATTAAGTAGTGGGCTGATCAACCCCTTATACCAAACAGCCATCCTGATATGCAGCTGTGGCTAGTACCATATCTGGGACATACAAGAATAATGCATGTGACCCACCATCAGCAGCACTTTTGATTGTTTTCCTGCAGTGATGATGGACTTGTGATCCATCCACTCCCTCACTGGTACCTTTCGTATCATTCACAGATGATACACCAACGTCAGGTATTTAAAAAGCCATATATCCAGAAAAAGTAGGACTCTTAACCTATTGATTTCCAGCTCATTCACTTAATCAAACACTTATCTAGTACTTTCTATGTGGTAGGCACTGTGTGCAACACAGTGTGTGACAGGGACACAAAACTAAGGGAGACTCAGTCCTTGCCCTTCCTAGACAAGAAAGTGCTAAAACAAATCGTTATACCGGATGTAGCACATGCTATAACAGAGTTATGTGCAAGTTTGAGTTCTGCATCAGTGAGGTAGAGGAGGTTTCATGGAAGAAAGGATATTCTAGGAAGGTTGATAAGAGTGCTCCAGGAGGAATGGGATTCATGGAAGAAAGGAGAGCTTTCCAGTAGTGGGGCAGCATATGTGAAAGCATGGCCAGTTCAGGGAAGACAGGTCCACATGGCTGGAACACAGCCATGTGTCCTGAAGAGGAGGTGAGGAGAGAAAACTGGAGAAGCAGTAAGGGGCCAAAGGAGGGAGAGCCTTGTATGCAATGGGCTTAAGTGTTATTCTCTAAGTGATAGGGGGAAGGCACCGAAAAGGAATAGAACCACAGCTGTTTAATGATCATTCACCTTACTAACTACAGATAAGAGGTTTTCTTACAGACCCTGGGAAACTGGAGGATGTGTTGCAAGAAGAAAAACAGGGCTGTAAAAAAACAAGACACCTCAGGGCCCAGGTGGGTCCATTACTCAGAAAATACATTTTGAATGGATAAAAGACTTAAATGTGACTCGTGAATCCATAAAAATCCTAGAAGAAAATGTAGGCAACAAAATTTCGGACATCATACGCAGCAGAATCTTCACTGATACATCACCTAAGGCAACAGAAACAAAGGGAAAAATGAACACATGGGACTACATCAAACTCAAAAGCTTCTGCACAGCAAAAGAAACAACCATCAAAACAGAAAGGGAACCCAGTGTATGGGAGAGCATAATTGCCAATGACACATCAGATAAGGGGTTAATCTCCAAAATATAGAGTGCTCATACAACTCAACAAAAGGAAGACAAAGAACCCAATTAAAAAATGGGCAGAGGAACTAAACAGACACCTCTCCAAACAGGACATACAAATGGCCAAGAGACATATGAAGAAATGCTCAACATCACTAATCATCAGAGAGATGCAAATTAAAACAACAATGAGGTATCACCTCACACCTGTCAGAATGGCCGCCATCAACAAATCATCAAACAACAAGTGTTGGTGACGGTGTGGAGAAAAGGGGACTCTAGTACACTGCTGGTGGGAATGCAGACTGGTGCAGCCACTGTGGAAAACACTATGGCGTTACCTCAAAAAATTAAAAATTGAATTGCTATTTGACCCAGTGATCCCACTTCTAGGAATGTACCCTAAGAAGCCTGAAACACCAATCAGAAAGAATACATGTACCCCCATGTTCATAGCAGCACTATTTACAATAGCTAAGATCTGGAAACAGCCCAAGTGTCCATCAGTAGACGAATGGATAAAAAAGCTGTGGTACATATACACAATGGAGTACTATGCAGCTGTAAGAAAGAAAGATCTCTTATCCTTTGAGATGACATGGAGGGACCTGGAGAGTATTATCCTAAGCGAAACAAGCCAAGCAGAGAAAGACAAATATCACATGATCTCACTTATTTGTGGAATATAATGAACATAACAGTCTGAGGAACAGGGTAGACCCAGAGATGTGGAAGTAGGGTATAGACTGACACCCCTCAGAAGAAGGGGTGGGAGGGGGAGGGAAGAGATAAACCACAGAACTTAAGCGCATATATGCATAACTGATGGACATGGACAACAAAGGTGGGGACGGGGTGGGGGGATGGGGAGGAGGATGTCAATAGGGAAAAAAGGAGAAACAACTGTAACAAAAATAAATTAATTTTAAAAAAAAAGAAAATACATTTTGAGAACAGACCAAGGACAGGACATACTTTGACTTGGTTGCTGTGCCTGGACCCTGACCCCCTCCAGGAGTTTGCCTCAGGAATGCTGACCATTCTCCAGTCCCAGGGACAGGCAGAGTTGTTTTTAACATCACAGAAAAGTAACTACCTTGTTATCAAACTTCAAGATCCTGGAAGGAGACATGTACCACAGACCACATACCCTGGAGCCCTTACCCTGCCTCCCTTCCCCCCTGCCCGTAGCCCTCTTCCTTATCCCTATATAATCAGCAGGCTAGTAGGAGATGTTAGAGAATTTTCAAGGTGACCTGCTGCTCTCCTCATACTGCCAGCATTATCAAAATAAATGCTCATATACGATTCAACCCTCTCTCTGCTTAATTTGGCTCAAGCAGTGACAGGTGGCCTCAGACCAGTTTAATGCCTGGTATCATAAGCAGTGGGAAATTACTGAATGGTTCTAAGCAAAAGATATTATCAAGTTTGCATTTCAACAAGAAAAATACAGCAAGAAGAGACCAGAGGAAAGATAACTAGGAAGATAAGTTTATTTGTTAGTTCATTTATTTAATCAACGAATACAGGGTGGGGCAAAAAGAGGTTTACAGTTGTTCGTATGGAAAAGAATACAATAATTAATAAATACTAATATAAGAATAAACTCTGTGTTCGGCATACTCACAATTGTAAACCTACATTGCCCACCCTGTGTTTATAACATACCACATCAGGTATTATGGGCAGTGATGAAGAAAACACACATGGGCCCTTATCTCAAGGAGCTTAGAGGCCTAATAAAAGAAAAACTAGCCCTGGCCGGTTTGGCTCAGCGGTTAGAGCGTGGGCCGCGGGCCAGAGAGTCCTGGGTTCAGTTCCCACTAAGGGCACGTACCTCGGTTGCAGTTTGTCCCCAGCCCTGGTTGGGGTCCTGTGGGTGGCAACCACTCAATGTGTCTCTCTCACGTTGATGTTTCTCTCTCTCTCTTCCCCCCTCTCTCCCTCCTGCTCTATCTGAAGATAAATGCAAAAAAAAAAAAAAAAATGTCCTCAGGTGAGGATAAAAAAAAAAAGATAAACTAAAGATGAACTAAAGCAGCAGTATACATGGATATGAGGGCAGATGTAAAAGATGTATCTACATGACACTCACTCCATGTGGAGGGTGAGGGATAAATGTAGGCTGATTCCCAGGCTTCTGATTCAACTGACTTGGTAGTACAGGTAATGAAAGAAAGTCAGATCTGAGAGGAAAACTATGGGATATTTAGATGGAGATGAGTAAATGTTCAGTAAGCAGTTGACTGGCTGGTTCCTCAGTTTACTTGCCTGAGCTATAGATTGGAAAATAACAAGCAATCAGGTGGTTCTAAAAGCCTTGGACAATGAATGAAATAGAAACTCAACACCACCAATGGATAAGCAGCTGGTGGAAGAACAAGCTGGTGAAAACAGCTGAGAAGGAAATGTCTAAGAGAGAGGCAGAGGAAATGGTAGAACTGTGTCATGAAAGCCAAAGGAATAGACAGTTTCAAGAAAGTAAAAGAATAGTCAATAATGTCAACTGCCAGAGAGAGGTTAATGATTTCTAGTATAGTCACAGTATTGTGCAACCATCACAATTTTTGAACATTTTCATCACCCCAAAAAGAAACCCATTAGCCGTCACCTTCCTCATTTATTCCCAACCCTTCCCTACCCCCATCCAGCCTCAGGAAACCACTAATCTACTTTCTGTCTCTATAGATTTTATATAAATGGAATCATAAAATATGTGATCTTTAGTGACTGGCTTCTTTCTTTCTTTTTTTAAGATTTTTAAAATTGATTTTGAGAGAGAGAGGAAGGGAGAGGGAGAGAAACATCGATCGGCTGCCTCCTGCATGCCCCCTACTAGGGACTGAGTCCGCAACCTGGGCAGGTGCCCTGGAATCAAATCGGCAACCTTTTGGTGCACAGGATGATGCTCACCCAGCTAAGCCACACCAACCAGGGCAGTGACTGGCTTCTTTCATGTTGTAGCATGTATCAGTACTTAATTGGTTTTTATTGCCAAATAATATTCCATTGCATGGTTATATCACATTTTGTTTATCATTCACCAGTTGATGGACATTTGGATTTCCACTTTTTGCTTTTATTAATAATGCTGCTATAAACAGTATTATACATGCTTTTGTGTGGATATTAGGTTTTCATTTCCATTGGGTATATATCTAGGGGGCAGAATTACTGGATCATATGGCAAATCTGCTTAACAGCTTGAGGAATTGCCAGACTGTTTTCCAAAGAAGATGTACCATTTAACATTTCCACCAGCAATATATGAGGTTTCTAATTTCTCCACATCCTCAATAACACCTGCTCTTTCTTTCTTTTTTTTCATTATAGCCATCCTAGTGCAGTAGTGTCTCACTATGCTTTTGATTTGCATATCTCTGATGGCTAAGGATGTTGAGCACCATTTGTATATCTTCTTTGGAGAAATGTCATTCAGATCCTTAAACCATATTTTAATTAGGTTATGTGTCTTTTGCCAATACTTTCTCCTAGTCTGTGAGCTGTCTTTTCACTGTGATGTTGTCCTTTGCAGCACAAAAGCTTTTAATATCAATGTGTCATTAGGCAATTTCATCGCTGTGTGAATATCATAGAGTGTACTTATACAAACCTAGATGGTATAGCCTACTACACACCTAGGCTATATGGTATAGCCTAATGTTCCAAGGCTACAAACTTGTACAGCATGCTACTGTACTGAATATTATAAGCAAATATAACATGATGGTATCTGTATCTAAACATGTGTAAACATGGAAAATATACAGTAAAAACACAGTATAAAAGATAAAAAATGGCCCTGGCCAGTGTGGCTCAGTTGGTTGGAGCATCGTTCTGTGCATCAAAAGGTTGTTGGATCGATTCCCGGTCAGCGTATACGTATACCTAGGTTGCAGGATAGATCCCTGGTGGGGGCATGTACGGGAGGTAACTGATTGATGTCTGTCTCTCTCTCTCTCTCTCTCTCTCTCTCTCTCTCTCTCTCCCTCCCTCCCTCCCTCTCTCTCACTCTCTCTCCCTCTCTCCATCCCTCCCTTCCCCTCTCTCTCTAAAATCAGTAAAGTATATCCTCAGGTGAGGATTAAAAAATAAAATAAGATAAAAAATGGTACATCTATAGCACTTACCATGACTAGAGCTTGCAGGACTAGAAGGTACTCTGGGTGAGTCAGTGAGTGAGTGGTGAGTGGTGAGTGAACGTGAAGGCCTAGGATGTAACTACACACTACTGTAGATTTCCCCCTGCTTCCTTCCCACAGGTCAGAATGGAACATCAAAGCTGTCAGTGCTGCTCCATGAACAGGGATGTGGGCCGGACTGGTTGGAAATATCGAGGAGAAACTGCCTGGGTAAGGGGTAGACCGCCTTAATGATGACTGTCAGGAGGCAGTGAAAGATGGCCTGAGGATCAGTAGAAATAAGAAATTTAGATGGAGAAATAAGGAACACAGGGATTTGTCATGGCAATGTGGTTTTGGCTTTTGCATGCTGGAGCAGTGGTTAGATTAAGGAACTTTATAGTATTTATAAAAATAGAGGGCATAGAACAGAGAACTCAATATTTTGACTTTGGAAATGCGTTTTTGGTTCCATTGACCCTTGTCTGGCACAAAAGGGCTCCCTCTGACATTGAATTAATGAAAGAAATAAAACTTATCTTCACTTTACATCATTACAACCTGAAAATATTTCCAAAGTACAGGGACAAACTAGCTCCAAACTACCACAGAAAGCATTTTACTGAAGTGGCACTTAATACTTGTTAAGACAGATCCTGTGGAGCGGTGTCCCTATATAGCTCCTGAGGCCCTCAACAAAGAATTTACAGCATTATATTCTGAAGACCATCAAGCTAAATCTGGGAAGGCTATAGCACCCTCTAAATATGTAGCACAAGGGAGGTGGGGAACAGGCTCTTCTGTGTTAAAACGGGTCAGTGGCTGACTGGGATATACTCTGTGCACACAAAATTGAAGTGCTGCGGGAGAGGAAATCTATTGCCAAGTTCCACAAATACTGCTCCTGTCAAAGAAAAGAAAATTCCTCCTGAACCACATGTCCTTCCATTTCTCACAGGAAATTCTGCTCCATCACAATCTTATGGAACCACCATTGTATATAATCGTATGGGTCCATCATTGACCAAAACATCATTATGAGGCACATAGCTGTAATATCTAAGAAGGTTTTGTCTAACCAAAATCTTGAAGATTTATTCCTATATATTAGTCTAAGAATTAAATAGTTTTAACTCTTATATTTAGGTCCATAATCTACTTGGAGTTCATTTTTGCATATGGCATAAGGAAAGGGTTATTTCATTTAAATAGGAGAAAACCAAGCATGTTGATAGGCTGAAGGAAAGAAGGTAGGAAATTAGACACTAATTATGAAGCAAGGTCCCTGAAAAGGCAGGGCAGGATCCAGAGAGCAGGTAGAGAGATTAACCTTAATCAGGCAGACAGCCACCTCTTCTCAGATACAAGAGGGAAGGGAAGGAAAGTGAGTTACATGTGTCTGTAATTGTGGAGTCTATAAGCTATGTCTTCTTCTTAGGAATTTAAAAGGCATATTAGTATATTTAAGGATCTAAGATAACCTGCAGTCAGGAAATCTATTTAATTTTGTTTAATCCACAATTTTATAAATACATTTGGCCCAGGAATCTTAATTTCTTAACAACAACTATTAACCTATGATGGAATTCAGATTTGTACAACATACTTAGAGAAACAGTGATCTAGGCCAGGAGTTGCAAAATTGGCCTTGTGCAGAATTTGGGCCAAGGGTGGGTTTTGTTTACCCCCCCCCTTTACACTTTTTTTTTTTAATCAAAAAATTTCACAAAGATCCAAATTTCTGATATCTCTTGAAATAACAGAAGATTTGGCCACATCAGATCTGCATTCCAGCAAGGAAACAATTGGCTGGAACCCAAATGTCCCGTATGGGGAATACAGGGTGCAGCAAAAGTAGGTTTACAGCTGTTCATATGGAAAATAACACAATAAATAATAATACAAGAATAAACTCTGTCTCGTGTACTCACAACTGTAAACCTACTTTTGCCCACCCTGTATACTCTCTGCATCATTCCCTATAATCTTCACATCCAGATCATGTCACTCATTTGTGTCACCACCTGGTCCCTGTGGGTATCTGGGTATCATTCCTACACTAGGCAACCCTCTCAGTGTTTGCATGGAGTGAAAAGTTCCTGAAGCCTCTCTTACAAAGTCCTTATCGAACTCCTTCGTAAATATTTTCTTTTATAAAAGTACTCTTCTTGTGAGAACTATGAGAAAGATTTGGAGGTATCTATGTCAGGAATGACAAAATGGCAGTGCATGGAACAAGTGCCCACACACCTATTTTGTTCGACCTGCATAGTATTTTTTAAAGTGGAAATTCACATTAAGAAGAAATAAAGAGTTCCAGATTTTAATGAATACCAGTAAGATGTAATAACACAAGGCCCTGTTTCCATATGGCAACAATAAGCTGGAGATAGTAGCTTTCTTCCATCAGGGTCTGCATTTCTCCACTTACCACAGTCTCTACCACTCCCCCATTGTCCTATAACCAGCCTGATTCACCTATTACCTATGTGGCCCTGCAGGCATCTGAGTTTATGCCACCTGATTTCACAAAAAGATTTGGTCTTAATTAGCACAGTATGTTAGACAAGTTCCCGAATATCATGAGTGTCATGTGAAATTTTACTTATGTCTCAGCTATTTCACTTACAAATAATTTCATACCCCACTCTCCCCTAAACATATTGAAAAAATAACTAGAAGGAAATACAACATGGAAAATAGAATTTCAGATGATCTTTTATTTTCTTCTTAATCCTTTTCTGTACTTTCCAGATTCTTAAATAAGTATGCATTGCCTTCATAATCAGTAAAATATAGACAAAATTTATAAAATGTATCAACAATATTCTTGGTAAATAAACTATAGAGTAATAAGAAACCACTAGTGCCTAAAAGGTTCAAATTTTGATCAACTGCCAAAACTAAATTGAAATGTACATCAATGAGAACACAATCAAATGGGTTAAACAACAGATGAACCATGTCGGTGACGAATTTTAATGTCAAGTAAGCTCATTTGATGCAACATACTTTCCTTAGAACTAGTGTTAAGCTGCCTGGACAGCAGCTGTTTATTCTAACCCAACATGAGATTGAGTGTATCAATTAAGGCTAGATAAATGTTAGCAGAACAGTCTCGCTCACCAGATCCCTGTTTAAGAAGATAGTTGGGCAGGCCTCCAATTTGCAAATACTTCATTCTCTCCCTCAACTCAGGAATCTTCTGCAGACTTTACAACCACTTGCATTTGTACTATGAATAGCCACCAATTTAACAATAAAACAGGTCATCAACACAAGGAACTTACCTCTACCATCCACTTTCTCCCCAACTCTCTCAAGAGAACACAATTTATGGTTCCTTCCATTTTACAGAGAATTTCAAAGTGAAAAAGAATTTGGCAATCTAATCAAAATTCTTCACTTTAGAAATGAGGCTCAGAGAGGTTATTTCTCTAATAAAGTTGCAGAACTTGAATTTGCATCCAAGCCTCATGATTCCCCATCTTGTATTTTCAGATACATTTCCTAACTTGAAAGCAATACGTTGTAAAATAATAAATATTCCTACACTCGTGTACAGTACAATAAACCCTACTTAAAGTGATTTCCATTTTGGTTTCAAACATATATAACTAAGTGCTACATAAAAGAACACAAAGGCCTCCCAATTCTCATCCTTTAGTTCTGCTTTAGTGAAAGAAACTCAAGCAATAATTATGGGAAAATAAAAAGATTGTTTTTCACTCAATCTCCTTTACTTTTTCCAATTTTTTTAGTCATTAAAAAGATTACTTAAAAGGGAACTCAGTATTAGTTTCACTAGTTCCATAATTAAATAACTATTGCATAATCATAAATACTGGTAGAGAGGAAAAGATCATTGCACGAGCAGAATGTAATCTTTTTTTATTTCTTTTTTTTTTTTAAGTATGTTTATTAAAGCTGGAGACAGTGAGACAAAGGAAAGGCCTTAGGATAGTAGAAGCAATAGGAGAGAGCCCAGGAGGTGCTCTGCTTTGGCTCTCTAGAAATATTACAGGAAAGAAGTGAGCCACGTGGGGCTGCATGGACTCCCTGAAAAGTAAAAGTCACAGTGACAGAAGTGAGCCAAGGCAGGGATGCTGTCAGCTCACTGAAAAATCAAAGAATAGGGGGCCTTGGAGACAGGTTCAGGGGTTAGCACAGGACAAGCTGCCACTGCCCACTGTTTCCCTGGTTGCAAGTCTCATGGGGGCCCTCAGAGTTTAGGAAAAAGAAAGAAAAGGGGAAGAAAGGCATAGGCATGCTCCAGAGAGACCCCACCTGAATGTAATCTTTAGTAGATGCCTCCAATAGAGAATAAATTCCTTAGGTTAGGTTTTGAACTGTTTTTTCCCCTCATAGTCATGACACACAATGACTAGCACATAGTAAGTGCTCAGAAAATAAGTGCCAATTGAAATAAGTAAAATGATAAAGATAATAAAATACGTTAACTTTTAATTCTACCCTTTTCATATCTGCACACATGTACTCTTTAAATATTCCATTCTAATTCTTTCTATTCCTGCACAATTAACTCAGAAAGACCTTCATTCTCTTATTTTCATTCTTTCCTTGTACAACTATGCACTAATCTGCTATGACTCTATTAAGGTGAATAGCTGGGCTCCCACAGGCTACTTAAAAAATTAGGGATAAAAACATGAAGAAAAAAAAAGGAGAGAGCGCTAAATTTGCTAAGGAAAATTAGGTCAACTTTATCATCTGCCTATCTGTCTCATACATTATATGAGAAAATAATGCCTGTGAATGTGCTTGACACACCATCAAAGTGTTATCAGATATAGAATGTCTCTGTGCCATAAAGTTTAGTCCCTTAAAGTATCCCAAAGGCTCCACCAGCATCAAAACAGTCTCCATCTTCTTCCTTACTGTCCTCTAATCAAATCTGCTTTTCTCAAAGTGCTATCATTCTACAGAACTTAAAATTTACTCTTTTTGCTCTGTTTTTCTGCTTTAATAGCTAGAATTTGCAAACACACTTTTTCTTAACAGTTTTAGTTCACAAATGTGCAGAATTTCGATTACATTGTAGCTTTTGCCTGGGTATGTAACCACTATTTGTAACATTGTCCCTATAGAAAAAATAAGTCTAAACCAATTTGTAAATGACTTGAAAAGCAACATTTTACCTTATGATAACTAGACCCTGTTCTGAAAGGTAACATGGAGTTGGGAAAAGAATTATGGCTTTGGGATGAATCTCACTTTGCTCTGCTATTATAAATTCTGTGTCCTTGGGCAAGTAACTTAATCTCTTTGAGCCTCAGTCTCCTTATCAGTAAAATGGGAAAAGTAAAATCTCTCCCAGGGCTAAAGGATGCAATACATATGTAAATCACCAAAAACTGGGCCTGGAAGATAACCAGTGCTAAATAACAGTCCCTTTTTCTTACCTTCTGCCCTGCAGTGCACTGTAGTCATTTGTGACTTCCACTTTCTCCTTTAAAAAAAATGTGATTTGCTTTTTGTTTGTTTGTTTAAGTCAGAAGCTTTTCATTACCTCATTAAATCTGTATAACAATCCTAGGAGGTAGGTACCATTACTATCTCATTCTACAGATAAAGAACAGTGGCAGAGAGAGGTTAATTGATTTGCCTAAAAACACTTAGATTGTGGTGTTGTCTCCAGCACACCCATGCTCTAATCCTAAACCATTTTACTGTATTTTTTTTTTTAATAAGGGAGAGGTAGTCAATGATATCTACTGGTTTGTTCTATAATATTGCATGATTCTATAATTCAATGGCACTACCAGATGGCAAGAAAGAAAAGAAAAATTTCAAGCTCACAAAAGGCAAATATAAACCATCAGCTTGCGGTCTAACCAACTGATATCCACTTGTTCTGGTTTTCCTTCCCAGAAGAGGAAAGATTTCTAGTCAACAGGGGTTAGGCTCACTAGGTTTCAGCCACTTCAGTTCCTTAACTGTGGTTTGCTTAGGGATGATCAACTAAGCCTTGTCACACATGGCAACTAGCTTTTAAAATCGAACCAGTACTGCCCTGGCCGGTTTGGCTCAGCGGTTAGAGCGTCGGCCTGCGGTCCAGAGAGACCCAGGTTCGGTTCCCGCTAAGGGCATGTACCTCGGTTGCAGTTTGTCCCCGGCCCTGGTTGGTCGTGCGGGTGGCAGCCACTCGATGTGTCCCTTTCACGTCGATGTTTCTCTCTCTCTCTCTCCCTCCCATTCTATCTGAACAAAAAATGAAAAAATGTCCTCGGGTGAGGATAAAAAAAAATAAATAAATAAAAATAAAATAAAATCGAACCAGTACTGATCAACAATGTAGCTTTTCTTTTTTAACAAGTGTGAAATAGTAACCCAAGGGCAAAAGTCTTTAAGTGTTGTTACTAATGTTAAGAGCATCCTGCCTAATAATTAGAGGTTATTCAGCATAGTAACTGAATTTGGCTCCAGGTTGTAAATAGACACTCTGACCCATTAAATCAGGGCCATAAGCAAAATCACACACATCTCTTACAAGCAACCAGAACTGGAAATTCAATGTTCTGTAATATTAATGTGTCAAATGATTAAGACTACCAATTAAAATGCTCATAGAAAAACAAACAAAACAAAACAAAAAACCTTTTGTTTTATGGCTATATTAAATAAGCCCTAAAAGTTTTACATTTAGGCTTTTCTTCTTAATGTTTTTACCTTTTCTTTTCAATTACTACAAAAGCAATTCAGTGTGACTACATATGAGCTGAGTACAGATTCATTTCTAAACTTGCTGAAAAATGAAATAAGAGAACAGCTGCAGTACATCCAGACCAAACTGGCCGAGATGCACAGACAGAAAAAGAAAAGCGACCAACCATCCCCAGCAATACTAGTTGTGTTTGTGCCTTCTGCAGGCTGTATTTCATCACTGCTCTTCATGTAACATTAATAGATTAGACACAAGTTGGTATAATCAGGAGAAAGACTTTTACAGAAATGTAAGTTTATTTCCTTTTGTTTCACTTGCTTACTAATATAAAATATCAATACTGCAGCCTAGATGTTGAACAGTTGCCACAGACAACTAAACCAATTAGTAATTTTTTTTTCTTCTGTACGTGCCCCTACCGGGAACCGAACCCGGGACTCTCTGGTCCACAGGCCGACGCTCCAACTGCTGAACCAAACCGGCCAGGGCCCCATTAGTAAATTCTGGCTCTACTATCTTAGATAACTTACTCCCAGTTGGGCAAAAGGAAGAAACAGAATTAGTCAGAACTGAAGGAATTACATTAGAATGAGAGCCCATTCATCTTCTAGTTTTTTGTTTTTGTTTTGTTTTGTTTTAAAGAAAGTATTAAAGCAGTGGTTGAGCGTGGACCTATGCACCAAGAGGTCGCTGGTTCAATTCCTTGTCAGAGCACATGCCCGAGTTGTGGGCTCAGTCCCTGATGAGGGGCATGCAGGAGGTAGCTGATCAATGGTGATGGTTCTCTCTCTCATCAATGTTTCTATCTCTCTCTCCCTCTCTCCTCCTCTTTCTCTAAAAAAAAATCAACAAAAATAAATAAAGTATTAAAGATAATGCTGGAAAAGCAGCTAAACATTATAATATACAATATTACATGTCAAATATATTCAATTTTTTAAAAAGAGAATAAGAAATTTAGATTAATTTAGAAACAATGGGATAAGGTACAGATTTCTGAGCAAGAAATTTTTGAGATCAGAGCTGTAGTTAGAAGATTTTACTTGGCAATAATGAATGGGAGTGAGAGATTAGTAGTAAACTATCAATGAGGGGTAATATTAAAGCCTAATCTAGACTGGTAGCTTTTTTAAAATGTTTTTATTGATTTTAGAGAGAGATAGGAAGGGAGAGGAAGAGAGAGAGAAATATCAATGTGAGAGTGAAACATCGATTGGCTGCCTCCTACATGCCCTTCAGTGGGGATTGAGCCTGCAACCCCGGCATGTGCCCTGACTGGGAATCAAACCAGGGATGTCGCAGTGCATGGGATGATGCCCAACCAACCGAGCCATACCAGCCAGGGTTAGACTGATAGTTTTGAGGAAGGAGAAGAAGAAAGAAGATATGGAAGGAAAGATCAACAGAACATTACTTATAAAAAAAAAAAAAGAAAGAAAGAAAGGTTTATTTATCTGGCAAATGTAATTTTTAAAAAGTGAATTTCCAGGTAAGAAGGGGGAACGGCGGTTTTACATTCCCATTCCTCAGTGCCATCAGTACAGTAACTGCAGTGCCATCAGTGACTGCAGTAAACTAATTGAGGTGCCTTTTTATGGAAGCTTTAGAACAAACAGCCCAGATCAGAGTTTCCAGTTCAAAGAGAAGCATTTTCTGTTACATATCAGGTAAAATGTTTTGGTTTTAGAGATGCAATAGATATGGCAGTTTTAGAAAGGACATTTAGTTATTTATGGCTCCTTTTACTCCAGAGAATTTTCAGCAGCCTTTTCAAATTAGGAAAGAGTATTCATTGGTGTACATGGATATATCATTGCCCTCAGAATTTTAAAATAACTCAGCTGACTATGACTCAGAATTTATATCTATCTTTTCTTACTCTAACAGAGAAAAAAAAAAACTGTAGTGTTGCAAATACAACTAATTCAACATTACTATATCTACCAAGAGTAAATAACCCCCCTCTATGGGAGCACTACATGCTTTCTAGAATTCAATTTTGGAAGCTGAGTGCAGTCAGAGAAAGGAGGGGTACAAAGAGACATAAACATAAGTAGCTCTAATTCATGATAATATCTGATAAGAAAATACAGTCAAGCCTTATGGAAACATAGCACAGGGAGAGAAGAATTTCAACTGAGCAGCTGGGAAAGGGCTTCATGGAGAAAGTCACATCAACACTGGGCCCATTTTAACAAGAGAGGAAGGATAATTCCAGGTTATGAGAATAGTGCAAACAGTAACAACAAAAGGATGTGGGAAAATATTGGACTTATCTTTTTTACTTCAAAAGTAGTACATGTTGCCCTGGCCGGTTTGGCTCAGAGGTTAGAGCGTTGGTCCGCGGACCAGAGAGGCCTGGGTTCGGTTCTTGCTAAGGGCATGTATCTTGGTTGCGGTTTGTCCCTGGCCCCAGTTGGGGTTGTGTGGGTGGCAACCACTCGATGTGTCTCACATGGATGTTTCTCTCTCTCCCTCTTCTTCCTTCTCTCCCTCCCGCTCTATCTGAAGATAAAAATGCAAAAGTGTCCTCGGGTGAGGATTAAAAAAAAAGAAGAAGAAAGAAAGTAGGACATGTCCACAGTTAGGGGGGAAAGTGAATTGTGGCAAGAAAAAAAAAAATTTAACCTGACATCCCACCACTCAATCCCATCACATTTTAGTATATTTCTAAACATATCTCCCTACTGTTTTTGTATAACATATTAACAGCACAGATATCTGTTCATGCCAGCTTGGTATACATATTGGAATGATTAAAAACACTGGCATATCTGAGGACAAGTATAGCCTTTCCTTATAAACCTTCCTTTAAGCTCCTGTTTCAACTTGATTTTTTCTTTCTGTTTTGTTCCAAGGTAGATACATGCTACTAGCCATTGTATTTCATTTGTCTTTCTTCCACATGAAATAAAAAAGGGTAAGACTTTGTTTAATATACAACTTTAATAAAATCATTGCTGACATCTTTTAGATTTGATAAGGATTCTAGGTCTTCTGCCCTGCATGTCAAAGTGAGCTCATTTGCATAATTAAAATGCTAAACAAACTGGAAGAACTGAGTAATTTACCAAATGGAAAATAGAAACTGTTAAGAGGCATGAGAGATACAGTGAGCAAGTCCAGCATTTTTCTAATTAGAGTTCCAAAGGGAGAGAAAAGAGAGAGAGAGAGAGAGATGAGGCAAAAATTCAGAGATAATGGCTAATAATTTTCTAAGACAAATAAAAACTTAGTGTGTGTACCACCCAAAGACCCCACTACAGATACCAGTGAAGGATGGACTTCGGGAAGAAAGGAAATGTACCAGGAAGGAAGGTCATTTCTCTTATTCAAAGAAAAAAAATTAAGACAAAAGTGAAATCTTAGGCAACCATATATAAGGGGACAATGGAATTAGAAGTATTTTATAACCTTTGTATTACTGGGGAGGACAGTAAAGATGTTAATTAATTTAAGACTTTGAAGTTAAATATGCATGTTTAAAATTTCCTGAAAAACTAGCAATAACAGGTATACTTTCCAAACTCGTAGTTATGGACACCTGACCATCATGTTCAACTCTATTACTCCTATGTTGATAGCACAAATGAAAGCGATTCTAGCCTTCCTTTCAGCAAGAGATACTAAACTCATCCAGTATCTGGCATAGTATGTAGTCGCTACATATTTATTAATTTCGCTGTTTCAGAATAAGATGAATTCTATTTCACAAATGCATCATACTTCTCAGCTCTACCTGAAAGGCTGATTTCATCTTATTATTCGTAGTGAGTGGTGTGACTACCCCTTCAATTTTTTGTTTTAGAAAATAGAACAATGAATGCTTGGGATAAAAGCCCAAATCCTAAGCTCCAATTCTTCCTTCTAAATTGAAAAAAAAAGAGGATACACTTTTGCTCCAAACAAAGGAGTTATCAATAAAAAATTTAGATGTTTTATTCTAATCATGGGAAACTGACAATCAAAGGCTCAGGCACCCAAACTGTGAGTGATATTTTCCCTGCAGTTGGTAAAACTGTATATCCCACAACATATGGAATTCTACTGAAAGCTTTCACTGGCACTTTGCCTTGTTGAATAAAAGTTAGAAGTTATGCTTAGACATTTTTTTAAAAATCAGCACTGCCTTTTCATTAGACTAACATTTAAAATATGGCTTACAATCATGGGAAAATATATTAATATGTCTAACACTCACTGAGCTCTTAACTATGTGTCAGGCATAGTTGTAAACATTTTTATGAACTCATTAATCCTCACAATAATAAATTATGAGTGAGGTACTATGATTCCCTTTGTTTTTCAGAGGAGGACCATGAGAAATAGAGATTAAATAATTTCCCCAATGTTACATACCTTGCAGATGTCAATCAATGGTGGGACTTGAACCCAAGTAGTTTACCTCTACAGTTTTGTGGGGTTTTTTTTGGGGGGGGAGGTTGCTTTTATTACTTTTTTTTTAAAACTTAGCACTTTTATTTTTATTTTTTTTCCCATTTGCCTTCAGATAGAGCGGGAGGGAGGGAGAGAGGAAGAGAGAGAGAAAAACATCCATGTGAGAGAGACACATAGATTGGTTGCCTCCTGCACAACCTCAACCAGGGCCAGGGACGAACCACAACTGAGGTACGTTCCCTTGGCCGGAATCAAACCTGTGACAATTTGATCTGCAGGCCAACGCTCTTAACCGCTGAGCCAAACTGGCCAGGGCACTTCTTTTTATTATTATTTTTTTTAATCCTCACCCGAGAATATTTTTCCATTTATCTTCAGATAGAGTGAGGCAGGGGGGGAGGGGAGAGGGGGAGAGGGGAGGGGAGAGGGGGGGAGAGGGAGGGAGAGAGAGAGAGAGAGAGAGAGAGAGAGAGAGAGAGAGAGAGAGAGAGAGAGAGAGAGAGACATCGATGTGAGAGAGACACATCGACTGGTTGCCTCCCGCAAGACCCCAACCAGGGCTGGAGACGAACTGCAACCGAGGTACGTGCCCTTGACCGGAATCGAAACCATGACTCATTGGTCTGCGGGTCAAAGCTCTAACCACCGAGACAAACCAGCCAGGGATACAGTCTTTATTCTTAACCATTACACTCTACTGCCTCCCAAGAGTCTTGTCTTGTTTGTATGCTAATTCACCTTATATCTATATTTAAAGTCAGTCTTCGTTACTTGATAACTCATACTAGATGCATTTTGCCAAAGGTGGTTACTCTGTTTATTTGAAAAGGATAAAAACAAATTCCAAATCCACATTATACTTTTATTTACTTACATACTCTGCATAATCCTGTGTTGGGCAGGATTATCCCAATCTGCACCTTAGGACTCTGCCTAGAATTTATTCATTAAGAAAACATGAATTGAATGGTCACTACAGGCAATGCCCTGTGTTAAGCAATGATTTATAGCTATTTTCCTAACTGGCAGTTAAATTTCACCAAGATTCACCCTCAGCATGATATATATTTTTCCAAATAAACATAAAACAGTTTTGGGTAGGAAAGCAGCAAATGGTCTCCCCATTTGTTCATTCAACAAATATTCCTCAAGACTCTACTATGTGCCAAGCACTTGATGGGTGCTGAAAATTCAAGGGCAAACACAGAAGAGCCAATATTTGTCCCTGGGGCTGTAGTGGGAAGAAAGATGTCAAGTAATAATCATGCAAGTAATTACTAACAACTGTGAAAAGCACAATAAAAAAGTTTATAGAGCCCTGGCCGGTTTGGCTCAGCGGTTAGAGCGTCGGCCTGCGGTCCAGAGAGACCCGGGTTCGGTTCCCGCTAAGGGCATGTACTTCGGTTGCAGTTTGTCCCCGGCCCTGGTTGGTCGTGCGGGTGGCGGCCACTCAATGTGTCCCTTTCACGTCGATGTTTCTCTCTCTCTCTCTCTCTCTTCCTCTCTCTCCCTCCCACTCTATCTGGACAAAAAATGAAAAAATGTCCTCAGGTGAGGATAAAAAAAAAAAAAAAGTTTATAGAAATCATATGATGGAGGGACTTCTCTTAGTTTTAGAAGTAGAGTCAGGGAAGGTGTCCCTAGAAAATTGACATTTAATATGGAAGCAGAGGATTAGTAGAAATTACCCCAAGTAAATAAGTACAGAAGAGTAGTTCAGGCAGAAGGAACAGCATATGTGAAGACCCACAAGAAACCCAGTGCCTGGAGTACCACAAGAAGAGGACAGCTGAGGCCAGTCCCAAAGACCTTTTCCTAACTATGGGGCCCATCACCTGCTCACTCTGCTGCTGACCCACCCACATTTTCTCTATGACTCCAAGAAATAAAAATTTTATTTACAGTACTAGCCCATAATCCTTTAAAATAAATAACTTAGCCCTGGACAGTGTGGCCCAGTGGGTTGGGCATCATCCCATGCACTGAAAGGTTGCCAGTTTGATTCCTGATCAGGGCATATGCCCAGATTTCAGGCTCAGTCCCCAGTAGGGGATGTTCAGGAGTCAGTCAATCGAGGTTTTGCTCATATATCAATGTTTTCCCTCTCTCTCTCCCTCTCCCTCCCTCTTTCTCTAAAGAAAAAAAAAATCAATAAAAACATCTTTAGCCTTGGACGGTTTGGCTCAGCAGTTAGAGCATCAGCCTGTGGACCAGAGAGTCCCAGGTTCAGTTCCCGCTAAGGGCATGTACCTCGGTTGCAGTTTATCCCTGGCCCTGGTTGGGATCGTGTGGGTGGCAACCAGTCGATGTGTCTCTCTCACATCGATGTTTCTCTCTGTCTCTCTTCCTCCCTCTCTCCTTCCGGCTCTATCTGAAGATAAATGCAAAAGTGTCCTCGGGTGAGGATAAAAAAAAAAAAAAAAAATCTTTAAAAAATAAGATAAAATAATTTAAATTCTGCAATAATGTCATCGGTGGTGAGGATATAAATAACATAAACTGTTATAAGATTATAAATTTCATCTGTATTTTAACAACTTGAGACCAGAGACCATATCTTATGTACCCTACTGTCAACCTAGTAATGTGCATAGCTAGAGTCTGATAACTAATTTTGCTATTTGGGGAGAAGAAATGTAGGGTAAGAATGTTATGTGTTTCTTGCCTAGATATTTTTCTATTAAAAATTTAGCCCTGGCCAGTTTGGTTCAGCGGTTGGAGCGTCAGGCTGCGGTCCAGAGAGACCTGGGTTCAGTTCCCACTAGGGCATGTACCTCGGTTGCAGTTTGTCCCCGGCCCTGGTTGGGTCGTGCGGGAGGCAGCCACTCAATGTGTCCCTTTCACATCGATGTTTCTCTCTCTCTCTCTCTTCCTCTCTCCCCCTACCACTCTATCTGAACAAAAAATGGAAAAAATGTCCTCGGGTGAGGATTAAAAAAAACAAAAAAAGATTTATTGCCCAGCCAGTGTGGCTCAGTGGATTGAGCATCGCCCCATGGACTGAGAGGTCCCGGTTCAAATACTGGTCAGGGCACATGCCCAGGTTGTGGGCTCAATCCCCAGTGTGTGGGGGCGGGGCATGCAGGAGGCAGTCTATCAATGTATCTCTCGCACATCAATGTTTCTATCTCTCCCTTCCTTTCTCTCTAAAAAAAAAAAGAATAAAAACATATATTTTAAGATTTATTAACACATTCATATATCCTCATCTACCTTAACTGTATGAATAAAAACATGTTATCCTCTTTACAAATAAAAGATAAGCCAATTCTGCAGGGATGGGGTGGGGACAGAGAGAAGGCTGGAAATACAGGGAAGCTAGATAACAGAGGCCCCTTACCCTCAACTCTAAGAACAAATGTGTCATTTCTCTTTCTTCACAGAATGCTTACTTGTGGGGATAAGTTAAGCTTATTTCTAAAAAAGGAATGACTTTGACTTGGATTGTGGCCAGCTGCAATGAAATTCAGCCACTTTCCCCTTAAAACTCATTCAACTGGAAATCTTATCACTGGGTTAGTCTCAAAGGGCCAAAGACTATTTTCTGCAACTTAACGATATTTGTAAAACACTTTTAGCTCTAAGATTCACCACCTGTCATCTTCTATACACACACACACACACACACACAGACACACACACACATATCCCACACTCATATCAATCCAATAAACTGACTTCTGTCAAAAGTAACAAAGAATTTTTTTGAAATCTAAAAGTCCAAATATGTAAACAACACAATATCATTTATGAATCTTTGTTTCTCTTTGTGAATACTTAGACATTTGTATATAGTAACATTTGAGGGCAGGAAAAAATAATCACCATGCCTTCCAATGGAGGCAAGGTTAGTGAGCTATCCTCATCGTCATGAAATAGCCTAGAATGCCTATCTGGTAAGGCAAGTATCAAAACTCAGCACACCTATGGAAGGAATACCATGAGCAAGGGACTGAAATAAGCACCGCACCAGAAACATCAAGAAGAATATAACCCAGTCCTTGCCCTCCAGAAACCAAGTCTTAAGGGAAAAGGGAGAGAGAGGAAAGAAAAACCACAATAAAATAAATCATCCCCAAACTGATGACCCAGCATACAAAAACACACAATCTATAAAGCTTTTACCAAGGAATTGAAAAGAAGGCAATTAATGCCCAACTCCTATGTCTAATTATACAAATTTCCTTTATCTGTTACTTTAGCATACTCTATCCCTTTGTCTGCACACAGTTTAACAGATTTAATCAACTTAAAGAACCCATATTCCCCAGCCGGTGTTGCTCAGTTGGTCGAGTGTCATCCCATGCACCAGGAAGTCGTTGGTTTGATTCCTGGTCAGGGCACATGCCGGGGTTTCAGGCTCCATCCCCAGTAGGGGGCGTGCAGGAGGAAGCCGATGGATGTTTTTCTCTCATGGATGTTTCTATCTCTCCCTCTCCCTTCTTCTCCCAAATACCATATTCCTCCCTTTTTATGAAATCAATAAAAACATTAAAAAAAAAAAGAACCTATGTCCTTAATAAGTATGTTGAGATTAGAAGTTCTTTCAGGACCTACCCATTATTTTGAAGTTACTTCATTCCACAGTTACTGAAACAGCAGTTAGCTAAGTAGAGCATGGCTCCCTAAACAGCACATGACAGAGAAAGTCTTGGGATGTTGTAACAGATTGGTTTTTTCACTTTTCTTTGCAATTCTTTTTATTTATTTATTTTTTTGGAGGGGGGTTATTTTATTTTATCTATTTATTTTTGTTGTTGTTACAGATGTTTTTCCTTTTTCCCCCCATTGACACCCTCCTCCCAATCTGCCCCCCTCCCTTGCAATTCTTGAGCCAGGAAAATGAATTAAAGGGTTTGGGGGTATTATTTTTAATGGTGAAAAAGTATAAAAGCTAGTGCACCTGTATATAGTTAAGTTTGTATTTATATCCAAGGAAACACAAATTGGTTTGGAGAGAAAAGACAAAGAGAGTAAAAGACAAACCAAGTTCAAACAGAAAAATACTGAGAAACACTGAGATTGTGACTAAAAATAGATTTTCTAATTTCAACAATGAAAATGTAATACTTTTGTAACAAGTAAAATTTTGTTCTTTTTGGAAGATGATATGAAGGCTCAGCATGACAAAAAGTGATTACTAACAGTGTACTGTTCAATAAAATACTAGACGTTTGGAGGTATCTTTGAGCTTGCTTGAGTAGACACCATGAGCAAAGCTCACCATCCCAAGTTAAAAATATTTATAGACAAGAAGTTATCATTGAGATTAAATGGTGGCAGACATGTCCAAGGAATAGTGCAGAGATTTGATTCCTTTATGAATCTTGTGGGGATGGCAACTAGTAGGCAACAGAACAATAATGGAATAGTGGTAATACGAGGAAATAGCATCACCATGTTAGAATCCTCAGAAAGAGTTATGAAGAATGGCTGTGTTCACCAGAGAAGTCAACTGCTTCCACATGTCCCCTCTCCACTGTTTTACTACAATATAAAAATCAGATTGTGTACAATGGCATAGTGAACTTTTTTGTTAAATAAACTTTTGTAATAGTCCAAAAAATAAAATACTGTATTATTTTTAGTGTTATAGGGAAGATAAAACACTAATTATAATGATAAAATACAAATGAACAAAAATTTCCTACTTATATATTAATCACAACTTCCTTCCTTAATAAACCTTTTGGTAAATTGTTAACAAGAAACAGGTAAGACAGCCTCGCTCTCCAAAACCATCCCCAATGAAACTGAACAAGTACTAAAATGCCTGATAAAACAGAGAAGCAGCCACCTAGATTCAAAATATATTATCTTATTTATGTGGCCCAATATACCCAAACACATATTGCAAGAATTCTACAGGTCTAGGGTACACGGAAAATGAAAGCCTCCAATGGGAGGTCCTTTCACCAATATATCAACTTCTCTAGGTGTTTCAGAGTCTTACTATAGATTTGAACTTCACTGCTTAAAGCTCACTCTGAAGTATTTATACTATATAGTACTGAAGCCTTAAAAAAGCCTTAAATTTATGTTTTCTTCTTCTAGTTCTGTCTATATGTAGGGAAAATTTAAGGGCAGACCTGCCTGAAAGCAACATAAACTGATAGAACAACCCTTCCTCAGCAAGAGTCCTGAGCACAGAGCATTATTCTAGAGAGAAACCTTGCTAATCTCTAACATATGCTCATTAAGGACTGCTACTTCTTTTGATACAGATCTAATGCTGGTTTACAATGTAGAAATATACCCCACTGTCATGACCATGACATAAAGTTCAATGAAAAGGTTGGGCCCAGATCAGCCAGAAGGCAAAAAAGCAGCAGATCAACTTCATGATGTCTTTGTTTCCTGCCATAGGGTTCAAGGAAATAGACCTTTTAATGAGGAATTCATGACTCATATTGTGACACCTCACTGTAACAAGCAGGGCTTCAAATAAATATATCAACACCTGGTCTAAATTGTTAAATTGTAAAAAGATACTCCCAATTTTAAAATAATGCAAAATCCTAATGACACTTTCAGATAGGAAGCAACATATTCTCATGTTATGAATTTAGTAAGTGGCTTGCATAGTTGAAATGACTCTGAAATAGAGAACCACAATCCAAAATAGCCTGAACACTTTCATTATCTCAAACAATGGGCAGTTAGCCATTCATTCCTCCCTCTTAGTATATATTCTACTTGTTCCAGACAAAGCCCATTATAAATTTGATGAGACTGTTCAAATTCAGCTCTACCAGATGTTTGAAAGCTGGGGATAGGAAATATTCGTTGCACAAAAATTCCTATTACATGCCCTGGCAGATGTGGAACAGTGGTTAGAGCATCAGCCTGCACACCGAAGGGTATTTTTATCCTTTTCCCCACGTTGCTAAACCCTGACATTAAAATATCATTTTATATTTGACTAATCTTTAAAACAAAAAGGTCTGAGAGGATGGTTTTTTTTAAAAACTTTTTTTTGCTTTATTGATTTTATAGAGAGAAGGAGAGAGAGATGGAAACATTGATGAGAAGGAATATCAGTTGGCTGCCTCCTGCATGCCCCCCACTAGGGATTTGACCCACAACCTGGGCATGTGCCCTGACCGGGAATTGAACTGGCGACCTCTTGGGAGCATGGGTCGATGCTCAACCACTGAGCCACACCGGCCAGGCTAAATGCTATTTAAATACAAAAATAAAATAAAAAATCCTACAGACCTACTTTAAATACTATTTAGTTCTAGTAAACTTCAAGCTAAGCAGTAATATATACTATAAAAAGCCATTATCTGTTTTGCAGGCATAAATACTTTTATGCTGATCTGTACCTACTCTTATTTTTTAATTAAAAAAAAGAAATGCTATGAAATTGAGTGTTGCTGAAACAGAACCCTACCTTCATATCATTGTTTTCATATAGGCCCTTCACACCAGCCATGCCAAAAACCAGGCTTTAAACAGAGACTCTTGCCAGGGCTAAGACAAATGGAAACTCTATGACCAACAGCATGCTTATTGCTTCTAATTCTAGGTAGAAAAATGCCACTGATAATTAACAACTTTTTTCTAAGTGGATGTCGAATGGTGGAGCGCAAAAAGCACAGGATCCACAATAAGAGAAACAAAATTTGAGTCCAAGGTCCATCACTAACTAGCTGTGCCACTGTGGGCAGGTTACTTAATTTCTCTGATCTATAGCGTCTTCTTCATCTGTAAAATTAGGACTATAGCAATACCTACCTTAAAGAATTGCTATGAGATTATGTGTATATATATATATAATGTATATGTATGTATGTATGTATATATATATATGTAAGTACTTTATAAACTATAAAAGATTATACAAATGTTCTTATTATTTACCTCATTGATTTCCCTTAAATAGGAATATGTTCATTTTTAAAATTGGAAAATACCGAAAAGTATTAAGAAGAAAAAAATCACCCCACAGGCTTGTCACCCAAACATTGCTGTTATTTATTTTAACTGAAATAAGTCTAACATAAACCAAAAGAAATTAAAGCAAAATGACAAAAGTAATGGCTGATCACTTTTTAAGAGCAAAACAGACTTTCCCATCAATTTAAAGTAAAGACAATGGTGTTATTTGTCCCAGAGCTGGTCCCAACAGCATGATATATGGGTGAGGCTCACAAAAGTCAAGGCCACAAAAACTCCCAAAATAAATATTTCATGAACACAAAGAGTAGTTACAATAAATGTCCTCAGATGCAATGGAGAAGGCAAAGTGTCTGAAGGCCCATTAATAAAACTGGCACAACTGTATACACTGACAGATTTCTAAGGGCCACTTCAATGGGAAGAAAAGAAAAATTTATATACCATGCTATAAGACAGGCAGGCTAAGACTTCTGACTTTTTCCCAACTGCTTACTGGAACTTCTTGTACCTCTCCTCTGTTTCTTCATTTCCACCCTTCTTTCTCCTATATTCCCTCATTGTTTTATTATTGCATTAGAATCACTCTCAGTGTTTAAAATGGCCTTATTCCATACAATGGAATATTATTCAACAATATAAAGGAATGAAGTTCTGATACATACTACACCATGGATAAACCTTGAAAACATACTGAGAAAGAAGTGAGAAACAAAAGGACACATATTTTATTATTCTATTTGTATGAAATGTCCAGAATAGGAAAATCCACAGAGACAGAAAGTAGATTGGTGGTAGTCCAGAGGTGGGGATGGGAGAGAATGAGTAGCTGCTAATGGGTACAAGGTTTCTTTTTGAGGGGACAAAAAATGTCCTAAAATTAGATTGTACTGGTGTTGCATAACTCTGTAAATATACTAAAAAACACAAATTGTACACTTTAACTGGGGAATTATATGTTATGTAAATTATATCTCAACTGTCTTTAAAAAAATGATCTTGTTCAGGATCCTGAGCTGAAAAGGGGACATACAAACAAATATTCCCACCCTACCCCTTCCCTAAGTGTGGAGTAAAAGTAATGACTCAGCTGTGATAAGATATGTATATAAAGTGTCCAGACTACTTTTGTTTAACAAATATACACAAAATTACATATCCAAATGAGTCTTGTCCCCCCCCCCCCCAAAAGTAGTTACCTTAGTGATGCCCTAAGTCAAAATTCGGTCCTCAGAGTCTCAATAATTCTGTGCCTTTGTTTGGGTAGTTCTTTCTACTTGTAACACCTTTGTTACATCTTTAAATGTTCAAATCCCACCTGACTTCAAGGCCAGTTCAAATGTTACATCTTCCATGAAGCCTTCCCCATCTCTCATGAAAAGTAATATCATATTCCTCTAAACTTCTGTGGTCCTTCACTTCCTCAGGGCCACTTTGGACTTTCAATCCAGTGTTATACTTATTCCGCCCAGTATCAACTTATTGCTTTGACATTAAAAAGCAGTCTCAATATATAACCTATTTAATAAGTGGATAATGACTGCTTAACAATTGAGAATTTCATCTTCACCTAGTAAATATTAATTCTGGAAATATCCAAAAATCATTTAGACTCAAGAACGGTCCATGAAGTAGTAAGGCTAAGGAATGACCACTTTGGATAAAACTTTTTTGACCAAAATAAAACAAGACTGATTTGACATATATGTGTGTGTAATCTGTAAGGAATTCCCAAATGGAAGCACTGAAATAAGGATATAAATTCCCAAGGTTAACTGAAAGAATCCTGAATTATATAAATTCCAGAATATTTATTTAAAAATTAGTTTCATTATTTTCTAGTGATACCACATTTTTCCTGTGAGTTCTATTATCAAGTTCTACTAATTCTTCTTCTTCTATGTTTCTAACATATATTCTAATTCATTTTCCATTTTCCACACCACACCTGAAGTCCAGGCCCTCATTTTCTTTATGATCAACCAATTTTAAAAGTCTCCTAATTCATCTCCCTTCCCCACAGTCCCTTCTGTCTTTCAACAATATGGAGCCATCGTGTGTGCCAATGTTGAAGGTAAGAACTGAGAAGCACATAAGGAAATATCAAACGAGGCCTGTCCTCTAGAAACAATCTAGTTTGAACCTTGACACATGTACACGATTCATCACGATACTCAGCAGCACATATATAAGGGCCACAACTGACACTGGTAATTCCAAGCAATGGGTAGGTCCTCTGGCCTCCCCATAACACAATCTATACCTCCTTCACACACTATTCTCATCCTCTCTTCCACTCTTTATTCATCTTACTGGATAAGGTCTTCTGTTACACTGCCCATATGTCATGCACTGACCCATCTCCAATTTCTCTCCAACTTGCCTCCTGAGCTAATCAAGACAATCTACTTGGGGTAACCTGGAAGTGACTTACTCACAAGTACCTTTTGTTCATGATTTACTATTTGTCGCCATAATTCTCCCCACTTTCTAAATAATATCTATCACCAATCTCAAGTCCCTTCTTTTGTATGTATTAGGAAATAGGTACCTATATGGGTGTGTTTTTTTTCCCCAGCTTATAACTGACTGGTCTTATTCCTTTAATATTTGTCTCACAGTATCTATTATAGTGTTTCCTAACTAAGGGTGTATATCAAATCACCTACAGAACTCCTTAAAAATACAAAGATCTTTACCCAACCCCCTGCAAAGCTCCTCAGTAAGTCTGGGTGGGAGTTGGACATCTTTATTTCTAAAAAGCCCCACTGGTGATTCTGATGCACATCCCAACCTGAGAACCACTGACTTACTTCAATGCTCCCTATATAGCTGACATTCAATTCTTATTAATTCATGCACTGAACCTCATAACTTTTCTCTAAATAGCCTAACCAGATATCAACCCCTAGACTACACTAGCCCTGTTCCAAGTGCAACATATGGTTTTAAGATTTCATTTCCTGAAGTACTCCTTGGAGGGACACTATTACCTTGTCTCTTTACATTGTTTCCTATTTGTTAAAAAATGAAGGCCTGGAATGTAGCCATGTTAGACAACACTACATAAGAATGTACTCTGGAGTCTTAGATGAATATTAGTGTGTGTTTTTTTCTAAAGAACAATGTAGAACTAGACATTTTGAATGAACACAACGTTCTTACTGAATGTTCTTAGTAAACCTATACAGAAGGCACATCAGAAATTTGGTCAATAGTGTTTCCTGGTCTTCCTACTTACCAGTGTTCTGAACTGCCTGAGACAGTTGAGGGGCCCCTGAAAACTGAGGAAGACTTTCAGCTGTTAAAGTGCCTCTAGCGCAGTAAAGTACTCTAATCAGATAAGTAACCAAGCCCCACCCAGACCCACAGTTGCCTTCCAACTACCCTGACACACACTATTTACAGAGCTCAGTAGGGAGCAGTATGAACTTTTCCCAAAGCCAGTCAAGTTGTTCCTCACAGACAGAAGTCTGAGTCACCCACCCAGGGTGGGAAAGAAAAGTGTGACATGCCAAAGGAGAGTTAGGAGACTGGTCACAGCACCTCTTTTCCTATTTCAGAAGTGGGCTCTGCCTTCTCCAAGAATCACTTCAGTTATTAATCACAGCTGTGGTCTACAGGAGTCTGCAGAACGACTCAGCCACCCAGGAAAGTTGTGGATTGGGGAAGAGACTCCCGGTCCTTCTCTTTGGCAGGGGCCTCAGGTCCCAGACTCCACAGGCCTCTCCCAGCAGCTCCATCTTGCTTCCTGCCAGGAGGAGGGGCCGAGAAGGAGGGCCCGGAGTCTGGAAAGGCCCCAATGGGAGGAAGCCGGTTGACAGCAGGTAAAGCTAGGTGGAAATCTCCAAGGGAGGATAAAAAATGAAAGGCAGCAGGATTAAGCAAAGGGGGAAAAGGGATTGGTGATCATGAATTACCACATAAAGAAATTAGTCGGTGTTTGAGAGTTCCAGGGGTGTGAGCAGAAGTAGAATGCTGAGGAAGGCAGGAGGAGACAGAGATGAGTAGCCAGTAAAACAAGTGGACAAAAGGGCAGGCAGCACCTAGCACTGGGGAAGGGTGGTGGGTGAGGGATAGAAGTATTAGAAAGGAGAACGGTATGGCCCAAGAATCCCAGGAAGGAAAGGCAAGGAATTAGTAGGGGAGACCACCAGCCCACAGGCCAGACTGGGGAGGCCTAAAAAGGAGCTGAGAGTAAGGCTGTCAACGCGAGGGGCAACAGCCTGCTGAAGGAAAAGCGCCATCCAAACAACTACCGTTTATTAAGCACCTAGTTTGGTTCATACGTTGTGCTAAGTATTTTATAAAACCACCTCACTGAATCTTCACAACAAACCCACAAAGTAAGCATTATTATGATTGACCCCATTTTATAGATAAGGAAACTGAGGCCCAGAGAGGCTCAGGGGCATGCTCAAGGTCACAGCGAGGGGGGTCTAAATTCGAACCCATGGCCGTCTGTCTCCAGAGCCCAGGTGCAAAGCCACAGTCAGCGAGTGAGCAAAGGGGAGCCGCAAGGCGGACCGGGACCCCGGGGATGTTCCCCGCCCGGTTCCGCTCCCCACCCCAGGCCCAGCGCGCTCACCCGGACGAGGTTGCTGACTGCCGCCTGCACGGCGGCCACGGGCGCGGTGAGGTCAGGGATGGCTTTGCCGTCCACCTCGCCTTCCTCGTGCATTATCACCAGGTGCGAGATCTGCTGCGCCACCGGCTCCAGGATGCTCTCAATCGTGCGTGTATGAAACACCGGCATCGCGGCGGCGAGCGGGGCGGCGAACCGCGGGCTACAGAGAACTGGGAACAGCGGGGCCGGGAACCCGCGGACAGACGGACTCTGAGCGGCGACTACAGAGTCCGGGCTTCCCTCGGCGTTACCAGCCTCACGGGCGCCCCGCCCCCTCGCGTCGTCGCGCCAAATGGCAGCACAGCTCAGACCCGGGATGCCACTCCTATTGGTCCCTCTTCGAGATGCTCCACCCCCGCCCCCGCGCCTCCAAGACCCCGCCCAGCCCCGCCCCCATTCCCAAGGGAGGGGCCTGGGATTGGGGCTACGCCGCCGGGATTGCGACTGGATTCCCAAACCCTAACGCCGGGCGCTCCTTATAAGGGCATGGTGGGAGCGGAGCGTGCTGCTCGAGTCAGTAGCCCCGCCTCCCGGGGCCGCCTCCCGCCAGGGTTCTGCGGAACTCCGCCCCTCTGCAGAATCACCTCAGCGGGGCGGGGTCTCACCTCCCCGGGCTGAAGTCTGCGGAAACCAGGGAGCCATAGGTCTGTCTCCTGGTCTCCTCCCCAACTTTCCCTTCACAAGACGCCCTCAAAATACTCATTCCATTTCCTCTCAGTAATACATTGAAACGTTTTTAGTAAAACAGTCACACAACAGAAGTGCACAGAGAAACGTGAGCGTCCCATTCATTCACAAACACTCCACCCACTCCCCTCCCCAAAGATACTCCCTGCTAACAGTTTGGTGTGTAGCCTTGTAGACCTTTGTCTATTCTTTTTTTTTTTTTTTTTGTACATATATATTTTCTAAGTAAATGGGATTAAACATTTTCCTGGAACTTGATACTTTTTCCTCTTTTTTTTTTTTTATCCTCACCGGAGGACATTTTTGCATTTATTTTCAGATAGAGCGGGAGGGAGAGAGGGAGGAAGACAGAGAGAGAAACATCGATGGAGAGAGACACATCCAGTGGTCGCCACCCACACGACCCCAACCGGTCGGGGACAAACTGCAACCGAGGTTCGCGCCCTTAGCGGGAACCAAACCCGGGACTCTCTGGTCCCCGGGCCGCCGCTGTAACCGCTGAGCCAAGCCGGCCAGGGTGATACTTTTTCCTCTTAATTAAAATTCCCTGGTTATCTTTTATCTTTCTACCTCATTCTTTTTAAGAGCTACATGGTATTTCATTGCATGAAATCTAACAATTTCCCAGTAATGAACATTTAGATTGGATTCTGTTTTTCACTATTAAAAAACTACTCTCCACGATATCACCACTGTACTTGCCTCTGTGTTGTGCACATGTATATTTATCTAGGACAGATAGGTAGAAATGAAGTGAAAATGTAAAAGTATGTACATTTTACATTTTGATAAATAAGATCAAGTTACCTATTGCTCTTACAGCACGCTATCTAAATGTCTTCCTCACCTCAAATTCTCTTTCCCCCAAACTTCCCCATTCCAAGATGAAACACTTTCACTAATAACTCCAAGCAGAAGATGTTCAATTCAAATGAAAATATTTCTCAAGGACCTACATTTTGCAAAAGGCTGAACTATGTATGCATTGTCCTGTGTATTTTCTGAAGCTATTTTTGTCTAGTAATATATATTCCTTTTCTGCTGTGCATGTGGCCAAATCCTATACTTTTCCTTTCCATAATACCTTCACTTTTTATTAATTCTTTAATTTGTCAATTATAATTTACATTCAACATCACTGTATCAGTTTCAGATGTACAGCAAAGTGGCCAGAAAATCACGTATCCTACAGAGTGGTGCCCCCGCTGCCCCAAGCACCCACCTGACCCCACACATATCCATAACGATGTTATTGATTATATTCCCTATGCTGTAATCCACATCTCTCTAGCTGTTATGTGACTAGCAATTTGTACTGCTTAATCCCTTCACCCTTTTCACCCAGTCCCCCAATCCTCCTCCCCTCTGACTACCTTCACTTTTTCATTACTGCTTTCATGTCCTTATAGGCAATAGGTTTCTATAACTATTTTAATATAATATTTATTTAGTACTTTCTAAATTCTAGACACTGTATAAGCCCTTGTTTAAGATTACAAATGGGACCAACTATTCAATTTCTGGGGACCAGTACAAAATGAAAGTGTAGATCCCCTTGTTCAAAAAGAAGGAAAGCGATGATGTTAAAGGTACTAAAATGTAAAGCTTGCTCCTTTCTTTGTATTTTATTTGCTATTTAATGTGGCACTTCTTGGGCAGGGGAATACCTTTGTGGTAAATACAGACCCCCCCCCCCAGGAAGTTGAGGGCCCATGCAACCACTGGCTGCCTGAAACCCCCTCCTGTCAGCTGCTGGACTGACATGCTATTCCCCATTAGAGATAAAGAGGCCAAGTCAGGCATCTCCCCTTCCCACAGGCCTGCCTTCTCAACCCACAGCAAATAGGTGACTTCCAAAGGTATTGCACTGAGACTCTCCCAATTACTGGAGGGAGAGCAAGAGGCTCATCCTGTGGCATTGATAGCTTGGGTTAAGAATGGCCACCTTAACCTGAAACACCAATCAGAAAGAATATATGTACCACTATATTCATAGCAGCACTATTTACAATAGCTAAGATCTGGAAACAACCCAAGTGTCCATCAGTAGATGAGTGGATAAAAAAGCTGTGGTACATGTACACAATGGAATACTATGCAGCTGTAAGAAAGAAAGATCTCTTATCCTTTGAGATGGCATGGAAGGACCTGGAGAGTATTATGCTAAGCGAAACAAGCCAAGCAGAGAAAGACAAATATCATATGATCTCACTTATTTGTGGAATATAATGAACTAAACAAACTGATGAACAAAATTGACCCAGAGACATAGAGGTGGAGTACAGACTGACAAGCTTCAGAGGAGGGGGGCTGGAAGGGGGAGATAAACCACAGAACTTATATGCATGTATGCATGACCAATGGACATGGACAACAGGGCTGTCCATGGGGTGGGGGGGAGGGTATCAATGGGGGGAAAAGGAGAAACATATGTAACAAAAAAAATTTTTTAAAAAAAGAATTGCCACCTTCATGCTGTACCCCCTAGACACCATGGGTAGCACACATGGAACCCTGCCCAAGGCAGAGCAGAGGGCAGCAGTAGTCACTGGACAGGGGTGGGGTCAAAAAGCTGGAAGTTGGGGGAGCAAGCAACTGAAAACCCATCCAAGGGAGGTGATTGGAGGCAGGACTAAGCAAAAGATGAGGCTCCCAGCCTTCAGTGCACATTCCATTATTCCAATGGACTTCTTTTCTAAAATACTCACGGATAAAATTATTATCTAAAAAATCAAAGATAAAATTATTAAGAATCAAGACAGTGGCTGCAGAGCTTTAGACCACAATGTGAAGCTCTTCTGAGTACAGGGCCCTGTGTAACTATACTGATTGCACACCCATAAACCTGGCCCCAGTTACAAAGCTGGTAACCCAGGTCTGACCAAGACTGACTTTTAATTATAAACAGCTCCCTAGGAACTTCCATTCCTTTGGAGACTCTCATCAAAACTAATAAAATTTTTGTCTAGTCTTAACACGGTTCCCAAAGCTGTTTTCTCTGCTCATTATTTCACATTAATAATACAATAGTTTCCCACATTTATCCACAGTTTTGTTTTCCACAGTTTCAGTTACCCAAGGTTAGCTGCAGGTCCAAAATATTAAATAAAAAATCTGTAAAAAAGCCCTGGCCAGTTTGGCTCAGCGGTTAGAGCATCGGCCTGTGGTCCAGAGAGACCCGGGTTCGGTTGCCGCTAAGGGCACGTACCTCGGTTGCAGTTTGTCCCCGGCCCCTGGTTGGGTCATGCGGGAGGCAGCCACTCGATGTGTCCCTTTCACGTCGATGTTTCTCTCTCTCCCTCTCTCTCTCCCTCTCCCTCCCACTCTATCTGAACAAAAAATGAAAAATGTCCTCAGGTGAGGATTAAAAAAAAAAAATCTGTAAAAATTAACAATTCATAAGTTTTAAATTGTGTGCCATTCTGAATAGTGTGAGGAAATCTCTTGATGTTTCACTCTGTCCCACCCAGATGTGAATCATCCCTTTGTCTACCATATCCACACTGTATCCTTAGTCACTTAGTAGCTGTGGAGGTTATCAGATGGATTGTCACAGTGTCACAGTGCTTGAGTTCAAGGAACCTTTATTTTACTTAATAACAATGTCTCATTCACATCACTTCATCTCATCACGTGTACATTTTATCATCTCACATTATCACAAGAAGGGTGAATACAGTACAATAAGATATTGTGAGAGAGAGAGAGAGAGAGAACACATTCACATAACTTTTATTATAGTACAGAGTGGGGCAAAAGTAGGTTTATAGTTTTTCATATGAAAATAATACAATAACAAATAATAATACAATAATAAACTTTGTGTTTCAAATACATCTGTGAACCTACTTTTGCCCTACCCTATACATTGTTATAATTGTTCTATTTTATTATTTATTGTTAATCTCTTCTGTGCCTAATTTATAAATTAAACTTGATCATAAGTATGTACAGGAAAAACATAGTAGAGGGTTCGTTACTATTCATGGTTTCAGGCATCCACTAGGGATCTAGACTGTATCCTGCAAGGACAAGGGGATACTAACTAGTAATATTTGGGTGATGGAACTATAGATAACCTTTTTTCTGTAATCCTCACTCTGCCTCCACTTTACTGATTGTATATATGTGCAATTTAACATGTTCTTCTGTCGTTTGTATTTCCTACAAATTGACAGCAAGATTCAGAGAATTGATCATGCAATATAGTCTTTTATTGCAACATATTATCCCTACCTCCAGTCTTCTAATCCAGGCTTCTCCTGACTGGCCATATTAACCTCTTAAAATACATCAGGTCCTTAAATAATGTTGTTTCATTCAATGTTGTTTCATGACAATATTGACGGGGGGGGGGAATCGATTCCCAGTCAAGGCCATTGTCTGTGTGGAGTTGGCACATTCTCTCCCAAGTCTGCATGGGGTTTTTCCTAGTATTCCAGTTTCCTCCCACATCCGAAAAATGTACAAGTTAGGTGACTTGACGTGTCTAAATTGTCCCAAGTCTGAGTGAACATGGGTGCATGTGTGAGTGTGCCCTGTAATGGGAGCTTGTTCTGTCCAGGGTGGGTTCCTGCTTTGTACCAGAGCTGCCAGGATAGGTTCTGGCTACCCACGACCCTAAACTGGAAAAAGTGGGTTGGAAAATCATTATTTTACTTGTTTTTATTAATCTTTCTTTCTTCTTCTTCTTCTTTTTTTTTAAAAAAAGCCTAGAGCTTTATTTTTATTTATTTTATTTTATTATCTTCATTGTTGAAAATATTACAGATGTCTCCCCTTTTTTCCCCCATTGACACCCTCCTCCCTACTCCCACCCCTCTCCTGCCTTCCCCATACTATTGTCTGTGTCCGTTGGTTATGCGTATATGCATATAAGTTCTTTGATTTATTTCTTCCCACCCCCCACCCCCCTTCCCTCTGAGGTTTGGCAGTCTGTTCCCTACTTCCATGTTTCTGGATCTATTTTGATCATCATATTATTTTGTTCATTATATTCCATAAATAAGTGATATCATGTGGTACTTGTCTTTCTCTCACTGGCTTATTTCGTTTAGCATAATACTATCCAGGTCCCTCCATGTCATCTCAAAGGGCAAGAGATCTTTCTTTCTTATAGCAGCATAGTATTCCATTATATAAATGTACCATAGCTTTTTAATTTTTTTTTAATCCTCACCCAAGGATTTTTTTCCCCATTTATCTTCAGATAGAGTGGGAGAGAGAGCAAGAGAGAAAGAGAGAGAAACATCGAGGTGAGAGAGACACACCAATTGGTTGCCTCCCGCATGACTCTGACCAGGGCCGGGGACCAAATCGAAACCGAGGTATGTGCCCTTGACCAGAATCAAATCTGTGACTCTTTGGTCCATGAGCTGATGTTCCAACCACTGAGCCAAACCAGCCAGGACTATACCACACCTTTTTTATCCACTCATCTACTGATGGGCACTTGGGCTGTTTCCAGATCTTAACTATTGTAAATAGCACTGCTGTGAACTTAGAGGTGCATATATTCTTTCTGATAGTGTTTCAGGCTTCTTAAGATATAGTCCTAGAAGTAGAATTACTGGGTCAAATGGCAGTTCCATTTTTAATTTTTTGAGGAAACACCATTCAAACACATGGAGGCTAAATAGCATGTTATTAAACAATAAATGGGTTACCAAGGGTATTGAGGAAGAAATAAAAAAACTTCCTGGAAATCAATTAAAATGAATGCACAACAACATAAAATCTATGGACACAGTGAAAGCAGTCCTTGAGGGCAGTTCATAGCAATACTGGCCTACCTCAAGAAACAAGAAAAATGTCTAATAAACTATCTAACCCTACAACTTAAAGAACTAGAAAGTGAACAAAAAGAAAAACCCAGAGTAAATAGAGGGAAAGAAATAATAAACGTCAGAATGGAAATAAATAACATAGAGACTAAAAAAACAATACAAAAGGCCAATGAAACCAATCATTTGTTCTTTGGAAAGATAAACAAGATTAATGAACCTTTAACAAAACTCACCAAGAAACAAAGAGGACCCTAATAAACAAAATCAGAAATGAAAGAGGAGAAGTAATAACTGACACCACAGTAATACAAAGGATTATTAGAAAATACTCTGAACAATTATACACCAACAAATTGGACAAACTAGGCAAAATGGAAAATTTGTAGAATCATATAGTCTTCCAAAACTCAACCATCTGGAAGAGTCAGAAAACCTGAACAGATCAATAACAACTAAGGAAATTGAAGCAATAATCAATAAACTCTCAGCAAACAAAAGCCCGGCTTCACAGGTGTTTGATGATTTGTTGATCTTAAATGTATGCATGTAGAACTCACATTTATTTCAATGTTTAATATTAGAGGTGTTTTGGGTCTCCATTTAGAAGTTTGGTAATGTTTTCGTGACCAGAAATATGCCACAGAAACTTAACTCTATTTACCAATTAGCCTACGATGAAATTGGTTTTGTTATAGGTCCTTTTGCATAAAGTCATAGTTTCCAAGAACCTATCAGTGACATTAAGTGAGAACGTACTCTACACTATTGCCCATCCAGGCCATGAGTTCCCCTCCATCCACATCCACATCCACTTCTATCCCCTTCTCCCTACACATATTCACACGCACCCTCTGAGATCTTCTGTTGCACCCGTTTGCACATGTTAACGTCAACACCTGCCACAGTCTGGGCTCAGACCAATCTTATCACCTTCTGCTTCCCCACCCCAACCCACAGGCAACTGGGTTAAACAGTGCAGAGAAGCCCTGCCATTGTGGCTCAGTGGACTAAGCGTTGTTCCGTGTACTGAGAGGTCTTGGTTCAATTCCTGGTCAGGGCACATGCCCAGGTTGCAGGCTCAATCTCCAGTGGGGGGCGTGCAGGGGGCACCCGATCAATGTTTCTCTCTCACATTAATGTTTCTATCTCTTTCTCCTTTCCTCTCTCTCTAAAAAAATCAATAAAATATATTTTTTTAAAAGAAACAAACAGTGTAGAGAAGACAAGCTTAGAGTCATCCAGAGCTTAAACTATAATCCCAACTTTACAACTTGATTGGGCTAGAACTCTGGCAAGTGGCTTTCCGTCTCTCTGCCTGAATTTCTTTCTTTGTAAAAATGAAATAATATGACCCTCATAGAATTTGTGTAAAGCACCCAGTAAAAGGGAGCTGCTATTATTATTGGAGCCGTCACCAACAGAGATGTTTACAATCTCGAATAATCCTTGTTGGAGTGTCACTTTGGAGCTTTTGCCTACATTCTTTCACACTAGAAAGCTCTCTCTGCATGTCTAAGTCTTACCTACTGGAACAGGTAAACATCTGAGATATCCATCTAGATTTCTCACCCCTGGTATAAACCCCTGGAGTGTGAATATAATGGATTTTACTTCTGTAATTAGATGACATTACTGAATTTAAGAGAATAAGATTATCCAGGCAGGCCTGACCTAATCACATTAGCCCATTTAAAGCAGAAGCTGGTCACAGAAGAGGAAGGTAAACATTAGAAACACAAGAAGGGTTTGACAAGCTGTTGCAGGATTGAAGACGCAGGAGGCCACACGTCAAGGAATGCAGGCAGCCTCTAGGAGCTGAGAGTGGCCCCTGGGTGGCAGACAGTAGGAAAATATGGACTTCATTCCCACAGCAGCAAGGAACTGAATTCTGCCAACAAGAAGAATAATCTCAGAAACAGATTTTCTCCCAGAACTCAATCCATTGGACACTTTGATTTCAGCCTTGTGATACTAAGCAGAGAACCCAGCCACACCTTACAGAACTTCTGGCCTACACAATTGCAAAATAATAAATGGGGATTGTGAGATAATTTAAGCAATAGAAGCATAACAATAGAATATTAAAATATCTACCTTCTAGATCCACTTCTAGTCCTTCATGACTTCTCACTACAAGGCCCTGGCTTGAGCTGTTTGTACAAATCCTTTCCCCTTCATAGCACTTATTGCAATTGTCCTTCTATCATGTGACCATTTTATATTTGTCTCCTGTCTATCTATGATGCTAGATGACCCTCAATATCTGTTCTGCTCTTTCTCCACAGAAATAGAACCTTGGATTTATAGCTGGGCACTGGGTTACAAAGCTTCAGCTTTCTCATCTCTAAAAGGAATATAATGTTTTCAACTTCATTGAATACAACGGATTTAGCACATAATAAGCATTCAGAAAATATTACCAGAGAGAGAAAGTCCAATTCATAGCCTGCACTAGACTAAGAACCATCATGGAACTAAGTCACAAACAATGTGGTGATCAAGCCGAAGTGGTCAAGTTCCAAGCAAGGGGAGATCACCATGGGCCTGAGGGTACGAAAGAGTTTGTGGGACAGTGGAACTAAATCTGGCCTCAAAGGTAGAATAATATTTGGTTAGGCAGGCAAAGAGAGCAGACATTCCAGAATGAGTAAGGTCTGGAGGTGGGAGCATGTTCCAGGATAGTGATTATATTAGTCAGACAGAAATGAATATTCATACAACTCAAAGATAAGGATGAAAAGGTAAATTTCCACAAGATTATAACCTACAGAGTTCAAAGACTGTGTGACTTTTGCTCATGGTGTGGCTAGCTCAACATTACTCTTTACCAAGTAATTCGTTTGAAGGCCTCTAATAATAAGGGACATTGTAAGGTATACAAGGATTTAGCATTTCTCATTCAGAAGTAACTGGGGAAGAGTTTTTGATAATGGCAAATATTTTACATAGTGGCCTGTGACATGAGAAACTTTTGGTTCTTTTAAATCCGTAGTAATTCTCTGAGGTAAGTGGAAAAAGAGAACTACAGACTTCTTTTTATTACACAGACTGGGAAATTGAGACATAGTAGCAACTGTCAGTGTGAGTACAGTTTGTGGATGTTTCAGTCCAGGATAGAGCTGGATATAAGACCTGTCTTCTGTATTTAGTTGGGAGGCTGTTTCACTCCATATTTCTATGCTCTTGCCCTGATTACTTTTTGCACTGCTATATATTGGTTATATCTCTAAGAATTTACTTCCACTTTCTCAGTACACCCCAGTACACTTGAAGCCCACATGGGTGAATTTACAACTTACACACACAGACCGCATTCCCTCAACTCTCTGTGTGTAGACCACCTCACCAGCCCTTTCTCCACACTGTCCCCATACCAGAACCACACAGTGGCGCCATCAGTTCTTCCTTCCCTTCCCCAAATGTTGCAAGTACAGCAACACTCCACCTCCACCCCCACTCAAAACCACAACCACTTCCCCCGTCACTTTGAAAACAAGGTGGTTCTTCTTTTTTCTCCCCACCCCCCAGATTTATTGAGGTATAATTAATAAATAAAAAGTGTTTATATTATGTGTGTGCATAGAGACCATGTAAACATGATTTTTTTGTGTTTGTTTTTCGGTGTTTTTTATTTTTGTTAATCCTCACCCGAGAATAGGTTTCCATTGGTTTTTTGAGAGTAGAAGGGAGCGGGGGGTGGGACATCTATGTGAGAGAGTCACATCTATTGGTTACTTCCCAAATGTACCCTGATGGGGCTAGGGATCAAACCTGCAACCCAGGTCTGTGCTTTTGACCAGGAATCGAACCTGTGACCCTTTGGTACACAGGCCACTGGTCACACCAGCCAGGGCATAATTTTTTTTTTTTTTTAATCCTCACCTGAGGACATTTTTTCATTTTTTGTTCAGATAGAGTGGGAGGGAGAGAGAGGAAGAGAGAGAGAGAGAAACATCGATGTGAAAGTGACACATCGAGTGGCTGCCACCCGCACAACCAACCAGGGCCGGGGACAAACTTCAACCGAAGTACATGCCCTTAGCGGGAACCGAACCCGGGTCTCTCTGGACCGCAGGCCGACGCTCTAACCACTGAGCCAAACCGGCCAGGGCCATCATGATGTTTTTATAAACATATATTGTGAAATGATTACCACAGTCAAACTAATTAGTATATCCATCACCTCATATAGCTGCCATTTTCTGTGGGTTTTTGGTGAGAGTACTTCAGATCCATTCTCTTAGAAAATGTCAAGTATACAATACATTATTATTAACTATAGTCACCATGCTGCACCATTACGTCTGCAGAACTTATTCATGTTATAGCTGAAAGTTGATACCCTTTGACCAACATCTCCCCCTTTCTCCCATCACAGTGCCACCCTATCCCCTGGTAACCACCCTTCTACTCTGTTTCTATGAGTTTGATGGTTTTATATTCCACATATAAGAGAGAACATGAAGAATTTATCTGTATGTGTTTGACTTATTTCACTTAGCATAAGGTCCTCCAGGTTCATCCATGTTGTCACAAATGGCAGAATCTCCCCCACCCTTTTTTTTAAGGCTGAATAATATGCCACTATGTACATGTACCATATTTTCTTTATCCTTCAATGGACACTTAGGTTGTTTCTATGTCTTGGCTATTGTGAATAATGCTTCAATGAACATGGGAGTTCAGATAGCCCTTCAAGAACTAAATTTCATTTCCTTTGGATATATACCCAGAAGTGGGATTGCATTTTCTAAAGAAAAAAATCCAAATGGTCAACAGGTACATGAAAAAGTGTTCAATATCACTAATCATCAGGAAAAAGCAAATCAAAACATTGAGATATCACTTCATATCTGTTAGGATGAAATAACAAGTGTTAGCAAGGATGTAAAGAAAAGTGAATTCTTATACACTGTTGGGAATGTTAATTGGTACAGCCATTATGGAAACAGTATGGAGGTTCCTCAAAAAATTAAAATAGAGCTACCATATGATCCTGCTCTTCTCCTTTCTTGACCAATTATTTTTTAAAAATTCAATGGGGATTTAAATCATTTTCAGCTTCACAATTTTTCCAATTTTCTTTTGTATTGTATTTCAACCTTCTATATTGTGTAAGAAAGCTACAAAGAAGTTTATTAAAAATTATGTAAAATTTCATCTCCCAATGATAACTACTAATAACATTTTACTATAGTCCCTTTCAGACTTTTTTCCTGTTCACATATATTTTTATGTATGTGTGTAATTTTTTTCTCATACAATTTTTTGTTGAGATAATTTACATACCATAAAATTCACCCTTTTAAAGTAAAATGTTTAATTTTTATTCCTGCTATTTTCACCTTAACATTATTACATCAAGAACATGTGTTCATGACATTGAGTAGTCTTCAAACCTTGATTTTTATAGTCAGTTTATAGCCATATTACATTTGAAGTGTGTAAGAATTATAATTTATTTAAGCATCTCCCTATTATTGGGCATTTAAGTTGTCTCCAACTTTTTATTATTGGAAAAAATGCTTTGAAAAGTAGCTTTGAATTTTTATTTTTATAGACATTGAATTGTTTTAACCCATTTATTATTTATAAGAGGGGCAAAACTCCATTGGTTGCCTACCCAATAGACATTCCCTCCTTCATCCTCAGATTACAGTACCTAATATTTTGGAAAGGTAAATTAGTTATCTATTGCTGCACATAAATTACTCCAAAACAATAATTCTTAAGCTCTCATGTTTTCTGTGGCTCAGAATTTGGAAGTGGCTTGGCTGGGAAGTTCTAGCTCAGAGTCTCTCATGAGATTGCAGTCAGATGGTAGCTACAGCTGAGGTCATCTCAAAAGCTTCTTCAATCACATATCTGATACCTTGAGTGGGAGGACTTGAAGAGCTGGGGACTTAAATGATGGAACCCTCAAGCCTCTCTGCTTCTATTTTGTCCCTCCCATGGTCTTTCAAGCATGCAGACTTGAGGATAGCCAGACTTCCTATATAAGGCTCAGACCCCCAAGAGATCAAGAGCTAGGCAGGAGCTGTATCATCTTTTCTAACCTAGTCCCTTTTTAAAAAAAAATTTTTTTTCTCTATTGATTTTAGAGAGAGAGGAAGGGAGAGGGAGAGAGATAGAAACATCAATGAGAGAGAATATCGATTGGCCGCCTCCTGCATGCCCCCCACCGGGTATTTGGCCTACAACCTAGGTATGTGCCCTGACCAGGAATTGACCTGGCGACCTCCTGGTGCATGGGTCAACGCTCAAACACTGAGCCACACTGGCCAGACTCTAACCTAGTCTTATAAGTCACAATATCACCTCGCACCTGAGTTATACAGAGACCTGCCCAGATTCCAAGAAGGGAACATAGACCCCACTCCTAGATGGAGAAGTACCAGTGTCACATATAAGGAGAAAATATAATCTGGCAAAGGCAAACATCCTCAGAGAGATGGGCCCCTACCTAAACCTAATGAATGAACCATGCTTTGTCAACCAAATATGGTAATCCAACACTTTGTTGTTAATATAAAAGATACTGTTAGTTGTTCAGCCAAAATTTTCTCCCCCTTCCTCCTATCAGACCCCAGTAAAATATACTAAATCACACAGGCTCTCTTGCAGCTAGGATAGTCAAGTGATAAATTCTGCCCAATGAAACTAAGCTAAGAGATCTAGGACACTTTTCACCATCCTGATGCAGATACTTGCCCCTTTATTATGCACAAGAACACAGCTCCAGGGGTAGTACTTGATAGGCATGAGCCAATCAATATAGACTATCCATCTGCTCATAGCGATTGATTCAAGAATGAACAATTGATTCCATTTTGGTCCAATATGAGAAAGAGTGACCCTCCCCACCCCAAGTACAGGAGCTACCAAAGACATGCTTTCTTTTTGCCTCAAGGTGTAATGTGAAATGGGAAGCATCTGTAGCCATTTTGCTTTTGTGATGGGAATGTCTGGAGCTCTGAGGAATACATAAGGAGCTTGAATTTGCAGGCATCACGAGAGAGAGAGAGAGAGAGAGAGAGAGAGAGAGAGAGAGAGAGAGAGAGAGAGAGAGAGAGAGGAGAGAGAAATCTTCAGTGAAAATTTTATTTTGAACTCAATTCTCACTTGAAGCCAGACTGCTCTCAGGATTTTTCTGTTACTGAGTGTATTAGTCAGGGTTTTCCTGAGAAACAGAAGCAGTAAGAACCAAAAATACTTATTATAAGTAATAATTGGCTCATGCCATTATAGAGGAGGACAAGTCCCAAGATCTGCAGGATGAATTGGTAATCTGCAGATTCAGGAGAGCAATGGTTTAATTCTAGTCCAAGTCTGAAGGCCTGAGAACAAGGGTAGCTGATGGTGTCATTCCTGTCAAAGGCTGGCAGGCTCAAGACCCAGGAAAAGTCCATGTTTTAGTTGAAGTCTGAAGGCAGGAAAAAAACCCATGTCCCAGTTGGAGAGCAGTCAGGCAAGAAATAATTATTTCTTACTCAGGGGAGGGTCACCCTTTTTGTTCTACTCGGGCCTTCAGTTGATTGGATGAGACCCACTCACGTTAGGGAGGGAAATCTTTACTCAAGCTACTAATTTAAATGTTAATTTCATCCAAAAACACCCAGGATAATGTTTGGCCAAATATCTGGGCACACATTGCCCAGTCTAGTTGATGTAGAATCAACCAGTACAGCCCGGCCAGGGTGGCTTAGTGGTTAAGTGTTGACCCATGCATGAGGAGGTTGCCTGTTCAATTCCTGGTCAGGGCACATGCCCAGGTTGTGGGCCAAATCCCCAGTGGGGGGCATGCAGGAGGTGGCCAATTGATGCTCTCTCTCATCGATGTTTGTATCTCTCTCTCTCTCTCCCTCTCCCTTTCTCTCTCTCTCTCAAATCAATAAAGAAAAAGAAATTTTTTTAATTAACCAATACACTGAAAAAATTAAATCATCTGTGGTTTAAGCCAGTTCGGTTTGGGTTTTCTTTCACATGCAACCAAAAGAGACTAAATTGACATAGAGTACCTACTGTGTGCCAGACTGTGCCAGGTGCACAGAAGTGATAAATAAAACAGACAGAGCTTCCAGTATAGCAACAGGTGTAGGAAGGCCATTGCTTTTTTTTTTTTTTTAATGTTATAAAACATAACATTCAGATGACTGCAGCTTGGTTGATATCTTGACTGCAACCTCTCATAAGAGACGTTGAACCAGAACCACCCAGATAAGCTGTTCCCGAATCCCTGGCCCAAAGAAATTTATATGAGATAAATGTTTTTTGTTATTTTATGCAGTTATCATTTCAGGTCATTTATTACACAGAATAGATATTCTAATACATCCTTCCCCCAGAAATATCCACTAATCTGATTTCTATCATCCTCATACATTCGTTTTGCCTATTCTTGAAATTTACATAAATAGAATCATCCAGAATGTATAATTTTGGGCCTGGCTTCTTCCTCTCATCATTATATCTATGAGATTCATCTATATGCTTATATCTAGCAGTAGTCTGTTCTTTGCTATTGCTGTATAGTATTTCATTTCATGAGTGTATCAAATTTATCCTTTTTACTGTTGGTGGACATTTGATTTTTTCAAAAATGTGGCTGTATAAATAAAACTTCTATGAACACATATATGTCTTTTGGTTGGACACATACATTTGTTTTTCTTGGAAGTCATTTATTTAATGTAATGTGTCTTGCTCTTTCCAATTTTCCCACGTTACTGCCTACTCTGATATTCTACTTGTCCTGCTGTTATTTTGAAAATGAGAACTCAACCAAATCTTTTAAACACTCTTATACAACCTATAATTTGTACATTTTAAGTCCTTATAGTGGTAAAGAAATAATCAGAGGACATTCTGTTTTCTTAGATGCAGAGAAGATGAGTTCTTCATATCTTCTTCATTCCCACAGGTTTTCTTAATCCATAAAATGGAAATTTAAGTCCTTCTAGATTTTTATATAAGGAGAACTTTCAGTAATATATTTTTTTTAATATTTTAGTTTATTGATTTTAGAGAGAGAGGAAGGGAGAGGGAGAGACAGAAATATCAATGAGAGAGAACATCAATTGGCCACCTTCTGCATGCGCCCCACTGAGGAGTAGGCCCACAACCTGGGCATGTGCCCTGACTGGAACTCGAACCGGCGACCTCCTGGTGCATGGGTCAATGCTCAACCGTTGAGCCACACCAGCCGGGCTCTTTCAGTAATATTTTTATAGATCCCAGATCAACCCTAGTGAGTAAAGCTACTACACAGCAAAACTGTTGAATAGCTAAGTTTTGCATATGCCAGCAGTTCTCAAACATTTTAGTCTCAGGACCTCTAAACACTCCTAAAATTATTGAGGATCCCAAAGATCTTTTGTTTATGTGATTATATATATTTATCAATATTTACAACTTTAAATAAATTGATAAAATTTTACATATTATTTATTTTAAATAATAATAATAAATCCATAATATATTAACATAAATAACATATTTTTGTGAAAAATAATGTAGACCCCTGAAAGTGTGTCAGAGACTCAAAGGGGTCCCTAGACTATACTTTGAGAATCACTGGTCCAATGAGTTTCTTGCTCCTATCATACCATATTGTAGCAATCATCTCTTATTTAGACTTCCCCACATCATACCCATCTTTATTTAATGACGAAATCCTTCTTTGCTAAAGAGAACCTATTCAAGATGGCTCAGATGAGGCTGACCACACCCCTTTCCCACTTAGCGATAAATGTGTGACCCATGACTGGCCAGAGAATCTTGGGAACTCTCATGCTGACCTATTAAAAAATGTTAATTCAAATAAATTCAATTTTTAAAAAAAGGAGACTTGAATTGGGACAGTAAATACACAATATAATATACAGATAATATATTGTATAATTGTATACCTGAAATCTATATAATTTTATTAACCAATATCACTCCAATAAATTCAATTTTTAAAAAAAGAAAATTCTCCCGGCCTGTGTGGCTCAGTGGTTGAGCATCAACCCATGCACCAAGAGGTTGCCAGTTCAATTCCCAGTCAGGGCACATGCCCAGGTTGTGGGCCCAATCCTTAGTGAGGGGCATGCAGGAGGCGGCCAATTGATGTTCTCTCTCATCGGTGTTTCTATTTTTCTCTCCCTCTTCCTTCCTCTATCTCTAAATCAATAAAGAAAATAAATAAATGATACATTTAAATAAAAATAAAAATAAATTTAAAATTTTTTAAAGAAAATTCTAATTCATTCTCTCTATCTCCCCTTCCCCACCCCACCCTCCACCCCCACCTAGTTTACAGTTGTGATTTCTAGCCTGACAACAGCTTTCTTACCCATTAAGTGGAGAGAATCTTCTCATGGATGGAAAGACCCAAACCCTGAAAAATCTCTCCTCCCTCTCCCCAGTTTGCTCAAGTTAAGTTTCTGTCACTGGCAACTGATATACATTGATAACATTTGCACATCAATTGTAATCTTCAATATTTAAGTGTAACAAGAGAATTTCAGGCATTGTAGTAGGACAACAGGCAAAGTATTTAGGAGCACGAGTCTTCCAGACATCTAGATTAGTAGCTCTAAAGTTTGGCTGCACCTCAGAATCAACTGAGGGAGCTTTATCAAAATACAAATGTCTAGGCCCTGCCCTGAGTGTTCTGATTATAAAGGTTATGTTTGTGTTCTTTCAATAAAATGTGTTGCTTTTTTCACATAGAGATATTTCTATCTTATTAAATTTATTTCTAGGTATAGTTTTTATAGTTTGTTGATAACTGGAATGACCTTTTAAAATTATCCTTTGCAGCAAGCTATTTGTAATTTTTTTAAATGTACAGTTTCTTTCTATTTAATTTTTTTTCTTTATTTATTTTAGAGACAGAGGAAAGGAGAGGGAGAGATAGAGAGAAACATCAATGAAAGAGAACATCGATTGGCCGCCTCCTGCATGCCCTGCACTGGGGATTGGGCCCACAACCTGGGCATGTGCCCTGACCAGGAATCGAATTGGCAACCTTTTGGTGCATGGGTCAATGCTCAACCACTGAGCCACACCGGCCGGGCTATTTGTAATTTTTTTAAAGCTATTTTTAAATTTACGATAAGATTAATTATCTTGTTAATTATAAATATGGTTTATTTTTTCATAGATTACCTTGGGATTTTTTGTTATGCAATCTTATCATCTGAAAAATAAAATTTACTTTGCCACTTTATTTCCAATATTTATTTTCATATAGTTTATTTTCTTACCTCACTGCATTAGTTACAACCTTCAATATGTCACATATAGTAATGATGATAGTCATCTCTTTTGTAATAATAATTACTTTAGTATATCACCATTTAAAATTATTTTACTTTTTGTTTGACACTTCTACCTGAGTATTATCATTGTCTGCCCTTCAGCCTAGAGCTGTTCAGAGGTCTTGGACCACCCATGGAGCACTCCTTTTCTTCATCAATACAAAGTAAGCCAAAGAAGAGAGAGCAAATGAATTGTCTACTTTTTTCCCCCTCTTCCTTTCTATCTCTTTTCTGTTCTCCAGGTCAAGAAGGATCAAGTCAATAAGAGAATCCTAAATCATTGCCTTTGTTCTTTCTTCTTTCTTATGTAGACTTTGGTTAAGGAACCAACTGCTACTTAGAAAAGTTAAAGAAACTTGATTAGGGCTTTAAAATTAAACCAAATTCACTTCTCACAGACTTTGGATCTTAACTTTAGATGTTACTGTCTGTTCCAGTCCACAGATAACAATTTGTATAGATATTATTGAGCAAAGGGGTCTGGAAAGAGAGCAGTAAGTTCAAATGCTATAGGAAAAGATAATAAAAAGGATGTTATCATGTAGTTTGGGGCTAAAGAAAAAAAATCTCATCAGCTTAAGCAAATTGTAGTTATTAGACCAAGAAATTGAGACACAGAGAAGACCAATGGTAGAAAATCTATATTGAGCTCTGCCTCTTACCTTCTGAGAGGTATGGCATTGAACACTCAACGTGTTTCTTCTATCCTTCTGTTAACATACACCCATTTGCTCTACAGAATTCCTCTCCTACTTCATATGACCTGGTGGGGCTCTTAATTATAGTTACCTCTTTTCTCTAATCACTTTCCCTAACTATTACCCAAGTGGAATGAATATGATCCAGGATTAACCAATCATAGTATCCCACCTATTTAATTACAGTCAACCATTCAAGAGTAGACACATAATCAACATTTTCCCCTGAAATTAATACTTGGGTACGGAGCGGGGTGGGGAGGGGGGAGAGAGAGAGAGAGAGAGAGAGAGAGAGAGAGAGAGAGAGAGAGAGAGAGAGAGAGAGATTCTCTATTGGAGTTACTAAACTTGAACAATGCGAAATTGGAGTTGTTGGACCATTTTCCCCCAGAGGCCTATCTGGAGTAGGAAAAAATGAGGCCAACCCACTGAATGAAGCAGAGTCCAAAGCTAGGGAAAGCAGGAAAGACTTGACCTTTGTCTGAGTCTCTGAATTCAGTTGTGCTTAAAGCCAGAGCCTGCCCTGAACCATCCAAATATAGAAACCAATAAATTCAGTTAAATTAAGATTCATCCATCTGGCTTTTCCCCAGTCTTATCTATGTCCCTAGCCCAAACAAAGAGGAGAAAGACTAGACTAAATGATTTGCACCAGCTTAGGAAGAAGATCAAGGTATTAAAATCACCCAAAGAAGAGGGGTATTACTTCCCTTTTTTCACCACCCCCAAACACACCCTCCAGCATCAGGTACACATTTAGTATTTTTATTGGAAACTCATTTCAAAAACAGCACAGTAGCCCTGGCCGGTTTGGCTCAGCGGTTAGAGCGTCAGCCTGCGGTCCAGAGAGACCCGGGTTCGGTTCCCGCTAAGGGCATGTACTTCGGTTGCAGTTTGTCCCCGGCCCTGGTTGGTCGTGTGGGTGGCAGCCACTTGATGTGTCCCTCTCACGTCAATGTTTCTCTCTCTCTCTCTTCCTCTCTCTCCCTCCCACTTCATCTGAACAAAAAATGAAAAAATGTCCTCGGGTGAGGATAAAAAAAAAAAAAAAAAGGCACAGTATTGTCGTTCGGGGTATCATGGATACTTATATTACTATGTTTCCCAAGGGAGCTCTTGTTTTCCCTCCCGTGTGACCATTACAAATTTTGCTTTTTAAAAAGAGGTTTTATTTTTATTTTACTATATTTTCTAAAGATACTTCTAATCAACATGTTTTAGAACTCCCTGATATAATAGTTTTTAATGAAAGAATGTAGCCACATAGCAGCAAAAGTCCTGGAATGCAATTTATTCTCCAAAGCAAGGGGGACTTGCGTTACTCTTTATGTTCCCAAGATTGATTGTTCCAGAAATTAGTGACTTCATAGATAAAGTGACCCTGGAGCATGGTATTTTATAGAATGACAGATAATTTTAGAAAGTGGGTGAGCCCGGCCAGTGTGGTTTACTGGCTGAGCGTCGACCCATGCACCAGTTCGATTCCTGGTCAGGGCACATGCCCAGGTTGTGGGCCAAATCCCCAGTGGGGGACATGCAGGAGGCAGCCAATAGATGTTCTCGCTCATCGATGTTTCTATCTCTCTCTCCTTCTCCTTTCTTCTCTCTCTAAAATCAATAAAGAAAAAAAAATTTTTTAAAAAGAAAGTGGGTGAGAAATAATTAGCATTAACTCTAGCCTGTTGTAAAGCAATTATTTTACCTAGGTAATCCAAATGCCTGGGCTTCACCAGCCTAGGAATACAAATTTCAGCCATGTGTCCACTAATACTAAGACAAATACTCAATACTCATTCCTCTGATTGCCAAAAGTCCCCTCTTCCCTGTGACCCAGTGGGAGGGGGCTGTTTGTTAAGCACCAGGAATAGGTCTGTAAAATTGTGCTGCTCTGGCCTCCTCACCTTGCGGCCTATCTCAGGGATCCTGATGAGATCACCACTCCAGGGGACACCTCTGTTCCTCATTAGTTCTCTCCATGGTCACCCCAAGTCTGGTGTCAGGGAAGGGGGTTTTGCTATCCCCTTAGCTACTCTCTCCCATATGTGGCAGTCATAGGAATCAAATGAACTTTAAGAAGCCATGTGTTGCCCTGGCTGGTTTGGCTCAGCAATTAAAGCGTTGGCCCATGGACCAGAGAGACCCAAGTTCGGTTTCCGCTAAGGGCACGTACCTCGGTTGCAGTTTGTCCCCGGCCCCGGTTGGGGTCATGTGGATGGCAATCAGTCTCTCTCACATCGATGTTTCTCTCTCTCTCTTCCTCCCTCTCTCCCTCCCGCTCTATCTGAAGATAAATGCAAAAATGTCCTTGGGTGAGGATAAAAAAAAAGAAGTCATGTGTTGCATGTATAGAAGAAAATTCTGAATCCAAGGGTTGGACGTGCAGCTTAGCCTCATAAGAGGAATTAGGGAGTGATCAAGTACATGGCAGTTATCTTCTATCTCCGTGTCTTCTCCTAGGACCTCTTGTTCTGTGGGCATCCACTTCCTTCTCCTCCCTCTGTACTGACTTTCTTTCATTTTTCATCCACAGTACAAAAAATGACTATGCCAACTCTCTTGGTTTCCTCTTTGTTTTCCCTAATAGCTTTCTTTACATTTAATACTATCTTTATTCTTTTCAGAGGACTAGGACTAACACATCCAGTGTCAATACATTCTGGATTATTCCACCTTAAAACCTACCAGGTGAAGAGCTCCAATAGCCCAGAGCTGTCCCAGTGAATAGTCTCTCCTCTAACATTAGGTGAAGTTCAAGGTTGTGGTCCCTCCTATAGTTCTCAGGGTTCTCTTATAAGAAAACAACTAGGGAAAAGATTACACAACTCTCCAAAAATGAGCAATAATTTGCAGACATAGGGCAGCCTAAATTCATAGAGGAAAGAATAGGTTTACCCTTCAAAGTTGTTAAAAGATGTACCCAATTTACATTGTCAAATACATAATTTCTTGATCTAAAACCATTATGTTTTAGTTCATTTACTATATTCAATTTTTTCTACTAAGAACAATGGGTGGGTATTTTGTAGATATTTGCATAATTTAAAAACAAAGTGGTAGCTTTTCCAGAACAGAGAGCAGTCAACTTCTCAATGTATAGCAAAATCTTCACTTCTCATCAGAAAGAAACTGCTCATAACTCTTAAGTAACAGTCTTTATTCCACTTCTAATTTTTCAAAACCAAACAAATAAAAAAATTTTTAAATCCAATCTCTATCAAGACAATCCATTGCACATACATTGTCTCATTTAATCCTAAAAAAATCATGTCTTTCATTCAGAAGAGGAAACTGCATTTCAAAGAAGTTAGGAAATTTACCCAAAGTTGCCACACTAAGTCTTCGAGACAGAAATTAAACCCAGCTTCTTCTAGTTCACAATCTCAAGTCTTTCCACTGCTTTCAGAGATGCCATGAAATCCAGTTTGCTAAAATCTGTTAATGATAATATATGGAGATTTAAGCAAACTTCCCTGTCCTTTTTGTTACTTAAGAGAATGCTTGATCAAAATAGTTGAATATACATAGTTGTTTGCTATATATTGTTTAAGTTTCTGACACACTGGAAAAAAAAAAACACCTTTTCTCTTCTTCTTCCTCTTCCTCTTCACAGGGGCAGGCTTTACATGGTACACAGTAAGGGTGGGAGGTAGGCATGTCCGGGGGTTAAGCAAATAAATAAATACAGATGTTGTACTGTCAGATAAAGGAGTTACAAATATGGAAACTGGGAATGGAAAGTCTAACTATACCCTGAGTGTTGCACAGGAATTGGAGATATCATTCTCATAGTCTGATTAGATAGACAGATATAGTTGTGTGTGTGTGTGTGTGTGTGTGTGTGTGTGTGTGTGTGTGTGTGTGTGCTTTCTATCTCTGTTCACCGAGAGGGTCTAGAAGCAATGGTAGTCCCATAGGAATGAGTTCATTTCTGTCTTGGTTTCTAGATACTATTATCCACTAAAAAGAACCAAGGCTCCTTAAAGAAATGGCTAACTCCAGACCTGAAACAGGATGTGTTTGCAACATTTTATGACATCAGAAAGTAAAGAAGTTTTCAAAGAATAATGGCGACTTGTCTATAAGACACAGCAAGCAGCTTGAAGGGGCTCCCACTGGCCAAGTCTATAACAAAATAAATAATGTTAATAATAGATTGTAACACTGTAAGTAATAGAGAAATCCTAAATCCATATTGATATTAATTAATACATTAGGGAGAAAGGAAAACAATATCCTACCCAATAAATCTGGAAGGAATGATTGGATTAGAAAACCCCAGTTGGTAATCATCAGAGTAATAATTTTTCAGGTTAGAATCATTAATGGATGCTAAAACTGGTGAAAATTTGATGAGAAACAAGATATTCACATGACCTCAAATATTCTTGCCACAAAATAATTATTAATTACTTTACAATGCAGAACCTGGCAGACACCATCTTAACTATGACAAAAGTTAACACTATTAATGAACCAAGCTGACATCATGTGCCTCCTCAGCTGATGACTAGAGACTGGTACAGCATCAGAACTGTAATATTCCTGACAAAATGAATGAATTATAAAGAAACATCAGACAAAATCCCATAATTGAGGAACGTTCTCAAAGCCATTGGCTTGGGCTCTTTGAAACTATCAAGGTCAGCCCTAGCTGGGTAGCTCAGTTGGTTAGCGTATCATCCCGGTATGCCAAGGATGCAGGTTCAATCCCCAGTCAGAGCACATACAAGAATCAACTGATGAACACATAAATAAGTGGAACAACAAATCTCTCTCTCTCTCTCTCTCTCTCTCTCTCTCTCTCTCTCTCTCTTTCTCTCTCTCTCTCGGTCATGAAAGATAATTGAGAAACTGTTTCAGGCTGAAGAAGACAAGAGAAGTTATAACTAAATGCCACATGTAATCCTAGACTGAATCCTGGATCTGTAAGGAACATTACTGAGACAACAGGTGAGCTTTGAATTGGGCCCATAGTTTAGATGACGTTATTGGATCAATGTTAATTTTCTGATTTTGATTGTTGTACTATATCCTTGCATTCAAGAAATATAAACTGAAATATTAAAGGAGAATGGGGCATCAATTTATTCTCAAATGAATCAGAAATGATAAGTGTAAGATCAAGGCGAAAGATATATGGAAGCTCTCTGTACTATTTTGCAACTCTTTTTGTAAATTTAAAATTATATCCAAATAGGACTTCTGGTCAAGATGGTGGAATAGGTAAACACGGTACTCGCCTCCTCCCACAACTAATCAAAATTGCAACTAAACTACAGAACAAATGTCCTTCAGAACTGCCTAAAATCGAGCTGAATGGAAGTCCTACAACTGCGAAATTAAAGAAGAGTCCCCATTGAGACTGGTGCCCAGCTCAGGGTTCCAGGGCCAGGAAGAGAAGTCCCCATCACTTCTGGCTGGAAAAACCAGCGGGAACTGAGGCTGAGGCGGCTGGAGCCCCAGGCAGCTCTTCTTAAAGGGTCCATGCATGGACTTACTCGGACTTGCTCCCTCTGAGCTCCAGTGCAAAGGGGAGGCAGCTTGAAAGGCACCAGAGACATACGGGGAAGAACTGAGTTGTTTGGCATTGGGGTGAGAGCTGGAGGGGCAGCTTTCTCCTGGACAGACTTGCTGGTGGAGGCCTTTGTTCCTTTGGTGAGCCCTTCCCCCACGAGGCCAGCAGACGGCCACCATATCAGGGACTCCAGCAACCTGGCTCCACTGTTTGCCCCACTCTGGTGATTCCCTGAGTCCCTGCCTTACCCAACTTTTGGGCCCACCTAAGCTCTTTCCAGTGGCTTTACCATAGGATTGGCCTGTTTTGGCGCCTGCTTCTGATTTTTCTAAATTCTCTCAAACAAGTGGCATCTGGCCACAGCAAGTCCCATACCTCTCACTATGTGGCCCCAGGCCTGGCATTAGAAGCAGCCAGCCTTAGTTCACAGCTTGGTTATGCCTGGGCACCTCAAGGCCAACACAAGAAGCAGTCATCAGCAGATCGCTTTGTAGCTTATGCCTGGTGGCTCCGGGTAGAACATATGCACTTGATGACCTTGCCCCAGATCCAGCACACCCAGTGGACAGCACACCCAGACCACGTCGAAGCACCACCACCCAACCACCTCCACAAGTGACACACTCAAGGAATAGACTCAGTGGGTACCAGAGCCCTACTGAAGTAAGTCCTGCTCTGTGTGGAGGGGCCCTCCACAGCTGATCCTCCAAGGTAGTCAGAGGCCAGTGGATAGTGGGCACAGCCAGTCTTTGCAGCTAATCAGCCTGAGTAAAACCCTCCCATTGACATGCCAACAGCAATCAAGACTCAATTACAGCAGAAGGGTATAAAGTCCACATGAGGGGTGTACCTTAGGGGCCAACTGGGTGACCAGGGAGACTGTGCCACTGAACCCTGCAGGACACCTGCTACAACTGGCACCCTCAGAAGTCTAGGAGACATAGCAACTCTACCTAATACATAGAAACAAACACAAGAAGGCAGCCAAAATGAGGAGAAAAAGAAACATGTCCCAAATGAAAGAACAGAACAAAACTCTAGGAAAAGAACTAAACAAAATGGAGATAAGCAATCTAACAGATGCAGAGTTCAAAACACTGCTTATAAGAACGCTTAATGAACTTAGTGAGAATTTCAAGGAACTTTGTGAGGACCTCAAGAGCATAATAAAGGACCAGTCAGAAATGAAGGAAGTACTAACTGAAATAAAGAATAATTTACAGGAAGTCAACAGTAGAGTAGGTAAAGCCAAGAAGAAAACCATCAATTTGGAATATAAGGAAGCAAAAAACACCTAATCAGAACAGCAAAAAGAAAGAGAATAAAAAAAATGAGGATAGTGTAAGGAGCCTCTGGGACAACTTCAAGCTTACCAACATTCGCATCTTGGGGGTGCCAGAGGAGAAGAGAGAGAACAAGAAATTGAAAACCTATTTGAAACAATAACGACAGAAAACTTCCCTAACTTGGTGAAGGAAACAGACATACAAATCAAGGAAGCACAGAGAGTCCCAAACAAGATGAACCCCAAGAGGCCCACACCAAGACACATCATCATCAAAATGCAAAAGGTTAAAGACAAAGAGAGAATCTTAAAAGCAACAAGAGAAAAGCAGTTAGTTACCTACAGGGGAGCTCCCAGAAGTCTGTCAGCCAATTTCTCAAAAGAAACTTCGCAGGCCAGAAGGGAGTGGCAAGAAATATTTATTTATTTATGTATTTATTTATTTTCTTTATTGATTTTAGAGAGAGAGGAAGGGCGAAGGAGAGAGAGATAGAAACATCGATGAGAGAGAACATCAATTGGCTGCCTCCTGCATGCCCCCCGCTGGGGATTTGGCCCACACCTGGGCATGTGCCCTGACTGGGAAGCGAACCAGCAACCTCTTGGTGCACGGACTGATACTCAACCACTGAGCCACACCAGCTGGGCAAGGGAGTGGCAAGGAATATTTAAAGTGATGAAAAGCAAGGACCTACAACCAAGATTACTCTAGCCTGCAAAGCCATCATTTAGAATCGATGGCCATATAAAGAATTTCCCAGACAAGAAAAAGCTAAAGGAGTTCATCACCACCAAATCAGTATTACTAATATATGAAATGTTGACAGGTCTTCTTGAAGAAGATAAAAAAAAATATGAACACTAAAATGGTGATAAATGCCTATCTATCAACGATTGAATCTACAAACAAAATGAGCAAGCAGAACAGAAACAGACCTATAGATACAGAGAACTTTTTGTTGGTTACCAGATGGGAGAGGGGTAGGGTGAAAAAGATGAAGGGATTAAGAAGTACAAATTGGCCCAGCCAGTGTGGACCGGTGGTTGAGCATCGACCCATACACCAAGAGGTCGCCAGTTCCCTTCCTGGTCAGGGCACATGCCCAGATTGTGGGCCAAATCCCCAGTAGAAGCCATGCAGGAGACGGCCAATTGATGTTCTCTCTCATTGATGTTTCTATCTCTCTCTCCCTCTCCCTTCCTCTCTTTCTAAAATCAATAAAGAAAAAAAAAATTTTTTTTTTAAAGAAGTACAAATTGGTTGTTAGACTGATGAATCTCAAAGGGAAGGGGGGAGGTGGGGCGAGGAGAGAGAAACCAAAGAACTTCTATGCATATATGCATAACCAATGGACACAGACAATAGTGTGGGGAAGGCAGGAGGGGAGTGGGGATGGAGAGGAGGGAGTCAAGGGGCGGGGAAGGAGGGACATCTGTAATACATTCAACAATAAAGATAAGTTTAAAAAGGAAAAAATAAAATAATATCCAAATAAAAGTTTTTAAAAATTAAAAACTATGGCAGTCTCTTCCCTGAAGAGCTCTAAGAACAGAAAAACCCACAAACATCTGTGGGATTGGGATATTAGAGAAAACAAAACAAAAATATTCATTTCAGTTATTTATGGCTGCATAATAAACCACTTAAAAATTCAGTGGTTTTATTGTATTTATCATAATTCTGTGGATTGATTGGCCTTAGCTGGGCGGTTCTGCTCCATGTGACATCAGATGGGGCTGCAGTCATTTGGGGGTTCCACTAGGCTGGAACATCCAGGATGGCACACTTACACGTCTGGTACCTTTGTGAGGATGGTAAGAAGGCTGGGCTCAGATGAGCAGCTAGGACGGCAGGGCATCTTTCTCCCACGTAGTCAGAGTCTCTCCTTTTTACATGACCTCTCTAAGTCATTTCTCCATGTGATCTCTCCAGCAAGGCAGCCAGACTTTTCACATGGCAGTCCAGGACTCTTTTCAAAAGCAAAAATTGTCAAGCACAGTTTACTCTTGAATAACACAGGGGTTGGAGTGCCGACCTCCCACGCAGTCAAAAATCTGTATATAACTTTTGACTACCCCAAAACTTAACTATGGTATTCTTTTTTTTCTTCTTCTTTTTTTTTATTCTTTATCTCTTCCCTCCCCCCACCCCCTCTTCTGAGGGTTGTCAGTCTGTACCCTACTTTCACATCTCTGGGTCTACCCTGTTCCCCAGACTGTTATGTTTATTATATTCCACAAATGAGTGAGATCATGTGACATTTGTCTTTCTCTGCTTGGCTTGTTTCGCTTAGGATAATACTCTCGAGGTCCCTCCATGTCGTCTCAAAGGATAAGAGATCTTTCTTTCTTACAGCTGCATAGTACTCCATTGTGTATATGTGCCACAGCTTTTTTATCCATTCATCCACTGATGGACACTTGGGCTGTTTCCAGATCTTAGCTATTGTAAATAGTGCTGCTATGAACATGGGAGTACATGTATTCTTTCTGAACTATGGTATTCTTAATGCTTAGATTAGAGCCTGTCCAATGTCACTTTCACTGTATTCTATTGGTTAAATGAAGCAAAACAAAACAAAAAAGTAAGGAAATGTTCAAACATACAAAAAGTATATGAGCTTTCATGTACCTATAATCTAGCTTCAAAATTTTGTATGACATTTTAATCTAATTTAAATTGCCCTGGCCGCTTTGGCTCAGCAGTTAGAGTGTCCAGCCTGCACACAAAACAGTCAAGGGTTAGATTCTAGTCAAGGGCACGTACCTCAGTTGCGGTTCCGTCCCCAGCCCTTGTTGGGGTCATGCGGGAGCCTACCAATCGATGTGTCTCTCAAACATCAATGTTTCTCTCTCTCTTTCTCCCTCTCTTCCTCCCATTCTATCTGAAGATAAATGGAAAAATATCCTGGGGTGAGGATTTAAAAAATAAATAAATAAATCTAATTTAAATTATTAGTAATTTAAATAAATGAGTCACAGGCTCAGTCCAGATTCTATATGGGAGGGGACTACACGAAAGCATAAATAACAGGAAGTGTATCAAGGGCCATCTTTGGAGGCAGCTAATTTACCTGCCTCCCTGCCATAAATTTGTTATTTTTAAAAATCATATTAAATAAGTAGTGTTTAAAAGCCAAATATGAGCCTGGCCCATGTGGCTCAGTGGTTGAGCATTGACCCATGCACCAAGAGGTTGCCGGTTCAATCCCGGTCAGAGCACATGCCCAGGTTGTGGGCCCAATCCCCAGTGGGGGTCATGGAGGAGGCAGTCAATTGATGTTCTCTCTCATCGATGTTTCTATCTCTCTCTCCCTCTCCTTTCCTCTCTCTCTAAAATCAATAAAGGAAAAAAAATTAAAAAAAAAAAAAGCCAAATATGAACCAAGCAGAGTAGATTAAAACTGTGCTATAGATTTTTGTGTAAGTTATCTCTTCTTCTCTCTATCTGACCAGTATGTAACTTTGTGATTGGTTGTTTCTTGATGTTTTTAAAAGTCTGCTTTCTCTTCTCATTATAACCTTGTCATATCTAAGCACCAGACTACCTACCTTAATTTATGAAGGTGTTCTTTTTTTAAAATCCTTACCCAAGGACATTTTTCCATTTATCTTCAGATATATAGATAGCTAGAGAGAGAGAGAGAGAGAAACATGGGTGTGAGAGAGACACATCGATTGGTTGCTTCCCACACGACCCCGACCAGGGCCAGGTACCGAACCAAAACCAAGGTAATGGCCTTTGATGGGACTCTGGTCAGTGAGCTGACACTCCAACAGCTGAGCCAAATCGGCCAGGGCTATGAAGGTGTTCTTGGCTGTATTTTTATTAAGTCTGTAGATTTCAAGGATAGGGTGAAGTAATAAATGGATTTTGATCACAATGTTCTTCCACTATCGTGAATTGAAGTTTTAGCACCTTTATTGAGTTATAATTTAAATACTATAAAATTCATACATTAAAAGTATACAGTTCAATGATTATTGATATGTTTACACAGTTGTATAACCATCACCACAATCAATTTTAGAACATTTTCATCACTTCAAAAAGAAACTTCTACCTGTTTTCAGTCACTACCCATTCCATCACCACCATCCCCAGTCCTAGGCACTCCTAATCTACCTTCTGAATCTATTGATTTATGTATACTGGACAACTCATATAAATTGAATCATATAATATGTGGTCCTTTGTGATTGACTTCTTTCAATTTGAATAATGTTTTTATGGTTTATCCATGTTGTATCAGTACTTCATTCCTTTTTATTGCTGAATAATATCCCATTGTGTGAATATACCACATTTTATCAATCAGCTGTTCATGGACATTTCAATTGTTTCCATTTTTGGCTATTATGAATAATGCTGCTATAAACATTTACTTATACATTTTTATATAGATATGTGTTTTCATTTTGGGGGTTGAAATCTGAGTCCATGAATATTTTAATATATTTTATAATATATTGGTTTTATATATTTAATTTATATGATTAATTTTGCTTATATATTTAATCAATTTTGTATAGTTTATACTACATCTGGATCCATTAATATTTTTATGATAAAACTAATGGTATTTTTTCCAGTTATTAAATTTCATCTTTCTAATATATAGTAAACAGTAAATAATAGTTAATTTGGGTGAAGATGATTAGAGAAGTTGACTCGAACTTTATTCAAAGTATAAAGGAACTTAAGAGCGTAGACATTGACATATAACTGTATGGTTTAAAATCTTGATTCTACCACTTAAAAGATGTGTGACCTTAGGCAAATTACTTGACCTCTCAGACCTATCTGCAAAATGGAGGAAAATTTAATAATAACTATCTCATAAGATTGTTGTGAGGATTAAATCAGATACCTCTAAACCTAGTGCTGGGCATATTGTAAATATGTATTAATTGTTAGTAATTATTATTAATAATTGATATACTGCTACATTTTTACAATGAACATACATCTCTTTTGAAATTTTAAAAACAATTTAAAATGTATGAAGTCAACCTTAATTTTGTGTGTCTACTACTTTAAATGCATTCTTACATTGTAAAATCATACTTTAAGTTGGAAAAATAGAGATTTGACCCTGCTTCCTTGGTGTCTGTATTTTAGATTAACTGAGGAAATGGAGACTCCTGACTTAAGGTCTCAATTGTGCTTTAGTTATTCTTTTTTATTTTATATCAAAGAGAGAGAATTTCCTGGGCAACTAAATTCATGAAGCTGTGGTATCATTTATACCAAAAGTTGATCCTGAAACAAATACAGTATTAAATTTCCTAGTGTACATACAGTTACTTTTATTATTCCATTGATCATTTGGATCTTTGAAGCAAAGCAATTCTAACTAAATTTTTTTTTTTACCCTTAAGGCTTATTTTAGTGCAAAAGAACTTTTTAAATAATCTAGCATCTTGCCAAAGATTCTGCTCATCTCCCTGTAGCTGACTTGAGCATTCTGTTTTAATTCATTGCCTATAGAACTAATAATTATATGATTTCTCTAGTGACTCCAATCTTAAATAATAATATCCCTCCAATAAGGCTTGTTCTATTTATAGGGCTTACAGAGAAATTAATTTCTAAGAGAAAACAGCAGCAATACTAGAAATGACTGTTAAAACATACTCTAGATGCCATTTTTGGCCTGTTTTCTGCTGCTTTATTCATGATTCTGGTCAGAACAGGAGTACAGAATGGGGAGATTGTGAGCTCCTCACCCTGGCTCTTCTCACCTAGGCTAGGGTTCAACAAGTGGTCACTCAGTGAGATCTCCAAGTGGGACACGAGGGCCATTTTCCAGACCTCAGGAGACCTATACCCGTTTAACCAACCAATTTGTAAGTACCTACAAGGTAACAAGTACTGTACTCAAGGCTGTTTGTATGTGTGTGTGTGTATAACAGCTTTATTGATATGCTATGCAATTCACCCATTTAAAGTGTACAGTTCAGTGGTTTTCAGTATATTCACAGAGTTGTACAACCATCAGCACAATCGATTCTAGAACATTTTTATCACCCCAAATAGAAACCTCATACCCATTAGCAATACACCCCTTTTCTCCTCAGTCCTATGTTCTGTCTCCATAAACTTGTCTATTCTGGAAATTTCATTTAAATTGCATCATATAAATGTGGCCTCTTGTGTCAGACTTCTTTCATTTAGTATAATATATTCAAGGTTCATCCATGTGGTAGCATGTATCAGTACTTCATTCCTTTTTATGGCTGAATAAAATCCCTTTATACCATATTTGTTTATCCATTTATCAGTTGGTGGACATTTGGGTTGTTTCTACTTCTTAGCTGTTGCGAATGCTTCTATGAACAATAACGTGCAAGTTTCTGTGTGAACATATGTTTTCATTTCTCTTGGGTATTACCTAGCAGTGAAATTATTGGGTTACATGTTAACTCTATGTTTAACTTTTTTTTTTTTTTTTTTTTAGTATTTTTTATTTACTGATTTTAGAGAGAGGAAGGGAGAGGGAGAGAGAGAGAAACATTGATGAGAGAGAACATCGATTGGTCGCCTCCTGCATGCCCCCCGCTGGGGATCAGGCCCACAACCTGGGCACGTGTCCTGACCAAGAATCGAACTGGTGACCTCTTGGTGCATGGGTTGATGCTCAACCACTGAGCCACACCGGCCGGACAACTCCACCATTTTACATCAAGGTTACCTGAGATCTACTTGTTCTGGGGTTAATTGTTCTTCTATTAGGCGATGGTCTTGGGGACAGGCCTTTGCTGTTCAGGTAAGAAACTTTTGTCAAAGATTCCCATTATATCACAATCCGAACTCAGCAATCCAAAAGAGTGTGTGTTTTCAACAGTCTTTAAAATAACATGATTAGCCCTGGCTGGGTGGCTCAGTTGGTTGGAGCGTCGTCCCATACACCTAAGATTTCGGGTTCCATCCCAGGTCGGGGTGAGTACCGGAGGCAACTGATCGATGTTTCTCCCTCACATCGATGTTTCTCTTTCTCTCTCCCCCTTCCTCTCTCTCTAAAATCAATAAAAAGCGTATCCTCGGGCAAGGACTAAAACAAAAATAATAATAAGATAATTAGCATTCTTCTGTCTAGAAAGAAAAAGAATGATCTTATTTATCAAGTTTCCAGAATTCTATAGACTCTTATGAAACTCTTGCCTCTTCTCACCCTAAGAGGCTGAGTAGGCTCTAGGGACAGGTGGAACAAGGCATAGTGCTATAAATTAAGCCTTAATTATTAAGGGATATTGCAAAAGAAAATAAGTGGCTTTTATCACAAGGAAATTATTCTTACATACAACATCCTTGGTTACAGAAGTCAGAAATTCATAGGAGCTAATAAACTTTTATTGGAGTCCCTCACACTCTGGCACAAATTACTTTATGTGTTTTTGTTTTGTTTTTTTATCCTCACCCGAGGACATTCCTCCATTTTTTGTTCAGATAGAGTGGGAGGGAGAGGAAGAGAGAGAGCGAGAGAAACATCAACACGAAAGGGACACATCAAATGGCTGCCTCCCACACGACCCCAACGAGGGCCAGGACGAATCGCAACCGAGGTGCGTGCCCTTGACCGGAATCAAACCCACGACTCATTGGTCCACGGGCCGACGCTCTAACCACTGAACCAAACCGGCCAGGGCAGCACAAATTACTTTAATATCAGTTTCCTCCTAACCTCAGATTAAGTACAGTGAGCTCAAACTAAGCTGTTCTGATAGTGGAGAGGATAATGAAAGAGGGATGGAAAGTGGTCATTTTAGAGCCTAAAAAGGGAAACTTAGAACATACTACTTATGTTATATTTATTAGATCATTTATTCCTCATAAAAACTCCATGAGATAAACACTATTATTTTAACTTTTAAAAAAGGGGAAAAGGCTCAAAACATTAAATAACTTACTGAAGGTCACACAGATTGTATGTGGAGAGTTGAGATTTTTAACTCAAATCTATCTGAGTCCAAAGAATCAGAGCACCCTCTTTCTATTCCGAAGAGAAAGCAGATACTTGGGGGCTGGGAAAGAGGGAATGTGAAGAGTAGGGGTGTGCCAAAACCAAACTTTACCTTCTTTACAAATTTTTGTGTGTATCCCTGGTTGCCACAGCTACTCGCTGGCAGCACCCTGAACCCCCAGTGGTTCAGCTGAGCAAAAGTGCTAATGAGTCTGTAAATGCTTCCCCGCTTAGTACAGCTACTGTGTTTGACTAAGTTAGGACTCCAGCAACTGCTGCTGCTGGGCTACACACACTCCAGCAAAACTTCCTTATTTGGAAAAGTCTTTTCCATCCTATTTGGGCAGAAAGAATACAATCTCACATTTAAGAAAAACAAAATGCTTTGACCTACATCAAAAGGAGCACTTGAAAAAACAAAAACACAAAGAAATGTGCCCCCACACACACACAATTAAATATATTTGAAATCCTTTGCTTTAGGGGAAGATGGTAAGGGCGGGGTGGGAGTGGAGTGTGCTTCATCATAGAGTTAAAAGCACATTCACAAATGTGTTTTCCTTTGACCCAAAAGCTATTCTAGTTAGCAATAAGCTTTGAATCTCGGTTATATACAATTCAGCACACTTTTGACTGGAGTTAAGAAAATGTACATTTTGAAATTCTTTGGGCTGCTGAAGCTGGGGGGACCCGAGTGGCAGGAGAATGTACTTTCTCACACATGTTTAGCATTGCTTCTCACACCCTGGGCAGAGGTTATACTTGAAAAGGCAGAACCAAGTAGCTGTTTGCAGGATGGGCCGGCAGAGCTAGCTCCTGTCACTCCTGGAAACTGCCTGGGCAGAGGCTTGGTAGAAAGATTAAAAGAAGAGACTTAAGTCTCAATTCTGCCATTAAATTGCTGGGTGAACTGGGCAATTTACTAAACATCTCTGGGTGGACCTCAGTTTGCTCTTCTCTGAGGAGAGGATGGACTAAACGACCTTCCCAGAACTCACTTTCTATTTTATGATTTCCATGACTGTGGAAAGGGTTTGTCTAGGATAAGGTGTGCAAGGGTTTCCCATGGTCTCTATACCCAACCGTCATTTCCTAACTTCCCTCCTGGAACCGTTACCTACTCAGCCCTTCTGGGCTGAGTGTTGCTTACTGGCTTCCTGGGGCAACCTCCCAAAGGACCCGCTGGTATGAAAGCCCAATACCCACCCCAGTGCTTATCAAATCTTATCTGTCCCGAAGTCTGTTCTCCCCTCAACTACCTGGCCTGGGTGATGATGGCTAAATCAGATAAAATAACCCTCATTAATATTTGCTGACACTTAACCCCTCTCTCACAAATACCTTATAAATAAACAGAATATGCATGTTCCCTCTCAAGGGTCCTTATATCTGCACTATTCATTTATGTGGAAGGAGAGTGTTGATCACTCAAATTACATTAACGTTGGATCATCTTCTCCAATCCGGGAGACTTAGGGAAGTTGTCTTATTTTGGCAGTATTATTTTAAACTCAAGATGGAGATTTTGCTTTCCTCTGCATTAATCTTAAACTAATACCAGTGAACATTATCCTTGTTTAATTACGTTCTCGCTACTCAACTAACACAACTTCCCCAGGGAAGAAGCTTATCCGACTCTGACTCATGCTTTACAGCAAGCTGGATTTGAGGAAATGGATAATATACGCCCTGCTGGCTTTGGAATTTTAAACAGAAACCCACATGCGGCCGAGTCACCGGCTTACTCCCAAATATGGGAGAATGTGTGCCCCAGCCGCGGCTGTAGGAGGCAAGCTCACTGTGACAAAAGGCAAAGCCCATGGAGTGCGCTGAGCACGAGGCGTGGAGAGCCAGAGCCAGCATCCACTTAAAAGAAAAAGAACCCCAGGAAAGGGGAGACAGACCGTCACCCCTGAGGACTGTGTTCCTTGTCTAGAGTTATCTGGATGATGTCATGGCAGCGAATGTCTTATTAAAAGAAGCATCGTCAAGGGGCCAGCCTTTAGAGGCTTTGGGAACAATGCTCACAGACACAGCATGTCAGGACAGGAGAGGAAATGATCCCAGCCTTGTGCTGAGCTGGTCAAATCACCCTGGACCCAGGTCATGGTGAAAGCCCTCTGGTGGCCAGTGTGTCCCAGGATTCCCTGAGAATTAGGGATGTTGCCAGGGTAAAGCTAATTGGGACAATTGCTCTCGTGTCTGAGCTGAGGGTGCAGGGGACAGTATCCCAGAGCCTGAAGAGATGGCTCCTCAGCTGGAGGCCAAAAAAAAAAAAGGTTCACAATCCACTTCACAGCTGCCACTCCATGGCCGAGCACCTCCCTCCTTCTGCCCATATCCCCCCAGTGCTCCACATGCCCTCTTACAAACTCTCTTCCCCTTCAGGGCTGGCCTTATTTTTCTTTTATAAATTTTTTTCCTTTTTATTGATTTTAAAGAGAGAGGAAGTGAGAGGGAGAGAGACAGAAACATCCATGAGAGAGAACATCGACTGGCCGCCTCCTGCATGCCCCCCACTGGGGATCAGGCCCACAACCTGGGCATGTGCCCTGACCGGGAATCAAACTGGCGACCTCCTGGTACATGGGTTGACGCTCAACCACTGAGCCACACCGGCCAGGACTTTTTTTTCTCTTTTTTGCTCAATCCCTCTACCCCTCACTCCCTGCACACAACTCCCTCTAGTCTATCTTTTTATTCCTGTCTATATAGAGGGTGGAGCAAAAGTAGGTTTACAGTTGTTCGTATGGAAAATAATACAATAAGTAATAATACAAGAATAAACCCTGTGTTTCGTGTATTCACAACCATTCTTTTGCCTCACCCTGTATTCCTCAGGGTTTTTTCCCCAGGCCCTGTAATACACATTATTGCATTTGATCCCCTCAATTTGTGATATAATAAAGATGATTATCATCAGTTCCTTAAACCAGGAATTACTAATTTTTTTCTTTTAATTTTTTGTGGAAGTATAACATATACAGAAAAGTGCACAAATCAGGAATATGTAGCTCTATAAATTTTCAAAAGGCAAGCACTCCAATGTAACCAACACCTAAAAGAAGAGGCAGAACATCACCAACCCCCCAGAAGCCCCCTCTTGATTCCTCCTAGTCACTAATCTCTCAAGGGATTATTCCCTATTCACAGATTAAAAGCATAGATTAATTTTTCCTATTTTTGAACTTGACATAAATGGAAACATAACTATGTACTCTTGACTTTGGCTTCTTCCACTTAATATTATATTTGTGGTATTTATCCTTATTGTTGTATATACTTATAGATTATTTATCTCATTTCTGTATAGTAGTCCATTGTGTGAAGTCACCAAGATTTGTGTATTAATTCTATTGTTGATGGATATTTGAATTATCTCTGGTTTTAGCTATTACAAATAGTGTCTCTATGAACATTCTTGCGTGTCTTTTAAAAGTATGTATTTCTAGAAATGTAATCACTTATCACAGGGTATATATGTTCAACTTTGGTAGATATCGCCAAACAGTTCTCCAAAGTAGTTGTACCAATTTGCACTCCCACTAGCAATGTATGAGAGTTCCAGTTGCTCCATGTCCTCACCAACATTTAGTGTTGTCTGTCTTTTTTATTTTAGCCATTCTGGTGGATGTGTAGGGATGTCCTATTGTGCTTTTCATTTGCATTTTTCTGATGATTAGTGAATTGAGTACCTTTTCATATATTTATTAGCTATTTGGATCTTCTAGGGACATTTGAAAGGTCCCACTCCAGTTATTAAATATATGCTAATTGAAGAAGGTTTGGCAAATACAGGAAAGAATCATAGATTTATACTATGTCAATTTAGCTAAACTGGAACTAGGCTTGTCAGAACTCCTTTCTTTGTCTGGTTCTGGGTTAGATTGGCGACAAGAAAACTTGCACAAGATTTGGAGGACAATCAGGTGCAGATGCGACTCACACACGTTGTCTTGGATCTGCTGGCCCACATCGTTGGCATGGGACAGCAGTTGGGCCTTAGTTCCTTCAGTTTCCTTCAGATCTCACCCTCTGGCTTTTAATTCCTGGACCAAATGTGTGTTTAGCTACATGACAAAGGACCCAGCTCCTTTTACTGGTCGCCCACATCATTGAAGTTGGAGGTTTTGGAGGCAGTGGGAGCCTGATGCACGCCCCAGTACACCCTCGTGGGCACCACATCATTCTTACAGGTTCCAGCTTGTCCTTGCTTTCCCATATTTCATGTCTATTTCTTCCTCACGACTGCTTGCCCCCAGACTTCTGGTCTAGCACCAGAGCATAAGCAAGAGCCACACAAGCTGTTTAACCAGCTCCCACAATTGCAAAACATCAAATCCCTGTAATAAATCTCTTACTCTTTCTCATTCCTAGTGATTCTGCATCTCTGATTAAACCCTGACTGATCCAGACATTAAGAAGAAAACCAAATTTGCCTGTAATCCCACACCCAGAAAGGACCACTGGCAACCTGTCATCGTGCATTCTTCCTGCCAGAATATTTCAGTTGAACAGAATGAGCCCGGAGAGGTTAAAGACTTCTCAGGACTGGTTTCATCCCTGTTAATCTGGTATTGCGTTTACTGTGTCCCAGAACCTCTGAGCGACCCTGAGCACAAGCTCTGAGCCTAGGAGAGCAGGTTGTGAGCATATTTTCTTGGGCTTTGCAGCCACCTGTGTTAACGTCTTCCCCATTTTGTTCTGACCAAATTGCAGGAGTTTCACCTTTCTGTTCCTCTGCAGAAAAACAAAACAAAACAGTCTTTTAAAATTAGAATCATGCTGTGTCATCTACCTCCAGAGAACTGACAGAAAAGTGATGGCCACCAGGGGGCCAGAGAGAGTCCTAAGACTTCTCCCTGCTGATCATACATAGCTCCCCAGAAGTCGATGAGAGATGTAGTCCTTTGATTTAGGCATTGCTAGTTCAAGAATTCTCTTTTAAAATATAAGTACCCCTGAGACAGGTAACACATGAAATCCTTAATTTTTCCGAAGGAATGACTCCCCAGATGCAGTGATGAGTGATATGGTATCCTAAATGCTTTGGTAGAGAGCAGGCTGATCAGGGGTTGGCCAGGGACAGAAGACTCCAAATGCAAACTTGGCTCACTTTGCAATATGGCTGAGTCCTCCTGGATTCTAAGTTTTACAACAACATGAGTCAAAGTGCTTTTCCATCCAAACCCGAGACCCTGGGCCTAGGCTCTGCTCCTCACCTGGAGTGTGCATCCATTAGGAGGACAGATTTGTTTCCTTGATAAGAATAGAACCAAAAAAGAAGCAAAAGGAGATAGAGTGTAATAGCGACTAGTGATGATGAGAAGAAATGGGTGACACTCTCCCAGCATGTCAGTTCTGCCTGGCTGGTTTCCTGAAGAGGAACAAAAAGTGGATGTTGTCGTTAAGGTTTCTTGCTTTGCTTTCTCTTCTCTTACAACGGCTATAGATACTGTTGGCCTCTTCCCTGGTATGCTCCTGTCACTGCATCCCCCACCTCTACTGGGGACGTTTACCCCACACATTGGCTGCTGAGCTGGGAGCCTCAGACTGGCAGGGAGGCCACAGCCCAAAGTACAGGAGTGCCCAGGGGTAACATTATCCTGCCAGAGCTAAACAAGGAACTGAGTGTTTAGAATAACTTCAAGAAAGTCGTGGGCGTTTCCTCTGTCAGGGAAACAAGAAACCACAGTGAGATAATGGATAGCTATATTCAGGTCACAGATTACCAGCTGCCACTGCTGCTTCCTTTTCAGAATTCTATGAAACTTCTTTCTAGTCACTGGCGTCTCGTGGATTCTGTGAATGTGACAACATTTAGTGATATAGGGCTTGGAAGCCCTATGTGAAGATCTGACATAACTCAGAGGTAGAGCTGTTCTTTTGGGGTGAGGCTTGAGGGGCCTCTTCCTGATAGAACAGGTGGTGGGTGAGGGACCAACAGTGAGAATAACTTTTACTGAACTCAGCATTTTTCAGGCTCTTGGACGAAGACATTTTTGTGCACTCTCTCATTTGACACTTAAAATCACCTTATGCAAAAGACAAGTATTGGAGAGGATGTGGAGAGAATAGAACCCTTGTGCACTGTTGGTCAGAATGCAAAATGGTGCAGCCACTATGGAAAACAATGTGGTGGTTTCTCAAAAAATTATAAACAGAACTACTATACAATCCAGCAATCTCACGTCTGGGTATTCTCCCAAAGGAATTGAAGTCAGGATCTCGAAGAGATATTAGCACTCCCACCTTCATTGCAGCACTATTCACAGTAGTCAAGATGTGGAAACAACCTAAATGTCCATTGAAGGATGAATGATTAAATACATGGTGTATACATGCAATGAAATATTATACAGCTTTTAAAAAGAAGGAAATCTGCTCTGGCCGGTTTGGCTCAGCAGTTAGAGTGTCTGTCAGCCTGCAGAATGAAGGGTCTTGGGTTCGATTCCCAGTTAAAGACATGTATCTGGGTTGCAGGTCGGGGTCATACGGAGGCAACTAATTGATGTGTGTCTCTCACATTGATGTTTCTCTCTCTCTCTCTTCCCCTCCCTCCCTTCCACTCTATCTAAAAAAAATATATATATCCTTGGGCCCAGCCAATGTGGCTCACTGGTTAAGCATCAATCCATGCACCAAGAGGTCACCAGTTGGATTCCATGCCCAGGTTGTGGGCCCAATCCCCAGTAGGGGGCATGCAGGAGGCAGCCAATCGATGTTCTTTATCATCGATGTTTCCATTTCTCTCTCCCTCTCCCTTCCTCTCTCTCTAAAATCAGTAAAGAAAAAATATCCTTTAAAAATATATCCTTGGCCCTGGCCAGTTTGGCTCATGGGTTAGAGCTTCGGCCCAGGGACCAGAGAGTCCCAGGTTTGGTTTCTGCTAAGGGCACGTACCTCGGTTGCAGTTTGTCCCTGGCCCCGGTTGGGGTCGTGTGGGTGGCAACCACTCGATGTGTCTCTCTCACCTCGATGTTTCTCTTTCTCACTTCCCCTTCTCTCCCTCCCACTCTATCTGAAGATAAATGCAAAAAAAAAAAAAAAGTGTTCTCTAGTGAGGATAAAAAATATATATATATATCCTTGGGTGAGGATTAACAAAGAAAAAAAAAAAGAAGGAAATCCTAAAAATATGCAACAACAAGATTGAGCCACGAGGACATTATTCTAAGTGAAATAAGCCAGTCACAGAAGAAAAAATCCTGTATGATTCTACTTATATGAGGTACCTAAAATAAACTCATAGAAGCAGAGAGCAGAATAGTAGTTGCCAGGTGCAGGCTGGAGGGGGAAACGGGGAGTTGCTAATCAATAGGTTTCAAGTTTCAATAATGCAAAAGAAATAAGTTCTGCTTTGTGCCTATAATTAGCAATATTGTGCTGTACACTTAAAATCTGTTAAGGGGGTAGTCTCGTGTTAAGTGTTCTTACCACAATAAAATAAAAATTTAATTTAAAAGCCACCCTAAGAGAGGGGTACTATTATTATTCCTATTCTATAGACGAGGCAAGGGAAATGGAAATGTTAAGTAACTTGCCCAGGGGTATCACATGGTAGAACTGGAAACCAGAATCAAAACTTGCTTCTCCCTTGCCCCGCCGGTGTGGCTCAGTGGACTGAGCATTGTCCAGTGGACTGAGAAGTCCCAGTTCAATTTCCGGTCAGGGTACATGCCCGAGATGCGGGCTCAATACCCAGTAGGGGTGTGCAGGAAGCAGCTGATTGATGTTTCTCTCTCACATAGATGTTTCTATCTCTCTCTCCCTTCCCTCTCTCTAAAAAATCGATAAAAACATATATATTTTTTTATCTTGATGTCATTTCTTTTTATTTATTTATTTTTTAAATTTTTTATTGATTTATTTTTGTTACAGATGTTCCTCCTTTTTCCCCCATTGACACCCTCCTCCCGATCCTGCCACCCCCCTCACCCTGTCCCCAGCATTGTTGTCTATGTCCATGGTTACACGTATATGCATTTAAGTTTTGTGATTTATCTCTCCCCCCACCCGGTTCTGAGGTTTGTCAGTCTGTACCCTACTTCCACATCTCTGGGTCTACCCTGTTCCTCAGACTGTTATGTTCATTATATTCCACAAATAAGTGAGATCATGTGATATTTGTCTTTCTCTCATTGGCTTGTTTCACTCAGGATAATACTCTCCAGGTCCCTCCATGTCTTCTCAAAGGATAAGAGATCTTTCCTTCTTACAGCTGCATAGCACTCCATGGTGTATATATACCACAGCTTTTTTATCCACTCATCTATTGATGGACACTTGGGCTGTTTCCAGATCTTAGCTATTGTAAATAGTGCTGCTCTGAACATAGGGGCACATATATTCTTTCTGATTGGTGTTTCAGGCTTCTTAGGGTATATTCCTAGAAGTGGGATCACTGGGTCAAATGGCAGTTCAATTTTTAACCTTTTGTGGTAACACCGTATTGTTTTCCATAGTGGCTGCACCAGTCTGCATTCCCACCAGCAGTGTACTAGAGTCCCCTTTTCTCAAAAGCATATTTTTATTTATTTATTTTTATTAATTTGTTTTTGTTACAGATGTTTCTCCTTTTTCCCCCATTGACACCCTCCTCCCCAACCCCCCCGTCCCATCCCCAGCATTGTTGTCTATGTCCATTGGTCATGCATACATTTATATAAGTTCTGTGGTTTATCTCTTCCCCCCCCAAACCCCCCTCCTCTGAGGCTTGTCAGTCTGTACCCCACCTCTATGTTTCTGGGTCAATTTTGTTCATCAGCTTGTTTAGTTCATTATATTCCACAAATAAGTGAGATCATGTGATATGTCTTTATCTGCTTGGCTTGTTTCGCTTAGCATAATACTCTCCAGGTCCTTCCATGTCATCTCAAAAGATAAGAGATCTTTCTTTCTTACAGCTGCATAGTATTCCATTGTGCACATGTACCACAGCTTTTTTTTTATCCACTCATCTACTGATGGACACTTGGGTTGTTTCCAGATCTTAGCGATTGTAAATTGTGCTGCTCTGAACATAGGGGTACATATATTCTTTCTGATTGGTGTTTCAGGTTTCTTAGGGTATATTCCTAGAAGTGGGATCACTGGGTCAAATGGCATTTCAATTTTTAACTTTTTGAGGTAACACCATAGTGTTTTCCACAGTGGCTTCACCAGTCTGCATTCCCACCAGCAGTGTACTAGAGTCTCCTTTTCTCCACACCCTTGCCAACACTTGTTGTTTGATGATTTGTTGATGGTGGCCATTCTGACAGGTGTGAGGTGATACCTCATTGTTGTTTTAATTTGCATCTCTCTGATGATTAGTGACACTGAACATTTTTCATATGTCTCTTGGCCATTTGTATGTCCTGTTTGGAGAGGTGTCTATTTAGCTCCTCTGCCCATTTTTTAATTGAGTTCTTTGTCTTCCTTTTGTTGAGTTGTATGAGCACTCTTTATATTTTGGAAATTAACCCCTTATTGATACATCATTGGCGATTATGGTCTCCCATATAGTGGGACCCCTTTCCGTTTTGATGGTTGTTTCTTTTGCTGTGCAGAAGCTTTTGTGTTTGATGTAGTCCCATGTGTTCATTTTTTCCTTTGTTTCTCTTGCCTTAGGTGTTGTATCAGTGAAAATTCTGCTGCGTGTGATGTCTGAAATTTTGTTGCCTGCATTTTCTTCTAGAATTTTTATAGATTTACGAGGTACATTTAAGTCTTTTATCCATTTTGAGTTTATTCTTATGTATGGTGTAAGCTGGTGGTCTAGCTTCATTTTTTTGCAAGTAGCTGTCCAATTTTCCCAACACCATTTATTGAAGAGACTGTCTTGACTCCACTGTATGCTCTTGCCACCTTTGTCAAATATTAATTGAGCATATTGTCTTGGGTCAATTTCTGGGTTCTCTATTCTGTTCCATTGATCTATCTGCCTATTCTTGTGTCAGTACCAGGCTGTTTTGATTACAGTGGCTTTGTAGTATAACCTGATATCTGGTAATGTGATCCCTCCTACTTTGTTCTTCTTTTTCAAGATTGCTGTGGCTATTCGGGGTCTTTTTTGGTTCCATATAAACTTTTGGAGATTTTGTTCTAGTTCTGTGAAATATGTTGTTGGTATTTTGATGGGGATTGCATTGAATCTATAGATTGCTTTGGGTAATATGGACATTTTAATGATGTTAATTTTTCCAATCCATGAACAAGGTATATGCTTCCACTTTTTTATATCTTCCTCTATTTCTTTTTTCAATGTGCTGTAGTTGTCTGTGAAGAGGTCCTTTACTTCTTTGGTTAAGTTTATTCCTAGGTATCTTAATTTTTTTGCTTCGATGGTAAATGGGATTGTTTTTTAGTTTCTCTCTGTGATTTCATCATTGGTGTATAAGAATGCCATCGATTTCTTGACATTAATTTTGTATCCTGCTACTTTGCCAAATTCATGTATTAAGTCGAGTAGATTTTTGATGGAGTCTTTAGGGTTTTCTATGTACAATATCATGTCATCTGCAAATAATGACAGTTTCACTTCCTCCTTTCCAATTTGGATCCCCTTTATTTTTTCTTCATGTCTAATTGCTGTGGCTAAGACTTCCAGTACAATGTTAAATAAGAGTGGTAAAAGTGGGCATCCCTGCCTTGTTCCCGTTCTTAAGGGGAATGCTTTTAGTTTTTGCCCATTGCGTATGATGTTGACTGTAGGTTTTTCATATATGGCCTTTATTATGTTAAGATATGATCCCTCTATTCCCAAATTGCTGAGCATTTTAATCAGAAATGGGTGCTGGATTTTGTCGAATGCTTTTTCAGCATTTATTGATATAATCATATGGTTTTTATCTTTCATTTTGTTTATGTGGTGTATCACATTTATTGATTTGCGAATATTGTACCATCCTTGCATGCCTGGGATGAAATCCACTTTGTCATGATGAATAATTTTTTTGATGGATTGCTGGATTCGATTTGCTAATATTTTGTTAAGGATTTTGGCGTCTGTGTTCATCAGGGATATTGGCCTGCAGTTTTCTTTCTTTGTAGTGTCTTTCTTTATCTGGTTTTGGAATTAGGATTATGCTGGCCTCATCAAATGAGTTTGGAAGTGTTCCGTCTTCTTAGATTTTTTTGGAGTAGTTTGAGGAGAATGGGTATTAGATCTTCTTTGAATGTTTGGTAAAACTCCGCCATGAAGCCATCTAGGCCTGGGCTTTTGTTTGCTGGGAGTTTCTTAATTACATCTTCAATTTCCTTTGTTGTTATTGGTCTGTTCAAGTTTTCTATCTCTTCCTGGTTCAGTTTTGGGAGGCTGTATGTTTCTAGAAATTTGTCCATTTCTTCTAGATTGTCCAATTTGTTGGCATATAATTGTTCATAGTATGTTTCAATGATCCTTTGTATTTCTGTGGTGTCAGTTGTTACTTCTCTTTCATTTCTGATTTTGTTCATTTGGTTTCTCTCTTTATGTTTCTTGGTGAGTCTGGCTAAAGGTCCATTGATCTTGTTTATCTTTTCAAAGAACCAGCTTTTTGTTTTATTGATCTTTTGAATTGTTTTTTAGTCTCTATTTCATTTATTTCTGCTCCGACCTTTACTATTTCCTTCCTCCTACTAGCTCTGGGTTTTTCTTTTTGGTTACTTTCTAGTTCTTTAAGTTGTAGGGTTAGAAAGTCAATTAGGAATTTTTCTTGTTTCTTGAGGTAGGCCTGTAGTGATATGAACTTCCCTCTCAGGACTGCTTTTGCTGTATCCCATGGATTTTGTGTTGTTGTGTGTTTGTTTTCATTGGTTTCCAGGAAGTTTTTAATTTCTTCCTTGATCTCATTAGTAACCCATTCGTTGTTTAATACCATGCTATTTAGCCTCCAAGTGTTTGGAATGTATTTGTGTGTTTTTATTGTAATTGAGTTCTAGTTTCATGCCACTCTGATCTGAGAAGATGCTTGATATGATTTCAAATTTCTTGAATTTGTAGAGACTTGCTTTGTGTCCTAACATGTGGTCTATCTTTGAGAATGACCCATGTGCACTTGAGAAGAATGTATATTCTGCAGCTTTGGGGTGAAATGTTCTGTAAATATCAATGAAGTCCAACTGATCTAGTTTGTCTTGTAAGGACTCTATGTCTTTGTTAATTTTTTGTCTAGAAGATCTATCCAGTGGTGTCAGTGGCATGTTAAAGTCACCCACTATGACCGTGTTGCTATTGATCTCTCCCTTGAAGTCCTCCAGAAGTTTTTAAATATATTTTGGTGCTCCCATATTTGGTGCATATATGTTTACCAGGGTTATATCCTCTTGTTGGATTGATCCTTTTAATATTATGTAGTGACCTTCTCTGTCTCTTATTATGGCCCTTGTCTTGAAGTCTATCTTGTCAGATATGAGTATTGCTACACTAGTTTTTTTTTCCATTTCCATTTGTTTGGAAAATTTTTTTCCATCCCTTCACTTTCATCCTGTGTGAGTCTTTTGTTGTGAGATGGGTCTCTTGTAGACAGCATATAGTGTTTTCTTATCCAATCAGCTATGTCTTCAAAAACATATTTTTTAAAAAAGACTTGCTTCTCTCTCTCTTCTCTCTCTCTACTTTATTGAGCTATCACTTACATACACTTAATATGTATACACCCATGTGGCCACCTCCCAGATCAAGATTAGAACATTTTCATCACTCTCAAAAGTTCCCTCATGCCTTTTTGCAGCAAATATTCACTGCCCCTAACTCTCAAGGTAACCAATATTCTGACTTCTATTTTCATAGATTCATTTTACGTATGATTAAACTTCATATTAATGGAATCATGCTCTTGTATCTGGCTTCTTTTGGTCAATACAATGTGCCTAGACTTTGTACACATGGTTGTATCATTTTTTTTCATTTTTTTTTATCTTTAAGTTGTTTTTTTTTATTGCTGAATAGTATTCCATTTTATTAATATACCACCCAACTTATTTATCTATCCTTTTGTTGACAAATATTTAGGTTGTTTCCAATTTTAGGCCATTTTGAATAATACTGCTATGAACATTCTTCTTAGGTAGAAATATGTTCAACTTTATAAAGTACTGCCAAATAGTTTAGTTGCTCCATATCCTTGTCACCACATGGAATTGTCAGTCTTTTCATTTTAGCCATTAGAGAGAGTTTGAGAGTGAGCTTTCTGGTTCCAAAGCCTATGCAGCATCATAAATCTCTGGAGGATGAAAGATCCTCCTACATTCATGGCTCTCTGGGTGGCCCAAGTACCACTTATATGCTGGCAGCAAGGATGGAAAGTGGTTCCCCAGGACAGCTGGGTGCCAGGAAATCTGCCTCCTCCATCATTTCTGAGAGGTGCCCACCAACTTCAAGATTGAGTGTGTACATGCCATTTTCTAGGAAAAGTTCTCTTGGAGAAAGCTCTCCTGTGGCTTTTGGTACAAGGGTGTGCCAAGAATGTGGTCAGTGTGGTCAGAGCCTACTGTGAGGATGGCCCTGTTCTTTGCTAGCAACTTGGAGTGGTTCAAGTCAGAACATCAGAAGGCTCTGATGGGGCCTGGTCCAGGAAGCACTGTGGCCTGAAGCATAAAAACCCTAGAACTATCTTCCAACTTGTCCTCATCCCCTAATGTGGCCTTGGGCAAGTCATTTAACCTTTCTGTGACTCAGTTTCTTCAACTCTTAGATGCGGCCATAATGCCTGCACTATATCTCATACAAGGTTCTTCAAAGGCCTCTTACTACTCCCAGAATGTCTGTTTCTCCAGTCCATTTTCTCCCCATATCCACTATGCTTCTGCCACACTGACTTTTATTCCTCCATATTTTTATAAAAGGTGTTTTTATACAAGGTATTCTTTTTCTCTGGAATGCTCTTCCTCACCTCATCCAACTGGCAAACTCCTCCTCATTCTTCAAGTGTATAAGCAACAACTCCTCTGTGAAGCCTTCCCTGGTCATTACTTAGCTCTTCTGGCAGATGGATGGCCTCATAACTTCATGCCAGAACTGAGCTGTGGCATCATCCTCTCACATCACATTGTTTTCTTGTGAGTCTTCCCCACCAGACTGAGTTCCTTAAGGAAAACTCCTAGTACTGTGTCAGGCTGATAGCTGTTGCTCAATAAACATTTATTGAATGGATGAATGAATCTTCATGAAAATAGTAAAAATTAGCCTGGCCGGTGTGGCTCAGTGGTTGAGCATGGACCCATGTACCAAGAGGTCACCGGTTCAATTCTCGGTCAGGGCACATGTCCAGGTTGTGGGCCTGATCCTCAGTGGGGGACATGCAGGAGGCAGCCAGTCGATGTTCTCTCTCATCAATGTTTCTATCTCCCTTCCTCTTTCTCTAAAATCAATAAAGAAAAAAAAAATTTAAACAAGAAAATAGTAAAAAATAAAATTAAGCCTTCATTATTGTCTGATAGTAAAAGAAATATATGCATATCGTAAAATATTCAAGCAATAGGAGTAGAGGTTTCCCCTAATCCACCCAGAAAGTGGCTCCTCAGCCACTTTCTTTCAGACCTTTTTCTATACATATATATATATATGTGTGTGTGTGTGTATTTTTCCCCCTCAAAATGGGGTCATACTGTTCTGGACTTGTTTTTTATTTATTGTATCATGAATACCTTTGGGGAATGTTTTTATTATTATTATTCAATTATAAGTTGAAAGAACAGGTCTCAGACTTGGTAAATGGATCAGAGAAAGAAACTTAAGTACTGAATTTCTTTCTCCATTCACTCTTCTGATAATCCTATAAAGTCCCTTGTTCATTCACTCTTCGTTTTAATTACAAAAATAACACATTGTGCACTGTAACAAATTCAGACAATACAGAAATGTATAAATGAAAAGGTAGATGTCTTCCATATATGTATTTGTATATGTATGTACACAATATTTAAAAAGAAAAAGACCGTACTATGTGTGTTCTGTAACTTACTTTTTTCTCTTAATAGCTCATGGATATCTTGCTACATCAGTAAATATATATCTACCTCATCATTTTTGATACTTGCATAGTATTCCATTGAATCAAGTGCAATGATTTGATGCTTCCTAATAATAATTCAATAAATATTTGTTGAATACCAATAGGAAAAATTAAATAAAGTGGGGGGGTTTTGATGACAGGTTTATCACAGGATACTGTGGGAGCCCAGATGAGACACGCAGATTGAGAGGCCCATATTTGACAGTACCCACAGCCTCAAGGATGAAACTGGAAAGCATGCATCTAAAAGTCCAGCTTCCCGGCACTCTACTTCCCACCCAGGACTTGCATTTTATTGGGTAGAACAAGGCAGGATCCAGGACTCCCAGAGGGAGCTTCTGGAATGTGAGCTGAATGGAGCAAGCACAGTTTGCTTTTAGAGGTACAAATTGATTTTGCAGAAACAGGAAATTTCTCTCATTCTTTAAGTTCTAAAATAGAAGAAATGCTGAGATGCACAGGGATTTGGGGAATTTGGTTAATGTTGTGAAGTAAATTTAACATGCATTTTTGAATCTATCTCAAAAGTAAGCTGTTACACACTTCTCAAAGAGGCTTTTACTGAAAATCAAGGAATGACCACAATCAAAGAATGTCACAGAGTAATAGAATGGAGGGAAGAAAACACCTCTAAGTACTGCTGGTCTCAAAGGTGCAGGAAATAGAACCCTTCTTGCTCTTTGGCGGAGACTATAAATCAGGCAGCCTAGAGGGCCAAGTGCAGCCTGGCCCAGCTGTCCTCTTTAGCTTCTGTTCCAGATTTTCTCTCCAACACTGGCCCTGGTTTTCCTCCAGCTCAGCCACTGCCTACCTCAGGGCCTCCATGCACACCTTCTCTCTGTCTGAAAGGCTCTTTTTCTCCCAGTCACCCCTCCTTCCAGACCCCCAGTATTCCCAGTCTATTCCTATTCATCCTTTAAGTCTCAGCTTAATGGAGGCTGTCTCTGAACACCCAGTATAAATTAGGTTCCTCTGTCTACATTCTCCAACAACCCTGTTCTTTTCCTTCAGAGAAATTACCACAGTTGTAATAATATATTGATTTGTGTGATTATTTGTTTAGTGACAATGTACTTCACTAGGAACTGTGTCTGTTTTGTTCATAGCTGAATTCCCAGAGTCTCATAAATGTCTAACACAAAATAGTACCCAATAAATATTTGTTGAATGAATGAATGCTTTTAGAGGGCAATCTCTATCAAAATGGTAAATAGGATACTGTGTGACTTAGTCATCCTACTGAAAGAATTTATCCTACAGAAATAGCACAACTGCACTAAGATATACACGTTCAAGTGTATTCATGGATGCATCATTTGTATTAGCAGATACCTACATTGTAATACATAATTCTGTGGAATACTATATAACCATTCAAAAGAATGACAAGTATATACAGTTACTGATATGAAACATGTCAAGGGAGGGATGAATGGGCAGAGCACAAAGGATTTCTAGGGCAGTGAAACTACTCTATAGGATATGAAAATGATGGATACATGTTATACATTTTTCAAAACCCATAGAATGTACACCACCAAGAATGAATCTAATGTAAACCAAGGACTTGGATGATAATGATGTATCAGTGTAAATTCATCAATTGTAACAGATGTGCAACTCTGGGGTGGGATATTGATAGTTGGGGAGGCTGTAAGTGAATGAGGGTAGGGAGTATATGGAAAATCTCTGTACCTTCCACTCAATTTTTCTGTGAACTTGAAACTGTTCTTTTTAAAAGTCTATTTTTTTTTATTAATTTTTTTGTTACAGATGTTTCTCCTTTTTCCCCCACTGACACCCTCCTCCCCATTCCCCCCACCCCATCCCCAGCATTGTTGTCCATATCCATCAGTTATGCGTACATGCATATAAATTCTGTGGTTTATCTCTTCCCTCCCCCCCCACCATCTCTTCTGAGGGTTGTCAGTCTGTACCCTACTTCCACGTCTCTGGGTCTACCCTGTTCCTCAGACTGTTATGCTCATTATATTCCACAAATAAGTGAGATCATGTGATATTTGCTTTCTCTGCTTGGCTTGTTTCACTTAGGATAATACTCTCCGGGTCACTCCATGTCGTCTCAAAGGATAAGAGATCTTTCTTTCTTATAGCTGCATAGTACTCCATTGTGTATATGTACCACAGCTTTTTTATCCATTCGTCTACTGATGGACACTTGGGCTGTTTCCAGATCTTAGCTATTGTAAATAGTGCTGCTATGAACATAGGGGTACATATATTCTTTCTGATTGGTGTTTCAGGTTTCTTAGGGTATATTCCTAGAAGTGGGATCACTGGGTCAAATGGCAGTTCAATTTTTAATTTTTTGAGGTAACACCATAGTGTTTTGCAAAGTGGCTGCACCAGTCTGAATTCCCACCAGCAGTGTACTAGAGTCTCCTTTTCTCCACACCCTCACCAACACTTATTGTTTGATGATTTGTTGATGGCGGCCATTCTGACAGGTGTGAAGTGATACCTCATTATTGTTTTAATTTGCATCTCTCTGATGATTAGTGACATTGAGCATTTTTTCATATGTCTCTTGGCCATTTGTATATCCTGTTTGGAGAGGTGTCTATTTAGCTCCTCTGCCCATTTTTTAATTGAGTTCTTTGTCTTCCTTTTGTTGAGTTGTATGAGCACTCTTTATATTTTGGAAATTAACCCCTTATCTGATGCATCATTGGCGATTATGGTCTACCATATAGTGGGATCCCTTTCCGTTTTGATGGTTGTTTCTTTTGCTGTGCAGAAGCTTTTGAGTTTGATGTAGTCCCATGTGTTCATTTTTTCCTTTGTTTCTCTTGCCTTAGGTGTTGTATCAGTGAAGATTCTGCTGCGTATGATGTCTGAAATTTTGTTGCCTGCATTTTCTTCTAGAATTTTTATGGATTCATGAGTCACATTTAAGTCTTTTATCTATTTTGAGTTTATTCTCGTGTATGGTGTAAGTTGGTGGTCTAGCTTCATTTTTTTGCAAGTAGCTCTCCAATTTTCCCAACACCATTTATTGAAGGGACTGTCTTGACTCCACTGTATGCTCTTGCTACCTTTGTCAAATATTAATTGACCATATTGTCTTGGGTCAATTTCTGGGTTCTCTATTCTGTTCCATTGATCTATCTGCCTGTTCTTGTGCCAGTACCGGGCTGTTTTGATTACAGTGGCTTTGTAGTATAACCTGAAATCTGGTAATGTGATCCCTCCTACTTTGTTCTTCTTTTTCAAGATTGCTGTGGCTATTCGGGGTCTTTTTTGGTTACATATAAATAAAAAGTCTATTTTTAAAAAAGATTCTTTATTGATTATTAGAGAGAGAGGAAGGGAGAGGTCCCCCTACTGGGGATCGAACCCACAACCCGGGCATGTGCCCTGACCAGGAATCCAACAGGCAACCTGCAGGGGATGACATCCAATCAATTGAACCACACAGGCCAGGACAAAAACAGTCTTTTTTTTTTTTTTTTTAAGTCCTTGATCCACATATGGGAGATTTCTACTTTTTTTGTTGTTGTTAACACATTCATATTTTCTGAATTTGTTACAGTACATATACTAATTACTTTTGTAATTAAGAAATACTGAACATTAAAAAGAAAGGAAAAATAAATACTGTCAGTGATACACAGAGTCCATACTATACAGGTGCACACATGCACAGTAACAGGAAGACATGCAAACATATTCAGAACTCTCTGACCACTAATAATGGCATCCACGCTTTCCCCTGAACACCTGCAGACCCACACATTTTTGTTGACTGTGGACCTGGCAGAGGGAGAAGAAAGTTGCTCATCTCCAGGAGATTAGCTCAAACCTGGCCCTGGGAGAGGATGAGCCTAGGACCCAGCAGGGGTTAGAATCTATGCAAGACATCAGGTGTCTTCTGAGCCTGGCACCCTGTTCTTTCAGGCAGGACTCAATGAGTTTCTTCTCATAATTATAACACTTCTAATATTTTATCATGAAATATTCAGACAATACAAAAAAGTACAAAGAACAGAACCAATCACAAATAATAACATATTGGCGTAAATTCTTCCAAACTTTAAAACTCACAGATATATGCCTGGCAGGTTTGGCTCAGTGGTTGAGCATCAACCCATGCACCAAGAGGTCACTGGTTCGATTCCTGGTCAGGACATATGCTCAGGCTGTGGGCCCAATTCCCAGAGGGATGCATGCAGGAGGTGGCCAATCAGTGTTTTCTCTCATCAATGTTTCTATCTCTCTCTCCCTCTTCCTTCCTCTGTCTCTAAAATCAATAAAGGAAAAGAAAATTTTTAACTCACAGATATATAAACACATATTACATACACATCTTATATATTATGTACACCCGATTGATATATTGACCTATTTTCATTTCTTTTTCGGTGTCTTTGGGCTGGAGCTGATTTTTACTTTCCTTTTTCAACTTTTTATTTTGGAATAATTTTAGATTTACAGAAAATTGAAAAGATAGTACAGAGAGTTCCTGTATAACATTCATCCAGCTTGCCCTAATGTTAACACCTTACAAACACCTAAAAATGGTCCATTTGTCAAAACTAATAAATTAACATCAGTACAGTGCTATTAATCTAAATACACATATCATTCAGATTTTACCATTTTTTCCCACGTTTGTCCTATTTCTGTTCCAGGATACCACGTGGCATTTAGACAAATAAGTTTTCACAGATTTCACCTGCTTCTTAAGTTGCTCCTTTCTTTCCCCATCATGTACAGCACTAACATGGCTCAGAGTGCCTTCCTTCATTTTTCTACCTCCTGCATTCAGGCTAAATGTTTGCTTTCCTTATGTGCTTCTCCATAGGATGCCTCTGGGGATCAGATATATATGAAGTCTCCCCAAGGACTGCTTTGGTCAAACAAATCCTGCCCACTGTGCCCTCCCTGAGCGGGATAAGTTGGACAGATCTCTATAGTTCATGCTACATCATTTCATTATTGGTGACTAGATGCTCTCTTTTATTTTTTTCCCCTCCCCTTCATTCTTCTCCCCACCTCATAAGAGGCACTCACTATAATGCATTTAATATATGTCCTCAGGTATATAGACATTCCTAAAAGATAAACAGTGCTCTTTTGGAGATAGATGTAACTTTAGCCTACATAAATGGTATTATACTATAGATGTTAATTGTTTTTCTTTTTATATGACACTTGGTTTTGTTTCTGTTTTATTTATTTATTTATTTATTTTATCTGGAAGTGTTAGTCTTTATTAAATTTGAACTTTTTAGAGTGGAAGTAACCTAGAGCTTACAGGGAAAATTACATGAGCAGCATATGTAGAGCTGTTATGCTATTTTTTTTATTTTTTCATTATTTTTTTTTTATTAATTTATTTTTGTTACAGATGTTTCTCCTTTTCCCCCCATTGACACCCTCCTCCCCATCCCCTCCCACCCCATCCCCAGCTTTGTTGTCTATGTCCATCGGTTATGCATACATGCATATAAGTTTTGTGGTTTATCCCTTCCCTTCCCCCCCCCTTCTGAGGAATGTTAGTCTGTACCCTACTTCTATGTCTCTGGGTCTATTTTGTTCATTAGTTTGTTTAGTTCATTATATTCTAGAAATAAGCGAGATCATATGATATTTGTCTTTCTCTGCTTGGCTTGTTTCGCTTAGGATAATACTCTCCAGATCTCTCCATGTCGTCTCAAAGGATAAGAGATCTTTCTTTCTTATAGCTGCATAGTACTCCATTGTGTATATGTACCATAGCTTTTTTATTCATTCGTCTACTGATGGACACTTGGGCTGTTTCCAGATCTTAGCTATTGTAAATAGTGCTGCTATGAACATAGGGGTACATATATTCTTTCTGATTGGTGTTTCAGGTTTCTTAGGGTATATTCCTAGAAGTGGGATCACTGGGTCAAATGGCAGTTCAATTTTTAATTTTTTGAGGTAACACCATAGTGTTTTGCAAAGTGGCTGCACCAGTCTGCATTCCCACCAGCAGTGTACTAGAGTCTCCTTTTCTCCACACCCTCGCCAGCACTTATTGTTTGATGATTTGTTGATGGTGGCCATTCTGACAGGTGTGAAGTGATACCTCATTGTTGTTTTATTTTTTTTATTTTTTTTTTTTATCCTCACCCGAGGACATTTTTTCATTTTTTGTTCAGATAGAGTGGGAGGGAGAGAGAGGAAGAGAGAGAGAGAGAGAAATATCGACATGAAAGGGACACATCGAGTGGCTGCCACCCACACGACCAACCAGGGCCGGGGACAAACTGCAACCAAGGTACATGCCCTTAGCGGGAACCGAACCCCGGTCTCTCTGGATCGCAGGCCGATGCTCTAACTGCTGAGCCAAACCGGCCAAGGCCTCATTGTTGTTTTAATTTGCATCTCTCTGATGATTAGTGACATTGAGCATTTCTCATATGTCTCTTGGCCATTTGTATATTCTGTTTGGAGAGATGTCTCTTTAGGTCCTCTGCCCATTTTTTAATTGGGTTCTTTGTCTTCCTTCTGTTGAGTTGTGTGAGTACTCTATATATTTTGGAAATTAACCCCTTATCTGATGTATCATTGGCAATTATGCTCTCCCATATAGTGGGTTCCCTTTCCACTTTGATGGTTGTTTCTTTTGCTGTGCAGAAGCTTTTGTGTTCGATGTAGTCCCATGTGTTCATTTTTTCCTTTGTTTCTCTTGCCTTAGGTGTTGTATCAGTGAAGATTCTGCTGCGTGTGATGTCTGAAATTTTGTTGCCTGCATTTTCTTCTAGGATTTTTATGGAATCACAAGTCACATTTAAGTCTTTTATCCATTTTGAGTTTATTCTTATGTATGGTGTAAGTTGGTGGTCTAGCTTCATTTTTTTGCATGTAGCTGTCCAATTTTCCCAACACCATTTATTAAAGAGGCCGTCTTGACTCCACTGTATGCTCTTTGTTTCTGTCTTAAATGATAGTTTTTCTTTCTTTTTCCTTTACTTTCTTTCTTTCTTTCTTTCTTTTTTTTTTTGTTAATTCTCACCTGAGGATATTTTCCCCATTGATGTTTTTTAGAGAGAATGGAATGGAGGGAGGAAGGGAGGGGGAGAGAGAGAGAAACATTGATGTCACATCAATTGGTTGCCTCCTGCACATGCCCCACGTGTTCCCACTGGGACGGGGACATAACCTGCAACTCAAGGACGTGCCCTTGACCAGCAATCGAACCCAACACCCTTCAGTGCATAGGCCAACACTCTAACTGCTGAGCCACACTGGCCAGGGCGTGACACTTCTTTTTTAAATTGTGTGGCTCAGCGTATCTGGTTCATTGCATCTGACTGCTGCACAGTACTACCAAGAATGCGGTCACACGTTTCACAATTTCATTTCTCCAGTGACGGACACCTAGGTTGCCTCCACATACAGTCCTCGGCAAAGGTGTTTGTTTGTCTTCCGTTAGGGACCTGTGTGAGAGTTTTCCCCAGGCAATACACACAGAAGTGGAATCACTGGCTCTTTGGAAATAGCATTTTTAAACTCATGAAATAGAGTCAGACAGCTTCTAGAGTGGTCTACAAGGTTATACACCCACCAACAATGGTTCTTTTCTCCCCGCATCCTTGCTAACACTGGGTAGGTAATATCTAACTTGTCTAACTTTTGCCAGCCTATGGACATAGAGTGATAACATGCATTAATTTGCATTGCTCAGAGTGCTTCTAAAGTTGAGCTGTTCTTCACACACTTGTTAGCCATTCTGATTTCCCTTCTCTTTTCCTAATCTATCCATTGCTCACTTTCCCATTGTATTTCTGGTCTTTTTCTTATTGATCTGCAGGGGTTTCCTGTACATTCCAGATAGTAATTGTTTGCTTTAGACATTGCACATGTCTCCTCCTGGTCTGTCTTGGAGGGGGTCTATTTTTCTGGGCCTGAGCTCCCTCTCAGGGAATCAAAGCAATTCACTTGCAATAAAAACACAAAAAAGCCCTGGCCAGTGTGGCTCAGTTGGTTGGAGTGTCGTCCTGTGCACCAAAGGGTTGTGCGTTCAATTCCCAGTCAGGGCACATACCCAGGTTGTGAGGTTTTTTTATCCCTAGTCAAGCACATATGGGAGGTAACCGGTCGATGTTCACTCTCCCTTCCTCTCTCTAAAATAAAATAAAAAAACAAACAAAAAACAACAATTCACTTGCTGAGATCCAGCCTCTCAGCCTCTGCTAAATCTCTCAAGCCTTAGTCACCCTCCCTGATCCAAGAACAATTAAAGCATCTCCCTTTTTGTGATCCCATTTGTTAAAAGTAGTTAGGTTGGGTTTACCTGTCTAGGCTGCCCTCCCAAATATTCATCTTGATTCAGAACAGTGGCTGCTTGTGGGAGGAGAGCAGGGGTTGTGACTGGCCGGGCACATGGAGGAGCTTCTGGGAGGCTGGCAAAGATTTATATCTTAACCTGGGTGGTTTTGCCTTAAAATAATCAATTGGCTATACATTTTATCTGTATGGGGTTTTCTATGTTTTATTTGACAATAAATAGATTAAAATATGTGCCCTTCAGTTGCCTTTTAATTTTCCACTACTCGTCTGATTGCAAGATCAAAACTCATTTTTCAAATGAATCCAGTTTCTCTCCATCTATGCAAACCTGATTCCTAGACACAGACTGCTCCAGAAATGAGCTTTTTCAGTGATTACAAATCCACTTTTCCTCTTTACTGTCCATTGATAAAACCAACCACCCTCCTGTTGGCAACCATGAGAAGGGCCTGTCGATCACCCGGCCAGGCTGACCTGGGCACATGAGTGAAGGAGGGCGAGCTTTCAGGAACCCCTAAACCTGCCTCATGAACCTAAAGGGTTAGTTCTGTCACAGTTCTCAACAGGCCCTGGGTAACATACAAAACAAGAGAAAGAGGACAGAATTAGGGGAGGCTGCTGCCACTAGTGACTTAAGGGCCCAAACTTCACACATAAGTGTTCTTAATCCATATGAAACTAAGCTGCTTTTCCTGCAGTTTAATTGTTCCATCTGCAAGAGCTAAGGGGGGAAAGCAAGCTGTGGGAGTGTAAACTGCTTTACTCATGACAACTAAAACCTGTTTGAAGTGAGCCTTCGCCAGACTGAAAAGTTCTGCTTCCCCAACGACCTGATACCAGCTCCGGTCACTGGCCCCGGCAGCTGCACTAAGCTGTGGGTTCCAGAGTGTAATTTTTATCCAGTAGTCACTGGGACCCACTTGGTCACCAGTATGTTCAGAAAAGGGTTTAGGGGCCTGAATGCTACCGTCCACCTCACAGGGATAAAATGCCACATGGGTAAGAAGAAGCTTTTTTTTTTTTTAATCCTCACCCGAGGATATTTTTCCTTAGATAGAATGGGAGGGAAGGAGAGAGAGAGAGACAGAAATATGAGAGAGATGCATCGACTGGTTGCCTCCCGAAAAGCCCTGACCAGGGTCAGGGACAAACTGCAACCAAGGTACTAACTGCAACTGAAGTATGTGTCCTTGACCAGAATCAAACCTGAGACTCTTTGGTCCACAGGCCGACACTCTAACTGCTGAGCCAAACTGGCCAATGCAAGAAGAAGCATTTTTATTAACCATGTGCCCTAGGAGCAAGGCTCTTTAGTAAAAGCTGCATCGGAGAACTCAGCTGTGGACAGGAGGCCTCAGGAAACCTCCCCTCCCTCTCTCTGACTTGGAGAGTTCATGCCCCAGCCAGCTGCATAGGAGGATGGCTGCCCCTCTCTGAGAGGCCAGGCCCTTTATGGTCACTGTATGGAGGCAGGAAGCAAAAGAGAAGAAACTGGGTCATTAATACCCACCCAACAACAGAATATTTTTCTCTCTGGGCTCAGCTATCTTGCCCTCCGACCTGGACTTCTCTCCCTTCCTCAGCACCACTATCAGAACAATTTCATTTTTCTTTTTTGATTAATCCTTACCTGAGGATATTTTTCCATAGATGTTTAGACAGAGTGGAAGGGAGGGAGGGAGAGAGAGAGAGAGAAAGAAACATCCATGTGAGAAACACACATCGATTGCTTGCCTCCCCCATGACTCTGACCAGGGCGGGGATTGAACCTGAAACCCAGGTACATGCCCTTGATCGGAATCGAACCCGAGACCCCTCGGTCCGTGGGCCCATGCTCTAACTGCTGAGCCAAACCCACTAGGGCCAGAACAATTTCTTAAGCCCAGAGCATGGCATAAATGACCTTGAGGGAGTCAGAGCTTGTCCTCTTTGAGTCCCTCCTGACACGGCGCAACAGACCATCCCATCCAGCCTTTCCTTTCCCAGCCAGAGTTCTGGGCTCTACCCCATCTTTGTTCGCCTTTCACCCCCAGGCCAGCAGAGGTCGCTAGAACGATGCAGATGAAACCAGAGTCAGTAGGAGCAGTTGAAAGAAGGGCTTCCACAGAGCCCAGGGGCAGGCATAATACCCTGTCTTGCAGAAGCTCTGTGTCCAAGCACCCAGCTAACACAGGCACTCTGAGCCTCCTACTTGGAGCTCCACGTCATCCTCCTCAGAGGTGAAGATAGGGCAAGAGTACGTTCATTTCATTATTTTAAAAAATACGTTTACTGCCCTGGCTGGTTTGGCTCAGCGGTAAGAGCATCAGCCCGTGGGCAAAGAGTTGTGGATTCGATTCCGGTCAAGGGCTTGTACCTCGGTTGTTTTGTCCCTGGCCCTGGTTGGGGTCGTGCGGGAGGCAACCAGTTGATGTGTCTCTCTCACATGGATATTTCTCTCTCTCTATCTGAAGATAAATAGAAAAATGTCCTCGAGTGAGGATTTTTTAAAAATTTATATATATATATATGTTTACTACTTCCATTTTTAAGGCTCCTGATGTGTGTGTTTTTTTAACGTCAAAACAAAATTACTAAAACTGTGGTCTATTTCAAATGTTTAGTTAGACTGATGAACCTCAAAGGGAAGTGGGGCGGGATGAAATAAACCAAAGAACTTTTATGCATATATGCATAATCAGTGGACACTGACAATAGTGTGAGGAAGGCAGGAGGGGGGTGGGATTGGGGAGGAGGGGGCCAATGGAGAAAAAAGGGGGGACATCTGTAATACATTCAACAATAAAGATGAGTTAAGACAACAATGCTGGGGGGGTGGGGGGTGGAATGGGGAGGAGGGTGTCTGGGGGAGGAAGGAGAAACATCTGTAGCAAAAATAAATTAATAAACATGGGGGGGAAATGAGTTAAAAAAGCACACACAAATGTTTATACTTAGTAAATTAAAGCTTGTAACCCCCCCCCCCACACACACACACACACACACATACACACACATAATGTAACATAATGGTGCAATTCATAAGCTGTATGCAAAGAATAATATTTACAGCCCACTACAGTTAGCATGGTCTGGTAATGGGACAAGTCTGAGGTGAATATCTTCTGCTGATCCCGGTGAGTGAGGCTATGTAGCTCTGTGATGGATACATAAGCCCACACATTTAAGGTCTGTATTTGAGGCCCTTCACAAATGGCCCTCCTAGTCCACTGCCCACTCTCCACCCCCAACCTCCACAGACCAGGCCTCAGTGAAATATTACACTAAGTGCAGGGAGGAGAAGAAGGGAGGATTCGAAAGTCACTGGTCCCCCTCTTCCAGATCCCAACCTGTCACCCTCCCTGGAGAAGTGCTCTCAGCAGGCTTGAGGAATGTGGCTGGATGCTGAAAGGGAGGTTCCTCTGCTCCTGGCTGTTCTCTATACAAGCCTCATCCCTGAAGTCTCCATTCTAGTCCATCATTCCCTCCCCTGAGGCCCCAGAGTCCTTTCCTGTATCTGTGTTGTTTTTGTCAGAGCTGGAAGTCTTCCTGGAAATCCTCCAGAAATTCAACATCCTCCTCCTTACCCAGGACACACTGGCCTTGTACATGCACCCACCCCACCCACCCGACCTCAGCTCTGGGCTGGGAAACCGCCAGACCAAGAAGCCATCATCCCAGGGCCTCAGCGTCTTGCCCTCACCATGAGCATCACCCCTGGGCCTGCCTTCCTTCCTGAGCACCACTCGGAACACCAACTCCTTGCCCTAGAAAACAACAATAGAGGAGAAAAAACTTGAAAATTTTTAAGAAAATTTGAAAAATGTAGAAGAGTGCTAAGAAGGAAACAACCACCCACATTTTCACAGTGCTGTTCTTCTTCATGTCCTGTTTTTTCACCCAGGGCCTGAAGGGTAATCCCCCAACCAGATCAGCTGTTTCTGATCACTGCTCGGTGCTCTCAACCTCTTCCTCCTTGTTCAACGGTCAAAATCCCCATCTCATCTACTCGGCACAGGAGATGGTAAGGCTTATGTGAATGGCTGGCAAGGACTGCAGTGTGTTCCAACTCCTAGGAAGCCTGCATTATAGACTAATAGCTCAGGGCATCCTAAAGAGCCTATGGAATGCTAGTTCTGCTGGATGCTCCTGGTAAAGGGGGTTCTGTGGTCATATATGTTTGGGGATATCATATACAAGTCCACAATCCTTTATCCACAATGTTGAAGTCGAAAAAGTCCTGAAAACTGCCCTGGACAGTTTGACTCAGTGGTTGGAGCGTCAGCTCACGGACCAAAGAGTGGCGGGTTCGATACCAGTCAAGGGCACTTACCTCGGTTGTGGTTCAGCCCCTGGCCCTGGTCGGGATCGTGCAGAAGGCAACTGATTGGTGTGTCTTTCTCACATTGATGTTTCTCTCTCTCTCTCTCTCTTCCTCCTGCTCTATCTGAAGATAAATGGAAAAAAAGAAAAAAAGGAATGAACTTAAAAAGTCCTGAAAACTACATTTTTAAAAATAACTCACACAGGCAAAACCTGATGTAAATAGATGTATAGTTTTTTAGATTCTTTATTTAACCTATTTAATGTGAATATCCATATGTTTTGCTGCAGAAACAGAAAATATGTGATTACAGGGCCTGTCCCACTCTGCTGGGGATGCTATCGAATAAATTGCATATTTACCATATTACCTTATTAAAATCTGAAAAAATTATGAATTCCAAATACATCTGACCCCAAGGATGTATCCCTTTAGTGGAAATGTATCCTGTCAATAGCATTGCAAGGGCTCTGAGAAGTCTTGTTATGGAAAAGAAACTAACCTCACAAAGCATTTCCCAAACTTATCTGGCTACAAAACCCTTTGTTCCATTTAACATCTATTAATTTTCACGTGGACACTTAGGGTAACATGGGATGTTTAAAGAATGTAACTCTAACAGATGTAGGAAAAGTTGGCTCTTCATGAGAGCTCTTGATCCTAGGCCCTAGGGACAGTTTTTCCTTATTCTCAGGGCTAAGACTGTGGGAAAGACAAAAAGCCAGAAGAGGGAAGACTGAGGCAAGACTTTGATGGCTCATGTGGGCCCAGGACAGGGACAGCGTGTGCTGAAAAACCCAATTAGGACAGACACATGTGTCAAGGGTCAAACCAGGGAGCCAGACAAGAACCAGGAGGGAAACAGTTAAAAGTTCAGCTAAAGATCAGAAACCGAGAGATCTGCAGAATTTAAAGCACTCAGGAGTCCAAGTGCTCAACACAAAGAATCCTGGAAATTAAGGCAACATTTTGCCTCATCCTGTGAGCTTTTATATACTTCCTGTAAGATCTGCACCCATCCTGGAGATTACAGGTAGAAAGGTAGTGAGAGCTCCTCGCTGTGTGCAAGTCAGTGAGCAGACAGCTAGCCCACCGATGTCCTCTCCTGACCCACGCAGAAGGGATATTAGGGACTTGTGAGAACAGCAGATTCAAGCAATACTGATTTCCAACATACTTCTTGTGTCTCTGGTCTCTTGGTTTCTGGATTTATCATTCATTGAAATTATGCATTGACCAAAAATGTTGGGCTCAGATACCATGTGTCAGCAGGACCAGAACTGGGAGACCTGTCTGTCAGAATACGCTTGTAAGGAGGTGACCATCGTGGCTAGTACCCCTTGACAGTCCTGGGCCTGTTAAGTGACAGGAAGCTCTTCCGAGTTAGCTCTAGGTAACTCTAGGATAATTCATTAACTGTTTTCTCTGAACTTGTAAGGCTGGGAGCAGCAGGAACACACTGGGAAAAGGATGTGTTGAGTCCATCCTGGGTTTTTCCATAGCTGACCCCTGTGTCCTGCTGCTGCATGTACAGTACGTACAGGCCTTTGTCAAAATGTCCCTTCCTAAACTGTCACGCACACCCCTTGGCTACCTCCCTGTGCCTGCCCTCTACAGCTTATTCTCTGCCTCAGGATTTCTCAGCCATGGCACTGTTGACATCTGGGGCCAGATCATTCTTTGCTGTGTGTAGCTGTCCTGCGCACTGTGGGATGTTAGTTACCCACTAGATGCCAGTAGCATCCTCCCAATCGTGACAACCAGATATGTTTCCAGCACCGCCAAATGTCTCCTGAGGGACAAAACCACGACTCCCTGTTGAGAACCGTGGCTCTATTTGAATGAGGAAGTAGCATGGCAGACTGAGCCAGTGCCTAGGTGAGACACCTGCTCTGCCCTGCGCTAGCTGTGTGCCTAGATAGCTATACTATTTCCTACATGATCCTGTAACGTTTCCCACTGAACTTAACCTCTCTGAGCCTCCATGTCCTCACTCATAAAATAGAGAAAAATGATAGCAAATATCTCATAGGCCTGTTGGGAGGAGTAAGTGAGGTAACTCGTGTGAAAAGCTTGTAGTGCTTGGCACAGAGAGCATTCCAATTCCTGTGAGTTATTATTAATCCTGCCCCCAGGGCTCTACACCTGCTTTCAAAGTGACCGCTAACTGGCCTTAAACTTGCTCATAAGACACTTAATGACCTGACCTTACTTCTCCGACTTTATTTCTCCAGCATTCCAACCACACTCAACACTCCAGACCTATCGACTGCTTTCAATGCCAGGGAAGCAGCCAAGTGTTTCATGTCCACGTTGTTATGCTCCCTGTACCTGGAACTTTCCTCCCTTCCCCCAGCTAACTCCTAGTTACCCTTCAAGCTTCAGCTTGGACAGCACTACATCCAGGAAGGCTCCACCTCCCTGAATAAACCTGTATAGTTTTATTAAGCAATGTCATCCCAATACATTTTTTAGGACACATTTGCTCCATGCCCAGTGCCGGAACCCAGCATGGTGCCTCACGTTCTGTAGGGACTCTGTAGTTTGTCCAGTCATTAACTAACTTTATGAACTGCTTTAGAACCAATATGGAAGAGGACTCTTTTCCTCTTCCTTCCCAGGTGACCATGTAGTCTTTCCATTTGCGTAGGTAGTACTTGCAAATGAAACAAAATTTAAAAGTTATCAAACCTTGTTTCTGCCCAGCCGGTGTAGCTCAGTGGTTGAGCATCGACCCATGCACCAAGAAGTGGCCAGTTCGATTCCCAGTCAGGGCACATGCCTAGGTTGTGGGCCAAATCCCCAGTGGGGGGCATGCAGGAGACAGCCAATCTTTGTTCTCTTTTATCGATGTTCCTTTCTCTCTCTCCCTCTCTCTCTCTAAAAATCAATAAAGAAAAAAAAAAAACAGAATTATCTAAAAAAAACCTTGTTTCTCTCTCACATCAATGTCTCTCTCCCTCTCTCTCTCCCTCTCCCTTTCTCTCTCTCTAAAATCAATAAGAACATTTTTAAAAACGTTATCAAACCTAGGCCCTGGTCAAGTAACTCAATTAGTTAAAGCATGCCCCGATACACCAAGGTTGTGGGTTCAATCCCCAGTCAAGGCACATACAAGAATTAACCAGTAAATACACAAGTAAGTGAAACACCAAACTGATGTTTCTCTCTCTCTCTCCCTTCCTTAATTTCTCTCTTAAAAAAAAAAAAGGCAAAATTTTAAAAAATAAAAATTATCAAATCTTCCAGAGATAGGCCGTTAATTTTAAATGGAGCCTTTGTAATTCAGTATCCCTGCACCAGCCTGAGCAGTCTGCAGAGTGCTCCCTACTCCCCCAATTCCACTTTCCATACTGAAGAATATGGATTAATTGAGGTAGGAAACAAACTTTTGACTCTCCTCAAAGGCAGCAAAGTAGGAGATGGCAGAGAACAGAGGAGACAAGAGGGAAGTCTGATAGATCCCAGTATTCCTAGTATCCCCAAATCTCCTACACTATGTATGCGCGCGCGCACGCACACACACACACACACACACACACACACACACACACACACACAATAAAGCAGAGGCTGTGGGGACATCCCCTGGATCACTAACACCTGCAGAGCCCCACCCCTCCCTCACTACCTTGAGAAATCTAAGGGAGGGGGAGGGTCAGGTGCAGCTTCAGGCTTCCTCTCCTTGGGGAGGGAGGAGGAAGTCAACTTCAGTGCTTAGTCATTTCCCATAAGTTGGGCTTTGCCTGGGAGTCTGAGTCACCAACTAGGTGCCGGGGAGGGAGCGGTGCTCCCAACATGACACATCTGCCTGTCCTAAAGGAGGTTAGCCACTGGGGGTTGTAGGGACCACCACAAGTCTGACTGTGGATGCTGAGAACCCCTGCTGCCCTGTGAGGGACTTTGGAGCCCCAGGCCTAGAGCAAGGCTTGGGGAAAGAATTGAGAGTGAGGGCTCCTCTGCTTGTCTAACAGCTTTTCCTTACTCTCTCATCCCCCTCCATCCATGGGGAACCAGCCGCAGGGGCCTAAATCTCCCAGGAACTCAGTGGGCAAAGCCACAACCCTCCTCAGAGGACATGGGTAAAGGCCCCACAGTCTCAGGCACTTGGTGAGGTTTCAACAATTGTATTTCCCTTCTCCTCTCTCTGAGTTGAAGAGAAAGCCCAAGGCCTGAGGAGCACCAATTAGCATACTGATCCCAACGCAGCGCAGCCTCGCAGCCTCGGTGGTTGACCGAACATCTCAGCCACACCACGGGCTTCCTGGAGCTGGCCAGAGGTGATCAACACAACCCTGGGGGAGGCTGACCCCTAGATTGGGGACCTTCGCCTCTGTTTGACTGTCACTGTCCTTGCAGCAACCATTTCCACTCCCATTAAGCTATGCTAACCATAGTAGGCTAAATAATGGCTTCCCAAAGATGTTCACATCTTAACCCCTGAGATCTATGTATATGTTACCTTACATGGTAAAGGAGACTTTGCAGATGTGATTAAATTAAGGATTTTGAGATGAGGAGATTATTCTGGATTATCCAGGTGGACCCAATATAATCCATTTATAAGTGGAAAACAGAAGGACCAGAATGAGAGGAGGGGATGTCATGATGGAAGTGGAGGTCAGAGTGATAGGGGATTATGAGCCAAGGAATGTGGGCAGCCTTCAGAAGCTGGAAAAGGCAAGGAAACAGCCCTGGCCGGTTTGACTCAGCAGTTAGAGCTTTGACCCTCAGACCCAAATGTCTTGGGGTTTGATTCCCAGTCAAGGGCACATACCTGGGTTGCAGGTTGGATCCCCGGCCTGTGCAGGGGGGGAAGGTAGGCAATCGATGTTCTCCCACATAGATGTTTTCTCTCTCTCTCCCTCCCTCCCTCCCTTCCACTCTATTGAAAACAAAACCAATGGAAAAATATCCTCAGGTATGGATCAACAATAACAATAACAACAAGCAAGGAAACAGATTCTGCCTCCAGGCTCCAGCCCTTCTGACTCCTTTTGGACTTTTGACCGCTAGAACTATGAGCTAATGCCTTTGTATTATTTAATTTTTTAAATTTATTTTTTATTTTTTATTTTTTTGTTCAGATAGAGTGGGAGAGAGAGAGAGGAAGAGAGAGAGAGTGAAACATCGACGTGAAAGGGACACATCGAGTGGCTGCCTTCCACATGACCCAACCAGAGCCGGGGACAAACCGCAACCTAGGTACATGCCCTTAGCGGGAACCTTTGTATTATTTTAAGCCACTAAGTTTGTGGTCCTTTGTTACACCAAAGATAGGAAATTAATACAGCTTGTGATGCCAGGAGTAGGGTGCTGATGTAACAAATACCTTGTAAACCAAGTGGCTTTCGAGTTGGGCAGTAGGCAGTGGATGGAAGAATTTTAAGAAATGTGATAGAGCCCTGGCCAGTCTGGCTCAGCGGTTAGAGCGTCGGCCTGTGGACCAGAGAGACCCGGGTTCGGTTCCCGCTAAGGGCACGTACCTCGGTTGCAGTTTGTCCCCGGCCGCAGTTGGGGTCGTGTGGGTGGCAACCACTCAATGTGTCTCTCTCATATCGATGTTCCCTCTTTCTCTCTTCCTCCCTCTCTTCCTCCGGCTCTATCTGAAGATAAATGCAAAAATGTCCTCGGGTGAGGATTAAAGAAAAGAAATGTGATAGAAAAAGCCTAGATTGCCTTGAACAAACTTAGAACTATGGTTAAAAACTCTGCTGGTGAAAAATGACAAGGAAGTGAGAAAACCTATATTGTCTAAGATAATACCTAAATCATCATAAACAGAATGTTAGCAAAAATATGGACACTAAAAGTGCTGCTAGTGATGGCTTAGAGGGAAATGAGAAATATGTTATTGGAAACTGGAGGAAGAAGGGTCTTTGTCATATAGTGGCAGAAAACTTGGCTGAATTGTATCCTATGGTTATGTGGAAAGCAGAACTTGTGAGGAATGAATGGTTATGTGGAAAGCAGAACTTGAGGAATGAACTTGGATATTTAGCTTAGGAGATTTCTGAGCAAAGAGTTGAAGGTGCAGCCTGCTTTACGTTTGTTCTTTGTAGTAGAATGTGAGAGGAAAGAGGTAAATTGAGGGATAAACTATAAACAGAAAGGAACCAGGACTTAGTGATTTGGGAAATTCTCAGTCTATACAGATTGGAAAAGCTGCTAAAATTAGGAGATTCACTGTCAGGAAATAATACTCTGGAAAGAAAGCCAAATGTGTGGGTGAACAACCTTTTGATTATGGGTTCAATCCCTGGTCAGGTTACATATAGGAACGAACCAATTAATGCATAAATGAGTGGAACAACAAATCTCTCTCTCTCCCTTCCTTTCTCTCTAAAATCAGTAAAAAAAAAAAATAATAATAATAATAATAATAAGATTATTCATTCACACAGAGAGCTCTTAGAAGAGATTAGGCGTGTGACTCATAGATCCCCACAACCATCTCAGCAGAATCCAGAAACAAAGATGGGATCATCCAAGAAAAATCTGTGGAGGAACTTCTTGTCTAATGGAGTGATTGCCTGTGACATGCATGGGAGACCTACAAGATTCTGAGAACTTTAATCCTCACCCGAGGATATTTTTTCCTTCTATCTTCAGATAGAGTGGGAGGGGAAGAGAGAGAGAAAGGGAGCGAGGGAGAGAGGGGGAGAGAGAGAGAGAGAGAGAGAAACATCGACATGAGAGAGACACATCAACTGGTTGCCTCCCGCACAACCCAAACAGGGCCGGGACGAATGTAACAGAGGTAAGTACCCTTGGCCGGAATCAAACCCGAGACTCTTTGGTCTGCAGGCTGACGCTCTAACCACTGAGCAAAACTGGCCAGGGCAGACTCCCAACATTCTATAGGCAGGAGGTAGGGTGATAAAAGTACTCAACTGCAAACATGAGTTACCCTTCAAGAAAAAGGAGGTGACCCAGAGAGAGAAAGGGCAAGCCCAGACGACAGAGCCTCGAGCCACAGAGGATTAATCCAGGCCTTGAAACCTAAAGAGTTTTCCCAGCTGTGTTTTAAAATTTCTTGGGACCAGTAACTTCTTCTTTCCTTCCACTTTCTTCCTTTTTGAATGAGAATGTCTATATCTGTTATCCCATGCCTGTCCCTGGGAACAGATAACTTGTTTCTGAAATTTCACAGGTTCACAGCTGGCCAGTGTGGTTAGAGCATCATCCTATGCACCTAAGGGTCACAGGTTCGATTCCCAGTCAGAGCACATACTGAGGTTTTGGGTTTGATCCCCTGTGCAGGCACGTGCAGAGAGCAGCTGATCAGTGTTTCTCTCTCACACCCACGTTTCTCTTTTTCTCTCTCCCTTCCTCTCTCTCGGGATGGATTACATACAACGCCTCACCCAAACTTTATTTAGATTATTTAGATGATGAGATTGGAGCTTTTGAGCTGATGAGATTTTTTAGACTTTGAGTTGATGCTCTAATGGATTGAGATTTGGGGGGATGTTGGCATGGAGTGAGTGTATTTTACATATGAGATCAATGTGAATCTTTGGGGGCCAGAGGGCAGACTGGTAGGCTCAATAATTACACCCAAGAATATCCACATCCTAACCCCTAGAATCTGTGAATATGCTAAACTTGCATTGCAAAAGGAACTTTGCCAGATGTGATTAAGTTAAGGATCTTGAAATGGGGCAATTAACCTAGATTATCCGGGTGGGGCCAATGTAATCACAATGCATAAGCATATCCTTACAAGAGGGAAATAGAGTCAGAAGGAGAGAAGGAGATGCAATGTTAAAAGCAAAAGGTCCGAGTGACATAGGGTCATGAGCCAGAAGAATGTGGGTAGCCTCTAGAAGCTGGAAAAGGCAAGGAAATGGCGGCTCCCAGAGCCTCTAGACGAACACAGCCCTGCTCATCCATTTGGGACTTCCAGAATTGTAAAATAATACATGTGTGTTATTTTAAGTCACTAAGCTTGTGGTAATTTGTTACAGCGGCAATAGGAAACTAATACATTAACCTGCGTCCTACACCAAGCTCCACAGCATTCATGCTAACCTGCTGACCCTCCCACCTGGGGCCCCTTCTGTGTTCCTGTCTCCTCTGGACTTCCAACTTGACATTTCTGACTAGCCTCCCATGCAGGCTTCCACCAATTATTTCCTTGGCACTCCTTCGCTTTCTCCTGTTTCCTGACTCTTCCCGATCGGCATCGTCAATGATTCTTAACCCTAGCTACACATTAAAATCACTTGAGTGGGGCGGGAGATGATTTGTAAAAGATATCGAAGCCCCAGACCAGTTAAATCAGACTCTCTGGAGGTGGGGCTCATTCATATATCAGGTCATTGTTAAAGCTCCCCAGGTGAATTCATCACTGAGAACACCTGCCAACCTGTTGCTCACGGGTTGTCAAACTTTCACATGGGTAAGGATCACCCAGAGAACTCTGACTGTAGATGCTAGGGCCTCAGCCCAGAGCATCTGGTTCAATACATCTGATACTCAGATCCTACTTGTCTAACAAGCTCCCCCGGGGTTCAGACACAGGTGGTATTAGGAACTTAGAGAGAAATCTCCACATCCCTCTGTCTGCTCCCTCCTCAGGAGACTCAGCTAACTGATAAGATGAATTCCTTAGATCCATAATTCTCAACTAGGGGACTTGCTAAAAATACAGTTGCCCAGACACCAATCCAGTTTTGTTTAACCAGGTTGTAGTTAAGGAGCTCCCCAGGTAGTTCAAAAGCATACTGCAGTCTGAGAATCAATGCCTCAGATCAGTGGTTCTCAAACTTGAGTATGTAACAGAATCACTGGAGAGCTTGTTAGAACACAGATTGCTGGGCCCCACCTCTAGAGTTTCTGTTTCAGTATGTCTAGCATGGGGCCTGATAATTTTCACTTCTAACAAGTCCCAGGTGATGCTGAAATTGCTGATTTGAGAAACACACTTGGAGAACCACCACTTTTAATTGATGTTCTAAACAAAGTGTTTATCCCATTCTGTGTCTCTATTTATCCTTTGTCCTCATTCTCTCAACCATGAAGGAGTCCAGCCAAGGAGAGGTAAGTGGCTGAGGAAATCTTGACTTGAGGGAGCTACAAGAAGGGCTGTCAGCCCTGGCCCAGTTGGTTAGAGCTTCCGGATATGCCAAGGTTTTGGGCTTGATCCCTGGTCAGGGCACATATAAGAATCAACTAATGAATGCATAAATATGTGGAACAATAAATTAAGGTTTCTCTCTCTCTTTCTCTCTCTCTCTCTCTTTCTCAAATCATTCAGTTAAAAAGGGGGGGTTGTCAAAGAAGGACTTCTGATAAGCTCACCACTAGGCATCCTGGGGTAATTCTAACAGCCCTCTAAGGCCAGGGACAGTGGCCAGATTCCAGTGGAGAATACAAGTTATCTGATCAATAGCTGTTAACTCCACATATATATCCAGCCCCACCAGGACTCAAGAGCTTAAAGCTTCACTGGCAGAGCCTCTCAGCTTGTGATGGTGAAGAGTGTGCAGGTATTGTGAGCAATGAGAGAAAACTTGGAGTTGACCCTTGTCACCAAGCTAGTTATGGGAAAAGCCAAGCTGGACTTTTAGTGTCCTACTTACCAATGGCAGTGACACCAGCTTATACACATGCTCTGGAGAGAGAGCTAAGGAGACTGCTTTTGTTTATAAGAGGGAATGAGAAATTAAGGGCAATTTGCAAGCTACAGAAAAGGGGGATGGAGGGATAGGGCTAGAAACCCCACACCAAAGTTCTTATAAAATCCACTTCATTTTCATACCCTGCTTGCAGAACTTGGTTATGTACTAAGTATATATGATCTGCTCAAACACCAGAAGTTACATCTCAGTTCTAGGAAGCTAGAAGACAATCAATCAGATCTAGTGTCTGCTGATCACCTTATACATACCACAGGCCAATCCACTAATTTACTAACAGTACATAGCAGAACTGGGAGGTTTTTGAAGTTCCTGGTGTCAGAACCACTGTCACAGGGCTGAGTAGACCTGGGGTATTTAGGAAAAAAGCATGAACCCCCGGAGATTTGGATGACATCACCATTTAATGATTATGGTGAAGCGGAAGTGATCCAATTGAGTGGACAGTCACTGAAGTCATCAGCAGGTCTGGGTTCCACCAGTAGTAACTCTGGCTTAATCAACTACCTAGTAGATATAGCTTTAGGAAAATCACTTATGGTGAAAACTCCTGTAAAATTATGCAGTATTGCCTGGCTGGTGTGGTTCAGTGGTTGAGCGTTGACCCATACACCAAGTGGTCGCAGGTTCGATTCCCAGTCAGGACACATGCCCAGGCTATGGGCCCAATCCCCAGTGGGGAGCATGCAGGAGGTGGCCAATTGATGTTCTCTCTCATGGATGTTTCTATCTCTCTCTCCTCTAAAAATTAATAAAGAAAATGTTTTTTAAATTATGCAGTATCTTACATGTCTGAAGCCAGGAGGCTAAACCAAATGATACTCTCCTCCTTCCACCCTCAGCCAGACACCAAGTCTATTCTATCTCCATAAAAGTCTCCCATATCTGTACCCTCCCCTTCTACTCTACTGCCAGTACCCAGGTTCAGACCCTCTTCTGCTCCTATCTGGCCAATTGTAGTAATTTCTGAACCGGTATACTCTGCCCATAGTCTCATCTAGGTCCAAGAATCTTCTTTCAATCAATCTTTCACGGAGCTGCCGCATGCTCCAAACTTTGGAATGACTTCCCATCACAATGTAATCTAAAGTCCTTCATGTGGCTCTCCAGATCCTCTAGCCCCTTAGGTTCTAGCTCTCACCAATCCCACCAACCTAATCACCTCTCCAAAACTGGCCCCTGTACCCCATCCACTTGAATAATCTGCAGTTTTTTTAGTGTCCCATGCTTCCTCCTTCTTTTGTTTTTTCTTTGTTGATTTTTTTTTTTTTTTTTTTTTTAGGGAGAGGGAGAGGAAAAGAGAGTTAGAAACATCGATGAAAGAGAACATCAATTGGCCGCCTCCTGCATGCCCCTCACTGGGGATTTGGCTCACAACCTGGGCGTGTGCCCTGACCAGGAATCGAACTGGCGACCTCCTGGTGTGTGGGTTGATGCTCAACCACTGAGCCACACCAGCTGGGCTTCCTCCTTCTTCTTTACCTTTGCACATGCTGTTTCTTCTGCTCAGAGTGTCATTTCTCCCTTCCATATTTGCCTGTCAAGACTCCACTCTTAGCTCCATGATCATTTTGCATATCTTCTTCATAGCAATGTTCTCATTGTAGTCACTTACTTATCAGTTCCTCCACTTGACCTTTAGCCCACTGAAGCTGAGACTTAGGCTTTTGTCTCCACACCCAGTACACAGCACAGTGCCAGCCCATGATGAACTCTCAATGAGTGTTTGTTACATGAATGAGTGAAGGATGAATCAATGACAAATGAATATCCTGAGTGTTTTCCCAGCCCCCAAACTTCATCAATTTGGAACAAGTGCCTTTCTTTTAGAAGTCCTTTTTAAAAAATGCAAACCTCCTTGGACTGGTAGCATATTAAAGTTAATGAGTTATTTTAGACCTTAACTAGGTGACCAAGCAGAACAAGGGCACTGAAAAATTGCCCATGGAAAAGAGGTATAAAGGCAAGGGTAGAGAGGGCACCAGGGACAAACTTTACCTACATTTCCTTTAAAATGCAAATCATGTCTCATATGTACAAACAACTTCTGCATACCTTATCTATGATGCCTCAATTCAGAAAGGTAGGTTGGATGAGTGTTATTATTAACTACATTGTGCATATAAGGCTTGGAGATATTTACAATATCATAGAGAAGACGCTTGTGACAAAATAGTCAAAGGATAAGGACAAGATACAAATTTATGTAGAGTGTGAATACAACTATGTTAAAAATAGGCAGATAGAGGAGACAAATGGAAAGAAATACATCAGAATGCACTCATTCAATAAATATTTATTAAATGTCTGCCTTATTCTAGACATCATGCTAAGTGCAGGGGGATACAGTGGTGATCAAAAACACACTGTCCTTCATTGAGGTTACAATTTGGTGAGGAAAAGCATACATTAATCAAGTAATGGTAAAGGTAAAATTGCAACAGTGACAAGCATGTCAAAGAGGTAATAGTCTCATACTATAATGAGACTGTAGACAAAATAGCGTGGTTTTATATAGATATAGGCAACCCAGGAAAGTCTTCCTTGAAGAAGTGATCTCTGAAGCAAGAGGAAGAAGTTAACTAGTTAAAGAAAGTCAGAAAAAAAGTCCCAGGCAGAAGGAACATCATGAACCAGGACCCTGTGGTGAGAGAGAGACTGAGCAGGGCACGACTGGGAGAGCTCGATGCCAAGTGGAGCTAGAGAGAAAGTAGGGGCCAGACCCTGCCCAAGCCAGCCAGCCAGAAGCACAGAGAGTCATTAAGCACATTTGCATTTTCAAAAGATTTTTCATTTCAGGTGAATAGAATGGATTGGTGGGGCTGTGGGAAGGAGTGGAAGGAGAGATAGAGTCAATGGGGGTGGCCATTTGGGAAGCCATTGTGGTCCAGACAAAAGTTGATGGTGGTAATGAAAATGGAGAGAAATGAATGACTTCAAGAGCTATTAGGCAATTGTCAGGATTTGGTGATGGATGGAATGACCGGGGTGAGAGGAGAGAAGCATCAGGATGACTCCTAGATTTCTGGATGTGAATAGAGATGGTGCCAACACCTGAGACAGAGTGATGAAAGAAGTCCATCAGTTTGGGTCCTGAAGACAGGGCCAGTTTGGGCAGGCTGAGTTTGAGGTGCCTTATGTGTGACAACCAGTAGGGGGTGGCAAGTAGACAATGAAAAATAAGAGTCTGAAGTTTAGAGGAAAAGCCTGGCTGGAGATAAGTATTTGTAAGTCAACTGTTTATTGGTGGTCATTTAAGCCTGGGTGTGAATGAGACTGTGGGAGAAGGGAAGTGTCAACAGAGCACAAAAGAGTCAGGAGGCTTTTGTTAGAAATAAATGATAAAGCCCTGGCCGGTTTGGCTCGGTGGTTGGAGCGTCGGTGGTTGGAGAACCGGAGAGTCCCGGGTTCGGTTCCCACTGGGAGCACGTGCCTCAGTTGCAGTTTGTCCCCGTCCTGGTTGGGATGGTGTTGGTGGCAACCCCTCATTGTGTCTCTCTCACGTCAATGTTTCTCTCTCTCTCTTCCACCCTCTCTCCCTCCCATTCTATCTGAAGATAAATGCAAAAAAGTCCTCGGGTGAGGATAAAAAAAAAAAAAAAGAAATAAATAAATAAAGAAAAAAATGATAAAGATTTATTCCAGGGTCTTAGTGTTTGCAAACCAAAAACACAACTAGGCAGTGCTCGGAGTGTCCCAAAGAAGAAGGAAAAGCTGGGAGTTCTTATAGTAAAAGGTATACTCTTGAGAAGAATCCGTCCTGCATTCTTAGCTTCTAAATTGGTCCAGGATGAAAATCTTCCAGATTGTCTGCCCTGGCCAGTTTGGCTCAGCGGTTAGAGCATCGGCCTGTGGTCCAGAGAGACCCGGGTTCGGTTCCCGCTAAGAGCATGTACTTCGGTTGCAGTTTGTCCCTGGCCCTGGTTGGTCGTGCGGGTGGCAGCCACTCGATGTGTCCCTTTCACGTCGATGTTTCTCTCTCTCTCCCTCTCTCTCCCTCCCACTCTATCTGAAAAAATATCCTCGGGTGAGGATAAAAAAAAAAAAGAAAATCTTCCAGATTGTCTGAAAGGTCTAGAATAGATAATGGCCCTGCAAAAATGTCCTTGGGTGAGGATTAAAAAAGAAAGAAAGAAAGAAAGAAAGAAAGAAAGAAAGAAAGAAAGAAAGAAAGAAAGAAAGAAAGAAAGAAAGAAAGAAAGAAAGAAAGAAAGAAAGAAAGAAAGAAAGAAAGAAAGAAAAAGAAAGAAAGAAAGAAAGAAAGGTCTAGATAATGAATGTCAGGTGGTCTGGATATGTGAACATTATTTCCTAAGTCCTTCAAAAGATAATCAGAGGGTTATCTATAGGAGATGGATACAGATGTACATATAGATACAGAGACAGAGGCAAATAGAGATGAGAGAGATATATCTCCAGGCATAACTGGAGATTTCCCAGGCTAGTTTAAACAAGAGTAGAATAATTTCCTCATGCCTCAGCTTACTTGATTTTAGTAATTTAGCAGCTTGACTATAGTGTCTCCATTTTATTCTTCACTCTTTCCTCAAAGTGTAGGATCAGGCCTTGGGGAACTCAATATTCAGAGTCAGGTAGAGGAGGTTGTGATTGCAAAGGAGACCCAAGAAGCCAAAAGTATTAACAATGGTTGTGGAATGCTATAGAAGCATTTTACTTTTATAGTAACTTTTACAATTGGGTGGAAATTTTTAGTTAAGGGAAAAAAAGAGTTTTTTTATCCTCACTCGAGGACATTTTTGCATTTATCTTTAAATAGAGTGGGGGTGGGGGGAAGACAGAGAGAGAAACATCAATGTGAGAGAGAGACATATCGACTGGTTGCCACCCACATGACCCCAACCAGGACTGGGGACAAACTGCAACCAAGGTACGTGCCCTTAGCAGGAACTGAACCCTGGACTCTCTGGTCTGCAGGCTGATGCTCTAACCACTGAGCCACACCAGTCATGCCATTGGTTGGTTCTTGTATGTGCTCTGACCAGGGATCAAACCTGCAACCTTGATGTACTGAGACAATGCTCTAATCAACTGAGCTACTCAGCCAGGGATACATATTTTTATTACATTTATCACATTGAACTATGGTCATGGTTCTGTCTCCTTCACAAAGTCGTGAGCTCCTTGAGAACTAGAACCATGTCCCATTCTTTTTTGTATCCCCAGCATCTAAAAAAGTGCCTGGTAGGTAGGCACTTACATTTGTTTAGGGGCTGTTGAATGAATCTCAAAGGGACTACAAGCTCAGAAGGGGGCCTAGGCTATCTTTTCTTCCAATTTGCTACTTAAAACTCAGCAACCATAGTACTGCTACATGCTACAACATGGATGAAACTGGAAAACATTATGGGAAGTAAAAGAAGTCAGTCACAAAAGACTGCATGTTATATGAGTCTACATATATGAAATGTCTAGAATAGGCAAACGCATAGAGACAGAAAGTAGATTAGGGGCTGAAGAGATTGAGTAGAAAAAGAGTGACTGCTAAGGGGTATTTTTTTTTTTTTTTGAGATGATGAAAATGTTCTAAAATTGATTGTGATGAGTGTTGCACAACTCTGTGAATATACTAGAAATAATTGAATTGTACACTTTACATGGGTTAATTTTATAGTATGTGTATTATATCTCAATAATACTATTATTTTTTAAAGACTTTTTTTTTTAATTGATATTTTCAAAAGAGGAAAGGAGATGGGGAGAGAGAAACATCGATGTGAGAACAAAACATTGATTGGCTACCCTCTGCACATCCCCTACCGGGGACTGAGCCCACAACCCTGGCATGTCCCTTGATGGGGTATCAAACTGGTGACCTCTTGGTGCATGGGATGATGCCCAACAAACCGAACCACACCGGCCAGGGCAATACTGTTATTTTATTTTTTTGTTATCTTCACCCGAGGATATTTTTGTTGTTGTTGTGTTTTATTCCTCACCCGAGGATATTTTTCCATTTATCATCAGATAGAGTGGAAGGGAGGGAGGGAGGGAGAGAGAGACAGAGAGAAACATCAATGTGAAAGAGACACATTGACTGGTTGCCTCCTGCAGGACCCAACCACGGCCAGGGACGAACCGCAACCGAGGTACGTGCCCTTGACCGAAATTGAACCTGCTACTCATTAGTCCATGGGCCAATGCTCTAACCGGCTGAGCCAAACCTGGCCAGGACCTCACCCGAGGATATTTTTCCATTAATTTTTAGATAGAGTAGAAGGGAGGGAGCGGGAGAGAGAGAGAGAAACATCAATGTGAGAGAGGCACATTGATTGGTGATTGCCTCCCACGTGACCCCAACCTGAGCCACGGATTGAATCCGCAACCCAGGTACATGCCCTTGACTGGAAATCAAACCTGTGACCCTTCAGTCTGAAGGCTGATGCTCTAACCACTGAGCCATATCGGCCAGGGCAATACTATTATTTTGAAAACAGCTCAGCAACATCTCTCACTGTCTGATTCAAAGGGAAGGCTCAAATGCTTTCTGCTGGGGAAGGTGGACCCTCTGGGATGAGTTTGTAGGGATACATGCAGGGGTGTAGTTGTTGTGGGGGGTTGGTTTAAGGAAAGCAGAGTATAAGTGGAAATCAATTTGAGTTCTGATAATAGAATGGGCCACAAAATATTTCAGAAGGAGGAGTTCTGGTGAAAACGGAAACCACTTCAATGAAATCAGGTTTCAACAAAAAAGGCTGAGGTTAGCTTGAGAAGGTGGTTTTACTTTGAAACTGGTGGCTGAGTGTGGTCTCCTTACTTGGCCTGGGAATCTTTTAAGAGGAAAGAACTATAAACTAGGTAGGGGTTGAAATTCTGATACACTTACCCTAGACACCCAGCATCCTTGAAGTAGGGACCTTGAAAGGAGGGCTGCTCTCTCCTTTCCTCAGTTGGGCCCTGCTGAAGGGTCATATGTCATAGTGCTTGGCTTGTGCACTTTGGAGCCAGCTGCCTGGGTCCAAACCCTGGCTCTGCCACTCACCAGCTGCATTACTTTGAGCAAGTCCCTCTGTCTCTCTGTGCCCCCATTTTCTTTACTGTAAAACGGGGCTGATGATAACACCTTTCTCCTAGAATTTTTGTGAGGATTAAACCAGATAATATGTGAAGAACTTAGTACAGTGCCCAGTGCATGGTGAGCACTAGAAGTAGACTAGTCCCTAAAGTGAGTGACAGGGTAGTATCTGGAGCCATGAAAGTGGTTGTGGAAAAGTAGCTGATCTCTGCCAGCCCCGAGTGAGATCTACAATTCAGGGAAGGGCAGCAGCTGGCTGGGGGTCGGGTGGTGGCTGGGAAACGGTCTGAAGAGAGTCAGAAGTGTCATTGCTCAACCCAACCAGTGGAGCTCATACTTCCTGTTTTCAGTGTCTGTGAGCCTGAGCCCTGATGCTAGAGCTGCTCATGTTGGAACAAGATCTTTCTTGGCCCCTGGGGGCAAATACGGAGGTTGAGCAGCAACTCAGTCTGGGCTAGGCCCCTTAGCTTCATTTCACATCATGCCTTTTCTTTCCTAACAAGTTTCAGCTCCCACAAAACACCAAACTCCTGGGTGGGAGAGGGGAGGGGGGATCCATGCAATTCTATAAGCATTGACATGGCTTTGTAATAATAGCCACCATTTTTGTGCCTTTATTAGGTGCCAGGATTATGCTGATTTAGGAACACATGAATCCTTATAATAATCCTGGGAGGTAGATAGTATCTCTTGCAGATGAGGAAACAGAGGCACAGAGAAGTTAAGAGTCTTTCCCAAGACACACAGCTAGTATTAGAGCCAGGATTCTAGTCCAGTCTGCCTGACTCCAGAATCCATGCTGTGAAACCACTATATCATACTGAATAAGACAACATGCTAGACTGTGGGGATTTAAAACTGAGTACTCTGGGCTCTTTCCGTCTCCGGCTGCAGCTGCTAGAGGAGCTGCCATGTCTGCCCATCTGCAGTGGATGGTTGAACAGAGCTGCTCCAGCTTTCTGATCAAGAGGAACAAGCAGACGTGCAATACCGAATCCAGTCATCTGACGGCCTGCAACTCCTTTTGCTACAATGGACTGACTCACCCCAAGACGGTGGGTGTGGGGGCCCACGGCAAAGGTGTGGTTGTCAAGAAGCAGAGATCCTGGCCAGGAAAGCCAGCCACCTCCTATGTGTGGACCACCATCAACAAGAACGCCCGGGCCACCCTGAGCAGCATCCAGCACATGAGCCACAGGAACGAGTACCACCTGGGTCTGCGCATGGCCATCACCTGCAGGGCCAGCGCCACCCAGCATAACCAGAAGCCCATGAGGGTGAAGAGGAAGGGGGCTGCCCCACCAAGAACTCCTGAGCAACCCCCTCACCCCCAAAGCAATAAAGGTGTCAGCCAACTTTCCTAAAAAACAAACAAACAAAAAACTGAATACTTTGTGTCCTTGCCCTCACAGGGCCAGCCCATGGTCTAGGGACCCTCTGAACAGGAAGCCCAGGAGAACTTGCACCCCCAAACCCCACTTAGAAAACGGTTTGTGCAGCCCTGGCTGGTTTGGCTCAGCGGTTAGAGCTTCAGCGTGGACCAAAGGGTCTTGGGTTTGATTCCCAGTCAAGGGCATGTACCTGCACTCAGGTCGGGGTTATTCGGGAGGTAACCAGTCTATGTGAGATGTCTCTCTCTCTGTCTCTCTCTCCTGCCCCTCCCTCCTTTCCACTCTGTTTAAAAATAAATGGAAAAATAGCCTCAAGTGAGGGGAAAAAACAGAAAGAAAACTTTGTCAGAGAACACGTCTTGAATTTACTGGGCACTTCACATAATCCGGCCAATATATTCAATCAGGGTGCTTATCAGAAACACCTGAGTATTTCAAACCCACAAAGCCTGGCACCAGCCCTGACCTGCATCACAATCCTTGTGGGTGGAGCATAGGCAGGCATGTTTTTAAATGGTTCTCAGGTGACTTGGGTAAGAAACACTGCCAAAACCCGTGAACATAGCTGGGAAACTCCAATATTTTGGCATCCAACTATATATCCCAGGCTGCCTTCTAAACCTGTTCTTCAGCAGCTGATGTTTGGTTCAAAATATATGCTCACCTCCATTAGCATATCAACCAGTTTCAGATTCTGAGCCACCTGATCTTAGGGAAAGCAATGGCAGGTCACGAGCTCCATTCACATATTGAGAAAACTCAGCACCAGCCCCACACACAGATTAATGGGCAATTAATTATGTTTTCTGTTCCCCAAGTGCCACAGATTCAACAATTCTCACTCATACAGGTCTTGTCCTTGGTTGCGGTCAGCCCAAGGATTGTTAGGGGCAGAGTGGAGAATATGGTGGGACTAATACTAGAGAATCACCATGCAGTTGTACAAGATGAGTGCTGCACGAAAGCATGAGGCTGAGGAGGGAACTGGGAGTTGACACTAGCCTGCACAGCCTGTACCAAGCCGTGGGCCCCCGGCTTACAGCACATTTGGTACCTTACATGCTGTGGAGGGCCTGACCTATACCTCTCCTAGCCTCTACTTCCCAAAGCCTCATTATATGCAGAGATGCTGCCCCCGCGAGAAACTTGGGTACATGCCACCATGGTCATTTTCTACTTTGTATGCTCCTCAAGTCCCTCCCATAGGAGCACCAGGGAAGAAAGTCTTCAGAAAAGTCACATTTTATTAATCATCTTTATTCAAAATTATAAAAATAGATATAAATAAAAATAGCAGAATTATTAAATATTCAGTGTACAGGAGTGGTCCTCACCCCACTCAGTGAGGATTGGATGAACTCAGCTGGAAGGTCAGAACGGCTAACTGTCCAGAAAAGGGACATTTATGTGAAAGTGAAACTGAAATTTTAATGGTGGACATGTGCCATGCCTCAGAATGATACATTCATAGGCATTATCATATGGGGGACCCAAGAGGCAGGAGTGACCTATGATCTCTCCTGACAGACCATTCTATGTGACATCACAGTCCTTCCAGTTTAGGGAAATGTCTAGACTTATGTTAGACATAGGAACACAAGCTCTTACTCACTCTGACAACTCACAGCCTGTGCACAAGTGTGCAAACATATACATGTATATATAATATTTCCTGATACATTCATGGAATGTCAGAGCCCTTCCCTCAAGCTATTAGTGTCCCTACTTCCCAAACCACTGCTCCCACATTGGCCAAGCTCCCTCAAGAGACCTCAGTTCTGTTACACTTCCTAATTGGGAAATTATTTGTTTCCCAATAATAGACCTCATAAATGTCCACTGTTAGGGGAGCTAGCTCTCCTTCCCATGCATAGGAGATGCCATTCTCATCTCCAGAAGGCTTTAATCCAGAAAAAGACAAACTACTGGTCAGTACCATCCTGGATCAGGACCACCCCTCCATCCTGGCCAGTGGGGATCTGGGTGCCCAGCACCCAGGCCTGTATCTGAGGGTAAAGCTATTATTGTTGTTCACCCTGGTGGGCAGCACAAGCAAAACCATCTCTGCAGAGCCTATCTTCCTCAGTCTCTTCCTTATATATAGCTGGTGCAGATGGACCAAGTGCAAAAATGACGGTCAGCATGGGAGTGAGTGGTGCCCTTCTCCTCCCTTGGTTCCCTGGTGACCTTCAGAGGGGTAGGCCGGTCTTAGTGCTGATCCAGGGCAGGAAGCTTGAGACCCTCGTGTAGACACCTGGCTTGTACTTCATGGCACAGTCACGGCCCCAGCTCACAATCCCAGTCAGAGTCAGGCGGTCTTTGATAGAGCAGACCAGGGGCCCTCCTGAGTCCCCCTGTTAAGCCAAAAACACAAAAGGTTAGCACTGAAAGAAGTTAGGAAGAGGCTATCAGATCCTACCACCTAATCATGCCAGAGAGAGAAGGGAGAGTTTCCCAGAGTCAAAGTCCTTAGTGACTCCCCATTTCCTACTACATCAAATTCAAAATCCTCTGCTTGGCTTTCAAAACCCTATTATGTGCCACTATTCCACCTACATTCTCAGACCCTACCTCTCCTCCCATCTTGGAATATGTAGTGCTCATTCTCAGTGCTGTTGTGTGTGTGTTTTTTAAACAATTTTTTTTCTTTATTGATTTTAGAAAGAGAGGAAGGGGGAGAGAGAGAGAGAGAGAAACATCGATTGGCCGCCTTCTACATGCGCCCCACTGGAGATTGGGCCCACAACCTGGGCATGTGCCCTGACCGGGAATCAAACCAGCGACCTCTTGGTTCATGGGTCAACGCTCAACCACTGAGCCACACCGGTCAGGCTCATTCTGTTTTGTATCTTGCAACAGGAATGCTCTCTTTTCTTCCCTCTGCCTCCTCAAATCCCTATTGAGCCACATTCTCTTTAAAGCCTCGTCTCTGTGACCATCTAGTTGGCACTCACCTCCCTCTCCTAAACATCTGATAATTTATAATTCACACCACACTCTGAACAGTGAGTTATATTGTTTTCTATTGTTTCTTCTTAGTCCTCCTCTCTCCCCCAATCTGAAGTGCCTAGCACAGAGTCAGGCTGATGACAAATGTTTGGTAAGGACATAAGAATTGGTTTAAACCTTCTAACACTTGAGCTTCTAATTCTTGTTTCTTGGGGCTTTGGCTAGAGAGAGGCTCCCCAAAGCTGGCAGAGACATGCCCAGGAGCCCTGAAGAGATTTGGGGGTAATGGAGAGATATGCTTAGAACTTTCACCTGGCAAGTGTCTGTTTTCCACTGTGGGTCAGCAGCACACAGCATATTGGTGGTGACTTCAGAGCCATAGTAGTGGGGCTGCTGACACACCCGGTGGGAAACCAGATTCACAAAACTCTTTTTCAGTTGCTCTGGATAGAGATAGTCAGCTAGATGGGAGAAACATGAAGGAATTTATGTTAAGATGTGTCTACCCAGCCTTTCCACTGGGACTCTCTGTCAGGCAGGGGACCAAAAAGTATTCCTACCAGGGAAAGCCCCTATTCTTTTTCCACCCAAATCTGAGTTTTCACCCCAGCTATAGCCCCTCACCCTCCACCTATTTACCTTTATGGTCCATTATTCCCTAAACAGTGCTCCCTACTCCCTCCCTGGACCCATCTGCCACCTGTACAGTGCTCCTATCTCTATCTCCACAGTCCTCCCTTAATCAAGCTGAGCTCACTCCCAGATGACAACACTCCTCCAGGACCCCTCAGCTAGCCCCAAAGGTCACTTACTGGTATTCTCTTTTCCAAAGCCAGTGATCTCACAGCTTGTGCCAAAATCAGCATCGCCAGACCTTGGGGGCAGGCAGATGGTCTGTATGGTCCGGGATGGCTGCGCACACTGGCCCGAGTTAGAAATGATCTTCAGCAAGGCTGGGGGAGAGGTCAGAGAAGAAAGATCACCACCTGGTCAGGTGGTCACCATCTCTGTCCTCCAAATGCTGAGGGAGCAGCAGGCTATGCCTCGGTCAGTTAGGGTCACAGGTCATCCTGGGAGGTATGCTGGTAGGATGTAACAAGCCTCCCTTGTCCAATGCCTCATGGGCTTTGTTCCAGCTGCTGACAAAGGCTTGGGCGGCCAGGGCTACTGCATACAGCTGCATGAGTTTTTTCTCCAAAAGGCCTGGCTGAGGCAGCTGGGCTGAAATCCAGCCAATGCTTTCTCAAAGTTCTATATCCTAGGACAGACAGAGCCTACATCCAACAAAAGAAGGGGCATCCTAGCCCAAGCCACTGCCCACAGGGCCACTGCCACCCAGAGAATGCTGCCCTGTTTGGAAATTCAGGGACTCTACAGGGGAGCACCAAGCCCCTTATGTATGTATTTCACTCTGAACCCTTCCCCACTTCTTTGTTGTGTAAAGTATGGTCTTCAAGTTCCCCTACAACCTCAACCTCCCACTTGAGTCTCTTTTTGAACTCCTCCTCTCCCGGCCATCATGGTGATTTTCCACTCACCTATATCATTGTGGTGAGCGAGTGTGTCAGCGCTATAGTCCTCATGCAAGATGAGCTTTTCCACCTCAAGCTTCATCTCCCCCAGTGTATCGGAGTTAAGCTTTGACCGACCCAGGTAGACAATATAGTCCTCCTTCTTTGGGTGATTACTGCAGGAAGGGAGACCTGTCAGTCTGATCTCATGAGATTCTGTCACTTCCCCCTCCCCACCACAGTGACCTCAGAGTATGACTTGTCCCCAAGTCTATGGGCCACATGGAAGGGCTGAGGGGGTAGAATTGAAGTGAAATCCTTTGCTGGGAAGGAGAAAGGGATGTGTTTTGGGTAGGGCAGGAGGAACAGTGAGAAGAGACAGAGGGACGTACATGAAGCAGTGTGTGGCGCTGACCACCCAGCAAGGGCTGATGAGGCTGCCCCCGCACACGTAGGTGACAGAACCTCCACGGTGCTTCCTATAGATGGCTGCAAACCAAGGCTGGTCCTCAATGTTGATGAAGTCTCCCCCAACAATCTTAAAGCGGGGCCTCATAGCCTTCTGACCACACTGAAACTTTGTTTCTGGACAAGAAAGAGAGGGATGTCTTGGAAGACAGGTAGGATAAAGTGTCCCTCTCATCCTCTGACCTCCCAGTTTTGGGGGGCCAGGAAGGCCTCCATCCTCATCCCTCCTGTGATGGAATAAGGGGACATATGAGTTTGTCCCCCTTCACCCACTATCATAAACAGGTTGGTGACACTCACCCGAAGAGCAGCTGTGCACCTTGCACTCTCGGGCATGCGACTTTAGGCCAACCTGCACATAGCACCAGGGCCTTCTCCGGTTGTCTGGGTTCCTGGCAACACAGAGGGGAGAGGAGTGTCATTTCGATACTCTGTGTTCTCCCCTTCAAGAAAGACTCAACCAGAGGCCTTGCTTTTCTCAGTTATGGCCAGCCCTCTGGAAGCAGAAGAGAATGTTAATAAGGGCTTCTGTGAGGCCATGGGGAAGGTCCTTGCTGCCCCCACCTCACCTGCAGTAATTGTGTTTCCCCAGGCCCAGCTGAAGAGCATCAGGTATTTGGGCATTATATGGTTTCTGAAGGACATTGACAGAGTTCCAGGTCAGGCAGGGCCGGTTCATGAAGTCAGTGTTGGCCTTCCCTCGGTAAGAGTGACCATTTCCCTGATAGCAGGTTTTCGATGCATCTTTGGAAGGATGTGAGGATGAGAGAATATCAGAAAGAGGAGGAAGTTCAGACAGGCATTTTTGAGATCCTGCCGGGCCTCACATGACTTCAGGCCTGGCAGAAGACACTAGAAAGAGTCTCCTTCCATCCCACCTCACATTTGTGCAGCCACAGCTTCATGAGACAATGTGTGTTTATGTGTTTGACTGTATATCATATCCCACAGGGATGACATCCCCAACTCCACCTCCATCTCCTAACCCCTGCTTGCTCTTGCATCCTACACATCCCCCCTTGCCCCAAAATCTCTTGTGCTCCCTCCTCCCAGTTAGAGTAAAGATCTCCATACCTATCTCACAGTATTCCCCCTGGAATTTCTTTGGGCAGTTGCATCGTTGAATGTTGGAGAAGTACTTGTAGGACACACATGTACCTCCATTCAGACAGGCACAGTTTGCTGAAAAGCACAAAGTTGGAGGTGGGTGAGCAAGGAGCATGGGAGGAGGTAAGCGGGGAGCCAGCCCTGCATCAGGGAAAGGGAAGGGCTGCCTCCTGAGGCTTCTGCAAGATATCTGTGCAGCCAAATATTGTGCAAGGGGTGGATACTCACATGCACCAGACTCTAGATGGAGGTCATGGCTGTCCTGGAAAAGACAGGGGGAGGGGGGAAGTTCACCAAAGGTCCCATGCCCCTGGGGCTTCACGGTGTGGATAAACAGGCCCCAATCCCCAAACTCACCCTTCCCTACAGCTCCCTCTCTCCTCACCCTGATCATATCTAACTAGCCCTCAAATGGAAGATCATAGTTTTCCAGAGAGGAGAAATGGATTGACTCAAGCAAGCTTCAGATATCAGGCCACAGCAGCCTGGGGAAGTTCCAAATGCTTCTTCCCCCCCTTGCCTGCAAGTGCAAAGTCTCTAGGTTCTCCAGCCTCCCTGCTGCCACACCTGCCTCTCCCCCCACCCCACCCCAACTGGCCCTGCTGTGGATGGAATCCGGAGGATTTCAGCTTCCTACTCAGCTCCTTCCTCCCCTGGCACTGTTCAGGGATCCTGCAAGACCCCTCCCACCGCCATAAGTCAAAGCAGGGAAGCTGCTTACTTTGCAGTTGCTCACAGTCAGAGCACAGAGGAGCAGGCACGCCAGTGGGACTCGCATTGTGGCGAGGCTGGGGATCTAGACAGCGGCACTGCAAGGGAAGGAGAAGTCAAGGGAAGAAGCGGGGGAGCGAGAAGGCGCGCTGGGTGGGTTATTACAGTTCACGGCAGAGCCCCTAGGTCACCTGCGAGGCGAGCCTGCGGTTGTCTCTCCTCTCTGGGATTCAGGGTCTCGGCACAGCCTGGACCGGCACCCGCAGGGGGACGCATGGGGACGCGGAGCGGCCATTGGGTGCGCAGCCGCTGCCCAGCCCGGGCTGCCGGGGTTGGGGGAAGGGAAGCCCGCAGGAGGGGGCCGCCGCGCATCGTCCCCGCGCTCGTAGGGTGGCCTGCACTCACCGGCAGCTGCGGCGGGAGGGGCGCGGACCGCTTGACACGCTGACACTCGGCGGGGCTCTGCGGCTCCAGTCTCCCCGCTGTGTGGCTAGCCCGCAGCCCGGGCAGTATATGAAGACCCGCCCTGGCCCTGGCCCCGCCCCGGCATCGTCCTGTCCACTCCCTTCCCCGCCCCTTCCCTGGAGCCCGCCGCGACCTGGACCCTGCATGTTTCCTCAACTGTGACAGAGTGAGGAGCAGCGCGGTCCCCGGCGGTGGGGACAAACGAGATATAAACTGAGAGATATGGAGGCATCTAAATTTCCCGCCCCTCCTCCCATTCACCTGCCCCCCCTCCCCCCCCCCACACACACCCTACTGCCGAGAGCAGAGGCACTCGGAGACTGTCTCCCTGTCCCGCTCTGATTCCTCCCTCCAGATTCCCCAAATCACCTCTTCTCCAGCCTTTCCACCCTCGGCCCCCAACTGCCCAGGAGAGTGAATGAGAACCCTGGGTACAGGGCATAATTGGCAACTCTAATAGCTGTGAAGTCTTTTTCTCAATGTGAAAATGCACGTGACACATACTCGCTGAAAACACAGACAAAGATACCTGCTACAAGGGCTGCTTATTTCGAATACCGGCTTTCCCAAAATCAACACAACCAGTGGATAAAACAAAGCTGAGATAATTGCTTACCAAGGCAAGGGAGTTTGGTAATGTATGGGGAAGAGAGGAAGGCGAGGTCGGATTTTATTGAGAATTTGCAGTTTGGTTTAAAGGCAGTCTTTGAAAGTGAGGGTTTGGTGAGGGGTGGGGGGAGGAATTGAGCGAAAAAGAAAAAAGAAAGTGAGGGCTTGATAAGTATTAGATAAGGGTTGTGACAATGTTGTAGGATTGTGAAAAGGAAGTCTTAGGGCACAAACTGTTGATGCTTTCTATTGATGTGTTGATGGGTCTTCCAGGAAGTTCCTGTAATGTACAATCCATCTATTTGCCTGGGCCAGAGTATAGTTAGTCAATAAAGACAATGGAATAGTAAAGTCTTATTGACATAGACAGTAAGCTATAGAGGGGTAGTGTTAACATAAGAAACATTCAAACCTATAGAGAATTTTTGTGAGTTTATTTGAGCCAAAACAATTGCCAGGAAGCAAAATCTCAACAGATTGAGATAATGCTCCAGAGAATGGCAGTTTTACACCTTATTTTATACATTACAATCAAAAGAGAAGACATAAAGAGGTTACGTGAAATCCATTGGTGACAGATTAGGGAGGTGGGAGAAAGCAAAGCAGGGAAACCTCTGGGACTGGATGAAAAGTAAAATGATAGACACATACATGTTTTACTTAGGTGGGTACAGGATAGTTAACAATCAACAGTTAACGCAATAACAATGAGGGGATTTGTGGTCTGGCAGAGTGGTGCCTGAGGGGTCCAGAAAAAGGAAAGTTACTTTGACATTCCAAAAATATGTTATCATAGATGCAAAAAGACAATAAACAGGCTCAATTAAGGTAAAGATTGAGCTTTTTCAGGGAAGATGCCCACCCAGGATATGACTACTTGTCATAAACTGATTTTAGTTAAAATTTTTCATTTCAGACCATCCTTTGTGGTTACTTTAGGTCTTTGAATTAGCAAGGCCAACACACAGGCCTTCCCTAAACTTGTCAGGTAAGCATGTGGCCTTTTTAAAAAAATTTATTATTGTTACAGATGCTTCTCCTTTTTCCCCCATTGACTCCCTCCTTCCCCTCCCTCCCTGCCCCGTCGTCCCCAGTTTTGTTGTCCATGTCCATTGGTTATGCATACATGGGTACAAGTTCTGTGGTTCATCGCTCCTCTCCCCCACCCCCTCTTCTGGCAATTGTCAGTCTGTACCCTACTTCCACGTCCCTGGGACTACCCTGTTCCTCGGACTGTTATGTTCATTATATTCCAGAAAAAAGTGAGATCATATGATATTTGTCTTTCTCTGCTTGGCTTGTTTCGCTTAGGGTAAGTTTCCAGGTCCTCCCATGTCGTCTCAAAGGATAAGAGATCTTTCTTTCTTACAGCTGCATAGTACTCCATTGTGTATATGTACCACAGCTTTTTTATCCATTTGTCTACTGATGGACACTTGGGCTGTTTCCAGATCTTAGCTATTGTAAATAGCGCTGCTATGAACATGGAGGTACATATATTCTTTCTGATTGGTGTTTTAGGCTTCTTAGGGTATATTCCTAGGAGTGGGATCACTGGATCAAATAGTAATTCAATTTTTAATTTTTTGAGGTAACACCATAGTGTTTTCCATAGTGGCTGCACCAGTCTGCATTCCCACCAGCAGTATACTGGAATCCCCTTTTCTCCACACCCTCACCAACACTTGTTGTTTGGTGATTTGTTGATGGTGGCTATTCTGACAGGTGTGAGGTGATACCTCATGCATGTGGCCTTTTTTTAAATCCTCATCCGAGGACATTTTTGCATTTATCTTCAGATAAAGCTGGAGGGAGAGAGGGAGGAAGAGAGAGAGAAAAACATCGATGTGAGAGAGACACATCGACTGGTTGCCACCCACACGACACCAGCCGGGGCTGGGACGAACCGAGAACCACAACCAAGGTATGTGCCCCTAGCGGGAACCAAATCTGGGACTCTCCGATCCTCGGGCCGACGCTCTATCCGCTGAGCCAAACTGGCCAGGGCAGCATGTGGCCCTTTTTGTCTACAGTAGGAAGTTCTGTTTTCACCTCTGAGGAGAGGAATTGGGGAACTGGAGGACAAGAATGAAAAGATTTATTTTACATTGTTTAAGTTTTTGAAAACACATCTTTGTATCATGCATTCTAAAAAGATAATTACAGATTTAAAAAAATTTTTTTTTCCTTTATTGATTTTAGAGAGAGAGGAAGGGAAAGGGAGAAATAGAAACATTGATGATAGAGAAGATCGATTGGCCACCTCTTGCATGCCCCCGACTGGGGATTGGGCCCACAACCTGGGCATGTGCCCTGACCGGGAATCAAACTAGCAACCTCTTGGTGCATGGGTTGATGCTCAACCACTGAGCCACACCAGCTGGGCTAAAGATAATTACAGGTTTTTTATAAATATGTTTTTATTAATTTTTTAGAAAGGGAGGAAGGGAGGGAGAGATAGAAACGACGACGTGAGAGAGATACATCTATCGGCTGCCTCCTCCACAACCCCTCCTGGAGAACGAGCCCACAACCCGGGCATGTGCCCTGACTGGGAATTGAACCAGGACCTCGCAGTCCATGGGATGACGCTCAATCCACTGAGCCACACCAGCCCAACGATAATTACAGATTTTTAAATGCATGTTTATTTTGTGTTCTACTTCATCACAGGGCATTGTTTTTGATAAGATAAAATAATTGCTTATCAAACAAGACTGACCTCCAGCAAGACTGACCATGTATAAAGGACTCAACCTGCTCTTCTTGCCCAAGGGCAAGGCAAACAGTTTGGTACACAGGCACATTCACATGCACATATCCTTCAGGCATAGCTGAAGGAGCACAATGGGGACTTTGAGGTTCATTCAGCCCCTACCCCTGTCCCCTAGTGTTGGGAACCTGGGCTTGGGGTCACTTGGATTAGCCCACCAAGACTGTCCCCCTGGATGAGAAAGGAGAGGTTTGAGTCCCTGTAACTCACTAAGGGCCCAAAGCCAGACCCAAGGCTTGGGCCCTTTCCCTGCCTTAGACCTACAGCATTTTGCTGCCTGGCAAACTTTGACCTTGAGTCTGGGTCCACTAGAGAGGGACAGGAGGAGGAGGGCAGGGAGAGTGCCAGGATGGTAGGAAGGAAGAAAGTCTCTGCTCTGTTCCAGCCAGAGGTCTCAGGACGCCAGCCTCTGCCTGGGGAAAGTGTGTAAGTTAACCATCCAACTTTAGGGAAGCAGGTGACCCATTGTTCTCCAGGGAGAGTTTTTCTGTGCCCAGCTAAGCTGCCAGCCTCCCAGGGTATGGACTGAGTCAGAGGTGCTATAGATCTCAGAGCTGTCCTCACTACTTCCTCTAGAATGTGGCATGTTTTGTTTGGATTTAGAATCCATTAATTGTTAATAAACATGATAAAAATGTAAACAGAGATGTTGCAGCCTTAGGACTTACCCCGAAACTCTTAGGTTAGTTATCAGGAAATTCCCAGCAGACCATCATGATTCACAGAGCTCCCCAGCAGCTCTCATGACTCCAGATTACAGGGCTGGAGGCTGTCATGCTGATTTTTGAGAGCAGGATGACCTCATTTCCTCTCCAACAAAGAGTATTGGAAACCGTTATGCAGCATGACACTCCTCTACTTCTTCCTTCCGTCTGTGGCCTCTTCACCTGGTTGAACAATCCTGAAACCTCCAACTCTTCACAGAACTTCTTTTCCACTCTGTGATCTTTGCTGCTCTCTGAAATCTCTGTGCCCATCTTTTGGTGCAGTCTGTGCTAGTCTTTCAATTCTTTGAGGGCAGAGACTACGTCTTAACTACCTTTGTCTCTCCCTCAGCATTTGTGCATCCCTTGTTCGTTTATTATGAATGAATCAGTGAACAAGTGGAAACAGAGAGCCTTGGGGCACTCTGGAAGTTTTCCTCCTCTCTGTCTTTTTTTTTTTTTTTTGGTCATAAAAAAATAGTACTGGCATTGTTTCTGTCTTGTGCTAAAAATCACTTTGATATAAATCACTCCTCTTTAAACTCACAATTGCCTTATGATGTGGTTAGGAATCACTATTCTCATTTTGCAGATGAGGAAAATGAGGTGGAGAGAAGATACATAGTTGATGAGTGGCAAAGCCAGCACTAGAACCCAGGTTTTTCTGATCCTTATTCCTGTGTTCTATACCTCACTTCCTCCGTAAGAGAGGGGTATAAGACAGAATGCTGTGAAGAGAAAGGCCAGGTAATGTAAGATGTTGCAGCTCAGGGGAGCCCTTTTGCTGGTTTTGGTGATCTCCTTCCAGAAACATTCCTTAGGCTATGGGCTCTGATCTCCTGGAAAATCCTTGCTGTATGTAATATGAGTTAGTTCCTTGCCTGAGTTCAGGAACTAACTTGGTGGTCTAGGCTATCTGAACTTTCTGTCAAGAGTGAGAGAATAAGGAACTGAATGTGTATGATTTCATCCTGTTCCTGACTTCCAGAGTAAAGCCACCAGCCCCCTGCCTTTCCTGGAGCTGCTCATAAAAGAATAGGCAGATGCCTGGTGTTCAAGGAGGACCAGGATGTCTGAAATTAGCCCTGAGCCTGTGTCCAGGAAACTGGGTCCCTGAAGGGCTGTTTTCTTTCTTTTTTTTTTTTTTATTCCCCACCCAGACCCTCCTCTTCTTCCCCTGAAGGGCTATTTTCTAAACAGCATGATCCAAAGGGAAGTTCATGTCAAGTCACAGGATGCTATACCAAGAATGTTCAGCATGCTGCTATAAAGAGTGCAGTGTCTAGCCTTCAGTCTGCCACATCCAAGTTGAAGGACCTTAGGCAAGACACACGCTCTTGATCTCAGCTCCCCATCCACAAAACAGGGCAATGCTTGCCCTCCTGTTCCTCCCTTTGCAGATTGAATGAGATCATGCTTGTGTGGTGAAGGCATTTCTTCATTCCTTTATTCACTCATTCAGTATTTATCATGGACCTACTTATTTGATGCTAGAGATAGAAGGATAAACTTTATAAACTGTAATTCTTATCCCGAGTGTCTGCCTTGCCTTTCTGACTATGGCTATACTGACCCAGAAGACCAGGGCATTCTCTGGAGTCCATCCCAGGATTCCAATTAAGTGGGGATGCTGTATCCTTAGCAAACAGTTCACAGCAACTCGACAGCTGCATGTGGGGCTCGCCCCCACATCCTTAGCGCCTGCTCCCTTACTCTCCTCTCCCTTCTCTGTTGCCACAGCTCTTCTCTTTCCCTCCTTATATCTGGAGCAAACAGACTCCCCTGCAGTTCAAGGAAACCCTGAATGCTGGTCACACAGCTTCCTTGGGCCTGAGGACTCCTTTTCCCTGCGTGTTTAGTTCTGAGGGCGAAGATGCTGTTGTCACTCTCAGCAGACACTGAAAGCCAGGTCTTGGGTTGTAACATGATTGGGAAGCAGCTGAAGCTACTAGGCCCCTAGTGGCCTGTGGGGCGGGGAAGCCACATACTTGCCTCCTTACTCACGGGGAAAGCAAAGAGCCCTGGGGCTGCACCCTGAGGTTATACTCCGTCTCAGCCCTCCAGTTTTCGCCTATGCTCCCCTACCCTTTCTGGCCCTTCCCTCCCTCACCATCTCTGACCCAATTCCTAGCCCCACCCAGGCCAGTCAGCTCAGACCTCTCTATGAATATTTTGAGAGTTGGCCAAATTTTTCTTTGTCCCTATCCTAAACCCAGTTACTTCCTAAGTCAGAAACTTATTACCTTAAAGGAGTGTTGGTCATGGATTTCCAGGCTTTCTGAATTCTTGGTCCCCACCAGGAAGCAAAGCTGGGCCCAGGCCCTGGAACTTTTGCTCAGAGCCCAGGCTACCATGTTGGATGGCGATGGCTGCTTCACTGGAGGCTAAAGGGGTACCCAGGAACAAAGGACTAGAATGGGGAACCAGAAACTGGTGGGTTTGCTGAAAACTGCCAAGAAGTCAAGGGCATTTAAAGAAATATGTTCAGCCAGGAGCTAGTATTCTCAAAAATGTGTTCATAAGAAAACCAAAATAACATTCATAGCCCATCTGATGTATAACTTCATGTGCTCAAGGCTCTCCCAAGCTGGGTTCTTATGCTACTCTGTCTTTAAAGTAAGTGCAAGCACTTCCCTTGTCATTACACAGAGAAGAAAATGGAGGGCTAGTAAAGGGAAGTGAATCATCTGAGTTCATTCAGATTTCACCAATTTTAAGGAAACTCATGACACATTTCCACCCTCTCTCCTATTCTGAAGCCTCACTCCTCCCTTCCTGACCACCTTCAATCCCCACCCTCAGTCTCTTTGTCTTCCCACTTCCTACCAACCAGCAGAAGGTGCTTTTTTTCTCCAAGGAGTGATTGACAGTAGTGTGATGAGGCAGCCAAGAACTGGGGAGAGGTCAGTCTCATTTTTGAAGGTACCACAGGACCAAGTAGATGGAAGTCCATGGGAACAGGGAGCAGGGACACAGCAGGGAGGCCCTGAGATCCTTGTGTATGTAGAGTGAGTGGAAGGAGCAGGATGTAGGTAATCTAACCAGGAGGCTCCTGTTTACTTTGAGAACCGTGGTGGGAAGTGTGAAGGGACTACAGAAGAGAACGTCCAGCTTTCTTTCCAATTTGGGCCAGCCAGAATGGTTCCTGCAAAAAAAACAGTGGTAAGAAGAAGAGCTATTCTGCCAACAATAAGGTCGTGACCAGAGAATATGCCATCAACTTTCACAAGCGCATCCATAGAGTAGGTTTCCAGAAGAGTGTGTCTGGCCAGTGTGGCTCAGTGGTTGAGCATCGACCCATGCACCAAGAGATCACCGGTTCGATTCCCGGTCAGGACACATGCCCAGGTTGTAGGCCAGATCCCCAGTGGGGGACGTGCAGGAGGAGGCCAATCGATGTTCTCTCTCATCAATGATTCTGTCTCTCCTTCTTCCTTCCCCTCTCTCTAAAATCAATAAAGGAAAAAAGAATTAAAAAAAGAGTGCCCTTCAGGCACTCAAAGAGATCCGGAAATTTTCCATGAAGGAGATGGGAACTCCAGATGTGTGCATTGACACCAGGGCCAACAAAGCTGCCTGGGCCAAAGGAATAAGGAATGTCCCATACTGTATCTGAGTGCAGTTGTCCAGAAAACAGTAATGAGGATGAAGATTCACCAAACAAGTTCTATAGACATCTACATACCTGTCACCACTAAACTGCAATAAACAAATAAATAAACAATTTTTTTAAAAAAGAGAGAAAATCTATTCTTCCCAAGGGGCTATTACAATCTATCCCCTGTTAAAAATGGATAATAGGACTTCCGGTCAAGATGGCGGCGTAGGTAACCGCGGTATTGCGTCCTCCCACAACCACATCAAAGTTACAACTAAACGATAGAACAACCATTTTTCAAAACCACCTGAAATCAAGCTGAATGGAAGTCCTACAACAACAAAATTAAAGAAGAAGCCACATCAAGACTGGTAGCAGGGGCGGAGGTGCGAACGGGCTGGTCCCACATCCACGTGTGGCGGATAAAAATCAGGAGGGACACCATGGCTGGGAAGGTCCTTCCTGGGGAGTAAGGGGTCCCCCTCCCACACCAGGCCACCAGCTCAGGGTTCCAGTGCCAGGAAGAGAAATCCCCATAACTTCTGGCTGTAAAACCAGCGGGAACTGAGGCTGAGGGAGGCTGAGGCGGCTGGAGCTCCCCCGGCAGCTCCTCTTAAAGGGCCCGCGTACGGACTTACTCGGACTCACACCCTCCAGGCTCCAGAGTGGGGGAGGCAGCTCGAAAGGCACTGGAGACAAATGGGGAAGAACTGAGTTGTTTGGCATTGGGGAGAGGGCTGAAGAGGCAGCTTTCTCCTGGACAGATGTGCTGTCAGAGGCTTTTGTTCCTTTGGTGAGCCCTTCCCCCACGAGGCCAGCAGACAACAGCCGCATCTGGGACTCCAGCAACTTGGCTCACACTGTTTGCTCCGCCCTGGTGATTCCCTGAGGCCCCGCCCCACCCATCTTTCAGGCCCACCCAAGCTGTTACCAGTTGCTTTACCATAGGAAAGGCCTGTCTTGGATCCTGTGTGGGGTTGGGAGGTTGGAAGATGGACAGTTTACAACATTGTGTTAAATGCACTGTCCAGCCTAGGTGCATTGAGTGCTTCATTTGCATGTGAATATCTTTTGGCTTCAAAGTCTCTTTCCTCTGTAAAGGGCAAGAGACAAAGCTAGGCTGTATGGTTTGCAGAGAAGCCATCTCAAGGAAATAATTTACATAAATCCACTTGTAACCTAGGGGAATGAAACTGCAAATAAATGGGACTGCGTCCTAAAATCTGGAGCATTTGCTCCCTTGCAAAGCTCACCCTCACTCCAACCAGCGTGTGGTTGAAGGTTCATTGCATTGCACCGATCCCAGCAGGCCCGAGACGGCAAGTGGTGACCCCCGACGTGATTCGGGTATGCAGCGGCAAGATTCGATGCCACCAGCAATGCAACGGCTTGCGGAGGGGAATTAGGGATCTGGATCCAAAGTAAACTTCACTCGAGAAAGAGTTTTCTCCGAGCCAGCAGCGCCCGGCTTGGGATAGCTGCCCGCATATCTAGTGTCGTGAGGAGTTTCCAGTAAGACAGCATGGGGTCAGAATTTTCTAAAAATCAGCGACTTTATGCATGAGTTTTACAACAGCTGCTGTAAGCAGCTCAGTGCTCCATATCAGAGTGGAAGCTCTTGCAGCTTCTGAGGGACATACAGGAGTTCTGCCCGTGGTTCCCTAAGGAGGGCACATTGGATCCTGACATGTGGTTCAATGTAGGGGAAACTTTCAGGGTGCGCAAAGATTGACCCTTCTTTTAGGGCGACTGTTATTTACAGCTTTGCAGCCGCTAACTAAGGAGGTCGGTCCCAGCGGCGGGCCGGCTCTGGCCTCCCCTTCGGAGGAAACTCCAGAGCTGACCGCTCCCACATGGGCGACAAAGGAGGAAAGTTTTCCTCCCCCTCCTCCACCTTTTGTGGAAGAGTTCTTAGCCTCACCACGCCCAGCAATGGAGGGCTGTCTTATAGAGTCCAGGAAAGTGGGCGACCTTGGTGCTTTTCCAGCTATATTACGGCCAGGTCAACAACCTGTTCACCAATGTTTGCCCTATCAGGTTTTTAAAGAATTCAGGCAAAGCATAAAGGAGAATGGTTTGCAAAGTTCCTTTACCATAGGAATGTCGGAGGGAATAGCTGGTAGTTATGATGACTCCCTGGGATTGGACAGCGCTAGCAAAAACAGTGTTGACACCGGCCCAATTCGCCATGTGGAAGTTCAAAGAGAGGGTAGAAGACCTCTGAGCCTCCACTGCAGGAAGTGCCGGCCTGGATCTTATCGCCACCACAGAATTAATCCTTAAGGGGTCTGATGATGTTTATTTAGTTACTACAGGAGTGTATGGCCCCGTGCCAAGGGGAAAGTAGGTTTAGTGATTGGAAGATCTAGTTTAACAATGAAAGGAATACAAGTGATGCCAGGGGTAATTGACTCAGATTTTGAAGGAGAGATTTAAGTAATGCTTAAGGCTGTGGGCTTTCATGTATTAACACCGGGAACCTGAATAGTTCAACTTCTTTTGTTACCCTACTGGGTTCCTGGAGCCAACTCCACAATAAGAGGGAATGCAGGGTTTGGGAGCACTGGTCAGTGTGATGTTCTCTGGACTGCAGCTATTAACACCAAAAAGCCCTTGCTCTCCATTAATATACAAGGGCAACTATTTTCAGGATTAGTGGATACAGGGGCAGACATTTCTATTATAACAACACGGGAATGGCCTAAGGAATGGCCTGAAGCCCCGGTACCCCTATTATTAATAGTTACAGGAGTGGGAGGAACTCAAGCTCCTCAACAAAGTACTCGCTCCCTTTCCTGTACAGGTCCAGATGGACAAAAAGGATGGATTCAAGCTTATGTCATGGAGTCTCCCCTAAATTTGTGGGGGAGGGATCTTCTCTCTCAATGGGGAATGGTTATTCAAACCCAGCCTTTTGGCTAGGGGTTGTTATAACCTGACGGCGAGATAACCAGAGACGCATGGCCGAATTGTAAAGGAGCACTTTATTTCGCCGTCCGGCTGCAGAGGGCATAGTTTCCCCTCAGATCAACAGCCCCGATTCTTCTTACTCATCCCATTTTAAAGACAGAAACTCCCTCCTCCTTTTGCCCCCTCCCCTCAGGGAACCAGTACAATAGTGGGAGTGACAGAGACTACAGAAATCAAAATTAGCATTATTTACCCACGGCATAAGTACTTACAAGTATCTGCAAATACCTATACTCAGGAAACTGCAAATGCCTCCCAACTCCTGGGGCAACTATAATCTTAGGCAAAATTCCTTTCCGTCTAGGGGTAATTAACCTATTATTGGAAGAATATCGAGGAATGTCTATTGGTGACAAAATGGAGTCTTTTAGTCTCCTTAACCAAGGGTCCTACATAAAATGGAATCTAGTTGCCTTAGCCTAGGGGCCCAGATCAGGGTCACTGGTAAAATTCCCCTCATTTCATTGGCCTGGAAAACAAGAGCCAGTATGGGTTGATCAGTGGCCCTTAAAAGAGGGAAAATTGTTACATGCAAACAGATTAGTGAAAGAGCAATTAGAAGCAGGTCATATAGAACCTTCAGTCAGTCCCTGGAACACTCCCATTTTTGTAATTCCAAAAAAGGGTGGCAAATGGAAATGACTACATGATTTGAGGGCAATCAATGCTATTATAGAACCCATGGGAACATTACAGCCTGGGCTCCCCAATCCTACAATGATTCCTGAAAATTGGCATGTAATTGTTATAGATCTTAAAGATTTTTTTTTCACCATCCCTTTGGTCCTTACAAATAGAAAGAAATTCGCTTTTTCTGTTCAGTGGGTACATGTTACTATAGATAGCCATTCCAATTTTCTACATGTAACCGCCACTACCGGGGGAAAAGCCAAAGATGTTACGCGCCACTGGCTGTTCTGTTTTGCACATATGGGGGTGCCACTGGAAATTAAAACAGATAATGGGCCAGCCCTATACATCTCAAAGCATTAAATTATTTCTCCAACAATGGAGCATTAGCCATAAAACTGGCATCCCCTATAACCCTACAGGACAAGCTATTGTTGAACGGGCTCATGCTACTTTAAAATTATTAATTACAAAACAAAAAGGGGGGAGTATGGGTGAACCCCCCCTATAAATCAGCTTTCTCTGGCAATCTACACCTTACATTTTTAAAATCGAGATCACTTTGGCACTACAGCTGTGGAGTGACATTTTCAACAAAAGGCTTCAGCCACAGGGCCCAAGCCTTTAGTCTGGTACAGAAATTCACAGCAAGGACCTGAATGGCAAGATCCTGCAGAGTTACTGGCTTGGGGGCGGGGGTATGCTTGTGTTTTGTCTCCTACAGGTCCCAAGTGGCTGGCGGCTTGGTGGATAAAACCTTACCATGAACAGGAAAGACCTACCCTTCAACCTGACTCCTCAAATGACACAGCTGACCTTGGACACTGATTGCAGAACTCGCACTCAGTCCCGGACTCGGTCCCAGGGCCCCTCTCAAACCCTTTCTAGGGTTACCTGGGGAAGCCTTAAGCAGTTGCAACAATATTCTGAGGAATTGCTAACTAGAATGGGGGCTTCTCCTACCTCAGAGAATATTTTTTGGCTTACTTATCTAAAATTTCCACCCAATCTAGGGTAGGTATTTTATGCTGCCTGCCCATATTATTGAGCCCTGCAGCAGCAGTTACAACATTTGGAGGCTCCAGGGAGATTCCCTGGTGTTTTGCTACACCAAGGGCTAAATGCGTAGGACAGGCAGCCTCTCCCGATCTGGTCACCGGACCCCTATAGATTTCAGGGGAGGCACCCCCTGAGTTTCAGGGCCCCGTAGATCCTACTTGGGTTTCTGATGAGCGGCCGGGAGACGCCAAGACGTCCCCAAAAAGATGACCGGTCTATCTGGATGAGAGTGAGAGGGCCAGACACGGCACAGCCTCTCCTCTCCTGGGAATCCCCCTAAGACGTTAGGTGGGGTTCAAATCTGGCAAATTCTGGTTCAAATCTGACAAATTCTATTCAGACCCGCCACTGGGGTGGAAGGGGAGACTGATCACCTCCCAAGTGGCATAGGCGCTGCTCAGCATAGGAAATTTCTGGAAGGAAGGTCAAACGGTGTGTGAGTGTGACTGTGTGAATGTAATTGTGTGTGTCTTCCTTTGTTTTTGTCTACTTCCCTACTGTGTTTCCCTCAACGTTGTTATGGTTAGTCTAATCATGGATAGCAGCCCTAGTGCCCAGAAGACCTCATAGCGTTGCATATTGAAGTGCCATATCAAGATTCTGTAGCTTGGTTGCTATAGGCAGTTAACAGAGTAATTTGTGTTTCAGTGGCCGTCCCGCTCTGTGCTCCTGCTTTGCACCATGCTTCAGGACTGGGGTCTGGTGTGATGAGCCCCTCGTCCTGGGAAATGGGGGCGACAGGTGGACAGGCACACAGGCACTCACCCGGAGGCCACAGGGTTCCCTGGGGAGGGCAGTCAGGCCACGATAGGAGCGTATTCCTTCTGTGCCAGCCGGGCAGCTGGTCTGCCATCTGCCGCTGGAATTAGGCACCAGCAAGTTTCCAACAGGTTTCTCTGAACTTTGGGGAGTTGAAAATAGGGATCTCAGGCATGGGCATGAAGTGCTCTCGGAGAGAGTTGAAAAACACTCTGCCCCACATGCGCATTCCCCTTTCCTGAATCTTTTTTTTTTTTTTAATCCTCACCCGAGGCCATTTTTGCATTTATCTTCATATAGAGCAGGAGGGAGAGAGGGAGGAAGAGAGAGAGAGAAACATCGATGTGAGAGAGACATATCGACTGGTTGCCACCCACACGACCCCAACCGGGGCTGGGGACAATCTGCAACTGAGGTACATGTCCATAGCGGGAACCGAACCCGGGACTCTCTGGTCTGCAGGCCGACGCTCTAACAGCTGAGTCAAACCGGCCAGGACTCCTGCATCCTTTTGTAAACCTGGGGTCAGAGGAAATTTTCCCATCACTCTGCCCATGATGGGACCCAATTACTGCTGGGGGGAGGGCTTCCTTGGACACTTTTCACCGTGTTCTCCTATTAGGCCTATTGGCCCAATTGGCTGAATTAGCAAAGGTGGTAGTAGCAGCTTTAAGGGAAACTTGAAGAAGGGTCAGGATGGCAGGCCTAGATCCCAATCAGGGACAGAAAAGACTAAGGCAAAGTCAGGTACAGAGGATCAAAGTAAAGTTTTTAACTTAAAAAAATGACACGACCAGGGCTCCTTCCAACTGAGCCCTCGGGAGCCTAAAATAACAAGACAATAGGGGACAAACTAGTTAGTTTCATGACAGATGTTGGTGCAGCAAACTCAGTCCTGACCGAGCCAATGGGCCCCTAACCTACCCCTGGACTTCAAAGAGGACTATGAACCTTGGGAAGAATACTGTGAATCATTCTTTTCTGGTCATGCCAGAGTGCCCATACCCCCTACTCAGACGTGATCTTCTCCAGTGACTGCTCAATTACTGGCCACTGCCACTCCAGGCCAAGTTCTACAAGACATTGGCCATCAGGCCTGCCAGCCTGTCTCCTGCATGATGACCCAGAGAAACCTCTACAGGACTACCTGGAGGTAATTGACATAGTGCAGTCGGCCCACCCAGACCTCAAGGATGTTCCACTGCCATCATCAGATGAGGTATTGTTCATGGATGGGAGCAGCTATGTCCAGGAAGAGATCAGGTGTGCTGGGACAGCAGTAATAACTCTGGACCGTGTCATTTGGTCTCAGTCATTAAGGAGGGGAACTTCAGCCCAACGGCCTGGACTCATAGCCCTAATCCAGGCTCTCCGATGGGGCAAGGAAAATCTGCTGCAGACCAGAAAGCTTGGGAGGCAGCATGCCACCCAAGAATCAATGGATGATGGACACTGCCTGATGGGAGATTGTTAGTCCCAGAGGCTTTAGGTCGGACTTTAGTCAATGAGCTGCACCAGACCACCCACTTAGGTTACACCAAGCTTACTAAACTCCTGAGAGACAGGTAATGTCCAGTAAAGTCACAGGGAAAGGGAGAAGGCAGAGAGAAGCAAGTATGTGTGGGTCTGAGTAGGGAGGAAGAGAAGGAAAACTGGGCCATGTGCAGACAGCAGATAGATTGAGCTAGCTCTCAGGTGTATGTCAGGGAAAGGACTAGGAAAGTCACAGAGAGTCTATGCAAGTTAAAGAAAGATTATGCAGAGGAAATAAAATAAACAAGGATAAAAGAAAGGGACAAACTTATTGCAGGAAGACAGGACCTTAAAGGAAACCTTAACTAAATTTACTTTAGTAACAGGTGAAAACTGGACCACTCTGCTTCCCCTTGCCCTCTTACGGGTCTTGCAGGCCCTGCAGTCCACCCAGAAAGCTGTCCATAAATTCATCTGCGATGCCCTGCCTGTGCCCACCTCAGACCCTGTGCACCCTTTCCAGCCCAGGGACCCAATGTGGTTCTCCGAGGACTCTGGTGAATGGTGTCCTCTATGCAGAAGACCGAAAATCGAGTGATGACGCTCCTGATCACTGCAGCAGTGGCAATCCCACAATTTCAAGAAAACAAAAAGGGAGGAGATGTGGGGTTGGGGGGTTGGAAGATGGACAGTTTACAACATTGTGTTAAATGCACTCTCCAGCCTAGGTGCATTGAGTGCTTCATTTGCATGTGAATATCTTTTGGCTTCAAAGTCTCTTTCCTTTGTAAAGGGCAAGAGACAAAGCTAGGCTGTATGGTTTGCAGAGAAGACATCTCAAGGAAATAATTTACATAAATCCACTTGTAACCTGGGGGAATGAAACTGCAAATAAATGGGACTGTGTCCTAAGATCTGGAGCGTTTGCTCCCTTGCAAAGCTCTTCCTCACTCCAACCAGTGTGTGGTTGAAGGTTCATTGCATTGCACCGATCCCGGCAGGCCCTGAGATGGCATCCTGCTTCAGATTTTCCTAAATTCTTTCAAACAAACAGCATCTTGTCTCAGTGAGCCCCATACCTCTCATTAAGTGGCCCCAGGCCTGGCACTAGAAGCAGCCAGCCTTGGGTCACAACTTGGCTTTGCCTGGGCATCTCCAAGCCCAGCACAAGAAGCAGCTATCAGCAGACTGCTTTGTAGCTTATGCTTGGTGGCCCTGGGTAGAACACAGGTAGCGGCTGACCTGGCCCCAGAGCCAGCACACCCAGTGGACAGCTTCAGAACACTGCGAAGCAACACCACCCAACGACCTCCACAAGTGCCACACTCAAGGAATGGACTCAGTGGGTACCAGAGCCTTGCTGAAGTAAGTCTTGCTCTGTGTGGTGGGCCCCTGCACAGCTGATCATCCAAGGTAGTCAGAGGTCAGTGGATAGTGGGCACAGCCAGTCCTTGCAGCTGATCAGCCTGAGTAAAACCCTCTCATTGATGTGCCAACAGCAATCAAGACTCAATTACAACAGAAGGGTGTAAAGTCCACATGAGGGGTACACCTCGAGAGCCCAGCTAGGAGACCAGGAAGGCTGTGCCACTGGACCCCACAGGACACCTACTATAATAGGCCACTATAGGAAGCCCAGGAGACATAGAAACTCTACCTAATACATAGAAGCAAACACAGGGAGGCAGCCAAAATGAGGAGACAAAGAAACATGTCCCAAATGAAAGAACAGAACAAAACTCCAGGAAAAGAACTAAGCGAAATGGAGATAAGCAATCTAACAGATGCAGAGTTCAAAACACTGCTTATAAGAATGCTCAATGAATTTAGTGAGGGCCTCAAGAGCATAAAAAAGGACCAGTCAGAAATGAAGGGGGGACTAACTGAAATAAAGAATAATTTACACAGATTCAATAGTAGAGTAGGTAAAGCCAAGAAGCAAACTATCGATTTGGCATATAAGGAAGCAAAAAACACCCAATCAGAACAGCAAAAAGAAAAAAGAATCCAAAAAAATGAGGATAGTGTAAGGAGCCTCTGGGACAACTTCAAGCGTACCAACATTCGCATCTTGGGGGTGCCAGAAGGAGGAGAGAGAGAACAAGAAATTGAAAACCTATTTGAAACAATAATGACAGAAAACTTCCCTAACTTGGTGAAGGAAACAGACATACAAATCAAGGAAGTACAGAGAGTCCCAAACAAAATGAACTCCAAGAGGCCCACACCAAGACACATCATAATCAAAATGCAAAAGGTTAAAGACAAAGAGAGAATCTTTTTTTTTTTTCCCTCACCCGAGGACATTTTTGCATTTATCTTCAGATAGAGCGAGAGTGAGAGAGGAAGAGAGAGAGAGAGAAACACATCGAGTGGTTGCCACTCACAACGACCCCAACCAGGGCCAGGGACAAACTGCAATCTAGGTACGTGTCCTTAGCGGGAACCGAACCAGGGACTCTCTGGTCCACAGGCCAATGCTCTAACCGCTGAGCCAAACTGGCCAGGGCCAAAGAGGGAATCTTAAAAGCAGTTAGTTACCTACAAGGGAGTTCCCATAAGACTATCAGCTGATTTCTCAAAAGAAACTTTGCAGGCCAGAAGGGAGTGGCAAGAAATATTCAAAGTGACGAAAAGCAAGAACCTACAACCAAGATTACTCTATCCTGCAAATCTATCAATTAGAATCGATGGACAGATAAAGAGTTTCCCAGACAAGAAAAAACTAAAGGAGTTCTTCACCACCAAACCATCATATGACATATTGAAGGGTCTTCTTGAAGAAAAAGAAGATAAAAAATATGAACAAACAAAATGACAATAAATACACATCTATCAACAACTGAATCTACAAACAAAATGAACAAGCAGAACAGAAACATTCTCATAGATGTAGAGAACATTTTGTTGGTTGCCAGATGGGAGGGGTTTGGGGGAATGGGTGAAAAAGGTGAAGGGATTAAGAAGTACAAATTGGTTATTAGACTGACAAACCTCAAAGGGAAGGAGGGTGGGAAGAAAAAAACCCAAAGAATTTATATGCATATATGCATAACCAATGGACACAGACAACAGTGTGGGGAAAGGCAGGAGGGGGGTGGGAGTGGGGAGGAGGGGGCTAATAGGGGGGAAAGGAGGAACATCTGTAATACATTCAACAATAAAGATAAGTTTAAAAAATAAATAAAAATGTATAATAAAAGCTGACTCATATTCGCTTTACATTCATTTTCTTTTTCTATTTTCCCAACAACCTTTAAGGAAGGTACTATTTTTTTTTAATCCTCACCAGAGGACATTTTTGCATTTATCTTCAGATAGAGCGGGAGAGAGAGAGGAAGGAAGAGAGAGAGAGAAACATCGATGTGAGAGAGATGCATTGAGTGGTTGCCACCCACACGACCCCAACCGGGGCTGGGGACAAACCGTAACCGAGGTACATGCCCTTAGCGGGAACCGAACCCAGGACTCTCCAGTCCTTGGGCCAATGCTCTAACCGCTGAGCCAAACCGGCCAGGGCTGAACATGCATTTTATTTGGCAGGCGTTGGGTAACAGTATGCATTGTTTTATTTAATCCTCAATGAGGGAGGTATAATATAATCCCCAGTTTATGGATAAAGAAACTGAGACTCTAAGAGAGTAAGGTCACACAGCCAAGTCAATACCTGGCAGGTCAAACCCAGGTTTCTGACTCCCAAACGCTGTGTTGATAATTGCTATGATAGTGTTGTTGCTTATGCCTTCCTGAAGGAAAAAATGTACCCTGTCTGTTAGGTGTCAGAATCTGTAATAAGAAATGTTCATTAATATTATATATTTTTCCAGCCTTATCTGATTATAAGAATCACCTAATTTGAAGGTTTAAAAAATACAGAGTCTCAGGTTACTTCCTTAGAAATTCTGATTCATTAGGTCTAGAAATCTGATTCCTAAGATATATCCCAGAGGATTCTTACCACTAAACAAGGCTGAGGGAAATTTCAGCCAATGCATATCTAGGGAGTGTTTGCTTATTTTTTCATCTGGGAATGGCCAATGTAATTACAAACTTTCTCTCTACTGGGGCTTCTGCTCCACCCCCGTCTTTGGGATGGGGGCCAGAGGAGAACATAGATGTGGGAAAGGTCCAGGGCTGGAAGGCCTACGTTTAGGCAGTTTCCCAGACAGATGAAGCAAGGAGGAGATGTACACCTGAGAGCCTTGTGCCAACCCAGAGGCGACTTTTCTAAAGAATCTGTTCTCCAAAAGTTAAGTGCTTCAGCACTTTTATACTTGTTCTTTTTTTAGGATCCTAGTGATAGTTTTTTTAAAATGCCAAATGGATAGCTAACGGAGGGACTTTTCCATAGAGTGACTAAAAGAGTTTGGAGAATCAGATAACCCTCCTAGTCATGATAGTGAATGAGACAGTGGGTTCCTAAGAAGCTGAGTAGAGGTGAGAACAAAGCAGGACTGAGAATACCTGTACTTACTAAAACCTTTTTATCTGTGCTATTTCCTCACAGCTTCTATGCTGGCCCCCCTTCCAAGCTTCTTATTTTTTCCCCTAGTTTCTTCTGGTTCCCTGGGAATAGAACTGGGTTTCTAGAGCATTGTCCCTTTGCAAGAGGTTGGGAACTACCTCCAGTAACAATGGACCCAGCAGCTTGTGGGATGACCGCAAGGTCTGCATTTTCAGTAGAGAAGAAAGCAACCGGTGACATTCTCCCCATGCATTGGGTCCTAAGGTGTATTCAGTCTGCATCACGGCGGTCAGCCTTTTCTCTCTGTTTGTTTTTTTTTATCCTCATCCGAGGACATTTTTTGTTCAGATAGAGTGGGAGGGAGAGGAATAGAGAGAGAAAGAGAGAGAGAGAGAGAGAAACATCAACGTGAAAGGGACACATCGAGTGGCTGCCTCCTGCACGACCAACCAGGGCCGGGGACAAATTGCAACCGAGGTACATGCCCCTAGCGGGAACCGAACCCGGGTCTCTCTGGACCGCAGGCCGACGCTCTAACCGCTGAGCCAAACCGGCCAGGGCAGCCTTTTCTATTTGTAAAGAAAATTCTACCCAAATTCTAAAAGTAAAAGGATTGAGCTCAACTCAAACTGTTAATTGTATTCAATCAACTAAGAATTACTTTAGTATTCTAAGGCATGCCTAGCACAGTGCTAGGCCCTGAGGGCACACAGAAGAACAGATGAGATCCCTGCCCTGAAAAAGTTTAAAATCTGGTAAGGAAGACAAAAAGAATATATATAAAACAATTAAAGCGCCTCTGCTTCGTTTTTTCTTATTTTCCCCCTTCCCCTTCTTTTTTTTTTTTTCCTTTTTTCCCCCCTTCTTCCCTTTCACCATTTCCCCTTAAAAAATAAAAAATTAAAAAATTAAAAAAAAAAAACAGTTAAAAAGCCATTAAGCGATGGTGATGGAAGGAGACTTGACTTGGGGTGGTGAACACACAATATAGTATACAGATGATGTTTTGTAGGACTGTGCACCTGAAACCTGTATAATTTTGTTAACAAGTGTCACCACAATGATTTCAATAAAAAGAAAAAAATTAAAAATAATTTTTTAGCCCTGACTGGTTTTGCTCAGTGGTTAGAGCATCGGCCTGTGGATCAAAGTGTCACATTCAATTCCTGGTCAAGGGCACATACCTGGGTTGCAGGTTCTATCCCTGGCCTTGGTTAGGGTTGTGCAGGAGGCAACCAATCAATGTGTCTCTCTCACATTGATGTTTCTCTCTCTTTCCCTCTTTCCTTCCATTCTATCTAAAAACCAATGGAAAAAATCATCTAGTGAGGATTAACAACAACAACAACAACAATAATAATAATAATAATAATAATAATTTTTTAATAAGCCATTAAGTGAGGTGGTTACTTTAGAAGGGGGAAAAAAAATACAGAAAATAACAAGTGTTGGCAAGGATGTGAAGAAGTTGTAACCCATCCTGGCCGGTTTGGCTCAGTGGTTAGAGCATCAGCCCGAGGACCAGAGAGACCCAGGTTTGGTTCCTGCTAAGGGCATGTACTTCGGTTGCAGTTTGTCCCCAGCCCCGGTTGGGGTTGTGTGGGTGGCAACCAGTCGACGTGTCTCCCTCACATCGATGTTTCTCTCTCTCTCTCTCTTCCTCCCTCTCTCCCTCCCACTCTATCTGAAGATAAATGCAAAAATGTCCTCAGGTGAAGATAAAAAAAAAAATTGGAACCCTTGTGCACTATTGGTGGGAATGTAAAATGATGCAAACCGATATGGAAAACAGTATGGCAGTCCCTAAAAAAAAATTTAAACACAGAATTATCAAATGACCCAGCAATCCCACTTCTGGGTATATATCCAAAATTATTGAAAGCAGGGTCTCAAAGAGATATTTGCACACTCATGTCATAGCAGCACTCTTCACAATAGCCAAGAGATGGAAGCAACCAAGTGTCTATTGACAGATAAATAACTAAGTGAAATGTGGTCTATACATACAATGGAATAGTATTCAGACTAAAAAGGAAAGAAATCTTGCACATACTACAACATAGGTGAATCCTGAGGACATTAAGCTAAGTGAAATAAGCCAGTCATAAAAAGGCAAATAGAGTATGATGTCACATATATCTTTAGATATAAAGGTATCCAAAGTATAGTAGTCCCCTCTCATCCATGGTTTCACTTTTTGCAGTTTCAGTTACCTGCTGTCAACCATGGCCCAAAAACAATAAATGGAAAATTCCTGAAATAAACAATTCATGAGTTTTAAATCATGTGCCATTCTGAGTAGCGTGACGAAATTTCATACAGTCCCACTCCATCCCACCTGGGTGGAGAATTGTCCTTTGTCTAGAGTCTCCACACTGTATATGCTATCTGCCTTGTCCATTAGTCACTTAGTAGCTATCCTGGTTATCAGATTGATTGCCGAGGTATCACAGTGCTTGTGTTCAAGTCACACTTATGGTCAGGTCAGTAGCAGCCTAAATGTACATTACAATGCCTATGTTATTCACCTCACTTCATCTTATCATGTAGACAGTGTATCATCTCACATGTCACATCTCATTATCACAAGAAGAGTGATTAACTACAGTGAGATATTTTGGGCTGAGGCTGGAGGGAGTGGGGGAATGATAAACCTCTGGGGCTAAGTACATGAGTGGGGCTGAGAACTGAAATGAGTAGACACCAGAGGGAAGTGACAATGTGAAGAAAGAAATTAGGACTCCTACAGCTATTTTTGTTCCTCTTTTTTTTTTTTTTTTTTTTGGTACGTGCCCCTAGCGGGAACCAAACCCAGGACTCTCTGGTCCGCAGGCCGACGCTCCAACCGCTGAGACAAACCCGCCAGGGTATTTTGTTCCTTTTTTTAAAAAAAAATTTTAATTGATTTTTTTTTTAGAGAGAGAGGAAGGAAGAGAGAGATAGAAACATCGATGTGAGAGAAACATCGATCAGTTGCCTCCTGCACACCCCCACTGGGGATCAAGCCTGAAACCAGGGCATGTGCCCTGACCAGGAATCAAACCAGGACCTCTCAGTCCATGGGACAGCGCTCAGTCCACTGAGTCACACCAGCCAGGCTTGTTCCTTTTCTTTAAGAGCTTTTGTTTTCCCAAACTCTCAGGGTCATATGTTTTGCTTTACAAAGAGCCTTAGAAAGTTCCATTAATGGGCTATACCATGAAATCCATATTTGAAGGCCAACAGTCTCATGGATTAGAGTGGGAAGACTGAGGGTAGAGAGCCCCGCTGCCCAATCCCAGTGGCACCTGTCAAGTACAAAGGCCATATCTCTGAACTGAGCTGAGAGCTTTTTCTTAAGGAAGAGGTGACTGCCCGTGGTGAGGGGGGTGGTTTTGGAGCCAGAGAATGGAGCCCCATTCCCTGTTTGGTTGCTGACTCCCTCTGTGAACTATAGTGAGTCACTTCCCTTTGTTGGCCTCTGTTTTCTCTTATGTGGAAGGACTTTTCCCCACCTGTTTTTGCAGAAGACAGAAGTGGCTGAAGAAAAAGAAATTTACATCAGGCGCCTTTAAGCAAAGGGTGAGGCCTGGGCTGAAGCAAAGCCCAGGATGTCTGAGGATATGGGGGCCAGGTTTGACGTACCCTGCTCTTGACATCACAAGTCTATGGAGAGGATGTAAGTATTAAACAAGATAAACAAATGTTGCCCCAGAGAGCCTAGGTTCTGGGAATATGAACAGGGAATCTTGACCAAAATTCCAGGTTTCTGAGTTCCCCTCATGGAGTCATGAGGCTCATGCAAGGGGTGAATCACCATATCCAGGATCTGTCGTAGAGACCTAACCCACTAAATATGAGCCTCAGCAAAGGACGGGGCTAGAGGGAGACTTGATTCAAATAGCTTGGGGGTTGTAGCTAAAATATAAGCTGTTCCCCTGGGTCCTGATGAGACCAAGAAACAATCTTGCCCAAGGTTTTGGATGCTGTTCTAGTTCTGAGGTCAGTGGCAGGTCAAAACCATAAAGTCAGTCCCCATAGCACAGTTGTCTCTGGTCTGGAAGACTACATGGAAAAAGGAGCCCAGCCCTGGCCGGTTTGGCTCAGCGGTTAGAGCGTCGGCCCGCAGACTAGAGAGTCCCAGGTTTGGTTCCCAATAGGGGCACGTACCTCAGTTGCGGTTTGTCTCCAGCCCTGGTTGGGGTCCTGTGGGTGGCAACCAGTCGATGTGTCTCCCTCACATCGATGTTTCTCTCTCTCTCTTCCTCCCTCTCTCCCTCCCGCTCTATCTGAAGATAAGTGCAAAAATGTCCTTGGGTGAGGATAAAAAAAGAAAAAGGAGCCCAGAAGATTGTGGATCTAAAGAAATTGAATTTGTATGGTTCCCAGAATCTGGATTATTTTTTAGTCCAATTCTCCATAAGCAAAAGGCAGAAAAAAGCAGCTCTTCAGAGCTTGAAAGAGAGACCAGAGGGCATGGGAGAAAGAAGCATGTTGGCTGATGATCAGCAACAGTCGTTTCTGTGCCGCAGGGAATGGCTACCCTCAGAGTCAGGGGATGAGCAGACCCTAAAAATCTGGAACACCTGGACTGTGGAACTCTGTTCAAAAGGAATCTCACAGCCTGGCCAGTGTGGCTTAGTTGGTTGGAGCATCATCCCATGAACCAAAAGGTGGTGGTTCGATTCCTGGTCAGGGCACATATCTAGGTTGAAGGTTTGATTCCCTGTCAGGGTGTGAGAAGGAGGCAACCAGTGGATGTTTTTCTCTCACATCAATGTTTCTCTCTCTCTCTCAAATCAATAACCATATCCATGGTTGAGGATTTTCTATTTTTAAAAAAAGGGATCTCACATGCCACTTCACATCCATTAGAATGGCTATTATCAAAAAGTGGAAAATAGCCTGGCCGGTGTGGCTCAGTGGTTGAGCCTTGACTCATGCACCAAGAGGTCGCCGGTTCGATTCCCAGTCAGGGCACATGCCCAGGTTGTGGGCCAAATCCCCAGTGGGGGACATGCGGGAGGCAGCCAATCGATGTTCTCTCTCATCAATGTTTCTATCTCTCTCTCCCTCTCCCTTCCTCTCTCTAAAATCAATAAAGAAAAAAAAATTTTTTTAAGTGGAAAATAAATATTGGAGAGGATGTGGAGAAATTGGAACCCTGTGCATTGTTTGCTGGTGGAAATGTAAAATGATACAGCCACTGTGGAAAACAGTTTGGCAAATCCTCAGAAGTTAAATAGAACTAACATATGATCAAGCAATTCTACTCCTAGGTATATACCCAAAACAATGGAAAGCAGAGACTCAAACAGATATTTGTACACCCATGTGCATAGTAGCATTATTCACAATAACCAAAGGTGAAGCAATTCAACTCCCATTGACAGAGGAATGGGTAAACAAAATATGACTTATGCATGCAATGGAATATTATTCAGCCTTAAAAAGGAATGAAATCTGATACATGTTTCAACACGGATAAACCCTTGAAAACATTGTTTAGTGAAATAAACCAGACACAAACGGTCACATACTGTGACCTTTATATGATTCCACTTACATGAGGTACCTATAATGGTCAAATTCCTACAGATAGAAAGTAGAATAGAGGTTACCAGGTGTTGAGGGGGAGAGGGATGGGAGTTATTGTTTAATGGGTACAGAGTTTCTCTTTGGAATGATGATAAAGTTCTGGAAATGAATAGTGGTGATGGTTGCATAACAATGTGAATGTACTTAATGCCACTGAACTGTATACTTAAAATAGTTAAAAAATATGTCTGGGCTGGTGTGGCTCAGTGAGTTGGAGCATTTGACCCGTGCACTGAAGGGCTGCAGGTTCAATTCTCGGTGAGGGCACATACGTAAGTTGAGGGTTTCATCCCTGGTCAGGACATGTACAGGGGGCAACCGATCAATACTGATGTTTCTCACACCAGTGTGTGTGTGTGTGTGTGTGTGTGTGTGTGTGTGTGTGTCTCGGATCAGTGAACATATCCTCAGGTGAGGATTTAAAAAAAAATAGCCCTGGCCAGTTTGGCTCAGCGGACCAAAGGGTTCGATTGTTGGTCAAGGGCACATAACCTGGGTTGCAGGTTTGATCTCCTGCAGGCTGTGCAGGAGGCAACCAATCAATGTGTCTCACGTTGATATTTCTCTCTCCCTCTCTCTCCCTTGCTTCTTTCCACTCTTTCTAAAAATCAGTGGAGCCCAGCTGGTGTGGCTCAGTGGTTGAGCATCGCTGGTTTGATTCCCAGGCAGAACACATGCCCAGTGGGGGGCGTGCAGGAGGTGGCTGATCGATGTTCTCTCTCATCGATGTTTATATCTCTGTCTCCCTCTCCTTTCCTCTCTCTAAAAATCAATAAAGAAAAAAAAATTAAAATAAATAAATAAATAAAAATCAATGGAAAAACATCCTTGGATGAGGATTTACAATAAATAATAAGTTTAAAAGTAGATTTTATGCTATGTGTATTTTACAATGAAAAATAAATAAAAAATATTTTTAAAAAATTGTTAAAATGGGGGATGGGGAAGAGGGTGTCAATGGGGAAAAAAGGAGAAACATCTGTAACAAAAATAAATTAATAATAAAAAAAGGACTAAAAAAATTGTTAAAATGTGAAATGTTATGTTATGTGTATTTTACCCAAATTAATAATAATAATATGATTGCCAAAATAAGGGGAGGGTGTGGGAATTCCATAACACCAGGGATCTAACAGGCACTGAGAATGAGACTTAGAAACACAGGACATGAGAAGGTGGGAGCAAAGATATTCAAAGTCATGAGCTGAGATGCAGATGGGGACAAAGAAATCTGTCCTGAATGGGGACAAAGAAATCTGTCCTAGAAGGAAAAGGACAGTGTAAGAGTCAAAGATGAAAGACAAGAGAAGTTGAAATCAAAATAGAGCCCTGTTAGGGGTAGGGCTAAGTATGGAGAAAGAAATGATTGGCAACATTTATTTTTAAAATGATTCTAAAGTCTGGGTCTTTCCTTTGGCAGGCACATGGGTTTCCATGTTTAATTGCCACAGGGCTTGTGGTGGGTGCTTCTGGGACCTCCATCTACTCCGAACTGGTCAGCTGGCAGCTGAGTCCCTGACTCCTTTTAGAGCTGAGAGACACCACAGTGAGTCAGTCCTACCAAGGCATGACTCATTTTTGACCCAGTTTTAGTAATCAAGCAGAATACCCTGGAATTTGCACTACAGCTCAGAGGTATGGTGGAAAGATAGATGGTTCCAAGACCCAGGCTCCTAGCTGCTTTCTGTCACCATCCCATTTCTTTGTAAAGGTTCAAGTGAACTACATTTAAAGTCAGAGAGACTTGGGTTCAAATGCTGGTTTGCCTCTTACAAGTTGTGTGACCATGGGCAAGTTACTTGACCTCCCTAAGCCATGCCTTCCTCATTTGTAAAATGGGGCTAGAGATCTCTGTAGCCTTGTGGGGGGATTAGATGAGATAACGTATGAAATGCCTCTTAGCATTTTTGCTTGTCACAAAGAAATTGCCCAGTAAGTTAAGGCTATTACTATTGTCACCACTATTATTAGTCCCCTGAGATCTTTGATTATCTAGGATCACTTTGCCCAAAGGGCAATGGAAATCTAAACCTGGGGTTTCAGTAACCCAGGCTCCTATAGTCCTGGATGTAGAGCAATAAAACCCAAATCTAATCTGGGCTCCCCAATTTACTAGCTGTGTGACCTTGAGCATTTTTCACACTGAGTCTCCGTTCTCTCATTTGTAAAATGGGGATGATTACATAGAGTTGTAAATGTCAACTAAAATAATATGTATTAAAAATGTTAAATAACAACAACAACAAACGTACAGATGTGTAATGTACTCAGGATCAGAAGCATGGATATATCTGGGCCAAGGTTAGGGTCAAGATGGAAATCAAGGTTGGGATTGGCACCAGGGTTGTAAAAACAGTTGTGACCAAGATCGGGGTTGGCATTGGGGTCAAAGCATAGTTTTGAGCTAGGATAGGAAGGGAGCCATGGTAGGGGTTTGAGTGGCAGTTTTGGTTTAGGCTAGGAATTCAAGTGGATAGTGTGCACTGTCTGAGCCCCGAGGGATACAGCAGTACTGTGCAATGATTCACAGTGCAATGACTGCACTGCCTGGCATGGGCCCTAATCCAGAGATTTTGCTTTGAGGGAAAGTAGAGTATAAGACTTAACAAATCCTGAGAGACTTGTAGAAGTGCAGTCCTTTAGGGAGACAGTCCAATTGCAGCAGTTCACCCACCTCATTTCCTTCATCCTTCTCTCCCCAACCTGGTAGGTAGCTCAGCCACATTCAGTATCAGCCTACCTCCAGCTGCATCCTGCAAAGCACTGTTTCTCACAGCTTTCACAATCTCTCCTCCATCACCCAACATCTATCATTATCCATTCAACAAAGTTTTATTGAACACTTACTATTTGCTAGTAAGTACTTTTCTAGACGCTGAGGATCCAGCAATGATGGAGGCATGCATGTTGTCTGTCCTCGGGGAACTTCAATCTAGGAGAGACAGATAATACAGTACCTTTGTGTGGATGTGTCGGGGTGGTTGTAGATTCTGAAATCAGTTCAGAGGCAAAGACTACAAAATTATTCTTGAACATCCCTTGATGCCTGGTGATGCCATCACCAGGACCTTGGCATTTAGAAGCACAAAAGTCAAGAAATCACATGTATTTCTCTTTGTACTTTGGGTGTGATCCTAGGGCACTAGATGTCAAAATCTGGCCTAGTTTTTCCTACAGTACAGCAGGCTAGATGTTCCCCAGGAATTAACACCACTATTACCACTTCTCTCCCTCATTGTAGAAGCTCTCAACCAATGACTGTTTAGTGGATAAATATGCCAATGCCTTTGCCTCTCAGGTGAGATAACTTTGAGACATGTGTTCTCCACTGTTTCCCAAGATCCCCAGGAGAATTAAGCTCCAGATGCCCATATGGTAACTTTCTTGACAACTTACTCTATTGGCCTCCTCCCTTCTCTTCCCTGTCTACTTCCCCACTCCCTAACTGGAGTTTCCTAGGATCACCTACCAAATAAACTACTTGGAACTGAAGCCTGTCTCAGAGTCTGCTTCTGGGAGAAACCAACCTAAGGATAAAAAATGTTAAGAAATATTTGAGCCCTGGCCAGTGTGGCTCAGTTCATTGGGCTACGTCCCATTCACCGAAAGGTTGCCAGTTCAATTCCTGGTCAGGGCACATGCCCAGGTTGCAGGCTAGATCCCTGGTAGGGGGATTTGCAGGAGGCAGCAGATTGCTGTTAGGCTCTCACATTGATGTTTCTCCCTCTTCCTTCCTCTCTCTCTAAAAAATCAATAATAATTAAATAAAGAGCCCTGGCAGGTTTGGTTCAGCGGTTGGAGCATTGGCCTGCGGACCAGAGAGTCCTGGGTTCGGTTCCCGCTAGGAGCACATACCAAAAAAAATATATATATATATATTTGAAATCTAGATTTCTTTTTTAAAATTTTTAAACATGTTTTTATTGATATTTTAGAGAGAGAGAGAGAGAGAGAGAGAGAGAGAGAGAGAGAGAGAGAGAGAGAAACAATGATGTGAGAAACATCAATCAGCTGCCTCCTGCACGCCCTCTGCGGGGATCAAGCCGACAACCACGGCGTGTGCCTTGACCACGAATCGAACCCGGACCTCTTAGTCCATGGGATGATGCTCAATCTACTGAGCCACACCGGCTGGGCTAGATTTCTTCTTCTTCTTTTTTAATCCTCACTCAAGGACATGCAGAGAGAGAGAGAGAGAGAGAGAGAGAGAGAGAGAGAGAGAGAGAGAGAGAGGTCAATGTGAGAGAGAAACATTGTTCAATTGTCTTTTGTAGGTGCCCCGGTCCAGGCTCGAACCCAAAACCCAGGTATGTACCCTGATCGGGAATTGAACCAGCAACATTTTGGTGCACAGGATGATGCTCAACTAACTGAGCCACTCCAGCCAGGTTAGATTTCTTTTTAGGTTAAAACTTCCCAATTAGAATGTCAACAGAAATAGGTTTGAAGGCTGGATTTAGCCAAAAGACCATCCATTTATTTGGTAGGTGATGTAAATGAAGACTTCATCTGTCTTTCTTATAGCAATCAACCAGGAAAGGAACACATTTACTAAAGAAAAATAGCTAAGAAAGATTTGGATGAGAAAGTTCTAAAGGTAGAGGAGACTCATGCTGCATGGAAATAACTGCTTGAAACACAGAGAATTAGAGAGCAGCTGAGCAATGATAAATGCTGATCCTAGAATGGCAGTTCCGACTCATGGTTCACTGCTGAGAGCCTCTTCCTTTGAATCCAGCCTCAGCAGCCACCACTCCCAGCAGGGTAAGTCACATTGGGAAGTCTCAGAACCAGGCAAGCCCAGCAGCCACCCACACCAAACTTGTTCTGCAGCATGAGTGACAAGCCAGGACCTGCTGGCTACAGGGTCCTCAGAATCAGACTCCCCAGTTCACAGCCTGCCCTGGGGCCACGACACAGCTACTGTTCTATGCAATCTTAGCCCAGCTTGCCTGGCCTCTTGGTGCAAGGAAAGTCCTAAGAGTGTGGGTGTGGGGAGCTGGTAGGGGGAACTGTGAGCCCCCCTCCCTCACCTCTAGACAAGCCACCTTTCCAGGTAGTCATCCAATTCGGCCAACCAAAATGCTGACAGGAGGTACTGTCATCCTGGTGCTGCAGAGAGGAAGACACACCAGGCCCTGGAGGATGGAGGGCTACACCTGGCTGGGATGCCCAGACAGGCCCACAGGTGACAGGCAGCACCTTGTGCCCCAAGCTTTCTCCAAAATTGTTTGCAGAGCCTGTGCTATTTTAGGTTCCTTTGTCATTACTGCAGACAAACTGGACTGGAGGAGTCTGATTAGAAGGGAAAGAACCGGTTTAACAGAGCTGGGGTGTTGGCAATTGCTTCCCTGACTTGGCACCACAGTGCCAGGCAGAAGGGCCTGATGTCAATGCTTCTGAAGCTCAGGACTGAGTTAGGATTGTAGCACCGGCTTCAGAGCAACTTGTCAGACAAAAGAGACAAAGAGGACTTTGAGGTTCAGGAGTTCCCGGCTATAATTCCCATCTCAGGAATAACCATGACAATACCTTATTATAAATGTTCTTTATAGTGTACAATACCTTCATAGACATGATCTCATTTAATCCTTACCACAGTCTTATCAGGCAGGCAGGTATTATTCATCCCACCTTAAATATAAGGAATCTAAGATACACCAAAGTAAGTGACTTGCCTAAGGTCACAATCTTAAGAGAGAGACAATGGCTGAGCCAGAATCGATCACAGCCAGGGGTCTGGAAATCTAGACTTGCACATCTAGAAGTTTTTCTTGGAAGAGAGGAAATCGGGGAGAAAAGAGGAACCTTGGCCTTCTGCTGGTGGCTACCAGGAATGTGGAACTTCACAGATCCTGTTGGTAGTCTGGCATTACAGGACAACACAGCGGACAATCAGGGCAGCTTCATCTCCCCTCTTAGTTAGTGGATGCAAAGGGTTTTTCTGTTTCCCTCATACCGCCCCCTGAGTCAGCTCTCTGGCATTGCCCTGGCATGTCCTGGGCCCCACGCCCAGGCAGTGAGGAGGTGCTGGCAGACTGCCCGGGGAATGCTGCTGTCTTAACTCAAGCCAAGTCCTAGTTAAGACCCCCTTCCCAGAGGCAGCCCAACAATGGCTGCATTGGGAGCTGGGACTTGTAGGCACAGGTGAGTCTCCCTCACCCCTTGGGCTTCTGGCAAAGGTGGCATTGGGCACATGCCTTTACCTAAGGGCCGCAGCCCAGGAGGGGCTGTAGGGACCAAATACATTTGATAGACTAGCTGAGCCAGGGTCCCACCCCAGAGCCCTGCTTGGGTTTCTGGTCACATCCAAATAGCTGGGGAGGGAGTTGCTTTTGGACAGAAAAAAAGAAAAGAGCCAAGACTCCAGCCTGAAGCTACCTCAGCTGTTTCTGGGGCTCTGACTCAGAAGCCGCTTCTCAAGAATGTTGAGCACATGGGCCTCTGAGCCTCTTGTCCAGGCACAGTGGAATGAACAGCTGGGGCATGGGGGATGTTACCCGCCTCTCTTCTCTGAAAATACCTTTTCCAGAGACACCCCACCATGGCACAGATCCAAGGCTCATCCTAGAAGACCCCGCTCACCTCCTCCAGGAAGGAAATCTACCCAGACCACCTCAGCGCCCAGGGATCCATCCCAGCAATGACTGTCTGCAGCAACCCATTTGCACTTATCAAAACGCTACATTTCTTGGGTGTCTACCTATCTGTCTCTACCCCTCTCTCTACAGTCGTCCCTCGCCACTTCCCGCTTCGACTTTCGCGGCTTCACGCTATGCCGGTTTTTTCAAATACTATACAGTCGGCCTCGTTTATCGCGGTTATACAGTTCCAGACTCGACTGCGATAAATGAATTTCCGCGAAGTAGAATTCTTGAAAAAACCGCGATGGAGTGAAGCCGCGAAAGTCGAAGCGCGAAGTGGCGAGGGACGACTGTATCTAAATAAAGGATCGTACTTCGCGGAAATTCATTCATCGCGGTAGAGCCTGGAGCTTATTAACCGCGATAAACGAGGGCCGACTGTATTTTATCTCCCCAACTCTGTTGTAACTTCTTTAGCCTCCTGTTTCTGGGTTTAAAAGGGTGCCTTGAACATAAGCTTCCATAAATATATCAACTGACTGATGATCTGAGAAAAAGGAGCAAAGAAAAGGAGAAGGCAAAGAGAAACATTGAGAACGCCCGCAGTCAGGGAATCTGGGGAATCTGCTTCCTTCCCCAAGCAAAGCTCCCAGACCACTTGGAGAAAGAAGAGCAGAAAAGCTATGTCCAGGTGGCCTGGCACTTCCTTGCCGCCAGCACCCTCCCCAACCCCAGATGCCCTCAGATCTGCCAGGAGCCTCTGGGAATCCTTCCATTACAGGGAGCAGGAGGCTCTGCAGTGATTCATGGGCAAAGTTCTTTTTTCCACCTCTCACCTTTATTTAATTTCTCTAAAACAGGTAGATATCCCATGGGATGATCCCCAGTGAAATGAGACCCAAGGAGAACTAACCCTGGAACAGAAATCATGTCAGCAATTTATCACACAATAGGATAGTTTTTGGTTTAATTGAGTACTTCCTTAGATCAGAAGAGCTGGGAAGACAGAAACAGAGTACCTCTTGTTTGCTGAGCTAGTCCCAGAGTTTAACACACTACATGGCACACAGCAGGTGCTCAGTAGGGTGCTCCCTGTGTTTGTTGATTTGGCTAATTGAGGGGCATCTGAAAACTGCCAGTACACTCCTGCTATCTAGCTGCCATCAGCAACTTTTATTCTGGAGCCAACTCATCCCAGGTCTGGGAATCTGATGATCTATTGGAAGAAACTGAAGCCACGGATACTGATAGGCTGTCTCTGGAGCCTTAGGTTCTAGGATAGATTTGGTGTTGGAAAGGACGCCTTCTAAGGAGTCAGCTGAGTAACCCACAACCCTGTTGGCTCTCTAAAACCGGACCTGCTGCGGCCTCTAGTGGACAAGCAGAATCACTGCCCTTTTGGGGTGGAGGTCCAGCTTCCCCACCACTTTGCCCCAAGGACTCCAGGATCTCCATCCTTGAGCTTGGGGACTAGAGAATACAAGATGGCACCACCAGCAAGAAAATGGACCATATAGAACAATAAACCATTCATCCAACAGACCAATTTATTAAAAAGGACCCATTATGTACAGTACCTAGTACTCTGATGAAAACTATGAGGAGAGGGGAAAGGAAGATACAAGAATAAGATGAGAGCCCTGGCTGGTTTGGCTCTGCGGTTAGAGCATCAGCCCGTGGACCAAAGAGTCGCAGGTTCTATTGTGGCTAAGGGCAGGTACCTGTACCTCGGTTGTGGTTGCAGTTGTCCAAATCGGGGTTGTGTGGGAGGCAACCAATCGATGTGTCTCTCTCACATCCATGTTTCTTTCTCTCTCTCCCCCTCCCTCCTTCCCACTCTATCTGAACATAAATGGAAAAATATCCTCGGGTGAGGATTTAGAAAAAAAAAAAGAATAAGATGCTGGTTCTGCCCTTAAGAAACCTATGGTCTAATTGAGAAGGCAAAACTACATTTTTAAGAAATCAAATAGCAAACCCATCAAGAGCTGAGTTCGGTGGACCAGCAAACCCCCTCTGTGCCTCAGTTTTCTTGTCTGTAAAATGGGGTTTATAAAATTTACCTTGTCACCCTGGCCGGTTTGGCTCAGCGGTTAGAGCGTCGACCTGCGGTCCAGAGGGTCCCGGGTTTGATTCTGGTCAAGGGCAAGTACCTCGGTTGCGGTTTGTCCCCGGCCCCGGTTGGGGTCATGTGGGTGGCAGCCAGTCGATGTGTCTCTCTCATGTCGATGTCTCTCTCTCTCTCTCTTCCTCCCTCTGTCCCTCTCTCTCTATTTGAAGATAAATGCAAAAAAAGAATTTTAAAAAATTTACCTTGTGGAGTTATATGAAGATTAAAGTAAGAAGTGGGGAAAAATATGCCATTATTGTTGTTATTCAAGCAATCTGTCCATCATTTAAATATTTAGAAAGCTCATTTGAAGAAGAGAACAAATTCTCACTAATACCACTATCAGAGTAAGTACTGTTAATCTAACAATGTACATTCTTAAGCATGTTGAGCATGTCTGCAGAAGCAGGGGTATTTTGGGACTAGTAGGAAGTCACAAGACTGACTAGAATTGCAGAAGATCTAGAAAGTTATACATGAGCATTCATACTTAATTCTGAAGGAAACAGCATTTTAGCAAAGATGTGACCTACTAAAAGTGATACTATTTTCTAAGATCTCTGCCTATATGTTCACCTTAGCAGAAGGGCCTTCCCTGACCATCCTATATTAAATAGCACCTCCAGCCCTGGCCGGTTTGGCTCAGCGGTTAGAGCATCCGCCCGCGGACCAATGTCTCTCGGGTTCGATTCTGGTCAAGGGCACGTACCTTGGTTGCGGTTTGGTCCTGGCCCTGGTTGGGGTCGTGTGGGAGACAACCAATCAATGTGTCTCTCTCACATTGATGTTTCTCTCTCTTTCTCTCTTTCTCCCTCCCACTCTATCTGAAGATAAATGGAAAAATATCCTCAGGTGAGGATTTAAAAAATAAAATAAAATAAATAAATAAATAGCACCTCCATCCCCTTTTCCTGTTTTAATTTTTTTCATAGCACTTACCATCAACTCACATATTAAATATTTGTTTGTGCCCTGGCCAGTTTGGCTCAGCGGTTAGAGCGTCGGCCTGCAGGCCAGAGAGTCTCGGGTTCGGTTCTTACTAAGGGCAAGTACCTCGGTTGCGGTTTGTCCCTGGCCCCACTTGGGGTCGTGAGGGTGGCAACCAGTCGATGTGTCTCTCTCGCATTAATGTTTCTCTCTCTCTCTTCCTCCCTCTTTCCTGCTCTATCTGAAGATAAATGCAAAAATGTCCTCGGGTGAGGATAAAAATAATAATAATAATAATAATAATAATAATAATAAATAAATAAATATTTGTTTGTTTATAGCTTGTCCCTCTCAACAGAAGGTAGCTTCCTGAGGGCAGGGACAGCATCTACTTTTGTCCATTGCTCTTCCCCCAGCACTGAGACAGTGCCCTGGAAGGAGTAGGTGTTCAATTAAGAAAGGGGGAGAATCCAGCTGCTGTGGCTCAGTGGTTGAGCGTCAACCCATGCACCAAGAGGTCGCCGGTTCAATTCCTCGTCAGGGCACTTGCCCAGGCTGTGGGCCCGATCCCCAGTCGGGGGCATGCAGGAGGTGACCAATCGATGTTCTCTCTCATCAATGTTTCTCTGTCTCTCTCCCTCTCCCTTCCTCTCTCTCTCTAATATCAATTAAAAAAATTTTTTTTGAGAAATATAAAATGGAGTTGGCAAAGTTAGGAGGGCTACTGAAGTAACTCTGAAGGGTGAGGTAGGCCTAGTCTAGGATGGTGGGAGGGAAATGGAAAAGACAAAATGAATACAGACATTTTTTTTAAACAATTTTTTCTTTATTGATTTTAGAGAGAGAAGAAGGGAGAGGGAGAGAGAGATAGAAACATCAATGAGAGAGAACATTGATTGGCCGCCTCCTGCATGCCCCCCACTGGGGATCGGGCCCACAACCTGGGCATGTGCCCTGACCAGGAATTGAACCGGCAACCTCCTCATGCATGGGTCAACGCTCAACCACTGAGCCACACCAGCCGGGCTGAATACAGACATTTAAAGGAGAAAATATAGTGGTGTTGGTTCCTAATGATATACAAAATGACAATAATAACCACTACCATTTACTTAAAAAAAATTTTTTTTCTTTATTGATTTTAGAGAGAGAGGAAAGGAGAAGGAGAGAGAGAGAGAGAAACATCGATGAGAGAGAACATCAATTGGCCTCCTCCTGCATGCCCCCCACTGGGGATTTGGCCCACAACCTGGGCATGTGCCTTGATCGGGAATCAAGCTGGCGACCTCTTGGTGTGTGGGTCTATGCTAAACTGCTGAGCCATACCAGCTGGGCACCACTACCATTTATTTAGCATCAGTCATTGAGCCACTCACCTATAAATATTATCATTAAATTATTATAATAGCCCTATAGTGAAAGTTAAGACCTCTTTATTTTACCATTGAAGAACAAGAAGCTTAGGGAGAAGGGTGATGTCTGAGGGAGGGGGGAGAGGAGAAACATCTCTAACAAAAATTAATTAATTAATAATAATAATAATAAAAAGTACTTTGTAGTGTTAAAAAGAAGAAGCAGCAGCAGCAGCAGCAGCAGCAGCTTAGGGAGTTGAAGTAACTTGCCCAAGGTCACACAACTAGTAAGTGGCAGAATTCAAACCTGGCTCTGTCCCCTAAGTGAGATAAGGGATGAGTCAAACTTGACTCCAAGATTCTGAACCTATGGCATTGGCAGGATAATCATGTCACTGTCAGAGCCAAAGGAACTGGAAAAGAAAGCTAGTCAAAAGTAAGCTTGGGGAATAATTATAATAATTAATATTTATTGAGCCCTTACGGTTTTACTCTTCTTACATACTAGTAATTTGCTTTTCATAAAACTCTGTGAGCCCTGGCCTGTGTAGCTCAGTTAGTTGGGAGTCATCCCATGTACTGAAAGATTGCTGGTTCGATTCCCAGTCAGGGTACATATCTGGATTTCGGGGTTTATCCCTGGTGGGGGCATGCAGGAAGCAACTGATCAATGTTTCACTCTCACATCAATGTTTCTCTCTCTCTCTCCCCCTCTACCTTCTTCTTTCTCTCCCTCTAAAAATTAATTTAAAAAAATATATTTTTTAAAATATTTTTTTCTTATTGATTTTAGAAAGAAAGGAAAGGAGAGAGAGAGAGAGATAGAAACATTGATGAGAGAGAACATCGATTGCCTGCCTCCTGCATGCCCCCCACTGGGGATTGGGCTCACAACTTGGGCATGTGCCCTGACCGGGAATTGAACCGGCAACCTCTTGGTGCATGGGTTGATGCTCAATCAGTGAGCCACACTGGCCGGGCATATAAAAAAATATTTTTTTATAAAACAACCTATGAAAGCCCTGGACAGTTTGGCTCAGCTGTTAGAGCATCGGTCTGTGGACCAAAGAGTTGTGGGTTCGATTCTGGTCAGGTGCACATACCTCAGTTGCAGTTCAGTACCCGGCCCTGGTCAAGGTTGTGTGGAAGGCAACCAGTGGAAGTGTCTCTCTCACGTCAATGTTTCTCTCTCTCTCCTTCCCACTCTATCTGAACAAAAAATGGGAAAATGTCCTCTGGTAAGAATAAAAAAAAAATTTTTTTAATTAAAAAAAACCAAAAAACAGCCTGTGAGATGATTACTATCATTATCCCTATTTTGCAGATGAGAAAACCGAGGCACAGAGAAGTTGTAAAACTTGCAGGCTCCTATAGTTTGTAAGAGGCAGAGCCAGGATTTGGCTTCAGTGTTCTTTTTTTTTTTTTTTTATCCTCACTGGAGGACATTTTTGCATTTATCTTCAGATAGAATGGGAGGGAGAAAGGGAGGAAGACAGAGATAGAAACATGGATGTGAGAGAGACACATCAAGTGGCTGCCACCCACAGGACCCCAACTGGGGCTGGGGACAAACTGCAACCGAGGTACGTGCCCTTAGAGGGAACCGAACCCGGGTCTCTCTGGTCCGCGGGCCGACTCTCTAACCGCTGAGCCAAACCAGCCAGGGTGAATTCAGTGTTCTTAACCACCATGTTATGCTGCTTCTCAATTGGATGCATTTGGATTTGGATCATGTTGAATTTGAGGGGACAAGACATTCAAGTGGGAATAGAGTTGTCCCTTGTTTATCACGGTTAATCCATTCCAGACTCTAGCGGTTGCACCTGGCGTTGAAGGATTCCTGGGGTGCTCGAATACATAGGCCTACAGTCCACACGTACAGTAATTTTAATTTTAATTGTAATACAGGGGTGTATAATTGATTCAGACAACCGAGTGCGCGTCGCATCATTTTCACTGTCTCGATCAACTTTTTAATGAATATATTTGAAAAAACCACGATAGAGTGAAGCCGTGAAAGTTGAAGCGCGAAGTGGCGAGGGACGACTGTATCTGGTATGTAATTGAACCAGGACCTCTCAGTCCAGGGGATGGCGTTCAATCCACTGAGCCACACTGACCGGGCGGGCTAGGTAATATCGCTAGGTAATATCTTTAGTTCAGGTCTGGGATCTAAGAGTCTCTGAACCTGATCTGGCAGCCAGAGAGTTGGGCATTGGTCCTTCCTGAGGTCCATCTCTGCTTGGCCTATAAGCCTACCCACAGCCAGAAACTATTTACACCTAGATGGTCCCTAGCTTTATGTCCTGTTTGTCCCCTCTCTATACTCTCCCCTACCAGTCTCCTCACCATCCAGTTTTCCAAACACCTGCCAAGTCTTCAGTATTTCAGGGCCTGATTCACACTCTTTTCCACCAGCAATGCCTTACCTTACTTCTACCTCCATCTGCCAACATCCTTCCCCTCCTTCCATCTCCTCCATGAAGTCTTTTCTGATTGTTCCAACTTATCTGATTGTTCTCCCTTTAAAATTCCCATAGTAGCCCTGGCTGGTGTGGCTCAGTTGGTTGATAATTGTCCCATGCACCCAGAGATCACCAGTTTGATTCCCAGTCATGGCACATGCCCGGGTTTCCAGTGGATCCCCAGTAGGGGGCGTGAGGGAAGGGAACGATAGATGTATCTCTCTCTCCCTCTCCCTCTCTCCCAAATCTATAAAAACATATATATATATATATTTTTTTATCCTCATCCGAGGACATTTTTCCATTTTTTGTTCAGATAGAGTGGGAGGGAGAGAGAGGTAGAGAGAGAGAGAAACATTGACGTGAAAGGTACACATCGAGTGGCTGCCTCCCGCACGACCCAACCAGGGCCGGGGACAAACTGCAACCGAGGTATGTGCCCTTAGCGGGAACCGAACCCAAGTCTCTCTGGACTGCAGGCCGACGCTCTAACTGCTGAGCCAAATCGGCCAGGGCTAAAACCATATTTTTTAAAAAACTTAAAATTCCCATAGTACTTTGCTTTTACCTTCCATAAATTTATTGAGTACCGCGGAGGAGGAAGAAGCTTTCCTCTACCCTCAAGGTTTTTCCTGCTGATCTAGTAATTAAATTTTTAAAAAGACATGAACAAGAGAAAATGACCAAATTTAATTACATATGTACATTTGGGAACCCCACATACATGAGTCAGAGACCCCACCCATATACAGGGACAGGAAGTTAAAATGAGGGCTAAGGATGAGGTCAGGTGCCTGGGGCTTCAAAGCGTCACTGCAAGAGACAGATGTTCAGATGTTCAGTAATTAGAAGTTTGCCTTACCCTCTAGATATATCAAAAAAGGTTATCTCTGATAATCTCTTCATATGGGCAAGGCCCCTAATTCAAATTCTTCTAGGTAGTTAAGGGGTAGAGGCAGGAGTTTCTCTTGAACCTGCAGGGTCTCAGTTGCCTTTAGCTCAGAATAATCCACATACCACAGAGGTACATCTTGGGTTGACTCATTCTGAACCCCTACAGTACCTGCTACATACCCCAAACACTTTAGTCACTGAGAATACCAGCATGAACATAAACAGATACAGACCCTATTCTCATAAGCAATGCTTTGAGGATGTGGTGAATGGAACTTTCAGGACTGTTGTAAGGATTTGATCTGGTCAAGATGCCAGGGAGAGCTACTCTGAGAAAGTGACATCTAAGCAGAGAACTGGAGGACAGGCAGAGGGAAGGGAAGTATGATTCAAGCAGCCATTTGTACAAAGATCCAGAGGTTGTCTATGCTACTAATACTTTGTTTGTACCATTGTTTTATTTTCAGGCTTATCTTCTTGCTCCCAGTGAGTAAAACTCCTTTAAGACAGGGCTTATTTCTGGCCTATCGTTCTCTTCCCTATAGGAGTTAGGACTGAAGGTTACCCAGAAAAGGAAGATAATTGTCTAAAGGGACTGAGGGGACGTTGGCTGTTTCTGCAGGAACTCCTCAGCATACCAACCCCAGGGACTCTGGAGCTCCGAAAATCATCTTGAGCCCATCTTCACTACCCTCCTTGTGATAGCCAAGGAATAGCACCTTTTCCTGCTCTAGGCTGAGATTTATGTCTGTCCTTGATAAAGGTATCTTCTGGCATTGAGCTGGGGTTTCAGGTCTCGTGCCTTAGTGAGCATAGAGGCAGCCTGCCCTTGTGGACTCCCTGTGACCTATAGGGTTTGCAAGGAGCACTAGGGTGGTTGTGCAAGGACAATGGGGCTTACTGGGGCCTCTCCGTCCTGTTCTCCTACTGCTTCCCGCCTTGCCCACTCTGCTCCTGTCACACCAGCCTTCTTTCCACCCCTTAAATATACTGTGACTATTTTCATCTCAAGCCTTTGCTGCTGTTCCTTCCACCAGGAATGCTTTTGTCCCAGATCTTCAAATGACTACCTCCTTATCATCAATTAGATCTCCCTTAGAAGTCACTTTCTGAGAGCAGCCTGTTTGAGAACTTCAGTTAAAGAAATTGTCTGTTCCCACCCCCTCCCTCATTCTCTATCCCATTGTTTTATTTTATTTTCTGTGTAGAATTTACTCCAGTCTAAAATGACCTCTTTCTAAGTCCATTGCCTGCCTACAACAATGTAAGTTCTGAGGGCTGTTTTGTTGGATTGTTGTCTTCTGTTTCCCAAGTGACTGAAACAAAGGAGGTGCTCAATAAAATGAATGAATGAATGAATGAATGAATGAATGAATGAATGAATGAATGAATGAATGACCGACCTCTGAGTGAGTGCCTGGATTCAGGACTGGGACTAGATTAGGATAAATCCACACTGGGTTTAAGATTCCAGTCTAGAGTTTATTGGTCGTAGGAGCACATCTGAGTTGAACCCCCAAGCTATTTACTACTCCCCCTATCTCTTTATATTTACTTCCTGTCAGTCAATCCCAGCTCTACCACACATTAGCTACTTGCTCTTAGGCAAGGCACTTCACCTTTCTAAACTTGTTTCCTCTTCTGTAAAATGGGGCTGTCTTCTACACTCACAGGGTGGTGGTGAGGGTTAAATAGAATAATAGCTTATGTAAAGTGCTTGCCTGTGTCTGGAATGTAGCAAGCTCTCCCTAAACTTCAGCTACAATTGCGGTTTTAATTATCTTCACCACACCTCTCTGTCATTCACATTCTTGCTTTCCCTTTGCTCCCTAGCAGCACGCTGTGCGCCTCAGGTCTGCCCACCAGGGGGCCACACACACTGCTCTTTCTGCCCTGGTCTTTCCTGCTTGTGCAGGCAGCCAGCCCCTCACCTCAGTACCTCCCCTTTTCCTCTGATGACAGCTGTCACCTCTCCACCAGTGCTTCCTCTTCATCTCAAACATCCTGGCCTCTTGCCCCCAATTCTTCATTCATTCCACAAATATTTACTGAGCACATACTGCATGCCAGGTTTCATGCTAGGTGTTGAGGATACAAAAAGAAAGTTCAGGTACCCTCTGCCTTTAAGGAGTGCACAATCTAAAGGGGCTTGGTGGAGAGGTTCAGAGGCAGAGGGAACCCTGACCTGGACTTGAGGATGGGAAGGCTGGAATCAGACTGCTTTTTGGAACCAGCCCTCTAGCTGGAAAATGGAAGGAAGTTCCTCACATTACATACTCCTACAAATCACCTGAGATTCTGAAAATGTAAGTTCCATGAGAGACTAATCTTTTCAAACAAACTAATCAATTCAAACACCTCAGTTCCTCACACCATATGCTTCAGCTCTCTACCCCAAGTATCCTCAGCCTCTCACCCCAAATTCTCATCCCTTATGCCCAACCCTTCAGGAGCTCACCCCTTCACCTTAATATCTCAGCTCCTCTTTTAAGAAATACTTCAGTGCCCAGCCGGTGTGGCTCAGTAGTTGAGCGTTGACCCATGCACCAAGAGGTCGCTGGTTCGATTCCTGGTCCGGGCGCATGCCCAGGTTGTGGACCCGATCCCCAGTGGGGGGCGTGCGGGAGGCGGCCAATCGATGTTCTCTCTCATTAATGTTTCTATCTCTCTCTCCCTTCCTCTCTCTAAAAGCAATAAAGAAAAAAAAATTTTTTAAAAAGAAGAAATACTTCAGTCATTGATTTCATCTGTGGTTCTTAATCCTTTTTTTCCGGCTTATAGACACAGGACGGGTCGGACAACATGGCTCCATTGGGAGTAGTTCTCACTGGGGATGGGGTGTATCATCTTCTATGCACATGGTTGTGATTTGATGTGCTTTCCAGGGGAGAGAGGGGCATCCCTCACCCCCTCCTAAGTTTGGGAATTGCTTATTTAAATGTTTTCATTTGCCTTTCCTTCTCTTTTCCATCCCCACTATAACATTTTCTCACTAGTTTCAAATGCCTCACCACAAATAATTTTCTCAGAGTCTTTGGAGAGAGGCCATGACCTCATCACCCCTAATTCTCCAAAATTAGTCATAGAATCTTAGAGTTGGAGGGGACTACACTGGTCCAATGAGTTTCAAACTTCTCTCAGGGACTTTTTTCTAGCCAGGGACTCTTTCCTCCAATAAAATATTATGTGGTGTGTGTGTGTGTGTGTGTGTGTGTGTGTGTATGTTGAGCAGCTGCTGGGACATGTGGACTATGGATTGAAAACTCTTCATGGGCACAAGACAATTCTCTTCAAATTTATTTTCCAACATCCCTTAACAAGCAGGTAACTATTCCTTGTTTCCAAGAGTGTCAGCCCCTTTGCATTTAAATACTTCACTTTCAACTTGTTCATTTTCCTCAGGTCTGAAGAATAAGTACCTTTATACTCTAAAAATTGCATTCTAAAATTAGGGAGGGAAGCTTCTCTCATTCAGGGGCAGTCCCATGGTGTAATTTTCAGAGCCATCAAAGAGAAAGATCAACAGAATGACGGAGGGTCCTACCCAGTGGGGCCCTCTGGTGATTATCAGGGCATCTATTTCCTGTGTAATTCCCAGTTCCGGGCTCTGTGGGTACGGACAGAGTACTGGTGCTGCCCAGGGGACAGGCTGCAACCGGAACAGTGCAGCTCCCGGACCCCATGAGGTTGCCATAGATACTGATGCGCAGGGAGCTAGTGAACTCGTTATTATTTAAATGTATCTTCCCTCTAATTGCTGTGGGGTAGCTGGAGGTTGTGTGGGTGCTACAGCAATGGGGACCAAGGAGGGTATGTGTTTGTGTGCACACAAAGGTGTCTATAAATCCCAAATTGTTGCTGCAGCCACATCAGCGTCTGAGATGTTGAGAGAGGTAGTGAGGGAGGGAGGAAGAAGTGAGGTAGACCTAGAAAGAAAAAAGGAGAGAATGGTTTGAGTTTCCTTCTAACTGTGGAAATTCTAACTTTCCACTTTTTTTGGATGTTTCACAAAGGGGCAGTGCCAAGCACATAGTAGGCAGTTGATAAATTTTGGTGAAAGGAGGCCGGCTCCACTTACTCACTATTGTGAGGCATCCCTGAGGCTTCACCCCAATATTTTTCTTATCATTCTTCCTTTTGCCCAGAAACTCAATGTAAAGTGCTTTATGTAGTTACCCTGAAACACCTAGCATAGTGCCCTCACTTTAAGCTGGGAAGATATCCCCTTCACAGTGGGCGCATGAGAAAGGTCAGGGATGTAGTCCTGTTTTACAGTCTCCCCTGGGATACCCTAGGGGGCTCCTGAGTCTGTGTTTGTGCTTGTTCTGACCTCTCTGTCTTCTCACTACACCTTATGATCATGACTATAAAGTTTCAGCATCTGGGGGTCAGGAACCAAGTCGCCTTGAGTGCTTGGGGAAAGCATATGGATGATTAACTAATATGCAGCCTCTATTTCTGGACTGCAGGTTAGCTGTCACTCTGCCTTTGAGGTAAATGACAGAAACTCAAGACTTACTGTCATTCCCATGTATACAAGCTCACTGCCCCATGCTGGGACTTGGAGCCAGGCTCTCACCCCGGTTTGAGATAGGAAGTGGCCTTACTCCTCAGCACCTTACTTCCTGTTGCCCTGGGGAGGGGTGGGGCATGGTGTTCTGTCACCTCAACCCTTTCCTCCTTGGCCCTTTCTGCCCTCCTCCCAGACAATCTGTTAATGTTTTCCTCTCTTATTCTCTTAATCATCCCCCACTGGGCAGTCCCAGTGCTAGCTCCCAAGGCTGTTGGATAAGCATAGGAGGGGAGCCCTCCCTGGAAGTTCTGCTCCACCTACCCCCTCAGGGAGGTGGCCTGCGAGGCTGGGAGGACTCTCAACCTCTCAGCTGCCTTCTCCAGGCAAGCCAGCCTGCTGACAATGGAGGCCTGACTCCCAGTGGGCATCCTGCTGTAATCAAGACTGAGCTGCAGCAGTTGGCTGAGCTCCGCCTGCCCATTTGGGGCTGGTCCCTGACTTGGAATATAGAGGTCCAGGCAGGTCAGGAACCTGCCCAGCCAGTTTCTCCTCTACCTTGACAGTTATTTGCCTGGGTCCTACCATCTTCTGACAGTGGGGACTGAGGAAGGGATGGTAACTGCCTCTACCAGGGCCCCAAGGAGTTCATTCCACAAATATTTACTAAGGGTCTGGGGCTGAGTGTACATACACTGGTGAACAAAGGAGGCAGAGACCTATCCTATTGGAGCCTACAATTTAGTGGGGAGGCAAATATTATACAAATAATTACAGCTAACGCTGTCCTAATTAGGAGCCTGGTACTATTCTAAGTGCTTTGTGTGACTTAGTCCATTTAATACTCACAACCCCGTGAGGTAGATACTATTATTCTTCCCAGTTTTCAGATAATGTACCTGAAGTTTGGAAAGATTAAGTGACTTTCCCAACATCACAGAGCTGCTCAGTGAGTTGCCCAGAAGTCAAAGCCAGGCAATCTGACCCGAGTTCACTCTTTAGACAACCTTGCTCTAGCTCTGCTGCCTCTCATACCAGTAAACATATCATTACAAAACGTGATGAGTGCCATAAAATGAAAATACAGGGTGTCCTGCAAGAAAATGGGGCATTTTCTCCTTCCTCCACTTGCTCTTCCAGCCCACACAGCACATAACCTTTTTTAATAGTTTCCATTTCATCCCTTTCATTACGGGCCTGAGAAAGAACGTCTCTCATCTTTCAGATTGGCATGTAGTAAGGCAGAGTTCCACCTGCATCCTTGGCCCCGGCCTGGTCTCCCTGAACAAACTGTGCCTGAAGGGTTTTATCTAATAATGGCCCCAGTGCTTACTTACACAAGTCTAGACTGTCAGCTTCCCGAGGGAAGGCTGCTGAGAACTGGCTCTGCACAAGCTCGGGGCGCTTCCCGAGTGTGCAGTCTGACACCGGCTTTTTGACCTTGGCCTTCTCCCACACCGTTGCGAACTGGGCTGGGGGCTCAGGATCCGTGTGTGGGGCCCCGCTAGAGAACTCGGTGGTCCCGATCTCTACACACTCCCAACACACACACATATTCGCACGCACATTCCGAGCCCTTGCAGGGTCCGCCCAGGGGTGAGCCCATAGATCGCAAACCTTTCGGTCCCCTCCCGGTGACCGGGCGCTGGGAACCCCTCCTCTCCGCTCCCCTGCGCGCCTGGCCCAAGACGGGCGGCTCCCGGGGCGGGGCGGGGCCGGCGGCCGGAGGCCCCTCCCCGGAGGCGGTCCGGGGCCGGGCGGGGGGCTGGCGGGGCTGGGGGCGGGGCGGGCGGGCGGGCGCGGGGGTGTCACTCCCTCCTTCGCTCTCCCCGGTAAAGTCTCGCGGTGCTGCCGGGCTCAGCCCCGTCTCCTCCTCTTGCTCCCTCGGCCGGGCGGCGGTGACTGTGCACCGACGTCGGCGCGGGCTGCACCGCCGCGTCCGCCCGCCCGCCAGCATGGCCACCACCGCCACCTGCACCCGCTTCACCGACGACTACCAGCTCTTTGAGGAGCTCGGCAAGTACGGCCACCCGCCGCCCGCCGCGGCCCCCAACCCTGCCCCCGCCGCCCGGGCGCTATGCGGCTCCTCGCCCCGCCCCCCTGGCCCTGCACCGGTCGCTGCAGCGCCCCCTCGGCCCGCCCCACCCCCAGCCTTTCCCGCCCGCCGCCTCCCGGGCCCCCTCGCCTCCAGCTCCCCGTCCCGCAGCCCCCTCCGCTCCCTGCAGCAGCTGCCCGGGCTGCTGCACCCCGCGCTGCCGCGGAGACTGCAGCCCCCGGACCGCTCCTGGGCGCCCTCCAGCCCCGCCCCTCCCTCACCCTTTAGGCGCCCCTCGTCCCGACCCCACCAGCTCACCGTCCCCTCCCCACCCTGTGCAGGAGCTCACACAGCACCCTGTCCTTGTCCCACGCGCCTGACACTCAGGACCCTCCTGGCCCTGCAGCTCCAACCCCGCTGCGGTGCCCTGGTGTGGGGGGATGTTTGGTGCCCGGCCCCGCCCCCCGCTAGAGCCGCTTTCAGGATCCCAGCCCGGCTGCTGGGCTGTGCTGCAGTACCCCCATCCCCTCCCCCCATCCCTGCAGTGGTCCCGGGAGCCGCGCGCCGCAGCCGCAGCATCCCCCTCCCCTCCGCACCGAGCTGGCCGCCGCAGCAGCCCCGTCCCCCCACCCCCACCCGCGGCGCCGAGCTCGGCCACTGCAGCCCCCGCCCTGCCCGCCCCCCTAGACGTTTCCAGAGCTGGAGAGTGCTAGTTCTCATTTGGGAGGGGGAGAATAGAGGAAAATTTCATGGGGAAGGGGAGCTATTGGTGTCTGAGACCCACAACCGGATCCCCTCTTCCCGTGCTGTCAGTTGAGCCGGGATGCAGCGGGATGAAGTGGGCTGAAGACGGTTGTGGGAGATTTGAGCCTCACTTTCCTCATCTTTCCCCATGGTTGAGGGAGATTTCTCTCTCAGGGGATTATATCTTCTTTCTAATTTCTCCTTCCCCTACCTTCAACCATTCCTGCTGAGAGAAGGGCAGGGTCTCTGTTCCCTTCTCTGGTTCTCTTGGCCAGACTGCAGGGCTGTCTTGTGATGCAGCAGGTGTGTGTTTTAAGCATCGCCCACCAGCTCCTGATGTACAGCCTGAGGTTGGGGCTGTTGTTTTGCCCGGGGACTAGATGTGGGAGTCGGAGTGGAGTGATCCTCCACACACATCTGTTCAGTGTCATGCAGTGGCCACATCCTTTGCCCCATGTTAGATAGTGATGGTCACTGTGCTGGAGTGTGTGTGATTTTGACTAAAGGTTGATGGGAGCATCCCTGTCCTCAGACCTGAAGCATGTCTGTGTCACTCTGCTGTGCTCGGTGTCCCAGTTCTTTCCCCCTTCTCCCTCCAGGGGTGCTTTCTCTGTGGTCCGCAGGTGTGTGAAGAAAACCTCCACGCAGGAGTATGCAGCAAAAATCATCAATACCAAGAAGTTGTCTGCCCGGGGTGAGTGTTCCCCAGCTTGGCCTCTCCCTGGGGTGCATCCAAGGGTTATGGCTTCTTCTGAAGATGCTCTAGGAGTTGTGCATTGTGCATTTTAACACTTGGAGAAGAGTTGAGATTTCAGGGTGGGTGGACTTTGAAGCCAGGAAAGGAGATACATGGGAAACCAGAAGTACTCAGGTAGGAAAGAGTGAAGACGATGTAAGAGATGTAGGTAGCTACGGGGAGGAGCAGTCCCTGAAGGCTCAAGGGCGCTTGGTTTTTACGGAGAGGGAGGATATTGGGAATGGTGGGTGGCCTGGAATAGAGAGCTCTTAATTTGGGGCATTTGGAGTTTCTATGTTTGGGGCAGTGGTAGCCACTCCAGGCCTGTCCTGGTCTCTGTACCCCAGTGGTTGACTTAGGTTGCAAATGCAGTAAGTGAACAGCTCTGACAAATGCAGCCTCCCCCTGCCCACCAGGCGGTGGAACAGACTCCCAAGGGAAGGGAATCTGTAAACATCAGAGGAGGCTGCTACTGGCGAGGGCTTCTGGGAACAAATCCTGCCAGATGAACTTGATTGCTTTTTTTATCAAATTACAAAGTTGGTGGTGCAGCAGCAGATGCAGTCTGTCCTGGGTGGAGGGTGATGCCTCATGGTCTGGAATTCTCAATGGTCTGGTCTGGGTGGGAGCAGTATTGCCTCAGGGTCTGAGGATTATGAAGGGCCAGGCCTTGGAGCCTGACTTGTGAGAGCCTCCTTAGTACTTGAGAGTACCTGAAGCCAGGAGGGTCAGGCCCTGTCTTTCACACCTTGAACCTACACTCCCTGAACCTTGTATTGGGTGCTTGCCAGACTCACCTCATCTGATAGGTATAGACTCAGCAATGCGTGAAGTGCTCTGTGAACAGGTCTGGTGAGTACAGAGGTATGTGGATGGGTTGGGTCATCAAGGGCTGCAGGGTGCAGCAGGGGGACAGATTTTATAGGATTCAGAGAAGGGAATTAGGGCTGGGCAATAGGATGCCATAAATACATTAGGAGCCAGGACAGATGCCTGTGGGAAGACAGGGGAAGACTAGGCTATAGCTAGTAATGACCCAGGCATCTCTGGGGTAAGAGATATAATAGACGTCCCCAAGCATTGGAGAAACTATAAAATTCCACAGAGATGACAGTGGTTTTCTGTCATGTTGACAGTTGTTCTGGGACCTATTTAGCAGGGTGTCTGCCTCCTGGCTGGGAGGGCCTTTCTCCATCCCCACAAGCAGAGCTTGTCTTGTTCTTCCTCTACATTGGCTATAAAGTTGACTTATTTGTTTGTTTTCTTTCTCTCTGGGTACCTTGAATTGGAAGCAATGGTTACCATAGAGATATGTGGGCAGTCAGATGCACTCCTCCCCTGAGGTGTGGGGCGGGGGTGCAACTCGGTGGGCTGGGCTCTTTGGCAGACATCCTCTGGCCAAGGATGCAGGGTGCAGGCAGAGATGACAGTCTGAGAGTGCTTACCTTCCTGTGTCCATACAGGTGCATCAGAAATGGGGCTGGTGTCTCCAGTTAATCATGTAGTGCTTTGCTTTTCCTCATCTCACCAATGTCCTCTGACCCAGGGTGAGGGACAGAAAGATAACTGGGAGTCCAACTCTGGGGTGTGGGGATAGCTGGTGAGGTGACTTTGTGGAGCTGCCTGCCTACCCACCCGAACTTCTCTGACCTATGTAATCATGTCTTTTTCCCATCCTCACCTCCTCTCAACCTTGTCTTGTCTTTCCCAACTGATAATCATTCTTACCCTGCCCAAACTGGGTGAGGTTTGATTTCTCTTTGATTTTTTTTTCCTTAAGAAGAAAATTCTTGTGTAAGATCATATGCTTTAGACAGCAACTCCCCCTCTCTTGAGATGGTTATGCCAAGACTGGGGCTCTGTTGTATGGTTTGTGTGCCAGGTTAACTTTGGGACAGAGGCCTACTCCTGGCTGATAGGCACAGATGCCAACAAAAGGGGTCAGGAATATGTAAGTGCCAATACTGTTTGGAGGTGGGAGAGTGGGAGGGTGTTGTCTTGGAGATGGAGGGAGCAAGCCAGGGGCTGTGCTGTAGGTGTGGGCGTAGGGGATGTGAGCTCCTGGAGAGGGTTGGGCTAGGGGGCCCACTAGGCTGGTGCCCGTGGGGTTAGGGAGTGAAGGCCGTGGCTTCCTGCAGCCTCTCAGTTTACGCTGTATATTTTATAAAGGTGCAGCAGCTGGGGCTGGGTTTCATTCGTCCCTGTCTGTCTGTCTAGGGCTCCGCAGGTGTTGGATTTCTGTGTTTGGGAATGTGGTGGGTCCACCAGGGTCATCCTTAAGGGTCTGAAGGGTCTTGCTATGTTTCTGAGTCTCCCTGCCTGTTTTCTTTCTTGTTTGTGATTCCCTGTGCTGCAAACTGAAAGGAAAGAAAGAGGGTATTGAGCTGCTTCTCCTTGGCATTCATGATGAGGTGGCCCAGCAGGCACAGGGAGCAATCACCTGGTCTTCTGAGGGGTGGGATCTGGATGGAATCCTTCTTTTACTCTGTGTTTTTTGTCACTGCAGCCTCAGGCCCACATTGGTGGCTGGGTTGCAAGGTAGGGAGTTCGTGTGGCTATGCATTGAACACTGTCTTTGACTGTGGGCCTGTCTACCTAAAGTCACTGAAAGTCACTCCATTTGCTTTGGAATAGCAATAGGTGTGGAGTTAGGGCTCTTAAGGGAACCCATAGTTCCAAGCTGAGCTCTCTGCTAGGCTGAAGGAGGCATTTAAAATAGGCTTGGATGCAGGAGCTAGTGGGCCAGGTGATGGAAATGATAAGTCGTTATTTTAAGATTTAAGAGCACCCCCCCCTCAAGAAGCCTGAGCCCTTATGTCTTTTTTTATTTTTAAATCTTCATATTTTCTTCTTATCTTTATTCATATGCATATAGATTTTCACCTCGTGGTGCATAACATTTTATATCCTGCTCTCTTGCCTACATCCAAAACATTGCCCCATATTGCTACATTGAAGGGCAAATGGTCCTTTCTTTCTTCTACATAGTTGAGGATTTATTCCTGGGACAATTAGCATCATAAGAAACCTCTGTATTTGGACCATTTATCTGCATTCCAGTTGCTTTTACTATGATGGATATTTGGCCTTACTAAGAGATGCTACCAGGAGCAATATTTGAAATCTGTAACAGCACTTGCTATATTTATTTCTTTAGTCTGTATACCCTATGTGAAGAAATTTCTATTGAAGCTCAACGTAAACAAAAGCTTTCCTCTTCCTGAGGACCTGGGAGGTAAGGGTAGGAACCATATCCGATTTTTTACTTCTGTGTGGGCAGGGCCTTGCAAAGTACCTGATACAGAGCATCTACATATTGAATGAATAGATTAGGAAGACTACATAACCCATCATGGTTGCCTTTTGGCTTTGGCTCTCAGGAACCTCTTAGCCAAGTTGCTGTAACCCGTAGACCCTGGTACTGGCTCAGATTCCCCTTTCTGCTCCATGGAGCCAGCCTGTAGGCCTGACATAGCTGTTGGGAGAGGACAGATGAGGTTAAAGACCTGTGCTTGGGCCCAGCCGGTGTGGCTCAGTGGTTGAGCATCGACCCATGCACCAAGAGGTCGCCAATTTGATTCCCGGTCAGGGCACATGCCCAGGCTGTGGGCCTAATCTCCAGTGGGGGCCATGCAGGAGGCGGCCAATCGATGTTCTTTCTCATCGATGTTTCTATCTCTCTCTCTCTCTCTCTCTCTCTCGTCTTCTCCCTTCCTCTCTCTCTCTAACATCAATAAAAAAAAAAAAGACCTGTGCTTGGGGCATAATGCATGTGGAGATGTAAGAAAACAGTGTAGCCGATGATTCCGTCATTAATGGCCTTCTAGGGCAATGTTGGAACTTCTCAAAGCAGTGATTTTCAATTTTAGTGTGTATAAGAATCACTTCGAGTACTGGTTAAAATGCAGATTCCTGGGCTCTATCCACAGAGATTCTGCTTCTGGGGGTCTGGGGTGGGGTTCTAGAATCTACGTGCAGGTGGTCCCTGAGCCATGCTTTAGAAATGCCATCTAAAATCAGCAACAGCAGTGACAATTGCTCTTGCCATGCTTTCTGAGATTTACCAGACACACGTTAACCCAGCCTTCTCCAGGTAGCATCTCTGCCGGTATGTGGCCTTCTGTGCATATGGGCTGTTCTGTGATTTGGGGCCTCCTTCTGAGCTCCCAGATTGGGGTGTCAGTCCGTGTTCAAGGCTGTAGCAAGCTGAGTGGCTGGGGTTGTGGTATGTTGGCCACCAGAAGGGCAAAGGCTGTCCCTTTCTGGGTCCAGCTGGCCCTGGGGACTGAAATAGGATCCCCCTGGGTGGTGCCAACTGAGAGTCCCCACCCCCTTAGTGTTGGCCTGAGTAGCCCCCATGACATTTGTGTCCCCTGTGGTATCTCCAAGTGAGACTTTCCTGTTAAGGATCTGGGTGAAGTGAGGGGAGGGTGAAGCAGCAATGAGGGAGGGGGAGCAGGAAGAGAAATCTATGCAGCACTAGGACACTGGGGTTCTGGAACTTGAGGAAGCATTTAAGGAGGTTGTACACAAAACCATACTTTCCTCCTAAGGATAAAGCAGGCCATTTTTTGTTGACAGAGAAATGGACATCCTGTAAGTGACTGAGCTCCTCTGACTCTTCCTCCCAAGTGGATTAGGAAGCAGCCTGGAGGTCCCTTCTCCGTGCCAAGGCTTATGCTGGGCCAGTTTCATGCAATCATGCTGTGAGCTATGTGACTTATCTCGTACAACACTGGCCCGTCACCCTGCCCTCCCATCCACCTTCCCAGAGTGACTTTGAGTGCTGCCATCATGGGGTGGGGATGGAGGTTTGAAGGTGGTCCCATCCCATAGGAAAGGCCCCTGCTTTCTTCCAGCTGCTTGCTCTGGTCCCTTGTCAGAAGCTGTGCTCCAAGCTTCGAGGTTGTGCTGAAACCCTAGAAGTGAGCGGCTGACCCCATTCTCTGCCCTGGCTGGAGACAGGGAAGGAGAGGAGTGGGTGTGACGGGCTCCTGCCCCCATCCCTTTGCTTGCTACTCTCTGGACAGCCTTGGCAGGCCGACAAGGGCCTGATCCCATGGGTGCCAAAAGGGTGGTGACAGGAGGAGATGGGCACTTTGCGCCTCTTGAGTGCCTCTCAGCAGAGGCCCTTCATCATCTTCCCATGGCCAGACACGTCTGCCCCAGGGCCGGTGGGGAAACCAAGGCACAAAAGTTTTGTTTGTTTTGAGCCGTAGGTATGCCAATGATTTTGCCAGCGTTCGGATCCCAGCATACTCAAATGAAATGGTCTTCACTTACCCCTTGACTCCTCCGTTTACAACACAGATTCTGGGTATTTTGTTCCTGTGATGAATCCTGATATATCCCTTCCACACCTCTCCATCTAGTCCCAGAGCCCTAAGTCCAGTGGAACAAATCTCTTCTTTCTGCTGGCTGAGGCCTTGCTCTTGTCTGTACCCACCTCTCTGGGCACAGACCCCTCTGTGGTGGGGGGAGTTCCAGCCATTCCCCCTAGCACCATCTCTACTTCCTGGGCCCCAGCAGCTTCCCATCTGCTCCCCTCTTTTCTCCTCCCTTTCTTTCCCCTCCCCCCCGCTTGCTGCTGCCCTGGGAGGAGCTATTTTTAGGGGCTGCTTCCTGGGATGTTTTACTTGGGGCTGGTTACCATGAAGGAAATGTCACCAAAACAGTGGGCAAAGGCTGCAGGCACCCAGAGCCTTGCTGGGGGCATGGAGAACCTCAGCGCTGACCCTGTTCTGGCTTGAGAGCGTCCAGAGTGTTCAGAGGCAGAACCTTGCCTTCTTGGGGCTTGCTAGTGACCCCATGGGGACTTTCTCTGTCCAAGCTGGTATGGGTGACTTGCTGTGGGGCACTTCTTGGCACTTCTCTCCTTTGCCTCCTTAGTTACAGCGAAGTGGAACGTCAGGTCTTTGTGTTGCTTGCTTAAAACTGCTTGAGTTCGGCCTGAAGGGAAGGGGAGGATGCCAGTTTAAAGGACAAGAGCTGTGGTGTTCACGTGGTGTTCACGTGGCACATGCCAGGCCCTGTCCTGCTGTATTCACAGCCCTCAGCTGGTTCCCGGGTGTGTGGGTGTGAAGGAAATAGAAGCCATGCCCCCTGCTCTTATTTGGTAGATGGACTTTGCTTTTAATTGGAGACTCTTTGCACCTTTGTAGTGAGATTCAAAGAGGAAGGGGTGTGGCATCACAGTGTCAGGGTGAGGTCAATGGGATTGTGGCTTGGGATTCCCACGGTCAGTGCCCAAGGCCAGGGGCTGTTTATAAGTAGCAGGAGAAAATGGATCATGACACCAAATCCCTATAGTGCCCTTGTTTCTACTTCTCAGAGTGATGCCTCGGGGGCTAGACAGGGCCTCTCCTGCTCAAAGAGGAGAGATGACCCCATATTGAGCAGCTGAAATTGCTGGGGCTTTAGAAAGCTTCTCACAATCAGGTTAGGGCCACAGGCACAAACCTTTGAAATACCCTTTGAAAAGTCAAGGTGTCATTGAGATGGATTGAGGAGGGTCCTCATAGCCAGAGTTAGGGCTCTGTGTCCTTTCCTGCATACAGGAGATTGTATGTTTAGGTGGCAGCAGAATCTTATTTGAAGCTAGTGCTGGCATTTGTGGTTTTAGAGAAATGTCACTAAATCAGCGGGCATGTCCCTGCAGGGCTGTGGAGAAACAGTGGCCGGCCCTCCCTGGCCCCTGTCCTGTGGGGGAAGGAAAGTGCCTGTGGAGTCGGCTTCTCTCCTGGGGTCCCAGGGAGTCCTAGGGGAGACACAGTTCTAGGGCTCTGCACTCCTTTGCTGCATGCTGTTTCCTCACTGTCTGCTTTCTCTTTTCTGCCTCCCTTGGCACATCTGATCACTCCTTGCTGCCCTTTTCGTGAAGGGTACCTATCTTTGTGGAGCCCTGGACCAAGTCTTGAAGTGCTTGGGCAGAAGGCGGAAGAGGCAAGGCCTCCAGGGACCCTTTGGTTGTGGGGCCTGGCTCTGCCCTGGGTGAGTTGCTGGGGAGGCCTGAAGCTGGTCCCTGATAACAGCTGCTTCTGCTTTCTGCTCCTGTTGTCACCTCTGCTCTTGAGGGGGAAAACCTTGCAGAGGGCTGTGGTTGGAACTGGGCTGAAGGCCGGCAGGGGTGGGTCTCTCCATGGCAGTAGCACACAGGCAGGCAGGAAGTGGCCCTGTGCAAAAGCGGGAAGTGGCTGTTGTCAAACAGGAAGGGGGGGCTGGGCTGTGTGTGTGGGGGGGCAAGCCTGGTGGAAAGGTGGGTGGGAAGGTCAGCCTTGGAAGGTCTAAGCTGTTCCCTAGGAGCAGTAAGCTCAGTGGCCACTGGAAGGAGGTGTGTGTCAAGGAAGAAGGCCACTTTGTGACAAGAGCGGCTGGGGTGTTACCACATTGGGTTGTTGAGCCGGGGCCTGGACTTATGATTGTGGACCAAGACAGTTCAGTGGCCTTGTCCCTTTTGGGGTTGAGGATGCTGTGTTTAGCTGGGACAGCCCTTGCAGTTGGGAAAGATGCTCTACAAACCATACTTGTACCTGAATCCTGTTACTGCTGGGGTGGAGCCCTGCTTTTTCCCAGACATGGACCAGTGCTGGAGGGGACTATAGGACAGAAAGTGTGTGGGAAAGGGATAGGAGACAACAGCTGGAGAGGCTGGGGTGCTGGCCAGCTGTGCAAGGTGGAAGGAGGCAGGAGAGAGTGTGGTAGGCAGAAACTGCACAGCTTATTGAGCAGAGCTGGATGGCAGGGCGCCACAGCCGGCAAGGCTGAGGCCAAAGAAGAGCAGGGGTCCCGCAGGCAACGGCACTTCCTGGGCTGTGCGCTCTCTGGAGAGCCCTTTGCTAACCTTCACCTGCAGACTAGACACAAGGGGTAGAGGAACACCCCTCCCCCAGACGGCTGATGGAGCCGGTTTGAAGGCTCAGTTGGTGTGTTGTGTACCCTGTGCATGTCCAGGCTAAGAGAGAGTTAGTCCAACTCTCTCAGTGTCTCTAGTAATAGCCACGGCCACAAAGCCAGGTCTGGGAGGCCTTGTCTGTCTTATCACTAGGCCCTTGGAAAGGAGGCTCTCTGTGTGTGCCAGGCACCGTGCTGAGCACTTACTCAATTATCTCATTTAATTCACAGATATCGCTGCCTCCATTTTAGAATTGAGGACACTTTTCCCAAAATAATGTGCCTGGCTCACCGTCTCACCTCCTTTGGGTCCTAATCAAACACCACCTCCTTGCTGAGGCTTTCCCTGACCACCCTATACACTCTCCCCCTTCCCTGTTTTATTTTTCTACATAGCACTTGCCACAGCATCGACCATGCCATCCAGTTCTTATTGTCTGTCCCTCCCCCAGCCCAGCCCCACTAGAGTATCAGCTCCATGAGGACAGGGATTTTTGTCTGTTTGTTCACTGCTATATCCCCAACATCTAGAACAGTGCCTGTCACATAGCAGGCCTTAGTGAATACTTTTTTGAATGAATGAATGAGGCTCAGATGGGTTTAATAACTCACCTGACATGGCAGCCCTGGGACTTAATCCGGGGCTGTTTGACTCCAAAACTGATGTGTCAGCGGCAGGACTGCATGGCTAAGGATCAGAGCAAGGCCCAAGGCACAGCCTGGGGTTTAGAGAAGACACAAGCTTCACCCAGAACCGGGGTGGTGGGTGGGTGGTGGTGGTCAACTCCTAGGAGTTAGGGTCAAACTAAGTGATTAACATGGACCCTCTGGATTCTGGGCAACTCCTTCGAGGAGCTGGGAGTGTGAATCTCTGTCTCTCCTCTTCCTATTCTGAGTCACTGATAAAGCTAGAGCACCCTTATTTTTAGTGCTGTTGCTGTTGTGGGACTGTAACCATTAGCCAGTAAGAGACTTAAGGGAGGAGATAAACATTAATCTTCCGGGCCTTCCCCTCAGCTGCCACCTCTGCATAGTGAGATGCTGTTCTACACCTGCCCAGGCAACTAAGCCTGAGGGTTGGGGGTTGGAGGGTGGTGAGGTGAGTGGTCAGAAAGAAAGCTGGTGGGTCTGCAGCTTTGGGGCTGGCTAGCTTGGTACCTCCAGCCCCAAGTCCAGGGGCAGGAGGAAGGTGGGTTAGCCCTGGCATCCTCCTGGCCAGATATGGAAGAAGCGAGCCCCCCTGCACTGAGCAGGGCTGTCACGGCTTCCTTGACTACCTCACCTGAGGGTCCCTGGGAATGAGGGATCCGGGCGATGTGGAGCGTGGGGTTACCTGGGGTTCTTCTGGCTACATCCTGGTCAGTGGTCATGCCGAGCCTGAGGATGGGAAGGAAGACCTGACCCAGATCTTTGGGCAGCTGGGATGGATTAGCTGGGCAGCAGGAACTAATCTCTGTCTGTCCCTACCTCCTTCTTCCACAAAGCAGAGCTGTTGTTAGAGGGAAAGTTTTACATGAAGCTTGTTGGTGAAATAATAAATATGAATTCCTTCTAGTCTGTAATCCCTACCTTATCTCAGAATACTTTATCTCAGACAGGCCTGAGTTTGAATATCAGTGCTATCCCTTTCCTGCTATAGGACCTCAGGCAAGTTATTTAACTTCTCTGGGCCTCAGTTTCGTCATCACAGCACCTGTCCAGTAGGAGCATTGTGAGGGTCGTAGGAGGCTTTACGGAGGCTCTTTGCTGCTCAGGTAGAGGTGGGGTGGGCAGAAGCCCCTGGCAAAGGAGGCAGGAATCACTTGGCAGGTATGATGTGAAGGCATCTGCCTGGGCCTAGAGATAGATGTTGGGGTGACCTGGACTGTGTCCCCCAAAGCCTGGAGTATTTACTTGATGTTTTTACTTTTCTTTATCCTGTCATCACAGCATAGTGATGGAGAAAGAGGGTTCTAGGCTCAGACCACCTGTGTCCACTGCCTATGTGACCTTGGACACTTTACTATTTAAGCCTCAGTTTCCTCCTTTGTAATGTAATGTAGCTAATCGGATCTCCTACTTCACAGGATTTCTGTGAAGATGAAATAACATAATCCATGCCTCTGCCTGACATATAGTAAATAATAGTTATTACTACTATTGTTGATGTTATTGATAAACACGTATTAAGCCCCTGTTATGGTAGGAACTCTAGAAAGCACCACTCAGAAAGGTCCCAACCGTTGCCCTGGCCAGGTAACTCAGTTAGAATGTCGTCCTGATACACCGAGGTTGTGGGTTCAATCCCCAGTCAGGGCACTTACAAAAAGCAGCCAATGAATGCATAGATAAGTGGAACAACAGGTCGATGTTTCTCTCGCTCTTTTTTCCTATCTTTAAAATCAATAAATTAAAAGAAAGGTCCCACCCTCGAAGAGCTTGTAACTGAAAGATAATTGATATATGATGTGAGAATTGTAAGAGATTCAGTGGGGGGGGGGGGGTCGTAAGGTGGAAAGTGATGTCTACTGAGAGGAACGGGAAAACTTTGAAGGAAGTAACTTTGGGTAGGATTCCACAATTAGAACTAGGGAAGTAGAATGGGAAGGGCTTCCAGGCCACCTTGGCTTTGAGTAGCAGTATCCTCTCTCTCTACTGCTGGGAGCTCTGCCTTCCTGTGGAAGGAATTGACCGGTGCAGCTCACTTGGATCTGGGACTCTTGGATTCTGGCATTTCACCGAAGTAGAGTACCCCCAGAGCCTGAGTGCCCTAGCAGTCGGTGGCCAAGAGGATCCTGGGGAGAACAAGATTTCTGTAAAATGGGCACCATTATAGTACTAACCTAAATTAGAGTTGTTATGGGGATAAATTAAAAGATGTATCTGCCAGGCCTGGCCAGTGTGGCTCAGTTGGTTGGAGCAACATCCCATGTACCAAAAGGTTACGGGTTCGATTCCTGGTCAGGGCACATGCCTGGGTTGTGGGTTCGGTCCCCAGTCGGGGCGTGTGCAGGAGGCAACTGATCGATGCTTCTCTCTCTCCCTCTTCCCCTCTCTGTAAAAAATCAATAAAAACATATCCTTGGGTGAGGATTAAAAAAAAAAAAAAGATGTGTAGCAGTAAGCTCTCAATAAATGTTACCTCTTATTATTTTTTCAAATCATCATCATGTTTGTTGTTAGCACCATTATGTTTTAGGGTTGCTATGAAGACTAAAGTAAAGAATATAATACAAAACTGCTAGCACAGTGCCTGGTCATATAGTAGGTGCTCAGTAAAAGTTAACTAATAATATTTCTAACAAGAAAGAGGTTTTGGACACCCTGGCCGAATGAAGTCCCTGTGATAGTGGAAAGAGTACCAGAGCTTAGTTGAAGACCTGGATTCAAATTCTGGCTCTGCCACTCACTAACTTGGGGTGCTTTCTATAGGCATTTCCTCATCTGGAAAAGGTGGTCACAATATCTGTCTCCAGGATTGCTATGACTTACTGCATTAATTCAGGAAATTGTAACAAGTGCATTGTTGGTGCCTAAGAATTGAGGGAGTATGAATAGCCAGGTGGCCACAAAAAGAAAGTGTGGTTGATGACTTCTGGTTTTTCTCCTCTGCTTTTAGATCACCAGAAACTAGAACGTGAGGCCCGGATATGCCGACTTTTGAAACATCCAAACATTGGTAAGTGTACTTGTATACAAGTATTTCTTGGGTGTTTTGTGGCAGGGATGGAGAACAGAGATCCGCTGCTTCTGTATATGGAACTGCTTCTGACCCTGGGCCTTTGCCTGGTGTCTTGTTTTTCCTAAGTGGGAAAGCAGCGTGCCCTGCTCAGAATTCGGGGGCATTCTAGTTTTGAGAGCTGGGTGTCTTCATGCCTGCAGTGCCATCTCAGGGCTGGGATGTGAGGTATCAGAACAGGCTTCACACTCCCTTTCTTCCCTGCTCCTTCTGTCTTTGGGCCGAGGTCCAAGGTCCTCAGTGTTGAGGCTCTGGGCTAGTAGCCTGCTCGCGTCCCTCACCAGGGGCCCTCCACGGCCATCATAAAAGGGTCCGGATTTTGTTTCTGGACTTGAAAGAGTTTTGTTCCTGTTGCGGTGTCGTGCACACTCTGGGGGTTTCCATGGTGCTCCTGTTTGTATCCCCAGAGCCAAGAAAGCAAGCTGCCCACCCGCCTGGCTTCTCTGGAGAAGGGATGGCAGGAGCCACAGGGATGGGGAAGGAGAAAAAATGAAGAGGATTTCTCCCTGCTCCCACCCTGACTTGGGGGACAAGAGCACATTGTTGGTTGTTCTAAAGCCCGAGGAGGTTTGCCTGCCACAACCCACTCCGGCTCAGTTTTACATTGTTCAGCTGAAATGGTCTTTGCCAAGAGCGTTGGCCCCGGTTTGGTGCTTCTCGCAGGGAGGACAGAAACTAGGCTGGCTGCAGGGTCTGAGCAGAAACCCGTCTTGACTTGAGGCAGAACAGTGAGCATCTCCTAGGTTCTCCCTGAAAGCCCTGAGTCATCACAAAAAACAACATGTGTTCAGTGCTCCTCAGGCATGGCCTAAATATCGGGGCTCCCACAGTGCCCCAGAGGCCACCCGCTCTACTCTGCTGGTGGCCAGGCCCTGACTTGCTGAAGCTCGATGCTTCCTCAAGAAGCATCTGGCTTCCCAGATCTCGGGCTAGAATGCTTCACGTGAGCTATTACGTGTGTGAGCTGAGGCCACGCTCCAGCCCAAAGGGAGAGGAGCAGCTCCGAGGTAACCAGAACCCCAACCATGCAGGGCTTTATAGATCACAATCAGCAGCTTGGATTACACCCAAAGCAGATTGGCATAGCCAGTGCTCAGCTCTGCCTGGTGCAGTGTGTTCCACAGAACCAACACCTCTCAGCCAACAGGTCCTGGGCTTGGAACTGCTGGGGCTCCTGGGTGATCTCTTGAAGTTAGACTCACACCTGAAAACAGCACGGTGAGGACCAGTGTTGCCTTGTACAGGAGAGACACGACTCAGAGAAACACCTAGAACGGCAGTCACAAATTCAGGCATATTTTGTTTGGCTGGCTCAGTGGTCTAAAAATATTTTTATTATTTGCCAGTCAGTATTTAAAAATGAGATTTCACATCAGAAGGCTTGGTTCTGCTGAGCCCACTTCTGTGCATGGCCAAAATCAGCTGGGGCTGGGCAGTGGCGGCCCCTTAGCCCACTGGCCACTGGCCTTGCCACTCCCTGTTAGCTCACGTTTTGCACCACGTATGTGGTGCTTGTAGGTACTGCGAGCTTGTGACATTTGACCTGGGAGTTCTAGAGCAGGAAGAAAACGCCTGTGGGTAACTAAAGCCATCCACAAGCACAGAGCATTTTGGTGTTTTAGTTCCAGGTCGCAGGGTCTGAGGACAGCAACTTCCTTTCCTTATGCTTCTTGTGACCAGTTCATAGAACAGTGACGAATTATACTTGTGGAGGAAGGAGAACAAGGGGAGGGGAGACGAGGCAGGAGGCAGAGCTATGTCTGCATCACCTGCAGCACAGTTGTGGTTGACCACAGAATGGTCAGGGCAGGATGAAGCCAACCAGGGAGGAAAAAAGTTATAACCTTTTTTAAAAATATATTTCTAGAAATTAAATACATACTTTTTTATCTTTTAGACTTTACTTGGTTTGGTAGCCCTTTCTTTGTACCGCCTGCCCCTAACTCAGAATTAAGGCAGACTGAGAGACCATCTACCCTAGCCATCGCTCCTTTAGGGAGACAGCAAGACCCAGGAAAGGCCAGGCCAGTCATATTCACTTTGTTAGCGTCTGATTGCCTAGAACTCTGCTTCCATTTCATGACTGCTCTCAAGCCTGAAGGATATTGGTCTGAGGCCCTATTGTGGGGTCAAGGGCAGGGAGAGGAAAGGGTGAGCCAGGACTGTGTCCTGGGAGAGCTGGCTGGCCAGGCTGTCTGGCTTCTTCCGGTGGGAACCAGGACTCCTGGAGATGTGGCAGAGTTATGGGCCCAGGAGGCTGGGGGTTGCCATGGATCCTGACCTGGCTTGTGGCAGGAGAGGAGGCAGTTTTGTCCCCCTAATTCATTATTCCTCTCGTCTCTCCACTGCTCCATCCTTCAGAGCCGTGGCCCTTTTGGCTCCAGCCTCTTTAACTCCATCCCACAGGGATGCAAGTGGACCAGCTGAGATGGTGCAGAGTTTAGGAAGCTGAGAGCAAAGAGCTTATGGTCAAACTCTGGTTGCTGCCAGACTCAGAAGGGTATTTGGTGCAAGGAGCCAGGCATCCCCAGCTTTATTCTCTAATAGATATTCTGTCCCAGGAGTTAAAAGCATTTTGGAAGAGTGAACCCTAATGTAAACTATGGACTCTGGGTGATAATGATGTCTCAGTGTAGGTTCATCAGTTATAACAATTGTACCACTCTGGTGGGGGATGTGGGTAGTAGGGGAGGCTGTGCATATGTGGGGACAGAGGGTATGTGGGAGCTCTGTGTACTGTCTGCTCAGTTTTGCTGTGAACCCAAATTGCTCTAAAAAATAAAGTCTTTTAATTTTTTTAAAGCCAGTTGGTTATGAGGTGTACTGCAGCACCAAAAACAACCCTAGGAGAGTGGCCAGAGGTGTGGAGTTGAGAGGAGACAGCAGGAGTGCTAATTGTCTGAAGTTTGAATGGAGTGTGCTCTGCCTATGATCTCCTTGCTCCCTGCTCTAAATTCCTCTGATGACTAGACGCCGTCTTCCTTCGTGCTGAGCTGCCCCAGCAGTTTCAATCATAGTGTAGCCCTGTGGTTTAGAGCACCGCTTCTCAAACTTCTATGTGCTCATGGATCACCTAGGGATCGTGTCAAAATTCAGATCTGATTCAGTAGGTCTGGGGTGGACCTGAGCTTCGTGTCTCCAGGTGATGCTCATGATGCTGGTCTGTGGACCATATGTGGAGAAACAAAGGTCTATGGCTTTGGTGTCAAGTCCAGGTTTGCATCAGGGATTTGCTGGTTAGTAGCTGTGACTTTTTGGCACATTATTTTGCCCACCTGTGTGCCTCCCTGTTTTGTCATTCGAGCCAATTTGTGGAGTTGTGAAGTTCAGCAAGCAAAGGAGGCCTAGGAAGTAAATGGAGATGAAAACAGATTCCAACTGCCAGAAGTGATCTCTCCTAGACCTGCAGCCCTAACTCACTTCACAAGGTATTCAAGCTAGGCTGCTTTGGGCCCAGGGCCCATTCAGCTACCAGTAAGCATAGCAAAAATAGTTGCAAAGTCCAGCCAGTGTGGCTCAGTGGTTGAGCATCGACCCATGCACCAAGAGGTCACTGGTTCGATTCCCTGTCAGGGCACACACCCAGGTTGTGGGCCAGATCCCCAGTGTTGGGGGGCATGCAGGAGGCAGCCAGTCGATGTTCTCTCTCATCGATGTTTCTATCTCCCCCTCTCCCTTCCTCTCTCTCTAAAATCAATAAAGAGGGGGAAAAATAGTTGCAAAGAAAAAGAAGGAAATGTTGGATCATGACCGAACAGCTCCTAAATCCCTACCCACCACTCCTGGGGGGCATCCTCAGTCTCCCACCAGCCCCTGGCAATAGGACCTCTTCCTACTGTGCTTTTGCTGCTGACATTAACAGTGACACTTTTCCCATGCTTTTTGACCACAGTTTGTTAGTTAAAGTATGGCATATTGTTGGGTGGTTTTTAAAGAATTGAAAATAGCCACAATATTTGGGTTGTGGCTTTGTCAGTCCTTGAAGGTATGACCATCAAGTAAAAGTAAAAGTAAAAGTATTTGGGTGTTTTTTTGGTCTGTTCTTCCTTCCACAATTTTTTTTTTTTTAAATCCTCACCCAGGGATATTTTTCATTGACTTTAAGATAGCATGGAAGAGCTGTGGCCAGTTTGGTTCAGCAGTTAGAGCGTCGGCCTGCGGTCCAGAGAGACCCGGGTTTGGTTCCCGCTAAGGGCACGTACCTCGGTTGCAGTTTGTCCCTGGCCCTGGTTGGGTCGTGCAGGAAGCAGCCACTCGATGTGTCCCTTTCACGTCGATGTTTCTCTCTCTCTCTCCCTCTCTCTCCCTCCCACTCTATCTGAACAAAAAATGGAAAAATGTCCTTAGATGAGGATAAAAATAAATAGATAGCATGGAAGAGATGGAGAGAGAGAGAGAGAAACATCGATATGAGAAAGACACATTGAATGACCCTGACCGGGCCAGTGATTGAACCTGCAACCCAGACATGTGCCCTTGACTGGGAATCCAACCCGTGACCCTGCGGGTCGATGCTCTAACCGCTGAGCTAAACCAGCCAGGGAGTCCTTCCACAGTTTGTAAAGAACAATAATTAGGCTTATTGCTATAATGTAATAAATACTTTATCCTCCTTTCCCCAATCTTCCTGTCTATAGACTTGTCTGACCCTCCTGGGCCTTCGTGCCCTCTCATTACTGTGGAATGGGCTGAGTATCAGATTATTTTTATTGCACGCATCCATAGCACCCTTTACTTCCACCTTACAGCCCTCAGCGCAGTAGTGCCTACTCACATATTTGTGTACGTGCTGGTTTGAAGCCTGTCTTCCTCGTTCACTTGGAAGCTCCGCGGTGGCAGGGCTGGGTTTCTTGTCTTCACAGCCGAACCGTGGCGTGTACAGCCTGTTTCAGAGAAGTGCCGAATGGACGTTGATGAGTGAATCAGAATGGCCAGGGCTAGTGGGGACAGGTTGGAGCTCCTTTGCCTAAGAGGATGGAGAAAGTGACTCCCTAACAGGCAGTTCTACACTATCAAGGATCTTACGCCAGTTTGTTTTGGCTTCAAGTCTCAGCTCTGCCACTTGGTATGAACTTGGGTGAGTTTCTTTGGAGCCTCAGTTTCCTCTCCTGTTAGTTGGGGGTAATAGAAGTACCTATCCCACAGAGTTAATGTGAGAGAGAGTTCAATAAAATAACATGTGTAGCCTGTCGGTGTGGCTCAGTGGATTGAGCGTCGTCCCATGGACTGAGAGGTCCTGGTTCGATTCCCAGTCAGGGCACATGCCTGGGACATGTCCAGGTTGCGGTCTTGATCCCCAGTAGGGGGCGTGCAGGAGGCAGCCGATCTATGTTTCTCTCTCACATTGACGTTTCTCTCTCTCTCTCTCTTCCTCTCTCCCCAAAAATATCAATAAAAACATATTTTAAAAAATAACGTGTAAATTACGCACTCAGTACAGCACCTAGCACATAGAAACAGCTCAAGTGAATGTTGAGTTATTATAATTTGGGTCATTATTATTAAGAAGCTGCTTGGTGGGCACTTAGAGGGGTACAGTTAAGTTTTTCCTCTTGTTCTCAGTTCCCTGTTAATTTTCTTTACAAATAGAAAATAACAAAAAATGATAGCAGTCTTGTTCAGATATGGGCCTTCCACACCTGTCCCTCCTTGTCTCAGGGGAGCCTTACTCTGGCACCCACACCAAGCCATTCTCTGGGCTGGGTGGCCTGGGAGGGTGAGTCTTCCTTTGCTGCTTCTCTCCTAATTCCCCGCCCAGCTTCTTCCCACCTGCGCTGTGTGTGTGGCCTTCCTTGAGAAGGGCAAGTGCCAATGACTCCCTGTCTGGGCACAGGCATGGGTGCCTGCACTTTCTGCTCTGTTCTCAGCCCTGCTCTGCTGGGGGTGGGGTGGGGTAAGGGTCCGGGGGAGGCAGGGTGGGCGGCAGGACTCCCCAGCAGTGGTTGTTAGCACCCTGCCTGCTGTCCTATGAGCTCACCATCCTGCTGTTGTTAGTCACCTCCCTAACGAAGCTGGTTTTTAGCTTCTGGGACAGCTGATTTCCAGGGGATTATTTGTATTACACACTTTAATGCTTTTTAATAGCAAATTTCTAATTAAATGGAAAGTCCTTTTGGAAGCAAGGGAGCAGCAGCCACAGCATGCAACCCTGACTTAGACCAGAGAAGCACAGTGAGGAGGGGGTGGCAGGGCTTTGGGGGCTCCCATAAGCACGCCTGGGTTAGGGTGGGAAGGAAGCAGGCGGCTGGCTGTGGCTCCTTTCTTCTGTCATCTGTAGGCCTAGAGAAGCAGGAGCTTGTTTGCCTGAGGACAGGAGAGAACGGGGCGATTTTAGATGTACCACCTGCCTTTGGTCCCCATTGGTAAATCACAGAAATACAAAGTTTGGGGTGGAATTTGGGGTTGAGTAACTGGATCAGATCAAATAAGGTAGGCAATAAGAAGTGTGAACAGTTGTTAGGCCCTGGTTCAAACCCTGGCAGGCCTGAGTCCTCATTTGTCAAGTGAGGAGAACCATGGCGCTCTAGTGGTGGTTTAGTGCCTGGGTTTTACGTTCCGGCTGATCTTGCTTTGGTGGGGAGGGGATGTAAGGATGCACCTCAGCCCCGAGAAAACGCTCTGACACCGGAAATAGAAGCTGTCCTTTGGGGCAGTTGGCAGCCTGGGCCACGGCAAGGAAGAGAAACGGTGATGTTTTTTTTGTATCCAAGAACTTCACTGGTTGGTTGGTTGTCAGGCCATTCCTGAAGTGCACTGTGAGGTGCTCCTAAAACTGCTGAGGGTTGGAGCGAAGGTCCAACAGAGGGAGCCCTTTGGAACAGAGGGTTCCCATCGAGAGAGTGCAGGTGAGGGAAGGGACGGGAACAGCTGGCAAAGCTTCGAGTTGTGTTTGCATTAGAGTGATGCTCAGAGCTTGACATTTAACCCAGAGGTGGCTTTGTGAGCAGAAGCTTATAGAGGAGACCTCAGAAGACATTGGGTTGATTTTTTGCCCAAGAGCTCTGGAGGCGGGGAGTGGAATGGGATTCTGCTCACCAGCCTTCTCTTGCAGTTGTTGGGTTGCCATAATCTGCTCCATGCAGTGGCCTCCCAGACCCATCTGTGATGCTGTTGTGGGTACATTCATGAATGATCTCTCTCCCAGGCTCCATTATTTTGTTGTCTGGGTGTGTGGGCCACTCCACATGTCTTATAGGAAGCGGTGGTGTAGACTGGTCTTTGGAGACAGATAGAGCTGGATTCACATCTTAACCCACCATATCTTTGGCCTTCGGCAAGATACGGTATGCCCCTGTACCTCCTGTGTCCTCATCTGTAGAATGGGAGTAATATTCATCTCATGGTGGTCGTCAGGAATAATAAACTCCTTGAAGGCAGACACTGTGTCCTTCCTAAGTTTAAACCACCTAGCACAGGGTCTGGCACATAGTAGGCACTCAGTAAATGCCTGTAAGTGATGTGTGCAAAGAGGCTGACACAAGGCCTGGCACATAATAAGCACTTGATATAATGATTATTGTTGTCTTTGCCTGAATTTGCACATTGCCTCCCATGTTCACCATCCATCAGCCTCGCTCCACATGCCGTCCTGGTGGGCTCTCCCTCTCCCACTTCTTCCTCTCCCTTCAGTTCTTCTGTTCCCATTTACTCCTCTGAAAGAGCTCTCGGGCTCTCCCATCTTGTCATTCTCTGTCCCCCTGCGGTGAGTGTCACTAGCTGTTTCTCACTGTGCATTACACTGTCACTCATCCTATCCCAGGACCACCTTCTCTGGGGCCAGACCCTCTGGAAGGTTCCTGCTTTTCTCTGTCTTAGCCACGAAGCTTCTCTCTCTCACCTATGTCTGAGGCAGTCAAGCTGGCGACCAGAGCGCTGGACCTGGGGTCTGGTTGTCACTGCACCGTGGCTGCATAACCTTGGGTTGGGGAGTGCTGGGCACACTGCCACCTCTCAGGAGAGAGCCCAGTAAGGCTGACAGGATGGGGCAGGGGGTTGCTGAGGAGGAAAAGAATAGGATTTCCAAGTTTTCTCTCTGTTAATGTCTGTCCCATCTCCTCTCTTGCAGTACGCCTCCATGACAGTATTTCTGAAGAAGGGTTTCACTACCTCGTGTTTGACCTGTAAGTGCCACTTGCTGAGGGTGTGGGAGCCTTTCCCTTCAGCTGGTTCAAAATGAAGTCTCAGAAAAAGGCCTAAACTAGGTCTTCAGCCTCTGCCAAGGGTCCCTCTCCTTTGCCCGAGGGAAGGAACTTGATTTTGAACTTCCTCTGGTAGCGGCATGTTGCTGAGGGATCTCATTGCTCACACGCTATCTCGCCCAGGCTCCAACCCCAGGGTGGCATTGCTGTCACATTTCTGCTCAGCAGCACACCTTCTGCAGATGCCTTTTTCTTGTTTCTTGGTGTGTCGTCCTTAGTGGAGAAATAGAATACGGCTCTTTACATGACCTTAAAAATTCTGAGAACTCGAGCCCTGGCTGGTTTGGCTCAGCGGTTAGAGCGTCAGCCTATGGTCCAGAGAGACCCGGGTTCAGTTCCCGCTAAGGGCACGTACTTCGGTTGCAGTTTGTCCCTGGCCCCGGTTGGGGTCGTGTGGGTGGCAGCCAGTCGACGTGTCTCTCTCACATCGATGTTTCTCTCTCTCTCTCTTTCTCCCTCTCTCCCTCCCGCTCTATCTGAAGATGAATGCAAAAAGAGTGTCCTCGGTGAGGATTTAAAAAAAAAAAATTCTGAGAACTCGAAGGTTGCTTTTATTAGTTGTCAGCTGGGCTCTAATTGGTCTCTCCTCCACTTTGGTGGTGGTTTAACATCTTAAAAGTGGCTCTTCACCTCCTGGAAATGCCTCTTTGGTATTTTCAGGGTTGGGTCTCTGTCCTTACTCTCATTATTCTTCAACTGCAAGTAGTAGTAGTAGGTCTGTTCTTTTTGGGCAACTGTATCTTAGTGTTTATGTTGGCCTCAAATCTCTGACTTTCTGGGTAGGTCAGTTATTTTCTCTTAGATCCCTATCTATTCATCTTTGCCTGAGTATTAGCTATCTGCAGGCTATAAACACAAATGTGCAGGAGGAAGGGAGGGCTCATGTTACCCCAAGGAGAAGCCCCATGTCATTGAAGGATTGCGTGTGTTCTGGGCTCCCAGATGAAATGCATATAGAGTTAGGATTTCTTTAAGCTGTTGTATGTATGACCTGTTATCTGTTGGATGCTGGTGTTGGCTGACTGACCTGCCTCTTTTGATCCTCTTTGTCTGTTGGTTACAGTGTTACTGGCGGAGAGCTATTTGAAGACATTGTGGCCAGAGAATACTACAGTGAAGCTGATGCCAGGTGAGATGAGGGCCCTATAATTCAAGTGTGAGTCTTGGCCATCTCAGGGGGCCAGATATTGTGTCTGTTTGAATGATCTTTAGGGAAGATCAGAAGAGCTCTTGTCTGGACAAAGATTCTATAGAGCTGAACTCGGGTTGCATTCTGTGGGTGATACAAAAAGTTAAAAAATTCAACACTTGCAGATCAATTTTTTTGCAAAGCTCTTACAAGTCTCCATTCCCCCTCACCCCAGAAATACCTCTCCTTTGCACTACCGAGTACTTGAAGGTATGCCCAAGGGTTGTCCCTACCCCCTCTCTTTCCTTTGACAAATTTCGTTGTGTACAAGGCATCCTGGGGATGATGCTGAGATGAAGAAACATGGTTTATGTCATAAAGCGTTAATAATCTAGCTGGGAACCTTTTGGGGAGATTTTCGCCTTCATCATGACCAGCCCTGACATGGGGCTCCTCAGGCCTGAGGACCATTCCTCTGCCACACCCCTCAGCCCCAAGCCCTCCGTGCAGGCCCTGGCGGCTCCTCTGTGTGACACAGCAGATTCCTCTCACACCACAGCTCTGGGCGCTTGTTTGGCCCGCCTTTCCCGCCTCGGCTCCTCCCCCAGCCCCGAGTTTTCTCTGAGGGTGATGTCCATACAACCTGGTTTTGATCATCCTGCCTGTAGCTTATCTGGCATGTGCGGCAGCTCTAGCTGCCTCTGGAGAGGGGGAAGCGCAGCTTCCTCACGAATTTCTCAACTCGGAGAGGCCAGTGTTTGCTGATCAACTTCAGATGCTCAGCCTCAGGAAAAATTCTCAAGTGGGGAGATGAATTCCAGTGCCAGCAGGGGAGGACCAGGCTGTGGGGCGGGAGGAGGTGGTGATAGCTCAGGGAGTCTGGCAGGGAGGAGGGAGAGCTAGGGGGCGGGGGGGGGGGGGTGGGGGGAGATGACTGTACCAGTGGGCTTGGCCTGGCTCTGCTGGGACACTTCGCACTTTTGCCATTTTTGGCCAGAAGGCTCTCCCTGCTAGCTGGGCTCTGTTCTAATTATACATTTCTGTGGAGACTCGCCTCTTCAGCCCAGTCTTAAAGTCTCTTTGGCCTACTCTTGGGCTGTGTCCTGTCAGGAGGCCGGAGCCTCCAGGACTCTCATAAGCCCCTTTGGCTCTTGTGGAAGCCCCAGTGTCAGATTTTAAGGAAGGAGTATTAAGTCCGGGCCATCAGCCCAGCCCCCCCGCCGACACTGCAAGCCTGCTCCGTATACCTGGTGGTACCTGCTGGCTGGGGCTCCATTCTCAGGCCAGGGCTCTTCAGCCTCAGCAGTGCTGACATGGGGCCGGATGATTTTTTTGTTGTGAGCCCCCTCCTGTGTATTGTAGAGGTTTAGCAGCATCCCTGGCCTCTACCCACTAGATGCCAGTAGCACCCAGCCCCATAGTTGTGACAACGAGAAACATTGCTAGGCATTGCCAGATGTCCCTTGGGAGGCAAAATTGTCCCCCAGTTTTCACTGCTGCTCTAGACTGTCAACACTGTCTGCTGCGAGCTTGACTGAGCGGGGCAGGATGGTTTGGAAGTTGGACAGCCTAATTCAAGCACGATTGGGACTCTGTCTTAGTTGGTCTTTTTCTATGCGTGATCATTATCAGAAATGCTCCATAGGGACTCTGTTTTGTGTGTTTGTTTTTTAACATTTTTTGTGTTTATTTGAGCCAAACTGACGACAGTCACCTGGAAGCAAAATCTCAACGGATTGAGAACATGCTCCAGAAAATGGCAGTTTTACCACTTATTTTATACATCAGAACCAAAGGAGGGGAAGACGTAAGGGGGTTACATGAAATCCAAAACCAAAGCAGGGGAATCTCTGGGATTGGATGAAAAGTAAACCGAATAGACACATACTTCTTTTAAATTTGTGGGTATAATTGACATGATGATAATAACAACGAGGGGATTTGGGGTTTTTGCTCTGGTGTGGTGGTTGTATTTTGAGGAGTGGGAAGGGGGGATTACCTGGATATTCCAAAGCTATGTTATCATAGATGCAAAAAGACAATAGACAGGCTCAGTTAAGGTGAAGATTGACCTTTGTTAGGGAAAAATACTGCTCTAGGACATGACTACCCACCATGAATTGCTTTTAGTTAGAAAGTTTCAATTTCAGACCCTCTTATGTGGTTACGTTTGTTTTTATTTGCAATTTTTATTAATTTATTTTTGTTACACGTTTCTCCTTTTTCCCCCCTTGACATCCTCCTCCCGACACCCCATCCCCCAGCATTGTTGTCTATGTCCATTGACCATGCATACATACATACAAGTTCTGTGGTTTATCTCTTCCCTCCCTCTTGTCCTCCTCTTCTGAGATTTGTCGATCTGTATCCTACTTCTATGTCTCTGGGTCTGTTTTGTTCATCAGCTTGTATTGTTCATTATATTCCACAAATGAGTGAGATCATGTGATTTCTGTCTTTCTCTGATTGGCTTATTTTGCTTAGCATAATACTCTCCAGGTCCCTCCATGTCATCTCAAAGGATAAGAGATCTTTCTTTCTTACAGCTACATAGTATTCCACTGTGGTATGTACCACAGCTTTTTATCCACTCACCTATTGCTGGACACTTGGGCTGTTTTCAGATCTTAGCAATTGTAAATAGTGCTGCTAAGTTATGTGGTTACTTTGGGTCTCTGAGTTTGTAAGGCTGCCATGCAGGCCTCCCCTGAGCTTGTCAGGTTAGCATGTGGCCCCTTTTTCATCTATACTTCCCACTTTTGGTCATAAATCAATCCAAAGTATGCATTGATGACCAACCTTTTGGTTGGATAATGTGGTCTCATGGTGCTAGGAAGGTTCATTCCTAGGAAGTGTTAGTGTCAGCATTTGTCTTGCTGAATGATGGACCATTGGGGATGGGGCAAAACCGTAACCTTGGATGGAAGTCAAGGCCGGATTTTTCTCAAAAGTGGAAAGCATGTAAATGGGAGGCAGTCAGGTCCTAGGCGTCTTCATTAAGAAAAACCGTTTTTAATCTATAAGCTATCATCCAAGTTTTGTTGTCTGTCTCACTTATCTGTATTTTGCATCGATGTAACATTTATTTATAGTTTGAGAGCACATTATACACTTAGGTTACTCTGTTTGGACCCCTCTTAAGTACATTGTTCCTTAAAGGTGTCTGTGTACTTGTTTTGTCTCCCCTGCTAGATGACAGTCCTCAGGGCAGGCACTGGATCTTATTCGTCTCCATAGCCTGTGTGGTGCCAAGCACAGTGCCTATAGGCACTCAGTAAATGTTGCAATGAACGTGAGTGTACCCACCCCAAAACAACTTAGGCTCAGTTGGACTCTCCTTCCTAAGTTGCCACCACAAGCTTCTTCTCCTAGAACAGAGTTACTAGAGGGGAAAAGAGAAGACAGGAAGGGATTGGATGGTTTCCCCTTCTCAGGGGTCTGGTGTCCCCAATATCTTGGAAACAGACTGGGTTGTGTTGAGCCTTTACAGTCTAAGAAGGCATGGTGGACCCTGGTGGACCCTGTTCTAGTTGCTCCTTTGCCGTTATCTATTTGGAGACTCTGGACAAACCACTTAATCTGCCTGGGACTCAGTTTCTTCTTCTGTAAAACGAGGTGGTTTAACCCTGTACTGACATCTCTTTTTCTTCTGCGTTTGCAGCCACTGTATACATCAGATTCTGGAGAGCGTTAACCACATCCACCAGCATGACATCGTCCATAGGGACCTGAAGGTACTACTCAGGCTCTCTCTTTGCCTCCTGCTTGTGAAGTGTTGTCGCCACCTGGTGTCAGATGGTGGTACTACGAGGGCCCACCCAAACTAGGCTCCCTCTGGGCCTAGGGGTGGGTGCTTCACAAGGTTCTGTCTTTTCCTTATGCAGCCTGAGAACCTACTGTTGGCGAGTAAATGCAAGGGTGCAGCAGTCAAGTTGGCTGATTTTGGCCTAGCCATCGAAGTACAAGGAGAGCAGCAGGCTTGGTTTGGTAAGAGTGACCCTGTCTTCCTGGAATGCAGTCCCCGCCCTTCCTCCTCTTCCTGATCTGCCTTCCTCCTTCAGAACTAGAAGCCAGACCCTTAATGGTCCTGGCCTCCTCAGAGACTGGAGGAGAGGGAGGGTTTAGAGCTCCCCCCGGCCCTACATGACTCAATACAGTGAGTCTAGCTGTTGTCAGCACTGCTTTCTTGCTGCCTCTGGGGAGGACTGGGAGTTCCTGGTAGGCACATGGACCTGCCTGCTTGTTGAGATTCCGGGCACTCAAGAAGCTGGGCCTGTCATCTCTTGCTGCCCATGTGCTGGGAGCTTATGTAGCAAGAGCATCAGAAGTGAGAAGGGACTTGGGGAAGATTGCTGATGTGGATTTAATGAGAGAGAAAGTGGGTTCAGTGTGCCTCCACCCTCTCTTCTGCTACAGGTTTTGCTGGCACCCCAGGTTACTTGTCCCCTGAGGTCTTGAGGAAAGATCCCTATGGAAAACCTGTGGATATCTGGGCCTGCGGTAAGCCCATTCCACACTCTCAGCTTTTCGGTGTTAGGGCCTATGTCTTCAAGTGATGACGAGAAAGAGGCATTGCTATTCTTTGCGGGTCCCACAAGTGTCTGGTATATGTGAAGTCATGGTGTTTGCTCTAGTGCCCCTGGGATGGCTGTTCCCACCACACCCTCCTCCTCAAGTACTTTATGTATTCTATTATATCCTTCTTGAAGAGGGATTTGCCCATGCCTTAGAGGATGGGTTGTGCCTAAAGAAATCCCTGACGTGGCTTGGTGTCATGGGGAGTGAAACATAGCAGGAAGGGCTGGTGGCACAGCATCATTGGCTGGTGTCCACTTCTATGTCTCGTATGGCCCTTGACCTGGGTGGCTCTGAACCCTGTGTGGGTTTTCTCGGTTCCTCAGCAAAGCAGGTGACTCACCCCAGTGACCTGTGTTCTGTCTTGTAGGAGTCATCCTATATATTCTCCTGGTGGGATATCCTCCCTTCTGGGATGAGGATCAACACAAGCTGTATCAGCAGATCAAGGCCGGAGCCTATGATGTAAGGACCGGTTGTCCCCATTCCTTGGCCTCTTTCAAGGGAGGGGGAGGGACACAAGGAGGGTTGGAGACTTTGAGGACCCAGGGACTGGCATACAGGCTTCAATTCTTGCCACCCACTGTCCCAGGGAGCAACGTTTTCACACAGCCCTTCTTGGTATCTGGAAAATCAGGGAGCCCGCTGAACCCCTTGGGCTTGGAGGTGTGGTGTGCTGCATTACATCGGGACGAGAAGTCTGGCAGCTCTCTCCACTGTGGTGGGGCCTTGGGCACATCGCTGAATCACTGCTTCCTCCTAGTAGACAGACAGGGTTGAACCAGAAGATGTTGGAGTCCCTTTCCTGCTCTGATCTCATATTCTGGCATTCTAAGCATGAGTGCTCTGTCGTGCTTTCCTGACACAGGTGCTGGGATACCCCAGGCTTCTCTAACGCTTTTCCAGGCAGCCTTAGGCAGCACTGAGTATGCCACTGAGAGGAGTTAGGATGAAGACAGAGACTGCCTTGCAGGGTGTGAGGCTCACAGATTTCATATCCCTCCTCTCCTTTTTTCTGCTCCTTAGTTCCCATCACCAGAGTGGGACACCGTGACCCCTGAAGCCAAGAACTTGATCAACCAGATGCTGACCATAAACCCCGCAAAACGTATCACAGCTGATCAGGCTCTCAAGCATCCGTGGGTCTGCGTAAGTATCTTTACCCAGGATGGAGGAGATCAGTGTGCCCTTAGTACCCTCCTTACCCTTTTTCTTTTGAGCAGAGAATAATTCTAGGCCCTGAGCAAGGACTCGGCAGTGAGGGAAGGGGCCTGGGTGGGGCCCGGGGTCAGTAAACATCACCAAGAGGGATTCAGGGAGGCAGAGGGGGCTAAGTGGCCTTTACCTCTTTCTCTCCTACTAATTTGTCAGGTATGGTTTAATTCTGATCTTGAACGAGGGCTTAGGTTGACCTCTGCAGACTCTAGGTAGTTGATAGAAAGCAGCCGGCACAATCCAAAGTGAATTGCCAAACTTAAGGTGCATATTCAGACTTCAGCTCTCACACAGCTCTAATGGAAGTGTAACCAAGACTCAACAGAAACAAAAGGGGCCTCTGAACATTAAAAGAGCACCTTAAGTTCAGTCATAAAGCTCACCCTAGGAGAGCCCTCCAGGGTATCAGTGTGGGTCAACATACTCTGTTTTCATATACACTCTGTCAAGCTGAAATATTTGTTTTCAAGCAAAGCAGAGGGTCTGCTACAGTTAGGACTTCTGACAACCGTGACGCATTTATTTATAATTCCTGTGTTTACTGAATGCCTCTTTGGTGCTGGTCACCTCGTGGGTGCTGGAGATACAAAGATGAATGAGGCATGGTCCCTTCCCCCAAAGATCTCAGAGATTATCTAGGGAGACAGGCACTCAAATATACAACCACTCTGCTGTGTGACAAGTACATAAAAGAATCTGATGAGTGCTTAGGTGCACCTGCTGTCCCTGATGGGGGATGGGATTACTGAAGGCTGCGTGGGGGAGGTGACCTCTGTCCTGGTTCTTGGTAGGTGACTAGGAGTTCATTGGGACGATAACCTGCAGACAGAGGTTAGCTTGGGCCAGGATGAGAGGCAATGGGAAATTGAAATGTTCTTTTGCAAGAGAATGAAGCCCATACAAGTTTCTGCCTAAGGAGTTTAGCTTTTATTCTGAAAGCATAGGGAACCATTTGTAATTAAGAAAAATCACTTTGGAAACTGTAGCAAATGGAGTTGAAAAGGAAAGAGGCTGGGGGCAGAGAGCTCAGGAAGCTGTTGTAATTGTCTAAGCAAAACCAGGTGAGGTCTCAGCAGAGGTAGTGGGTGGTGTGGCAAGAAGAGGACAAATTTGAGGTATTTGGGAGACAGAATCAAAAGAATTTAGTAACCAGTTGGATTTGGGGAGTAGAGAGAGGGCTCCAGGAGGACTGTCAGGTTTTGAGTTGATAACTGATGGAGGGTTGTACTATTCACTGACCCAGAAGAGACTCAGAGGAGGAGCCAGTTTGTAAGAAAACATGGTGATTTTAGTTTTATAGATGTTGAATAAGGTGTCCGAGGACCTCCAGCTGGAGACATTCAGTGGGTAGTTAGAACTATGGTTCTAGTTCGAAATAGGAAATGCAGGTCGTAGTCATTTCTGGATAGGTGGCGTTGAGGCTGTTAGAAATAGATGGGAATACTTCTTTGCTAATTGAATTTTTACTCTGTGCTTGTATAGAAGAGATGGCCACTGAATGCTAGCATTTCATGCTAGAGTTAGAGGAGCCTGCAAAGGAGACTGAGAATGAGAACTTCTGTTGTAGAAGGAGGATCAGGAGCAGGAGATCCTAAGACATAGGAGGTCTCGCCCTGGCCGGTTTGGCTCAGCGGTTAGAGCATCAGCCCGCGGAACCAGAGAGGCCTGGGTTCGGTTCCTGCTAAGGGCACGTACCTCGGTTGCAGTTTGTCCCCAGCCCCAGTTGGGGTCGTGTGGGTGGCAACCACTCGATGTGTCTCTCTCACATCGATGTTTCTCTCTCTTCTCCCCTCTCTCCCTCCCACTCTGTCTGTAATCAGGTGCTTTAGAGAGTCCATGATGAAGACAGAAAAGAATCCATTGGCTCTGACCAATTAAAGGCTGATAGAGGCAGTGGAGTCAGAGAGACCTGCGTAGCCTGTTTTCAGTGAGGTGAAGAGCGAATGGGGGTGAAGGGAGAACGAAATGGTACTACTCAGAAAAGACAGATGGGTTAGGGGAGTTTTTAATTTTTTTTTAAGGAAAGGCTTGACTATAATGTATAGACTGCAGAGAAGAATATAGTCTGGAGTAAAGGGTTAAGAATATTAGCTGATTGAAGAAGCAAAGATTTTGTTGTTGTTGTTTGTTTGTTTTTGTTAATCCTCACCCAAGGATATATTTCCATTGATTTTTTTAGATAGAGTGGAAGGGCCCTGGCCGGTTTGGCTCAGCGGTTAGAGAATCGGCCTGCGGTCCAGAGAGACCCGGGTTCGGTTCCCGCTAGGGGCATGTACCTCGGTTGCAGTTTGTCCCCGGCCCTGGTTGGTCGTGCGGGTGGCAGCCACTCGATGTGTCCCTTTCACGTCGATGTTTCTCTCTCTCTCTCTTCCTCTCTCTCCCTCCCACTCTGTCTGAACAAAAAATGAGAAAATGTCCTCAGATGAGGATAAAAAAAAACAAAAACAACAACAACAAAAAAATAGAGTGGAAGGGAGGGAAGGGGAGAGAGAGAGAAAGGGAGAGAGAGAGAGAAGCATCAATATAAGAGAGACACATTGATTGGTTGCCTCCCTCTTGACTGTGGCTGGGGATCGAACCTACAACACAGGTACATGCCCTTGACCAGGAATTGAACTGCGACCCTTCGGTCTGAGGGCTGACAAGGAAGCAAGGTTTTGATAGCTAAAAGAGAGGGGGGCTCCCAGGTCCAGGTTGAGGGGTCAGCACTGGACATGAGGGATGATGCTGCTGAGACCCGAGATTAGGTTGCAGGTGGGTGTAAGTGAGCTTGAGGGTGGGCGTTGAAGTTGAGGTTCTTTCTTGATGAGCTCTCCTTTCTCTTTGTGGAGAAATTTACACTCTGGAGGAGGAGATGAAATCAGAGAGAAAGTTGGGACAGTTGCTTTGGGAACCAGGAAAGGGAGTAGTCTCGGGATGGGGGAAGGATTGCAGGGTGGCCCTGTGGGATTGTGGGCACCAGGCTGCATGTGGTAGGATGTATTTTTCTAGCAGGCTGGCCAAGACAGCAACAGCAAAGGGAAGTGGTGAGCAACTTAAAATAGGCACTTAAGAATTGTGGAAATATAGCTTGGCTGGTGTGGCTCAGTGGATTGAGCTTCGTCCCATGGACTGAGAGGTCCCAGTTCAGTTCCTGGTCAGGGCACATGCCTGGGTTGCGGGCTCGATCCCCAGTAGGGGGTACGCAGGAGGCAGCTGATCAATGTTTCTCTCTCACATTGATATTTCTATCTCTCCCTTCCCCTCTCTCTAAAAAAATCAATAGAAACATATTAAAAAAAAAAAAAGAATTGGAGGACTATTATATTCTGGGAGTCATTTTGTGGGCCCCACCTTCCATTATCCTGTATATCTCAGTAGCTTCTGAAGACATCACTGTACTATACTGTGTAGTAACTGATTCTTGTAATGGTGACCCTGAGTCATCAAGGAGATGTTTATCATGTCCAGTGGCCTCTGTTTAAGGAGGAAGGAAGTTAGCAGTCATACAGCGAAGAAAAATTTCCTTCCAAAATGATTTAAAAAAATTGATGCTTCAGGGTAAAGATCCTTAGCTTCTGAGATCAGAGCTTCATTTAGGTCCTTGTGGGGGTATGTTAAGAGGAGTTCCTTGGAGGGAATGAATGATCTCTGTCAAGAGCAGGAACCCTGGCTGTTCCCACTGCTTGGAGCCTGGAACTCAGTAGGTGCTCAGGGCCAGTTGAAGGAGTGCATGTGTGAGGGTCACTGCATGCAGGACACTCCCTCAGCCCTTGGCCTCCGTTTCCCAGAGAGGATGAGTGCTCACTCAGGCACCCTCCTCAGATACCGTGGTGTTTTCACGTTAAAATTCTTGTCCTTACATAACCTTGAGTTTTGGGTAGTGTTTTTATTCTAAAAGCATTTTCATATCTATGACCTCATTTTGTCTTCTGAGCAACTCTGGGGTGGCTGAGTGCATGGCCTTCAGTGCTGGGACTATGTGAGGGGCAGAGACTCTGGCTGGGGATTCACAGGCCTGTCTGTCTGGCTTCCAGCAACGGTCCACGGTGGCATCCATGATGCATCGTCAGGAGACTGTGGAGTGCTTGCGCAAGTTCAATGCCCGGAGAAAACTGAAGGTGAGTCTTGTCTTCCGGGCTTCCAGTGCCCTGAAACCACACCTTTAGACGGTGTACCCCCTGCCCCATCACAGAAGGAAGCTTTCCTCCTGGCTGGAGCTGAGCTCTGAATTTTGTACATGGTGGGGGTCCCGAGAGACCTGATGTCTTCAGGTTCTAGCCAGCAGCTGCCCTCTGCCTGAGACCAGGCAACACTTTTCTAGAGTCTGATTGAATTCACAGGACCCTCTTCTTTCCCCAGGGTGCCATCCTCACGACCATGCTTGTCTCCAGGAACTTTTCAGGTATGTTTTCCGAGCTGTGAACTTTAATTCTGCTGAGGTGAGTGGGTCAGAACAGGGTGTGGCCATACCCTGCCATCCTAGCGCTGGGTTCTCAGGTAACACCTCGGCCAAGATGATAAGGATCTTGCTGCTGCTGGGTCCTACATAATCTGGTATTCTGGGGGGCTTCACTTGGGTTCAAATTTAGGAGCTTTGTTCCCTAGAATCTCCCAAGGAGTAGCCTGCCCAGCCTCCCATTTACCTTGTCCCTGGGAATTCTTATTTAATTCTCTGAAGAACTCTCAGCACGCCAAGATTTTAGCCCATCTCTGGGGTGTTGGAGGATGTGCTGGGGAAAACAAAGATGAGATGCAGTGAATCTTCAGTCCTCACCAGTAATTTGCAGACTAGGATGATCTGTACTTCATTGTGTCCAAGTAGAGATGACTAATAGAAATTATTCCAGATGTTTAAACCTTTTACAGTAACTGTGCTTAAAATATTCTCTCCGATATTAGCTGTAAATGTGAAGAAGTAGAGACTAGCAGGAGGGAGGGGAAGGCACTTGCTTAAATTTGCATGAGGATTTAGGAAAGTTGGGACCAGTAATTTGTAAATCACACTTGACATTTCTTTTTAAGATGCAAGACACTCCACCTCCTCCCCACCCAGCACCCATCCCCATCCCCACCCCCATCATTGTTTGCCCTCAACTGGGAAGCAAAGTGCCTTTTCTGTGAGAAAAAGATTAATGTCAGGACTGACTGAAGATGGGTTCTCTTCTCTGCTTGGCTTTTTCTCTGGTCTTCCCTCCCCCTACCCCCAGACCCACTGTTTTGGTTCAAGACTCCAGTCTCTCACTCTTGTAACAGGATTCACTCCCTTGCTTTCCTTCTGCACTGCCATGGAGAGGGGATTGTGTGGGAGGCTCGGGTAGCAGCCACTCTGGGCAGAGGTTGCTCCCTTGAGCTTGAGTCCCGATGGGCTCGTCTGTATTGGTTCCCGGTAACCTAAAGCCCTGGCTCTGAGGAAGCCACAGGTGAGAGGACATGGGGCCTCAAGAGACCTGGCCCAAGTGAGAGCCACAGGGTCCTGGAGGGTCAGGACTGGAGAGCGAGCCGGGAGAGTGTTCCACCCCAGGCCATTCCCTTGACCCTGGTTTGGGGCTTGTTCTTGTGTTGTGGGTACCCACGAGGGGAAGTCCATGGTCCTGGATTTGCCTCTCACAAATGGCAGCAGGAGGGTACCGTTGCTGCCTCCAACAATCGAGCTGAAGCCCCTCATCGTGCTTCTTGTCGTCTAATTACCTGCAGCTTTGACTTTCTGGGTTCAAGAGCCTTTCTTTAGGACGCTCAAGGGCATTTCTGTACTGACCCTAGAATGGTGATCTGCTCTCTCTCTGAGTGGAAGAAATGTGAAGACAGGTTACTGGAAAATCAGTAGCATGTGCCCCATTCCCCATCCCGTGGCCTCAGGCTTCTCCATCAACCTCTCCTCATCCATTTCAGGAAGTTGGTGTCCTGGTTTCAGGAAGTCGGTCTCTGTTTTAGAACAAAGCACCTTCACTAATCCCTAAAGAGCCTCTTGTCCTTGCTGCCCAGACCTCATCTGGCCTTTGCGTTCACTTTGCCCTGGGTCAGGGGAGACAAAACCAAAGACTGCAGGCGCTCCAGGATGACCTCTTCTGCCCTGACTCTGGGACAGGTGAGGCCAGAGCCTTTCTCCAGAAGTGTCTGCAGAAAGAGGTGTGTACAGATCTAATCAAGAAGGAAGGTCACCTGTGTGTTTCTTTAGGAACGAGCCAGGCTGTTCTCTGAATTGATCCCGGACAGGGGTGTAGCTTAGCCCGGAACTCTAGCAGGTTGGCTAATGGTGAAATCAGGGCTTCTAGAATGTATCGCTTCAGCAGCCTTTGCTTTCTCTCTGGGGCCTCATTTCTTCGGCATCTTTACCCTCGGTACACTGTGAAATACAGGCTGAGAAAAGCTGCCTCTCCTGGCTCCCTGCCTGAAAGAGGGAGAGCAGCCTGTCCCTAAGGAGCCGGGGGACATGGAACATCCGTGGACGTAGCTGCACACTGGCCTTGGACCCTTCCTGGCCTGAGTGCCAGTCTCTCTTCTGTTTGGAATGTGGCCAGAGGAAAGGGCTGGCCTTTGCCCTGGGCTCTCTGAAAATGTCCTCATTTAGGCCCCCTAGGGAGGAAGGTTGGAAAGCAGGGCTCAGTTTCCTCATAGCGTTGAGCTAGAGCTGGACTACCTCAGAAAGGACACTGCCTGTCACCAGGTCAGGCTCTCCCCTGTAGACCCTCATCTGAGGTGGTCACAGGACAGGTGCTGAAGCCATTGCCGCGCAGTGGAGTCGTGGCATTCCCTATGCCCCGTCTGAGCCCAGTCCTCTCAGGTCCCCAGACTGCTGCAGGGCTGGCTGCACCTGCTCCTCAGCCCGCCCCCAGCGCCTTCGCTCCCCCAGCTCGGCTGGCTTGGCCACGCCGCCCGGACCCTGCTGTGCGTGGGCGGCCAGCGGGTTCCTGCGCCTCGCGCTGGGGCATGCTCGCTGCTGACTGGCCCCCGTGGCTTTGCGGTGGCTCTGTGCACTGAGAGATTGTATCCCCTCAGTTGGCAGGCAGAGCTCCGCCCCCGCCTCGCCTGCCGCGAGCGCCGCCGGCCTGGCCGGGCAAGGTACGTGGCATGAGTCCTCCCCGACCGCCTGCCTCGGCTCCCTGCCACCCCACCAGGAGGGCCAGCATGCCAGGCCCACTCACCAGGGAGGCGAGTCCCATGCTTGCGGGCTGAGATGGGCATGCCGGATGGACCACCTAACTTGGCATCTGCGAGCGCATTGGTGTTACCGAGCCCCCTAACCAGCCATGCATGCTGGGCGCTTGCCAACTCTCAGGAGGCAATAGCCTGGGGACATGGAGCTGGGCAGCAGGAGGCTTTCCTCCAGGTGGCCCAAGAGCCTGCCCTCCTGTGACGGCTGCGGCTAAGGGTGGGCCCAGCATATCCCTGGGCCTGCTAGGACTAGGCTTCAACAGCACTGTTGGAGACCCCACAGAGGAAGCCATGCTCCTCAAAATTGTGAAGTCTGGCATTTCAGGCCTCCGTCTGAAAGGCTACAGAGTGCAGAAGCTGTGGAGACAGCATCCCTGGGTTTGGATCCTAGCCCTGCCACACCCTGAGCCAGCCACATCAGCTCTTCCAGCCTTAGTTTTCTCATCTTTCCAGTGGGGCTAATAAATACCATGGTGCTGATTATGATTATGTATGTTGAAGGCTCTCAACCCTGTCTGTACAAGACAGCTTGTAAAAAATCCTGATGCTGGGACTCCACCCTAGGGCATGGGATAGGCTTATATAAGCATTTTTAAAGCTCTGCAAGTGATTCTAACAGGCAGTTGGAGTTGAGAATTCTGCTGTAAGTAAAGCACTTAACACAGTAGGTGGTCAGGCCTAGTAGTAAATACATTAAAAACATAACTTTTGAATCACCCCAGCATGACTGGGGGGAGGTAGGACCAAAGGCCATTTTAGAGGGTCAGAATTCTTATGATGGAAGGACCCCTATTCTCATTGTACAGATGTGGGACCCAGCTTGGGTCTGAATGACCACCTGAAGGCAAGAGTGGCAGCAGCAATAGTGACAGCGGTTAACACTTACTGAGGACTTGCAGTGTGCCGAGTACTTGCTATGTGCCAAGCACTCTGCTTAGAGCTTTTCATGCATGATCCCGTTGGATCCCATCTCTGTCCTGTCAGGTCCAGTTTTATCTCATTTTGTAGATTAAAAAACTGAGGTTCAGAGAGGTTAAGTACCTCACTGAAGGTCACACAGATAGCAAATGGTAGAACTAAGATGCAAACCCAGCGAAGGCCAGTGGATCAGACAGTTGAGCTGATTCCATCTCCTCATGCCTCCCAGACTCTCATGTACGGTCTGCTACCAGCCTTCCTGCACAGAGCTCATCAGCCTTGAGCATCACTCTGTGCTGACTAGAATCTGTTTAATACCTTGTTATTCTGCCCAGTCCTTCTGCTCAGTGGGTTCAGAGAGTGGACTCTGAGGAAAGGGTGGCAGACAGGACCTAGTAAACCTGGTAAGGACCTGCCCAGTCAAGGCTTCACCCCCCTGGCAAAACCCTCCTGTAGGTGGTCCTGGTCTCTGTGTCTGTGTCTGTCTGTCCTCACGTCGTCTGGTCTCCTTCGTGAACTGTGACACTCTTGTTTCTTGAGAACACTCAGGAGATGTCTTGCATCCTTCCAGCTTGGCCATCCTGAGAATCTCCATGGCATCTAGGGACGGAGCCCTCACCTTTCACCCTGGCACTCTGCTTCTAGGCCTGGGTGGAAGCTGTCGAAGGCAGAGTTCCCAATGCCCCAGGCAGCTCCAGGACTGAATGTGGTTTTTTCTCCTAAGCACAGTGTGTCCTTGTTTCTGCTGAGCCCCCTTCCATGGCAGAGGAGATCCTGGGGTGCCATCCTGAGGGTCTGATGCTGCTTGAGATATCCTTCATGCTTTGGGGCTACCAGGCAGGGCTCTGCTTCCAGGGGTTTCAAGAGACTCCTGACCCCCTTTTCAGACACAGCAGTCTCTTGTGGATCCAGTTGCCAGACGTCAGGTCGAAGAAAGGGTACAATGCAAGAGACTTGATTTTCCTCTTTGTTTTCACAGCTGCCAAAAGCCTATTGAACAAGAAGTCTGATGGCGGTGTCAAGGTAGGTGTCTCCACCCTTTTAGCCTGAGACTAGCCTCCCTCTCCTACGGTCACTTATGGGAATTCTTGGCACCTTGTTCCCCCTTTCCCTGGGAACCTTTCTGTCCTTGCTTGTCTGCTTTAAACCAGAAACCTCTGTGCTCAGAACAGCAGGTTCCACTGGCCTGAGAGGGCAGAAGACAGGTGTGTTTCTCCTGACCCTAGCTGATCGGAAAAACCCAGGGGAAGTGATCCAAATTATAGTTTACTGAAGCTGAATCCGAACTTGACTTCCAGACAGGCGCCTCATTCCCAGGGCTTTTGTCATTTGGTTAATTTTTTTTCTTTTTCTTTTTAAAGCACAAATCTTTTCTATCAAATGAAAGCAGAGTTTGCCTGAAGCCGTTATTCTTTGGGTCTTTCCTTGTCTCTAAGCACTTTTAGAATTCAGCTCAGATAACACTATGCAAAGGTATCTTAAACTTTCTCAAAGCATTGGCCCCTCAGAAACAGGCGAGGGACGTGGTATATCATAGCTTGTTCCCATTTGGTAAGGGAGCTTTTCCTGTGGCGTCAGGGAAAGAGGAGGGAATAGGGTCCTGCAGGGACCAGCAGGAAACTAATGCAACTGGTTGCTTGGCCAGGGAGGAGGAGAGGTGGCTGGGGGTCCTCACAGGGCCCCAGGTGTTCTGTAGATGCTTTGAGGACAGAAAGGGTCCTAGGGATAGGGCATTGGATAGGAGTTCATGCTACGTGCTATCTTGAAGCCTACCAATTTACACCATGGAGAATTTCAAACTATGAAATTATCCGAACCTTTAAATTCCCGCAAGAGTTTAATCTAGGCCTTTCCCCAGGATCTTATTTCCCCAGCTGAGATATACACATGTGCCCCATTTCCTTCTCCCCACCCCTTCCTCTTTCTCTGATTCTGCGCATGCCTGCTTCTGTGTACTTTTGCCCCAGGGAGGGGAGCTTGGGCTCTGCACACACCTGCTGACATGGAGCTGGGGTTGACCGGCAGCCCCCTCCTAGTTACAGGAACATGAGCTAGATGGATGGAGCCAAGATAGGAAAGGTGGCAGGTTTAGTTGGAGATTTTGCATATTTCTATTTGGGGAAGAAGCTAGAATCAGTCAACCTTTACAAAGTATTTAATACTTACCTATCTGGCCCAGTGCTGCACCCCATTCCAGGGGCACACAAGAGGTATAGGAGGTGAGGCTTTAGAAAGAGGTGGTGCTTTCATCTAGCTTTAGGAAGTTGCAAGGTAATTAAAGAGGAAAATGGACATGTCTGGAATCAGCTAAGCACTGAATGGTATATGGTATCGCACCCTACCTGAGATGGCTCAGTTCAATAAGCTTCTAGGAAAAAGCTTATTAGAGAAAGCTTAAGGATGTAGGAATATTGGAACCAAGTCAGTAATTGCCTCTAGGGAATGGGATTGGAGATGAGCACAGGGTAGAGAAATACACCTTTTGTTTTTTACTTTGTACACATGTGTTTTCTTTAAAATGAAAATGTATTATATAACATAAGAACAAAAATATTTTTATGGTCTGTTATCCATACTGATGGTTTTCTGCCCAACTGGAATAGGGGTGTGTGGCAGAAGGTGTCAAAAGCACAGCTGGTTGGGCAGAGGAATTGCAGGTGTGTATGTTAGACCACAGGAAATGCTGAAGGCCATTGAGCAGGAAAACTATGGTAACAGAAATGTTTTTGAAAGATTTGGCTAAGCCGTGGCTGGTTTGGCTCAGTGGTTAGAGGGTTGACCCGTGGACGAATGAGTCGTGGGTTCGATTCTGGTCAAGGGCACGTACCTTGGTTGCGGTTCGTCCCTGGCCTTGGTCGGAGCCGTGCAGGAGGCAGCCAGTCAATGTGTCTCTCTCGCATCGATGTTTCTCTCTCTCTCTCTCTCTCTCTCTCTCTCTCTCTCTCTCTCTCTCTCTCTCTCTCTCTCCCCTTCCCCCTCCCACTCCAAAAAAAAAAAGAGAGAAAGATTTGGCCAAGGGTGTAAAGGCAGAGAGAAGAATGTAGAAACTAGGCACAGAGGTTTCAGTTAAGATTTGTTATAAGCTGGGTGCAAGGTGAAGAAAAGGTGATTAGAAATAGAAAGGGTTAATATTCAAAATACCCACCAGAAGAGCACAGGCACCAACCAGTCAGAATAAGTGTTGCCTGTCGGTAATTGGTCTAGCTGTACTCATGAATGCTGGGGTCTGATTAGATAGTAATTCTGATTAGAGGTGTTTCAAAGGAAGGGGAATTTTAAAAGGATCCGTTAAAGATAATATCAAAGTTCTTGAATGTTTAAAGAATTGGTGGTGCCTCTTCTAGAAATGGGAGTAGTTGTGAAGGAATGCCTGTCTTGGTGGGAAGAGAAGTTTTGTTCTGACCACATTGAGATCGACAGACGGGTGGAGATCTGGGTGGAAAGGTCTTTAAAGGTGCTGGGAAATACCTGGTGTAGCCCAGGGAGAAGGCCAGCACTGGACGTGCAAATGGGGACTCGCATGAGTCCACTCACTCAGGCAATTCTATGCCTCAGGAGTTGGGAAGGCAGTGACATAGTCCACCCTGTAAGTGTCCACAGTGGGAGACACAGGAAAACCACCAGTTCTGGTGTGATCTGGTAAAGTCCGTGAGGGAGTGTGCATAGGGCAGGCACTAGGGGCGAGAGAGACGAGCATCTGAGCCAGAACAGGACATTTTTCTGGAGGAAGATGGCCCTTAAACTGAGTTTGAAAGATTAGTTGGATTTTGCCAGGTTAAGGAAGAGGGAGAAGGAAGAAGAATATTCCAGACAGAGGAAACAGCACATATGAAGGTACACAAGTTTAAAAAAAGAATTTAAAAATATATAATAATAATAATAATAATAAGACACACAAGCTTGAGCAGCATGATGATTTGAGAACTTCGGTACCTGCTGTATGGCTGAAGGAAAGTGCACTTGCACAAAAAAGGACCTGAAATAAAGCAGTGATAGCTGAAGTGCTGGTGAGAGGATGCATGAAAGAGCCGTTAAGGAACACATCTCTAGCAGAGCACATTTCCAGCAGAACTTTCTAGATGCTGGCCTCAAGGATGCCTTTCAGGTATGGCCATGTAAGTTTAGCCTAAGGAGCTATTTAAAACATACAGATTCCAGGGTCTAACCTAGAATTCAGATTCAGGAAGCCCTGGGCGGGAGGTAGAATCTGAATTTTAATAATAGTTCCCTTTGCCTTAAATAAATCCAAAGCACATGAAGAATTGAGTCCGGTAAAGGCAAAATTTTGGGATTATCTGTTATTAAGGGGCTGGAAAAGAAGAGGAATCAACAAAGGAAATGCAGAAAGAACAAAGAGGTAGGGGAAGAACAGAGGTATTGTACCTCCAGGAACACAGAAGAATGACTAGGGGAACAGAATCATTAAATTGCTTTAAGTGAAAACCTAGGTTGGGAACCTAGCCCAGTGTCTGACCTGATGTGCTCAGTAAATGAGTTTGATTCTTGAGAAAAGACTTTGAATATAGTGGTGGGACCAGAGACTAAGATTCAAGTGTTTAAGAAGAGAAGGACCAACCAAAATGAAAAGGCCAGCAACAGACAGGTTGGGGGAAATAATCACAGCAGGTGTGATGGGAGGAGTTAGTATTATTTTTATACAAGAGAGATTTCTCTAATAAATAAGAATCCTCCCTAAAACGCAGTGGAAGATGGTCAAAGAAGATGAACTGACTATCTGAAAAAGAGGAAGAACTGGTTCACAGGTGTGTGTGTGTTTAGGCTCCCTAATGTCAGAGAAATGCAAGTTGAAACAAAGTGCGGTGTTTTACTCTTAAGTTAGTGATAACTCAGAATGCCCTTCTGTAAAACAGCCTGTGTGTCCAAAACGATAAAACTGTTCCTGCCTTTTTTACCCTTTAATTCTACTTCTGGGAATTTATCCTAAAGAAATCATTCAAAATATGGAAAAACTGAAAGCAGAAAGATGTCAACGTAACATTGTTTATAACTGTGAAAAGATTGGAGATGCTCTCAAAAGCCAGTAAGATAATGACTAAATAACTATGGGAAATCCTTAATAGACCATTACAAAGTTATTATTTTCATGACTATATAATAACAAATGTTTTATATTAAGTGGGATATAAAGCAGTACATACTCTACTATCTAAATTTTGTTTTAAAGAACAATGTATTTGTAGATTATATTCAGTATGTAATATGCGGATAGAAAATGAATTGGAAGAAAACCCACTGAAGTGTTAATAATAACTTCACTGGGTGATGGGAATTTGGGAAATTTTTATTTTATACATTTTTCTTTATTTTCTACGTTTTTCAGCTAGATGGTGCATTACTTTGATAATCAGAATAAAAATCAAAATACTATTTATTTTAAAAGTAAAGCATAAACTTGTATATCGTTTATAATGGTATTTTTAAATTGTATAAGAAAAAAGACTGGCAAGAGTGATAGGATTATGGATGGTCTTCCCCCTCTTTTCTGTTTTCCAAATTACTTATAACGTGGCTGCAGCCCTTTAATAATCAGGAACAAGTATATGACAACTAATGATATGGTTGGATGACAGCAAGATGTGTGGGGTTTGACTTTTCTGGGCCCTCTGGAAAGCTGAGGTGATTACCCGAGTTGTGAGGGAGGCCTGTGAAGCTGCTGAGAAGATCCAGAGCTGTCAGCATCTTGGATCTTTCTTTTCTCCCCCATCCTCCTGTCCACACTCCTCCTTCCCCAGTTCCTGCCCTCTAAGGTCCATACAGTGGTTTCCTTCTCACTGTCCAGTAACTTTCACGTGATGCTAGCCTTGATTTGAGCAGTGAGTATACATTGTGGTCTTGAATTTGGAGACTTCAGGTTCTAGTTAGGTGGATGCCAGTGACCCAGGGTCTGTGGAAGAGTGAGGGCCACTTGTGAGGGGCTACAACTCTCAGATCCCTAGACGTTCCTAGTTGAGGACAATTTGTGTGTTCTGCTCGTCCTAGGCCAGCATGACCATCCAATATTTAAAAAGAATGAAAAAAGGATGTAGATATTTCCTTAAGTACTGTTTGAATATTTGTTTAAGTGTGGAAAGGAGGCTTGAACCCTTTTCTGGTTTAAAATTTTAAACAAATATTTAATTTTTAAATATAAATGAGATGTAGTTCTTTAGAAGTGATCTGGTACTTAAACAGTGCTGCAGGGTGCTGGTTGAGAAGGAATGCAGCTATGCATGGCTGAGGGCAAAATCCCAAAAGGATGGAGAGAGAACTGAAAGAAGTCTGCTCACCTAGTAGAAACTAACTCGAGTAGAAAAGGATTATCTCAGGTTTTCATGCAAGACAGGTTAGGAAAAAAAGAGCCAGCTAGAACGTTGGGAACTTCTTCTCCATTGAGTGAAGCAGATAACTGAAAGTTCTCTCCCTGAGGCAAGGTCTAGGTAAAAGCATCCTGTAATAACCTTTGACCATAAGCCCCTGAAAAACAAGAACCAAGACTGGGCCTGGTTTGTGCCCCCGCAGAGTTTCACTGATCTGGTTCTGGGCAGGTCAGAAACCTGTGCTCTGCTTTTGCCTGGGGAAACACTAGTCAGCAAACCCATTTCAACTCAGTGTTTGTTGATCTGATGCTAACTTTAAAGCATTCTGCTAGGCACCATGGAGATTACAAAGATAAATAAGATACGGATCTCTTTCCTTCAAAGCGTTAACATTCTAGTTGGGTAAAGGGAAGGGACAAGTGTGAATGTAAGGCAAACTGTGGACCATTTTTTAAAGTACTTGTGGTCCCTCCTTTTTTTAATATAATACATTCCCAAAACGTCTTCTAAAGTTGAGTGTCAGGCCCAGCCAGTGTGGCTCAGTGGACTGAGCATCGACCCATGGACTGAGAGGTCTAGGTTGGATTCCCAGTCAGGGCACATGGCCAGTAGGGGGCTTAATCCCCAGTAGGGGGTGTGCAGGAGGCATCCAATTGATAGATCTCTCACATTGATGTTTCTATCTCTCCCTTCTCTCTCAAAAAAAAAAAAAATCAATAAAAACATTTCAAAAATAAAGTAGAGTGTCAGGATATCTGGCGTAGTTGAAGGGTCTTCTGGTCTTTGGGCTCGGAGGAGGCTTAGGTGCCAACCGGGTTCATCCTACACCAGCCACCTCCACCATGCCACCGAAATTCAACCCCAACAAGAGCAGAGTTGTATACCTGAGGTGTACTAGTGGGAAAGTCAGTGCCACGTCTTCCCTGACTCCCAAGATTGGCCCCTGGATCTGTCTCCAAAAAAGGTCGGTGGTAACATTGCCAAAGCAACCAGTGATTGGAAGGATGTGAGGAGTACAGTGAAACTGACCATTCAGAACAGACAGCAGATTGAGGTAGTGCCTTCTGCCTCTGCCCTGATCATCAAAGCTCTCAAAGAACTGCCAAGAGACAGAAAGAAGCGAGAACATTAAGCACAGTGGAAATATCACTTTTGATGAGATTGTCAACATTGCCCAACAGGTGTGACACAGATCTTTGGCTAGAGAACTCTCTGGAATCATAAAAGAGATCCTGGGGACTGCCCAGACTGTGGGCTGCAGTGTTAATGGCCGCCACCCTCATGACATCATAGATGACGTCAGCAGTGGTGCAGTGAATGCCCAGCTAGTTAAGAACTAGAAAGGAAAATGTTTCAATTAAAGATCATTTGACGACAACAACAGAAAAATACAGACTGTCAGCCTCTTGTGGGCAGGAACATTTATCTGACATGTTCACTGTGCCTGGAACAGCCCTCTCAATAAGTACTTGTTGGATATTGTTCAGTGAATATGCAGTAGTTAAACAGCAGACACACCTGGGCCAAGGGGACCTTTGTCTCCTGCAAGCTAATTATAAAATTCTTAATTACCTTTCACCTTTCAGACACAGTCTCCTGAGATGTACTTTCAGTGTTCCGTGTGGTCTTTATTTTTATGCTCTTGTTTCACATCTGAACATAAAGCCCATGAGCATCTGATTAAGGCTGAGAAACCACTGCTTTCAGCATTTCCCGTGGTTTATATCTCTGTGTCTTTGTGATCACTGTACTTTTAATCACCAGCACTCCTGTTTCCCCATTTCCCACTAATTGCAAAATGCAATAAAACGTTGAAATCTTATAAATGAGGGTGGCCATACTGATAAAGAAAGGAATGCCAGAATTTGTCAGATAATTTTTAAAAGCTCAACGTCTTCATCCAAAAGCAGTTTAGTGGGGGCAGCAAAAAAAGTCGAGGTTCAGAATTCAAATGTTATTAATCTGAGGATGGCCTAGAGTATCTTTTGCCATCTACCTGGTAGCTGCTCACCCAGATTTCAAGCAGACGTAGTAATGAGAGAAAATAATTAACCTTATAGGTGAGATAGCTTTCTAAGCCCAAACCTGTAAATTAGCAGCAAAATGCTACTTACCCTCACAGATTTGTAACTTAATCTCAAGAAGCTTTCTCTGAGCAAGGCTGAGACATCTCTAAATATACTAAATCTGTGTTTGTGAACCTGACAGCAAAAGCGTTCTTCCTCTCCCAGGTCTGGAGGCCCTTGTGTGCTGGACTCCAGGTCTCCATCTTCCGCTCTTTTCTCCTGAGGCAGAGCCTATGCTGGTGCACTAACCTGCAGCGTCTCTGTGCTTCTCTTCTTACCTCCTATTTCCTGTTCTCTTTCCCTTTTGCTGTGGTGTGTCCAGAAAAGGAAGTCGAGTTCCAGCGTGCACCTAATGGTGAGCCTTGCCTGCCCACCCATCCGCCCACTCCATGCTGCCTGTGCCCGCCTGCCAGCCACGCAAACCCATTCTGCCATGTGCGTGTGCTTCACTCATCCTCACTGCATGTCTGTGCTGCGTGGGCAGGTGTGGCCTGTCCTGCCAGGCGGGGGCCATTGCCCAAGGTCCCCCAGTGGCCTAAAAAGTGGGCATTGGAATGTGTGGCATAGCACCCCCTGCTGCAGAGCTTGGACTGCCTCCAGCAGCCCAGGGCAGGAAGTGAAGCTGGCAGGGACTCAGGGCCAGGTGGCAAGCACAGGGAGAGACCCTCACTCACCGTTGCTCAGGAGGAGAGGCCCTGCTTCCCCAGCACAAACAGCCACTTCCTACAGACTGGCAGCTGGTGGATGTCTGTGTGGTGGGCAGAGGAGCTGGTTGAAGGCTCACAGCTCTGAGCCTCACTCTCCTGGCCTTTTCCCCTGTGCAAGTGCCCATTAGCAGTGCCTAGTGTTTTATCCTTCCCACCAGTCCTCAGGGGGAACAGCTGAAACAAAAGGGAATGCATCTTTTTTCTTTAATCCTTACCTGAGGACATGCTTTTCATTTCAAAGTGAGAGAGAGAGAGAGAAACTTCAGTAGGTTGCCTCCCACACACCCCTGACCTGGGATCAAACCCGTAACCTGCTGGTTTATGGGACAATGCTCCAACCAACCGAGCCACCTGGCCAGGGCGGGAATGCATCATCTTTCTCATGGGACACAGGGCAGGCACCAAGAGGACCACAGCAGCCTGAATCATTATGAAACTGTCCATTAAAGCCAGAGGTGGGACAACCTGGGTGACATCCCAGCCCTGTACAGACAGGACAGGTTGTACAGACACCCTGGAGTCCTTGCACCATGCCAGGGTCTTTCTCTCAGCTGGGCTTTGCAGGCAAGACAACCTTATGCAATCAGTCCCACACAGGTCAGTCAACAGCTGAGCTAGGAGGGCTCTGCTCCTGGTGGTAATGGAAGAGAGCAGAGCTCACATGAGTTTAGACCCATGTCCTGACTACTCCTGGAACCCTTCTTCTCCAGCCTGCAGAGTTCAGCAGAGTCTTGTAGCACTTGGTTCCTGGTTTGAGGTTCCATGCCTAGCCCTGGGTTTGGGGATGCCTCAGCAAGCTAAGGGTAGGTGGCTTCAGGTCTGGTCCAAGGCGCTGTGAAAGAAGCCACCAGGCTAGAAGAAAAGTGTCTGGATAGCTTCCTGGGTGTATCCTCATTTGTGCCCTGTGCAGAGATGGTAGTCGTGCATTTGTCTTTGTGCCTTTTGAAGAACTCACTGGCATCAGGCTGCTTCTCACTGGCCACCAGCTCCACTGGACTCCCAGTGAGACTGGGTCCACTGGTTAGAGGATCGTAAGAGGCAGAGAGCATCGATACGACTCCCTGCCCTAGAGATCGACCTCCTTCCTTCCTTGCCATCCTCCCCCCACCCTCCCGAGCTGTGCCACTCTGTAACATTGTGAAAGACAGGCAGATATCCTGATGGTCTCTGCTGTTAGGAATGTTGGCCTGCACGTCAGCCTACTCTTTCCTGGGGGCTGGGTTCTGGGACTGCAGCCACAGCCCCCACCTGGATTCACCTGCTCCTCCTTGAAGTTCTGCCCTTGCTGACAGCTGACCAAGTCCAAGATTTACCAGGCAGGAGGGCCAACAGCACAGTCCTGTCTCTGTGCCCTGGGGTCAGTAGGTGCACATTCTAAGCAAAGCCAAATTCCACCCCTTTCCTCTCTGGATACCTCCTGGCCCATGTTTTCTTTCTCTTGTTCTTCTTTTCAGATCAGGCTTTAAGCTGGTGTTTTAAGGGAAGGAAATACAAATGGCAGGTTAAAAGGGCAGCAGGAAACTGCCCACAGATAGGAGACCCAGAGTTTCTGAATTTTGTTCTGCTTTCTTTAAGCCACCTTCCTTTTCCCCTTGTAAAATGAGAGGAACATCCTGCGTTTCTTTGGGTGAAGTACGGTTGTGCAGTGACATGGCATCTGGCTTCAGCAGAGATTTCTGGAGAGATGCTTTAATAGCCTTTGGGCTGGTCCCACCTTGAGGGTGCTTCCAGAGCTAGGTCTCTGGACCCCTCCAGATACTCCCCTCCTTTGATCATCTCTCCAACCATTGCTCCCATTCGCACAGTGTTATGGAGGTCACCTCAGCCCTAGCTCCTCCAGGCCAGGCCAGGGGGCAAGGGAGGTCTGGGAGTCAAACCTCAGCTGCTTTGGTGACTCTAGAGGAACTAAATCATCTGTTTTCTTGTCTCAGCCACAGAGCAACAACAAAAACAGTCTCGTAAGCCCAGCCCAAGAGCCCGCGCCCTTGCAGACGGCCATGGTACCTCCTGACTACAGCTTCTCCGCCCCTTCCCCTGGCTGCCTCCTGCTCCTCCCTGCTTCCTCTTCTTGCCCTCCCTTCCAGGCCTCTTTGGCCCTTTTCCTTTCTCGATCCCTGTAGATCAGGCTGCTTTGTATACTGCCCCGTAGGCCCCTTCTTCATTGTCCCGCTTGTCCATGCTCCTTCCTGCATGGCAGAGCTGCTGCTCCTGCTCCTTTTGCTATTTGGGGAAGAGTGATCAGGGCTGTCAGCTAAACCTCCCAGCCCCAGGCTGGGCCCCCAGTGGGTCTGCTGTGGGGGCCGGGAAGGTGAGTTGCTTATAAAAAAAAAAGAGCGTAGGAGCTTTCTTGGGACCTGCACATCAGTTCTTGGAGAACTCCTTATAAATCTGCCTCAGCCTTTCCTTTGCAAAGCCATGAACGGGAAGGAGGGCCGGGGTCCCCACCTCTGGATGGTGCTGATCTCTGGGTTTCTGGAGAGCCCCTTGCTGCTCGTGCTGTCTGAGTTCTCTCTGGGCTCATCTAAGGGGCACGGTGCTCTCAGAGCGCCCTCTGCTAGTGATGGCTAAGTAGAGTTAGCAGGGGGGTGGCGAGGAAAGAGGGAGGGGTAATTGTGCCTGCTGCTCCTGCTTCCTCTGGACCCTCATGCTGCCTGACATGGTGATGTAGGGACAGGAACTGTGGGGAAGACAAGGTGGGTGAAGCAGGCAGCTCTCTGGGCTCAGCTTGCTGAGGGGGACCCTGGGTCTTTCTGGGAGACCTTAGTCCACTCTTCCTGCTTCCTGCATACCCCTTGGTAAACACCGTCGGCGGGGTCCAGCCTGTGCCTTTAGCCCCATAGCTGCTCCAGTACACTGACTCGTAGGGAAAGAAAACTGCAGACTAGCAGGAATCAGGGAGAGGCCCTCTTCCTGTCAGCTTCCCTGGTACCTGTTTCCATTAAGTGCCAGGCCTCTCTTACCAGCTAGTGCTGTCCCCTAAATCTGGGGATTCCCAGCTGCCTAGGACCAAGTTAAGTGAGGATATTTTGTCTATTGAGAATGGCTGGTGGGCAGGCCCCAGTGGTCATCATAGAGGTCTCTGAGGGTGCTAGGGTAGTGGTGGGGGGGTCCCTCAGGGAAGAGCAGTAAATCTGTCCCCAAGGTCAAGAGGGTAATTTTCGTTTTCTCTCACAGGAGCCACAAACCACCGTGGTGCATAATGCTACAGATGGGATCAAGGTGAGTGGGTCCTGAGCCGTCCCCTGCTTTCCGCGTCAGCAGGAAACTGGTGGGCTGGGTCACAGGGTCTGAGGATCCTGCAAATGGCAGCCTACGGGCTGTACGTCGAGGCCAGGGTGTTTGCAGAGTCTAGGCTGTGTGTTACTCCGTTCTTAGTGATTCTGAGCTCAGGCTGTACAGTCAGACAGGCCTGGGTTTGAATCCTGGCCCTGGGCCGCTGCACAAGACTCTCTACTGCTCTGCATCTCGGTTACCTTATCTGTAAACTGGGATAATAGTAATAGAATTTTATTTCATGACTGTGAAGATTACATGAGAATAAATGTTAGCTAGAAAAACAGAGCAAAAATATAATGAGACCCTAGAGCATTCTCCTCAGCTTCATCCTTATGCCCTCAGTAACCTTGTTTCCTCACGACCAGTAGCAAATACTTACTGAGTCAAACCATCCCTGGCTCTGGTTTACAGAAGTGACAAGACAAACTCCCTCTCCACAGGTGTGGGGGAGGCCGATAATAAACCAAAAACCAAGTAAGATAAACTCTGGTTGTGATAAGTGCTATGGAGAAAAATGACATGGGTGAGGGGAGATCCTCCCTCCTAAGGTGATATTTGAACTACATGATGGGAGCAAGACAGCCAGGCAGACTTTGGGGCAGAGCGCCCTAGACAGAGGAACTGCAAGTGCAGGGGCTTGGCATGTATGCGGAGTGAGGAAACAGAACTCAAGCAGAGATAAGAGCACGAAGAGCAAGGGGTTGGGGCCTGGGTGGCAGGAGGGTGATGAAGTTGGGGAAGCGGGCAGGGCCTGCTGTGTAGGACTTTATAGGAGTTTGCGTTTTATTCCAGCAGCAACAAGAAGTTGTTGGAGGTTCTCAGCAGGGGAGTGCTATAGTCTGGTGGACTCTTTGAAAATCTACTCTGGACATGTCATAGGCAAGAACTTCAGGGAGGAGGCAAGTGTGGAAGCAGGGAGACCAGGAAGTGGTTGTAGCAGTTCAGGTGCCAGATGTTGGTAGCTTAGACTCAGGGTGTAGCTGTGCATTTGAAGAGAAGAGGTAAGATGGGATTTATTTTGGATTTGGTTTTAGATTGCATAATTCAGATATGAGAAAAAGAGAAGAATCAACCTAAAATCAAACCTAGGAGATGACTCTAGGTTTTAGCCCAAATAACAGCATAGGTAATGTCATTTACTGAGCTGGGAATCCCTAGTTTTCGAGAGTCAAGTGGCTGGGGTAGAAATAGCACTTTCAATGCTTCCTCCTTGCACCTCCTGTGGGAGCACATACTCTGCTTTAGTACTGCTTGGTTCCTCTGGTTTTCCAAGGGCCTGAGTATTTAAAAACATGTTCTTTGCTCTGACTGGTTTGGCTCAGTGGTTAGAGTGTCAGCCCACGAACTGAAGGGTCGTGGTTTCGATTCCCAGTCAAGGGCACATACCTGGGTTGCAGGTTAGATCCCTGGCCCCGGTTGGGGTGGTGCAGGAGGCAACCAATCGATGTGTCTCTCTCTTTTCCTCCTTCCCTCCCTTCCACTCCATCTAAAAATCAATAGAAAGCCCTGGCCAGTTTGGCTCAGTGGTAGAGCATCAGCCTGTGGACCAATGAATCCTGGGTTTGATTCCAGCCAAGGGCACGTACTTCAGTTGCGGTCTGGCCCTGGCCCTGGTCGGGGTCGTGCAGGAGACAGCCAGTAAATGTCTCTCTCACGTTGATGTTTCTCTTTCTCTCTCTCTCTCCACCTCCCACCCTATCTGAAGATAAATAGAAGAATATCCTCGGGTGAGGATTAAAAAAAAAGAAAATTTAAAAATCAATGGGAAATTATCCTTGGATGAGGATTGACAAAAAAAATAAAAACATGTTCTTTTCGGCCCACAGGGCTCCACAGAGAGCTGCAACACCACCACAGAAGACGAGGACCTCAAAGGTAGGTGCTGGCCCGTGGTGGGGAAGGGATGCCAACAGTGTCCCAGGTGCCTCAGCTCTGGTGGAGCACCTGCCTTGTCTGCCCCCAGAGCTGAGGTTGGTGGCTCCTTACACTCCAGGAGAGGGCTTAAAGCTGCTTTCCATGGGCCAAGATGCGAGGCCTCTGTCTGTTATGGCTGGGCTACGCAAGAGGTGTCTCTTCTTTGACCCCAAGTCTGGTATAGCCAAACTCGAGCTTTTCCTGAGCCTATCCAGGGCCAGGGCTCAGAGAACTGTTCCTGTTGCAGATAATGATGTGACATCCCAGAACAGGGACACAAATGTCATGAGTCGTTAGTAGGATGACCAGTTGTCTCAATTTCCCTGGGGACTGAGGTGATTCCCAAGATGTGGAACTTTCTGTTTTAAAACCAGAACAGGCCTAGGCACACTGGGATGAGTTAGTTACTCTTGTCACAGGCCTTGGCGTGAACAGTGGAGTCAGAGCCACATTTGGCTGGTCCCGGTGATGCTGTAAGGATCACCATTCTAAGCTTGGGCCTGGCCAAAGTGCCAGGGGATATGGGAGGGCGTGGCAGGCCAGACCACTGGGAATCTCTGTCCTGCTCTTTGGTTTGGCCTCCTGGAATCGTTCCCTTTGCCAGGCTTTCAGAAAAGATGGAGGGATGTTGCAGGACAGAGCTGAGAGAGCGTGCCCAGGGGTAGTAAGTGGCACTAAACCTATGGGAACCCAAGAAATAGAAAGCATAAGCGTATAAGGCAGTAAAGAACAGTAGCTCAGGGCTGCTGGGGTGGAGGTCAGATCAGTTCAGTTCTGGCGATGATGGCAAAGTATGCAGCTCCTTCACTGCTGGGCTCTTGACCTTGTAGCCTCGCCCCCTAGAACATCTTCCCTGGGAGAAGGGACCCTTGTATGGGCTGTATGAAGGCTCCTCTGGAAGCCACAAGCCCAGATCTGTGCACTTTCCTGGGGCTCTTGGCTGGGAGGCGTCTCTGGCAGAGACAACAGCATGGTCCAGTGTCCACAGCAGCCCGAGGCGTCGCCTTGCCCCGGCTCTGCAGTGCCACGGGCTCGGGTCCTGTTCGGCTTGCTCGCTCACCTGCCTTGTTCTGTTTGTTTTGGCTGCTCTGCCTTGCCCTGCCCTGCCCTGGCTGGCTAGCTGCCCCGCTCCGCACTGGGAATGGCAGCTCGGTGCCTGAAGGACGGAGCTCCCGGGACAGGACAGCCCCCTCTGCAGGCATGCAGCCCCAGCCTTCTCTCTGCTCCTCAGCCAGTAAGTGTGAGGGAGGCACAATCTGGCTTCCGTTCCCTGGCTTGTCCTGAAGCCCCTCAGGGATTCCCCCAGAGCTGGCAGCCCAGCTCAGCTCTCCCTTTTAGTAAGCTTTGGGAGCTCGGCCTCTGCTGGGTGGGGGAGCCGATTGGAGGCGCTGTTAACCAGGCAGGGGCGCCTGAGACCAGGGCCCAAAGACTTAAAAGAGTGGGTGGAACAGCATCGCGTGGTGGGAAGGAGTAGAAAGTCATGGGACATGCAGTGGGCCTTACCTCAGCACTGAGCCAGGAAGAAAGGCTGAGTCAGAAGTCAGGTCAGAGGTGGTGGGGGCCGGGCGATGGTCAAATTGCCATAGCTGAGAAACTGTGTTGGGATATGGTGTTTCTGAGGCTCAGCATATCATATTAAGAGCATGGGCTTGGGTGAGACCTGAGTTTGAATCCCAGCTACACTACTTTAAAAAATGTGTGAAGTAGATTAAATCTCCCAGAATTTTTTTTTTTAGTCTGTAAAGTGGGGATAAAATGGCCCCTACTACCTCATAGCATTGTTCTGAAAAATAAATGAGGTAGTAGAATGTCTTGATATGATGCCTTGCTGGGTTAATGGTAGCTCATATTTATATTTTTAGTTGTGTCTGTGTAGATTATGCCTTTGTCTGCTTCTTTTCCTCCTACTGTCTATCCTTTTATTAGAGTTTCTAAACACAATCCTTTTCACCCATAGGGCTCCAGTCAGGTCCTACAAATGGGTTTGGTGGGGTTGGGGGGTGCACGCGCTGTGCGTGCTTTCACTCCTCTAGAAAATGGATAGAGCTCGTAGGTTCCCCTAACCTGCTGCTTACTCCTCTGAAGGTGCTCATGGCTGTGGGGCCCGCTCCTGGCTGTACCTTTGGCTGCACTGCCCTCTTCCAGATGCGCTGTTCTAATGGCTCGCATTCATCTTGCAGCCTTTCGCTCCTGTGAGGAAAGGCTTGTGGCCTGGGCCAGCCCAGGGTTTTGGTGAGGATTAGCCCAATCTCAGTCTGAGCCCTCCCTTACCCTGGCAGCACCCTCTACTAATAGTGGTGCTCCCTGTAAGTGATCTGCCGATGAGTACAGGATGCCGCCAGCTAGGGGTGGGTGGGGGCTCTGAGGGCACCAACTCTGTCTGCCTGTCTGTCTGTACCTTGTCTTGGTTTTCCTGAGGGACGCATCTTGGCATGAGAGCTGGTGTGAGATTTAGAGCTTTTTCAAGGCTTGTCCAGGGTAAATGGAGCTGTCTTTCTAGTGAGAGGCTCTGTTTACAAAGAGTGTTTATAGTTCCAAGATCCTTTATCCCAGAAAAGCCCTTGGAGGAGACGAGCAGGGTGAAAAGCATTAAACATCCATCCTACGGCTCTGTTCTTCCTTTGGGAGCCCTCATTGCTGGTTAGATTCTGCTCTCAGGCTGGCTGTTTCCTGGGCCTGGGTTCTGGGCCACTGAGTGAGGGCTGGGTAGGGAGGGCGGGCATGGTAATTGAGACCTGACTGAGCCCCTTCCGGTGAGAGACACAAGCAGGTGATGGAAAATCCTTACCAGGAGAAGCTTCTTAGAGAAGCTGAGCCTGCTGGAGATGGGATGCACAGACTCTGGACACAGGATTCATGATGTGCCAGGCTCCTCGGCTGCTCAAGACGAGTGTTTTCTGCATTCTGGTTGTTGATGGAGAGGGAGACAAAGGCCAGAGAACCATAACTAACGGGTGGGCTTCAGGAGGAGAGGGTCGTTAGTTCTACAGATAACAGAGGGATGGAGAGAAAGGTGGTCTCACTCTTTCTGCAAAGGGCCTTAAAGACAGAGAAGAGGGATGTCTTTGTCAACAAGATCACGGGATTCTTGAAGGATTGGGGAGGGCTCTCCATCCCTTAGGAACTCCCCACTCCAATGCAGGTAAATTGCTGGATTTTTTTCCCCCACAGTGCGAAAACAGGAGATCATTAAGATCACAGAACAACTGATTGAGGCCATCAACAATGGAGATTTTGAGGCCTACACGTGAGTACAGACCTAATACATTGAGACTCGAGTTTCTCAAGGTCTTTCCCTCCTCCCCAAAAGCAGCTAGGACCTTGGGAAAAGGGGAGGCTGGGCCTTGGGCACAGTGTGTAAGTTAAGCATCAGGCTGCTAGGCTGGGAGACCTTCCAGATAGATAACCTATGATTGAGCCCTCCTGTGGTGTGCTGGCGGTGGGCTGAAACGGCAGGGCTAAGAGGCTTAGCCGGCATACCCCCAAGATCTAAGCCGTCTTGTCAAGCCTAGCCCACAGCCAACTTGCTGCAGGACAGACACCACTGATGAGGAAGAAAGACAAGTCATTCCCATGGAAGACTGACAGGCTACTTTTTTTTTTTCCTGCAGGAAGATTTGTGATCCAGGCCTCACTTCGTTTGAGCCCGAAGCCCTTGGTAACCTTGTGGAGGGAATGGATTTCCATAAGTTTTACTTTGAGAATCGTGAGTGGGTTCGTGCTGCTGATATACTCCTGCTTGCCCCTTCAGCCCCTTTGCCTCTGTCCCTGCTCACCCTCTCCTCTTCCTAGTTGCCCACTTGTCCTTTATTTGACCTGCCTGCTGCACCCTGGTCTGTGTGCTTGCTTCCTGGTGCCCTGAGAATGGCCTTAAATGGCACCTTTGAAGACCCTGCTCCAGAACCCTGCGTGCCCTTCATTCTGCAGCTACCTCATGGCTGTGTTGGTTGCCACAATCAGGATATTTTTCTTTAAGCTTCACCTCTTTTCCTTTCTTTTTTTCTTTTTCTTTTCTTTTTTTTTTAGAGAAAGGAAAAGAGAGAGAGACATCGATGTGAGAGAGAAAGTAGATCGGTTGCCCTCCGTATGTGCCCCGACTGGGGTTTAAACCCACAACCTGAGTATGTGCCCTGACTGGGAATCAAACCTGACACCTTTTGGTGCACGGGACAGTGCTCCAACCAACTGAGCCACACTGGCCAGGGCAAGCTTCATCTCTTTTCAAGATGATTGGAAACCATTTGAGATGAGGCTGAGATTATCTCAGCAAGTGATAATGCTCTGTGTCTGCAGATGTCACAATACAGGAAATTAAAGCCATGACAAGAATGTGCAAGCAAGTAACAGGGCACTGTAGGCGACTTGTAAGACTGGAAGTTGTGGCTAGGGTCTTCCTGAATATCGAGGGTGACAGGAGTCCCAGCTGGGGGTTGTGCACTGGACAGTTCATGGAAGTCCCAGGGGAAAGAATCTGACTATTCACCTCCCCCATCTTTCTCTCCACTCTCTAAGACTCTCCCTCCCCCTTATTTTTTTATTTTCTTTCCCACTTTATCCTGGGTCTTCCCCATCCTGCCCTGAATTTTATTTTGTCACTGTTTTCTCTACTAACAACCATCACTTTCCATGTCTCAGCTGCAAATGTAAACCCTAGGCTATCTAAGTAATTCTATTAGCCAGAAGCAATTCCAGAGTTTATAGAAGCTCTAGGGAAGGTTTCATGTAGCCCGTATCTAACATTTGAATTGAACTAAGATGTGAATCTCAATAAAAGTAACACAATTCACAGTGTTTGCTAATAATGGCAATCTTTTAGCTTTCCCCCAGAGGATCTTGGGAATATCCTGAGCTTGGTGCTCTGATGATTCTCTTTTAACTTTGGACCTTCTTCTTTTTTTTTTTTTTTTTTTATCACAAATCAATTTTGAATATTTTAAGTTCTTGATTTTGCTCTATAGCCCTAATTAGGGACAAGCCAACCCTTACGGAATCTAAATATCAGCATAGCAGAGTAGCAAGATCATAGGCTTTAGTTAGGAATAAGATGGTCCTGAGCTCAAATGTTGTGAGATTTGGGGAAATTACTTAACCTCCTTGAGCCTGTCTCCTTATCTTATAAATGAAGAAAATAATATCAACCAATGAATACAGCTCATGCATGTAAAACCCCCAGCACAATGTCTGATTAAAATAGTAGTTGCTGTTATCGTTGTTCCCCACCTCTCTCTTTCTTTTTGGGTAACTGAGACTAATGTGATGAGGTTTCCTGCCCTTGGGAAGGTGTATGGGGGAGACTCCCAGAATGGTGGCTAGAGAGCGGGTGAGACTTGGAAGTGCAGGCTGGGAGGAAATGTCAGTGCCCAGGCCTGATGCCCTCCTACCTACTCCACCCTGCCCTGCCCCCTGCAGTCCTGTCCAAGAACAGCAAGCCCATTCACACCACCATCCTGAACCCACACGTCCATGTGATCGGAGAGGACGCAGCTTGCATCGCCTACATCCGCCTCACCCAGTACATCGATGGGCAGGGTCGGCCTCGAACCAGCCAGTCAGAAGAGACCCGGGTCTGGCACCGCCGGGATGGCAAGTGGCTCAATGTCCACTATCACTGCTCAGGGGCCCCTGCCGCACCGCTGCAGTGAGCTCAGCCACAGGTGCACCTGGTAGGGGGGCTGGGGAGGGGCTGGTACAGGTGGGGTCAGAGGAGGAAGAAGTGGTTGAGAGTTGGCATTGGGGGAGGAGATATGGGCCACCCCAGAGGAATGGCAAGGGCTGGACAGTGTGGTTATAACAACTTATGCTCTTGAATCAGACAGACTGGGTCTAGCGCCAGGACTCCAAGTTGGGTAACCTTGGAGAGATTTCTTCCTTTCCCTAAGCCTCAGTTTCCTTAGCTATCTAAAGAGGGAAAGAGTGGTGCCTATCCCATTAAGTTGTGAGAATCAAATAAGATACTTATAAGTAAAGCATTTAGTCAGCGCTCAGCAAATGTGAGGTACTTAGCTTCTCCCCCATCCTCCACCTTCTCAGGCAGACTTGGCCACCTGTGTAGTATAAGTTCCTGGAACTCATCTGTGTGTTTATTGTCCTCTGTTCTGTTACCATGTCTATCCTGTTTGACAGGGGCATTAGGAGATCCCAGCTGGAGGTCGAACCTTTGCAGCCAGTGGCTCTGGAGGGCCTGAGTGACAGCGGCAGTCCTGTTCGTTTGAGGTTTAAAACAATTAAATTACAAAGCGGCAGCAGCCAATGCACGCCCCTGCATGCAGCCCTCTCGCCCGCCCTTCGTGTCTGTCTCTGCTGTACTGAGGTGTTTTTTACATTTAAGGGAAAAAAACAAAAAAAGATTGTTTTAAAAAAAATGGAATCCATACCATGATGCGTTTTAAAACCACCAATAGCCCTTGGGCTGGCAAGAAGGCAGGAGTTTGTGTGATGCCCATCCTGGCATGAGCAGCGGGCTCATTCACCAGCCCTGAAATGGTGAGCTTGACCTCCAGCCTCCATGGACTTAGGAGACCAAGCAAGAACTCTGACAAAACTTTGGGGGCCGTGATGTGATTGCAGCCCCTGAGGTGGCCTGCCTGCCCCAGGTCTAGGAATGGACTTCAGAATTCGCATAGGCACCTAGAATGAGGCTGATGAGAACATCGTAGCCATCAGACCTACTTGGGAGAGAACGCACAGCCCCCAGCCTGCTGTGGAGGCAGCTGAGAAGCAGTGGCCTCAGGACTAAGGGCCTGGATGTTGCTGTACTGTTCCATTTAGTGTAGAAGGGAAGAGAATTGGTGCTGCAGAAGTGTGTCCACTACGAAGCCGATGAGAAACCTCGTGTTAGTCTGACATGTACTCACTTACTCATCCATTTCTATAGGATGCACAATGCACGTGGGCCCTGATATTGAGGCTCAATCCCTGCAGTGGGGAAGGGGTAAGGGTTGCGCTTTGCTTTGTGTTTGTTTTCTTATAATTAGCAAAGAGAGAGCCAGACCCTAGTCAAGGCTCCATTTGCTGCCTTTGGCAGTTTTGTTTCTGTGCTGATTTGGACCATCTTTGTCTTGCCTTTTCATGGTGGTGGTCCCTGTGCTGACCCTCATCTGGGCCTGGGCCCCCTGCCAAGCGCCCTGTGGGATGGGAGGTGTGAGGCAGTGGGATTGAGTTGATGGTTGTCTCTATGCATTCAGGCTGCCCTGAGGGCTGCCTCCCTTCTTACTATTCTCTTGCTGCACGTCCATCTTTTCCTGTCTTTGAGATTGACCCGTCGGCTTTGGCAAGAAGAAGAGGTGTCCTCTTTAAGAGGTCTCTTTACTGACCAACTGAAGTATAGACTTATTGCTGGACAATCTGCATGGGCATCACCCCCACCACCAACTGCATGTACCCAAAAGAGGTGTCCAGAACCAAGACTCCTATCTACTTTCATTGTCCCTCTCTGTGCTCAAGGAGTTCCATTCCAGGACGGAAAGATCTATACTCTAAGCAGATAGCAGAGAAGATAATGGAGGAGCAATTGGTCATAGCCTTGGTTTCCCCAAAACAACTGTGCAAACTTGTCTATGCAGTTATTTGCACTATTAGGGGGAAAGGTGGGTAGACCCCAGCTGCCTGGACTACCTTCAGGAGGCAAAGCTACAGATTTACCTTGGAGCCAGCTGAGAAGAAAGCAAACTCACAGGTGCTGGTGCTTGGATTTAACCAGGCTCCTCCGAGCACCTCATGCATGCCCCAGCCCCCGGGCCCTAACCCTTTCCTGCCCTGCAGCCTGCAGTACCAGCACGCAGACACCTTCACCACAGGGTTTGGTTTTGCTGGCTTGAAGACAAATGGTCTTAGAGTTCATTAAGACCCATAGCTTCATTTGGCTGCTCCAGCCCCACTTCTTAGCATCTTACTCCTCTTCTGGGGCTAATGTCAGCATCTATAGACAATAGACTATTAAAAAAAAAACCACCTTTTAAACAGGAAATGGAAGGCATTTGATGCAGAATTTTTGCATGATGACATAGAAATAATTTAAAAATAGTTAGTGTTTGTTCTGAATGTTGGTAGACCCTTCATAGCTTTGTTACAATGAAACCTTGAACTGAAGATATTTAATAAAATAACCTTTAAACTGTCCATTGTGTTACTGCTGTTGGAGATTTATGGCCAGAGGCTTCAATTTTAGCAGCCTGGGTTACAAGGCTTCAGATAGAGATGTACCTTTCCCCACTCCCTTTGGGCCCATTTTGGAATAAAACTTCATAAACTCATCAGCCTCCACCCAGTTCGCCAGGCTTCCAGGCTGCCAGGCTGCCGAGGCGAGCCTGGGGTGGGGAGGAAGGATTTGGGCCCTTAGGTGGTGGGCTAGGAGTCTCGCCCCGCCCCCGGGCCCCGCCTCCGCCCAGGTCCCCCCATCTCTGTCCCCCTCCATCTATCAGTGGGCCGGCCCGGCTCCCCCTCCGCAGGGCTGAGTGGACGAGCCCGAGCCCTCGGCCCGCCCCTTCTCGGTGAGCTGAGGCGCCCGGTGCTCGGCAGACTGTGCCAAGCTGCAGGAAGGAGGGGTGCCCCTCTGCGGGTGGGGCGCGGAGCCCGCCGTCTCGGAGGCCGAGGCTCGGCTGATCGCTGCGGAGGACCGTCCGGCTGCCGGCACCTCGGCCGCGCGGCTGCCCGGCCCAGAGGCGGCGGGAACTCAAGCCGACACCGCGAGCGGAGCGCGCCGCCTCCCCCCAGTGGGAGCGGTGGTTGGGCCCGGCGGCGGCGGAGCGTTCGCTCGGAGATGGCGGAGCCGCCGCGACGCGGCCCGAGGCCCCGAAAGCAGAGAAGCCGGGCAGCCCCGGGACGCGGCGGAGCCCGGGGACAGCGGGGACGCCGCCCAGTCCGCCGGGTGAGCTGCCCTTGAGGATACCCCCCCACACGGTCGCCCGCAGTTCCTCCCCTCACAGACTTCCCCTGTTACCACCGTAGCCACGCACAGGGTCGTCCCGCGCGGCCCCTCAGCGCGGCCCTGCGCGCCCTCCCCCGGGCCCGTTCCACCAGCCCCCCTCGTCCTGGCTTCCCTCGCCTCGGCGTGCCCCGCAGTACGGTCCTCCCCTTGGGGCTCGCCCAGCCGTGCATGCCTCGCTGCCAGCCCAGACTGTCCTCCGCGCGCCCCTGGCCCCTACCCGTGTACTCTCCACATCCGGTGCTCTCCTCCCATCCACCTGTGACCCCACATTCCCCCCAGCAGGACCCTCCATCCGTGACCCGATGTGCCAGCCCCCGGTGCCCGTCACCACTCGGTACCCCCTCCTCCCACAGCATCTGCTAGTCTCCCGGCGCGGGGCCCACAGCCCCGCTGTCCCCAGGCCCTGTCACTGTTGCTGTCTTCCAGCTCAAGCCTGGATGACCCCTTTGGTGTCTCCCTCAAAAACCTCCCACCGCTGCACACACATACAGCACCCCCTTCACCCCGTGTTCCTTCTTCCATATGCATCATCCCACACCACACCCCTACCCCCGTAGCTCCCTCAGAACCCCTTCCCTAATATTGCTGTTTCTTCTAGGTATGAAGCGAAAATGCAGTGGTTAAGAGCACGGGCTGTGGAGCTTGACAGGCCTAACTTTGAATCCCAGTTTCTCCACTGACTAAGCTGTGTGATCCTGGGCAAGTTACTAAGCTTCTCTGAACCTCAAATTATTCGCATGTAGAATGGGGATAATAGTATCTACCTCTTACCTACCTACCTCTTAGGGCTGGTGTGAGCATTATATATATGGAAAGCTCTTAGAAGAATGTCTGGCAGAGAGTAGTCTCTCAATAAATGTTAACTATTATTAATTCATCCCAAGTGTCCACTTTCCCTTATTGACTTCTTCTCACTACTGTATTTTCTCCAACGAGTTTCCTTTGATTCTTAGAATTCATCCTTCACATCGCCTTTTGATCCTCTCCCAATTATCTTTGCATGTCACGTTAGTTTTACCCAGGCCAAAAGTGAACTATTCTTAAATCATCTCTCTCAGTTCTGAAGGGACCTGTCTCTGCCTAATCCCTCCTGAAATGTGTATGTCTGGGAGTGGGTTTCAGACAGGAATTGTCAGCCACTGGCCTTACTAGGAGTGGCTAAAATAGGGAGAGCAACAATAAAGCTTCTAGAAACAATCTATTTAAGAAAAAAAGTCTCGCCAGGCTGGTGTGGCTCAGTGGTTGAGCATCGACCCATGCACCAAGAGGTCGCTGGTTCGATTCCCAGTCAGGGCACATGCCCAGGTTGTGGGCCTGATCCCCAGTGGGGGGCATGCAGGAGGCAGCCAATCGATGTTCTCTCTCAAAGGTGTTTCTATCTCTCTCTCCCTCTCCCTTCCTCTCTCTCTAAAAAATCAATAAAGAAAAAATTAAACAAGTAAAAATAAAGTGTTTAATTCAAGGTTTTAAAAAAAAAAAAGTCTCTAAAATTAGATCTCCTTAAAACTTTTTCAATTGCACTGACCTAACTCTGTCTCTCTCTCTTATTGGTTAGATGTGACTTATTTCTCTCTGTCATCCAGCCCCACTCAGTTTTCTGTTTTTATAACAGGACTTAATCCCTCGTGTCTCTCCAGGCTAGCTGAGGGCTTCCTTCCTTCATGGATGAGGGTATAGTACCACCTAGGCTAATTTAGGAAGGAGAACTGGAATGGATAGGGAGAGAGACTCTAGACTCGGCCTTCTGGCTTTTCTTAGGTCCCAGTGATGTGGCTCACTCCGGGGTTACATTTTTATCATCTCTCCTAACAGTGGCACAGGTGAGATGAAAGGCAGGGGATGAATAATTTTGCACAAGCAATGGAAAAGACAGTCCTCAGTTTCTGGGTTTGGAAGCTAACAGAATGATTAGCTAGCATCATTTTACTTTACTCTTGCATTCCCCCACCAGAGTGTCCACCTGACTGCAAGTTTGTTGATGTTAGCCTGTGATGTCGGGTTTGATTGATAAAGATTAACAGACTCATGAGTTTCCTCTTATCTGATATTTCGTTGGAGCACGGGACTTCTGCGGCTTACTGTCCCTTCCTCACAAGAAGACCAGAGCTCCTGCTGGCTGGCCAACTGCTTGGTCATGAGCTTAGAACTCCTTTCAGAACAGTTTCACTTTTAGCTTCTTGGGCTGTTTAGCCTCCTGTTAATAGGAGAGTTGTTCCTTTTCAGTCCTTGAATATATCTTCTCCAGCTCTGAGCTTAGCTCAGGGAGGAGAATTTAGCTCAGGGAGTAGTCTAAGAAGGGGAACAACCTCTGAAGCTAACGTATGAGACTCGGATTGTGTTATTCTTCTACAGGAGCTGTGTTTTTTTTTGGAGAACAAATCATCCTGTGAGCAGAAGGTAAGAGAGATGGGGTGAAGAGGGTAATGGATTAATGACAGGTTCAAAGGGAGAAATAATCCATTAATTGCTCTGTCTTACAGATAGGAAGGGCAGAAATTGTGAACTTTGCTGACCTCTGATGTGAGGAGCTCAAGCAGGACCAAGGGTGGAGCCTGGCTAGATGTGCATCCTGAAGCTATGGGCCAGGGGGCCATGGTGACCTGACACCAATGGACTCTGTCCATTTGCCCCCTGTTGCCCCTTCTACCTCCCCTACCCTACACTAAGGGAACTTGGCTTCACCTCTTTAGGGAACTGACCCTGAGGGAATCCCTTTCTCCTATTTTCCTATCCTTCCACCCTCCCAAGAGAGCCCTAGCCTATACAACTCCTACCTCTCATCCCTTGAGGTAGTCCCCATCCCTTTCTCTCCTCCCCCGCCATGCTCAAGCTGTGGAAGGTGGTACGCCCAGCTCGGCAGCTGGAACTGCATCGTCTCATACTGTTGCTAATCGCTTTCAGTTTGGGCTCCATGGGCTTCCTGGCTTACTATGTATCCACCAGCCCCAAGGCCAAGGAACCCTTGCCCCTGCCCTTGGGAGACTGCAGCAGTAGTGGGGCAGCTGGCCCTGGCCCTGTACGACCTCCAGTCCCACCTCGGCCTCCCAGGCCTCCAGAGACAGCTCGAACCGAACCTGTGGTCCTTGTGTTTGTGGAGAGTGCTTACTCACAGCTGGGGCAGGAGATTGTGGCCATCTTGGAGTCTAGTCGTTTTCGTTATAGCACTGAGCTGGCACCTGGCCGTGGGGACATGCCCACACTGACTGATGACACCCATGGCCGCTATATCTTGGTCATTTATGAAAACCTGCTCAAGTATGTCAACCTGGATGCCTGGAGTCGGGAACTGCTAGACCGGTACTGTGTGGAGTATGGTGTAGGCATCATTGGCTTTTTCCGAGCCCATGAGCATAGCCTACTGAGTGCCCAGCTCAAGGGCTTTCCCCTTTTTCTATACTCAAACCTGGGGCTCCGGGACTACCAAGTGAATCCTTCTGCCCCCCTACTGCATCTCACACGCCCCAGCCGCCTGGAGCCTGGGCCATTGCCTGGTGATGACTGGACCATCTTTCAATCCAATCATAGCACATATGAACCAGTGCTTCTTGCCAGCCTTCAGTCAGCTGAGCCCCCTGTTCCAGGACCGGTGCCTCGCCAGGCACGGCTTCCCACTGTGGTACAGGACCTGGGGCTTCATGATGGCATCCAGCGGGTGCTCTTTGGCCATGGCCTTTCCTTCTGGCTCCACAAACTTGTTTTTGTTGATGCTGTTGCGTACCTCACTGGCAAGCGCCTTTGCCTGGACCTTGACCGCTACATCTTGGTAGACATTGATGACATCTTTGTGGGCAAGGAAGGTACCCGCATGAAGGTGGCTGATGTTGAGGTCAGTCTTTTTCCTGAGAAGTTGTTTCAAGCTCTGACCTATCAGACTCACTTGATTCTGAACTTGCCATAGGTATACTCCCTGCCCTTTCCAGGTAGGAAGAACACTACTCATTTTTCTTCTCTGTTTGCTGTCTCCTGATTTCTTGTGTCCCTGCTACTCTTCCCAGGCTCTTTTGACCACCCAGAACAAACTCAGGACCTTAGTCCCCAACTTCACCTTCAACTTGGGCTTCTCGGGCAAGTTCTATCATACTGGTGAGCTTATTCCCCTGCTCCTTCAGCATATCAGTCTTAGTTTGATTTGTCTGTTAATTGTCCCATCTTCCTGGGTAGACAAGTTGGAGAAAAGGGGCAAGATTTGGGGTTAGAATGCTATGAGCTAGCAGTGGGCGTGAATTTAGCTTAGCATGGGTGGTTGGAGGGCAGGTTGGGAGGAGGCAAATAGGTAGTCAGATGGGCAGATGTCCCAAGGATGGAAGGTGGTCAGTGTTACAGAACAAAGGAGGGCACAGGGACTAACTGGCTGTGTTCAGTGGTCAGTGTGTGGTCACAGGGACAGAGGAGGAGGATGCAGGGGATGACATGCTGCTGAAGCACCGCAAAGAGTTCTGGTGGTTCCCCCACATGTGGAGCCACATGCAGCCACACCTGTTCCACAATCGCTCCGTGCTGGCTGACCAAATGAGGCTCAACAAACAGTTTGCTTTGGTGAGAACCTTGGATCTCTTCCCCATACTTTTTCCCAGAGATAACGTTTCCTTTTCAACCTTACCCTCATGAGTACCCTTTCCCTATCCTTTCCACATTTCTTTCTGTGGAGGCATCCCCACCCTCTTTACCCTCTACTACCCAAACCTCACCAGGTCCTGGTGAGAGTCTATGCCATTCCCAGGAGCATGGGATTCCCACGGATCTGGGGTATGCTGTGGCCCCCCACCACTCGGGCGTGTACCCTGTCCACACGCAGCTCTATGAGGCTTGGAAATCTGTGTGGGGCATCCAGGTGACCAGCACTGAGGAGTATCCCCATCTCCGCCCTGCCCGCTACCGCCGTGGCTTCATTCACAATGGCATTATGGTGAGGGACTCCCAATACAAACTTGAACTCCCACATTTTAAAAGCCTCCAACCTGCATTAATCTGTGTCCTGTCGACTGCTAGTCCAGTTCATCCACATAATAGGGGGTAGAAGGGTGAAAAGTCCTAATGCACATAGCAAGAGTTTTATTGCTATAACTTCCAACTGAGTCCTCCACAAACGGGAATCCTAATGCCTCGGGAGTTTTGTCCTTTATTTACTCACTTTATGTTTCAAATCTCATCTATCCCTATTTCTTCTTTTTCCCTCCAGGTGCTGCCACGGCAGACATGTGGTCTCTTCACTCACACAATCTTCTATAATGAGTATCCTGGAGGCTCTCGTGAACTAGACCGGAGCATCCGAGGTGGAGAGCTCTTTCTGACAGTGCTGCTTAATCCGGTAAGGTGCCGAGAAGAAGGGCCAGAAGATTGGAGAGCCAAAGTGTTTGTAGGCCAGGACCTTTGTTCACCAAGCCTGATTCTGAGGTGGGTAGGCTCTCTGACTCTGACATGCAGGCATCCCCTTGCAGATCAGCATATTTATGACCCACCTGTCCAATTATGGAAATGACCGACTGGGCCTGTACACCTTTGAGAGCCTCGTGCGCTTCCTCCAGTGCTGGACACGACTGCGCCTACAGACCCTTCCTCCTGTCCCTCTTGCGCAAAAGTACTTTGAACTCTTCCCTCAAGAGCGAAGCCCGCTTTGGCAGGTATGGGTGGAACTCAGTCTGACCAGAGACATGATGGGGGGTGGGGGTTGAAGAAAAGATTAGGCCTCATCTGATTTTTGGCCTCACCTACAGAATCCCTGTGATGACAAGAGGCACAAAGATATCTGGTCCAAGGAGAAAACCTGTGATCGGCTCCCCAAGTTCCTCATTGTGGGACCCCAGAAGACAGGTGAATCATCCTTAGCCAATTTCTCTTGCCATGCCGTAAATCTAAAGGATTCTTTGGCCAAGGAACTCCTTTCTCATACCTGCCCCCACATTAATCCAGTCTCTTGAGACAGTGATTCTTAACCCTGATTGTGTACCAGAATCATTTGTGGAGTTTTTATTTTAAAAGGTGCAAAGTGAGCCCTGGCCAGTTTGGCTCAGTGGTTAGAGCGTCTGCCTGCGGTCCACAGAGACCCGGGTTCGGTTTCCGCTGGGGGCACGTGCCTTGGTTGCAGTTTGTCCCCGGCCCTGGTTGGTCATGCGGGAGCAGCCACTCGATGTGTCCCTTTCACATCGATGTTTCTCTCTCTCTCTCTCTTCCTCTCTCTCCCTCCCACTCTATCTGAACAAAAAATGGAAGAATGTCCTCGGGTGAGGATTAAATAAATAAATAAATAAATAAATAAATAAATAAATAAAAGATGCAAAGTGATTCTGATGTAGTCAAGGCTGAGAACCACTATTTTAACCCTTCCCTGGGCCTCTCTCGGACTTTCCTTCTCTCTCTCTAGTTTGGCCAAAGGGGATTTTACTACCCAGAGTGGTTGTTTTCTCACCTCCTTCAAGCTCATGTTGTTGAACTGCCTTCTCTCCCATAACGGCCTGGACTTTCTCTCCTGTTTAGGGACCACAGCTATTCACTTCTTCCTGAGCCTGCATCCCGCTGTGACCAGCAGCTTCCCTAGCCCCAGCACCTTTGAGGAGATTCAGTTCTTCAACGGCCCTAATTACCACAAGGGCATTGACTGGTGAGAGTGGGACCCCTTGGAATGCTTCTCAGAGGAACACTCCCTTCCCCCAAAATACCCTATTCCAGCTTCCACTGCACAAATACCTGGCCCCTCCATTCTGCCTCTTTTCTTTGCTACTTCCTAGGTACATGGACTTCTTCCCTGTCCCTTCCAATGCAAGCACCGACTTCCTATTTGAAAAAAGTGCAACCTACTTTGACTCAGAAGTTGTACCACGGCGGGGGGCTGCCCTCCTACCACGAGCCAAGATCATCACTGTGCTCACCAACCCTGCTGACAGGGCCTACTCCTGGTACCAGGTGAGCCTGGAGCCTGAAACTAGGGACACATTAGGGCTTGAGGGAGGGAGGTGGTGACTGCTAGAGACAGAAAGGAATAAGGGTAGGGAAATTAAACTAGTGCCTTGGGGAAGGGTGCCTGTGCTATCTGTTCACCAGACCAAGAGTAGGGCAGACTAATTCTGTCAAATCACCAATCCCATCTCTTCCTATTCCCATACTTTAGCACCAGCGAGCACATGGAGACCCAGCTGCTTTGAACTATACCTTCTACCAGGTGATTTCAGCCTCCTCCCAGGCCCCTCTGGCACTTCGTTCCTTGCAAAACCGCTGTCTTGTCCCTGGCTACTATTCTACCCATCTACAACGCTGGCTGACTTACTATCCCTCTGGACAGGTACAATCCCCCAGTAGCCCTCATTGGGGTCCCCCTCCCCCTCCTCTTCCCTTTAGCCCAGAGGCTTCTAAGAAATACAGCGGTAACCACATCCCTGTCCCTAGTTGCTGATTATGGATGGGAAAGAGCTGCGTATCAACCCAGTTGCTTCAATGGAGAGCATCCAAAAGTTCCTGGGTATCACACCCTTTCTGAACTACACACGGAAACTCAGGTGGGAGAGCATGACTCAGAAGAGGAGGATTATGGGGAAGCAGGTTGACCATGTCTGTTTGGAAGAGACATGAATTTACCCTGTCTCTCAAGGAGAGACATGTGTCCCTGTGGGCTGGGACATAGTGTACATTTATGGGGCTTGGATTCTTTTTCTCCCTGCCCACTAATGGCCGCCTCCTGTTGAGCAGGTTTGATGAAGTTAAAGGATTCTGGTGCCAGAGACTTGGAGGTGGTAAGACTCACTGTCTAGGCAAGAGCAAAGGTCGGAGGTACCCAGATATGGACACTGAAGTAAGTAAATTCTGGGGCAGGTTACCCCTCTCCACCTCTTAAGAGCTGATTCTGTGTCCTACTCCTTACCATTTCTGCCTTCCTTTTTCTCCTCAGTCCCGCCTTTTCCTTATGGATTTTTTCCGGAACCACAATCTGGAGCTGTCGAAGCTCCTGAGCCGGCTTGGACAGCCAGTGCCCTCCTGGCTTCAGGAAGAGCTGCAGCATTCCAGTCTGGGCTGACATCCCAGCCTCTGTACCAGCAAAAAAAAAAAAAAGCCCATTTCCCTAAGGGGCAAGCGCAGAGCAGGGCCCAAAGGGGGATTTGAGTTGCCTGGCCCCTCCCCCTTCTACCTCAGTGGCCCCCGGGCCTGGGATGGCTGAAAAGAGAAAGGCATCCCTTTTCCATAGTTCCGGGGTCTGATAAAGGGGCTTCCCTTGATATTCCACATATGGTACTAGCCACCTTTGACCCATGATCTTAGAAGGTGGGGAGGAATTAGAGTCAGGGTATAGAGGAACGTTTTAATCAAATGATTTCCTTCTTCATCCCCAGAGTATAGCTATACCTGGCTATGGGAGGGACCCCTTACTGTGGGATTAATGGGATCTACCTGTGGCCCGGCCTCCCTAATGTCATTCACATTGAATGGGGATGAGGTCCGACAGTGGCTCATAGAGCTGAGTATGAGCCCTAGCTGTGGGCTAGCAATGTCCTTAATAAACATCCTTATTTTTCTGTTTTGTCTACCTCACTGGAGTGGGAGAAACCTACAGTAAATCAAGTATCAGACTTTTCCCCCACCACAGTTCAAGGTTCATCTGCTCACGGAGGAAAAAGAAGGGAAAGGCCCAGGCAGACTAGAGTAAAAAAGGAGTTTATATATTTATAAATGCCAAATAAATACCAGAGGCCACCCAATGCCCCCTCCCAGACAGGGCTGTTTCCCCCAACCCTAGGCTTCTAGGGTCTGAGACATCTTGGCCCCAAGCTATAGCCCAAGAGCAGCTGCCAGTCTGGGCTACCAGGGAACTGGGTGGGGATGATCTGTCCAGCCAAGACTCACTCCCCCTGTGTGAGGGGCCCCCATAGCCACAGGCTTGTGTCCCTGTATAGGGCCCTAGGGTGGCCAGACTCAGGGAGAGAAGGTGGTCATCTCCAGTGAAACCCGCTGCCATAGCTCCTTGGTCTGTTTGCTGCGCTTGAGGTTCTGCAGGATGTCGTTGAACTGCATCATGCCCATGGGTGTCAGGCAGAAGGCGCTGCGGGCACTGCGGATCGCATTCACAAAGTCGTCGTAGTCGGCAGGGGTCAGGTGAATCAAGCGGTGGTGGATGTACTGGAAGAGGATGTGTGGAGGATGAGCTACTTAGCACAGAACCAGGCCCCTCTGCCCTTACATGCTGGGTGATCTGTTCCATGCCTGCCCAGGAGGTGCTCCACCCTGCTCCATACTTCCTGGGTTGTCACCTGCATGTATGCCTGCTGGCAGCGCTGCACCAGTTGGTGGAAGGCCGGGGCACGCAGGTGGTTGTGGGCATGAGCAGGGCTCAGCCGCTGCAGCGTCTCCATGACGATCTCCTGCAGCACAAACGGGCTCAGCACCCCCTTGGCTGCCCCCACACAGAACTGGTGCACGTAGTTCACTCCTGGGGGGCAGGGGGAGGGGCATGAGACGGGGGTGGCCACCTTTGCCCTAGGGACCCAACTTTTATCTCAGCTCTGGCCTGGCAGAGAGCCACCCTCCACCCCAGGAGCTGAGGTAGCCCCCCACCCCCCGCGCACGCACACATACCCGACCAAGGCCTCAACTCTGAGCAAGAGCTAGGAAGGAGGTCTGGGATAGGAAGGTGGGGGAAGCAGGTGGGGGCGGGCAATGGTCCTGGGGAGGGGAGGTGTTACCCAGCTTTGCTGCCAGCCCCAGCAACCATTTGACATCATCAGTGTAGGGGGGGGAGCGGGAGAAGTTGTTAGGGTGATCGTTGTGTGCCCGGCGACCCAGCATCTCCAGTGCCAGCATTCCTGGGAGAAAAGAGTGGGCACATGGTAGGAGTGCATCCTCTTCACCTTCTACCCCAACCTGGTACCTGACCCCACAGTAAACAAATTAACAAGTATGGGAAGGGGTTGTCACTGAAGAGCCTCTGGTACAACTGCAGGTAGGGGTACAGAATGGGACCTCCTCTCACCAACACGGTAGGCAGCATGCAGGTGGTGTAGGCTGTGTGGGTTGACAGGCTGACTGTGCGTCTCTTCCTCAGGTGGTGGAAAACCCCCGCTCACCAGAGGGCTGGGCTGTGTAGTCAGGGCAGGCAATGAGGCACCCTGGATGGCTGGAAACGTGGATGCTGGGTGGACACTGCTCACTGAGGGATGAGAGCCATGTGAGGAGCTCAGCCCAAAGAGGGGCAGAGGGGATTCCCTACCTCCCCTGCCCAGTGTACCTCCCCTCCATTCACCTGTTCCCTGTCCCCACAACTCACAGGCCACACTGGTGGGCAGTGGGAGCCCTGGCTCTGTGTGATAGGGATGTACTGTGATGGGTGCCATGGAAGGGACGGGGAAAGACACAGCAGTGGCAGCAAGTGAGGGGGGAGTCACCGAGTAAGGGTACTGAGCCCCCAGGAATGCAGGATGCACACCCTAGAGACAGAAAGAGGAAGAAAAAAAAGATACCAAATTATATTACAATGTAACTCTTCCACTTCATCCCACAACTGGGTATCCCTATATTTCTTTACTTAGTTGGGCTGGGTCCCCCAGACTCCCACCACCTCACTGAGGACCCTTAAACAGCTCTATTCTCCCTGAGTACCCCACTCCAACCCCCCATGAACTACTGTTCTCCCACATGCCCAATCCCCCAGTAGAACACTGGTCTCACCTGTGGGTATGCAGAGCTGGGCACAGGGAAGACGGCAGGCCGGGGCATATGAGGCATGGGGTGGGCGGGGTGAGCTGGGTGGGTGAGGTATTGAGGGCTGCAGGGCAGGTGGGGCTGTAGAGCAGTGTAGGGGTGCAGGCCAGGGGAATGACCATGCCCCAGTCCTGGACCCGGATATAAACTGGACCCCACTGAGATGACTGGCACCACTGTGGCTGCTGCTGTCACTGCTGCTGCTGCCACTGTAACTGGCTCAGTCCCTGGGCCCCCCCTGCCCTCAGGCAGCCCCCGCCCAGCCTCCCCAGCTGCCCTGATCCCACTGGCACTACAGCTTGTAGCCCCTTCACGGGCTGTGGATGAGCCACCTGCTGTTTGCTCATATAGCCAGAACCACTGGTGAGCAACCTCAAACAACACTTCGGGGTATACACCCCCACCCTTAGCTGCCTCTTCCACTGCCATGCAGGCCTTCTCCAACATCAGGTTATCCTGGAAGGGAAGGGCACAAAGGGTTAGTGGGGAAGGGCTTTACTCAGGGATAACATTCCATCTCCCCCAGAGTTGGCTGGTTCCCAGGGAAGCACCAGAGGTCAGGGCCAATGCTCAGAGTCTGTCAGAGCAGTGAAAGCTTTACAAAGACACTGAACAAATGCTGACCAATAGAAGTCAAGATCTGGGTTATTGTCCCAGTCCCAAACTAGCCACTCCGTCCCATCATGTCCCAGAGGCTTTGGAAACTAAGTGATCATCTTGGTGCCTAAACAATAGGCCTCTATTTCCTTATTTGTAAAATAGGAACAACCCTAACCCCAGAGATGTAAGGTAAAAGAAGTAATGCTTGTGAAAGAACATTAATATGTCAAGTGTCACTATGAGAGGACAAACTGGATAGTTTGTGAATTCCAGAATATGGGAATCAAGAGCTGGAACATCAGCTTTCCCCATGCCCAAACTCCCTGCCCAGATGCCCCAAAGCAGATCCCCAGATTGCCTACAGAAATACCTGCTCCTTGCACTGCACCAGGGCCCTCTGGATCTCATTGGGGTTCAATGCATGGGCATGAGGAAGGCAGCTTAGGGCTAGCTCCGCAGCTGCCCTCACCATATTGGAGTCTCGTGCCCGTGATGCCCTGTCAGCCAGGGATGCAACCTCAGGAGGTGTCAGGTGCCCATCCCAGCATTCTACCAGTATAGTCAGGGCTGCACTGCCAATCTCCATTGCCTGGCCTTGGGGGAAAGAAGAGAAAAGCAGAGGGGGTTAGCATGAGCACCACAGGGGAGTGGGAATGGTGTTTCTTATCAGGTCAGTAACTCCAAAAGGATAAGGCTCTCATCTCCATCAATTAATCCCCTTCCCATACCCAAATTAAAACACTGGATTTACCTGTAATCCAGGAAACGTGGGAAGAATAGGTGCGTGAGAGCCAGTTAGGAGAAACAAAGTTGTGCAGACCAAGAGCATAAAGCCCAATCTCAAAGGCGCAAAGATGCAGGTTGCGGTGAGGGCCCTGGTGGCCCCCTGAGGAAGATGGATGTGTGAAAATGGAAGTGCTGCTGTTGCCCCCTGCCTTGATCAGCACTGTCTTCGCCAGCTCGAAGTAGAAGTGTGCAGCTGCCTCTGATGGCTGATTGGGTACATGGGGAGCATGACTCTCGGGACGGCGGCCCTTGTACCTGAAGGGGCAATGGGGTAGGGACGGGGATTGGGGTTTCTCTGAAATGGGTGTCCAGGCAGGTTGAGAAAGACCAGGGTAAGGACATTGGGGGGACAATATTTGGATTACACTAGGAATGTGGCTCTGAGGGTGGGTCAGATCACAGATAGGTATTTCTTCCCACTGACCTGCCAACTTCAACTGTCTTCGCCCGGGCTCCTCCACTGGCACTGGCCCGGCGACTTCCACTGGAAGATGAGGAGCCCAGGGAATCTGAGGAAGAGCTGCTAATGCTGTCACTGTCCTGTCCTCTACCCCAAGAGGTGGGGGCCCAGCCCCCTCGAAGTGGTCTCCGGCTTAAGGTGGGGGAGCTATCCGATGTTGTTTCAGGGGCACTGCTGTCAATGCTGGCCATGCCTAACCCCCAAAAAGACAAGTCAGTCTCAGAAGTTCCAGAAGTCAAACTTCAGGAATATCCTTCCCACCATGTCATTCCATACGCTGCCATACCTGTGTGCTTCTTCTTAGGCCGCCCTGGGGAGCCCCAGCCCCGTCCATTGTAGCCTCCACGACTACCAAGTGCCAGGCGGCTAGGAACCTTCCCTTCCGGTCTTGGAGTCAAAGCCGCCTCAGATGGGAGACCCTCACAAGGAGAATGTGGGGAACTCTCTAGGTGGGGAAAATAGGACATTGGGATTAACCCAGGAAAGGGGACCCCGACATGGTTCCATACCATTCATCCCCCTGCCCAGTGCCCCCACCTCACCAGGCACATTCTTCTCTGTGAAGCCCTCAGTGGGGCCTGGCCCAGCCCCTGCCACACTCCCTGGCTGAGCAGACCCTGCAGAGCCTGAGGTCAGTGGCTGCAGGGCCCCTGGGGCAGATGGGCCCCCATGCTTTGAAGGAGACCTCTGGCTGGCTGTGGCTGGGCGGCTAGATGAGTAGAAAGAACTCAGGGTCTGTGGCTTATGCGTCTGGCTCTCTCGGTCCAAGAGTTTGTCTAAGATCTGGAGGACAGAGAAGTGGTGACAGGATGCCCTTTATATCTAGACTACTATTACTTTCCTATCTCCTTGAAACAGCTTAATACTACTTAACTACCTCCTCAGGAAGACTTCTCCAGTTGTAATGATAGTAAAACCTCCTACAACAGCAATTTTCAACCTTTTTCATCTCATGGCACACATTAATTACTAAAATTTTGCAGCATACCAAAAAATATAATTTTTTGCCAATCTCATAAAAAATAGGTATAATTTTTATTCATTCACACCGGACAGCTATTGTGTTGGCTGTTGTCATTTTTTTATTTGACAATCTACGGGAAAAGAGGTCAGTGCCCCTAACTAAATAGGTGTTGCAGGTTTTAAAAATTCTTGCAGCACACGGGTTGAAAATCACTGTCTTAGAAGATAGGGGCTGGCTTAAATATCTTGGTATCCTCTTTAACACTTAGCACAGGGCTGAGTATACTGATATTCAGTAAGTATCGAAACAAGTGAATAATGACCAACTTTAGGCCCTCTGCTTCTCTTCTTCCACCCCCACCCCCACCCAAGCACTCCTGTAAAAACCACTGGTCTCTCTTGTTCTTTATGAGGTGTTCCCAAGATTCGCCATTTATCTCCTATGGGCAGAATAACTCTTTTCTCATTGTACTGGAAACCAGAGAAAGATGGTGGAATTTGCTCTATCTGCCTGTCAAAATCCCAGTACCTCAGTCCCTTACCTTTTTGAGCTTGGCCTGATCATCCTTGTAAGTGATCATTAGTGCCAATGCCAGATCACCCTTCTCCCGACGTGTGCCTTCACACAGGAGGGGATGCTCGGCCTCGCTCACAGTTGTCTTCATGCCTGTGAGAAGGAGGGGCTCATGGGAATTGAGAATGGCCATAACTTTCAAGACAGCAAAGGTAAGCAGGCCAGGGGTCCTCAGCCACCAGCATATGAGGTAAGGAGTCCTCCTCCTGGTCCAATCCACTTCCCCTGTGCAAGGTCCCCATTGCCGATAACACCCAGCCTAGTTAAGTTCTGGTCTGCTCTTTAAGACCTTCATAACTTGGCCCACTCTACCTTCTCAGCATATCCATCACTTTAGGGATGTTGGGCTCCTCACTCTCATGATGACTTAATTGCCCCTATATATTTATTCATGGTGTTTTGTTCCCTTACTTAGAACTTAACTGATCTTTTAAGCCACATTCTATATTCCACCCCTCAGACCTTTCCCTAGATTTTTGTTTTACTGCCTTTATAACACTCAAAATCCATAGCACACATTTTTGCCCTAAATTCTTAACCGTCTTGTAGGCACTACTTGGTTCATACATGTCATCTTGGCTTGCCCATTACCACAGAGCCCCTTTGGAACAAGGCCTATGTCTCATGCCCTTCAAGGTCTGGGACAGGCTTAGCTCAGACGTGTTCAAGACACTGACATACTCACCCAAAGCAGCAACTGCTGCCTCAAATCCCAGCTCCTCATCCCCAGGCATCTCATTGTTCCAGTTGCGACTCGGGGGCCGGGAACCCGTAGGAGAAACCACTGGATGAAAGTTGGGGTAAGTCAGGCAGGAGAGGTATTATGGGAAAAAATGAAAGAGAGCAAACCCAAGACCCTCATCATTCCAGACTCTCCTATGAAGCTGCCAGATGGGTCCTAGGCAATTCAGAGCCTTGGGGCTCTTGGTTTTTCCTTAGAGAAAGCTACCCCTGCCTCAGAGTTCCCCACTTGAGGTAGAGTCAGGCATCATACCTGGAGCACAGAGAACGTCAAAGATGAAACTGGCCAACATGAGAGGCAAAACAGGCCGATAATCACAAAGTGTCCCCTCCCGAAGCTCCTCTGCCCGGCACCGCATGGTACTCATCTCACTTGGACCCAAAGGAATCTTTTTGAGCAAGGCAGCCACCTCAGACTCCTGGTATGCCAGCTTTACCTGAGGGCATAGGAAGGAGTTCAGACCTCTAATACCTCAATGAAGATCAAGGTGTAAGGCTCTGAGATTACAGTGCAAGGCTCAGATAGAACCTCTGACCTCCAAGGCCTTGGTAGAAGCCGGGGGCCGCTGTAGCTCCAAGGCAAACATGCCAACTCGAAAGGCTAGGTTGTGGTGCTCTGGGCGCTCACTTAGCACTGTCAATAGGAAGGCTGCTTTGGTCAGGGTGTTGGTAGCCACCCAGGTCTGACGGCTCGTAGATACCTTGTTCTTCTTGCCCTAAATAGAGATGCACAAGGAGGCAGGAAGATTGAGTCTAGCTCACCTTGGTGTAAGGAGAAGGAGGCTCTCGCTTGGGGTGGGGCATAGGAGAGGGTTAGGGGTAAGTGGGGAGGGTAGGGGAAGGGGGTCTCTCTCACCTTAGCAGGGGGCGGCTCTACCTTGAGGTCCGGTGGGTTGGCTAGCAGGTCCTGGGCAAGCTCCACAGTGAGGCGGGAGGCCTCACTGCTGTAGCCATGCGCATGCAAGGCCTCAGCACAAGCAAATAATACCTGGAGAGAGGACACAGGCACCAGACAGGTTGAAGCCCCAACTTCCAAGGGCAGGACACCATACTTACTCATGCAGCAAATATCCTGTGAGCACTTGTTATATGCTAGGCCCTATGCTGGTCCTGGGTATACCACAGGAACTCAGCCTGGTTACAGAAACAAACACACAAACCAGTGTGAAGCCGGCTACTGGAAAAGGTCAAGAGGGGTGCAGGTAGGTAGGATACCTAATTGGGACTTGGGGCAAAGGGGCAGACTCAGGGAAGACCTCCTAGAGGAAGTGTTATCTAAGATCTCTGAGACCTAAAGAAGGGACAGGAGCCAACCAAGTGTGGTGAGGGAAGAACATCCATGCAAAAAAGCCAATCTGTGCAAAAGCACAGATGCAAGAGAGCATGGAAGCTAGAGGAATGGTTCAAGTGGCTGAAGTATACAGGACTGGAGAAACATACAAAGATCATACCAAGTGAAGCCTCATAGGTCATCCGAAGGACTTTCATTTTTTAAACTACGGGCAATGGGAAACCCTTGGAGTTTTAAGCAGCAGAATGACACAATCAGACATTTCAGGAAAACTAATATGGAAGCAGTAAAAAATGGACTATAGGTAGGGAGGCCAGTTAGGAACCTGCTATGGGATTCTAATAGTTGTGCTATGGTCCTGACATTCAGAACTAGAGCTAGATGGTCCCCCTCCCAGCTGTGGCTAAGGCACACCCTCAGAGTCCCCTCACCTCCATGCGGCTCTCCTGTTCCAGTGGTTTCAGTCCGGCAAACAGGTCATGCTCCTCCCCAGCCCCACCCTCAGCCTTCTCTTCCTCGCCCCCAGCCCCGTCCTGGGCATTCAGATAATATGCCTGGTAGTCATCATCTTCCTCTCCAACCGTAGGGGCTGCCTCTTTGGTTTTGGGGAGCCCACTGCCACTCTCATCTGTGGAAGGGAGGTCGTCCCGGGTACAGACCTCCCCAGGTAGTAGGCCAGGGGGGCCAGCAGAAGCTGTGGGAGGCTCAGGCCCTTCTGAGAAGTACACACCACCATCTTCTTCATAAGTATCTGGGGGTTCAGGAAGGAAGGCAGAAGGGCCTCGGGAGCCACCAGAGGAAGGGCAGGGTGGTGGACTTTCAGGGAATCCACCAAAGGTGCTGGCTTCTGCACCCAGGGCCAGGCTGCTATCATCCAGGCTCATCTCAGCCAGATCAGGCTCCAGGGAGCTGTCCTCACTGCTCAGCCGTTGCTTGCTCCCGCCACCTGCTGAGCCCTTGCCCCCAATGCCAGCCCCACCCAGTGCCTTGGCTTTGCCCCCACCTGGACCCATCTTATGCAGAGCCTTATCTCCCCCCTCAGCTGAGAGGCGGCGGGGACCCCTCTGTGATGAGGTGATCCCCTCACCCAACCCCTTGCGCTTGCCCCCTGGCTCCTTGGGCCGCACAGCTGGCTCAGCAGGAAGAGAGCGGGGCCGCTCCCGGGATTCCTCCAGGCCCCCAGATCTGGAGGCACCTGGCCGAGGGGGCAGGGCTCGGGCCCAGCACAGTGCCAGCTTCCGGTCAGTGCCGCTATAGGTGACACCGGGAAGTGGGTAGGCCTCTTCCCAGTTGAAGTAGCAGGCCTCCACTGCTGGCCGGAAGCCAGGGAAGAGCCGCTCCAGGGTCTTCTTGTGCTGTCCCCGCTTCACATTCTCAATCACCTTCAGTTGCCACTGGCGGAGCTGTGCACACAGTTCCCGGCGGCTGTGGAAACAAAGGGGTGAGGCTGCTGGGGGGCTATACTCTGCACTGAGAAGGCATGAAGAGGGTGGGGGAGGCATACATCCCCGAAGGGGGCACGAGGAAGGACCCAAGGAAGAACTTCTTAAGTCAGCCCCACAGACATCACTCCAACACTCAGGGATTTTGGAAAGCGGGTGCTATTTAGGGGAGGGAAGGAAGAAAACCTCCCATTAAAAGGATTCATAAATCACTGACTAACCCTAATGCTCAGCACCTCCCATTTCCCTAAGACTAGAAGAATAGTACATCTCTATGTGTATAAGGAGATGAGGCTCGGTCTGTCCAGGGCTGGCCCAGTTTCTGGGCTGTGGTGAGCTTAGGAGGAGACTCACCGCTGAGGGCTGAGTGCAGGGTCCAGCACAGCCAACCTCCACAGTGTGACCATCTCATCACACATGCTGGCACATGCATGGGCCGCCACCTCTGACTGCCCATTGCTACGACCTGTGTGTCCACTGGCACTGCTGTGTGAAGCTGAGGTGCGCACGCTGTACCACCAACCTGTTATCTAGAAACAAAAAGAGCTCTGAGATGCACCTAACATCAGAGTAGCCCTCCCCAGTGTCCCTGTCAGCAAGAGGGAAATGAGGTTAAGGGAAGGCCTACCCAACTCTGGTGGATTACCTGTTCATAGGTGAGGCACTGGTCAGTGAGGATTTCCAACAAGGGGGCAGCATTGCTGTCCCTCCGTTTGAACATCTCCCGCACAATGCTAAGCAGGTTCCAGACCCCCTCTGGCTCGCGGCCCCTCAGAGGGCGCAGCAGACATGCCCATTCAGCGGCAGCCGGAGGCTCCGTGGAAGACAGATACATGGAGTTCACGTCACTGTGAAAGTAGGAGAGCGGAAAATGATGACCCTAAGATGGGACTGAATAAAGCAGATGAAAGTGAAACAGGGCTTTGACACAAAAGGGGCCTTAACCCAAAATACAGAGTATATGGAAAAAATGATGTCCATGACAAAAATTCTTAATCTCTCTCTGCCTCAGTTGCCCAACCTCTCAAAGGAAGAAAAATAACTTCTGCTCTACCTAGTTAAGAACAGACCACTCTGTGACTATATAAACCGATCATCGCCCTTGGCTGGTGTGGCTCAGTTGGTTGGGGCATCATCCTGTAAACCAAAATGTTGCAGGTTCAATTTCTGGTCAGGGCACATATGGGAGGCAACCAATCGATGTTTTTCTCTCACATCAATGTTTTTCTCTTTTTTTCTTCCTTCCTTCCTTCCTTCCTTTTCTTCCTTTTCTTCCTTTCTTTCTTTCTCCCTCTCTCTCTCTCTCTCCCCCCTTCCTTCCCTCACTCCCTCCCTCCTACTCTATCTGAAGATAAATGGAAAAATATCCTTGAATGAGGATTTAAAAACAAAAAGGTGGGACATACAGGCATTAAGGCATTAATAGAACAAAGGATCTGTCAACAGTCTGAGGGATGCTCCACTTCCACCAGACACAGGGATGAAGAGGTCCAATTTACCTGAAGACCACAGGGGAGGGGCCACAGAACTTGTGCAATGTCTTCTTGATGTTGTCAGTAAGTGTTGATTCATCCAAATACCAAGTACTCTGGTCAGAGGCTGAGGGCCCTGCTGTGGGGTCTGGGGGTGATAGGCAGTCAGTCACCTAGAGATAGGGGCCTGGATTCGCCTGACAACAGCAAGCCTTTAGTAAGTGGCGCTCTGCACTACCAGCTTTCTACCTTCCTACTGCCCTTCTTTCTCACCACACTCACCTGGGGCTCCACACACTGTATTGATGGCTGTTGACTGGGAGGAGAGGAGTTCATCCAGGAGACGTTGGGCTGTGGGGAGGATCTGAGGGGAAAAGGAACAAAAGCATAGGTGACCCAAGGAGACATGGGCGTAATAAGAAGGCTGATAATACAGCCCTGGAGCTGGCTGGAGGAGGGTGTGCCCACCTCACTCACCTGCTGAGGGAGCTCACTGATGAGGTACTGAGCAAACTTCTGCAGCTGGTCCCTCTGTAGCCGAGACAGGGACTCTGAGACTGGGGCCCGCAGGCAGACTGCAGAAGCCTGGAGAGGACAGACAGAGAAATAGAACAATCTGAGAAAAGGCTTCTTGATGCTGGAATTGGAGTTAGAGAGGCAGAGTACGAGAGGCGAGGGGGCTCACATGGTGGCCAGGCATGCAGCAGAGAAGGGGGGGATGGAGTGTAGGATAGGGCCAGGATAAATTGGGAGGGCCTCACATTGTGGATGCGGAAGAGACAGAGTGCCACGACATGGGTGCACCATTTTGCCCCAGCCCCACAGGTACAGCTGCAGGAAGTGACCCGGCAGCGGTCAAACATCACAGCCACATTGTAGGCTCCTTTGGGGGGGACCATCTGAGGTGGCACCACTGTAGCACTCAGGTGGAACCCTGGGGAGAAACATGGGGATTGTCAGGAAGAGCCATCAAGACATGTCTTTGCCCTCAACTCTAGTCCTGCAGTTATTCAAATAACCTGCTCCAGCTTCTTGCAGTAAGACCTTAATTCATAACACAAGGGATGGGAGGAGCAAGGAGTGCCGCAGGGCATGATGGGACTCTTACCTATCTGCAGTGGGTCCTTCACAGCCCTCATGCGGAACAGCTGATCCCCTCGCTGGAACTCATCTGCACTGCCATTGGCCAGGCATGAATACAGCCTGGGAGTGAAGAAGAGGACATAGCCACAACTCAGCAAATAACCTCTATAGACCCTGTCAGAGACCACAATGCCCTGGGCACTCTTTCCCCAGTGTCACTCCCTCTTGGGAAAAATCCCAAACACTCCCTCCTCCCCTTGTCTTCTAACTACAGCCCCAAATACAGTATCTCCTTTGTTCTGTGGAAAGCCCAGAACACTGTGTAAAATATCAGGACCCACTCCCCACCATCTGTCCTTTAGCCTCACCGAATATCCTCTTCGTTCTCAGGAAAGCTCCAAAAAGCAATTCGGAGCTGTAACTGCTCAGGCACCGGGGGGTAAACTTTCTCCACCACTTCAAATGGAATATGAAATGCCACCTGTTTTGCTGACAGCTCCACCAGTGGGATCACCAGTCCATCTTTGGTAACAGGTTGAGGTGAGGGGAAATAAAAAGAGCCATGATCACTTGGTACCAATGCCAGTGCCACATTTTGGGCCTCACCTTCACTATGAAAGAAAGGGGAGATCCAAAGGACCGTCCTGTCAGGATACACTAACCCTTAAAACTCCACCTGGGGAAGGAGCTAAACAATCCAACTCACAGCCTGCTACCTAAGGTCTAGAACAGAAGATACGAGGGATATCCCAGAAACTCCTAGTCAAACAGGTGTATTTCAGGACCCTAGCAGGTAACACCTTTCACAAGCCTCAGCATCTAATTTCCCATATATCTAGCACTTTAGATTTGTATTACATTGTTAATGTCTCTCATCTGACATCCTCTTCTCTAATTGCTTTTATATTATCCCTTTTTCTTTAGATGGCTCCGGGCCTCTATTTAAGGAGGGAAGACAGACCAGAGCCCAAAAAGAGGGACCTTTAGAAGCAAGACAAGCTGCACTTCCTTTGGCACACCAGAACTCTGGTTTCCCACAATGGAAACCCTGGGGGAGAGATAGGCTATCCCAAGGGAACCTAGCTGCTGCTCCTGGAATCACCTGGAGTAGGATGGAGTTACCACTCAAGGTTTCCCACTGTTTTCATAAAAAAGCAGTGAAACACAACAGACTGCATATCTCACCAAATTGTTAGTCAGATTAGAAATAAGATCAGAAAATCATGGAGCTGAAAGGAACCTTTAAAAAAAGTTAATCTCCTTATTTTACAAATGAGCAACTGAGGGTAGCCTGAGATGGGAGGGGTTGGAGAAATGACATGATTTCCTAGATTTTAACCTGTTCAGGAAGATACCAATATGTTAAAAATCTTCACCATCATGACTTCATACTTGCCTCAAAGTGAGGGAGCTCTAAGTCTCCAGGCCACCCACACATGCAAGTATGAAAGAAGCAGAGAAGCCACATAAGATCCACAGTGATGCTGTCTATGATCTGTGTGTATACACGCGTGCGCATGCACGCGCGTGTGTGTGTGTGTGTGTGTGTGTGTACACAGAACATATGCTCTCTCCAACTGAGTTGAATACTACCACTCCTAAAAAGTAACACATGTACATTTCTCTCTGTCCCAAAGGGATGCTAGAAATCTCTGTGGGGCAGTTTGGAAAAAAGGACCCTTACAAATAGCCAGAGTAGAATCACAAATCAAACCCAAATGCTGAAAAAGTCAGCTTCCACTGAGGCCCAGGACAAAAAACTGTGCCATGAGAAAGGCAGAGTGGTGAGTCCTGAGCCTGTGGAGCTTACTTTATTATAGCTCTCCTCTCCATCCCCTTTAAAGCAAAACTCTTCACAGCACTAATCAGTTAATTCACTGAAAGACCCAAGGATGAAAGAAACTCACAGTGAAAAGCAAGAAGAGTGCTCACAAGGAGACTCTACGGACAATTACCCACAACCTTCCCCAGGGCCCAGAGGTTGGAGTCTAAGGCTCTAACCCAGTGGTCCCAGCCTTGGCTTCTGACAGATGTTCCGTATGTCCAGGAACCAAGCCTCTGATCTAAATCTATGGAACTATGGAATCTTCTCTCACAGATCAGTTCACCTCCACTTTCTTCTGAGTGGAATCCCCTCTTGGTGCAGCTGAGATCATCATCCTGAATCAAGAAGCTCCCAATGCACTTTGCAATGGGGTGACACACCTCAAATAGTCATTTCTTCACAATCCATCCCCCACCCACATTCTCTTTAGGCTGAACTTGGTAAGTATTCCCAAGTTCGAGAGGATATTCTCTCTTACCCACCTCTAAGGCAAACGAACGACAGAAGATCTACTTTCTGACATTAATAATCCTATCCAACCCAGGATTTCCAGGCCACCATCCCAACTCACAAACACACGGGCTGGTATGGAGAAGCCACGCCAGAAAGACCCAAGAAACGAAGTCCCTTCAAAGCTTGGTAGAGCCCGCGGTCCGGGACAGCTCCCGAGCAGGGGCAGCTCCGGAACAGGCACGGCTCTCCAGCGAGGCCGGAGCAGGCCTGCCCGCGCCCCTCCCCCGGCTCTCCCTCACCTCGCATTCTGGTACCGCCACTGCCACCTCCGCCACCGCCGCCAGTGGGGGAATTGGGCCCCGCTGACTGTTTGCGCCATCCCCGCCAGTTCTGGCAGAGGCTCTCGGCCTCGGAGATGAAGGAACAGAGCGAATCCTCCTCAAAGCGGTCCGAATCCTCGAACGAGAAGCGCTCTCCGTCCTCCCACTCCGCGAACATCAGCTCCATGGGGCCCGCACCCCCCGGGGCCGGGTCCCCCCCCGCGGATCCGGGGCCTGGGCCGCCGGCCGGGGACTGAGGGGAGGCCCGGGGCCTGAGGGGCGAGCCGGGGCTGGGGGTGGCCGGGGCGCTCAGGGCGGCCGTGCCGGGCGAGGATCTCAGGCCTGGGAGAGATACGGAACTGGGCCTCGCCCAACCGCGAGGTACGAACGGGGATCGCCGCCAGCCTCCGAGACTCAGGGCCCGGACGAAGCGCTCGGCAGCCGGAGCCTCTCGGTGGCTGCGGCGCCGCCTCCCCCATCAGCTGATCTGAACTTCCGGCCGCGCCGGCCACCACCACTTCCGCCCTCGCGTGCTCGGGGACCGGACCGAGCACGGACAGACGTAAGGACCCTGTGTGTTTAACTGCTGCATGTCCTGCTTTTTGCTGGAACCCACCCTCAGATACGATAAAAGGAAGCCAACCCTTAAAGGTAAACAAAACGACTACACATCCCAGCAGTAACTCGGCATCCATGTCCCCAAGGAATAAACATTCGCCAGGCACGCCGGGAATCGTAGGCTGTCAAGCAACAACACAGGAACCATTGGGTAGTTATTGTCCTAACTCCGGATAGGCCCCGGGGCCGCTTCACCTTCTGGGAATTGTAGTCCAGAAGCCTGCAGTCCAGAAGACTTTATAGGATCTAATTGGGAAGCACCAGGAAAAGGCGTTTGATTTCAGGAAATGGTTGTACTTTTTGTCAGTGGGCGGTTGATTCTAGGGGTTCTTAGCCTTTTTGTGTGCCCTGGACCCTTTAGCATCCTGGTGAAGTCCCTGAACCCCCTCCTTGGATTGTTTATAAATGCACAAAATAAAATTACAAGAATTATAAAGGAAATCAATTATGTTGAAATACAATTATCAATACAATAATAAAACAAATTTGTAACATAGCAATATTTATTTACACAGTAAACAAGATGCAGAAGCAAGTGTAATAAATAGCTACCATAATGTCGAAGCTAGTGATGCCCATAAATGACAATGAGGTATCTGTAACTGTAATATGATATGAAAATATTGTGACTTCATATAGGTATTGCTAATGATACTGTGGTTTATTTCCCATAGTTCTAACTGAAATGGTAAATCACTTGTAGTTTAAAGAGAAAAAAAATTTTCCATCATATTGACAGAAATCTTGCTGGGCATCTATTGACTCTAGGTTAAGAACTCCTAAGTCTGGTCTAAAGTGCCTAACCACTGAGCTTCTTCCTATGGCAGAAAGCCAATCTCAGCTTGCAGAACCAGAAAACTGCTCAGTGCTCTACCTTTCAGGTATGAGGGCTATAGAAAGAGGTAGCTGTGGGGGATCGAGGAAGCAAGACGCCTTCTTTATCTTAGTAATTATTCCACTGGAGCTACAAAAACCCCACTGATCCCTTTGTCCATATAATGCTGCAAGGTACAAAGAAAAGGTTAACTCAGTTATGACTGAAAGGGCAGAGTATACCTAAATGCTATACAGTTGTTTCTAATATTGGGGCTTTCGGGTGTCACAAAAATAAATGCTTTCAGCAACTGAATGGGTAATTTAATTTAGAGACAGAGGGGGTAATTTAAGAAAGAGACAGAGACAGGTTACACACAAAGAAGGTAACTGCCAAATTAAATTGCAGTTTCACCATTTGGGGGAGTCATGAACAGGTCCCTAGAAAATAGAGATGAATGATAATCAGCTGTACAGATATTTTATTATTACCATGTGGTAATGAGAAACTAGGGTTGCCAGATCTTTATTTTTAAAAGAAAAGCTGAAAAGTGGATTTGTTATGACATCTTTCCTATTTTTATTATTTTTAAAATAGTTTGATTTTTTAGAGAGGGAGAAGAGAGAAACATCGTGAGAGGGTAACATCAATTGGCTGCCTCCTGCAGCCCCCTTACTGGGGATCCAGCCGGAAACCCCTGCTTGGGCCCTGACAGAGAATCCAACCAGCAACCTTTCAGTGCAGGGGAGGATGCCCAACCAACTGAGCCACACCAGCCAGGGTAGCTAATATAAAAACAAATGTTTAAGCCCTGGCCTGTATGGCTCAGTTGGTTGAGTGTCATCTCATGCACTGAAGGGTTGCAGGTTTGATTCCTGGTCAGGGCACATACCTAGGTTCCAGGTTCAATCCCTAGTCGAGGTGTGTGTGGGGGGGCAACCAATTGATATTTCTCTCTGACATCAATGTTTCTCTCTCCCTCTCCCTTCCTCTCTCTCTAAAATCAATATATATTTTTTAAATGTTTAACTATGTGGGCCATATCAAATAGATCTGCAGTACTTTTGGATCACTAGTTTGTGAAGTTCTGATATTCTGAGAGTAACTTGCAAGGGCTATGCACAAAATAGGTAGTCACTAAATACTTACAGATGGTGACAAAAAAAAATTCTGTGTTTAGGTAGACTTCAACATCCTGAGTGCATCCAAAACAAGGGCACTAAATGGTATAAAAGACTTCAAATACAGGATGAGACAAAGGTTTCTGTCCTGCTGCGGAGGCAATCAGGGAACAAAGAACTTCCAGAGTCTAGGGGAGGATACAGGGTTCAAGTATGGAGGGAGTAGCTAATCCACAACAAAAGGCCAAGTTCTCTTCAGAGGAGTTTATTTCAAGATAAAACATAACTTCCACCCAGACAATAATTCCAAAAGGTGAAAAAAGTGTTTTGCCTCCTTTTACCCTTCAAATAGAGCATGGCAGTGCAAATGTCTCTAAAATGTCTCTGCATATTCTCAGAAGCCCCAGTCCAGTCATTGAAAATGCTTCTCCATTTTCAGCTGACATATGGTTTGTTAGGAAACCTCTGTAACAACATGTTCACTTTCTTGGGGGGTAAATTCACATACTCTCCCTGGATTGATCTCATCTTTCGGGCTGCCTGAAAACACAAAATAAAAACAAAAATGACAGCTCTAAAGTTTGTCCAGATCTAGGCCAAACAGTTCTCGAAACACCCCAAAACACAATAAGATAGTAACCACCCTGGAGAGATCTGTGTCATCTTCTCAGTCCCCTTTCAACAAAAGAGACATGGAACCTACAACTGACTGTAGGATATGGAGCTACCATGCCAACTATAACTAAGCCTAGGCTAGAAACCAAACAATCTGTCCTTCACTATCTTTAGTTCTATTTCAGAGACTATCTATTTGAGCAGCAATTTAAATTTTACAAAGTGGTTTCCCATTCATTCCTTCATTGGACACTCACAAAATTATGTGAGGTATTAATATTAACTTCATTTTACATCTGGTAAAGCTTAAGCTCAAGATCACAATGCCTTCAAAACCATAACCTTTCCCACTTGGGCATGGATGACAGAGCTCCCAAAACTTTCCTCGCCCTTTCAGAATGAGAGGAGCTTTCTTACCACCTAGCAAGAGGCGGGGAAAACCATTACTTGTATCCCACCCCTCTAACCCCATTATCTTCCCAAGAGGGCACTCAAGGAGCCTTCTGTCACCTCAGCCTTTGAAGAACAATCGAAAAAGTCCTGGATCTCTTTTCTGCACGCTTCGTCGCGGAATTCATTCTGCTTCCAGCAAGCCATCATCACCGACATTTCTGTGATACAAGTAGCCTCTGGAGAGTGAAAACGGGGAAGGGACCCTCAGTCACAAGGAGATCCTTACCTTCCAGCCCTCCCACCCAGCCGCCCTCTGCACCCCTCGGCTTCCCCAGTGGAGACTCCTCGGCTCCGATAGCTCACCGCCCCTCTCCCGGCGCCGTTCCCCGACACGGTTAGCGAGGATGAGGGGCTTGCTAGGCTTCAGTATGGGCTTCCGCGGGTTTCCTAGCCGCGCTAGGCGGCCCCGCAGGCTGGGAGTCGCCATCGCGCACCAGGTTCCCGGCAGGCTCTGCGGCGCCGTGCGTGACCCTGCGTGACCCTTACGATGACCCTTACGAGCTCGACGAGGCTCGGTGCTCGGCGGGCCGAAAGCTTAGTGGTACGTTTGCTTGTTCCAGTTTTTTCTTTGCCTGGTGGTCCTGATGCTGGGCTGGGACACCGGTCGGTCCGACCAGTGTGCAGGTTAGGAGAATCTTTAGGGCTCGTACGCTGACCTAGGTTACTCCTTTGTAGGTTCTGGGCCCTTAAGTCTCGGGGCAATACTGGGGGGACACCCAGGAAAGGGCCCCGATAAATGAACACTATCGTGCTAGCCTACTGGACTAAAGAGTGATTGACATAGGCAAGGCCAGAGAGGATGGAAGCGAATTAAAATATAAGGCTTTAAGATCAGGAAAGATTTTTTATTATGGTTTAGTAATACTTCATTCAATAACTGTTGATTTTGACTACCTTTAGAACCACCCCCAAAGCCGTAAAGAAAAAACAGGCTCATTTATTTAAATAGGTGCTACTACTTAGATATCGTTGGCTAGTTTGTAATACCATTGGGTAAGGTGAAGTTTAAGCGCCTTAGCGTTCACCGTCTTATTTAATCCTTTTGCCAATCTTGTGAAGATACTTGGTAGTATCATTCCTATTTATAGACTTGGCCTCTCGATTGTGATGCCTAGCTTCATCAGACTTGGATCTAAGTGACTTAACTGTTTACAAGAGTCCAAAGATGTGCCATGGATTCTCAAGGAAATTTACAAATAAGCCCCAAGAAATGTTTCTTGTAATGGAAGTGTAACTTGAACAATCTTATAGTTCACAAGGTGACTATTTTGGAGGAGCAATATTTACTTGACTATGTAAATTTAGTGCGCTAAGCCCTGGCCGTCCTGGGTCAGTGGTTTGAGCGGCTGCCTGTGTGCTGTAGGGTTGAGGGTTTGATTCTGGTCAAGGGCACATACCTGGGTTGCAGGTTCCATTCCCACGTGCCAGAGGCAACCAACTGATGTATCTCTCTCACATCCATGTTTCTCACTCTCTCTCCCTTCCACTCTCTCTGAAAAATGAATGGAAAAAATATCCTCAGGTGAGGATTAACAAAACAAAAAAATTTAGTGTGCTAAAATCATGTATCACAGATGTTTGTGATCTTCCCATTTATTTCTGCATGGCTAGCTTTTTCTCCTGTTGAATCTCAGTTCATTTTAGAAAGGCCTTCCTTAACTTCCCACACCCCATCATCACAACCTATTTTATTTTCTTCATAGCACCTATCACAGTCTGAATTATCTTGTTCATTTATTGCTTCTTTACCCCCTTACCACCAACACCCATTTAAAATGTAAGCACCATGAGAGAAGGCACCTTATCTATTTTGTTCATTGCTGAATCCTCAGTGCCTAGTGTCAATAAATAGTTGTTAAATGAACAAATGTTTGAAATATTTTTGTTAGTATCCAAGTTTATCATGTTCACCACAGAAATATAACCAAGCAGAAGACACTGTTTAAAAATAAGCCATTTATTATACAAAAGGAAACATCAGATAATAGAAAATAGCAACATTTGGGGTAATAAAAGTATCAGCCCATGCTCCAACCCATCTCCAGCAGCACAAATAAAACTGACTTCCTATCAGAAACTTCTACCACCAATAACCCCAAGCCTGCTGCTATATACAGAGCCAACTGTGCCCCAAACCATAGAAAATTCACATTGCTTGCTTTCTCCATAGGGAAAATGGAGCCTTTATTGAAGCCCATATGGCTATTCCTGGTTCTGCTTTCCCTTATGGAAATATAGCACCTGGCTTACCCCGCTCTTTTGTGAATACTTTTATGGCAATAGGAATAAATGAAAAAAGTCTGGAAAGTACTAACCACAAAGCAGGCATGAGTCTCCAGCCACAATAATTCATAAACAACTAGCCCACTTTGTACATAGAAGTGCTAAAGGAATGCCAATGTGAACTGCTGTAATTAGGAAAGGTAAGGATGATTCTACCTCTTGTGTAACCATCACTTGCCCTTTTTACTGTCCATAATGAAATTTGAGTCCTAACCTTAGTTTGTGCTTGGATACTAGTATTTTGCACTATAAGCAGCATTTGTATTTTAACAGATTGCAAGCTTAGAAATCAGAGTCCTGAATTTGACTTTTTTTGTGGATCCCTACTGTATCAAATTTTATCATTAGTATTTAAAGAAAACTTTTTAAAAAAATTTCTTGATTTTAGAGAGAGAGAAACATCAATTTGTTGTTCCACTTATTTATGCATTTATTGGTTGATTCTCATATGTGCCCTGACTGGGGATTGAACCCACAACCTTGGTGTATTGGGATGATGCTCTAACCAACAGAGCTACCCAGGCAGGGTTAACATATAAATAATTTTGAAGGTCTGTCCTTACCTCTTTTTCTTTTCTGCAAAAGACCAAATAGGTTAAGCAACCTTCCCAGGCTGTTATAAAGGACTTTTTTCTTTTTCTTTTTTTGAATCGTCACCCGAGTATATTTTTCTGTTTATCTTTCAGAGAGAGTGGGAGGGAGGGAGAGAGAGAGAAAGAGAGAGAAACACTCTTTCACGTCAACTGGTTGCCTCCTGCATGACCCGACCAGGGCCGGGGATGAACTGCAACCGAGGTACATGCCTTTGACTGGAATTGAACCCGTGACTCATTGGTCTGAGGGCCAAGGCTCTAACTGCTGAGCCAAACTAGCCATGGCATGAAGGGCATTTTTTATTAAACAATAGAATGAGTCCTGGCTGGTTTGGCTCAGCGGTTGGAACATCAGCGGGTGGACCAATGAGTCATGGGTTTGATTCCGGTTAAGGATGCCTCGGTTTCGGTTTGACCCAGCCCTGGTCAGGGGTCGTGCGGGAGGCAGCCAGTCTATGTGTCTCTTTTGTATCAATATTTCTCTCTCTCTCCCTCTCTCCCACTCTATCTGAAGATAGATGGAAAAATATCCTCAGATGAGGATTAAAAAAAATAAGAGTAGAATGAAAAAAGAACCACCCTGCCAGTGAAATCCAGCCTGAATAATAGCTTTCTACCCAGCCTGTGTGGCTTAGTGGATTGAGCATTGTCCCATGGACTGCATGTGAGGTCCCAGTCTGATTCCCAGATAGGGCACATGCTGGGGTTGTGGGCAGGATCCCCAGTAGGGGCGGCCAATCGATGTTTCTCTCTCACATTGATGTTCCTATCTCTCCCTTCCTCTCTCTAAAAAATAAATAAATAAAAACATTAAAAAATAATAATGATAATAGCTTTCCTTGGCCACATCCTTAGATATTATAGTATTAAGTGTGGGACCCTAGTTGTTCAGGCATCTACATATATATGCATTTTTATATCTGCTGGTAAAAAATATATACATACATTCACACTAATTTACCACAAGATATACTGATAAGCTATGGAACTTCTCTGGTGTTAATTCATTAATACAACTTTAAAAACCAGGGTAGCTCTAAATGCCAAGGTATTCTTCCCTGTTCCACTGCCCCAGAAAAAACTAATGATCTCCCTGCTCATTAAGCTGTATATTCAAATCACAGCAATAGAAGGGTTTGGCTACATCCCCAAATCTGACCAACAGCTTTTTTTAGAAATATAATTTATTGCCCTGGCCGGTTTGGCTCAGCAGTTAGAGCGTAAGCCCGCGGACCAGAGTCCTGGGTTTGGTGCCCGATAAGGGCATGTACTTCGGTTGCAGTTTGTCCCAGGGCCCCAGTTGGGGTTGTGTGGGTGGCAACCACTCAATGTGTCTCTCTCGCATCGATGTTTCTCTCTCTCTCTCTCTTTCCCCCTCTCTCCCTCCCACTCTGTCTGAAGAAAAATGCAAAAATGTCCTCGGGTGAGGATTAAAAAAAAAAAATATATATATATATATATATATACACACACACACACACATATATAAAATTTGTTGAGTTTTATAATTTATTGGTGCATGAGCCACACCGGCTGGGCCTAACAGTTTTTTATTTAGCCAGCCACCTGTAGTGCCTTATATCTCTTGCCTCACCTCTCATCCCCTTGGCCTTGGGTGGGCTCTATCAAAATGTAGTCTCAGAAATACTATAAAGTTGTATACAAGAATATCAGTAATAGAATGAATGAAGTTAGAATATTCATCCCACTTAAAATGAAAAGTGCTACAGAATATGAGATAATTACTAGAGCTATTTTGCTGAGGTGTTTTTTTCCACCATAACTTTCATGACTCTTTGGGCGACATGGTACTTTTGTAACATATAAAAATAATAAAATAGATGGAAGACTTCATTATACAGAAAAGAGCAAAGACCTATAAAAATTTTCACTTTGATTCACACTGGCCTATTTTAATATTTCAAAATCATTATATATAGATATAGATATCAATATCTACATATACATCTATATATATCTGTCAAATCTATAGCCAGTTTAATACAGGGAAGAAGGAATGTGGGAATGGTGGCAAGGCCACTGCATCTTCATCAGAAATTGTGGAAAACTAGGAAAGAAAAAAACATTTAAAATAAAAGACTTGAATGCATAACCCATGGACAGACATAGTTCAGTGAAGGCCTTGTTTGGGGGGGGGTCCCACAGGATGGAGGGGGTCAGTGGGGAGGGGGGACATCTGTAATGCTTTCAACAATAAAGATACATTTTTAAGCCTGGCCAGTGTGGCTCAGTGGTCGTCAAGAGGTCGCTGGTTCGATTCTTGGCCACAGCACATGCCTAGGTTGTGGGCCCAATCCCCAGTGGGGGGCATGCAGGAGGTGGCCAGTCGATGTTCTTTCTTACTGATGTTTCTGTCTCTCTCTCCCTTCCTCTCTCTCTAGAATCAATAAAGAAAAAAAAATTTTTTTAATGTTTGACATGAAAGTCAAAGTAAATGATATAAGAAAATACAACTTTAGACAACCAGAATACAACCCACCAGGAGTTTTGCTTTACCATCAATATAACAGTTTATAAAGCATAAGATATGGAAAAGAGATTAGGAAAGGTACTAAATAATGAGTTTGAGAAATACCACATGAGAAGTTTTAAGACCCTAAACCTGGTCAGTCTTACCTCATTTGTAGCCAAGTACTAAGGTGTTGTTCTAATCATAATTGAGAGGATGAAATGGCTAGAGAAATAAGCAGTTCTTTAAAAATTCTGTTGGATCAGCACCTTGAGTAAAATGGGTGTTTTAGGCTTCTGTCTTTCACTTCATCTCTCCTTGAGGAGAGGCCCTATTACCACAGGCTGAGACCCTGGCTACACATCATTAGGACAAAATATCAGTGGATATCATTGGAATCCCTTGAATTCATGATAAGCTAGTGTTCATTAAGGGTTTGTGCAGCGGATACCCCTCATGTCCTGTGGTAGAATGACTTCCATCTCCTTAGCTCTACCAAGTTAAAAGCTCTCACAGGGTAATTAGAGATTTTGGTTCCTTTTCAGGAAGATTGCATGTAGGTAATCCCAAAATTTCCTCTGTTGTGTCTCATTGTTGTGGATCATGGCAGTGAGAGCTTCCCCCTGGTCCAGACCTTGCCAATAATCTTGCAGCCACATCTCCTTCCAGCTGAAATATCAAAATGGGTGTTGGGTTATGGAACCTCAGCACAGCTATGAAGCCAACAAAATCTTAAGCATATACAGTGGTCTAGCACAGGGCTCTGCTTCTAAGGGAAGAGATGTAAAGTAAATCCAGTACTAGCCCAGGTGGCAGGCAGTAAGCCACAAACACAGCCCAACCAATGAGTTAAACTTCCTAACTTGCCTGCTCCTGGTTCCCAAATGTGGAGGGAGTTCAAAGGCAGACAAGGCAGGGGCCAGATTAGGGAAGCAGTTGTCTCCCTAACAGGGGTGGGGAACCTTTTTTCTGCCAAGGGCCATTTGGATATTTATAATACCATTCTCAGGCCATACAAAATTGTCAACTTAAAAATTAGCCTGCTATATTTGGTCAGGCTAATTTGGTGAGGTGTGTGATATTAGCTGGTATTGATTTCACGGGCCTTATACGGCCCACAGGCCAGACATTCCCCACCCCTGCCAGCCTAAGGAAAGCAAGGGAATGAATTTAGATGGTTACCTTTTAAATTGTACCTTTATTTCAATAATCAAGCCCTGGCTGGTCTGGCTCAGCGGTTAGAGCATGGGCCTGCAGACCAATGAGTCACGGGTTTGATTGCAGTCAAGGGGCACATACCTCAGTTGTAGTTTGTCCCCAGCCCTGGTTGGGGTCCTGCAGGAGGCAACCAGTCGATGTGTCCCTCTCACATCAATGTTTCTCTCTCTCTCTCTCTCCCTCCCACTCTATCTATAGATAAATAGAAAAATATCCTGTAGTGAAGATTAAAAAAATAATAATAATCAAAATGAAGGTGCATTGGCATCCAGTGTCCAGATTAAGACAAGCTGAATTTATTAAATGTTTACATTGTTTTACACTTTTCCTCTAGGAAATCAATATTATGTTCAGCATAAACTAGATACAAATTACTTGATGGAGGACTTCATTTCCATGACCAAACTGTGCCAGTAGCACGTATAAACAGCCCTGCTGCCATCCACTGTCAATATCGGTTTCTGCAGGCCAATCTAGCAACATCTCTTTCTCAAGTTTAATAATCTTTTTTTTTTTTTTTTTATTGATTGATTTTTAGAGAGAGAGGAAGGGAGAGGGAGAGAGAAATAAAAACATCGATGAGAGAGAACATCGATTGCCCACCTCCTGCATGCGTCCCCTCCCCCCACCGGGGACAGGCCCACAACCTGGGCATGTGCCCTAACCTGGAATCGAACTGGCAACCTCTTGGTGCATGGGTCGATGCTCAACCACTGAGCCATACCGGCTGGGCAAGTTTAACAATCTTTTACTGCTGCTCCCCCAACAGGTGTTTGCTGCAAGTGGCTTCAATATTTTCACACTCCACCTCCCATGCTGACCTTGTTCCCCAATGCTACCACATTCTGCCATCTACTGCAGTAGCCTCTTCACTTCCCTTCTAATCCACACTGCCCACCATTGTTAATTATTATCTTTTTTTGAAAATGTTTTTATTGATTTTTTAGAGAGAAAGATGGAAACATTCATTGGCTGCCTCCTGCATGCCCCCACTGGGGATCGAGCCCACAACCCGGGCATGTGCCCTGACCCAGAATTGAACCAGCAACCTCTTGGTGCATGGGTTGATGTTCAACCACTGAGCCATACCAGCCCAGCAAATCAGGGTACTTTTAAGAGTGAAAGGAGGTGCTATTAATAATTATGCCAGCCCTGGCCGGTTTGGCTCAGCGGTTCGAGCGTCAGCCTGTGGATCAAAGAGTCCTGGGTTCGATTCCACCCAAGGGAACGTACCTCGGTTGCGGTTCGTCCTGGGCCCTGGTTGGCATCGTGCGGGTGGCAACCAATTGATGCGTCTCTCTCACATCGATGTTTCTCTTTCTCTCTCTCTTTCCCTCTCTCTCTCCCTCCCACTCTGTCTGAAGATAAATATAAAAATATCCTCGGGTGAGGATTAAAAATAATAATAATTATTATGCCAGGTTAACAGGTATGAACCCTGACTATTGCAGACAAAATCCCTCAAAATACTCATCTTTATATTCCTTATCCCCACCTCTACCATATATACAAAAGCTGTTCAATAAATAGCTGAATTGATTTTCAGGACAGTCCAACTCCTGAGCCTGGTATTCACCTCATCACTTCTCTGAACAGGCCCTCTGCTCTGGCTGAAACCTTTTTTTGAGCTACCATTGCAAACACTGTCCACATAAGCTGATTTTTATATGTTGTTGCCTTGAATTATATTTTACACCTTTACTGAGCTTTTTCAGTTTGTCTTATATCCCCAACTAAACTCGACACCTAAAGGCAGAGTGAGCCCATCTGATAATTTCCTTATACATCAGCCCCTCAGCACCTAGTGCTAATTCATTACCCACAGTAAATCACTTGATTTGATGGTTGCAGGGGACCCCAGCTACCCTTACCTGTCACTCTCCGGAATCTCTTCCACACTGCCAAAACCAGGTGTTGGCATTGGGCAGTCCATGTGTGAGGGCTGGGCGATGTGAGGCTCAGGGACAGGAATGTCCCCTGGAGAGGCTGCGTGGGCTTTCTCTGCATCCAGCCTAGCCAGTTCATGATCACAAACGAAACACTCGAAGCCATTGAGATAGTTAGGCAATGAAGGATCATTCACTCCCCACTCCCGATGCTTCAGACTATCCAGAAGGAACTGGTTGGTGATGCCCCCAGGTTGTTTGTATGCCAGATATTTCATATATTCCTCATCATTCTTGTCCAGAAAGTCAATAAACTCTGCCAGCTTCTGAGGTGACTCAAAGTCATCAATGAGGATGATAGAGTGATTGTTGGGCATCCAGTCCCTCACAGAAGGAGAGCCGCGATACACAGGTACAGAACCGAGATGCATGGGGCGCCACAGTTTTTCTGTCATGTAATCATTGCAGATTGCATTTTCGAGGGCCAAATGGAACTTATAACGGGACAAGAAGGCCAAGAGCTCTGGATCCTCAGTGGTGGCTGTGGCTGTGTCCTGTAACCGTGGAGTGGGCAGCTCCCGATTTTGCAGGCATTTCCCGTATGAGTCCACCTAAGCGGGACAGAATACAGGTCAAGAGGGTACGGCACGTCGGCCTGGACACCAAGAGTCCTGGCCTCGGCCCCATGCCCCCACCCCTCCCGGCCTCACCGTGCGCGCACCCACCCGGATGTAGCGCATGAGCTCGCGCACGTAGCGGTCCCGGTCCGCAGGCACGTCGCAGTGAGACTGCAGGTAGAGCAGAGGCGCGTAGCCCCGACGGCGCCACTCTGCACGTTCCTGGAGCGAAGGAGCCGCGCGGCGTAGGTAGGCAATCCCCGGTAGCCACTGCAGCGGCAGCGGGTAGTCCGAGTGGCGGCTGAAGGTGGCAGTAAGATTGAAGAGGCGGATGCCCGGACCATGGCTCAGCAAGAAGTTGTTGAGGGGCGACTCCTCGTGCAGCAGCGCCCAGCTTTGATGGGCTAGACGGGGCAGTGGAGCCTCAGACGCACGAAAGTCGGTGCCGTAAAAGAGCAGCGCGCGTGTGCGAGAGTCCCTCCACACCCGTCGGTCTCGGGACGCCACGCACGCGCCATGCGCGCACTCGATGCGCTCGGAGTCACCCGGGAAGTGGGGAAACAGCCCTGGGCTCCACCACAGCAGCACCGGCAAGTCCACTGCTTCCTCCCTCCCTGGCCACAGGGTCTCCGGACTGCGCGCCACCCCTACTGCGCCCAGGGCTGACGGCGGCTGGAAAACCGCACCGTCCCACGGCTCCGCCCACTCTGCCTCCCCACTAGTCTCCCCCTCAGTTACGGGCCCGCTGGCAGCACAAACACTAAGCACTCCCAGGGTGGCAAGCACAGCCTGGGTGCGGCCAGCCGCCATGTCCACTCTGGCAGCCAGCCCTCCTCACACAGCACCAGACCCCGCCCTGTGCTGAATCCAAACACAGGAACGAGGCCCTACGCAGCCAGGGCAAGTGGCGGGGCATGTGGCGCATGCGCAGCTCCTCAGCCATCCACTTCCCGGGAGCTATTAGGCCTGGCAGGAAGTAATGGAAGGCAAGTGATACGTCGCCGGTAAAAGTGAGGCTGTTAATTACATCTTAATTTATTTTATTTCTTTACAAATTAAAGATGCATTGAAAAATAAACCAATGAAGAGAAATGAGAGGTCCAGAGCAGGGGCATCCCAGGCTGGGAGCAGGCATGCCTGGCCACCATCAAGCCTAGCCCTTGTCCTGCTCCAGCCAGTTCGAGTTGGAAGATACTGTCAGCCACTTTATCAATACCAAAGCCCAAGTGGTGTCCTGGGAGGAGAGAACAGAGCTCTGGCCACCTCTGCCTCTCTCCCCAACAACCCTCAGCTTGGAGAAGCAGTGTTTCCAGTGGGAGCTCAGAGTGGGATGTGGGCTGGCTCTGTGAGGTATTGCAAGTTGATGACCAGGCTTCCTACAGAACCATCCAGTGTTGGGGCCTCTCCAGCTGGAAAGGCTGGTACCTCTCCCAGGTCTTAATATACTTTGCAACTCAGTTCCCAGGTTCAGATCTCTGACAATGTGCCTCTATCCACGGAGTGATCAGCAATCATTGCAGGAGAGAAAAAAAGCAGTGGAAGCAGAGAGAGCTAATCGACCACCCTCAGTAATTCTGGCTTGGCTGCTGACTTCCAGGCCCAAGAAGGGCCAACCACTTTTCTCTCTACCACCTAAGATCTATACCCCAGCTCTTGTGCATCTGTATGTTTTATCCCTAATATAGGAAGTTGTTGATGGCACTGAGCTGAATTAACCCCTCCCCCCATAGTAACCCTGGGATCCCCACTCCTTCCTGCCTGTTCCCTCTTCTTGGAGGTTGGTCCAAAGGGATATCACCAAGGTCTGGATGCCTCCACATCCCCCAACACCGAATCATATACAGTGAACTGAGAACTACATTCATTACAACAGGATTAGCAGGAAAAGAAGGGCAAAGTGAGGGGATAGGGGCACCTTCCATCAGCAGGACATGACAGAGTGGGAGGATACTTGAGCCCAGAAAGAAGGCGTCTCCTTATTACCTCTCCCCGCCCCCCCAAAGAGACTGAGGTCAGCTTACATGACTTATAAGATATGGAACTGTCCTGGTTTCCCTGCGACCCTGGGGTACTTTCTGGAAGCTGGCCTGGGACCCTATGCCATTTACCCTCTTGCTCTAGCTCAGTAGCTGCCGAATCTCCTTGTGCATGTGACAGAGAAAGTCCACATAGGATGCTCCCCCACTCAGGCTCTTGTCTTCCACTAGGAAGTGCTTGAACAGCATCTCCAGCTTGTCCTCCTGTTTCACCACGATAAGCTATGGCCAGAACACAGGATAATGAGGCAGAGCGCATGGGAATGAAACATGCCCTGAAATCCCATTATCCAGTCACTTATTCACTCTCCACCCCCCTTCCAGGTGAGACCTTGACAAGATAAAAAAAATCCAAGGTTTAGATCAGTGTTACCTTCATGTACCGCGATCTCTGTGCCCTTAAGCTATCAATGAGGCCTCGCACCTTCTTGGACAGCGGATTATCCAGAACTGGCAGAATACTCTGGAACACAAAATTCATATATCCTTATGGTAAGGTACTCTGAGTCCAATCAAGATTAGGCAGCACAGATTTATGCATCATCTGAAACAAGGAAGCCTGGGAAGAATGATAGCACCCTCCCTACCCTCCAAGTATTCCCTGCTATTTAAGGGGACCTGCACAATAACTTTATCAGTTCCACACCCACATTCTCCTTGATGCCCTGCCCTCACCAAACCACTGGTGATCTGACTGAAGGAGGAGACACTGAAGAGGCTCTGGACAACACCCTGCTGGACACCTGCTCCCACCCAGATGAAAAGGTTGAGTCCATTCTCCAGCAAATATATATCCCCGTTGCTTAGACGCTCTTCAGATGCTCGAATTGCTGGTGGTTCAGTGGTACTCTCAATGGGAGATTTAGTCTAGACAAAAGGAAAGAGGGAAAATGTTACTGAGGACCATAAGACATGTTTACCAAACCTCCCCCCCTCAACACACACACACACACAAATTTCAGAAAGCTAAGTCTCTTGGTAATTCTCTGAAAATTACATCACATAACATAGGTAAGAACAAATTCATTAATGTCAGAGAGATAAAATTAATCTTTCCCATCCCCCTTCTGTGATGCCCCTTTCTCAGTGCAATGTCTCACACTCCAGCCCTCAGTCGCACCAACGGCAGGAGCCGAGGATAGAAGAAGACATTGGTCTCAGCCACATCCATGGAGGTAACCAACTGTCGGACATAGGCACGGTCATCAGTAGTGACTTCAGCTCCAGGCTGCAGGACATCACTCTTCAACACACAGTTCAGGTAAACTGGGAGTAGCTTCATGCACTCAGGAAGGATCAACTGAAGGGGGTTATCAAGATAGTCAATAATCATGAGAAATCCCTTCCAAATGCAAACATTTGCCCCAACAACTCCTCCACCAACATGCTTGTCCCACCTGTCCTGCAGAGGAGGGGCTGGCACAGTTCTTTCTGTAACAGGCCAGGATCTGGGCACACTGGGTGATAAGAGAGTCACGAACAGTCTTCACAGGGCTATTCAGGACCCCCCGGTATGCTGGATGGGAAATAGAAATAGCACAGTCACTGGTCAGCCACTCCATCACATGTGCCTTCCCACCACCACACCTACCTGGGAATGCTAAATTGTTGACTGTCACCTTTTTCAGCCCAAATCCCACCCTGCCTTCCCTCTATCCTCACCAAACTTGGCCATGTAGTTGATGAGCGTGTCAGTCTCACAGTTTCGATACAGATCAGCTAGCTGAGTACAGCAATTCAGGGCCAGGTTGTGTATGCGGAGCCGTCGCTGCCCTGCACAGCTAGTGTAGAGCAGGGCACACTAGGAGAAGGGAGAAAAGGGGAGCTCACACCTCTACCTCACCAAAGCCCTATAAAAAACTGCCCCTTTGCTATGCTATTAAACTACAGGAAAGACATGAGCCATCCCTTCCCCAGCCTCTTCTAGTCTCTTTACCCACCCCTCACCCTCATCCCTGCAGCCTTTTTATATCCAGCGAAACGACACCTGAGACTTCCTCCCCAGACCCTGCCTCCCGCCTGCCACCTGCAGGAGGGCTCCACTCTCTTCATTGAGCCGATCGTCATGCTTGAATTCCACAGTCACCGTCTTGTCCCCATCCAGTCCAGCCAGCTCCACATCTGTGGTATTGCTCATGTAGAAAGCCCCAAAGAAATCTACAGCACGGATACCTGAGGCCACGTGGACAAGGTCAGGGCTAAAGGTATAACAGGTGCCACTTGCCTCCCTCCCAGATTTAGCCCCCCACCTGCTCTTCTCCAACCAGGACTGACCAGTGCTTGTCCGGACTCGCATCACAGCATCAAAGCCAACAACCTTCTGTACATCCCGACGCAGATCACTCATGAACCGTTCCTGGTCATTCTCCACCTGCAGCCCCCCAGGCCCAAAGTCACATCACATAACATCCTGCAGACAATCTCCCTGCACCCCTTCTACTCTACAAGCTACTGAATCATAATAACAGTAACAGTGAAGATAATGATATGATGTTGAAGATGAAAATGACAGCTTTTAAGCATATTATATGCCAAGTACCACATCAAATGCTTTATATATAATTACTTAATCCTGATGATAAATCCTAATAGGTATTAAAATCCCATTTTACAGATGAAGAAACAGACAATAACTAAGTAATTTCCCCGAGGTCATATAGGTAGTAAGTTGTAGGGCCAGAATATCAACCCAGGACTGATTCTAAGCCCCACACTCCCACCACACTGATGGCCCTCTTCTTTATACTATGCAGTCTTCTCCTCTAACACTATTCCTATGAATGAGTCAGAAGCTAAAGACATATAGGCAGCCATTCCCAGTCCTTTATCCACATGCCATCCAGAGTCCCATGCCATACCTGAAAGCAAGCATATTTGTAGACAGAACCACCAGTGAGCTGGGGTACAACAGAGAGCGTGGCCACATCCACATACTGGTTAGGGAAGAGGAAGAGGTCTACACAGCATCCTTGGGCCACACAGTCTTTGGCCAGGGTCTGATAAGCACCAGTCTGAGGCTGGAACAGAGTCTGGGGAGGAATAGAAGAAAATATTCAAATACCTCAGCTCCACCCTATTTGAGAACTGTATATGTACTATGGGATGTTCAAATACATGTAAACTTTAGATCTAGTCATAGGAGTTTGTAATAGTAGTAGAACTTTCTTTTTTAGAAAAAAAAAAAAAATCTACCCAGGGCTTTGGGATGAGATGGGATAGAAAGGTGGGGAGCAGTGGACAAGGTTGGCAGTCATGGATGTGACATGTGAAAGGGTAGAGTACCTAGTCTCAGTCCTGCCCAAGAAAATTAAGAACACTGTATTGCATTGTGAAGAGTCACCACCCTCTTCTATAATGGAAAATCCTCCCCCTATCTCCCAATCCCACACCTTCTCCTTGTCCGTGTTGATCAACTTCCTGTCATCTCTGTTCTTCAGCTTCCCTGGGGCCTCTGCAATGGGCAGGGAAGTGTGGAATAGAAACAGCTTCCCTGCACATTCGGCAGCCTAGGAAAGAAGAGAGGACTACTTGTTCATTCTTTCCTTATTTGTCTATTATTCATTCATCCCTTACCTTGTCATTTACTCAGTGCCAGCTATGTCAGACAGGCTGACTCACTGGACAGTCATCAATCACTGAAGAAATAGGAGTTGTATCCCAGGAGGTACAATGGCCAGAGGAAAGTGAGGCAAAGGAGATTTCTGGGGACTCTAGCCTTACCTTCAGTGCTTCCATCCCAGCCTGGATAACTGGGGCAAATACTGTCTCTGTCTCTCTTGTGTCTGCAAACATTTCTGGAATCTGATCCAATAAGCTACAAAGATAGGTGATGGGAGGCAATCAAAATTGCTATCCAGATTACAGAGTCCTCAATTCCCTGAAAAGTCATCTGGTCCCCCGACTCTGAAAACTGAAGCACAGCTTCTGTCCTTCCACTGACTCTCTGGCTCAACTCTCTGGATTTCTATGGCTGTATCCACCCCACCCACACTTTACCCTCACAATCTGGCTCTTACCTGGTGATGACTGCCCGAGACTCATTGACATTGACCAGGAAGCCATCCAGCAGTGGCACAAACATGTCAGCCACATCAGATACAACCATCATCTGTGGCTGGGCCAATGAGCTCTTCACATTGTAGAAGTGGAGCACCTTATTATAGGTGACAAAGCCAACGCGGATTGCTGACTCTTCTGCTCCACCCTCCCTGTAGAAGGTGACACTGTTACCCAGATTTTTCACCTTCTCCACCACCAAGCTTCATGACATCAGGCTCTATCTGCTGTCAACCCAGACACCACCCCCCATCCACATCATTATGCAAAGGAAGCACTTCAGCTCCTTAACTCTCACCTAGGTAGATAGTCTAACAGTGACTTGAGCTCCTCACAGAGGAGCCTAACAAGACCACTCCTGATGGCATTGTAGGAGACATCAATCATGAAGATGAAGGCAGGAGGGCTGGGGAACTTATTATTCTGAAAAGGAAGGAAATGTTGGAGGGAGAGGGGTATTGGTAAGCAGGCCAGTTGATTAGAGAAAAGTCAACATCAAAGGGGACAAAGAAGGGGTGAGGGAAATGATCACAGCAATCCTTAGCTGTCTCATTGTCCTCCACCCATTGTTCCTCCCCATGTTATCTTCTCTCACCTTGCAGTAATCTACAGTGGCCAAGAATTCATAAGAGCCCAGGGATAGCTCAGGACGGTCAAAAGCATCCACACGTTTGCCGGTATGATCCAGATGTTGAAAATACTGGGGGGGAACTGTGGGGAGTATGGCAGAGTGTTATTCAAAGGTCCACTCTCAATCTTATAAGTCTGGCCCTGACTGAGCTCATTCTACTGCCCCACATCCCCATATGGGTCTTACTTTCCCAGTTCCTAGATAATGGACCCTCATCTATCTAACTAGAAAGAGAACACTGAAGATGCAATCCAGATCTTCCCCCAGTCCCAGCCACTGTGAACATACCATCATTGATACAGCTGCAAAAGCAGCACTGGAAGCGCCTCCCTCCCTCAATGAACTGCATGAAAGGGCACATGTATGCTTTGCAGCGATTGCAGCGCAAAGGGCCAGATTCCCCATGGTCGACGACATACGGTGAAGCCTAAGGAGCAAAGGGGAAGGGCTCAGACATACAGGGAAGCTGCAATGGGTTGAGACATGTGGCAATAGATGAGAAGGAACAACCTGGAAGGAGAAGCCATAGCTCAGATATTTTTGCCTGGGAAGAGTCCAGTGAAGGGGAATGAAGACAAATGATGAGGGTGCTGGTCACAGAAATATCCCTAAGAGTCTAAATTCCATAGTTCCCTCTCCTTGCTCCCCATCTCCAGAATGTCACTTCTTTTTTTTTTTTTTGGTACGTGCCCCTAGCGGAACCGAACCCTGGACTCTCTGGTCTGCAGGGCGATGCTCCAACCACTGAGCCAAACCGGCCAGGGCTGTCACTTCTTCTTGAAAGAGAAAAGGGACTGTGAAACTGGCCCTGCTAAGCCAGGAGCTTCCATGGGCATATGAGGAGAAAGCCAAAAATTACCCAAGATTCTCATTTCTGGCTCTATCTTCAGTCCCCTTCACTCTTGCCCTAGAAATTTTGACTCCTGCTTCCTTCCCCAACCAAGTGTCTATGACACTTGTCCTCCCCATCCCTGAGTTTATATGACACCTATGGATGCCCCAGGCAAATATCACCCTACAGATAAAAGACCAGACAGCAGCCAAGAATCCAAGCATCCCCACTGAGACCCAGAGAGAGAAAAAGAAAAACACAGCAAGACAGAGAAGCAGGATGTAAAGTGAGCCTTAAGTTTCCAGTTATAGAGAAATCCACCCTAAGTTTCATAAGCTAGGCATGAACATGAGGGTGTCCTACCAAGGCCTGGCAGAGCAGTTGTCAAGCCCTTTCTCTTTTCATGCCAATTTCAAGTGCTGGGATGACAGATCAGGTCCCAAGCCAGGTAAAAGAAGGACTACTGGATCCTAATTTACCTTTTTTTCTTATATGCTGTCCTAACATCCCTAACCTACCAGGGATGATAGGATAGGATATAAGAAAAAATAGAATGATGTGCTTCTAATCATCTGGAAATGACCATACTATCAGAGACTCCTGTATCCACCTGTCTCCTCAATCCAGCTGTCTCTTCCCCTACAAGTTGGCCCTGCCTCTTTTCATATTGTTTGTTTCCCCTATGGACCCTGCTCCCATTCAGCAATTTCTTGAGCTTCTGCTCTCATCCCTACCACCCACTTAAGGCATGAGCCCTGGGATAGAAAGCTATTGAAGCCCAGCTGGTGTGGCTCAGTGGTTGAGCGTCGACCCATGCACCAAAGAGATCACCGGTTCAGTTCCTGGTCTGGGCACATGACCAGGTTGTGGGCCCAGTCCCCAGTGGGGGTCATGTGGGAGGCAACCGGTCGATGTTCTCTCTCATCGATGTTTCCATCTCTCTCTCTCTCTCTCCCCCCCTTCCTCTCTCTCTAAAATCAATAAAGAAAAAAAATTAAAAAAAAAAAAAAAAAAAAAAGCTATTGAAGATACTCTTCCCTCCTGCCCAAACAAGATTTCTTCCATTGTGACTGCCAGAATCATATGTAGGAAGAAGTCTTATTCCCCCCCTCCTTTCCTCCCTTTCATTATACCCTGACTTACCTCTTCTGGGGGCAGCCTGGCCAGCGGCTTGATGACAGCTGCCAGGGGCACTTGAGCCTGCTTAGCCATGTCAGATGTGCAAGGGATATTATAGGATGTGCATCGAATGTATCGGGGACTTGCATTCCCTAAAGGAGGAGGTAGAAAACCTGAGTCAGATCACAGAATTCCTCCAGCTAACCAGCTCTCCATTGCTGATCCACCCCATCACCCCTACAAATGCTAGAGCTGATGGTGGCTTTTTTCCAACCTTGGTCTTTGATTAAAGACTAGCAAAAGCCCCATCTGATAATCTCTGAGTAAAAGTCCCCAAAGGAAGGAGTTAATACCCTTCTCACCTTGGTCTTTGACTAGGAAGTTGGTGGTAACTAAGGGTGGCACCAGGCCCCGTACTCCAGTAATAAATGGCTCTGAACCCCGGTTGTTCCTGTCATCCTCAATAACCTGAATCTGTAGGGAAAAGTGTAATGAGTGAGGTGACAGAAGGAAAGGGAATACCAGGTCCCAGAGAGCCAGGAGAAAGAAAGGCTGAAACTGCAGCACAGAAACAAATAATTTGCCAAAGAACACCTCATGCACCAGGCCTGCCCTCCTTCTGGAGACCATATAAAATGCTACAATCCCAGTCTTCTGCTCTATAATTAGCAGAAAAAATGCTGGACAGGCAATACCAAGAATGGGCTTCTTTATGAATCGCCCAGACTCTCAATCAATAATAATCACCCTTTTATTCCCCTAACTCCAGGACAGCTCCAGCTCTTATCAGAAACCTTCAAACATGATCAGATTACACTTCCCTCCCCCATCAAGCCTACCCCATCGCCCCCACCCCCCAAGACACATTCTGAGTCAGAGTGGGAAAACAGACAACAGTAACCATGTAAAAATGAATCTACCTGGAATGACTCTACATTCAATGAAAATAGAAGGGACAGAGTGAGGAGAGGATTAAACAGCCAGAAATGATCAGGTAAGGTGAGAAAGCAGATGCTGCCTTGTGTTCAGGTAAGCATCGGTGCATAAATATGGGAGAAGAGGATAAGTACCCATTCCTTATAGCCCAATCCTCAGTCTCCCATATTTTGACAACCCAGCAAAGGAAAAAAATATATTTTGCAAAGCTGGTGATCAGATCTTTGTGCAGGCTGATGACCTTTGGTCAGTTACTTCAAGATGAGTTTGGTAAAACCAGAAAAAGTAAAGAGAGAGTAACAATCCATATCCCATAGCCAAAGGAGTTGAAGCTTAGAAATATATCAGAGTCAAACAGACTCTCCAGATGAGAAGTGGCTCTAACTTTCCCAAACCAGTAGTCCCTTCCCCTGTAAGAAATACCAGTATCCCAAACTTTACATTTGTAGCCACCTACACAAATGTTTCTCCACAACAAGATGTAGACAATTCAAACCCAAAGGGGAAGGATTTACCGCTCATCTTTGTCCTGTTCCATCAAATGCCACATGCAGGCTCCTGAAAGAGCCAGCAGGATTAACACCAAAGCTTAACATGCCACCTGACCTCTTCCACCCCATACTTAAGGCACACTGGTAACAGCTTGCTACTTCTTCATTACATGGTGACTTGAGGCATGCACATCCTTCTAGTTTATAAAAGTGAGGTCTAGAAGGACTAAGGGAAAAGGATGGAGAGGGATGGACATGGTGGATGAGGTGAAGATGAGGTCACAGGCATGCATGGGTGGCACTAACACAGGGATGACACGCACACACATAACACCCCCTGCACTTACTGGACTAGGAATGGCATCAGGGTCTATTCTGTGCCTGGTTTTCTGCTGAGGAGGCAGCTCATTGAGTTGCTTTTTAGTGTTTTAATAATAAAGGCAGAAGGGGAATACAGGGAGGGAGACAAAACAAGAAGCAGATGTTACTTCTCTCAACCCTGATGAGTTAGACATGAACAGCTGGAGCACAGCTCATATTGCTGAAATCTGGCTCTCTCTAGATCAGAAATTCCAAGACTTTCTGGCCCAACACAGAGGCTTTAATGGCTTAGACTATGATGTAGAAAAATGAGAAGGGCATACAAGAGGCAAGCAGGGATTATACAGAGAGGGGCTGAATGCGAGAAATCTTTCTTTTTTGTTAATCTTCACCCAAGGACATTTTTCCATTGATTTTTAGATACAGTGGAAGGGAGGGAAGGAGAGAGAGAGAGAGAGAGAAACATCGATGTGAGAGACACACATCGGTTGATTGCCTCCTGCACAACCCCGACCAGGGCTGGGGATCGAACCTGCAACCCAGGTCTGTGCCCTTGACCAGGAATCAAACCCGTGACCCTTTGGTCCATGGGCTGACGCTCTTAACCACTGAGCAAACCGGCCAGGGTTGAATGGGAGAAATCTTAAGGAAGAAGAGGGATATTCCCTCCAAAAGCCAAACCTCCCATCTAAGGACTATTATGCTGAAAGAAATCTCCCCTCACATGCACCAGATTCTCCTCACTGAAGGGAAAGGAAGGAGGGGATGCTTAATCCTTTTAGGTCTCCCTTAGCCAACAATGTCCCTCACCATGGTAGTTCCCCAAAGGAAGAGGGAAGAGAACAGAATGGAATATGACAATGGCTAAGCATGGTGAGATAACTGACATAGCAAATGTTACAGACAGCACTATAAAGTGGCCCCTACTTGGGAGTACAGTCCCAGCCTCTATCTTGAGTATGATAAATAAAGCATGAGGATTCTGATGACTCTAAGGGTGAGATTCATCCTCTTCCTGGAGAAGCAGCTTCCCCAAACTGCCCTTGTAAACTGTAGGCACCATACAGGAGCCTAGCAAACAAAAGTATTAAAGGCTTTCTCCTAAAACTATCCAAGTAGGGGCAGAGAGAAAACAGTGAGGCTTTCCTTCTCAACATCTAACACCAGATAATTCCCACTAGCTCTACCTATTAAGAAGGCTGCTGTCCTACTAGATCTAAAAGGATAAGACCTGGACACAGCCACTACTACACAGAAGGGGCAAAGGTTACCATGCTATGTCCAATAATTGACAGAATGCAGCACTACTCAACCCAGAGCTCTACTGACACTTCTTATCACTCATGGCTTCCCTTCCTTTCCTGCCCAGCTATGTAGTAAAAGTGCCCCAAAAGATTTCTGGGGCTTCAAGTTGCAGTTCAGTCAAAAATTACATCTAGTTTCTACACTTATAAGATGAATGAACATAAAATGCTCGCAAATATCTCATCTAGGTTGAGTCACTTATCTGGCAGCCACAAACTCCTTCCCCAGGACCACATATGTATCTACTTACAGGGCTCGGGATGGCATCAGGATCCAGGCGCTTAGGAGGCAGTGGCTGAGGAGGCCCGGGCTGACTGCCAAAAGTGGGTGCTCCTGGGTAGGGACTTCCATAATTGGGCTGAGGACCCCGGGCTGGTCCAAAGGAACCTGAGAGACAAGGACACGAGGTTGATGAACTCAAAATCCCCTCTCTTGTCAAGGCCTCATGGAAATGACTAGACTCCTATAAATGTAGAATTATGAGACAGAGTAATGACCATTCAGAGAAAGACCACACTATCTGAACTATGAGAATAAAGAATGTCTTATAACTCTTACATCCTAGTAATAACACCCTGAAGCTATCCATCTAGTTCACCACTTAGCAAGCAATACTAAAAGCAAACAAACAAAACTCACCATTTTGTTGCAGCTGATAGCTTGGCTGCTGCGAGGAGTGCATAGGGGGTGGTGGTGCTGGGGGCCCAGCCATCTGGCTACCAGGGTGCAGAGCTTGAGGAGGCGGTGAGGACACATGGTTGGGCTGGCTCACTGGGGGACCCCCAAAACTCTGTCCAGGCAGGAGTGGACCAGTCATCGAAGGCATCCGAGGACCCCCTGAAGCTGGGGGTGTGAAGCTGGAGGCCTGCTGTGGGGCAGTTCGCTGGGGAGGCTGGGCCCCAGAATGACCCTGGGCCTGGCTAAGGGGAGGAGCCTGGCCTTGAGGATAGGAGCCATACAGACCAGAGTTAGGGAAACTTCCTGAGGCTGAGGCCAGCGATGTTGGTGGGCCTGAGAAGTAGAAGAGGTAGAATCAGAAACCCTATCATTCTGCCTCCTTGTTCAGTAAATCCCTTCCCTTTCCACATAAAAGGGGGAGGAATGCCTGTCCCAGCTGCTTCGGTTCAGAGGCACAAGAAATAAAAAGGATTAACGTATACCCCCCAGCCTGATGCTTCTAAGAAAAGGGGGAAAGTAACATTCCTGTTGTCACAGCTACTCACCATAGCCCAACCCTGAAGGGGGAGGGGCTGGGATCACAGCACCACTGATCTGCATTCCAGCCAGCTGGGCAGTCACCTGTGCACTTGTCGGAGGAGGGCCATAGGGCTGAAGCACAGTTGGCTGGCTGACCACAGGGCCCAATGGCGCTGACCCAAATGGCTGAGACCCAGGAAGCCTGTGAAGAGAAGGCAGGCAGTTAAGGACTAGTAGGCTGGGACACCCTTCAAAGTTGTCAGGAACTCTACATCATATAGAAAGCTATATTGTTTTACAGTATCTTACTCTCATCCTGGGCTTTTTATGGCTTCATACTTTTGTATATTTGCAGATAAATTACATTCTTGATCATCTACACTGTGATTATTCATGACAAATCTCGTTTTCCATTAGGTTCACTCCACAAACATATGCCAAGCACCCTCAGATCAAATATTATTTACTCTGCTACTTAGATTATCACCTCCTCTGTCTCAATCCTTTGTTAACCAACCCCCTCAGTTTTGTAATCAGAAGCCCTGAAGGAGCTGCAAGGGAAGGAGCACAGAAGTATTAACACAACAGGCACTTAATAAATGTGGGGTCAAACAAATGAAGTTTGATTGTTTAACTTTTCTTTTTTAGTAATCCTCACCCAACAATATTTTTTGACTGGGACAGGGTATGGAAACTGAGGGCTGACACTCTAATCGCTGAGCCAAACCAGCCAGGGTTGATTGTTTAACTTTTAAACCAAAGTATTTGCCCTGGCCAGTTTGGCTCAGTGGTTGAAGCATCGACCCTCGAACTAAAGAGTGGCGGGTTCGCCCTGGCCGGTTTGGCTCAGCGGTTAGAGCATCGGCCTGCGGTCCAGAGAGACCCTGGTTCGGTTCCCGCTAAGGGCATGTACCTCGGTTGCAGTTTGTCCCCGGCCCTGGTTGGTCGTGTGGGTGGCAGCCACTCGATGTGTCCCTTTCACGTCGATGTTTCTCTCTCTCTCTCTTCCCCTCTCTCCCTCCCACTCTATCTGACCAAAAAATGAAAAAATGTCCTCGGGTGAGGATTTAAAAAAAAAAAAGAGTGGCGGGTTCAATTCTGGTCAAGGGCACATACCTCGGTTGCGATTTGGTCCCTAGCCCTGGTCGGGGTCATGCGGGAGGCAATCAATCAATGTGTCTCTCTTACATCGATGTTTCTCTCTCCTTCCCTCCCTCCCTCCTCCCTCCCACTCTATCTGAAGATAAATGGAAAAATATCCTTGGGTGAGAATTTAAAAACAAAACAAAACCAAAGTATTTATTACTTTATTCTGGGAAAGGTGTCAGAAAGATCTATAAGATCAGAGGAGCAGGTCAGCTGAGTTTGGCATTCTGTACTTATCATAAAGACTTGCAAACTCTACAGAAAAGGACTAGAGAAACAGGACATAAACCAGGTAGCCTTCTAGCTGGGTCTATCTAGCAAAGCTTCATTACTCAGACAGCTCTGTTGGACAGTCCCATGGTATCAAATAGCACATTAAAATATAAATACAGGCCCTGGCTGGTGTGGCTCAGTTGGTTGGAGTGTACACTGAAGGGTCTCAGGTTTGATTCCTGGTCAGGACACATCCCTGGGTTGCAGATCCCCAGGTTGAGGGTTCAATCCCCAATCGGGGTGTGTACAAAGGCAACCAATGGATGTCTCTCTCTCTCCCTCTTCCTCCTTCTCTTTCTAAAATCAATTTTAAAAGTTTTTAAAATATAGCCCTGGCCGGTTTTGCTCAGTGGTTAGAGCGTCGGCCTGCGGTCCGGAGAGACCTGGGTTCGGTTCCCGCTAAGGGCACGTACTTCGGTTGCAGTTTGTCCCCGGCCCTGGTTGGTCGTGTGGGTGGCAGCCACTCAATGTGGCTCTTTCACATCGATGTTTCTCTCTCTCTCTCTCTTCCTCTCTCTCCCCCTACTCTGTCTGAACAAAAAATGAAAAAATGTCCTCGGGTGAGGATAAAAAAAAAAAAAAAAAAAAAAGTTTTTAAAATATAAATACAAAATCATTCCAATATCATGGCATAGCAGCTAGCAACTCGCACTGGTGTTTTACGGTATTATTACTATAGAAATCTACAACATAGATTATTATACACAATAAGATCCTTCTGGGATTCCAAGAAGTAATCAAATTCCTCACAACAGTTTATTATATTGAAATTCTGATTTATCCTTCTTGTTTGACTCTACTGAATAACTGGTACTTTATTATATTTGGTCAGCCTCTATTAGTCCTATAGTTTAACACATTTTTTTTTATCCTCACTGGAGGACATTTTTCCATTTTTTGTTCAGATAGAGTGGGAGGGAGAGAGAGAGAGAGGGAGAAACATCGACATGAAAGGGACACATCGAGTGGCTGCCTCCCGCACGACCCAACCAGGGGCTGGGGACAAACTGCAACCGAGGTACGCGCCCCTAGCGGGAACCGAACCCGGGTCTCTCTGGACCCCGCAGGCTGACGCTCTAACCGCTGAGCCAAACTGGCCAGGGCTAGTTTAACACTTTTAATTCATTCATTCAACTAGTATTTTCTATGCTACTGAACCTTACCTCCTTAAGCTCTTTGTTGGGCTTTACAGTTTTTGTTTTCCATAGCACCAAACATACTGTGAGCCCCATGGCAGATGCTCATAAATCCTTGTCAGAATAATTGTGTTCCACAGTACTACTCCATTAATATGGCTAATACTATTAACTACCCAATGTTATTCTGTCACATGCCCTAGTAATAATAAACCACCATCTGTATATGTATCTGTATATCGCTTTACAACTTATAAAGCATTTCTAAGTGCTTTACCGTAATCCTCACAGTAAAATAATGAGACAGAGCAAATAAAAAACTAAGACACTAAGAGTGTAAGTGGCAGACCAAGCTAAAACTAGAGTCCAGACCTGATTCTTAGTCCAAAGTACTTTACTTTTAAATTGTGAAATATAACATAAAAAAATACATAAAACATATATGTACTGTTGAATAACTATAATTTGAACACCCATGTAACCAAAACCAAGTCAAGAAATACAATACACTAGCACCCAAAGGCCCTCTGTGCCTCTCCTCCATCATAGCCCTCTCCCTTATCCCAGAGATAACTACTTTCCTAAATTCCTAATGATCATTCCCTTGTCCTTAAAACAATATAGTTTAGTTTTGTCAGTTTTTTAAACTTTTGTAAACTGAATCACATCATACATACTCTGGGTTTTGCTTCTTTTGTTCATCCATATGTTTATGAAATTCATCTATGCTGTATTCATCACTAAAAGTCATTCTAAATAAACATGCTGCGATTTACTTAAACATTTTAATGTAGATGAATATTTGGGCTTTTCAAATTTTTGGATATTACAAACCATGTTGCTATGAACAAACATACAATTAGCTTGTTTACATATATGAGTTTTTCTAAGGCATATAACTATGAGTGAAATTACTGGATTATAAGGTGTGCATATCTTCAATTTTAAAAGATAATTCCAAATTATTTTCCAAAAGTAGTTGTACTAATTTGCATCTGAACACCAGTGGGTAAGAGTTCCTGTTACCCCACATCCTCTGCAAAATTAGAATTGTCAGACTTTGAATCCTGTTGTAGTTTTTAATTTTTTTTTTATTATTTATGAGGTTGAGCTTTTTTTTTCAATTAGAGTTGACATACAATATTATATTCGTTTCAGGTGGACAATATAGTGATTAGATTTATATACCTTATGAAGTGATCACCCTAATAAGTCTATTGTCATACACAGGTATTACAATATTACTGATTATATTCCCTATGCTGTACTTTATATCAGTCACATTTTTTTGTAACAGGCAATTTGTAACTCTTAATCCCTTTCATCTTTTTCACCCATCCTCCTAAACTACCCCTCCCATCTGGCGATCATCAATGAATAGCTTTATTTATTTACTTATTTATTTATTTATTTTTAAGAGAGAGAAAGGGAGAAGGAGAAAGAGATAGAAATATTGATGAGAGAGAAACATATATTGGCTGCCTCCTGCACACCTCTTACTGCGGATTGAACACAAAACTCGGGCATGTGCCCTCACCGGAAACCGAACCAACGACCTCTTGGTGCATGGGATGACACTCAACCAACTGAGCCACACCAGCCAGGCAATGAACAGCTTTTTTTAAAAAATCCTCACTCGACCGCGACCCCGCCACCACGGGGGAACCCAGGCGGAGCGGGGGAGCCGCGACCCCGCCACCACAGGGGAACCCAGGCGGAGCGGGGGAGCCAGGAGACGCCCCCACCGCGGGGGAGCCCAGGCGGAGCGGGGGAGCCAGGCGACCCCCCCACACCAACGGAGGAAGCCGGCAACACACAGGAGAACTGAGCAAACTGAACAACGAAACTGACCCCGAGACATGGAGGGTGGAGTACGGGATGACGGGCCTCAGAGGAGGGGGGGAGGCGGGGGAAAGAGATAAATCACAGAGCCTATGTGCATGGGTGCATAACCAATGGTCATGGACAACAGGGATGGGGAGGAGGAGAAGGGGAGGGGGAGGAGGGTGACAATGGGGGAAAAAAAGGAAAAACATCTGTAACAAAAACAAATTAATAATAAAATAAATTATTTAAAAAAAAGAAATTAGAAATAGAATATTAACATAAAAATAAAAAATAAAAATAAATAAATAAATAAAAATCCTCACTCGAGGATATTTTTCCATTTATCTTCAAACAGATGCCCTAGCCGGTTTGGCTCAGTGGTTAGAGCATCAGCCCATGGACCAGAGTCCCGGGTTCAGTTCCCGCTAAGGGCACGTACCTTGGTTGCAGTTTGTCCCCAGCCCCAGTTGAGGTCATGTGGGTGGCAGCCACTCAATGTGTCTCTCTCACGTCAATGTTTCTCTCTCACGTCGATGTTTCTCTCTCTCTCTCTCTCTCTTCCTCCCTCTCTCCCTCCCACTCTATCTGAAGATAAATGCAAGTGTCCTCGGGTAAGGATAAAAAAAAAAAATAGAGTGGGAGGGAGAGAGGGAAAGAGAGAGAGAGAGAGAAACATCGATGTGAGAGAGACACATCGACTGGTTGCCTCCCGCATGACCCCGACCAGGGCCGGGGACCTAACCGCAACCAAGGTATGCACCCTTGACCAGAATCGAACTGGCCAAGGGCCGACACTCTAACTGCTGAGCCAAACCAGCCAGGGCTGAACAGCTTTTTAATATGTTTTTTGGCCATTAGTATCTCTTCTTTTGTAAAATACCTATTCTGGTTTTTGTCTATTATCTTTTCAACTGGATTGACTTTTTGAATAAGAAGTAGGAGTTCTTTACATAGTCTGGATACTATTTTATGTGTTTATGTCTATTTTATGAGTAAATATCTTTTTCCATTCTGGAACTTGTCTTTCGAATGTACTTTCCATTCAATGTCTGTCTCTATGATCATTCCCATCAACACAAAAACATGCAAACATCTCAAAAAATAACCAACTATGGTGAAAACAACCCAAATGTCCATCAGGGGGTAAAAGGATAAATAAAATGTGGTACTATATGCACATAATGAAATATTACTTGGCCATAAAAAGGAAAGAAGTATTGACACATGCCACAATATAAACATTGAAAACGTTATGCTAAATGAAAGAAAGCAGTTACAAAATATCATATAGTATATAATTCCACTCGTATGAATGTCTAGAATAGGGAAATCTATAGCGACAGAAAATAATTAGTGGCTGTTTTGAGTTGGGGTGTGGGGGGATTGAAGGAATAGCTACATAGGGTTGGCTACTTAGCTAAAGGATATGGTGTTTCTTCTTGAGGTGACAAAATGTTCTAAAATTGACTGTGATGATGGTTGGCACATAACTGTAAATACAATAAAAAACACTGAATTGTACACTGTATTTTATTTTATTTCTTTATTGATTTTAGAGAGGAAGGGAGCAGGAGAGAGAGAAAGAAACATTGATGAGAGAGAACATCGACTGGCCGCCTCCTGCATGCCCGCCACTGGGGACCTGGCCCACAACCTGGGCATGTGCCTCGACCGGGAATCAAACCGGCAACCTCTTGGTGTATGAGTCATCACTCAACCACTGAGCCACAATGGCTGGGCTGAATTGTACACTTTAAATTCACATGATATGTAACTTTTATCTTAATGAAGCTGTTTTTAAATTCAATTAAATAAAATTGCCCTAAAACCTCACACTCCTTCAAGCTTTTGCGCCTCTTTATAGCCAAACATTACAAAAGAATTGGTCTATGCTCTGTATCTGTCTCTACTTTGACTACTATTTCTCCATCTCTTTAAAGCTCCTTTTTTTTCTGGGTTCATTTTCCTTTTTTCTCTTAGTAGTTTTCTCAACCAGAGTCTATACATTTTAAAATCTGAGCCTTTGTATGAAAATGTCTGTATTTGACCTCTCTCTTAGCTAGGTACATAATTCCATGTTGACAATTATATTCCCTTAATGCTTTCAAGGTACTATTCTACTATCTGCTCTCCTCTAATAGTCTCTATTTATTCTAATCAATATTGTTTCTCCTGAGAATCTCTTATGGACTGGGTTGAGGGAGTGTGGTTGTTTTGCATTTGCTTCTAGAAGACATTCCAATGATATTTCCATCAAGATCAATTTTTTTTTAAAAAAGCTTTGAGAGCCCTGGCTGGTTTTGCTCAGTGGTTAGAGCATCGGCCCATGGACCAAGGAGTCATGGGTTCAATTCCAGTCAAGGGCACGTACCTCGGTTGTGGTTTGGTCCCTAGCACTGGTCAGGATTGTGAGGGAGGCAACCAATCAATGTGTCTCTCTCACATAGATCTTTCTCTCTTGCTCTTTCTCCCTCCCACTCTATCTAAAGATAAATGGAAAAATTTCCTCAGGTGAGGATTAAAAAAAAGTAAAAAAGTTTTGAGATATAATTTTCATAGCATCAAATTCACTCCTTTTAAGTGTACAATTCACAATTTTTAGTACATTTAGAGTTGTGTAACCATCACCACAATCCACCTTTAGAACATTTTCATCACTCCAAAAAGATTCCTCGCTTCCATTTGCAGTCCCAAAACCATTTTTCCCCACTTATCCACAGCCAGCGGGAGAAATAGGATTCCCTCTCCGCCAGTATGCAGATTTTTTCTAATCTCTCTGTTTATGGAAGGTGCAGCCCAGGTCCAGACTTTATAAACAAGGTCTTTATTCCAAACCTCAGCTCAGAAAAGCCAAAAGATTCATCCCCATCCCCACTACCTGCTTAAACTTAAGTCCCCAGAGCTCAAGATGATAATTCCCACCCTCTCCACAGGCCACCACAGTGTCAGCTTACCACTCTCATTTTCAGTTCCCACTTGGTGTCTCTAGCACTTGAGGATTTCACTTTCTTTCTTTTAAACTTGATTATGGACTTGAAAAAATTTTTGTTTTTATTTCCTTTCTCCTTTCTAGATGTTTGTAGCCAATGGTTTTCAGGTTATATTAATCTACTAACCAGCTGAAACTCTTTGACCCACTCCAACTAAACAGCTGTCTTCGTATCTCCAATGAAACTACATTTGCCAATGATGCCAAACCTTGCCAAACCCAATAGTCAGTCTGCAGTCTGCATCTTACCTTTCAGCAGCAAATGACACAGCTAATTACTCTTGCCTCTCTGAAATTCTTTCTTCATCTAGTTTCAGGATGCCACACTCTCCTGGCTAATCTCCTACCTCACTACTGCTCTTTCTCATTGTCTTTTTTTTTTTTTAATTTCCAGCTCAGAGATATAGTGTATTTCTGTTTTCTTATGGTTCCTCCTCTGACTTCTTTTTATTTATTTTTTTAATTTTTTTTTTTCTTCATCCTCACCTGAGGACATTTCTGCATTTATCTTGAGATAGAGCGGAAGGGAGAGAGAGAGGAAGAGAGAGAGAGACATCGATGTGAGAGAGACACATCGAGTGGTTGCCACCCACAGGACTCCAACCGGGGCCAGGGACAAAATGCAACCGAGGTACGTGCCCTTAGCGGGAACTGAACCTGGGCCTCTCTGGTCCGCGGGCCGACGCTCTAACCACTGAGCCAAACCGGCCAGGGCCTGACTTCTTTTTAAATGTTGTTAAATTCCAAGGTTCAGTATTCACTTGCATCCTTTACTCTCAATGCTCATTTTCTAAGTGATTTCATCTAGTCTCATGGCTTTAAATAACAGCTCTATACTGAAGACTTCCAAATGTGTATCTCTAGTCCTGACATCATTCCTGAGCTACAATATATACAACTGCCCACTCAACAGCTCTACTTGGTAGCTAGTAGCTTTTTCTTTTTATTTCTATACATTTTAAAATCTACTCCACCATCTTCACTGGAAATCTCCCAGCTAGTAGCTTTCTTAAATCTATAATGTACAAAATAAAACCCTTCATTCAGCCCTGGCCGGTTTGGTTCAGCAGTTAGAGCATCAGCCTACGGACCAATGAGTCGCAGGTTCGATTCTGGTCCAGGGCACGTACTTCGGTTACAGTTTGTTCCTGGCCCTGGTCAGGGTCGTGCGGGAGGCAACCAGTTGATATGGCTCTATCACATCGATGTTTCTCTCTGTCTCTCTCCCTCCCTCCCTCCCATTCTATCTGATAGTAAGTAGAAAAATATCCTCAGGTGAGGAATAAAAAAAAAACACAAAAAACCCTTCATTCCCCTCCCCCAAATCTGCTCCATCTCAGATATTTCTCACCTCAGTAAATAACACCCAGTTTCTTAAACCAACAAGTTAAAAGACATCCAGAATTCCTCTTTATCTATTAACTCACATCCAATCCTACTGACTCTACCTTCAAAATGCATCCCAAATCTGACTATTTCTCACACCTCTACCACTACCATCCTAAACCAAACCAAGATCACATCTTACCTGAATTACTGCAAAAACATCCCAATAGGACTCTCTACTTCTACTCTTGAAACCAGCAAATTAACCTCTTTTTTAAAATAAATATTTTTCAGAAATTATTAGAGAATGGGAAGAACATATGCAAAAAAATTTTAAGTAATATTTTTAGTGATCACATTTGTGATAGTTAGTATTGTTGTACTGAGACTGTTGTGTATAATAAGGAATAAAATAAGTAAGAAATTGTGGCATATGCCAATATTCTAATTTCATCATTCCCATGGCCTTAAGAACCAAGATTCCTGGTGTGGAAGAAAAGAGATATAGATATAATACAGGGGTCAAGTAAAGGCTCTGCAGTCTTCAGTTTGAACTGGAAGTACAAATTTAAAATAATTGGTATTTTATATCAGAAAGAATATATGTACTCCCATGTTCATAGCAGCACTATTCACAATAGCTAAGATCTGGAAACAGCCCAAGTGCCCATCAGTGGATGAATGGATAAAAAAGTTGTGGTACATATACACAATGGAGTACTATGCAGCTGTAAGAAAGAAAGATCTCTTATCCTTTGAGACGACATGGAGGGACCTCGAGAGTATTATCCTAAGTGAAACAAACCAAGCAGAGAAAGAAAAATATCACATGATCTCACTCATTTGTGGAATATAATAAACATAACAGTCTGGGGAACAGGGTAGACCCAGAGATGTGAAAGTAGAGTACAGACTGACAACCCTCAGAAGAGGGGGTGGGGGGGGAGGGAAGAGATAAACCACAGAACTTATACGCATGTATGCATAACTGATGGACCTGGACAACAAAGCTGGGGATGGGGTGGGGGATGGGGAGGAGGGTGTCAATGGGGAAAAAAGGAGAAACATCTGTAACAAAAATAAATTAATAAAAAAAAAAAAAAAAAATAAAGAAAGGACATAAAATTCCTAAAAAAAAAAAAAAAAAAAAAAAAAAAAAAAAAAAAATAAAATAATTGGTATTTTACCTTTAATATATGTAGATATGTATTTCTTAGCTATGTCCACTGAAAAGGCCTAGAGTGACCAATCAAGTAGCAATGAACATTCCTAGTGACCAGATTAGAGTAAAAAATATCATTTCTCACCAACAAAATAAAGGATTTCTTGGGAAAATGGCTAATTCCTGGTCTGGTCATAAAATGTATAAGATAACCCTGGAACATCTTATTATACTTAAATATTACTAGGAGCATGTCAAAAGGACTCAGGAGTCAATGAAGGGGCTCCCATTGGTCAAAGGGACATTTTCAACTTCAATAATGATAATTACAGTGGACTGAAACCCATTAAATGTCTAAATCTATAAACTCGTAATGCTATTAAAAAGAAGAATTGGTGCCCTGGCCAGTTTGGCTGAGCGGTTAGAGCATCAGCCCACGAACCAAAGAACTGTGGATTTGATTCCCGGTCAAGGACATGTATCTGAGTTGTGGGTTCGATCCCCAGCCCTGGTCAGGCAGGAGGCAACCAATTGATGTGTCTCTCTCACATCAATGTTTCTCTTTCTCTGTTCCTCCCTTCCTTCCACTCTATCTAGAAATCAATGGAAAACTATCCTCCAGTGAGGATTAACAAAACAAAACAAACAAAAAAAATTGGTCACCTTAAGCATATAACAGAGGACCAATTCATTCCCTTGTAAACTGGTAAATAAAAGTAAAGAATCAAGCATTTATCCTACATGAATTGCACAGCTAGTAACCAAATAACAGATGACAAGAATTGTCTATTAATGGTAGTCAAACAAATAAATGAATAAGAATTAGACAAAAGAATACATATGCATTAAGCACCAACGACTCCTAACATCATAACATGAGGAAAAAAAAAGATATTATATGCCTCCTATAGTCTTGCCCCACACTGCCCAAAGGGACCAAAAACTTGGTTCCAGTCTCTATCAGCTGCCAATTTGGAGGAAATACAGAGGAAAGAGGAACACAGTCAATTGTAACATGAATATGCAACCAGGAGAATCCAGACTGTGGGAAACTTTTCAGGTCAATTGACTTGGGTTCTTCAATGATAAACAGTAAGAAAGAGATAGAGAGGGAACTTACAGACTTAAAAGACACATCAAGTTGTTGTTTTTAAATAGGCAAAACTCAACTGTGGTATCTAGGGATTGTACCTTTAAGTGCAAACTATGTTTAAATACAAGAAAATGGTTACCAAAAAAAATTAGAATAATGGTTATTTAATGGAGGGGAGGGAGAGTTAGGATATAATTGGGCACATGGAATGGGCTTCTGGGGTACATAGCAAAGTTCTATTTCTTGATGTGGGTTGTAGTTACAAGGGGGTCCACTTTATATTAAGCCATACATTTGTCTGGTATGTTTTTTTGTATGTATTTTATATTACAATAAAAATATCCAGCCCTGGCCGGTTTGGCTCAGCGGTTAGAGCGTCGGCCTGCGGTCCAGAGACCCGGGTTCGGTTCCCGCTAAGGGCGCATACCTCGGTTGCAGTTTGTCCCCGGCCCCTGGTTGGGTCGTGCGGGAGGCAGCCACTCGATGTGTCCCTTTCACGTCGATGTTTCTCTCTCTCTCTCTCTTCCTCTCTCTCCCTCCCACTCTATCTGAACAAAAAATGGAAAAATGTCCTCGGGTGAGGATAAAAATATATATATATATATATATCCATTGCATAAATAAATAAATGGGAACATTACCACCAGCTTAAAACTCTTCAATGGCTTCTCAGAGCAACTAAAATCAAATGTAAACTTCTTAATATGGCTTACAAAAGCACTGCATAATATGGCTCCTGCCTAGGTTTCTACTTTTTCTCCCACTCTCCACTGTGCTAGCCACATTGGCCTATTTACTCTTCCTCACATCCACCAGATTAATTTCTCCAGTAGGACCTTTGCACTTGTTGTGCACTCTTATCTATGACACTCTTCCCCCAGACCTCTGGAGAGCTCCCTTCACCATTTCACTGAGGATTCAAATATCACTTCAGAGAAGCTTTCCTTGACCAATGTACTTAAAATAGCTTCCTACCTCCTCACCAGTCATTCTCTATATCCTTACTCTGTTTTATTTCTTATTTATATTTGTCTATCTGTTATCTTCTGTGTCCTCCACTAGACTGTAAACTCCAGGGACTTGGGGGCAGGGACTTGGTCTGTTTTGTTTACTGCTTTATCTCCAACTTCTAGAATAATGTCTGACATATAATAGTACAAAATAAATTTTTTTTTTAAGTTTCTTTTTCTTTATTGATTTTAGAGAGAGAGGAGGGGAGAGGGAGAGAGAGATAGAAACATCGATGAGAGAGAACATCAATTGGCTGCCTCCTGCATGCCCCCCACTGGGGATCGGGCCCACAACCTGGGCATGTTCCCTGACCGGGAATTGAACCGGCGACCTCTTGGTGCATGGGTTGACGCTCACCAACTGAGCCACACCAGCTGAGCCAAAATAAATATTTTTTAATCTTTACTGTTGAAAGTATAACAGATGTCCCTCCTTTTTTCCCCATTAACAACTTCCTCCCCACTCCCACCCCCAAATAAGTATTTTTTGAGTGGATGAATGAATGAATGAATTCCCTATACTGCTTCCAGAGTATTCCAACACATAGTGTTAGGGAGAGCTTTTCAGGACCTTTCTCCAAGCTTGCATTCAATGCTAAAAATGTATATTCTGGACACCCAATAAAAATGTCAGAAAGTGACTCTTCCATTATTACACACTCTACCCACAGTTATACAGACCATGTACACCAAAGTTTTCATCATTTACATGGTTTTCCTTTTTTTTATTATAATAACAATATATTGGCCTTGATGAATAGTGAAAGCTTTCAAAGAATGACACAGCCCAGCCAGTGTGACTCAGTAGACTGAGCATCGTCCCATGGACTGAGAGGTCCCGGTTCGATTCCTGGTCAGGGCACATGCCCAGGTCTGGGCTCCATCCCCAGTAGGGGGCAGCCCATTGCTGTTTCTCTCTTCTGTTTCTCTCTTAGATGGTTCTTTCTCTCTTATATCGATGTTTCTAACTCTCCATTCCTCTCTCTCTCAAAAAATCAATAAAACTTAAAAAAAAAAATTGGGGGAATGACATATATGGTTTTCCTTTGAGTATCTTTTCCTTCATAACTAGTCACACCCGGACTTAGCCATTAAGTCCTATTAAGTGCCTGATCTAGAGGAAAGGGGGAAGTCAGAGGAGACAAACAATTTTGAGGTCCCTTCTTCCTGTTTCTCCCTTAGAGTAGGCTAAGTAGGATCGAAATAATTAGTGAAGATATATGTCTAGTCAGGAAAAAAACTCAGGTTCTAAGAAAGACAAAGAATATGCAAAAGAACTCAGGTACTGCCCAGCCAGTGTGGCTCAGTGCATTGAGCATCATCCCATGGACTGACAGGTCCTGGTTTGATTCCCGGTCAGGGAACATGCCCAGGTTGCAGGCTCCATCCCCAGTAGGGGTGTGCAGGAGGCAGCTGATCAATGTATCTCTCTCCCTTTCTCTCTAAAAAAAAAAAGGAACCCAGGTACTAAGATAGGTCAATAATCCATACAGTGGACAGTAGCAGCACCTGTAACCTAGAAAAATAAAAACAAAATACAAAAAAGGTGGAGGAAAGAGAAAAAGGGATCTAAAAGAAAGGCAAAGGTAAATGATTAAACAAAAAACAAACAAACAAAACAACTCAAAACTCATAAACACAGACAACAGTATGGTGATTACCAGAGGGAAAGGGCGGTGGGGAGGAGGTAGAACAGGGTAAAGGGAGGATAAATGGTGATGGAAGGAGACTTGAACTGGGGTAGTAACCACACAATGCAATATACGGATAATGTATTATAGAATTGTACACCTGAAACCTATATAGTTTTATTAACCAATGTCACTCCAATAAGTTCAATTAAAAAAGAAAAAAATAGCCCTGGCCAGTGCAGGTCAGTTGGTTGAGCATGGTTCCATGCACCAAAAGGTCACTGGTTTGATTCCCAGTCAGGGCACATGCCCAGGTTGCAGGCTCCATTCCCAGTAGGGGGCATGTAGGAGGCAGCAGATGGTTGTTTCTCTCTCACATCGATGTTTCTCTCTTTCTCTCTCCCCCACTTCCTCTCTCTCTTAAAAAAAGAAATGAATAAAAACATATTAAAAAGAAAAAGAAAAAAATATTATGTTAAATTCACAGAATAAATAAATAAGTAAATAAATGGCAAAGAAAATGGGCCCTCATACATTCCTAATCCTTCCAGTTTCATCAGACCAATTTTATGTTGACCCGAGTACATACCTCTGCATCTGAACAGTGGAGCTAGGCCCATTCTGTACATCTCCTTGGCCAAACTGGCCATATGCAGCCTGGCCACAAGAGACCTGTGCTGTTGAGGCTGGAGGTGCCCCTGAAGAATGTGGGGCTCTTGACACACCTGAGGGCAAAGGATAGAAACTAAGTGATTGGATAACTTTCTCCTCTACCCTCAGCAAGGAATGCAAAGCAAGGATCAATAAGCACAGATCTTCACTGGCCCAATACCATAGCTTTGTAATTAAAAGGAAACCATCAGCCCTAGCTGGTTTGGTTCAGTGATTAGAGCATCAGCCCGTGGACCAAAGAGTCACAGGTATGATTCCGCCCAAGGGTATGTACCTCTGTTGTGGTTCATCCACGGCCCTGGTTGGGGTCGTGCGGGAGGCAATCAGTTGATTGTGTCTCTCTCACATTGATGTTTCTCTCTCCCTCCCACTTTATCTAAAGACAAATGGAAAATATTCTCGGGTGAGGATTTAAAAAAAAAAAGGACACCATCAACATGCAAACCTAACTACAGCAAATTCTGAACACTGATGCCCAATCAGAGAGCCTCCACTCTCCTAGACAGGTATATTACAAGTGAAGCTGTAGCCAGAGCTACAAGAAGGTAGGGACTTCCTATGATCACTATATACTTACTCTCACTCAATCCAGGACAGCCTAATATTCTCATCCTAGACTAAATGTCAATTCTTTTAAGGAAAAAGATTGTACTCCAGAAATTAGAAACTTAGAGCATATACGAGCACAGAAAATGACCAAATAGTACACTGAACTAGGTTATAAAGAAAGGCACCTCTTGGAGAGACTATTCTGCCAACCTCTTCTTCATATATTTTACTTATCCTAACCATCTTCTTTTCATCCACTTCTAAGTGTTGACTCTCCCAATAGCACATGACTCAGGAAAGTGTTTCCATAGGTTGGAGACTCTGTTTCCACCCAATAGTTCAGCCAGGACAGTTGGCCTGCCCTCCCATTAGTGCTGCCACTTATGTCTTCACAAAAGCTGGACTCCATCCTTTCTGCTCATCAGAGCTGCCATGAAAGCTACTTCTACTAGCCCCAATCATCCTTCCTGCATACTGTCCCCAACCATCCTTCCCACATGAAATGCAGGAAGAAAGCAATTAATTACTTGGCTCATCACTTTGGAAATGATGCTGACCCCTGTTCAAACATGTTTTTCTTTTGCTCTGCCCTCAGCAGAGATTAGACACTACAGAACCTGCTCACTAGCCATCACAGAACCAGATATGTTTTCCTCTCAATAACAAAACTTCCTCTTGACACAATGCCAAATTCCATCTGGATAAGCCAGGACTTGACAGATCAGAGGTGGACTCTGTCCAGCCAAAGGTCTCAACCCAGAGTAAGCTTCTTCCAGAAACCTGAGACCTAACCTCACCATTTCATGAATTTTTTTTCAAAGTTATAATTTAAATGGTAATATTTCTTTTCCTAAATCTCACCCATGCCTCTTTGGTCTCATATCCCTTCTTGGGATTAAAGCTTTTGGCATACCCTAAGTCCTCAACTAGCCTAACCAAAGATATACTGCTACCTGTTTTCTAAAAGTCCTTAAGGATAATCTGTAGAGTATTAGCTATTCTTCTTGAAAAAGAAATGTAAAAGCCAAACACTGATTTTAAAGCAGCACCAGATAAAGTCTTCCCTCATTGCCCTGATATTACAGAGCCTCTAAGAATCAGAGAAAACTCAAGCAAAGGGAAATGAATGATATCAACAGAAAGATATGAGAGGCACACAAACACCACACTTTTTATCCATGAACTAGCTCCCCATGAACATGTCCCAAAGTCATTCATTGATAGAACCGTCCCTCCAATGAGAGGCATTGTCAACATACATGAGAAACGCCTGGCCAGAGTGGCTCAGTTGGTTGAGTGTTGTCCTGTGCACTGAAAGGTTGCCAATTCAATTCCTGGTCAGGGCACATACCTGGGTTGCGGGCACATACGGAAGGCAACTGATCAATGTTTCTCTCTCACATTGATATTTTTCTCTCTCTCTCTCTAAGCATGTCCTCAGGTAAGGAATAAAAAAATATATATATTGCCCAGCTGGTGTGGCTCAGTGGATTGAGCATCATCCGATGGACTGAGAGGTCCTGGTTCAATTCCCGGTCAGGGCACGTGCCCAGGTTGTGGGCTCAATCCCCAGTTATGGGCATGCAGGAGGCGGCCGATCGATGCTTCTCTCTCACATTGATGTTTCTATCTCTCTCTCCCTAAAAAAATCAATAAAAACATAAAAGTGTGTGTGTGTGTGTGTGTGTGTGTGTGTGTATGGAACAACTAATTTTAGGGAGACTTTAGGTCAACAGGAAATATTCAATCCTGGTCGTAGGCTATGGAGGAGCTGTAACCACAACCCTTCCATCCATCTGTGAACAATGTAGCCAGGTGAGGCTGCACAGGGTGACACCCACAGGAAATGAGCTACCATTGAACATGGAAGATATGTTCCCACTAGATGTGTTAAGGCAGAAAAACAGTCACTTTAAGTAAAAACAGGGAGGGGCTCTCAGTGACCAAGAGCCAGATTCATGTTCCTCAATCCCAGTCACCCTAACTCTCTAGGCAACTTTGGTAGGGCAATACAACCCAACCTAAAGACTACGGATTCCCCTCCTTACTTCAAAGGAAACTTGGAAATATACCTGGGGGAGGTGTTTGCTGACAGCCTGGTACCGGCCCATTGTAGGTTCCATAGGGCATGGGTGGGGCTGTGGACCCTGGTTGCCCACCATAGCTGGATTGATGATATCCTGGATAGACAGGCTGGGGCTGCCCAAATGGCGGCACAGGTGGAGCTGACTGGTTGACGTTCATTATGAGAGCATCCCCGACTTGGTCTCACCTATTAGATAAGAGAGAAATTAGTAAAAACCAACTCTCTAAAGAGACAGCAACTGTACAGAGTAGGAAGTACAAACATATAAAAGGACTGACCTTATCAGGCAGTGATTAGCCTAATCATTCTCACACTCCACAGGATCTTTGTAATTTTCTGCCCCAGCCAGTAGCCAGATTACCTCCCCAAAGTAAGGATTTGTTACTCTGAACCCCATGCTTTGTCACTGCCAAGAGGGCATAAATTCAACTTCAAATAGGTCCACTGGAATGGAACAGCAGCCTCCAGTCCCCAGTGGTATGATTTCTAGTGTCTAGACATACAAGGAGTCCTGCCACTGATGAATTACTGTGATACTACAGGTAAATCAGGTAAACGAAACAATGAAACACTTTCCATACATTCACTCTAGCATCCATTCATTCAGCAAATACTGAATACCCTCTAGTGTGCTGGTCTTTTTTTTTTTTTTTTTTTTTTTTTTTTTGGTTAATCTTCACCTGAGGATATTTTTCCATTGATTTTTTTTTTTTAGGTAGAGTGGAAGGGAGGAAGGGAGAGAGAGAGTGAGAGTGAGAGAGAGAGAGAGAGAGAGAAACATTGATGTGAGAAAGAGACATAGATTGATTGCCTCCTGCACAACACTGACCAGGTCTGGGGATGGAACTTGCAACCCAGGTACATGCCGTTGATCAGGAATCGAACCCAAAACCCTTTGGTCCGAGGGCTGACGCTCTAACTGCTGAGCCAAACCAGCCAGGGCTGTGCTAATCATTTTTAATCACTCAGGCTACATGTCTAAAACAGATCAGATAAATTCCCTGCCCCTCAAAAGGCAAATTTTAGAGTAACTGATTAGAGAAATGACATTTTTTGGCTAAACTACAATAATCCAAATGTTACTTCATCTCCATCCAGTCTTCTTCCCAAAAGAGTGACTGTACCTTAGAACTGAAACATTAGAATAACTAAATGTAAAGGACACCTGAAAACTCTAGCAAGGTACCAGATTAGAACTGAGTGCAGGTCAGGCACACACAAAAAACTTCTCACAATAATTTAGGGAAACAGTTCAAGGATCAGCAGCAAAGTTAGATTTCATGGAAAAAAAAGTATTCACCTTATCTATCAAGCACAGGGACTATGAGTATTCCAAATCCTAATACACTCCTCCAACTCTGTTTCTGCTCTCTTTATATGGTTGTCATGAATCCAGGCTACCAACAAATTACTACAATCTTGCCCAGCAACAGAAGAATGAATTAGAGGCCCTTTCCTGGGTCCTTCCAAGAACACGACTATCTGATCACATCTACTCTAAACAGACTTATCATTCCAACTATCCTACAGACAAAAGGGGCCTACGAAGCATGGCAGCTCATAGCTGCTGCAGTGGAACAATGGGCCTCTTCCCTTTGCTAGGAAGGGTCATCTTGACTATAGAAAACCTAAGATGCTCCTGGACAAGACCTCTTTAAACTCAGGGCCATCTCAGGCGTTGTTCTTCCAAATCCTAAACCTTACACAGGTCACAACACTAATCTTGACAGATGTTCCCCTCCCCTTCATCTTCCTAAACTCAGTGTGGGTCTGGGGGAGGAAGGATTCTTCTCCAGGTAATAATTCCCTCAAACACACCCAAGAGTTTGGAGCAGGCTCAAGTTTCCACTCCATTCTGGGTGGACAGTCGAGGGTGACAACCCAGGGGGCGGGGCAACCTTTCTAGAACTCTGAAAGTAGTCAAGCTGTGGAGGCTGGGGGCGCCGGGGGTCAAGACCGAGAAGCCAAGGCAGCTTTTCGATGAGAGAGAGGGCTGATCCATTAAGCATGAAGATCGAGCGTCTTGCGCCCTTCAACAGGCTCGGGGCAGGAAGCGGGAGCCGGAATCTGAGCCGGGAGAAGAGAAGGGAGGGTAGGGTCTAAGACTGATCTTGGATTGCGGATACGTGAGGTGAGGGTCTTTCACCCGGCCCCGGCCCCGGGCTCCTCCCTTCGTTTTCAGACCGAACCCCGCTCTGGCCAGTGATACCCCGGCCTCTCCTCTTCTTTCCTACCCACCAACCTCCCGATGCCACTCCTCACCCGGCTCCAGATCCAGGTTCGACTTCGTTCCTAACGTCAAGGCTCCCAAGCTCCACTTCCGGTTCCGAGGGAGCTGTCGTGTCGTCCCCGGAAGTTCCACCCCCACGCTCCAGCGGCGTAGCACTCCTTCTGCCACGTCTGCAGTGGGCACGCGCCCAAGAACCCGGATGCTGCGCATGCGCCACTTTCTTTTCCCAACAGGACCGCCCTTTGGGTGGCTCTGCATATTCTTATGCATTTGCGCTTTCCCCCCTATAGATGTCCTGGTCGCTTTATAGTGCCACGAACTGAGACGCGATTGAGAAGACTAGGTCAAACTATCCTTAGTAACAACCCCTCAATCACCTATGACATATTAGTGACCTTTGACCTAGAGTACCCTAGCCACTTCCTTCTGACCCTTGACCCCATTGATTTCCGTCTTCGATGTTGTTCTCACCCATGACCTTTGCGGGACTTCATGTGTTCGAGTTCTGCTTCTGCAACTCGCTATCTTGAGCAATTTAATCTCTGCCTCAGTTTCTTTAATCTGTAAAATGGAGACAATACTAAATGCGCTTCTAATAGCTTGTTGCCCTTCTGATAGTAATATAGATTGTCTGGCACCATAGTAAGCACTCAGTGAAAGTCAGCTATTATTAACCACTTTTATACAGCGTCTTGGTTTAAATGCAGAGCTATGTGAGAGCCAGATGATCTCTGCTCTCAGAATGCCCCAACCATGTGGAAGAGCTACAGTTTCTGGAGTAATTATTATTACCCCTAATGAGTAACAATAATTGTAGCTAATATTTGTACGATTTTTAAGAATATACATGACCTCATTTAATCCTTTCAATAATATTTATTCATTTAATAATTATCTTTGAGCACTGCTGTATGCCAAGCCATGTTCTCGTTTCTGGGAACACAGTAGTTCACAAAAGTTCTTCTCTCATATTGTTGACAGCAAATATTAGTTATTCTGAGGCACAGAGTGGTTCATTTATTGGAAAAAGTCACACTTGTAGTCTGTGCTGGAAGCTATATTAGTCATTGAGCATGCTTTAGTAAATGAGCAGATTGCTCCTGTCCTCAGGAGTTTATAGTCAAGGTCAGTGGTGCTCAAAGTATGATCCTAGGATCAACGGTATCAGTATCACCTGAGAATCTGTTAGAACTACAAATCTCAGACCCACCCTAGACATACTCAATCAGAAATTCTGGAGGTAGGCCCACCAAGCTATGGTTCAACAATCCCTCCAGATGATTCCTTTCCCACACTGAAGATTGAGACCCACTAGTCTAGGTTAGTAACTTTCACAAAGGCACCCTAGACTGGGACCTTTGCTAAGCATTTTCACATAATTTATCCCATTTAATTCATATCAGCACAGGAAAGTTGGTATCCTCTATCTTGCTTAAGGTTGCACTCCTAGTAAGTGGTAGAGCCTAAATTCAGTTTCCTTTTAGGGGCTGATGTGTTGCATTTTATTGCTGTCTGTGTCCCCACTTTGGTTCTCAATCTTGGCTGCACATTGGAATCATCTGTGGTGCTTTTTTTTAATGGCAATACCAGGTACCAGACCAATAAAATCAGAATCCCTAAGGCTGAGGCCTAAGAATCATATATATATATTCACACTGATAGATTATTTCATTACACAATCATCTAATTCTATATGCTGTCTTATTTTAGGGAAGCAGTAGCTTTAAAAGTTTTGCAGGTGATTCCAATGTGCACTGAGGGTTGAATGAAAGCCACTGATATAGCACAATGGCTTACATGCAGCTAACACTTAAAAAATGTTTGACTACTGAATGAATGAATATTTAAATACTCTTTTTATTGATGAGGTCAAATAACTGCCCAAGGTCACCCAGCTAATAAGTGATGGAAAAAGAATCCAAATCCAGATCTGATTCTGTATCCCAAGTGTTTTCTATGACTACATACACCAAGGCAAACAGTATTTAGCACACTAGGAGAATAGTGATTCAGGAAATGCTATAGCTTTTGATAATTACAGCACTATAATGTTAAGTTTTATAACAGAGATCTCTTAACATACGGCATATTCATGTAATGGAAACCTAAAAATAAGTAAGGATTTTATTATTAACATGGGTTGGCTTGTTTATGCGCACCTATCTGTACTCATCTTTCCATGACCACCTATGTATTATTGTAAGAGGTAATTTAATTTAGCAAACATTTGCTAAGCACTATTTACATTGTCATTGTTCTGTGGGCTATTGATTGGCTGTTGCACACAGTCCTTGTCTTCAAATTTCTCTCAATCTAAGAGGGAGACAGGCATATAAACAACTATAATATAGGCTGAGAAATACAACAATAGAAATATATTGATACATATGTTGCCCAGAGGAAGAAAGGCATATTGTATAGGTAGGAAGTCAGGAGAGGAGCATAAAAAGCTTTATGGAACAGGCAACAGTTCAGCTGGGGCAAGGCTGATCAGAATTCTTCTAAATTACACCCAGCACTGCATTGGAATATAGATCTCCATTTTGATTAATAGGTAAATTCATGCAGGAAGGGAGCACTCTTTTCTGGAGAGCTTGAGAACTTGTGGGACAAACCCAGCCATTCCTTGCTCTAGAACTGAAGTCCCTGCTGCTGTCACTTTGAAATGAGCTTTGGAAGAAAGCAGTTGGAATTAGTCCATGATCCTATCAGGGAAGCCACAGTCCCTGAAAGCGTGTACATGAGTTATAGAGCTAGTACTCTGAGTCCTGAGTAAAAGGCCCCTACAGGAGAATGGGGGACAGGGGAGGGCAGAAGTTTTTACTATAATTAGCTGTGGAAGTAATACAGCTGGGGGAGGGAGAGGAGTACAGCCGGCAACTATTTTGAGCACAACTCCGATTGACAGGACACGTGTGCTGGACTGTACTGATCCCAGGGCCAAGTTGCCTGCCTGTGGTGTGTGGTGTGTGTGTGGGGGGGGAGGCTGGGGCAGCAGGAGCAGGACAGCCAGACAGACAGGCCGGACGGGGTACCAGCACCTTGATTTCTCTCCTTGGGACACTGTCCAAACTTCGAAGGCCATAGGCCAACCTGAGCAATGGGTGCTGAGAAGGAGGTGCTGGTCACACTGTCAGGGGGAGCCCCCTGGGGCTTCCGACTTCAGGGGGGGGCCGAGCAGAGGAAACCCTTACAGGTGTCCAAGGTAAGGGAGAGTCCCTATACTGAGGTTTCAGGGAAAGGGGGAACCCAAGGGAACCTGGGGAGAGTCATGTGGTGGTCTATGGGGGAAGAAGTGGGAGGCTGTAAAGAAGAGTGTGGGGCGGTAGTGGGCAGGGAAGCATGCTAAAGTTTGGTGTGGGGAACAGTGTCTGAGCACAGGCTTCTTGTGGGGATGGGGGCTATTAGAAAAGAGAATTCCTGGTTTCTGGTAGCAAAGTAAAAGAAAGACTCTGTCTCAGTTCCCTGCAGCATCATAGCAGCAGAGGCCCAGGTCTGACCATCCAGTCTTTGCTCTCCTGGATCTGTGCCCCTACCCCAAACTCCAGGAATGTAGAAAAGGTTCTAATTTCTCCCTAACTGATATGTGATGAGCTGAGGCTGTCTTGCCCAGCCCAGCCTAGCCTAGCCCTGCCCTGCCCTGCCCTGCCCTGCTCTTTTCCTACGCCACATTTTCACTAGACAAGACTTTGTGTGTGTGTGTGTGTGTGTGTGTGTGTGTGTGTGCGCGCGCTAAGAGGGTAATTTCAAGATCTGGCTTATCAGATGACGTTGTTACCCTTTTGGTTTCACCATACAGGCTTAATTTTCTCAACTGTAAAATGTGGGTAATAATAATACCTACTTAATAGAACTGTTCTAAGGATTAAATGCAATAATGCATGTAGAATGCTTAGCACCATGCCTAACATTTAGTAAGCACTCGGTAAATGATGGCCTCCATAGCACACATATACACACACAATCACAGTCTCCCAGAATCTGCAGGACTCCCTCCAATCTGAAATACTGTTCTAAAATTTTGACTATGTAGATAATTGTGCCTGGGATTCCAAGGCCTAGGAGAGAACTATTGGCTAGTATAGTTGTTGCTCTTGGAAGAAAACTTGGAAAGCCATCATTTTTAGTACCTGTCCCTCACCTCTAATCCTCTCATTTGGTGATTACCATATTTCCCCTCATATAATATATTACTCCCTCCATTCTGCACCTTCTTCCCTCTAGATAGGCCCCCTTAACTGCAGTCCCATGCCCCTCTCCACCTTTTTTCTAACCTTGCAAAGTAAAATCCCTTCCACACATGGGTCCTCCCTATCCTAACTCCTTTCATTGTATTCCCCCTTGGAGCCCTCCCTCACCTACAGTCTCTCCTCCAACACCTTCTCAGATCCGAAGACGGAGCCAAGCTGGCAGAGCAGGACTCCGAGAGAGAGACCAGCTGTTGGCCATCAATGGGGTCTCCTGCATCAGCCTCTCTCATGCCAGTGCCATGAGCCTCATCGATGCCTCAGGGAATCAACTTGTCCTCACTGTGCGGAGGTATGGACCACGCCAATCCAACCCACCCTGCCCCCCTGGTCCAGGGCTCCCACTGCCTGACTCAGCTCTATCTCACTGGCCTGGCTTCAGCAACTAACAAGTACCTATTTCTGTGTGTGAGTTAGTGCTGGAGTATAGATGTTCGCGTAGACCTCCCAAAGAGCTTGAATGCATCTGTAATTAAGGGATGGGATGTCAAGTGGTATCTGAGTGTGTGGGCCTTCTTCAACCCTTTGCCTGTCTCATCATCACATCTCCATTTCCACTCACAGTCCTCCGAGCACATTTGCCTCCCAATTTGTCTTCAGATCTCTACTCTTCCCAGCCCATTCCACCTATATCTCCTTTCTCCCCTTACCTCCTTCTCCCATCCCCTCCAGATCTCTCTAGCTGTCAGTCACCCAGCCCATTTTTCAAGTTCTTTCATCTTTCCCAGGGTAGAGGATGAAGGGCCTTTGCGATCTCCATCCCCTGGTGATCTTCAGGTGCTGTCACCCTTATCTCCACTGAGTCCTGAGCCCCCTGGTGCTCCAGTTCCCCAGCCTCTTCAGCCGGGGAGCCTCCTCTCACCCCCTGACAGTGAGGCTTACTACGGAGAAACAGACAGTGATGCTGATGGCCCTGCCACCCAGGAGAAGCCCCGCCGACCCCGCCGCCGAGGACCCGCAAGGCCCACCCCTCCAGGAGCCCCACCTGATGAGGTCTACCTGTCTGACAGCCCTGCAGAGCCGGCACCTGCTGTTCCTGGCCCTTCCAACCAGGGTGACAGCCGTGTGAGCTCCCCATCTTGGGAGAATGGAGCAACCCTTAAGCCACCCCCGGCCGAGGCTCTGCTGTTGCCCCATGGTCCCCTCCGGCCTGGCCCTCATCTCATCCCTATGGTGGGGCCTGTTTCCCACCCAGTGGCAGAAGATCTTACTACCACCTACACCCAGAAGGCCAAGCAAGCCAGTGAGTGCCTGAACCCTTTTTCCCTAGCCAGGATCTTTTAATCTGAGCCCTAAATCTACTCCTTCATAACCATACCTTATGCTTCCCTTGGATATAGTCTTGGGGATAAGTGGAGAAGAGTGATGAAGAGGAGAGGGAAATAATTATTTTCATGGTCCCCATTATTTCCGCTGTTTGAACTAGTGTGGCAAAAAGGTACAGGTGGTTCAACCCAACCCAGGAACAGGGTAAGTAGGGAAGTTGGAAAAGGACATGAATCAATGAAGGGTTTGCTTGTTGTCATTGCTATAATTTTTCTAGGTGCCAGATATAGGGCAGGGAAGTATTTTGAAGCAGGGCATAGCTACTGGGGCTCTTCAGTGTTAATTGCAGGCATAGAATCAGAGCTACCTTTGACATTTGTAAGTTCAGTTAGGGTTCCTGGGGACTGTGAGGCTATGGGATAGTCATGAGTCCCTAGGAAGTGGTAAAGGGAGGGATCTTCAGTTCTTTATCTCAGGCAAGAATGTAGGCCTAGGCAGAAAAAAACAATTCCACTTATCTCAAGCTTTCTTCTATTGTTTAAAATGTTTTTATTGATTTTTCTAGAGAGAGAGGAAGGGAGAGAGAGATAGAATCATCAATGTGAGAGAGAGACATCAATCAAGCCTGCAACCTGGGCATGTACCCTGACCGGGAATTGAACCAGGACCTCTCAGTCCATGGGATGACGCTCAATCCTCCGAGCCACACCGGCTGGGCAAGCTTTCTTCTATTTTTGATGTGAGCTACAGAACAAGGTCTAGGAGTGAAATTTCTCCTTGTCCTATGCCTCCCATCCCTCTCCCCAGAGCCCTTTCTTGTCACCTTGGAAATCTCAGGATTACCCCTCTAGTTCTCATCTCTCTCATTCCTGTCCTCCACCATTCTGATTCCTGATCCATAGAATTTTGTGTCTCTAAGTCTGGATTAGAGGCTAAGGACATGACAGTTTAGAGTCTGACATCCCTGAGAATGTCCAATATACCACAAAGAAATTCCAGATGCATGCCCAGGATCCCATGCTTATCCCTAATTCTCATTTTAGCACTCTCTCCCTTCCCATCATGCTGGGTAAGACTGTAGTTAGTGGCTTAGGGATATTTTTAGTCAAGCAGACATCATTGTCCAGTGGGGTGGAGTAGGGGGAAGGGTAGGCAGGTGCCCATGTCTATCACACCGGGGCTTGTGGAGCAGGACAGAGAAGGGAGGGGGACAGGCTCCAAAAATAGCATAGTGAGCTCATTCAGCTGCCAGCTCTAGGGACAAGACAAAGGGGCTTTAAAAGGCATGGGGGGTGGCTCAAGCTGGTCCTGCTCCAGCCAACACTGCCTTTCTCGGCATGGAGACCTTTGAGCCCATCAGCCAAGAGCCCCTCAGCCAAGCCAGCTCCAACAAAGCCCCAGGCCCAGTTCCTGAGCTCCAGGACCCATTCTATGCAGGTACTACCCTCCCATAGCCAAGAGAGTTCTGGGATCTAGAATGCAGGGGAATACATCAACAGTTTAGGAAGGGAGGTCTTTGGGAAAGGTCTTACTCCCTTTTCTATTCCTCCTTTTTGCCTTCCTATTCCTTCTTTTCTAAGGAAAGTTTCACAACCCCTTTCTCAGAATGGGCTAATGATATGGTCACATGTCAAAGGGGTTTGTGACCACATGAGCTATAGAAAACTCAAGGGGAGAGTGTGTGTATGAGAGAGAAATGTGAATAATCTATGAATATATTAAGGCCTGTATGTGGGAGTCTGTGGGAGAAAATATGTGTGAACAAGAAAATATCTCTATACAGGTGTAACTAGTGTCAAAAAAGCTTTGATAGTAATAGTTACTCACAGTGGAACTTATGGCTACTGTTAAATGCTAAATTTATCTACATTATCTCACTTAATCCTCATAGCAACCCTATGAGGTAACTATTATCATTCTCATTTACAGATGAGGAAACTGAACTTCAATGAAGTGAAGTAACTCTCCCAAAAACCAAAGCCCTAAGATGAACTCTGACTCCAATGTCTATCTCTCATTCATAGTTCTATTCCGTGGTATAAACATTGGGATGGGTATAGTGAAAGCCCTAACTAGAAAGCAGCTTGGTATCTTGAGTAGAAAGTAGATGGAATTTCAAGAATTTTTCAAGAGGAACTGGGAATCATGGCTCAGAGTCCAAGGCAGGGTCCTTGCAGCAGGGCAGCCTCTCCCATTTCCTGGCCCCACCTCCCAGGCCCCACATGGCATGGAAAGCCCTGCCCTGCCTCCCCTTAGTACATAATTCTATCTTGCCTGCCTAGTAGTGGCTCCCTGGGCTCTCTACCTAGAAGGCTGACCCCTAAAGAAGACTACCTCACTCCCACTCTCAGCTGGGGGGAAAGGTGAATATATTTAGCCAGTGACCTTGTGGTATCCTAAAGATTTGGAGGATTGCCTTGGGAAGCAGCACTTTGGCTTTTCCCACATCTCGGATCTGACGCTATCCGTGGCTGTGAGTAGCAGGGGTGTGAGGCACAGAGGAGTGAGTGGCAGGGGTGTGAGGCACAGAAGAATGCCCTGGCAGTTGGAAGGCCAATATCAGCTCTAAAACTGTCCAAACTGTTAGGAAAAGGACCTCTGCAGGGGCAACTCTGGGAAGAAGGGCTACCTAGAGTGTGCATGTGTGTGAATATATTCAAGTGACTCTATGTGTTTTCGTGTAAATACATGTGTGAATGAGGGTATATATAACCTGGGGTATACATAAATGAGAAGAAAAGTACCTGAGAAAATATGCCCACAGCAGGCTTTTACTAGCCCCATATTCTTGTTGAAATGTATGTTGGGAGTCATTTCTATGAATGTATATGCTGTGGACTGCATGATGGGGATGAAATTGGGAATGCAGATCCTTGTTGCTAAGGGTCCTTTGTGTCCTTATCAGAAAGCCCCAAACTTTCTGAGAAGTGCCCTAATGTGGTCTCTGTGGTGGGAGAAGACTCCCTCCTCATCTTTTCTCTCCCTGGGACCTGCCTTATCTTTCTGCCTGGGAAGTGACCCCTCTTAACCTCACCCCTGCATTGTCAGCCAGGAATGGAGGGAGGCAGAGGAGGAATGTGTGTGGGGTGGGTAATAGCACACCTCTGGGAAGATAGGAGCAGAGTAGAGGAAGGAGAAGATAGGAGAGCTGTGGTCGGAGTGGTGTCCGGACAGCCAACTAGATGCTGCCTTCCTTTTAACTGTCCTTGGTTTCACCTTTTACCCTCCAATCTGCCCCCAAGTCAGAGGACTTTGCCACAGGCAGGAGACATTGTGGGTCAGACCAGTGAAAAGACGGGAGGTGGGAGGGCTGAGGGAACTGGTTGGGGTGGGGGTGAAAGCCTTGGGAAATAGGCTCACTGAGCTTTTCCCCTCCTGGCCTCCTCAGAACTGCAACGGGCAGAGAGCCTTCAAGAGAAGAGTGTGAAGGAGGCCAAGACCAAATGCCGGACGATTGCGTCCCTGCTAACTGCAGCCCCCAATCCCCACTCCAAGGGGGTGCTCATGTTTAAGAAAAGACGGCAGAGAGCCAAGAAATACACCCTCGTGAGCTTTGGGTCTGCGGCTGGGACAGGTGCTGAGGAGGAAGAAGACGGGGTCCCTCCAACGAGCGAATCAGAGCTGGACGAAGAGGTCTTCTCCGACGCCCGCAGCCTCACCAACCAGTCCGACTGGGACAGCCCCTATCTGGACATGGAGTTGGCCAGACCGGGCTCAGGCGCAGCAGAGGGCCAGGGCTCGGGGCCGGGAGGGCAGCTGAGTGAGGCCTCGGGGAGAGGGGTCCAGCTCTTTGAACAGCAGCGCCAGCGCGCAGCCTCCAGCACCCAGGAGCTGGCCCAGGATGGTCCAGCAGCCATGCCCACAGAGCAGGGCCTGCTGTCACCACCTCGGGCCCAGAGTGCTCCGCCGGAGACGGCAGTGCTCCCCCAGTCGCCAGGCCCCGTAGCCAGCCCCAGACCCTTCCTCCCAGGCGGTGGAGCCCCTACTCCAGCTCCAAGCATCTTTAACCGGTCAGCCAGGCCCTTTACCCCAGGCTTACAGGGGCAGCGGCCAGGTACCACTTCGGTTATTTTCCGGCCCCTGGCCCCCAAGAGGGTGAATGAAAGCGTGGGAGGCCTCAGCCCCGCCCCACCACCATTCCTGTCCTCTCCTCAGGGGCCCACCCCCTTGCCCAGCTTCACCTCAGGGGTTCCCAGCCACCTGTCAGCCTCCAGTTCCCCCAGCACCCCACGCTCTTCAGGCCCTATGACGGCCACCAGCTCCCTGTATATCCCAGCCCCCAATCGTCCTGTTACGCCAGGCGGAGCCCCAGAGCCCCCCGCTCCCTCTAGCACAGCGGCCATGACCTCCACCGCTTCTATCTTCCTCTCCGCGCCTCTGCGACCCGCTGCGCGCTTAGAGGCGCCGGCCCCAGGCCCCGCGGCCCCCGAAACCCCCAGCGCTCGGGAGCAGCGCATCTCTGTGCCAGCTGCTCGCACTGGCATCCTCCAAGAGGCCCGGCGTCGGGGGACTCGGAAGCAGATGTTCCGGCCGGGGAACGAGGAGACGAAGAACTCGCCCAACCCCGAGCTGCTATCGCTGGTGCAGAATCTGGATGAAAAACCCCGGTCCGGGGGTGCTGAATCTGGTCCAGAGGAGGATGCTCTGAGCCTCGGGGCTGAAGCCTGCAACTTCATGCAGCCACCAGGGGGCAGGAGTTACAAGACCCCTCCTCACGTGACACCTAAAACCCCGCCTCCAATGGCTCCCAAGACCCCGCCCCCTATGACTCCTAAGACTCCACCCCCAGTGGCTCCTAAGCCCCCATCTCGAGGGTTCCCTGATGGGCTAGTGAATGGGGCAGCCCCTTCTGCTGGAATCCCTGAGCCACCAAGGCTTCAGGGCAGGGGTGGGGAACTATTTGCCAAGCGGCAAAGCCGAGCTGACAGGTACGTGGTGGAAGCTACACCTAATCCTGGCCTTGTCCATCGGCCCCGAAGCCCTTCTCCTACTCCCTCACTGCCCCCTTCCTGGAAATATTCACCCAACATTCGTGCTCCACCTCCTATTGCTTACAACCCACTGCTCTCACCCTTTTTTCCCCAAGCTGCCCGAACTCTCCCTAATAAGGCCCAATCCCAGGGGCCGCGGGCAACCCCCAAGCAGGGCATCAAGGCTTTGGATTTCATGCGGCACCAGCCCTACCAACTTAAAACTGCCATGTTCTGTTTTGATGAGGTTCCCCAGACTCCTGGCCCCACCTCCTCAGGGCCCCCCAAAACTGCCCGAATCCAGGAGATCCGCCGATTTTCCACTCCAGTACCCCAGCCCACTGCAGAGCCCCTGGCCCCCACTGTGCTTGCCCCCCGAGCAGCCACTACATTGGATGAGCCCATCTGGAGGGCGGAACTGGCTTCAGGCCCTGTCCTTAGCCCAGCCCCTCCTCCAGAGTCTCCCAGGGGTCTTGGGGCCTCCCCCAGCTCCTGTGGCTTCCAGGTAGCCAGGCCCCGGTTTTCAGCAACCAGAACGGGATTGCAGGCTCACGTGTGGAGGCCTGGGGCAGGCCACCGCTGAGCAGGGCACAGCTCCCAGGACCAAGGAGAGGTGGAACATCCAGTTCCTAAAGTTGCTTCTCCTACCCAATCCGCCCCTTCTCTCAGGCATCTGGAGGCTAAATTCCCTCCTGCCAGAGATAGTTTTGGAGTTGGTATCACCCCTCCCCCCCACTCCCCCAGCTCCCAACCTCCCTGCTGCTTTCCAACCTAGTATTTCTGCTTTGGTATCTGTGCTTCTCTTTGTCTGTAGTTTCTTGCCTGGATCTCTATCTCTATCTCTATCTCTAGGTCTCTCCACCCATATTCCCCTACTGGTCTCTATTTCTCTACTTTGTTCTTTTCTCTGGGGGGTCTCATAACAGTCAATGAGAAGCTACACAGAGAAGCTACCACTGAGAGCTCAAGCAAGAAGGCAGCAAAGGAACTGAATTGATCCTTGTTTGCACTAAGTTACTCTCTACTTCTCACCTTTCCCAAACTTGGCTGGCATATACCTAGGCGTGTGCGTGTCTGTATGTGTGTGTGCCAGTGTGTGTGCATGTGCCAGTGTGTGTGCTTGTGCACAGATGTGCTCTTCTGTCCGAGGCAAGAGTAAGAGGAGAGATCTAAATAAAGACCCAATGCGGGTCTCACTCTTGAGCTAATGAAAGAAGGGGGAGATAACCCCACATGGATAGTCTAGTGTGGAGAAAGATTCACTAGAGTTATATACAGCATTTTGTGAAATTTATGGAATATGAGAAGACTTGAAGGACCAAGGCAGTTTGTATGGGCTGAGTTATACAAGCTAGATCAGGAATCGAACTAACAATTCTATTCCTCAGGATTTCAGACAGTTAAAAACTTGAGAGGTCCATGCTGATCAACAAGCACCCAAGAAGTGAACAAAAAGAAAAATTTCCTCTGAGAATGAACAAATCTTTGGCTTTATTTCCTCATAAACCTAAAACAGAAAGAACAGAGCCATGGTGTGGAAAGTGAGGCAGAACCAGGAGCAGAGCAGAAATGAATGAAATTGAGTGAGCCACAGAGGAGCATGGTGAGAGAGAGTGAGAATGCAGTGTTGGCAGAGAGTAAAGTTAGGTAACAAGAAACCAACTGTGTACAAGAGGAGGTTTGGGGGAAATGTGATGGAGAAGAATGTATTTGTTAGAGTGAAGTGGATGATGGTGGGGGGATGTGAGAGTATATGTTGAATGTTGGAAAAAAACAGTTGATATCTGTGCTACCTCCTTTGAGTCTGTCTCTCTGTCTTCTGCAGCTTGTCCTGACTACCTGGGAAAGGGCAAGGAAACATGCTTTTCAGTCCTACCCATCCCTCAAACCCAAGCTCCTGTTCCTTTCCAGCTTCAGGTCCTGATCTCTGATCCTAGAGGAGTGTAGACTCCCCTCTCACCATGACTACCAAGGGTCACATATGCTGCTTGATCTGGAAATTGATCATTTCCTTTGCATATTGGGTGTGAGTCACAGTACTTTTGTTTGTGCACAAGAATAAACTTATACCCCACACCTTCTGTTGCTGTCATCTTTTCTAGGTTTATACCAAAATCCTGATCTCCCCTTGATCTTCTCTAACTCATTCCCCTGTTCTAATCTCCTGATTCCTGATCTCTTTCTCCATTCCTGCCCTCCTATTTTTCACTCTTTTGCCCTTTACCCCTGGTCTCTTGCTCTTCTCTGCCAATTCTGTCCCATTTCTATTTAGCCACTTCCACCACTCCCCTTGGTTCCCTTTCCCCCAGTCCTCATCCAGACAGATTCTCCTCCTTTCAATCTTCTGCTCCATACTTCCCAAGCTAGGCCTCAGTTTACAGAACTAAGAGAAGTTGGAAAGGCCTTCTGAGCCTTTTGCCACCAACATTTCCTAGCTCCCTGGAGGAAGCAACTATGTTGCCATGGGAAAACAGTAGCTGGAGGTGAAGGTGGGGTGGGAGAGGGAAGAATGATAGAGCGGATAGTGTGTATTGAGACTAATAAAGAGAAGGTACAAGAGGCAAACTAGAATTAAAGACTTCTGAGAAGGAAAATACCATTGCTCCAATTTTACCAGCAGGGGGCATATTTGTGCCAATAACCAGGCCCAGGACCCAGATGTTAGGTAGTACAGTGTCAGAATTCCAAAGGGCCCAGTGAGCATAGGCAAAATAGTGTATTTTCACCCGCCCAGTAGTTTCAGGTACTAAATCACAGGAACCCCAAATTTTTTATTTGTTTTTGTTTTTGAGGAGAGGATGGTAGTGATGATGAAATCACTGTTTGCTATTGATGTATTTTTTTCTAATTGCTTCTTTGGGTTGGGAGGAAATGGGGAAGGATGACAAAAGATGAGGGATCTAGAGGCTAAACTGGTCTGGGAAGAGGCCAACTACAGGAGGCTGGAAGCCCTTTCAGCCCCTAGCTTGAACCTGAAAAGTTTAGGATGGGAAAAGGGCATGGTCAGGAAGAGTAGAGAGCTCACAGAGGCACAGGGAGGTATTCTGGGAGCTACAAAAACCAGTTCTTAAAGCAGCCACAACACAGTGGTTCCAGAACCTAAGAAGAAGATAGAGGAGGATCCAGAGTGTTCATGGAGCTACTGAGAAAAGGGCTGGGCAAATGACAGGCTTCTTACAAGGGGCTTTCCAGCTAGTGCCCCTGCCCAGAGGTTCCCCTGGAACAATGCAAATGGGATAGTCCAGATCCTGTGGGGTGTGTGTTCCTTTGAAGAAAAGCCCAGGTAGGAATCTCAGAGAGTAAGGCCTTGGCAGGTCAGAAGCCTTCATGCACTTCTCAGAGAGACATCAACATCTATCCTGCAGAGTAGGCTGAACTGAACACCCCAACAGCAAATGTGGGTGAAAAAGCAGAAATTGGTCAAGTCTTCTCCACATCTTCCCTTACAGCCTAGGAAACACTGGGTTTGGTTAATTCAGTCCCTTAATTTGCTAAGATCTGGCCCTCCCAGAGGAAAGATCAACCCATCCAGGAACTTTCAAAGACTAGTTCCATTGTGCAGAGACTTCTCTTTCCCAAAAATAGTGCCTTAAGCCTTCCCATCCCCAAAATGCATCCACATGTCCTTCCAGCTGTGGTCTAGATTGGCTCCATGTGGCTCTCTGGACATGTTCTCCAGGTTCTTGTTCTCCCACTCTGAATTCCTATCTACCACTTGCTGCCTGCCTCCTCTCTCCTTCTCAGTTTTCAATTTCTCCCTGAATGCTTCTTTGAATCTCAGACTATAGGTGTCTGTCAAGCAAAAGGGAGTCCTTGGGCAGATTGATCTCTGGCTCAGACAGCTTATTGGGAGAATTCCAAAGGCCCTTCCTTCATTCCTGAGCCTCTGGGCAAGGAGGGCGGGATCTTGGTTCCAGGGTCTCAGTACCCCCTGTGCCATTTGAGCTGCTTGTACTCATCATCTCTATTAATAACCACCCTCCCTCCCCCACTGCCAGTGCTGCCCCCACGCCTGCCTAGCTCAGGTTCTCCGGTCACAGCAGCTCAGTCCTCCAAAGCTGCTGGACCCCAGGGAGAGCTGACCACTACCTAAATAACTGGTAAGTCTCCAACTCTATGACCAGAGGGGCTGGAGCCCATTCTATTGACTGTTGTGTCTGTGTGTGCAATAGTGACCCCTTGATCCTGGGGTAGTTGTCCCCCTCCCTTGTCTATGCTCAGCTCCCAGTTGTCCACTTCAGGGGAGCCACACAGAGTTGGAAGGAGAGGGGCCTAGGAGGGTGGGGGAAATTGAGATATTGGGGGAGGCACTGGAGGAATGAGAAGGGGTTCTAATAGGCTGGATGAAAGAAAAGAACCTCGTTGAGGCTGAGAGGTATAGGGAAAGACCATTTAGCAGTTCCTGGACTCTGACCTCAGCAGATCCCACTATATTAGTAGAATTGCAGATGTGTTATGAGATAGGACTCAGCAGAAGACAGCATTTTTGCTGGTTGCCAACATCTGTTGAGGAGCTGAAGTCTGTATCTTTCCCAGCTTGTCCTCCTTCACTACCAGATACTATTATTATATTCCTGTCCTCCCTCAATTTCCCACTGCTATGATACAGCTGAGTTGACATGCATCAAGGTTCAAATGTCCCTTGACAACCCACCCCCCACCCCACTCCAGTTCTGGGGTCTGGGGCAGGAGTGACTGAAAGGGAGCAGGGAGCACTGCTGTGACCTCCCAGGCCACATTCCAGCTGGCCCAATGATAGAGCAATAACCTCTCCTTCCTATGGAGAATGTTTCTGGCTGGCTCTACTCAACTCTGGCAGAACATTTTTCTTCCCCCGTGAGGATTGGGGAAGACTGGGGAGACCAGAGCTTGGGATGGCAGACCCGATTTGAGATCCCCATGCAAATAAAAATTTCAAATCATGCCAATGAAACCTGGGTACATTGCCCTGCCTGTGTGTTATTTGTTTGTTTTAGCTCCTGCCCCTCAACACACACTGTGTTCCTAATGCATGCACCAGTACTTTGTAAAACAGCTGCAAAGAGGTTGGGAGAAGGTAGGGGCAGAGGGTGCATCTATAGTTTCTGCCCTGCCTCTCAAGAGAAGAGAGGCTCTAAAGCAGTGAGTTTTCACCATTTGAGGGAATAAATATTTCTTTGAAATTCTATGAAATTCTGCTCCCTGAAGCCCTTAACTCTAGGTTAAGCAGTACTGCCTTACTGTAGACATCTTTCAACTCCCCCTTCCCACCCTATCCAGGCTGAATCCACCTCCACAATGCCGCTCTCAGGAACCCCAGCCCCCAACAAAAAGAGGAAATCCAGCAAGCTGATCATGGAACTCACTGGAGGTATGGCATGTTTGCACCTGCCTAGTATGGGGCTTCTTATTAAGAGTATCTCTGGTCCAAGAGTCCCAGAAATATCATAAGGTTATATATGTTTTAGGGTGAAGAGACAAGAGGAATTCATGGCTAGGGTGGGGTAAGGGATGGTGGCGGTGGGGCAGGAGAAAGTATTCAACCACTGACTATTCACTCTTCCACTCTTTTCACCTTGTAATCTGAGATATATTACACAGCGTAGGTCCAGGACAACGGGACCCACAGGTCAGTGAAGTGTGTTTAAGGAAGAAAATATATATGATGGAGAGTGGCACAGAATTAGGTCTCAATAAATGATTAATCTCCTTGCTTCTTTTGCCAAAGCTAGGGAGCCTGTGTAGGTATTTAAAATGGAAAATTGCACAGGCTGTTTGTAGCCAGAATTCACTGAGGGGAAGAGTAGGGAAAGGAGTTAAGGCAGGAGTCTATACTAAGAGGTGACCAACTCCACACTGTGTTGGCCTTTGGGCATTTCCCCAGGCTACAGCTTCCCCAGTGGCTTCCAATTCTATAATGTACTTTACTTCTTTTGCCCATGCCCATGTCCCTTTGACCCCATTCATTCTCTCTACTCTAGTATTTCCACTATCTCCACTCTGTACCCCAGTTCTCATGCAGTCTCTCAGACTCAAAACCAGGAAATCAAAATCCCTCACAAACTAGACAGAATTTGATCAGACATCACAGACAGCATCTGCTTCCCTTAGCAATCTCTGCTGGGAAACACAGTTATGGATGGCATCTGCAGTCTGAGCCCAGAAAACCCTACTTTCCTCTTTCCCTTGCCTCTTCCTCCCCACCTCCCTAAAAGGTGGACAGGAGAGCTCGGGCCTGAACCTGGGCAAGAAGATCAGTGTACCCAGGGATGTGATGTTGGAGGAGCTGTCACTGCTCACTAACCGGGGTTCTAAGATGTTCAAACTGCGGCAGATGCGGGTGGAGAAATTTATCTATGAAAACCACCCTGATGTCTTCTCTGACAGCTCAATGGTGAGTTCGGAACTTTACTACTCTCAAAGCCTAGTGCCCCTTCTGACAGCTTTTGGTAGACCCCAAATCTCCCAAATATCACCAACCCCCCCTTCCTGCAAATTTAAAAGCCCATTAAAACACCCAGATATAGTGAACTCCAGGGTGAGTTACAGCCCACCTCTGAAACTCAGTCTTTATCTTAGAGCTAGTGAAGGGGGTGGGGAGTACCATGCCCTTAGGGAGAAAATTCCTTCCCAGAATGGGTAAGTGTTAAAGATAGGACTGCCAGATAAAACACAGGAAGCCCAGCCCTGTGTTTTCAAGTTGAGATATACACAAATAATTTTTTTTTTAATCCTCACCCGAGGATATTTTCCCATTTATCATCAGATAGAGTGGGAGGGAGGAAGAGAGAGGGAGAGAGAAACATCAACATGAGAGAGACACATCGACTGGTTGCCTCCCGCAGGACCTGACCAGGGCTGGGGACAAACTGTAACTGCTGTACGTGCCCTTGACCAGAATCGAACCCGCGACTCATTGGTCTGCTGGCCGATGCTCTAACTGCTGAGCCAAACCAGCCAGGGCCACACACACACAAAAAAAAAATTTTTTTTGCACTTATCTTCAGATAGAGCGGGAGGGAGAGAGGATGAAGAGAGAGAGAGAGAAACATTGATGCAAGAGAGACACATCAAGTGGTTGCCACCCACACGACCCCAATCGGGGCCGGGGACAAACTGCAACCGAAGTATGTGCCCCTAGCGGGAACTGAACCCAGGACTCTCTGGCCGACGCTCTAACTGCTGAGCCAAACCGGCCAGGGCACACAAATAATTTTTTAGTAAAGTATGTCCCATTCAATATTTTGGACTTAAAAATAAAATTTAAAAAACCCCAAGACACTTAAATTAACATTTTATTTATTTATTTTTTATCCTCACCGGAGGACATTTTTCCATTTTTTGTTCAGATAGAGTGGGAGGGAGAGAGAGGAAGAGAGAGAGAGAGAGAGAAACATTGATGTGAAAGGGACACATAGAATGGCTGCCACCCGCATGACCCAACCAGGGCCGGGGACAAACCGCAACCGAGGCACGTGTCTCTAGCGGGAACCGAACCGGGACTCTCTGGTCCGCAGGCTTACTCTCCAACCGCTGAGCCAAACTGGCCAGGGCAACCCTAGAAAGAGTCAAATGAATTTTTTTTTTTTAATCCTCACCTGAGGATATATTTTCCATTGATTTTTAGAGGGAATGGAAGGGAGGGGGGGGGGAGAGAGAGAGAGAGAGAGAGAGAGAGAGAGAGAGAGAGAGAGAGAGACATCAATGTGAGAGTGACACATCTCAGTAGGTTGCCTCCTATACGAGCCCAGACCAGGGCTGAGGATCAAACCTTCACTGGGAGGGCCAACACTTTAACCACTGAACCACACCAGCCAGGGCAAGTTAAGTGAATTTTTATAGCCATCTCCTTCTTGAGTCATTCTTTCATCCAAAGATCCCAGATGTGGGGACTGACACTATCTTTGAAGAGCCTAGGTTCCCTAGTCAGGATCCTTCAAAGAAAGAGAAGTAGGAATTGGAGAGAGGCCAGATACAAGATGTTATAGCTGAGAAGGAGGGCATCTCCTCCATTTCTTTTCTTCCCGCTCTACCTTCCCTGGGCAACCAGGGGATAGTGGAAATAGATGCTTACATGGGGCCAGGGGCAGAGGTGTCTGTCATTGGCCTTTATGTAGAAGCAGAGTAAAAATGCTGAGCCAGTTATATCTAACTTTAGGAGACCAAAAGCCCTCCTTCCTTCCTGGGTCTGGTTACACTGGGTGGAGCAAGGGTATCTTCGTGGTGGGTGGCCAGGAGAGCCTCCTGAAGGAGTTGGTGGGTTATTTTTAGGCTTTGGGGCTGAATCCAGTGTTGCCCTTTTGGTCACCCTTCCCCGTGCCCACTATAGTTTCACTGTTAGGAAGTCCTGGTCCAACAGGCACCAAGAGGAGAAAGGGAGAGGGAGAGAAAGAGATAGAAAAGAGTTCTGTCTGCTAGACAAGATGAGGAGGGGGAGGGGACAGAGATCTCTGTAGTTCTTCAAACTAAGGCTGGGTTCTTCATGCCAAAGCTATATCTCACATTTTAGTTGAGCAGAAGTCTTGGTCCTCTTTGCCTTGGTAAGGATAGGAAAGAGGAGTGTGGAGAATGAGTTGTCACCATCCTAAGGTATAATCGGAGCAACTGAGCCAAGGGCTTCCTACCTCTTATGGAGAGTTTAATTCCTCATACTTAGGCTATCTACTATCCATTTATTGGAGGGGGAAAATCATAGAGGATTCTGGTTGGCCATCGTCTCTGATCACATCCTCCTTGCCATGCATACCTGTGTCTTTATGTATTTTCCATACCCATTGCTAACCTTCCCTTTACTCTGTCCTTTTCTTTCAGGATCACTTCCAGAAGTTCCTTCCTACGGTGGGGGGACAGCTGGGCACAGCTGGTCAGGGATTCTCCTACAGCAAGGGCGTCGGTGGAGGCGAGGCAATGGGAAGTAGCTCTGCTGGACAGTATGGCTCTGACCAACAGCACCATCAGGGCCCTGGATCTGGATCTGGGGGTACAAGTGGTCTGGGGGCCCAGACTGGCAGAGGAGGAGCTGCTGGAACAGCAGGGGTTGGCGATACAGGAACTGGCAAGTATCCTCACCCAAGAGTAATGTGTCTAGTCCCTAGAGCAGTGATATCCCTAGGAATGAGGCCTAGATTGGGTGTAGGGAGCAAGGGGTGGCCTGAGATACCTTAACAGGTTTTCTGGGTCCAGGAGAATAGAGAGATGTGTCTATTTCACCCAGAAGCCTTGTTTCTCAGTCACTTTTCTGTCTTTTCAGTTTAAGTCACAGATCTGACCCCAGGCTATCATTATTCCACAAACCTTATACAATTACCAGGAGGATGTTATACCTTTTGTCCCTGGCCCCAGCATCTTCCCTTGTGCAGGGGTGTGAGACTAACTTCCCTTGGCTACTAACTGTTATTGTTTGACTTTTCTCTCCCATGGCTGCTAGGAGACCAGGCAGGAGGAGAAGGAAAACATATCACTGTGTTCAAGACCTATATTTCCCCATGGGAGAGAGCCATGGGGGTTGACCCCCAGCAAAAAGTGGAACTTGGCATCGACCTGTTGGCCTATGGGGCCAAAGCTGAACTCCCCCAGTATAAGTCTTTCAACAGGTAGGGGTGATGGGGAAGGAACCAGATGCATCCCAGTGTGTGGTAATGTGTCCTTAGTTGGGATGAAGACTTGGGTTCAAATGTTTCAGGAGGCATGAAAGGAATATGGGGGCCCTAACTGAAGGCCTTTGCTCTTTTCACTGTAGTTCAGAGAAACAGCAAGATATGATGAAAGAAAAATTTGCTGGGAGGCAGGATTTGTTTTTGTTTGTTTGTTTTTATTCCTCACCCGAGGATATTTTTCTATTTATCATCAGACAGAGAGGGAAGGAGGGAGAGAGAGAGAGACAGACAGAAACATTGATGTGACAGAGCCGCATCGACTGGTTGCCTTCCGTGTCACACAACCTGATCAGGGCCAGGGACGAACCGCAACCGAGGTACGTGCCCTTGACCAGAATCGAACCCATGACTCATTGGTCCATGGGCTGACGCTCTAACCACTGAGCAAAACCGGCCAGGGCAGGATTTGAATTTTAGTTCATAGGCCACTTATCAACTATGTGGGCATGAGAAAGTCACCCTACTCTGCGCCTTGGTGCTTTGACTCTAAATGCTACATTACACATTTAAAGTCTTCTTGAGGCTCCTTTATTCTAGATTAGGATTCCATTACTGTTCCTGCAGTATAATTCTAGTCCTTTATACTCTACTTTAGTAAGGCTTAAGTATTTGTCCTTTTGAAATTGGGCTTCTCTAAACTGTGGATAGTAGATCTGTGTCAAAGTATGATAGGGAAGAGCCTGGGTTTTCCAGGAAATGTTCATTCCTCTCATCTAGATCATGTACTATCCACTGTTCCAGGTAGGGTAGGGGTTCTATATTGAAATTTAAGGTGGCCTCAGACCCTTGGGTCTATAGTGTTTGGGGTTACTTTCTCTAAAATGCTGGTCTGGGTCACAAGTACTTATGAGACTATCTAGTACCAATTAGACTCCTTTTCTCATTATTAGCTTTGGGAAACCAGGAAGGGGAAATGGAATGCTAATGGAAAAGAATAGGAGTGCAGAAGCAATCTCAAACGAGAATTCACAGACTTCCCCACCTTCAACAGAGTAACATCTCACTGATAAAGCTCTCTTCCCTTTGTTCGGGTTTTTAATAAAATAATGTGTCTTCTTTTCAGGACAGCAATGCCTTATGGTGGATATGAGAAGGCATCCAAACGCATGACCTTCCAGATGCCCAAGTTTGACCTGGGGCCCCTGCTGAGTGAACCCTTGGTTCTCTACAACCAGAGCCTCTCCAACAGGCCTTCTTTCAATCGAACCCCTATTCCCTGGCTGAGCTCTGGGGAACCTGTAGACTACAGTGTGGATATTGGCATCCCCTTGGATGGAGAAACAGAGGAGCTGTGAGGTGTTTCCTCCTCTACTTTGCATCAGGTTTCCCCTCCCTGGTTCTAATTTTGGAGAGGGAATGCTGAGCAGAATACCCCCACCTCCATTCCTTTTGGCAATTGGAGAGAAAAAGGAGGGAGAAATCTGCCTTTCCATCCTTCACTCTGGGTCCCCACTCCAAGCATCCTTCCTCACCAACTCAGAGCTCCTCTTCCACTTGCTCTGTATGGAACCTGCTCTTTTATGGAATTTGCTCTGCCACTGGTAACAGTCAATAAACTTCAAAGAAATGAACTCATTTTTCCTCTGATATTTAAGGGCAGATGAAAACTGAGGCTAACAATGCACAGAGACTAATTAAAGTAAAATACTAAACATTCATTATTCAAATGTCAAGACCAAACCCGAGCCCTGGTTACTTACACACCCACACCCACGAAACCACATTTATAGGTATAATGAAGACATACTTATTCAGTAGTACTTAAGGCAAATAATCATGCACAAACACATGTGCTAGCCTCTATGTGGGTATAGCTAAGAAGCTTTTGTGTGCTGTGGTTAGGATATAGGTGTTGGTGACCTTGCTGTTAGTTCTCTTTATGTAGCTTATTAAGAATTGGGATAATCAGGATTACCCAATTATTACAGAACTAGAACATGCCATGAAGTGTCCAGATGATACCAGAATGGGCTTAGGAATGTGTCAAAGGTTATAGATTCTCAAAAGGATGAGATAGAATAGGGAGCTATGTTGGAATCCAGAAGTGAGAAAATAGCTACAGTTATAGAATGCCTGGCTCTGTATGTGAACACAGCAAGAAAAGATCTAAGGGTCACAGGGACATGGCTGTGGTGTTCAGAAAGCACTATAATTGGGAAGAAACAATGAGAGTCAATAGGTATGAGTAACAGTACTCTTATTTTTTGGCATATTTAGACAGGTTTTACGTGGCTTTTTTTTCTTTTCAGTTACAAGTTACATTCAACATTATTTTGTATTCCAGGTGTACAACATAGTGGTTAGACACTCATATACTTCACAAAGTGTTCCTCCTGATATTTCTAGTACTCACCTGGTACCATACATAGTTATTACAATATTATTGACCACATTCCCTATATTGTACCTTATATCCCTGTGACTATTAACATTACCCTTTTGATTGATTTCAAGCATGGGGTTTCTTCTTTTTATTATTTATTTATTATTTTTAAAAAATCCTCACCTGAGGATATTTTTCCATTGATGTTCAGATAGAATGGGAGGAAGGGAGGGAGAGAGAGAGAGAAACATCAGTGTGAGAGAGACACATCGATTGGTTGCCTCCCACAGGACCCCCAACCGGGGCCAGGGATCGAACCACACCGGGGTAGGTGGCCTTGACCAGAATCGAACCTGACACTCTTTGGTCCACAGGCCAATGCTCTAACTTCTGAGCCAAACCAGCCAGGGCAAGCATGGAGTTTCTTTAGAATCCCAGGATTTACTGGTATGTTCCACAATGTAAGAGTGATGCAAACCAGGAAGAATAGAGAGATGACTTTCTAGGTTCTGGGAAAATAAATTCTGAGAGCTGGTTGAAGTCAACCAACTTCTCAGGCCATTAAAGACTATGTTAAGTTGCTAGACTCTGCATAGACTGAATTTTCATGGACCTTGGGTCCCATGACATTTGCCCTGGTCACTTTCCTTTACAACCTAAATAACTTCTAAGGGGATTCACACTTTCTGTAAACCTCTATTTCTATGTGCATTTTCCTAAGGAGAGTGTTGTCATAGTTTAGATTTCCCTCCAAATAGATCCTGAAACAAAAATTTGGATTCAAGAAGCTAATTTGGGTGGTGACCCCAGAATCCAATAAGTGTAAGGAAGTGAGAAGAAAGCCAAAAAAGTGCTCTGGGCAGTTAGTGCTGAACCCTACTGGGGACTCAGAAAAATACTGTGAGGGGGTAGGAAACTAGAGTGTTCAGTCTCCAAATCCCTTCTCTTGTTAGTTGCAGATAGCTATCAGGAATGTTATCTCTATTGGCAATTCCAGACAAAGGTATTTCAGGTAGGAAGCTATGGGCTTGTACAAAATGTGTTTACCATAGCTGCAGTGAACTCTGAGGTGGACTGAGGGAATATGGGTAACACAGGATCTGGACAAGGGTCATTCATAGCTTTCATCAGATTCTCACGTTTAAAAGTCTGTGAACCTGCCCAAAAAGTTAAGGACAAATGTTTATTGAGTGCCTCTATATATCAGGTACTAGGTCAGACTTCGGAGGTACAAAGACAAATAACTCATGTGACAAAGAGATTTCACAATCAACCATAAAATAATTATTAAATGTCTACTCTTTTTTGTTGTTAATCTTCACCTGAGGATATTTTTTCCATTGATTTTTATTTATTTTTTAAATTTTTTTTTCCATTTTTTGTTCAGATAGAGTGGGAGGGAGAGAGAGGAAGAGAGAGAGAGAGAAACATCAACATGAAAGGGACACATTGAGTGGCTGCCACCCGCACGACCAACCAGGGCCGGGGACAAACTGCAACCGAGGTACATGCCCTTAGCGGGAACCGAACCTGGGTCTCTCTGGACCACAGGCCGACGCTCTAACCACTGAGCCAAACCGGCCAGGGCTTTCCATTGATTTTTAGAGAGTGGAAGGGAGGGGGTAAGGAGAGAGAGAGACAGAGAGAGAGAGAGAGAGGAACATTGATGTGAGAGAGACACATAGATTGGTTGCCTCTGCATGTGCCCCGATCAGGGCCAGGGATTGAACCTGCAACCCAGATTATATACCCTTGACCGGGAATCAAACCCACTACCCTCCAATGTGCAGGCCGACACTCTAACCACAGAGCCTCACTGTAAATGCCTACTCTTAAGGTTAGGATAAAAAAAAAATGCCAGGGTTTGCTAGTAAACAGCTCTGAAAACCTACAAACTTAATTTTTCTAAGCTAAGAATGTTTGAAATCTTAAATATAACAACAACGTCAACAACAAAATCATAATACAAATTTACTAATTTATAGGGAGCCCAGGTTGGTTGTGAAATTATTTCCTTAGTAGGAAAGTCTGCTTGAAAGTCAAATTATTCTCTCTTGGGTCCTCGCTTCCAAGATGACCAAGAAAAGCAGGAACAACGGTCGTGCCAAAAAAGGCCACGGCCATGTGCAGCCTATTGGTTGCACTAATTGAGCCCGATGCGTGCCCAAGGACAAGGCCATTAAGAAGTTCGTCATTCGAAACATAGTAGAGGCCGCAGCCATTAGGGACATTTCCGAAGCAAGTGTCTTTGACGCCTATGTGCTCCCCAAGGTGTATGTGAAACTACATTACTGTGTGAGCTGTGCCATTCACACCAAGGTAGTCAGGAATCGTTCTCGTGAAGCCCGGAAGGACCGAACACCCCCACCCCGATTTAGACCTGCAGGTGCTGCCCCATGACCTCCACCAAAGCCCATGTAAGGAGCTAAGTTCTTAAGGACTGAAGAAAAGTTCTCTGGAAAAAAATAAATGGAAATTGTACTTTGTATAAAAAAAAAAAAGAAAGTCAAATTATTATCAGAGGTTGCCATGGTGGTCTAATGCATTCAACTGCACACTTGTACAGGATCCAGCTAGAAATCCAGTCAAATCCTCAAGCTTTGCTATCCATTTGCCTGGACATTATTCTTCTGTTAAAACACCCTTTCTGCCCAGCTGGTGTGGCTGTGCTGAGAATCGATCCATGGACCAAGAGGTTGCCGGTTGCATTCCTGGTCAAGGCACATGACTAGGATTCCCAGTGGGGGGTGTGCAGGAGGCAGCCAATTCATATGTCTCTCTCATGGATGTTTCTCTCTCTAAAAATCAAAACATATTTAAAAAATGTTAGAACAACAACAAAAAACACCCTTTCTTCACAAATGTTTTCATACATTTGATTCCACAGTTCACAGAAGCCACATATTGGCAACAGATCTGTCTATACTGCTCATACACATCTGTTTGCCGTCACTGTTTTAAAACTCAGGAGAGTTTTAAACTCAGGAGCTCAGGAGAGCTCCCCTTTAGATTTGAGGCTGTCCTCTCCAGTGGGTCCTAGTCCCCACTACTACCTATTATTTTACACCGGGCCATCCATTATTGTTACTTGCCTAGCCTCTGCAGCCACTTGAGTTTTTTGTTTGTTTGTTTGTTAATTCTCACCCAAGGATATTTTTTTCATTGATTTTTTTTAGAGAGAGTGGAAGGGAGAGGGGGAGCGAGACATTGATGTGAGGGAGACACATAGATAGGTTGCCTCCCAAATGTGCCCCCTCTCGTGGGGTTGGGGATCGAACCTGCATCCCTTTGATGGTGCTCGGGCCAACTCTCTAAACATTGCACCACACTTGCCAGGGCAAGGGTTTCTTTTACATAACCACATGCCCATAATACTAGACCCCTAAAATCATCCAGATAGCTCACTCCCTAGTTTAGGGTCTAGAGCTTTGCTGTCTAATACTGTTGTAACTAGCCAGACATGGCTGGCTACTGAGCTCTTAAAATGTGCCTAGTCCGAATTGAGATGCTCTGTAAATATAAACACTAGATTTTGAAAACTTAGTCTGAAAAAAAGAAATATAAATATAAATGATCTCACTGGGCCATTGTGACTCAGTGGTTTAGCATTGACCAAGAGGTCCCTGGTTCGATTCCACATGCCCAGGTTGTGAGCCTATCCCCAGTGGGGGGTGCGCAGGAGGTGGCCAATCGATGTGCTCTCTCATGGATGTTTCTATCTCTCTCCCTCTCTCTTCCTCTCTCTCTAAAATCAATAAAGAAAAAAAAGAAAAAGAATGTAAATTATCTCAGTAATTAAGATATTGATTACATGTTGAAGTATTTTAAATATGTTGGGTTAAAAATAACTAAAATTAATTTCATATTCATTACTATTTAAAAATGTGGCTACTGTACTAGAAATTTTCTATTGCATAATGAGGCTTACAATATATTTCTTTTTTTTTTTTTTCCAAACCTGGACCTCTCAGTCCATGGGATGATGCTCAATCCAGTAAGCCACACCAGCGGGCGCTCACAACATATTTCTACTGGACAGCACTGGTCTAGACTGACAGCTCTTCAGGGGCTTTGAGAGAAGAAAATGAATTCTCCATTTATAATTTCTATTTCCTTATTTGTTCCCCTCTGTTTTATTCTTCCTTGTTGACCAACGTTAAATCTACCTTCTGTTCCCAGATGCTACTGAGTCTGCATTTAAAGTCGTCTGAGAGCAGAGAGACAAAGCCCTACAACTAAGTGTTGAGAGTCACTAAGTAGGTGTGTGTCCACTGGGCAGCAAGCAACAAGTGCAAAGTTGAAACCACACACCAATGCGGTCCCCTTCCGCATCCAAACACCCGTGTTTACGTTCCATTAAAAAACAAACAAACAAACAAACAAACAAAAAACACTTTTATTTTCTATTTTGGTCGAGCTAACTGATGGGGGTGTGGCCTTCGCGGATAAACAAACATTTCTGTGGAGCCAAATACCATTTGCAAACCAGTATAGGGGAAGAACGAATGAAAACTTCCTGAAGGAAGGCAATGAGGAAATGGGAAGGTCAATTGCTGTCTTGCTCGTTCCTTCTCTACTCGGCCTGCAAACGGAAAAAGCCGGGAAAACGGAACTTCATCTAAAGGCGAGACTGCTCTCTAAGTTTGAGGCACTTGGGAAAAGAAGGCGACATCCCTAAAGTTATTTCAGTGTACGGTTCGCTATAATAACATCGCCCAGCCTTGGCAATCCTGCCTGAGATAGTTTTTCGACTCTCCCGCCTGCTCAAGATTTTTCCTCGCTCTCGCTCACCTTCAGACCTTTGCCCGCCACCCCGAAACGCCTTGCGGCCGCCATTTTACAGTAACTATCGCGAGATATACTTAGCGGCCTGGAGGCTGACTCATTTACTTTCTGCGAGAGGCTCTTCTAGGTAGTTCTCGCCGTAGTTGTGGAAAGTGTCGCGAGAGCTGGTTGCCTTGGCTCCCTGTAGCTATAGCAGCCGCGGCGGTTAAGGATGCGGCGGCAGGAGCGGTGAGTGCGACACCCTCAGGGGGGCGGGGCCGGAGGTAATGGGGTACTGGGGGTAGAGTCTGGTGTTGGTGGGGAAGGTCAGGTCACTGGAGGAATGGGCCCGAGTGTGACGTTTAGGGAAGGACCCAAGTCCAGTGGGTACAGGGACAGGGCGCCGGTCTGCTCCAGGGCTGATCTGCTGGGAAGTCAAGGGGAGGGACTGGGTGTAGTAGGGTTCAAGGAGCAGGGACCAGAGCGTGGAATCTTGTGTGTGGTGGGAGTAGTAGGGTTACGGAGACTCAGAACTGGATAAAGGGACCGGACTACATTGAGGAATAAGTGGGCAAAAATGGGGTACAGTTAGGAGGGGGGTATGTTGAATGGGAGCATAGAGGTTGGGCCCGGTTTGCTTTGCACGGGTGGGGGTGAAGGTGGGGGTGTGTCGGACCTTCGTAGGTCCCGGGGGTCCGCCTGAGGCTGGTCCTAGACTTGAACCGCACCAGGATCTCGGTCCTAAATGGCTTGGCGGGAAGGGTGGCGTCCGGGACCTTCACCGCCCCCCGCCCCTTCCACAGAAATTCCCCACGGACTCAGATGTGAAAGGAGGTTCCTGCTGAGCTAGTATTAGTCGGTGGAGAGGCTGTGAGTGGGGTAATGAATGATTGCTGCTCTAAAATACAGTGTGGGGAGGGAGCCGGAAAGAAATTTTTGAGAAAAATACTCAGATGTTCTTCTAGAGCGAATTGAGTTGGAAGAAGGGGGTGTGTACTAAGATCACGTTTCTTCCTGTATTCATTCAAGTGTAGGATCCTTTACGGTGTATTTATTAAATTACATATGCAAGGTAAAATCAGTTCAGATCATACAGTGAAAGAATGTGCAGTGCGACACTTAAACCTTCTACGAATGTAATTTAAAAACCAAGAAAAGTGTTTTTATTGCCGCAGCACCAGGCTGAACACTAGGGATAGTTTTAGTTACTTGAATGTAAAACCTAGTGTTCCCCAAGTGTGCCTATGCAGGTTATTTGCCTTTTAAGAAATGGATAAGGTTTTATTTTAGAAGATTGAACATATTTCGAATATCTGTCAGTCTGAAGTAAAAGGAGTCTCCCAGGAGTTAAAATAACCAAGAGGGCAAAACATTAGTCTCTGAGTCTCAAGGACTGTTTTCTGGAAACAGATTTGGACTACTTTTCTTGTTAACCCTTATTTCTAGTGAAAACAATGAAATCATAAAAATGATCTCAATCTATAGATACAGCTTTCTGATAAATTTGCTCACTATCTTTTGTAGGTATAAATTTGTAAGGGATAACCTCACTTTTGATTATGTAACTGGATTTTTCCATGTTGAGGTTCACAAATTCATTAATTAGAATAATGGCTTTTAAATCCTTCTAGAGCTAGCCTTGATATGGTTAGTCATTGAACCTATTTATTTGACATGTGTTAGACTAAAACTTTTAATTTGTAACATTAGTAGCTAAACTTTAAAGTGCTTTTCTGAGGCAAGAGAAAGCTTATGTGGTTGGGTCCAAAAGATTTCTGCATGAATCCATTATCGAGCTTTACTGAGTTCTTATTATGTATAGAGTACTGTGTGTAAGGCATTGCGGGGGTGGGGGATTAATTCATTTATCCATTCCACAAACATTTATTGAGACCTATTTTGTGTTTGATTACTAAGCCTTGAGGATAGAATACAAGTAAGCCTTGCTCTGCCTTGAAATTGCCCAGAGCCTAGGAAGGGAGAGTGATAGAGAAACAAATAATTACAATGTAATAAAGCACAATATATGAACACAGACTCATGAAACAAGGTTCTGGCCCTGAGGAGTTTACATAGTAGTTGACAAGACTAAAAAGAAAGAACGAATTTAAAACATTACAAAATATTAAGCAAATTCTAAACTGCTGCATCAGTGAAACATTTTACATTTCTCAGAAGAAATAAAAGAATGGAAGTTTGAGAAAATTCACAGGTCAGTTCATAATTTAATAGTCTTTTTAAAGTATTCTTTTAAAATAAATATCACTGAACATTCTTTTTTTTTTTTTTTTTTTTTTGGATGTGCCCCTGGCGGGGGCCGAACCCAGAACTCTGGTCGGCAGGCTGATGCTCCAGCCGCTGAGCCAAACAGGCCAGGGCTCACTAAACATTCTTAAGTCAATAATAATAATAAGTATAATAGCTGACATTTATTGAGTTGTTATTAATATGCCAGGCACATTATTTCGTTTTATCTTCACAGCACTCAGTTCTTCAGCTGGTACTGGTACTTCACTTTTACAGATAAGAAAACTGAAGATAAAAAAAAAAAATGAAGGAAATTGCTAAAGATCACAGAGCTAGTAGATGGCAGATTAGGGATTAGAGTTAGAAATACAGTGTATGTGATTGGGAAAAAAACCTAAGCAAAGATTCCTTTCTTTTGCAGGGAGGGAGCCTTGAGATGGGGGAAGGAGGGCAGAGATTGAAGGTGGAATTAGCCAGAAGACCAGAATTCAATCTGTGTCTTTATTCATAGATTTTCCTCTTTCAAATATTTACACTACATATGGGAAACAAATTTGAATATTAGCATGATGCTAAATATGAAGTTTGAATTGAGTAAGTTAACATATACATGTTGTATATAATTGTCTAAGGAGCAATGCTTGGGAAAAGAATTCTAAAAAGTAGCCCAGCCATTATGGCTCAGTGGATTGTTGTGGCTCAGTGGATTGAGCGTAGTCCCATGGACTGAGACGTCCCAGTTTGATTCCTGGTCAGGGCACATGCCCAGGGCTCAATCCCTTGGGTGGGAGTGGGGGGGCCAGCAGGAGGTGGCTGATCCATGGATGTTTCTCTCTCAGTGTTTCTATCTCTCTCCCCTTCCTTTCTCTCTAAAAAATCAGTTAAAAAAAAAAGAATTATACCCAGCAATTGTTAACATGTGTAGGCTTCCAGAAAATGATCATTTTAACACTGGAAATGGTTATCTATATTCATATACTATGGCAAATGTTATTATAACAGACTTTAAGGGATTAAGTCATTTTTTTATACTGCATTTTTTCTATTAAGAAAAATGTATATATATATAACATTTATTTATATATTTGCTTTCAGATATGTATTTGTATATTTACTTTTTTTAAGCTCTATATTTCAAACCCTAACATCTGATTTTTCTGGTTGAAATTCAAATTTTATATGTTAGTACACAGTTTCTTTAAAGATCTAAGTGAGATTGAGAAATACCATCAGTGAACTCTTGACACTTAGTTCTAGACTTAGTTGAATTTGTAGAGGTCAACCAGTCCAATCCATTCCTTTTATGTTGAGGAAACTAAAGCATAGAGAACTTTTAAATGACTTGCCCAAAGTCACATAGCTACAATGTCTCAAGTGTCCTGATTTCCAATTAAGTGTTTCTTCTACTGTACCACATTGCTAAATTATATTTAATAATTGCTATCTATAGAGTTTTAGAGGCTTTTAACTAATTTTGGGAAACCTGTGTTGTCAGGAGGCTGTTGATATATGAAAGAGTACAAACTGATTACTTGTTTCCCTTATACTGTAAGTATACTTCCTACTTATACTTAGGATAAATGCATTCAGATAAGTTATTCAAATGCTTCCAACATTTGGTTTGTTATATTACAGTTTCATTTTTCTGTGTCCAGGTGCGTTACTGGCTCATTTAATGTTTATGTGTCTTTAAAAAAGTGGAGGGGTACAATAATGTTGTAATATATAATATTCCTAAGGAATACATGCAGATTTAAAGGTAAGTCTGTGATGCAGTTTTTTTGTTTTTGTTTTTTTCATTGAGTTGACTTTGCTTAGGAGTCCCTCATCTGTATAGATTTTAGCTGGAATAGCACATGGATGTCAATGAGATTTTTGTGTTCTCAAACAACTTTTAACAAAGTGGGCTGGGTGCTTATGGCTTTTTAAAATTATTATTAGACTTATTTTTGAGGCATTCAGACATTTTTCCAAGAAAGGTTTAGAGCAAGAGAAAGAGATGAGAGGAAGAGTCTTGAGGGCTGAAAATGGAACTTCTGCTCCAGAAGGGTTTAAAACGGAAAGAGCACTTGATGTGTGAAGAGGATAATGGTCTAAAATCATTCTTTAACTTGCACCCTCCTCAGAAGAGCCTGAAGACCTTTTCTTCTACTTTGAAATACATATCCTCTGGAAAGGTTCTATCCTTTTATACTCCTCCATGGATGAGTGGGAAAAGTATTAATTTCCCAGCACTTATTTTAGCAATAGTGAATAGACATTGAAGAAACCAAAAACAATTTACATGATAAGTGAAAACTGATATCTCATTTAAAATTTCCATTTCTTTAATTTCCTGTGAAGTTAAACATTTCCCCATATTTATTATTTTTCTTTCTTTCTTTTTTTTTTATCCTCACCTGAGGACATTTTTCCATTTTTTGTTCAGATAGAGTGGGAGGGAGAGAGAGAGAGAGAAACATCGACGTGAAAGGGACACATCAAGTGGCTGCCTCCTGCACGACCCAACCAGGGGCTGGGGACAAACTGCAACCGCGGTATGTGCCCTTAGCGGGAACCGAACCCGGGTCTCTCTGGACCGCAGGCCGATGCTCTAACCGCTGAGCCAAACCGGCCAGGGCTTATTTTTCTTTCTTGACTTACATGTTTTGTCGTTTTAAAAGCACTTAAGTTTTTAATATTTAAATTGTATATTTAAAGAGAAAAATAATACATTCTTTAAAAAAAATACTTTATATAGAGGCTAAGAAGCATAGAGTCCCCTTCCAGAAATGTCCTGTTTGTGGGTTTTCTTCCAGTCCTTTTTCTATGCATTTATAATTTATATATCTATTTATAGCTTTTTAAAAAATCAGTGAAATAATATATTATTCCTGCAGCTCTTTTTTTTAAAAAACTCATCTTTATTGTTGAATGTATTACAAATGTCACCCTTTTTTTCCCCATTGACCCCCTCCTCCCCAATCCCACCCCCCTCCTGCCTTCCCCACACTATTGTCGATGTCCATTGGTTATGCATATATGCATAAAAGTTCTTTGGTTTATCTCATCCCACCTTCCCTCCTCCCTTCCCTTTGAGGTTCATCACTCTAACAACCAATTAGTACTTCTTAATTCCTTCATCTTTTCACCCATCCCTCCAGCCCCCGCCCAACTGGCAAGCACCAAAAAGTTCTCTGTATCTATGAGTCTGTTTCTGTTCTGCTTGCTCATTTTGTTTGTAGATTCATTTGTTGATAGATATGTATTAATTGCCATTTTATTGTTCATATTTTTGTTCTTCTTCTCCTTCAAGAAGACCCTTCAACATTTCATATATTTGTTTGGTGGTGATGAACTCCTTTAGCTTTTCTTGTCTTGGAAACTCTTGATATGTCCGTCGATTCTAAATGATAGCTTTGCAGGATAGAGTAATCTTGGTTGTAGGTTGTTGCTTTTCTTCACCTTGAATATCTCTTGCCACTCCTTTCTGGCCTGCAAAGTTTCTTTTGAGAAATCAGCTGACAGTCTTATGGGAGCTCCTTTGTAGGTAACTAACTGCTTTTCTCTTGCTGCTTTAAAGATTCTCTCTGTCTTTAACTTTTGGCATTTTGATGATGATGTGTCTTGGTGTGGACCTCTTTGGGTTCATCTTGTTTGGGACTCCCTGTGCTACCTGGATTTGTATGTCTATTTCCTTCACCAAGTTAGAGAAGTTTTCTGTCATTATTGTTTCAAATAGGTTTTCAATTTCCTGTTCTCTCTCTTCTCCTTCTGGCACCTCTATGATGCGAATGTTGGCACACTTGAAGTTGTCCCAGAGGCTCCTTACACTATCCTCATTTTTTTTGGATTCTTTTTTCTTTTCGCTCTTCTGATTGGGTGTTTTTTGCTTCCTTATATTCCAAATCAATGGTTTGCTTCTTGGCTTTACCTACTCTACTATTGATTCCCTGTAAATTATTCTTTATTTCAGTTAGTGCCTCCTTCATTTCTGACTGGTCCTTTTTTATGTTGTTGATATTCTCACTAAGTTCCTTGGAGGTCTCCTTAAGTTCTTTTTTTTTTTTTTTTTTTGAGAATATTATTTAAAAGTTTTGCTATAAATTAGAAATCTAGATAAAATGGGCAATTTTTCAAGCAAAATTCACATTACCCAACTGGCCGAAGAAAAAGTAGAAAACCACAGTAGACCAAAAGCCATTGAAAAGTTGAAGTAGTTTCTATTGTACTTCTCTTTCAATTTTTCTGTAATCTCCTTAAGTTCTTGAAGGTCTCACTAAGTTCCTTGAATGTCTTACCAAGTTCCTTGAGCAACCTTATAACCAGTGTTTTGAACTCTGCATCTGATTGATTGCTTATCTCCATTTTGTTTAATTCTTTTCCTGGAGTTTTGTTCTGTTCTTTCATTTGGGACATGTTTCTTTGTATCCTCATTTTGGCTGCTTCCCTGTGTTTGTTTCTATGTATTAGGTAGAGTTGCTATGTCCCCTAGGCTTTGTGGGGTGGCCTATTATTGTAGGTGTCCTGTAGGATCCAGTGACAAAGCCTCCCTGATCACCCCAGCTGGGCCCTCGAGATGCAACCCTAGTGTGGACTGCACACTTTTCAGTTGTAATCGAGTCTTGATTGCTGTTTGCATGTCAATGGGAGGGATTTACTCAGGCTGATAAGCTGCAAGGACTGGCTGTGCCCACTGACCACTGGCCTCTGACTACCTTGGGGGATCAGCTGTGTAGGTGCCCATCACATAGAGCAAGACTTACTTCAGCAGGGCTCTGGTACCTGCTGAGTCTGCTCATTGAGTGTGTCACTTGTGGAGGTGGTTGGGTAGTGGTGTTTCAATTTGGTCTGAAGCTGTCCACTGGGTGTGCTGGCTGTGGGGCAAGGTCAGCCACTGCCTGTGTTCTATCCGGGGCCACCTGGAAGAAGCTACAAAGTGCTCTACCAGTGGCTGCTTCTTGTGCTGGGCTTGGAGGTGCCCAGGAAAAGCCAAGTTGTGAACCAAGGCTGGCTGCTTCTACTGCCAGGCCTGGGGCCACTTAATGAGAGGTATGGGGCTTGCTGAGACCAGATGCTGCTTGTTTCAGAGATTTTAGGAAACTCTGAAGCAGGATCCGAGACAGGCTAATCCTATGGTAAAGCCTTTGGAAACAGCTTGGATGGACCCACAATTTGGGTGGGGTAGGGCCTCAGGGAATCACAGCTCTTTTTTTTTTTAAAACTGAGCAGTATGCCTTTGAGAGATTTCATCCTGTCAGTACACACTTTTTTTTTTTTTTAATTGATTTTAGAGAGAGGAAGGGAGAGTGAGAGGGAGAGAGAGATAGAAACACTGATGAGAGAGAACATTGATTGGCCGCCTCCTACATGCCCCTCATTGGAGATCGGGCCCACAACCTGGGCATGTGCCCTGACCAGGAATTGAACCAGTGACCTTTTGGTGCATGGGTCAATGCTCAGCCACTGAGCCACACTGGCCGGGCTCAGTACACACTTTTAAAAGAGCTGATTGTATTTCAGTTTGAGTTATTGTAATTTATTTAACTGTTCCTTCATCAAATTTAAGTTATCCCAGATTTTTACAATTACCCCCCCCAAAAACCAAAAAAAGCCCAAACACTGAAATGATCATCCCTTATTGTCTCTTGTGCACATGTTGTAGAATTTCTCTAGAGTAAGTACCTAGAATTGTTGCTTTAAAAAGGTGTCATGCTTTCCGCTTTAAAAGATACTGCCATGCCCTGGCAGGTTTGGCTCAGCCATTAGAATGTCAGCCTGTGGACTGACGGGAAGGGTCACAGGTTTGATTCCCAGTCCTGGGCTGTAGGTTTAGTCCCCGGCCTCTGTTGGGGTCATGCGGGAGGCAACCAATCGATGTGTGTCTCACATCAGTGTCTTTCTCTTTCCCCTCCTCCCTCCCACTCTTATCTAAAAATGAATGGAAAAAATATCTAATCTGCCCAGTTGGTGTGGCTCTGTGTATTGACCATTGTCCCATGGACTGAGAGGTCCCAGTTCTATTCTCAGTCAAGGTACACACCTGGGTTGTGGGCTGGATCCCTAGTAGGGGGTGTGCAGGAGGCAGCCAATGGATGTATCTCTCTCATACCGATGTTTCTATCTCTCTCTCCCTTCCTCTCTCTCTAAAAAATAAATAAAAACATCAAAAAATCCAGTCTGCCCTTCAAGCGGTCTGTACCATTTTACATTTCACCAGCAGTTTATGAAGATGTCTGTATCTTTACATACTTGTCATCACTTGGTATTATCAAACTTATACATTTTTACTAATTTAATGGGCAAAAAATTTTGTTTTAATTTTTAGTTCCCAGATTATTTATAAGTGTGAGCATCTTTTTATTTCTTCTTCTTTTTTTAATCTTCACCTGAGGATATTTTTCTATTTATCTTCAGATAGAGTGGGAGGGAGAGAGAGGGAGAGAAAGGGAGAGAGAGAGAAACATTAACATGAGAGGGACACATCGACTGGTTGCCTCCTGCACAACCCTGACCAGGGCCAGGGACGAACTGAAACTGAGGTACGTGCCCTTGGCCGGAATTGAACCCGAGACTCATTGGTCCTTGGGCTGACTCTCTACTATTGAGCCAAACCGGCCAGGGCTTTTTATTTCTTTATTGGATGTTTATATATCTTTCTGTTAAATTGCTTATTCTATTTTTGCCTATTTTCTTTTTAAAATATGGTTTTATTAATTTTAGAGAGATGAAGGGAGAGGAAGAAACATTGACCAGGCTGCCTCCTACATGCCCCCTACTGGGGATCGAGCCCACAACCTGGGCACGTGCCCTGACCAGGAATCGAACCCATGACCTCTTGGTGCATGGGATGACACTCAATCCACTAAGCCACACTGTCCGGGTGGGGAAAGAATTCTTTTTTTTTAATTTTTATCCTCACCCGAGGACATTTTTCCATTTTTTTGTTCAGATAGAGTGGGAGGGAAAGAGAGGAAGAGAGAGAGAGAGAGAAACATCAATGTGAAAGGAACACATCGAGTGGCTGCCTCCCGCATGACCCAACCAGGGCCGGGGACAAACTGCAACCGAGGCACGTGCCTCTAGCGGGAACCAAACCTGGGTCTCTCTGGACCGCAGGCCAACTCTCCAACCGCTGAGCCAAACTGGCCAGGGCGGGAAAGAATTCTTTAGGAGCAATGTCCCCTCACAGCTTTGTTCTCAAGGGAAATCCTGACAAGTGGACATTCCTGAGTTTAGCATTGTGAGGGAGGTTGGCATAGTAGAAAGAACATGGGCATTGGAATAAAAGAAAAATTGGGTTCTTTTCCCTTTGTCAGTTGTTGGCATTGTGATCTTCAGCTCATTAAGTCATACCTTCATCTGTAAAATAGGGTGTTTACAAATGATGGCAATTATTACTTTTCAGACTATGATATATCACATCAAATAGTATTATCTATTGCTCAGAATTGGTATTGTTGTAAAGCTCCATTACATGGTGCAAATATTTGATGAAAAAGAAGGCATGCTATAACTTAAAGGGTCTGAATTAATATGTTTGCTGCTGAATCAGTAACACAGTAATCCAGTAATTAGTAACCCCTAATCAGTAATTCAGTCAGATTAGGGGTTAAGACAACCAAGAACCTAGTGTGGAGGATAAAAAATATATATAATACTTTTCCTTTCACCTAAGTTTTTCTAGCTGGGCTAATCAAATCAACAGAAACGTATTAACAGGAGAAAATCAAATTTTAGTAAATGCACATGGGGAGTTTACATAAGCATGAATATTCCAAAGACAGACAAAATTAGGTATATATGACATTTTAGAACAAGGAGAAAAGAGAGGGAACGGGGTCTTAGATTTCAAAAGTGAAAATGGCCCGGCTGGTGTGGCTCAGTGGATTGAATGTCATCCCATGGACTGAGAGGTCCTGGTTCAATTCCTGGTCAGGGCACATGCCTGGGTTGTGGGCTCGATCCCCAGTGGGGGGTGTGCAGGAAGCAGCCGATGGATGTTTCTTTCTCACATTGATATTTCTCTCTCTCTCCCCCTTCCTCTCTTTCTAAAAAAATCAATAAAACGTATTTTAAAAAAGTGAAAATGGACCATTTACAGGTAATTGAGGAAGAGCAGAATATAGTGGCTGGTCAGTTTTTGCTAGGCAACTCAGAAACAATGAAACAATGGGTTGTGGGGGGTTAGTATATAGCCAACAGGCCCAGCCTGAAGCCCTCCTATTTGCCATACTCAATTCAAATTAGGGTAAGGGGAACATTCTAAGATTTCTTTCCGGAAGCAGGTTTTTCTATCTGAATCTCTTGGGCAGGAAAGGGAGGAGGGTCAAAGATTCTTTCTGAGTCTTTTTTTTTTTTAATAACCAGTTTAAAATCAATATCCCAAAAGGCAAAACTTTTGGTTATTAGGACCACCTAGAAGTAGCTAGAAGCATGTTAGAAATGCAGAATTAGAATCTGCATTTAAAAAAAAAAATCCTCACCTGAGGATACTTTTTTCCCATTTATTTTCAGATAGAATGGGAGAGAGAGAGAGAGAGAGACCGAGCCGCAACCAGGTACGTGCCCTTGACTGGATTAGAACCTGCAACTCTTTGGTCTGCGAGCCCATGCCCTAACCACTGAACAAACCCAGCCAGGGCAGAATCTGCATTTTTAACAAGATCCCCAGGTGATTCATATACACTTTAAAGTCTGAGAAACAGTGATCTAACTTCAAGCTCAAAAGTCCAATTTAGCAGTTCTGACAAAGCAGCAGAAATTGAGATGATAAGAGCTATAGAAAATTAGGCAGGTTGTCACATTGTGGTTTATTCACTTTAGGGCCTTCTCAATAAGCTAAGGGATACAAGGAGCATGTAGGAGAGAGAGCTGGCAAGGTCCTGTTTGGGTATCTGTCCACCAGCTAAGGGGTTTGGCATCTAGAGCAACAGCTTTAATTTCTGTAGGAATCTAGACTGGCTGGGCTGTTGAATATGAAGGCTACTAGCCACATGTGGCTATTAAAATTAAAATTAAATAAAAGTAAAAATTCAGTTCCTCAGTCACACTAGCCGCATTTCAAGTGCACAATAGTCACCCGTGGTTACTGTATTGGACAGCTCAGATATCAAACATTTCCATCAGTGCAGAAAGTTCTGAGAGAATAGGCAGAGATACCAAGGTAGGATGTCTGCTTCAAAGGCTCTGTCAAAATGGCTACGTGTAGAAGGTAGGGAAAATTCATGAGTTGCTGATCACATACTTAACTCTCCACCCTTTCCATTGCTGATAGCTGCTAAGTTCACTGTCCTATTTAGGCTTGGATGTGGCTGCAAGTGAAAGCCATCACCTGAAAGGCATGGGATGGCAGAGGCTGACAAGGAAAAAGTTCTGGGAACTGTGAGTTTAAAGGGATTTTTCAGACATAAAAGAGCATTGGGAAAAGTAGGAATGGTTGGGTATGGAGTTGGGAAAATAATATGAAGTGCTAAAAGGAACAGTTAGTTGTTGGAAAAACAGTATTGCTCCCAGAAGAAATGATACTGAAAATGAATTCTAATATTCAAGTTAATGCAGAGTCAATCACCAACTTTATCACATCTCCATTAAAGTTTTTAAGTTGGTCTATCAATATATTAAAAAATGGACTCATTTTATACTGTTTAATGAGAATTAGTTGAAAAGTAGAATTTATTTTGAGGTTCACTTTTCAGTCTTTTCTCCCAGAGAGTAAGTACATCTATAGAAAAGGCTATTCAAATTCTATTTATTTTTGTTTTGGGGACTTTGTGAGTTTCTCTCTCTCTCTTCATTGATGATTTAGACCAGACACATACATGAATATTTATATACATGGAGTATATACAAAAATGTTTGAAATCTTCTGTTATTCTTTAAGAGTTTTTCTGCCTGGCTGGTGTGGTTAAGTGGTTGAGCATCGACCCATGTATCAAGAGGTTGCCAGTTTGATTCCTGGTCAGGGAACATGCTCAGGTTGTGGGCCAAATCCCCAGTGGGGGTCATGCAGGAGACAGCCAATCGATGTTCTCTCTCATCGATGTTTCTATCTCTCTTTCCCTCTCCCTTCCTCTCTCTAAAAATCAATGAAGAAAAATAATCTAAAAAAAAAAAAAGTTTTTCTTATTTCTTTCAGTTTGGCTATATAAATTTTCTTTTAAAAAAAGTTTTTTTTCCTTTATTGATTTTTTTTTTTTTTTTTTTTTTAGCCAGACTATATAAATTTTCTTTATAGACAAGTGGCTTTTAAGAAAAAGCTATTGCCCGGTCGGTGTGGCTTAGTGGTTGAGCGTCAACCCATGCACCAAGAAGTCGCCAGTTTGATTCCCGGTCAGGGCACATGCCAGTCGATGTCTTCTCTCATCCATGTTACTATCTCTCTCTCCCTCTCCCTGTTTCTATCTTTCTCTCCCTCTCCCTTCCTCTTTCTCTAAAAACCAATAAAGAAAAAAAATTGAAAGAAAAGAAAAAGCTATTACAGCCTGGCCAGTGTGGCTCAGTGGACTGAGCATCATCCCATGGACTGAGAGGTCCCGGTTCGATTCCTGGTTAGGGCACATGCCCGGGTTGTGGGCTCGATCCCCAGTAGGGGGCGTGCAGGAGGCAGCCGATCGATATCTCTCACATCGATGTTTCTATCTCTCTCTCTGTTTATCTCTCTCTAAAAAAATCAATAAAAACATATTTTAGCCCTGGCTGGTTTTGTTCAGTGGTTAGAGCGTCAGCCCGCAGTCCAGAGACACCCGGGTTTGGTTCCTGCTAAGGGCACGTACCTCGGTTGCAGTTTGTTCCTGCCCCGGTTGGGATTGTGTGGGTGGCAGCCAGTCGATGTGTCTCTCTCACATGGATGTTTCTCTCTCTCTCTTCCTCCCTCTCTCCCTCTTGCTCTATCTGAAAATGAATGTAAAAAGTGTCCTCGGGTGAGGATAAAAAAACAACAACAAAAACCCCAAAAACATATTTTAAAAAAAAAGTTTGTAAAAAAAAAAAAAAAAAAGAGCTATTACATCCTGAGACACCAATCAGAAAGAATATATGCACCGCTATATTCATAACAGCGTTATTTACAATAGCTGAGATCTGGAAACAGCCCAAGTGCCCATCAGTAGATGAGGGGATAAAAAAAGCTGTGGTACATTTACATAGTGGAATACTATGCAGCTGTAAAAAAGAAGGCTCTCTTACCCTTTGAGATAGCATAGATGGACCTGGAGACTATTATGCTAAGCGAAATAAGCCAGTTAGAGGAAGACAAATATCACATGATCTCACTTATAAGTGGGTTCTAAAGAACAAAATAAACTGATGAACAGAATAGGTCCAGAGATATAGATGCATGGAACAGATAACAGATCTCAGGGTGGGGGGTGTGGTGGGGAGAGGACAGGAAGAGATTAACCAAAGAACCATATATGCATATATGCATAACCCATGGACATAGACAAGAGCATCGGGAAGGCCTGGGGTGGGGCAGGGAGTAGGTGGAGGGGGGAAAAAAGGGAAAAAATGGGAGACATTTGTAATACTGTCAACAATAAAATGAAATGGAAAAAAAAAAGTGATTCATCACAATAGAAAAAAAAGAAAAAGATATTATATTCATTACTTATTTTTTTGCAAATAGGGAGAATAGCCCTGTCATTGTTGGTATGCAGCAAATGAACTTTTCTGAAATCTGTGTTTCAATATTTTAGCACTTTATGTTAACGTACTTACCTATACCATATTGAAAGCAAGAAACATGTTCTATAAAGCACATTTTCAAATAGCTTTGAGTTTTGAAATTAAAACAGAAGCTGAGGATAAGACTATCATTGAACTCATGCAAAATATATTTTTTGTCAGTCTTTTTTCTCTTTAATTTTTTTCATTATTGATTTTAGAGAGAGGAAGGGAGAGAGAGAGATAGAAACATCCATGAGCGAGAACATCGATTGGTCACCTCCCGCATGTGCCCCACTGGGGATCAGACCCACAACCTGGGCATGTGCCCTGACCGGGAGTCGAATCAGTGACCTCTTGGTGCATGGGTCGACGCTCAACCACTGAGCCACACCAGCTGGGCATTTTTTGTCAGTTTTATTTTGACCTGTGTGTAGGTTCATTTTTTCCCTAAGATGTGAAAGGTAGGTTTTCAATATAAAGTTGGTAGGAAATCAATAACTTAATTGCAATTCCCAGAAGGAAAAAATATTATTTTCTTCTAAAAAGAAATTTCTGAATAAATATCATTTAGATATGTAGTTTCTTGCCAGGTTTGTAGAAAAATTCATTCACTGTAAAAACAGAACTTTCTCCTTATTTGTGTTTCATTGTCTCTCTGATTTGGGCTTAATTCTTGGTTCTCTGTGAAGATCCATTTCCTTTGGTGGTGCATCCTGTTTTGGATGTTAACCCCAGTCAAAGATATATGGTGCCAAAAGAAAATAAGTTCTTTGATCCTCTTTGCCATTTTTTTTAGCCTCTTATTTATCTTAACTTGTGGTCATTTAAGACCAGAAAGGTATTTTGAACAACTGAGAACAATTGAGAACAATTTCATCATGCATTCTTTCAGTGTTGGAGAATCCCAGAGAGAGGCAATAAAATTTTATTTATTTATTTATTTATTTATTTATTTATTTATTTATTCATTCATTCATTTATTTATTTATTTATTTATTTATTTATTTAATTTATCTTTATTTTAAAAGTATTACAGATACCCCTCTTTCCTCCCCATTTACCCCTTCCTCCCCACTCCCACCCCCCACCTGCTTTCCTTACACTATTGTCTGTGTCCATTGGTTATATATATATGTATATAAGTTCTTTGGTTTATCTCTTCCCAACCACCCCATGCCCTTCCCTCTGGGGTTTGTCAGTCCATTCCCTACTTCCATGTCTCTGGATCTATTTTGATTGACAGCTTATTTTGTTCATGATATTCCATAAATAAGTGAGATCATATGATGGTTGTCTTTCTCTGTATGGCTTATTTCGCTCAGCATAATACTCGCCAGGTCCCTCCATATCGTCTCAAAGGGTAAGAGATCTTTTTTCTTACAGCTGTATAGTATTCCATTGTGTAAATGTACCACAGCTTTTTTGTCCACTAATCTACTGATGAGCACTTGGGTTGTTTCCAGCTATTGTAAATAGCGCTGCTATGAACATAGGGGTGCATATATTCTTCCTAATTGGTGTTTCTGGCTTCTTAGGATATATTCCTAGAAGTGGAATCACTGGGTCAAATGCCAATTCCATTTTTAATTTTTTGAGGAAACACCATATTGTTTTCCATAGTGGCTGCACCAGTCTGCATTCCCACCAGCAGTGTACAAGAGTCCCCTTTTCTCCACACCCTCGCCAGCACTTGTTTGAAGATACGTTGATGGCCGCCATTCTGGCAGGTGTGAGGTGATACCTCATAGTTGTTTTAATTTGCGTCCCTCTAATGCTTAGAGATGTTGAGCATTTTTTCATATGTCTCTTGGCCATTTGTATGTCCTGTTTGGAGAAGTGTCTATTCAGGTCCTCTGCCCATTTTTAATTGGATTGTTTGTCTTCCTTTTGTTGAGTTGTATGAATACTCTATATATTTTAGTCATGTACAAGTTTTATATAAATATACATTTTCATTTGTCTGGGATACACGTCTGGTAGTGTAATTGTATTGTATGGTGGTTGCATGTTAGTTTTTAAAGAAACTGTCCAACTATTTTCCAGAGTGTCAGTAAAGTAAATTTTACATTCCATCAGCAATGTATCAGTGATCCAGTTTCTTTGTACTCCTCTCCCTCATTTGGTGTTGTCACTACTTTTTATTTTGGCCATTCTGGTAAATGTGTAGAGATATTGTCTTGTGGTTTTGATTTCCCAACTGGCTAATAACATTGAACATCTTTTCATGTGCTTATTTGCCATTTGTAAATCCTATTTGGTGAAAGATCTCTTCATGTCTTGTGCACATTTTCTTTTTTTTTTAATCCTCACCTGAGGACATTTTTCCATTTTTTTGTTCAGATAGAGTGGGAGGGAGAGAGAGGAAGAGAGAGAGAGAGAGAAAAAAACATCGATGTGAAAGGGACACATCAAGTGGCTGCCTCCCGCACGGCCCTGACCCAACCAGGGCCGGGGACAAACTGCAACCGAGGTATGTGCCCTTAGCAGGAACTGAACCCGGGCCTCTCTGGACTGCAGGCCGACGCTCTAACCGCTGAGCCAAACTGGCCAGGGCTCTTGTGCAAATTTTCAAATTAGATTGTTTGTTTTTTTACTGTTGAGTTTTGAGAGATCTTTATATATTCTAGGTACTAATAATTTGTTGAATATGTGGTTTGCATTTTAAAAAAATATGTTTTTATTGATTTTTTAGAGAGAGAGGAAGGGAGAGAGAGAGAGAAACATAGATGTGAGAGGGAAACATCCATCAGATGCCTCCTGCATGCCCCCTACTGGGGGGTGAGCCCAAAACCTGGGCATGTGCCCTGATGGGGAGTTGAACCAGGACCTCTCAGTCCATGGGACAATGCTCAATCCACTGAGCCACACCGGCTGGGCTGGTTTGCATTAAAAAACAAAACAAAATGTTTTATTGCTTTCTAGAGGGAGAGAGAAAGGGAGAGGGAGAGAGAAATATTGATGAGAGAGAAACATTGATCGGATGCCTCCTGCACACCCTCTACTGGGGATTGAGCTAGAAACCGGGGCATGTGCCTTAACTGGGAATCCAACTGGCAACCTCTGGTACATGATACAACACTCAGCCAACTGAGCCACATTGGCCAGGGTCAGTTTGCATAGTTTTAATCTTTATTTTTTTCCCAGTCTGTAGCTTGTTTTCATCTTTTCACCTAGGCTTTTATAGAATAAAAGTTTTTAATTTTGATGAGGTCCAATTTATTAGTTTTATTTTATGAATCATGCTTTTGGTATCAAGTCTAACTCTGCTTAACCTTACATTTAAGTCTGTGATCATTTTGATTTTATTTTTTGTTTGTGGTGTGAAGTTTAAATTGAGTTCAATTCTTTGCCTATGTATGTCCAAATGCTCCAGCACTATTTATTTATTTATTTTTTAATCCTCACCCAAGGACATTTTTGCATTTATCTTCAGATACAGTGGGAGGGAGAGAGGGAGAAACAGAGAGAGAGAAACATCAATGTGAGAGAGACACATCGAGTGGTTGCCACCCACATGACCCCAACCATGGCTGGGGACAAACTGCAACCGAGGTACGTGCCCTTAGCGGGAACTGAAACTGGGACTCTCTGATCTGCGGGCCGATGCTCTAACTGCTGAGCCAAACCGGCCAGGGCTCCAGAACTATTTATTGAAATGCATGTCCTTTCTCCACTAAATTGCTTTTGCATCTTTGTCAAAAATCAGTTAAGAATGTTTATGTGGCCCTGGCCAGTTTGGCTCAGCGGTTAGAGCGTCGGCCCACGGACCAGAGAGTTCCGGGTTCGGTTCCTGCTAAGGGCATGTACCTTGGTTGCCGTTTGTCCCTGGCCCCGGTTGGGGTCGTGTGGGTGGCAGCCAGTCGATGTATCACGTCGATGTTTCTCTCTCTATCTTCCTCCCTCTCTCCCTCCTGCTCTATCTGAAGATAAATGCAAAAGTGTCCTGGGGTGAGGATAAAAAAAAAAAAAAAAGAATGTTTATGTGGGTCTAATTTTGGATTCTCTATTTTTTTGTTCCATTAATTGATGTATCTGTCTTTCTGCCAATATCACACTATTTTGATAACTGTAACTATGAAGTAAGCTTTAATATTGGGAAAAGTAATTCCTCCTATTTATTATTAATATATATATATATATATATATATATATATATATATATATATATATATATATATTTGTTGTTGACAGTATTACAGATGTTCTCCCATTTACTCCCTTCCACTCAGCCCCTACCCTCCCTACCCACCCCAGGCCTTCACCACATTATTGTCTGTGTCCATGGGCTATGCATATAAGTTCTTTGGTTTATCTCTTCTTGTCCACCCCCTGAAACATACACTGTTCCATACCTCCATGCCTTGGGACTTATTTTGTTGGTCAATTTATTTTGTTCATTAGATTCCACAAATAAGTGAGATCATGTGATATTTGTCTTTCTCTGACTGGCTTATTTCACTTAACATGATTATCTCCAGGTCCATCCATGCTGAATCAAAAGGTAAGAGATCCTTCTTTTTCACAGCTGCATAGTATATTCCATTGTGTAAATGTACCACAACTTTTTTTTATCCATTTATCTTATGATGGGTACTTGGGCTGTTTCTAAATCTTAGCTATTGTAAATAACACTGCAGTGAACCTAGGGGTGCATATATTCTTTCTGATCGATGTTTTGGAGTTTTTAGGATATATTCCCAGAAGTGGGATCGCTAGGTCTAATGGTAGCCTCTCACTTATTCTTAGTCAGGATTGTGTTAGCAGTTCTAGAGTCTGCACCTCTCCTTGTAAGTTTTATTTATTTTTTATTTTTTAAAATATGTTTTTATTGATTTTTTAGAGAGAGGGGAAGGGAGAGAGAGATGGAAACATTGATGTGAGAGGGAAACATCAATCGGCTGCCTCCTGCATGCCCCCTACTGGGGATTGAGCCTGAAAACTGGGCATGTGACCTAATCAGGAACTGAACCAGGACCTCTCAGTCCATGGGATGGTGCTCTGGGCTCCTTGTAAGTTTTAGAATAAGCTTGTCTATGTCTATAAAAAGCCTTGCTGAGCTTTTGATAGGATTTGCATTAAACCTATATATCAATTTTGGGAGAATTGACATTTTTATCATGCTGAATCTTCCAATCCATGAACAATCCTCTTTGTTTATGTATATCTTTTAAATTTTTTTTCAGCATTTTGTAATATTCAGCATACAGACCTGGAACATGTTTTGATAATTGTATATTTAAGTATTTCATTTTCTTTGGAGTGATTATAAATGGTGATGTGTTTTTAATTTTGGTTTTTGCATGTTTATTGTTAGTATATAAAAATGTGATTGATTTATGTGTGTTGATTTGATATCCTGCGACCTTGTTTATTAATTCTAGGAGTTTTTTTTTTTTTTTTTAGATTCCTTGGGATTTTCCATGTAGACCAGGGGTGGGGAACGTCTGGCCCCCAGACCATATAAGGCCCTCAAAATCATTTGGTCTGGCCCTGCCAAGGCAACAACAGGTGGGACTTGAAATTCAATAAATCTAGGAGCTTTTTTCATAGCAACATAAATTTATATCAAGTGAATAATAATAATAATGTAAATTTTGAGGGACAAGCAAGGAACGTCCATTACAGGATAGACAGGACACATATGAGTACATGACAGTGACAGACACGTATGCTTCTTATCGGCTGTCCGCAGCCCGTCTGCCTGTGTTGCGGTGACTCAGAGGACAGTCAATGCTAGGCAGGCTGGGAGTGTACACGTTTTGAAAGTGTTAACACACTGTGGCAAAACTACAGTGATCCGGTGATGATGAGATGAGAGTCGATGAGATGATTCCTCACAACGCTGATGACTGTGCCTCCGATGATTGACGACAATGTTGTCTGACTTCTTTGTTGACACAGACGATAACTCCAATCCAATCTTTATCCACACGTCCATGATCAACAATCCTCGAACAAACTGAACCTCAGATGAAGATTAAGGAAATTACAGTACACAGAAAAGACCTCAATTGTTGATGATACAAATGTTGGATATGTTCCAAATCCAAGATGCAGGATTAGAACAGCGATCAAAGCAAAAGAATCATGTCACTGGTGACACACACACTGGATAGTTATTAAAACTTAAGTGGTGTGACATCCTACAAATGGCAACTACAAAGAAAAGAAAAGTTGATGCAGAGTATTGATCTTTCTAAGAGAGATGGACAAATGATTATTTTTTTGTTGAAGTCAAAGGCAAACCTGTGTGCCTAGTTTGTGGCGATGTATTAGTAGTAATGAAAAAAAAGCCAATCTGGAGCATCATTACAGCTCAAAACATGCTAAACTCAGTGAATTGGGAGGTCAAATGCATCTAGATAAAATCAATACTCTTTGGTGGAGTTTGGAATCACAACAAGCTGCTTTCACTTGGCCTTGTTTTGACAGAGACAACGTTATTCAGATGAGTTATGTAGTGAGCAAGCTAATCGCCAAGAAGCTGAGGCCTCATGTAGAGGGAGAGTTTGTGAAAGAGTGCATGGTGGCTGCTGGGAAGTTGTTAGCACCAGACAAAGTGAAATTGTTTCAGAGTGTTTGTTAGTTTGTCTCAGAGAACTGTCTCAGATTGGATTACTGATTTAGCACAAGATACTGAAAAAACACTGAAGGATTCTGCAGGAGATTTCCAGTTTTTCTCTCTGGCTTGTGACGAGACAATAGATATAACAAATACTAACCAAATGGCCGTTTTCGTTCATGGGATAACTGTAGAGCTTGACACGTGAGAGGAACTGCTGTCACTGGAAGCCATGCATGGCACTACAAGAGGTGAGGACTTGTTTGAGAGACTTGTTTTATCAATGAAAAAATTTGAGCTAACATTTGAAAAGTTAAGTGGCCTTCCTGCAGATGGAGCTTCAGCCATGGTTGACTCGAAAAAAGGGTTAATTGCATTTGTCAAGAAAGAACTGAATCGTCTGTTTTGATCCAAGTGATTTAATTATATGCCACTGCATCATATACCAAGAAAGTCTGAGCACAGTTGTTGAGGCTCAACAATGTGATATCATCAGTCACGTCATGCATAAATTGTCAAAAGCAGAGGGTTTAAGAGCCACCAGTTTAAGGAGTTACTGAATGATTTTGACTCTGTATACGGTGATGTTTATCACTGTGAAGTTCGGTGACTGAGTCACGAGAACATGCTCATGAGGTTTTATGAACTGCGGGATAAAGTCAAGCAGTTCATGGAGATGAAGGGAAAACCTGTCAGGGAACTCAATGATAGCAAGCAGCTGTGTGATTTAGCGTTCATGTTGGGTATTACCAAGTACCTCTCAGAGCTGAACGTCAAGCCGCAGGGCCCCAACCAGCTTCTCAGCTCTCTGCTTTCAAATGTGAAATCATCTGAAGCTAAATTAAAGCTGTGGAAAGTGCAAATCAAAAGGAATAGCGCGGTGCATTTCCCCACTCTGGAAGGACAGAAGCCTTCTACACACTTGAATATGCTGGTGAATGTGTGAAACTAATTGAGGCATTTAATGAAAGATCCAAGGACGTGAAAAGTAAACAAATGGAATTGAACATCTTTGCTACACAGTTCAAAGTGGAACCAGCTGATGTGCCTGGTAACCTACAACACGAAATCATTCAGCTGCAAAGTGATGATGAGCTGAAAGCTAGGTACTACAACCTCCCACTGCTTGAGTTCTATAAACGTTACATGAGCAATGATGAACTTCCCACTTTTAGGAGACATGCATTGAAATATGCATCTGTGTTCGGAACAACTTACTGCTGCGAGCAGTTCTTTTCAAAACTTACCATCACAAAGAGTGGACTGCGCTCCAGACTGACTGACACAAACCTGGAGAAGCAGTTGTGAGTAGCAACATCATCAATATCAGCCAACATCACACGCCTTACCAAAGAGAAGCAGTTCCAGCCATCACATTAGGGGTGAGTTAATTAAATGTATGACCAAATATAGCAGGCTAATTTTTAAGTTGATAATTTTGTATAGCCCGCGAATGATGTTATAAATATCCAAATGGCCCTTGGCAGAAAAAAGGTTCCCCACCCCTGATGTAGACAATAATATCATTTGCATATAGAGATAGTTTTATTTCTCCCTTTCCAATCTGTATGCCTTTTATTTCTCTTTCTTGCCTATTACAGTGCCTAGAACTTCCAAGATTGTGGTTGAATACGACTAGTGAGAGCAGCCCTGGCTGGTTAGAGCCTTTTGGCTCAGCGGTTAGAGTGTTGGCCCGTAGAGTGAAGGGTTGTGAGTTTGATTCCCAGTCAAAGGCACATACCTGGGTTGCAGGTTCAATCCCTGGCCCTGGTTGGGGTGGTGCAGGAGGCAACCAATTGATGTGTCTGTCACATCGATGTTGTTTTCCTCTTTCCCCCTCCCCTCCACTCTCTCTAAAATCAATCCTCAGGTGAGGATTAACAAAACGCAGACATCCTTTCTTTGTTTCCTACCTTTTAGGGGGCATTTAGTATTTCACTATTAAGTGTAATGTTAGCTGTAAGTTTTTGTGCATATGCTTTTTATCAAGTTGTAACCACATATTTTAAAAATTTCAGCTGAAATGGTAATTCTTCTGCAATGATTTTTCAAATTCCCCCAACCTAGTATTCATCCTCAATGTTTCCTGCTTATTCTACTGTTATTGAACTCTAATTCAATTATAACATCCCTTCCTCTCCTTCTCAGACACATACACCCTCTAGGCTATGAGGGCAGAGGCTGTTTTATACATCTTTATGTCACTAGCTTAGTACAGTATGCCTGGCAGCGTTGAATTGTTTGATTAAATAAAGGAGTCAGTGAATGAATAATTGAACAAGAGAATGAGAAATGATCTCTCGCAGGGCTTAAGATAGTTTCAGTGATAAGAGTATGAGCTTTGGAGTCAGACTAAATTCAAATCTCAGCCCTTCAATTTAATACTACTATGGAAAGTTGAGCAAATTACTAAATATTTCTGAACCTCAGTTTCCTTATCTGTGAAATTAGGATTATAATATACTGCCTGAACAAATTAAGTGAAATAATAGATGTTAATTCTTAGCACAGTAGCTGTTATGTAGTAGGCATTCAAATTTTAGTTTTATTTTCCCTTTATTCAACTATTTTAAGTAGTAAATGATGGTGATTTAAGATCACTTTGTGAACTGTATATAGTTATAGTTATGTTCATCTTTGTGTTAAAATAGTCAAACTAATTTTTATTGTGTTGGTTTAAGGGGAAATATGGGGACATGAGAAAGTTGTATGGAGAAAGTCTGAATGTCTTGTTGAGCAATACCATACGTCAACCACTGTGTTCAATGCTTTGCATGAAATAACCCATTTAATCCATACAACAACTCAATGAAGCACACTTCTTCCTTTGAAGAATTATTTCTTAGTTTTTTAATTATAGGTTTTTCATCTCCACCCTTTCTGAATAAGCCTTAGGAATGGGGCTAATACAACTTAATGCAGATTTCAAACTGTGTAAAGCAGATAATGAATAAAAACTATTTTATTTCTAAGCTACCATCCTTAATATTTGGGGACTGTTGTTTAGGCTAAGTCATTTTTTTTTCCCAGCAAAATTTAGTGATGATATTTACTTTCTATTTCTCTAGGAGTACATTAACTGCCCCCAATATATTAGGTTTTTCATTTGTATAAAACTGATCAGCCTGGTCGGTGCGGCTCAGTGGTTGAGCGTTGACCCATGCGCCAAGAGGTTGCAGGTTCAATTCCCAGTCAGGGCACATGCCCAGGTTGTGGGCCCAATCCCCAGTGGGGGCATGCAGGAGGCGGCCAGTCGATGTTCTCTCTCACCGATCCTTCTCTCTCTCCCTCTCTCTTCTCTTTCTCTAAAATCAATAAAGAAAAAAAAAATTAAAAAAAAAAAGAAACTGATCAGAGTAATGAATTTGTCTATTACCTATGACACATGAGTATTTTTTTTTTCAACAAGTATCACCAGTAACGTTTGACTCAATTTCTCAAAGAGGAGAAAGGCAGCAGACTGTTTAAAATTGAATTTAGAGTTTTTCTTAATATATTGATCAGGCTAAGACCTGTTTCGATTAGTTCTCTATATTTTTCAAATTGTGGTAAAATACACAACATAAAAGTTACCACTTTAACCATTTTTATTTTTTTTTGCTAATCCTCACCTGAGGATATTTTTCCGTTGAATTTTAGAGAGAGTGGAAGGGAGGGAAGGGGAGAGAGAGAGAAAAGAGGTGGAGAGAGAAACATTGAGGTGAGAGAGACACATCAATTGGTTGCCTCCCCATGTACCCCAACCAGGGCTGGGATCAAACCTGCAACCCAGCCCTGGCTGGTTTGGCTCAGCGGTTAGAGCATCGGCCTGCGGTCCAGAGAGGCCCGGGTTCGGTTCTCGCTAAGGGCACATACCTCGGTTGCGGTTTGTCCCCGGCCCTGGTTGGGTCATGCGAGAGGCGGCCACTCAATGTGTCCCTTTAGCGTCGATGTTTCTCTCTCTCTCTCTCTCCCTCCCTCCCACTCTATCTGAACAAAAAATGGAAAGGTGTCCTTGGGTGAGGATTAAAAAAAAACAAAACAAAAATACCTGCAACCCAGGTACATGCCCTTGACCAGGAATAGACCCTCCAGTGCACAGGCCGATGCTCTAACCACTGAGTTCTGCCAGCCAGGGCCTTTGTACACTTTTATTTATTTATTTTTCTCTCTATTGATTTGAGAGCAAGGGAGAGGGAGAGAGAGATGGAAACATCAATGAGAGAGAACATCGATTGGCCGCCTCCTGCATGCCCCCCACTGGGGATTTGGCCCACAACCTGGGCATGTGTCCTGACTGGGAATCAAACCAGTGACCTCTTGGCGCATGGGTCAATGCTCAACCACTGAGCCACACTGGCGGGCGCTTTTGTACACTTTTAAATTGGTTGATGTTAAGTTGTTGGAGTTCTATTTTTTAAATCTTCACCTGAGGATATATTATTTTTTCTATTCATCTTCAGATAGAGTGGGAGGGAGGGAGAGAGAGGGAGAGAGAGAGAAACAGCAGCGTGAGAGGGACACATCGACTGGTTGCCTCCCACACAAGCCGCACTAGGGCCGGGGCCGAACTGCAGCTGAGGTACGTGCCATTGCCCAGAATCGAACCTGCAACTCATTGATGTGCAGGCCGACATTAACCGCTGAGCCAAACCAGCCAGGGCTGTTAGAGTTCTATGGATATTAACTCCTTCTCAGACAAAAAATTGACAAATATTTTCTCCCATTCTGTGGGTTGCCTTCTCACTCTGTTGATTGTTTCTTTCATGCACAGAAGTTCTTTAAAAAAATATTTTTTATTATTAAGATATTTAAAAAGAATAATACAATAAACTTTCTTGTATTCACTATCCAGGAAACTAAAGATTACTAAATTAGTTGAAAGCCTCTATGTTTCCCCTTCCTTTTTTTATAATCCTCACCCAAGGATATGTTTATTGATTTTTTTAGAGAGAGGAAGGAAGAGAGAAAGAGAGAAACATTGATGTGAGAGACAAACATCCATTGGTTGCCTCCCAACGTGGAATCGAACCCATAACCTAGGTATGTGCCCTGACTGGGAATCAAACCCAAAACCTTTTGGTGCATGGAATGATGCTCTAACCAACTGAGCCACCTAGCCAGGGCAGGATTCCCCTTCTGGATTTCAAGTTCCTTGCCATCTCTTGAAGGTAGCCACTAATGAATCTGGTGTTTCTCTGAATAGTTTATACTCCTTAGTTACCCTGTTAGTGTATTAGAAGCTTATCATGGAAGAAGTAAAAATACCACAGAAGTCCTGTGGAAGGGTAAAGTGGGAATAGTTCTTTCTCAGATTTAATTTAATTTATTTATTTTAGTTTAAAGCCTGGTTCAGCACCCTATCAGAGATGGTTGTATATGATAGGTACACAAAGATATTTGTTGAATGACTGGTACACAGATACTTCTGATTGAAGATATTTAGTACCAATATTATATCATTTTGAATTGAAGTTTGCATATCTTTTGGGTTAGGATTATTATGTGCTTTACCAATAAATAGGCAACTATGGCAGAGTAAATATTTTCTTAGAAGTAGTGAAACTGAGAGGCAGACTTAAGTTTGCAGGATTTAGCTCTAACTACATGTGGCGCATTTAGCTGGCTGGGTTAATTGAGACTTGTAGACAGGACAAACAAAATAAGAGAGATGTGGAAGCATTATGTTCCTGGTTCAGGAAAATGAGCTGTAAATTCTGAAAAAGGGGGTGGTTCTGGTAAGGTCTGATTCTGGGCAAGGACCTGTTGAAACAAACAGTGTGATGTTCACAGGATAGTGGTGAAGGATCTGAGCTGAAAATGAAATCCTTCTCTAGTGGCGCTAGAGTAGGAGAAGCAGCTGCTGCTGCTGCTGCAGTCACTGCTGCCTGAACTTGGTGGCTGTGTGAAGTGACTAGAGCAGGAAATGATTATATGGTACTAGGTGTGTATAGGGAAGGACTTGTTCTGGCTCTGGACGAGTGGTTGCACAGGTTGTGGGTGTCACTTTAAACATACAAAAACCTGCTTGCTGGAGGAGGAGCACCTGCCGGAGGATCAGGTGCGCTTCTGAAGGGATGAGCTCATCCTAACCAGACCTGCTCTAGACGCTGAGTGAGTGTTTTCCTAATTTCAAGTCCTGCAGCTGGGAGAAGCAGGAAATGGTTGAAGCTTCAGGTACTTTGTGAGTAGCAAAAAAATATGGAAGCTATTTTGGGATTCTTGAAATGTGTGGCTGTGAATATCAGGTTGAAGGTGACACACATGCACATTCAGTCTTTCTGTTAGTTGAGGATTATAGTGAAGTATATGGTGGGCTGAGAAAAGCTTTGGTTGTTCTAACTTTATTCCAGTAATTCTTTTTGATGTGACTTAATACTTTATTTGCTATACTGTCTTGTTTGGTTTTGCTGCTTTGGGAGCTTGCCCTGGCCGGGTAGTTCAGTTGGTTAGAGTGTCGTCCCGATACGCCACAGTTACAAGTTTGATCCTTGGTCAGAGAACATACAAGAATCAACCACCAATGCATAAATAAGTGGAACAACAAATCAGTGTTTCTCACTCCTTCTCTCTCTCTAAAATCAATCAATAAATTAAAAAAAAAATTTTTTTTTAAAGAATCCTGGAAACTCTTTTTCAGTTTTCAAGGATCTTTATGGCTTTTTGAGCTTTGGTTGATGGAACTTATTCCACTTTTGAAGTCCACTGTACTGGATTTCAGAGCCCTATGCATGATTGTATTTTGTTTTAATTTATCTAAACTAATCACATTAAGCCTCTTTTAAATAAAATTGGTTTTAAAAAGAAATACCAATTATTTATTATTATTATTATTATTTTTATCCTCACTCGAGGACATTTCTCCATTTTTTGTTCAGATAGAGTGGGAGGGAGAGAGAGGAAGAGAGAGAGAGAGAGAGAAATATCGACGTGAAAGGGACACATCAAGTGGCTGCCTCCCGCACGACGACCAACCAGGGCCAGGGACAAATTGCAACCGAGGTACGCGCCCCTAGCGGGAACCGAACCCGGGTCTCTCTGGACCGCAAGCTATTTATTATTTTTAATTAAACATTTATTTTGAGATAATTCTAGATTCACACAGAATTAGAGATCTGATGTATGCCTTAAATAGTTTTCCCAATGGTAACATCTTGCGAAATTGAAGTAGAATATTACAACCAGGATATTGACATTGATACAGTGAAGGTACAATATTTTCATCACAAGATCTATCTTATTGATGTTTTATAGCCACACCCATTTTTTTTTTTTTGTACCTCATCCCCTCTTTAATACCTGTCAACCACTAATCGAAAAATCAGTTTTTAAGCAAGAAATTTTATGTGCAGTCTTCAGTAGTTTTGTGTTAGAGATATCCACATGGCTTTATGAAAAGAGCCCTAGACTGCAATAGGAGATTTTGGTTCATTGTAGCTCTTTGATCTTGGGCAAATAATTTTAATTTCTCTATGCTTCAGTTTCCTTATGTATAAAATGGGATAATGGTATATTAATTTTTATCTAGCCTATTTATAGGATTTTTTAGAAATTATATAGTTATTTTAAAAAATAAGTGCTATGTATATACAACAAAGAATTCCAGAAGGATTATGAATTTAAAACATAATTGTAAAATAATAAAGCTTCCAAAAAATAAAAAATGTGAGACAATATCCTCATGACTTTAGGAAGAAAAAAAAGTACTATGTAGATTATTATTCACAGCAAGAACAATAGTGTTCAAACTAGAAAGTATATAGCAAATTGTAAACTAGAAATTATAGCCCAGTATGGTAAGACTGAACATTTAAAAATGAATTTAAGTCTTAGGGCTCAATTGAACTTCAGAGTGCTGAATTAACTAGCTAATGATCTCAGAGCCACTGTTGTTAATCTTTGAGAAATCATAAAAACCAGAGAGACAAATGTTCTGATATACAAAATAAGGAAAGTAGTTGGAAAACTACAAACCTGTAAAAATTGATATTAACTCTTGAGAAAATTCGATTACAAATGATCAAACAGATGATATGGAGTATTAAACAAATAGTTAGCATGGGCCCTGGCCAGTGTGGCTCAGTTGATTGAGCATCATTCCGTGCACAGAAAGGTTGCCGGTTCAATCCTGTCAGGGCACATACCCTGGAATGGGTTTGATCCCTGGTTGGGTTCGTACGGGAGGCAACCAATAGATGTTTCTCTCTCACATCAGTGTTTCTCTCCCTTTCTCTCCTTCCCCATTCCTCTCTTCCTAAAAAAATCAATAAAAAAATATTTTTTAAAAAAGAGCATGGGTTGATTATCTATCATAACAAATTCCTTCTGTTTCTATCCTTGAATCCTATACATCAATTTCTGTTTAGAATTATGAGATTAGTAGATCAGGGGATTGTTCTAGTTATAGATATAATCCTGCAGTTTCATATTCTTTCATGATACATTTGTGGCTGATATGCAGTAAAAGATGGTTTGGTTGATTAAATGAATGTGTAAAAGATTGAATAACTGTACCTATACTTAGACTCTTTTTTTTTCTCCTCCTTTACTTATTATTATTATTATTTTAAATAATAATTTTTTTATTTTTTAACTTTTTTTTTTTAATCCTCACTCGAGGATATTTTTCTATTTATCTTCAGGTAGAGAGAGAGGGAGAGAAAGGGAGAGAGAAAGAAACATTGGTGTGAGAGGGACATATCGACTAGTTGCCTCCCACACCACCCCAACCAGGGCCAGGGACAAACTGCAACCAGGGTATATGCCCTTGGCTGGAATCGAACCCGGGACCTATTTGTCTGCGGGCCTATGCTCTACCACTGAGCCAAACGAGCCAGGGCTTATTTTATTATTTCTTTAATGAGTTCCATTCTCTCTCTTCTGTTTGTAAACACTTGACCTGTTAATATGCTTTCCTTTTTGGTCTTGTATGTGCATCTGTTAAACTTTCTAGAATTTTTGAAGTCCAGGATTACCCTGTGTTGAGAACTCTTTAAATTTAGGATGTATTTATTATTTATTGATTTTTACAATCTCCAAATTTCCTTTGTAAAATCATTGTTTGAAAATTTCCTTGGAATCTTTTACCAAATTTCTGACTTCTGAGTGATTGTTTTTTTTTTTTTTGTTGTTGTTGTTTTTTAATCCTCACCTGAGGATATTTTTACATTTATCTTCAGACAGAGTGGGAGGGGGGGAGAGAGAGAGAGAGAGAGAAACATCGATTTGAGAGAGACACATCGATCGGTTGCCATCCACACGACCCCAACCAGGGCTGGGGACAAACAGCAACCGAGGTATGTGCCCTTGGCTGGAATTGAACCCGGGACTCTGGTCCGCAAGCTGACGCTTTAATCGTTGAGCCAAACAGGCCAGGGCTGAGTGATTGTTTTTATTTTTATTTATTTATTTATTTATTTATTTAATCCTCACCCGAGGACATTTTTTTTTTCATTTTTTGTTCAGATAGAGTGGGAGGGAGAGAGACACATCGAGTGGCTGCCATCTGCACGACCAACCAGGGCCGGGGACAAACTGCAACCAAAGTACATGCCCTTAGCGGGAACCGAACCCGGGTCTCTCTGGACCGCAGGCCTACGCTCTAACCGCTGAGCCAAACTGGCCAGGGCTGAGTGATTGTTTTTAACAGGAGCAGTCTCGATGTGGCTTCTTCTTTAATTTTTTAATTGTAGGACTTCCGTTCAGTTTGATTTCAGGTCGTTCTGAAGGATGGTTGTTCTGTAGTTTAGTTGTAATTTTGATGTGTTTGTGGGAGGAGGCAAGTACCGCGTTTACCTACGCCGTCATCTTGACCGGAAGTCCTACTTAGACTCTTAATTTCACCAGGAAAGTCTCTGATGGATTATCTTTGGACTTTGGATAGAGTATAAATTAATAAAAAACAAAAAACATGTTAATCAGGTATGTAATTTGCAAACCTGAAAGAGTAGTTAATATGACAGGTGATGAATAAAACCTTAAAAATTATATCCATAGGATGAAATCATGGGCTCAAATTGAAGTTAAATTTAGCAGGGATAAGCCCTGTCTTCACATTCAAAACCTCAAATGCTCAAGAACAGTTTGAGGAAGAGCTGGTTGGGCAGCAGTTCTTATGAAAAGTACTGGGAGTTTTGGTTAATTATAAATGTAGCAGGGACTGCCTATGCAGTGTGGTGCTAAAAACACCTTCAGCTATATTTCCAGGAGTTTATCCAGGTCACAAAAATATTGGTATTGGTTCCAATACATTTTTGTACTAGATTAGAAACACATTTTGCATATTGGTTTATTTAAATGGACACTGACAAAGTTGAGAGCATTCCAAGGAAGATACAGAGAACCATAAATTATCTGAAAACCATTTGTATAAGAAACTGTTGTGATTTGAGGAAGGGACTGTTGAGAAATTTTAAAACTTCAAAACAAAACAACAAACCAAACTCATAGTCCTACCAGAATTAACCGCTTTAACATCTGTTTTTCTTTTCTTCTGTCTTAGAAATACAACACTACAGATAAAGCCAAAGCCCCTTCCCTACAAGGAACTCTTGTTTTTATCAAAGTAATATATGTGCATAGTTTTAAAAATTCAAATAGTGTTATTCCCTGGCCGGGTATAACAGTTAGTTGGAGCATCCTCCTGTACACCAGAAGGTTGTGATTCCTGGTCAGGGCAGGAATTCCCTGGATGCGGGTTCCATCCCCAGTTGGGGCATGTACAGGAGGCAACTGATTTAATGTTTCTCTCTCACATTGATGTTTCTCTCTCTCTAAAAATCAATAAAACATATCCTTGGGTGAGGATTTTTTAAAAATTCAAATAAGGAGAAACATCTGTAACAAAAATAAATTAATAAAAATTGGAGAAAAAAAAAATTCAAGTAGTGTTATATGCTTAGAAGGAAAAATACAATTATCCTACCCCCTGAGGCAACCATATTCACCTGCCTGAAATATTTCTAATAGCATAATTTATCACTTAATATAAAATATTAGACATATATAAAGTGCCATAGAATATAGTTTTGCCTCTTTAAACATTTATTTTTATTTTTTATTTTTCCTTTATTGATTTCAGAGAGAGAGGAAGGGAGAGTGAGAGAGAGAGAGAAACATCGATTGGCCGCCTCCTGCATGCCCCCCACTGGGGATCGGGCCCACAACCTAGGCATGTGTCCTGACCAGGCATCAAACCAGTGACCTCTTGGTGCATGGGTCGATGCTCAACCACTGAGCCACACCGGCCGGACTTGCCTCTTTTTTTTTTATATTAATCTTAGAAAGGAAGATAGAAGGAGAGAGAGAAACATCAATGTGAGAGAGAAACAACCATTGGTTGCTTCTTGCATGTACACCGACCAGGGATCAATCCAGCAACCCAGGTATGTGCCCTGACTGGGAATTGAATTGCGACCCTTGAGTGGAGGGGATGATGCACCAACCAACTAAATCACACTGACCAGGGCAGTTTTGCCTCTTTTTTTTTTTGGTACATGCCCCTAGCAGGAACTGAACCCGGGACTCTTTGGTCCGCAGGCCCGATGCTCCAACTGCTGAGTCAAACCGGCCAGGGCAGTTTTGCCTCTTTAATGCATATACATCTTCTCCCTTATAGTCTCAATATAATTATGTATTTGGGGATTAAATCATTATTTATTGTTTATATTATACAAATATCGAACCTGAGCTACATAATATACAGTGATTATAATTTTCTTTTAAAAATAAAATTTTACAGGTTTCAGGTGTACAATTCTATAATATATCATCTGTATATTGTTTTGTGTGTTCACCACCCCAAGTCAAGTCTCCTTCCATCACCATTTATCCCTCTTTTATCATCATCTATCTTCCCCCACCTCCCTTTCTGTCTGGTAATCATCATACTGTTCTCTGTGTGTATGAGGGTTTTTTTTTGCTTAATCCCTTCACCTTTTTTACCCAGCACCCCAACTCCCCTCCTCTCTGACAGCTGTCAGTCTGTTCTCTATATCTATGAGTCTGTTTCTATTTTGTATGTTAGTTTGTTTTGTTCATTAGATTCCACATAGAAGTGAAATCATATGGTACTTGTCTTTCTCTGACTGGCTTATTTCACTTAGCATAATACTCTCCAGGTCCATCCATACTGTTTAAAAGGTAAGATTTCCTTCTTTTTTACAGCTAAGTAGTATTCGTTCCATTGTGTAAATGTACCACAGCTTTTTAAAAAAGATGTCTACCAAACATTTATTTATTTATCCTTTTTATTGACTTTATTGGGGTGACACTGGTTAATACAATTATACAGGTTTCAGGTGCACAATTCTACAACACATAATCTGTATACTGCATTGTGTGTTCACCACCCCAAGTCAAGTCTCCATCCATTACCATTTATCACCCCCATACCCTCCTCCATCTCCCCTTACCCCCTCCCACAGGCAATCACCACACTGTTTTTCCTGTCCATAAATTTTTTCTCTTTTGCTCAATCCCTTCACCCCCTCAGCATCCCTCCCTCAACAGCTTCAGACTGCTCTCTATCTATGAGTCTGTCTCTATTTTACTTGTTAGTTCAGTTTGTTCATTAAATTCTACATATGAGTGAAATCATATGGTACTTGTCTTTCTCTGACTGGCTTATTTCATGTAGCATAATTCTCTCTAGGTCCACTCATGCTGTTGAAAAAGGTAAGATTTTCTTCTTTTTTATGCCGAGTAGTATTCCATTGTGTAAATGTACTGCAGCTTTTTTTAATCCACTCATCTACTGATGGACACTTGGGCTGCTTCCAAATCTGGGCTATTGAAAATAATGCTGCAATGAACATAGGGGTGCATATATTTGTTCGAATTAGTGGTTTGAGTTTCTTTGGATATGTTTCCAGAAATGGAAACTCTGGATCATAAGGCAGTTTCATTCTTTTTTTTTTTTTGGTTAATCCTCACCCGAGGATATTTTTCCATTTATTTTTAGATAGAATAGAAGGGAGGGAGGGAGAGAAAGAGGAAGGGAAGGAGGGAGGGGGGGGGGAGAGAGAGAGAGAGAGAGAGAGAGAGAGAGAGAGAGAGAGAGAGAGAGAGAGAGAAACATCCATGTGAGAGAGACACATCGATTAACCTCCTGCACAACCCTGACCGGGGATGGGGATCAAACCTGCAACCCAGGTACATGCCCTTTACCGGGAATCAAATCCAAGACCCAACCCTCTAACCGTTGAGCCAAGCCAGTCAGGGTGGCAGTTCCATTTTTAATTATTTGAGGTAACTCCATACTCCTTTCCACAGTGGTTGCACCAATCTGCATTCCCACCAACAGTGCACAAGGGTTCCCTTTTCTCCTCATTCTCACCAACATTTGTTGTTTGTTGATTCTGACAGGTATGAGGTGATATCTCCCTGTGGTTTTAATTAGCATTTCTCTGATGATTAGTAATGTTGAGCATCTTTTCATATGTCTATTGGCCATCTGTATGTCCTCTTTGGAGAAGTGTCTATTCAGGTTCTTTGCCTATTTTTTAATTGGATTGTTGGGTTTTTTTGGTGTTGAGTTATATAAGTTCTTTATAAATTTTGGGTATTAACCTCTTACTAGATGTATCATTGGTGAATATGTTCTCCCATTTACTGGGTTGTCTTTTCATTTTTGATGGTTTCCCTTGTTGTACAAAAACATTTAAAATATTTGTATTGATTTTTAGAGGAAGAGGGAGAAAGAGAGAAACACTGATGAGAGAGAAACATCGATCTGTTGCCTTCCTCACGTGTCCACAACCTAAGTATATGCCCTGACCGGGAATTGAAGATTATAATAACATGAACTATAATAAAACCATAGTATAATGGTATATAATCTCTGACATTTTAATTTGATACATATACACATATACACACACACCACACTCATTATTTGTGGTAGTATGTTTTATAATGTTGCTACAAACACAATTAACAAATACTGAATTATTGCTCCTAGGGAAAAAACAGGATTAGGTTTCTATTGGTCATTGATTACATTTTTTTTAACAGAAAAACATATAACCTTATTTTATTATGTTTTTGGTTAAAGACACTTTATTTAATATACAGTATTGATTTATTAACATTGAACTCATGGCAAATAGCACTATATCTTAAGACTGAACAAATCTTATCTAACACATGTATTTTCTCCAGAAGGCATATCGTAGCCTTTTTGAACTTAGAAATACTAGATAGCACATTGGCACTGCATTTGGGGGTCATTTTAAACAGTGAAATCACCAACCAAAAGTATAAAAATGTGAATAATATGACACTAAATACACCACCAAAAGGACACTTGTTTATAGTATGAGAGCTGAACAAAGAAGGCAGAGTATTGCCTACTTTGACCTCATTTAGGAATGTGTGCATAAGGCAACTCAAATTTTTCACCATTCTGTGAATTCACACACATTTTCATGAATGACCACAGATGTGCTGCAAATATTGATTTTGGCGTTACAAATTTTAGTTAGTAGGCAAATTTGCATGTATGGAATCCATGAATAATGAGAATTGGCTTTATGTGTATGTGTGTATTGACTTTTATTTTTCATTTTGTATAATTTTATAAAAATGAAATAACGTTGCAAATACTGTTATCTGGTCTTTATACCTAACATCCAATTCATTCATTCATTCATTCACTTATTAAACAAGTGTTTATGGCATGCCTACTATGTATTCACATAGTGTATTGGACTCTGGAGATACAGTAGCAAGCAAGATAGACGAAGTCCCTGCATTAGAGAGCTTACTTTCTAAGGGGAAAAGTAGACAATAAGTAATGTCCGGGATTGATAAGTACAAGAAAAAAAAATAGGCCCAGCTGGTGTGGCTCAGTGGTTGAGTGTCGACCCATGCACTAAGAGGTCGCCGGTTCAATTCCTGGTCAGGGCACATGCCCAGGTTGTGGGCCTGATCCCCAGTGGGGGGCATGCAGGAGGTGGCCAGTTGATATTCTCTCTCATTGATGTTTCTATCTCTCTCTCCCCCTCTCCCTTCCTCTCTCTCTCTAATATCAATAAAGAAAAAAAATTAAAAAAAATAAAGTAAGGAGATAGAGTGGCAGGTGGTAATTTTACATGAGGTGTTCAGGAAAGTCCCTTTGAGGAGGCTGACATTTAAGTAAAGAGATGAATGAAGTAGCAGCAGGCTATTCAAAGAGCTGGGGTATAGGTATTCAATGGAGAGGGATTAGCAAGTGAAAAATCCTTGAGATGGGAACTAGCTTGGCACCTTAAAAAAATGATAGGCAGAACACAATAAAGATGAAATTATTAGAGAAGTAGGGGCTGGATCATGGGGTATTTAAGATTAGGAAATCTAGATTTTATTCAGAATGTAATGTTAAGGCATTGGAGTGTTTTGTGTGGAGTAATAACATTGGTTTTATTTTATTTTTTAGTCTTCACCCAAGGATATGTTTTTATTGATTTTTAGAGAAAGAAGAAGGGAGAGAGAGAAAGGAGAAATATTGATGAGCGAAACATCTATTGGCTTCCTTCCATACGCGCCCCGACATGGGATTGAACCCACAACCTAGGTGTGTGCCCTAACCAGGAATTGAACCCTAACTTTTCGTTGTATGGGGATGCTCTAGTTGACTGAGCCACCCAGCCAGGGCTGATTTTTTTTTTTTTTTATCCTCACCCAAGGACATTTTTTGCATTTATCTTAGATAGCACGGGAGGGAGAGAGGGGGGAAGGGAGAGAGAGAAACATCGATGTGAGAGAGACACATCAACTGGTTGCCACCCACACCACCCCAACCAGGGCCGGGGACAAACTGCAACTGAGGTACGTGCCCTTAGTGGGAACCAAACCCGGGACTCTCTGGTCTGCAGACCGACACTCTAACCGCTGAGCCAAACCAGCCAGGGCTCTTTTGCATTTCTTTAATTGTGAATGAGATAGGACATTTTTCCTGTCTTTATTGGTCATCTATTGTTTTCTTTCTATGAACTCCACGTTTAAATTTTTTGCTTGTTTAAGAAAATAAAATAAATGGTCAGAAATCCAATTTCCTGTCCTGACTGGTTTGGCTCAGCAGTTACAGTGTTGGCCCTTGGACCAAAGAGTCTCAGGTTCGATTCCGGACAAGGGCACGTACCTCGGTTGCGGTTTGTCCCCGGCCCTGGTCGGCTGTGCGGGAGACAACCAGTCGATGTGCCTCTCTCACATTGATGTTTCTCTGTCTCTCCCTCCCTCCCACTCTATCTGAAGGTAAATGGAAAAATATCCTCGGGTGAGGATTAAAAAAAAAACAAACAAATCCAATTTCCTTTCCCAAACCATTCATACTATGCTGTCATGGACCCCCTCCCCCCCTTCCATTTAGATCACTAACTCAGGAGTGGTGCTTAAGTCTCTAATGAAGGTAAATACTGGCTCATTTTTTCCCTTTCCTTTGGCTCCCTTTTTACTCACCAAAGGTTCATTAGCTCTCTGTTTTCTGTGTTTTCAGATTGTTTACCAAACAGATAGTTTTAAGTTAGCTTCTGACTCCAGGGAAACATGCCCAAAAAGTAACAGGAAGGATTTCTACAGATATGTGGGGGAATGTTTGTAATTATTTAGCTAAGGGTGTGCTCAGCAAGTATCACTTCAGCCTGCCTTGTTAATCTGTTCTGTCTTCAGCCAAACACAAGACATGTACTCTGACTTTTGCTGCTGTGCTATTATGGTGACACTTTCTTTTTTTTTTTTTACTTTATTTTTTTTGTTTTTTTTTTTTTGTTTGTTTGTTTTTTGTTTTTTGTTTTTTTTATTAATTTATTTTTGTTACAGATGTTTCTCCTTTTTTTCCCTATGGTGACACTTTCAACCTTATTTTTGTCAAAGTGAATTATCTGTGTCCATCCACTTTGGACATATGTGTAATCAGTGGTATTACTGTTGGCGTCTTGATTAGGGAAATAGTGATTGCCTGAATTAAATGACAATGTCATAGAGTAGAATACACTGACAGTCTGATTTTCTTTGCTAATGTATTTTTTAAAAACTATTCAAAATCTCATATGCACAGAAGTTGTTTGCCAAGTGTTTGAAGCCATCTAGTTTTACCAGGTGACAGCTGCTGTTGTTTATGGAGACCTAATTTAAACCACAGACATGAAACAGGGTGTCCTTGTTTTGCAAAAATGGAAACTGTGATTTAAAAAAAATAACAGCTTTATTGAGATATAATTTACAAACCATACAATTCACCCATTTAATGTACAATCCAATAGTTATTAATGTATTCACTGAGTTGAACAACCATCACCACAATCAATTTTAGAACATTTCTGTCATCCCCAAAAGAAATGCTGTACCTATGAGCAGTTACTTTCCATTTCCTTTATACCTCCTCTTAGCCCTAGGCAACCACTAATCTACTTTCTGTCTCTATAGTTTGCCTATTCTGGACATTTCATACAATTTAATCATATAATAGGTGGTCTTTTGTGACCAACTTCTTTCACTTAGCCTAATGTTTTCAAGGTTCATATATCTTGTAGCATGTATTATACTTCATTCTTGTTATGGCTGAATAATATTCTACTGTATGAATAACCACATTTTATTTATCCATCAGTTGATGTACATTTGAATTTCCACTTTTTTGCTATCATGAATAATGTTGCTATGCACATTGGTTTGTAAGTTTTTGAGTGAACGTAAGTTTTAATTTCTCTTAGGCATATATCTAGGAGTAGCATTGCTGGGTCGTATGGTAACTCTATGTTTAATCTTTTGAGCATCTGCTAGACTGTTTTCAAAAGTGGCTGCACCATTTTACATTTACATCAGTAGTATAGGAGGGTTCAGATTTCTCTACATTCGTGTCAACACTGGTGTGAAGAGGTATGTCATTGTGGTTTTGGTTTTCATTGAATTGTTTTAATTTAATTAACCTGTGTTTCTTATTATTGTTGGGGAGGAAGAAATTTTCCTCCACCCTTATAGATTCTTCCATAAGAATCGACATAAGATAGATTAATAAGAGAAAATAATTAAATTTAATTGCACATGTACATTTAGAAACCCCATATACATGAGAGGTTCAGAGACAGAAAGTTAAAATGAGATATATATGGCAGTCTGAGCTTAAGGATAAGGTAAGGTACCTGAGGCTTCACAGGGGAGGAAGGTCATTCTTAGAACATTAAGAAGAGCAGAAGTATGGTAATTAGATGTTTGTCCTGTCCTATAGATAGGTCATAAAATGTTATTTCTGATATTAACACCTATTATGAGCAAGGCCCCCAATTTATTTATTTATTTAAATATGGTTTTTAATTTTTTTTTTTTTTTTTGGAGAGGGAGAGAGATAGAAACATCGATTGGCTGTCTCCAGCACACCCCTGCTGGGGATCAAACCTGCAACCTGGGCATGTGGCCTGACCGGGAATCGAACCAGGACCTCTCAGTCCATCGGACAACGCTTGATCCACTGAGCCACATTGGCCAGGCAAGGCCCCCGATTTAAATTCTTTAAGAGAGAGTTCCTGCAGGACGTTGACTGCCTTCAACTCAAAATAATCCAATGCCACCCTGGCCAGTTTGGCTCAGAGGTTAGAGCGTCGGCCCATGGACCGGAGAGTCTTGGGTTCGGTTCCCACTAAGGGCATGTACCTCGGTTGCAGTTTGTCCTCGACCCCGGTTGGGGTCGTGTGGGTGGCAACCAGTCGATGTGTCTCTCTCACATCGATGTTTCTCTCTCTCTCTTCCTCCCTCTCTCCCTCCCGCTCTATCTGAAGATAAATGCAAAAATGTCCTCAGGTGAGGATAAAAAAAATAACAATAATTCAATGCCAAGTTAGCACATCTAGGAGAGGCCTGTTCTGAAGCCCTTCGTTATTTTTTTTTTTAATGTAGTTTATTAATTTGTTTTTGTTACAGATGTTTCTCTTTTTTTCCCCATTGACACCCTCCTCCCGATCCTGTCCCCCTCCCTGCCACCAGTATTGTTGTTTATGTCCATAGTTATGCATACATGCATATAAGTTCTGTGGTTTATCTCTTCCCTCTCCCCCATGCTCCTCTTCTGAGGTTTGTCAGTCTGTGCCCTACTTCTATGTCTCTGGGTCTATTTTGTTCATCAGCTTGTTTTGTTCATTATATTCTACAAATAAGTGAGATCATGTGATATTTGTCTTTCTCTGATTGGATTGTTTCACTTAGGACAATACTCTCCAGGTCCCTTCATGTTGTCTCAAAGGATAAGAGATCTTTCTTTCTTACAGCTGCATAGTACTCCATTGTGTATATGTACCACAGCTTTTTTATCCACTCATCTGTTGATGGACACTTGGGCTGTTTCCAGATCTTAGCAATTGTAAATAGTGCTGCTATGAACATAGGGGTACATATATACTTTCTGATTGGTGTTTCAGGCTTCTTAGGGTATATTCCTAGAAGTGGGATCACTGGGTCAAATGGCAGATCAATTTTTAAGTTTTTGAGGAAACACCATAGTGTTTTCCATAGTGGCTGCACCAGTCTGCATTCCCACCAGCAGTGTCCTAGAGTCCCCTTTTCTCCTTACCCTTGCCAGCACTTGTTGTTTGATGATTTGATGATGGCAGCCATTCTGACAGGTGTGAGGTGATACCTCATAGTTTTTTTAATTTGCATCTCTCTGATGATTCTTGACATTGAACATTTTTCATATGTCTCTTGGCCATTTGTAGGTCCTGTTTGGAGAAGTGTCTATTTAGGTCCTCTGCCCATTTTTTAATTGGCTTCTTTGTCTTCCTTTTGTTGAGTTGTATGAGCACTCTGTATATTTTGGAAATTAACCCCTTATCTGATGTATTGTTGGCAATTATGCTTTCCCATATAGTGCGTTCCATTTTGATGGTTGTTTCTTTTGCTGTGCAGAAGCTTTTGAGTTTGATGTAGTCCCATGTGTTCATTTTTTCCTTTGTTTCTCTTGCCTTAGGCATTGTATCAGTGAAATTCTGCTGCGTGTGATGTCTGAAATTTTGTTGCCTACATTTTCTTCTAGGATTTTTATGGATTCACGAGTCACATTTAAGTTTATTCTTTTACCCATTTTGAGTTTATTCTTGTGTATGGTGTAAGTTGATGGTCTAGCTTCATATTTTTGCATGTAGCTGTCCAATTTTCCCAACACCATTTATTGAAGAGGCTGTCTTTACTCCACTGTATGCTCTTGCCACCTTTGTCAAATATTAATTGAGTGTAATAACTTGGGTCAGTTTCTGGGTTCTTTGTTCTGTTCCATTGATCTATATGCCTTTTCTTGTGCCAGTACCAGGCTATTTTGATTACAGTGGCTTTGTAGTATAACCTGATATCTGGTATTGTGATCCCTCCAACTTTGTTCTTCTTTTTCAAGATTGCTGTGGCTATTTGGGGTCTTTTGTGGTTCCATATAAACTTTTGGAGTATTTGTTCTAGTTCTGTAAAATATGTCGTTGGTATTTTGATGGGGATTGCACTGAATCTATAGATTGCTTTGGGTAGTATGGACATTTTAATGATGTTACTTCTTCCAATCCATGAACAAGGTATATGCTTCCACTTTTTTATATCTTCCTCTATTTCTTTTTTCTTTTTTTTTTTTTTAATTTTATTGTTGAATGTATTACAGATGTTCCTCATTTTTCCCCCATTGCCCCCCTCCTCCCCATTTCCGCCCCCCTCTTGCTTTTCCCCACACTGTTGTCTGTGTCCATTAGTTATGCATATATACATATAAGTTCTTTGGTTTATTTCTTCCCACCTCCCAACCCCCCTTCCCTTTGAGGTTTGTCAGTCTAATAACCAATTTATACTTCTTAATCCCTTCACCTTTTTCACCCCTCCCCTCAGCCCCTACCCATCTGGTAACCAACAAAAGTTCTCTGTATCTATGAGAATGTTTCTGTTCTTCTTGTTCATTTTGTTTGTAGATTCAATTGTTGATAGATATGTATTTATTGCCATTTTGTTTGTTTATATTTTTTTTATCTTTTTCTTCAAGAAGACCCTTCAACATTTCATATAATAATGGTTTGGTGGTGATGAACTCCTTTAGCTTTTCCTTGTCTGGGAAACTCTTTATATGGCCATTGATTCTAAATGACAGCTTTGCAGGATAGAGTAATCTTGGTTGTAGGTTCTTGCTTTTCATCACTGTGAATATTTCTTGCCACTCCCTTCTGGCCTGCAAAGTTTCTTTTGAGGAATCTGCTGATAGTCTTATGGGAACTCCCTTGTAGGTAACAAACTGCTTTTCTCTTGCTGCTTTTAAGATTCTCTCTTTGTCTTGAACCTTTTGCATTTTGATGATGATGTGTCTTGGTGTGGGCCTCTTGGTGTTCATCTTGTTTGGGACTCTCTGTGCTTCCTGGACTTGTATGTCTGTTTCCTTCACCAAGTTAGGGAAGTTTTCTGCCATTATTGTTTCAAATAGGTTTTCGATTTCTTGTTCTCTCTCTTCTCCTTCTGGCACCCCCAAGATGCGAATGTTGGCACGCTTGAAGTTGTCCCAGAGGCTCCTTACACTGTCCTCATTTCTTTGTATTCTTTTTTCTTTTTGCTGTTCTGATTGGGTGTTTTTTTCTTCCTTATATTCCAAATCGATGGTTTGCTTCTTGGATTTACCTACTCTACTATTGAATCTGTGTAAACTATTCTTTATTTCAGTTAGTGCCTCCTTCATATCTGACTGGTCCTTTTTTTATGCTCTTGAGGCCCTCTCTAAGTTCACTGAGGTTCTCACTAAGTCCATTGAGCATCCTTATAAGCAGTATTTTGAACTCAGCATCTGTTAGGTTGCTTAACTCCATTTCACTTAGTTCTTTTCCTGGAGTTTTGTTCTGTTCTTTCATTTGGGACCTGTTTCTTTGTCTCCTCATTTTGGCTGCCTCCCTCTGTTTGTTCCTATGTATTACTTAGCAAGAGGTATAGGGCTAGCTGAGACCAGATGCTGCTTGTTTGAATGATTTTAGGAAAAGCTGAAGCAGGCTCCAAGACAGGCCAATCCTATGGTGAAGCAACTGGCAACAGCTTGGGTGGGCCTGGAAGTTGGGTGGGGCGGGGCCTCAGGGAATCACCAGGGCGGGGCCAACAGTGTGAGCCAGGTTGCTGGAGTCTCAGATATGGCGGCGGCTCAGGAAGGGCTCACCAAAGGAACAAAAGCCTCTGTTAGCACGTCTGTCCAGGAGAAAGCTGCCTCTCCAGCCCTCGCTCCAATGCCAAACAGCTCAGTTCTTCCCCATATGACTCTGGTGCCTTTCAGGCTGCCTCCCCCACGCTGGAGCCTGGAGGGTGGGAGTCCTAGTAAGTCCGAGCGCGGGCCCTTTAAGAGGAGCTGCGGGGGCTCCAGCCACCTCAGCCTCAGTTTCCGCTGGTTTTTCCAGCCAGAAGTTATGGGGACTTCTCTTCCTGGCACTGGGACCCTGAGCTGGGCACCTGGTGTGGGACGGGGACCACTCAGCCCTCAGGGAGGACCTTCACAGCCAAGGTATCCTCCTAATTTTTATCTGCCACACGTGGGTGTGGGACCAGCCTGTCACGCCCCCGCCCCTCCTACCAGTCTGGATGCGGCTTCTTTAATTTCGTAGTTGTAGGACTTCCATTCAGCTTGATTTCAGGCGGTTTTGAATGATGGTTGTTCTGTAGTTTAGTTGTAACTTTGATGTGGTTGTGGGAGGACGCGATACCGCGTTTACCTACGCCGCCATCTTGACCGGAAGTCTCTATTTCTTTTTTCAATGACCTGTAGTTTTCTGCAAAGAGGTCCTTTATTTCTTTGGTTAAGTTTATTCCTAGGTATCTTAATTTTTTTTGCTGCAATGGTAAATGGGATTTTTTTTTTAGTTCCTCTTTCTGTGAGTTCATCATTGGTGTATAAGAATGCTGTCGAGCCCTGGCTGGTTTGGGTCTGTGGTTAGAGCATTGGCCCGCGGACCAGAGAGTCCTGGGTTCGGTTCCCACTAAGGGCACGCACCTCGGTTGCAGTTTGTCCCTGGCCCTGGTTGGGGTTCTTTGGGTGGCAACCACTCGATGTGTCTCTCTCACATCAATGTTTCTCTCTCTCTCTCTTCCTCCCTCTCTCCCTCCTGCTCTATCTGAAGATAAATGCAAAAAATGTCCTCGGGTGAGAATTAAAAAAAAAAAAAAAAGAATGCCGTCAATTTCTTGACGTTAATTTTGTATCCTTGAAGCCCTTCATTATTAATAGACTACTTTTTAGAACAGTTTTAGATATACAAAAAAATTGAGTGGATAGCAGAGAGAGAGTTCCCATATGCCCCCATCCCAGCAGTTTCCCCTATTATTAACATCTTACATTGGTATAGTATATTTGTTGCAATTAAGGAACCAATATTGATATGTTATTATTAGCTAAAGTCCATAGTTTATTCAGATTTCTTCTGTTTTTACCTAATGTCTTTTTTCTGTTCTAAATGTCCATCTGAAATTCCACATTACTTGTCATGTTTCCTTAGGCTCCTCTTAGCTATAACAGTTTCTCACACTTTTTTTTTGATGATTTTGACAGTTTTGAGAAGTACTGGTCAAATATTTTGTAGGATACTCCTCTATTGGAACTTATCTGATACTTTTCTCATGATTAGGCTAGGGTTATCAGTCTTGGGGAGGAAGATCACAGAGATACAGTGCCATTTTCATCATATCATATCAAGGGTACATATTATCAACATGATTTATCATTGCCAATATTGACCTTGATCACCTGGCTAAGGCACTAGTTGTTAGGATTCTCTACTGTAAAGTCACTCTTTCTGCCTCTCTTCATACTCTGTTGTTGAGCAGCTTTTCATGAGCTTATTATCCATTTGTATATCTTTGGAGAAATGTATGTTCAGATCCTTTTTTTAATTGGGGTTTTCAAAATACCAATTTAAAAAAATTTATTTTTATTTTTATTGATTTTTAGAGAGAGAGGAAGGGAGAGGGAGAGAGAGATAGAAACATCAGTGAGAGAGAACATCGACTGGCCATCTCCTGCACCCAAGGACATTTTTGCATTCATCTTCAGATTGAGCAGGAGGGAGAGAGGGAGGAAGAGAGAGAAACATCGATGTGAGAGAGACACATTGAGTGGTTGCCACCCACACGACCCCAACCGGGTCCAGGGACAAACTGCAACCGCGGTACGTGCCCCTAGCGGGAACCGAATCCAGGACTCTCCAGTCTGCAGGCCGACGCTCTAACTGCTGAGCCAAACCAGCCAGGGCTCCCTCCTGATTTTTATTTGCCACATGTGGGTGTGGGACCAGCCTGTTTGCGAGTCCGCCCCTCCTAACAGTCTCCATGTGGCTTCCATTCAGCTCAATGTCAGGTGATTCTGAAGGATGTTTGTTTTGTAGTTTAGTTGTAATTTTGATGCGGTTGTGGGAGGAGGCGAGTACCACCTTTACCTACACTGCCATCTTGATCGGAAGTCTAGGGGTCCTTGTCTTAAGGATTTTTATCTGGAGGTCTCAGGGGAGGATTTCAGTGGAATATTCATAAGCTTTAATAGGTGTGTCCCGCCCTGGCCAGTTTGGCTCAGCGGTTAGAGCTTTGGCCCGCGGTCCAGAGAGACCTGGGTTCGTTCCTGCTGAGGGCATGTATCTCGGTTGCAGTTTGTCCCCGACCCCGGGTCGTGTGGGTGGTAACCACTCAATGTGTCTCTCTCACATTGATGTTTCTGTCTCTCTCTTCCTCTCTCCCTCTTGCTCTATCTGAAGATGAATGCAAAAGTGTCCTCGGGTGAGGATTTAAAAAAAAAAAAAAATAGGTGTGTCCCCTCAGGGTTGTGGTCTCCTCTGATTGGTTGGTGCCAGGGCAGGGGGTTATTAGTCAATGTAGCTGGTCCTGATATAAGCCATGGTGTCACTCTGTCTGATTTTGCTGCGTCTCTGGGTAGGGAGCTGAAACACAGCTGAGGCCTAGATGTCATCTCCAGCGGTTAATGTTTAAGGGAGTGGTCCTGCAAGGGCTTATAGTTTTGCCCGTTGCTAGGCACCTGGGACTCTCCACCCTGGTGACCCTCTGCACCTGGCCTATGGTTCCTACTCTGCTCATGCCTATCTACCTACTACATAGCCACCTGCACCAGGACTCCTCATTGTTATCTTGTTGCCCCATACCATCTCTATTTACTGTAAATGTTAAATGTTAACTATCCTGTACCCACCCTTGCAAAACAAGTATGTATCTTTCCATTTTAGAGATTTCCCCACTTTGCTTTCCTTAATCTTAATTAATCTTAACCACCAATGGATTTCATGTAACCTTCCTTATGTTTTCTCTTTTGATTCTAAATGTATAACATGAACTGCAATACTGCCATTCTCTAGAGCATTTTCTCAATCTTTTGAGATTTTGCTTCCAGGCCAGTCCTCAGTTTGTTTTAGTTCATTTTTTTTAGTTTTTGTTTTTCTTTTTTCTGCTAACAGGTGCATAACTGAAAAGTTCAAAAGTTTAAGTCCTCAGGGAAGTTAAAGTAAAATAAAGTATATTCCTCATGCTTTAGCCCATTTGGTCTGAACCAGTTTTATCAGGTTGACTATACAGACTCCATTTTAAGTCAACTTAGCTATAGTGACTTCATCTTATTTTCTTCATTCATTCCTTTAAAACCATGTATATTACTCTCCCTCTTGACCTACCAGTCATGCCCACGAAAACTCCCATAAAGGCAATTTGGCAAGTTGCACTTACCTTGCACAAATCTTTAGTTACTCAATTTATTTTGGGTGGAGAGGCTCAGTGCTTGATGTAGAGTTTTCTCTCTGTTTGAGATAGAATCTGCTGTGCAGTCTTGAAAAGGAAATAAGAAATATCTAAAAATAACTTATGCAAGAAGGAATGTATGTATGGAGTTTTATGTGAAGTATTTTCTGAGGGGCTTCAAAAAAGATTGCAATCGACATGGAGGAGACTTACAGTCAAGATGGCAGCATAGGTAAACGTGCTCTCGCCTCCTCCCACAACCACATCAAAATTATAAATAAACTACAGAACAACTACCATTCAAAACTGCCTGAAATCGAGCTGAATGGAAATCCTGCAACTATGACATTAAAGAAGAGACTGTTGAGCCGGGCGACCCCCCCACCACGGGGGAACCCAGGCGGGGCGGGGGAGCCGCGACCCGCCACCACGGGGGAACCCAGGCGGAGCGGGGGAGCCGGGCGACCCCCCCACCACGGGGGAACCCAGGCGGGGCGGGGGAGCCGCGACCCCGCCACCACGGGGGAACCCAGGCGGAGCGGGGGAGCCGGGCGACCCCCCCACCACGGGGGAACCCAGGCGGGGCGGGGGAGCCGCGACCCCGCCACCACGGGGGAACCCAGGCGGAGCAGGGGAGCCAGGAGACACCCCCACCGCGGGGGAGCCCAGGCGGAGCGGGGGAGTCGGGAGACGCCCCTACCAACGGAGGAAGCCGGCAACACACAGGAGAACTGAGCAAACTGAACAACGAAATTGACCCAGAGACATGGAGGGTGGAGTATGGGATGACGGGCCTCAGAGGAGGGGGGGAGGCAGGGGAAAGAGATAAATCACAGAGCCTATGTGCATGGGTGCGTAACCAATGGTCATGGACAACAGGGATGGGGAGGAGGAGAAGGGGAGGGGGAGGAGGGTGTCAATGGAGGAAAAAAAGGAAAAACATCTGTAACAAAAACAAATTAATAATAAAATAAATTATTTAAAAAAAAATAAAAAGAAGAGACTGTTAGGAGGGGCGGAAGTGTGGACGGGCTGGTCCCACACTCACATGTGGCAGATAAAAATCAGGAGAGACACCTCGGCTGTGAATGTCCTTCCTGAAGAGTGAGGGGTCCCCTACCCACACCAGGCTGCAAGCCCAGGGTTCCAGTGCCAGGAAGAGAAGTCCCCATAACTTCTGGTTGTAAAACCAGCAGGAACTGAGCCTGAGGGAGGCGGAGGCTTCTGGAGTCCCAGGCAGCTCCTCTTAAAGGACCCACTTCTGGACTTTCTCAAATTGCTCCCTCTGAGCTCCAGCATTGGGGAGGCAGCTTGAAAGGCACCAGGGACATACGGGGAAGAACTGATCTGTTTGGCATTGGGTTGAGGGCTGGAGAGCATCTTACTTCTGGACAGACATGCTATTGGAGGCCGTTGTGCCTTTGGTGACCCCTTCCCCCACAGGGCAGGCTGACAGCCGCCATATCTGGGAATCCAGCACCCTGGCTCACACTGTTTGCCCCGCCCTGGTGATTCCCTGAGGCCCTGCCCCACCCAACTTTCAGGCCCACCCAAGCTATTCCCAGTGGCTTTACCATAGGAATGGTCTGTCTTGGATCCTGCTTCAGATTTTCCTAAATTCTCTCAAACATTATCTGGTCTCAGTGAGCCCCATACCTCTCTGTAAGTGGCCCCAGACCCAGCACTAGAAGCAGCCAGCCTTGGGTCACAACTTGTCTTTGCCTGGACACCTTGAAGTCCAGCACAAGAAGCAGCCATCTGCAGACTGCTTTGTAGCTTATGCCGGGTGGACCCAGGTAGAACACAGGCAGTGACTGACCTTGCCCTAGAGCCACCACACCCAGTGGACAGCTTCAGACCGCATCAAAGCACCACTACCCAACCACCTCCACAAGTGACACACTCAAGGAATGGACTCAGTGGGTACCAGAGCCCTGATGAAGTAAATCTTGCTCTGTGTGGTGGGCTCCTGCACAGCTGATCATCCAAAGTAGTCAGAGGTTGGTGAATAGTGGGCACAGCCAGTCCTTGCAGCTGATCAGCCTGAGTAAAACCCTCCCATTGACCTGCCATCAGCAATCAAGACTCAATTACAACAGAAGGATATAAAGTCCACACGAGGGGTGCACCTCGAGGGCCCAGCTGGTAACCAGGGAGCCTGTGCCACCCAACCCTACAGGACACCTACTACAATTGGCCACCCCAGGAAGCCCAGGAGACATAGCAACTCTACCTAATACATAGAAATAGGGAGGCAGCCAAAATGAGGAGACAAACATGTCCCAAATGAAAGAACAGAACAAAACTCCAGGAAAAGAACTAAACGAAATGGAGATAAGCAATCTAACAGATGCAGTCCAAAACACTGCTTATAAGGATGCTCAATGAACTTAGTGAGAACTTCAGTGAACTTAGTGAGGGCCTCAAGAGCATAAAAAAGGACCAGTCAGAAATGAAGGAGGCACTAACTGAAATTATAATTTACAGAGATTCAATAGTAGAATAGGTAAAGCCAAGAAGCAAACCATTGATTTGGAATACAAGGAAGCAAAAAACACCCAATCAGAACAGCAAAAAGAAAAAAGAATCCAAAAAAAAATGAGGATAGTGTAAGGAGCCTGTGGGACACTTCAAGTGTGCCAACATTCGCATCTTGGGGGTGCCAGAAGGAGAAGAGAGAGGGCAAGAAATTGAAAACCTATTTGAAACAATAATGACAGAAAACTTCCCTAACTTGGTAAAGGAAACAGACATACAAGTCCAGGAAGCACAGAGAGTCCCAAACGATATGAACCCCAAGAGGCCCATACCAAGACACATCATACTGAAAATGCAAAAGGTTTAAGACAAAGAATCTTAAAAGCAGTAAGAAAAGCAGTTAGCTACCTACAAGGGAGCTCTCATAAGATTGTCAGCTGATTTCTCAAAAGAAACTTTGCAGGCCAGAAGGGAGTGGCAAGAAATATTCAGAGTGATGAAAAGCAAGAACCTACAACCAAGATTACTCTATCCTGCAAAGCTATCATTTAGAATTGATGGACATATAAAGAGTTTCCCAGACAAGAAAAAGCTAAAGGAGTTCATCACCATCAAGCCAGTATTGTATGAATTGTTGAAGGGTCTTCTTGAAGAAAAAGAAGATAAAAAATATGAACAAACAAAATGGCAATAAATATATATCTATCGACAATTGAATCCACAAACAAAATGAACAAGCAGAACAGAAACATTCTCATAAATACAAAGAACATTTTGTTGGTTGTCAGATGACAGGGCGTTGAGGGAATGGGTGAAAAAGGTGAATGGATTAAGAAGTACAAATTGGTTGTTAGACTGACAAACCTCAAAGGGAAGGGGGGTGTGGGGTGTGTGGAAAGAAACAAACCAAAGAACTAATATGCATATATGCATAACCAATGGACACAGACAACAGTGTGGGGAAAGGCAGGAGAGGGAGGAAGTGGGGAGGAGTGGGTCAATAGGGGAAAAAGGAGGAACATCTGCAATACATTCAACAATAAAGATACGTTATTAAAAAAAAAAAAAAAGATTACGATCTCTTAGGGTAAGATTTCCCTGTGGATCACCTACCTTGCCTGTCTGAGATTTGGAAAGTTATGTTACTTAGTTGTATTGTAACCAGGGTTGAAGCTCTGTAACTCTGCCCTAGTACTCTAGTTTTATTTGATTAGTTCCATAATAAATATATAACCATCTCTTAATGACTTGGAGAGCTTGACCTTGATATTTGCACATTTTTTCTATGCATTGAACACTGATCAGTAGAGATCCTGTGTTTCATAATTTGAAATGGCACTAATAGCTTCATCCCTACCAGCACTAGACCTGAGTTAAGAATGTTAATGTTAGTGAAAGAAAAGGAATAATATATTTTTATTTATTTATTTTTTTATCCTCACCTGAGGACATTTCTGCATTTATCTTCAGATAGAGCAGGAGGGAGAGAGGAAGAGAGAGAGAGAGAAACATCGATGTGAGACACATTGAATGGTTGCCACCCACAGAACCCCAATCGGGGCCGGGGAGAAACTGCAACTGAGGTACGTGCCCTTCGCGGGAACTGAACCCGGGACTCTCTGGTCCGCAGGCCAACACTCTAACCACTGAGCCAAACCAGCCAGGGCGAATAATGTATTTTTAAAAATATATATTTTGATTTTTATTTATTGATTTTAGAGAGAGAGAGATGAAGGGGGAGAGAGAGATAGCGAAACATCGATTTGTGTTCCACTTATTTATGCATTCATTGGTTGATTCTTGTATGAGCCCTGACCAGGGATCTAACCTGAAACCTTGGGGTATCGGAATGAAGCTCTAACCAACTGAGCTAGCTGGTCAGGGCTTGTTTAATCTTAAAAAAAAAATTGTTTTTGGAGGGGTACTTTCCTTGTTGCCAAAGGACTACTTCAACTTAGTATCTTGTTAAAATGTAAGAGCTTAATTAGTTTTGGGCAGTGCCTACATCTGTTTAATTTTACCAATAAATCTTAAATATTAAAAAAAATCAGCCCTGGCCGGTTTGGCTCAGCGGTTGGAGCATCGGCCCGCGGACCAGAGAGTCCCGGGTTCCGTTCCCGCTAAGGGCACGTACCTCGGTTGCAGTTTGTCCCTGGCCCCGGTTGGGGTTGTGTGGGTGGCAGCCAGTCGATGTGTCTCTCTCATGTCGATGTTTCTCTCTCTCTCTCCCTCCCGCTCTATCTGAAGATAAATTAAAAAAAAAAAAATCAACTCATATTTTTTTCTCAACCTATAGACATACAACAGACCTTCATATTTGACAAAGGTTCTGCTGATGAGTTTTTTCCATCAGTATGCTTATAAAACAACTCCTTTCAATAAAGCTGTTTTATAACTGGGAGTAATAAATACATAGAAGGGTGTGTATTAGTCCTCTGGACCCTGCCTACAAATGTAACTTCTGGGCTCACTGATTCCATGTTTGGGGGCAGGACCCTGCCTGCTGTTTGTTCTAGGTAATATAACTTGGCCTGTTCCCTGAGAGAGGTGTGGAGGAGGTCTTTCACTGTCCTTGCCTTTGGGGTTGAGAACATTTGAGATCCCATGCATTTAAAAATTCTTGAACCCAACAGCTCAGTTTACACAATATTTTTCTTTAAGAGGGTATATTATTTAAGAGAGTTGGAGGGATCTTGCCTGTTAAAATGATTTCATTTAAGTCCTGACAGTCTTGGAATTCTGAATTAAGGATTCAAATAATGACATTGTTTTAGTTATTCGCCAAAGCACTATGAAAGTGTCTTTTAGTGCTCCTTTTGACTGTAGTGCAAAGAACTGTTTTTACTGCTGGCCCTCCTTTTGGAAGCAGCTGCCACCCTGCAAACCTTATTGTTATACTGCTGACCTTTGTCATTAGGAATGCCCCTGGAGGAAACAGCCTCCTAATTGTTTTTTGTTAAGCCTCTATGGAGTTTGTGATATGTCCTTTCAAGTTACTTTTGGTTAGTTTCTTAAGTTTACTTTGTTTGCATTTAATTGGGGGCTCCACCTTTTTAGTTTTATCATGAATTGTCAGTGCCCAGTTCCTGGTAGGTGGTAAAAAGAATTGCTCTCTCCCTGTTATCCTGTTCTGTGGGAAACCTTTGTGGTTTAGATTCACAGTTTCCCATTGTTGCTAGCTGCAGTTGTCTCCTCCCTCTGTTCCCTTCCCTCCCCACAACTCTAGCTCTTCCCTTGTCCCTCCCCATTCCTGTATCCCTTGCCCCACAAATGCCCTTGTGATTGCTGGAGGCTTTTTGCTGGAGGTTGAGTGTGCTTTTTAGTAAGTATCTTTCTTGTGGTAAAACTGGGTAGATGAGGAATGTATGGAACTGGTCAATCTTTGTGAAGTGTTGCTTTTAACAGCAACATTTCAAACTTTGAAATTGAAGTTTTAGGACTTTCTTAACTTTTAGGAGGCTTCTTTCATGCTGCTTCTGCTCTTTCCTTTTCTGTTTCAAATATTAAGGCATTGGTAATTTGATTTTTATTATTGGTTTAAAAAGTCATTCTCATAGATTTTCTTTAGCTCATTAGAATTAAAGGCAAGGGTTTTGGGGGTTAGTATTTTAAAATTTCCTTCAAATAGAAAGTTATTTGTGATTTTTTAATACTTATTTTCAGTATTAACATACTGATAAAAATAATAACGAAGAAAAGATCTTAAGATCTTATTTTGTGGCTAAGGTGGAAAGTAGCATTTACTTCCAGAATCAGAATGATTCTTTTTTCTTCTCAGCAGAACGTTGTTTGGCAAAATTCACTAAAATTTTGGCAGTATGTTGTCAAGTCTGGGAAACGGTTTTCTGAGTACTTCAGGATAACAGATGCTTCTGGGAATTATTTTTGGGAAGTTAGATTTATTAATTAGCACCTGCTCCCTTGAGGCGTGAGATCTATAATCCTTCTGAAAGTAAAATATTTAATATTTGGTGTTCAGATTGAGGCAAATATCACTGTCATATCATTCTATTTTCTTGGATTATGTTTTTGTTGTTTGTTTTGTTAATCCTCACCGAGGATATTTTTCCCATTGATTTTTTAGAGAGTGGAAGGGAGAGAGAAAGAGAGAGAGAAACATTGATGTGAAAGACATTGATTGGTTGCCTCCCACACGGCCCCGGGCTAGGGATTGAACCTGCAACCAAGATATGTGCCCTTGACCGGGAATCGAACCCAAGACCCTTTGGTGCATAGGCTGATGCTCTGTCCACTCAGCCACACCAGCCAGAGTGTGTTATATCTTTGATCCTCAACTAAACAGAAACATTGTGTGTGTGTGTGTGTGTGTGTGTGTGTGTGTATGTGTGTCTGTGATTATTTTTGACACAGAATGGATGGTACTCTGGTGTTTCAAGGAGTTGTAAGTTGGAGCCTTGGGTTCTCCAGAAATACTGCTAATTAAAAGCCATTTTCATAGTAGACGTTGTGAGGGAAAACTTGTTCATGGGATTTTGTTATTGTTCACTTGAGTCACTTAATTCAAGTGATAGTTACACTGTACAATAGTGATTTCCTGAGCTCCTACTATGTGGCAGATACAAGTTCCTATGCTAAGTGCTCTGCTTCTAATTTCCACTACAGCTCTGCCAGGTAGGCAGTATTACCCCTCTGGGAAGCAGTCATGCATAGGCAGAAAGAACATGGGGTGTTCTTTTTTGAAAAATGAGGAAAATAATCCCTTTTTGGTAGATCGTGAGAATTAAAGGATATACCATGTGTCTAGTACCCAGCACTGAGTTAGTGTTCACTAAGTGGTGGCTACTATTATTATAATTTTACAGCTGAAAGCTGGAGAGGCTAAGTAACTTGCTTGACGTTCTCTCAGTTGCAAGTGGTAGAGCTAGGATTTGAACTGGCTCAAAACCTGGAGTCTGGTATGTTTTTGCTTGAGTATTGTGAAGGTTTTTAGAGTAGATTTTAGCAGATTCCTGCCCATCCTTCCACCTCCTTCCCCTATAGAAGAGGAGTTTCTTATAGATGCCCTTCTTTCCCTGGTATCCTCTGTCACCTTCCCAGTCATGTGCTTGGTCTGTCACACTGAAGTTGCTTGTGCCATTCAGTACCAGTGTTCTCTCAGCAGAAATGAGTCAAGCTGGTGCAGTCAGTGGCTTCCTGTCCTATTTTCCTCTTGTTGATAGAGCCATCATGCTTTCATTATTGTTTGTGAGGAAATAATTTGAGTAGTGGTGTGTTTATTATGATTCATAAATAGTGCATAGTTGCAATCAAGCATTTAAATTAAAAAAGCCTTAGTGGTTTAAAAATTAGGGGGAGCCCTGGCCGGTTTGGCTCAGTGGTTAGAGCGTTGGCCCACGGACCAGAGAGTCCTGGGTTCGGTTCCCACTAAGGGCATGTACCTTGGTTGCAGTTTGTCCCCGGCCCCGCTTGGGGTTGTATGGGTGGCAGCCAGTCAATGTGTCTGTCTCACACCGATATTTCTCCCTCTCTCTTCCTCCCTCTCTATCTGAAGATAAATGCAAAAATGTCCTCAGGTGAGGATAAAAAAAATTTTTTTTTTTTTTAATAAAAATTAGGGGGGAAAAATCTCTTGTTCTAAATTATTGAACCACAGGATAATATAGGGCAACTTTATGGAACTCATAGTTATCATTTTGCTATCCTGGGGCCTAATATAATTCCTATTGATTGATTCTCTTTCCTTTAACCACAGCTATTAACTGGTTTGGTGGTATTAGCAATCTGTTTGAGAAAGAACTTTCTGTTTGTCCTTCTGGTCATAGAGTATCTTTCTTCCAAAGACCTTTTGGAAACACAAGATGTGAATTAGATATAATATAATTCAAGCAATAGATTCAGGGAAGAGATGGAGAGATGACTGGTCATGCTTATAAACTAAGTTATCTCTATACGAAAAAAATATGTCTCACAAAACTTAGTTCTTCATTTATTCTTTTATTTTTTTATTTTTATAATCCTCACCCAAGGATATTTTTTCATTTATCTTCAGATAGAGCAGGAAGGGGGGAGAGAGAGAGAGAATAAAACATCGATGCGAGAGAGACACATTGACCGGTTGCCACCCACACGACCCCAACCGGAGCTGGGGATGAACCGCAACTGAGGTACGTGCCCTTGGCCGGAATCAAACCCAGGACTCTTTGGTCCATGGGCCGACGCTCCAACTGCTGAGCCAAACCGGCCAGTACTCTTCATTTATTCTTTTATTTAACAAGCATTTAGCATCTGTTGAGTGTAAAGCAATGTAACTTTCTACATTTTAGTCTAATAAAGTACTGATTTACTGATTAATAAAGTTCCTGGGAAGGAGAGATTAAGTTCTAATTGGTAGGAAGTGGTATTTAGACAATCCTTTGGAAAATGAATTAATATAAATGACTACTCCTTCCTAAAAGGTGTGACTATCATTAGTATCTATTACTATAAGTTGCCAGCAGAATGGCTTCTTCAAACAGGTTTGCTGAGTGAAAAAGCTTGCTAGTAATAGTTAAGACTGGGAAGAATAGGGGTGAGGAAGAAGGTAATATAGTCAGAACAAATCTTTTTATGTGTGTTTTAAGGGGAGTAGTGATAGATAAGGTTGGAAATGTGTATGGGTTAAGATTGTGGAAGACCATTTAAGGCCAATGAGGTTTTTAAAAAAGCAAATTTTGTTTTTAATGTTTTAAATTGATTTTAGAGAGAGGAAGGGATAGAGAAACATCAATCGGTTGCCGCCTGCATGCCCTGACCGGGGATCGAACCTTAAACCTGGATATGTGCCCTGACCAGGAATTGAACCCATCACCTTTTGGCGTATGGGACAACACTTCAACTAACTGAGCCACACCAGCCAGGAAAAGGCCAAGGAGTTTTTTTTTTGTTTTTTTTTAATCTTTTTTATTTTATTTTATTTTCCTTTATTGATTTTAGAGTGAGAGAAAGGGAGAGAGAGAGAGAGAGAGAGAGAGAGAGGGAGAGAAACTTCAATGAGAGAGAACATTGACTGGCCACCTCCTGCATGCCCCCCCCCCCCCCCCCCCCCCCCGGGATCGGGCCTACAGCCTGGGCATGTGCCCTGACCAGGAATGGAGCTAGTGACCTCTTGGTGCATGGGTCGATGCTCAACCACTGAGCCATACTGGCCGGGCAAGGCCAAGGAGTTTTGACAGAATTTTATCACTGAAGTTTTCTGACCTAAACAGTGATTGATTAGAGTTTGCTTTTGGCAATATTTTATAGATAGGATTAAAAAGGGAATAACGGTTTGGAAGTTAATCATAATACTCTAGATGAATTGTATTGGGACTGCATTATATTTAGAATACATTTTCCCTCATTTTGATATTGCTTTGGGTTTGTGCTACTAATTATAGTTTAATCTTATGGAATTTTTACAGTAAGTGTATGGATGTGTTTGTAAGAGAAAGGGAGAAGAAGGGAAAGAGATGGGTATAGGGGATGGTCAGTCATTATAATTATAGCTATTTTTTTGTTGTTGTTAATCCTCACCTGAGGATATTTTTAATTTTTTTATTTTTAGAGAGAGTGGAAGGGGGAGAGAGAGAGAGAAACATCTATATGAGAGATACACATCGGACTGGTTGCCTGCAACCCGGGTACATGCTCTTGACCAGGAATTAAACCCTTGACCCTCCAGTGCTTGGGCTGATACTCTAACCACTGAGTCACACTGGCCAGGGCTAAAGCAACTCTTTTTATTTATTTATTTATTTTATTATTATTTTTTTTTATCCTCACTTGAGGACATTTTTACATTTATCTTCAGATAGAGCGGGAGGGAGAGAGGGGGGAAGAGAGAGAGAGAGAAATATCGATGCGAGAGTGACACATCGACTGGTTGCCACCCAACTGGGGCCAGAGACAAACTGCAACCGAGGTACGTGCCCTTAGCGGGAACCAAACCCAGGACTCTCTGGTCCGCGGCCGATGCTCTAACCGCAGAGAGACACATTGACCGGTTGCCACCCACACGACCCCAACCGGAGCTGGGGATGAACCGCAACTGAGGTACGTGCCCTTGGCCGGAATCAAACCCAGGACTCTTTGGTCCATGGACCGACGCTCCAACTGCTGAGCCAAACCGGCCAGTAAAGCAACTCTTTATGGAGCTCCTATTTTGTATCTGGCCCTAAGTATTTTGCATATATAATTTGTTGAATACTCTCAACAGATTGCATTTATTGTAGATAGTAAATGACCTGAAAGTGATGGAGCAGAATTAGAATATAGATTCCTCATCATCGTCTTCTCCTTCATCATCATCAAAACATTTATGCCTTGCCCTGGTCAGTTTTGCTCAGTGGTTAGAGCGTCAGCCTGAGGACCGTCAAGGGCATGTACCTGGATTGCAGGTTCGATCCCCAACCCTGGCTGTAGTCATGTGGGAGGCAACCAATTGATGTGTGTCTCTCGTATGGATGTTTCTCTCCCTCCCTCCCTTTCTCCCTTCCTTCCATTTTATCTAAAAATCAGTGGAAAAATATCCTCACTTGAGAGACTTCAATACTGATTCAATAACTTGGTTAAGATGACACAGTAGTTAGGTGATGGAGTTCAGACCTGTTCTACTTTGCTAACTCTGGGTCCCTAAGTTGTGTTCTTTGGGAATGGTACACCTTGGATCTCCACTATGAGCATGGTGTTTCTTGAGGTTATGCAATGTGGTTGGCCCTGCAGAGGCTGCACTTTTTTTAATTTTTATTTTTTTATAACCTAATGATTATTTATTTTTTAAAATTTTTATTTACTGATTTGAGAGAGAGGAAGAGAGAGAAAAACACTGATTTGTTGATCCATTTATTTATGCATTCATTGGTTGATTCTTGTATATGCCCTGACCAGGTATCAAACCTGCAACCTTGGCGTACTGGGATGATGTTCTAACCAACTGAGCTACCCAGCCAGGACCTCAGAGGTTGCACTTTTAACCACTGTGTTCTTTCTGCTATCATGCTGCCTCCCTTATACTGACTCCCTTAAGTCAGTAAATTATCTATACAGCTCTGGATCTTCATAAGGAGGGGCTAAATAGCCTCCAATAGTCATTTCTTAATTCTTAAAGTTTGTCACTAGTAACAAAGTAAAACATGTCTTCTTGTCTTTATTTTGTTCTTCTAACTGGTTTTGGACAAATTTGTTGTAAATGACATTTTTCTAACTTATAATGAAAGGAAAAATGAAGCTTTCTGTCCTTTATCAGCATACAATTCTTGTTGTTGTACATGATGTAATAATTTGAAGCTGCCAAAGACCAACCCTCAGGAAATCGTTTGAGTTGAGTAACTGTATTCACTGGGGAGTTTGAGATGTCTAGCCCATGAATCAACAAATCACTTAGGTTTTTTATAATGGTTGTAGATGCTTATCTTCCTTTATTTTCAAGCTTGAATCAGAAGGAAATATTGATTCATGATATAGTCTCCGTTAGAAAAATTTGTCTGCAGTATCTCAAACTGAATATGGACATTTTGAGGGCTTTTTTTCTTTAAGGAAAATCAGAATTTATCAGGATGTTGGAATTGGTTGTTCTAGGTACTTACCCATCAAACAGAAAGTTTATTCTTTTAGTTAAACTTTTAATGATTCAATGTCTATTATATTTAACCTCTGTTTGGAATAAAAAGATACTCTTAAGGAATATATAATGTTATATAATGTAGTCCATGTACACAAATAACTGTAACATGGTGGAGGATGGGAATGCTGTAATCTAAGCCCCACATGCACTGAGAGCACAGAAGAAGATGAAATAAATGAAAAAAATGGAAAGGTGAGAGAGGGAGAGAATCTGAGAACGCTTTTGATGCAGCTGTTTCTTGTATGATAGTTATTATTCTCAAGAAGAAAAAGAGAGGAAAGGCACTCCAGGTAGAGACATTATTAGAGCCAAGGCACTGAGAAAATAGAGTACAAAGCATATTCATTATACAAAAAAGAGTGGAGTTTACCTGGAGTGGAGGATGAGTGAGGGGCACATAATAGGTGCTAGGTGAAATGTCTTATCAAAGAGTGAATGAGTAGAAGATGTGGCTAGAGATGGAGGTAACGTCTAATGATTCTCAAATTTGTGCATGTGTTAAACATATTTAATGCAATCTTATAAATTAGTAATTTTACTGGTAGAATGTGTGAATATAAAAAATATCTGAAAGTAAAAAATTTACAATCAAGAATATGAATTAATAAAAAAGCTGTTGCCCGGCTAGTGTGGCTTAGTGGATTGAGCATTGTCCCTTGACTGGGAGGTCCCGGTTGGATTCCCAGTTGGAGCACATGCCTGGGTTGCAGGCTCCATCCCTAGTGAGGCATGCAGGAGGTGGCTGATTGATGTTTCTCTCATAGTGATGTTTCTATCTCTCTCTCCCTTCCTCTCTCTCTATAAAATCAATAAAAACATATTTAAAATATAAAATAAAAAAGCTATCAAAATAGGTCTGATTGACAATGCTTTTTTTTTCTTTTCATTAGGTTTGCTGTTTATTTGTGTTTTTACCCTGTTAGCAGTAGAATAAATAGACAAGAAAAAATTATGGAAAGAAACTTGTGAAAAATCTATCCATTGCCCTGGCTGGGTCGCTCAGTTGGTTGGAGTGGCGACCCATACACCAAAAAGGTTGCGAGTTTGATTCCCAGTCAGGGCACATACCTAGGTTTCGGGTCTGATCCCAGTCAGAGCATGTACAGGAGGCAACCAATCAATGTTTCTCTCTCACATAGATGTTTTTCTCTCTCTCCCTTTCTTTCTCTCTCTCTCTCCTCACTTTTTCTCTCTCTAAAAAAATCAATAAACAGCCGTGGCCGGTTTGGCTCAGCGGTTGGAGCGTCGGCCTGCGGTCCAGAGAGACCCGGGTTCAGTTCCCGCTAAGGGCACGTACCTTGGTTGCAGTTTGTCCCCGGCCCCTGGTTGCCCCTGGTTGGGTCGTGCGGGAGGCAGCCACTCGATGTGTCCCTTTCACGTCGATGTTTCTCTCTCTCTCTCTCTTCCTCTCTCTCCCTCCCACTCTATCTGAACAAAAAATGGAAAAATGTCCTCGGGTGAGGATAAAAAAAAAAAAATCAATAAACATATATCCTCAGGTAAGGATTTAAAAGAAAGAAAGAAAGAATGCATATTAAAAAAATAATCCAGCCCTGGCCGGTTTGGCTCAGCGGTTGGAGCATTGGCCTGCGGTCCAGAGAGACCAGGGTTCGGTTCCCGCTAAGGGCATGTACCTCGGTTGCGGTTTGTCCCCGGGCCTGGTTGGTCGTGGAGGTGGCAGCCACTCGATGTGTCCCTTTCGCGTCAATGTTTCTCTCTCTCTCTCTCTCTCTCACTCTATCTGAACAAAAAAAAATAAATAAAAATAAAATAAAATAATCCATACATTAATGCCCCCCCCCGCCAAACCGTGAATGAGAAAAATACTGTTTTTCTCTAGCCAAAAGAATATCCCCTTCTGGGAGCCATTGAAGATTTTTGAAAAGGGGAGTGACATGGTATTTTAGGAGTCCTTTGGTAGTCACCTGTAGGATTGGAGGCCTGGCAAAATCAGTAATGTGGTGTAGTAGTTCAGAGGAGGGGAGGTTTAGAACCTTAGCAGCAGCAGAAATGAGAATTGAGAATTGAACGAAAGAACATATAAATCTATATCTGGCCCCCCGTTTTTAAATAGGAAATAGTTACCTGTTAAACAGCTTTCATATTGTTATGATATTAGGTGTCTCAAAGATTGGTTCCTCTGGTCCAGAATCCTTTCATTCTATTTTTAGGGAAAATGAGTTTAAATCCCGATTTTACTTTTACTTTCAGTAAAAATTATAAATTATAGTTTATTTATGAATTATAGATAATTTAGAAAATAGAGAAAAAAGAACAAAATCCATATTTCCATCACCCTAACAAGATCCCTGGGTTTTGTTTTTTTTTTTTTTACATTTACTTATTCTTGATCTTATAGATTAAAAATCTTTTCTAACAGTTCATTCTAGGTAAAACAAGCTCTGAGAAACAGGTTACTAAACTAATAAAATTCAAAACCCATTAACTGCTATTCCGTGATGTTAAACATAGTAAACCCAGAGGTTTCACATGAAGCCTTCATTGATAGGATAACAAACTGTCAGTGTTTCCTCTTTTCCTATAAATCTGTCTTAGTCTACTTACCTTTATACGTTTAGATATTAATTTCCTATATTCCTCTGTTCCTCGTTGGGTCCAAGGTTCCATCTTCTTCAATGAATTGTTTGCACAATTTAAAAAGTTTTTCATTTTGAACTAATTTTGGACTTATAGAAAAGTTGCAAAAATAGTGCAGTTTTTATATATCCCTCACTCAGCTTCCTTTAATCTTATGTTATATACCTATAGTGCAATGATCAGAACCAGGAAATTAACATTGATATAATACTACTAACTAAATAACCTTTTTAAAAACTTCACAAGTTTGCCCACCATTTTTCTTTTTTTGTTTCTATCAAGGATCCTATCTAAGATCTCACATTGCCTTTTAGGTGTTTTTCAGGCTCCTGCATTCTGTAAAAGTTCCTTAATCTTTGTCTTTCTAGCCTTTTGGACATTTTTGGAGAATACTGATCAATTATTTTGTCAAATGTCCCTCAATTTGGATTTATCTGATGTTTTCTCATGATTGGACTGAGATTACATTAGGCAAGAATACCACAGAAATAATGTTGTATCCTTAGTGCATTATTATTACCATGGGATTTATGATGCCATTTGTATTGTTATTATTATTATATTATTATTATTTTGGATAGAGTAGGAGGGAGGGAGAGAGGGAGGGAGGCAGAGAAAGAGAGAGAGAGAGAGAAAGAAAGAAAGAAACATTGATGTGAGAGAGACACATTGATTGGTTGCCTCCCACACGACTCTGGCACGACTCTGATTGGGGTTGGGGATCAGACCTGCAACCCAGATATGTGCCCTTGACCAGGAATTGAACCTGTGACCCTTCGGTTCTTAGGCTGATGCTCTAACCACTGAGCAAACCAGCCAGGGCTTAATTTGTATTGTTGTTGGTGAGGTTGACCTTGATCACTTGGTTAAGGTGGGTTTCTGCCAGGTTTCTCCATAGTAAAGTTACTATCTTTCCCTTTGTAGTTAATAAATGTCTTGGTGGAGATACTTTGATACTGTCATTTGCATAAATGTCATGGAGTTCTCTACACATGGAATTGGTAAGGTTTACTTAGAGACCTCATTGAACTATAATTATTATGAAATGAGTTACCTTAAGAGAACTATCCCCTTCTAAGCTTCCTGCACCTTACTGGTTTCATCAAAGGCCCCCAGGCTCTGCAGGAACAGATTCTTTCTAGTCTCCATTGGTCTCAGTCCCATTCATTATGAAGTCTCTAATGCTAGTAACCTATAGATTTCTGAACCTCATTTACTCCACTTTCCCTTAGGGTGACAGGCTCTTCTTGGCCCAGTGCACTTCCAGACTGCATTTCTCTTTATGCATAAACCGGTTTCATTTCAGCAAACATTCCAATGACTGACTTCTTTGGGGTTTTTTTTTCTGTTTTTTTTTTTTTTTTTTTTTTTTTTTTCAGCAACAGAGGCTAGAAGAAGCTGACTTTGTTGCTGAGGGGATAATTAGGGTGGCTGCAGCTGTAGCCTGATTGGTTACTTTGGCCTGAGAGAAATGGCAGCACATTATGCTGTACTGTGTATACTCGTGAAGTAATCATTCTCTGTATTTCCTTAATACAGAGAAATAATTTTTTTTCTAAAGGTCATCAGCTTCTAGAGCTGTACCTCTAATGCTGGCAGTCTTGAGCTATAATCTTTTAAACTTAGCCCTGTCATTTTTACTCTCAACTGTGAATCCCTATTAGAATTATTTCAGTGGGCTCAAGCATATAAAATCCAAATGTGCACTAAACAGTATAATTTAGATCTATTAAGTGCTAACAAAATTTATACAATGAATAACATATTAGATGCTGCTTTGACTTCTAAAATACAAATTTTATAGTATTACTGAATTTAAAGCAGCTTTTTGAATTAAGAATTTTCTCAAGTAATATATACTATAAAAGCCCAGTTTCTATAATATGATTCCGATTCTATGGGTTCTGAAGCTTATATAATTTAGGGGTCCCCATTTTTATTTATTTATTTAAAATTTTTTCCCCTTTATTGATTTTCACAGAGAGAGGAAGTGAGAGGGAGAGAGAGACAGAAACATTGATGAGAGAGAACATTGATTGGCCGTCTCCTGCATGCCCCCCACTGGGGATCGGGCCCACAACCTGGGCATGTGTCCTGACCGGGAATTGAACTGGCAGCCTCTTGGTGCATGGGTTGATGCTCAACCACTGAGCCACACCGGCCGGACAGGGCCCCCATTTTTAAAAAATACTATTTTATTTAAAAATTACATTTGATGTACAATATTATATTAGTTTCAGGTGTACAATCTTGCAATTAGATATTTATATAACTTACGAAGTGATCACCCTGATAAATCTAGTACCCATCTGACACCATATATAGTTATTACAATATTATTGACTATATTCTCTTTGCTGTACTTTACATCTCCATGACTATTCTGTAACTACCAATTTGTACTTCTAAATTCCTTCACTTTTTTCACTGTCCCCCCAACCATCTGGCAACCATCAGAATGTCCTTATTTTTGTTTTTGTTTTTTTTAAAGAAAGCTTTTTTCTTTAATATTTTTTCTTTATTGACTTTAGAGAGAGAGGAAGGGAGAGGGAGAGGGAGAGAGAGAGAGAAACAGTGATGAGAGAGAGAATATCAGTTGGCCGCCTCCTGCATGCCTGCCACTGGGGATTGGGCCCACAACCTGGGCATGTGCCCTGACTGGGAATTGAACTGGTGACCTCTTGGTACATGGGTCGATGCTCAGTCACTGAGCCACACCGGCCGGGCTATTTTTGTTTTTTAGATTATACATATAAGTGAAATCATCTGGCATTTGTCTTTCTCTGTGTGACTTATTTCAGTCAGCACAATACCCTCTAAGTCCATCCATGTTGCAGATGACAAGAGTTCATTCTTTATTATGGATGAATTATATTCCATTGTGTATATGCACCACTTCTTTATCCAGTCATCTATTTTTTTTTTTTTTATCCTCACCTGAGGACATTTTTCCATTTTTTGTTCAGATAGAGTGGAAGGGAGGGAGAGAGAGAGAGAAACATCGACGCGAAAGGGACACATCGAGTGGCTGCCTCCCGCACGACCAACCAGGGCCGGGGACAAACTGCAACCGAGGTACATGCCCCTAGCGGGAACCGAACCCAGGTTTCTCAGGACCACAGGCTGACGGCTAACCACTGAGCCAAACCGGCCAGGGCTATCCAGTCATCTATTAATGGACACCTAGGTGGTTTCCATATCTTTAAAAAATTTTTTTTTGCCCTGGCCGGTTTGGCTCAGTGGTTGGAGCGTTGGCCTGTGGACCAGAGAGTCCCAGGTTCAGTTCTCGCTAGGAACACGTACCCCAAAAAAAAAAAAATTATTGATTTTTAGAGAGAGGAAGGGAGAGGGAGAAATAGAAACATTGATGAGAGAGAACATCGACTGGCCACCTCCTGCATGCCCCCCACTGGGGATTGGGCCCACAACCTGGGCATGTGCCCTGGCTGGGAATCAAACCGACGACCTCTTGGTGCATGGGTCGACGCTCAAGCACTGAGCCACACTGGCTGGGCAAGTTTCTGTATCTTGACTATAGTAAATAATGCTGCAATGAACATATGGATGTATATGTCTTTTTGATTTAGTGTTTTGGATTTCTTCAGATTAATAACTAGGAGTGGAATTGTTGGGTCCTTCTTTGTCTGTTGTTGTAGCCTTTGTTTTAAAGTCTATTTTGTCTGGTATAAGTATTGCTACCCCAGCTTTTATGATTGTTTGTTTCTATTTTCATGAAATATATTTTTTCATCCCTTTATTTGAATCTGTGTATGTCTTTCAACCTGAAGTGAATCTCTTGAGACAACATATGTAAGGGTCTGGTTTTGTTATCCATTCAGCCACTGTATGTCTTTTGATTGGATCACTTAATTCATTTGCATTTAAAGTAATTGTTGATAGATATATATTTATTGCTATTATTGATAGATATATATTTATTGCTATTTTATTATTCATATATATGTGTGTGTGTGTGTGTGTGTGTGTATATATATATATATATATATATTTTTTTTTTTTTTTAATCCTCACCCGAGTATATTTTTCCATTGATTTCAGATAGAGTGGGAGGGAGGGAGAGTGAGAGAAACATCGATGTGAGAGAGACACACTGATTGGTTGCCTCCTGCACAACTCCAGTCAGGGCCGGGGAATAAACTGCAACTGAAGTACATGCCCTTGACTGGAATCAAAGCTGTGACTCTTTGGTCTATGGGCCACCACTCTAACCGCTGAGCTGGCTGGGCATTATTCATATTTTTTATCTTTTTTTCCCCTTCTCCTCTTCTTTTTAAAGAGTTTTATTTATTTTTTTACTTTTTAAATATGTTTTTATTGATTTTTGAGAGAGAGGAACAGAGAGAGAGATAGAAACATAGATGTTAGGGAGAAACATCGATTGGCTGCCTCCTGTACCCCCCCACTGGGGATCGAGCCCGCAATCTGGGCATGTGCCCTGACCGGGAATTGAACCTGAACCTCTCAGTCCATGGGATGATGCTCAGTACACTGAGCCATACTGGCTGGGCTCCTTCCTCTTCTTAAAGAAGACTCTTTAACCTTTCTGGTAATACTGGTTTGGTGGTGATGAACTCCTTTAGCTTTTTCTTGTCTGGGAAGCTCTTTATCTGTCCTTTTATTCTAAATGATAGCCTTGCTGGGTAGAGTAGTCTTGGTTGTAGGTCTTTGCTTTTCATCACATGGAATATTTCTTTCTTTTTTTAAATTCTCACTCGAGGATATTTTTCCATTGATTTTTTTTTTTTTTTTATAAGATAGAATGAGGAGGAGGGAGGGAGGGAGGGAGGGAGACAGAAAACATTGATGTGAGACACACTGATTGGTTGCCTCCCACACAACCCTAACCAGGGCTGGGGATCAAACCTGAAACCGAGGTACATGCCTTTGACCAGGAATCGAACCTGCAACTCTTTGGTCTGTGGGCTGATGCTCTAACCGCTGAGCCATACTGGCCAGGGCAGCATTGAATATTTCTTGCCAATCCCTTCTGGCCTGCAGGGTCTCTACTGAGAAATCAGTTGACAGTCTTATCAGAGCTCCCTTGTAGGTAACTAATTGCTTTTCTCTTGCTGCTTTTAAGGTTCTCTCTTTGTCTTTAACTTTTTGCATTTTAATTATGATGTGTCTTGGTATGGGGTTCTTTGGGTTCTTCTTGTTTGGGATTCTCTGTGCTTCCTGGACTTGTATGTCTATTTTCTTCACCAGCTTAGGAAATTTTTCTGTCATTTTTTCAAATAGGTTTTTAATTTCTTGCTTTCTCTTTCTTCTTCTGATATCACCATGATGTGAATGTTGGTACATTGGAAGTTGTTCCAGAGGCTCCTTACACTATCCTCATTTTTTTGGATTATTTTTTCTTTTTGCTGTTCTGATTGGGTGTTTTCCGCTTTCTTATCTTCCAAATTGTTGATTTGTTCCTCTGCTTCATTTACTCTACTGTTGATTTCCTGTAATGTATTCTTCATTTCAGTTAGTATATTCTTCCTGACTGATTCTTTTTTTATGTTTCCTATCTCTTTGCTGAAGTTCTCACTTAGTTTCTCCACTCTTCCCCTAAGTTTATTGAGCATCCTTATAACTAGTGTTTTGAACTCTGCATCTGGTAGATTGCTTATCTCTGTTTTGTTTAGTTTTTTTTTTCTCTTGAAGTTTTATTCTGTTCTTTCATTTTGTTGATTTTTTTTTTTTTTTTTTTTTTTTTTTTTTTTTTTTTTTTAGAGAGAGCAGAAGGGAGAGGGAGAGAAAGAAATATTGATGAGAGAGAAACAGCAATTAGCTGTCTCCTGCATGCTCCCCTCTGTGGATCGAGCCTGTAACCTGGGCATGTGCCCTGACCAGGAATCAAACTGATGACCTCCTCTCAGTGCACAGGACGACACTCAACCAACTGAGTCACACTGGCCAGGGCTGTCTTCTCATTTTGGCTGCCTCCCTGTTTGTTTTATGTATAATTATTATGCTATGTCTTCCGATCTTGGTAGAGGGGCCTTATGTAGTTGGTGTTCTGTAGGTGAGTGGCGAAGCCTCCCCAGTCACCTGAGCTGTGTGCTTCAGGTGTGTCCCTTGTGTGGGCTATGTGCACCTTTCTGTTGTAGTTGAGCCATGATTGCTGTTGGCGTGTCAATGGGAAGGATTTACCCCAGGTTGATGGGCTGTAAGGACTGACTGAGACTACAGTGGAGGAGCAGGACTTGCTTCAGTGGGGCTCTGGTGTCCCCCCCCCCCGAGTATATTGCTCATGCAGGTGGTTGAGTGACACTCCAGCGTGGTCTGAAGTTGACCACCTGGTCCGCTGGCTCTGGGGCCTCCTGGGAGGTGCAGGCCAAAATCAGGAGCTGTCTGCCCTGCCCAGGGCCACCCAGCATGAGCTACAGAGTGATTTGCAGATGGCTGCTACTTGTGCTGGGCTTGGAGGTAATCAAGAGAGACCAAGCTACAAACTGAAGCCAGTTGCTGCTAGTGCCAGGCCTGGGGCCACTTAGCAAGAGGTACTGGGCATACCAAGGCCAGATGCTGCTTGTTTGGGGTTTGTGAACCTTTGAGAGATTTTAGTAAAGTCCAAAGCATGAGCCAAGAAAGGCCATTTGTATGGAAAAGCCACTGGAAATTGCTTTGGTAGGCTCACAAGTTGGGTGGGGTGGGGTGTCAGGGAATCACCAGGACAGGGAAACAGTGTTAACCAGGTTGATGAAGACTCAGATATGGTATCCGCTTTCCAGCTTTGTCAGGAGAGGGCTCAGCATAGGAACAATGGCCTTTGCCAGAACTTCTGTCTGGGAGAAAGCTATACCTGCAGCCCTCACCCCAGAGCCAGATTTTTCCATTCTTTCCCATATGTGCCTGGTGCATTTCGAGCTGCTGCCGCAGCGCTGGAGCTCAGAGGGAGTGAGTCCGAGTAAGTCTGTATGTGGTCCCTTTATGAGAAATGCCTGGGACTTCAGCACCCTTGTCTCACTCGGCCACCATCCCAGTTGGTATTCTCAGCCAGAAGTTATGGGGACTTCTCTTCCTGGCACTGGAACCCTGGGATGGGGGTCCTGGTGAGGGGCTGGAACCCCTTGTTCCTCAAAGGGGGACCTCTGCACAGGAGATATCCCTCCCAATTTTTAACCACCACATGTGGTTGTGGGACCAGCCCCTTCTGAGTCTCCACCCCTTCTACTAGTCTTGATCTAGCTTTTTCTTTGTATTTTTAGTTATAGGACTTCTGTTCAGCTAGATTTCAGGTGGTTCTGAATGATGGTGGGTCTGTAGTTTAGTTGTAATTTTGATGTGGTTGTGGGAGGATAGGAGTACCCATTTATTTACGCCTCCATTTTGACTGGAAGCCTCTATATCTTTTTTAGTGAATTCATTATCTTTTCAAAAGTTTTGCCTATTTAAGAAAAAGTAGCAATTTTTATTATTAAGTTTTGTGAGTTCTGTGTATATTTTGGATACAAATCATTTATCCATTATGTGATTTGAAAACATGGGGTTGGCAAAAGTAGGTTTACAGTTGTTTGTAGTGAAAATACAATAATTATTATTTTTTTTGTTAATCCTCACCCGAGGATATTTTTCCATTCATTTTTACTTTTTTTTATTTTTATTGTCACCCAAGGACATTTTTTCATTTTTTGTTCAGATAGAGTGGGAGGGAGAGAGAGGAAGAGAGAGAGAGAGAGAAACATCGATGTGAGAGAGACACATCGAGTGGCTGCCACCCACACGACCTAACCAGGGCCGGGGACAAACTACAACCAAGGTACGTGCCCTTAGCAGGAACCCAACCCGGGTCTCTCTGGACAGCAGGTCGACGCTCTAACCGCTGAGCCAAACCAGCCAGGGCTCCATTCATTTTTAGATAGAGTAGAAGGGAGGAAGAGAGAGAGAGAGATTTATGTGAGAGAGACATATTGACTGGTTGCCTGCTGCATGACCCTAGCCAGGAACAGAATCGAAGCAGCAACCCAGGTACATGCCCTTGACTGGGAATTGAACCTATGAACCTTCAGTATGAGGACCAACACTCAAACCAGCCAGGGCTGGAAAATACAATAGTTAATAGATAAATAATAATACAAGAGTAAACTCTGTTTAGCATACTCACAACTATAAATCTTCTTTTGCCCATTCCGTACTTTCTTCTGATCTTTCACTTGTATTCTCATTCTCTTAACAGTGTCTTACAAAGTTCTCAATTATGATGAAGTCCAATGCTATAATTTTATTTTTATGGATTGTGGTTTTATTGCATTTAAGGAATCTTTGCTTAACCAAAGGTCACAAAATTTTCTTCTGTCTTTTAGAATTTTAGTTCAGGTTTTCCTTTTAGTATTATGACCTAAATGATTGATTTCTTTCACCAGTGTTTTGTAGTTTTCAGCATATAGGTCTTACTATATATTTTGTTACATTTATACCTAAGTATTTTATATTTTGTGGTATTATTGTAAATGGTACTTTAAAAGAATTTCAATTTCCAGCTGTTCATTGCCAGTATATAGAAACACAATTGATTTTTAAAAAATATTGACTTTGACCCCGCCAGTGTGCCTTGGTGGATTGAGCATCATCCCATTGACTGAGAGGTCTCAGTTTGATTCCCTGTAGGGGCTCATGCCTGGGTTGGGGGCTTGATCCCTGGTGGGGGGCATGCAGGAGGCAACCGATTGATATTTCTCTCTCACATCAATGTTTCTATCTCTCCCTAAGGAAAAAAAGAAATTGATTTTGTATTTTGTGGCCTTACTAACCTCACTTACTAATTCTTAGAGGTTTATTTTATTGTAGAGTCCTTGGAATTTTAAAATGTAAAACATTTGAGTGTATGTAAATAAAAGCAATTTTATCTTCCATTCCAATCTATATTTTTTAAACTTGTTTTTCTTGCCTATTGCACAAGCTAGGGCCTTTAGTATGGTGTTGAATAGGATTGGTAAGAGTAGAGATTTTTACCTTGCTTGGGACCTAAAAAAGGTGGAAGGGATCCTATCAAAAACTTACTTTTGTTGGCAGCTGGTATTTTTCTACTGCTAAGGAACAATTTGAGCTTTTGACTTTTTGTGTAAAATGTACACAAATAAATAATGGTGAATGTTAAAGAGAACTATTAATTAAAAAAACTGTATCAGTGAATTGGAAGGGCAAGAGACAGGAGCCCAGAAACACTTATCTATTGTAATTGCCTAAATGGGAGGTAATTGTAGTATAAACTAGGATGATAACAGTGGAAGTGAAAAAGAAGGCTCAACTACAGAGATTTTGAAGGGAGAATTGATAGGCCTTTGTGATATAGACGGGGAAGGGAGGAGAGGTGGGAAGAAACAAAAAAATTGCAGATGTTTTAGCCCTGCCGGTATGGCTCAGTGGATTGAGTGTGGTCGCATGGACTGAGACTCCTTTCAACTCCTGGTCAGGGCACATGCCCAGGTTGTGGGCTTGATCCCTGGTAGGGGGTGTGCAGGTGGCAGCCCATTGATGTTAGTCTCTCACATTGATGTTTCTTTCTCTCCCTTCCTCTCTCTCTAAAAAATCAATAAAAACATTAAAAAAAAAAAAACCCTACAGATGTTTTAAACTTTTTTTTTCTTTGTTGATTTTTCAGAGGGAGAGGAAGGGAGAGGGAGAGAGAGATAGAAACACTGATGAGAGAGAACATCGATTGGCTGCCTCCTGCATGCCCCCAACTGGGGATCAGGCCAACAACCTGGGCGTGTGCCCTGACCAGGAATCGAACGGTGACCTCTTGGTGCATGGGTCGATGCTCAACCACTGAGCCACACTGGCTGGGCCCTACAGATGTTTTAAACCTGGGTATTTGGAGATGCCATCAGTATAACTAACTAACTAACTAAATAAATAAATAAATAACTAGTAGAGTCAAAGGAAGAACTATTTTGGAGGAGGGGGAAGGAGATGACTTCAGATTTGGACATGTTGAGCTTGTTTTTGGTTTTAGGGTTCATAAGACTTGTGATTTATCAGACCAGAAGTGATGTTGAAGTTCTGACAAAGAAGGGGATGAGAAGACCATGAGAAGTACTATAGAAAAGAGCAAGAAGGTCTAATTTAAACTTTAGGGAATGCCCACTTTTAATAAAGTAGCAAAGGAGAGAGAAAATGAACTGTCAGCAATAGGTAATCTACTGTTCATTTGTCATTCTTTCATTGTATTCATTTTCTCATTTTCCTAATTCACCCAACGAATCCAGGATTGTATAGTATCAGGGCAGCCAGTGTTAGGTGCTGCTGAAAAGTTAAGAAGAATGTGGCCTATGGAAAAAGCCAGTAGGTTTTGAAATTAAGAAATTTTTTTAGAAAGTGAATGTTCCATGAAGTAAATTGTGGTGGAGTAAGAAGCAGTACCATGTTCTGATGGTAAGCAAGGAGAGGCAGCAGTTGTAAATTATTAATTGTAGAGACATTTAGTAGTGAATGGTTGAAACATTTTAGGACAGTAAGTATAGGCGTTAATTTCAAGGTGGCCTTTGTTGTTGCTGGTTTTTTTGTTTTGTTTGTCTTTTAAAGAATATCAGAGATCTCTGTGTGGTTATGTTTAAAGGGAAAAGAACCTATGAGAAAGGAATGCTTGAAAGGTAATAATAACAGTAATCATTTATATAGCAATTACTGTATGCCAACCATTGATATTAGCACTTTGTATGTATTAACTAATTTCAATCCACATAATAACCAATAAGATACTATAGATAGGGTTTGGAGTTGTTATTGGTGGAAGTGGAGTTCTTGGGGTGCAACGAGGAAAAGAATTTCCTGAAGCCCTGATGGGAGGATGAGGTTTCATGGAAAGCTTTATTGATGGTATAAAGTTAGGGGGGGTTCCCCTCTAAGGTCCCATCTCTGTCCGTCTCACCATGGAAGAAGTCCAAGCTTATCTTCAGCAGGGCCAAAATTAGGGCCACTGCCCAGAATTTCTGCCCCATATTAAAGTCTAGACCAGTCCAGCATCCTGCATGTGGAGTCTTGCATGGCCATGGGCCAAGCAGCTGCTTGAGGCCATAGCAAGAGAAAGCAAGAACGAGCACAAGAGCAAGGGAACTCTTTGGGGGATTTTAACCTTCCAAGATTTCACAGGCTTGCTTTGGGTTCTACCCCCTAGCCAACCCATTGTTCCCTAGGCTAGACTGACAGGCAAGCACCTTCCCAACTGTACTCTGCATGTGCCCATCAACCCCTTTGTTTGATCCCTTCTCCCAGTGATCTGTGGGCAATGGACTGGTGGTTCCCCGGGGAGTGTGAAGCTGTAGCTTCCTCGTGAAGCTGCCCAGATGACCATGCATATAATGTCTGGCCTCCTCTCTGTTCTCTTTCTGTTATTAATATTAATAAACTAGTTAATTATGATGATAACAGAATTATTGACATTTGGAATGTACCAAGGAATTAAGTTGATTGCCTGTTGATTTATCAGGGCAAATATAGTTTCTTAAGTAAATTACAAGCGAACTGATATATAGAATAACAGAAACTAGAAATGTGAGCAACTTTCTTGGTTAAACTGTTTGGATATCTCGTAGTGTACTTTGTCTTCTAACGTTTGGGTTACTTTTGGCTTTAATCACTAGTAATGGGGTTACTTACTGTTCCTTCATCAGAAACTGAGATACTCTTCATGGTTTTTCCATTTGAATCATTGATTAGTTGAACACGGTCATTCTTTGTTGACCTTCTAAAATGTTACCCTATTCCTTGTAATAGACTCAGTAGTTTGCCTTTTTAAATTAAACTTTTAAAAATTGATTGATTTGAGAGAGAGAGAGATAGATAGATAAACATCAATTTGTTGTTCCACTTATCTATGCATTCACTGATACATTGGTTGATTCTTGTATGTGCCCTGACTAGAGATTGAACCCGAAACCTTGGCATATCAGGATGATGCTCTAACCAACTGAGCTACCTGCCCAGGGCCTAATCTTTTTATATATATAAATATTTTTTTTATCCTCACCCAAGGACATTTTTTCTTTCATCTTCAGATAGAGTGGGAGGGAGAGAGGGAGGAAGAGAGAGAGAAACATCGATGTGAGAGAGACACATCGACTGGTTGCCACCCACACGACCCCAACCGGGGCTGAGGATAAACTGCAACCGAGGTACGTGCCCCTAGTGGGAACCAAACCCGGGCCTCTCTGGTCTGTGGGCCGACGCTCTAACAGCTAAGCCAAACCTGCCAGGGCTAACCTTTGTATTTTTAAAAATAATTGTAAAGTTCAAATGTTTCTCCAAGCATGTGGCTAAATTGTGCTGACATATCACTTATCCTATGTGAGGTCTATTGTTCTTTTTATACAGTTAGAAGACTTATTCCTGGTAACTTACAACTTTCTGGTATCCTGAGGTCCCCAAACCAAAATTTACTTTTCTACTTTTAGGCATAGCAGTTCACTTATTAAGTGAACTTATTCATTGCTTATTTTGAAAACTTGCTAGTACTCTCACGTGCTTATCACATTAAATCTCAGCCACAGTATGAAATAGGTATTGTGCCATTGTTTTACAGACCTGGAAAACAAAGTTCAGAACACCTAAGTAGTTTGTGATTTTATAAAGTAATAAAAATGTGGAAATTGAACCCATGTCTTCTAACTCCAAGTCTAGTCCTAGTCCTCTTTGTATCACAATTACTCTATATCACTTGCTCCTTACAGCAACTTGACATTATACTGTTATACTGTATTTTGACTGTCCTTTTCATAGAAATGTATTCAGGTTTGTTTTTTTTTTAATCCTCACCCGAGGATATTTTTCTGCTTATCTTCAGATAGAGTGGGAGGGAGGGAGAGAGAGGGAGAGAGAGAGAGAGGGAAGGAGAGAGAGAGAAACATCGACATGAGAGAGACACACATCGACTGGTTGCCTCCTGCACGACCCTGACCAGGGCCAGGGTCTGAACCGCAAGCAAGGTACATGCCCTTGACTGGAATCGAACCCAAGACTTTTTGGTCCGTGGGCCGATGCTCTAACCACTGAGAAAATCTGGCCTGGGCTGTATTCAAATTTTATTCCATTTTATTTTGTCATCATATATATACTTTTTATTTTTGTGTTTATTTATTTTTTTAGTTTGGGATTACCAATATCATCTGGCATGATATTATTATCTACCAGCTCAGTAATTTTAGTTATGATTTTACATTGAATCACTAATATGCATACAGTATGAAGTAATTTTTACATAACTTTGCATTCTTTTTTATTTTGCAGATATCAATTCCTTTTTAGCTTAAAAATGTAATATAAAACTTAGAGAAGTTGTAAAAAAATGGTACAAAGAATTCTCATATACCCTTTAGCTACATTTACTTATTGTTAACATTTTGATACATTGATTTGCTTTACCACTTTCTCTCTCTTCATATATACACATAAATACATACACCCTTCATATATACATATATATTTATAAAATTTTTTTATTCTGAACCATTTGTGAGTAAGTATACACAAGCTCTTTTATCCCTAAATCAGTATTGTTTAAGAAGTTCTTTTTCTTTTTTAAAAATGTTTTTAATTGATTTTTAGAGAGGGATGGAGGGAGAAAGAGAGAAACATCGATTGACTACCTCCTGTATGCCCCCTATTGGGAACTGAGCCCACAACCCAGGCCATGTACCCTGACCAGGAATCAAACCAGCGACCTTTCAGTGTATGGGACAACACTCAATCAACTGAGCCATACCAGCCAGGGAATCTTTTTCTTCTTTGAAATAGGTTGTTGGAGCCATGTTGATAGAACTCTTAATTTATTTTTTCATGTATCTTTAATAGATGACATTGGAAAAGAATTATGTTGTTTGGTGCTAGACCTGCAACTTAAGTGAAATATTTTGTCATCAGTATTTCTTTGGACATTTGTTACTGCCTCTCTTGGCTTTGTTCTTTTTGGCTTTCACCTCTAGTTTCTGACACACCTAGAGCAACTGTGAGAGCTTATTGCCTTACCCTACATAATACTGTCATTCAGAGCTGGAGAATCTTTTTTTCTGCTACTGCCTATTTTCCCTTTGCTCCTTAAACTCAGGGGTGTGTACATAGGGCAGGCTGAGTTTCAGTAAGCTCCTAATGTGGACACTGGAAACCCCACCCGCTTGCCAAGTCCTTTTGGCGGTGAGCAAAGTGGAGGCTTGGTACTTGTCATTCCTCTGCAGCAGTTGAGTCGAAGGAATGTTGCAGGGCTTGTTGGAAGTTGCTTAGCGGCCTTAAGTGTGGGGTGTGTGTGAGGGTGTGTGTGTAGAGTTGAGGGTCTTGTAGAGTCTGTGTGGGAGACCTGAACTCCTTCCTGGTGCCATGCTAATCATTAGGCAGTATTTATTGAGTACCTCCATATGACTAGCACTGGCATAGAATAATAATATACATAATTAAATCGCAATTCTAGCTCTGCCAATGACCAGCTTTGATTTGGGCAAGTTAATGTCTTTAAGCCTCACTTGACTTTCTGTAAAATAGAACTATTAATTCCTACATGATAGGGCTGTTGTGAGATTGAATAAAGAATGTTAAGTGCAGTGGTTAGCACATGTCTGACTCTAGTATTTCATTTCCTACAGTCATATTTAGGATTTATGACTGACACCATATAAAACAAATAGAGAGTAAGAAAACAAGTAGAGAATAATATGACTCTATAGTGTGTAATCAAATACTTAAATTATGACATGTAAATTATAAATAGTCTGGGAATTTGAAGAAGAGAAAGAACAGTCTTGTGCAATCTTTTAATGTTCCTGTGCCTCAGTTTTTTCAATGGACACACTGGAAAATGCTAGGTGATATCCCAGAGAATGACTAAGGTATTATAACATTTTTGCTTTTTTAGGTGGTCCGTATGATGGTGGGAAGGAAGGGAGAAGCTTGGGGAAGAGTTAGAAACCAAATTTGACACTTATTCTTAATTTTTTCCTTATGTGGTCATGGCAGCCTTATAGGAAAATTTGAAGCTGGAGATTAGAAGCATTACCTTCCAAGGAAGGTGCTTGCTTTGGTATTTCTCCCTGTTGCCTCACTGGCATTTTAATTAGTTGAGAACTAATGTTGGTCAATGGATGGCCTCTGACTGTTAAGCACCTCGGATACAATCTGAGGATTAAGTGATTTGTAGTCCAAATTATCTCTCTGATTTTATGGCAAAAATATAATGTACAGACAGACAGGGCAGGAGAAGATTTAGTTCTCTTGGACTAATGTTAAGGACATATGGTTTACTTACTATGAGTGTTTCTCTGGGATGAGACATCTTTACTCGGAACAGAGTCCAGACTGATAACTTGGCCCTCCCACCTTTAAATAGGCTTTCATAAGCCATGAATAAGTAAAATACCTTTAAAAACATCTTTACTTACAATATCCAAAAGAAACTGTTTCAACTCCTTATTTGGTATGTACTTGCTTGGTAATTTTTTTGTTAGTCTGATTTTGGAAAGTTTGTATTTGGTTTTTATTTTTGTCTAGATGAACTCTCTTCTCCTAGAAGATTTTAGAGAAGTTTCCCATTAAAGTAAAGCTGCTCATACCCTTTCTTTTCCTCTTTGGTTTCTGCTTTTTGTTGTTAGTGTTTTTTTCTTGGCATTGTTTGCCAAGGTTTCAAGTTTATAGTGAGAGGTGAGGCAACGTTGATCTTGGCAGAACAGCACAAAGCCAGTAGAGTCATTAAGTGACGCAAGCTTTTGATTTTTTTCTTTCTGTTAAAGCTCTCTGGCACAGCTGGCTATTCTAGTCACAGAGGAAGAGAGGAGGAGAAGTTCTAGGTGGAATGATAGAAGATATTTGGACCATATTAATACACAGCAGCAGCAACAGCAAATACCCCGTATAATCCAAACAAGCTTCTTAGCTTTGTGGAGTCTATGTCAATTGCTTAGAACTTGAGTTTTTATTTCAGAGGATGATGGGACAAGGCAATAGAAGGCGAGGAGGGTTGCGTTGGATTCTTGCTTACCTGTCTGCCTCTCCTTACAGTTGGAAAAATCTTCAATCCACAAGAAGCATTATTAACAAGCCTAAGGAACACATCCTACCCTGATCCTGGATTCTGTTGGAGTTGAGGGTTACAGCCACTTCACCAGGATTTTATGGAAACAGCTCAAGAAGAATAGAAGGAAACAATACTGAAGAATTTCTGTTTGTATTAGTCCTGTGCCTTGTTAAATTTTGGGCTTTGTTTGGAGCAAGTTGGGGACAGATCTGTCATGTGGATCTAAGTGGATACCTGCATTCCTTGAGCTACATATATGATGTTTAGAAGGTTGTAAACTCAAAATCTTTCAACATATATTCATTAAATTCTGGATTCTCTTTCTGTTAAGGACTTCAGCAGACAGAAACTCCCTCCCGAAAAGATAAAAACCTCCTCTGTGTTTTCAGGCTAAATGTGAACAATAATGTCTTGGAAGAGAAATTATTTTTCAGGGGGCCGTGGTAGTGTCCAAGGGATGTTTGCGCCTCGAAGCTCAACCTCTATAGCCCCCAGCAAAGGCCTCAGCAATGAGCCTGGGCAAAACAGTTGCTTCCTCAATAGTGCCTTGCAGGTAAGAACAATTTCTTTCTTTTTGGTGAAATTTGACTTTTAGTTGCTGGTGTTGTATTTCTGATAACTCTTTTAAATATAACACTTGACAGTCTCTGTTTGAGGTCAGCAACCTGAGATCATTTTTTAAGTTTATCTGTGTGATCTTTGAGTCTCAATTACCTCATTGGTAAAAAGGGGATTAATATGACTGAAATAATAACTATAACCACTACTACTTACTTGTCTAAAGGGGAGGAGGTACATGGATTAGATGATCTAACTGCTTGTTTATTGACTTTTTTCCTGAATAGTCTCTTCTGTTTCCTTTTTTTCCCTTTTGACACCAATGTGTCTTACCAACCTAGTTGCTTTACTCTGGTATAGAAAGCAAAATTCGTTCCACAAGTCAAAGACTTTCTTGTCTCATAATATTCAGGCTTTTAGCACACACACTGATGGATTCCAGTCTTTTTGTCCACCTCTTCATCTCCTTCCTCTGAGATCACACCTAGTAGCTCATAATTGGTATCTGGTCAAATATGCTTGAACAGAGCTAGTGGAAAGTAAATTCTCCTAAGGTGATTATCTACTCTAGATTTTCCCTTTTGGTGTTGCTTGCCACCTTAGTGGTCTCAGAATCCCAGAGCTTCCTGTCTGCCTGCTTGATCTACCTAGTCAGGCCCATAGAGTGTTAGGTTCATACCCCTTGGCCTAACTTTCAAGTAATCCCTTTTTTCTCTTTTATGCTTTTCAGAGTAAAAGTAAATGAAAATTTCCACCCAATCATGCTTTGGTTAAATATTAGTTTTATACTTCAGATTTAATGAGAAAATAAGTTGCTAATGAGAGCGGTAAAGGCAAGAGTATTTGATATAAAAAGCATTGGACTTAGGAATTAGGAGACCTGGATTCTACTTTTTGGTCTTCTGTAGACTAGTCTTATGACCTCATACAGGTAATAGTATTTCAGTTTCCTCATTTATAATAAAAGAATCTTGTCAAGCCTATTTGTGTAATCAAGGTTTCATACTCTCAGTTTCCAAATTTTTATTTGAAAACATTAAAAAATCCTATGCTGCCCGGCTGATGTGGCTCAGTGGATTGAGCATCGTCCCATGTACTGAGAGGTCCCGGTTCAATTCCTGGTCAGGGCACATGCCTGGGTTGCAGGCTCAATCCCCAGTGAGGGGTGTGTGGAGGCAGCTGATCAATGTTTCTCACATTGATGTTTCTCTTTCTCTCTTTCTTCCTTTCTCTCTAAAAAATCAATGAAAAAATATATTTAAAATAAAAATGTAAAAAAATCCTATGCTGTGAAACCTATAGAAAGAGTTTAAGTACTTTCATTAATTACTACCACAATTTTCTTGCAGCTGAGTGGGGTTGGTTAGGTTTTTTCCAGGTGATGCATATTAGGTTTTTGAATGACTTTGCATAAACTAACAATACTTTTGTTATTTATTTATTTGTTAATCCTCACCTGAGGATATTTTTCCATTGATTTTTATTTTAGTTATTTATTTATTTTATTAATTTATTTTTGTTACAGATATTTCTCCTTTTTGCCCTCTTGACACCCTCCTCCTGATCCCGCCACCCCCTCCCACCCCAGCATTGTTGTCTGTGTCCATTGGTTATGCATATGTGCATATAAGTTCTTTGGTTTATCTCGTCCTTTCCATTGATTTTTAGATAGAGTGGAAGGGAGAGAGAGAGAGAGAGAAATATCGATGTGAGAGAGACACATTGATTGTTTGCCTCCCGCATGATCCCAGGATCGAACCTGCAACCCAGGTACATGCCCTTGGCTGGAAATCAAACCCATGACCTTTGGTCCACGGGCCGAGACTCCACTGAGCCAAACCTGCCAGGGCTACTTTTATGATTTAGAAGCAGGTAAAAAGGGTGTTGATACAAGTGTGTTGGTGTTTCCCTTCTTCCTGGCCATAGCCCTGTTTTTATAATTCTGTATTTCTTTCTATGTTTTCTATCTATACTGTCAATTGGAACAATATTTATGACTTTCTGTTCTAATTTCCAGTGCTATATCTTATATATACACACATATACATATTTCTATATCCATACTTAAGGATTGTGTCATTGATGTTTTGGAGTGCATACCATAATCATGTTACAAGATGAAAATAATTATTTTTATGAGCTAATATTCTAACTTGATATGAAAGCTGTGTTTACCACAGATGTATTGAACCCATTACATTTGTTAAAAAAGGTGTTACTTATTTGGGAGCATAGCCTGTTTCAAAAAACTTTTGAAATATATACCTTGAGACACCTAACTAAGATGCTCCAGAGGTGTCCTGTGATCTGGGGTTCCAGAATTGTAGTGCCTTTTCATATATGGTGCCATTTACATGTTTTCCAGACAAGAGGAGCTCATTAAGGTACTATGCTATATATTACATCATTTCTTTTTTAACTAACGTCCATAGTTTATTCAGATTTCTTTAGTTTTTACCTAGTATCTTTTTCTATTCCTGGATCCCATCCAGGATACCACATTTACATTTACTTGTCATGTTCCCTTAGGCTCCTCTTGGCTGTGACAGTGTCTCAAAATTTCCTTGTTTTTGATGACCTTGACAGTTTTGAGGAGTATTAGTCAAGTATTTCATAGGATGTTCCACTGTTGGAACTTGTCTGATGTTTTCCTCATGAAAAATTGGGCTTATGGGTTTTTAAGAGGAAGACCATAAAAGCAAAGTGCCATTTTCATTACATACTATAGACATGATTTATCATTGTTGATATCACTTTTATTTTTAATCTGTTGACTTAAGGAGGTTACAACTCTCTCCAAAAATTGAGAAATCTGTGTAATAAAGACAAAATTCCACACTGTAATTTAAAGCTTCTAAAGAAGTTTTTAAATATTCTTGCTTTTATTGTGGACCATTAAAATAAACTCTTACTCTGCAGCTATTCACCCATAAATTTTCTCTTCAGGATCACACTTGATGTATGTCATACCATATATTTTCTGTGTGACCTTCCTTCATGTTCAAATTAATGTCTTCCAGAATATGGTTATCTGTCTCTCTTGTTAGATGCCTCCTTACCTTTTTTGACATTTGATATACTAGCATGAGCTTTTCTCTTGGCAATAAAGATAACTTCTGCAATCATTGCCTATGTTTGCTTGAACGCTTAAATTCAAAATTAAATAGTGGCTTATTTAGAGTAATGTATTTTCCCTTCTTTGCCAGGTTTTATGGCACTTGGACATCTTCCGACGTAGCTTCAGGCAGCTTACAACTCACAAATGCATGGGAGATTCCTGCATCTTTTGTGCTCTCAAGGTAAGTAGTTCAAATTTGTTTCTTCTCATTACCATTAGGTTGCCAAATGATCAATATTGAGGAGGTTTTTGATTAATCAAAGTGATGCTAAATAATTTGTTACTGAATTATCTGCTTGTGATTTAGTGCAAAGGATGACTATGATTAACTTTTTTCTTTTTCAAGGAATTACTACTTGGCTTGAGTAGTCTCTGTTATATTTTTTAACCTTTTTGCCTGTGCAGCTCTATTTAAGGTGATAGGATACTATTCAAATGTGCTTAGACTTTAAGTATTTGCCTGAAAAGCTAATTCTAAATTTTCATTTTGAAAGCATAAACAACCCAAGTGTTCTTAACATAATTTATGATTGTCTGTTAAAGCTAAATTTAGCAACAAATTCTTCCTATTAAGAAAATTCAGTATTAAAATGTTCCCATTATCACATTTAATAGATTTTTAAATATATATTTTTATTGATTTTTTTTGTTTGTTTTGTTTTATTTTTAGAGAGAGAGGAAAGGAGAGAGAGATAGAAACATCGATGTGAAGGAGAAACATTGATCGGCTGCCTCCTGCACGCCCCTCACTGGGGATCGAGCCCACAACCCGGGCATGTGCTCTGACGAGAAATCGATCCAAGACCTCTCAGTCCATGGGCTGAAGCTCAATCCACTGAGCCACATTTAATAGATTTTTATACCAGTATTCTACCCCATTGTCTGACTTCCAAGTTTTTCATTTCTGAATAAAATAGAACGGGGGGTTCATTTAGAAACAAAGGAAGTAGCCTAAAGTGAGAGATTTCTAAGTCGGAGATTTTAGGTATGGTGCTAAAGAGGGAGAAATAGGATATATAATGGGCTGATTCTCCATTACTTTATCTCTTTTCCAATGTGTAGCTTCTCCGTGTTTTCTTGGTCCAGATATACAATAGATTATTTGTGGTTGGATGAGTCTGCTTGAGTTCTGAGTAAGCTTCCAGAGTCATTTTTCAATCTCATAAAGTCTGAATTCTTGATTTGTCACAGGGATATTTAGATGTGATGATTATATATTTAGTTGATTTTACATCTTAGAGTAGGAATTATGACCAAAATATTTAGGAGAAGTTCCCAGTAATATTGGTTATTTTCAACAACTGACTCAAAACAATTTTTTGAGCAGCATGAGTTTTAAGTCCATGATAGGTAGATGTCTTTAGAAAGAAATAACTGAGTCTTCTGAACTTTTTGCTACTTGGGTCACAAATATCTTTTTTCTCCACCCTTTGGAACTACTGTAACTTTTAGCAAAATATAGAATATAAATTATTGGTTAATTGGGAGTTTAAGTATAAGTTTTTATAAAGGCTTTTTTTTAACAAATTGTAAAATTTCTTACTGTGCCCATTCAGACGGAATTCTATTCAAAAGAGCATATGGCTTGATTTTCTGAAAGGTACATTGACATTAAATATCTAATTTTAGATAAACAAGAAATATAGTGGTCCTTTGGTCAACAAATCAAAGGGAAGTCCAGTTCATGGCATTAAAACCAAAAAAACTAAGGCAAGATACTTGCTAGAGAGATTTGACTGTTGAAGAAATCCCTGGTAGTAGAATCTCTTGAGACTAGAAACTCTTATCTGTACCAGGAAGGGATAATAATAACTTATCTGACCCCCTGACATGCCTTTGATTGGTCAGGACTGTGCCATACACTTCATTGATGCTGGTGGAACTTGGGCGAACAGGCTGTCATGGTCTTATTATGTTTCATTTTCCAGAGGGACAAATTGTTACATTAATATAGATCAATATCATTTATAAGCCAGAGAGATGAAGAAAACCAACCACCAGACTTTATGGGCACCTTTTGAGATACCTAAGTACAGAAAGGAAGTTGTTTTTCATCCTGTAGGGCTGAGGGTATATATTGGGAGTCTTTTGGAAAAGCAGTTGCTTATGATAGATAGGTAAATGGGTTTAGGGGATGAAAGGCTGTACTGTATTTTGGGTCTTCATTGCCCTGAGAATGTATTAGAAATCTGGTACTTTCCTCATCACATCACTGCCTGATCTATTAGATTTCTTTTCCTTCATTGCCTTTTTTTGTTATATTGGCAGTAAATTAAAAATTTAATTTTCCCCCCTAAAGTGTTTCTCAATCCCTCAGTGTTATATAAATGTTAAATAATTAGATTCTAGTTTGCACATACTTCATGTTTTAGATGGCATTGTTTGCATTCTTTTTATTATTATTATTATTTTAAAAATATTTTTTCTTTATTGATTTTAGAGAGAGAGAAAGAGAGAGAGAGAGATAGAAACATTGATGAAAGAGAACATCGATTGGCCGCCTCCTGCATGCCTTCCACTGGGGATTGGGCCCACAACCTGGGCACATGCCCTGACTGGGAATCAGACCGGCAGCCTCTTGGTGCATGGGTTGATGCTCAACCAGTGAGCCACACTGGCCAGGCTGTTTGCATTCTTTTAATTTTTATGTACTTAATTTGAAAAATTTAAATAGATATATAATGCAGATGGATTAATTTGACAGTATGGATAAGCTGAACTTGGTTCTAATAACTGAGAAATTTTAATTGTTAGAATAGCTGTAGTTTCTAAGACATATTTGTTTATTCATACTGGAGGGCTTCATTTTCTGAGAGAAGAAAAAGAATGATGAATGTATGGAGAAGTAACCCTGGGATGGACCATCTGCACCTGGGCCCTCCTATTGGACGTATCTTTTGTTCCCTACTTTAATATATATATTTTATATAGAGGAAGGGAGAGAGAGATACAAACATCGATGTGAGGGAGAAACATCGATCAGCTGCCTCCTAAACGCCCCCCACTAGGGATTGAGCCTGAAACCCAGGCATGTGCCCTGACCGGGAATCAAACTGGGACCTCTCAGTCCATGGGATGATGCTTAATCCACTGAGCCACACCAGCCGGGCTAAAAATATTTTTATAGAACATGAAAATAATATCTATCATTAAACTAGGTTCAAATCAGTATAATAAGGCAAAAAACACAAAGGAAAGATAAATATTAGAAAGAAGTGGTTATTATTTGCAGATGTGTTGGTTGTTGCTTATAGATCAAGGTATGACATTCAATTGCATGTCTGTATACTGGCAACGAACAGAAAATGCAATTTAAAAAGAGCTTTTATAATAGCAACAGAAGATATAAAGTAGATATGAATAAATCTAACAGATATATGACATAAAACCCTAATAGACATTCAATATAATAATAATAATCATAAAGTGAACATCCTTGTAACAACTGTTTAGGTCAAAATAGAATATTGCCAGTACCATAGACATTTACCCTTCTTTCTCTCTCAATCACATCTTTCTTCCAGGGGTAACTACTTCCCAGATGTTTGTGATAGTCACTTCTTTGTTTTATCTGATAGTTGTACCACCTATTAATCCATTCTTAAATGATCTAATTTAAAAATTACCTGTTTTTGAAACTTTATTGAAATGGAATCATTTTGTATAAATTTGTGTACATGTGTCTTATTTAGCTCAGCAATATGTTTATATGATCATCACGTTGTGTGTGGGCTGAGTTTGTCCATTTTCATTATTATATGGTACAGTCGGCCCTCGTTTATTATGGTTAATCAGTTCCAGACTCTACTGCGATAAATGAATTTCCGCGAAGTAGGATTCTTTATTTATAAATTGAATATTTTCGCAGTTAGAGCATAGAAAATCTGTTTACGACCTTCTAGATACGTTTTTTAAACATTATTAGAGCCCTCTAGGCATGAAATAACACCCTTTAGTCACCATTACAGTCATATTACCCAATATATTAGACGAAATAAGAAAAAATAAGACATATTAGACGTTACAAATATCATATGATTATTATTGTACATTTAATTACACACACACACACACACACACACAGTTCTTACACACAACCACTAACCTATGAAAATAGTGCATCTTGTTTGATGTAGAAGCGTGTATGAGAGAAATGAACTTGCATGAGGCTGAGCCAATCAGTGGCCAAGATAGGAAGAGGATAGGATAGCCAATCAGTGAACAGCACGCTCTGATTGGCTTGGTTTCACCACACCCGATTTTTTGGAAAAAAGTTATTGCCCACACACAAGGAGTGGTCTAGTGGGTGCACCTGGTGTTGAAGGATTTGCAGGGGTGCTTGAATACATAGGCTTACAGTCCATACGTACAGTAATTTTAATTTTAATTGTAATACAGGGGTGTAGAATTGACTTAGACAACCGAGTGCACGCTGTATCATTTTCACTGTCTCGATCAACTTTTTAATGAATATATTTGAAAAAACCGCAATAGAGTGAAGCCACGAAAGTCGAAGTGCGAAGTGGTGAGGGATGACTGTATTTCATTGTGTAAAATAAACCACTGTTTATCCATTCTACTACTGTTAGTGGTTTGGATTATTTCCAGGTTTTTATTTTTTATGTACAATATTGCCAAGAGCATTCTTGCACACATCAATAAATGTGTACACATTTCTTTTTCATACATGCCCAGGAATGGAATTACTGGATCATGGGTTATGTATATCTTTTTTAAAAAAATTTTTTTCCCTTTATTAATTAAAAAGAAATTTTTTTCTTTATTGATTTTAGAGAGAGAGGAAGGGAGAGGGACAGAGAGATATAAACATTGCGAGAGAACATCGATTGGCTGCCCCCTGCATGCCCCTCACTGGGGATTGGGCCCACAACCTGGGCATGTGCCCTGACCGGGAATTGAACCAGCGACCTCTTGGTGCATGGGTCGACCCTCAACCACTGAGCCACACCGGCTGGGCTGCTTTATTGATTTTAGAGAGAGAGGAAGTGAGAGGGAGAGAGAGACAGAAACATCGATGAGAGAGAACATTGACTGGCCGCCTCCTGCATGCTCCCTACTGGGGATTGGACCCCACAACCTGGGCATGTGTCCTGACTGGGAGTCAAACCAGCGACCTCTTGATGCCTGGGTTGACGCTCAACCACTGAGCCACACCGGCCGGATGGTTCTATATATCTTTAACTTTTTTAGATAATGCCAACTGTTTTCCAATATTTCCACCTGTTTTCCAGAGTGGTGGTACTAATAATGTACACTCTGACCAGCAGGTTTTTCCTGGAAGTTGAGAAAATTCAATTCTGAAATTCATATGATAAATAGTGAAGAACAGATAGGACACTCTTGAAGAATAATAACAAAATGAACAACTTGCCTTGTGTACCAGAGTAGGCTAAGTTATGTTCTGGTAACAAACTAAAATCTCAGTGATAAACATGCAAAAGATTTATTTTTCATTCACATTACTTGTCCACTGCAGGTTAGTAGGAAAACCCTACAGATTATAGTCATTTGGGAACTCAGGTGCCAAAGTTACAACCAAGATGAATATTACTAGTTGCTAAGCCAGGGTAATAAGAGCTCTGGAGGGTTTCCCACAGGCAATTTGTTTGCTCAGCAGATCACTTCTGCTCTCAACTCATTGACCAGAGCTAATCATGTGGCTCTAATGAATCACCAGGGGGCAAGGAAATATGATCCTATTATAATTTTTGAGAGAAGAGAGAACCAGAAGTATCTGAGAAGCAGTACTAATGACTACCATACTTGATCAGATATCAAGACTTATAAAACTATAGTCATAGTCATTGAGACAATGTGGTATCAACACAGTATGACTAATAAACCAAGGGAACAAAATCAAGAGTTCAGAGACAGATGTATGGAAACTTGCTCCTTGCCCTGCGAATCAAAGGAGGGGACTTTTCAATAAATGGAGCTTAGATAATTGGTTATCCATATAGAAGAAAAAGAAAAAAAAAGAAAGAAAGTAGATCTCTACCTCATATTATATCAAAATTAAGAATTTCAGATGAATTAAGGACAAAATGTGAAAGGCAAAATTTTTCAAATTTTAGAAGAAAATGTGAGAAAATAACATGACCTCAGGGATAGAGAGGATTTATTCAATAAAGGTTAGTACATGCAGATCCAGGGAAAAGCCCTGAGACTGAAAATCTACCTCCGTAAGCAGAGTGCAGGGAAAGACTGAAGAAAAAGATTGGACATGCCAGTGTGGTAATTAATAGAGTTTAATTAGGGATACTTACATATGAGGCATATCTTGGGTGGCTGCGAGATGAAATGTATCCCTGTGCCTCTTGGCAGACGCCAAATAATTATGTAGGGTAAGAGGGGAGGGATAGTTACAGGTACTAGTACATGAATGCTACCTGGTATGAGAAATTACATGCTTGACCAGGTCAGGACAACAACCTGTTCCAGGAACCAGCACATAGCAGGAGACAAGGGAGGGGTGCTGATTTATGTCAAAATGAACATCTATTATAATCAGTCTCTAAGTGGGCTTTGCAGAAAGCAACCTCCTTTATGGTTTGGGTCCAGCTTGTGGGACAGACAGCGATCATGTCATAGAACAGCCTCTCCTCCACAATAAGACATAAAAAATACAAAGTAAAAAATATTGATACATTTTACTACAAAAGAATTTCAAGAACCTCTGTTCATTAGATGACTCCATAAAGAGAGTAAAGACAGAAGGCTACAAGCTGGGAGAAAATATCTGCAGTACATATAACCAACAAAGGATTGGTATCAAGCATAGAACTTCAGAGAAGAAATTATGTAAAGAATAAGTAAAAGATAAATGTGTCAACAGGAAAATGGGCAAAAGACATAAACAGGCATTAAAGGAAGCATATGAAAGATGCTTACTCTCTTTAGTAATTTAAGAAATGTAAATTAAACCATACCCTTCAGATTGGTAGAAATTTAAAAATCAGATAAAACTGTTACCTAAAAGGTAGAATAATGAGAATTTATATACATTGCTGGTTGGAACATAAACTGATACCACTACTTAGTAAAACAGTTTGTCATTACATTTGTCCAGTAAAATTGAACTAGCATATACCCTACCACTCAGTAATTCCACTCCTATATATATGCTGTGGAAAACTTCCTTGTACATGCATACATACATACATACATACCAGAAGATATACTTGAGAATGTTCAAAGTGGTATTAGTTTTTGTGATTACAGAGAATGGAAACAAACCATTTCAACTATAATAGAATGAATTTAAAAATTATGGTTTATTTCTAGAGTAAAACACTAGGTAGTCGTAAAAATGAATAGCCTGCAGCTACATATATTAATTTGGATTAATCACAAAAACATTATATTGAATGAAAAAAGCAAGTCATAGAAAACTACATAAATTATGATTCCATTAATATACTAATTAAATATACTAATTGTTTAGGCAAAACTAAACAATATATTGTTCAGGGATATATACATGTGATAAAACTAGAGAAAAAAAGAACAATTCACAACCTTCATTATAGTGTTTACCTCTGGAAGATGGAGGGGGAGGATGTAATCAATTGGGAAGTCTCAAACTCATTATTAATTTTTCTATTTCTTAAATTGGGTAGTGGGCACATGGGCATTTACTTATTATTCTTCAGCTATATATATGTCATGTTTGTCTTTTATTTGAATGATGATTTTATTATAAATATAAAAAGTACTGCCATCTTTCTCGAAAGCACACTAAAGTGTAAAGAGAAAAACTGAAAATTTCCTAATTCCACCACAGAGATTGTCATTTCTCTTTATGCTTCCTCTCTGGTCTATGATATTTCTAGTAATAAGTCTTTTTGCTCACTGTTTTAGTAAAAAGAATATATCTTTTTAAACTCCTAAATTGCTTCTCTAGCTCTAGTGTCTCTATTTCATTTGTTCTAACCCAAGAATACCCTAGAGTTACTCCCTTCTTAAAACCACAGAGTGGCTCCTAATTGTCTCTCAAATCACTTAAAAATGCATGATTATAGACATTTTAAAAAACTACTTTCTTTTCCCTTCTTTTCCTTCCCGAGGCACTCTCCATTTCGGCTGTGATAGCAGATAGTGTCATTGCTATGGCTACCTCTTAGACATTACAGATGCCATTCACTTTGCCTGGATCCCTTGGCACCCAAAACAATAACCTAACAATAAACAAAACAATAGCACAGCCCTTTTAATCCAAACCACTTCCACCTTTCAGAACTCCACTTTAGAAATTTCTCTTCTTCATGAAGTGTTAAAAATACTGTCTCTGTTCAGTTCCATGATTGTTTGACTTCAAAGTGGTTAGTATGGCTGAATGAGTTTTGGGGAAGGTGGCTCTGCTTTTCTTCTCTCTTGGTATTCCTCGCAGTGCCTGGGCCATAATACAAATACTTAAATTTTCTGGGTTCATATATTGTTTTAGTAGGTCTTGGATTTTAGTTACGGGGTTTTGTGTACTTATACTGTCTTATTCTTGTCCTATTTAATAGAGATTTTCATGTTGTGACTTTTGGTCTCACAGATTTTTTAGTAGGTCTACTAATCTAGGCCTTCATGCCTCATTTAGTAAGGGAAGGGTGAGATGTGTGGGGGATGGTGGTGAGGGTGTTGATGGTGGAAAAGATCTGCTGAAGGAAAAAGCCTGAGAGTCTGTCAGCAGAGGAGTTATCTAGTATCCTGTAGTTAAGTTACATGTTGACTTTGGGGTGTCATAGTGTGGGTGTAATTCTATATATTTTTTCTCTGGATGTAATTCTATATTTTTTTCTCATTTTTCTCTGCCTCCTATTTAAAAATTAGAGGAATGTTTGATGAGGCTAGTAAGTATTCCTTTTTGCTGGTACCTCATGACCTGTTTGCATTCGTTAATGGTAAGTTTGATATGTAAAATTTTTATTTCAAAGATTTTTTTCAAAACAGGATACTTCAATCTAAATAATCACCCTTTCCCATGTGACTATATGCTATTCAAAAGGCTGAATGGTCTGAGTGTCCTTCAGATAATTACATCACAGTGGTATTCTTTTATGAGTTGTTAGATAAAAGTATTCAGTAGTACAGGAACACAATGAACATAACAAAACAACAAACAAAAAAACCCAGGAAACTCCAAAATTCCTGAATTTGAAGTACTTTGTTAAACACTTGCCAATTCTATAAAGTCTGAATTCTTTATGTTGGAGCATAATTTTTTTTAGCTCTGGAACCCACTATTAAGGACAAAAATAAACACAAATGTGTTCTTAGATGAATCAGAAGCTGGTCAATTTGCCCTTAATATAATGTTTGGATGAAGGATTTGCCCTTCCAAGTCTGGTTGAAAGCTGTGTATCTCTGCTTTTTTCTTCAGTTGTCTACTTTCCCTTGCACCAATCCTTAACATACATTTACTATTGGCCTAATGTGAACACTCTTGGTTCATGTCTGTTTAGTATTTTCTGTTTTGTTTTTTTCTTCTGCTCTATGAATGTCTGTCAGTATTTTGGTGCTTTGTGATCTGCACAAGGTACCACAGTATATGTTGTATCCAGTGCTTACAATTGCTTTTTAGTAGTTTATACACAATATTAATGGTAATCCATTTCTTTTGGTTCTGAAAAATGTACTGGTTTTGTTTTATTTTCTGTGTTATTTGATACTAAGTCCCTATAAAATAATTTCTGCCTCAGAATCTTGCATAGGAATTTTTAATGATGACTTTCATTAAAAAGAATTTGTGTCAGTGTGTCTTTCTGCTTACTTTGAACTACAGCGCCTTTCAACTTTGACTTAGCAAATAGATGTGTGTGCTAATTACCCTGTCCCTTCTAAAATCCCAAATTTATTTCCATCTAGTGTTGCTAAAAGATTTTTCCTGACTTCAACTGTTGTCATGCCCTATAGTCCAGAGCTCTTAGTTATTATTCATATTGAATCTACTCTTACACCCCTAACCCCCAGGGTATAACTTTACTTTGGTGTTAGCTTATTTATTTATCTCTGTCCAGGGGAGGAAATCCGTCCTCTGTACTTAGTATGCCACAAAGATTTTGTTCTCCTTCCAGGGATTGTACTAGAGGCTTTGCAGTGCCAGGATGTAGGACAGAGTGTTTTTTGTTATAGGCAAAGAAAAATGCTGCATTGATTGATTAAACTCAACAAATCTTCTCAATTAGTGATTTTTCTTTTAAGAATGCTAGTGTAAGGCATAAATCCTAGGGAATGGTGTTGGGGAGGAAATAGGTTTTTATATATAAGGTCTCCTGGAACATAAGTGTTTACCTGTAGAACAGTGAGACTGTTCTGAAGGGGCAGGAAAGTCTGTGTTCTGCTGATAACCCACTTGTTAACAGGGGGGAAATTTGAGAGTTCAGAGAATAAATCCCTCAATATTTTTGAGCATGTCTATGTATCTGTTCCTCTATTGCAGCGCTTCTCAACCTGTGGGTCGCGACCCCTTTGGGGGTCGAACGACCCTTTCACAGGGGTTGCCTAAGACATAACAGTAGCAAAATTACAGTTATAAAGTAGCAACAAAAATAATTTTATGGTTGGGGGTCACCACAGCATGAGGAACTGTATTAAAGGGTCGCAGCATTAGGAAGGTTGAGAACCACTGCTCTGTTGGGTACTTAAGCATAAGCACAGAGAATAAAGTGGTATAAGAAATTACTCATCATTCATTATCAACCCAGTCCTTTTTTTTTTTTTTTTTTTTTGTAGATTATAGGTATGGAAGGCTCTTTATTGTCCTGTACTCATGGCCAGTATCAGAGAGGAGTGTACACATTATCCTGTAAACAAGAAATTAGATTTCTAATATGTTACCTGGGCATTTTAGCCAGTAATAAACAATCCTCACGGTACTATGCTAAGTGAAATAAGTCAGACTAGAGAAAGACAAATACCATATGATTTCATTTATATGTGGACTTTAAAGAACAAAATAAATGAACAAACAAAAACAGAAACACACTCATAGATACAGAGAACAAACTGAGGGTTGCCAGATGGGAGGGGGTTGGGGGACTGGGTGAAAAAGGTGAAGGAATTAAGAAGTACAAATTGGTAGTTACAAAATAGTCATGAGGATGTAAAGTTTAGCATAGGGAATATAGTCAATACTATTGTAATAACTATATATAGTACCGGGTGGTTACTGGAATTATTGGAAGATCACTTTGTAAATTATATAATTGTCTAACCACTATGCCGTGGTTAGACAGCGTAGTGGTTAGACAATTATATAATTGTTAGACAAAGTGTGGAAACTAATATAAAATAATATTGAATGTAAACTGTAATCGAAAAAAATTAAACACTGTAAAAATAAATAAATAAATAAACAGCTTTCACATAAGGAAGGTATGTCCTTATGTCTAATGAACATATCCCTACTTGAGTTGAACTTCCTTGTTTTGCTTACCTATAGGATACAAGCGTATTTGTGTGGTCTTTTGGTTAAGCTTTCTTAGTCTTAAAGTCCTAGTAGGCTGTACCTAAATATTTTCAACTAATTTAACTACTGACATAACTGGGATAATATAAATCTGAGTCTTTTATCCTTTTTTAAATTTGGAATTCAGAATTTCACATGATAATCAAATAGAGGGGTATGACTGCAAGGAAAAAATAGTAGATCATCATGATTCTTTCCTTTCCAGAGTTTATGGAAGAACCTGAAACTTAACATACTCTCAAAATCTTTGTGTTTGTCCAGAAGGGTCCCCATTTTCATTTTCCCTGTGGAAAATTGATTTGAATATTGTTGGTAATCTGTAAGATCCTACATTTTTTATCTTGGCAAAAATTAGCAAACTGAGTATTATATTTGTAAAAATCTCTACATTAGTATATGATTTCCCAATAATAGCAATGTTTTCCTCTGCTGAATTTGGCTTGTCTCTGCCTTTGTATGTCTCTGTTCAGTGTCTTGAAGTCTTGGTGTTTTTCCTCTGCCTGTGTCTATGTCTTTGTGTGTATGTGGGTGTCTATTTTTTAAAGGTAGCAGGAATTCATGTGATAGGAAGGTTATGAAGGTCTTTAACTTCACCACGGCAAGTCCAAAGTATTGAGTTATGAACTGGGTGCAAATAAAGTCCTCTACTCATGGGGAGATATGGCATTGATAACTGAATTTTTTTTTTTTAATCCTCACCTGAGGACACTTTTTTTCTTTGCATTCGTAGAGTGAGAGGGAGAGAGGGAGGAAGAGAGAGAGGGAAGAAACATCGATGTGAGAGAGACACATCGACTGGCTGCCACCCACACAACACCAACCGGGGCCGGGGACAAACTGCAACCAAGGTACATGCCCTTAGCGGGAACCGAACCTGGGTCTCTCCAGACCGCGGGCCGATGCTCTAACCAATGAGCCAAACTGGCCAGGGCAATAACTGAATTTAATTTAAAGGGACTCATAGAGGGTATGTGGGTAATTTTCTAATCAGGAAGTCCAAAAGGTAGCTATTTTTTTTTTTTTTTCATTTTTTGTTCAGATAGAGTGGGAGGGAGAGAGAGGAAGAGAGACAGAGAGAAACATCGACGTGAAAGGGACACATCGAGTGGCTGCCACCCGCACGACCAACCAGGGCCGGGGACAAACTGCAACCGAGGTACATGCCCTTAGCGGGAACTGAACCCGGGTCTCTCTGGACCGCAGGCCGACGCTCTAACCGCTGAGCCAAACCGGCCAGGGCCAAAAGGTAGCTATTTTTACATATAAGGTTAAAGAGTCCCAAGAGAGAAACTAGCCAGTTGTTTTCTGCCTTCCCGAAAGTTGGAGTAAGCATTCTATTAAATTGACTGGGTATTTGATGGTATTAAGGAATTATTATTACCTTTTTTTGTGTGTTGTAGTGATATTATGATTATGTTTTTAAAAGAAAGAGTTCTTAGTTTTTAGAGGCATATTCTCAAATAGTTACAGATGAATACTATCTGCAATTTGCTTCAAAATGATCTGGGAGTCGGGTGGATGGTATATGTGAAATGAGATTGGCCACTGGCTGATAATTGTTGAAAATGGATGATAGATGCATGGGAGTTAATGTGCTATTTTTGTCTACCCTTGTGTGTTTGAAATTTTCTGCAATAAAATGTTGAAAATCCAATGTTAGCCTAGCCAGTGTGGCTCAGTGGAATGAGCATCATCCCATGGACTGAGAGGTCTTAGTTCGATTCCTGGTCAGGGCACATACCTGATTGTGGGCTTGATCCCCGGTGTGGGGCGTGCGAGGGGTGGCTGATTGATATTTCTCTCTCTCTCACATCGATGTTTCTCTCTCTCTTCCTCTCTCTCTAAAAAAATCAATGTTATTGTTTGGGTGCCAAAATGTTAAATGGTTACATATTCTTTTTCCTCTTGAAAGAGAACATTTAACATTTTAGTGTAAAAGTTCTCTTCTAGTAGTCAGTGACTCTCAAGGATTAGCTCCTTTATCTTTTCAGAGGGTTGTGTTTGAAAACAGGCTTGATTGGCTACATTTAGGTTTATAATATTTAGGTCTATGATTTCCAGGAGATGTGAAGAAAAGAACTAATTATGAGAGCCAAAATGATGAGATTTGGGAAGCCCAGATCAAGGAGAGAAACCCTAAGAATTGAATATAGTGGTGCATAATGTGTGTCATGCCTTTGCAGAAGGTATTGACACCTCTCAGGGAAGAGTTGGACTGCCGACTAGGGCACTTTCCAAAACCTTGAGCCCATAAAGGGTCAAATTTAGTGACAGCCCTTCTCCCTATCTTCTGTAATCATGATTTCTTTTAGTTGCAAGGCTGGGAAATCCTGGGAGAGTAATAAACAGCTGTTCCCTGCCTAAAGATAAAAGTCTGTTTTATGGGGGAAAAAACCAAAAACTTAAGCAACAGCTGCATTTGTAGTTGCCAAACACAAAGACTTTCTGCCTTTATGGCTCTTCTCTCTTATTTACATGTTTTTTGCTAATCCAAATAATTATGTGCTCATGTGGGTAGAATTGTTTGCTACTTGATCCAAGAGAGATGGGTGGGGCAGCACCTGCTTTTAGTCATTAAAGTCTTGTTGCTTTTGCACTGCATCCAAGAAAATAGTTAACAGACAAAAAGTAACTTGCCTTTTCCTACGAATGAAAAGAAAGACCTCTTTAGTTTCATTTTGTGAAGAAGAGTAGAGAGAAACCTCAAAGGTGGGTTTTCTCTGTTTATCGAAATGAAACTATCAAGGACCCCACAGGGAAAAATTCCTGGGTTTTGGTTCTTCCTGCTCTTTCTCCCTCCCTGCCATAGAACTCAGCAATTGGAAGAATACCAGTTTTTGTTCCTTATTGGTGCTACCACCTGTTCTTACCGCTGAACTAAATGTTCTTGGCTTTCTTTGGTGTGAACAGGATCTCCCTCTGGGAAAGGTGGGAGGAGGGTGAAAAAGAGAACAGGAGGGGCCCATTCCAGCCCTGTGCTCATGTGAGAGGGACACACAGGGGTTAGTGTGCTGCCCTAACAGAGGGGCTTTGTGCTACAGCTTCTTCCAGAACTGCAGCTCCACAGATGCATGCTGGGCAAACTCAGGCTGCTTCATCCCTGATACACTTGCTTCTTCTGACAATAGCAGAGCAGGACTGATAACAATAATTAAAATAAAAAAAATAAAGAAGATGCTGGCAGAGGCTATTCTGAATGCATTGAAATACTCAGTGTGTATGGAGAAAGCTGCCTGTAATTAAGAGGTGAAGAAAGTATAGCATGGAGACGTTGATGCCACTGAACACAAGAAACAGATCTGTTGTTGCATATCCACTGTGGGTGCAGACAGAGATTTTACTTTAGGTCTTTCCCTTTCTGTGCTGAAACCCTTTTTATCTAGGTCATGGGAAATCTGCCTCTCTTAAATAGCAGCAACAGAACGAGAAGAGTTTGGTTCTTCTTACCCAGATCTGGGGAGGTAGCTGAAGGTAGAAGCATTTCTGACTCCAGGCCCTTCTTCACATAGGTCAGTGGCAAACATGGTCCTTAGTAACCTAAAATGTAATAATATGTAGTAATGTAGTAACCTTAAATATAATAATAATAATAATAATAATAATAATAATAATAATAATAATAATAAGAAGAAGAAGAAGAAGAAGAAGAAGAAGAAGAAGAAAAAGAAGAATGCCTAACACCCAGATAGCACTTATCATACTGCCAGGCATTAGTCTAAGATATAGATATACCGATAACTTATTTAATCCTTAAATAACCCAAGGAGGTAAATACTATTGTTAATCCTCTTTTAAAAGAGGAAACTAAAGCCTAGAAGATTTAAGTAACTTGTTCAAGATCATATAAATGGTAAGTAACAGGGCTAGGATTTTGAACCCAGACAGTCTGGTTCCAGAGTTCATTCTCTTAACTGATACACTGTACCATCTCTCAGTGGAGCCCTGTTCTTTCTCAGACAGGTTCATCTAAATCATAGAACACAGAAAGTGATTTCAGTGACTATTTCTTAATTTTCTCTAGAATGGTAACATAGCTAGTACTATGCATGGGAGAGAAGTTAATTCATTAGGAACTGTTGATACCTAAGAGTATTAGGACTTACTTCTTGAGAAAAACCTAGTTGAGAAAGACTAAGGAGCTGTAGTTTGCAAATATATTTGTACAGAAAGAACTATTCTGGAATTAATTTACCATTGGTTTGTTTTGGAACCAGTTTTGGACTCTGAACCTCATATATCCCTTGCTCTAGAGATAGAGCCTTCGCCAGTGGTAATGTCTTACCATTAACAATTGAGAAGAGCAAGAGGTCGGGATATGACAGTGGTTACTAAGATTTGCCAAGCTGAGGTGACTTTCAGCAAATCAGGTGGTCAGACCACCATTTATTTATAAAAGTAGTCACTGCTTCTTTTACCACCTTCGTTTTCCTTTGTTTCTTCATATTCCCCTAAGTTTCGAAGACCCATAGGTCACTGGCAGATGTCCAGGTACCCTCTGGGAGTGTTTAACTATGGACTTAGACCTTCCTTTTGGTCTGGTTTAAGAAGTCACTCATAGATATTCTTCTACTGCCAGCAAAAAATTATGGAAGGGCCTGCCCTGCCTTTATCTGATCTTATAATAGACTTGTGAAAAAATTTTAGGTTAATCCAAAATAACTTGAAGTAATTATAATAGATTTTCTTCCCAGCTCCTAGCTTATTAAATAATACTAAATATGTATTACTGGTACTGCTTCCTCCATATCATAAATCATTTGTAGGGAAATAATAGCAAGTTACAGAGTAAATTATTCTTGAGCTACTGTAGGGATGGATGTTCAATGTGTATGAGGAGAAATGATGCTAGTAAGAGATTAGAATGGGGAAAACAGTTCCTACTTGAAATGAGCAGAAGGAGGTCCCATGTTGCTCTAACCAGTTATATTACCTAAAGAAAAATGTTCACCTTTTCTAGCTAATTCCTTATCTGCTTAAAAAAAGAGAGAGGGCCCTGGCCAGTTTGGCTCAGCGGTTAGAGCTTCAGCCTGTGGACCAAAGAGTTAATGGGATTCTAGTCAAGGGTGCGTACCTTGGTTGCGGTTCCGTCCCCGGTCAAGGGTGGTGTAGGAGGCAACCCATGGGTATATCTCTCTCACATCGATGTTTCTCTCTCTCCCTCCCTCCCTCTCTATCTGAAGATAAATGGAAAAATATCCTCGGATGAGGATTAAACAAACAAAAAAAGAGAAAGGGACTTAATAATATCTTCCCTTAATAAGATGTACCCATATCACATGATTGATTAATTTGTTCATTCACTCATTTATATATTTAACACTAGTTATTGGTTGCCTTTTGTATGCCAGTACCTTTCAAGGTGCTGGGAGTACAACAGGGAATTAAAGGGCAGAAATTTCTGTCCTCATATTTATATTCTAGAGAGTGCAATGAGACAATAAGTATGTAAAATACATGTGATGACAGATGGTAATACGTGCCAGAGGGAAAAATAAAACTGGTAAGGGTGGGAGGTTTGGGCAGAGGGGGTGAAGTTTGCTATTTTAAATAGGTCGATCATCCCGGTGGTGTGGCTCAGTGGATTGAGCGTCGTCCCATGGACTGAGAGGTCCCAGTTCGATTTCCGGTCAGGGCACATGCCCGGTTTACAGGCTCGATCCCCAGTGGGGGACGTGCAGTGTGCAGCTGATTGATGTATCTCTCTCACATCAATGTTTCTATCTCTGTCTCCCTTCTTCTCTCTCTAGAAAATCAATAAAAACATTAAAAAAAAATAGGGTGATCAGAAAATACTATATTGAGAAGATAATATTTGATAAAAACCTAAAGGGAATGAGTGACTGAGTTACTGATAGGTCAAATAAAATGAGGACCAAGAATTGATCATTCTAGGTTGGTGGGGCTTTCTGTTCTTAGATCACATAGGTAGGTTTATAAAGTGTTCTCATTTCTGGTCTCATTAGTAAGTCTGAAAAATGACCCTGGGATTTTTTTTTTAAACATGTTTTCTTTTCTTTATTGATTTTTTAGAGAGAGAGGAAGGGAGAGGAAAAGAGAGATAGACACATTGATGAGAGAGAACATCGATTGGCTGCCTCCTGCATGCCCCCTACTGGAGATTTGGGCCACAACTTGGGCATGTGCCCTGGCCAAGAATCGAACCGGCGACCTCTTGGTGCATGGGTTGACGCTCAACCACTGAGCCACACCGGCTGGGCATACCCTGGGATTTTTTTTTTTCAATCCTCACCCGGGGGTATTTTTACATTTATCTTCAGAGTGGGAGGGAGGGTGAGAGAGAGAGAGAGAGAGAGAAAGAGAGAGAGAGAGAAACATCGATGTGAGAGAGACACCATTGACTGGTTGCCACCTGTACGACCCCAACTGGGGCCGGGGACGAACCGCAACCGAGGTATGTGCTCTTGAGCAGAATTGAACCCAGGACTCCCTGGTCCTCAGGCCGACGCTCTAACCACTAAGCAAAACCAGCCAGGGCTACCCTGGGATTTTTTTATATGAAGAAATTACTAACAATAATTTCAAGCGAATGACATTCTTTGGCCTGTTGATATGTAACTTATTGATGAGTGAGTTATTTATCTGGGTGATTTAGTGAGGATATAGGGCATGAGCTGCTGTCAAGGAGCACATTCTAGTCTCTGTGGTTAAGATTCAGTATCACTTGAGAAGGACTTAACAAGCCAGGTGCCACTTGTTGCCACTCTTTGTTTCCATTCTATGGACACAACATTCATCATTGTTTCAGATGTAGGGAAAGATGGAGAAAATAGATACATTTAATTACACCAAAATAAACAACTGTTGCGCATAAAAGACACCAGAGATTGAATATTTGCCACAGTAATACTCACAAAGATCTAGAAAAACCAAATGTAGCTAGAAAGACTAAAATGAACCAGTCTGATTGTATTAATTGCTGACAAGGATATGGAGAAATTTATATTCATTCACTGGTAGTAGTATAAGTTTGCATAGATTCTTTATAATAGCAAGAAATTGGAGACTGCCAAACTGTCAATAAAGAAATGGATAAATAGATATGGTATCGTCACCTGATAAAATACTGTACTGCAAGGAAAAGGGATAAACCAGGTATGTATATTATATCATTATGGGTAGATCTCAAAACAATACTGACTTTTTAAAAAAGTAAAATTCAGCCCTGGCCGTTTTGGCTCAGCGGTTAGAGCGTCGGCCTACGGTCCAGAGAGACCCGGGTTCGGTTCCCGCTAAGGGCACGTACCTCGGTTGCAGTTTGTCCCCAGACCTGGTTGGTCGTGCAGGAGGCAGCCACTCGATGTGTCCCTTTCACGTCGATGTTTCTCTCTCTCTCTCTCTCTCTCTCTCTTCCCCTCTCTCCCTCCCACTCTATCTGAACAAAAAATGGAAAAATGTCCTCGGGTGAGGATTAAAAAAAAAAATTAAAAAAGTAAAATTCAGTGTGATACTTTGTACACAAACAAAATATACACACACACAAAAGGGTGTGTGTGTATACAGGGTGGGGCAAAATTAGGTTTACAGTCATGAGTATGTGAAACACACTTGTATTTTTATTTATTAATTATTGTATTATTTTCCATGCGAACAACTGTAATCCTATTTTTGCCCCACCCTCTCTATATATCCCTAAATGTACACTGTGTGTGTGTGTGTATAAATATTAACAAAAGATTATGCAACAAACTCATGATAGTGAGTGACTGGTAGAGAATCGGCAGTCTTAAATGGACTGTAGCTTTATCTGTAGATTAGAAGTAAAAATGATGGAATGTTTATTTCTGGTTGTTAGACACGTAGGTGTTGTATTATTCTTTATACTTTTAGATAATTTTGTATTAGCTAAATAAATTTTTTTTTTTTTTTTTTTTTTTAATCCTCACCCGAGGACATTTTTTCATTTTTTGTTCAGATAGAGTGGGAGGGAGAGAGAGGAAGAGAGAGAGAGAGAGAAACATCGATGTGAAAGTGACACATCGAGTGGCTGCCACCCGCACGACCAACCAGGGCCGGGGACAAACTGCAACCAAAGCACATGCCCTTAGCGGGAACCGAACCCGGGTCTCTCTGGACCGCAGGCCGATGCTCTAACCGCTGAGCCAAACCGGCCAGGGCTTAGCTAAATAATTTAAAAGAAGGGGGCCAAGTTTCATAGAGCGATCCCTCAGAGAATAATTTACTAATCTATTTACATATAATTGATCTTTATTTACTATAGACCATCCACCTCTATCTATATCTGAGGAAATGAGGTGACTGAATTATATTAACCAATGACAATGGCCTCTCCTAATGTGTCCTTGATGGTATCATACTAAGTTGGAAGAGCAAGGTTCCTTATTAGCACAGGATCATGCCGATTATTCTGACTCCTCATTTTTTACATTTTTATTACTAACTGCAAGCATATCAACTTGTAGGAGGTACATTTGGTTCCATAGGAGGCTAGCATGACAGACTGGGATGTTTAGAAGCTTAATAACAGCATTGTGCTTTTCTCCTTCTCTAACCTCTTCCCTACAGGGAATCTTTAACCAGTTCCAGTGTAGTAGTGAAAAAGTGCTTCCATCTGACACTCTCCGCAGTGCTCTGGCAAAGACTTTCCAGGATGAACAGCGTTTCCAGCTGGGAATTATGGATGATGCTGCGGAGTGCTTTGTAAGTGCTGGCCTCTGGCCCTCTTTGATCTGGGATGAGACTGTTGATGATCTCCATCAGGGTCTAGCTACTGTACTGTGGTTATTTACTGTGACCCTGGTCTCTACAGTTAGAACTAGAATTTCCCTAGTTTCTCAGAGCTCTAGGGTATTTCTGCCATTGCAGTATGAATAGCCTCACAGGTTTACTCTTTTTCCTCCAGGTTAAGGGTAGTTTTGTGTTTACCATTGCATAAAACAGTGGCTCTCACCTTCAGAAGAGACAGGGCTTATTAAAATACACATTGCTGGGCCCTATCCTCTTGAGTTTCTGATTGAATAGTTCTAGAGTAGGGCCCAAGAATATCTACCTCTGACAAGTTCCCGGGTGATGCTAATACTAATTCTACTGGTTTGAGGACCACACTTGAAGAATCCCTGGATTACTAAAGATAATTAAACATCACCCTGGCCAGTTTGGCTCAGCGGTCAGAGCATCGGCCTGCGGTCCAGAGAGACCCAGGTTCGGTTCCTGCTAAGGGCATGTACCTTGGTTGCGGTTTGTCCCCGGCCCTGGTTGGGTCGTGCAGGAGGCAGCCACTCGATGTGTCCCTTTCACATCGATGTTTCTCTCTCTCTCTCTCTTCCTCTCTCTCCCTCCCACTCTATCCAAACAAAAAATGGAAAAATGTCCTCAGGTGAGGATTAAAAAAAAATAATAATAGATAAATAAATAAATAAATAAATAAATAAATAAATAAATAAATAAATAAAAATAAATAAAGATAATTAAACAGAGAATAACTGAGTTCTTAGCACAAGTGTAATGTGCTATTTAGATAACTACGTTTCTCCCAGTGACTTTTATTTTATTTTTTTTATCCTCACCCGAGGACATCTTTCCATTTTTTGTTCAGATAGAGTGGGAGGGAGAGAGGGGAAGAGAGAGAGAGAAACATCGATGTGAAAGGGACACATCGAGTGGCTGCCTCCCGCACGACCAACCAGGTCCGGGGACAAACTGCAACCAAGGTACGTGCCCTTAGCGGGAACTGAACCCGGGTCTCTCTGGACCGCAGGCTGACGCTCTAACCGCTGAGCCAAACCGGCCAGGGCTCCCCGTGACTTTTAGTAGAAGACCCTAACTCTTCTGAACTCTGGTTTCTAGCCATTAACCTTTAAAAGATGGTGCATCTATTAAAAAACGCAGAGAGTGATATACATCCCATTACAGTTAAATGTAGACCAAAATCAGAGGTACTCCTAAGAATCTGAATCACTGATACATTGCTGGTGAGATTGTAAAATGGTAATGTTACTTTGGAAAAGTTTGGTAGTTTCTTTTTTTAAAAAATATATGTTTTATTGATTTTTTTAGAGAGAGAAAGGGAGAGATAGAAACATCGATGTGAGAGAGAAACATCTCTCAGCTGCCTCCTGCATGCCCCCTACTGGGGATCGAGCCTGCAACTTAGGCATGTGCCCTGACCAGGAATTGAACCAGGACCTCTCAGTCCATGGGACGACTCTCAAACCATTGAGCACACTGGCCAGGCAGTTTGGCAGTTTCTTAAAAAATGAAACTTGTAAGCTACCATATGATTCAGCAGTTGCCTTCCTGGACTTGTATCCCAGAGAAATGAAAATTTATGTTCATATAAAAACCTATACATGAATATTCATAGAAGCTTTATTCATAATTGCCCCAAACTGGAAACAACCCAAATGTGTTTAATGGGTAAATGGTATTACAAACTGTGGTATATTATGTAACAATAAAAGGAATGAACTCTTGATTTATGTAGTCTTTAGAATGGATTTAAAGCGAATTTTGCCAAGCCCTGGCCAGGTAGTTCAGTTGGTTAGAGCGTTGTCTCAATATGCCAAGACAGTGGGTTTGATCCCTGCTCAGGGCATGTACAGGAATCAACCAATGAATGCATAAATAAATGGAGCAACAAATCGATGTTTCTCTCTTTCTCCAAAAATCAATCAATAAAAAAGTTTTAAAAAGGGAACTATGCTGGCCCTGGCCAGTTTGGCTCAGCGGTTAGAGCATCGGCCCGTGGACCAGAGAGACCTGGGTTCGGTTCCCGCTAAGGGCATGTACCTCGGTTGCAGTTTGTCCCCGGCCCCGGATGGGGTTGTGTGGGTGGCGGCCAGTCGATGTGTCTCTCTCACATCGATGTTTCTTTCTCTCTCTCTTCCTCCTTCTCTCCCTCCCGCTCTATCTGAAGATAAATGCAAAAATGTCCTCTGGTGAGGATTTAAAAAAAAAGGGAACTATGCTGAATAAAAAAAATATCAAAAGATTACATATTGTATGATCCCATTTACATTGCATTTTAAAAATAACAAAATTATAGAGATTGACGAATAGGTTAGTGTTTGCTAGGGGTTAGGGTTGGAATTGGGTGGGTAAGACTATAAAAGGATAGCATGAGGGAGCCTTGTGGAACAGTTTAATATCTTGATTGTGGTTGTGATTACATGACTCTATACATGAGATAAAATTTTATGAAGTTACACACAAACAGAAATGAGTGAAACCTGAATAAACTCTGGATTATATTGATGTCCATTTACTGGTTTGGATATTATACTATAGTTGTGCAAAATGTTACCATTGCCCAGCCAGTGTGGCTCAGTGGATTGAGCTTTGTCTCATGGACTGAGAGGTCCTGGTTCGATTCCAAGTCAGGACACATGCCCAGGTTGTGGGCTCGATCCCCAGTGGGGGGCTTGCAGCAGGCAGCTGATTGATGTTTCTCTCTCTCTCTCTTTCCCTTCCTCTCTTTCTAAAAAATCAATAAAAACATTTTTAACTCATTTTTATTGTTGAATGTATTACAGATGTCCTCCCTTTTTTCCCCCCCATTGACCTCCTCCTCTCCAATCCTGTCCCCCTTCCTGCCTTCCCCACACTATTGTGTCCATTGGTTATGCATATATGCATAAAAGTTCTTTGGTTTATCTCATCCCGCCCTCCCTCTCCCCTTCTCTTTGAGGTTCATCACTCTAACACCCAATTTGTATTTCTTAATTCCTTCATCTTTTTTACCCACCTTCCTAGCCCCCGCCCATCTGGCAAGCAACAAAAAGTTCTCAGTATCTATGAGTCTGTTTCTGTTCTGCTTGCTCATTTTGTTTGTAGATTGAATTGTTGATAGATATGTATTAATTGCCATTTTATTGTTCATATTTTTGTTCTTCTTCTTCAAGAAGACTCTTCAACATTTCATATAATACTGGTTTGGTGGTGGTGAACACCTTTAGCTTTTTCTTGTCTTGGAAACTCTTGGTATGTCCATCGATTCTAAATGATAGCTTTGCAGGATAGAGTAATCTTGGTTGTAGGTTCTTGCTTTTCATCACCTTGAATATCTCTTGCCACTCCCTTCTGGCCTGCAAAGTTTCTTTTGAGAAATCAGCTGACAGTCTTATGGGAGCTCCTTTGTAGGTAACTAATTGCTTTTCTCTTGCTGCTTTTAATATTCTCTCTTTATATTTAACCTTTGGCATTTTGATGATAATATGTCTTGGTGTGGACCTCTTTGTGTTCATCTTGTGCTTCCTGGGCTTGTATGTCTGTTTCCTTCACCAAGTTAGGGAAGTTTTCTGTCATTATTTTTTCAAATAGGTTTTCAATTTCTTGCCTGCTCTCTTCTCCTTCTGGCACCCCTATGATGCGAATGTTGGCACAGTTGAAGTTGTCCCAGAGGCTCCTTACACTATCCTCATTTTTTCTGGATTCTTTTTTCTTTTGGTTGTTCTGATTGGGTGTTTTTTGCTTCCTTATATTCCAAATCGATGGTTTGCTTCTTGGCTTTACCTACTCTACTATTGGTTCCCTATAAATTATTCTTTATTTCAGTTAATGCATCCTTCATTTCTGACTGGTCCTTTTTTATGTTGTAGATGTTCTCACTAAGTTCCTTGGAGGTCTCCTTAAGTTCCTTGAATGTCTCACCAAGTTCCTTGAGCAACCTTATAACCTGTGTTTTGAACTCTGAATCTGATTGATTGTTTATCTGCATTTTGTTTAATTATTTTCCTGGAGTTTTGTTCTGTTTTTTCATTTGGGACATGTTTCTTTGTCTCTTCATTTTGGCTATTTCCCTGTGATTGTTTCTGTGTATTAGGTAGAGTTGCTATGTCTCCTAGGCTTCGTAGGGTGGCCTATGTTGTAGGTGTCCTGTAGGATCTAGTGGTACAGCCTCCCTGATCACCCCAGCTGGGCCTTTGAGGTACACCCCTAGTGTGGACTGTACACCCTTCTGTTGTAATTGAGTCTTGCTTGCTGTTGGTACGTCAATGGGAGGGATTTACTCAGGCTGATCAGCTGCAAAGACTGGCTATGCCCACTGACCACTGGCCTCTGACTATCTTGGGGGATAAGCTGTGTAGGGGCTCACCACTCAGAGAAAGACTTAGTTCATCAGGGCTCTGGTACCCACTGAGTCCGCTCATTGAGTGTGTCACTTGTGGAGGTGGTTGGGTGGTGGTGTTTTGATGTGGTCTGAAGCTGTCTACTGGGTATCCTGGCTCTCAGTCAGCCCCTGCCTGTGTTCTATTCGGGGCCACCTGGAAGAAGCTACAAAATGATCTGCAGATGGTTGCTTCTTGAGCTGGGCTTGGAGGTGCCCAGGAAAAGCCAAGTTGTGAACCAAGGCTGGTTGCTTCTAGTGCCAGGCCTGGGGTCACTTAGCAAGAGGTATGGGGCTTGCTAAGACCAGGTGCTGCTTGTTTGAAAGATTTTAGGAAACTCTGAAGCAGCATCCCAGACAGGCCAATCCTATGGTAAAGCCTTTGGAAACAGCTTGAGTGGGCCTGAAAGTTGGGTGAGGTGGGGCCTCAGGGAATCACCAGGGTGGGTCAAACTATGTGAGCCAGGTTGCTGAAGTCCCAGATATGGCAGCCACCCCAGGGAAGGGCTTACCAAAAAGGAACAAAGGCCTCCGCCAGCATGTCTGTCCAGGAGAGAGCCACCTCTCCAGCCCTCATCCCGAGGCCAAACAGCTCAGTTTTTCCCTGTATGTCTCTGTCGCCCCTCAAGCTGCCTCTCCTCCAAGCTTAGAGAGAGCAGGTCCAAGTAATCTGTGTGCGGGCCCTTGAAGAGGAGCTTCCTGGGCTCCAGAATCCTCAGCTTCCCTCAACCTCAGTTCCCGCTGGATTTTCCAGCCAGAATTTATGGAGACTTCTCTTCCTGGCACTGGAACCCTGAGCTGAGTGCCTGGTGTGGGACAGGGACCCCTCACTCCTCAGGGAGGACCTTCCCAGCTGAGGTGTCCCTCCTGATTTTTATCTACCACACATGGGTGTAGGACCAGTCCATCTGTGCCTCTGCCCCTCCTACCAGTCTCGGTGTTGCTGTTTCTTTAATTTCGTAGTTGTAGGACTTCTATTCAGCTCGATTTCAGGTGGTTCTGAATGATGGTTGTGTTGTAGTTTAGTTGTAATTTTGATGTGGCTGTGGGAGGAGGCGATACCGCCTTTACCTGCGCCGCCATCTTGACCAGAAGAGAAAAAAACATACATTTTTTAAAAAGATGTTACCATTGAAGGAAACTGGGTGAAAGGTCATTGACTTCCTATACAGTTTTTTTTTTGAAACTTGAGACTTTATAGTTATTTCAAACTAAAGAGTTTAAAAAATCAGAAATATTTCTATCTTCCAGGAGGATTGCTATTTCTCTGAGTAAACTGACCACCAATTTGTACGTCTGTCTGTTAAGTATTATTGATATACTGCTTTTGTTCTTTCCCTATTAGGAAAATCTGCTGATGAGACTTCACTTCCATATTGCTGATGAAACCAAAGAGGATATATGTACTGCCCAACACTGCATCTCCCACCAGAAATTTGCAATGACATTGTTTGAGCAGGTGAACCTTTTCTGTATACCCATCACTTAGACCTTTTCTTCAAGAACACTTTATCCTGGGATGTGGGTGTCAAATTAGTGCCGAAACAGTTAATGACTATGGCTGCTTGATTTTGCTTTTTTCTTCCTGGGCCCAGTGTGTATGTACCAGCTGTGGCGCCACTTCTGATCCGCTGCCTTTCATTCAGATGGTGCATTACATCTCTACCACTTCCCTTTGGTGAGTCTTACAGGTTCTCTGTACCCATAGGCACTCTTTCAGTTTATTGAGTTTTAACTGAAGGCATCCAAATAGCTTATATCCTTACTGCTGAGTCTATGCTATTTATAGGAACTCAGAACCATAATTTAAAAATAACCTTTGTTCTTCTTTTCCAACCGTCCTTTTTTCTTAGGCTCAGTTCTGGCCAGCAAAGTGGGAGGAGGAATGGGGATTTTACGAGCTTTGCATTTGGGGACAGTCAGAGGCACTCACTGTATTTGTAGGACACTGAGGCTGGTCAGGACAAGGAGCTTTGGTTTAGTGGGCAGAGGAAGGAGGTCAAACATGTGAGTTAGGGGTTTAGATAAATGATTTATTTGATATAGCTGTAACTCTCACCATCACCCCCCTTTTTAATCCTCTCTTGAAGCAATCAGGCTATTTGTATGCTGGAAAGACGAGAAAAACCCTCACCAAGCATGTTTGGTGAGCTGCTACAGAATGCCAGCACCATGGGGGATCTCCGGAACTGTCCGGTGAGTTAAGTCAGTGGTGGGACTTGGAGTAGGGAGGAGAATCCAGAGATTAGTGGAATTGAGGCAGAGCCAGTGAGAAACATGTCAAACTAGCCTTATATGTGTATTTCAGAGCAATTGTGGAGAGAGGATTCGGATTCGCCGTGTATTGATGAATGCTCCACAGATTATCACAATTGGACTGGTATGGGACTCGGACCACTCAGACTTGGCGGAGGATGTCATTCATAGCCTGGGTACCTGCCTTAAGTTGGGTGATGTGAGTGTTAGTTTAACTCTGACTTAGAGTTATTGTGTCTTATTCTTGCTCAAGATTGTGAACACTGAACACAAAAGTATATCCTAAATGACAAATATTATGGAGTTTTGGACAAACATACTTGTATACAATAGTCCTCTCTTATCTATGGTTTTGTGTAGTTTCACTAGCCCACAGTCAACCATGGTCTGAAAATATTAAATGGAAAATTCCAGAAGTAAACAATTTGTAAATTTTAAGTAGCATGTGGTTCTGAGTATTGTGATGAAATCTCACCCTGTTTTCACTCCCTGCTTCCTTGCAGGTGAATAATTCCTTTGTCTAGAATATCCACACTGTATATGTATATGTATATGTATATGTATATGTATATGTATATGTATATGTATATGTATATCCACATGTATATGTATATGTATATGTATATGTGTATGTGTATGTATATGTATATGTATATGCACTGCAGTACTGCAGTGTTTGTGTTCAAGTAACCCTTAAAGTAGCCTAATGTTACATCACAATGCCTACGTCATTCATTTCATTTCATCTCATCAAGTAGGCATTGATCTCACATCATCACAAGAAGGGTGAGTACAGTACAATAAGATTTTGAAAGAGAAAGACCACATTCATATAACTTTTATTACAGTATATTATAATTATTCTATTTTATTATTATTATTAATCTCTTACTCTGCTTAATTTATAAATTAAACTTTATAGGTATGTATATATAGAATAAAACATAGTATATATAGGGTTTGGTACTATCTACAGTTTTAGGCATCTGCTGGGGGGGGTGTCTTGAAATGTATCCCCTACATTAAGGAGCACTACTGTATTATGTGTGCACATATATGTGCATGTATGTACGTGCTCACTTACCTCCTTTGGATAAGTAGCAAAGGCTTTTTGTAAGAAATGGGATGAAGGGGATGGGGAGGAGGGAGTCAATGGGGGGGAAAAAGGAGAAATATCTGTAACAAAAAAATTAATAAAAAGAAAAAATAAATAAAACCTACTATTAAGCATTAAAAAAAAAAAAAAGAAATGGGATGACCTTGGCCTTGAAAGACAGGATAGACAGAACTTAGGTACTGGTAAAAATAATGTAATTTATAGAGTTATTCGGTGCTGTACTGACTGTTAGTTTATACCAGTGTAGAATAGGGAGTTGTATTCAATCGTGGGAGGCAATAAGATCAAAGAAGTGAGCAATCGTGACTAGAGATACTTTGGGAAGTGAAGGAGGTGAAAGTTGGTGACTTGAGTCCTACAATATGGAATTCACTGTGAGGAACCAACATCTGTTGAGAATGTAATGAAGTAGTTTGGAAGATAATTTAGTGGCTTAGTGTTTTTTCATGAATCTATTTAGGAAAATAGACAGGGAAACAGACTTCAGACCTGGGGGCTTAGCCTTACCAGCTCTATGCCCTAGTGTAGGTACAGCCATGGTTTTCCTTCCGTTCAAGAGAAGAACCAGAGACTCTGGTTTCCTGTCTATTAGTTTTGCTCTGGGTTAGTCTTATGACTAAGGAGTTTACTTATTGTTGTTTCTTATCATTAAGCCACTACTGAGAATAAATGAACTATTTGGGATCTTATTTTAGGTCTTCTTCCCAAGGAATCTCTGACATGAGCAGGCTATGCACAGCAGAATCTCTTTTTTCTAAATTTCTGTGGCTTATATATTCTATACTGTTCTAGTTTTATTTTTATGATTGTTTTTCCAACCAAATAAGTTCCTCAAGGCAGTAATCTTCCCCTCCCCCTCCCCCTCCCCTCCCCTCCCCCTCCCCCTCCCCTCCCCCTCCCCCTCCTCCTCCTCCTCCTCTTTTTTATATCTCTTGCACCTAGGACAGTGTTAGACATTTAGGAATTGAAATGCTGGTAACCAGCATGGTGGTATGGCTTCTCCTAAAGGCTTTCTTACTCCCTACGTAGGGTCTCAGCAGGAAATTTATATTTGTGGTGCCAGCTGATAAATAACTTGTGAAACTTGAGAGTGTTTTTGTTTTGTTTAGGTTTTTCAACTTTTTTGGCTCCTCTTATGATTGGCCCTTTCAAGAAAATATTATTGAAAGTTATGAGGAAACATCACCACCTTACCAGTTACTGGCCACTATCTGTCTTGCTTTTCCCTACATTTTGCCTTTTTAGGTTCATTTCTTATGATTAATATGAATTAGCAAAATATCTTATACTGAAGGGCAGAGAGGCAAGTCAGTACCTTAAGAAAATGATGGAGTTAGTCTGCTGACAAATGATGTGAGAGGGTTATGTCACTGTTCTTTCCTTTCTCTTCTTTCCCCACAGCTGTTTTTCAGAGTGACAGATGACCGGGCCAAGCAGTCTGAACTGTACTTAGTAGGAATGATCTGTTACTATGGCAAACATTATTCTACATTCTTTTTCCAAACAAAGATCCGCAAGTGGATGTATTTTGATGATGCTCATGTCAAGGAGGTAGGAATTTTCAAACCCTTCTTTTTTTTTTTTTTTTATCCTCACCCGAGGACATTTTTCCATTTTTCGTTCAGATAGAGTGGGAGGGAGAGAGAGGAAGAAAGAGAGAGAGAGAAACATCTACGTGAAAAGGACACATTGAGTGGTTGCCTCCCGCACGACCAACCAGGGCCGGGGACAAACTGCAACCGAGGTACGTGCCCCTAGCGGGAACCGAACCCGGGTCTCTCTGGACCGCAGGCTGACGCTCTAACCGCTGAGCCAAACTGGCCAGGGCTTTAAGCCCTTCTTAAAGTGATTAGTGACTGCAACAAAAAACTAAGGATAATTATTTGTCTTCAGTGTTTCATTTTCAGAATTTTAATGTCTATCTGTCTGTCTATTGAATTTATGAGAGTATTAGTCTTCCCCAATAAATGGTAAGTTCCTCTAGGACAGGATGAATATATTTTCTATTATTTTCTCTAAATGCCCTCACATGGCATTCAGCACAGTTATATATTTATAGTTGACAAAGTATTTTTTTAAAAAATATGTTTTTATTGACTTTTTAGAGAGAAAGGAAGGGAGAGAGAGATAGAAACATTGATATGAGAGAGAAACATCAATCGGCTGCCTCCTGTACACCCCTGGGGATTGAGCCCGAAACCTGGGCATGAGCCCTGACTGGGAATCGAACTGGGACCTCTCAGTCCATGGGACAATCCTCAATCCACTGAGCCACACTGGCCAGGGGACAAAGTATTTTTTTTTTAATGTGTTAATTGGTTGATTTAAGTGACAACAGTCTAATGACTCAGATTAGGTTGTAAGGTTAGCAGAAAGTTCAGAATTCCAAATCTGGGAATTATCAGTGGATAATACTTTGTCTCAGGGCTGCTATTAAATATTCTCTGATTGTTAGCTCCCTGAAGTACCCTATCACAGATTAACATGTTTTTGAGATAGTATAGAGCAAATAGGGCTAAGATGATATTTATAAATTTTTTTTTATTTTTATTTTTTATCCTCACCCAAGGACATTTTTGCATTTATCTTCAGATAGAGCGGGAGGGAGAGAGGGGGTAAGAGAGAGAGAGAAACATTGATGTGAGAGAGACACATCGACTGGTTGCCACTCACACGACCCCAACCGGCCGGGGACAAACTGCAACCGAGGTACGTGCCCTTAGCAGGAACCGAACCCGGGACTCTCTGGTCTGTGGGCCGACGCTCTAACCGCTGAGCAAAACTGGCCAGGGCAATATGATGATATTTAAAGCTGAAAATTTGGTACTATCTAAACTATAGAGTCCAGATAAAATAGTTTAGATGATTTGCATGAGTTAGAAAGACTCTTGTGATTAGATTAGCAGCTAGGAGACTGCTTAGACATTCTGTACCAATCCATGAACCTTAAGCAGCATCTTCCACATATAGTAGTCTTTGTCAGATTTCCTAATTCTCTTTTCCATCTGAATTTTGCTATTGTAATTTTGGGCAGCATATAAATTCTTTGAGCTTTAGGTTTTTCTTTGTTTTAATTTTATTGACTTTCAGAGAGAGAGGAAGGGAGAAGGAGAGAGAGAGAGAGAGAAACATCAGTTTGAGAGAGAAACATCAATGTGAGAGAGAAACATCAATCATCTGCTTCCCATACATGCCCCAACCAGGGATGGAACCTGCAACCTGGGTATGTGCCTTGACCAGGAATCAAACCTGTGAACTTTCGGTGTCCTGGACAACTCTCAAACTAACTGAGCCACACTGGCCAGGGCTAGGTTTTTTATTTGAATAATAATACATGCCTTATAAGATATTAAATAAAATTATATAAAAGGCATATAAATATGTTTTAGTTAAAATAATAACCCAGTTATAAATTTACTGAACATCTATTATAAAAGAGAACTATGGTAGTTGTCTGACCCCAAGAGCATGCCATCCAACAATGTGACTGGTTCAAGCTTAAGAGAAGGTGAATTTGGGGGTTTGATTGGATTGTTATTTCCATGGCTATTCAGTCACTATTTTCTACTGTCATGGCTCCACTGATCCAGGACAAAGCTAAGGCTGGGAGGTCCAGTGGTCTATTCTAAGCAATTTGACATTTTAGTCCTGCCATGTGTGAACTCTGACACAGAATGTCATTTAGTCTAAGGTAGTCTGTGAGAGTTTCTGGCTATTCTTTAGCTTCATAAAAGTAATTTTAATATTTAGGAGAAAAGTATAGAGAAGCAAATTTCAAGCCAGGGCTTTGATCTGGTGTCTGTGAAAAGAAAAAGATGCCCAAGGCAGTGGAAGTCTCCTCACATGGCATATTCACCTTTGAGAACTTTTATTCATATTTCACAATTGAATTGATGTTTCATGGGAATAAAAGTAATTTTATTCATCATTCCTGTATTTTACAGGGTTTTAATGCTTTCTAAAAGGATTTAACAAAATATTTATTAAGTATAGCTATAAGATCTCTTTTGCTGTCTTTTTTCCTGATTCTTGTCATTTCATCTTTTATTTTCTTTGGAAAAGCAGAACACAAAGATATGTTTTGAATTGTGGATATGAAGTATAATTGTTCTGTTCTTCTCATTGTTTTTGGTTCAGATTGGGCCCAAATGGAAGGATGTGGTGACCAAATGCATCAAGGGGCATTACCAGCCTTTGCTGCTGCTCTATGCAGACCCCCAGGGTACCCCAGTATCAACCCAGGACCTGCCTCCCCAAGTTGAATTCCAGTCGTACAGCAGGATGTGCTACGATAGTGAAGATTCAGGTGAGCAGCCTAGCTCTTACCTTCCCCTTTCCCTCTCCAATGTGATCATTGGATATTTGGGACTCTTGATCATGAGCCTAGCACATAACCTAGCTTGGAGAAAGAGGATCCATTAGAGAAAAGAAAGAAATGCCTACTCGTGCTGAAGCCCAACTTGCTGCAGGCTCTGTTTCCTTCAGCCTCCAAGAATGCCTTGCCTGTATTCAATGTGGCCCTGATTCAGAATTACGAAGGGAATTATGTTGATTGAGACTGAGATATTAAATTTGAGAGAGAAACCTCGGCATTTAACCTTACAGTGTTGGTAAAGATGACTGATTCTTACTAGCAATTTAGCAATGACTTAAGTGAGTTGTAAAGACCAAGAGAAATGATATGTCACTATAAAGGTAGTCATATTGTTAGGGAGAAGAGGTTTTTGTTTTATTTTTATTTTTTTTATCCTCACCCAAGGACATTTTTCCATTTTTTGTTCAGGTAGAGTGGGAGGGAGAGAGAGGAAGAGAGAGAGAGAGAGAAACATCAACGTGAAAGGGACACATCGAGTGGCTGCCTCCCGCAGGACCAACCAGGGCCGGGGACAAACCGTAACCGAGGTACGTGCCCTTAGCGGGAAGTGAACCCGGGTCTCTCTGGACCGCAGGCCGAGGCTCTAAACGCTGAGCCAAACTGGCCAGGGCGAGGTTTTTGTTATAAAATGTCAAATGCAGTAGTGGTATTCCTCAGCTTATGAATCAGTTATTTACTTCTAATTCAATTGTTTGGAACCTGAATTATGTTTTCCTGTACAAACAATTTGCAGCTTGATGGCTAACATCTCAGGTTATTTCTAATAATATATTGGAAATATAACCCTAATGGTTTTGGCTTGATTTCTGAAAAGGAGGAAAAAGAAATGTTCTTTTTCACTTCTATTTTTAGGGTTGGCCCTAAGTATAATTTTGAAAAAGAAGACACTTGTCTTTGGACTCTTTTTCCCCTCCCTTTTGTATCCCCATCCTGGTTGGTAACTAGTGTTCTTCCCACCTTTGTAACCCCACCCAGACCTGTTCTACTTCTCCCTTCAATCAAACACCCATTTCTACCACTTATCTTAGCTAAGTGTTTAGAGGAAAGTAGTCTGAATTGAACTAATTCACACTAAAGTATAAATAACAGGCCCATAATTTCTTAGCGATATTAAAAATGCTTATAATGTCAATTAAAAAATTTAAAGTTACATTTCTGGCAGTATAGGAGAAATATTATGGGCTACCGGTTATGTATGCCAGGTCAGCCTGGGACTCTTTAGCTAAGTAGATCTTATTTTTCACATCTTTTTCCTTTCTTTCACTCCCCCCACCCCCATAGGTTTTCTAAAAGCCCCAAGTTTTTCACAGTAGCAGGCAAAGTTAGGGCTTAAGCAAGGTAGGGGCAGGAGTGGGAAGAATTGTGTGTGTGTCTGGGTTATCTGGAAGTTGGGTGTTGGGAAGAATGGCTCTGGTATATCCTTTTCACCGTTCCATCTAGGAATTTCTTGCCTTATGGACCTTTGTTACCATCCAGCTCTTTGCCCCCTCTCTGTCACTGTCCCTCTCTCTTTCCTCACTTTTGCATATGTGTCTCCTCCTTCCCTCAGGGAGGGAACCCTCCATCTCAAGTGATACTCGAACAGATTCCTCAACGGAGAGCTATCCCTACAAACACTTCCACCACGAGTCTGTGGTCAGTCACTTCTCTTCTGATTCTCAGGGGACAGTCATCTATAATGTGGAGAATGATTCCACGTCTCAGAGCAGTCGGGACACAGGTAGGGACTTATGCAGTGGATCCTGCTTGTTCCTGCATAGAGGGTTTCCAAGAAAAAGAAACTGGGGCCAGTTAGAAATGTTTGTTGTGCAAAGGGAGGAAGGCACAGAACTTGGGTAATTGAGTGGTATCAAAAGAAGCAATGCAATTCTGAATAAATGATGATGTTCCATTACACATATTCCTGTCAATAGCAGCATAGCAGTAAGGACCATTGTAATTTGATTATTGATGTGATTGTTTATTCTGAAATCTGCTTTTCTCCTGCTATGCTCTTAATCCTCATCCCTTTCATAGTGCTCCATTAAACTCTTGTGGTCTTGTACCTCATAATGTTTTCATGCTAGACTTTGTCCCAACTTAAGGGCTTTGAGAGAAGGGGCATATTATGGGCAGGGGACACCTGCTCATCACCTTGCTAGGTTTCCTGAAGGACAGAGACACAAAAGAATGAAAGCTTGCCTGTTTGTTATTGTGAATTCCATGCAGAGAACATTCTTAAATTTTATTTTTATTTTTATAATCCATGGAGAGTGTGCCCGTGTCAATGGAAAAATTCAATACAGGGCATAAAAGGAAGAACAGTGAATAACTGACTGCTCTGATGAAAAGTTCATCACTCAAGGCATAGAACAATGCCCATATTCTCAGAGACTTGGAAATTAGTAAGCTCATGGCTTCAGATTGGTGGTTTATACTCTGTGCATGGCCTTTAAAAAGAAAAAGAGAGAATTTCAAACATATTCAGAAGTATACAGAATAGCATACTGCCCCTCCACATACCCATCACCTAGTTTCAATAATTGTACCTCATGGCCAGTCTAGTTTTATCTGAACCTCTACCCACTTCCCCCACTCCTGGATTATTCTGAAACAAATCCCAGACATGTCCCCTTTTTCATAATTATTTTAGTTTGTATCTCTAAAATATGAGAGATCATTGTTAAGCATACCATTATCACACTTAAAATATTAACAGTTCCTTTAAGCCACTAAATAACCAATGAGTGTTTAAATATCCAATTTTCTTATAAATATCATAACTTTTTAATGGTTTGTTTGTTTGACTCAGAATCAAAATGAGGTCTACACATTGCAATGGGTTGATAAGTCTTTTGTGTTTATTTTACTCCTCTATTTTTTCCTTGCAATTTATTGTTGAAGAACTAGGCAATTTGTCCTGTAGATTTTCCCACATTCTAAATTTTTTTTATTGTGTTTCTATGGTAAACTTTAGCATGTTTCTCTATGCTCTGTATTTCATGTAAGTTGGTAGTTGGATCTAGAAGTTTGGTCAGATTCATGTTGGATTACTTTTGATGACTGTTGCATAGATGACAACTGCAAAGTGTAATATATTTTGCTTTTTTAATCTTCACCCAAGTATATGTTTATTGATTTTTAGAGAGAGTGGAAGGGAGAGAGGGAGAGAGAGGGGGAGAGAGGGGGAGAGGGAAAGAAACATTCATGTAAGAGAGAAACATTGATTGGTTGCCTCCCATACATGCCCCTGACCGGGATTGAACCACAACCTAGCTATGTGCCATGACTAAGAATTGAACCTACAACCCTTTTGGTGTATGGGACGATGCTTCAACCAACTGAGCAATCCTGCCAGGGCAATGTGATATATATATATTTTTTTATCCTCACCTGAGGATATTTTTTGTTCAGATAGAGTGGGAGGGAGAGAGAGAGAGAGAGAGAGAGAGAGAGAGAGAGAGAGAGAGAGAAACATCGACGTGAAAGGGACACATCGAGTGGCTGCCACCCGCACGACCAACCAGGGCTGGGGACAAACTGCAACCGAGGTACATGCCCTTAGCGGGAACCGAACCCAGGTCTCTCTGTACCGCAGGCTGACGCTCTAACCGCTGAGCCAAACCGGCCAGGGCTAATGTGATATTTTGAAAACCGTATTTCTGAAACTGTGAACCAGGGAGATGCTAAGTCACAGGATAAATAAAGCCTATTTTCCAGGAGAGTCAGGTTTATGTTAAGGGTTTGTGAATGGCCGGGGATAGGGGAGCATATCCCCATTATTTAGTATTTGTAGTTCTAGTAGCTCCAAGTGATTTCCTCCTTTCTTAAATCTTTCTTATGGGTCTAGAGGTAGAAAAGGATCAGATAAAAGCAATAAAAGATTGCATTGGTAAATGTAGCCATATCACTGTATTGCTGATACCTGAATATGTATAAGGATTTTCATATACTAACATATGAAAACAAATTTTTGTTAACTCTTAGTGCATTTGAGAACCTAGGAGATTTTCTCTAAGCCTGTCTTCCAATTTAATTCAGTTGCTTAATTCACTTCTGGCCTCCAGCAGCTTAGATAATTATATCCTTTAGAATCTGACCTTTGCTGCTGTCAAATCATCCTCATACATTCACTTTTGCTGGGCATGAAGCAAGTCAAGTAACATAAAAAGCCCAGATCTCCTGGGTTTCCCAACAGTTAGTATTGAGGAACTATGAAGTATAATCTCTGGGTTTTGTCAGTTTGGGTGAAGCATGGTTGGGGATGGGAATGAGAATTATTCAAAGTTCAAATGTTCTTTTAAATGATTCCCATTTAAGGAAAATTTAGTACTGGGTTTTAAAGCCATACGCAATCAGAACTCTTGTGAGCAAAGGCTGGGTCACCTGGGATAATACCAGATGTAATAAAAATTGGGCTTTACTTGGTATGTGTTGCTAAATAAATGAAAGGAAAGCTCTGTCTTCTGTTTATGAGAGTGAAAATATATTGGTACATGACATTTTTATACAATCTTTAAAACTTGCACCTTTTAAAAAGTACCAAGTAATGTGTCCTTCAGGTTACTGGGGAAAATTATGAGTGGAATTGAGACTGGTAATTGCTCAGGAAACATTATAAATTTGGAAGCTTCTATGAACTACTTGAGCTTCTTTGCATTTATCTATTGAGAGATTCCTGGTACACTTAAATCAGGTAGCAATGGCCCTTAATAGCTTTCAATCCATGGGTACACTGAATTTGTGCCATTGCCATGAATCCCAAAGGGAGACTAGTTTCTCAAGAGGATGGAGATACCAGCTTACCCCCATTTCCTTGTTCTTTTAGGACACCTGACTGATAGTGAATGTAATCAGAAACTCACATCCAAGAAAGGGTCACTGATAGAGCGCAAGAGAAGCTCTGGCCGGATTAGGAGGAAAGGCGATGAGCCACAAGCCTCAGGGTACCACAGTGAAGGCAAGCCACTACACTTTGCTTCTCTTTCCTAATTCAGTCTGTCAAAACTTGTCACACTCCAGACTGTGGTTTCTTTTTTCTGCTTAACGGGCTCTCCTTGCTTTCTCAACTTTGGGATCTGGGTATCCATGAGCACTTTAAACATTTATATTTGTTTCATTCTTTGTGTTTTTAGGAGAAACACTGAAAGAGAAGCAGGCTCCTAGGAATGCCTCTAAACCGTCCAGCAGCACCAACAGACTAAGAGATTTTAAAGAGACAGTCAGCAATATGATCCATAACAGACCATCCCTAGCTTCTCAGACCAACCTAGGATCTCCCAGTGAGGGAAGAGGAGGAGACCAGATGGACAAAAAACCTCCTAGGAACCTGCCTTTACACTCTCGTAACTGGGAAGTAGAGAGTACTAGCAGTGAGTCAAAATCCAGTTCTTCTAGCAAATATCGTCCAACATGGAGACCCAAACGAGAGTCTCTGAATATTGACAGTATCTTTAGTAAGGATAAAAGGAAGCACTATGGCTATACCCAGCTTAGCCCATTTTCTGAGGATTCAGGTGAGATAATTAGGGAAAAATTGGGTTTTTGAATAAAGTTTATTTATATATTTTTAAAAACCTGGGATTTCTGGTGGATTTAACAAGGTATATTTTTACCCCATTTTTGAGTCTTTTGGGAATATACATTCAGTAAATGAGTAGCTGTTAGTTATGTCTTAATTTGAGGCAGATGCTAAATCTACCTCCTTTTTTATATTTGTCCTTTGATCGGGATAGCTAAAGAATTTACCCCAGATGACCTAAGCAAGCCACCTGCTTATGACTTTAAAACTGGTGGACCAAGCTCACAATACAAGCCTTGGGGCCCAGTGCGGCCAGGCTCTCATCTTCTAGAGCAGCACCCTCGCCTAATCCAGCGAATGGAATCTGGCTATGAGAGCAGTGAGAGAAACAGCAGCAGCCCTGTCAGCCTGGATGCAGCCCTGCCTGAGAGCTCGAGTATCTGCAGGTATTGTTTGCCTTTTGAATAGCAGCATTGTCCCTTGCAGCAGTGTGAGCCACCAAGAGGCTTATCAATTCAGACAAGTGGAGAAATGCACTTTATTACCATCTTGCGGGCAAGTGAAGTATTGTGCTCTATCAACTTTCTATGGCAACAGCTCCCTCTGCTGGGAGAAAGAGCAAAGGCATTTGAGAAAGGAGAGACCTTTTAAAAAAATTGTTGACTTACAGATTTCCCCCATTTTAACCCCTTTGTCTCCCTCCACCTGGCCCCCGTCCCCGCTAGGCCTTCACTACATTATTGTCTGTGTCCATGGACTGTGCATATATACATATATATTCTTTGGTTGATCTCTTCTTCCTCACCCTCCTCCCTCTGAGATCTGTCAGTCTGTTCCATTTATCCATGCCTCTGGTCCTATTTTGTTTGTCAGTTTATTTTGTTCTTTAGAGTCTACATATAAGTGAGATCACATGATATTTGTTCTTTTCTGACTGGTTTCTTTCATTTAGCATAATAATCTCCAGGTCCATCTGTGCTGTTGCAGAGGGTAAGTTAAGTGTTCCTTCCTTTTTACAGCTGCATAGTACTCCATTGTGTAAATGTAGCCCAGCTTTTTTATCCACTCATCTACTGATGAGCACTTGAGCTGTTTCCAGATCTTAGCTATTGTAAGCAATGCTGCTATGAACATAAGGTTATATATATTCTTTCTGATTGGTGTTTCAGGATTCTTAGAATATATACTCAGAAGTGGTATCGCTGGGTCAAAAGGCAATTCCATTTTTAATATTTTGAGGAAACTCCATGCTGTTTTCCACAGTGGTTGCACCAATCTGCATTCCCACAAACAGTGCACTAGGGTTCCCTTTTCTCCACATCCTCGCCAGCACTTGTTATTTGTTGATTATTGATAGTTGCCATTCTGACTGGTGTGAAGGGATACCTCATTGTAGTTTTTATTTGCATCTCCCAGATGATTAGTGACCTTGAGCATTTTTTAATATGTCTGTTGCCATGTGTATGTTCTCTTTGGAGAAGTGTCTATTCAGGTCCTTTGCCCATTTTTTGTTTTAATCGGATTGTTTATTTTCATGGTGTTGAGATGTATAAGTTCTTTATATATTTTGGAGATTAATCCCTTATCTGATGAATCATTGATGATTATAGTCTCCCATATGGTGGGTTCTTTTTTTGTTTTGTTGATGGTTTCTTTTGCTGTGCAGAAGCTTTCTAGTCTGATGTAGTCCCATTTGTTTATTTTTTCCTGTGTCTGAGATTTTACTACCTATGTTTTCTACTAGGGTTTTAATGGTTTGATGACTTAAATTTAAGGGTTTTATCCATTTTGAGTTTATTCTTTGTGTATGGTGTAAGTTGGTGGTCTGGTTGCATTTTTTGGCATGTTTTGGCCAATTTTCCCAGCACCACTTACTAAAGAGACTGTTTTTACTCCATTGTATGCTCTTGCCCCCTTTGTCAAACATTAACTAACCATAAAGGTGTGGGTTGATTTCTGGGCTCTCTTTTCTGTTCCATTGACCTATATGCCTATTCTTACGCCAATACCAGGCTGTTTTGATTACAGTGGCTTTGTAGTATAGTTTGATATCCAGTATTGTGATGCCTCCAACTTTGTTCTTCTTTCTCAAGAATGCTGAGGTTATTCTGGGTCTTTTTTTGTTCCATATATGTTCTAGATCTGTGAAATATGTCATTGGTATTTTAATAGGAATTGCATTGAATCTATTGATTGCTTTGGGTAGTATGGACATTTTAATAATGTTGATTCTTCCAATCCATGAACATGGTATATGCTTCCACTTGTTTGTATCTTCTTCTGTTTCTTTTTTCATTGACCTGTAGTTTTCCGAGTATAGATCTTTTACCTCCTTTGTTAAGTTTATTCCTAGGTACCTTATTTTATTTTATTTTGCAATAGTAAATGGGATTTTCTTGATTTCTCTTTCTGAGAGTTCATTATTGGTGTATAAAAATGCCACCAAGCCCAGCTGGTGTGGCTCAGTGGATTGAGCATCGTCCCATGGACTGAGAGGTCCTGGTTAATTTCCTGGTCAGGACACATGCCTGAGTTGTGGGTTCCATTCTCTGTTGGGGAAGGGGGGAGGGCACAGGAGGCAGCTGATTGATGTTTCTTTCTCACATCAATGTTTCTATCTCTCTCTCCCTTCCTCTTTCTCTAAAAAAAAAAAAAAATCAATAAACACATTTTAAAAATTAATAAAAAAGCCACCAAGTTCTGGATATTAATTTTGTATCCTTCTACTTTGCCAAATTCATTTGTTAAATCTAGTAGTTTTTTGGTGGCTTCTTTAGGGTTTTCTATATACAATATCATGTTGTCTGTAAATAATGACAGTTTTACTTCCTCCTTTCCAATTTTGATGCCTTTTATTTCTTCTTCTTGTCTGATCACTGTGGCTAGGACTTCCAGTGCTATGTTGAATGAGAGTGGTGAAATCAGACATCCCTGTCTTGTTCTGATCTTAAGGGAAATGCTTTTAGTTTTTTCTCATTGAGTATGATGTTGGCTGTAGGTTTTCATATATGGACTTTATTATGCTGAGGTATGATCCCTCTATTCCCACTTTGCTGAAAGTTTTTATCAAAAATTGGTGCTGGATTTTGTCAAATGCTTTTCTACATCTATTGATATGATCGTGTGATTTTTATCCTTAATTTTGTTTATGTGATGTATCACATTTATTGATTTGCAAATATTGTACCAACTTTTCATCCCCAGAATAAATCTCATTTGGTCCTAGTGTATGAACTTTTTAATGTATTGCTGGATCCGTTTGTTAATATTTTGTTGAGGCTTTTAACATCTATGTTCATCAGGGATAGTGACCTATAATTTTCTTTCTTTGTAGTATCTTTGGTTTTGGAATTAGAATAATGCTGGCCTCATAAAAAGAGCTTGGAAGTCTTCCTTCCTCTTGAATTTTTTTGAATAGTTTGAGGAGGATAGGTGTTAGTTCTCCCTTGAATGTTCGGTAAAACTCACTTGTGAAGCCATCCAGTCCAGGACTTTTGTTTGCTGGGAGTTTTAAAATTTTTTTATTACTGCTTTGATTTCATTAATTGTTATTGTTAATTAACAATTAGTTGTTAATTAACTGTTTCATTAATTGACCGATTGTTAATTAATGGGTCTATTCATGTTTTCTGATTCTTCCCTATTGAGTTCTGGAAGATTGTATGTTTCTAGGAATTTGTCCATTTTGCCCTGGTTGTCCAATTTGTTGGCATATAGTTGTTCATAGTATTTTCTTACAATCCTTTGGATTTCTATGATGTCAGTTGTTACTTAACCTCTTTCATGTCTGATTTTATTTATTTGGGTCCTCTCTCTTTGTTTCTTGATGGGTCTGGTTAAAGATCCATCAATTTTGTTTATTTTTTCAAAGAACCAGCTCTTGGATTTGTTGCTCTTTGGTTATTTGTTTTTTGTTTGTTTGTTTTTTAGTCTCTATGTCATTTATTTTCACTCTGGTCTTTATTATTTCCTTCCTTCTACTTGGGCTTTTCCCATTGTATTTTTTTCGTTCTTTTAGTTGTAGGGGTAGATTGTTTATTTGAGATTTTTCTTGTTTCTTGAGGTAGGCCTGTAATGCTATGAACTTCCCCCTCAAGACTGCTTTCATTGTGTCCCATAGATTTTGAGTTGTTTTGTGTTGTTTTTGTTTGTTTTTTTAATCCTCACCCATGGATATTTTTACATCTATCTTCAGACAGAGTGGGGGGGGGGAGAAAGAGAGAAAGAGAGAGGGGGGGAGAGAGAGAGAGAGAGACATCGATGCGAGAGTGATACATCGATTGGTTGCCACCCGCATGACCTCAACCAGAGCTGGGGATGAACCGCAACCGAGGTATGTGCCCTTGGCCAGAATCAAACCTGGGACTCCTTGGTCCGCAGGCCAACCCTCTAACTGCTGAGCCAAACCAGCCAGGGCTGTTGTGTGTTCTTTTCATTTGTTTCTGGAAATTTTTTATTTCTTCCTTGATCTCATAGGTAACCCATTCATTGTTTAATAACATACTATTGCCCTGGCCAGTTTGGCTCAGCGGTTAGAGCGTTGGCCTGCGGACTGGAGAGTCCCAGGTTCAGTTCCCGCTAAGGGCATGTACCACGGTTGCAGTTTGTCCCCGGCCCGGTTGGGGTCATGTGGGTGGCAACCAGTCGATGTGTCTCTCTCACTTCGATGTTTCTCTCTCTCTCCCTCCCACTCTATCTGAAGATAAATGCAAAAAAGTCCTCGGGTGAGGATAAAAAATAATAATAATAAACAAATAACATACTATTTAGCTTCCATGTGTTTAAATGTTTTTAGTTTTTTTTCTATTGTAATTGATTTCTAGTTTCATGACATTATGATCCGAGAAGATGCTTGGTATGATTTCAGTCTTTTTTAATTTATTAAGACTTATTTTGTGTCCTAAGATGTGGTAGGAGAGACAGCTTTTTTATTTTTTTTATTTATTCCTCATCTGAGGATATTTTTCTACTTATTATCAGGTAGAGTAGGAGGGAGGGAGAGAGAGACAGAGAGAAACATCGCTGTGATAGAGCCACATTGACTGGTTGCCTCCCGCACGACCCGACCAGGGCCGGGGACTAACAGCAACCAAGGTATGTGCCCTTGGCCGAATCAAACCCGGGACTCTTTGGTTCGCAGGCTGACGCTCTAACTGCTGAGCCAAACCAGCAAGGGCAGCTTTTAAAGTATTATGTATAAAATAATTGTTTAGTAAATAACTTTTTAAAAAAATTTAATTTAATTAATTAATTTTTTTTTTATCCTCACCCAAGGACATTTTTTTTTTTTTTTTTGCATTTATCTTCAGATAGAGTGGGAGGGAGAGACGGAGGAAGAGAGAGAGAAACATCGATGTGAGAGAGACACATCGACTGGTTGTCTCCCACATGAGCCCAACCAGGGCTAGGGACAAACTGCAGCCGAGGTACTTGCCCTTAGCGGGAACTGAACCTGGGTCTCTCTGGGTCGCTCTAACTGCTGAGCCAAACTGGCCAGGGCAATATAACTTATAATAAAAGAATGAATTAGTGAATCAAAACTTATAAAGTCCTAAGATTGGAGATAAAACCTAATTGTTATTCATCCTTGCCTTTCATTTTAGGATAGGTTCTTTCTTTTAGGGTCCCTGTGTTTTATGAAGCTAATAATATGCACAATTCCATAAGATAATAATAACAATTTAATAGTGCTCATTGTGCCCTGGCCAGTTGCTTAGTTGGTTAGAGCATTGTCCTGATATGCCAAGGTTGCAAGTTCAATCCCCAGTCAGGGCACCTACAAAAATCAATGAATGTATAACTCTCTTTCTCTCTAAAATCGATAAATAAAAATTGTAAAAAAAAAAAAAAAAAATAGTGCTGTGTGCATCCAAGGGCCCAGTTTGCTTTATAAATTTCAGATCTTCATATATATTGTTTTTACTGAGCTGCCACAGAGGCAAGTTTCCTAACAGTACAACTACTTTGAAAGGAGTGATTATATCTTCTACAGGGGTGATAACTACCTCCTCATACTTTCCCACTGTTCTTCCCTGGCCACCGGACCCTGTTCAGTTTTACACATGAGAAGATGCTACAGTAATACTTTCAACAATAAATATTTTAAAAAATAAAGAAATAAAATTATTTTAATTGCTATCTGAAAATTATTTTACATACTGTATTTATAGAAATAAAAGATGCTACAAAAGTATAAGAAAGAGGAAGACAATCCATATTACAGCATATGTTTATTAATTCATGAAATAAGTTTTGTGCCAGATGCATAAAATGTGACTGAGGTGTGAGATAAGATGGGGGAATGAGTGGGTATTTCAGTTTTTCAGAAAAAGTTTAGCAGATATTTTAATGATACTAATTCAATGCTTTGTTGGTTTTTTAGGGAATTTTGTCCTAGGACTGTTGCTAGTTATCACCCTTCTGCTGCTTTTACTAGACTGTAGTTTCTCTTTTGAAGGGATCCAAGTGCTAAGAGATCAGCTGGGTTGGCACCTTCCTGGCGTCACATCCCAAAGTCTCACAGCAGTAGCATCCTGGAGGCGGACTCCACAGCATCCAGGAGTGGCTGGACAAAGAATCAGCCCTTGTCAGGTAAGCAAAAGGACAGTGGATTTGGAGGACTTGATTTGTCTGCCAATTTTGTTTGGGAAACAGCTTTACTTGAGAACATTTGAAGTTAGAGGATAATTGCACTTTGAGTATTCCATCCGAATGTAAATGTGGAGGCATTTGAGCTTCTCTGTCTTTGGATTCTCTATTTTTGGTTCACCATGGCTTGCCTGATTGTTTCTTTCTACCTTGGAGAGACCCCTTTCGGGAACAAAAAGGAACAGGAAGTTGGTGAATAATGTCAAGTAGCCTCTGCATTCCTCAGAAGAATAAGTCCTAGGGCTTTCCTTGCTATAGAAGCAGCCTCTTGGGAATATATTTTAGTACCATGAATTGAGATAACACAGGGGGCATGTAGACTGTGGGCAAAACTGGGAGGTAAGTAGGTCAAACCTACCCTTACCCCCGCCTCTACACCCTGTCCAGTATCTCTGTTTTGTTTTTCCTTCTTGAGTGTGCCTTGTTTCCTCATACTCCCTCCTTCTCAAAACAAGCTCTCAAGGAATGATCTGACTCCCTCACACTAAATATAAGTAACTGAAAATAGTTTAAAGTATTCTTTCCCTAAGAGAAACTAGCATTTTTAACAAGTCAAAATCTGAAGATAAAGGCATATTGGAGTTTCAGGTTGAGATTTGAGGTAGTCATAGGTTTTAGCTCATTTTTACATTTCTCTCACTATATATATTTCTAATGCATATTCCACTTAAGGAAAGCCCCAGTCCAAATGGGTCAAAATAAATCCTGTACTTAGAGCTGAAAATTGAGGTGATAACTAGGCAGTCTCCCCAACATGGAGACTTTGGAATGCTTGAGGAAAGGCAGTGAGTCTATAGTATCATTTAGTCTGCTGAGGAGTTCTAGGAGCTACTAATTTAGAGACCAACTTTATTTGAAAGATGTGTTTCATCCTTTTTTTTTTTTTTTCTGGTTAGATCAATTGGGAGTAAGGTGTGTGGGCAGAAACCTAATGATGGTCTGACTTAATGAGCTTCTAGATGTAGATCTGGCCAGCTTACTAAAGAAAGGATAGAATACTATGCCAGCCTGTAGAGATGAGACCAGGAACATTACTACTCTGACCACTAATTCTCTTGATAGCCACTTAAAGTTCTTAGAGATAGCTGGAAGGGAGATATGCAGCAGTAATAAAAAGACATGAACTCTTTTAGGTATGAGTGCCATAGGTTGCTGACACTTGGCAGAGCAAAACATCTATAGAAGCAAGTATCTCTGAAATCCTGGGCTGGAGTTAGGTTATAAGTAGAAGCCTGTAGAAGAAATTCATGATTTCTAATGAAGCCATACATTTGGTTTATTTTCCATTTATGTTGACTAACATTGCTTTGAGAAACTTGTGATCATGCAGGAGGCTATTCCCCCTTCTCTTTTCTTTAGATACCCAGTACTTTTTCAATACACTAAAGACTAAGTCTTATAATTTCTCTAATAGTCCTAATTCTGGACTGCCTAGATAGAATTCACCAGTATGATTCCTCAACTGATAAAAGATATTTAGCAAGTACTTACAACAAATTTCTCACACACCATACTACTTCACCATCATCTTGGTATAGTGAACCCTACTTATGCCTTACAATTTGATCCAATCATATTAGCCTGGCAAAGAACAAACATTTTTCTCTGGTGACTTTGATCACTCTTTAAAAAAATTACATAAGTAAGCCCTGGCCGGTTTGGCTCAGCAGTTAGAGCGTTGGCCAGCGGACCAAAGAGTCGCGAATTCGTTTCTGGTCAAGGACACGTACCTCAGTTGTGGTTTGTCCCCGGCCTTGGTTGGGGTCATGCAGGAGGCAACCAGTCGATGTGTCCCTCTCACGTCAATGTTTCTCTCTCTCTTTCTCCCTCCCTCCGTCCCTCCCACTCTATCTGAAGATAAATAGAAAAATATGCTCAGGTGAGGATTTTTAAAAAAATTACATAAGTAAAATTAATCCAACAATTTAGTAACCTGCCGGTTACTTCTTCAAATTAAAGGTACCAGTGTTACGATTATGGTATATATCTTTCTCTATGCTAATAAAAGTAGCAGCAACCAGGATGCAGTCCACTGCAGCCAAATTCTAACATCCCCAATAGAGGCAACATTTTAAACTGCATGGATAATATTAAAATAGCCTCCACTTTTTTTCACCCCAATTTTTTAACTTTATTGTTGAATGTATTACAGATGTCCCTCCCTTTTTTCCCCCCAGTAACCCCCCCTCTGCCCCAACCCTGCCCCCCCCCCCGCCTTCCCCACACTATTATCTGTGTCCACTGGTTATGCATATATGCATAGAAGTTCTTTGGTTTATCTCTTCCTGCCCTCCCTCCCCCCTTCCTTTTGAGGTTCATCAGTCTAACAACCAGTTTGTACTTCTTAATTCCTTCATCTTTTTCACCCATCTTCTCGACCACCTCCCATCTGGCAAGCAACAAAAAGTTCTCAGTATCTATGAGTCTGTTTCTGTTCTGCTTGCTCATTTTGTTTGTAGATTCAATTGTTGATACATATGTATTAATTGCCATTTTATTGTTCATATTTTTGTTCTTCTTCTCCTTCAAGAAGACCCTTAAACATTTCAGATAATACTGATTTGGTGGTGATGAACTCCTTTAGCTTTTTCTTGTTTGGGAAACTCTTTATATGGCCATCGATTCTAAATGATAGCTTTGCAGGATAGAGTAATCTTGGTTATAGGTTCTTGCTTTTCATCACTCTGAATATTTCTTGCTATTCCCTTCTGGCCTGCAAAGTTTCTTTTAAAAAATCAGCTGACAGTCTTATGGGAGCGCCTTTGTAGGTAACTAGCTGTTTTTCTCTTGCTGCTTTTAAGATTCTCTCTTTGTCTTTAACATTTGGCATTTTGATGATAATATGTCTTGGTGTGAACCTCTTTGGGTTCATCTTGTTTGGGACTCTCTGTGCTTCCTGGACTTGTATGTCTGTTTCCTTAACCAAGTTAGGGACATTTTATGTCATTATTGTGTCAAATAGGTTTTCAATTTCTTGCTCGCTCTCTTCTCCTTCTAGCACCCCTATGATGCAAATGTTGGCACGCTTGAAGTTGTCCCAGAGGCTCCTTACACTATCCTCATTTTTTTGGATTCTTTTTTCTTTTTGCTGTTCTGATTGGGTGTTTTTTGCTTCCTTATATTCCAAATCGATGGTTTGCTTCTTAGCTTTACCTACTCTACTATTGATTATCTGTAAATTACTCTTTATTTCAGTTAATGCATCCTTCATTTCTGACTGGTCTTTTTTTATGTTGTTGATGTTCTCACTAAGTTCTTTGGAGTTCTCCTTAAGTTCCTTGAAGTTCTCACTAAGTTCCATGAGCATACTTATAACCTGTGTTTTGAACTCTGCATCTGTTAGATTGCTTATCTCCATTTCATTTAGTTCTTTTCCTCGAGTTTTGTGCTGTTCTTTCTTTTGGGACATGTTTCTTTGTCTCCTCATTTTGGCTGCCTCCCTGTGTTTGTTTCTATGTATTAGGTAGAGTTGCTATGTCTCCTGGCCTTCCTAGGGTGGCCTATTGTAGTAGTTGTCCTATAGGGTCCAGTGGCACAGCCCCCTGGTCTCCCAAGTGGGCCCTTGAGGTTTACCCCTTGTGTGGACTTTACACCCTTCTGTTATAATTGAGTCTTGCTTGCTGTTGGCACATCACTGAGAGAGTTTTACTCAGGCTGACCAGCTGCAAGGACTGGCTGTGCCCACTATCCACCAACCTCTAACTACCTTGGATGATCAGCTGTGCAGGGGTTCACCACACACAGCAAGACTTACTTCAGCAAGGCTCTGGTACCCACTGAGTTACTCACTTCCTTGAGTGTCTCAATTGTGGAGGTGATTGGGTGGTGGTGCTTTGCAGTGTTTTGAAGCTGCCTACTGGGTATGCTGGCTCTGAGGCAAGGTCAGCCTCTGCCTGTGTTTTACCCGGTGCCACCAGGCATAACCTACAAAGCAGTCTGCAGATGGCTGCTTCTTATACTGGGCTTGGAGGTGCCCAGGCAAAGTCAAGTTGTGAACCAAGGCTGGCTGCTTCTAGTGCCAGGCCTGGGACCACTTAACGAGAGGTATGAGGCTCGCTGAGACCAGATGCTGCTTGTTTGAGAGAATTTAGGAAAATCTGAAGCAGGATCCAAGACAGGCCATTCCTATGATAAAGCAACTGGGAACAGCTTGGGTGGGCCTGAAAGTTGGGTGGGGCAGGGCCTCAGGGAATCACCAGGGTGGGGCAGATAGTGTGAGCCAGGTTGCTGGAGTCCTAGATATGGCTGCCGTCTGCCAGCCTCATGGGGGAAGGGCTCACCAAAGGAACAAAGGCCTCCGACAGCATGTCTGTCCAGGAAAAAGCTGCCTCTCCAGCCCTCACCCCAATGCCAAACAACTCAGTTCTTCCCCGTATGTTTCTAGTGCCTTTCAAGCTGCCTCCCCAACGCTGGAGCTCAGAGGGAGCAATTCGAGAAAGTCCAGAAGTGGGTCCTTTAAGAGGAGCTACCTGGGGCTTCAGCAGCCTCAGCCTCCTTAAGTCTCAGTTCCGGCTGGTTTTCATAGGCAGAAGTTATGGGGACTTGTCTTCCTGGCACTGGAACCCTGAGCTGGGAACCTGATGTGGGAGGGGAACCCCTCACTCTTCAGGGAGGACCTTCACAGCCAAGGCATCCTCCTGATTTTTATGCGCCACTCTTGGATGTGGACCAGCCCATCCACGCCTCCACCCCTCCTACCAGTCTCAATGTGGCCTCTTCTTTAATTTTGTAGTTGTAGGACTTCCATTCAGCTTGATTTCAGGCAGTTTTGAATGATAATTGTTCTGTAGTTTAGTTGTAATTTTGATGTGGTTGTGGGAAGAGATGATACCATGTTTACCTACGCTGCCATCTTGACCTAGCCTCCACTTTCAGAAATTCAACCTTGCTGGTATTTGTGAACACTAAATTCTGAAAATCATGTCATAAGTACAAATTTTACAAGCTAAAATAAAATAAAATAATAAAGTAAAATAAAATAAATAAAAACAATACAATAAATAATTAAATAAAGTAATAAAATAAAATAAGATAAAATGAAGTCATACTATACCTATTATTTTATTACTTGAGTTTTCATTTAATGGACACCCTTTTAGATCTGTGAACACTAATAAAATTGAATTTTTAGTACTGTGGACATTTTACAACCTCATTAAAGAAAAGGTAAAAATTAAGGGTAAGGAATTGACTTGCTTGAACCTTCCCAATGAGTCAGTGGCAGCATGTGGTAGAGAATGTTCCCTAATGGTTAAGAGCATGAATTATGAATTTAACCTAGTTGACTTTAATTCAACTCCACCATTTACCATCTATGTTACCTTGGGCAAATTATTTGTCCTCTTTGTGACTCAGTTTCTTCATTCCTAAAATGTGGGCAATAATAGTTTTTACCTCATAGATTGTTGTGAGAATTAAATGAAATAATATATTTAAGTGCTTAAAACTGCTCCTGTTGCATAGTAAATGCTCAACAAATGTTAGTTGTCATGTTGTTACAAAACACTCAATAAATATTTATTATTATTATTATTATTATTATTATTATTATTATTATTATTCACAATCAGGTCTCACCCTGAATCTAATATGGAAAGCAATATTCAAAACATGAATTTCAAATTGAAGCCCAGAGTTCCAAGAGAAATGCAGTGCAGTGGTGGTAACTGCCTCAGTGGCTTAGTCTTGGTTATAGAAATGTGGTAACTTCTCTTCTCCCTTGCTTGCATTCCAGGTGGGGAGATATCTTCCAAAAGTGAACTGGATGAATTGCAAGAAGAGGTGGCCAGGAGGGCCCAGGAACAAGAACTTCGAAAGAAACGGGAGAAGGAATTAGAGGCAGCTAAAGGGTTTAATCCTCATCCCAGCCGCTTTATGGACTTGGATGAACTGCAAAATCAGGGTAATTGTGAGTATTAGATTGTTGGTGATAGGAGCAGTGAGAGAAGGAAGAAAAAAATATTCAAGCTCAAATTCCCTGTCTTTGCTTTAGTAGCAAAGTTATATTTTATCTTAATTCAGCCATTTTGATGAGAGCTAGTTAAAGTAGGAGGTAAGAGGCCTGTTGATTGGAGACAGGCACTGATTTGGGGCTCATCTATTTAAAGCTTATAGATTAGAGAGAGTATATTGTTCGTGAAAATATTTCCCATAAACATCTATAGAAGGTGTAAATAAAACTAGTCACAATTCAGAAACAGCAGAAAAGGGCAGTGACCATGCTATACTGACAGTGAGGGGAATTCTACTTGCTGGGCAGAAACACACCCTCAAGATTTCCCACCTGGAGCTCTAGGAAAGTCAATCTACCAGACAGGTTCTAAGAACATAGAACCTAATTGCTTTCTGATCCTCTGCTGGTCCATTTCCTAGTCTCACATGGTTTTCATGAACTTTACTTAAGCTTCCTTAACTGTCCCATATCAGTCACTTTTTTCTTCAATTGCTTTAGGATGTCACTTTGTACCAGAAGAGACTAGCCTTCAAAATAGGAGTTCAAAAAAGTTGAAGTATCTACCTTAAATAGGCCCTGAAACCTAGATCTATGTGGTTTTTTTTTTTAATAAAATGAATTTATTATTATTATTATTCAGAATCCCTAGGTGTAATAAATTGTGCTTAACCCAGTGTAAAGAATAGGAATCAATGCTGTTTTGGGTGGCTGTTTTGTGTTGATCGCTTCCCTCTTTTTTAAAAAAAAATTTTTTCTTTATTGATTTTAGAGAGAGAGAAAGGAAGGGAGAAAGAGAGATAGAAACCTCAAAGAAAGAAAGCATCAATTGGCCGCCTCCTACATGCCCCCCACTGGAGATTAGGCCCACAACCTGGGCATGTGCCCTGACTGGGAATTGAACCAGCATGGTGCATGGGTCAACGCTCAACCACTGAGCCAGCCACACTGGCCAGGCAATCACTTCTCTCTTTTTATCAACACATAGAGAAGCTTCCTGGGCTAATTTGGGGGCCTATTTGGGGGCCACTTTCCTCTAATCTTGCAGTCTTTTGATTTAAGTCAATTGTTGACTTTTATTTACCAAGAAGGCATTATATTTGGTTCCAAATAAGTTTTAAATTTCTAATTCCTTAGCTGTCCCTATATTTGGATAGTCTAATCTTCCTTTTTATCCTCAAGCTGTATTGCATTGATATCTCAGATTTATATTGCTTTTTTCAAAGAGGAGCCTTTTCATCTCCTCCCTTGCCTTTTCCCCTCTTCTGTCTGTAGCGTAGTTAAGTACATTAAAATTGAGAGGGAATTCCTCTGGCTGTATTTATTGTCAATTCTCCATACACTTTGGTTCAGCATCTCCGGGAAAAGCAAGAAATGGAGTGCTAAGATTCTAGAGAATAAGAATTAAATCTAGTACAGTGATTGGTCAACTATAGTTTATTTCTATCTCTATAGAGAACTTTGTTTTAATGACTGTAGTCACCAACTCTTATTATAAAGGTTGTATAGAATTAGTTGATTTAAAATATTATGAGAAAGCCCTGGCCGGTGTGGCTCAGTTTGTTGAGCATTATCCCGTGCACCGAGAAGTCATTGGTTCAATTCTGGGTCAGGGCACCAGAAAAATAAAATATTATGAGAAAGCTTCAGACCTGGAGGTTGGGGGGGACTATATCTTTGGAGGTGGCATAGAACCCGAATGCCAAGTTCTTCAGAACCACCTTGTTATTTCCACCACCTTCCCATTACTCTTCAAGAGCCATGGTGAATTAGGGAGTGAATGTTAGGGGTGTGGAAGAGCCTTTCTTACCATGAACAACTAAAGGTAAGCGGGGGATTGAGACATTATTGGAGAAATGACTCTGACTTTTTTTTCTTGTGAACTTAGGAAAAGTCACCATTAATCCCAACTGTAGGTGAATTTATATTACAGCTTACCAATTTATGTTTATGAGTGAGTAAAAGGCAAAGGGGTATATAAACCTGAGGATTCTTTCACAAAAGTTGCCCTTCGAGTACTTTCTTGCTTTTTCATCTGGCTCTGTACTTAACTCTCCTGCACCTGCTTTGGCACACATTCACTTTCAGGGGAGGAAGGAATAATACCTCATGCTCTCCATATGGGAAGGTAACTTTTGTGAGGTAGGTTTGGTGAGCAAGGGCATGATAAGATTAAATGCTTAGCAGTGCTGATGAAAGATATGTGCATGCAATCCAACAACAAAGGCAGTTCAACAGATATATTGAGATTAGGAACTGTAGAACACCTGTGCCCAAGAGGTGTACTGATTTTCTGGTTGAGGGTGGTACAGAGAGTACTGTGAATTGATGTAGGAATGAAGTGTTAACAGATGCCTTTCCACAGAGTAGTGAAGCCACTTTTGCCTTAACACAGCCGTTGAGGTCTCAGTGGAGATCTGGGGCGTTCTGATACTGGTTGGCAAGATGTATCTTGTTGCACTGTGGAAAAGCAGGTCAGTTCAGGCATAAGTACCCACCTTTCTGCTGTAGACAGTATTTTGTTCTTTCCTTGAGGGACCCCCTAAGAGGTCTTGGAGTTGGAATATGTGGTGGACAATGACATACCCTCTCTCGTGGCCTTGGGTAAGGTCTCAGTTACAGCAAAAATGGATGTCCTATGTGTTTCAGAGAATTCTTAATAGCAGTAGACAGTTGGAATAAGGGTAGACCAAAGGCACAGCAGCAAGGATATATGTGCACTGAAAGGAAACAAAGTACACAGGAAAAGTTGGAACCAATCGTAATGAAAATGAAAAGTGCTGGCCCTTTCAGGGAGGAGTGACGGCTTTGAGAGGTCCCTGCAAGAGGCAGATTCAGTATTTGAAGAGTCGCTGCATCTGGAACAGAAGGGAGACTGTGCTGCAGCTTTGGCTCTCTGTAACGAAGCTATCTGTAAGTAACTCTAACCACAATGCCTATAGCAATTTTGAATAACTTCATAACAGGTATTACTAGTGTTTCACTCTGGATAGATGGGATAAAAACAGCTTTTATGTCTCCTCTCTCATTCTCCCAAAGTGTCAGGCCTTTTAGCTATCTTTGCCCATAGGCACTGTCACTGTGGCCTATGGATATTTACTAGAATGACCTCAGCAGGAGTCCACAGATGAATTATCCAGCTATGCCTACCTTCTTATCCCAAGATAAATTAGACCACAGGTGTGAGGTTAGTTTGCTCTTTCTCTAGTCACTGACTAGTGAGGTGTGCAGCTTATGGCAGGAAGAAAGGAATAAATTGGCTGTGACTTCCTGGGCCTGTGACTTTGCACTGCATATTTGACTTTTTATGTTTCTCCCCTGCCTTTCTGGTATGTTGCACCATTAGGTTACAGCAAGGGACTAAGGCTTAGAATTTGTATCTTGTTCTTAAGTGTGACCCACAAGAAGCTGTGCTCTATAAAGACACATGCAGGTTTGGATCTTATTTCTGCTGTTGGCCGTCGGGAAGGGGGAGTTGGGAGCAGAGTGTGGAGACCAGAGTTGGGCAGGTCAGTTGCAAAAGACAAAAGTGGCAACTTCTAAGATGGAAGCACCAGTTTATCTTCCTAACTCATTTTAGTTTAGCTTTTTGTTTGTTTGTTTTTTAAATTTGAATTAACCTGTTTAGCCTCCATGGCTTCTGTGAATTTCTTTATAGCCAGAGCCAACTCTGTGCCCTGGACAGCATATGCATGGTCCACGCCTAACATTCCTGCTGCATAATTTGAGTTTTACTGCATATCTTTGCTCATTTTTTGTTTAATTTTATTCTTTTATTTGTGTTTGTATTTTGTGTTCTGTTTCTGCTATATTTTCTTTTGCATTTTAGCTAAACTAAGACTTGCCCTGCATGGTGCCAGCTCTAGCACGCACAGCAGAGCCCTAGTCGATAAGAAGTTGCAAATCAGTATTCGAAAAGCACGGAGCCTGCAGGATCGCATGCAGCAGCAGCAATCATCGCAGCAACCGTCGCAGCCCTCAGCCTGCCTCCCCTCGCAGGCAGGGGCCCTCCCTCAGCCAACAAGGTAGTGCTTGGGAACCACAGTAGTTTATGTATGCCAGGGGAGGAAGTGACCATGGGTGCTCCATAGCCAGAGCTCTCATTGTCTTGGCGACTACAGGAGAGAGAAGACTTCTCTGAAAAAAAGTTCTCTCAGGTCAGACTTACAGTGAAAGCTCATCCCACTGCTGATCTTTTTCTTAATAGTTCCTAGAAAGATGCAGAAAGTATAGCATAGTAAATAGACCACTTGTTCATATTTCCTGCAGGAGAGTTTGTCCTTGGACTTGTGTAATAACACAATTATTAAATTTGTACACATTAAGTTCTTAAATATGGCAGTCCAAGCTACATTTCACGTTGCAGTAGAAGGCATGTAGTAGAAGGATTCCAGTGGCTTAGTGTCCCTCATGGAAGTAGAGAAAGCAGTGTTCCTTGCTCTAATGAAACCATAGAGAAGAGACGCAAAGATTCCCTTTGTTTTGCTTCCTTATCATTAGGACTAGGAAAAAAGTCCCTGTGGCCATTGGTGTGGTTCTCACATTTTAGCCCTTGAATTTGGCTGTTACTTGGAATAGATAGATTTAAGTAAAAGTAAATATTGACTGTTAATAAACCTGAGTAGTTTTCAGAATATAGATATATTATAAAAGCAGGTAACATTTTTTGAACATCTGCCTATGCCCAAGCACTAAGCTTAAACACTTTATGTTTTATTTTATTTAATTTTCACAATAACCTTAGGATAAGGACTATTATTCAGTGATACTGTGTAAATAAGGAAATCAGGCTTAGAGGATAAGATAAGGAAGGTACCCAGTATCATTCAGCTAGTAAGTGATAGAAACATGGAATTCAAGTCCAGGTAGGTCTATTTGACTCCATTAGATTTCCCATATAAGTATAATATCATATTTTTCATAATGTTGTCAGGGTGACTGAGTGACTGTACCCACAAAAGTTTATAGTATATTAACATTCAAATGTAATTCTCATAGCTAGGATCTTCCATTTTCTGCTGTTGTATGCTCCACCAGTTGAATGCTGATCTGAGAATCTAATCAGATATGTTTTGAATATAAGCAGTTCAGGCAGCTACACTCTTTCCAAAAAACTTATGCCACCTGATATAAGTGATCGAGGTTTTATTTAAGTGCTTCTAACACAATTTTTAGGTCATAAATACAAAACAAGTAATGAAAAACCAACTACATGCAGTTAATCCTGACTCCCACTCCAAAATTCCAAGATAGTCACAGTGCATTACTTTGGGGAAACATTTTGGTGAGTAATACAACCAAATCTAGATTATGAAAATATACTTGAAATGGTTATTTTTATGTAATCCCATGAGCCCAAATCACCCTGTACTCTGTAAATATGGCCTTTTGGTTCTTTGGCTGTTCTCTTCTCAGGACCCCAGGTATGAGTGATCTCTAGGCTTTGCTTACTTTCCAGGTAATCTACATATGAGACTAGCAATTTTTAAAAAAATTTGCAAGTAAAATATGATTGGAATAGGACTTTATGGGTAGAGAATAATATTGGCGAGGGCTTAACTTAATATTGCTGAGTGCAACTTTGGTGAGGGCATGTAATAAAGAGGATTAATATTACCTACTAATTGGGTGTAAGCAGACCATATGCCTTCTCCTGTGAACCTCTGAACTGTTGACTCTACTTGTGCGTGTCTTTCCATTTATTTTCACCATTTCCTCTGTGGATATTTAGAAATGGGAACTGAATGAACAGTTTTTTGTAGGTGGTCTTTTCAATCAAGACAGCTTATGACTGGCTCTCTCCATTTATTTCAGTGAACAGCCTATCCCGCTCCAAGTATTGTTAAGCCGGGAGGCCCAGCTGGAACCCTACACTAATACAGAGTTTGGGGCCAGTTCTTTCGTCTACTCATCTGCTTCCTGCCATGAGTCATACCCATCACTATTCTCAGAGTCATCTGCCCTGTCTGCCCCACAGCATAATTCCCCCAATAGGTCTGCCTCGAACATTCTTACTTCAGTTGAGGGGGATAGCATTGACCCCTCTGTGTTCCACAGGCAGGGCTTACCTAAAACACCAGGGAGGACTGAGAAGAACTCTCATCATGGTTGGGAACCACTGGATGTACTAGAGGGTAAGCTGCAAGGCTACAGGGATGACAACAGCAGCTACAACAGGTTCTCCCCTCAAGAAGGAAGAGGCATTGATCAAGAAGAGCTATTTCAAGAAAAGAGGGATCCTGCTGACTCATCCCATGTGATGCCTTGGTCACACCCAACTGGAACAGCCACCTATGAGAGAGAAAATGCACACAGCCTAGGCTATAGTCCTGCAAGTTCATCAGCTCAGCCCGGCCTTCCCCTTTACAGAGCCAGCCACTCCATAATGCCCTCTGCTTCCTCATCTGTGTTTCACTCTCCTGATACTGTGCAGAAAACTAACCAATGCCTCCAAGCCAAAAGCCCCAAAACTTTGTTGACTTCAAAAGTGGACGGAGGCAGTGAGGAGCCCTGTAGGCCAGAGTTTCTGGGCACAAAGGGGCTTGTTCGCTCTCTAACAGAACAGTTCCAGAGGATGCAAGGCACCACCACAAGGGATGGTACAGGTTCCCAGGATAGAAGTTTTCCAAATAGTCTAAAGAAGAACGCTCCCCCTTCTGATTCTGAGCCCCCTTTCCCACAGGGTCAAGGGAAAGGCCACTGGCCTTGGGCAAAACAGCAACCCTCTGTGGATAGTAGGGACAGACTGCCTTCCTGGGAAGAGCCTTCTGATCATCCTTCTCTTGTCATGAACTCTGGGCTACCTAATGGTGAAACTTCTTGGGGAGGACAGCTCAGGTTGGCAGAGCCAGGTATGTACCAAGGGAGGCCATCTCAAGTAAGAGATGCTAGACCTAAGGAGTTGGGCAGCAATGTTGACTTGGGGTCTCCCTTGCCTTTGGATTCCTGGGTGAATGTCACAAGGCTCTGTGATTCTCAACTTAAACATGGGGTCCCTGGGTCAGAAATGAAGTCCTTCCCCAATAATCCCCATACCTGCGTAGCCTATCCAGACAGAAACCACATCCTTTTGCATCCACATTGGAATCAAGACACAGAGCAGGAGACCTCAGAATTGGAGTCTCTCTACCAGGCCAGTCTTCAGGCTTCTCAAACTGGCTGTTCTGGAAGCGGGCAGCAAGATGCGGCCTGGCATCCATTTAGCCAAACAGGTAAGAATGTTACCAGGGATGGGGGAGTGGGGAGACATATAAAAGCTGAAAGCATGAGGACAAGATCAGAGGTGGGATGGTGTTCTGTCTAAATAATATCCCCAGCTTAGGAGGTGGTAGTAAAACTTTTGTCTTTATTCATTAAGACTTTAGGACAAGGACTAGACATTTTTCTGGCTAGAGTGAAGAATTGGGACAGAATCATCACTCATGGGCCAGTTCCCTCATTCTAATGAGAGAGACCAATGAGTATATGCCCAGGGCTTCTTCACTATTCAGTTCTAAGGAACGGTTCATAGGTCTTTGAGAGTGACTCAGTGTGACATGGGTGAGGCTAAGAGGAAATGTCATCCTTCCATGGTTTAGAAGCTAAACTAATCCCAAGGTCCAGCTTCCAGATCCAACTTGTAATGAGAATATCCACACTGAGCCAAGTCTGTGAAGGGCATTTCCAGATCATACTGAACCAGCAATATCAAAACCTTCCCTGATCCCTTCAGGAACTGCCAGATTTAGAATTTTCAAGGTAGTATGCCTGTAGGGTACCTGTTCACTGACTTTTCATGAGATTTTATTGTGTGAAGAGTGAAGTCAACACCTTAAATGCACATCACAGATTTAGTTCTGGAAATTGAATAAATGAAGAATATTTATAACTTAGATTGATGCACTTAAGAATTTAAAAGCCTAAACTATTTTGTCCTGGCTCCATCATTAACTGTCACTATAAATTTGGACAAGTCACTTAATATCCCAGTGCCAGGTTTATACCTATAAAAAGAGAAAATTAGTTCAATGATTTTCTTTTTTTAAAGATACTTTCTGCCCTGGCCAGTCTGGCTCGGCGGTTGGAGTGTCGGCCTGTGGACCAAAGGGTGTCAGGTTTGATTCCCAGTCAAGAGGCACGTACTTGGGTTGCAGGGTTGATCCCCAGCCCTGGTAGGGGTCGTGCAGGAGGCAACCAATCAATGTGTCTCTCTCACATCAATGTTTCTCTCTCTCTCCCTCTCTCCCTTCCACTCTATCTGAAAAGCAATGGAAAAAGATCCCAGGGTGAGGATAAAAAAAAAAGATACCTCTTAAAATATATGTGATTCTGTGAAATTGAACTCAGAGAACTTTATCTTCAGCTCGAGTATATTAGTTTCTATAATGGTATGGTTTCCTTGCATGCTGCCAGCCAATGTTTAATTACAGCCAAACAAGTGTTTAATGAGTACCTGCTACGTGCTGATGAGCTGCGGGGAGATATCACATAAATATGAGATTTGATATTACGATATGTTTTTTAGGATGTGAATCCTAGTGTAGACTTTGCAATAACATTAAGTGCTTCTTAGGTACATGGGGGCAGGGCAGTATGGGAAGATTCTAAAGAATAAGGAAAACCTGGAGTCTGTCTCAGTTAGCTTCCTGTCTAATATAAGGGAGAAAAAATACACAAATGTCAAGTGTTTTACTCATAATAAACATATAAAATACATTGCAATTAGCCCTGGCCAGTTTGGCTCAGTGGTTAGAGTGTCAGCCTGTGGACCAGAGAGTCCCGGGTTTGGTTCCCGCTAAGGGCACATACCTTAGTTGCAGTTTGTCCTTGGCCCTGGTTGGGGTCGTGTGGGTGGCAACCACTCAATGTGTCTCTGTCACGACGATGTTTCTCTCTCTCTCTTCCTCCCTCTCTCCCTCCCGCTCTATCTGAAGATAAATGCAAAAATGTCCTCGGGTGAGGATAAAAAAAACAAAAAACATTGCAATTAAAATATAATTAACAAATTGACTGTCAAACATTGTATTACAAAAACAAAGCAAAACAAAAACCCCTTATATTACCCCAAATAGCATAGTTTTAAAATATATAAAGTAACAAAAATTATTGATAATCCCACTCTTAAAATTCATGAGTTTACTTCTGGCTTTGTTTTTTATACATATTTAATATATATTTTGTTTTACAAAAAGTGGGATCATTATATAGTTGAATATTTAGGCTAACTATTTTTTAATAATATCCTGTAGTAAATATCTTTATTTTTGTTTTGTTAATCCTCACCTGAGGATTTTTTTCCATTTATTTTAGATAGAGTGGAAGGGAAGGAGGCAAGAGAGAGATAGAGAGAAACATTGACATGAGAGAGACACATTGATTGGTTGTCTCCTGCATGGCCCAGACCAGGGATGGGGATGGAACCTGCAACCCAGGTATGTGCCATTGACCGGGAATCCAACCCAAGACCCTTTGGTCCCACTCTAACTGCTGAGCCAAACCAGCCAGAGCCCATGGTAAATATCTTTAAAACTTAAGTGTTTGACAACATTTCTGATAAGCTCCTTAGAATAAACTTTTAGAAGAGTAATAATTAGTTGAAGCTTATAAACTTTCTAAAAATCTCTTGATATATACTGGCAAATTAACCTTCTGGAAGATTATACTCCTAAAATTAATGTGAAAGAATATCTACCAACCATTAATTTTTTTGTTTAACAGTGAACAAAAACTGATTTTTAAGCCCAGCTGGCATGGCTCAGTGGTTGAGCGTTGACCCATGCACCAAGAGGTTGCCGGTTCGATTCCCGGTCAGGGCACATGCCCAGGTTGTGGGCCAAATTCCCAGTGGGGGGCATGCAGAAGGAGGCCAATCAATGTTCTCTCTCATCAATGTTTCTATCTCTCTCTCCCTCTCCCTTCCTTTCTCTCTAAACTTAATAAAGAAAAATTAAAAAAACAAAAACTGATTTTTAAAACCCATCTAATGAATCAGTTCTCAAAATATTTGTCAAACCAAACTAGCTTTTATATTTTGGTTGAAGTCTGTTTTAAATTGAGTCTCTAAGAACTGACATGAGCTCTGGCTGGTGTGGCTCAGTTGGTTGGAGCATTGTCCTGTATGCTTGGAGCGTTCTCCCATACACCAAATCAAACCCCGTTGCAGGTTTGATTCCCAGTCAGGGCACATGCTCAGGTTTTGTGCTGGATCACCAGTAAGGGGCATGCAGGAGGCAGCCGATCGATGTTTCTCTCTCACATCGAGGTTTCTATCTTCCTCTTGCTCTAAAAAATCAATAAAAACTTATTTTAAAAAAAAGAACTAACATGACATAAAATAATGAAGTGATGAAGTGGAATAAATCAGGTAGTTGATGATGAAGGAAAATACCAATTAGCATCCATATATGACAGAATATATCTTTGGGGGAGTCCTTTATCTTATTGTAAAGCATTTATTAAGCACCAAATTCCCCCCCACCCGTCTTTATTGATACATAAAATGACATAACATTGTATACATTTAAGGTACACAATGTGATGGTTTGATACATGTATATATTGCTAAATGATTACCACAATAAGGTTTATCTCCACACATAATTACAATGTGTTTTGTGGTGAGAACATTTAAGATCTCCCTCAGCTTTGTGCAGTGGCAGTACCGTAGCCAATGAGGTTTATCTGAGGCGCGATTATTGCTATTAAAAAAAAAAAAATCTACTCCCTTAGCAACTTTCAGGTATATAATATACTATTTTTTTTTTTTTTTTTTAGTTTTTTTTCTTTTTCTTTATTGATTTTAGAGAGAAAGGAAGGGAGAGGGAGAGAGAGACAGGAGCACCGATGAGAGAGAACATTGATTGGCCGCCTCCTGCATGCCCCCCACTGGGGATTAGGCTCACAACCCAGGCATGTGCCCTGACTGGGAATTAAACCAGTGACCTCTTGCCCTGGCCGGTTTGGCTCAGCGGTTAGAGCGTCAGCCTGCGGTCCAGAGAGACCCGGGTTCGGTTCCCGCTAAGGGCACGTACCTCGGTTGCAGTTTGTCCCCGGCCCCTGGTTGGGTCGTGAGGGAGGCAGCCACTCGATGTGTCCCTTTCACGTCGATGTTCTCTCTCTCTCTCTCTCTCTCTCTCTCTCTCTCTCTCTCTCTCTCTCTCTCTCTCTCTCTCTCTCTCTCTCTTCCTCTCTCTCCCTCCCACTCTATCTGAACAAAAAATGGAAAAATGTCCTCCGGTGAGGATAAAAAAAACACACACACACAAAAAAAAAACCAGTGACCTCTTAGTGCATGTTCAACCTCTGAGTCACACCGGCTGTGCTAATATTGTTAACTATATTCATGATCCCCAGAACTTATAACTGAAAATTGATACCCTTTGACTAACATCTCCCCAGTCCCTTCTGCCCCCAGCCCCTGGGAACTGCTATTTTGTTCTCTGTTTCTGAGTTTGCTTTTTTAAAATTCCACATATAAGATCATATAGGATTTATTTTTCTCTGACTTATTTTTAAAAAATAAAATAGCTTGCCTGGCTGGTATGGCTCAGTGGATTGAGCATGGTCTCATGGACTGAGAAGTCCCGGTTGGATTCCTGCAGTGCACATACCCAGGTTTCGGGCTCAATCCCCAGCAGGGGGCGTGCAGAAGGCAGCCGATCAATCTTTTCTCTCTCATATAGATGTTTCTCTCTCCCTTTGTCTCTCTCTCTCTCTAAAAAATCAATAAAAACATTAAAAAAATAATAAAATGAAAAAATCTTTATTGATATATAATTTACATACCATGCAATTCACTTAAACTGTACAATTCAGAGGTTTTTATTGTAGTCACATATTTGTCCATCCATCACCACAATCAATTTTAAAGTGTTTTCATCACCCCAAACAGAAAGCCTGTACCAATTAGTAGTCACTCCCCATCTCCTCCTACCCCTTTCTCCCAGCCCCGGCAACCTCTAATCTATTTTCTGTCTATAGATTTGCCTGTTTGGGACATTTTATATAAATGGGATAATATAGTGTTTGTGACCAGATTAATTTTGACATGATTATAATACCTAAAGAGTTATATAAACGCTGCCCTTGACCTATATTCTAAATTTCACAGTACTTTGAAATTAGGCTGACATCATCTTAAAAATAAAAAATAACGTTCTGTCATGGAAAATTTTCAAATATATTAAAAAGTTAAAGAGTAAGAGTAAATGTTATAATACACCCCCCCAACACATATATACTTATCACTAACTTGCATGGTGATTATTTTAGCCAATTATTAACATATGACCAATAATTGATTTAACTATAGCACCCTCCCCTTTCCCTTTCCCACTGGATTATTTTAAAGCAAATCCCAGACATTGTATCATTTCATCCATAAATAGTTTAGAATCTCTCTCAAAGAAATAAAGACTATTTTAGGGGAAAACTATAACATTACACCTAAAAATTAACAGTAATTTCTTAATATAATGCAATAACCAGTATTCATATTTTCTCAGTTGTCCCATGCATGTCTTTTCACAGTTGGTTATTTCAAATCAGGATCCAAACAAAATTCTCACATTGCATTTTGTTGATATGCTTCAAGGCTTTTTTTTTTTTTTTTTAACCCTATAAGATTCCTGTTTCTTTTATCCCCTTGTCATTTATTTGTTGAAGAAATTTGGTCATTTGTCTTAGTCATTTGAGATTTTACTGATTGTAAAAACAAAGCTTTACTAGTAGAGCTTTGTTTTTATTTTCTAAACATGTTCTTCTAGCCCCTGTTTTTCCTGTAACCTGCTACTTAGGGCTAGAGGCTTGATTAAAATCAGGTTACATTAAAAAAAAAAAATATTTCATAGGTAATACTTTGAACTTCTTCTATCAGGAATGTCTGGTAGTCTTTCTTGTTACTCTTAATCAGTAGTAGACATCATCTTAATTCTACTTTCTATCAAATCCAGAAATCCCTTCAACAATACTCCTTACAGATGACCACCTCCACCTTTGCTTAAATATCTTTAAAGGAATCAGAGTCTACTCCTTTCAGGAGGTTTCAGTGGCCACCTCCTTGTCTAGGGAATCATGCTCGACTCGATTAGAGAAGCACCAGATTCTAATCATCGCAGCTGGTAATTCTTAAATCTGACTGCCCATCATGGTCACGTGAGGAGTAGCTTTTAAAAAACAGAGAAATAATTTTATATAAATGGGATCATAGCCCTGACTGGTTGCTCAGCGGTTAGAGCATCGGCCCTGGACCACTGAGTCGTGGGTTTGATTCCGAAGGTCAAGGGCACATACCTTGGTTGCAGTTCATCCCAGCCCTGGTCCGGTCATGTGGGAGGCAGCCAGTTGATGTGGCTCTATCACATCGATGTTTCTGTCTGTCTCTCCCTCCCTTTCTCCCTCCCTCCCTCCCTCCCTCTTTGTCTGATGATAAATAGAAAAGTATCCTCCAGTAAGGAATATAAAAAAAGGGGGGGGGGATCATAGCCCATAATGTTGTTTTTTTTATCCTCACCCGAGGACATTTTTCCACTTTTTGTTCAGATAGAGTGGGAGGAAGAGAGAGAAACATCGATGTGAAAGGGACACATCGAGTGGCTGCCTCCCGCATGACCCACCAGGGGCCAGGGACAAACTGCAACCAAGGTACACGCCCTTAGCGGGAACCGAACCCAGGTCTCTCTGGACTGCAGGCCGACGCTCTAACCGCTGAGCCAAACCGGCCAGGGCTTTTTTGGACAATTTTACTGTTTATTTCTCCTCCCATCACATTAATCCCTACCTTTATATTCCCCTGGTTCCCAGGTAATAGTATAATGTGCATATTTCTGTATTTTTCTGTTTATAAAATCTTATGTAGATCTACATATACAGTGTTTTTTGGGAGGATATTATTACAGGTTTTATTTTATTTTATTTATTATTTTATTTTATTTTAATCCTCACCCAAGGACATTTTTGCATTTCTCCTCAGAGCAGAAGGGAGAGAGGGAGGAAGCGAGAAAGAAACATCAAGTGGCTGCCACCCCCTGCACCCCAACGGGGGCTGGGGACAAACTGCAACCGAGGTACATGCCCTTAGTGGGAACCGAACCCAGGACTCTCGGGTCCTCTGGCCGATGCTCTAACCGCTGAGCCAAACTGGCCAGGGCACAGGTTTTATTTTTTTCCTCTTAACACTATTTCATGAAAATCCCTCCAAGTCATCTAGTTTAACTCAATTCATTCTTTTTAGTGGCAGGCAATATTTGATATTGAGAATACCATAATGTATTTAGTGATTCTGCTCTATGTGGGCTTTACTTTATTTCTAGTTCTTGGCCACTACATTGCTACAATAAACTGATATTTTTGCTTCTTTGTTTTTTATCCTCACCCGAGGACATTTTTGCATTTATCTTCAGATAGAGTGAGAGGGAGAGAGGGAAGAAGAGAGAGAGAGAAACATCGATGTGAGAGAGACACATCAACTGGTTGCCACCCACACAACCCCAACTGGGGCTGGGGACAAACTGCAACTGAGGTACGTGCCCTTAGCGGGAACTGAGCCCGAGTCTCTCTGGACCGCAGGCCGATGCTCTAACCGCTAAACCAGGGGCTATTTTTGCTTCTTATTCCCAGGAGTAAAATTGTTGAGTAAGAGGGTAAATGTATTTTCAAATTTTGTTTTTAATCCTCACCCGAGGACATTTTTCCATTTTTTGTTCAGATAGAGTGGGAGGGAGGGAGGGAGGGAGGGAGGGAGAGAGAGAGAGAGAGAGAGAGAGAGAGAGAGAAACATCGACGTGAAAGGGACACATCGAGTGGCTGCCTCCCTCACGACCCAACCAGGGCCGGGGACAAACTGCAACCGAGGTATGTGCCCTTAGCGGGAACCAAACCTGTGTCTCTCTGGACTGCAGGCTGACGCTCTAACAGTTGAGCCAAACTGGCCAGGGCTCAATATTTTTGTTTTTAATCCTCACCCGAAGAAATTTTTCCATTTTTGTTCAGATAGAGTGGGAGGGAAAGAGAGAGAAACATCGATGTGAGAGAGACACATCGACTGGTTGCCTCCTGCATGACCCCAACCAGGGCCGAGGACGAACCGCAACCGAGGTGCATGCCCTTGATCGGAATCAAACCTGCGACTCATTGGTCCGTGAGCCAAACTGGCGGCCAGGACTAAATTTTCTATTTTAACTGTTATTTCTAGATTGCCTTTGTTTTTTTTTTTTTAAAAAAACATGCTTTTATTGATTTTTTTTTTTTTTAGAGAGGAAGGGAGAGAGAGATAGAAACATCTATGTGAGAGAGAAACATGAATCGGCTGCCTCCTGCATGACCCTCACTGGGGATCGAGCCTGAAACCCGGGCATGTGCCCTGACTGGGAATCGAACTGGGACCTCTCAGTCCATAGGACGACACTCAATCCACTGAGCCACACCAACTGGGCTCTGATGCTTTTTAGGAAGACTATAACCTTTTACATTTCATAAACAATGTCTGAGTATATTTTCCCACACTTTTGTAAGAAGCCTTTTAAAAATAAATATTCCTATGCTCCAACCACAAAGATTCTGATTCAATAGGTCTGTGGAGAGGTACAGGAAGCTGTATTTTTTAAAGCTCCTAGATGAATCTGAGGTGGTTTTAGAACCATTGCATTTAAGCTCCAGGAAACATTAAAAATAACTGGTCTTCCAACTTAATATCAGCAATATCATGCTTTAGCCTGATAACATATATTAGAATCAAAATACCAAATCAAGACATGAATTGGTGCCTGGCTGGTGTGGTTCAGTTGATTGAGTGTAGTCCCATGTACTGAGAGGTCCCAGTTCAATTCCTAGTCATGGCACAAGCTCGGGTTTTGGGCTCGATCCCTAGTGGGGGGTGTGCAGGAGGCAGCCGATCGATGTTTCTCTCTCACATCGATATTTCTATCTCTTTCTCCGTTCCTCTCTCTAAAAAAAATCAATGAAAACATATTTTTTACAAAAGACATGAATTGGTGATAGGCATAGATATATCAAATACAGGTCAAGGGCATGTGCATCTTCAGAATGGAAGGCTTAATTAGTTGCATTGGGGCAAGCTTCTTGGGAGTCACGTATCCAGTTTGGAGCAGCTCTTAACAGTCTAGCAAGATTTTGAGGAAGAGATAAGCATTTAGTGATTGTTTAGAATTTAAGTGATTGAGAGAAGCTAATGGAAATAAAAGAGTGTTACATATACAAAATGTTGCTGAAGCCCTGGCAGGTTTGGCTCAGCAGTTAGAGCATAGGCCTGTGGACCAAAGAGTCACGGTTTTGGTTCCGGTCAAGGGCACATATCTCGGTTGCAGTTCGGTCCCTGGCCCTGGTCGGGGTCGTGCAGGAGGCAATCAATCAGTGTATCTCTCTCACATAGATGTTTCGCTCTCTTCCTCTCCCACTCTGTCTGAAGATACATGGAAAAATATCCTTGGGTGAGGATTAAAAAAAAACCCCACAAAAACCAAAATGTTGCTGAAGAGCTTCTATTTATAATAATAGGAAGTGAAAATTGAGAGACTTGAATTAAAAAAAATTTTTTTTCTTTATTGGTTTGAAAGAGGGAGGAAGAGAGAAGGAGCGAGAGATAGAAACATCCATGAGAGAGAACATCGATTGACTGCCTCCTGCATGCCCCCAACTGGGGATCAGGCCCACAACCTGGGAATGTGCCCTGACCAGGAATTGAACCAGCGACCTCTTGGTACATGGGTTGCCGCTCAACCACTGAGCCACACTGGCCGGGCGAGAGGCTTAAATTTTAATACTGGTCAGACCATGGAATTAATTTTCCTGTTATGTAAAATGAAGAGGTTTGATAGATGATTACTTGATCATTTCCGTTTCTAACTAGACTGTAGATAATAGTTTCTTTGTCATCACAGATACCCTAGAGAATCACTGTGTTGGAAAATTTCCTCTGTATATATTATAAGTCTTGGGCCCAAGTCTGACAGAAGCAAAGTTAATTATGAAAAAAATGAAATGAGGCAAGATGGGGACATTCAGCTATCTCTCCACAGAGTCCCTTCTCTATAAGGTTCTTAAAGGCCTATGTTCTGAGACCCTTGTGGCCTATAAGAAACTGTCCATATTCTTTTTTTTTTTTTAATAATTTTTCTTTATTGGTTTTAGAGAGAGAGGAAGGGAAAGGGGAGAGATAGAAACATCGATGAGATAGAACATGGATTGGCTGCCTCCTGCATGCCCCCTACTGGGGATTGGGCCCACAACTTGGGCATGTGCCCTGATCAGGAATTGAACCGGTAACTTCTTGATGCATGTGTCAATGCTCAACCACTGAGCCACACAGCTGGGCGAAATTGTCCATATTCTGAAATTCCTGTTTCTACATTCCAGGAACACACCTTCAATTAGATTCAGGGATGTATATTTGTTATTTAATGAAAGAACTCCTGAGTTCTGTGCTTCCTGGCTCAGAGTTTAGGTTTCAACTTGTATTTATCTTTTCCTCCTCAGGCTCTGCAGATGGCATGGGAAGGAGGTTGCACTCAGCCCCTGGCCTTGGTCTGTCAAAGACCCCAAAGGCAGAAGTGGAGCAGAGTCTCCATGAAGCCAGCACAGTGCCTGCTTCTCAGGTAACAGTCTCAGGTGCTGAAGTGCTGAGCATGAGGTGGTGTGTTGGGGAAGAAACTGTGCAGAGATATGAGTAGTTGGATTGGTGGTAAGACAAGGGTATGGTAACATTGCACTATTAGATGAAAACAAGGTCTATGATTGAGCTTCTTTTGAATGAAGGGGTATTGCCACCTGGGCGCTACTTTTCAAAGGTATCTAATTCAGGTTTCTACTAGTGAGTCTTACCCTATTCTCTCCCACATCCTTGGGGACAGAGTCTGTGGGAAAACCACAGACTGGTGTTATATGTTTGCCTGTGTGTGTCTGTGTATTTATTTGAAGGCTACACCTTGCTGAGGCCCCAGCAGGGAGTATGGGGAAGATGATAAGTACAGTGCAGAGAATTTTTGCTGCAATTCATGCAATCTCAGTGGCGCTCTTGTCTTAAAGAGGGAAGAGGCCCCAGTTTCTTCCCACAGTTTTGTAAGTAGAATGAATCAATGTCTATCTATTTAGAGCACCCTCTTCCTATTGCTAGGTGTTGTGCAAGTGAAGGGGAAGAAGAAACTGAAAGTTGTAATTTGGGGGAAAGCCATGTACACTCAGCAGAAATGAGGACACATAGTCATTATTTTATTGACACACATTTAGTTGGAGCCCAGAGGAATGTCCCTTCCCTGTAGCAGTTCTGCAAGGTGTATTATAGGGTTCCCCAGGGCGAGAAGAGTTCTAGTAGCCTTGAGAGGAGTTTCTGAGAACAATGGCTGTTGATTTGGGTCAGAACCCACTGCACTAATCAAAGAGGTGGGATGGAATGTTGTTTTGCCTTTTCCTCTCTGCCCTGGTACATGATTATTTTATTTATTTATTTATTTGTTTGTTTATTTATTTAAAAATAGGAGAGAGAACATGCTCCGGTACATGATTGAGTGAGGTCCATTGTGCTTTCAAGTTGAAATGATGCATGTGCATTAGCAAAAGAAAGTTATTTTAAAATCCTCCTCCTTAGGCCTTTCTTACATAATTAATGCAGTAATCTCTAGGTGAAAGGGACAGGGACACCCAAGTCAACAGAGATCGACAAACTCAAATAGTTTTAGTGGCTGGGTTTATAAATGTGCCTTTTGAGGATTTCACACACTTGCCCAAGGCAAGTTGAGTTTTCATTACAAAAGAAGCCAGGATGCAAAACACCAGTGCATTGAACCTTGTCCACAAGGTTAGTTCAATAAAAATTTTAAAACAGTTTTTAAATATGTGGTATAAAAATAAAAAAGTACAAAAGGATATAGAGTGAAAACTAAGTCTCTGTTCTACCAATCCTTCAGATCCAGTTTCTCTTCCCAAGAGGCAGTCATTTTTTCCAATTTATTGTTCATTAGTTCCTGAACAACTCTGAACAGTTTGCCATTCTTTTTGGAAAAGGTGGTCTTTTTGCCCAGCATTTCTTCTACACCTTTAATGCATTTAATGGCAAATCGTTACTGTCCTAGGAGATCTGGCTTTCTTTCTTCTGACTTCTGTTTATTTATTTATTTATTCATTCATTCATTCTTTTAAACAAATGCTTATTGAGCTTATGTTCTAGGTACTGTGCCAGGTGCTGGGGATACAGTGGCTAGTGAGCTAGATGTAGTTTCTGCTCTCATGGACTTTATAGTCTACTGGAGGAGACAGATAAAGAATTCTAATATAATGCTAGGATTTAATGCTATGGATCTATAATAGAAAGAAATCTAAAGTAGGCTTGAGGGCCCTGGCCGGTTTGGCTCAGTGGTTGGAGCGTCAGCCTGCGGTCCAGAGAGACCCAGGTTCGGTTCCCGCTAAGGGCATGTACCTCGGTTGCAGTTTGTCCCGGCCCTGGTTGGTCGTGCGGGTGGCGGCCGCTCGATGTGTCCCTTTCACGTCGATGTTTCTCTCTCTCTCTCTTCCTCTCTCTCCCTCCCACTCTATCTGAACAAAAAATGGAAAAATGTCCTTGGGTGAGGATAAAAATAAATAAATAAATAAATAAATAAATAAATAAATAAATAAATAAATAAATAAAGTAGGCTTGAGGGATCAGGGAAGGCTTCCTGGAAGAAGTAAAAAAAAATATATATATATATATATATATATATATATATATATATATATATATATATATATATAAAAACAGGTAAAGGGACCTCAAGCAAATGTTAAAAGAAGCTTCTTTGGTATGGCAGGATTAGAGTCTGGCAAGGGAAAGATGGAGACTATTGACAAGTGAGACTGGAAAGAATATAAACAAGGTTATATCATGAACTAAAGTAAGAAGTTTGGGAGGATAGAAAGAAGACATACTGGAGAGACAATTAGGAAGCAAAGATCAATAGGACTTGGTGCCTGCCTGCCTAGATATGGGGAAAGAAGAATCAAAGACCATATCCAGGAATTATAGGTTGATTGATAGTGATGTATTTGAGGGAATAGAAGCAAGAATATATTTGAAGAAAGAGGTGTATACAATTTTGGATATAGAGTGTGGAACAAAAGTCGGTTTACAGTTCATATGGAAAATAATACAATAATTAATAAATAATAATACAAGAATAAGCTCTTATGTTTAGTGTACTCATAACTGTAAGCTTACTTTTTGCCCTATTCTGTATTAAGCTTGAGTGAAGATATCTGGTAGGCCTTTGGATGTGAGACATATATGCTTGGAATTGAGATTTGAGAATCATAGCCATTGAAAAGAGTAAAACAGTATTGCAAAAGAGAGGAGCCAGGACATATCCCTGAAGAGTATCAGATTGAAGGTGGTTCTTCTGAAGAACTCTAAAGGAGACTTAGTAAAAGAGACCAGAGAGACAGAAGGGAAAACAGGGAAGTGTGGTACCACTTTCTTCTGTCCATAATAAAAGAATAGTTGGCTGTGTCACATGCTGAGAGGACCTGTCCTTAGGTTATATGGTAAATGCCTACTATGTGCCATACTATGGTAGATACTATGAGCATACTGATGAAATAACACAAATTCTGTCCTTGAATAGCTTGCAATCTAGTAAAGGAAGTAAGATGTACTGGCATACAGATTATTTTATTTAACATTTATTAAGTGCCTGTAATGTTCCAGGTGCTGTTCAAGGTGCTGGGGATACTGGAGTGAAAAGAAATGTATTCTACTAGGAGAAAAAGACAATAAACAGGTTAATCCTAGACAATGTGTGATAAAGAAGAATAAAACAAAACAAGAGGATAAGGAGTAATGAGGTAAATGGTTATTCTCAGGGTTATTTTTGATAGAGTAGTCAGGGAAATCGGCTCCAAGGAAGTAACATTTGATTAGAGACCTTAGTGATATAAAGGTGTGAGCCATGGGAAGAACATTCCAGGTAACAGAAGCAGTAAGTGTAAAGGGCCTGAGGCGAAATGAGCTTGGTATGTTTGAGGGACATTAAGAAAGTTAAAGGGAAAAGGCGCAGGAATGGCAGGAGATAAATGAGAAAGATTGGCATTATCATATCACTTAGGAACTTGCAGGCCACAGTAAGGAGGTAGCTGGCTGGAGTGGAAATAGGAAGATCAGATCTGAGGTTGTTGCCGTAGTCCAGTTAAGTTGAAATGTAAACCTATGGGTAGAAATGACAGTACTTGGGCAAAGGCAACTAATGGAATTGTGGATGAAAAGTACAAAATTAAGAGCAATGTAAACATTTGAGTCTGAGTGACTTAAGAAAATGTGGTACCTGGAGGAGGAGTTTGGAAGAATGTTGGTTCAATTGTGGACATATTAGTGTTTCAAATGTTAAAGGAGAAATTTTTGAGATTTTGCCACAAAAGTGAATGACTAATGGAATATAAAGCTGGACATAAGTATTAGTGGGTGCAAACAACAGGCAAACAAGGAGACAGTGGAATGTAGCAGTGACAGGAGAGAAAATCTAGTAGTACTTCTTGATTGTACACTTAAGGAGATATATTTTGGTTCCCAATAGAGAGAGTATATAATTTTATTTTCTCTCTTAATCTCTCAGGCTTTCTGTTTTGTTTAAAAAAAAATTTTTTTTCTTTATTGATATTTTAGAAAGAGAGGAAGGGAAAGGGAGAGAGAGATAGAAACATCGATGAGAGAGAACATCGATTGGCCACCTCCTGCATGCCCCACACTGGGGATTTGGCCCACAACCTAGGCATGTGCCCTGACCAGGAATCTTACTAGTGACCTCTTGGTGCATGGGTCATTGCTCAGCCACTGGGCCACACTGTGAATTTCTCTCTCATTTCTTCTCTATTTTTAAATTTCTATCTCTAGCTCTCTAATTCTACTGTTAGCATTAAGGAGTTTGGTAGAGTTGGGAAGGTGAGGGCTATAAGACAAGAGAACAGGATCTACAGTTTGGTGTCTCCAATTTATAGTGATCAGGATGTTTCATAGCGGGACTAACAGGAAGAATGACTGAGTAAACCGAGTCGCTTTCCAGAACAAGGCATGTTTGCACCCTAGTTCCCTCCATCTCCCCTTTCCTTGCCTCACTGTGTTTACCTGACCATATCCTGCTGTGTGTTAATTTTCATCTCTGTGTTTTTTTTGTCGTCTCATTATAAGGATTCATCAAACGCGAGGAAAAAGGCTTTGGAAACCGGGCACCGTTGTTCCAGCTCCTCTTCCCTCCCTGTCATCCATGACCCTCCTGTGTTTCTCCTTGGTCCCCAACTCTATCCACCCCAACCACAGCTCCTGTCCCCAGAAGTCTTGATGCCCAGCATGGCAGGGGAGCCCCATAGACCCCCAGGTAACTCTCCCCAAGTTTAATACTATGTGCCAGAATGTGGTACCTTTCCAGGGACCTAAAGGTTCAAATTAGTACACCTATAGGGGTGTGTGTGTGTGTGTGTGTGTGTGTGTGTGTGTATCAAGGTGGGGTTGTAAAGGGATATGAATTGCTGCTTTAAGATCAAGCATTGATCTAGATGAATTGTGATTGAATCATTTCTTGGACAATATGGTTCTTAGACTAAGGGTCTAAACCAGAATCTAACTACCCATGAAAATGAACTGTTTCAGTCATGAAAGGATAAGCTTTTAAGTGACCAAGGGCAGTTAATAGCCAGTCTTTAGGGTCCCTCCAAAACAGAAAGTATCATCTCTATTAGTTTTCTCTCCTTCTATCCCCTAAGTCTCAGTTGAGGGATGGTCTAGGAGGACAAGGAGTGAATGGGAGACTTGGGAAGCCCTGTACATGGAATACCCATGCCATGTATAGAGATCAGAACAATCCTGAGGAGGGTGGGCAGCATCCATCTGGCTTTCTTCATAATGAGATTTACTTATTTTCCTCTTCATGGGCTGAATCTATAGTTTAATGCAGTGATTCTCAATGGGAAAGGGGAGGTGATACTAGCATCAGAGATGGTGAACCTCTGGCCAGCGACATCAATACCAGCTAACATCACACACCTCACCAAATTGGCCTGACCAAATATAGCAGGCTAATTTTTAAGTTGATAATTTTGTATGGCCTGCAAATGATGTTATAAATATCCAAATGGCCCTTGGCAGAAAAAAGGTTCCCCACCCGATAGACGCCAGGGGTGTTCCTAAACATCCTGCAATGCACAGGACAGTTGCCCTGCACACCTTTATCCCCCAAACAAAGAATTATCAGCCCAAAATATCAGTAGTTTTGAGGTTGAGAAACCTTGGCTTGTGGATATAAATGCTCCAGGGTGAGGGGTGCTTGTGGTTCTAGAATAGAAGATAGAGTAGTAGTGTTGATATTTGCATTCAGATTTTAGGGAGCTTTGGATAAGCAGACCTTCTGGATAGATGGACTTTCTATTACTCTGTGGAGCAGCCAGTTAGCCAGCTTCCTTTGACAGTTGTTAGGGGTATCTGATCCTATAGTCAGCATTTATTGCAGCCTGTTGCACCAAATACTATAGTGAATACAGAGGAGAAAGAAGGCAGCTCTCTACTCTCAAAGAGCTTGTGTTTAAATAATAAAAATATGCATACATATATCATATAACAATATAGTACACATGTTGATGGGATATAAAAATAAAGAATGGGAAGTGATTTTTGAAGTTATTTTGTTTCTTTTAAGTAAAGGGGAATTAATGTATAGAAAAGGCATTTCACATTGTATATGTGGGAGGAGTGGAGTGAACAAAAGCAGAGATTCAGAATGTGCAAGAATGTAAGCAGAGACAGCTTAACTGGAGTGAAGGTACCATGTTAAGAAAGCGAGTAGAGCCCTGGCTGGTTTGGCTTAGCGGTTAGAGCGTTGTCGGCCCGCGGACCAGAGTCCCGGGTTCGGTTCCTGCTAAAGGCGTGTACCTCGCTGTGGTTCATCCCCGGCCCTGGTTGGGGTCGTGCGAGTGGCAACCAGTTGATGTGTCTCTCTCACATCAATGTTTCTCACTCTCTCTCTCTCTTCCTCCCTCTCTCCCTCCTGCTCTATCTGAAGATAAATGCAAAAAAATGTCCTCGAGTGAGGATAAAAAAAGAAAGTGAGTAGAACTGTCACAATGAGTATACATTTACAATATTAGGTAGCCATTGTAGAGTGTGTGTGTGTGTGTGTGTGTGTGTGTGTGTGTGTGTGTGTAAGTTGAAGGATTATAGTGGAATGGGGCAGAAGTATGGCAGCATCCAGGAAACTATTTTATTTGCCTATGTTGGAGGTAAGAGACTTGATTTTGATGTATATTAAGATTTTTTAAATGAAATTAAAAGCAAAGCTAGGCTCCTTCTTTCCTTTGTGTGTATGCTCTTGGAGGGGTGGAGAGTTGGGAAGGAGAATGGTTTACTAAACATGCTCAATCTTTGGGTTTCTTTTCTTTTCCCAGGAACTTCAAGGAGTGTCCAGCAGTTTCTGGCTATGTGTGACAGGGGTGAAACTTCCCAAGGGGTCAAGTATACAGGAACGACTTTGAACTACCGGAGTCTCCCCCATCGTACCAGAACAGATGCCTCTTGGGGACCATGGTCAGAGGCCAACCAGCATATTGGGGCTAGATTCCTGACTACTCCAGGGTACAAACCTCAGCCAACCCATTCTGCCACACTACCAGAAAGACACCAGGGCCTTCATGTTCCTCATGCTCAGTCCTGGGGGGATCTTTTCCATTCACCCTTTCATCCTCCCATTGTTTACCCTGTGTCCCCACCATTAAGCAGTCTTCATGTACCTCTGAGGTCAGCTTGGAATTCGGGTCCTGTTCCAGGGTCTCGATCCCCTGGTCCTCGAAGAGTAGATATGCCCCCAGATGATGACTGGAGGCAAAGCAGTTATGCCCCACAATCTGGGCACAGGAGGACAGGGGGACAGGAGTTTCTGTATGTTCTAGCAGATGCCTCTGGAAGAGAGCAGATCAGGGCTAGAGCCCTGCAGCACAGCAGGTGGTAAGGGTCACCCCTTTCCTTTCCTGGAGCCACAGATTTCTCTGTTAAACTGTACTGTGGCAGAGTTTGTACCCTACATCCCTGCCAGGTTTGGGCTAGTCTCATCTCATTATAGAGTTGGCAGCTTCTCCTAGGAGTGCCAGAAACCTCTAATGTGACATAGCTTTTTGAGAAGGAATATTTGAAATTCCAACTTCCACTCACCTAGCAAAAGGAAGCAGCTGCTAATTAGGACTTTATTTGAGCCACTTTAAAGATGAATCTATATTACTCTGGACACTAGCCATTCCTTAGGTCACCATTTTATTCCTGGATACTTTATGCCTCTATTTGTACCTGAGCCCTCATTCTCTGTTCCTCTATTATATTACCAACTTCTATCCTTTGTTTTATCCACCTATCCCTATTACCTGTCTGTCTTCCCCATCCCCCATTCATGGAGGGACATGTATGTAGCCCTGTGGTCATTTTCCTGACCACAGGGCAGCCCACCTACCCAGGTATTATAGACTGTCAGCCTTCCCTGTGCCCCCAAACCTTAGGCCTAGAATGCAGAGTTGCCAACATAACATTTGCCCCTTGAACAGATGGAGTCAGTCACACTAACACATCTTCCTGTCTCAGCAGCAGAGCCATTACTGCCACTTGCTCAGTCGCCGTTGTAAACCCTCAGAGTCAGCTGAACTATTTTAGGGCCAAACATACTGTTTTTGTAAAGTATTTTTCATTAATAAATCTATAAGATAGTTCTATTTAATTCCTTGTCATTTAATTTTCTTTTAAAGCCCTTTTGTATGCTCTCGGTCTTTTGTATTGGGGTAGGCTGGCTTGGATAAGCAATACCAATTCCCAATGGCCCGGGGCTCCCAAAGAATTAGTTATTGCACAAACATACATATATGTGAGAGCGTATGTGTGTGAACATATATGAATATTTGTGTATACGTGTGTGTGTGTGTGTGTGTGTGTGTGTGTATGGCTTTTGACTGAGTGAAAGTGAGGAGCCAAAGAGCCGAAGGACTGAAGAATAGTTGAACCATCTATATTCAAAGTAGGAGTCAATGTGCCCTAAAATGGAGTGACTTTCCTTGTTATTGCTGCTAATTTCTGAATGAATCAAGAAGGAAGTGTGTTTTTTGCAGGTGAATTCTGTATGTAGACTCTTGGAATACCTTTTGGAATACCCTTCCTTTCCCCTTACCTATTAACCGTTGGAGCCTACCTAATCTTCTCTACCTGCATTCTTTCTCTGTGCCTTCAAAGTCTTAACAATTCCGGGCTCTAAATACAAAAGCCGGATTCTCTCAAACTCCACTTTGAAAGGTCACGTCTCTGTAGAACCTGCAATGCCTCCTCTATTTCTCTTGTCTCTTACCAACCAAAGTACCCAAATCTGGTAGACAAATTGTTATACACTTGTTTTTCTATTAGTAGGAGATTCTGAGGTTTCATCACGTCTTTCCACCTTACTGGCAGCTCCATAAGAGCCGGTATCGTGCTTCTTAGCACTCAATCACTGCAGCAACTAGCTGCAGGCAGCCTTCACTACTCCCTTAGGTTTTTGCCTGCCCAGAATTTTAACTTGATCCCTTGGCCTTGTCCTGTTTCTCTAGCCTCAGTAATTTTGACCAAGTCCCTAGAGCCTGCCCCGCCCCCGCCCCCGCACGCGCAGTGCATGCCGGTCTTAGCCCCTCTGTAGGGAAAGAGGGTCCGCCATGTTCCCCGGCGGCGCCGCCGCTTGGCTCTGGTAGCCGCCGCCCCCGCCCCCAACCCCGCCCGGCCCAACGCCTAGCTGAGCCCCGGGCCCAGCATGGCCGCCCCGGAGCCGGCCCGGGCTGCACCGCCCCCGCCCCCGCCCCCGCCGCCCCCTCCCGGGGCTGACCGCGTCGTCAAAGGTGAGAGGTGGACGAAGCCCTGGGGGCCTGGCCTGAGGAGCTGTGTGTGAGGGCGGGCGGAGACCGTCCCCTCCGGAGCGGGCCCGGAAGGGCGGGCGAGTGACTGGCTGCCTCCCTTGGGGAGTGGCCCCTGGGCGGGCCCCTGCTGGGCTGGGCTGAGTTGGTGGCGGCAGCTCCGAGGTGTCTCGCTCGCCTTCTGGCCGGGGCGGGGGTTTCGCTCTCGAGGTCTCTTAGCCGAAGGGCTGAGGCTACTGGCCGCAGTGAGCCCCGTTCCTTTCATACTCGGCCTGTCAAGCGGCCCAGAGGCCGCGATTAGCTTCCTGCTCTGCGACAGCTGCACGCCTGGCTTGCCGGGGCGGACGGAGGGGCTCAGAGACCTGCAGCCACGCGGGGCCGGGCGATGAGCAGTCAGAAATCACCTCGGCTTTGGCCCACGCCTGCTCCCCAGTGACAGCCGTCCTCCCTCTTCGCTCCCAGTTAGAGTCAGCCCCGGGGGTTCGCGCTTGGCCCTCAGGTGCCACCCTGCGCGGGGGAAACCATATCGGATTGGACAGGGCAGAATTGGGGGGCCCCGGCTTAAATGCAGAATAGATGGAGAAAAGGCAGCATAAAAGACCGAAAAAAAAAAAGAGGCCTCGTGGGTAGGAAGAAGCATTTATTTAGAAAACCGTCAATACTGATCAAAGGCTAAAAGGGGTTACCCCTTCCCTTCAAACACACACCCATACACTCCCCTTGGAAGGAAAAAAAAAAAAAATATTCCTCAGCTGCGGCAGAATTAATAGATGTTTACCGACAACAGGTCAGCAGATTAACTTAAAATAGAAGAATTGAGGGCTAATTGAGAGTAACTTAAGATCTCCATGCCATCTGGGAGAGCCCATCAACTTCAAACACTGCTGTGGAGGTGAAAAACAATTTGGAATGGTTTTTCTTTACCATGTAGCTTGGTCAATAAATCGAAATAGTTATAGAATAATGTTTATTATGTTTATTTTTGAAAGATAGATACTTCTATTTGTTTTATTTATTTCCTTTATTTAGCTCCTCAAATATACTGGCACAATGTTCAAACACTGTTAAGCCCAGTTTTTGAAATCTGACCAGATATGTTTCCATTAAAATATTTAAAAACAAGAAAAACATTTTCCTTTGTGTTATTTTAATTTTTCATTTTGAGCCTCCTTTAATAATAACACTAACTGTATCCAGACTTATGCAGATAATTTTTTAAAGTTAGTAGTATATCTAGTTGGGCCAGGCATTGGAACGAGCTGAATAAAGAGTTTAATGGAATCCCGTCCTGAGAAATCTTTTTAAGGTAGGGTGTGTGTGTGTGTGTGTGTGTGTGTGTGTGTGTGTGTGAGAGAGATTGGTAGTTCAGGTATTCATCCTATCATGAAATATTGGAGTTTTGTAGGGGTGGAAACAGGAAACATCGGCTGCCTCTTCATTTTTTGACTGTATATCTGTGTTATATGTTAATTGTTAATTTCCCTGGGCACTTTTCACCCTACTTGGGACAACCAGTCACATTCCTGAACAATGCTTGTGAATGCCTTATGCTTGTGAATCTTCTCGTTTCTTGTCATATATATGGTAATGTTTTCCCTGTACTGCTTTAATACAGTAAAAATAAAATTTCAAACATAAGGCATATTTCTTAGGGGCAAGTTGTGAATCCAAAAGTCGTATTTGATTGGTATGGAATAAAAGTCATTTGGTTTAGGTAAATAGGAAAGGAGCTTGTCAGTATAGGAAGTTATAGTTAAATAGAGCTCATGGATATAAAATCTCATGTACTCAGTTGTATATTCTTCATCAAGACAACTTTCATTTCTTTATGGAATTTGTTAGCCAGTTGCAATGCCTGGTATGGATCATAAGTTTATAGAGATGGTTTGCAACAGACTAGTTTGTACATGGAGTCTCATCCCTGGCTCAGAAATTACTGGGAAACTCACCTTTCATACAGAAATCCACTTTTAGATTTCATCTTCAGGCTTCTTTCTAGCCTTCCTCATTCAATAATTGTATACCATGATGTTACGTTAGATGATAGAGAAGATACATGACAACAGTGCTAGTTCAGTCAAATTTAAAACTTGTTAAAATCCAGATTTTAAAAGTCCAATATGTGCTAGTTTTGCAGCTGTAGCATTTCATAGTAATATTAATGAGACCATCGTTGGTGTCGAATACAAGTAGTCTTTTGCACCCTGAAACTTCTCCTTTTCTCAATTTTATGCTCTTACACGTCTAGTCAGGAGGCCTGTATTTTATAGTCACTTAGGTTTTAAAGCAGGGATATAGATCTTTCAGGTGCCTGAAATACACTTCATGTGAAATTTGAGATATTGGAATACTGTAGGTGATTCATGTATAAATGTAATTAGCTCTTCACTGGAATTATTAATGGTAATTCCGTATCACTAATTATGAATGATTAGGTTTCCTGGTTAAAGCAAATTTTGTTCTGAGCCCACTCCAGCTGATGTCTCTGGTCAAATTCTTCTCTTTTAAAGTTGATGTAGCCCAAGTGCTTTAGGTGAGAATAGTATGCTCTCTTAACTGTTTTCTGTTAAGCATTTTTCTGTTCTTTTGGCTAAGATAAGAAGTTGGAAATAAGAAACAAACTAGGAAAAATAGCTAACTGTATCTGCACACTAAGTACCTTACTGCCACATCAACAAAATTGGTATGGGTAATTAAAGCATAAAATCTTGAATTTATGTATATTGCTCCCCCCCAAAAAAATTTGCTTGACCTGAATTATCCAGGTACTTCCTTTTCTTTCCAGATACTTTAAAAATGTACCCAGATTTGTACAACTAGATTGACCCTTGAGATTATTAAATCTGTTAGTTTTAATTTTTTTATTTTTTGTTAATCCTCACCCAAGGATATTCTTCCACTGATCTTTTCAGACAGAGCAGAAGGGGGGGCGGGAGGGCAGGAGGGAGGGAGAGAGAGAGAGAGAAAGAAAGAGAAACATTGATGTGTCCACATCGATTGGTTGCCTCCCATACGGCCCTGGGGCCGGTTTTGAATCTGCAACCCAGGTACATGCCCCCGACCCAGAATCGAACCCACGACCCTTGGGTCTGCAGGCTGATGCTCTAACCACTGGGCCAAAACCAGTCGGAGCAAATCTGTATTTTTTGTTTAGTGTAGTTTTGTTTTGTTTGTTTGTTAATTCTTACCCCAGGATATTTTTCCATTGAGTTTTCAGAGAGAGTAGGAGGGAGGGAGGGAAAGAGAGAGAGAAACATCCATGTGAGAGAGACACATTAATTGGTTGCCTCCTGCAAGATCGAACCTGCAACCTAGGTATGTGCCCTTGACCAGTAGTGAACCAGAGACTCTACGGTCTGGGGCCGATGCTCCAACCGCTAAGGCTAAATCTGTTAGTCTTGATACAAAAATTCACCTTTATCACTTCGAGTGCATTGTGCATATTGTGTATATGTTCATTTTCGCACACACAATGTGATTCTCTTTTGAATTCATATATATTCTTTATATTAACCTCATTTCTTAAATTTTTAGATTTTCTGATTAAACCAAAATGCTGAAGTGTGTGTGTTTTAAATTTTTAAAGCTGATATATTTCTGATGGGCAGCCTTTTGATTTATTTAGGTTCTTTTGCCAGCTGCCCTGCTTAGGTCATTTGGCTAAATAAAGTGTTTTCCAGTACCTTAGCTTTATTAGGATTGCTTATTTTTCATTACAGATTTTTAAGAGTCTCATGCTCTACTGACTGAGCTACCCAGGCTCATTACAGATTTTTATTTTTATTTTATTTTTTTATCCTCACCCGAGGACATTTTTGCATTTATCTTCAGACAGAGCGGGAGGGAGAGAGAGGGGAAGAGAGAGAGAGAAACATCGATGTGAGAGAGACACATCAACTGGTTGCCACCCACACGACCTCAACCGGGGTGGGGACAAACTGCAACCAAGGTACGTGCCCTTAGTGGGAACCGAACCCGGGACTCTCTGGTCCGTAGGCCGACGCTCTAACCGCTGAGCCAAACCGGTCAGGGCTCATTACAGATTTTTAGATGAATCACATAGGTCTTGGGGTCACATAGCTACTTCAGTGTTTCTTGCTAGTTCTAGTTCATTGTATGTTAAACCAACTTGAATTTTAATTTTTGTTTACTAAAGGTATTTTGTGGACTTACCTATGTAAAAAGATAACTCTTAAAGATGATTTTTAAGCCCTGGCTGGTTTGGCTCAGTGGTTAGAGTGTCGGCCCGCAGACCAGAGAGTCCTGGGTTCAGTTCCTGCTAAGGGCACATACCTCGGTTGCAGTTTGTCCCCAGCCCTGGTTGGGGTTGTGTGAGTGGCAACCAACCGATGTGTCTCTCTCACATCGATGTTTCTCTCTCTCTCTTCCTTCCTCTCCCTCCCGCTCTATTAGAAGATAAACGCAAAAAAAAAGTCCTCGGGTGAGGATGGGAAAAAAAAATGATTTTTAATTTTCTTTCCACCACCATTAAACTGTTAAGCATACTAAAATAAATTTCAGTACCATGTGTCCTAGAGAAAGCAAAGAAACAGAGAATTGTGTGTGTGTGTGTGTGTGTGTGTGAGAGAGAGAGAGAGAGAGAGAGAGAGAGAGAGAGAGAGAATACTGTGGTAACAAGGCATCTTAGAAGGAAAATGCCAAGGAGGAAATACAGCTGCTCAGTAGTGAGGCAAAAGCTTCAGGTTCTAGAGCTGTTGAATGAATTGGCAAAGATTGTAAGGAAGTTTAATGAAAAGAACCTTGATTTAATAAATGAGATGTTTCTTTGCCAATCATATGACTTTACTTCATCATAAAAAATGTTTATACTCAGAGATGAACTAAGCTGAAGCTAGTTGGGCATCCTTGGTTGATAGGTAAAATTTATTTTGAAACCTCAATCAAATAGAAGGTATTTAGTAAATGCCTACTGTTTGCTAAAACTGTAGGGAAACAACAGAACTATAAAAAGATAAAATACAGTCCTGGTCCTTGGAGAAATAAGTACTCATGGAAAGTTATATATGTCATAAGGACAGGTATGTTTAATAATTGTGAACTAAGAGGCATAGCCAGCAAGTTGTTTGAGTTCAAAGGAGGTAGTGATGACTCTGGACTGGAATGAGCTAGCAAGAGTTTGTATAGGAGGAAAGAGACCTTGAAGGATAAGTAGGTTTCAAATAGGCAGAAGATTGGGACCATTTATTTGTGCAGTATTTATTGAGTACTTGCTTTGTACCAGGCATTATACTAGACATTGGGAAATTAGATAGATTAAGTAAGGTAGATTCTCTTGGAGTGCTGACAGTCTAGTGGAGGAGACATTATTGCAAATAAATAATATAATGAGTCCAGCCGGTGTGGCTCAGTGGTTGAGTGTCGACCCATGCACCAAGAGGTAGCCAGTTCAATTCCCAGTCAGGGCACATGCCCAGGTTGTGGGCCCAATCCCCAGTGTGGGGCATGCAGGAGGCGGCCAGTAGATGTTCTCTCTCATCAATATTTCTATCTATCGCTCCTTCTCACTTTCTCTCTCTCTCAAATCAATAAAAGGAAAAGAAAATTAAAAAATATATCCTTAAAAAATATATGTATATATATAATGAACTACGAAGTACTGTTGGAGCTGTAAAAAAGGAATTGACTATCTTACCTGGAGAGAAAGCATCACCGAGTCTTATGCTTTGAGATGGGCCTTGAAGGATGAATAGAATTTCTCTAGATAGAAGTTAGGCCTGGGTAGAGAAAATGTCTTCTGGTAGTACCAACAGCAGCAGAAAGGCTGGAGTTTTTAAAAAAGCATGAAATGTGTGCCTGTGTGAAGTGCTTGGCAAGTAATGGCAGGAGATGAAGTTGGAAAGGATCTTTTGTACACCAAGTTGAGAAGCTGGAACTTAAGCTAATAAACAGTATAACCTCTGGATGATTAAGAACACAGGTTCTAGAGTCAGACTGGGTCTGAATCCTAGCTCTACCTCAATAACCTTTTCACTGTGGACAAGATACTTAATATCACTAAGCCTCAATTTTCTCATCTGTAAAATAGTTAATAAAGTATTATTATGGGATATTTGGAGGATTAATGAAGACAGTCCATGTAAAGTGTGTACCACAGTGACTGGCCTGGCACATGATGAGTAGTCAACCAAGCTAGCCATCACCATTATTATTAATGAAGGTTTTAAAGTAGAGGAATGATCCCAATGTCTTGGTTTTGAAAGCTGACCTGGTATTGTATAGAACAAAATATTAGAAGAGGAGAGGCTTAAATCAGGGTGTCGGAAGATGAATGGTATAGTTCAAATACAGAATGACCAAGGCATGAATTAAGTAAGGGAAAGAGAGAAACCAGATACGACACAAATAATGAGTAATATTAGAAGATAGATATATATTGGATCAGTCTTTGGGTGTGGGAATGAAAGAATGGGAAAGCAAAACTTTTAAAGGAAACAATAATCAGCCCTGGCTGGTTTGGCTTAGCGGTTGGAGTGTCAGCACCCGGACAAAAGAGTCACAGGTTTGATTCCAGTCAAGGGCATGTACCTTGGTTGTGGTTCAGTCCTGGGCCCTAGTCAGGGTTGTGCGGGAGGCAACCAGTTAATGTGTCTTCTCTCACATCGATATTTCTCTCTCTCACTCTCCCCCCCCCCACCCGCCCACTCTATAGATAGAAAAAAGTATCCTCGGGTGAGGATTTAAAAAATAATAAATACACTTCCCTTAAAAAAAAAAAAGGAAACAATAATCAGACGAATTTTGCTTTAGGGATTGATTAAATTGAACAGTTGTATTTAGAAGCAGAGATTAGAATGACATGTAAAAGACTGGCAATGGTCTTCAAACTGAAACTTCAAAATAAGTTTCAGGCCCTGGCCGTGTAGATTGGTTAGAGTGTTGTCCATATACACCAAGGTTACAGGTTCCATCCCCAGTCAGGGCACATACAAGAATCAACCAATGAATGGATAAACAAGTGGAACAACAAATTGATGTTTCTCTTCCGCTCTATAAAATCAATCAGTCAATACAAATTTTTTTTAAAAAGTAAAAAGTTTCAGGCTTTTCCCCCCCTTTATTCTTTGGTCCTTAAGAAACTACCCAAAGGTTATTGTAGCTGTACTTTACACAGTCAAGGGGGAGAAAAAGTAGAGCTTAGATTTTTCTAGTACACGAAGTGATAAGAACTTGAACTAGCTAACATTGCAGTAATGGAGATGTAAGAAAATGAGCATTTGAAGAATCAGTAGGACTTGGAGTCCAAAACAAGAACAATTACACCAAAATTTTAATTAAGTCCAAGTGACAGAGAATGGTAATACCATAACAAAAATAAACCAGGAAAGGGAACCAGTTTTGAGGGAAAGGTATTGTATTCACAGAACCACCGCAAATTAAAAGAAACTCAAGGGATAACCTTGAAATTTTGAAGACAGTACTGTAGGATTTATTGAATCTTTCCTTAGAGCATGTGGCCAATGCATGCTTCTGCCTCTGGCAGCTGAAAGGGTTATACTGTTTTTCTTTCCTTTTTTTAAATTGATTTTTAGAGAGAGAGGAAGGGAGAGAAAGAGATGAAAACATCTAAGTGAGAGAGAAACATTGATTGGCTGCCTCCTACATGCTCCCCACTGGGGATTGAGCCAGAAACCTGGGCATGTGCCCTGACAGGGAATCAAACCGAGACCTCTTGGTGCATGGGTTGGCACTCAACCACTGAGCCATAGCTGGAGAGGTTATACTGTGTTTTTTTATCCTCACCTGAGGACATTTTTTGCATTTATCTTCAGATAGAGCTGGAGGGAAAGAGGGGGGAACAGAGAGAGAGAGAAACATCAATGTGAGAGAGATACATCGACTGGTTGCTACCCACACGACCCCAACCGGGGCTGGGGACAAACTGCAACCGAGGTATGTGCCCTTAGCGGGAACTGAACCCGGGACTCTCTGGTCCGAGGGCCGACGCTCTAACTGCGGAGCCAAACTGGCCAGGGCAAGTTATACTGTTTGTGATTAGAAGACTTCTGATGAATCTTTTAGTCACAGGAGCATTGTCATTGTGTTGGTATAAGACAGAAGGTACTAGAGTAGCATTTGAAGATCTCAGTTTCAACCATGGCTCTACCATGGTTATCTCATTTGTGAAATGGAGATAAAACCTTCCCTAGTAAACTCACAGGATGTCTCTGAGAATCATACAGGATTATGTATGTGAAAGTACTTTGTTAACTATAAATAAAGCACTATATATATATTGTTATTGCTATAAATTAGTGTCAAGATATACAAGTATTTTAGAAACTACTTCAGTTAAATAAACATTTATTAGTTACCTATGTTCTAACCACTAGGTATGTAGAGATGAAAGACAGCCCCCTCCCATCAAGGAACTTATAAGCTTGTGGAAAGACAGATATTTACAGTGCAGTTGGTAAGTGCCATGATACAGGTGTGCATTATATGTTATGTTATGGGAACACAAAGGAGGCAGTGACCTTAACTTAGTCTGGAAACATTAAGAAAATTTTCAGTAATTGGAAGACTGAAATAAGGTTTAAGGACAAGGAGAAATTAGGCAAAAGATAGGAATAGTGTACCCCTAAACAGTAAGGCATGCAAGGTAGAGATTTTAAATAAAATGATGTAATTTAAAAATGAAAATAAAATGTCCGTAGTGCAGGATGTATGTGGAATGTGAGGTATGCAAAAGATGAGGGTTGGAAATGTAGGGAAGGGTCAGATCACAGGATCTTGTATGCCATGTTAAGATAAAGAATTTAGATATTATATAATGAGGCTGTTTTGAAACAGGAGAATGCTGAATTTTAGAATAAGTATTCTTGAGTATTGTGGAACATGGGAAAAATTGAAAGGATTATAGTAATTCCAGCAGGAGAAAAATCCCCTCCATTTTCCAAGACCAAAGGGACAAAAACAGATCACAGAATTGTTTAAGGCCTGTTGGCCATGTAGGGTGAGGAAGAAAGAGACTTATAGGATAATTTCAGGTAAAAAATAGACAAAATGTGAGAAAATGAAGATATTCGTTGTAGATGACTTTTTCAAGAAACTTAATCATCAAAATAAAGGATATCTACCTTTATATTTCTTGATATCTCAGGGAAGAGGTATTCCTCCTATCCAATCCTAAACATTCTATCTGTGCTTTGAATCCCATACCCCACCCATGCCTATATTCTGTTTCTTCTGCCTCTGACTCTCCATTGGGTCTTTCCTTTGAGCAGATAAACATACTTAAGTCTCTGATCTTAAAAACAACCCCAAACAGCTCAGGCTGGTTTGGCTCAGTGGTTAGAGCATTGGCCTGAGGACAGAAGGGTCTGAGGTTCGATTCCCAGTCAAGGGCATGTGCCTGGGTTGGCAGGATCAATTCCCAGCCCCTGCCGGGTTGTGCAGGAGACAACCAATCTGTGTGTCTTACATTGATGTTTCTCTCTCTCTCTCCCCTCTTCCACTTTATTTATTTATTTATTTATTTATTTATTTATTTATTTATTTATTTAATTTCCTCACCTGAGGTTATTTTTCCATTTATTTTCAGACAGAGTGGGAGGGAGAGAGAGAGAAACATTGATGTGAGAGAAACACATCGATTGGCTGCCTCCCGCATGACCCTTACCAGGGCTGGGACCGAACCACAACCAGAATAGAACCTGCGACTCTTTGGTCCGCTGGCTGATAATGCTGTAACTGCTGAACCAAACCGGCCAGGGACCTTCCACTCTAAAAGTCAGTGGAAAAATATCCTTGAGTAAGGATAAAAAAAAAAGAAAACAACCCCAAACAAATAATTCTCCCTTACTCATTCCTATATATCATGAGTTTCATATGAGAGATGGAATGGCAGAGACAAGGATAAACTAGCCAGAAGGCATGAACTTCAAAGGAGGAGGCATTTTTTTCTTCAGTGGAGTGATGATGTTGGAAGTGGTAATGGGAATTCAACTTTTCTCTGCTGGGAGTAGTGGAATGTGGAAAAATGAGTAGTGTTCACTTTGAAAAATGTGTTTGAGAAGTGTTGTCCTTCAGGGGAACTAAGATTTAATTAAGCTAGAGAGATGAAGACAGCATTCTTTGAAGGAAGCGCGGAGAGAGAGAGAGAAGGAGAGGAGGGGATTTTTTTTCTTCTTGTAATTAGAATTCTGGAGGCCTCAATGAAAAAGATTGGGAGGGAGGAGATAAGCCAGAGGATGGCATGAAGTGAGTAAAAGAAATACAGAGAAAAATTCAGAAGTATAGATGACAGGAGGGACTTCATTTTGCATCGTTGCCAATAATGGCTCAGGCGTCTGAATGATACATTGAAGTAAAGTTGTTCATTTGATACTGGCCGCACCCAAGTTGGTATCGGAAGCTTCGTGGGCCCTAATAGTTTGCAGCCTTTGCTTAGACTTGGGGAACAGGATTAATTTTCAGGATTCTCTACCTTGTAGTAGAAAAAGTAAGATCTCTGCCCCTCCAACATCCCTGATCAATCTGCGTTCCTAGTTTATTTTTTCCAACTTCCTAAATTAAAACTTTTTTAGGCCTTGTTTTTTAACCACCATACATTAAATCTGAATGAAAATACTGTGTGAATGTTATTGATTATTAAAAAGATTATGCCCATCATGGTAAAATTTGGGTTAAAGAAAATTTTTCAATAGAACAGTTTGGTCAAAATGATTATTACCAAATCAGGTTTTCTAGTGTTGGAAACTTGGTGATTTTGTAGCTCTTTAGGTTGTTCCAGCTAATTCTCCATTTTAGCCATTTAATTTATTGACCATTTATATTGCATTTACATACATTTATGTTTTAGTTTTTCCCTACCACAAATATAGAAGAGCAGGAAAAATAGTCTGAAAATAAGGAGAGAAAAAAATGTACAGGAAGAAAAGCCTAGAAAAACAGGAATAACGGGCCAAAGATGAATTAGAAATTAAAAAGGAAAACCTCTTAAAAGCCTGAAAATAGCCCTGGCCAGTTTGGCTCAGCGGTTTAGAGCGTCGGCCTGCGGTCCAGAGAGACCTGGGTTCGGTTCCCGCTAAGGGCACGTACCTCGGTTGCAGTTTGTCCCCGGCCCTGGTTGGTCGCATGGGTGGCAGCCACTCAATGTGTCCCTTTCACGTCAATGTTTCTCTCTCTCTCTCTTCCTCTCTCTCCCTCCCACTCTATCTGGACAAAAAATGAAAAAATGTCCTCAGGTGAGGATAAAAAAAAAAAAAAAAGCCTGAAAATAGATGGAAATGCTTTAAAATGCCTTAGGAGTTGCCAAACAAAGTAGTAGTTTGAGAATATTAATTTAAAAAATGTTTTATTGATTGATTTTAGAGAGAAAAGAGGAAGGAGGAGAGCGAGAGAGAGAAATATCTGTTTGTTGTTCCACTTCTTTATGTATTTATTGGTTAATTCTTGTATGTGCCCTGACTGGGGGATTGAACTCGAAAACTTAGTGTATCAGGATGATGCTCTAACCAACTGAGCTACCCAGCCAGGGTGAGAGTATTAATTTTTGATGAAAAAAAGTTTAGCTCTCTATTCACCAACGGGGTCAATAATTAACCCCTTAGTAGGCCAGATTCTATTTGGTCAGTTTTCTTTCTCCTGATTAGATCATCTGCTGCAACTCCTTTTCCCAGCTGCCAAAGAGCACATGCCTTTTCCATCTTATTTTCTTATTTACTGATTAATTAAAACATCCTTTTGAAACTCTTTATTCTCCACTTTCAGTTTGTGTTGTTAGAACAACACTGTTCTTCCATAATTTTCACCTACTTTTATCTAGGGTGGCATTTCTTCACCCCTCAACCTGTACTCATTCCTTAAAATGTATCCCAGCTAGTCCTGAAATGTAAAAGTGTGCCTTGAAGTTGAAAAAGAAGTGAAAAAGCATAGGTCTACAGATAACTTACTGATGGGCATGGAGGCAGTTTATACTTTTTACCCCCCTGATAAGTAGAGACATTCTTATGCATGAAAACACGCAGTGCCATTGATGATGGCTGAGTAGAGAAAGATGGGGGTGGGGGAGTGTCTACCACATGGGTTTTTAGGAAGTTCTGTATTTTGAACAGAATTCAGTTATTAGTGGAATTCTGTTGTTGATTATTAGGAAGTATCCACAATCTAGAGTGCAGCCTCTTAAACAGTACCTCTTTTCCTGAGTAAAGTGATTAAAAAATTCTCTTGGCCTAATGAGAAAATATGACCTTATCTTGATCTCAGAAATTTATATTTAAGAAATATTTAAACTTCTCATTTTTATAATGTCCCAAAAGTAACTTTTGAGTTATTGAGTAATCAGTTATTAAATTCTGTAGTTTTTAAACATTTGGTTTACTGATGGGGGCAAATTTGGTTATATATAATGGTTTGTTTAATATTTAGTAGGAAAAAAATATACTTTAACAAAGGTTTTCTTTTTATTAGAATCCAGAAATAGTATATTTGGGAGAATAAAATGTATTCGATGCCTGTTCTAGATATAGTAAAAAGAGGTGGGAATAAATGTATTCTAATGAAGGGGAAAAAAGCAAGTTCAAGTTTTGTATTATTAAGTATCAAAAAAAAAAAAAAAAAAAAAGAAGAAGAAAGCAAGAGGGATTGGTGGCTTCAGTCTTTTAGAAATGGTTGACAATCCCCTCTGCATCAGTTCTTATCTCACTTCTAAGGGATTGAGTTCTTCCTAAAATTTTCCCCCTCATACGCACATTTAAAGGATTGAGTTCTTCCTTTTTTCCCTTGTATGAGAATGTGGTTATGTATTATGCTTCCTTAGGTAATTGATATAATTCTAACCCAGCTCCCTGATTTTAGTTAATCTTAAATTTTGAAATGTGAAGAAGCAATTGTTCCTATACATTTCCAGTCTTCTATATAGTCTTTGCTAATCACAGTGATGACCCTGAAACATGAAGAAAATACTATATACCCTATGCCTGAATATAATATGAGTTTTTCCCTTAAAAAAACCTTTTATTTCAGAAAAGAGTGAGCTGCCTTACATTTGAGTTTGTATGTCAACTCGTACTATAAATTTGTCTTGCTTTCTTTATTTTGAAAAACAAAGTGCTATTTGATAAAGAACCTAAAACAACTGTTTGATAAAGAGCCTAGCTTGCATGCATAAAGATGTCACTTATTACATTCAGTAAAAAATGAATCAAATAAATTTAACAGATAATAGTAATTGTTGCTAGGTATATAACCTCAAATTGTGCTAGATACCAATGAAAATAGACCTTTCTGTTTTCTGTTCCATTTAACAAATATTAGTTTAAAACAGTCTAGTTGGATGATTACTTGTGGAAACTATACATAGGTATTACAGGAGTGAAAAGGCCAATTATTTCAGTAGTTAGACAAATAGGAACTGTAACTTAGGATAAATTTGCAATAACTTTTTACATATATTCAAAAAGTGCTTTTTCTCAAACAACTTAAATGGAAATGAAGATAATTTGCTTTTAAAAAGTGTTAGATGGAGAGTATTATGCTAAGCGAAATAAGCCAATCAGATAAAGACAGATATCACATGATCTCACTTATTTGTGGAATATAATGAACAAAATAAGCTGATGAACAAAATAGACCCAGAGACATAGAAGTAGGGTTCAGACTGACAAACCTCAGAGGAGGTGGTGGGGGAGATAAACCAAAGAACTTATATGCATATATGTATAACCAATGGACATAGACAACAATGCTGGGGGAGGGGAGAGGAGAGGCGGGATCGGGAGGAGGGTGTCAATGGGGGAAAAAGGAGAAACATCAGAAACAAAAATAAATAAATTAATAAAAAAATTGAAATGTTAGATGACTGAAAAAGTGACTCCAGTGATAAGGAATATACTGATGTTGAAGATGTGCATAAATCAGCTCTGGCTGATTTGACTCAGCAGTTAGAACATTGGCCTGCTCTAACCGAAGGGTTGAGGGTTTGATTCCTGGTCAAGGGCACCTGGGTTGCAGGTTCGATCCCTGGCTATACAGGAGGCAACCAACTGATGTGTCTCTTACATTGATGTTTCTCTTTCCCTCCCTCCCTCTGTTCCTTCCTATCTAAAAATCAATGAAAAAATATCCTCAGGTGAGGATTAACAAAGATGTGCATAAAAATTTCAAATGCATGTTTTGTGAAACATGAAGGTAGGAGAATAAGCAATATTTCAAAATTATCATGATTTATTGTTTGAAATCTATACATGCATCTAAATTAATTTAAATTTCATAAGAAAGCATTTGGCTGTTTTATCTATATCCCTAAAAGTTTCTATTCAAATTGGCCAGAAATTTTTTTTTTTTTATGTTAAGAACATGGTGGATTGCCTTATATTTGGGATTTCTTTCTATTCAGGCTTATGTAATATTAAGTTATATTTATTTTACTTCATGTAAGTTGAAGAGTGTATGATATATTTTGAGAATTCTGCCAAAAAATGTTTTGGCTTAAAGAAAAAAGCTTTAGTTATCCTGAAACAACTTTAATTTTGTGAGACAATTATTTCTCTAATAATTCTCAGCAAAGAAAATGTTATATATAGATTAATAAAAAGAAGTATAATTTGCTTACTCATTAAAAAAAGACTTTTTAAAAATTAACACCTCTAGCCAATAAATAAAGAACAAAAACCAGCTTTTTATTTTTTACTCTTACTTACATAGATCCACTGATTAGTTTTATGTTAATATATTATAATATATAGTGATTTATTTTTTCTTAAAAAAATTGCAGCTGTCCCTTTCCCCCCAACACATCGCTTGACATCTGAAGAAGTATTTGATATGGATGGGATACCTAGGGTTGATGTTCTGAAGAACCATTTAGTAAAAGAAGGTCGGGTAGATGAAGAAATTGCACTTAGAATTATCAATGAGGGTGCTGCCATTCTTCGGAGAGAGAAAACCATGATAGAAGTAGAGGCTCCAATTACAGGTATATTTAAATTTGTTTTGGATATTATTTTTTTTTTATCACACCATTATTTAGTTGCCTGGACATAAAACTGTCTCCTCTTTAATCACAGCATATACTAAATTAATATTACATGGACATTATCTTGAATTTTTAAATTATTTTTGTTAAGTTTTTAAAGTTTTCAGTGAATAAACATGATCCTAAATAATCTGAGTGCAGAAGTTAGTCCAATATACTATTTTGAAGGTTTCATTAGTTGTGTAGGCCTTAATTCAATTAGATTCAACAAATACTTATTTACTTTCCTTTCAGTCATTAGGGGCAAATACCTAAATATCATATCAGATACCAAAGATAGTTACTTAGAAGTCGACAGAAAGTATTGAGTTAGATTGCCATCACTATAATTTTATCACCAAACATGGTTGGTTTTCTAAAGAGGAGCTTCATAAATTTAGATGAAAATTCTGTTACTGGCTACAGTTTCATTACTTTTGTTACATCTTGTTCTAGATCTTGAATACATAAACACTTGGGTACACATCATCCCTATCATGACTCTTCATAGATGACTTCCTTCACAGACATTTCTTGATAGAGTTTACACTATCTCTTATGTAAAATAAATTAGAATTTAAGTAAAATTTGTTATTTCAGAGGTTTTTTTTTTCATATCTAATAATCTTCTTGTTTCAGTGTGTGGTGACATCCATGGCCAATTTTTTGATCTGATGAAACTTTTTGAAGTAGGAGGATCACCTGCTAATACACGATACCTTTTTCTTGGTGATTATGTGGACAGAGGTTATTTTAGTATAGAGGTAATAATCATATACTCTCATTTTATTTGCCTTTAAGTGTTATCATAGATGATTTCCATTAATTCCTAGTAAAATAATTTCCTTAAAGTACCTGTATTGGGTTCTTTTTAATACCTCTGCATTTTCTGAAGTTTTAGATAAAGCTACTATTTATTCCTCTTCTGTTATTCAAAGTATTCTATTAATTTTTCCTGTATTACTCTGTTTATATAATTGCCATTTTTTCCAGTGAAAATTATAAGCAAACTGAGGGCTCTATATTGCCCTGTTATCTAGTGGCCCTAAGAAGTTAGTGCTGTTTATCTCTTTTACCCCTAAAGGTATTAACCTGTGTGAAAAAGGATTAATTGAATTTTCTCTGATTAAATAAAGCACATTATAATGCTTTTATTGCTTAAACCCTAGTGCTTCTATTCCTCCTTCTGTGGCTATTAAGACCCTAGTATATAATATGGAATCTTTGTGTATTCTGAAATTACTCATGTGTTTTTAAAAACTTAAGCATTAAAATGACCTATTGATTATCACTTAATGGTAGGTGGTTCTTTTTCTTCTTTTACGTTTCTAATCGTATAAATAAGAGATAAATATAGAACAATTTTTATTTTCTAATATATGCATCTCTCTTTTTAAAAAATTTAAAATTGATATACAAGATTATATATATTTCAGGCATATGACATAATTTTATATTTATATACTCTCTTTTTTTAAAAAAGAAAATGAAACTATATTATAATATTTTTCTGTAACTAGCTTTTTTTTTCCACACATCCTTATACTGTGATGTATTCCAGGTCAGCAAATGTAAATTTACAGCATCATTTTTAATAGCTGCATTGTATTCCATTGAATCAACAAACCACAATTGATTTAATCAATTCCTTATTGTTAGACACTTAGGTGTTTACAGTTTTTTGCCATTACAAATGATGCTTCATTAAGCCATGTTATATGTTCATCTTTGCAAACTTGACCAATTATTTCTATAGAACAGATTCCTAAAGGTAAAATTGTTGGGTAAAAGGTCTACCGATAGATTGAGCATTTAATATGTTCCAAGCATGTTCTAAACACTTAACACACATTGATTAATCCTCACAACAATGTTATGAGGTAAGTACGTACTGTTATTTTATCCATTTTAGAGATGAGGAATCCAAGGCTTGGAAAGTTTAAGTAAACTTTTCCAAGGTCACATTGTTAGTAATTGGTGCAGCCAGGCAGTCTGACTCCAAGCCTGTGCTCTTAACCCACCTCTCTTTGTCAATATTGAAGACTCACTCACCTGGTGAATTTCTATGCTGGGTATATCCCTTTCTTCAGTGTTTTAGTCAACCTCCCTTGAAGTATGGTAGGACACCTAGTGGCGAAGGGAGTTCAGCACTCTGTCAACAAAATTTGCTTAGGAATTTTATTATCCTGAGTACTTTCTTCCCATTCATAGTTTCATCATCAGCCCCCTCAACCTTTCCTCAAGGCTTCAAGAAAACCAGAAAATAGCCCTTCTTAAAAAAAAGACTGAGGGCTTTGACAAAAACATAAACAATTTTAGGAAGCTTAATTTGTAACTGAACATATTGCTGTGTTTTGTAGCTGACTCTAAATACATTTTATTGTCGTCAAAGGAAAATAACAAAGAATCAAAATAAGCAAGAAGGACAGGTAGTCCTTTAATAAGTATTTTTAATAAGTATTTCCTGGTTTAATTACTTTTTCCCCCCTGTGAATAAAGTGAAGTGTGAATAGTTACACATGTCAGCATACCTTAACTTGTTAAAAATAAAATTTGCTTTTTATTTTTATATTTCCATAAAAATAATCCTTCCTTTTTTTTAACCAAATAAGTAAAATGTGACTCTCTTTGTTATGTTAAATCTATTTAGAGAAAAGCATCTATATTTGTTTACTACAAAATAAACATTAACATGGCTATTTCCTTCATTAGGTGGCATGGCCTAATGCTTAGCATCAGAGGATCAGAATCCTATCTCCATTACTTACAAGTTGTATGATTTTGGACAAGTTACTTAAACTCTTTGCTTTAGTTTCCTCATTTGTAAAATGGAGATAATATATACTTTATGGGGTTGGAGGAATAAATGAGGGCAATTCATTTTATAGTGCTTGACACATTGTAAGTACACAGTAAATGTTAGCTGCTATAATTTTTTATGTTATTATTATTTATTGATCTACCTAAGGAGGAGACTAATCTGCTTATTGTTTTTATAGCAAACAATCTGTAAATCTAAAGTAAATAGATTACTTGCCTCATTCATTCAACAAATATTTATTGCTCTTTTACTATTTGCTAGGTACTTTTCTAGGAGTGAAGAATAAGAAATGAATAAGATGACAAAGTCTCTGGTTTCATTGAGCTTATAATTTAGTTAAGGACATAGAGAAAAAGATAATCATGAGTAATAGAGAATGTAAGGGTAATAGGGTTAGAGGAAACAAAGCAAAGATCAAGCAACTAAGTTAAACAAAAATATAAGATAAATTCACTAGAAACATTTTCTTTTGCAGTGTGTCTTATATTTATGGGTCCTGAAGATTCTATACCCAAGCACATTATTTCTTCTAAGAGGCAATCATGAATGCAGACACCTTACTGAATATTTTACCTTTAAGCAGGAATGTGAGTACTGCCATCAGAAATATCTTCACTTCCTCAGTATTCTTTTTGAGTGATGTGAGTAGTAAGAGTTTGAAGATTTTGCCCTGGCTGGTTTGGCTCAGCGGTTAGAGCGTCAGCCTGTGGACCAGAGAGTCCCGGGTTCGGTTCCCACTAAGGGCACGTGCCTCGGTTGCAGTTTGTCCCCGGCCCCAGTTGGGGTCATGTGGGTAGCAGCCACTCGATGGGTCTCTCTCACATCGATGTTTCGATGTTTCTCTCTCTCTCTCGCCCCCCCCCCCGCTCTATCTGAAGATAAATGCAAAAATGTCCTCGGATGAGGATAAAAAAAAAAGAGTTTGAAGATTTTGCAGTATAACATATAAGAACAGATTTTGTGCAAAACCATGTAAAGAATTGAGGAAGATTGTCAAGAACTCTCTAATGTTTAATGGCATTTTATTCAGATATATGTACTTAAGAACAATTTTGAGTTTTATATATAATTAGTTGTACATAGTAATGTTAATAGGAAGGATAAAAGTTAAAAAAAATTGTCGTATTGGAGATTTTTGTCCCCCAATATTGAGGCATTCCCATGAATGTTCTTAACAAATTATTCATCCTGTCATCATTCCAGTGGTTTGAAACACACTATTAATTCATTGAAATTCTTAGCCTATAATGTGTACCCCTTTTCTCTCTTAAATTATTATAGCAATGGTAAGCAACCACATGATATAGAGCAATGTTTGGCCGTTGTGTGGTTGTTAAGTTAATAATTAAGTCTTAGAGATAAGTTCTAAAAATAGGTAATTTCAGAATTATTGAGACTCATAACATGATCCAGTAAAGATCATATTAGTAGAGACATCCAGTAAAAGTAGAAAAATATAGTGATGGGGTAATGGGAGATGTGGCAAACTCATATAACTTCAAGGATCAGACGAGTAACCTAAATGAATATAAGATGAGACTTGGAAAGTGCATGTTTGACCTAAAAGTAATTAAGCAATCAAATTAAAATTTTTATTAAACCACAGTACTGGAAAACAAGTCTGTTAGACTATCAGTTTAAGACCTCTGGTTGCTGGATATAGATTTTCTCATTTGAATGTTAAATAGTAAAAAGGAAAAAAGGAACTAAATCACCTCTTAGATAATTAAATCACCGACCAAAATCCCACCACAGCCAATATTTCTAGGAAATTAAAGGAATAAAAGAGTAAAGGAATGTATATGGTATTTCCTTAAGTGTAAATGACAAGTTTGATTTGGTGGAGTTTTGTCTTGTGTTATATTGACTTTTGGCTTCACTGTCCATTTTAAGCATTTGTTATAGACTTGAGGAACTGCTCTGCTTCTCCAATATATGAATAAGATATTTTCTTTTATTTATTATTTTAATTGGATGGACCTTGAGTTTTATAGTGATGATATAGTAGTCTTGCCTGTAACAACAAAGTAGTCACTGACTCTTAGAATAAAATAAAGTATTAAAAGTATTTTAGCTTCACCCTGGCTGGTGTGGCTCAGTTGGTTGGGTGTCATCCCATGCACCAAAGGGTTGCTGGTTCGATTCCTAGTCAGGGCACATGCCCGGGTTTCAGGCATAATACCCGGTGGGGAATGTGCAGCAGGCAGCCAATTGATGCTTCTCTTTTTCTCTTTCCCTTCCTCTCTAAAAATCAATGAAAATGTTTTTTAAAAATATAAATAAAAAATAAAACTATTTTAGCTTTAAGTAAAGTTCTGATTTTGCCTTACTTGGCCTAAAAGGTGAAGGAAGGGTTGAGCTGTTTTTAGAGATTTAACTTATTTTTAGCAATATTTTACAACTATCTGCTGCATACCCTAAATAAATTTATAAGAGCAAATATTTGTCTTCTTAAGACCAATAACATTGCTTGACTTTTATAGAGCAAGATGCTTGCCTTTGTAAAAGAAATTGTTTACAGTAAAATTTACTCTTTATGGTGTTTAATTCTGAGATTTGACAAATGTACAGAACTACTCATCACCGCAGTCATGATACAGAAAAGTTTTATCATTTCATAAATTCCTCTTGCTGCCTTTTTATAGTCACCCATTCACCTGTTCTTAACCTCTGGCCACCTCTTGACTGTCTATAGTTTTCTTGCCTTTGTTTTAATAGTCAAATTATATGTGTTTTCAAAATGATTGACTAATAATGTAATTTTAAATTTAATTTTTTCTCTTTATAGGTAAAATTAAATATTCAGAAAGAGTCTATGAAGCTTGTATGGAAGCTTTTGATAGCCTTCCTCTTGCAGCACTCTTAAACCAACAATTTCTTTGTGTTCATGGTGGACTTTCACCAGAAATCCACACACTGGATGATATTAGGAGAGTGAGTACATATTTTAGTTCCAAGGTTGATTCCTGTTTATAGAACTTTGTTGGGTAGAGAGTAGATGCTTCAAACTTCTCTACACTGCCAAAATTAAGTATGGTAAAAAATTAATATACTGATATTTTAAGGAAGTATCTTCAACTATTCAAAACAATGTAATATGGACAGTATTAAAAGTTGGTATCACTTTCCTATGTCCATTCTATTCTCACTTTTTGACAAGTTATTTCTGTTCTTTGTTTCTTTCTTTTCTTTCTTTCACAGTTAGATAGATTCAAAGAGCCACCTGCATTTGGACCAATGTGTGACTTGTTATGGTCCGATCCTTCTGAAGATTTTGGAAATGAAAAATCACAGGAACATTTTAGTCACAATACAGTTCGAGGATGTTCTTATTTTTATAAGTAAGGAAAATATCCAAGATTAATCACATTTTAGTTAAAATAGAATATGCTTCATATAGAAAACCATTATTTTACTTAATTTACTCTTTTCCCCCCACAGCTATCCAGCAGTGTGTGAATTTTTGCAAAACAATAATTTGTTATCGATTATTAGAGCTCATGAAGCTCAAGATGCAGGGTAAGAATTCTGTTTCCCTGACCCAAATTAACACCTTATGTACAAATCAAACTTAGTAACAATGATTGATGCTTTACGATGCATATTAAGCTATTTGTTTTGCAGCTATAGAATGTACAGAAAAAGTCAAACTACAGGGTTCCCTTCATTAATAACAATTTTTTCGGCACCTAATTACTTAGATGTCTACAATAATAAAGGTAAGATGTTGTTGATAAAAAAATTGTTAAACAAATTAGAATTTAATTGACTTATTTTTTGAAAATATAGTAGAAAAGGGGCATTGTTTGAATCTATAACTATCCAGATCTCCTTATAAAAAACTATAAGATATAAGGGAGGGGAGAGATCAAGAAATAAAAATCCAAAATGTAAAACTTAAGTCATGTGTAACCATTCCACAACTTGTCACAAAAGCTGTCTTGTAAAAAGAATGCTGAGTTAAGTACATCAGGCTAAACCAAACATGATTTTCTCAAACTCCACTTTCTTAAATTTTTCCCCTTATAATCAGGAGAATGTTTTCTTGTTTACATAAAGCTGCTGCTGCTGCTGTTTTGACCATTTTGCGTATGTATACTGTATGGTTGTTTAGTTTATCATGTTTCTTGTTTTATGTTCACTGATCTAGGTTCTCTTTCCCTTTCTTATTTCCTACTTTTACCTCCACAGTCTTATCACTGCCCCATGAAGATTTGTAGTTGAGTCTTGTTTGATTAAGTGGCTCTGACCTCCTTTCAGGGGTACATTCTTCCTTTTCCTTTCTTTTAACCATTCTGTCTTCCTTTTTTCTTGTATTTTTTTTTCTTTACCTTCTGTTCTGTTGGTTTTCATTCTTCCCTCCAAATTTAATTTGTATATAATAGTAATTGGGTTTCATTTAACTTTGAACATAGCTTATTGACAGATGATATCAAAGGATTTTAATGTAGTTAAGTGTGTGTTAAGGTCATTGAAGATGAGCTTGGGTATGTTTACATAGTTCACCTTTTCAGAAGAGGATATTAAGTCAGCTCCTATTCTCTCTTGCTATGTCTGGAATTAAGTTGACTATGCCATAGTTTCAAGGGTCAGACTGGAGTGGATGTGCCAGGAAGAAAGAACAGATTTTAAAAATACATTTAGAGAGATAATGAGATCATTGTTAAATATGGGTCGTGGTATGAGTTCAAAAGAGGAGCAGAGTAAAATATAGTTCTTCAGATGATTGGAGGTGATGGTTAAAAGATTAAAATTTGCCAGAGGTCAAACAGTAGCATGCTATATAATAACTTTGATACAGAGTATGCTGTAGGAACTTAATACTATGTTAATTACCAAAGCAGCCAAACTATTGATGTTAACTGAGTTGCCAGTCTTTAGAAGCTAGTATCAATGCAGCCTCTCACAATCATGCCAGTGCTAAAATATTTTAAATTATATTTTGGTTTATAAATTTTTAAACTTTTGTGAAGATACCTAATGTGGTGTACCTTCATTTTTGAAGAGAAACATTCCTTAAGTTTTGACTACATTTTCAAGAACAAAATCAAATGCTATATTTAACTTTCTATTAGTGCTCTCATTTCTCAACTGTGACCTCTCCTTGTCAGTATTAATGAAGCTAGTGTTCGTGCTCATTTGTACTGCCTTATGGTTGTCCTTTGCTGATTTGACTCAGGAGGTTAAGGGATCACTTTTCTTGGTACTCAGAGAAGAAACTCAAACCATTGAATCGTGTCTTGTTAGAATCAAGTATCTCTTGGTAGTTCTGAGTCTGTACATAGTGTTAATGATTTGAGTGCTTATGTGGTATGCGTATGTTTGTAACATTTCATTCTATCTGTAAGACAATTTTCTAGATTCTCTTTTATTTAAAGCTGAGGCTAAATTTAAAATACTTTTATTTTATGGGAATTTCATAAGAGAAACAAACATATTACCTGTGACTTTATGTTAGCCAGAATCTCAAATCTTGGAATTTAACATCTGCATTTCAGTGCTTTTTATTAAAACGGGGGAAAAAAGTAACCACATAATTATTATACTATCTGGAAAGCATTCTATACTTTTATGTACTTTCATGTGAAATACACTCTCTGATCTTAAAACAAACTTCTGAGATAGGCAGGTTGGACATATTACTCCTTTTCATTAATGAGAAATAGATTAGTTAAATAATTTACCAAGCATTTCAAAGCTAGTATGTGCCATAGCTTAGATTAGAATCTAGCTCATCTAACTTACGTCAATTAATTTAAGGTATTATTTATATCAACATATTGAAACATTAGCAAGATACCTAAAATTGAGATGAGTATGTTATCTTTGGTTTATTTGGCTATAATATTCCCTCTTTTGATATTTTAATGGATTTTTTCCTAAACGAAGTAAAATATTCCTTTGTAGCAGTTTCACTCGATTTCCCATATTAAATGAAATAAATATATTCATACATTTATAAATAAAATGTTTCACATTGTATTTTTTTCTTTTTGTTTGTTTTCTGTTTTTCTTTATTATAATTCAGCTATCTTTTTTAGGTTGCCTGAAACTAAAAACTGTAACTTATATGAACTTTTAAACCTAGAAAATTGTTCATTGCCATTCTGTGTTTCCTCTAAAAATTGAGTTTTCACAATTTTGGATTTAGTAAAAGTGCATATTTATCATCGGATTATAAAGTAAAACAAACATTTTAGAAAGAATCGATGTTTTATTAATAATAACAAAATCTAACTATGCTCTACCTAAAAGTGTATTAAAAAAACAAAAAGTATGTTATTATTAAAAATTAGTTCCTACCTCCCTCTACTAGCCCTCATTCCACTCAACCCTGATTCCTCACCCTGTTAAAGATATTTTTCTGCTTTTATGTGTTTTAGACTTTTGGAGCTAAAGACAAATTGTTACATTGACATTCATACTTATCTTGCAGCTGCTGTATTAAAGTATGAAAATAATGTGATGAATATTCGACAGTTTAACTGTTCTCCCCATCCTTACTGGTTGCCCAATTTTATGGATGTCTTCACATGGTCTTTACCATTTGTTGGAGAAAAAGGTATAATTTTAATTTTTTAAAAATTGTTTAGTTACTGTTACATTTACTCTAGTTTACTATTGCAGGCACATACTTGCTAAAGAAAGCTGAAGTCTAGTTTCATTGTGGGTACAGTTCTACTTGTGTCAGTGGGTATGGATATGAGGGCCTCAAAGATATTTTAGTTAGCTGTTTACAGCCCCTATGTGAGTGTGTCTGGGGGACTGGGAGAAGACTTATAAATAGTCTGATGTTGTCTTCAGCTGTTGGGTTTTCTTTTTTTTCTTTAGTTTAAATCTTTTATGAAGGTATAGAGGGATAGTTTTGCTTTGTAATGGACACTTTTGTATGTTTTAACACCAATTTTGGGGTGTCACAGCAATTCATGGGAGAATTTAATAGGCCTTGTTTTGGGCAATATTAGTCATTTTATAGCAGTTCTGTACTCTGAGAAAAATAAAAATTCAGGTTCTTAAAATATGTATGCAATTTTGGTGGTGCTTCTCTAATAATTTAGAAGGATACCTATTAGTATATACTTAATAGGCTTTTAAACATATATGCTATTTATTTATTGTTTTACTCCTCACCCAAGGATATTTTTTCCATTTATCTTTAGATAGAGTGGGAGGGGGAGAGAGAGGGGGAGTGGAGAGAGAGAGAGAGAAACATCAATGTGAGAGAGACACATCGATTGGCTGCCTCCCGCATGACCCCGACCAGGGTGAGGGACTGAACCACAACTGAGATACGTGCCCTTGACCAGAATTGAACCTGCGACTCTGGTCTGAGGGCTGACGCTCTAACCACTGAGCCAAATTGGCCAGGGCCATGCATGCTATTTAAGAAGTTTTGTTTCTATATTTTGTTCTTGTTCTATAGAATTATTAAGCTTACTTTATCACCTTCTCCTTTTCCAATTTTGTGTTAATTTTTCCACAAGGCATTGCCTTAATTTCCATATGTGAAAGAGTATGAGAGTACAGACATGATTGTAAAACATTTTGTTCTATATCCTCTATTTTTTCTCACCTCTTTCATGTTGCAAAATGTTTCTTCCTGTTTTAGCTATGTTATTTCTGCCAAGGCAATTTTTGGTTCTAAAATTTAGAGTTAATACTTAAACCATGCATGTAAAACAGGTGTTTTTTTTTAGATTGCCTTCAGTCTTCATCAGTTACTCAATAGGTCAACATTAAGTTAATATGGAGATAGAATTACCCACTTTAGCTTTTGAGAAGGGGGCCAGTAAAGGGCTTAGGTGCAAGGAATGCATTACACTATAACCTTCTATCTTTGGTATATGAGAAATAGTTCATGCATAGCATCATCAGGCTAAAGGTAATTTAAGAATTCATCTTGCTCATTCTCCTATCTCCAGGCTAGACTGCAACTCAACTATTTTAATGTAATATGAGTGGAGTGGGGGTGGAGAGAGCAGGGAGGATAAAGTAGGAGTAAAAGGGACATTTCATAAATTCTAATTTGATTCTCTGATGCTTCCACAATAAGGAAATATTTAATTATACCTAATTTAAATGTTTTGCTCTATATGTTTAAACAAGGAAAGAAATAGTTGAGAATAGTTTTTCTCAACTAATGCACCTATCAAAAACCAGGACGTCGCAGAATTTTAGAGCTCATGGTGAACTTAACAATCATGTAGTCTAACTCCTTTTCAAAGATGAGAAAATTTAATCTACTTTCAGTTGATTTCTCATAAGTGAAGATGGAGAGCAGATTTCTATTAGTATTCCTACTATGAAGTCTGCTACTAGGTGATCTTTTGTTCTTCTTTGGCCACTCTAATTTTTTTTTTTTTTAGGTGGGAAGGGAGAGAGAGAGAGAAACACATCGATGTGAGAGAGAAACTGAGTTGGTTGCTTCTTGCACACGCCCCAGCTGGGGATTGAACCTACAACCTGAGTATATACCCTGACCTGGAATCAAACCCGCCACCTTTTGGTGTATAGGACTGTGCCTCAGCCAACTGAGCCATACCAGCCAGGGCCTTCTTTTGCCACTCTAAATCATCTTATATATAAGATGAAGAAGTATTCAAACCTTTTGACCATTTGTGTTGTATGTCTTTGAATCTTCTCTAAATTATTCACGTCTTTCTAAAACTGTGAAGCTCAGGCCCTGGCTAGTGTGGCTCAGTTGGTTGGGCATCGTCCTGTGCCCCCAAAATTTGCTGGTTCGATTCCTGGTCAGGACACATGCTCGGGTTGTGGGCTTGATCCCCAGTAGGGGGCGTGCAGCAGGCAGCTTATCCTGTGCTTTGCTCTCGCATTGATGTTTCTCTGTCTCCCTCTCCCTTCCTCCTTCTCTAAACATCAATAAAAATATAAAAAATAAATAGCCCTGGCCAGTTTGGCTCAGCGGTAGAGCATCAGCTCATGGACCAGTGAGTCGCAGGTTCGATTCCGGCCAAGGGCATGTACCTCGGTTGCAGTTTGTCCTCAGCCCCGGCTGGGGTTGTGTGGATGGCAACCAGTCAATGTGCCTCTCTCACATCGATGTTCCTCTCTCTTCCCCCCTCTCCCTCCCACTCTATCTGAAGATAAATGCAAAAATGTCCTCGGGTGAGGATTAAATAAATAAATAAATGAATGAATAAATAAAAATCTGATGCTCATACTTCAGCATTATATGCAAATAGAATCCTAACCAAGGTTGAGCACAGTAAGAAAATTTTCTCAAACTCGTTGCATATTTTTCCATTTTAATAACATGTTATTGTTTAGATAGCCTAACTACTTTTTTTTTTTTTAATCCTCACCGGAGGATATTTTTCCATTTATCTTCAGATATAGTAGGATGGAGGGAAGGGGAGAGAGAGAGAGAGAAACATGGATGTGAGAGAGACACATCGACTGGCTGCCTCCTACATGACCCCGACCAGGGTCAGGGACCAAACTGCAACCAGGATACATGCCCTTGACCGGAATCGAACCGGCGACTTTTGTTCCGCCAGCCAATGCTCTAACCACTGAGCCAAACCAGCCAGGGCATCTTGTTTCTTGATTCTAGTGAAAATTTTCTTTTGGTATGAGAAACAGCAAATGATATCTCATTTGCTCTATTTCAAATAAGGCAGTTTGACTCTGATCTAGTTCCTAGGAAGCAACCTACATAAGCCAGAGCCTTCCTGAAAGGATGATTTAATCCTAAAGTTAGATAAAAGCAGTGTTTTTTAAACTTTTGGGGGCTTTTTACTTGATGAAAAAACATATTTAGAATTTCCAACATACACAAAGGCTGAGTGACTAATAAGTCCCCATGTACCAATTACTCAGCTTTAGTAGTTATTAAATCATGGCAAATATTGTGTCATTTATATTCCCATCCACACTGCTCCCCACCCTACCCCTCAAATATTTTGAATCAAACCTCAGCTGGATTTTTTTTTTTTTAATCCTCACCTGAGGATATTTTTTTACATTGATTTTTTAGAGAGAGTGGAAGTGGGTGGAGAGACAGAAACATTGATGTGAGAGGCATATCAGTTGGTTACCTCCCACACGCACCATGACTGGGGCCAGGATCAAACCTGCAACCCAGGTATGCCCTTGACCGGAAATCGAACTTTCAGTCCTTTGGTGCACCAGCTGATGCTCTAACCACAGGGCAACACTGATCAGGGCAAATTTCAGCTGGGTTTTTTTTGTATCTATAAATGTTTTAGAAAATGGGAAAACATTTATAAGTAAGGACTTTTTTAAAAATTAAGGTAACTTACACAAAAGCATTAATTTCCTAATACAAAACCCTTTCAAGACTCTGATGAAAGTTATGGACTTTTACCCCAGAAAAATTCGTGTACAAATATGTTTACATTTGTACATACACATAACATTTTCAGGACACTCATAGTTCTGAAGTCAATTGTTTAACCCTCTCAGGTTTATTAGCCCCTATTTAAGAACCTCTGTCCTAGAGGATCCAATGTGGTGTGATCTTCCATAGGAGGTCATACATATAAGATTTATTCATTTACTAGATGTGTTTTAAAAGTGTGTTTTTTATTCAAGGTACTTAGGGTACAAAATTACAGTTTTTGCAAATTAATAGGGGACTTAAGCTACATAAATAATGATAAAATGTAGCACAATAAGCACTCTAAGACAAGCATAGTTTTATAGCAAGTAAGAGGAGAGAGGAGATTATATCTGTCAGAGGGGTTAAAGTAGCATTTGATCTGGAGCTTGAAGAATGGTGGAATTGTGCTGTTATATGTGGGCACGAGAATTCTAGGTAAGAGAACTTCCAAAGCCTGACTCTGAAAGCAAGAAAGCATAAGGTCTTGTTGAGGGGTTCAGTTTGATTAGCCAGTAAGATGTATGGACAGTAGTAGAAAAATAATGAAAAGTTAAGTCATGGCTAGATCATGAGGCTCTTGATCACCATACAGAGAATTTGGAACTTTCATAAATGGTGGGGAGCAACTGAAACAGAATATTACCATGATAGTCATTTAGAAAAATTATTTTGGTGAAACGGACTGGAAGGAAGACTAAAGGTTGGGCGACCTGCTGTGAAGCTACATCAAGAGTTAAATGGAAACAGTGAAGCTCCGGTAGGATCAGGAATGGAGAGCAGGGAAGAACTGCAAGAATTGAGAAGTAAAATCAATGAGATTTAACAGGACTGCATGTTTAAAGGGAAGGAATGGTTAAAGATAACTTGGATGTTTTGAATCTGGTAATAATATGGCACCCTCATTAACACCCTCTGATTAAATCCTCTATTATTCTAGCAACCCCTCATTCTGGTTATAGCTGCTCTTATCCTTCATCGGAATCTCTAGGCCTTCAACCATGTCTGTTCTTATTAGTCAGATCCCTTTCCTCTCTTCCTTCTTAACACACCCTCAAACTCCTTTATCTTTTGTTTTTCTATTTCGCTTGTTCTATAACTCAGCCCCAGTAAAGTTCAGCCATCATTTTCTCTGATCTTATAGTCAGTGTAGAGCACTGCTGAAGATATTTATACAGCCTTATAAATAGATACCATCCTTTGATTTCTAGCATTAGCTGGGCTCTTATTAGTACTCAGATATCCTTTATGTTACCAGTCGGCTTCCTTTCCCATTTCCTTTAGGATATAGGCTAAATTTTCATTCTTTTTTCTCCAACACTTTATTTTTTCAGCCACTTCCCTCACTCTGAGAGAAAACACAAAACATTAGTGGGAGCTTTCTCTGCTTACTGTTCCCCTGCTTTATAAGCTGCTGTCATCTTGAATTATTTTCTTGTCCCTGGATTCTGTTACCCTTCTGCTTTTTCAGTAAACTTGCTTCACTAGTTAGTTCTTCTGTATCTTCAAACTTTCTCTACTAAGCTCTTTTATAAATTTTTCAAATCTATCTGATCTTTAAATAAAGAAATAAATAACATTTCCCCCACCTGATATCTTTCTTTGGCTACTATTATGATGTTACTCTCTTGAATTTTCTTCACAGCTAAGATTTTGAATGGAAAGGACTGTATACTTAAAAGCAGCTATTTAGTATCCATAAATGGCTTCTGGTAGCTTTCAAGATAAACCTTAACCTGTCACACAAGGTTTTTGGCCTTTCCCTACTTTTTCTTTAGCCTCATTTCTTGCCTTTCTCTTTCATATTCCCTATGTTCCAGCCATAACACAGCACAGCCAATTTCATAACTGTGTTGTGCTCTTTAAGTTTCATGCCTGAAGTATGAATACTTTTTCTTTTTTTTCATAATGGTTTTATTGAAATAATTCTCATGCTGTGCAGTAAACCTGTTCAAATTATACAATTCAGTGGTTTTTAGTGTATTCATAGAATTGTGCATCTATTACCACAGTCAATTTTGAAACATTTTCATCATCTTTCCAAAAAAACCTTGTGTCCATTAACAGTCACTCGCATTTCCTCCCACCTCTCCTTGCCAGCCCTAAGCAACCACTAATCTACTTTCTGTCTCCATAGATTTGCCTATTCTGGACATTTTATATAAATGGAATCATACAATCAATATGTGGTCTTTTGTGACTGGCTTCTTTCCATAAATGTTTTCAAGGTTCACCCATGTTGTAGCATGAATACTTACTTTTTGTGACCAAATACTATTCTATTGTATGGCTATACCACATTTTGTTTATCCATTCATCAGCTGATGGACATTTAGTTGTTTCCACTTTTATTTTAATCCTCACCTGAGGACATTTTTACATTTATCTTCAGATAGAGAGGGGGGAAGAGAGAGAGAGAAACATCGATGCGAGAGATACACATCGAATGGTTGCCACCCACACGACCCCAACCGGGGCGGGGACAAACTGCAACATGCCCTTAGCGGGAACCGAACCCTGGACTCTCTGGTCCGCAGGCTGATGCTGTAACCACTGAGCCAAACTGGCCAGGACTTTTTCCACTTTTTGACTATTGTGAATAATGCTGTGATGAACATTTGTGTACAAGTTTTTGTGTGGACATATGTTTTCATTTTTCTTAGGTATAGAACTGAGAGTAGAATTGCTGGGTCATATGGATGTTTAACTTTGTAAGGATCAGCCAAACTCTTTTCCAAAGCAGCTGTACCATTTTACAATACCTCCAGCAGTGTATAGTGGTTCCAATATTTCATTTTCGTGCCAACTCTTATTTATTATATATCTTTTTATTATAGCCATCATATTGGATATGAAGTTGTCTGTCACCATAGCTTTGATTTATATTTCCCTAATGCATAATGATGTTAAATATATATATATATTTTTTTTATCCTCACCCGAGGACATTTTTGCATTTATCTTGAGATAGAGCGGGAGGAAGAGAGAGAGAGAGACATCAATGTGAGAGAGACACATTGAGTGGTTGCCACCCACACGACCCCAACAGGGGCCGGGGACAAACTGCAACTGAGGTACGTGCCCTTAGCAGGAACCGAACCCGGGACTCTTTGGTCCACGGGCCAACGCTCTAACCGCTGGGCCAAACCAGCCAGGGCTAAGTATATTTTCATGTGCTTATTGGCCGTTTGCATATTTTCTTTGAAGAAGTGTTTATTTGACACCTTTATTCATTTTAAATGAGTTGTCTTTTTATTGTTTAGTTGTAAGAATTCTTTATATAGTCTAGATGCAATATATCAGATATATGATTTGCAAATATTTTCTCCTGTTCTTTGGGTTTGTCTTTTCACTTTCTTGATGGTATCTTTTGAACATAGAAGTTTTAAATTTTGGCCCCGCCGGTGTGGCTCAGTGGATTGAGCGTTGTCCCATGGACTGAGAGATACTGGTTCAATTCCTAGTCAGGGCACATGCCCAGGTTGTGGGCTCAATTTCCAGTTGGGGGTCGTGCAGGAGGCAGCCGATCGATGTTTCTCTCACATTGATGTTTCTGTCTCTCTCTCCCTTCCTCTCTCTCTTAAAAAAAAAAAAAATTAAAAAAACATTTAAATATTTTGATGTTCTGTTTCATTTTTCTTTTGTTGTTCATGCTTCTGGTGTCACGTTTAGAAAACTGTTGCCTAATCCAAGCTCATGAAGATTCACCCCTTTGTTTCTTTCTAAGAGTTATAGTTTTAGCTCTTACATTTAGGTCTTTGATCCATTTTTGAGTTAATTTTTGTATATGGTGTGAAGTGGAAAGTGTATCCAACTTTATTCTTTGCATGTGGGTATCCAGTCTCTCCACACCATTTGTTGAAAAGACTATTTTTTCCCCATTGAAATTTTTTGGGCATCCCTGTCAAAAATCAATTGACCTTAAATGTGAGGTTTTATTTCTGGACTCTCAATTGTATTGCATTGATCTATATGATTACTTCATATTTTTCTAACGTTTGTTTTAGAATATCTTATCTGCCCTTTCCACCTGGGCAAACTCCTACTTCATGATTCCTCTACCAAAAGCCTTCCTTTCCCAGCAGGTGTTTGGCATACCCTGCATACTTACAGCATAGTCCTCATCACTCTTTTGTGGCAGTGGGGGGGGAAAAAAACATATATATATATATATATATATATATATATATATATATATATATATATTTTCTTCAGTAGTTAGTAAGCTTTTGGAGGGTAGGGATTGGACCTTTTTTTATCTGAATCCCAGAGCTATCCATTTCTAGGTGGTGTCAGTATATTGATTAGGCATTTTTATTTAGTAATTGAAATTTATTATGCTTTTTTATTTATTCATTTGTCAAATATTTATTGAATGCCTGTCACATGCTAGGCGCTGTACCAGGCTCTGGGGATACAGTGGCAAACAAAACAATACCCTGTATACATGAAGCTTTTATTCTAGTAGGGGAAACAGATATTATACAAATAGTTTAAGATGGTTGCCAATAAAACCACCAAGGAAATCCAGACTTTGAAAGAGAGGTCAAGACTGGTGGTACAGAATTTAGAATCATCTTTAAAAAGGTAATACTTTAAACTGCATAGTAATAGATGGAATCACTAAGAAATTTGAGCATAAATTTGAGCATATAAAAAGAACATGACTGCAGAGGGAATCTTCCAAATATCCAAATTTTGGGTGGAAAATAGTCTAAAGGTAGGAAAACCATAAGAGTTAGAATTCTGTAAACCAAGGGAGAAAAGAAGGGAAAAATATATAGAGTGGTAAAGGTGGGTAAGTCTTAAGAATGAACCATGGATTCGGGTTGTTAGGTAGTCATTAGTAATCTTAAGAATTAAGTTTCAGAAGAGTTGTTGGAGCCAATGTTTAAAAGATTGGGTCCTGGGACTTTTTTGCAATAGTAAAACTGTGCTGTGATTTTTTTCTTACTCCTTAATGCTGTATCCATAAATGAAGAATTTAAATGTATATATTTAGATGTTTTTCATCTCTGTTTTTATCTCAGTAGGGCTTCATGGTTTTTTTTCTGAGAGACCCGAAAACTTATTCCATAAAGAATCTCTCTTCGACTTGTTATCCATTGAATTTCTTTAATTTTGAAAGCCTTTATATGTCTTAATTACATCATTCCTGCTGTGTATACATATAGACAATTGAATATGGGCAGCTAATGTGTAACTGTTTTTTTTCCCCCCCTTTGGAATAGTGACAGAAATGTTGGTAAATGTTCTGAGTATTTGCTCTGATGATGAACTGATGACTGAAGGTGAAGACCAGTTTGATGGTATGATTATTCATTTTACTATATTTTCATTGTGAAATGGTACGTTTAAACTGCCAGCTTCAGTACACGCTCTTTTGTAAAATATAGTCATTGCTCTCAAATGACTATGCTATTTGATAAGTGACAGTCACTTTTTCAGATATTATTTATTTTAAGATTTTAAAATAATTTTAGTGATTTTATTTAATTTAGTGATTTTATTTTTTTTCTGTATATATGGGGAAGAAGATGAATTTGGGGGAAGGGGAAATTTGGAAGAAAGAATAGAAGGAAAGAAAAATTGAAGGTATAAAAGGATGTGGTTCTTCATGAATATAGACACTGCTTAGAGAAGGAAGGATAAAAATATTTTTTGTTTCATTGGCACAATAATGCTTGCTTAGTGCATCAGAAACATACCTGAACCCCCAATGTTGTTGTTACTTCTTTCCAAAAACAACAGTAGGCTGTCCCAACTTATGAGTGGTTGCGTTCTAAGAAACCACATGTTAGTTTAGTTTTAGATTCAGAAAGCATTTTTCCATAGAAACAAGGTTATACACAGTTGTTAGTTCTTATGAAAGCCAACCAGCCTATGTACCTAATGTGCATTTATAGTATAAATTAATACCACAGAAACAAAATTCCTTTTATTTTTATGTTTTGAAATTATTTAAAATTAACTGAATAAACAAGGACATAAATAACTTATAAACTAAAAATTCTTTATTTTCTTTCATATGCCCTTCACATCTTTGTTGTAGCATACTTTTCTTAGTTATAATCAGCATAAAATATTCCCGGGTATTAAACATGGTTTACAAATTGGTAAAATTTAATAACTACTTATTTCTAAGTATATTAATATACAATAATTTTCATAGTTAATCCATATTGTTTGGCATTTGGGTAGCTTTAAATTATTATTATTATGATAACATACAATAAACTTGTACAATAGTTTTTATTTTTCTCCCTGAAATAAATTTCTAGAAGAGAATTACGGTTAAAGAATATAAATTTTAGCTTCATTATTGTAGCTATGACTTGTCAGATTACATTGCAGAAGAATTGGACCAGTATGAAGTGCTTCCAGCAACGAATTCATAGATCTATTTCTCCACAGGCCCACCTCATTGGATTTTGCTTATTTTTACTTATTTTGCTTGGTGGCTGTATATAGTAAGAAATTATAGTTGGTTTAATTTACATTTCCTTGATGTTAAGGGAAAGTTACTGTCTGCTTTTCCAACTGTGAAAACTGTTCATTTCAGTTGACCTCTTATCAAGTACAATCTGAGTAAAAACTCTTTTGATATTTCTCTACTTACAAATAGATTCAATTCTTAAACCCTGTTGTAAGCCCATTTGTTCAAAGCGACTGTGTGCAAGTGTCTGCTATTGCCATCTGTTGGTGGCAGGCAGAGATGTGCTCTTGAAATAAATTATTTATATCCGTTTTTTTAGGGTGGGGAATAAGCTTTACTGAATAATATTTATTTTTCCTTATTTAATTCTCTCTTTCATGTTTGTGTAGAAGTTTTTAGTTCTAACATATTTCATCATATTTGTCTTTTCCATACAATTTTTAAATAGTTTTAATTAAGTGTTTCTTTTACCTGTTCTGCTACCACCTTTTTAAGACAATGTCTGGGTTCAGATTCTAGTTCCTTCTAATGACTGTGTGGCCTCAGGCAAGTTACTTCACCTTTCTGAGCCTCAATTTTCTTGTCTTCCAAATGAAGCTAATAGTAACTACTTCACAATGTTATAGATATTGCTGTAATGACCGAAATAATTTTTGGTATATAGCCTACAAATATTTTTAGTTAAGTTCTTGTGTTAATTTGCCAAATTCTGTGAAATATCTAGTAGGAGTTTTATTTTTTAATTTTTTTCTTTATTGATTTTAGAGAGAGAGGGGAAGGGAGAGGGAGAGAGAGAGAGAAACATCGATGAGGGAGAATATCGATTGGCCGCCTCCTGCATGCCCCCCACTGGGGATCGGGCCTACAGCCTGGGCATGTGCCCTGACCGGGAATGGAACTAGCGACCTCTTGGTGCATGGGTCGATGCTCAACCACTGAGCCACACTGGCCGGGCTTTAGTAGAAGTTTTAATTAGTACTATATTAAACCTATATCTAAATCTAGGAAGTTTTAAAAAAAATAATATTTAGTTTTCTAAACTAAGGTCAAGATATCTTGCTCTATATAGTTAATTCATTTACTATAGTTACTTCATTTAATACATTGAATATATATAAAATTATAGATTTTCTTTGAAAAGAATCTGTTATTAAGTAAAATTAATACTTTAGTATTTTATATTCTTATTACTATTATAATTGGTATCTCTCAATGTATTTTCTGACTGTGTGTAAAGCAATTATATATTTATGGGTTTAGCTATGTTCAACAACTTGGTTCAGAAAATTAATTTCCTGTGGTAATTTTTATTTTGTTTTCCTTAACTTAAAAATATGTCATTTGCAAAAGACTGATATTATTTATTTTCTATATTTTTACCTTTTATTTCTTTTTATTCTTTAAAAAATTGTATCAATATTGCTAATAGTATGTTAAATAGGAGTGATGACAGCTAATGCTTTAGTCCTTTTCCTATAATAAAAAGGAAAAAAGTTTCTTTGTTTTGTATAGTCTGTGGTTTAGATACCTATGATTTATATGAATATAGACACTGAATCATTCTTGGGCATTCAACCAGAAATATAAAATACTATTACTATAGTTCTAATGAGATTTAATGTGTCTTATCAATATTTTTCCTATCAATGATAAATTATACTTATTCATGCACTTGTTATATCATTCTTACATTCCAGGGATGAATCACATTTGATCATTAAAGAGGCAGTGTAGTTTAGTGGAAAGGATCAATGGGTCAGGTGTCTTGGCCCTACTAGCTGTGTAATCCTGGAAAAGTTACCTAACTTCTCAGGATCTTCTCATCCATAGATTGAGGGAATAGAGAAGATGAAAATTCTTTCCCACTCTTAAGTAATTTCAAAAACTGGGAGCACTATTTATGACAGTGTTTCTATAAGACAATATAATGAGTTCCTCTTTTCTTCACCCTTATACTCAAGTATTCAGAGCAAGGACTCAAAGAAAATTTTAAGAATATGGATCTTAGAGTCTGCATGGAAGAATGAGAGTGGTTTAGGGGAGGAGGAGCATTGAGGAATGGAGGAAAAGGGGGAAAAATTAGGATAGATACTAGGCTGAGGTAGGGAAAAGAGCTACTGGAACTAGGTTTATTTTTCTTCCTTATTCATATTTCTTCATTTCTTTCTCATAACTCTGCCATCTTTTCTTCTTTCCTTTCACCATGATAGCATGCCTTCTGTCCTCTCCTTTTCCTTTTTCTACTCGGCAGTGGAAACATCCTATGGACTGGGCCTGGGGAGAAATCTGACTTAGAAAGAAAACTTGGTGGGGTAGGGATTTCTGTGGAGGCAGAATAAGGATTAAGCTTTTCTGTGGAGAGAAGGAGAGAGCAAGATTAGACGTTTCCCAGTAGCAGAAAGAGTAATTTTTGTATATTCAGGTTTGAAATTGGGTAAAGGAATAAAAATTCTCTTCTTAAGTAATGGTCTTTGGTTTTCTGTATTATTTAATGTATGTGTGGGGTTATTTTTAAAGGCAAATATTTGCATAAAAATTGCATGTATAAATGCACGTAGCATTTTTTTTAGAGGTATTATTTAATCATTAAAGAATCTTTGAACACTGATTTGGGTGATATTTAGAATGCGTACTATTTATTTCAGATATTTATCTTTGAGTTTAGTAAGAAAATACATAATCCATATATGCTATAGTTTTACTACACTAAAACTTTGCATTTCTTGTAATGGAATCATGTATCTCACTTAGCATTAGAATAGAAGGTATGGAAAGCCCAAATGAAACATCGATGCTGCCTACTCTTAGAGCTATTACTTTGAAACAGTCTGTTACTGTTTCTTCAAAAACATGTTCCTCACACTCCTAGATTCTGTTAGGAACAGAAAGCATATACTATTGATCCTGAGTATGTGCACAAGTTCTACAATTCAGATTCAAGAAATTGTGTGCTCTTGTTATTATGGAGTGTGGGAGGTTTAGTGTTTCCTTTATTGGGAGCGGGTGAGGTTTACCACTGAGGGTAGTTTATAAAGTTACCTACATTTCTCTGTATATGCTACAGATTTTGCAGATGTTGGTGTCCTTGAAGAACCACATGAGTTTGTATATTTGTGTCATTACCTTTCACTTAACATACTTCCATGGGTGATGCATTTCTTTAGGGGTATCAATATAAATGTGCAATTGTTGCTAGCACAGTCTTTTTTCAGTCTTATGTGTTTCACTTGTATTTTTGTCCCTAATTTGTCTACTTCCATCAAATATTATAGTCATTCTGTCCATAATTTCTTCTGAACACATGTCTTGTAATAAATCTTTCCTTTAGAGCTCTACACAGTGGCATCTCTCTTTTATTCACCACATCCTACAGTACTACATTTTCCAAATTTCAAATATGAGGGCCTTCATTTTTCTTTCTTTCTACATTCATTCTTCAGTACCACTGCCAAGTTAAATCTCTATCTTTTTATTTGTCTCAACCACCTTTTCTCCATCATTCACTTCCTTTTTTCTGGACTCTCCATCTGAAGAACGGCTCATATATGGCAATAAAAAAGGTACAGACCAGACAGAGTAACATTGTTTTGAAATATGACTTCATAAGTTATCCTCATGTCCATGTAAGTTAGCACATTCATTGAGTACTATTTATTCGGAGTCCTCTTGGGCCTTGTGAAAATTTAGTTTAATTTTTATGTAAGTTAGCATTTGATGTTTTTAGAAGTCATATTCCAAGATATCTGTCTTTCTGTGCATGGAAATATTTTTCCCTCTTTTTCATTCCTCTTGTTTTTAAATTTCATTCTTTTGCTTATTTGTAATGTTTTGTACTTTTCCCTGCATGATTAGGGGTGTTTGATTGTCTGTCTATTCCCCAAAGTAATTTTACTGTGGACATTTACTTTAATATTATGCATGATGTGTTTGTAGACTGATTTAAAATCCTGATTTGTACAATGTTTTTATATTCCGGTGAATTTTAAAATTTGAAATCAGTATAGTTTACATAGCATTCAGCTTTACAGATATATAAATTAAGATTAAAAATATGAATGTACTTCATTACAGCCATCTTCTCCCATCCCCATACTCCTCTCCTAGCTATTTTTTAAAATTTGTCCATTTTGAAACAAAATATCTATATTAATTTATTTGAGGAGAATCAGACTGACTTTATATCCTGGGACAAAATACTTAGTAAACTTGGTTTATTTGTCTATAAAATGAGGAGATTAAACTTTGCAATATCTTTAATGTCTCTTCAAATTCTAATATTCTATGATCCTGAGACTTTTAGTAATTTTTTTTTTCCATCTTAAAAATACCTGTGTGGTGCCATGGAACTGACACAGTTTTGGACTTGTAAAAGCTGTGGCTTCAGTGCTCATATGTTACTCTTTTATAGCACCATAAACATGGTCTTGGAGCCTATTTTCTCTAAAACATATCTTTTGTTTTTATCTTTGAAATTGGATTTCTTTCTCTTTTTCCTTGCAGTAAGGTCCAGTCACCATCTTAGTTTTTAATTATATATATTTGTGGGATGCTTGAATTTTAAATGAGATGCTCTAGCCTAGAAGACTGTGGTTGTTCAGACCTCTGTATACCTAAGACCCCTTTTGGTCTAGTGTCTTTAACCTTTCCTTAACCTTCTCCTCAACCATGGTGCTTCCGTATGTGTGTTTTCATCATGTTGAAGCACAGTTCTAAGACACCACACTTTTGGGTCCAGAGTGATTCTAGTTGCTATATATGAGATGACAGGACTGAGATTGTTCTTTCTGGAGGCCAAGAGAAGGAAGATACAACCTTTGAGTGTTTCATCAGCTAAAGACCCAGTTATTTTGGTATATTCTCTTCTGTATCAATGATAGGCAACACAGCTAACCCTTTAGAAATGAAGCATTAGAGAGTATTTGAGTTCTTGCTCCCCAGCAATTGTCCTCTGTTTTGGCTCAAATAAACTCTTACACAATTTAGAAAGAAAGAGAGAGAGAGGGAGGGAGGGAAAGAGAAAGAGAAGGAAGGAAGGGAAAGAAGGAGGAAAAAGAGAGAAAGAGAAAGAAGGAAGCATTTAGTAATTTTTTAGCCATATTTTTTAGGGAGACTTCTCATTGCTCACTCTCCTTGTGTCATACTCACCTAGGGATGCAAGAGCTTGTATATATTTGCATGACCATAGAAGATAACTAGTTCATGAGGTTGAGATGTGCATTGTTGTGGAAATGCTGGTATGACCCTTGGTTCTGGGTTACCTGCTTAGTAGGCTTCATACCATTGTTTTTAGACAGCAAGGAAGCTTATTTTGTCATAGTATGATGGGATATTTCCAGCCTGCATGTCAAAGGCTTTTATAATAGTTAAACAGGAGACTATAGGCTATTACCAGTTTTTGTTTGTTAGTCTGCATGCCATTGGCTCTCATGAGAATTAATCAAAGACTGTAGGGTTATCATTTTTTTTGTCATTTGGTTTGTGATACAGGTTGGGCTGTAGTTTCTTTCCCATTGCCATTTTACTGATTAGTCAGTAGTGTGAGACATAAAGTTTGTGTATTGCTTTTCATTTGCATCTGTATGAGATCCCAGTATTAGACCAATGCTGAGCTAAACATTGAAGGAGTGAGAAGCTTTTTGGCATGAGTTCATCTGGTTTCCTCCATGTGAACTGGTGGCAGGGGGCTTCGTGTTGGTTCAGATGAGTGTGGAACAGGCTAATAGAATGGTGCAAGTGTGAATGCCCTAAACCTGAGTCTTTATTTATTCCATTGAAAGTAGGTTCAGCTGCAGCCCGGAAAGAAATCATAAGAAACAAAATTCGCGCAATTGGCAAGATGGCAAGGGTCTTCTCTGTTCTCAGGTAATGATACATTTTCCTAATTATTTGTTTCATAGATTAATTTTCATTAATTTTGTTTCATTAATTTTATTGTACTTTGTTAACAAGCAATGTCCTGTTTGACATCTAAAAAAATATAGTAGTATTCTCCCTATAAAGAAGTTCTACATTTACACATTGATGAGGGGAACACAAGTCCCTTTAAAACTAGGGTTTTAAACCCTTGTGATTATTATTATTCATCTTTGGTATCTCTTGTCCTTTTGTAATGAAAGTACTGGGTCTACACATTGAAAATTTGAGTAGGATAAGAAGGGGGGTACTTTTTAGAGTATTCCTATGAACTTGCTTATCTGGATAGGAAATCCTTTTTGTGGGAACCACAAATTGTCTTCTTGGGGTTCATTTAGGAAGACCAGGTTTAAGAGTGCACATGAATAGGTCAGTCCTTTAAAATGTGTTTGCAAAAGTGAATATGTCAAACATTTGATCTTTAAAAGATAGGAAATACTAAACCTTACCATATATTTATTTAATAAAGCTTTTCAGGAAAAATAATGTATGTCTCAATAGTAAGGTACAACCTCATATCTGAAACATTTAGAATAGGGAAAAATGTATCTGTTGGAATTGAGGAAAATATGGTAATAGCAATGCATATCATAAATTATATACATGGCCTGTATCTGGTCCCATCTCCTCTTTGAAACTGAGTACTTGTTGAAAGTATCTGATGTTGGTTGTATCTTTCTCTACAGGGAGGAGAGTGAAAGTGTGCTGACACTCAAGGGCCTGACTCCCACAGGGATGTTACCTAGTGGAGTGTTGGCTGGAGGACGGCAGACCCTGCAAAGTGGTAATGATGTTATGCAACTTGCTGTGCCTCAGATGGACTGGGGCACACCTCACTCTTTTGCTAACAATACACATAATGCATGCAGGGAATTCCTTCTGCTTTTTAGTTCCTGTCTCAGCTGCTGACACAGGCAGAATACTATATGATAGGTAGTATCTGATTAATAACCTGACCAGGGCAGAAAATTGATAGAATGGGTATTTGTTTCAGTTGAAAATAATGGTCAGTTTTCTAGCTTTTCATGAAATGATATGGGAGCAGCTCATATCATAATGTCTGAAATATTTATTTAGTTATTTATTTGTCTAATGCACTCTTTTCTTTTAAAAGCCCGTTTCAGAATGTGAATCCAGGATATACTATATCACATTACTAAAATGGAAATGTAATTTCAAGTTTCTTATTTTTTATTTTTATTTTTTATTTATGTAATTGTATTAGACTATGCTTTTATTATCAGATACTTAATTTTAGAATTAACAGCCTGCTTGGGTCCCAGAACATTGCTTATGCACTTACTTGCCAAAAGATTTGTGCAAGGTTTTGTACCCTGGTAAATGATGCCAAAGTTTGTTTTCTGTGGTGTTTGTCAAATGTTCTATGTATAATCAACTGTCTGTAACATGCTGTTTCCTTCCTCTGCAGATGTAGCTGCTTTCCTAAATCTGTCTGTCTTTCTTTAGGTTAGCTATATGTCTGTAAAAGTATGTTAAAGTACTCTATCAGACACTTGTCTGTCTTTTGATGTAGAAGCAACTTTGTAGCACCTTATTTTGAGGTTTGCTGCGTTCGGTTGCTGCACTTTGTGCATTCTGAACATGAATGTAACATTAGATATTAAGTCATTGTTATAAGGGGTTGAATTTAAATCCTGTAAGTCAAAATTGAAAGGGTGTTATTAAGTGTGCCTTTATTTTGCATGAAAATAAAAAGAATTATACATAAAGAATTTCTGTAATCTGGCTCATTGAATATTTTATATTTTTAAAAAACCTAACTTTTTTTTGGCATAAATATTTGTGTAAATACTGGGTTAACTTTTTGAAAGCCCATTACAGATTAAATTGTTGTGAATGTTACAGATTATGCACAGTAACTCAAAGTCTAGATTTATTTCCCTTGTGGTTGGATAGCAAAAAATGTGATATGGAAAGTTTAATTTATGTTTTATTGTAGCCACTTTTGACAGCCCTCCAAGGGCTATTGCTCTAGTAAAACAGGCAGCAATATCTGATGTTTTCCTTAGTCTTGATTAATAGTTTCTTTTTGGTGTTATAACTAGTAAATGTTTAAAGCAAAGGAAAAAAAATTTTTAATTTAAATTTTTTGATAAATTTAAATTAGATTGGCTTTTCACAATTTCATTTCCTTCAGTCTTATAATAAATGCTTAAATAAATACATAAATAAGAATTTTTTCTATAGACAAATAATTCTACTTGTAGGTTATTCATGTTCTATTTTATATGTTATTGTGTTGTCTGCTACCATGACTGGCATATGTGAGAAATACAATTATGTTTTGAAATTATAGTTTCAAATTTTTATTCTGAATGAGGTTTTTGTTTTTCGATTGTTTTTTTAAAAATCTGCTTTTATTTTCTTTATATTCCTTGCCCTCCATTTTTTCTTATTATATTGTAAACATTGGAAAAATGAGCTAAAAAGAATTTGATTAAAACAAATTAAGATCTTAAACAGTCAATAAAACTTGTAGCAATGTTAATAGAAAAAGGATGAATTTTAATAGCTTGAAAAGTGTTATACCCTTCCTCCTGTTTGTTCAGAAAAGAAAAAGAAAACTGAAAGGATCTCATACTTAAATCTACACTACAATCGTCTCTCAATTATCCTTGGATATATTATTACTGTTACATTGTTTCCACAACGCACCTTTCTTTCAGATTTCACGGTTAGCACCTGCTAATTACATGCTTTGTTGGCAGCTCAGCACTTCTATTTATTTTTAATTTGCATGCAGCCTGAAGCTCAGTCTTCAACTTTGAAATCACCCCCAACTGCAGGGAAGGTTTGAAAGACAACTTTACTGAAGGGACTGTCTATTCCCAGCATAGAGTGAGTTACTGGTTGGTGCTGAGCTTAAGGGGTCCAGTTTGGAAACTACATAGCTCCCTTGTTCTGCCAGTGATGGCTCTTGGTGGTGTGGTTTGACCATTTAGTTAAAGTGATTTCCCTAGCATAAGATAACTTATTTTGAAACAAATAATAAAACCCATACAAAAGCTGCAACTTTGTGTTTTTAAAAGTTTATCTAACATTTCAAATTTTAGTAGACATTTCCTGATGTGAATAACTGAGAATTAAGTATTGAAAAAATAAAGTTTTTAAATTCTCGGACCTCAGTTCTGTTGTCAGAAAATAAAAATTGTCTTATCAATAATTTTAAAGTTAATTTATGATATTTCTCGAGTGTTTTTACAAACTGCACAACTCTATTGGAGTAGTATTTGATAGTCATATTTGATGTGCATTTTCTTATGGAAATTTGATTGAGAGCTAGCCCTATATTGCTACCTTCACCAAGACCTATATTGGAAAATATGTGGCCATCTCTGTTTATATTAATGTCAAATTCCTCTTAATCATTTATCTTGTGTAACATTGTGAAACACAATTTGAGACAGCACTCAAGCTTATTAAGGCCATGTCAAGATGTTCTGTAAAAACTGAAAACAAATAGAGGAAAAATAGTGCCTTTCAGATAGAATTTTGCAATTTTCAAATCTCTTTCTTTCCACCTTAATGTTTAAGTTTCAAATGACCTTTTAATTCTAAGTTTGACATTCAAGTTTGACATAGTATGCAGTTTTGAGTATGATAGCTATTTTGTATTCTGCAAAGAATTTAGAAGCATTTAGAGGCCTCAGGAAAGGACCTAGAAAATTCTTTTACATATTAAATTAGAAGCCCATAGAATGATTTCAAAAGTATATTGTCACATTTCATCATTTAAAAAATTTATTAATAGACTTAAACTATTGATACACTTAAATACATACTAATTCTTATAGTGATAAGTTTTTATTTTTAATTAATTGCCATATTTAAAACAAGTTATAAAACATTTTATATAAAATCACTTCTGTTACCACAAACTCTAAAAATATTATGACTGGCATTTTTTCCCCCATTCAATTTCTAAATTATAAAGAAAATAGGTATTCCAGGGCTAGTCAAGAAAAGATGGGTCATTTATCCCATGTTTTTGCCTGGGCAAATTCCAAGAGTATTTTCCAAATGTACAGGGCTAGCTTTTATAAATGGTGATTTGTACAGTGGTATACAATAAGTATGTCTGCTTTTATTTATAATATTTAAGTTAAGGAGAATTAATTCTTCCCTTATTCAGTATTCATCCTACTTCTTTTGGGTCCCCAATTTATTTTATTATCTGGTTGAGATCAACAAGCTTTTCTAATTTAATCTGCTTTAATTCCTTAGATTCATCAGTGTCCTTTCACATTAATAACTGTTTCGGATAAAATTTATTTCTAAATCATGTATACTGCTAAAAGGTTTCAGGAATAATTATTCTAATTGACCTATTGTAGAAGAAGCAAAATAGAAGGGATGGGGCATTATTATTGTAAATATTCTGAGTGTGTTCACTTTGGGTAAAGTGGAGAATTGGCAATGTTGTCAGGCAGTATTGTCCTCTGCAGTCTTTGGTCTTAATTCTCAATATGAGTGCTTTATACAACTTAAACCCAGAAATGAGCCAAAGGAATCTTTGACTATAAAATGTATGACTAAATATGTTGAAATTCTCTAAATGGGGTAGAGACAAGCTTTACCAAGAATTCATTTCTTATTTATATGACCATATAATGAAATAATTAGTATTTATTTCCTGTAAGACTTCATTTCTATCTCTTGATTCTTCTCTAGTTGGTAGCTGGATTTGAAAAGATTCTCAGTAGCCTTTTCTCTGTCTTTACTTGAGAATGCAGGTTGTTAGTACCCGAGGCGAATTTGAGTTCATGATTAAACTGAACATAAGTGAATTTTTTAAGGCTATAGATGTTAATATCTTTAGATACTTGGAGCACCAGCGTTAGAATAGAAAGGAAGTTCCTAGTAGACAACAGGGGTCCTTTTAACTTACCCACAAAGAACAGAGCCACAGAACTGTTCTACTTAGAGTAACTCACCAAATTTACTGCCCTTAAATTTCATTGTAGCCATACCAGCTTTTGCAGCTTATGTTTTGCCCTATGAATCAGAAGCAACAGGAAAAACATTGCTTTTTCTAGGTTTTTTTTTTAATTTTTTTGTCCTCACCTGAGGACATTTTTTCCATTTTTTGTTCAGATAGGGTAGGAGGGAGAGAGAGGGAGAAAGAGAGAGAAACATCGATGTGAAAGGGACACATTGAGTGGTTGCCACTCGCACGACCCAACCAGGGCCGGGGACAAACTGCAACCAAGGTACGTGCCCCTAGTGGGAACTGATCCCGGGTCTCTCTGGGCCACAGGCCGACGCTCCAACCGCTAAGCCAAACCGGCCAGGGCTCTAGTTTTAATCTTAGGGAATCAACTGGTGATGAATATTATTTCAGTTAGACATGAGAGTAAAGAATCTCCTGTTCTTCTGCTACAATTCTACCATCATAATTTCACCCTGGAGAATTTCCTTGTGATTGTGATAGATATGATATAATAAACATGTTGGAAAATTCTAAGGCCATCAGAATACTGAACTCAAGATGGGTAATTAATACTGTAGTGCATTTTCATAGGTGCTCAGGTGTCTGTGTTTATAGTAGGTCTGTGTGTTCTGTGCTCTGAGCAATGTTGTCATAGTGCTATGTGTAAACTGTGCTGTATCAGGAATTTGGGGATTGAATGGGGCTCTGATATGGGTACTACTATGTTAAATTGTAAATGATGATGTAGTATGGGGTACTGTGATATTTTAAGTGATCATTGCCTTTTCTGCTGTACAATATGACCCTTCTCATCTCTCTCATTCATTTTGCATGCCTCTGCTCACTTCTGTACAGCCACAGTTGAGGCTATTGAGGCTGAAAAAGGTATGATCAGAGTCCTTGCGCTGGGCAGAGATCTGTGGTGTGTGGGTGGGCATCAGAGAATGTCCTGTGGGTGTGTCTAACTCCTAACTTGCACAGCCCAAGATGAATCAGACTCACTGACTCATCAAGTTTAAGTCACTTCTCTCTCTCTCTCCCTCTCTCTCTCTCTCTCTCTCTCTCTCTCTCTCTCTCTCTCTCTTTCTCTCTCTCTCTCTCTCTCTTTTAATCACAAGGACTGATTTCCATAATGACAATCTGGTTTTTCCCCTTTTATAGTATAGCATCCAACTAGCTTTTAATGTTCCTGAATTCTTTAGAGTATAGCATGTTCTGCTATAATATTATAGCATTTAAAGATGTATTCCGTATTTTCACGATTCTGTGCTACTCACATTTTTTTTTCCTAAGTTAAAACCCACTCTAGACATAGGTTTGAGTTTGTTTTTATTCATTTTCAGTAATTCACCTGAGAGTGCAAAAGCTGTCACTATGATTTTTGGGTTTTGTTTTTGTTGTAGTTTTTTTTTTTTTTTATCCTCACCTGAGGACACCTTTTCATTTTTTGTTCAGATAGAGTGGGAGGGAGAGAGAGAGGGAGAGAGAGAGAGAAACATCGACGTGAAAGGGACACATCGAGTGGCTGCCTCCCGCACGACCAACCAGGGCTGGGGACGAACCGCAACCGAGGTACATGCCCTTAGCGGGAACCGAACCCGGGTCTCTCTGGACCGCAGGCCAACGCTCTAACCGCTGAGCCAAACTGGCCAGGGCTGTTTTTGTTGTAGTTTGGGCTAGTGTTTGCTGATAATATTATATTCATGGATATCAAGTATTGGCTTAATATTACACATTGCTAAATGCTTTGCTGCCCAACCATTTATTTGGTTCACATGCACAGACTCTGAATCCTAGGGATTGCACATATTAAAGCAACCAGATTATAATCAGTAGTATGGACATTTTTTTCTATGCGCATTTTAATAATGTAGGATATATCATTCCAGATGAAGTAAATGAGAAACTAACGAGGAGAATTACCATTTATTTTGATGTGGGTTTCTCAAGAACATGCAATGAATGGCTAGTAAGTTAAAGATGACATCTCCTACAATATGAAACTATAAATACTTTTTTTTTTAATGAGCCAAACACAGATCTAACTCCTGGAGACATTTCCCACCTTTTTCTTTTCATATTTATGGTGATAAAGTGATGATATCTTGACCTCCAAGATAGTTCTGATCTGCTAAATTTTAACTTTACCTTTCTCCTCCCAAGCTCTTGGTACAGATTTGTATGTCAAGGATTAACCTTGTTTAGCCTCCTCACTTGCCCCTATTCTTGATGCTGCCTTACTGTGATAGTCACTGGTAATCTTGGGGTCTGAGGTAGGAAATAAACTGGTGTAGTAAAAGTCAAACTGAGACCCTGAGACCATTGCCTGAAGGTTGATTTTGGGGACAGGGGAGGGTTATTTTGATGTTTTTTAAAAAGGCAACACTAACACTTGTCATTTATGATGCTGTCATGTTTATATTTAGGTTTAAACATTTCACATTTTAAGGGGAAGTCTGGAATGGGGATAGGATTCAGTTAAAATAAGATTTAAATATTGCTACATACAGCTAATGTCATCTTAAAAATCATTATGTTTTTGAAATCTCAAAAGTGTTTTTCAATTACTGACTTATCAAATTTGCATTTTGTTAAGCAATACGAGGATTCTCTCCACCACATAGAATCTGCAGTTTTGAAGAGGCAAAGGGTTTGGATAGGATCAATGAGAGAATGCCACCCCGGAAAGATGCTGTACAGCCAGATGGTTTCAATTCTCTGAACACCGCACATGCCACTGAGAACCACGGGACTGGCAACCATAGTGCCCAGTGACCCACGGCTTCCCAGGGACTCTCACATCTCAGGCCCCAAATGGACAGATTACCCGAGGAGCTGCAGGGGTCGGCCAAGCTGACTGTAAATGTCACAGTCCCTCTGGAGAAACCATTGTGCTTTTGAGACCTCAGCCCCCTTCCCGGATGGAGGCTTGAGGGCACTGGGACATGTTGTGCTATCTGATAAGATTGGGTCATCGCTGCCAAGGTGGAGAGCAGTGAGCAAGGGGCTTGGGGCAATTTCCAGTGGAGGGCCACTGCACCTCCATTTATGCTTGTGGTTCACACATTTAAGTTTACAAATGAAATTTCTTTTTCCCGTCAGTAGAATTAGATTTTGTTTTTCAACCATGACTTCAAATGCAATCCTAAGAGCTAACGTGGACTTTTCCCCCATGAAATGTCTTTAAAGGGTGAACTAGCATGGTCTTAAAATACATTTCTGAGGTTACTAAGCTGTATTTTGAATTATGGTCTGAGAAATGCTGAGAAACCCAGTTGGCATTTATACAAAATGCTGACCTCAGGTCTATAGTTCTTAAATGTGGCTAATTCTGTAATATAGTCTTGGTATTTTTAAATTATGAATGCACAATCTATTTCTAGACAGACTCTTACTTGAACACAAATCCAAAAACTAATTTAGAATCTTTTTGCCCAGATCTTTTGAGATTTACACCCCAGAGATTTAAGAAGAAAATCTCTTAAATTTCAAAATTATACAGAATTACAGAATTACTCATTTAAGATATATTAAAAGAAATTTGTACATTGTCAAAGTAAATTTTAATTCAAATCATGTCTGTAAAACTTGACGTATTTTGTGTATGCATGTTTTCATTTTGCAAATATTTAATATATAGACCTATGATGTACAGGTACAACATGTGTAAGTTACCTAGATGTTATGAGGAATTTTAGTTTATTGTGAGTACTCAAGTTGCTTAAATAGACACCAGGGTGATTTGCTGCTGGCTTTCTATCATTTTTATGTTTTGATGCAAAGGAAATTTTAAAATGTTCTGGAAGTGTTTTTGATTAAGCATTGCCACATAGAAACAACAATGGTTCTATTCAATCATTCAGTTGTTAGTGGAGGCATAAAAGTCAAGACTGCATGTTGAACATTTTCTTTTGATAGAACTGCTTAGTTAAACTAAATGGAACCATGTGCTAATTTTTCACAATTATTGACCTGTATTGATTGCCACTGTAGTTTGGTATTTCCCTTTACTTTGGTGGCCTGCTTCCCTCATGCCCTGGAATACAACTCAGAGCTCCAGGCAGCGGAACCATCTATTGTTTTGTTTGCCAGAAAGTGCACCCTGTATGGTCTCCTGTCTAAGTTGGAAATATTATGCATGTGCAGGACTATCTGAATATTTTATAAACAGTAGCACACAATAAATTCCATGCATGGGCCGCTGCTCCTATCTCTGTGTTGGGTTTTATTTGGATATACTCTGATTTGACCTTCTAATGCATAGCAGAAAATCCTGTTAATAGAACTGGGACATATACTTTAGAGAAGATTATCTCATGGATAGTTCATGGTAATTTGATGAATTAAATTCTTGTCTTTATAAATTTTTCTTGTTCCTTTTTCTTTATTGATTTTAGAGAGAGAGGAAGGAAGAGGGAGAGAGAGATAGAAACCTCAATGTGAGAGAACATCGACTGGCCGCCTCCTCCGTGCCCCCCACTGGGGATTTGGCCCACACCTGGACATGTGCCCTGACCAGGAATCAAACCGGCGACCTCTTGGTGCATGGATGGACGCTCAACACTGGCCAGGCAAATTTTGCTCTTTTAAAAACTTGAGTTACATTTGTTTTGCATGAGCAATAGTAACTGAGCACTAGAGGACTGGGTGCCTATAATATATAGATAGGCCATCTAAATCGAATATTTAAAATCATTGTTTCACTTAACTTTTAATTGAAAGAAAATCTTATTGTCTAAAATTTTGTTACAGTAGTATTGGAAATTTATTGGGTGTATTAACAATAAGAAAAAAAGATATTAGTGATATTGCATTGTCCTGCCATTATGTCCTTTCTTCTTTGGCCATAATCAAAATTAGTATGGAATTTTGAAAATTGAGGGAAATTAGGATATTGCTCAAAATTTTGGTGGTTGTTGTTAGTCCTCACCTGAGGATATTTTTTCCATTGATTTTAGAGAGAATGGAAGGGAAGGAGGGAGAGAGAGAGGGAGGGAGGGAGAGAGAGAGAAAGAAAGAGAGAGAAACACAATGTGAGAGAGAGACATCGATTGGTTGCCTCCCGCATGCACTCTGATCAGGGCCAGGGATAGAACCTGTATTATGTGCCCTTGACCAGGAACCAAACTTGCGACCCTTTGGTGCACAGGCTAACGCTCTAACCACTGAGCAACACCAGACAGGGATTGCTCAACATTTTATAATAATATAATCATGTATCAGCTTTAATTACAGTTTTCAACAATAATTATAATGATACACATTATAAAGCATTAATTTAAATAAAAATGTATATGCTTGACTATTTGTAGGTAGCAAACAGAACTCAAATTGTTGACTATTACAACTTCTTTTTATTGGGGTTACATTGGTTAATAAAATTATATAGGTTTCAGGTGTACAATTCTATAGTACATCATCTGTATATTGTGTGTTCACCGCCCCAAGTCAAGTCTCCTTCTGTCACCATTTATCCCCCTGTACTCTCTTCTACCTCCCCCACCCCCCTTTCCCTCTGGTGATCATCATACTCCTCCAACAGCTGTCAGTCTGTTCTCTTTGACTCTCTGTTTGTTTGTTTGTTTATTTTGTTCATTAGATTCCACATATGAGTGAAATCATATGGTACTTGTCTTTCTCTGACTGGTTTATTTCACTTCGCATAATGCTTTCCAGGTCCATCCATGCTGTCACAAAGGGTAAGATTTCCTTCTTTTTTATGACCAAGTAGTATTCCACTGTGTAAATGTACCACTGTTTTTTTTAACCCACTCATCTACTGATTGACACTAGGGCTGTTTCCCGATTTTGGCTATTGTAAATAATGTTGGAATGAACATAAGGGTGTAAAAAGTCTTTTTTTTTTTTTTTTTTTACCTTTTGTTGTTGTTGTTAATCCTCACCTGAGGATATTTTTCCATTTATTTTTTAGGTAGAGTGGAAGGGAGGGAGGGGGAGAGAGAGAGAGAAACATTGATGTGAGAGAGACACATCAATTGGTTGCTTCCAAATGACCCCAACTGGGACCAGGGATCGAAACTGGAACCCAGGTACATGCCTTTGACCGGGAATCGAACCCATGACCCTTCAGTCCTTGGGCTGATGCTCTAACTGCTGAGTCAAACTGTCCAGGGCTGCATATATTCTTCTGAATTAGTGTTTTGGGTTTCTTCGGATATATTCCCAGAAGTGGAATCGCTGAATCATAAGGCAGTTCCATTTTTAACTTTTTGAGGTCACATCATACTGCTTTCCACAGTGGGTGCACCAGTCTGCATTCCCACTAACAGCATGAGGGTTCCCTTTTTTCGACATCCTGCCAACACTTATTTTTTGTTGATTTATTGATGATAGCCATTCTGACAGATGTGAGGTGATTATCGCATTGTGGTTTTAATTTGCATTTCTGTGATGATTTGTGACATTGAACATCTTTTCATATGTCTGTTGGCCATCTGTATGTCCTCATTGGAGAAGTATCTACTCAGGTCTTTTGCCCATATTTTAATTGGAAATTTTTTTTTTTTTTTTTGGTGTTGAGTTGTATAAGTTCTTTGTAAATTTTGACTATTAACCCCTTATCAGATATATCATTGATGAATATATTCTCCCATTCAGTGTGTTGTTTTTTCATTTTGTTGATGGTTTCTTTTGCTATGCAAAAACTTTTTAGTTTGATGAAGTCCCAGTTGCTTATTTTTTCTTTTGTTTCCCTTGCTTGATGCGATATATCAGAAAAAATATTGCTAAGAGAAGTGTCCAAAATTTGACTGCCTATGTTTTCTTCTAGGATTTTTATGGTTTTGAGTCTAACATTTAAGTCTTTAATCTATTTTTAGTTTATTCTTGTGTATGGTGTAAGAAGGTGATCTAATTTCATTTTTTTTGCATGTATCTATCCAATTTTCCCAATACCATTTATGGAATAGACTATCTTTACCCCATTGTGTGTTCTTGCCTCCTTCATCAAATATTAATTTACTGTAAAGGCATGGGTTTATTTCTGGGCTGTCTATTCAGTTGCATTGATCTATATGTTCATTTTTATGCCAGTACCATGCTGTTTTGATTACTATGTCCTTGTAGTATAGTTTGATATCAGGTAGCATGATTCCTCCAACTTTGTTCTTTCTCAAAATTGCTGTGGCTGTTTGGGGTCATTTGTGGTTCTATACGAATTTTGGGAATATTTGTTCTAGTTTTGTGAAATACACCATTGGTATCTTGATAGGAATTGTGTTGAATCTATAGATTGCTTTGGGTAGTATGGACATTTTAATGATGTTAATTCTTTCTATCCATGAACATGGTATATGCTTCCACTTATTTGTATTTTCTTCAGTTTCTTTCTTTAGTATCGTATAATTTTCTGGATCTAGGTCTTTTATATCTTTGGTTACATTTATTTCTAGGTAGTTTATTCTTTTTTTAAAAACAACAGTGAGGTTTAAGGGCTTTATTTTATTTTATTTATTTATTTATTTATTTATCCTCACCCAAGGACGTTTTTCCATTTTTTTGTTCAGATAGAGTGGGAGGGAGAGAGACGGGGAGAGAGAGAGAGAAACATCGACATGAAAGGGACACATTGAGTGGCTGCCTCCCGCTTGACCCAACCAGGGCCGGGGACAAACCGCAACCGAGGTTCTTAGCGGGAACCGAACCCGGGCCTCTCTGGACTGAAGGCTGACGCTCTAACTGCTGAGCCAAACCAGCCAGAGCTAGGTAGTTTATTCTTTTTGAAGCAATTGTGAATGGGATTGTTTTGTTAGTTTCCCTTTCTGGTAGTTCATTATTGTTGTATAAAAATGCAACTGCCCTGACAGATGTGGCTCAGTTGGGCATCTTCCCATGCACCAAAAGGTTGCTGGTTCAATTCCAGGTCAGGACACATGCCTAGGTTGCAGGCTTGATCTCCAATAGGGGGTGTGCAGGAAACAGCCAACCAATGCTTTGCTCTCACACTGATGTTTCTCTCTGTGTGTCCCTCTCCCTTCCTCTCTCTCTCTCAAAAGCAATAAAAAATACCTTAAAATAAATAAATAAATAAACAAACTAACAAACAAATAAATAAATAGAAATGCAACTTATTTCTGGATATTTATTTTGTATCCTGCTACTTTACTGAATTAATTTATCAGCTCTAGTAAGTTTTTTTGGTGGAATATTTAGGGTTTTCTATGTACAGTATCATGTCATCTGCAAATAATGACAGTTTTACTTCTTCCTTTCCAACTTGGATGCCTTTTATTTCTTCTTCTTATCTAATTGCTGTGGCTAGGACTTCTAGTACTACGTTGAGTAAGAGTGGTGAAAGTGGACATCCTGCCTGGCCGGTGTGGCTCAGTGGTTGAGTGTCAACCCATGCACCAAGAGGTCACCAGTTCGATTCCCGGTCAGGGCACATGCCCAGGTTGTGGGCCAAATCCCCAGTGGGGAGCATGCAGGAGGCAGCCAATCGATGTTCTTTCTCATCGTTTCTCTCTCTCCCTCTCCCTAAAAAATAAATAAATAAATAATAAAAAAGAAAGTGGACATCCCTGTCTTGTTCCTGATCTTAAGAGAAATGCTTTTAGTTTTTGCCCACTGAGTATGATGTTGGCTGTGGGTTTGTCATATATGGCCTTTATTACATTGAGGTGTGCTTCCTCTATTCCCACTTTGCTGAGAGTTTTTATCATAAATGAGTGCTGGATTTTATCAAAAGCTCTTTCTGCGTCTATTGATGTAATCATGTGGTTTTCATCCTTCATTTTGTTTACTGGAGTATCATGTTTATTGATTTGAGGATATTGTACCAAACCTTGCATCACCAGATTAATCTGATTGATCATGGTGTATGAATTTTTTTAATGTATTGCTTGGATCCAGTTTGTTAAGGATTTTAACATCTATATTCATCAGGGATATTGGCCTATAAGTTTCTTTCTTTGTAGTGTCTTTATCTGGTTTTGGAATTAGGATAATGCTGGCCTCATAAAATGAGTTTGAGAGTTTTCCCTCCTCTTGAATTTTTTTGAATAATTTGAGAAGGATAGCTGGTTAGTTCTCTTTTTTAAAATTTTTTATTTATTGATTTTAGATAGAGAGAGGATGCGGTGGGGGGGGGAGAGAAACATTGATTTGTTGTTTTACTCATTTATGCATTTATTGGTTGATTCTTTTTTTTTCTTTATTGAATTTTAGAGAGAGGGGAAGGGAGAGGGAGAGAGAGAGAGAAATATCGATGAGAGAACATCGATTGGCCGCCTCCTGCATGCCCCCCACTGGGGATCAGGCCCACAACCTGGGCATGTGTCCTGACCAGGAATCGAACTGGTGACCTCTTGGTGCTTGGGGCGATGCTCAGCCGCTGAGCCACACTGGCCGGACTCCATTTACATTTTAAGTGATTATTGATAGGTACATATTTATTGCCCTTTTATTTTTTTAACTATGTTTCCCATTTTTGTTTTGTTTTGTTTTTTAATTCTCACCTGAGGATATTTTTCTACTGATTTTCAGATAGAGTGGGAGAGGGTAGAGAGAGAGAAATATCAATGTGAGAGAGACACTGATTGGTTGCCTCTCGCACAGTGCCAACCAGGGCTAGAGATTGAACCACAACCGAGGTACGTGCCCTTGACTGGAATCAAACCCACAACTCGTTGGTCCACAGGATGAAACTCTAACCACTGAGCCAAACCGACTAGTGCTTGGTTTTTTTGTTTGTTTGTTTCCTTCTCCTCCTCCTCCTTCTCTCCCTTCTCCTCCTCCTTCACCTCCTCCTCCCTCTCCCTCTCCTATCCTTCTCTTCCTCTTCCTCCTCCTCCTTCTCCCTCTTCCTCTTCATCATCTTCTTTCTCTTCTTCTTCTTAAAGCAGCCCCTTTAACATGTTCTGTAATACTGGTTTGGTGGTAACAAATTCCTTTAGCTTTTTCTTGTGCTGGAAGCTCTTTATTTCTACTTCAATTTTAAATGATAGCCTTGTTGGGTAAAGTAGTCTTGGTTATAGGTCCTTGCTTTTCATCACTTTGAATATTTCATGCCAATCCCTTGTGGCCTGAAATGTTTTTATTGAGAAATCAACTGACAGTCTTATGGGAGCTCCCTTGCAGATATCTAATTGTCTTTCTCCTGATGCTTTTAAGATTCTCTCTTTGTTTTTAATCTTTTGCATTTTAAATGTTCTATGTTGGGGTAGGCCTCTTTGGATTCATTTGTTTGGGACTTTCTGTGTTTCCTGTACTTGTATGAATTTTTCCTTCACCAGGTTAGCGAAGTTTTTGGTCATTATTTCTTCAGCTAGGTTCTCAGTCCCTTGTTGTCTCTCTTCTTCTTCTAGTACCCCTATGATGCAGATATTGTGCCTCATGTTGTTCCAAAGGTCCCTTAAATGATCTTCATTTTTTTTTATTCTTTTTTCTTTTTGCTCCTCTGATTGAGTATATTTTTCTACCTTGTCTTCCAATCGCTGATTTAATCTTCTGCTGCTTCATCCAATCTACTGTTTATTCTTCCAATGTATTCTTCATTTCAGATATTGTATTCTTCATTTTTTACTGTTCCTTTTTTATGGTTTCTATGTCCTTTTCCATGCTTTTGAACATTCTCATAACCGTTAACTTTGAACTCTGTATCTGATAAATTGCTTGCCTCCTGTTTTATTTAGCTTTTTCTGGAGATTTCTTCTGTGTTTTTCATTTGGGGCCTGTTTCTTTGTCTCCCTATTTTAGCTGTCTCTTTCTGTTGGTTTCTATGTATTAGATATACCATGACTCCCAATTTTGGTGGGGTGGTCGTATATAGGATGTGTCCTGTGGAGCTTGTGGTGCAGTCTCCTTGATCACCAGAGCTGGGTGCTCCAGGAACGTTCCTTGTGTGGGTTATATGAGCTCTCTTCTTGTAATTGAGTCTTGATTTCTGTTGGCCCATTTGTGCATGGGATCAACCCTCAGGCTGGCTGACTGTGAGGCTCAATCCCTACCACAGCATACTGAACACATGAAACGGAGTTTGCCTCAGTAGGGTCTGGTTCCTGCTGAGATCTCCCTTTGGAAATGCTGCTTGAGAAGCTTATTGTATCCTGCTCTGATGTTGTCTGAAGCTGGCCACTGGGTGTGTTGGTTCTGGGCCTCTTAGGAGAGACTCTGGTGCAGGCCAATGTCAGATGTTGCTTGTAACTGGCCCTGGGCAACCTATTTGGAGCTACAAGCAATCCGCAGTTTGCGGCTGCCTCTGCTGGGTCAGGATGTGCACAAGAAGGACCAAGCTGTGCACCAAAGCTGGCACTGGACCCAGGGGCAGGTCAGCAAATGTCTCAAGGCACTCCAAGATCCACCTTCCCCTGCCTTTGCCTGCCAGCTGCCCATTAGGCTCAGTCACTGAAAGAGCCTCCGGTGGTACCGAAGTTGCATAAGGTAGGTTCACAATGACTCAGCAGATAAGGGCGAGTGGTGTTCACCAGATTGATACAGGTTCAAACTCGGTGCCAGTGCTGGGTCTGAAGCCAATGTCCCCAGGTATACCAAATCTAGCTGCCACTCGCGGGGTGCTTGCACAACTTTGTGTTTGGCTGGGTCTTAGGGAATCTTCAGGGTGAGACCAACAGAGTTTATCAGGCTCAAACAGACTGATATTTGTCCATGTGAAGGGAAAGTTCTTCACTGCTCGGGCATGCAAAGGAAAAATGGCTCCTGTTCTAGAGCCACAGAATCTGTCCCAGATTCTGCCGGGAGGAGAGGGGAGCTCAGCAGAATGTGTCTGCCAGGATTTGGAAGGATGGGGCTAGTGAATCTCCTGTGAGAGGGAGGTGGGATCAAGCATCTGGGGTGTGGCCCTCATCTCAGAGCCACACAACTCAGTCTGTCCTGCATTTTGCCCCGACCTTGGCAGGGTGGAGCCACTAGGAGTTGGGCTTGTGGTGCCTCTGGAGCCAGAGCCTGAAGGGTGAGTCTGCCCAATGCCCAGAGGGTGGTTCCAGTGGATCTCCTGTGAGGGGGAGTCATCAGTCAGGTTCACAGGAAAGTGGGGGGAATGCCCCCCACTTCAAAGCCATACAACTCAGTCACTGACAACCCCTAAGTATGCCCAGACCTCTATACTCTGGCTAAGTCAGCTGACTCCTCAGCAGGGCATAAGCTCCCTAGGGAGGGGTGAGAGGGAGTCCAAAGGATGGAGCTATTGTATTTCCCCAAGTTAATGCCGCACAGAGGGGAGGGCTCCACCTGACAAAGATGGCATCTAAGGTATGGGAGAATGATTCAGCACAGGCATTCTGGTGGCTGTCCCTTCAACTTTTTCTCTAGAGCCACAAACCCCCAGACTCTCCTCATGTGACTCTAGTCCACGCCACCCTCCCTCTGCCAGAGCCCAGGCTGAGTGGCTTGCAAATGAAATTTTGTGCCCTTTAAGGGGGTGCCTGTGTCTCTAGTGGATTCCCACCTCTCCATGGTGTACATAAACCCCACTGCTTTTCACAGCCAGGTGTTATGTGGACACCTTTCCCAGTTCTGGTGCTCTAGGTTGGGGAGGCCAGCTTGGGGTTTAGACCTCACCTCAGGGAGAACCTTTGCAGCTGAGATATCCCTCTGGAATCTCAGCCACTGCCATTGGGGGGGGGGGGGGGCAGTGCTTTTCATATCTCTGCCCTTCCTACCAGTGTTGATGTAGCTTCTATAAATCCTTGGTTATAAGACTTCTCTTCAGCTAATGTTCATTTGGTTATTCAGGATGATTGTTCTATAATTTAGTTTGATCCTGGAAGGAGGTGAGTGTAGTTTCCACCTACTCTGCCGCCATCTTGGATCTCCTATTACAACTTCTACTTGCTATAATATTAACTTGCATAGCAGTTCATTAGCTGCCATTAAAGTTATTACATGCTGCATACCTTAAAGATTCTTCTTGAGCCTTGTCCAGTTTGGCTCAGCGGTTAGAGCATCAGCCTGTGAACCAAAGAGTTGTGGGTTCAATTCTCGGTCAAGGGCATGTACCTCGGTTGTAGGTTTAATTCCTGGCCCAGTCAGGGTTGTGCGGGAGGCTGTCAATCAATGTTTCTCTCTCCCTTCTTCCCTCCCTCCCATTCAATCTAAAAATCAATGGAAAAATATCCTTGGGTGAGGATTTAAAAAAAAAAAGATTCTTCTTGATGTTATTGTTTTATGAAAATTATGCATTTCTAAATTAGGAGCTTAACTACTATATGAGGTACTAGGGACTTCCTTAGCCCTCAGGTCCATCACTAAGGTTATATAGTGTTTGTGGGAATAATGGGTAAATATAAAGCATAATTAGCAAACTAAGAAAAATTTTGTGTTTATAGTAAAAATTAAAAAGGAGAAAGTAAAAGAAAGGAACGGAACTTCTCCATGGTCTCACTTACCATGGTTTCAGTGAACTAGGATCCAAAAATATTAATGGAAAATTTCAGAAATAAATAATTCATAAGTTTTAAATTGCACACAATTCTGAGTAGCATGATGAAAACTCATGCTGTCTTGCTCCATCCTGCTCAGGACATGAATCATCCCTTTGTCCAGCATATCCACACTGTATACACTCCTATTAGTTACTTAACAGACTTTTCTTCTTGGTTATCAGATGGACTATCAAGGTATTGCAGTACTTGTTCAAGTAACCCTATTTTACTTAATAATGCCACATTCACATAACTTTTGTTATAGTATATTATTATAATTGTTCTATTTTATTAGTTATTGCCATTAATCTCTTACTGTGCCTGATTTATAAATTAAACTGTTACAGGGATGTATGTATAGGGGGAAAAAAATAGCATATATAGGTTTCAGTCCTACCCATGGTTTTAGGCATATACTGAGGGTCATTTGAACATATACCCAGTGGGTAAAGGGATAACTATATTCCTCTTTTTAAATAAACGGGAGTGCCCCTGATGACATTTATTCAGAAAGTGCCTTGTTCTCTTTTCAGGGAAAGTGAATTTTACAAATTAATTCTGATAGTTTCTCCTTTAATTGATTTCCTTCTGTACCATCAAATGACCATGTCTGTTCTTTGTTGATGTTTATTATTATTGTTATTTTAATTTTTTATTGATTTGAGAGAGAGAAAGAGAAACATCATTTGTTGTTTATTTTTACATTCATTGGTTGATTCTTGTATGTGTCCGGATTGGGGATTGAACCTGTGATCTTAGTGAAAGGCGAAAGATTTATGCGATCTGAAGAGAAACCAGAGTATGAACCTGTGATCTTAGTGTATAGAAAGGACACTTCAACCAACTGAGCTACCTAGGTAGGGCCTTTCTTGTATTTAAGCCTAGATTGGTCATTGCTGGGTTGTGTTTGAGCAGTGTGTTATGCTGAAATGGACTTTGGACCTGGGGGAACTCATCCTGGGTCTATATTGACATCCAGAAACCAAGGGGTTCCTATTGCTCTGGGTTAGTGCTTAGCCTTTCCAACCAAATATTGACTTCTGAACTAATCCCAAGAGTATTTTCCTGGTGCTGTGTACTAAGATCAGAAATGCTGCCTTAGTGAGAGAGGTCCAGGAAGCAGTAGGCTTCATCTTTCTGGCCTTTGGCAAGTTTGGGAGTGTTGACAGTGTTCTGAGCCTTCTTGGCAGAAAAGGAAGGTCAGAAAGAGAGAAGTCTATGGGCAAGGGGCCAAGTCCCTACTTACTTCATTAGGGAGAATTAAACACGTCTGGTTGGCAGGGCACATGTAATCACAGAGACCCAGCATTTCAGCAATTTGCAAAGGAAAGTGATATGAAGGTACAGCTTTGAGTCAGCCACAACCTAGACTGAAGGAGATCAAATATTCACTTCACTTGGAAGAAATAGAGAAGGAAGGAAGCCGAGGGCTTAGCAGGGTAAGTAACTTTTTCATCAACCAGTTTGCTTGCTTAGTTTATAGTTGAGTAAAGTATTTATCACCCCAGGGAGTGTTAATCACTGCTTAAGTAGCCGAATGTGGTCGTAATAGCAATGTTCCTAATGCATTTATCCTTTTCTCTTCCTCTTTCTCAACCCCTTTTGAGGATCCCCAATGACTCGCTTCACTCCCCTTTTCTTCCCTACCTCTCCAAGGACATTTTGTATTAGTGAATTAGAGAAAATTAGGTGGGCCTTCCTATGCTGGAGATGATGAGAAGATGACTGCAGTTTAGGTGAAACTTAAGGCTTTTGGTGGTAAGGAGGGAGAAAGATGGGAGACCTAGGTCTGGGAATAGACTAATATTTTAGGGGGGTTAGTGATGAAGGATAGGAGTTTTTCTAGTCTTCTGTCCTCTCCAGTCCTTGGTGTTTTCTCTCATATATACCGGGAATAAATTAGAGCCCAAGTCACTGGGGATGGCTAGAAAAAAGTTAAAATGATTCCCTCTCTAGGTGGGGTAGACTCCAAACTGGAAAATTGTGAAAGCTTACTATAATTCTTTCCAACTCTCCCTTGTCCCCTCTGGTTTTTGCCTTTCTCTCAGTAACCCGCCTCACCCCAACAACTTGAACTTGGAGGATTCTGGGGCTGGGGTACACAAACACACATGAGTTTGTAGATGCAGGTGCAAAGACATGGCTCCTCATTTCTACCTTCTTACCTTCCTGCCAGAAAATTAATTCATTTGTATCAGGAATCTGCTGTAAACACGGGAAACTATGACATCAGGGATTTCACCAGCACCACTCCTCCCTAAGCTGTGTGATCCCTTGACTTCCAGCCAGTTCAACCAACCCCCAGAGAGCCAAGAGTTAATCTTCCACTGAAGGAAGACCTCTCTTTGCAAAGGCAGATAAGTACCTTTCTGGTCTTAATTGGCTTCCCTTGTTAGTATAAAGGCTTTTGGTTGGACATCAGGAAGATATTTATTATTAATTCTGTGATTTAAGATTCTTGAGTTGTCTCAAATCAAAGATACTTTTCCAACCTACCTATAAACAAAAGATGAATTCATTTTTTCAAGATTTATCTTACCTGAGTGGGCTGGATAGATAGAGCAGATAAATGCTTCTTCTAGAAAGGCAATGGTTACGGAAATGTGATGAGAATGTGTGATTATTACAAGTGGAGGGACCCTGGCTGGTGTGGCTCAGTTGAATGGAACATCATCCTCTACACCGAAAGGTTGGGGGTTGGATTTCTGGTTAGGACACATAACCTAGGTTGCAGGTTCGATCCCTAGTTGGGCACATATGGAAGGCAACCAATTGATGTTTCTCGCTTACATCAATGTTTTCTCTCTCTCTCTCTCTCTCTCTCTCTCTCTCTCTCAAATCAATATATATCCTCAGGAGAGGATGAAAAAAAAGTGGCCCTGGCCAGTTTGGTTCAGCGGTTAGAGCGTCAGCCCTCGGACTGAAGGATCTCAGGTTCGATTCCCAGTCAAGGGCACATACCTGGGTTGCAGGTCTGATCCCCGGCCCTGGTCTGGGTCATTGGGGAGGCAACCAATTGATGTGTCTCTCTTTTGTTGATGTTTCTCTCTTTCCCTCCCTTCTACTCTATCTAAAAATCAATGGAAAAATGTCCTTGGGCCAGGATTAACAAAAACAAAAACAAATGGAGGGAAGAGTCTGGTCAGTTGTTGGAAATGGGGTCCCAAGGTGTGAACACAATCCCATCCACCTTTAGTAAAGGGACATGACCCTTAAATCCTAAAATAACCTATCATTAGGTCTAATTTCTTCTTTATTGGCGGGATTTTTTTTTTTTATCCTCACGCGAGGACATTTTTGCATTTATCTTCAGATAGAGTGGGAAGGAGAGAGGGAGGAAGAGAGAGAGAAACATCAATGTGAGAGAGACACATCGATTGGTTGCCACCCACACGACCCCAACTGGGGCCAGGGACGAACTGCAACCAAGGTACGTGCCCTTAGTGGGACCCGAACCCGGGACTCTCTGGTCTGTGGGCGGACACTCTAACCGCTGAGCCAAACTGGCCAGGGCTATTGGTGGGATATTAGAAGATAGGGTATGCAGATGGGTTTAGCTCTCTGTTCTGTAGACTCTAAAGTCATCCATCTCTGGGACAAGGGGAGGGATTAAAAGGGTGGAATGAAAGGAGGAGAAAGAAAATACAAAGGAAAATCTAAATTAGTTCTTCTGTTAACCTGAGGACAGGGGTTTGCAAGAACCATGTTGTAAGATAATGGATATTAGTTGGATGATTCTGGAAAGGTTTTTGTTTGTTCTGCCACCTACATCTCAACTGAATGATGATTCTGGAGTTTTTTTCCTAACAAATCTGGTCTGGAAGGGTTAAGTGTCAGAACATTTTTGTAACAAAACATGATCCCTGGTTTGAACTTTTATAGTTAGTTACCTCATTCAAACCAACCACTGTCAGTATTTTTATCCTCTCATATTTCCCTGTCCCTGGAGACAGTTAATCTAGGGGTTAATAATGTTTTAGCTTCTCAGCCTCTATGGATACCTTTTTTTTTTTAAATTGAGGTGACATTCACATAAAAGTAATCCTTTCAAAATGAGCAATAAAATGGCATTTAGTATGTTCATATTGTGTAACCACCACCTCTGTTTAGTTACGAAACATTTCCATCGCTCCAAAAGAAAACCTCATATCCATTAAGCAGTTACCCTCCATGCCCCCTTCCACCCAGCCCCTGGCAACCATGATTCTGTCTGTTTCTGGATTTACCTATTCTTGATATTTCATATAAATGGAATTATATAACATGTGACTTTTTATGTCTGGCTTCGAACACTAGCATAATGTTTTTGAGGCTCATCCATGTTGTAGCATCTATCAGTACTTCATTTCTTTTCATGGCTGAATAATATTCCATTATACATATCCCAATTTGTTTATTGTCAAAGTAAGAAATGTCCAAACCTGTAAAAAGTTTTTGTAAGAGTTCATTTGAGCAAGATCTCCAAAGCCCCGGAGAATAAGTTTTGCAGCTGAAATTAAGGAGGCAATTAAAGAAGATTACATGGAAATGGGAAAAAACAAGGTGGGGATTGGATTGCAGGATAGTTAACAAGATTATGTGCTCATGAGGTGGTAAGGCTTATTTCATAGGTATGTTAACCTAGATGCATAGAAACAATGGACAGAGCTTCCTTAAGGCAAAGATAAAAGTTATATGCCAGGGGGTGTGACCTACCCAGTTAGGAAAAATTCCTACCAAGTTAGGAATTTTTGACCAGATCACCCTGTGAGGTTACTTTACATAGAAGCCCCTCCCCACCTTGTTTTTCACATTATTCATTCATGTGTTGGTAGACTTTGGGGGTTTTATACTCTTTGGCTATTGTGAATAGTGGTACTATGAACATATGTGTATAAGCATTTGTTTAAGTACCTGTTTCCAATTATTTTGGGTATATATTCAGAGTGAAATTGCTGGGTCATATGATAATTATGTGTTTAACTTTTTTGCAGAGCCACCATACTGTTTTCCATAGCGGCTGTACTGTTTTACATTCCTACTATCAGTGTACAAATGTTCCCATTTCCCACACCTCACCAACACTTGTTATTTTCTGGGGTTTTTTTTTGTTGTTGTTGTTGTTTTATAATAGCCATCCCAAAGGGTGTGAAGTGGTATGTTGTGGTTTTGATTTTCACTTTCCTAATGATTAGTGTGGACGAAAAAGGGGCCACATACTAAACCTGTCAAACTCAGGAGAGGCCAGTATGCTGGGCCGCAAGTAACCACACAGGATGGTCTGAACATAAAACTTCCTAACTAGAAGCAGGTCATGCTGGTAGGCATGTCCTAGGCCTGTAGTTTCCTTGACAAAGGTCAGTCTTTATACTAAATGAACCTGTCTATTGTCTTTTTGCATCTAAAATAACATACCTTTGAAATGTCAGAATAATGGTCTTTTCCAGACCCCTTAGGGCATACCCACTGCACCAGAGCAGGAGACCACAGAACTCCTCATTGTCATCTTGTTTCCTTGAATACCATCTCTGTGTGCTCTAAATATTAATTATTAATGATCCTGTACCCACCAATGTAAAAGAAGTATGTCTCTTTTATTTTTTATCCAATTCCAGAGATTTCCCTACTTTGCTTTCTTCCTCCCCCTTAATCTACCACTGAAACGACACGAAAGGGTCTGTGCTGCCCGCTGCTACTGGAGTCAATTAAGTAGAGACAAGGTTGAATCTTTATGATACATTTATTTAATCAGATAGCTGGCAATCTGAGAGAGCAGCAGGTGTAACACCCTGAAAAGACAATTCTGACATCTCTCAAGCCAGCGTTATATAAGGTTAAAGGGTGAGAAAAAAAAGAAAAAAAAAGTCTAACAACTACAAGAGTTCCCAGGGTCTGCTCTCTATCATTGTCCTGGTAAAGATTAGCTCTCAGCCATTTGTCTCCCTTCAGGGGTGTCCTGTCCTTGGTCTGCTCTCAAAATGTATCTTCTTTCTGAGTGATGGAGCCACCTGGACTTCAGGGGCAATTTATCTTTACAACTCTGTTTTCCTTTTTCACACTGCATCTACCACAGTTTCCCAGGGTCTGTAAGAAAACATCTATATTTAGTAAGGTGAATAATTATTAAACAACCTATTATGTGCCCTTCCCCTATCACCACCAGTGGATTTCATGTAACCCTTCTTCTGTCTCTTCTTTTATTCTTATTATTTTAATCCTCACCCGAGGATATTTTTCTATTTATCTTCAGGTAGAGAGAGAGGGAGAGAAAGGGAGAGAGAGAAAAACATTGATGTGAAAGGGACACGTCGACTGGCTGCCTCCCGCACGACCTTGACCAGGGCTGGGGACGAACTACAACCGAGGTATGTGCCCTGGCTGGAATCGAACCCAGGACTCATTGGGCCACAAGCCGACGCTCTACTGCCGAGCCAAACTGGCCAGGGCTTCTGTCTCTTCCTTTAATTCTAATGTATAAAATAAGCTGCAAAACTGTCATTCTCTGGAGCATTTTTTTAATCTTTTGAGATTTTGCTTCCTGGCAATTGTCCTCAGATTGGTTCAAATAAACTCTTATAAAACTTTTTCTTAGGCAGGATGTTCTTTTGTCAGCATTAGTGATATTGAACATCTTTTCATGTGCTTTTTGGCAATTTGTATATTCTCTTTGGAGAAATATCTGGTCAGGTCTTCTGCCCATTTTTTAATTGGGTTGTTTGGTGTTGAGTTTTAGGAATTCTTCACACGTTCAGGCTATTAATCTCTTTTCAGGTATATGATTTGCAAATATTTTCTCCCATTTGATGGATTTCTATTTCACTCTGCCCTTTGCACAAAAGTTTTTAATTTTGATGTAGTCTAATTTATCTATTTTTCTTTTGTTGCCTGTACTTTTTGTGTCATATCCAAGAAATTGCCAAATCCAATATCATGAAGCTTTTCCCCTATGTGTTTTTATAAGATTGTAATTTTAGCTCTTATGTTTAGGTCTTTAGACTCAATAATCAAGCTCAAACCATTCTATTTCACTAACTTCCCAGAATGTTCCCTTCTACATTTCTATGTTCATGCTCTTCTCTGTGTTTAGAATTCCTTTTCTTCTATCTCCTGTATTCAAAGTATTACCATCTTTCATGGTCTCTTTCAGCGATTTTCAACCTTTTTCATCTCATGGCACACATAAACTAATTACAAAAATTCTGCGGCACACCAAAAATATATATTTGCTGATCTGATAAAAAAAAAAAGCTATAATTCTGATTCATCCACACTGGACGGCTATTGTATTGATTGTCATTTTTTTATTTGACAATATAAGGGAAAAGAGGTCAGTGCCCCTGAATTACATGTTTTAAAAATTCTTGCGGCACACTAGTTGAAAATTGCTGGTCTATTCCAACTGCTCCCTGTTTCATAAAATCTTCCTATGAAGAGACTCACTTCTTTTTATCTACCATTAGTGCTTTAGTTTCACTGTTCTTACAGGATATATATGCTGCCTTATACTATAGTTTACATTTAATCCCTCTATAAGACATTTAGATGTTAGGTATATTTTTCACAATTTTTTTCATTATAGTATTTTGTAAATGATTTATAAATAAATATTTATTGAATGAATGGATTTTTTTTTTGTTTTTTTGTTTTTTTAATGTAGTCCCGTTTGTTTACTCAGCACTTGTGGAAGGAATGGTAAGCCAGGGAGGGAGGACATCACAGGGTTCCTGCTGGGTAGTGGGTGAGTGTGGGTATAGGGTTCATTCTACTTCAAAACTCACCTCTTTAGGACATTTTTCTCATAATTTGCTTAACTTGCTTTGACTATATAACTCTTAGCATTGTGTTGCTCATTTTGTATTGCATTTAATTTTCACTTCTTGGTTTATTGCTTATAAATGTGATGATAGGTCTTTTAAAATGAATGTTTTACTTTCCCAACTAAATTAGATTGGTCGTTTAGGACAGCCAAAACTGATGTTGCTTTTTCCTCTCTTTTAAGTTGATTTTTGAAATACACTAATACTACATGAATATATTTTTTGTATAAAAAAGTCAAACATTACAATTAAGTCTAAAGTCCCCGTTGATCAACTCAGTTCCTATCCTAGTGTCTCTTTTCCTCAGTTAATCACTGTTACTGGTTTTATTTTTTATTTATTTTTTTTTTTTGAGGTGAAACTGGGGGAAAAAGGAGGAAAGAGAGAAGTTGTGTATGAAGGGAGAGGTAGAGGAAGAGGAGAGATGTTGGGAGAAAGGAAGGGGACACGAAGGGTTGGGAGGAGAGAGGTGGAGGGAGAGGAGGTGAGGAGGAGGAAGAAGAGGAAGAGGTACTGTTACTGGTTTTAGATGAGCCCTGCCAGACCTTTTTCTATGAATTACTTACATATATTTATTAATATATATATTTAAAAAATTTTAAATATGTTTTTATTGATTTTTTTTAGAAAGAGAGGAAGGGAGAGAGATAGAAACATCCATGTGAGAGAGAAACATTGATTGGCTGCCTCCTACATGCCCCCTACTGGGCATTGAGCCCGCAACCCAGGCATGTGACCTGACCTGGAATTGAACCAGGACCTCTCAGTCCATGGGACGACGCTCAATCCGCTGAGCCACACGAGTCGGGCTATATATTTATATTTTATATGGAACTTCATATGTAACATTTCCCCTCTGTTTTTCACAACTGCCCATAGTGATCAATAATCAGTAGATAAGAAATAAACCTTACTGATACCTGGGTCTGAGAGACTAGAATAAGAGTGAACGGTCAAACATGTGAAAATACGTCATATGTATCCATCTTGCAAAATTCCATTCCATATCTTGTCCACATATAGTCCCCAGGTATCGGTGGACAGGACATGGCTCCACGGCCCCGGCGACGAAGGCACAAGAAATCTCTCTCATCAGTGGCTCCTACAGCTGAAACCCCTCCCACAGTTGTTAACCCTCCCACAGTTGTGACTCCACCCACAGTTGTGTCTCCTGTGCCTCTGACCTTCTCAAAACCTGGCCCTAGCATTGATGCACTTGGCTTCTACTCCTTGGAGAAAAATGTTCCTGGTCTATCCCAGCTTATTCTTCAAAAGCTGAACATGAAAAGCTATGAAGAATACAAGTGAGTGACTAGCTCTGTGGAAGAGCAAATATATTGTCTCTGGTAGAAGTAATTTCAAAACATGGAGAGGGACTATAACTTGGGGATAAGAGGGTATTTGCTAAAAGGGATTTTTCTCACCCTGACTTTTGCCAGTTTATTACTATAGAAATTTAGAAATATGCCCGGCTGGTGTGGCTCAGCGGTTGAGCGTTGACCCATGCACCAAGAGGTCGCCGGTTCGATTCCTGGTCAGGGCACATGCCCAAGTTGTGGGCCAAATCTCCAGAGAGGAGCATGCAGGAGGCGGCCAATCAATGTTCTCTCTCATTGATGTTTCTATCTCTCTCTCCCTTACTCTCTCTCTAAAATCAATAAAGGAAAAACATAAATATATATATATTTGCATCCTGGCCAGTGTGGCTCAACTGGTTGGAGTGTCGTCCTGTACACCAAAATGTGGTGGGTTCGATTCCCAGTCAGGGCACATACCCAGATTGCAGGATCAATCCCTGGTCGGGGTTTGTGCAGGAGGCAGCTGATTGATGTTTCTCTCTCATATTGATGCTTCTCTCTCTCTCTCTCTCTCTCTCTCTTCCTTCCTCTAAAAAGTTAATAAAAATAAAAGTGCATATTTTATATATATATTATATATATATACATATATATATATATATATATAAAATTTGCTTAAATCAGAAATTATGGGAGTAGGTGGAAATACAGGGGTGGGCAAAAGTAGGTCTACAGTTGTGAGTGTGCAAAACAGTTTCCTCTTTTTTTTTAATGTTAGTTCATGTCTTTTATTAAACCGTATACCATTACTTGTCTTCTGGTTTGTTGAAGCAATAGGTCAGACAACATTTGCCACAATATCGTCTGTCAAAGTGGCTGCCATAAAAACTACAGCACCACATTCATTTGAAGGGCACTCCTGCCAAAGGCGACTGATTTTGCCTTCCCATTCACTTTGTAATATTTCAGGACAGCAGCCTAACCTTTTTTCTCTTATGCTTATTCTTCCTGGGGGTGGTACAAGATTTCCTCTTCCTTTTCTTAGCACCACTGCGAAGTCTCAACACAGGATGAAGAGTGGAGTCCTTTTGAATGTTGTAGTCAGACAAAGTATGCCCATCTCCCAGTTGCTTGTGAGCAAAGATCAGTCTCTGCTGATCAGGAGGAATTCCTTCCTTATCCTGGATCTTGGTCTTTACATTTTCTATTATATCCGAGAGTTCAACCTCAAGAGTGATGGCCTTCCCTGTAAGGATTTTCATGAAAATCTGCATCTTGGTGGCATTCTCACCACAGATGGTGGATTGGAAAGGAAGCCAGAGTTTATTCTTGTATTACTATTTATTAATTATTGTATTATGTTTTTTCCATATGAACAACTGTAAACCTACTTTTGCCCACCCCTGTATGTAGGAGGCGGGGGGGGGGGGCGGTGGTTGTCATGAGAGATTTTGGAGATATTCTTTTTCCTATTGCTGCTCCTTTTCATGCTGTCTCTGCAGGTTGGTGATAGATGGGGATACTCCCGGATCAGGCTTTGGATTTCGATGCACTCAAGAAATGTTCCAGAAGATGGAGGACACATTCCGATTTTGTGCTCACTGTAGAGTACTCCCTAGTGGCCTTTCAGACTCCAAGGTCCTCCGGCACTGCAAGAGGTGACCAGTCAGGGGCTAACAGGGAAGACATCCAGAAATGGTCCTGTTCTAAGACCTCATTGTGGGAGGGAAGGTCTGAGCATTTTCAGAATAACTTAAGGCCTACTCTTCATTTTGTGTGATCCAGGCCACAGAGAGATTAGAAAAGGGTTGGGCTCCTGCTTATGTTTGGTGTTATAGGGAAGTCAGACAGAGACCACAGTACTATCCTCTCTCCCTTCCTCTTCTTGAGTACTCAAGGGGTAAGACCATAATGTGTTCTGGGGAGGTTGGAGTCGAGACACCCATAATAAGAGGGCAGCCACAAACTCCTGGAGTTATTTTTCCAGTAAGGGATATAAAAAGTGAGTTGTTACAGGTAGAGACTGAGGTGTCACTCTGATCCAAGAGAGAAATTGCATTCCCAGTCTCTCCTGCCCCCCTTCCAAATGTAGTCCCCAAATTTGGTGCATCAGCCATCATTCCTCTCCTTGTCTTCCTTACCCAGTAATACTTCTTCCTAGGAACAGGAATATCAATTCTCTTCCCTAGGTGTTCTCCCAATCACCTTTGAAGCATAGGAACAAATATGTTTGGGGCTTATTCTCTCAGGTGCAGAAATGTCTATTACTGTGGTCCAGAGTGCCAGAAGTCAGATTGGCCAACACACAGGAGGGTTTGTCAAGAGCTGCGTCTTGTAGCTGTGGACCGTCTCATGGAATGGCTTCTGGTCACAGGTGGAGTGGTGTTGTTGGGGAACTCTGCCATAATGGTCAAAGTTGACTGTACTTAGAGAGAGGGATGAAAGCATGTTGTTATGAGGAAAAAATGAGCTGAGTGGGGCTGGGTAGTGGGACATTCCTGATCACAGGTTAGGAGAGTGAAATAGAAGGAATATTGAAGCCAGGGAAGGATTAGGTCACTTCTTTCTTATTCCTTCTTTTCTGCAGGAGATTTTATCCTACCCTCAGGACCTTGGCCATGGCTGGCTGAAGTTATACAGGGCTGGGACACCTGGTTTTCTATGCGACGTTTACAGCTAGATGCTACATTGGATGCTATGCTAGGTAGTCATGCCATGACCACACTGTGGGCCAGTGTAGGAAGGCCAAGGCCAGACCCAGATGTTCTGCAGGGCTCTTTGAAGCGACTCCTGACAGATGTCCTATCACGGCCTTTGACACTGGGCTTTGGGCTTCGGGCCTTGGGGATAAATGTTAAGAAGATTGGAGGAAGCACAGTGCATGTAGTTGGTGCTTCCCATGCGGAGACATTTCTCACTCGCCCTGGGGACTATGATGAGCTTGGTTACATGTTTCCTGGACACCTTGGCCTCCGTATAGTAATGGTGGGTGTAGATGTTGCTGCTGGCTTTTCACAGAGCACCTCAACTTCACCTGTGGAACCTGGCACAATTCAGCTTAGTGGCCATAGGGGCCTCTATCATAACTTCTGGGAGGAGCAGGTAGAGACTGGGCAGACAGCCCATCCAGATTTGGTGGTGGCATTCCATCCAGGTAAGAGTTATTTGTTCAGGGGAATATTGGGTGGATTTTCTGAGAATTTTCCATCTGACTTTTTTTTTTTAATCCTCATCCGAGGATACTTTTCCATTTTTCTTTAGATAGAGTGGGAGAGAGGGAGGGAGAGAAAGAAAGACAGAGAGAGAGAGAGAGAAAGAGAGAGAGAGGGAGACATCGATGTGAGAAAGACATATCGATTAGTTGCCTGCTGCATGACCCTGACCAGGGCGGGGACCATACCGCAACTGAGATATGTGCCCTTGACCGGAATCAAACCTGCAACTCTTTGGTCTGAGGGCCGATGCTCTAATCACTGAGCCAAACCAGCCAGGGCGCCATTCTGGCTCTTGTATCTTCTATCTTTGGAGCCCCATTCATTTGGTCAGGTTAAACACAATATGATGATGACCTTGTTGATCATTAGCCATTTGTGCTACACCTGGGTTCAGAATTTTCCATTGAAGAACGTAGGGTGGGTGATAGTGGTAAATGAGCATTAGAAGTGAGCAAGGTGAAGATTAGGGTGGACACAGTCAGAGAAGTACGTCGCTTAAGGTCTACCTCAGCCTTTCCCCTCTCTATTCCATAGGTTTTCACGCTTCCCCGGACTTGATGGAGGCTTGGCTGCCCACCCTTCTGCTACTTCGTGATTATGAGATCCCTACATTGTTTACTGTTTACAGGTTTGGACCTCTTCCTATTTGTGATACCTCCCTGACTCACTCACACCTCTACTTATATAGATGAGCTTATTTCTCTCTCCTTTGCTCATCTTCTGCCTTCTGGTGAGGGTCTTCTTCCTTCTCACACTTGGCTTTCTCGTCCCCTTGAAACAAAGGCCTATGTTAGAAAGTTGGTAATTTGGGAGGGAGGAAGAGAGGGATAGCTAGCCCTTGCCTAGTCCAACCTTAGGTAACTTTGGGGCTTGATGAGTCCAGAAATGTCCAGTTCTCAGCAGATTATCTCCTATCTCTCTCATAATCAGCAGAGTAATTTTCCTTATCTGTCTCCCATAGCTACCAGGAGTTGGCAGCCTCTTTGCAGATTCTGTTGGACCTGGATACACACATCATTGCCTATGGAGCCAACCCTTTCCCGTCCCTCAAACCTGAACAGGTCTATTCCAACCCCAACAAGCAACCAGTATACTGCAGTGCCTACTATATCACATTTCTTGGAAGCTCCTGCCAGCTGGATAAGAGGCAATTGGAAGAGAAAGTAGATGGTGGGGTTTAAATACCTGAGCCAGATTCTGACTGGATACGTAGAAAAGGGGAAGTTGTGATAAAATTACCCTACTGATGCCAGTTTATTGCCAACTTTGAAACTCGCTAAATTCTCGTTGTCCAGGTAAAGCTTCTAAGCAGAATGGGAGCTCCTATGTGATGTGACTCATTTCTGAGAGGTTAGCCACAAGTAGCTTCTAGAGACAGGATTCTAGATTGGCAAGAGGCCTTGGTATCAGTCTTTCCAGAGCCTAGAGTTTCTAACAGTTTCCTTTGTGTGAAAGTTATACCTTTTGACTTGAACCAGATGGCAACAAGGAGAAGAATGGCACCTTATTTTGAAAAAGACTTCTTATTCAGCAATTCAGTCTAAAAAATGGAGAGGTGTTAATGACTTGAAGGGGTGCAAGAATGGGCAAGTCAGAGAAGTGGTGGGAACCTGGGGGAGGTTGTGGGGATTGGCACACTGTTCTATTTCCTGGCATTTTCAAGATAAATATCCGATTTTCATATCTTCTGTTGGTGACTTCTAACCCTAGAGCAAGCAGATTGTTGCCCTGGTGTTATATTATAGATATTCCAGGTTATATCAGACTTTACTTAAATATATTTGAGTTATTTGTTATCACTTGGTCTATACCACAATAAATTCAGTTGGGGGCTTCTTAAGTCATTTGCTTTTATCTTATTTCCTATTCACTGGCAAGTATTACTTATATTCACTGGCAAGTGTTACTTGTCTACACACACACCACCTCACAATTGGAGGTTTCTCTTTTGTCAAAGGAGTGATTAACACCAGTTCTGTGTTTGGACCTGCCACTCTGCCACACCCTGTCTCATGTCTTCCTTCTTTTATCACACTCACAGGATTAGGATATTCCAGAGCTGTTCATTCCTACAACCTTGCCCAGGACCTCAGTGCCCCACCCCCAACCCTCACACATACCTGTACATTCTTTTTTTAAAATTTTTATTTATTGATGAGAGAGAGAGAGAGAGAGAGAGAGAGAGAGAGAGAGAGAGAGAGATCTGTTTGTTGTTCCACTTATCCATGTATTCATGGTTGATTCTTGTATGTGCCCTGAAGGGGGATCGAACCTGCAACCTTGGTGTATCGGGACAATGCTCCAACCAGCTCAGGGCCACACCTATACATTTTTATTGCCTGCTTTGATAGGGTAATGTCAGAATTCATTTATTCATTCAAAACATTTAGTTAGTACCTATCCTGGATAGGGTACTGTATTAGGGCTTTCAGGAAGTACAAAGTAGAATGAGACATGGTCCTTATTCTTAACCTAGGAAGGGAAATAATACATATACATAGATATCTTTATTACAAGGTGTAATGTGGAATAAAAACTTGAGAGAGGCTTGTAGTGCTAAGGAAATAGAGTGAGAAGAAGGATCACTTTGCCAAGTGATAGTGAAGCTTTTATGAATTATAATTTTATGAAACACATGGAGGGCAGGGCACCTCAGATGGAAGGAACAATAGGAGCAGAAGTTCAGAGGTAGAAAAGCATAGGAGATAGTTTAGGGTATATTGGGGGATTAGCATAAATTAAGTCTGGAAGGTAGATTGGGACCAGATTCTAGAAGGAGCATAGCCAATGGGTCAGCTTTATATAGATCTGAGTATGAATCCTGGGCAACCACCAAATATTTTGTGCCTGTGGGAAAGCTAAAATTAAGTTTCCTTAATTTCCCCATTTGTAAAATGGGGATAATGTCTAGTACCCAGAGTTTCATTAAGAGTTAAATGACGTCCGGCTGGTGTGGCTCAGTGGGTGAGCGTGGACCCATGCACCAAGAGGTCACCGGTTTGATTCCTGGTCAGGGCACATGCCCAGATTGTGGGCCCGATCCCCAGTGGGGGGCATGCAGGAGGCAGCCAATTGATGTTCTCTCTCATTGATGTTTCATCTTCATCTCTCCCTCTCACTCTTTCTGTCTCTAAAATCAATAAAGGAAAAAAAATTTTTTTAATCAATAAAAACATATTTTAAAAAAAGAGTAAAATGAGAATGTTTGCAAAGTTGGAGGATGCACATACCCCTATTTCAAAACTTACTTCAAAGGACGGTAAGACAATGTACTGGCATAGGACAGACATATAGATCAATAAAATAAAATTGAGAATCAAGAAATAAATCTAGCCCTGGCCGGTTTGGCTCAGCGGTTAGAGCGTTGGCCCGCGGACCAGAGAGACCCGGGTTTGGTTTCTGCTAAGAGCACGTACCTCGGTTGCAGTTTGTCCCCGGCCCTGGTTGGGGTCGTGTGGGTGGCAGCCACTCGATGTGTCTCTCTCACATTGATGTTTCTCTCTCTCTCTTCCAACCCCCTCTCCCTCCCACTCTATCTGAAGATAAATGCCAAAAAAAAAAAAAAAAGTCCTCGGGTGAGGATAAAAAAAAAAAAAAGAAAGAAATCTTGTTATAGTAAATAGATTTTTGCCACAACAATTCAATGGGAAAAGAATAGATTTTTTTAACACGGTGCTGGGACAACTGGATATCCACATGCAAAAGAATGGCCCTGGCCGGTTTGGCTCAGCGGTTAGAGCGTCGGCCTGCAGTCCAGAGAGTCCCGGGTTCGGTTCCCGCTAAGGGCACGTACCTCGGTTGCAGTTTGTCCCCGGCCCTGGTTGGGTCGTGCAGGAGGCAGCCACTCGATGTGTACGTTTCACGTCGATGTTTCTCTCTCTCTCCCTCCCACTCTATCTGAACAAAAAATGAGAAAATGTCCTCGGGTGAGGATTAAAAAAAAAAAAAAGAATGAAGCTGGCCCTGGCCGGTTTGGCTCAGAGGTTAGAGCATCGGCCCACAGACCAATGAGTCACCGGTTCAATTCCCGGTCAGGCACATGCCCAGGTTGTGGGCCCGATCCCCAGTGGGGGGCATGCAGGAAGTGGCCAATCGATGTTCTCTCTCATCAATGTTTCCATCTCTCTCTTTCCTTTCCTTTTTTTTTTTTTTTTACATTTTTTCTTTTTCTTTATTGATTTCTAGAGAGAGAGGAAGGGAGAGGGAGAAAGAGATAGAAACATCGATGAGAGAGAACATCGATTGGCCTTCTCCTGCATGGGGATCAGGTCCACAACCTGGGCATGTGCCCCAACCAGGAATCGAACCGGCAACTTCTTGATGCATGAGTCGACGCTCAACCACTGAGCCACACTGGCTGGGAATCTATCTCTCTCCTTTCTTCTCTCACTAAAAGAATCAATAAAGAAAAAAAAATGTTTGTTTTTTTTTTAAAAAGAAGAAAACTGGTAAATCTTCATGAAGTTAGATTGGGTAATTATTTCTGAGACATGACACCAAAAGCATAAGCAACCAAAATAAAAATAGATAAATTAGACTTTATCAAAGTTAAAACTTTGTGCTTCCAAGGACACCATCAAGAAAATGAAAATAGGAGAAAATATTCATAAATCATTTATCTTATAAATGGTAGCTATTGAGTGCATACCACTTTGAATTTTATTCAGTAACAAAAACAGATGAACTGACAGTACTGTATAAGAAGGTTTAATGATGGAAAAGCCAATTGGGATGCTATTGTTATAGTTCAGACGAGATAATGCAGATGTCAGCTAAGGTGGGCATGGAAAGGAAGAGGTGATTTCTAGCTATAACAAGTGAATAAATAAATGGACGGTGACATTTTGTAGATAGAACATGAAAGTAAAATATTTAGGGTTTGGTTACTGATTGTGATGAAGTATATATACCTATTAGAGTCTAATCAGGAGACACAAACCACATAGTAACAGGTGATAAAAAATTTCCAACTTAGTAGAATGGTGGTGATAGTACATAAAAGTCTAAATACCTAGCTTCAGCCCTACCTGGTTTGGCTCAGTGGTTAGAGCATAAGTCCATGGATTGAAGGGTCTTGGGTTTGATTCCCAATCAAGAGCACATACCTGGGTTGCAGATTTGATCCCCAGCCTGGTCAGGGTCATGCAGGAGGCAACCAATCGATGTGTCTCTCTCACATCAATGTTTCTCTTTCTCTCTCTTCCTCTCCCTTCCACTCTATCTAAAAAAATCAATGGAAAAATATCTTTGGGTGAGGATTAACAAAAACAAAAAATTAAATACCTAGCTTCATGATAAATGCTGAGGATTCTAAGATGGCTTTTGCCCTTAAAACGTTTACAGTTTAATAGAAGACTGACATAAGCAAGGGCACTATAATAGAGTTATATTTATAAAGTCAACAGATGAATTGAAAAAAAAACCTGTATTTTCAAAACTACATTGAAAATCCCTTAGGATAACACTACATTAGATTTCAACATATCCTTGTCTCAACAAACTACCAGTTTTTCCTTCCAGTAAAGGGAAGGTAAAGACAAATCTCTATTTTTATTTAGTTGATTACCAGATGAAATAGTTTGCTTGGGTTTTGGTGGTCCTGTTGTAGTCAATCAGATATTTATTGAACATTTATTACTAGACTCTAGAGATATCCCTGTTCTCAAGGAGCTTACATTCTACTATAGTAGGGAGAAATAAACAACACATATGAAGAATTTCAGATTTTTAAAAAATGCTATAAAGAAAGTAAAAGCAGCCAATCGATGTTCTGCTCTCACATCAATGTTTCTCTCTCTCTCCCTTCCTCTCTCTCTCTAAAAATCAATAAAAATATTTAAAAAGCCTGGCCAGTATGGCTCAGTGGATTGAGCGTCATCCCATGCACAGGGAGATCACCAGTTCTATTCCTGGTCAGGGCACATGCCCAGGTTTTGGGGTCGACCCTTGGTGGAGGGTGTGCAGGAGGCAGCCAATTGATGTTTCTCTCTCATCGATGTTTCTATCTCTCTCTCCCTCTCCTTTCCTTTCTCTCTAAAAAAATCAATAGAAACATTTTTTAAAAATATTTTTAAAAAAGAGAGAAGAAGATGAAAGTTAAATAGAGCCCTGGCCAGTGTGGCTCAGTTGGTTAGGCATTGTCCCATGCTCTGAGAGGTTGCTGATTCAATTTCCAGTCAGGGCACATGCCCAGGCTGTAGGCTCGATCTCCAGTAGTGGGCATGCAGGAGGCAGCCAATCAATGTTTTGCTCTTACATAGACCTTTCTCTCCCCCTCCCTCCCTCTCTCTAAAAAGTCAATGAAAAATCTTTAGCCCTGGCCAGTTTGGCTCAGTGGTTAGAGCATCAGCCCACACACCAAAGGGTTACAAGTTCGATTCCTGGTCAAAGGCATGTACCTGTCCACAGCCCCTGTCGGGGTCATGCAGGAGGCAACCAATCGATGTCTCTCTCTCACATCAATGTTCTCTCTCTCCCTTCCACTCTAAAAATCAATGGAAAAATATTCCTGGGTGAGGATTAACCAAAAAAGAAGGGCAGAGAATTGCCAATTTACCCATTAATAAAAGGCATGTTCTGCCCTGGCCGGTTTGGCTCAGCAGTTGGAGCTCAGCCTGTGGACCAGAGAGTCCCGGGTTCGGGTCCCGCTAGGGGCACATACCAAAAAAAAAACAAAAAACAAAAAACCTAAGAAAAGGCATGTTCATACTGTGGTGTTTAGAAAAAAAAAAAAGTTAAATAGAGTAATGAGTGTGTATAACTGGTAGTGGTATTGATGGCAGTGGCGGCTACTAATGTTACGATGTTTAGGGAATATCTACATCTTTGAGGAGATGCGTAACATCTGAGATGGTACGTATAGTGGAGAACATTCTGAGTAGAAGCAATAACAAGTGTGGAGATCCAGAGAATCTTTGATGTATTTTGGCACAAGCTTGGTATGTTGGGAAGACAAGACCACTTTGACCAGATTTAGTGATTGAGAAGGAAGTTGAAGAGGGATGAGGTCACAGAGGTAGGCAGGGGCCAGATTACATAGGGCCTAATAAACCATGGCTAGGAGTTTGGATTTTATTCTGGATCCATTGGGAAGCTATTGGAGGAGTTTAATCAAGGGGATGATATGACCCAACTTATTTTTTAGAAAGATTATTCAGGGTTATTAACCTCAGCGCTATTCACACTTTGGGCTGAAAAATTATTTGTTGTAAGGGGCTATCCAGTGTACTGTAGAACGTTTAGTAACATCCCTGGCCTCTACCCATTGGATACTAGTAACACTTCCCCACCCCAGTTGTGACAACCAAAAATGTCTTCAGACATTGTGAAATGTTCCCTGGGGGACAAAATTACTGCTCTAACTGTACAAAAAGTAGACTCTGACACAATGGAATGTTCCCATTATGAGGAACATAATGGCTCCTATTTCACATGAATTCTGGAGCATATGATGACCTTCAGAGCTGTTTTGTTTTGTTTCTGTGAAGTTTATGTGATTGAATACAAGTAAGTTAAATGCTCATGTGCTATGACTCTACTGTTAAATGTGCCATCTATACAGTAGACATCTATAAAAGGTTTAGTTGGGTACAAAAGGGGAGTAATCAGGTCTACCTAAGGGAAGGTAAAGAACAGCAGGAGGTCAGGAAAAGTTTTTGAAGCAGGAAAGAGATGGGCAGTCTTTGAATTGTCTTAATAGATGAATAATTGTTCAAAGGTGGGCTGTGATTTCTAGGCAGAAGAAGCATGAGGAGAGCCTCTGATCCCGAAAGGCCTTGTGTGTCCGGAAAGAAGAGCACATTGAAAGGATGAAGTGGGAAATCTAGAGGTAGTGTCTGAACAGGCTATTGGATCTTTGGGCCTATAGCTCAGGAGGGTGGGCTGAAAATAAGAGGTTTGGAAAATATCTTCTTAAGGTTGAAGCAGAGGAAGGGGTGGGGATGAGATCACCAAGGGAATAGTGTAGAGTGAAGATGAGTAAAGACAGTCTTCTTAGGGACTGCTTAAATTCCGGAGGTCTCTGGGGGCAGATTGGACAGGAAGGCCAGATATTTGCCAGGTAGGCAGACTAGTAGGATCTGTGGAAAAGTCCTGGGTAGCCAGTGTTGTGCAGTTTGTTTAAATTTGTCAGTGACCTTCCTCACATACCTTCCATTTCACTCTTCATTTGGGAACATGTATATCTTGCTCTTCCCACTTAAAAAATATTTTTTTCAAATTATAAGAGAAAGCTTATTTAAGCCTGTCTGGTGTGGCTCAGTGGACTGAGCGTCCTCCCATGGGCTGAGAGGTCTTTGTTGGATTCCTGGTCAGGGCACACACCCAGGCTGTGGGCTCGATCCCTAGTAGGTTGCATGTGGGAGGCAGCTGATGGATGGTTCTCTTTTATCAATGTTTCTATCTCTCTCTTCCTCTCTCTCTCTAAAAAAAATCAATAAAAAAATATTTTTTAAAAAAGAGAAAGTTCATTTAGAAAGTTACAGAGGTAGTAGAGGGCTTTTGGAGCTTAGGAGAGAGAAAGGTAGAGGTAATGTCCTGGGGGAAAGAAGAAAAAGGGGAAGGGAAAGGATCAACAATGCTTCCTAGCAGTGGTCCTCAACCTTCCTAATGCCGCAACCCTTTAATACAGTTCCTCATGTTGTGGTGATCCCCAACCATAAAATTATTTTTGTTGCTACTTCCTAACTGTAATTTTGCTACTGTTATGTCTTAGGCGACCCCTGTGAAAGGGTCGTTGGACCCCCAAAGGGGTCGCGACCCACAGGTTGAGAACCGCTGCTTTAGAGGGATAGCATGCCCCACTTAAGATTTTTTTTTTTTAATCCTCACTCGAGGACATTTTTCCATTTATCTTCAGCTACCAGGACGGCTTGTTAAAACAGGTTGGTGGGCCCTGGCTGGGTAGCTCAGTTAGTTATAGCTGGTACCCATAGGCTGAGGTTGGGGTGGTGGTGTTCCCATCCTGTCAGGGCACACACTAGAATCAACCAGTGAATACATAAATAAGTGGAACAACAAATAAATGTTTCTCTCTCTCTGCTTTCCTCTCTCTAAACTCAATCAATAAAATAAAACACAACAGATTGCTGGGCTCCACCCCTAGAGTTTGATTCAGTAGATGTAAGGTGGAACCCAATAATTTGCATTTCTATCAAGTTTCCAGGTGATGTTGCTGCTGCTGGTCTACGGACCACACTTTGAGAACCACTGTAAAAGGTAGCTCACTGGTTTCTACTGTGGAATATAAACTCTCTTAATGAGTTGAAGATACTGATCTGGGCCCTTAAAATTGTCTCAGATGTTTAATGCCAGTGTGTGTGTCACATGACAGTGCTCTAGTACAGGGGAGCCTGGAAACACCCAACCACTCCCTTCTGCTTTTGGAGTCCCGACTATCTAGAAACTCCAATTAATATTCATTTTACAGAGGGCTAATAAAAGACACCCGTCCTTGTCTCTAGAAGATACAAGGGAGGACGGCTCATCAGAGGCGGAGAGGCTGCACCTGGCCTTCAGTCTCAGCCCTCGTCTGCCACCCACCACCGAAGGGGCCCCGGGAGTCCTCAGAACCGCTGCGCCTTCCCCAGCGACCTACTAGAGAGCCCAAACGCGACTGGGCGCGGTCCCTGCGAAGGAGAAATGTGGTAAAACTGGTTGGCCCATCTCAGGGAACGTCTTTCCCCGCAGGTGGAGCCGCGGGGCGGGGACAGGGGAACGCCGAGCCGGGGTCCTGGGGCCGCCCCCTGCCCGGCCCCGCCCCCTCCTGCCCCAGGGGCGTTCCCGGCTGCGGCGGCGATGCTAACGGGCTGGCGCGGCGGCCCCCGGCGCCCCGCCCTCCCCGGGCCCGCCCCCGGCTCCATATTGCGGCCGACTGGGCTGGGCTGTGACGCTGCTCCCCGGTGTCAGGTGAGGAACGTGCCCCCCAGCCTTGCCACCCCTCGCGCCCCTCGGTCACCTCGCGCCGGCCCGCTCTGAGGCCCGTCGTCGGGGAGATGGCGGGGCCCCGCGGGTCGCCTCGCGCCAGCTGGCGGTGCGGGGGCCTGCGGGCCTCCCGGTGGCGGGCGACTCGACGTGCGCGTCTCCGGACCCCGCTGCCCGGCAGGGGCGCACTGGGGTGGGGTGGGCGAGGCGGCGGGGCCGGAGGCGGGAGACGGGAAGTCCTGCTGGGGTTCTCGGTGCCGCTCCTCCGTGCGGAGATCCGAGGGAGCCGTGATGCCCGCGCGCAGGCAGGTGGACCACAGGTGGAGGGGCTGAGGCCGGAGGATGCCGGCGGCGGCGACCTCAGGGAAGGCTGAGGAGGGAAACCAGTGGCCAGCACCGAGAGCTAAGTCGGGCCGGTGACGAGACCTTCCGGTGACACAGCAAATTTAGGGAAACTTGGGAAATTTGTGCCGTACTTATTTAGTAAGCCCTAGGACGCAGTGCGTCGGCCTAAAATTGTACAGTGCTTCAGGTTTATACTTCTTGGAAACTGTTCGGGGAAGTAGCATTCCAGATCTGCTTCCTATTTCCCGAGCCGCCCCAGCAAACGTGTGCCGTTAGCAGCCCATCGTTTGCGAACACTTCCCGGAAATGGCTGATGTCCACCACAGAGTGACAAATGGAAATAAGTCATCCAGCTGCCTTTTAACTACCTACTTTCGCCAGCTGATAAGGAGCTGATCTGATAAAGCAATCTGTCCTAGTTAGATAATGAGTGTAATGAGTTACCTCAGGCTGGGAAGGAGTTTCAAGTCTGGATAAGCAGGTGGAAGAGTTCATTTTTAGCAGGCAAGTTTAAGCCTCTTCACTGTCTGCTGGTGGCTGCCTATCCTGTCCACGCAGAAGCTAGCCATGCCTCCAGTTCTTGATCCAAGGGCCCTTGCTGACTGATTTAAACGAGCCTTCCCAAACAAGAGGCAGGTTTTGGAAAATTGTATCTGTCATTGGCCATCATCATTTACCCTTCCTTTTTTCCTGTTTGTTTCATAAATTTACAACAGCTGCCTTTTGTGTCCCCGGACTTCGTGCCATCTATGAGACTCCCGTAGTGAGACCCACCCCCTTCAGTAGCTGACTCACTGGGTGGAGATGGTTTGGAGAACCAAGAATGATTTTCTAGTCTTTTAGAAGTAGTTGCTGAAGGAGAATGTCAAAGAAAAGCTCTGGTTCACCAGACCAGTGTGGCCTTATTATGCCTGGGACAAAGTTTAGTCATTTGTTGAGTCACTCTGGGGTTTGTTTAAGCTTTTTACGAAAGCTTTTGAAATCTACCTTTTGAATAGATGATACATGCCCAAGTCCAAAAGAGTTAAAGGTGCATGGAGCCTGGCCGGTGTGGCTCAGTGGTTGAGTGCTGGCCCATGCATCAAGAGGTCACTGGTTTGATTCCTGGTCAGGGCACATGCCCAGGTTGTGGGCCTGATACCCAGTGGGGGCATACAGGAGGCAGCCAATCGATGTTCTTTCTCATCGATGTTTCTATCTCTCCCTCTCCCTTCCTCTCTCTAAAATCAATAAAGAAAAATAAATAACATCAATAAAGGAAAGCAATTAAAAAAAAAAAAGGTACATGGAAAAGTAAATGTCCTCCTTATGCTGCAGCTGTCCCCTGAGGCAGCCACTGTTTTTCTACATCCTCCAGGGCTTTTAGGGGTATTCTCTACATATTCAAGCAAGAAAATTTATTTTTTTCCACATGTGGTTGCAAATAACCTATGTAGTCCTACCCCCCATATATGAGTGAGAGATGATTTCCTACATGAGTAAAAAAAGAGCTGCTAATTTAAAAATATATATATTTTTAATCCACACCCAAGGATATTTTTCCATTTATCTTCAGGCAGGGTGGGAGGGAGAGAGAGAGAAATATCGATATTGATATGAGAGAGACACATCAATCAGTTGCCTCCTGCACACAACCCTGACCAGGGTGGGACCAAACCACAACTGGGCACACACCCTTGACCGAAATTGAACCCGTGACTCATTGGTCTGTGGGCCGTGGCTCCAACCGCTGAGCCAAACTGGCCAGGGCAAGAGCTACTAATTTTTAATAGCTGCATAACACTTCATTGTATGGCTATTCATAATCTAACCTGTCCCTTATTGATGGACTTTTAGATTGTTTTTAACCTTTTTCTATTACAAATAATGCTGTAATCAATAGCCTTGTACATTGTATGTTGCATTTGTGCAAATGTTTCTATAAGATACATCTCTGGAAATGGAATTGCGTTCTAGTCCTTTATATCATTACATTCTTCAAAATGTACCCAAATTCACATTCTTAAAATTGCATTAAATTTTCTCATGTGCAGATAGTCTTTATTTTCATTCTGTTTTGAAACTCTTGTTGACATAATTCCTCTAGGCCCTTAAAGGTAAGATTTAATAAATGTAGAAATAGGACTTTGTCACTGGAATAGTTCCTGAGATTTAGAAATTCATTTGCTTATGTAGTTTTTGGTACTGTAAGTACTTGTTGACTTTAAAATTATTATTAATGTCTCTCATAAATTATTTTCAGATTTTTCCCCCCCTTTCTTTTGACCCTGACATCTTTTGCTCTTGGTCCATCTGACTGTTTGTTCTTAGATGTTATTGTTCCTTTACTCCTTATACCAACCTGGCTTAGAGAAGAAGAGAGCAAAAAACATTTTAATTTGTTCCTGTTTTTATATCCAGGCCTTTGGATACCAAATAACTATTTTAGAACTAACTGGATCAGTTTTCTTAATATCTTATTCTTTTTCTTATTAACTTACAACTTCAACTCAATATATGTACATTCATTCTAAATTTAGCAAGTTTTGTCTTGTGTTTATGTCATAAGGGACACTATAATAAGTTAAATTTATGCCCTGGCCAGTGTGGCTCAGTTGGTTGAGCGATGTCCCATATACCAAGGGGTTGCAGGTTTGATACCTGATCAGGACACATGCCTGGGTTGCGGGCTTGATTCCCAGTAGGGGGAGTGCAAGAGGCAGCTGATAAATGTTTCTTTTTCATCGATATTTCTATCTATCTCCCTTCCTTTCTCTCTCAGATCAATAAAAACATATAAAAAAAACATCTCATTTTCCTATAATTTGCACTCAAAAGGCAAGATACTACCCTTCTCCCATCTTTTATCAGCACCTAGACCAGTGCATATTACATAGTGGGTTTTCATATTTTTTTAAAATTTAATTTATTTTTGTTACAGATGTTTCTCCTTTTCCCCCATTGACACCCTCCTCCTGCCCCCACCCCCATTTTTAATTGGATTTATTTGGGGTCTTAATATAAAAATAATACAAATCCTTTATAGCCATATTGAGAAGAAGAGACAAAACACATTGAAAAAAAATTAGCAAATTAGATGGTAGATCCAGAAATACCAAAATATTCTAGTACCAGCAGCATTAGCATCATCTGTAAGCTTAGTAAGAAATGTAGGCCCTGGCCGGTTTGGCTCAGCGGTTAGAGCGTCGGCCTGCGGTCCAGAGAGACCCGGGTTCGGTTCCCGATAAGGGCATGTACCTCGGTTGCAGTTTGTCCCCGGCCATGGTTGGTTGTGCGGGTGGCAGCCACTCGATGTGTCCCTTTCACGTCGATGTTTCTCTCTCTCTCTTCCTCTCTCTCCCTCCCACTCTATCTGGACAAAAAATGAAAAAATGTCCTCAGGTGAGGATAAAAAAAAAAAAAAGAAATGTAGAATCTCAGGCTTCATCTCAAAACTACTGAATTAGAGTCTGCATTTTAACAAAATTTCCCAAGTGATTCACACATATATTAAAAGTTTAAGGAGTACTGTTTTATCTAGTACATTGTTCAAAGAAGGGAGAGAGGATTTGAGTGGGATGAATGAGGAGAGGTGAGTGAGCTGAGGCTTGAGGGCCAGGTCAGCTAATGATAACAGTGGCTTAAGAAAAGACATGTTGGAAATGGTTCAAGTGGCAGCAATTTCACATTAGGAGTTAGGTGTTGGTAAATTGAATAGAGAAATTGGAACCAGTAGTAAGGAGACCTGAATGTCAGGCTGATGAATTTTCATTTGATACTCCAGAAGTAGTCATTGAGGAGTTTTGATCTGAAAAGTAATATGCTGAAATAGCATTTTAGGAAAGTTCACCTAGTGATGGTGCTCAGGAAAATTGGAAGTGTGAGAGTATGAGCAAGGATATAAATCAATAAGTAATTTTAGTAAAATAGGCATCAAGTGGTGAAAACCTGGTCTAAGGATATGGCCATTAGAATAGAAATGACTGGAAGAACAGGAGAGGCAATTCAAAGGAAGAGAAAAATAGTACTGGGTTACTTACTATACTGGAGTAATAGGTAATTTAAGTAGTGGTATTGTTGACAGATAGGGGATATTAAGAGTGACCTGGTAGGACATTATGAGTATTTAATTCCACATGAAAGCTTCCTAACTGGCTTCTGTCTTTTTTTTTTAAAACAAGTCATTTATTAGAATCCATTCTGCATCAGGGTGTGCAAAAAAATGGAAGGACTATTTTCTTCTTTTCCCAATTACAGTTGACATACATTGCATTAGTTTCAGGTGTACAACATAGAGATTAGACATTTATATAACTTAAAAAGTGATCCCCTGATAAATCTAGTACCCATCTGACACCATACATAGTTATTACAATATCACTGATTATATTCCCTATGTTGTACTTTATATCCCTGTGACTATTTTTTTAAAAATTGAATGTATTGGGGTGACATTGGTTTGCAAAACCATACAGGTTTCAAGTGTACAACTCAATGAAACATCATCTGCACACTGCATCACCCCAAGCAAAGTTTCTTGCCTCCATCTAGCCCCCACCCCCTTTCCCTCTGGCTATCACCACACTGTTGTCTGTGTCTACGTGTTATGTATATACGTTTTTTGGTTAATCCCTTCACCTTCTTTTATTCAGTCCCCCTCCCCTCTGACAGCTGTTAGTCTGTTCCATGTATCCATGTCTCTGTTCCTATTTTGTTTGTCAGTTTATTATGTTCATTAGATTCCACATATAAGTGAGATCATACGGTATTTGTCTTTCACTGACTGGCTTATTTCACTTAGCATAATAATCTCCAGGTCCATCCATGCTGTCTCAAAAGGTAAGATTTCCTTTTTTATGGCCATGTGGTTTTCCAGTATTCCATTGTGTAAATGTACCACAGCTTTTTTTAATCCTCACCCAGGGATATGTTTATTGATTTTAGAGAGAGAGGGGAGGGAAGAAGGGGAGAGAGAGAGAAAGAAACATCCATCAGTTGCTTCCTGTATGCACCCCTACTGGGATCGACCCTGCAACCAAGGTACTTGCCCTTGACCAGAATCGAACCTGCAACCCTGGGGTCCACAGGCTGACGCTCTAACCACTGAGCAAAACTAGCCAGGGCTCATTGTGGCTTTAATTTGCATCTCTAATGATTAGTGATGTTGAGCATTTTTTCATATGTCTATTGCCAATTTGTATGTCCTCTTCGGAGAAGTGTCTATTCAGGTCCTTTGCCCATTTTTTAATTGGATTGTTTGTCTTCCTGGTGTTGAGTTGCATAATCTGCCTGTTCTCATTCTGTTTTGACGATAGTCCATTTTACAGTTATATCCCACCTTTTGCCTTGCACATGGCATTGTTCTATTATACTTTCCTTCCAATGTGTCCAGAACCTTTTAAAACCTAGTTTCAACCTTTGATAACTCATTTACTCTCCAATCTTAGTACAATGATTTATGGTAGATACTAAATAAATGATTATTGACTTTATTTATTATTATTTTTTAAAATATGATTTTATTGATTTTTTAGAGAGAGAGGAAGGGAGAGAGATGGAAACATCAATATGAGAGAGAAGCATTGATCGAGTGCCTCCTGTACGCCCCCTATTGGGGATTGAGCCTGCAACCCTGGCATGTGATCTGACTGGGAATCAAACCTGGACCTCTCAGTCCATGGAACAACACTCAATCCACTGAGCCATGCTGGTCAGGCTGATATTGACTTTATATAGATGTATTTGCCAGGTATATAACATCTGATAATTTAAAAAATTTGATCAGGCTTTGAAAAGGTATTCTTTTTAATGTATTCTTTTATCTATTGTTTATTTACATTTGTTTCAGGTTAGCAGTGTTTTCTTCAAATGCAAAAGGCAGATATATAGAGAGATTTGATTGTGTTTTTTGGTTCACAATAACTCCATTTGTTTTACAGGAGCTGTTCCCCTCCCCCCCACAACAAAACTTTCATTATGGAAAAATTTAAACGTGCAAAAGTGGGCAGAGGCCCTGGCCAGGTAGCTCAGTTGGTTAGAGCATTGTCCTGATATGCCAAGGTTCTGGGTTCCATCTTTGGTCGGGGCACATACAAGCAGCAACCAATGAATACATAAATAAGTGGAACAAAACCTCTCTCTCTCTCTCTCTCTCTCTCTCTCTCTCTCTCTCTCTCTTCCTCTCTCTCTCTCTCTCTCTCTCTCTCTCTCTCTCTCTCTCTCTCTCTCTCTCTCTCTCTCTCCCCTTCTCTCTCTCCCTCGCTCCCTCCCCCTTCTTCTCTCTAAAATCAATTTTAAATAAAACATCAAGTGGACAAAAAAGTGTAATGAATCCCCCTGTACTCATTACCCAGCGTAAACCATTATCTACTAATGACTGATCTAATTTTATATATACATCTACACACCTCTTTGTATTACTTTGAAGTGATTCCCGCATTTTATCTGTAAATATTCAGTGTGTATCTCTAAAAGATCAGGATGCTTTATGAAAACCCCGATAACATTATCACACCTGGAAATATAATAATTTCTTAACATCATCAGATGTCAGGCTATTGTTCACTTTTCCAAATGGAAATGAGCTCATTTAAAGAAAATAACTCCCAAGCTCTCTGGTCCAGATTGCAGTTTCCAAAAGATGTTTCTGATGTTATGTTTGCTTATCAGGATACTGTCAAATCTTGATCACCATATATCATCATAGAATAATCAGTGTATGAGTGTCTCTTTAATCCCAGACTGACTGCACTCTAGCACCCCACTTTCTTTTGCCATCAATCAGAAGCTCACTAATTTTAAAATTAATCTAAGTCTAATAAAATTGAAAAGGTAAATCTACTAAACTGCATTAGCAAATATTGGCAAAATATGTAGAGAGGTATCTGCACAAGGCTATTCACCACAACACTGTAAAAGACTGGAAACAGCTCAGATGTCTGCTATTAAATAAACTGTAATAACTCCACACAGTGGAACACTATGCAAGTACTGTGAAAAGAGTTGAAGAGGAAAAAGTCAAGTGAAGAAACAGTGTATATGTTGCCTACATTTTATCTAATGTGGTTATATCACTATATAAGAGGATTTCTATGGCATGTGGTGTATATAATATTTATATATTCATTTTAATGTTACCTTCTCTTTATGGCAAGAACATTATTTCATGTTTTCCATTCATGAAAGTTATATAGAGCAACTTTAAAAATAAATTTAAATGAAAAATTAATTGGCTTAAAGGAAAATATTCCATAAATAATAGTACTGATAATATTCAGATACGATAAAAATTGTATGGTATGAGGAGAATGAAGTTGAAACGTTTGCTGTGCTGTACTAACTCCATTGGTACCAATGATGAAATGAAGATACATTTTGTCAGCTTTGCTTTTATCCCTAATATCTACATTTGAGTGCCAGCCAGACTCTTTTGAAAGAAAGGTATTTTGTATAAGACCCTATGACAGTATGTATTCTTCAAAGGCCTTAACTTTTATAAGAAATTACAGAAGATATTTTTTATCATTACAGAATGTCATATCCAGGCTATCCCCCCACTGGCTACCCGCCTTTCCCTGGATATCCTGTAAGTATTGCCACTTATAATACTAAAATAGCTTATATCCTTGGAACAGGTGTTGTGTAGGACTAGCCCATGACAGATCTTACAGATAGGCCAGAGTGCCCAGTAGAATCAGTGAAGGGGCAGGGGGTGGGTGTTGTGGGGGACTAGAGAGCACTTGATCACCTACGGAAAGCCAGTGGCTATTCAGCTGTAGTCTGATGTGGCCATGCAGGGAGGCAGACCCAATGATGCTAGATACTCCATTTCTTCAAGTAAAGCAAGGAATCTGGATTTTGTTGAAATTGCTCCAATTTGTAAAATTGGGAAATTAATTTTTTTCTGTTTGGTTCTGTTGCCCCTGGGCTGCCACCTCTTGCACTTTGTTCTCCACTAGAAAATTAATTTTTTTAAATGTTAAATGCTGTATGAGTCAACAAAACGTGTGTGAGCTAAATTCATCCCATGAGTCACTGGTTTCTAACCTTTGTGTTAGAAGGTTTAAAATAATCAAGAAGTACTTGATTCAGAGAACATATTGTAGTGAATTAGAGGGCCCTTGATTTGTAGTTCTGAGACTTTTAGTATTTGGAGTACATTTAATAAATGTGCTGTCAAGTTCTGCCTTGTTGATGTCTGTACTAGGAGGATTAAACTTAAAGCTGAGGCATAAGTGAGAATCATGCATTTCAATTTTATGCTCATCAATATGTAGGGCTTCTTTCTGACTGAGAGAATAGAAAGAGGGGCCTACAGATTAATGATAATGTGTGTACCTTTATGTAAAATGAATATATAGCTGGATTTATCATAGGAGAGATGAGAATTATGAATATATTTCCAGATCTCTGTGTACTAAACTGAACTCTGGTGACCATTTTAGTCATTGTAGGCTAATCACTGAAACAAACAACCCAAACATCCCAATGACTTAACACAATAAAAACACATTTCTTCCTTATTTCAGGCTCCTGGAAGTCAATGGGGATGGGGAGAAGGCTTTGTTCCATGTAGTCTTTCAGGTTCCCAGGCTCCTTCCAGGTATTGGCTGTACCATCCTCTAGCACCTGGGAATCCTCCACTGGCTCCTCTGCTTCCAGCTGGCAGATGAAGGAAAAGAGAGAGGCAGAGAGAGAGTAGAGGATTGGGCAGGAGGCTTTTAGGGGCTAGGCTGGAAGTGGTGTATATTATTCTGTCCACATTCATTCACCAGTATTCAGTCATATGATCCTACTTAACTGCAAGGGGGTCTGGGAAATATAGTCTAGCTTTGTGACCAGGGAAGGAAGTTTAGTGAACACGTAACAATCTCTGCAACACTTAGACGTTATCTGGTCTGAACCTATGTCCAAAATTTCACACCCCATGTGTGACTCAGGTCACCTAGGAAATTGAAGGAACTGTGAGCTTTGTTAGTTGTTCCTAAAGGTTTGGAAAGAGCCTGGTTCTTACTTCCAAATAGAGAAGCAGACTCCTGACAACAATAGAATTAAATTTAACTGAGTTCTGACAAGCAAATGTCCTGAAAAATATAGTATATTGATAAACTAGTATAAGATACTAAGACTTCTAATGGAGCCTTTAATATATAAAAGAACAAGCTATTCCCTGGCCGGTTTTGCTCAGTGGTTAGAGCGTCGGCCTGCGGTCCAGAGAGACCCGGGTTTGGTTCCTGCTGGGGGCACGTGCCTCGGTTGCAGTTTGTCCCTGGCCCTGGTTGGTAGTGCCGGAGGCGGCCACTCGATGTGTCCCTTTCACGTCGATGTTTCTCTCTCTCTCCCTCCCACTCTATCTGAACAAAAAATGGAAAAATGTCCTCGGGTGAGGATAAAAAAAAATAAAAGAACAAGCTAGACCTTAACAGTTGTTTCTGTTTGTTCCTGTTTTTTAGATGTGTCATATTTCTCTATGATCCCATTCATTTGAAAATGTTTTCTGGTTTTTCAGCCTGCGGGTCAGGAATCATCTTTTCCCCCTCCGGGTCAGTATCCTTATCCTAGTGGCTTTCCTCCAATGGGAGGAGGTGCCTACCCAGCAGTGCCAAGTGGTGGCTTCCCAGGAGCTGGAGGTTACCCTGCCCCAGGTGGTTATCCAGCCCCTGGAGGCTATCCTGGTGCACCACAGCCAGGAGGAGCTCCATCCTATCCCGGAGGTGAGTTATGGGTCGAGGAATTTGTGATGATTTGGGGTTGCTACAGCACTTTTTCCTTCTCTCCTTTATCTTATTCATTCCTGTTTGTTTTGTATGAGGTTAGAATACCTCTTAGCCTACTTTCTACCTTTGACGGCAAGGACACAGCTGGCAAGATAGAAGGATAAATGTTCTCAGGGGGCCTAAAAACTGGGAGCAAGCTCAAAAATTCTGTTGGGAAAGGAATTGGAAGAAATCTGATGGTAATAAAAGACCAATATATAACAGTTTGGTTATTAGTTATCTTAAGAAGTAATTAAGGCATTTCTTTGTTGTTGTTGTTTTTCCCAAATCCTCACTGGAGGATATGTTTTTACTGATTTGAGAGAGAGAGAGAGAGAGAGAGAGAAACATTGATGTATGAGAGAAACATCTGCACCCCATCAGAGAGCAGGGGATCACACCTACAACCTAGGTATGTGCCCTGACCTGTAATCAAACTGGCAACCTTTTGGTTCATGGGACAATGCTCCAACCAACTCAGCCACACTGGCCAGGGCAGATTAAAGCGTTTCAGTTAGCATGATTGTGACCTTTAGGATAGTTTTGTCCAAAGGTTAAAAAAAAAACTAACTTAGCATTTTTATATTGTAAGTTAGTAAGGCAAATGAATGAACTAAAATTTTTAAATTTATTTTTTAATGGGGAAGGAGTTGGTGAGAAGTTGAATTTAGAACAAAAGGGACCAAAGCATTAATAGCACTTTTTTATTTACTTTTAATAATAGATATTTTTCTAAAGTTTTCTCTTTAATCATAAGAACTGTCACTAGAGTTTATTCTTTTCTCTAGTTCCTCCGGGCCAAGGGTTTGGAGCCCCACCAGGTGGAGCAGGCTTTTCTGGCTATCCACAGTCTTATGGAGGTGGCCCACCACAGGTCCCACTATCTGGTATGTACTGCTGTCCAGAGAAAACAGCCTGATATTTCGAATTTTTCAGTTGCCATTGAGAGAACTTAGTTTATGTTTGGGATAGTTGTCAACAAATGTTTATGCTAAGTACCTCTATAAATAATTTTAAACACATGGTTTCATGAAGTGTATTAATTTGATGGAAAAATATAATTAGTAAGATCAAAATAAGGACCCACTTTTTCAATTAAAAAAAATAATGTCCCAAAGCCAAAAAAACAAAACCTTCAGGAACTTCTCTGCTCACTCCTATCCCACAAATGAAACAACCCCCATAACTATGTCCTCATGTCCTTTCCAGATGGAATCAGAATTTAATCTGGTTCAAGTTCTTTTTAAAAAAGTATTATTTCTTAGAATATTATGTAGAACATGAAATATTTTGAAAAGTTCTTATGACCAAAGTTTGTTTTAGATTTAGTAAATTATACTAAAAAATTATCCTAGTGAATAACATAATATGAACTTCTTATATATTTCCATATTCATAATAACCAATGCTGTTTTGAAAAATTAAATTGTGTAAGACCTATTTGCTGTATGTTTTTAAACATGTAGGTGGCTTTCCTGGAGGACAGATGCCTTCTCAGTATCCTGGAGGACAAGCTCCTTACTCTAGTCAGGTATTTTTACTTCTACCTTTTAATTAGTTGGGGTAACTGGATAATGACCAAAGAAGAGTTACCACTCCTTTGCTACATTAGAGGTTTCCGTGAAGCAGATAAGAGTGTCTATAACAGCGATTTTCAACCATGTGCCACAAGAATTTTGTGCAATACCTGACTAGTCAGGGACACTGACCTCTTTTCCCTTAGATTGTCAAATAAAAAAATGACAACAGATCACACAACAATGTGATCTGGCGTGAATGAATCAAAATTATACCTTTTTTTTTGGTCTATTTGTTTGTATATATTTTGGTGTGCCGCAGAATTTTAGTAGTTTATGTGTGCCATGAGACGAAAGGTTGAAAATTGCTGGTCTATAACATCACTTAAGACTTTAAATTTTGCTTCTGATAGACTCCATGCTCTCTTTGGTTTATTTGCTTTAAGTAATATCCCTATGGCTTTGATAAGACAAACATAGGCCCCCTTCTCACAGGTGGTGATACTTATAATTTTTTCATAAAGATTCGGTTGGGCTCTTAGCATGGATTTTAGTCCTTTTTTCTCTTCCTTCATTGGCAGTTATAAATATGAACTTGGATGACTGGGTGATTGGTTATTTCTGGCAGTGTTTTATGAAGTGTGGTTTTGTTTTCCATTTTTACCTTTATAACTCTCCACTCTTCTTTCAGATCAATACAGAATCCTTTCCTTCCTATCCTGTTTTCTCTCCTGTTTCTTTGGATTTTAGCAGTGAAGTGAGTAAGGTTTTCTGATGTTCACTAATTATTAGGTTCCCTACATATGCCTTCATTTATTTCTGATTTCTTGTATATTTGTCTTTCATCACTTCCTGAGGGCTCAGCTGTATCTGGTTTACCTTTAAGTCCCTGTAGTGCTTGGCAGGGCTTTAAACATGGTAGCCAATTAATTGTCTATTAAATTGATTTCTCAGTAGCCCCAGAAGGTCTCCTATATATGTCAAATCTTTGCCCTATCTCTGTATACAGAGCTCATTTTTTTTAATAATTAAAAAAAATATTTTTATTGATATTTTATTTTTTTAGAGAGAGAGGAAGGGAGAGAGATAGAAACATCAATGTGAGAGAAAAACATCAATCGGCTGCCTCCTGCACGCCCCCAACTGGGGATTGAGCCCGAAACCTGGGCTTGTGCCCTGATGGGGAATTGACTAGGACCTCTCAGTCCATGGGATGACGCTCAATCCACTGAACCACAGAGGTTGGTTTATAGCTCCTTGTTTTAATATTAAGTTTTATTATTTAATTGCCTTGTTAATTCTTTATATCTTATGTAGGTTACTAGAAACATAAGCAGTGTACTTTTATGCTTACCTTTATCTTGATTTTCTTATTTATTTATTTATCCTCACCCGAGGATATTTTCATTGATTTGAGAGAGAGAGAGAGAGAAAAGCATCGATGTGAGAGAGAAACATTGATAGGTTGTCTCTCATATGCGCCGCGACCAGGGATCGAACCCGCAACCTAGGTATGTGCCCTGGTGGGGAATCGAACCTGAGATGCTCCAACCGATTGAGCCACCCGGCCAGGGCAGTTTTATTTATTTTTATATTGTCTATTTATAAAAATCTAGCATTTTCAAGCTTTTTTAAGGCTGGAGTGGGAGAGGGATTACAGTACTAGAAGAAAAATACCTGAGCCATTTTCTGGCTTACTTTCCTGATTTGAGGAATTTGAGCTCCAGAGAGATTAAGAAACTTGTCCAGGGCCACACAGCTAGTTAAAGACAAAGCTGAGGTCCTGATCCTAGCTGTTCTGACTCCTAGACCAGTGGTCTCTTGGTTACACAATGCTGCTTTGCTGGTACAGCCAATGATATTCCTCCAAAGCACATAGTAAACTGTTTTCAATCTTTTTTTATTATTGAAGTTGTTAGTCATATTATAAATCTGTAGCTATTTTAATCATTCATTATGAGAATTTTTTTTTATTAAAAGATAGTCTTGCCCTGGCCTGTTTGGCTCAGTGGTTAGAGCGTCGGCCTGCAGTTCAGAGAGACCCGGGTTTGGTTCCCCCTAAGGGCACGTACCTCGGTTGCAGTTTGTCCCTGGCCCTGACCCAACCAGGGCCGTGCGGGAGGCAGCCACTTGATGTGTCCCTTTCACGTCGATGTTTCTCTCTCTCTCTCTTCCTCTCTCTCCCTCCCACTCTATCTGAACAAAAAATGGAAAAATGTCCTCAGGTGAGGATAAAAAAAAAATAAATAAATAAAAGATAGTCTTTTTTTATTTTTTTAATCCTCACCCGAGGATATTTTTCCATTTATCTTCAGATAGAGTGGGAGGGAGGGAAGGGAGAGAGAGAGAGAGAGAAACGTCGATGTGAGAGAGACACATCAATTGGTTGCTTCGACAAGGACTGGGGACAAACTGCATCTGAGGTACATGCCCTTGGCTGGAATTGAACCTGCGACTCTTTGGTCTGTGACCGATGCTCTAACTACTGAGCCAAACTGGCCAGGGCATTATGAGAATTTTAAAACTTTAGTTGAAGTATGCAAATCATTTTAGAGACATCATTTTATGACTGAATAGAAAAGATTTTAAAACATAAAACACTGAAAGTGAAACACACACACACACACACACACACACACACACGGCTTATTTTGTGTAACAATTACCACCTTAAAGATAGAGCTAAAACAAGTAGATGGAAGTTAGTAGAGTGGTATGTTTTGGAAGAGCTTTTAGATAGAAGTGGAATAGGTTACCTTGTGAGGGGTGAGTTCCCTGTCACTGAAAATCCTCTGGTAGAGGTTGAGGTGGGTGTGTGTGTGTGAGTGAAGATGTCTTGGTTGAGTAGTTGGGCCAGGTAACCTATTTTGATTGACCCAATTCTAATTAAATGGCACTTTTTCAGCAGGAAGATTAGAATCAAATGGGTATCAAAGGTTGGAAATTTTGGTGGCAGATAGTGTGGACTTTGCTGTGCTGAGAAATCTCCCTTCTTAGAGTTTTGACCTTAATAGCATGGATCCTGGTTTCTTTGAACTTAGTGTAATGCCTGAAGGATGATAGTATTCTTCTTTTTTTTTTTTTTAATATTTATTGATTTTAGAGAGAGAGGAAGGGAGAGGAGAGAGAGATAGAAACATCGATGAGAGAGAACATCTACTGGCCACCTCCTGCATGCCCCCCACTGGTGATTGAGCCCATAGCCTGGTCATGTGCCCTGACTGGGAATCGAACTGGTGACCTCTTGGTGCATGGGTCAACGCTCAACCACTGAGCCACACCAGCTGGGCACAATAGTATTCTTGATGAAGATTCATTTCATACTATACTTTTTTTTATTTATTTATTTATTTATTTATTTATTTATTTATTTATTTATTTATTTATTTATTTTTGGATGCAGGACAGAATTTTATTCAGGACATCTGTAAAGCAGATGGGCTGAGTCCAAAATGGCCTCAGCACATACTAGACTTTCAACAAAGAAAAATCCAGTTTTTCCTAGAGGTGCAAAATGGAATAGTTTTGTTGTTGTTGTTGGTTTTAAAGAAAGAATGGGATGATAGAAAATGAGAATCATCAAACAATAATTGATAAGGGTTAGTTTCTCTTACTGTATAGTCCAGTATATTATAAACAAAGGCTTCTTCCCTACTTAGGATTTCAGTGTCTGTGATTACATCAAAGAGAAACTTTCTTAGTTTCTTCATACATTAAGATTCATGTAAAGGCAGTATGTTGAAAAAAATTTATACTTGGATATTTCCTACAAGTAGAATAATTTTAGTTTTTCCTTAAAACCACTATTCAAACAGTTCTTGTTAGTTTTCTACTTACCTTCCTGGCTTAGAAACTAATGAAGAATTGTTTGGTAAAGCTTATTGGTAGAAGAAAATGTTGGTGTAAGAGTGTAAATGAGTGGGAGAAATTATTGACAATAAAAATGTTTGTTGAGCCCTGGCCAGTTTGGCTCAGTGGTTAGAGCGTCGGCCCGCGGACCAGAGAGTCCTGGGTTCGGTTCCCGCTAAGGGCATGTACCTCGGTTGCAGTTTGTCCCCGGCCCTGGTTGGGGTCATGTGGGTGGCAACCAGTCGATGTGTCTCTCTCACATTGATGTTTCTCTCTCTTCCTCCCTCTCTCCCTCCCGCTCTATCTGAAAATAAATGCAAAAATGTCCTCAGGTGAAGATTAAAAAAAAAAAATGTGTGTTGAATGATGATCTGGCGCCCTTCTCCCCATTCACTTTGCCCCCACAGGTGCTGGCACATTGCTGTGTTCAGTGGGTATAAGTCTAAATAAAGCTTCAGTTGCCTAAAAAGCAATCAAATCATTTTATATTTGAAATGATGTTGATTGCATGTTTAAATAATATTTTAGAGGTATTGGGTTAAATAAAATATATTATTAAAATTGAATTTTTAAAAATGTAGTAGGATGTCATTTTGCTTCATTCCATCCCTCTTAAGCTCTGATTTGAATTAAAAAAAATTTTTTTTTTCTTTATTGACTTTTAGAGAAAGAGGAAGGGAGAGGGAGAGAGAGAGAGAGATGGAAACATCGATGAGAGAGAACATTGACTGGCTGACTCCTGTATGCCCCCCACTGGGGATCGGGCCCACAACATGGGCATGTGCCCTGACTGGGAATTGAACCCGCAACCTCTTGGTGCATGGGTTGATGCTCAACCACTGAGCCACACTGGCCGGGCTGATTTGAATATTTTAAGAAAATTAATGAAATGTTTCATAGCTTTGCATTAAAATTTTTTTTACTTTTAATTTTGAAGTAATTTCAGACTTATAAAAATTTGCAAAAGATAAACATGGAATTCCTGTATACCCTTTACTCAGATTCTTTAAACGTTAATTTCTTACTTAAACACAATATAATGATCAAAATCAGGAAATTACATTGATTATAATACTATATCTAACCTGTAGACCTTATTCACATTTCATCAGTTGCCCTTGTAATGCCCTTTTCTGGTTCAGAATCAAATCCAGGATAAAATATTGCATTTATTGTCATGTCTTAAATTTCCTTTAATATGAAACAATCTTTAGTCTCTATTGTTCATGACGTTGACACTTCCAAAGAGTACTAGTTATTTTGTAACATATTCCTTAATTTGGGTTTGTCTGATATTTCCTCATGATTAAATTCAGGTTATGCTATTTGAGTAGGAATACCATAGAAATGATGTTGTGTCTCCACTGCATCCTACCAGGAGGTACTTATTGTTGACTTATTCTGTTACTGGTGATAATTGATTTTGATTGAACTTTTTACCCACTAACTTTAACTTCCATTGATGATTCTTGCCTGAAACTATTATTACTTTGATATTGTCATATGGTCATTTAAAAAAATTTCCTCATAGATTTCTGTTTAAAAAAAATATATTGTCCCTATTTTGCTTTCTGGTTTATTTTCTTATAAAATCTATGAAGAATATTGTACCTCCTGGAATCTCAAATCATCACTTTCATTATGTGCTTTTTTTTTTCTTTAAGGAGAAGTTTAGATAATAGTGGCTAGGTTTATTAAAGCAAAAAGTGTAAGTACACTCTTGTACAATAAACCTGTAGCTTGAGCACCAAAAAAAAAAGCAAACAAAAAGAGAAAGTACACTCTTGGACAGAGACCGAGGGGGCAGGCTAGAGAAAGCAGCTACCTTTTGTGCTTTTCTTAATACGCAGTGTTTTATTTCGTGTTTCATAATCAGGGCTCATAGAGGAAATGAAGAGATATTAACAAAATTATATTGCTTATTCAAAACCTCATTGTGCTACTCATGTTCTGCTTTACTAAAGCCATTATTCTATTCTTGTCTTTAAATCAAACACTGCCACTCATCTCACATTATCCAGGAATCATCTCTTTTTCTCCTCCTATTTTACCAAGAAGGAATTCCAAGTGGAATTTGAAGGGTCTCAATCTTCTTCTTACAGCAGGATTCAAGGACTTATTATATAGCCCCTGCTTATTCTTGATCCTTGGCATCATCTTCCATTCCTCTCCATGCCTCTGAACATATCCTATATCCCAAGGAATTCCAAGTGGGATTCAAGGCACAGGAAGATTGTGACTAATTTCACCAGCTTTACTAGTCTCCTGAAAGTTTGGTGTCTGACTGTCCATTGGCAGGAGGGAGCTATGTCTTTCCTGCCTTTCCAGAATGAGCCCAGATAACAACATGCTCATATCCTTGTCTTGAAACCCAAACACTGGCCTCTTTGCCTAAAAGTTTTGACTGGGGAAGTCTTAAGTTGTCTTGTCAGCAGAAAATTCTGACTTGGATTTTTATTTTTATCGTTTGAATTTTTATGAGTTTATTTGAGCCAAACTGAGGACATATATTAAGGAGCAAGATTTCAAATGCTCCTTGGATTTTTATTTTTAATTTGTATTATTTTTTAAAGAAGATGAACATTTCTTTCATATTGTTTTCTCCCCCCAGTTTTATTGAGATATAATTGACATATAACATTGTATTAGTTTTAGGTGCACAGCATGATGATTTGATATATGTGTATATTGTGAAATAATTGCCACAGTAACTGACTTGGATTTTATGCCTCTTGTTCTCAGCCTGCTGCGATGACTCAGGGAACTCAAGGAACAATTCGACCGGCTGTCAACTTTGATGCTATGAGAGATGCAGAAATTCTTCGGAAAGCAATGAAGGGTTTTGGTAAGCAAAATAGAATTTTGTCTTATTTATAAGAAGTTTAAATGATTAATGTAAAAATAAGCTTTATATCATAAACCAAGTTTATGTGTCAGCCTGTGTGCACATAACCTCAGTTTAATCTGGCACCAGGTTCCTTGTAAGCATCTAAGAGATGTCCTCAAGGAGCATCCAGCGCAGACTTTATCCTTAAACATGTATGGTTCTTTCAGGGACAGACGAACAGGCAATTGTGGACGTTGTGGCCAGCCGTTCCAATGATCAAAGGCAAAAAATTAAAGCAGCTTTTAAGACCATGTATGGAAAGGTATTTTTTTTTTTTCCTTGAGTGAGCATGAACAGTGACCTGTACTCCCTGCATCCATGTCAGGTTGGATACTATTTTTTTTTTAGTAATGATGGAACAAAATAAGACATCTGCATTCCAGGGACCTCAGGAGTGGTGTATTCATTATTTTTTTCTCTTAAAAGACTTTGTAATTCTAGAGTAGTCCTTGATCTTGTTGTCATACCTTATACTATGTCTGGTGTGTGGTAGATGTTCAGTAGAAAGTAGATTAAGACCACAGTTATGATCAATAGCATGATTCTCAATCTTCCCCTTAGAGTGGGATTCAAGGATTTCTTATATAGCCCCTGCTTATTCTTGGTCCTTGGCATCACCTTCCACTCATTTCCCTCCCTCTAAACATATCCTATATTTATGATTGTATGGAAATTCTTGCCATTCTCTGCACCCACCATGATCTTTTATACTTCTGTGCTTGGTATATGTTGTTCTCTTGGCCTAGAACACCTTTTTGTCTTTTTCTGCACAGCAAACAATTTCTCCAGGATTTGGCTTAAATTAGCTAATTTGTGCAGTTTCTCTCATTACTCTGGGCAGAATTTAGCTGCTTCTGGGCAGAATTTAGCTGCTTCTTCCACTGTAGTCCCAAAGTACTTTGTAAAACCTCTGCTATGACTAATCCCAAAACTATGAGCTCCCCTCAGGCAAACCATGCCATTCATATTCATCTTTGTATTTACAGCACTAAGTACAGGAATAATAACAAATATCCACTTAATAAGTATTTGTTGAATGTATGACCTGTGACTAAACCTAGCAAGATTCTATGGCTAAAAAGTGCCATTGCTTATGATCTATAAAGGGAAAATTGGGTAGCATTCATTTGCCATTTACCTTGGAATACTAAAAATGTCCTAACATCCTGTGGATCCAGTTTACTTTTCTCCGAATGGGAGTGGAGGTCCACAGGTTGGTCCAGCCTTGCCTGTTCGATTCCGCCTTTCTCTCTCTGCCCAGTCCAGATCCACATCCTTAGTCTTAAGGCTGATTAAACAACGCAAATTCTATATTTCCTTAGGGTTTAACATCAGACTCACTTCTCATAAAAGAGTGTTCCATATTATGAATTCTTTAGTTCAAAGACAGTCTGTGCGCCCTGGCCGGTTTGGCTCAGCGGTTAGAGCGTTGGCCTGTGGTCCACGGGTTTGGTTCCCGCTAAGGGCATGTACCTCGGTTGCAGTTTGTCCCCAGCCCCTGGTTGGGTCGTGCGGGGGGCAACCACTCGATGTGTCCCTTTTGCGTCGATGTTTCTCTCTCTCTCTCTCTCCCCCTCCCACTCTATCTGAACAAAAAATGGAAAAATGTCCTCGGGTGAGGATAAAAAAACAAAAAAAAACAAAGACAGTCTGTGCTACGCCATTCTGAATTTTCTTATACATCATTTTAGAATTAAAACTTCACATGTCTGACCAGTGTGGCTCAGTGGTTGAGGGTCAACCTGTGCACCAAGAGGTCGCTGGTTCTATTCCCGGTCAGGACACGTGCCCAGGTTGTGGGCCCGATCCCCAGTGGGGGGCATGCAGGAGGCGACCAGTTGATGTTCTCTCTCATTGATGTTTCTCTCTCCCTCTCACTTCCTCTCTCTCTAAAATCAATAAAGGAAAAAAAAATTTTAAACTAAATTCACAGCCTATTTTCCTTATCCCCAGCCACATTTTCTCTTAAATTCCTATTAATTAATAAAAATGCTATTCTTCGAGGCTACCATGGTCTTCTCTGATTTCTGTTCTTTATCAATCAGTCAGTCAGTCAGTGAATATTTATTCACTGTATGCCAGGCACTGCTTTGTTCTAGCAACTGGTTATTGACTATGTCTTACTGATCTAATCTGTAAAAGGGCTCTTTATTTTATTGTTATTTAGAGAGAGAGGAAGGGAGAGGGAGAGAGAGAGAAACATCTATTGGCTGCCTCCTGCACGCCCCCTACCCCAATAAACCTAGTACCCATCTGACACCCTACATAGTTATTACAATATTATTGACTATATTCCCTATGCTATACTTTACGTCCCCATGACTATTTTGTAACTTCTTAATCCCTTCCCCTTTTTCACCTACTTCTATTGCCACCACTGAAGTCCAAGCCTTTATTACTTCTTACCTAAATATTCCAGTAGCCTAAATGTTCTCATCTATAGCCTCTCTGTCATTGTAGTCCATACTCCCTGTTGTTGCCACATCAGTGCCATTTTCTTCCTTACTCGTTTCTAGTGGCTCCTCCAGCTTGCAAAATCAAATTCACATTCTTCAGCTTGGTATTCAAGGTAATGATCCAAGTATATAGTTACAACTTTGATTTACTAATTGTGAAAACATTCCCCTCTAACAAAATCGGTTGTCTTATTGTTCCATTGAACTAGCTTTGCTCATTCTTGTTCTTATACTAATGATTCTTTTTTTTTATTATTACTTTAATACCCTCTTTTTAAAAAAATGTTTTTTATTGATTTTTTGGAGAGAGAAAAAAGGAGAGATAGAAACAGCAATGTGAGAGGGAAACATTGATTGGCTGCCTCCTGCACACTCCGTACTGGGGATCGAGTTCAAAACCTGGGCATGTGCCCTGACCGGGAATCAAACCGGGACTTCTCAGTCCATGGGACGATGCTCAATCCATTGAGCATACTAGCCGGGCTGTACTAATGAGTCTCAGCCTTAGCTGATCATCATAATCTCCTTTAGAACTTAAAAACACATGCAGAGGAGTATTTCAGATCTTGCTCCATGGCATGTCATCAGTTTGGCTCAAATAAACTCATTAAAAAAAAAAAAATGAATGCGCCCTGGCCGGTTTGGCTTAGCGGTTAGAGCATCGGCCCGTGGTCCAGAGAGACCCGGGTTCGGTTCCCGCTAAGGGCATGTGCCTTGGTTACCGTTTGTCCCTGGCCCCGGTTGGGGTTGTGCGAGAGGCAGCCACTCGATGTGTCCCTTTCACGTCGATGTTTCTCTCTCTCACTTCCTCTCTCTCCCTCCCGCTCTATCTATCTGAACAATAATGGAAAAATGTCCTCAGGTGAGGATTAAAAAAAAAAAAAAAAAAAAAATGAAGCCCTGGCTGGTTTGGCTCAGCAGTTAGAGTGTTGGCCCGCGGACCAATAAGTCGCGGGTTCCTTTCTGGTCAAGGGCACGTACCTTGGTTGCTATTTGTCCCCGGCCCTGGTTGGGGTCATGTGGGAGGCAGCCACTCGATGTGTCTCTTTCACGTCGATGTTTCTCTCTCTTCCTCTCTCTTCCTCTCACTTTATCTGAACAAAGGTGGAGAAATGTCCTCGGGTGAGGATGAAAAAAAAATGCAGAGTCTCTGAGTATTCCTCTGCAACATCAGTGTTTCTGTTTGTTTGTTTTTTGGTTTTAAGAAGAATTCCACAGATGATTTTAATGCATAGCCAAGGCTGGGAACCACTTTTCTGTATCATGTTTGTTTTTCCTTCTTGCCTGAAATACTTTTCTCCTTCCTCTTGGCCTGCTAATTTTTATATACTTTTCAAGATCAGGACTAAAAGCTTTCTTGGCATCCTGTAGTCTACTTTAACTTTTTCTGTTTCAGCGTTTTCTGTTATTTATTTCTGTGCTACCTACTCGTCATAGAACAAGAACAGTTTCTTATACTAAGAAATATCTGTTTATCATTTTGTTCATTTGACTTATTCTTTGTTTCATGTATCTCTTGTTTCCATACCTGGTATAGTGATGGGTCTATAATAAGAATTTACTTTTTTATTGATAGAATGAATAAAATACATATACTTGAGTGTAACAAACTTTAAATGTATATATTTACTTATTTCTTATTATATAATATTTAGATTTGAAATTTAGGTTTTTATAAAGCAATTCAATTCCATTTCCTGTATTTTCCTTTAAAAATGTAAGCAACAAAATTTGGAGAGCACATATACTTAGTTTGTACTTGTAATTAAACAGGATTTAATCAAAGATCTCAAATCAGAGTTAAGTGGAAATATGGAAGAACTGATCCTTGCCCTGTTCATGCCAACTACATATTATGATGCCTGGAGTTTACGGAATGCAATGAAGGTATTATATGTCATTTACTTTGAATATTTTATCCTACTTCAAAAAACCCCCACAAATTGTGGCAGTTCTGAATTTACAGTGACAACTAAATCATACATTATTTCATATCTCTGAATATATGTAGCTTTTCAGGTTTGGAGGCCAAAGAAATATTTGATGGAACAGTAAGATTTAATCACTTTCAGAGATTTTGTTTTTCTTTTGTATAATTCTCCCTTTCGTTATTTCACATAGGGAGCAGGAACTCAGGAACGTGTATTGATTGAAATTTTATGCACAAGAACTAATCAAGAAATCCAAGAAATTGTCAGATGTTATCAGTCAGAATTTGGACGAGACCTTGAAAAGGACATTAGGTCAGATACATCGGGGCATTTTGAACGTTTACTTGTATCCATGTGCCAGGTGAGTATAGCATGAATGTTTGTGTGAGGGTGGAGGGAACATTCTTTGCTGCCTATTGCCAGTGAGCATTCTTTATTCCTTTTAATATTTAGCCCCCTTGGACTCTTGTCACATTTAAGAGGGACAATACAGAACTAAGTGTACAGATTTCTTTGTAGTCATTATTGAGATTTATTTCTGTAGATCTGGGTTTTGAAAGGAATCAGAAATTAACCTCTTTAAGGTTGTATGGAATCGGAAATTAACTTGAAGCTGTGTGTCTTAGGATGGGATGAATCTGTACTTTTTTTTTTTATCCTCACTCAAGGACATTTTTTGCATTTATCTTCAGATAGAGTGGGAGAGAGGGAGGGAGGGAGAAAGACAGAGAGAGAAACATCAATGTGAGAGAGACAAATTGAGTGGTTGCCACCCACACGACCCCAACTGGGGCTGGTGACAAACTGCAACCAAGGTACGTGCCCTTAGCGGGAACCAAACCCGGGATGCTCTGGTCCGCAGGCCGATGCTCTAACCGCTGAGCCAAACTGGCCAGGGCTGAATCTATACTTTTAAGCTGAGCATTGTACTGCCCGTTAAGTTATACCATCAACTGCAGATATGCAAGACTGTCATGGAAGTGCTGTATGGGTAAGAACTGTGTGAGGACAGCCAGAAATGCATAAAAATGTTTCAGGATCCACAGAACTAGTGTGATTGGCACCTTTCTTATTCTGATTACCCAGATGTGCTGGAGAAGTGACAGTAAATTCTCCAAATAGGGTATTTGGAATGATACTATAAACATTATAGTATCATATTAGAATGAGATGATGAGGGTTTATTTGAAAGAGATGATACAAAAGACTAGCACACTGATTCAATATCAGCAGTTACTGGTTATCTTGCTAGTGCACAAGGTTGGACAGTCTTGAAGGATCTAGAAGTAGAGGAGAGACTCTTCAGAACAAGGGGAGGTAGTTGCAGAAAAGGTAGTGAGCCAGAGTGAGTGGATGTGGAAGTGAGAAAAGAATGCAAATGGCTGGAGGAAGTTGAGTTTACCTACAACAGAGTAACAGAGCAAGGGAGTTAGGTTAGCATTTAAAAAGAATGAGAAGAAAACAAACAGGAACAGATTTAACACAAAAAATGATTAAGACTTTATATGAGGTGCGGAGTGTCTCTATGCAGGGTTCAAGGCCCAGCCATTTTATAAAGTAAAGGGACCTCTTCCAGGGAGTGAGCAGAGGAATGGCTTCCTAGGAAGATGCGCACGTGTTTGAATCTAAAGGCAATAATGTGGGAAGTTTTTCCTGAACACCTTTTCCTGTGCTATATTCAGTCATGCACGTATTCCTTGTGCCCAAGGTTCTTCAGAAGGCAGTCTTTCACCTCTCCATTTTGTTCCTCAGAAAGACAGTGAGATTCTAGAGGACAGCCTTTCTTTTGTTTGGATTTGTGTTTCTGTTTTTGAGAGAAACCAACTGCCCATCTAAGCTTTACTTTCGTTCAGGCTCAGAGCTTCCTTTCTCCCTCTTCTTCCCTCCTATCCCAGGGAAGTGTTTGGTATACAAATCGGCAGTCTAGCAGAACTTGAGTTATTTATACCTTCTTTTAAAAAGCTCATGCATCATTTTGATTTATACATTCACATAAATGCTTATGTATTAAGATTACATTTGGATAAAGAAAAGGAAGTTCATGAAGCCTCCATATCATATGTTCCCTCCCTTGACTTAAATTCCTTGAGGGCAGAGACCTTGTTCCCACAATGTAGCACGTCCTATTGGTTCTGTTTCTCTGGAGAACTCTGATATAGCCTGGCACAAAGCAAGAGCTTCATACCTTTAGGTTGCATTAATGACTACAAAGTGGAATTAAGTAATGCATATTGATCTTAAATCCCACCTAAGGAGAATAATAATTCTTCATTTAAGTGGTAGTTTATATCTCCTAGAAGAGATTTTTTTTGTTTTTGTTTGTGTGGGGTGTATGTGTGTGTATAAATCATATATATGTGTATATAACTTACGGAAATCTTTTCTAGTTTAATTTAACTATCAAGGCCCTGAAAACCTCTCATTTTAACATAACCTCATTAAACCATGATCATATATTATAAAATTCAGTTGGCAGTGCAATAAAGTACTAGTTATACTAGTGTAGTTCCTTTGGAAATGAAAGCTATGCATGACAAACTTTATGCATTAATCTTTTAATTTTTAAAATAAATTGATTTTAGAAAGAGGAAGGGGGAGAGAGAGAAGAACATTGATGTGAGAGAGAAACATTGATTGGCTGCCTCCTGCACACTTTCCAACCGGGGATCATACCCACAATCTGGTTATGTGCCCTGACCAGGAATCGAACCCTCAAATCCTCCATTTTTCCATCTTTTGGTGTATGGGATGATGTTCTAACCAACTGAGCCACCTAGCCAGGGCTATGCATTAATCTTTTTCTAAATTGTCCCTTTATGTCCATAAGTGACTAGATTGGAAAGAAAAAAAATTTTTTTTTATCCTCACCCGAGGACATTTTTCCACTTCTGTTCAGACAGAGTGGGAGGGAGAGAGAGGAAGAGAGAGAGAGAAATATCGATGTGAAAGGGACACATCGAGTGGCTGCCTCCCACACAACCCCAACCAGGGCCTGGGACAAATTGCAACTGAGGTACGTGCTCTTTACTGAAACCGAACCCACGACTCATTGGTCCACGGGCCGATGCTCTAACCGCTGAGCCAAACAGGCCAGGGCTGGAAGGAAAATTTTTAATAGAACATGTATCACTTCCTTCCAATTCCTGCCTTCCTTTGCAGGGAAATCGTGATGAGAACCAGAATGTTAATCACCAGTTGGCTCAGGAAGATGCTCAACGTCTCTATCAAGCTGGCGAGGGAAGACTGGGGACAGATGAATCTTGCTTTAACATGATTCTTGCCACAAGAAGCTTTCCTCAGCTGAAAGCTACTATGGAGGCTTACTCCAGGGTATGTGCTTTTCTTTTTAAGATCTGGCTTCTGTTTTAAGGTATGAAAATATTTTAACCCCTATACTTTTTTTGTTTACAGATGGCTAATCGAGATTTGTTAAGCAGTGTTGCCCGTGAGTTTTCCGGAAATGTTGAAAATGGTTTGAAGGCCATCTGTAAGTGTTTTGTTTTGTTTTTATAAATGAGTGAGGCTTTGAATAGTTGTTTTGCTTTGTTTTATGTCTTGCTTTGTTTTGTAAATAATGAGTGAGGCTTTGAATAGTTGTTCCTGTTAAGTAATGATAATTAGTATAGCCTCCCTGTCTTATGTTTTTATATACAATTCCCTGTGAATGGTTTGGTGGCATGATTAAATAGGGTTGGTTCAGAATTATTTGATGTTTATTCTATATGCCCTTCTTGAGGACTGTGCAAAAATATATGAGAGCCCTGGCCGAGTAGTTCAGTTGGTTAGAGCATCATCACGATAAGCAAGGTTGTGGGTTCAGTTCTGGTCAGGGTCACATAAAGAATCAACCAGTGAATGCATAAATAAATGGAACAACAAATCGATATATTTTTTTTCCTTTCTTTCTTTCTTTCTCCCCCCTCCTCCTTCCATCTCCCCCTCCCTCTCTCTCTCTAAAAATATATATGTGTGTGTGTGTGTGTGATAGATTGTAGCATTTTCATTAAGGTGACTAGGAAAGCACTAAGCTACTATGAGTTCTACCACACAGAGCATCATTTTGAGCCCTTCAAAAAACACTTTTCAAGTACTCAGCCCAAGGAGACCCCTTTCCCTTTTGAAATTAAAAACCAAGTTTCTGGTGTCTTGATATTCAGATGCCTAATGAAATGGAAACTTTATTCTCATGGAAAATATAGGACTAAAGAGAATATTAGTAACACATTGGTATTAGCAATTTAATGTCTTAAAAATACTCCCTGGCCGGTTTGGCTCAGCAGTTAGAGCGTCAGCCAGCAGACCAATGAGTCGCGGGTTTGATTCTGGTCAAGGGCACATACCTCGGTTGCGATTCGTCCCGACCCTTGTTGGGGTCATGCAGGAGGCAGCCACTCGATGTGTCCCTTTCACATTGATGTTTCTCTCTCTCTCTCTCTCTCTCTCTCTCTCTTTCTCTTCCTCTTCTTCTCTCTCCCTCCCACTCTGTCTGAACAAAAATGTCCTCGGGTGAGGATAAAAAAAAAACAAACTATAGTAATTGTAGCTAATTAATAATGAACAGTTAGTATTCTCTACCATGTGCAGGAAGAGACTTTGCTAAGTTAATTTTCCTAAGAGAAAGTGTGTCAGATTTCTTATTATTCTGAAATCTTTGCTCAAATTTGTGTATCTCATATCCTTTTCTGGCTAAATGATATATTTATTATTGTTTTAAGTAAGATAATTGCTTTTAAGTCAGATACTACTAGGGCACAGTTGTTACATATCTTCTCACTGTAAGGGAAAAAAATGTAACGAATCTAAGCTATTGCATCTATGGAGAGAAAATGTTTTTTGGGGGGCCAAAGGGAATCTTCTAGAATTGAAAGTAGCCTTTCTGGTGCATCTAGAAAGAAAGGTGAATACTGAGAAAAATCAAGGGGGAGAACGTTTTCAACTCACTTTAGATTTCTGAGATGATTACATGGTGATCAAAGGCTGGCTAGAAGTGACAAATGAACCTGGAGCATGGACACATTTGTCAAGTCATGATTCCATGTCTGAAGCATCTCTCACTTGCAGTGCAGTGTGCCCTGAACCGCCCCGCCTTCTTTGCTGAGAGGCTCTACTATTCTATGAAAGGTGCTGGCACAGATGACTCCACCTTGGTCAGGATCGTGGTCACTCGAAGTGAGGTGAGCCTTTCTCTTTTTGTCTGATCTTAATTTGAATGTTGATTTCTTAAAAGTTCCTCAGTTGGTTGTCAGTCCCTCAGGAATGATGTTAAGAAAAAGCTGTTTTTGTCATTGCTGGTAGTTTATATAAAGCACAGTGCTCACTTTCCTCATGCCGAGAGAGAGGCTTGCTTTAGTGAAACGGACCACTGTACTGTACCTCAATGAAGCATCAGTGCCAAGAGATTCTTCCTACCTGAGAAGGTCTGTGTACAATACTAGTTTAAGGCAAGTTGGAAGATGTTTTTTTGATTTTCATTTTACTTATGTAAAAAATTGTATGAAAGACCTACGGAGATTAATCTTATTGGATATGAAAAATTCCTGAGATTTAGTATAACATAATCAAAAAAAATTTTTTAATGTTTATCTTTGTCTCTTTACCTAAATATAGCTTCAAATGTTTTCCTTTCTTCGATTTAAAAATATTTATTGGATTTTTTTATTGAAAGAAAACATACATATACAACTAAATTATAATAAAGAAGGTAAATTATTTTTAAAGACAACCAGAATAGGGTGTTTAAAAAAAGCTTTTTGTGTCTTTGTTCTTAGATTTAATTTTCTATGTAGGATTTTTTTTTTTAAATTGGAATAAAATATACATAACATGAAACTTACCATTTTAACCATTTTTAAGTACAGTTCAGTGGCATTAAGTACATTCACATTGTTGTGTAACCACCACCACCAGACCTTTTTCACCTGAAAATCCCTATTCATTAAACAGTAATTCACTATTTCTATCCCCATCCCCTGGCAACCAAATTCTACTTTCTGTCTATATATTTGACTACTCTAGGTACCTCTTATAAGTGGAATCATACAGTATTTTTCTTGTGACTGGTTTTTTCACTTAGGATAATGTCTTCAAGGTTCATCCATGTTGTATCTTGTATTAGAATTTCCTTCCTTTTCAAGAGTGAATAATATTTTATTGTTTGTATATCCCACCTTTTGTTTATCCACTCATCTGTCAGTAGACACTTGGGTTGCTTCCACCTTTTGGGTGCTGTGAACAATGCTGCTTTGAGCATGGGTGTACAGATATTTGTGTCCATGGTATATCCAGAAGTGGAATTGCTGTATCAGTTTGTAATTACATTTTATTATATTGTTTTAAGAAATTACCGTACTATTTTCCACAATGGCTACACCATTTTACAGTCCTACCAGCAATCCACAAGGGTTCCAACCTCTCCACATCCTTGCCAACACTTGTTATTTTCTGTGTTTTTGATAATAGCCATCTTATCAAATGGTTTTTAAATGACAAATACTTTTGGAATAACAGATGAGACTGAGTACCATCCTTATCCAATATTTTTGCAGAACAGTGAATCAGACCCTTATTGGGTGATGCTAGCACTAGTATGAATGCTAGCTATAAAATGTCAGTCACTTGGTGTTACTTTCCCTCTGCTTTGATTATAATTAGGATCTTTTCACTATCAAAGAATAATTCTAATAAATACCAGTTTTCTTTTGACAGCTTTTTTCTAACATCAAAAATATCATCTCTTGCATGCAGATTGACCTTGTACAAATAAAACAGATATTCACTCAGATGTATCAGAAGACCCTGAGCACAATGATTGCAAGTGACACGAGTGGAGATTACCGAAAGCTTCTTCTAGCCATCGTGGGCCAGTAGGAGGGATTTTTTTTTTTTTAATGAAGCTATCCAAAAGCTTATCCTTCAAAGCAGTGACTGACTGACCTGCATGCAGCAATATGAACCATCGTCTAACCAAAAGAGCTTTTTATTAAAGACTGTGTCAGGGTTGTGCTTGGTTTGCACATGTGGTTATTGCCTTAATTCCAATATTATTTTTTCTCTATATACAATCAATATAAAGCCATAATCATAATGATGTAGTATTAATGCAATGTTTGTAAAGCATAATTTTCTCACTGCTCTTATTCTAATCAGGATACCATATTGAATAAAAATCACAACAACCTCTAATACTGTGTAATACTATTGAATTTTTAAAAAGGTTGCTAAAAATTCTGCCTGCCAAAGTCCTACCAGGTACATTGGACAGTTACAATTGGTGGTGTTTCAAAACTGTATTACTTTTAAAAAATTTTAACTCTTTTAACCTAGAGTAATTTACATCTTTATTTTATATAAATTGGTATTCTATACTTATAAATACTAAACTTTATACATAGAAAATAGATTAGTATTGCCTGTAGTAACTTAAAAAAAAAAAGATTAGGTGTTATATGGTTATATGCATAAAATACATAGCCTACTTTTATGTCTATTAAAACCCCCTATATATCTTTATTGGCCCCTGATTTTAAAAAATATGTTTATGAAAGACTTTAAAATTAGTTGCAACTTAATTATTATTTTTTTTAAATTTATCTTTATTGTTGAAAGTATTACAGCCCTGGCCAGTTTGGCTCCAGGATTAGAATGTTGGTCTGTGGGCCAGAGTATCTCAAGGCAACCAGTCAGTGTGTCTCTCTCACATCAATCAATCTCTCTCTCTCTCTCTCTCTCTCTCTCTCTCCTCCTCCTCCTCCTCTCCATCTCTCCCTCCCTTCCACTCTATCTAAAAAAATCAATGGAAAAATATCCTCAGGTGAGGATTAACAAAAAAAAAAAAAAAAAAAAAAAAAAAAATATATATATATATATGAAAGTATTACAGATGTCCCCCATTGACCCCCTCTACCCTGCTCCTGCCACCCACCCCAGACCTTCAAGTTGTAATTTAATTATAATTATAATCCAAGACAGTGAAGCTTGACACATAAGTGTTGCTCAATTAATGAGCAAATGAGGCTTAAAATATCTCTTTGGCAGAATTGAATGCTAGGTCTTTGGAGAAGTTCGTCAGGAATTCATTAGTGGTACAGCAAGGTGATTTCAAAACCTATTGGTTTATCCCCAGTACTGAGCAATTACTTATTGAGTATGTTGAGCATTATAATTAGGGAAAATATAAAGGAAGGAAGTTTGTAATCTAGTGGGGGTTCCAAACAAAAATCAAGATACAAAGAAATAAAAATGTTAGATTATAAATTCTGCCGAGGATAAGAATCCTATTTGTTCTTTGTGCCGAGATCCCTGGCACAAAGTAGATATTTAAACTTGGTGAATGATTGTACTAAAAATTGAGGGGAAGAATAATAAATATCAAGTAAAATTCAATGTACATTTGTTTTTTGTAAGTACTAAGGAGCATACAAGGTGGTGTAAAACACAACCTTATACTTAGAGAGAGAAAGACTTATGTATAATTGTAATATGAAGCAAAGGCAAGATACCTGAGTAGAAGACTATTAGGTTAGGATAGATATAATTGCTTTTAAAAAGTTTCATTGAAAAAGTTTGATTTTGATCCAGGTTTTGAAAAAGTAACAGTGATGGGATATAGTAAAGATGAGAAAGGAGGGTAAGGTGTGTTTTTTTAATCATTTTTAAATTGATTTTTTAGAGAGAGATAGAAACATCGATCAGCTGCCTCCTGCATGTACCCCCTACTGGGGATTGAGCCTGAAACCTGGGCATGTGCCCTGACTGGGAATTGAACTGGGACCTCTCAGTCCATGGGACAACGCTCAATTCACTGAGTCACACGGGCTGGGTGGAGGGTAAGGTATTAAAGAAAGAAAAGCTAAGCAATAGATTTTTAAACTTGAGATATAATCCATACACCATTCACCCTTTTAAAGTGTGCAAATTCAGTGCTTTTTAGCATAATTACAAATTTGTGAAACCATTAGCACAATTAATTTTTGAACATTCCATTACCCAAAAAGAAACTTTATACCCATTAACAATCACTTCTCATTCCTCCTCCTCCCGTTCAGCTCGTGACAATCACTAATCTACGTTTTGTCTCTCCGGATTTGCCTGTTTTAGGCTTTTTATATGTATGAAATAATACACTATGTGGTCCTTTGTGTCTGGCTTCTTTCAATTAATATACTGTTTTTAAGATCTGTCTGTTGTAGCATGAATCAGTACTTCATCTATTTAATGGCTGAATAATCCATTGTTTAGATATACATTTTGTTAGTGCATTCATTGATGGACATATGGGTTGTTTTCACCTTTTGGTTATTATGAATAATACTGCTATGAACATTCTTGTACAAATTTTTGTGTGGACACATTTTCAATTCTCTTGGCTGTGGAATTGTTGGATCATATGATATCTTCATGTTTAACTTTTTTGAGGATCTGGCACTGTTTTTCAAAGCAGTAGCACCTGTAGCACCTACTGACAATGAATGAGGTTTCTAATTTCTCTTCATCCTCACCCACACTATCATTGTTTATGTTTGATTATAGCCGTCCTAGTGGATGTGAAGTGGCATCTCATTGTAGTTTTGATTTGCATTTCCCTAATGACTAATGAGATATTTCCTTGTGTTTATTGTCCATTTGCATATCTTTGGAAAAATGTCTATTCAAATACCATGCCCATTTTTAATGGGTTATTTGTCTTTTTATTGTTGAATTGTAGTTTTATTTATATATTCTGCATAGTAGACTCTTACCAGGTATTATTTTGTTTTGTGTTCTTTTATGATATGGTCAGTCATGTGGACCCTGAGAAGAAACTTATCCGCTGAGATGTATTCCCCATGGTCATCTTGTCACTGAGAAGGGACTGGGCTGAGATGGGTCTGTCCCAGCATGGTCTGAGATGTGTGGGCTTTTTTTAAAAAAAAATATGTTTTTATTGATTTTAGAGAGAGTGGAAGGGACAGGGAGAGAGAAACATGAACATGAGAGTGAAATATCTTCTGTACACTCCCTACTGGGGATTGAGCTTGCAACTGGGCATGTGCCCCGACCAGGAATCTAACCGGTGATCTCTCAGTGAATGGGATGGCGCTCAATCAACTGAGCCACACCACTTCGTGAAGGAAAGAATTGAAGACACAAGTCCAGGTGATTTTGAGAGTATGTTTATTAAAGCTTGGGATAGTGAAACAAAGGTAGGTCTTAGGATAGAAGTAGACTCGGGAAAGGAAGTCACAGTAACAGAAGTGAGCCTAGGCTGGGCTGCCTAGACTCAGGAAAGGAAGTCACAGCAACTGAGTAAAAGTCTAGTGACAGAAGTGAGCCATGGTGGGGCTGCTTTTGGCTCACTAAAGTTAGGCAAGAGGAGGGCCCTTGGAGATTAGGAGAAAGAAAGTAAAAGTTCATGCCTGAAGAAAGGGAGGCCCAGGCATACTCAAGGGAGAGCACGCACTGGGTCCTTTGTCTTGAGGGTTTTTATTTGTTTTCTAAAGGTGGGAATTTTAGGGGAGGATCTTAACAGGATAGTCATCAGCTTTTCAGGTGTGTCTTTTAATATGCTTATATATCCAAATGAGCATATAGAGCGGTTTGGGATCATTCTCTGGTCAGCTTGCTTCACCTCTATCTTGGATTTGTCTGGTTTTAATTGTTTTTTGTTGTATTTTTATTCCTCTGACTTTATTCGTTCTTGGGTTTGGCTGGCACTAATGGCACTAACTAGGTCTCTATTATCTATCTCCCTGACTAGGGTGATTTAAGCTACTCACTCCCTTGTGAGGCAGGTAAGTAAGAAGCTAGGAAAATTCCTTTGCAAGTGGAATGGGGAAACAGATAGCTAAACAGACTGTGAGCAATTTGTAGCCAGCTAATAAATTGCAAGAACTTATCTTCCTTAACCAAGGACACTTAAGAACAAACGGTTGCCCTGGCTGGTTTGGCTCAGCAGTTGGAGCATTGGCCTGCGGACCAGAGAGTCCTGGGTTCGGTTCCTGCTAGGGGCATGTACCAAAAAAAAAAAAAAAAAAAAAGAACAAATGGGTTACACATTCCAGACCAGCCTTGGTCCCAGTCCCTTTCCATTCTTTGAAGGTGAAACTAAGCAGAGAATGACCACGCTGGTACATCAGCATATCAAAGGACACCTGGAAAGCTGTTGAATATTTTGTTGAGACCCTCCCATGAGACCTCCCCTAAAATTCCTGCCTTTAGAAAACAGATAAAACCCCTTATGACAAAGGACTTAGTGCTTTGTTTCAGTGTACACTCTCCCTTGAGCACACCTATGCCTTCACCCCCACCCCCACATTCTTTCCTCAGGCATGTATCTTTGCTTTCTTTTTCCTAAGCTCTAAAGGTTCCCAGGAGACTTGCAACCAGGGGAGAAGCAAGGAGCAGCAGCTCCTCTCCAGCTAACCTCCTGAACCTGTCTCCAGGGGCCCTCCTTTTGGCTCTGTAACTTGTTTCCTGAGTCCATGCAGCCCAATGTGGCTCACTTTTTCTGTCTCTGTGACTTTCTTTCTAAAGGGCTAAGGCAGCTTGCCTAGGCCTGACTCTTCCTCACATTTCCAAAGGACCAAGGCAGCTCTGCTTAGGCTCACTCCTGTTGCTCGCCTCTTCTATCTTAAGCCCTTCCTTTGTTTCACTGCCCCCAACATTAATAAATGTACTCTCAAAATCACCTGGACTCATGTCATGAAATCTTTCCTGCATGAAGTCAAGAATCCACACATTCCAGATGGTGCCTAGGTAGACCTGCCTCGGTCCCAGTCCCTTTCCAGTGACACTTGATTAGGGAGGATAGGGTCTTGTAATTTATTAGCTGGCTGTTAATTGCTTGGATGTTTGTTTAACTATCTGTCTCAGTTTCCCTATTGAACTTTCCAGGGAATTTTCGTAGCTTTTTACTAACATGCCTCAAACTGAGGGCCCAAATTTTATGAATAGTAAGAGTCTTCCAGCCATTTGCTGACAGGGGCTTCTCCCTTACTCTGTATACCAGGAAGAACCTCAGACTGAACTCTTGGCATCCCACACTATAACCTGCTTGTTTACACAGTCTGAGTCAACTACTGCAGGGAAACCCTGGTTTCATTTTGCTATAAAAGGTGGCCACTTTTTGTCTTGGTGGAACAATTTATGTTGTTAATTGAATCTGTGTCTCCAGGCTGCAACTCCTTTTGCTCACATAAATACTTTTATTTTTTATTGCAGTCTAAGATCAATTTTGGGTTACTGACAGGTGCAGCCACAAAAGGAGCCTCAGTAGAGGCTCAGGAAAATTATACTCAAATGTCCTAGAGACAAGAGACACTGCACACACAGGGTCACATGGGAAAGACACCAGGGTGGTCAGGAGACTAGGAGAATACTTAGGACATGGCCTTTATGGGGGTGTCTGAGGGAAAGGCAAGGCAGGGCAGGACAAGCAGTTTAGGATTGGCTAGGCTGAATAATTTGGGGTGGCCTTCAATTGTCTGGTACCTGGCCCCAGGGTGATTAAGGCAGATAAATAATAGCTTCCTAGGGTTCAGAGCCAGATACTGGAGGTAAGGCTTTGGACTGGCTAGTTTACATGATCAAAGACATTCTCCTGATTGGGCCCTTTACTATATTAAGAATTGGCTACTTACAGAGAGGCAGTCTCTCCCATCCAGAATGTTTTAAGATGCAACATAACATACAAAAAGTTATATATACAGGGTTGGGCAAAAGTAGACTTATAGTTGTTCATATAGAAAATAATACAATAATAAATAATAATACAAGAATAAACTTTTGAGTACTCCTTCACCCTGTACACACACACACACACACACACACACACACACACACACATACACACACACACACTACAGATTTATAAACATTTTCTCCCATTCTGTGGATTGTCTTTTAACTTTCTTGATGGTGTCCTTTGATACACAAAACTTTAAAATTTTGATGAAGTCCAATTTCTTATTTTTTTGGTTACTTGTATTTTTGGGGTCCTGTCTAAGAAACAATTACCTAATGCAAGCTCACGACGATTTACCCTTATTTTTTTTCAAAACTTATAGTTTTGGTTCTTATATTTAAGTCATTGATATTTTAGTTAATGTTTTTTTGTTGTTCTTAATCCTCACCCTAGGATGTTTTTTCCATTGATTTTTAGGGAGGAGAGGAAAAGAGAGAGCGAGAGAAACAGATGTGAGAGAGACACATTGATTGGTTGTCTCCCATACTTGCACAAATCTGTAACCCTTTGGTGCTGGGCCAATGCTCTAACCACTGAGCCACACCGGCCAGAGCAACATTTTAGTTAATTATACATGGTGAGCCCTGGCTGGTGTGGCGTCGGCCTGCAGACCAGAGAGTCGAGGGTTTGATTCTGGTCAAGGGCACGTATCTCGGTTGCGGTTCAGTCCCCGGCCCTGATCAGGGTCATGCGGGAGGCAACCAATCAATGTGTCTCTCTCACATCAATGTTTCTCTCTATCTCTCCCTCCCACTCTGTCTGAAAATAAATGGAAAAATACTCTTGGGTGAGGATTAAAAAAAAAATTATACATGGTGAGGTAGGTGTTCAACTTCTTTCCTTTGCATTTGTTTATCCAGTTATCCTAGTCTTACTGAAAAGACTATTCTTTCCCCATTGAATTGTCTTGGCACTCTTGCTAAAAATCAACAATAAATATAGGTTTATTTCTGAACTCTTATTTTGATTCCATTTATCTATATGTCTATCCTTAGGCTTTGATTATTGTAATAGATTTCTTTCTTTTTTAAAAATATATTACTTTAAATTTATTTTTACTTTTTGGAGAGAGAGATAGAAACATCAATGTGAGAGAGATACATCGATCAGCTGCCTCCTGCACACCCCCTACCAGGGATGGAGCCCACAACCCAGGCATGCTCCCTGACCGGGAATCGAACTGGGACCTCTCAGTCCATGGGACGACGCTCAATCCACTGAGCCACACTGGCCGGGCTATACTAGATTTCTTGATAACAGTAGCTTGGTAGTAAGTTAGAAATTGGGAAGTGTGAGTCCTCCAACTATGTTCTTTTTCTTTTTTTTATTCATTAAACTCAATAATTTTATTGATAAATATTTTTATTCAAATTGATGGACTTAAATTTTGAGAAGTTGGCATCATATCAGTAACTTTTTTGAGTTATATTCATATTTCCTAGTTTATATAAATATATATATAATAGAAATGTTTTTATTTTTATTATATTTTATTTAAGTAATAATTATGAGAATGTTTTTCTTTGGATATACATTAATACTAGATAAAGTTAATTGTAAAGCAGATTTTATAATATAACTTCTACTTTCTTCTTGACTTTAATTATAAAATAATGACTCCTTTAGGAAAACCTTATTCTCTTAATATAATAAGTTAGTAGCAAATATAATCTAAAAATTATTTGTCTTATAGTATTTACTTTTAGAGGAAAATCAAGTGGAAGTGAAATGGTAGTACAATGCAGTGCTAGTAAAAATTTGATAGATACAGGTTAATTTTTGTGAATTATATTTGTGATACAACTAACAGATACTTCAATATTTTTAATTGAAATTATTTTGCCAGTTTTTTTATGTTTTATTTTTTTAATTTTTTATTTTTTTAACTTATCTTTATTGTTGAATGTATTACAGATGTTCCTCATTTTTCCCCCACTGCCCCCCTCCTCCCCAGTCCCCCCCGCCTCCTGCCTTTCCCCACACTGTTGTCTGTGTCCATTGGTTATGCATATATACATATAAGTTCTTTGGTTTATTTCTTCCCACCCCCCACCCCCCTCCTTCCCTTTGAGGTTTGTCAGTCTAACAAGCAATTTGTACTTCTTAATCCCTTCACCTTTTTCACCCATCCCCCCAGCCCCCACCCATCTGGTACCCAACAAAAGTTCTCTGTATCTATGAGAATGTTTCTGTTCTGCTTATTCATTTTGTTTATAGATTCAGTTGTTGATAGATATGTATTTATTGCCATTTTGTTCATATTTTTTTATTTTTTTCTTCAAGAAGACCCTTCAACATTTCGTATAATAATGGTTTGGTGGTGATGAACTCCTTTAGCTTTTCTTTGTCTGGGAAACTCTTTATATGGCCGTCGATTCTAAATGACAGCTTTGCAGGATAGAGTAATATTGGTTGTAGGTTCTTGCTTTTCATCACACTGAATATTTCTTGCCACTCCCTTCTGGCCTGCAAAGTTTCTCTTGAGAAATCAGCTGACAGTCTTATGGGAACTCCCTTGTAAGTAAATACTGCTTTTCTCTTGCTGCTTTTAAGATTCTCTCTTTGTCTTGAACCTTTTGCATCTTGATGATGATGTGTCTTGGTGTGGGCCTCTTGGGGTTCATCTTGTTTGGAACTCTCTGTGCTTCCTGGACTTGTATGGCTGTTTCCTTCACCAAGTTAGGGAATTTTTCTGCCATTATTGTTTCAAATAGGTTTTCAATTTCTTGTTCTCTCTCTTCTCCTTCTGGCACCCCCAAGATGTGAATGTTGGCACGCTTGAGGTTGTCCCAGAGGCTCCCTACACTAGCCTCATTTTTTTGGATTCTTTTTTCTTTTTGCTGTTCTGATTGGGTGTTATTTGCTTCCTTATATTCCAAATCGATGGTTTGCTTCTTGGCTTTACCTACTATACTATTGCATCTGTGTAAACTATTCTTTATTTCAGTTAGTGCCTCCTTCATTTCTGACTGGTCCTTTTTTATGCTCTTGAGGCCCTCTCTAAGTTCACTGAGGTTCTCACTAAGTCCATTGAGCATCCTTATAAGCAGTGTTTTGAACTCTGCATCTCTTAGGTTGCTTAACTCCATTTCACTTAGTTCTTTTCCTGGAGTTTTGTTCTGTTCTTTCATTTGGGACCTGTTTCTTTGTCTCCTCATTTTGGCTGCCTCCCTGTGTTTGCTTCTATGTATTACTTAGCGAGAGGTATGGGGCTAGCTGAGACCAGATGCTGCTTGTTTGAAAGAATTTAGGAAAACCTGAAGCAGGATCCAAGACAGGCCAATCCTATGGTAAAGCAACTGGCAACAGCTTGGGTGGGGCGGGGCCTCAGGAAATCACCAGGGCGGGGCCAACAGTGTGAGGCAGGTTTCTGAGTCCCAGATATGGCGGTGTCTGCCAGCCCAGGGAAGGGCTCACCAAAGGAACAAAAGCCTCTGATAGCACTTCTGTCCAGGAGAAAGCTGCCTCCCAGCCCTTGCTCCAATGCCAAACAGCTCAGTTCTTCCCCATATGACTCTGGTGCCTTTCAAGCTGCCTCCTGCACGCTGGAGCCTGGAGGGAGCAAGTCCGAGTAAATCCGTGTGCGGGCCCTTTAAGAGGAGCTGCCGGGGGCTCCAGCCGCCTCAGTCCCAGTTCCCCCTGGTTTTTCCAGCCAGAAGTGATGGGGATTCTCTTCCTGGCACTGGAACCCTGAGCTGGGCACCTGGTGTGGGACGGGGACCCCTCAGTCCTCAGGGAGGACCTTCCCAGCCGAGGTGTCCTCCTAATTTTTATCCACCACACTTGGGTGTGGGACCAGCCCGTCTGCCTCCGCCTCTCCTACCAGTCTCGATGCAGCTTCTTCTTTAATTTTGTAGTTCTAGGACTTCCATTCAGCTTGGTGTCAGGCGTTTTTTTTTTTTTTTTTTATTAGTTTACTTTTGTTACAGATGTTTCTCCTTTTCCCCCCCACTGACACCCTCCTCCCCCTGCCTCCCTGCCCCGTCCCCAGTTTTGTTGTCCATGTCCATTGGTTATGAGTACATGCGTACAAGTTCTGTGGTTCATCGCTCCCTCCCCTACCCCACCCCCTCTTCTGGCAATTGTCAGTCTGTACCCTACTTCCACGTCTCTGGGACTACCCTGTTCCTCAGACTGTTATGTTCATTATATTCCAGAAATAAGTGAGATCATATGATATTTGTCTTTCTCTGCTTGGCTTGTTTTGCTTAGGATAATAGTTTCCAGGTCCTCCCATGTCGTCTCAAAGGATAAGAGATCTTTCTTTCTTACAGCTGCATAGTACTCCATTGTGTATATGTACCACAACTTTTTTATCCATTCGTCTACTGATGGACACTTGGGCTGTTTCCAGATCTTAGCTATTGTAAATAGCGCTGCTATGAACATGGGGGTACATATATTTTTTCTGATTGGTGTTTCAGGCTTCTTAGGGTATATTCCTAGGAGTGGGATCACTGGGTCAAATGGCAATTCAATTTTTAATTTTTTGAGGTAACACCATAGTGTTTTCCATAGTGGCTGCACCAGTCTGCATTCCCACCAGCAGTGTACTAGAGTCCCCTTTTCTCCACACCCTCGCCAACACTTGTTGTTTGATGATTTGTTGATGGCGGCCATTCTGACAGGTGTGAGGTGATACCTCATTGTTGTTTTAAGTTGCATTTCTCTGATGATTAGTGACATTGAGCATTTCTTCATATGTCTCTTGGCCATTTGTATGTCCTTTTTGGAGAGGTGTCTATTTAGTTCCTCTGCCCATTTTATAATTGGGTTCTTTGTCTTCCTTTTGTTGAGATGTATGAGCACTCTATATATTTTGGAAATTAATCCCTTATCTGATATATCATTGGCCATTATGCTCTCCCATACAGTGAGTTGCCTTTCCACTTTGATGGTTGTTTCTTTTGCTGTGCAGACGCTTTTGAGTTTGATGTAGTCCCATGTGTTCATGTTTTCCTTTGTTTCTCTTGCCTTAGGTGATATATCAGTGAAAATTCTGCTGCGTATGATGTCTGAAATTTTGTTGCCTACATTTTCTTCTAGGATTTTTATGGATTCATGAGTCACATTTAAGTCTTTTATCCATTTTGAGTTTATTCTTGTGTATGGTGTAACCTGATGGTCTAGTTTATTTTTTTGCATGTAGCTGTCCAATTTTCCCAACACCATTTATTAAAGAGGCTGTCTTTGCTCCATTGTATGCTCTTGCCACCTTTGTCAAATATTAATTGAGCATAATGTCTTGGGTCAATTCCCAGATTCTCTGTTCTGTTCCACTGGTCTATATGCTTGTTCTTGTGGCAGTACCAGGCTGTTTTGATTACAGTAGCTTTGTAGTATAACCTGATGTCCGGTATTGTGATCCCGCCTACTTTGTTCTTCTTTTTCAAGATTGCTGTGGCTATTCGGGGTCTTTTTTGGTTCCAAATGAACTTCTGAAGTATTTGTTCTAGTTCTGTGAAATATGTTGGTTGGTATTTTGATGGGGATTGCGTTAAATCTATAGATTGCTTTGGGTAGTATGGACATTTTAATGATGTTAATTCTTCCAATCCATGAACAAGGTACGTGCTTCCACTTTTTTATATCTTCCTCTATTTCTTTTTTCAATGTCCTGTAGTTTTCTGCAAATAGGTCCTTTACTTCTTTGGTTAAGTTTATTCCTAGGTATCTTATTTTTTTGCCGCGATGGTAAATGGGATTGTTGTTTTAGTTTCTCTTTCTGTGAGTTCATCATTGGCGTATAAGAATGCCGTTGATTTCTTGACGTTAATTTTGTATCCTGCTACTTTGCCAAATTCATTAATTAAGTCTAGTATAGTTTTGATGGAGTCTTTAGGGTTTTCTATGTATAATATCATGTCATCTGCGAATAGTGACAGTTTCACTTCCTCCTTTCCAATTTGGATCCCTTTTATTTTTTCTTCATGTCTGATTGCTGTGGCTAAGACTTCCAGTACTATGTTAAATAAGAGTGGTGAAAGTGGGCATCCTTGTCTTGTTCCTGTTCTTAAGGGAAATGCTTTTAGTTTTTGTCCATTGAGTATAATGTTGGCTGTAGGTCTTTCATATATGACCTTTATAATGTTGAGATATGATCCCTCTATTCCCAAATTGCTGAGCGTTTTTATCAGAAATGGGTGCTGGATTTTGTCAAATGCTTTTTCAGCATCTATTGATATGATCATATGGTTTTTATCTTTCATTTTGTTTATGTGATGTATCACATTTATTGATTTGCGAATATTGTACCAGCCTTGCATCCCTGGGATGAATCCCACTTGGTCATGGTGAATAATTTTTTTGATGTATTGCTGGATCTGATTTGTGAGTATTTTGTTAAGGATTTTGGTATCTATGTTCATCAGGGATATTGGCCTGTAGTTTTCTTTCTTTGTAGTGTCTTTTTCTGGTTTTGGAATTAGAATTATGCTGGCTTCATAAAACGAGTTTGGAAGTCTTCCTTCTTCTTGAATTTTATGGAATAGTTTGAGGAGAGTGGGTGTTAGGTCTTCTTTGAATGTTCGGTAAAATTCCCCTGTGAAGCCGTCAGGGCCTGGGCTTTTGTTTGCTGGGAGGGTCTTGATTACATCTTCAATTTCCTTCGTTGTTATTGGCCTGTTCAAGTTTTCTATCTCTTCCCGGTTCAGTTTTGGGAGACTATGTGTTTCTAGAAATGTGTCCATTTCGCTTAGATTGTCGAATTTGTTGCCATATAAATGTTCATAGTATTTGTTAACGATCCTTTGTATTTCTGTGGTGTCAGTTGTTACTTCTCCTCTTTCATTTCTGATTTTGTGTATTTGGGTTCTCTCTCTTTGTTTCTTGGTGAGTCTAGCTAAGGGTCCATCAATCTTGTTTATCTTTTCAAAAAAAAACAGCTCTTTGTTTCATTGATCCTTTGAATTGTTTTTTTGGTCTCCATGTCGTTTATTTCTGCTCTGATCTTTACGTTTTCCTTCCTTCTACTTGCTCTAGGGTTTTCTTTTTGTTTGCTTTCTAGTTCTTTAAGTTGTGAGGTTAGGTAGTCAATTAGAAATTTTTCTTCTTTCTTGAGGTGGGCCTGTAGTGGTATGAACTTCCCTCTCAGAACTGCTTTCGCTGCATCCCATAGACTTTGCATTGTTGTGTGTTCATTTTCATTGGTTTCCAGGAAGTTTTTCATTTCTTCCTTGATATCCATGATAACCCATTCATTGTTCAATAACATGCTATTTAGCCTCCATGTGTTCAAATGTCTTTGCATGTTCTTATTGCAATTGATTTCTAGTTTCATGCTATCGTGGTCTGAAAAGATGCTTGATATGATTTCAATCCTCTTGAACTTGTAGAGACTTAGTTTGTGTCCTGACATGTGGTCTATCTTTGAGAATGTCCCATGTGCACTTGAGAAGAATGTGAATTCTGCAGTTTTGGGGTGTAATTCTCTGTATATATCTATTAAATCCATTTGATCTAGTGCTTCATTTAGAATTTCTGTTTCCTTGTTAATTTTTTGTCTAGATGATCTATCCAGTGATGTTAGTGGGGTGTTGAAGTCTCCTGCTATGATTGTATTGTGGTCGATTTCTCCTTTGAAGTCCTCCAGAAGATTTTTAATATATTTTGGTGCTCCTATATTGGGTGCATATATGTTTACCAAGGTTATATCTTCCTGTTGGATAGACCCTTTCAATATTATGTAGTGGCCTTCTTTGTCTCTAGTTATGGTCTTCAATTTGAAATCTAATTTATCAGATATGAGTATTGCTACCCCAGCTTTTTTTCCCTTTCCGTTTGCTTGGAAGATTTTTTTCCATCCCTTTACTTTCAACCTATGTGAGTCTTTTGTTGTGAGGTGGGTCTCTTGTAAACAACATATATGTGAATCATGCTTTCTTATCCAGTCACCTACTCTGTGTCTTTTTATCTGAGCATTCAGTCCATTTACATTTAAGGTGATTATTGATATGTACTTATTTATTGCCATTTTTGTTTAGTGTGGTTATATTTTTCTTCCTATTTCTTCTACTAATTACAGTAGTCCTTTTAACATTTCTTGCAGTGCTGGTTTGGTGCTAATATATTCCCTTAGCCTTTTTTTGTCTGGGAAGCTCTTTATTTGACCTTCTATTTTGAATGATAGCCTTGCTGGATAGAGTAGTCTTGGATTCAGATCCTTGTTTTTCATGACCTTGATTACTTCATGCCATTTCCTTCTGGCCTGTAGTGTTTCTGTTGGGAAGTCAGCTGATAGCCTTATGGGGTTTCCTTTGTAGGTAACCTGTTGCTTATCTCTTGCTGCCTTTAGGATTCTCTCTTTGTCTTTAATTTTTGGCATTTTAATTATTATGTGTCTTGGTGTGGGCCTGTTTGGGTTCTTCTTACTTGGGACTCTCTGTGCTTCTTGAACTTGAATGCCTTCTTCCTTCACCAGGTTAGGAAAGTTTTCTGTCACTATTTCTTCAAATATATTCTCTAACCTTTGCTCATTTTCTTCTTCTTCAGGGACTCCTATGATGCGAATGTTATTACGTTTCCAGTTGTCCCAGAGTTCTCTTAAGCTGTCTTCCTGTTTTTTAATTGTTTTTTTCCTTTTGGTTTTCTGATTGATTGATTTTTTTCTACTCTGTCTTCTAATTTACTGATCTGGTCCTCCGCTTCCTCTACTCTGCTGGTCAGTCCTTCCAATGTGTTCTTTATTTCTGCTGTGTCATTCTTTATTTCCACTTGGTTGGTTTTCATGGTGTCGATGTCCTTACTCATGCTGTTTAGTTTCCTCAAGATCATGGCTCTGAACTCTACCTCTGATAATTTGCTTAACTGCATTTCATTTATCTCATCTTCAGTAGAGTTCTCTTGTTCTTTCATTTGGGATCTGTTTCTTTGTTTCACCATTTTTGCTATCTCAGTGGGTTTTGGAGCCTGCCAAATTTTCCCTGTAGGTGTTGGTGTTCTGCTATTTGTGGCTCCCTCTACTGTGTTTGGATGAGCGTGGAGGGCCCTCCTTAAACACCACTGTCAAGTCTCACTTTCCTGGATAGATTTGCAAGCTAGGAAAGGTTCAGTTATGCTCTAGCTTTTTGCCTGGAGGCTATTAGCCTCAGTTACTTGAAAAGCCTTAGGATCTCAGTTGAATGAGAAACTCCCTCAGGTGTTTATAGTGTAAGAGGATTTCCTGAGGGTGGGGCCAATGCTGGTTGTTAATGAGCCTCAATTTGCATTTCTTTACCTCTTTGCCTCACCTGGGAATCTCTGAGGGAGGGGCTGCCACAGCTCCAGGAAGGAGCAAACTTGGCTGCCGTTCTGTGTAACCGGGAAGTCGCGGGCTGGCCACCACCATACTTTGTGGCCGCAGCTCAGCACAAACTCTGAGCGCCCTCCAAATCCCAGGTGTCCCCACAGAGTTCCAGTCCAGTCCGTCAGGCGGTTTTGAATGATGGTTGTTCTGTACTTTAGTTGTAACTTTGATGTGGTTGTGGGACGACGCAATACTGCATGTACCTACGCTGCCATCTTGACTGGAAGTCCAACTATGTTCTTTTTCAAGATTGTGTTGGATATTCTGGGTTCCTTGCATCTCCATATTAATTTTAGAATTAACTAATCAATTTCTGCAACAACAAGAAAATCCCCATCTGGGATGTACATGGTGACTGTTTTAAATCTGTAGATCAATTTGAGGAATGAGCAATATATTTATTGTATTATTGGATGTTGTCAGAAATAAATTGACTTTGGAAATAACAGATTAGCTAATTAGAAACAAGTGTTTTAGAGTAATGAGAAAGGAGTTTGTTGAGATAGTGTGTCATTTAGTGAAGGTCTTTGAAACTCAAAGACTGAGAAAATTTGAATTTTATTAAAGAGATTTTATAGCTTCCCCCAATTGATTTGTATATGTAGATGATTTAATTTGATTATCAGTACTATTGTGTTTTCTATAGCACTAAAGCAGGTCTTTTCTATGTTTTCCATATGCAAGTGGATGTTTTAAATCATAAAACACATTTGAATGCCTTTCCTCATAAGGACTACAGGAATTTCAGAGTGGCCACTACTGAGCACTCTAGATGAATAAAAAGAACTTTAACATGGGGTTTTGCCTACAGTCCAAGGAGGATCAATTATGTTTAAGAAAGTGACATCTGTTACTTATCCTCCATTGCCTAGGCCTTGAAACAAGACCATGAGACCAAGATTATGAGATCAGTTCCCTAGCAAAGACTTGGTCCTAACTCAAGTTTATCATGAAAAAAAGAAAAAGAAAAAAGTATGTCAGATGCAAGGTAGGAAGGTTCTCAAAATGCAAATTCACTCACAACTCACACTTGGGAAAAAATCCAGAGAGAAATGCCTTCCTCAATAGTTCCATTGTTTTATTTTGAAAAACATTTTATTACTTTATAACCCTGCAAGTTTAAAAAAATACTTTTTCTTAATTTTTATAATGTTAATATGTTTATTAGCAAAAACAAAATTTATTTATTTATTTATTTATTTAATCCTCAACTCAGGATATTTTTCCATTGATTTTTAGATAGAATGGGAGGGAGGGGGAGAGAGAGAGAAACATTGATATGTACATTAATTGGTTGCCTCCTGCACGACCCCGACTGGGGCTGAGGTTTGAACCTGCAACCTAGATACATGCCCTTGACTGGGAATTGAATCCATGACCCTTCAGTCCACAGGCTGACGCTCTAACCACTGAACCAAAACGGCCAGGGTGGAAATAAAATTTATTTTTAAAAATTGGCCCTGGTAACTGTATCCTAAGCATGCAGTTTTTATGGAGAGTGGTATGTATGTGTGTATAGTTAAAAATTTTTTTAAATAATATCAAATGTATAGAAAAGTCACCAAAACAGTGCAAAGAACTCCTACATCCCCTTCACCCAGATTTTCAAGTAGTTAACATTTTATTGGTTCATTGTATGTGTGTACGTGGGCATATAACCCTTGTTATTAGCCCGTTTCTGGACCTTTTGAGGATTAACAGCACACTGCAGACTGCTATCCCATCATTCCTAAACACTCCCAAACAGGATCACTCTCCTACATATAGCAAACAACCTTCCATATCAGGAAATCAATATTGGTACAACACTGCCATCCAGTCCACAAAGCCCGTTCAAATTTCCCCCACTATCCCAGCAATGTCGCTTTTCCTTTCTGGTCCAAAAAACTATAGGGGAATACATATTGCATTCAGTTGTGTGTTTTGAGACTCCTTTGATCTGGAACAGTTCCAAGTCTTTCATGTTCTTGACAGTTTTAAAGAGTACAGGCCTTACTTTCTATACCATGGTCTGCAAATCTGGGCTCTTTCATGGCAGGAATACCAAAAAAATGATGCTTTGCTTTTTCCCTATGAGTCTCATCAGGAGGCTCACACTGTAGACTGCTCCCAACATTAGTGATGGTAACCCTGATAACCTGATCATGTTGGTTTCTTCAGTTACCTGGTTTTCCTCTTTGTGCTTGATTAGTATTCCAAAATCTGGCTAATATCCTATCCCTCATCAAACCTCCACCCCTCAACCATTGAAGACCTCTGCCTGAATTATACACCTTTATAGTGGGTGCCGAATGGTAATTCTCTATTTCCATCATTTCCCCTTCATCATTGAGTTGGCATTCTACTGTTAGAGCTTTCCTTTCCATTAATTTATATTAATATGAACTTGTGTATTCCTATTTTATTAAATGGATTGTCACCCGTTATTATCACTGCTTATTTTGATGCTCACATTGTTTCAGATTTGGCCAGTGGGAGCCCCTTCAAGCTGTTAACATTACATTTTAAAGTATGTTTACTACTAAGATTCCTTCGTGTTGTGACTGCTTTGTAATATGCTATTTTTGTGAATATATATGTTTATTTATCCACTCTTCCGCTGATGGGCACTTGGGTTGTTTCCAGGTTTTTGCTGTTGTGTTTTGCTGTCCCAACTCCAAAGTAATGTTGCATTTCAGCTGTATTTAAATCTTTTATAACATCATTTACTTCAAGTCTGTATATTGTATAAATATTAAGCACTAGAAGCAGCTTTGTTTTGCACTCTCACTGTGCGAGTCAGGCTCACTTTTAAAATACTGTCATCTGCATTTTTCACGAGGATTTAAATGACTTATTTTCAAAATCATTTAATAAAGGCTTTATCTTTAAATAAATTTACTCTTCCTATTTATGGAGGGATATTGAAAGAAATGGGTTGAGAAAGCAAAATTAGAAGGTGGAGAACTTTGCATCTAACCAAAACTTTTGCCAACGTAAAGTGCCACAAACAGGAGTAACCCCCCGTAGGAAGGCTGCCACAGGCGCGCACCTTTCTCGGAGCGCAGGCGCAGAAACTCACCCTCCCGCCCCCCCCCCCCCCTCCGTTTCTACCCCCAAACGTTATCGCGAGTCTTGTGGGGAACTTGTAGCAACTGCAGAAACTAAGTTCTCGCGAGAAGTAATCGGTTGCTATAGTTGCGAAAAACACAGCTGTGGCTGTTGCAGGTAAGACAGCTCTCTCCTCAGAAGACCCTCTCTTCCCGGGCTCCCCACCCCGGCCCTGCGCCACACCCTGTTACCCCAGTCTCTGCTGTCTCAGCAGTGGCCAAGCCGAAGCGCATCCCTGCACCGCCGCCCTCCCGAGCACACCTCCACGCCTCGGACCCCGCTAGGCGCGACGCGCCCGCCGATCCGGGCCTCCCAGCCAAAGCCAGGTCCCGCGCGGCAAGCGCAGACTGCGCCCCTGTCCCAGACCACACCTCATCCCATCGCCTCCTTCACCTAACCTGTTTCTAATTGGACTCTTCTGCAGCTTCTTCTGAACAGATGACAGGCAATGTGTGCCTTGTTGGGGGCAGCAGGAGCCCGCGCCTGACTGCCCTGACCATAACTTGTAATTAGCCAGTTTTCTTGCATTCGGTATTCAACAAATTTACCGCTAATGCCTCTTGCAGACAAGGCATGATGCCAGGCCCTCAGAGGATGTAAATATGAATGACAGATTACTTGTCTTTAAGGGGGTAATTGAGTACTGAGGAAAAGCAGTGAATATTAACAATACCATTTGTGCTTTGCTTCATAGATTAAGCAGTTTTGCTATTTTAGTGGATATTCACAACAAATGTGAAACAGGTCAGAAATTTTGTTATCCATTTTACAGAATGTGAAACAGGTCAGAAGTTGTCCATTTTACAGAAGGTGAAACTGAGGCTCAGAGAAGTTAGGCATTTGTCCAGGGTCAGGCTAGCGAAGGCCCAATTCATGTGGTACTATCGTAAAGGCAAGAAGAAAACTAATGCAGAAGGTCATTTCAAATGTAAACTTGATAAGAAAGTTACCAGGGCTACTTAGGCCTGAAGGAGCGTGGAGACATGGTGTTGAACAAATGATATGAAACTTTTACGTGAGTGGGAAAATGAAGGAGGAATTGGGAAGAGGCAGAATAATTTTAAAGTCTGGCGGCAGCAAGGCATCTTCTTCTTTTGTGCCACCAGTTCTAGACACACTTGGCCTAGTATATCCTAAGTAAACGTTTGAATTGCATTAAGTTCCACTTTGAATTGAGTCAGAAAACATGACCTTTTAATAAAAAAAGCACACACAACAGGTATCCAATTTATTTTTGAAATTGTATCCTCAGTGTTGTGAAATAATTAGAAAATGACTAAATAAGACATATGTCAGGTCTTTTTTCAGTGGACTAACCACTCTATGTGTCTGCTTCTTTCCCATTATCAAAATATATTTTGTATAATTAGGAGATTAAATAACCTTTGAGTGGAACTTCAAACATTAAAAAAAAAAAGCTACCAAAGAACACTATGAAGGATGTGGGGAATGGGAGTTGGGCGGATGGCATTTCTACCCTTCTTGCCTTGCAATAATTTGTGCTTAATGGGTTAGTTACAAGGATCTTTTTAGCACTAACCAGTGGAATCATCCTTGTGACCAGATCCCTAAAGTCCTGCCTGTCTAGCAGCAAAGGTTGAAAGGCCACAGAACAGTGCTGGACTATTGTATTTCTCTAAGTTCTCCCCTGGTGTTTGTTGGTTATGAGTAACATGAGTACTTGTGCAGCTATAGTACATGAGGGGACAGTTTCATTCGTTATGTTTACAGGGACGAAAGAAGACCAGAGGGGCTTTGCTTAAGTGCCAGTATGGAGCCGGCATCATCAACAGGCAAACCTGTGCAGATTACTGTGACAGATGGATATGAATTGGTAAAGTTATTTTTGGAAATCTGAGAAGCCCCTAGTTTATTTGTACTTCTTGAAAGTATGTTAGTCTTTAAGCTCAGACATTTCTGTCAAACACCTGCGGGTTGGGGAAGATGTTTTGGGAGCATGAAGGGGATTAGCATGGATATTTGCATCACCCTGTACCACCAAATCTGCTGGCTTTACATAGCAATGGCCATTTCTTCTCAGTGTTCCTTATTGATAGTCTAGAATCAGCAATTCATATCACTGTGTGTGTAAAATTCCTATCAATTTGAATACTAAGTTTAACAAATAAAACAAGAAGTAGTTTTCGTTTTCCTAGATAGCAGTTGCATTTTTCTGAAAAGAATCTGAATTCTTTAAGAGTTTCCCTTGTGATTAATTTCATTTGATGAATCTAACTAATAAAACTACAATATGATGTAACTATTAAAATTTTAAGAAAAATGAAATAGCAAAATATTCATTCAGTATTAAGTAAAAAAAGCTCTTTCCAAAGCAGGATGTAATAAATGTTCTCCACTTTGTTTTAAAAGGTATATATAAATGTGTGTGCATATATACATGCACACATATATGTATATATATTCACAAAAAATATTAGAAAATGTATTTGAAAATGTTAAAGGTGCTTGTATATTAGAGATTACAGATAATTTATTTTCCTGTATGTTTTTCTCAGTTTTCCACATGTTCCACAATATAATTTTATAAACACAATGTGTTATTTTTTAAAATATCAATATAACAGCATTCAAATACAATGTTGCATTTAACTATAACTAGATTTGTTTAATGACTTTCTACCTGTTTCTTTTGTATTTGTAATATAGCTTTTTAGGGAAACATGGAAAATGCTATTTAGTACAAGTAAAAATGGATTGCCAGATGCGTAGGAAAATTCTTTATTTGAGTATAATTGAAAAGTAGTATGTTTCTGTCAACAGAAAGGTTTTAAAGGAGATACCCCAGTTACCTTTATTCGTGCAGAATTTAATCAGACAGTTCTGGGAGACTCTGCAAAAATTACTGTTTCTTCAGAAGGAACTGCAAAATACAACTTCACTATCAGTTTTGAGTTCAATCCTGAAGGAGGAATCACTTTAGATGACCTCGCCCACAAACCTGTGTTCTGTAAGTCTTTGTAGTTATAAAAATGTTAATTTTATGAGTATGTTATGAGGAGATTCTGAGATATTTAATAGCTGTTGTTGGGACAGATGGACACACTTTACCTTCTTAATCTAGGTATAACACAGTATATACTTTTATTATTATTATTATTATTTTTTATCCTCACCCGAGGACATTTTTCCATTTTTTGTTCAGATAGAGTGGGAGGGAGAGAGAGGAAGAGAGAGAGAGAGAGATAGAAACATCGACGTGAAAGGGACACATCCAGTGGCTGCCTCCCGCACGACCCAACCAGGGGCCGGGGACAAACTGCAACCGAGGTACGCGCCCCTAGCGGGAACCGAACCTGGGTCTCTCTGGACCGCAGGCCGACGCTCTAACCGCTGAGCCAAACTGGCCAGGGCAACACAGTATATACTTTGAGAGCTACCTGCCTGTTGCAGCAGTCACCATGACCTACTAATTTTAACTAGTTTGTATCAAAGACCTGTTGATATATGACTAACTTTGCAGCCCTTATCTCTTAAGCTGAATTGGAAGCTTCTCCTTTGTATTCCTGTATTTAGGGTTGCCATATTTAGAATAAAACAAAAAACACAATTTGGGATATACTTATAATAAAAAATTATTCTTTGTTTATCTGAAATTCAAATTTTAAAATGGGCATCTTGTATTTTACTTGGCAACCCTATCTGTACTTCTGTATACTCACCATACTGTATAGGAGTTACTAATTTGCCTTCTTTGCTAGAGCAGGCAGTTTTTGAGATATGGGCTAGGTCTTATTATTTCAAAATTTCTACTGCCTAGAACTATCTGGGACATAAAAAGGATCAAAAAGTATTTGTTGAATGAATGACCGGATAAGTGGATGATGGTTTCTGTATCCATACTGCTACAGTTTCTAACTATACAGTATTATCTCTGACATATTTTGTTCCTATACCATATACTAGTCTAAGGCTTTTTTTTTTTTTTTTTTTTTGGTTTGTTTTAACCAATACTCTTTATTTTTGTTTTTTATATATATATATATATATATATATATATATATATATATATATATATATATATATATATTTTTTTTTAGTGGCACATCTCCTGGGGTGCTGGCCAAAAACCATAGTTTCCAAGATCCGAAACCCAGAGAGGTGGGATCTGGGAATTTATACAGTACAGTACAGCAATGCTTCCCTTATCTTTCTTTCCATAAGAGTCACCTGAAGCTCTGGAAGAAAATAGTCTTCAGGGTCCCACCTCAGACCACCAAAGTCACAATTGCCACAGAAGCTGCACCTTGGTCCAAAGTCTCCTGGGAAACACTGCTCCAGAACAGTGATTCCCAGCTCAGGCCTAGGTGGGTGTCGGTCACCGAAGGAGGACCTGCAGTCTCTGACCACTCCCTTTTACCTCTTTTTTTGCTCTATGCCTCTCTGTCACCCCAAATAATAGAAGTGTCCTGATTGCCTTCTTCCCTAGCATGTTTGATAGGAAAGGCAGAACTGGAACCTCTTTTATTTATTTATTTTTTTGGTTAATCCTCACCTGAGGATATTTTTCCATTGATTTTTAGATAGAGTGGAAGGGAGGGAGAGAAAGAGGGAAACATCGATGTGAGAGAGAGACACTGATTGGTTGGCTCCCGCATGACCCCGACGCGGGGCCGGGAATTGAACCTGCAACCCAGGTACGTGCCCTTGACTGGGAATCAAACCCATGATCCCTCAGTCCATGGGCCGATACTCTAACTGCTGAGCCAAACCATCCAGGGCTGGAAACTTCTTTTAAATGTGTCACTGGACTCATGGGAAAGGAAGGGCCATCCCTTTGTTCCAGAAGCAAAGTGAGGACTGAAAGCTGGAACTCTTGAAGAGCTTCCACTGGTGTGTGGTGGTGTATGGGGAGAGGGTAGTATTTTAAAACCCAGGGGCTTGGGTTTTAATGCTCTTACAGGGACAGAGACCTTGGGCTGCTATGGATGGGGAGTTAAGACTGAAACCACACCTCTCACCATAAACCTATATCTCAAAAAGAATGGACTAGGAAAAAAATCCACTCACCATCATATCTGTCTAGGCCATGGGTAGAGGAAAAAGGTCTTGCTTAAGAGTTTGTAGTCATGTACTTATGCCAATCATTAAATAATATATAAATTTCTTAAAATACATAAAGAACATTTATATAATAAAAAACTGACCCCATACTAGGCCATAAAGCAGGTCCTGCTATATACCAAAGAATCAATAGCATATAGACCAAGTGTTCTGATCAAAATATAACCATTAACATTAAAAACGAATAACAAAAAGATAGCAAAAAAAAAAGAGAGAGAGAGAGAGAGAGAGAATCCATTTGGAAAGTGTAAGACATATAACTATTTCATAGGAATATGGTGTATGGGACAATGCTCAACCAACTGAGCCACACCAGCTGGCGATATAATGATTTCTTAAGCACAAATACTGCGATACTGGGACAGTTGATATGATTATGGAGATGGCTAATAAGTGCCTGTAGGGCAGGTGGCATGTACAGTATGGATATACTGGACAAAGGGATGGTTCCCATCTTGAGTGGGACAGCATGGGATGGCATGGGATTTCATTATGCTACTCAGAATGGTGTGAAATTTAAAACTTATGAACAGTTTAACTCTGGAATTTTTCATTTAATATTTTCAGACTGTGGTTAACCTTGGGTCACTGAAACTACAGAAAGTGAAACCATGGATAAGGGGGGACTACTGTATAATCTTAAATGCAATCATTAGAAATAACAAAGGATTTAAAACAGAAATTGTGTCTCCAAGAAGATGGAGTAGATACTTTTTCCTATTCCTTTCACTAAGTACAACTACAAACCTTGGACATTATATATAAAACAAACATAAGAGACTGAAAAGTAGAGAAAAGGAAACTTGAAACCTGAGAAATGACACAGTAGTGAGGTCCTTCGGTTTTCTTTTTGCCTCATATAGCCCATATTTGATGCCAAAAAGCCAGCAACCTGGAAACTCTAATGGTGTAAACCAAAAGGCCCAACAAAAGTCTGCTCTCTCTAACCAAAAGACCAGGAAAGGGGCAGTCTAGAAAGACAGAAAACTTTAGACAGTAATTGCTCTACTCCAGCCAAACACCACAGAAAGAAACTATGGTCTCACCCCCACCCCCTTAATCTAAGTGGGGAACCCAGACTTTCATTCTCATAAAGCTGAAATTAGGTGTCCCAAAACCCTAGCTAGGTGGTGTCAGAGAAAATCAAGTAGGGAGCCAGGACTTTTATGCCCTCTAGTAATGACCTCCCTCTTTCACCATGTGGTTTTAGTGGAGACCACATGGGGAGCCTGGACTTCTGCCCCAATTTGGTAGTAACAAGGTGTGCCCCTCTATTTCCCACTGGGGTGGTGTCAGAGGAGACCTAGTGTAGGGTCAAGACTTTCACTATCACCTAGGGTAATGAGTCTACACCCACTGTACTTTCAGTGGAGAACAGTGAGGAACTAGAACTCCCATTCCCCCTCAGCAGTAAGGAGGAGCTCTCCCCCTCAGGTATTAATGGAGGCTGAATGGGGAACCTACACTTCTGCTTCCACCTAGCAATAATGAGACAGTGTCCCTCCCCTTTCTCTGTTGGAGTGATGTCAAAAAACCCAGCTAAAACAGAAGGTTTAAGTAAGATCCAGCATTTCATAATATAATACAAAAAGTCCAGGTTTCACTTGAAAAATCACTCATCAAGAACTAGAAGACCCCAAACTGAATTTAAAAAGACAATCAGTACGTTAACACTAAGCTGAGAGAGATGTTAGAATTATTAGACAAAGATTTTAGAGAAACCATGATAAAAATGCTCTAATGAGCAATTGCAAACACGCTAGAAACAAATGAAAAAATATAGAAATATTCAGAAGAGAAATAGAAAGTCTCAAAAAGAAATAGAAGATATAAAAAGAACCTAATAGAAATTACAGAACTGAAAAATACAATAATCACTATGAAAAGCTCAGTGAATGGTCTCAACAGTAGAATGGAGGGGCAGAGGAAAGAATCAGTGAACTGGAATATAGAACCATAGAAACTAACCATTCTGAGTAATTTAGAGGAGATAAACTAAAAAAATATAAATAGCACCTCCCAGGCCTATGGGACCATGACCAAAGATCAAAGATCTAAAAGTGTCACTGGAGTCTTCGAGGAGAGGTAAAAGGGTGGGACTAGAAAACTAGTCAAAGAAGTAAAGCCTGAAAAGAGACATAAATCTACAGATTCAAGAAGCTGAGAAAACTCCCAACAGGTTGTATCCAAAGAAATCCATACTAAGAAATATCATAATTAAAACATCTGAAAGACTTCCGGTCAAGATGGCGGCATAGGTAAACGCGGTATCACGTCCTCCCACAACCACATCAAAGTTACAACTAAAGTACAGAACAATCATCATTCAAAACCACCTGAAATCAAGCTGAATGGAAGTCCTACAACTAAGAAATTATAGAAGAAGCCGCATCGAGACTGGTAGGGGTGGAGGCGCGACGGGCTGGTCCCACACCCACGTGTGCCGGATACAAATTAGAAGGGACACCTCGGCTGGGAAGTCCTCCCTGAGGACTGAGGGGTCCTGTCCCACACCAGGCGCCCAGCTCAGGGTTCCAGTGCCAGGAAGAGAAGTCCCCATAACTTCTGGCTGGAAAAACCAGTGAGAACTGAGGCTGAGGCCGCTGGAGCCCCTGGCAGCTCTTCTTTTTTTTTTTTTTTTTTTTTTATTTTTTTTTTTTATTTTTTTATTTATTTATTTATTTTTTTTAAATTTTATTGTTGAATGTATTACAGATGTTCCTCATTTTTCCCCCATTGCCCCCCTCCTCCCCATTTCCGCCCCCCTCTTGCTTTTCCCCACACTGTTGTCTGTGTCCATTAGTTATGCATATATACATATAAGTTCTTTGGTTTATTTCTTCCCACCCCCCAACCCCCCTTCCCTTTGAGGTTTGTCAGTCTAACAACAAATTTATACTTCTTAATCCCTTCACCTTTTTCACCCCTCCCCCCAGCCCCTACCCATCTGGTAACCAACAAAAGTTCTCTGTATCTATGAGAATGTTTCTGTTCTGCTTGTTCATTTTGTTTGTAGATTCAATTGTTGATAGATATGTATTTATTGCCATTTTGTTTGTTCATATTTTTTTATCTTTTTCTTCAAGAAGACCCTTCAGCATTTCATATAATAATGGTTTGGTGGTGATGAACTCCTTTAGCTTTTCCTTGTCTGGGAAACTCTTTATATGGCCATCGATTCTAAATGACAGCTTTGCAGGATAGAGTAATCTTGGTTGTAGGTTCTTGCTTTTCATCACTGTGAATATTTCTTGCCACTCCCTTCTGGCCTGCAAAGTTTCTTTTGAGAAATCTGCTGACAGTCTTATGGGAACTCCCTTGTAGGTAACAAACTGCTTTTCTCTTGCTGCTTTTAAGATTCTCTCTTTGTCTTGAACCTTTTGCATTTTGATGATGATGTGTCTTGGTGTGGGCCTCTTGGGGTTCATCTTGTTTGGGACTCTCTGTGCTTCCTGGACTTGTATGTCTGTTTCCTTCACCAAGTTCGGGAAGTTTTCTGCCATTATTGTTTCAAATAGGTTTTCGATTTCTTGTTCTCTCTCTTCTCCTTCTGGCACCCCCAAGATGCGAATGTTGGCACGCTTGAAGTTGTCCCAGAGGCTCCTTACACTATCCTCATTTCTTTGGATTCTTTTTTCTTTTTGCTGTTCTGATTGGGTGTTTTTTGCTTCCTTATATTCCAAATTGATGGTTTGCTTCTTGGATTTACCTACTCTACTATTGAATCTATGTAAACTATTCTTTATTTCAGTTAGTGCCTCCTTCATATCTGACTGGTCCTTTTTTATGCTCTTGAGGCCCTCTCTAAGTTCACTGAGGTTCTCACTAAGTCCATTGAGCATCCTTATAAGCAGTATTTTGAACTCAGCATCTGTTAGGTTGCTTAACTCCATTTCACTTAGTTCTTTTCCTGGAGTTTTGTTCTGTTCTTTCATTTGGGACCTGTTTCTTTGTCTCCTCATTTTGGCTGCCTCCCTCTGTTTGTTCCTATGTATTACTTAGCAAGAGGTATAGGGCTAGCTGAGACCAGATGCTGCTTGTTTGAATGATTTTAGGAAAAGCTGAAGCAGGCTCCAAGACAGGCCAATCCTATGGTGAAGCAACTGGCAACAGCTTGGGTGGGCCTGGAAGTTGGGTGGGGCGGGGCCTCAGGGAATCACCAGGGCGGGGCCAACAGTGTGAGCCAGGTTGCTGGAGTCCCAGATATGGCGGCGTCTGCCGGCTCAGGAAGGGCTCACCAAAGGAACAAAAGCCTCTGTTAGCACGTCTGTCCAGGAGAAAGCTGCCTCTCCAGCCCTCGCTCCAATGCCAAACAGCTCAGTTCTTCCCCATATGACTCTGGTGCCTTTCAGGCTCCCTCCCGCACGCTGGAGCCTGGAGGGTGGGAGTCCGAGTAAGTCCGAGCTCGGGCCCTTTAAGAGGAGCTGCCGGGGGCTCCAGCCGCCTCAGCCTCAGTTCCCGCTGGTTTTCCAGCCAGAAGTTATGGGGACTTCTCTTCCTGGCACTGGGACCCTGAGCTGGGCACCTGGTGTGGGACGGGGACCACTCAGCCCTCTGGGAGGACCTTCCCAGCCGAGGTATCCCAATTTTTATCTGCCACACGTGGGTGTGGGACCAGCCCGTCGCGCCTCCGCCCCTCCTACCAGTCTCGATGCGACTTCTTCTTTAATTTCGTAGTTGTAGGACTTCCATTCAGCTTGATTTCAGGCGGTTTTGAATGATGGTTGTTCTGTAGTTTAGTTGTAACTTTGATGTGGTTGTGGGAGGACGCGATACCGCGTTTACCTACGCCGCCATCTTGACCGGAAGTCCCCTGGCAGCTCTTCTTAAAGGGCCCACCACAGACTTACTCAGACTCCCACCCTCCAGGTTCCAGCGTGCAGGGGGCAGCTTGAAAGGCACCAGAGTCATATGGGAAAGAACTGGCATTGGAGCGAGGGCTGGGAGGCAGCTTTCTCCTGGACAGAAGTGCTATCAGAGGCTTTTGTTCCTTTGGTGAGCTCTTCCCTGGGCCGGCAGACGCCGCCATGTCTGGGACTCCAGCAACCTGGCTCACACTGTTTGCCCTGCCCTGGTGATTCCCTGAGGCCCCGCCCCTCCCAACTTTCAGGCCTACCCAAGCTGTTGCCAGTTGCTTGACCATAGGATTGGCCTGTCTTGGAGCCTGCTTCAGCTTTTCCTAAATTCTTTCAAACAAGTAGCATCTGGTCTCAGCTAGCCCCATACCTCTCACTAAGTAATACATAGAAACAAACACAGGGAGGCAGCCAAAATGAGGAGACAAAGAAACAGGTACCAAATGAAAGAACAGAACAAAACTCCAGGAAAAGAACTAAGTGAAATGGAGTTAAGCAACCTAACAGATACTGAATTCAAAACACTCCTTATAAGGATGCTCAGTGGACTTAGTGAGAACCTCAGTGGACTTAGTGAGAACCTCAGTGAACTTAGTGAGGGCCTCAAGAGCATAAAAAAAGACCAGTCAGAAATGAAGGATGCACAGTTAGAAATGAAGGAGGTACTAACTGAAATAAAGAATAGTTTACACAGATTCAATAGTAGAGTAGGTAAAGCCAAGAAGCAAACCATCGATTTGGAATATAAGGAAGTAAAAAACACCCAATCAGAACAGAAAAAAAGAAAAAAGAATCCAAAAAAATGAGGATAGTGTAAGGAGCCTCTGGGACAACTTCAAGCGTGCCAACATTCGCATCTTGGGGGTGCCAGAAGGAGAAGAGAGAGAACAAGAAATTGAAAACCTATTTGAAATAATAATGGCAGAAAAATTCCCTAACTTGGTAAAGGAAACAGCCATACAAGTCCAGGAAGCACAGAGAGTCCCAAACAAGATGAACCCCAAGAGGCCCACACCAAGACACATCATCATCAAAATGCAAAATGTTCAAGACAAAGAGAGAATCTTAAAAGCAGCAAGAGAAAAGCAGTTAGTTACCTACAAGGGAGTTCCCATAAGACTGTCAGCTGATTTCTCAAGAGAAACTTTGCAGGCCCGAAGGGAGTGGCAAGAAATATTCAGTGTGATGAAAAGCAAGAACCTACAACCAATATTACTCTATCCTGCAAAGCTGTCATTTAGAATTGACGGCCATATAAAGAGTTTCCCAGACAAAGAAAAGCTAAAGGAGTTCATCACCACCAAACCATTATTATACGAAATGTTGAAGGGTCTTCTTGAAGAAAAAGATAAAAAAATATGAACAAACAAAATAGCAATAAATACATATCTATCAACAATTGAATCTACAAACAAAATGAACAAGCAGAACAAAAACATTCTCATAGATACAGAGAACTTTTGTTGGATACTAGGTGGGTGGGGGTTGGGGGGATGGGTGAAAAAGGTGAAAGGATTAATAAGTACAAATTGGTTGTTAGACTGACAGACCTCAAAGGGAAGGGGTTGGGGGTGGGAAGAAATAAACCAAAGAACTTATATGTATATATGCATAACCAATGGACACAGACAACAGTGTGGGGAAAGGCAGGAGGGGGGCGGGAATGGAGAGGAGGGGGGCAATGGGGGAAAAATGAGGAACATCTGTAATACATTCAACAATAAAGATAAGTTAAAAAAAAATCTGAAAACTAAAGACACAGAAAAATCAGCACAGAGGAAGACAATGAAAATGACATCAATTTCTCATCAGAAACCATGGATACCTGAAGGTAATAGCATAATAATTTTAAAGTGATAAATGAAAAGAACTGTACACCCAGAATCTGATACCCAGAGAAAAGATATAAAGGAGAAACCAAGACTTTCTCAGATGAAAGAAAATGAATATGTCACTAGCAGACCTAGCCTGAAAGAGTGGCTGTAGGAAGTTCTCTAAACCAAAGGGGAATGTAAAAGAAAGAACCTAGGAACATCAGGAAAGAAGAAAGAATATGGTAAGCAAAAAATTGGATAAATAAAGTAAGCTTTTCATCTTGAATTTTCTAAATTGTGTTCAACAGTTGAAACAAAGTATTACACTGTTGAATGTGGTTCTAAATACATATTGAGAAAATATTTCAGGAAGTTATAAACAGGGAAGGCAAAGGGACATAAAAGGACGTAAGTTTTCTATATTTCACTTGAAATAATGAAATGATGAAATGTAGACTGTAATAAATAATGTATATATAGTGTAAATACCTAGAGCAACAACTGAAAAATCTGTACAAAGAGATATATTAAAAAGTATTATCAATAAATCAAAATGGAATTCTAAAAAAGACATTCAAGTAATCCACAGGAAGGCAGGAAAAACGAGAAATGAAAAGAAGACAAAAGAGCCCAGCAGATTTAAGCCCTAATATATTAATAATTACATTATTATTTCTAGAAGATTGCAGAGTGAATTTAAAAACCACCCAACCATATGCTGTCTATAAGAAACTCAAAATAGATCCATATAGTTAGGTAAAAAGTAAAAGGATAGAAAAAGATATTTCATGCACACATTAATCAAATCACATTAGAAATGACTACATTAGCATCAGATGAAGTAGACTTAGCAACGAAAATAGCCAGAGACGGAGAAGTTCATTACATAATGGTAAAAGGGTAAATCCACCAAGAAGACATAGCAATTCTAAGTAGGTATGCAACAAATAACAGAACTGCAAAATGTGTGGAGCCAAAGGCAGAATAGACAAATTGACAATTATAATTGGAGACTGAAAGGCAGAATAGACAAATTCACAGTTATAATTGGAGACGTAAACATCTTTCAACAATTTATAGAATAACTAGACAAAAAATCAGCAAGGATATAGGAAAACTCAACAACACCATCAACCAACAAGATCTAATTAATATTTATAGAACAACCAACAATAACAGACTGCACAGTATTGAAAAAGCTCACAGACCATATGCCAAAACCGTATCCTGGGTCATAAACTTAACAAATTTAAATGGATGAAAATAATACTGAATGTGTTCTCTAACAATAATAGTATCATAGTAGAAATCAATAATAGAAAGATAATAGGAAACCCTTCAAACACTTGAAAACTAAAATTGCTCTTCTAAATAATCCAAGTGTCAAAGAGGAAGTCTCAAGGGAAAAAAAAAAAAAGTTGAACTGAATAGAGATAAAAATACTACATATTAAAGTTTGTCAGACATAGCTAAAGCATTGCTGAGAAAAGTTATAGCACCAAATGCATACATTAAAAAAGAGGAAAAATTTCAAGTTAATAATCTAAACTCTCACTTTAAGTATCTAGAAAAAGAAGAGCAAAAGAAACCCAAAGCAAACAGAAAGAAGAAAATAATAAAGATAAAATCAGCAATCAGTGAAATGTAAAAAGAAAAATAGGGAAAATCAATGAAATAAAGAGCTGGTTATTTGGAAACATCAACTTTGACAAATCTCTGGGGGCGTGGAGGGGAGAGAGAGAGAGAGAGAGAGAAGACACAAATGATCAATTATCAATATTGGGAATGAAATGGAATTAATACAGATGCTGCAGACATTAAAAAGATAGTAAGGAAATATGAACAACATAAATTTGACAATGAAATGGACCAGTTCCTTGAAAAACACTAATCACAACTCATCCTATATGAAATAAGGTTGCCCTATAACTATTGAGGAAATTGAATTCATAATTTGAAATCTCCAGGAACAGATAGTTTCACTGGAGAATTCTACCAGCTTCTTTTCTCTTGCTACTTTTATTATTCTGCTTTGTTTTTGATTTTTGACAGTTTTATTGTGGTGTATCTTGGAGAGGATGCTTTTAAGTTGAGTTTGTTTGGTGACATATGAGGTTTATGAACTGGAATATTCAAATCGTTTCCTAACTTTAGGATGTTCTCAGTCATTATTTCCTTTAATAACCTCTTTTCCCTTCTCTCCCTCTCTTCTGTAACTCCAGTATTTCACAAATTATTTATTTTGATGGCATCTCGTAGATCACATAGGCTTTCTTCACTCTTTTTCATTCTTTTACCTTTGTTCTCCTCTAACTGGATAATTTCAATGCTGCTGTTTTCTAACTCACAGACTCTTTCTTCTGCTTGATTCATTCTCCTGTTGGTGGTCTCTACTGCATGTTTTCTTTTTTTTAAAATCCTCACCTGAGGATATTTTTCTATTTATCTTCAGGTAGAGAGAGAGGGAGAGAAACGGGGAGAGAGAGAGAAACATCGATGTGAGAGGGACACATCGACTGATTGCCTCCTGTACAACCCTGACCAGGGCCAGGGACGAACCACAACCGAGGTACGTGCCCTTGGCTGGAATTGAACCCAGGACTCACTGGTCCGTGGGCCGACACTCTACTGCTGAGCCAAACAGGCTAGGGCACATTTTTTCATTTTATTCATTATATTCTTCAGCTCCAGAATTTGTTTGGTTCTTTTTTATGATTTCTATCTCTTTGTTAAACTTCTCATTTTGTTCATGTTTCTTCTTCGGGTTTCCTTGAATTGTCTTCCTGTGTTTTCCTTTAGCTTATTGAGTTTCCTTAAAATTGGTATTTTGAATTCTTTATTGGGTAATATGCAGATCTATGTCTTTGGGATCAGTTACTGGAAGATTATTGTGATCCTTTTGTGGTGTCATTTTTCTTTGATTTTTAAAAATTTCATATTCCTTGAGGTTTTGCATTGCAGTCTTTGCATTTGAAGTAGCAGTCACTTCCTCCAGTCTTTACTTACTGCCTTCAGGAGAGAAATAACTTCTATTTGCCCTGTTAGGGATTCTGAGGGTTTCTCAGACCTTCTGTGGATATGCACATTGCACACTTCTTGCAGCCCTTTGTGGCAGAATTTTTTTTTTTTAATCCTCACCCAAGGATACTTTTCTATTTTTGTTCAGATAGAGTGGGAGGGAGAGAGAGGAATAGAGAGAGAGAGAGAGAGAAACATCAACATGAGAGGGACACATCGACTGGTTGCCTCCTGCATGACCCCAACCAGGGCTGGGGACCAACCACAACCGAGGTTTGTGCTGTTGATTGGAACCGAACCTGAGACTCATTGGTCCGCAGGCCGACACTTTAACCACTGAGCCAAACCGGCCAGGGCATGTGGCAGAATTCTTAAATGTGTATGCATTCTCTTCCTACTGCAAACCACCAGGCTGAGTGCTGACAGCGCCCCCCTACCCCCACCCCACTTTTTGTTTTTTTCAAGAGTGGTTCTAAAGTTCCAAGTTTGTGGTATCTCCCTGGTCCACAGATTCAGGTCAGCTTTTTACATGTACTTACTGACCATCCACCATAGCTCACTCTTGTATCTGCTGTCAAGAGAGCTCACAGGGAGCCAGCCACTGGATGGAGGGTGTGTGGAGGTGAGGCACATGGATTGCTAGGAGTACCTGTGGGCTACTGGTGGGGATCCAAAGGCAAGGCATCTCCCACAGCTGGTGAGTGGGCTTCCTAATGGAGTCCATGACACAATTTATAGGCTCTACATCCCTTTAATGTCCTCCAAGCATCCTGTCACTCTCCCAGATTCTTCCTACCTCCCTCCCCACTCACCACCCTCCAAATCATGCAGCTCATGATTCAGTAGTTTAGGTGGGGCAAGAGAGAAATTGGCCCATGTGGCAGTATCCTGTACAGATGCGAAAATGGGTGCTCATTCACACACACTCACTTTCCCCCATGGGAGAAATCGTGGGCCAAGAATGTCTCTCTTGGCCCTGAGCTGTGATGCCTTGGAAGACAGGTGATGCAAGTAGTCAAACTGTTCTTCTTACCCTCTCCAATGCATGCTAACTCATTTTTCTTTTTGCTCCAGTGGTATGCTGGAACTTCTTTATTGGAAACCTGTACAAAGGCTCTCTCATCTGTGGGTGATTGTATAAGACAGTGTTTTCCAGGGTTTCCTGGACTGCAGGTGAGAGTGGCTAGACCTGATTCATGAGCCACGGCAGGGTCCACAGTGGGGACCTAAGTCTGCCTAATATCTGATACATGGGTGTGTGAAACTCCTGGGTTTTTTTTCATATGGTGTTGGATTTCAGGGCTCCTACAAAGGGACTGTTGTCTGTGGATGGGCCAATTTTTGTTGTTGAGATGGGGAAATCATGAGTTATGTCTTATTCAGCATGTTTGCTGCTGACACTCCTCTCACTTTCTCAAGATCTCAATTAAGGTAAATACATAGGCAATTATAAAATCTAATATTATTGTAACAATGGTTTGTAAGTACACTTTTTGCTTTGTACATGATTTAAGTGATTAATACCTTTAAAGAAAAAATTATTAATGTACAAGCTAGTATTATTGTAATACTAGGTTTGTAACTCCAAATCTTGTTTTCTACATAATTTAAGAAACCAGTGAATTTAAATGAAGTATTAGTTTATGTTTTGGTGTACACAATGTATAAGATATAATTTTATGACATAAACAACTGAAAGGGGTGGGGATGGAGCTGTAAAAGAGCAGAGTTTTTGTATTTTATTAAAATTAAGCTGCTACAAATTCAAATTAGAGTGTTGTAACTTTAGGATGCTAAATGCAATCCCCATGGTAACCACAAAGAAAATAGCTATAGAATATACACAAAAGAAAATGAGAAAGGAATGTAAACACATCCGTTTAGAAAAAAACACAACTAAACACAAAAGAGGACAGTAATGCAGAAATGAGGGGCCAAAATATTATAAGGCATATAGGAAACAACACAATGACAGCAGCACATCTCTTTTTATCAATAATTACTTTAGGTGTAAATTGATTAAACTGTCCAGTCAAAAGACAGAGATTGGCAGAATGGATAAAAACACAGAATCCAACTATATGCTGTCTAGAAAAGACTTACTTTAGAGCTAAAGACATAAACAGGTTGAAAATGAAAGGGTGGAAAAGATATTTCATGAAAATAGTAACCAAAAGAGAGCAGGTATGGCTATACTAATATCAGACAAAATTGACTTCAGATCAAAAAAGATTATAAGAGTCAAAATAAGACACTATATATTAACAAAAGATTCAATGCAGCAAGAAGATATAATAATTATAAATAGGCTCCTAATGATAGATCAATAAAATATACAAAGCAAAAACTGACAGAATTGAAGGGAGAAATAGATAGTTCTAAAACAGTAGTTGGAGACTTCAAATATCCCACTCATAATAATGGACAGAACAACCAGATAGAGGATAAGGAAATAAAAAAGGGAGTTAAACAGTACATTAAACCACCTAGATCTAAATGATACATACAGAACACTTTATCCAACAACCACATCGGACATTTCAAGGACAGATTATATGTTAGGCCACACATTAAGTCTTAATACATTTAAAAAGATATCTTACAAAGTATCTTCTACAAATACAATGGCATGAAGTTAGGAATCAATAACAAAAGGAAAATGGAAAATTCACAAAATTGTGAAAATTAAACAACATGCTTTTAAACAACAAATGGATCAAATAAGAAATCACAGGGGAAGTTATAAAATGGAAACACAATATACCAAAACTTAGGAGATGCAGCGAAAGTGTGTGAAGGAGTACATTTATGACTAAAAATGCTAACATTAAGAAACAAGAAAGATCTCAAATCAACAATCTAACTTTTCAACTTAAAGACATAGAAAAAGGAGAAGAAACTAAACCCAAAGCTCACAGAATGAAGGAAATAATAAAGACTAGAGCAGAGATAAACAAAACAAAGAATAGAAAAATAATAGAGAAAATCAATAAAACCAATAAAACCAAATGTTGGCTCTTTGAAAAGATCAACAAAATTGACAAACCTATAGGTAAATAGACTAAGAAAAAAAAAGAAGATTCAAATTACCAAAATCTGAAATTAAAGTGGAGCAATTAACACCACTTCTACAGAAATTAAAAGTATTATAAGAGAAAACTATGGACAATTGTTAACAAATTGGCTAACCTAGATGAAATGAACAAACTCCTAGAAACACAAAAAGAAAATGTCAATAGATCTATAATTAATAAGGAGATTGAATCAGTAATAAATAATCTCCAAACAAAGAAAAATCCTGGACATGATGACTTCACTGGTGAATTCTATAAAACTTAAAGAACTAATACCAAAACTACTCAAACTCTTCCGAAAAATTGAAGAGGAGGAAATACATCTTAACTCATTCTATGAAGCCAGCATTACTGTGACACCAAAGACAAACAAGGATACTACCAGAAAAAAACAATTACAAACCAATATCGCCTATGAATATTTATGCAAAAATCCTCAAGAAAATACTGGCAAACCAAATTGAGCAACATATTAAAAGAATCATACACTATGACCAATTGGGATTTATTCTTGGAATGCAAGGATAGTTCAACATACAACTCTCTCAATATAATACACAGTCAACAGAATGGAAAAAGAAAAGAACCCCACATCTCCCTAGCTGGTTTGGCTCAGTGGTTAGAGCATCAGCCCTTGGGCCACAAAGTTATGCATTTGATTCTGGTCAAGGGCACATACCTTGGTTGCGGTTCGGTCCCTGGCCCTGGTCAGGGTTGTGTGGGAAGCAACCAATCAATGTGTCTCTCTCACATTGATGTTTCTCTTTCTCTCTCTTTCTTCCTCCCTCCCTCCCTCTCTGAAGATAAATGGAAAAATATCCTTGGGTGAGGATTAAAAAAAAAAAAAAAGCCCCATGTGATCATCTCATTTAATGCAGAAAAAAACAATTGACAAAATTCAACACCCTTTCATGAAAAACAACAACAACAACTAGAAATAGAAGGAAACTACCTTAACATGATAAAAGCCATATGCAAAAATCCACAGTGAACATTATAGTCAAAGATTGAAAGACTGAAACTATTTCCTCTAAAATTAGGAACAAGGAAAGGATTCCCGCTTTCACTGCTCCTTTCAATATAATACCAAATAGCCAAGACAATCTTGAAAAATTGGAGGTCTCACACTTTCTGATTTCAAAACTTACTATAAGTCTACAGTAACCAAAACAGTGTGGTATTGACATAAAGAGAGACATATAGAACAATGAAATAGAATGGAGAGCTCAGAAATAAACTCTCACATACATGTTCGAATCATTTTTGACAAGGGTGCCAAGACCATTCAGTGGGGGAAAGGACAGTCTTATCAACAAGTGGTGATAGGGTAACTGGATAGCCACATGCAAAAAATGAAGTTAGGCCCTTACTTAACACCAGATTTAAAAAGTTAACTCACAATGGATCAAAAACAAATGTGAGACCTAAAACAATAAATCTCTTAGAAGAAAATATAGGACAAAATTTCATGACATTAGGTTAGGCAATACATTATTGGATATGATGCTAAAGACACAGGAAAACAAACAAACAAAATAGAGAAGTTAGATTTAGTGGAAAAAATTAAAAAATTGTCCATCAAAAGACACTTCACAGAGTTGCCCAGCCAGTGTGGCTCAGTTGTCTGAGCATCATCCCATGCACCAAGAAGTCACTGGTTTGATTGCTGGTCAGGGAACATGCCCAGGTTGTGGGCTCAATCTCCCAGTAGGGGGCATGCAGGAGGCAGCCAAAGGCTGTCTCTCTCTCTCTCTCTCAAATCAATAAAAACATATTTTTAAAAAAGAGACACTATTCACAGAGTGAAAAAGCGACCCACAGAATGGGAGAAAATATTTGCCAGTTATGTATCTGATAAGGGATTAATATCCAGACTATGTAGAGAAATCCTAAAACTCAAAAACAACAACAACAACCTGATTCAAAAATGGGCAAAGGACTTGAATAGACATTTTTTCAAAAACGATCTATAAATGGCTGATAAGCACAGAAAAAATACTCAACATCACTAATTGTTAAGGAAATGCAAACTCAAACTATAAGTGAGATATTACCTCATAAACATTAGGATGGCTTCTGTAAAAAAATAAACAAACAGAAAACAGCAAGTGTTGGTAAGGATGTGGACAATTTGGAACCCTTGGAACATTAAAAATAGAATTACCCTATGATCTAGTGATTCCCCTTCTGAGCATATATCCAAAAGAATTTTACACTTGTGTTCAGAGCAGTATTATTCACAAAAGGTAAAACTTGGAAGCAACCCACGTGTCCATCAATGAATGGTTAGATAAGCAAAATGTGGTATATGCATATAATGGAATATTACTCAGCCTTAAAAAAAGGAAATTCTGACATATGCTACAACATGGATTAACTTTGAGGACATTATACTAAGTGAAATGTCTGTCACAAAAAGACAAATACTTTGTGATTCCACTTATAGGAGGTACTTAGGGTAGTCAGATACATAGGGACAGCAAGTATCCTCATGGCCCAGGGGAGAGGAGGAGGGGGAGTTATTGTTTAGTGAGTATAGAGTTTCATTTTTAGAAGATGAAAAGAGTTATGGAGATGAATCGTGGTAACGTACTTAATACCACTGGACTGTACACTTAAAAATGATTACAATGGTAAATTTTATGTAATGTGTATTATACCACAATTTTAAAAAGACATAAAAAGGAATATTCTGTCATTACTTTTGAAAACTTAGATTAAATGGACAATTTATTAGAAAAATAAAAATGGGAAAAATCAAGTTGCAGGTTTGATTCCTGGCCCTGGTCAGGGTTGTGCCGGAGGCAACCAGTCAATTGTCTCTCTCACATCAATGTGTCTGTCTCTCTCTCGCTCTTTCTCCCCTTTGCTCCCTTCCACTCTGTCTAAAAATCAATGGAAAAATATCCTTGGGTGAGGATTAACAGAGAAAAAAGGGGGATGGGGGTGGGAATATAATGAAATGGAAGGGGAAGCTATGGAGTAAAAGAGACTTAAGAGACATCAATTAATTACAATGTGTGGACCTTATTTGGATCCTGATACAAACAAACTGTAAAGAAAATGCTGTTAAGAGACATGAGGTTGAATAAAAGGAAAGGTATACCGTGTTCTTAGACAAGAATGTTCAACATTATAAAGATGTCATTTTCCCTAAAATTATCTGTAAGTTTAATGTGATTTCTATATATCTGCTAACATTATATATATATTTTTTGAAATTACAGAGTTGTCACAGAAAAAAGTCACTGAGGTGGTCCCGTATTTTCCACCAGAAGTCCCAATATGGTGCCTTCTCGGATGTCAAGTTCATCTCTCTTAAATTTCTTTGATAATGCATTGCTTGTTGTACCTCGATTATCTGATGGATGAGCTAGACATGTTCTCATTTTCTTTGTTTTGATTTTTTTAGTAACTATGACTGAAGTTTTGCCCAAGGAAAAGAAACAGAAAGATGAGAAAACCTTAATTGTTGGTCAAGCTGTGGTGGACCTTCTTCCTTTAGTGGAAGGTGAGATGTATGATTTGCTCAAAAGCAGATATAACAAAGCTCATATTAAATGAAATGAAAAAATCAGCCTCACTGAATTTGAGGGATTTGATCAAAAGGTGAGCACATTTATCTTTGTCTAACCTTTCCTTCTTTGGCTTAACTTGACCTTCTTTTTGCAGGAGAGAGTTCATTTGAAACAATGGTCCCACTGCACCCTGTGCCAGGTTCTCCCTTAGAGCCTCTTCAACCAGGTATTAAGGTAATCAGAGTTTTAACTCTCAATATTTCAGCCTGCCATTCAGTCTAACAAGTCTGTCTGATATTGAGGTTCAATTCAATTGAGTCCAATTTATCAGGCACCTTCTTTTTTACAGTCACATATAGTACTAGGTTCTGGGAAACAAAGATAAATAAGGCAGAGTACTACCTCAGGAGTCCATAATCTACATATTATGGATTTTAACCCAGTGTGATTAAATGGTGGGCAAGGGCACATGGGCATAGAGTAGGTATCAGATACTTTGCCTGGGGTAGATGTAGGGAAGGCTTAAGTGTGGAAATGCCTCTTGATCTATGTCTTGATGGATTAAATGAAATAGTATATGAATGCATGTAACATAATTTCTGGCATGGTAGCCTGTCTCTGGTTATTGGAGTAGGGGAAGCCTGAATTGGTGTCACTGGCTTGTCTTCTGGGCTGTGTTTCCCATTCCTCCTGGGGATCACTAGCTTCTTGGGGCACCGTTTGCCACTCTGGTGCAGGTGCACTCACGTTCAGCAGATACCACAGCTGCCTTCTGTTTTGACGAGTAGAGGAGAGAAGGGGGCCCAACTGATCCACCTCTTCTGGCTGCAGTTCTCTAATTAACCATCACTATAGGCTTCTTTCTGCTTCTTGTTGATTCTGACCTTGGAGCTGCCGCAATCCACTCCTGCATCTGCTGTGGTCCTCTTATTTTAGGATGTGGTTGGTTTCTTTTATTTTTAAAAAAATCTGATTTACTTTGATTTCTATCTTTCCAGGATTCCTAAAAATGTGTAGTTTAATGATGGTATTTCTTATTTTCTAGGATTATTATAGCTTTATCCTTTAATTGGATGTAAAGATATTATTCATTATCTTTCTGTCATTCCATGTGATTTGTGCTGGAAAGAGGTATATATTTTAGCTAGTGTGACTTCCTTGGTTCAGGCTCACAGCCTATGTACTATTGATTTTCCTTAGATACCTAAAGAAGAAAAGTTAGTCAAATGGATTGTCAGTCCTTATGATCTTTGCTCTGTTTACTTGTTTTACATACTCAAAGAAAAATATATGACAGTTAATTTCCATTTGCTTGGGAGTTCTCACTGATTTTATATTTAAGCAAGACTCAGAGACTAAAATGATATAAACCTGTACTTGGAAAGGAGATTCCAGTTCACCTTCCAATAGTCCCTGTCTTGATTGAGTAATGCAAATTAGAAACATTAGGGACACTTATCTTCTCAGAGACATATTGACTAGAGGTGTCCCATTCTTCAGTGCCTCTTTCTTAAAATCTTTCCTTCCTTTGGTGTTCTGATTTCCTACATACTTACCATACCTTTCCATGCTCCTGCACTAGATCTCTCCTCTGCCTGTCCCGTAAAAAGTCTTTCCTTGACCACCTTCTCTTCTTAGTCTGTGTTAATACTCCTGGGGGCAGGGGTGGGGTGTCATCTATGATTTTAAAAGTCACCAGTATGTTGAAGATTTCTAATGCAAGAACTCTAGCCCAGAACCCTCTCCTGAATCCCAGAATGTCAGACTTTACAGCCACCTGCTGGGTTTCTCTAATGATATCCCATAGGCACCTAAAACGCAACATTCCAGAACTAAACTCAGTATCCTCCCTTAAACTTACTCTTCCTTTCTTCATCTTGTTATTTTGACTAGTGGCATCACCCATTTGTGAAATCATAGAACATACATAGAAACTATGTTACATCCATCACTGCTCCCTCATACCCTAAGTACAACCAATTCCCAAATCTGCCTTTCACCAAATTCAACCTTTCCTATATCCTAAGCGCCTTTGGACTCTGTCTCCTTAGCTTCATTTCTACTCTTTATTGTCTTATAATTTCTCACCTGGAACATTACAAGTAGCCTTGTAACTGCCCTTCCTTCTCTTCAGTTCAGCCTTCCCACTCCTTACAGAATTACTTAAAAGTGAATATGACCACATCTCTTTCCTTGCTTAGTTCTGTGTGGTTCGTAGATTCACCTTGTTGCTTACATGTTAAGGTCCAGATTCCTTAGCAGGCATGCAGTAAGCTTTATGATATGAGCCTGCCAGTTGTTCAAGCTCATCTTTCAGCACTCTCCTCCTCATGCTTTATGTTTTAAAATCCTAAACTACTTACTTACCCCTGAACTGAGTGCACCATGCTGTTTTAATGCCATTTTACACTAAACTCTTTTTTTGTTCATAATTATTTTCTCTTTCCTTCCTCTGCTTATCCAGACTCTGAGCTCCTATTCACTTTGTAAAAATTAATTCAGATGTTACCATCTCTTACTCATCCTGACCCCAATAATAAATTATTCACTTCCTCATTGGGCTTCTTGACTAGGATGATTTGTAAGGTCTCTATTATAGCATTTATCATAAATCATGGATTTATAATATCTTCTTTATCTTTATATTTCTAGTGCTATAGTAAAATGCCTGACATATAGTTACACATTTTAAACCTACTTTTTATTGTATACTGTATAAAAATATCATATATATATATGTCTAACTCTCTATATATGGGTATATACATATATATTTGAAAAAATATTTATTTTTAAAAAGCACTACATTTGCCAAATCAGAATTTCTATTGGAGAAATAACTTGGGAATTTCCCATTAGCAGGATACTTAATTCTTTAATAATAATATTAATTATTATTATTAATGTTGATTTCTAAGAAATAAAATGAAAGTGAACAAATTCTTGTCTCTTCTCTATTTTAAACAACACTACTTGTCTTGACTGTCCTACTTGGATACATTACTAACATCAAATGCTTGGCAGCCCTTCTAAAAAATTCATTCCTTGAGCTTACTCATGCTGCCAAAAAACAAAAACCTTTTCATATTTGAAAAATAGAAATATATTAAAGAAGATGATTTTCAAATATTTCATGAAACCTAAAAGTTTTTTTTAAAAAAGCATTACATTTGAGTTACAGAATAAACATAAAATATAGATTAGCAAAAAAAGTACCCCAATTTCACTCACTCATGTGCAACCACTATTAACATTTCAGTACAGAACCTTCCAATTCCTCTTCCATACGCATTTGTATACATACTTGACCTCAGTATGGTGGAAGGGAAGCACTCTAGCTGAGGGATAAGGTTCTTTTCTTGGCTCTATCTCTGTCTAATTCATAGAACCTAGAGAAAATTATTTGAATCCTCTGTATGGAAATAGACTTGACCATTTTTACCTTGAACAGTGATGTAATATTCAAACGAGATAAGAAAAAATATTCAGCTCAGCAGTTAGAGCTTCGGCCCACAGACCAAAGAGTCGAGGGTTCGATTCCGGTCAAGGATACGTACCTTAGTTGCGATTCAATCCCCAGCCCTGGATGGGGTTGTTTCAGAGGCAACCAATTGATGTGTCTCTTTCACATCAATGTTTCTCTCCCTTCCTCCCTCCCACTCTATCTGAAAATCAATGGAAAAATATTCTCGGGTGAGGATTAAAAAAAAAACTTCAAATGAAATAAGGAGATCTCTGGCATTTTCAAAATGTTGCATAATTTTATTTTTTTTCCAGCAGTGCAGTCTTGAAGTTAAAGTATCTGTGGCGGAGCCTTTATTGACAACAGCCCAGATCTTAGGAGGTAATCTCCTGAAGGTCACATTGGAGGCTGCCTACTCTGTGCCTGAATCCTTCATTCCAACAGGGCCCCTGCAGAACTACATGGTCAGTCTGCAAGTTCCATCAGCTGGAGAGGTAAAGCCCCATAGCCACATATTTACATAGATTTAAACACTCATAAGGGCATCTCTTCTTCACCTACTAAGAATTCATTCATGGGGAGGAGGGTGTCAATGGGGGGAAAAGGAGAAACATCTGTAACAAAAATAAATTAATAAAAAAAAAAATTCATTCAGAGCAAGCTCTGCTAATGGCTGAGATTTATTTTAGGCTTAAAAAAAGTTTACTTCTGTTTTATAAATAGATGTTTATATTTATAGTTTATATATTGTACATAATATATTATAGATTATATATCATTTATATCAATAAATACATATTTATTATGGCAAATATGTAAAACATCTTTAAATTGACAATTTTGGGATATATTTCTACACAAATTACTTTATGTATTGGTTTTGTGGATTTTGTATATGTACTTTATTATAAAGAAACTTCCTCTTGCCCTGGCCAGTGTGTCTCAGTTGGTTGGAGCATCCTTCTGTACACTGAAAGGTCATGGGTTTAATTTTCAGTCAGGGCACATACCCAGGTTTCGGGTTCGATCCTTGATCAGGGCATGTGTGGGAGGCAACCAATCAATGTTCACTCTCTCTCTCTCCTGCTCCCTTCCTCTCTTTCTAAAACCAATAAAGCATGTTAGTGGGTGAGGATTGAAAAAAACCCCACAACTTTCTCTTAATTCCAGATTATTTTCTTAGTCCAAATTTCTATAGAATGATTGTGTATGGGTCTTTTGAGGCTCTTTGATAGAGATTTCCAAACCGCTTGCTAAAAGGGTGTAATTAGTTAATACTCCCACCTGTTTTATTGCCATTTTACATTATCATTATAGAACCCTTCAATTCATCTTCACCAGTTTACATTCCCAACATCAGTGCACAAGGTTCCAATTTCTCCACAACCTTGCTAACACTTTTTTGTGTTTTGATAATGATCAACATAATAAATAGGGAGGGAGAGAGAGAAAGAAAAGCATCAATGTAAGAGAGACACATTGACTGGTTGCCTCCTGCATGTGCCCCAACCAGGGCTGGGGATCAAACCTGCAACCCAGCTTTGTGCCCTTGCCTGGGAATTGAACTCAAACCCTTTGGTGCATGGATGATGATCTAACCACTGAGTCACAATGGCCAGGGCAGCATGCATGTCATTGTTTTAATGTGCATTCCACTTACTATTGATGATATCTAACAGGTTTTTATATAAATGTTATATTTTCTAATTATCCTTTCTATAAATTTCCTATTTACATCTTTACCAGTTTTCTATTGCAAATATATTTGAGATAAATTATAGATATGTAAGTACCTATATTTTAAGGCTTTGTCAAATTTAAGTTTGTTTTTTAAAAGATAATTTTTAAAAAGCTGTATTATGGCCCTCATATAAATATAAAATGACAAAAAGAGTTTAAGCCAGTTCAGAGGATAATCTGAAGAAATGACCCATATGCCAATAATCAGGACTGTTGAAATGAATTTGCTAATAATTCAAAACTTATTACCAGTCACAGGGCAATAATCAGTTACATCTCCACAGGACAAAATACATTTGCATATCTATGGGCAAGAATAATATGCATTATCATAAATTTTTAATAAATTACAGAATTATAAAATAGCACAAAGACAATGAAGGCCACAGGTCCTTCTACAGAATCAGATAATCACAGAAGGGTCTGTTAGATAATACCCAGCATTCCACTGAAAAAAACACTTCAGTAATCCTTTTTGTCCATTTCAGAGTTTTTTACAAAATCTCCTGATGTATAGTATTTATTTCTGCAGAAAGACCATACTATTTTCTTCAAGAATGGAACTCTGAAGCTTGGAGGGGAAAGAGAGCCTGTTCCCCGGCCCAAAAAATGGCCTATTGCCAACATTCTGGCTCCAGGAGCTAATAACATTCCTGATGCATTCATTGTTGGTGGGCCCTATGAGGAAGAAGATGGAGAACTTAACCACCCTGAGGTGAAAGAGTTATGCAGTTTTACTGTGATGAACTCAGTGCACTGACATAAGATAAAATATTTTGTGAACCACTGTAATTTATATGCATTATCACCTGTTAAAATAAAACAATTACATGCCAAAATAATAGTTATGTAATTCTAATTTAAAAGTCTACTGACATCTTAAGTCCAGCAAACAAAATTATTGATTTAATACAAATTTACTATTTTATTTTAAATTTATTTATTTTTGAGTAGGTAATAATACAGTCAGAGGTCAAAATAAAAAATGAGGAGATATGTTATTAAAAGTCTCCCTCATTCCTCCTAATTTCTTCCCAGATCACCACCTAGTAGCTACTTTTGTTATAGTTTCTTACAGTTTCAGTGAAATAATTTGTAAGATGAGGATGGTTGAATTATTTTCCGTATCTGACACTAAATATTTTAAATAGTAGAGATTAAGCTAAACTATTTGAAAAACATTGTGCAGTGTATTTTCTCATTATTGTGATTATTGGAAATTCATATTGTTTTTAGATTTATATTTTCATTTAGATCAGATATTTTATTTTAGATATTTAGATTTTATGTTATATTTTAGTTTAAATCATTAGTTCTCAACCCTATTTACTCATTAGAATAATCTGGAAAGCTTTTAAAACAATAACAATGGCCAAGCCAAGCCTTAACCCAGATGAATTACATAAGAATTTTTTTTAAATAATATCAGTGCCCAGGTGTCGATTTTTTTTTTTTTTTTTTTAGAGAGAGAGATGAAGGAGGAGAGAGATAGAAACATTGATTGGCTGCCTCCTGCACACATCCTACTGGGGATCAAGCCCAAAACCTGGGCATGTGCCCTGACTAGAAATTGAACCAGGATCTCTCAGTCCATGGGATGATGCTCAATCCAGTGAGCCACACTGACTGGGCATTGATTATTTATTTATTTATTTATTTATTTATTTATTTATTTATTTATTTATTTAATTATTATTATTTTTTAATCCTCACCCGAGGACATTTTTTCATTTTTTGTTCAGATAGAGTGGGAGGGAGAGAGAGGAAGAGAGAGAGAGAGAAACATCAATGTGAGAGAGACACATCGAGTGGCCGCCACCCGCACGACCAACCAGGGCCGGGGACAAACTGCAACCGAAGCACATGCCCTTAGCGGGAACCGAACCCGGGTCTCTCTGGACCGCAGGCCGACGCTCTAACCGCTGAGCCAAACCGGCCAGGGCCATTGATTATTTTTTTAAAAGAAGCTCCCAAAGAATTCTAACATGCATTCAGGATTGAGAATCACTGACTGAGATTATGTGAATTAGTACTGGATCAATATAAGGATAAAATATGTAATTCATCTTAATTTACTTTATTAATAGTAAAGTACCCTAACATTTAAGATGGTGTAGTATTTACAGTAGTAGGCATACTTATGGAAATAATAGTAGTAGTAATAAAAGTATTTTGATCAAATCCATTAAAAGAATGCCCCACCAACTGAACAGGATGAAACCATGGCATGCTGAGGGAACAAAGTATCTTATTATTTTACAGGACAGGGAATTTAGGAACCAATCAGAGTGCATAAAGAAAAGGATTACTTGGGACTTGGAAAGTCGTTGCTATCTTGAACCTCCTGCCGTGGTCAGGTAGGAAGAGGAAGGGAATATGTCTAAACAACAAAGAGTGTAGGTGGGAAAAAATGTTACTTTTGTTGGTTTTTACCTATATTTGAGTTAAGGTGATCTGAGACTTTCTTCCATCAAATTTGCTAATAGTGGTTTCTAGTGATGGTGAATTAATGAAAGTGGGTTCTTATTTCTCTTTCATATAAAGGAACTTCAGAGCTGGTATATATGGTGTTTCCTTGTGTTATGAGGCATGCGGGCTCAATGTTTCTTTTTGCTCTACTCTTCTTAACATGTGCTTTCCATCCACAAGGTTGTCTCACAATCCAGAATGGCTGTTGGAGTTCCAAACTACACATTCACATTCCTGGCAGGAAGTTGGAAGAGGGGAGTACTTAAGCATAAAAAATGACACATACTGGCTGTCTTAGCCCCTCTTAGGAAACCTTCCTGGAATCTGACAACCTCTGTTTATATCTCCTTGGTCACCTCTAGATGCAAAAGAGGCTAAGAAATAGTGCTTTTGTTGGATACATTGTTGCCCAGATTAAATCAGGATTTAGATACTAAAAAAAATTTAGATACTTGATATTATATGAGTAACTACTACTCTCTATTGTAGTGACCTAGTGATCAGGAAAAGATGAGAGATTGAGGATTATCAACATATTTATAATCTGAATGCACTACTATTTTATTTTCAATTAATTATTTTTTAGAATTACAGAAAAATTGAGCTGATGTTTTGGAGAGTTCCCGTATACCTCTGGTTCCCTACTAGATCGTGGTGTATAATATAAATATATATTGTTGGATTTGATTTGCCAATTTTGTTAAGGCTACATTGTTGCTATTAGTACTTCGAACAAATAGTTATCAATTTGATCAATTAAAAATAAAAAATAAAAATTTCACTTTAATTTATTTCATTCTCTGATTCTCTTCCTTTCTTTATATAGATTCAAATTTCTGAACCATATCAGTTTTCTTTTCTCTGAATTTCTTGTAAGACAGGACTACTGACCACAAATTCTCTCCATTTTTGTTTGAGAAAATCTTTATTTATTTTCTTTACTTTTGAAGGATAAATCCACTGGACACAGAATTCTAGGTTGGTGGTTTGGTTCTTTCAAAACTTTAAATATTTCACTCCACTCTCTTCTTGCTTGCATGGTTTCGGAAGAGAAGTCCAATGTAATTCTTATCCTTGTTCCTCTATACAAAGTTGTTTCCCCCCTCTCTGGCTTCTTTCAAGATTTTCACTTTTTCTTTGGTTTTCTATAGTTTGAATATGATATGCCTAGATGTAGATTTTTTAGTATTTATTATGCTTGGTGTTCTGTGAACTTCCTGGATCTGTGGTTTGATATCTGTCATTACTTTGGTAAAATTCTCAGCCATTATGACCTCAAATATATCTTTTTCTCCTTTCTCTCTTTCTTCTCCTTCTGGTATACCTGTTACCTCTTTTATAATTGTCCGACAGTTCTTGGAGATTCTGCTATGATTTTTTCCAACTGTTTCCCTTTCCATTTCAGTTTGGGAAGTTTTTATTGACATATCTTCAAGCTTATTGATTCTTTCTTCACTTATGTCCAGTCTACTAATAAGCCCATCAAATGAATTTTTCATATTTGTTACAGTGTTTTTTATTTCTAGCATTTTTATTTTTATTTTTTTGGAGAGAAACATCAGGGCCGGGAATTGAACCTGCAACCCAGGTACATGCCCTTGACTGGAAGGGAACCCACGACCAGGCGGACGCTCTAACCTTTGAGCCAAACTGGCCAGGGCTCTAGCATTTTCTTTTTATTCTTTCTTAGGGTTTCTAATCTCTCTGCTTACATTACCCATCTATCTGTTCTTGCATGTTGTCTGCTTTTTCCATTAGAGCCCTTAACATAGTAATCATAGTTATTTTAAATTTCCTATCTGATCATTCCAAAATCTGTGTCATATCTGAGACTAGTTCTTATGCTAGCTTTATCTCTTCAGACTTTTTCTTGCCTTTTAGCATTCCATGCAATTTTTAATTTAGTTTTATTTTTTTGAAGTACATGAACATGAAAATTTATTTAATGACAGTATTCTTGATCTTGCAATTTTTTATTGAAAGCTGAACATTATGTACTGAGTAATAACAAATGAGGTAATTAGGGTTTTTAGTGTGAGGTTTTATGTTAATCTGGCTAGGAGCTGGGCTGTGTTTAATGTTTGCTCTAGCTGTAGGTACTAAAGGCTTCAGTTTTATTTCTTTTTGCTCTTTCCCTGCTGTTTTTGGGTTTGCCTAAGAACTCTTTCTTAGATAGGATCTGTGTTTTGCGTTTCTCAGTTATAATCCACTATTATTATATTGGAATTCTGTTGATGTAGTGGTGAGGTGTTAGGCAGAAGTATTCTATAATCCTGTGATTAAATCTCAGGATTTTAATGGGTTTGAGTCCCTGGGTTGTGACCTTCAGAAGTGTTTAGTAGCCTTTTTCTCTTCCTGTCCTTATGTGAGGCATGAAACCTAGATGGGGCTGGAGATGTCCAACTGCCCTTCCCCGGGGTCAGATAAGCCTCTCTAGAGTAGTTTCCCTTAAGAGTAGGCCTTTGTTATGGAGAACACGCTGGGCATATTTCAAAATGGTTTCTTTTTCCTTCTCTCTGCTTAAGAGGATTTTTTTAATCCTATCTTCACCGTGAGAATCTGCTGGGCTCCTTGTTTTAAAACCCCCAAAGTGTGGGGAATCCCTAAGACTGGACCCCCAGGAGTTCTTAACTCTCTGGCACATCCACACTCAGCCTCTAGTAATGTGTCAGAATTACCCTTAAGTTGTTTCTACCTGTTACAGACTCCAGTGGCTTCTGCAGCCTATAAACAGATCTCAGCTGTGATTCTCTGTACTTGATTGTCTCTTCAAATTTAAATGCAGCAATTTGCCCCATGACCCTAATTCTTAGAAGGATCTAAGAAAAGTCGCCCTGGCCGGTTTGGCTCAGCGGTTAGAGCATCGGCCTGCGGTCCAGAGAGACCCGCGTTCGGTTCCCGCTAAGGGCATGTACCTCGGTTGCAGTTTGTCCCCGGCCCTGGTTGGTCGTGCGGGTGGCAGCCACTCGATGTGGCCCTTTCACATCGATGTTTCTCTCTCTCCCTCCTACTCTGTCTGAACAAAAAATGAAAAAAAAAAAAATGTCCTCAGGTGAGGATAAAAAAAAAAAAAAGAAGGATCTAAGAAAAGTCATTGATTTTCAGTTTGATCAGCTTTTTTCTTGTTGTGAGGAAAGTAGTGAAACTTCTAAGCTCCTCACGTGTCCGTCAGCTGATACTGGAAGCCCTGCTCTATTTTCACAGTAGAGATTAATATATATATATATATATATATATATATATATATATATATATATATATATATTTTTTTTTTTTTTTTTCAGATAGAGTGGGAGGGAGAGGGAGGAAGAGAGAAAGAGAGAAACATCAATGTGAGAGAGACATATCAAATGGTTGCCACCCACACGACCCCTACCAGGGCCGGGGACAAACGGCAACTGAGGTACATGCCCTTAGCGGGAACCGAACCCAGGATTCTCTGGTCTGCAGGCCAATGCTCTAACCACTGAGCAAAACTGGCCAGGGTGAGATTAATATATTTTAAAACTATTTTTGCATACTTGTCTGATTATTTCTTTAGAAAATATCACTAGAAGTGGAATTTCTGGGTCAAATATTATGAACATTTTAAGGCTTTTGATTCATATTGCCAAATTGCTCTAAAAAGGTATAATTTGCCTCTGCTAGCAGTACAGTAGAATTATTTTCAGAATTTTATAGATTTGAGAAGGTTTAAAAAACCTACTTACCTAATAAAAATTTGTATATGTGTATTCCATTACTTTTTAAAAGAGAGGAATACTTTCCTTTAACCTAAATTATACTAACTTCATTTTTGCACATAATGCTAATGGTCTGATTCTTGACATGCAGTTTTCAGAAGCGAATTGCTGATTGCCGATTGTGGCCTGTTGAAATCACAAGAGTTCCTCTGGTCACTGCACCCAAAGGGAAAACTGCCAAATTTGATAAGGTAAATTTGTTTACTTAAAAACATTTAATGTAAAAAATGCTGCCTCGAATTCTAATATCAATGGAAAATATGAACTGATGTGGCTACTCCCTAGACCAATTGATTCTGATTTGTTGAATAGTTTCCTGATTTTAATGCTGAAAGTCTCATGTCCCAGGAAACTCCCCTGTTCCTGGAAAATCAGGATGACTGGTCACTCTAGCTCCCTATTGTCCACTAAAAATTACTTAGCCTTTATTCTCAGACATCCTTATTCCCTTTAGCCCTTCATTACAGTTTTACCATAGGTAAAACCATACAAAATGGCCATTTTTACATGTCAAAAGTAGTTAAATATTGTCAATATGGTTCAACCTCATACATCTTTCTGAATTTCTTTTAGACTTTGGACTTACAATGTTTTAGCCTGCTAATTATTAGAGTAATAGGGTTCATAGATGTACTACTGTTCTGAAAAGATATAGCTTTGATGAGCCTAGAATATGTTCTCTATTGTTTTACTTGTGTCTGTCTGGTCTTTTATGTCTTTTCATAAACTCCTTGTAGGTAGGGATCCTATTGTAGGATACTTTGTATCTTCCACAGTAATATGATTCATGGCATATATTATATACTTAACACACACCTAAATTATTTTACTGATTTTTATTTTTTATTTTATTTATTTTTATCCTCACCCGAGGACATTTTTTCATTTTTTGTTCAGATAGAGTGGGAAGGAGAGAGAGGAAGAGAGAGAGAGAGAGAAACATCGACATGAGAGGGACACATTGAGTGGCTGCCACCTGCACGACCAACCAGGGCCGGGGACAAACTGCAACCGAGGTACATGCCCTTAGCGGGAACCGAACCCGGGTCTCTCTGGACCGCAGGCCAACGCTCTAACCACTGAGCCAAACCGTCCAGGGCTTTTACTGATTTTTAAAATGTGCTTTTTGGAAGAATAAAGACGCTACTGCTTCTCACTTTGTAATATATAATGTATATTGGCTAAGTTTACTTAAATTTCTAAACAACATAATGTTATTATATGAACATAGGACTTTAATCTAATTTCTAATTATTTTAACAGGTAAAAACAAAGAGATTACTTTTACCCTTGTGGGAATTAAATGTGTTTTCTTTCACTTCTTTTCTTATGAAAGTTTTCTATGGCAAACCATACAGTCATTACAAATGATGTTAAGCCCTGGCTGGTTTGGCTCAGCGGTTAAGAGTGTCGGCCCACGGACCAATGAGTGGCAGGTTCGATTCCGGCCAAGGGCACGAACCTCGGTTGTGATTCGTCCCCGGCCCTGGCTGGGGTCGTGAGGGAGGCAGCCACTCGATGTGTCCCTTTCAAGTTGATGTTTCTCTCTCTCTGTTCCTCTCTCTCCCTCCCACTCTATCTGAACAAAAGTGGAGAAATGTCCTTGGGTGAGGATAAAAAAAAATAATAATGTTAAGATATATTTATTGGCATGTTCTTCATCTTTATAATGAGAGTTGAGATGAGATTAGGGATGGCAAATACATGATGGCAGACTGTCTTTCATTCTTCTTCATCCTTGGCAGATAGTACTGTTCAATCAAAGCACTCTTTCCTTCTGAACCCAGATAAAGATATAGAATCTTTCTCAACACAGTACTCTAAAAACCTCCACCAATTGATTAGAATGTAAGCATCAGGTAAAGCCTATTTGTCAACACTGGTCCAGATGACTTGTAAGATCTTTTCATTCATATGAATCTATGAACTAAAGCTAAAAGCCACAGCTTCTGATTTCTTTTAAAAATTTATTGTTATTATTGTTGTTTTTTGCAGTTTTACTTTTTCCTAAGAAGCAACATGATGACATTGACTTTTTCGTTGAATATATATTATTAATTAATGTGAGTGTGTGTTGATCCAACTACTACCTTTACTATTCATTAACACTGTTTATATTATTTCAGTGATCATGGTATTATTAAGCCCAGTTTGAAAATGAAGAAATGAAGACCCTGAAGCTCTTTCTATGGAGCATGTCTGCGCCTTTCCCCACCACTTTCTTCCCCCAGTGTGCTCTTTCTTTTTTCTATAGCACACCCTGGGGTCTCTCTTCCTTCTTTGGTCCCTCAGGGTACATATCTCTCTCCTTCTTTCTTCTAGGCTACAAGGGCCCTTCTACTACCTCTGTAACTCTAAATAAACTTTCCCTTATAATTTGAAAAAAAATAATGTGAAGACCCAAAATGTCTATGTTACTGGTCCAAAGTCAACTAGTTAAGTAGCATAGCTAGTTTCTAAAGCCAGGTGTTTGAATTGCTGAGTCAAAGCTCCATACCTTATATACTACATTGCTCTATAGCACTAATAGGTCTCTGGTTTTATTCCTTTAGATGGATGATGAAAATCCACTTTCATTTCATGGTGTGGCTTATGTTAATATGGTCCCATTGCTATATCCAGGTGTGAAGAGGATTCGGGGAGCTTTTCATGTTCACCCTTACCTAGACAGTGTAGTCTATGAAAAGGTAGGAAAAATAGAAGGTACATCTATACAAATTTATCCTTTACATGTGTTTACTTAAATGTTTAGCACATACATCTTTGCAATGGATATTGGAACCAACTGATATACTGGGATGTTAAATATAGAGCCTTGCTATCATTCTGCCATTGACCCTCGAAAACTTTAGGCCAAATATTTCAACAATAATGTGAGTAGTCTAAACACCCCAAAGAAAGGACAGATTATTAGACTGGATTTTAAAATATCAAGAGTCAATGATATGTTATCTAAAACAGACATATCTTAGATTTAGACACACATAGTTGAAGTAAAAGAATGGAAAAGATATACTGTGCAAGTAGAAAATGTAACAGAGCTGAGTGACAATATTTGTATCAGACAAAATAGATTTTAAGACAAGAAATATTACTAAAGACATAGAATGGCATGTCATAATGATTAAAGGGTCAATTAATCATGCCCACCCGGTGTGGTTCAGTGGTTGAGCATCGACCCATGCACCAAGAGGTCACTGGTTCGATTCCCGGTCAGGGCACATGCCCAGGTTGTAGGCCAGATCCCCAGTGTGGGGCATGCAGGAGGCGGCCAATCGATGTTCTCTCTCATCAATGTTTCTATCTCTCTATCCTTCTCCCTTCCTCTCTCTCTAAAATCAATAAAGAAAAAAAATAGTCAATCAGAAAGATAGAATTTATAAATTATGAATTATTACATAAAATATGTACATAAATTATAAATGTATACACACCTAATAAAAGAACCTCATAACACATGAAGCAAAACCTCAAAAGGAGAAATAGACGATTTGACAGTAACATTTAGAAATTTCAATATTGTACTCTCAATATTTAATAGAACAACTATATAAAAAAATCTGTGTTAAACATAAACTTACCATGCAATCCAGCAAATCATTCCTAGGAATCTACTCAAGAGAATTGAAAACTTGCATTTATACAAATATATGTATGTGAATGTTTATAACAGTATTATTCACAGTAGCCCAAAACTCACAACAATCCAAATGTCCACAACTAGTGAATTGGTAAACAAAATGTGTTATATCTGTACAAGGGAATACTATTTAGCAATGAAAAGAAATGGATTACAAATAACATAATATACCAAGATCATTGAATTTTGGGTGAATTATATGAAATGTGAATTACATCTCAATAAAGCTGTTTTTAAAAAAGGAATGGTCTACTCAGACATTCTATAACATCAACAAACCTCAAAAATTTAATGCAAAGTGAAAGAAGGAAGACACAAATGACTGCATATGGTACAATACCACTTCCATGAATGTTCTCATTCCCAGAGATGTTAATATTTGAAAAAGTTTGCATTTTAGAATCTATGAAATACAGTAATTGTAGGATTGCGAGTGATGTTTATTATTTACAATTTTTTCTTTAATATTGTTGGACCATCTTCTTAGCAGCTTTACTGAGGTATAACTGACATATATTTAAAATACACGATTTAAAGCTTTTGACATAGGTATACATCTGTGGAACTTTCACCACAATCAAGATAGTGAAAATACCCATTACTCATCAGAGTTTTCTCATGACCTTTCCTGTTATCCCTTTCTCCTACCTCTGTTCAATCCCCCCTTTTTTGGGGTGGGGAGTCTGCTTCTTCTGCGCAGCATAAATTATATTTAGATTCATCCATGTTGTTTAATTTTAAGATTTTTGTAACATTCTTTTCCAGTCATTGTAGTTGAATTTTCCCAAGCAAAGGTTTTGTGTGTTTTTAAAAAATATGTTTTTATTGATTTTTTTATCGAGAGAGAGAGAAACATCAATGTGAGAGAGAGACATTGACTGGCTGCCTCCTGCACACCCCCCACTGGGCATCGAGCCTGCAACCCAGGCATGTGCCCTGACAGGGAATCAAACCAGGACCTCTCAGTCTATGGGACAATGCTCAATCCACTGAGCCAAACCGGCTAGGCTCATGCAAAGTTTTAATTTGAACTTTAAACTTGCCCTATTCTTCTAATCATAATTGATAGACCAGTAATTAGATAATATTTCTTGTGCAGAAATAAATGCTACCACTTAAAGTTAATTTGAAATTATGTGTCAAAGATTAAAGGCTGTCTGGTAACAAGTTAGTGAGATACAAAATCAAGCTAGGTTAAGAAGTCTCCTCTTAAGAACTTAAATAAGGATGTAGGCAGCTAACATTGTGATGGTTTCATCTGTTCAACAAGTATGGCAACGCAATGGAGTTTTTTACTTCCCCTATCTCTCTTTGTTTCTACAATGTTGAAATGATCCAGAAAACTAAATGATGTTAAAGAATTATGTGGGCTTCTTTTACTTGCTTGTGATTCATTGCATTTTGTTTGTTTGTTTTTCAGACCAAGTGTTTATTTAGCGTGTTTCGGGATATTGGGCATAATTTGATTCCGAATAACAAAATAGGAGGAGTTAATTCTCCATTGTCCAAACCAGTTATTTCTAAGAACCTGAAAGAAGAAAAAATAGTAAGAAAAGGATACAAAAGAAAAGCCTAGGCTTGGGGATGTGGTAGGTTGTTGAAAAGGTGATGATTTTGCTGCATTCCAGAGGCCTACACTGATTTCTCATTTGGTGAATTGCCTCAATTTGGTTTGCATGTTGATGCAGCACAATGATTATTGTTCCTGCCATTGTGAAGACCGTGTAAGAATTCCATTTTTAAGGTATATTCATTTTGTTTCAGCAAGCATCTAGTATAAAATCTCAGAGCTCAGATACTCCTTTGGAAACGGAATCCTCTCTAAATCACAATCCAGAAGGACAGGTAACTATGCATAGAGTTGGAAAATTAAGTTTGAATTCATCAGTTCTTTACTGAACAAGGTAGTATGGTATAGTGGAAAATGCTCATTGAGTTACCATCCTATATTTACCATAACTGGTTTATGATGTTGGGTAAATTTGTCTTGCTGAGACTTATTGAAATGAGTAGGTACCAGATTAACTTTAAGGTTCATTCTAGCATTAAAAATTTATGTCTTTTATTAATTCTACTATATTGAACACTATGAGGGATGCAAAGATGCATCATCTATAGCAGTTATTCATCTGCTCTCGGGACACTCAACAGTCTGGTGGGCAAAATAGACTGGTACATAACTAACTGTTATATAGAATTTTGATGAATGCTGTAGTAGAGGTATGCATAAAAGTGCTATGTGGGCTCCGAGGAGACAGATTAATAGCTACTAGAATGGGATAGTCTCAGAAGTCTTCATGGAAGAGGTGGCACCCACGCTAAGTAGTGAAAGATGAAGAGAACACTTTGCCAGATGAAGATGGAAGAAGAGGCATTTCAGGGTCAGGGAACAGCTAGAGTCAAGGCACAAAGAAGATAACAGAATTTGGGGTACATCAATTAATTCAGTGTATGGTATAGAGAAATGAAAAGAAAGGAGAGGTTCTAGGAGGTGAGAAAGAAGAGAGAGACTGAGTTGGATTATAGAAAGACTTTGAAAAGCATACTAAAAAGTTTGGGCTTAATTCTATAGGTGATAAGGGACTCTTGAGCCTCATCTTAGGGACTTACATTAAAGGCTTTTTAACTTATGTAGAAATAAGACCTCATGTGTTTTTCAGGGCAGAACTCTGGTAAGGATGTGAAAAGAGAGATGAAGTTGAGTAAGGGCTTCAGATGTCAGTTTATAGGTTTTTCTGATAGTACGCGAGTGTTGATGACAGTTTGAGTTAAGGAAGGGATTATAAAGAAAGTCAGAAACCTGCAGAGGCAAAGTGGAACTGAGAAGCTTTGAGGTATTGAGAAAGAAAGTTAAAGATAAGTCAGGTTTCAATTCTTACTTTCTGGAAGGGTGACAAAATCATTAAGAGAAAATTCAAAAGAAAGGTTGACATAGGGGAAATGATAAGTTTGATTTTGCATATGTTGTATTTAGGATGCTAGCAAAAATCTGGGTAGAAATGTCCATCAGGTCACAGTTGGTAGATGGTGGAGAGGAGACTATGAGTGGGAATGTCAGAAGGTTATGAGGAGAATATTTCTGCAGAACTCATGAAAGAGGTTTGGTGGAAGAAAGAATGGCATTCACTTAAAACAATTACAAGGAAGGTATTGGACAAGGTAAACAGGGCTTCAGCTAGGGTAGATGTTTCCAAGAATAAAATTGAAAATCTTTTCCTACAAGAGATAACCACTGTTGCTATTTTTCTGTCCAGTTATTTTTCTAAGTAAAAAATATTTTAACAGTTAAGATTATATATACATATATATATATATACACACACATATATATATGTGTATATATATATAGCTGTATATGCAGTTTTCTCACTTTATTATATTGTGAGCATTATCTTATGTTACTAAATTTTTTCATAAATATCTATTTTACTGAAAAGAATAAAATAGAAAAAATGTCTTTACAGCAATATGTAGAAGCAGGGACATACATCGTGTTGGAGATTCAGCTGGACAAAGCTTTGGTTCCTAAGCGAATGCCAGAGGAGCTAGCCAGACGGTGTGTAGCAATGATTCTCATACTTGTTGTGCAAAAACAATTTAGGTATACATAAAACAAAGTCAGTTTGTACCCACAAATGTAATTACTCCTGGACTGAACATCGATTTTCTGCTATTTTTTTCCCAGATGAAGTTTCTTTTGTTTTCTTATTACAAAAGAAGTATATGCCTATTACAAAAAATTTGAGAAATTGAGATTAGATACAAAGTATAAAGACACACCGATTCTACTCACCCAGTGATAGCCACTTTTAACACCTTGGTATTTATTCTTCTAGAGTTATTGTAAAGCCCCTCTATTATACAAACACACACCCATGTCACATATGTAATTTTTTAAAAACTATTTTTATATAGTGCTTTGATTGTTTTTCTAGGAAGTTGTCATTTTACCAAAGTTATCTAATTTGTTGATGTACAATTGTTCATGGCATTCTCTTTTTCTTTTTCTCTTTGTAAAATGGGGAGCAATATCTCCCCTCTCACTTCTCATTTTAGTAATTTGAGTCTTTTTTTCCTAAGAATTATCAATTTTGTTGATCTTTTAAAAAACGAGTCTTTTTGTTTTGTTGATTTTCTCTATTGTGTTTCTTTTCTCTATTTTATTTATCTCTACTCTAATTCTATTATTTCCTTCCTTCTGCTAGCTTTGGGTTCAGTTTACTTTCCTTTTCTAGTTCCTTAAGGTATACAGTTAAAAATTATTGATTTGCAAGCTTTCTTCTTTTTAATGTGTGAGTTAGAGCTATAAATTTCCTTCTGAACATTTCTTTCACTGCATTCCATAAGTTTTGGTATGTTATGTTTTTGTTTTCATTCATCTTGAAGTATATTCTAATTTCCCTGTGATTTCTTCTTTGACCTATTATTTAAAAGTGTGTTGCTTAATTTCCACATATTTGTGACTTTTCCAGTTTCCTTCTAGTTATTGATTTCTAGTTTCATTTCATTGTAATTAGAAAATATATTTTATATGATTTCAATTTTTAAAAAATTTATTAAGATTTGTTTTGTGGCCTAACATTGTCTATCCTGTAGAATATTTCATGTACACTTGAGAAGAATGTGTATTCTGTGATGCTAGGTGGAATGTTCTGTATGTCTGTTAGGTCAAATTGCTTTATATTGTTATTGTTTTTTCTTTAAATATGTTTTTATTGATTTTTTAGAGAGGAAGGGAGAGAGAGATAGAAACATCAATGTGAGAGAGAAACACTGATCAGCTGCCTCATGCACATCCCCTACTGGAGATTGAGCTAGAAACCTGGGCATGTGCCCTGACCAGGAATTGAACCAGGACCTCTCAGTCCATGGAATGACACTCAACCCACTGAGCCACACTGGCTCGACTTTTTTTTTTTAAGTCCTTTATTTTCTTATTGATCTGCTGTCTGATTATCCTATCCATTATTGAAAGTGGGATTTGAGAATCTCTATCATTAAAGAACTGTCTATTTCTCCCTTCAATGGTCTCAATTTTTGCTTATATATTTCAGGGCCCTACTGTTAGGTTCATATATGTTTGTGATTGTTATATTTTATTGCTGCCTGGAACTTTTTGTCTGTCTATCATCTATCTATCTATCTATCTATCTATCTATCTATCTATCTATCTATCTATCTATCTATCTATCTATCTAGTTCTTTTTGTCTCCTGTTACCTTTTTTGATCTCAAGTCTATTTTCTCTGATGGTAATATAGCCACCCCAGCTCTGTTTTGGTTACTATTAGCATGGGATATGTTTATACTCCTACTTTCAATTTCTTTGTGTTCTTATATCTAAAGGGAGTATCTTGTACACTGCAGACAGATGGACCCTGTTTTCTAAAAAAAGCCAATCTGCCAAACTCTGCCTTTTAATAGAAACATTTAATCCACTTACATTTAATGCAGTTACTGATAAAGAATTTACTTTTACTATATATCTATTTGTTATCTGCATGTCTTCTATGTTATCTGTTCTTGAATTCCTCATTACTGTCTTTTTTATATTTAATTGACTTTTTACAATGTATCATTTAGATTCTCTTCTTTCCTTCTCTTTATATTTTTTAATTTATTTTCTTAGTGATTACCTTGGAGGTTGCAATGATCATCTTAAACCTGTAACAACTTAGTTTGAGTAATACCAATTTAACTTCAATATTATACACTCTGCTCCTCCTATACATCTCTCTTCCTCTTTGTATTATTATTGTCACAGATTATATATATATATATATATATATATATATATTTTTTTTTTTTTTTTTTTTGCATTTATCTTCAGATAGAGCGGGAGGGAGAGAGGGAGGAAGAGAGAGAGAGAAACATCGATGTGAGGGAGACACATCAACTGGCCGCCACCCACACGACCCCAATCAGGGCTGGGGACAAACTGCAACAGAGGTACATGCCCTTAGCGGGAACCAAACCCGGTACTCTTCGGTCTGCAAACCGATGCTCTAACCGCTGAGCCAAACTGGCCAGGGCACAGATTATATTTTATATATTGTATTATGTATTTGCCTTCTAAAAAAAAGAGGTAAGGAGGAGTTACAAACCAAAAATTGCCAACCTAGAATCCTATATCAAGTAAACTATCCTTCAAGAATGAAGGAAACATTAACACAATCCTAGATAAACAAAAGCTAAGAGAAAGTTACTAGACCTAACCTATAGGAAGTACTAAATGAAGTCCTTCAGGCAGTTTTTTCTTTCAGAACTTTAAATGTTACCCAAATGCCTTCTGGCCTCCGTGGTTTCTGATGAGACATTATGTACTGACATTATTGAAATTATCTGTTAATCTTATGTGATGAGTCATTCCTCTCACTGCTTTTGAGATTTTCTCTTTGTCTTGGTTCTTTCTTCTGCCTGATCAAATTTGTTGAATCCTCAAGTGACTTTCTCATTTCAGTTATTGTACTTTTCAGCTCCAAACTTTTTATTTGGTTCTTTTTAAAAATGAATAATTTCTGTCTTTTCACTGGTATTCTCATTTTGTGCATACATCATTTTTCTGGTTTCTTTTAGTCCTTTGTCTGTGGTTTCCTTTAGCTCTTTGAGCATATTTAAATTGGTTTATTTAACATCTTTTAAAAATATTTTTTTCTTTATTGATTTTATAGAGAGAGAGGAAGGGAGAGGTAGAGAGAGATAGAAACATTGATGAGAGAGAACATCGATCAGCCACCTCCTGCAAACCCCTCACTGGGAATCAGGCCCACAACCTGGGCATGTGCCCTGACCTGGAATCGAACCAGTGACCTCTTAGTGCATGGGGGTCGACACTCAACCACTGAGCCACTCCAGCCGGTCTATTTAACATCTTTTTATATCAAGTCCAGTGTCTGGGCTTCTTCAGGGAGAGTTTCTGTCCATTTATTTCTTATTTTGAAAATGTCATACTTTTATGTTTCTTGGTATATTTTGTGATTTTTGTTGTTGAAAACTGGACATTTGTATACTAGAATGTGGGAACTTTGGAAATAAAATTTTCCCCTTTCCCAGGGTTTGCTGTTTTTGATTAAGTTGTAGCTTGTGTTCAACTAGTGTTTTGACTAAGATGTCCTTGAATGCAGAGACCTTAATATATACAAAATAACAAAACCAAAACAGAAAAAAAACATTTTTTTTGGTCTTTGCAGATGACTGTGCTGGGCCATTCTTCTACCATTTAATCAGGCTGTTTATAATTCTACCTCATATTTCACTTCCTGCTTGCAATGAGACTATAGATCAGTCATTGGTGAAACTTAAGGTCTTCTCAGTTTTCTGAGCACAATTCCAATCCTGGGCATGTGTATGGATTTCTAAATTCCCTAGTATATATGACTACATTTAAATACCCTAATTTCCTAAAGATACTCTCTGGCTTTTCCTCCTTAGCCTTATGTGGGTTTCAAATTAGGAAAAACAGAATTGAGTGTCTACGTCAGCCCTGCAGGTAGCCCCTTACAGGTTAGCTCTGCTCTGCTCCTTTAGAACCAGGGACTGGTGTGCCACACTGGAAATGCAAACACCTATCCTCAAGACTGCCACTGAACTGGAAACGGAGTGGGGAAAGGGCCAGCAAAAACATGCAAAGCTTTCCTACTCTTTTTAAGCTACTGTTTTCTTGATTCAGTTTTTGCTTCATTGCTGTAAACCTTTGACTGTTTTCCAGAGTTCTGACAAAGTTGGTTCTGACAGTTTCTGGGTTTTTTTTCAATGTTTCTGTGGAGGGATGGGAGTTTGGAGTTATGTACTCTGCCATTTTGCTGATGTCTAGACTTCGCCTTTTGGTGTGAGGAGCACCATGCTCACGGGTAAAAGGAAATGATAGCTTTTATCTTGAAGGCTATTCACTACAGACGTTTTTAGGGGTTTTGATAAATACTCTTGAATTGCCTTCCAAAAAGTTTGAAGTTCCACAAGTGATATATGAGACTACTGTTCCTTCATACATTCACTGACACAATAATTTTTTATTTATGCTATTTTGATAGGGAAAGAAAGTTTACCATTTTAATTTTAAACTACATTATAAATGCTTTAGTAAGATTAAACATTTTAAGATATTTATTAGTCATTTGGAAGTTTCCTTTTGAGAATTACCTGCTTGTAGTGGCACATTCATCTTTTATACCATCTTTTTTTAAAAAAAAAAAAAGTTTTTATTACTTTTTAGAGAGAGAGGAAGGGTAAGGAGGAGAGAGAGAAAGAGAGAGAAACATTGGTGTAAGAGAGAAACATCGATCTACTGCCTCCTGCACTTCCTCTACTGGGGATCAAGTCTGCAACCCAGGCATGTACCCAGACCAGGAATCAAACCATCGAACTTTTGGTGCGTGGGATGATGCTCAACCAAATAAGCCACATAGGCCAGGGCTTATACCATCTTTTACCCTTTTTAAAATTTTAATTTTTATTGAATTTATTGGGGTGAAAATGGTTAATAAAATTATATAGGTTACAGGTGTACAGTTCTATAATACATCATCTGTATATTGTATTGTGTGTTTACCACCTAAAGTCAAGTTTCCTTCCATCACCATTTTATCTCCCCTTTACCCTCTTCTACCTCCTCCCACCCCCTCTTTCCTCCCACCCCCACAGACCATACTGTTGGTCTGTGTAATGTGGGATCTGGTAGTGGGATAGTAGAAGTAGAGTATGTTTTGTTTGGGTATGGAACTGTGTTGCTGAAGGGATTTGGAGGTCAAGATCATCAAAATTAAAAAGAATAAAGAACAACAACATAAAAGAACAGAGGCATTACTCACTTGTTTGTTGATTTAGTAATGATAGCCATTCTGACAGATGTGAGGTGATATCTTATTGTGGTTTAATTTACCTTTCTCTGATTAGTGATTTGAGCATTTTTTTCATATATCTGTTGACCATCTGTATGTCCTCTTTGGAGAAGTGTCATTCAGGTCCTTTGCCCATTTTTTTTTTATCCTCACCCGAGGACATTTTTCCATTTTTTGTTCTGATAGAGTGGAAGGGAGAGAGAGGAAGAGAGAGAGAGAGAAACATCGATGTGAAAGGAACACATCGAGTGGCTGCCTCCCGCACGACAAACCAGGGCCGGGGACAAATTGAAACTGAGGTACGTGCCCTTAGCAAGAACCAAACCCGGGTCTCTCTGGACCACAGGCTGATGCTCTAACTGCTGAGCCAAACCGGCCAGGGCGCCCATTTTTTAATTGTTTTTTTTTGTTTGTTTTTTTGTTTTTTTTTTGTATTCCTGGTGTTGAGGTGTATGAGTTCTTTATGTATTTTGGAAATTAACCCCTCATCAGATATATCGTTGGCAAATATGATCTCCCATACAGTGGGTTCCCTTTTCATTTTGTTGATAGTTTATTTTGCTGTGTAAAAGCTTTTTAGTCTGATGTAGTCCCATTTGTTTATTTTTTCCCTTGCCCTTAGGAGATGTATCAACAAAAATGTTACTATGAGAGATGTCTGAGATTTTACTGCCTATGTTTTCTTCTAGGATTTTTATCGTTTGGCAACTTACATTTAAGTCTTTTATCCATTTTGAGTTTATTCTTGTACATGGTGTAAGTTGGTGGTCTAGTTTCATTTTTTTGCATGTACCTGTCCAATTTTCCCAACGCCACTTTTTGGAGAGACTGTCTTTATTCCTTGCCTCCTTTGTCAAATATTAATTGACCATAGAGCTGTGGGTTTATTTGTGGGCTCTCTGTTCTGTTACATTGGTCTATATGCCTGTTCTTGTGCCAGTACCAGGCTGTTTTGATTACAATGGCCTTTCAGTATAGTTTGATATCAGTGATCCCACTTCTGGGAATATATCTGAAGAAACCCAAAACTCTTGATTCAAAAGAATATATGCACCCCTATGTTCATTGCAAAGGTATTTACAATAGCCAAGATCTGAAACAGCCCAAGTGCCCATCAGTAGATGAGTAAATAAAAAAGCTGTGATATAGTTACACTATGGAATACTACTTGGCCATAAAAAAAAGAAATCTTACCTTTTTCCCCCCCTTAATCCTCACCTGAGGATATTCTTCCATTTTTGTTTAGATAAGAGTGCGAGGGAGGGGGAGAGAGAGAGAGAGAGAAAGAAACATTGATGTGAGAGAGACACATCAATTGGTTATCTCCAGTGCCTCCTGCACGACCCTGACCGGGGCTGAGGATCAAACCTGCAACACAGGTATGTGCCCTTGACCAGGAATTGAACCCATGACCCTTCAGTCTTTGGGCTGTTGCTTTAACCACTGAGTAAAACTGGCCAGGGCTGGAAATCTTACCTTTTGTGACAGTATAGATGGACCTGGAGATTATTATTCTAAGTGAAAAAGCAAGTTAGAGAAAGACAAATGCTGTATGATTTAACTTGTATGTGGAATCTAAGGAACAAAATAAACTGATAGACAAAAATGAAACAGAGGCATGGATACATGGAACAGACTGACAGCTGTCAGGAGACGGGGGAGAGGGGATTGGATGAAAGAAGGTGAAAGGATTAAGAAAAAAAAAATATATATATATATATATATATTTTTTTACACATAGACATAGACAAAGTATGGTGATAGCCAGAGGAAAAGGGGGTGGGGGTAGGTGGAGGTGGGCAAAGGATGGGGAAAACGGGGATGGAAAGACACTTTGCTTGGGACCATGGGCACTCAATGCAGTATACAGGTGATGTTTTATTGAGTTGTACACTTGAAACATGTACCCTAATATATTCAATAATAAATGTTATCATTTCAGTGTGTAAGTCTTTCTCTAGTGAAATATGGTTCTCCACTTCACCACCCCAGCCCCCAACATTGTCTATCTTCCTGCATTATTTTTCTCCATGGCACATATCACTAACATATTTATCTTGATTATTTATGTTGTTTATTGTCTTTCCCCACTAGAATATAAGCTCCATGAGGGCAAGCATTTTTGCCTATTTTGTTTAATGCCCTATCCCCAATACCTAGAAAAGTGCCTGATGGATAAGAGCCACTCAGTATATATTTTGAATGGATGAATGAATAAATAACATTGCCTCTGGAGAGGAAACTGTATAGTTGGAAAACAGGGGTGGAAGGTGATAGTTTATTATATATTGCTTCATGCCTCTTAAGCTTTGAACCACATGGATATATTACCTATTAAAATAAATAAAATTAGATTAGAAATTACATAGTATCTATTAAAGAAAAACTGTGAATTTGATTGTAACCTCTAAGGGAGTATAATATACCTTATCAGGACTCTGAAACTATAAGGAGGAAAAGCTATAAGTTAATTCCATCTAGGTTGTTGTAAACTGTCAAAAATGGAAGGTAGAAGTTTTGGCATAAGTAGTTTGATAATGACAAAATGTATATTTTTGCTCACCATAAAGTGTAATATCATTATTGTAATTTAAAGCAGTCTTATAAATTGTGACCTAGTTTGAAAGGGAAGAAAAGCTTTCACTTGCCTGTACCACTTAAATTTCTAAAACTTTGTTTTCAGAGACTCTACTGAGTGCACCTAAAATCATAACACCGATTTCTTTCTAACCCTAGTCCAGCAGCCCCTTGTACGAAGCAGTTGTTTTAAAACAATATGTAAAGCCAGGGCTCAAATTAGCCAAAAGTATAACTTAGCTACTTTCTGAGTACCTGCTGTTTGCTCCCTTCCTGTCTAGCTCACAGTTATAAAGTGTTCTGGGGTTCATGTCTAGGCTTTTACATGAGAGAATAGCACAGATCAAGTATGATGGGGGAACAGATCTTAGATCTCCCCCACCCAGACTCTTTGGTTGTGAGAAATAAGAGAACATAAATCTGCAGATAATAAAGTTGTTGTTTCCTGATATAGGGTCAAGGAAATGATCCCTCCAAGGCCGCCTCTTACCCGCAGGACAGGAGGAGCTCAGAAGGCAAGTGCCAATGCCAAGGTGAAAATATAAGTAATAAGGTGTTGAGTGCATCATTTGAAAATAAGGCATGGATTCTTCAATGTGTTTTTCAGAAGGGGTGAGAAATTGTAGCTTCACACATTTTCCTTCCTGTGTCTATTTGTGATCAGGGGCTTACAATGAATAGTATTCAGTATTTGATCTTTGGTCAGTGGTCTCTGAGCTGGGAAGAAAAGGGAAAGTTATACCTAAGGTATTATTGAATGTAGAACACAATCCAGTTTCAGAATTTTGTTCCACATCTTGACCTCTTTGAGATCTCTTTACAAGACATTTAAAAAAAATATATGTTTTTATTGATTTTAGAGGGAGAGGGAAGGAGAGAGAGAAACATCAATGAGAAAAAGAAACATTGATAGGCTGCCTCCTGCACGCCCCCTAGTAGGGATCAAGCCCGAAACCCAGGCATGTGCCCTTGACCAGGAATCAAACTGGTGACCTCTTGGTGCGTGGGATGATGCTCAACCAACCGAGCCACACTGGCCAGGGCTCTTTACCAGACATTCTATATTTTCCTAGGCGGTGAGTGACTACCACATGCAGATCAAGAATATTTCTAGAGCCATTCTGGATGAGTATCACAGGATGTTTGGAAAACAGGTGGCCAAACTGGAGAGTGATATAGATAGTGAAACCCTGGAGGAACAGAAGTGCCAGCTCAACTATGAACTTAATTGCTCTGGACAATACTTTGCTTTCAAAGAACAGCTCAAGGTAAATTTTCATTTATTTAATTATTCTGTGGGTTTTACGAAGCATCTCCTCTACATATTTTTTTCTGTGGTTATGTTTGGCTGTGCTCCTACCTTTCTTGGTATTGGTGCAGAGAGCTATGTTCTCCATGATAGAATGTGGGGAGAAGCTCCATTCCTGCAGAGCCACAGAATGGTACAGTATCCTTTCAGAGTGTGAGCTTTTAAGAAACTGATTCTTCACTTGAGGCTAGGCCAGGTTTTGAGTCAGATTTCATGTTGCTCTAGCAGGCAGAAACTCTATACCTGGGACTGATTCCCTTACTAATGATCTATCTCCTATTAGAAACTTTTCCCTAGTCCATAGAATCACTAAGACTTGAGAAATATTTACTTAATAATAATTTCGTGAATAATAATGGCTAATGTTTATTGAGTGTTTGCTGTATACCAGACACAATTAAGATGCTTCATATTTTACTAATTTAATCCTTACAACAACCCTATGAGGTAGGTACTCCCCATTTTACAGATGGAGAAATGTAACATTAGTTAAGTAATTTGCCCAAGATCACAGAGCTAGTAAAGGCCAAAGATAGGACTCAAACTCTGGCAGGCTGGCTCCAGAAATCACGTTCTTTTTTTGTTGTTGTTGTTGTTAATCCTCACCTGAGGATATTTTTCCATTGATTTTTTTTTTTTTTTTTAGATAGAGTGGAAGGGAAGGAGGGGGAAATAGAGAGAGAGAAACATTGATGTGAGAGAGACACATCGATTGGTTGCCTCCCGAAAACTCTGACCAGGGTCAGGGATTGAACCTGCAACCCAGGTACATGCCCTTGACCAGGAATTGAACCCTTGACCCTTCGGTCCACAGGCCGATGCTCTAACTGCTGAGCCAAACCAGCCAGGGCCATAAATTATGTACTTAACTGCTACATTGCACTGCCTCTCTGTGCACATTTACTATGTGCCCTCTGCTGTACTAAACAAATACAAAGAAATCACATGGATGTAATAAAGTAAAAAACAACAGATGCATGGAGGCAAGAGGCTGTTCTCAGTAGGTGGCATGGTCACGTCTTAGTTTGATTCTGGTTCTACCATTACTAGCTTGATTACCTTAGTCAAGAGTCTCAATTTTTTTGCCTAACAATGAGAGATAATATTGTTATCACATGGTGTCATTATGAGAATTAAATAACATAATTCATGGAAAGTGCTTTATGTTATGAAACTTTTATAGTATAAAACCTGGCAATAATGTTCACTTAGAGGGGAAAAAGCAGCAGCAGCTGTCCTGGCTATAGCAATATGTTGTTTGTTTAGCATTTTAAGCTTTACCTCTTGTTATTTCTTTTAAATATTTTTTTAAATTTATTTTTTAGAGAGAGAGGAAGGGAGAGAGAGAAACATCCATGTGAGAGGACACATCGATCGGCTGCCTCCTGCACGCCCCCTACTGGGAATGAGCCCATAACCCAGCCATGTGCCCTGACTGGGAATCGAACCAGGACCTCTTGGTCCATGGGACTATGCTCAATCCACTGAGACACACTGGCCAGGCACCACTTGTTATTTCTTTTTGGCTTCTCAATAATCTTCTGAAATAAGATAGTAATCCCGATGAGTAATCTCTCATTTAACAAATGAGGAAACTGAGGTACCAAGTATAAAATAATTTATGAGGTTGTATAGTGGCAGAATTAGAACTAGAATGCCATTCTCAAGATTCTCAAATCAACCCTTTCTCCTTTGACTCACGTGGCCACCACAAGATACATAATGCATACACCTAATGCTAAGGTTTTCTTCAGTTTTATGACATTCTTCACACAGTATAAGTCCTGAATTGACCATATTAGTGATGATGATGACATCAAGAAAATAAGTCATAAAGAGTATGTTAATTAGGGAGAAATCAGAGAGCCAACAGTTTAGCAATCACCAAGGGAGAAATAAATTGCCTTCTGAAATTCTGATGAGCCTTAGACCGAAACTCAAGGGAGGCATGAGCCGTCAGCACGGTGCTGGACTGTGTTATTAGACTGGTGATCTGTGTCTCTTGCAGCATGCTGTGGTAAAGATCGTGAGAGAGAAGTACTTGAAAACAACACCATTTGAAAGCCAGGAAACACTGCAGACATTCATTAGTGAGCTCTATGTGTTCTTGGTGGATCAGATGCATGTGGCCTTAAACCAAGTAGGTGGTCAAAAACTAAGAGCCCTGCCTTTTCTCTGTAGGGCATCAGGGTTTCCTCGGAATGATTCCTTCCTTCCTTAATTCTACAAACACTTATTGAGGTATCTGCTCTGTGCTAGAGACTGAAACACAAAGATGAATAAGAAGCTGCCTAAATTATAAGACTAATTTTGGAAAGAACAGGTGTACTCTCTTCCAGCTTCCTAGAAAATTAATTTCATAACTGTCAATAATGTGATGGATAAAAAAAGTGATAAAATAGGCTATTTAAATTATGAAATGAAAATGATCATTCTGTTTATTCTGTGAATGTTGTTCAATTTTCACTTTTTGTCTTTAAGACTGACAATTAAAACAAAGAAAAAGTATGAGTTCTCAGATATTTTACCTGAATGACAATGACACTTCAAATGTGCCTTTTCTACCTGAGGATATGGGTCTGTTTTCCTCCCACTTGTCTGTTTATATCTATTATTTGACAGCTTGAATCTTGCCTTCATTTGTTCATTTTTTAATTTTTGCAGTCGTGGTTTATTTGAAAACAATGACAAAATCAGTCTTTTTGTCCCCCTGGTAGTCTGTCTCTAACCAGCTTTGCTTCCTCAAACTCCTATTCTATTTGCACTTTCCTTCACTGTTTCTTAGTTCTCTACCACCATCACTTTTCTCTCACTTTCCTTAGCCTCCTGGGAGAGGTAGGAGTGTCCAGTATCCTAGGACTAAGAGTGCAATCCTGCCTTGGGCACAGATGATCTGGATGATTTGATTTGGAAAGCAATTGAGCATGAGATGGCAATTACTCTTGCCTTATGTCCCCAAGGAGCCCCTGTCTAGTAGAGATAGGCACAACATACAAATAACTGCGGTAGAGTGAGGTAAGTGCTGTGACATAAGAGTGTCCATGGTAGAGCAGGTTAGGGGATACCTAAGGAAAAAGTGATACACTTCACTCTGAGACTTTTCAGGGAAGGATTTACAGAAGAGCTGTGCCTTGAATTGGGCTTTGAAAGCTGAAAAGAAGTTCTCCAGGTGAATGTTTCAGAGCACTTGAGTCATAGGGAACATCAAAAAGGCTTGGAAACTTGGAAGAATATGCTATGTATAGAAACTGCATATAGTTCAGGAGTGGAGGTTGTAGTGGTGAGGGACGGAGACGTAGGAAATGAAGCCAGTGTCTGGTGGGGGAGTTGGGAGTGTGGAGGGGGCTTTGGACAAAAAAAGTATGTAGGATGGGTTAGAGGTGGTGAAACTGGTGGTTAACCGATTATTACATTCTATGGAGGAAAAGAAGTCAAAGATTCTTAAGTTTAAGGCTTAGTAACTGGGTAACTGGTAGTACCATTTACCAGGACAAGAAATACAACATGAGTAAATTTGGTGGGAGGCAATTGATGTTAAATTTAATTTTGAACATTGGGTCTAGTGGGGTTTTGCTCAAGAGAGAGATCTGAGCTGGAGATGAAATTTGGGGAGCCATGAGTATATAGATGCTAGTTAAACTATGGCCGTAGATGAAGCTGCCGAGAAAAACATGAGTAGAGAAAGGAGTGACATGGTGGTGGAACCCTAGGAAACACCAACATTTAAGGGATGGATGAGTAAAATAATTAATGAAAGAGGCAAGTGAATTGTTAAAAAGCAAAAGAGCCAGAAGTCAGTGTTGTCACAGAAGCTAAGGAAAAAAAATTAAGAAGAAAAAATGGTAAACATTGTCAAATATTCCTAGGAATTCAAGGAAAACAAAATCAGGGGTGGGAGTTGGTTCAAAGGTACAAACTTCCAGTTATAAGATAGATAAGTACTAGGGATATAATATACAGTATGATAACTATAGTTAACCCTGATGTATGACATATATGAAAGTTTATGTAAGAGTTCTCATCACAAGGAAAAAATGTTTTTTTTCTTTTTTGCTTTCTCTTTTTAATGTATCTATATGAGATAATGGATTCTAAACAAACTCATTGCAGTAATCATTTCATAATATATGTAAGTCAAACCACCATGCTGTGCACCTTGAACTTATACAGAATGTAAGACAATTATATACCAATAAAACGGGGGTGTGGGGAGAAACAATTTGAAAAGTTTTCAATAAGAAGGTTATTGTTAACCTTTTTAAAAAAGTGTTTTTGTTTTTAATTTGAGAAAGAGAGAGACCAATGAGAGAGAACCATGGATTGGCTGCCTCTTCCACTCTTCCTATCAGGGATCAAGCCTGCAACCTGGACATGTGCCCTGACTGGGAATGGAACCGGCAACCTTTTGGTGCACAGGACCATGCTCAAACACCAGCCAGGGCTTGTTAACCTTTACATAGCAATTTTATTGGGCTAATGGAGTGGATTCAAATGATAATGAATTGAGGAGTAAATGAGTGATTAGGAAACATAAATATAAATTAAAGAAGTTGTAAGGTGAAGGGAAGAAGTGGAAAAGTAGTAGCTAGGAATTACAGAGATTTTTTTTTAAAGATGAAAAAGCCTTTAGGTTTGGGAAAAGGAGTCAACAGAGTTGGGAAATGTGAAAATAGAGGGAAAGGGAAAAATCAATGGAGAGCAATGCTTCTTTCTCTGAGACTGAAAAGATGGATGAAAAAATAAACAATTTAGGTGTGGGGTTCAAAAATTGAGGGATTTCTTGCCTAATGATTTATATTTCTTTTGTGAAGTAACATCTTTACTGAAAGTGAAGGGAACAAGATGAATGAAAAGCTTGAAGAAAGAGAAAAAAATGTAAATACCGCATCGCTTTATGGCATATGTTGCTAAACAAGGACACATACATAGGTTGCTGAGTATTAAAGGCCTTCAGCTAAGACTGAATACCAGAAGAGTCTGTGGCAGCTCAGATATCTCTATGTTTATGCAGTTTTTCTCAGGACCAGATAGCAGCTCCTATCTAAAAATGAGGTCAGATTGTAGGAGTGTTTTAATTTGGGAGTTTCCAGGACAAGTGCAGAAGAAGGAGAGTATGCCTGGGACTTGAGTGTGCTGGTGATAGAGTAGTACGTGTGGGTGATCATGAGTTCTAGGCTTATCCACTTGGGGAATGATAGGAATATTGAAAGTGAAGGAAATGAAGTCAGAGAGCAGTTTTAAGGGGACTAAGTGACCAAAGGGCAGAAGGCTTGTAATGTGGGTTCTAGGAGTGGGATAGTAGAGGTAGAGCATTTTTGATTTGGGTATGGAAGTGTGTTACTGAAAGGATTTGGAGGTTAAGATCATCAAAATTAAAAAGAACAAAGAATAGAGGCATTAATCAATTATCAGAAGCTCTCTTTGGCCCATCTTGAATTTAGCTTTACTCTTCACATCCCTTAGCAACTCTACTTGTTAAAGTCACTGATATTATTTTTACTTCTAATTAAAGAATTTTGGGGGGATTGTCCTTGGCCAGAGCTTCTGACTCAGGAGATTACTTATTATACCAGACTTGCTTTCCTATCTGGGTATATAGGAGGATATATTATTTTTCTGGGTGTCCTACATTTCTGGCTATTTCTATAATGGTTCCTTTGTAGAGTCTATCTATCTATATATCCCACTAAAAGTATAGATGTAGCTTCCATAGCTTTACCATTAGTCTCCTATTTTCTTGATATTTGAAGACTCTAATTAGTGCATGTCAACTTTTTTCATGTCATGGCACCTGAAAAATTATAATTGTCCTGTACACTAGAGAAAATCAAGAAAGCTGTTTGAGGTTAGAGGCAACTAATTGCCCTGAGGATTGAGGAAAGCAGTTCTGCCCTAAGTAATTTTTACCCACTTCCATGAGCTAAGACTGTTGGTATTTAGATACTCTTTCACCTTTGATATTTCTCTCTTGGTTTACTCTCACTCTCTTACTGTATTGGCAAGACTGTAAGAAACCTCAATATCATTTTAGACCTCATAACTGGAGTCTCCACATCTGATTTATTCTTATAAAACATCCCTACTTATAATTGCTTCATTTTGTCTGCCTAACATCTTGATGTTGACAAGACTATGACAGATGATGTCCAAGGTGCTGTCCCAACCATTCATATGAGTAGTGAACAGCTTCGACTCTTTGCATTTGAAGCAGAAGTCAATGAGAACTTCGAAATGGCAGCAGTATATTATGAAGAGGTAATTAAACATCTTCCCAGTGGTCGTTTTTACTGTTATTTGTATAACATGGGTATAATAAATAGTAGGTTTTTATTGTTTAAAATCCAACCTGATTAGTGAAAGGATAGACGCATAGATCAATAAAACAGAGTCCAAAAATAGGTCCACACAAGGAGGTTTTCTGGGGTGATGGAACTGTTCTGTATTTTGATCTTGGTGATGGTAACATGAAGATGTACGTGTGTTAAAATTCATGGAACTGTATACCAAAAGAAAAAATGTTAATTTCTTTTTATTTTTGACTTTAACAAACACTTTTATTAATTTATTTTTGTTACAGATGTTTCTCCTTTTTTCCCTCAGACACCCTTCTCCCCATCCTGCCCCGCCCCTCCAGCATTGTTGTCTATGTCCATTGGTTACACATACATGCATATAAATTCTTTGGTTAATCTCATCTGTTCCCCACCCCACCCCACCACCTCCGCCCTCCTCCTCTGATGTATTTATTTAATTATTGAGATATAATTCACCTGCCATCTCATTCACCCATTTAAAGTGTAAAGTAGTATTTACTATACTGTATTTACAGTTGTGCAATCATCACCACAATCTGATTTTTTTTTCTTTATTGATGTTAGAGAGAGAGAGGAAGGGAGAGGGAGAAAGAGAAGCATTGATGAGAGAGAACATCAATTGGCTACCTCCTGCATGCCCCTCACTAGGGATCGGGCCCACAACCTGGGCATGTGCCCTCACCAGGAACCCAACAGGAGACCTCTTACTGCATGGGTCAATTCTCAACCACTGAGCCACACCGGCCAGGCCACAATCTAATTTTTAATAGATATCTTTTCATTATTTTTATTAAAAATTTTTAAAATTTTTCAATTACAGTTTACTTTCAGTATCATTTTGCATTGGTTTCAGATGTACAGCATAATGATTAGACACTCATATACTTTACAAAGTGTTTCCCCTGATATTTCCAGTACTCACCTGGGACCATGCATAGTTATCGAAATATTATTGACTATATTCCCTATGCTGTACTTTTGATAGATTTCTTTGTTGTTAATCCTCACTCGAGGATATATTTTCCATTGATGTTTAGAGAGAGTGGAGGGCAAGGAGGGAGAGAGAAAGAGAGAGAGAAAGAAACATCAATGTGAGAGAGACACATCGATTAATTGCCTCCTGTACATACCCCGACTGGGGCCAGGTATCAAACCTGCAACCCAGGTACATGCCCTTGACTGGGAATCAGACCCAAGACCCTTTGGTCTGCAGGCTAACACTCTAACCACTGAGCCAAACTGGCCAGGGCTAGATATAACACATTTTGTTTCTTCACTCATTATTGATGGGCATTTGACTGGTTTCCACTTTGTGGCTATTATAAATAATGCTACTATGCACATTCATGCATAAAATATGTAAGTTTTTATATGAATGTATGTTTTCAGTTCTCTTGAGTATATACTAAGGAGTGGAATTCCTAGGTCATATGGTAATTCTCTGCTTAACTTTTTGAGTAACTACCAAACTGTTTTCCAAAAGGCTCTACTAATATTTTACATTTCTATCAGCAATGGATGAGGGTTTCATTTTTCTGTACATTCTCCCTAATGCTTGTTATTGCCCATCATTTTAAAAAAGTATAGCCATTCTAATGGGTTGAAGTGGTATCTCATTGTGGTTTTGTTTTGCATTTCTCTAATGACTAATAACTTTGAACATCTTTTCACATTTATAATTTTTTCAAGAGGAAATATTTTCTAAATTAATTGACAGAGAAAAATCTAGACTACAAGTTCAAAGCATCAGTCTATATAAATAAATTGTATTGTTCCATTGTGAGTGGCTTAGCATGTGTTCTCAAGGGTTCATCCATGTTGAAGCATATGTCAGAATTTTCTTCCTTTTTAGGGCTAAATAATATTCCATTGTATATATATATACCATATTTCACTTGTCCATTCATCTGTCATTGAGGAACTCGGGTTGCTTGTGCCTTTTAGCTATTATGAATAATGCGGCAATGAATGTACAAATATCTCTTTGAAACTCTGCTGTCTATTCTCGTGGGTATATACACACAAGTGGGAGTGCTGTATCACATGGCAGTTTTATTTTGAATTTTTTAAAAAATACTGGCTTTTATTTATTTATTTTTATCCTCACCCGAGGAGATTTTTGCATTTATCTTCAGATAGAGCAGGAGGGAGAGAGGGAGGAAGAGAGAGAGAGAAACATCGATGTGAGAGAGACACATCAAGTGGTCGCCACCCACATGACCCCAACCAGGGCCGGGGACGAACTGCAACCAAGGTACGTGCCCTTAGCGGGAACCAAACCCGGGACTCTCCGGTCTGTGGGCCAATGCTCTAACTGCTGAGCCAAACCGGCCAGGGCTATTTTGAATTTTTTGAGGAACCACCTTATTGTTTTCCAAAGTGGCTACACCATTTTACATTCCCGCATTGTATAAGAGTCCTAATTTTTCCACCTCCTCATCAACAGTTGTTGTTTTCTGTTTTGTTGATAGTGGCTATCCTAATGGATGTACTTTGATTCCTTGATGATTAGTGATGTTGAGCATTTCTTCCTATGGTTTTTGACCATTTGTGAATATTTGGGAAAATATATATTCAAGCCCTTTGCCCATTTTTTGAGTCAGATTGTTTAATATTTTCTTTTTTATCCTCACCCGAGGACATTTTTGCATTTATCTTCAGATAGAGTGGGAGGGAGAGAGGGAGGAAGAAAGAGAGAAAAACATCAATGTGAGAGAGACACATCGACTGGTTGCCACCCACATGGCCCTGGTTGGGGCTGGGGACAAACTGCAACCGAGGTACGTGCCCTTGGCGGGAACCAAACCCAGGTCTCTCTGGTCTGTGGGCCGATGCTCTAACTGCTGAGCCAAACTGGCCAGGGCAATATTTTCCTTTTAAAATATATATTTGTTTATTAATTTCTTTTTGTTCCAGATGTTTCTCATTTTTCCCTCATTGACACCCTCCTCTCAATCCCCCCCCCCAACATTGTTGTCTATGTTCATTGGTTACTCATACATGCATATAAATTCTTTGGTTTATCTCTTCCCGTCCTCCTCTTTTAAGTTTTGTCAGTCTGTACCCTACTACTATGTCTCTGGGTCTATTTTGTTCATCAGCTTATTTTGTTCATTATATTCCACAAATAAGTGAGATCATGTGATATTTGTCTTTCTCTGCTTGGCTTATTTCGCTTAGCATAATACTCTCCGGGTCCCTCCATGTCATCTCAAAGGATAAGAGATCTCTCTTTCTTACAGCTGCATAGTGTTCTATTGTGTATATGTACCACAGCTTTTTTATCCACTCATCTGTTGATGGACACTTGGGCTGTTTTCAGATCTTAGCAATTGTAAATAGTGCTGCTATGAACATAGGGGTACATATATTCTTTCAGATTGGTGTTTCAGGCATCTTAGGCTATATTCCTAGAAGTGGGATCACTGAGTCAAATGGCAGTTCAATTTTTAATTTTTTGAGGAAACACCATATTGTTTTCCATAATGGCTGCAGTAGTCTGCATTCCCACCAGCAGTGTACTAGAGTCCCCTTTCTCCACACCCTCGCCAGCACTTGTTGTTTGATGATTTGTTGATGGCAGCCATTCTGGCAGGTGTGAGGTAATACCTCATAGTCATTTTAATTTGCATCTCTCGGTGATTAGTGACGTTAAGCATTTTTTCATATGTCTCTTGGCCATTTGTACGTCCTGTTTGGAGAGATGTCTATTTAGATCCTTTGCCCATTTTTAATTGGATTCCTTGTCTTTCTTTTGTTGAGTTGTATGAGTACTCAATATATTTTGGAGATTAATCCCTTATCTGATGTATTGTTGGCTATTATGCTCTCCCATATAGCGAGTTCCCTTTCCATTTTGATGGTTGTTTCTTTTGCTGTGCAGAAGCTTTTTAGTTTGATGTAGTCCCATGTATTAATTTGTTCCTTTGTTTCTCTTGCCTTAGGTGTTGTATCAGTAAAAATTCTGCTGTGTGTAATGTCTGAAATTTTGTTGCCTACATTTTCTTCTAGGATATTTATGGATTCACCAGTCACATTTAAGTCTTTCATCCATTTTGAGTTTATTCTTGTGCATGGTGTAAGTTGGTGGTATAGCTTCATTTTTTTTTGCATGTAGCTGTCCAATTTTCCCAACACCATTTATTAAAGAGGCTGTCTTTACTCCATTGTATGCTCTTGCCACCTTTGTGAAATATTAATTGAGCATATTGTCTTGGGTCAATTTCTGAGTTCTCTGTTCTATTCCACTGATCTACATGCCTGTTCTTGTGCTAGTACTATGCCATTTTGTTACAGTGGCTTTGTAGTATAACCTGATATCTGGTATTGTGATCCCTCCCAATTTGTTCTTCTTTTTCAAGATTGCTTTGGCTATTTGGTGTCTTTTTTGGTTCCATATAAACTTTTGGAGTATTTGTTCTAGTTATGTGAAATATGTCATTGGTATTTTAAAGGGGATTGCATTGAATTTATAGATTGCTTTGGGAAGTATGGACATTTTAATGATGTTACTTCTTCCAATCCATGAACAAGGTATATGCTTCCACTTTTTTTATATCTTCCTCTCTTTCTTTTTTCAATGTCCTGTAGTTTTCTGAGAACAGGTCATTTATTTCTTTGGTTAAGTTTATTCCTAGGTATCTTAGTTTTTTTTGCTGCAATAGTAAATGGGATTTTTTTTTTTAGTTTATCTTTCTGTGAGTTCATTATTGTTGTATAAGAATGCCATCTATTTCTTTTTTCTGTAATTTTTTTTATTAATTTATTTTTGTTACAGATGTTTCTCCTTTTTTCCCCATTGACACCCTCCTCCCCATCCCCCCACCCCGTCCTCAGCTTTGTTGTCCATGTCCATCAGTTATGCATACATGCGTATAAGCTCTGTGGTTTATCTCTTCCCTCCCCAGCCCCACCCCTTCTTCTGAGGGTTGTCAGTCTGTATCCTACTTCCACATCTCTGGGTCTGCCCTGTTCCTCAGACTGTTATGTTTATTATATTCCACAAATAAGTGAGATCATGTGATATTTGTCTTTCTAGTTCTTGATGTTACATTTGTATCCTGCTACTTTGCCAAATTCATTTATTAGCTCTGTAGATTTTTTATGGAGTCTTTAGAGTTTTCTATGTACAACATCATGTCATCTAAATAATGACAGTTCCACTTCCTCCTCTCCAATTTGGATCCTTTTTATTTTTCCTTCTTGTCCAATTGCTGTGGCTAAGTCTTTCAGCTAAGCCACTACATTAAATAAGAGTGGCTAAAGTGGGCATCCCTGTCTTGTTCCTGTTCTTAAGGGAAATGCTTTTAGTTTTTGCCCATTGATGTGATGTTGGCTGTAGGTTTTTCATATATGGCCTGCATTATGTCAGATATGATCCCTCTATTCCCACATTGCTGAGTGTTTTTATCAGAAATGTGTGCTGGATTTTGTCAAATGCTTTTTCAGCATCTATTGATATGATCATATGGTTTTTATCTTTTGTTTTGTTTATGTGGTGTACCACATTTATTGATTTGCAAATATTGTACCAGCCTTGCATCCCTGGGATGAATCCCACTTGGTTATGGTGAATATTTTTTTTAATATATTGCTGGATCCGATTTGCTAATATTTTGTCAAGGATTTTGGCATCTACGTTCATCAGGGATATAGGCCTGTAGTTTTCTTTCTTTGTAGTGTCTTTATCTGGTTTTGGAATTAGAATTATGCTGGCCTCATAAAATGAGTTTGAAAGTCTTCCTTCTTCTTGGATTTTTTGGAATAGTTTGAGGAGAATGGGTGTTAGATCTTTGAATGTTCAGTAAAACTCCCCTGTGAAACCGTCCGGGCCAGAGTTTTTGTTTGCTGGGAGATTCTTGATTACATATTCAATTTCCTTGGTTGTTATTGATCCGTTCAAGTTTTCTATCTCTTCCCAGTTCAGTTTTGGGAGACTATGTGTTTCTAGAAATGTGTCCATTTTGCCTAGATTGTCCAATTTTTGGGTGTATAATTGCTCATAGTATTTTTAAATGATCCTTTGTATTTCTGTGGTGTCAGCTGTTACTTCTCCTTTTTCGTTTCTGATTTTGTTTATTTGGGTTCTCTCTTTTTGTTTCTTCATGAGTCTGGCTAAGGGTCCATCAATCTTGTTTATCTTTTCAAAGAACCAGCTCTTTGTTTCATTGATCTTTTGAATTGTTTTTTTAGTTTCTATGTCATTTATTTCTGCTCTGACCTTTACTATTTCTTTCCTTCTACTTGCTCTGGGTTTTTCTATTTGTTTACTTTCTAGTTCTTTAAGTTGTAGGGTTAGAAAGTCAATTATAAATTTTTATTGTTTTTTGAGCTAGGCCTGTAGTGCTATGAACTTCCCTCTCAGGACTGCTTTCACTGTGTCCCATAGATTTTGTGTTGTTGTGTGTTCATTTTCATTGGTTTCCAGGAATTTTAAAATTTCTTCCTTGATCTTCTTGGTAACCCATTTGTTGTTTAATAACATGCTATTTAGCCTCCATGTGTTTGAATGTTTTTGCGTGTTTTTGTTATAATTGACTTCTAGTTTCATGCCATTGTGATCTGAGAAAATGCTTGAAATGATTTCAATCTTCTTGAACTTGTAGAGACTTAGTTGGGTCCTAACATGTGGTCTATCTTTGAGAATGTCTCATGTGCACTTGAGAAGAATGTGAATTCTGAAGTTTTGGGGTATAATTCTCTGTAGATATCTATTAAATCCATTTGATCTAGTGCTTCATTTAGAGTCTCTGTTTCCTTGTTAATTTTTTGTCTAGAAGATCTATCCAGTGATGTCAGTGGGGTGTTGAAGTCTCCTGCTATGATTGTATTGCTGTTGATTTCTCCTTTGAAGTCCTCCAGTAGTTTTTAAATATATTTTGGTGCTCTTATGTTGGGTGCATATATGTTTACCAAGGTTATATCCTCCTGTTGGATAGATCCTTCAATATTATGTAGTGGCCTTCTTTGTCTCTAGTTATGGCCTTCATTTTGTAATCTATTTTATCAGATATGAGTATTGCTACCCCAGCTTTTTTTTTCCTTTCCATTTGCTTGGAAGATTTTTTTCCATCCCTTCACTTTCAACCTATGTGAGTCTTTTGTTGTGAGGCAGGTCTCTAGTAAACAACATCTATATGAGTCATGCTTTCTTATCTAATCAGCTACACTGTGTCTTTTGATCAGAGCATTCAATCCATTTACATTTATGGTTATTATTGATATGTACTTATTTATTGCCATTTTGGTTCATTATGGTTATGTTTCTCTTTCTATTTCTTCTGCTTATTACAGCAGTCCTTTTAACATTTCTTGGAGTGCTGGTTTGGTGCTAATATATTTGCTTAGCCTTTTTTTGTCTGGGAAGCTCTTTATTTCACCTTCTATTTTGAATGATAGCCTTGCTGGATAGAGTAGTCCTGGATTCAGGTCCTTGTTTTTCATGACCTTGATTACTTCATGCCATTCCCTTCTGGCCTGTAGTGTTTCTATTGAGAAGTCAGCTGATAGCCTTATGGGGTTTCCTTTGTAGGTAACCTGCTGCTTATCTCTTGCTGTCTTTAGGATTCTTTGTCTTTAATTTTTGACATTTTAATTATTATGTATCTTGGTGTGGGCCTCTTTGGGTTCATCTTACTTGCGGTCTCTGTGCTTCTTAAACTTATATGCCTTCTTCCTTCACCAAGCTAGGGAAGTTTTCTGTCATTATTTCTTCAAATATATTCTCTAACCTTTGTTCATTCTCTTCTTCCTCTGGAACTCCTATGATGTGGATGTTGTTACATTCCAGTTGTCCCACAGTTCTCTTAGGCTGTCTTTCTGTTTTTTCATTGTTTTTTTCTTTTCGGTTTTCTGATTGGGTGATTTTTTTCTACCCTGTTTTCTAATTCACTGATCCAGTCCTCAGCTTCCTCTACTCTGCTGGTTATTCTTTCCAATGTGTTCTTTATTTCTGCTATGTCATTCTTTTATTTTCAGTTGGTTGGTTTTCAATGTTTCTATATATTTACTCATGCTGTTTAACTTCCTCATGATTATTACTCTGAACTCTCCCTCTGATATCTTGCTTAATTCTGTGTCATTTATTTCTTCTCCTGCAGAATTATCTTGTTCTTTCATTTGCAATTTGTTTCTTTGTTTTGCCATTTTGGCTGTCTCAGTGGGTTTTGGAGCCTGCCAAATTTTCCCTGTGGGTGTTGGTGTTCCGCTGGTTGTGGCTCCCTCTGCTGGGTTTGGATGAGTGTGGGAGGACCCTTGTTAAACACCACTGTCAAGTCTTACTTTCCTGTGTAGATTTGCAAGCCAAGGAAAGGTTCAGTTATCCTCTAGCTTTTTGCCTGGAGGCTATTAGTCTCAGTTACTTGATGAGCCTCGATTTGTAGTCCTCAGCTGAATGAAAAATCCTTTGGATTTAACAGGATTGCCAGCAGGTGGGGCACTTGCTTGCTATCAGAGTTGATGTTAATGAGCCTCAATTTGCATTTCTCTGGCTTGGCCTGTTAGTGTTGAATTCCTAAGGGGAGGGGCTGTTGCTTCTCCCTTGGGCTCTGGGAAGGGGCTCTTTGAGTAAGATGGCTACTGTCCTGTGAGGGAGTGATTCAGTGCAAAACTCCAAGTGTCCTCCTATCTAGCTCTCTCCTGAGCCAGCAGCCCCGGACTCTCCCCACGCAGTTCCAGTCCAGTCCACCCTCCCTCTGCCGGAACCCAAGGTGAGTAGCTGTAGCTGATTTGGTGCTTTTTAAAACCCTCACTTTCTCAGTGGGAAGCACACTCAGCTAATACAGCTCTGCCCACCCTCACGTGCCTCCGCAGTTCCTAACAGGCTCGATTTGGCATCCTCTTTCTGTCCCTGGTTTAGCGGGCTCTCTCCAGCTGCTTTTAATTTGGTTTTTCCCAATGATTTGTCTTTATTTTAGTTGTAATTCCAGTTTGGTCCTGGGAGACAGTCTGTGTAGCTTCCACTCACTCTGCTGCCATTTTCCACTCCCATTTAATATTTTCTTGTTAGGTTTTAGGAATTCTTTATATACAGTATTATGAATATTAACCCTTTACCAGATATATAATTTGCAAGTATTTTCCCCCATTTCTCCCCAAACCACTGTGTTGTGTTTACTCTGTTGATAGTTTTTTTTGATGCACAAAAGTTTTAAAATTTTATATAGTCCAATTTGTCTATTTTTTCTTTCATGGCCTATGCTTTTGGTATCATATCCAAGAAATCACTGCCAATCCAGTGTCATGAAGCTATCATCCTATGTTTTCTTCTCAGTGTTTTATAGTTTTAGGTCTTATGTTTAGGTGTTTGATCCATTTTGAGTTGTATTTTTTTGTATATAGTGTTCCAACTTCATTCTTTTGTATGTAGATATCCAGTTTTCCTAGCACCAATTGTTGAAAAGACTGTCCTTTCCCTATTGAATGATCTTGGCACCTTTGCCAAAAGTAGTTTGACCATATATGCAACGTGTTTCTATTCTATTTCGTTTGTCTGATTGTGTGTCTTTATACCAGTACCACACTGATACCTATAGCTTTGTAAGTTTTTGTTCCTCATTAAATTTTGTTTGAATAGCTCTCAAAATTTTATGACAGATTTTTGGTCAAGTTGTTTCCCTTTAAAAGTACTGATTTTAAAAACTAATAACTTAAGCCCAGCCAGAGTGGCTCAGTTAGTTGAGCATCATTCTGTACACTGAAATGTTGCTGGTTTGATTCCCAGTCAGGGCATATACTTGGGTTGTGGGTTCAATCCCCAGTTGGGGCACATACAGAAGGCAACTAATTGGTATTTCTCTCTCACATTGATGTTTCTCTCTCTCTTTCTCTGTCTCTCTCCCTTCTGCTCTCCAAGCATGTCCTTGGTGAGGATTAAAAAAAAAAACAACTTGTAACTTAAAAATGCCAACACACACACACACACACACACACACACACCACACCAAATGGTCCCTAAAACATTCTCCTTTCCTTCTGAAGGTTTTATGATGCATTGTAATCATTAGCCAATCTTTTACTATTAAATTTAAATGGCCAGTTGAGACAAACAGTTCTTAGACCATTCTTCCACCACTGATTAAGACTGGGGTGGCAGGTATTGGGGATAATATTTATTTAACCTTCTGAGCTTTCTGGGCAGACTTGGTGACTTTGCCAGCTCCAGCTGCCTTCTTGGCCACTGCTTTGATGACACCCACAGCAACTGTCTGTTTCATGTCATGAATAGCAAAACGGCCAAGGGGGGATAGTCAGAGAAGCACTCAACACACATGGACTTGCCAAAAACCATATTGACGATGGCAGATTTTAAAAACTTTGGGCCATCTTCCAGCTTTTCCCCAGAACAATGATCAATCTTCTCCTTCAGCTCAGGAAATTTGCCAGCAATATGAGCTGTGTGACAATCCAGCACAAGTGCATAGCCAGCACTGATTTGGCCTGGATGGTTCAGGATAATCATGTGAGCTGTGAAGCCAGCTGCTTCCATTGGTGGGTCATTTTTGCTGTTACCAGCCACACTGCCATGACAAATATCTTTGACAGACACATTCTTGACATTGAAGCCCACATTGTCCCCAGGAAGAGCTTCACTCAGAGCTTCATGATGCATTTCAACAGACTTTACTTCAGTTGTAACATTGGAGCAAAGTTGACTACCATACCAGGTTTGAGAATGCCAGTCTCCACTCTGCCCACAGGGACAGTACCAATACCACCAATTTTATAGACACCCTGGAGGGGCAGATACAGGGGCTTGTCAGTTGGATGAGTGTGGTGGCAGGGTGCAATCCAGAGCTTCAAGCAGCGTGGTTCCACTGGCACTGCCATCTTTATGGGTGACTTTCCATCCCTTGAACCAAGGTATGTTAGAACTTGGCTTGAGCATGTTGTCACTATTCCAACCAGAATTTGGCACAAATGCTACTATGTCAGAGTTGTAGCCAATTTTCTTAATGTAGGTGCTGACTTTTTTTAAACGTATTTCCTCATCTCTCTTCTGGCTGTAAGGCAGCTTAATGGAATCCATAACAACAATAATCAGTTGTTTCATAGGCAGTATGTCAGGAGAAGGGTGTGCTCATTCATGGGTCTGCACATTCCTGGAGACACCTGCTTCCAATTCACAAACATGAGCAGCAACAATCAGGACAGCACAGTCAGCCTGAGATGTGCCTGTAATCATGTTTTTGATGAAGTCTCTGTGTCCTGGCACATCAATGATGGTCACATAATACTTGCTGATCTTGAATTTCCACATGGAGGTATCAGTGGTGAGACTACGCTCACGTTCAACTTTCAGTTTATCCAAGAGCCAGGCATACTTGAAGGAGCCCTTCCCCATCTCAGCAGCTTCCTTCTGAAACTGTTCAATGGTTCTTTTGTTGATCCCACCACATTTGTAGATCGATTGCCAGTAGTGGTAGACTTGCTGGAATCTACGTGTCCAATGACGACGATGTTGATATGAGTCTTTTCCTTTCCCATTTTAGCTTGGATTTAGTGGTGGTTTTCACAACACCTATGTTCTGACAGCAAACCTGTTGTGAAAAAAAAAAGCTGTAATTTTGTAAGTTTCGAAATCAGGACGTGTGAGTCCTCCACTTTTGTTTTTCTTTTTAAAGATTGTTTTGGCTGTTCAGTTTCCTTGACATTCCATATGAATTTTAGGATGGGTTTTTCTATTTCTGCAAAAAAAAAAAAACACTGGGATTTTGATAGAGACTGCATCTGTAAATTGATTTGGGTAGTATTGATATCTTAATAGTCTTCCAATCCATGAATGTGGGATGTGGTTCCATTTATTTATGTCTGCTTTAACTTCTTTCAGCAATATTTTGTAGTTTTCACTTATTATGAGGTGCTTTTTAAAACAAATTTATAGATAAACTTATATTTGCCATCTCAAGAGTATGACAGAAATGACTATATATAAATCTTTAAAATGAACCATAAAATTGAGCTTTCGATTCCCAAGTAATCAGATAAGCTTACAGTGACCAGAACACTCACACTAGAAAGCAATCAATTTTTAGATTATTTCAATAAATATTTATTGACTTTACTATAAGCCAGAACATTGACTATACTAAGCATTCAGAATTCAGTGGTAAGCAAAAAGTGGTCATAGTTCCTGCTTTCATAGAGCTTATAGTATTTATGGAGTGCTTCTGTGTGATATTACATGCATTAAAAAATATGACATAGTGTTACAATAACCTTTGTCCTCCTGATACTTCATGTGGTAGAGGTTGGTTCGTGAGCCCCAGAACCTGGAACACTGGCTGGACTATGGTGCCTTCTGCCTCCTAACTGAGGACAACACCAAAGCACAAGAGTGTTTTCGGAAAGCCCTGTCCCTCAACCAGAATCATATCCACAGGTATGGGTGAAGGGAGATGGGGAATGAGTAGGAACAGATAAGCTTCTATATGAAGTTGTCTTGATTCTGTCACTGTGATATGGGCCCATGTTGTTAACCATGCTGGTGATCTCTTCACAGCTTGTTGCTGTGTGGTGTCCTGGCTGTCCTGATGGAGAACTATGAGCAGGCAGAAGTTTTCTTTGAGGATGCTACTTGCTTGGAACCAACCAATGTTGTAGCCTGGACTTTACTTGGTGTGATATTTTCCTGTGATATGAATGTGCTTTTATTCCATTATAAGTTCTCCCTTTGTCTTCCCACTTTTTAATGGCTCTCTATGTAGTTCTTAAACTTTGGTAAAAATGTGGGAAATGTAAGTGAAATATTAAAATTCTTCAGTAGATGATGGTGGCAAATTAGTCACATTTATTTCAGTATCTTTCTTTCTTCAGGTTTATATTATGAAATTCAAAACAATGATATTCGAATGGAAATGGCATTTCATGAGGCCCTCAAACAGCTTCAGGCACGAATAACAAAGCAGAAGAGCACTGGTACTCTTCTTGAAATACCAGTTGAAGAAGGAGGGAAAGTTACAGTGGAGTACAGTTTAGGTACTTGGGGAATGACTAGGGGTTCTTCTACAGTAGCATTCAAGGCGGATGCCCCAACAGGTAGGACCAAGTAATGGAGATGATTAGTGGCTATTGGAAAAAATTACTGGCCATATGAATAGAACCAGGCACATAGTAGGAACTCAAAATATATGTGAAATGAATAAATAGGTGGAGTTTTGAGTTGTTCCAGGGATACCAGGGGGAGAATCCTCCAAAATATTTCCCCATTCATGTGATTGAAAGTCTCAAGCTTTTACTGTTAATTCAGTTTTTTTGTTTTTTATCTTAGAGAATTTACTGTCTCTGTGTGCCCCTAAAAATAATATTATTCTGACAGAGTGAATTTTTCCCCCTCACTCTCTTCCCCAACATGTAATTCTCTAGTGATTCTTACATTTATTTATTTATTTGTACACTCTCTTTTTCCCTGTTCTTCATTGCCATTCTCTTTTTCTCTGCTTTAGGAAATTGGTCATTCTGCTGTGTGTTTTATGTGTTTCTTGCATATATTATTTTATTTATGTTATTGCATATCATTTTGTATGCATATATTTTCAACAGTTTGTCTGAAGTATAATAGACATTTTATACACTGCATATATCTAAATGTACAATTTGATAAGTTTCGACATATAAACATACCCATTAAAATATCACCACAATCAAGATAATGAATCATATCTAATATTCCAAAAACTTTCCTTGTGCCCATTTGTATTCTTTTCTCTTGCCTTCATTGCCAGACAACCACCAGTTAGCTTCTGTCACCATAAATGAGTTTGCATATTCTAGAATTTTAGAATTCTAGAAAAATTTAGAATTTTTGAGAATTTCTAGAACTAAATAGAATTGTAAGTATGTACTCTTTTTTTGGTCTGACTCTTTCACATAAGTATAATTATTTTGAGATTCAAACATGCTTTTGCCTATACTAGGAGTTAATCCATTTATAGTGCTAAACAGTGTCCCATTATCTGAATATACCACAATGTGTTTATATATTCACCTATTTATAGATACTTGGGTTGTTTCCAGTTTGGGACTATTAAAATAAAGCTGCTGTGAATATTCATCTACAAGTCTTTGTATGGACATATATTTCATTTCTTTTGGATAAATACTTAGGAATTGAATGGCTCAGCTGCTTCCTGCATGCCCCTGACCGGGGTTCAAGCCCACAACCTGGGCATGTGCCCTGACCGGGAATTGAATGAGCAACCTCTTGATGCATGGGAAGATGCTCAACCAACTGAGCCACACTGGCTGGGCTGAAATTTTTATCTGGACTATATTGAATTTATAGATTAATTTAGGGATAATTATATATATATATATAGTTTAAACCATTCTATCCACATATGTTAAGATTTCTCCATTTACTCAGGTCTTCTATGTACTTTATTAAAGTTTTAACATTTTCCCCAATGAGGCCCTGTTTAAGTAATTCATAGATATTTTATAGATTCCATTGCTATCATAATAGGATCTTATTTTAATTATATTTTCTAGTTGGTTATTACTGGTATTTTTTAGTGTATGCTATTGATTTTATACGTTTTAGATTTATTTTTTTTTATCCTCACCCTAGGACTTTTTTTGCATTTATCTTCAGATAGAGCGGGAGGGAGAGAGGGGGGAAGAGAGAGAGAGAAACATTGATGTGAGAGAGACACATCGACTGGTCGCCACCCACATGACCCCAACTGGGGCCGGGGACAAACTGCAACTGAGGTACGTACCCTTAGTGGGAACTGAACCTGGGACTCTCTGGTCTGTGGGCCAACACTCTAACTGCTGAGCCAAACTGGCCAGGGCTAGATTTATTTATTTATTTTGTTAATCTTCACCTGAGGATATTTTTTCCATTGATTTTTAGAGAGAGTGGAAGGGAGGGAGGGAGGGGGAGAGAGAGAGAGAGAGAGAGAGAGAGAGAGAGAGAGAGAGAGAGAGAGAGAAAGAAACATCGATGTGAGAGAGACACATTGATTGGTTGCCTCCCCCAACTGGGGCCAGGGGTCAAACCTGCAACCCAGGTATGTGCCCTTAACCAGTAATCAAACCCATGACCCTTTGGTGCACAGGCTGATGATCTAATACTGAGCCACGCTGTCCAGGGAACATTTAGTGACTCAATGATTGTAATAGATTATTATTAATTCTATTGTTTTTTTCTTGAATATGGTTATCATCTGCCAAGAATGATAGTGTTACCTTTTTCCTCTGAATCCTCATACTACTTAATGTTTTTCATTATCTTCAGTAATGTTATATAGTCATGTGCTGCATAATGGTGTTTTGCTCGATGGACTGCATATATGATGGTGGTCCCATAGATTATAATGGAGCTGAATTTCCTGTAAGAAATGGAAGAATATGTGGTTCAGGAGGATTCTCTTTTCTTTGCCAGGAGCACTATCTGTGGGGCTTGGCATAGATTCCGTCTCACTAACAGCACCTCAATTTTTAGTGCATAGATTACATCCCAGTGAGTGAGCTTCCGACCTGTTTCAGGCAGAGGAGCCTATCCCCGCACCCCCTCCCGACCAGTGCTACATATTCAGAGGGTGCTATAGCCTCTCAGATATATCTTGATGGTCTTCAAAGTACACTGCTGTAAATCTTTTGTTGAGGATCTGCAATCCCATACAAGGAGGACACAGGTCCACAGGACCTTTACAAGCCTTTTGTGTCCTGCCAGTTTAGTGAAAGCTTTCTGTGGCAGTGTGAAGCCAGCATGTCCCTGTGTTCTGGAAATGTTTTCAGGTTGTAATGATGAAAAGCATAGGTAAGTTTTATTTCTTTTTTAATCTTCACCCAAGGATATTTTTCTGTTTATCATCAGATAGAGTGGGAGGGAGAGAGAGAGAGAGAGAGATACATCAACTGGCTGCCTCCCGCACGACCCGACCAAGCCCGGGACGAACTACAACTGAGGTACGTGCCCTTGACTTAATCAAACCCGAGACTTGTTGGTCCGTGGGCTGACACTCTAACCGCTGAGCCAAACCAGCCAGGGCATTAAGTTTTATTTCTTCCATTAATTCAATGCCAGAGAGAGCCCTAAAATAATAAAGTTCAGAGTAGAAGTTAATGCAATAAAAAATAGCCAAGAATAGAGAAAATTAAGGTGAGCAATAACAGATTCTTTGAAAAGATCAATTAAATTGATAAATTTGATTAGAAAAAAAGGAGATAAATTGTGCCAATATCAGGAATGAAAGGGGATACCACTGCTAATCTTAAAGATATTAGAAAGATAATAAGGGAAAATTATTAACAACTTAAAGTCAACAAAGTTGACAACTTAGATGAAATGTAAATACCTTGACAGACATACAAAGCTTACTTAGGAAGAAAGAGAAAATCAGAATAGTCCTATATCTCCTAAGGACATTAAATGTGTAATTAAAAACCTCTCATAACGAAACTCCAGGCCTATCCTGTTCTTACCACAAACTTAGAAAATAGAAGAGGAGCCCTGGACAGATAGCTCAGTTGGTTAGAGCATCATCCTGATACACCAAGATTGCAAATTCCATCTCTGGTTAAGGCAACACATACAAGCAGCAACCAATGATTTATATCTATTTTTAAAATGCCCACTTCTAAAATTAGAAAAACAGCCCTGGCTGGTTTGGCTCAGCGGTTAGAGCATTGGCCTGCGGTCCAGAGAGACCCAGGTTTTGTTCCCGCTAAGGGCACGTACCTCGGTTGCAATTTGTCCCTGGCCCTGGTTGGTCGTTGGGGAGGCAGCCACTCGATGTGTCCCTTTCACGTCGATGTTTCTCTCTCTCTCTCTCCCTCTCTCTCCCTCCCACTCTATCTGAACAAAAGATGGAAAAATGTCCTCGGGTGAGGATAAAAAAAAAAAAAAGAAAAGAAAATTAGAAAAACAGTTCTAGAAAAGTGAAAATTATATATGAAATACTACTTCTTTTGGAGAGGGTTAAACATGGTTGAGTTCAAATGTACACACAAAAAAATGTGTTGATAAAACTTTTTTCCTAATAAAGTAGTCTCTGTTCAAGTGGCAAGAAAACACCAGTTCCAGGCCTGGTTCCTCATGACTTTTGGCTTGTATTTGATAAAATTTTGTAGAAAAAAAAAAAAAAGAAGAAGAAGCTCCTAATGAATGAATAAATAAGTGGAACAATAAATCGATCTTTCTCCCTTTTCTCTCTCTAAAATCAATCAATTAATAAATAAAAGAAAATAGAAGAGGGAATACTTCTATTATTGAAGTTTGATAATAGTTATCATCATGATATCCAAACCAGGCAAATCCATCCCAAGAAGAGTACATACAAATAAACTTCATGAACCTATACACAAAAATTCCTAATATTAGCCTATCAATTTTAGCAACATATATAAAAGATAATGTATTCAACCCAAGTAGGTTGTAAGTTTGGTTTCAGATTTGAAAATCAATGCAATTTACCACTAGAATAGCTAAAATTAAGAAGATTTATGAAGATTGATGAAGTTATGGAAAGGATGTGGAGTAACTGGAATTCTCAAATATTTCTGGTGGGAATACCAAATGGTACAACCAGGCAGTTTTAATTTTTTTAAATTAAATTTATTGGAGTAACATTGGTTAATGAAATTATATAGGTTTCAAGTGTACAATTCTAGCATACATCATCTGTATATTGCATTGTGTGTTCACCACTCAAAGTCAAATCTCCTTCCATCACCATATATTTGACCCTCCTTTACCCTTTACTATCTTTCTCCCCACCGCCCTTTTCCCTCTGGGAGCCACCATACTGTTGTCTGTGTCATATATAGTTCTTGACTTTTTCCATCTGACTTATTTAGCTTAGCATGATATACTCAAGATGCATCCATGTTGTCACCTATGGCAGTATTTCATCTTTTCTTATGGCTGAATAGTATTCCATTGTATATATGTACCACGTCTTCTTTGTCCAATCATCTATAAAGGAACTTCATTGCTTCATGTCTTGGCCACCATGAATAATGTTGCAATGAACATGTTTTTAATGTTGGGGGTAGATACCTAGAAGAGGGTTTGCTGGGTCACATGGCAACTCTATTCTTTGTTTTTTGAGGAAGCTCCAGACTGTTTTCCATAGTGGTTGTACCAGTTTATATTCCCACCAGTGGTGAATGAGGATTCCTTTTTCTCCATAATCTCACCCACACTTGTTATTACTTGTCTTGTTGATAATAGTCATTCTAACAGGTGTAAGATAGTATCTCATTGTAATATTTGTTTGTTTGTTTTTGTTAATCCTCACCCAAGGATATTTTTTCCATCGATTTTTAGAGAGAGTGGGAGGGAGGGATAGAGGGGAAGAAAAAGAGAGAGAGAGAAAAAAACATCGATGTGAGAGAGACACATAGATTGGTTGCCTCCTGTATGCACCCCGACCAGGTCAGGGAATGAACCTGCAACCCAGGTATGTGCCCTTGACTGGGAATTGAACCAGTGACCCCTTGGTGCATGGGCCAATGCTCCAACCACTGAGTCACACCAGCCCAGGTTCATTGTAGTTTTGATTTGCATTTTCCTAATAGCTAGTGAAGTTGAGCATCTTTTTTTTTTTTTTTTTAATTCCTGACCCGAGTATTTTTTCATTGATTTTTTAGAAAGAGAGGAAGGGGGAGAGAGAGAGAAACATCAATCTGTTGCCTCCCAAATGCGCCACAACCGGGGATCAATTCCAAAACCCAGGTATGTGTCCTGACTGGAAATCGAACCTGCAATCTTTTGGTGAATGGGACCGTGCTCCAACAGAGCTACCCGGCCAGGGCAAGTTGAGCATCTTTTCATATATCTGTTGGCTATCAACATAGTTAAAATGGCCATATTATCCAAAGCAAAATACAGACTTAATGCAATCCCCATCAGAATCCCAATATCATTAAAATAGAATTTAAAAAATCATCAGATTTGCATGGAACCACAAAAGACCCCAAATAAGCAAAGCAATCCTGAGAAAAAAAGAACAAAACTGGAGGTATCAGACTCCCTGACTTCAAATTACACTACAAAGCAACAATAATCAAAAACAGCATGGTAGTGGCAGAAAAACAGACACACACGCATCAGTGGAACAGAATTGAGAGCCCAGAAATAAACCCACATGTACTTGCAAGTGACTTTTAACAAAGGAGCCAAAAACATATAATGAAGAAAAGAAAGCCTCGTCAATAAATGGTGCTGGGAAAACTGGAAAGCCACGTGCAAAAGATTAAAACTAGACTGCTACTTGTCACCATACACAAAAATAATCAACTCAAAATGGATCAAAGACCTAAATATGAGACCTGAAATAATAAATTTCATAGAAGACAAATAGATACTAAACTTATATACGTTGTCTTAGGGAAGATTTTATGAATTTGACCTCAAAGGCAAGGGAAATAAAAGCAAAAATAAATGAATAGAACTATATCAAACTAAAAACCTTCTGCACAGCAAAAGAAACCATCAACAAAATGTCAAGGCAACCAACCAAATGGGAGAAGATATTTGCAAAGAACACCTCTGATAAGGGCTTAATATCCAAAATATATAAAGAGCTCATACAACTGAACAACAAAAAACAAACAATCCAATTTAAAAATGGGAACAGGACCTGAATAGACACTTCTCCCAAGACAACAACCAGGCAGTTTTTAAATGAAGTTAAACATCCTTGGCCAGCATGACTCAGTTGGTTGAGTGTTATCCTATGTACCGAAAGGTTGCCAATTCTATTCGTGGTCAGGGCACATACCCAGATTGCAGGTTGGATCCCCAGTTGGGATTGATGTTTCTCTCTCTCTCTCTCAAGTCAATAAAAACATATTTTAAAAATAAACATACAGCCCTGGCCAATCTGGCTCAGCGGTTAGAGCATCGGCCCACGGACCATAGAGACTCGGGTTCTGTTCCTGCTAAGGGCACGTGCCTTGGTTGCGATTGTCCCTGGCTCCAGTTGGGGTTGTGTGGGTGGCAACCACTCGATGTGTCTCTCTTATATCGATGTTTCTCTCTCTCTCTTCCTCCATCTTTCTCTCCTGCTCTATCTGAAGATATATGCAAAAATGTCCTCGGGTGAGGATTAAAAATAAATAAATAAATAAACATACATGTGCCAGCAATTTCACTCCTAGGTATTTACTAAAGAGAAATGGAAACATGTCCTTGCAAAGATGTATACACAGACATTCATAACAGATTTATTTATAGTTGGCAAAAACTGGAAATAACCCAGTCACCTATAGATAGGTGAATGGTTAATAAAGTATCTTATAACCACACAATCAAACACCACTCAGCAATAAAAAGAAACAAATGACTGATATACACAACATGGATGAATCTCAAAAACACTATGCTAAGTGAATAAGCCAGATGCAAAAGAGTATATATTGTATAATTTCATTTAAATTAAATTCTAGAAAAAACAAAACTATATACACAGAAAGAAGGTCAGTGGTCGGCTTGGGCTGGGAGTTGGGGATTAACTGCAAAGAGCACAAGGGAGCTTTTGCGGGCATTAGAATCTTTTGTACATCGGTTGTGATAGCCATTACATAAGTGTATATATTTGTTAAATTGCATTGAAATATATTCTTAAAAGTGAACACTTTATAATATGTAAATTATACCTCAGAAAAGCTGAATATTAACACTTTTTTTTTATCCTCATTTATCTTCAGATAGAGTGGGAGGGAGAGAGGGAGGAAGAGAGAGAGAGAAACATCGATGTGAGAGAGACACTTGCCACCCACACAACCCCAACCAGGGCTGGGGACAAACTACAACCAAGGTATGTGTCCTTAGCGGAAATCGAACCTGGGACTCTCTGGTCCGTGGACCGATGCTCTAACTGCTGAGCCAAACTGGCCAGGGCAACACATTTTTTCATTGAGATTATCACTTATCCTTCAATGATCAGTCTGGATTGCCTCCTACATCTCTGACAGTTTGGGTTTCCTTTGTTAGCTTCTCTTCCTTCTCACACTCATTAGATATAATCATCTCCCAATAATACAGTCTTACTTTCCAAGAGGCCACTTGCCCTCACAGTTTCCATTTCACTACTGATAACTCTCAAATATCTATCTTTAACCCTGACATCCCTCCAGAAACCAGCAGCTGGATTCTACTAGTGAACCCAATGTCTCATCTTCTAAATTGACTCTACATCCTTACATTAGTCACCTAAGCTCATGTCTCATCCCTGTTCCTTTTCCTTTCTTGCTTGAGCTTCCCCCATCCCTATATCATGTTAATTCCCAAGACCAGTTGGTTCTCTTTCAAAATGCTCCTTGCAACCTTCCATTACCAAATGTCCATACTGTTGTAACAGTCTTATTACAGACTTCTTTGTCTCCATCTACATTTTTTCTCCTTGCTACATTACACTTTTAGAATAATCTTCATAAAATACTACTTTCATCTAATTTTTCTGCTCAGTGCTCTTCATTGTAACTCTCTTCTTTTGCCTATAGAAGAAAAATCCCAGCATTCAAATATCAATACAGTGTAGCCCCTACCTACCTTTTCCTTAATTTTCTCAATAACCAGCAAAATAAACTAGCTCACTACTTCCATGCTTTTGCCAGTGGCTTGCCCCCAGCCTTGAATGCCTCTGCCTCTCTATCTATTCAATTTCTACCTATTTTTCAAAGCCATATCTTTTGCTCTAGCCGAGTGACCACTTCTAATACAGAGCCAGCTGGCACTATTTATTTCCTGTCTGGCAATGCTTTTTATTTTTATTCATCAGCGTTTGTTTGAGAGGCAGCAAGGCATGTTTAAGAGCTTCAGCAAATTATTTAACTTCTCTGTGATTCACTTGGTTTAAAAGAGCACAATAAATAAAATATTTCATAATAAGTGAAAAATAAATGAGATTATACATTAAGGTCCTTAGTGTAATGCATGGCATATAGTCATGATCAAATACAGCTACATTATTATTATTATTATTATTATTATTATTATATTAAACACTGAGATAAGATTATTATAATTCCTGTTCTTCAGGGATTTTAATGTTATCTAAAAATATATTAATCTTTTCATCTGGATTTTTGAAAATCTGGATCTAACAAGTAACTTTTATAATAGGTATCTGACTTTATCATGACTTGGACTAGCAACAGGATTGGACTAGGAGTTATAGTAACAGAAGTTGTGCTATCAGTTTAGCTTGTACTCTTCAGAAATATAAAAAGTCTGCAAAACAAGTCTGTCCATACAATATTTCAGGAATATGTTTTTCTTTGAAAATATTTGTTTTATTTTCTGTAATAATCTTTTAATGTTCAATGTAGTGAGGTTATTTTTTCTTATTAAAATTTAATCTATTTAGGACCAAGAGCTCCATCATCTATTCTAGATGGACTTCTTGAAGAACCCTCCAAACTGCAGTCACATTTGCAAGAACCAGTTTTGTCTGTACAATCTCAGGATCCAACAATCAGCCAAAGACCATCCAACCTATTTGCCAAGGAGATACCAGAAAAAAGAGGTAATTAGGAATAAAGATTTCCAGTTGAAAGAGGAATATAAACAAAGTAGACAAGGATGAAAACTCCTATGATTACCAAAATGGCAATTTTAACTTGTTTGAAGTTGATTAGTTTATCTGTCATTTTGCCTAAGTGCCTTCATATGAGGGTAGGTTCTGAAATCCAACTCTTTCAATAAACAGGGATTTATATTTAGCTCAGAAAAGTAGCTGACTAAAGACCTATGATTTTCTGATTCTTTATTTTTAGACTATTTATAGATTGTGTTTCACATTGAGGAAGATCTGAATACTTTAAAAAATCCTTTTAGCCCTGGCCAGTGTGGCCCCGTGGTTAGTGTCAGCCTGTGCACAGAAGGGTCTCGGGTTCGATTCCCGGTTAAGGGCAGGTACCTGGGTTGAAGGTTTGATCCCAGCCCCCAGTCTCGGCATGTGCAGGAGGCAACCAATTGATGTGTCTCTCTCACATCGATGTTTCTCTTTCTCTTTCCCCATCCCTCCCTTCCACTCTCTCTAAAAATCAATGGAAAAAAATATCCTCCAGTGAGGATTAACAACAAATAAATAAATAGCTCAGCTGGTGTGGCTCAGTGGATGGAGCTTCGTCCCATGGACTAAGAGGTCCCGGGTTCGATTTCTGGTCAGGGCACATGCCTGGGTTGCGGGCTTGATCCCCAGTAGGGGGCATGCAGGAGGCAGCTGATCAATGTTTCTTTCTCATATCGATGTTTCTATCTCTTTCACTCTCTTCCTCTCTCTCTAAAAAACTCAATAAAAACATATTTTAAATAAATAAATATATTTTTATTTGGTTGTAACTTCCTTTGGAATTACCAGTAGACTAACCTTAAGAACCTTTGAAATATCGTCTATGGGGACCATTGGTATGGAGTAACCTATTGCTTTCCAGATTATAATCTCCCTCATATATTAGATTAGAATACTCTCCCTGCTACATTAGTGTATCTGAGTTTCGTACATTTTCTCCCCTTTACATGTAATCATCTATTCTTTTAATATATTTTCAGAAGCATCAAAATGTCAAGATTCATCAACTTTTCTGCATCCTACCCCTTATGGTGTTTCCCAAACTTCTACCATCTTCATGGAGACCATACGCTTCTTGATGAAGGTCAATGCTGTACAGGTCAGAATATTTGGAAAAGAGCAAGTTAATGAAAAAATTTTAATGAACTACCTATTTTATTCATAATGGTATCTTTGTAAATTTAAATATGTATGACACAGAAATCAAATGTGCTTTTGAGAGTACATTGTAAATCCAATGGGATGAGCATCCAAGCATGAACCACTCTCTATATAGAGTGCATCAGAAGACCTCACTGCAAGTCTGCTCCCTGTAAAATATCAGCAGAGCAAATGCAGACTCTGAGTCGTATGTAGACTGATGTCACTTTATTATGGGGACTCATGTTATGTGAGTGTTGGGGATTCACAGGACCCTCATCATACCCTTCTTCCCTTTCAGGTTCTCAACCAACTGCAACAGATACACAGTGCTAAATGGGGGGATAAAAATATTAATTTTTTAAATTGGTAAAACGGGGCTGGAGATGTGGCTGGTTCCAGATATGACTTACCCATGCAGTCACAGATGAAACAGCTGGAGAATGGCAGCCTCCTCCCAGAGAAGAGCATTCTGTGAGGTCTTTCTACCACATGGGAGACAAGAAATCTATCCGTGAAGCAAGCAGTAGGAAAGAGAGCAAGATTCAAGAGACAAGAGAGTGGGCCTGATCCTGCCATGTGCATGCTCCACTTGAGTGCGGGCAAGCTCAAGAAAGGGCAAGAATGATGGACTGGGTGGGAGTGGGCCACATTAAACTTTTCCAATAGGGAAACAGGCTCTCTGTCTCCCTATCACCCATGCCAAAGAGCCAGAATGCAGGCAGAGGGAACAGCTGTAGAGCCTCCCCCAGGTATTTCCTAAGAAGGTATGAGTGTTAGTGGAAGTTTCCATATGGGTTTTTTTTTTTTTATGTGTTTTTATTGATTTTTTAGAGAGAAAGGAAGGGAGAGAGAGAGAGAGAAACATCGATGTTAGAGAGAAACATCAATCAGCTTCCCCCTGCACTCCCCTCACTGGGGATCCAGCTGGCAACCCGGGCATGTGCCCTGACCAGGAATCGAACTGGGACCTCTCAGTCCATGGGACAACACTCAATCCACTGAGCCAAACCGGCTGTTTCTATATAATAGGCTGAGATAGGAACAGAGGGGAAAGAAAAGAAGGGCTTCCCCCTCTGCTTAGCAAGTATATGTGACTGTCAAATTTGCAGGCCTTGTATTAAAAGTAAAGAATAGCTCTAAGTATAAAACTGATGAACATAAATGTTTGAGAGTGTGTCAGAAACAGACAGTTTCCAAGATCCCGAGTCTAGAATTTTAGAAAGGGAGGTTTTGCCTCACTGTAAGTTTCCTTACAATTATAGCTGCCTGAAAATGTTATCTCATGCGTAAATGTAAATGAAGTGTCTTCGTCTGCTGCATAACAAATACAGGTTAAGACCCATCTAGTATGATGACCAGCAAGACCAGCATTGTGTAATACTGCCGATTATCCACTCGGAAAAGTCTGCATTTTGCAGTGGAACTGACATAATGCAGCCATTTACATGTTCCTTATAATCTGATTTCTCCTTGCAGTATGTGCATAGAGTGCTTGCACATGAGCTGTTATGTCCTCAAGGAGGCCCCAGCTGTGAGTATTACTTGGTGCTGGCTCAGACACACCTTCTCAAGAAGGACTTTGCCAAGGCAGAAGAATGCCTTCAACAAGCAGCCCAGATGGACTACCTGGTAATAACTTTTGCTAGAGCCTCTTGAGTTTAGTTGGAGAAGGGGCAAGCAGGATTTCTTAAAAGGTGGTGATGCCGTATCACAGGTAGATTTCTGGTTACCAGAGGTTGGGAAGGTGGTCATCAGTTGTCAGTTAAGTCATCTATCTATTTCCTTCCTTTTGTTTTTCTTAAACAATCATGAATTTTGCAAAGGGCAGAGAAAAAGATAAGGATAGCTCTTTAGCAGATAGTTGATCTATTTCAAGTTTTCTGGACTTCTGTTTTTCTAACTGTGAACACTATCATTGTTATGCTTCACTCTGTGTGTGTGTGTGTGTTTAAATATTTACCCCAAAGACAAAAATGGCTTTGAAGAATGCAAGAAAAAAATGAGAGGGTACACCTAGAAGAATCTCTTCCAGTACAACTGAATGGCCCTCTTTCTAATTGAGCGCTATTAGAAAAAGAAAGACTTAATCTAAATTTAAATGTTAAACAAAGCTTATTAATGAACTTTGAAATACCACCTCATCCAATGTACTACTTCTTCTTCACTTTTTCAGAACCCTAACGTCTGGGGTTTGAAGGGCCATCTCTATTTTCTGCGTGGAAATCATGCTGAGGCCAAGGCATGCTATGAGAGAACCGTTAGTTTTGTAGTGGATGCTTCTGAGATGCACTTCATCTTCCTGCGACTGGGGCACATCTATCTGGAAGATAAAGAGGTAAGGGATAGAGGAGGGGGAGTAACCATGTAAATCAGGTCATGGTCTGGGACTTGACTATAGTCAAGTATTAATATCCGTGTGGACTAAAAATAGTAATATGATAGTGGCACTTTTATATAGAAAGGTAAAGTGACTTGCCCAACATCAGATAACCAGTAATTAATAGAAACAGGATTTAAACACAGGCAGTCTCATACTAGTCTGTGATTTTAACCATTATGATGCTAATTTCTTTATTACCAGTAGTGGAAATATTCTTAGCTTGCCTTAACTAATGGAAAGTGTCATGGGATTCAAAATAAATTCTCCAAACTTCCTCCTCAACACAAAGGATTATATTTAATTCAGCTGAGGCTAACCCCATTTCACAGGGCATTCTAACCTGCCTCTTTAGCAATTGCTCTCTATATTTTAAAAAATGCCACAAAGTTTTTTATAAGAAACTTTCTCTTATGGAAAATTTCAAATACACACAAAGTAAACAGAATAGTAGAATGAACCAACATGGACCCATCATCCCACTTCAACAATTATCGACATTCTCCCAAAGACCTTTTCTTTTTTTTTCTAATCCTCACCCGAGGATATTTTCCCATTTATCTTCAGATAGAGTGGGAGGGAGGGAGAGAGAGAGAGAGAAACATCAATGTGAGAGAGATACATTGATTGGTTGCCTCACACACGACTCCGACCAGAGCCGGGGACCGAACCACAATCAAGGTACATGCCCTTGACTGGAATCAAACCCGTGACTCTTTGGTCCATGGGCCGATGCTCTAACCGCTGAGTCAAACCGGCCAGGGTCCAAAGGCCTTTTGATTCTGTGCTTTTGTTTCAACTTTATTCCATTTCTCCCCCCTAGAACACCTAGTTTTCTTTATATTTAAAATAAAACAACAGCAACAAGAAGTTACAGTGCCTTACAATTTAACTAGGAAAGCTCACATAGGCTTGAAAGAGAAAAATTACAGTAAAGTAAATAAGAAAAATCTTTCTGAGAGCTGCTAATTTATGCAGTCACTAGGCAAGGAGCTCATAGGCTATTTGCTGAGGCTCAGCTATAGTTCCATCTTTCACATTGAAGATACAGGACAAGAAGTGGTCCTTTGAGAGCTACTACTTTCTTTTTTTTTCTTCTTTTTTTTAGTTTTTCTAATTGTCTCCTGTACTACTGAAAACTTCTAAGACATTTTATAACAAGGGTATAGACTCTCGAATAACGAGGCTCTATCAAGTATATTCCTTAGTTCAGAGATTCTGTATCTGTCATCCACCACATGATGTCACTTTTAAGCAAAAGGGGGTAATCCATAAAGTCTAGGTGGAATTCACATAACCACTATGGTCACCCAGAACTTTTCATGTAACTCCTTGCCTCAACTCTTAAAGAGACTATAAATGCCTTGGAACTGCTTTCACGTCAAAGTCTGCCCAATTTAGTCTATCCTTCTCTTCTCACTAGTCTTGTTGTAATAGCTCCCTGAAAACAGACATAAAATACAATCCAAGCCCAGAATAGCCAATACAACATTGAAAGAGAAGAACAAAGGTGGAGGACTAACCCCCTACCCAACTACAAGACTCACTATAAGCTACAACAATAATTAAGACAGAGTGGTATTTGTGAAATCATAGGCAAACAGATTAGTGGAACAGAATAGAGGGCCCAGAAACAGACCCACATAAATATGGTCAGCTGATCTTTGACAAAGGAGCAAAGGCAATACAATGGAGCAAAGAAAATATTTTCAACAAATGGTGGTGGAACAACTGGACATCTATATGCACAAATTAAATCTAAACACAGACCTTATACCTTCAAAAATTAACTCAAAATGAATCATAGAATAAATGTAAAATGCAAAACTATAAAACTCCTAGAAGATAATATAGAAGAAAACCTATATGACCTTGGAAATGGTGCTGACTTTTTAGGTACAACACCAAAGGCATGATCCATGAAAGAAGGAATTAATAAATTAGACTTCAATGAAATGAAAAACTTATGCTCTGCAAAAGATAATGTGAAGAGAATAAGAAGACAAACCACAAATTGGGAGAAAATATTTGCAAAAGACATATCTGATAAAGTACTGTTATCTAAAATATACAAAGATGTCTTAAAACTCAATGATAAGAAAATAATCTGATTTAAGAATGGGTCTTAACAGATACCTCACCAAAGAAGATATATAGATGGCAAATAAGCACATGGAAAGATGCCCCACATAATATGTCATCAGGGAAATGCAAATTAAAACAACAGTGAAATACCACTACACACAAAATCTGGCCAAAATTGAGAACACTGACAACATCAGATGCTGACAAGGATCTGGAATAACAGGAACTCTTATTCATTGCTGGTGGGAGTGCAAACTGGTACAGCCACTTTGGATGACAGTGTGGTGATATTTTACAAAACTGAAAATATTCTTACCATACCATGCAGCAGTTGTGCTCCTTACTATTTACCCGAAGGAGCTGAGAACTTATATCCACACAGAAACCTGTACATGGATCTTTACAGTAGCTTGATTCATAATGGCCAAAACTTGGAAGCAACCAAAGATGTCCTTCAGTAGATGAATGGATAAATAATCTGTGGTACATCCAGGCAATGGAATATTACTCAGCACTAAAAGAAAATAAGCTATCATCCGGCCGGTGTGGCTCAGTGGTTGAGTGTCGACCCGTGCACCAAGAGGTCGCCAGTTTGGTTCCCAGTCGGGACACATGCCCAGGTTGTGGGCCCGATCCCCACTGGGGGGCATGCAGGAGGCGGCCAATTGATGTTCTCTCTCATCGATGTTTCTGTCTCTCTCTCCCTCTTACTTCCTCTCTCTCTAAAATCAATAAAGGAAAAAAAAAATTTTTTTAAGAAAATAAGCTATCAAGCCATGAAAAAATACAAATATTTTTTGTATTTTTACAAAAATACTTAAATGCATAATACTAAGTGAAAGAAGCCAATCTGAGAGGTCTACATACTGCATGATTCTAACTGTATGACATTCTGAAAAAGGCAAAACTGTGGAGACAGTAAAGAGATCAGTGGTTTCCAGGGGTTGAGGAAGGGGAGTGATGAAGAGGTGGAGCACAGAATTTTTAGGGCAGCAAAAATACTCTAATGAGGAAGGGTGAACCCAGAGGTAAATCATGGAATTTGGGTGATGATGAAGTGTCAATGTAGGTTTATCAGTTGTAACAAATGTACCACTCTGGCGGGGGATGTTGATAGTGGGGGAGGGTATGCATGTATGGGGGCAGGAGATATATGAGAAATCTCTGAACTTTCCTCTCAATTTTGCTGTGAACCTAAAACTGCCCCCCCCCCATTAAATTATAAGAAAAACATGTAACTCAAGAACTCATTGCACTTGGATTGGTCTGGACAGCAACTCCAGAAACACCGTGATTAACATAGCAATGCAGTGTTTGAAGCTTCCAAAAAACAATAGCTTAGCGATGCTTTCTCTCTACAGTATGAAAAGGCAAAGAAAACCTACCTGCAAGCCTGTAAGAGATCACCTTCATGCCTCACATGGCTAGGACTGGGAATTGCCTGTTATCGGGTAAGAGGATGAGGGCTGACACTAAGCCTGTGCATACAGCTGACTTTGTTTATATCTTTTTTTATCCTCACCCAAGGACATTTTTGTATTTATCTTCAGATAGAGTGGGAGGGAGAGAAGGAGAGAGAGAGAAACATCGATGTGAGAGAGATACATCAAGTGGTTGCCACCTACACGACCCTAACCGGGGCCGGGGACAAACTGCAACTGAGGTATGTGCCCTTAGCAGGAACTGAACCCGGGACTCTCTGGTCCGCAGGCCCACGCTCTAATTGCTGAGCCAAAGAGGCCAGGGCAGCTGACTTTGATTCCTTGGTCTTTCAAGCACCCTGGGAGTTTGGGATGACAGTGAAATGGCAATCAGGGCAGTTTTCTCTAATGAAAAGTTGCTCTTCAAAGTTGTTTAGTAAACTGAAGTAGAAAAATAAAACATTCTTTAAAAGAAATATATTTTTATTGATTTTTTAGAGAGAGAAACATCAATGTGAAAGAGAAACATCGATCGGCTGCCTCCTGCACGCCCCCTACTGGGGATCGAGCCCAAAACCCAGGCATGTGCCCTGACTGGGAATCAAACTGGGACCTCTCAGTCCATGGGACAGCGCTCAATCCACTGAGCCACACCAGCCAGGCATAAAAATAAAAGTCTTTAAAAATCTCACAAAAACCTGAACTAGGAAGCTATATAATAAAAATTCCATGTTATTTGGTACAGAAGCTCATAAATTTATAATATCTATAGGAAAAAAAGTGATATGGGATATGAAGAATCTACTCAATTAAATTAATTTATATTTATTAAGCTGTATGGCCTTTCTATATTCAGGAGGAGCTACTACAGCTTCTGGTAGACCTTTTGCTCTACCACCCCTAAAAACTCTCTGGTTGCCCGCCCTTCCTTTCCTCTAACCTTAGAAAGAGATTAGACTACCTGGTAATATGATCTAGTCTGTGCCACACTCTTTAGTCTTCTCTCTCTCTCTCTCTCCTCCAGCTACAGAGGCATACTTAAGAGTTTTCTAAGTATGCCATGCTTTTTAATGCATTTATATATACTATTCCTTTTACCTAGAATGGCTTTCTTCACCTTGTACAGCTAACAAACTCAAACTCCTATTTATCTTTCAGGATTTACTTTAGCAATGTTTCTTCTCAGAGTGTTCTTTAATCTCAGGGTAGAATTATTACTATTTTCCTTTGTCCCTCCACTAGATCATATATATACTTTTATTATAGAAATGTTTATTCTGTATTGGAACTATTTATGTGTTTGAGTTTTTCTTTTCTTTTCTTTTTCCATTTATCTTCAGATAGAACTGGAGAGAGAGGGAGGAAGAGAGAGAGAGAAACATCGATGTGAGAGAGACACATCGACTGGCTGCCACCCACTCGACCCCAACCAGGGCCAGGGACCAACTGCAACCGAGGTACGTGCCCTTAGCGGGAACCAAACCTGGGACTCTCTGGTCCGCGGGCCGACACTCTAACCGCTGAGCCAAACCGGCCAGGGCTTTTCTTTTCTTTTTTAACATATTTTCAGTGAACTCTTTGAGGGCAGGGCTTATAGTTTATCTTTTTGTCCCCAGTATCTAACATACTGCCTGACAGAGAGTAAATCCTTAGCACATATACACTGATTGAATAATGAATTAGTATCTCAGAGACATTTAAAATATAGCCTAAGGTATGGGCTTTGCTGAATGGTCATTCTTTATATTGTCTTGGGCCTAGAAATCTATTATTTTCTAAAACAGAAAATATGAAGAGCTACTTTATTGGGGAAAGGAGTGCCTTATTCTTTCCTAAGGTGGCCTTTTGGAAGATTTTACAAAGCAAAATCACAGTTTTAGGAAGTAGCAATGATATCCATGTAACCAGAGCTCAGGAAGCACCCTAGAGTTGCTGAGTACTGTATTGATTGCTCAAGATTGTGCTATTAATAACTAATTTTAGGGGGAAGGAAGTTTTCTGAATGATAGTATTTTGACAGGCTAATAGGACTTTTACCTTAAGAAAGGGATGCAGAATATAAAGGAAAAAACTACAAATGTATCTGATAGCCCACTGTATATGGGGAAATCACTGAATGATGCACACACGACAGTAAATATTTCTGGTTTTCCAACGCTGGCACCTGAAGCTCCATGGTTCATGGATGCCCTGCTGGGACTGCTGTGGAGGAAAGAAGGAAGAGAGTGGTGTAAGTTGAGAGCCTAGAAGACATGGCTCCAGATTCCCCAACCTGGGTTTTTAAGCAGAGCAGTTTTACTTTTGTCTGGTTTATATATTGGGCCACCACATAGAATTTTGTTTGAAGAAAGAGTTCTGTTGCTAAAAATAAAAAATTGAAAGCTATTGGTATAGGTCACGTACACCAGTGTTATTTGGACATAGTATTTTCAGATAAGCTGACTCCAGCTGGCTTAAGTGAAAACTACGCTGACTTAACAACTCACACATCTTTTTTTCTTTTTGTCAAGCTGGAGGAGATCACGGAGGCAGAGGATGCTCTCTCTGAAGCCAATGCATTGAACAATAACAATGCTGAAGTGTGGGCCTATCTGGCTCTGGTCAGCCTGAAAGTGAGTGTTTACTATCCTTATACAATGCCCTCTTAGGGCAAAGAGATGAGGAACCAAGTACAGCAAGAGATAGCAGAATGGCCATTAATGCATGATAGTTGAGATTTGATCAGCTTCAGATTTGGTCATTATATAAATGACGAAGTAGGGACCAAGTGTGGGGAGCCTCTACTTGAAATGTGCTTAAAAATCATATACTCAGGTATGTTTGTCTGGAAAGGAGATTCTAAAAATGAAAGTGAGACATTTGGGCTTGGTGGTCTTGGGTGAGCAGAGTGGGGTGGGCCAGAGTTGACTCCTGGCTAAGGGTTCTGGGTGGGGTAGGCCCTGCAGCACTTTCAAGCTACTCCATAGGCCCACCCAGTGTGTGCCCTGCCTCAAAATAAAGGAGGATGTGGGGATCAGAGCCTGGCTTAGGGTTGGATTTAGAAACGCTGAATGGGGAACTGTGCAAGAGCAGAGAATGACAGTGCAGTGGGACGGCAGATTAGACTTGGGGGCAGTGAGCTGTTCTCCTTCTGCCCCTCTGGGTGCCTCTCCCCACCTGCCTGTGCTCTCTCATGTAGGAGCTCAAGCCTGGGACAATGGTAAGCATTCTTGTATAGTCATTCCAGTTATACTCTGGATCTACAAAAAATTCCTGGAAGCATACATATACTCTCTGATTTCCTTCTTTGTAAGTTATGTATGGCCCAGAAAAGCTATATAAGAATCCAATGATAAAAATAAAGGCAAAGTAAGAATATAGATATATATGGATTACCACCAACAAAAGGACCAACAGATATCTCTGATAGACTAAAACGATTTACTCAAAAGATCCCGTTGTTTTAAAAATGAACCTGATACTATGAAGCATCTTCTTTGTAATTGTCTTTGACTTTTTTCATCTGAGACCAGAATTTGGGATAGATAGTTTAGGTATTTACCTGATACTAATCAGGAAATCCATGGTATTTTTATTTGAAATGTATTTAGTTATATTTAACAACCTCGTTTCTGAGTTCCTTTTTCATTAGTGTAGTTTTCATTTCAAAAAAATAAATAAGTTTCGCCCTGGCTGGTTTGGCTCAGCGGTTAGAGCGTCGGCCCACAGACCAGAGAGTCTTGGGTTCGGTTCCTGCTAAGGGCACGTAGCTCGGTTGCAGTTTGTCCCCAGCCCCGGTTGGGGTCATGTGGGTGGCAACCACTCGATGTGTCTCTCTCGCATTGATGTTTCTCTCTCTTCCTCCCTCTCTCCCTCCTGCTCTATCTGAAGATAAATGCGAAAATGTCCTCGGGTGAGGATAGAAAAAATAAATAAATAAGTTTTTAAAAATGGGAGTGATATTATATCAGAATATAAACAAAGTCAAGACCAGTGAAGGAGATGTTCTACTAGTCTTTCTGAATTATTGCTTCCTGTTGAACTGCTGGCTGAAGGTGTTTATCCTTGATATAGATGGGAAATTAGGTGGGGGTATTGTGGGAGTTTGTGATAGTTTCTTTACCTATAGAAAATAACTCTCCCAAAATTAAATAATTTGTGCATCAGTCTAAAATCACATTGGGAATAATGAGATTTTCCCTCAGTTTTCCATTGGCCAATATAACACCAAACTGACAGGGAGTATTGTGATTGTAAGAAAAATGAACAAAATAAAAATTACTGGATTTTCTCTTCCTGAACATCAACATGAAAATACCTGAATTCTTACCCCAGCTCTGTCACAACTGGTTGTGGGATCCTGGGTAAATCATTTAAACTTGCTGGGCCTCAGTTTCTTCATTTTTAAGCTAAAAGTGTAGAAATGGAAGATTTTAATACACTTCTCTCAGAAACTGATAGATTAAATAGGAAAACAATTAAATATATGTAAGATTTAAATAAAAACAATTAACAAGGTGCCCTGGCCAGGTGGCTCAGTTGGCTGGAGCACTGTCCCGTACACCAAAAAATGTTGTGGGTTTGATTTCTGGTCAGGGCACATACCTAGGTTTCGGGTTCAATCCCTGGTCTCTCACCTGAATCAATCAATCAATCTCTCTCTCTCTCTCTCTCTCTAAAAGAGCATATCCTCAGGTGAGGATTGGAAAAAAGAGAAAACAAAAACAAAAACAATTAACAATGTAGAGCTCAAACAACATAGAACTCTGCATTTAACAGCTATAGAACACATATTCTTTTCAAGCACAAATGAATTATTCATATGCTAGACCACAAAGACAGATTCAACAAATACATGAAGATCACACTACAGTAAAATTATAAATGAACAACTAAAAGATAGGCCAAAAGACACACACATTTGGCCCAGCTGGTGTGGCTTCATGGATTGAGCATCATCCCATGGACTGGGAGGTCCTGGTTCGATTCCCAGTCAGGGCACATGCCTGAGTTGCAGACTTGATCTCCGGTGGGGGTTGTGCAGGAGGCAGCCAATCGATGTTTCTCTCTCACATCGACATTTCTATCTCTTGCTCCCTTCTAAAAAATCAATAAAAACATATTTTTTTTAAAAAGACACATACAGCCCTGGCTGGTTTGGCTCAGCGGTTGGAGCGTCGGCCTGCGGTCCAGAGAGACCCGGGTTCGGTTCCCGCTAAGGGCATGTACCTCGGTTGCAGTTTGTCCCCGGCCCTGGTTGGTTGTGCGGGTGGCAGCCACTCGATGTGTCCCTTTCACGTCGATGTTTCTCTCTCTCTCTCTCCTCTCTCTCCCTCCCACTCTATCTGAACAAAAAATAAAAAAATAAAAAATAAATAAAAAGACACATACATTTATAAACTTAAAAACATGCTTGTAATTGATTCATGAATCAAAGAGTAAATCATGATACTTTCTTGTGGTAGGTAGAATTCTGAAGATGACCTCTCAAGATTATTCCATCAAATACTAATATAGGTACTGTTGTGAGGGAAGTCAGAGAGATTCAAAGCACAAGAAAGATTCAACACACTTCCTGGCTTAAAGATGGAGAGGGACCACATGTCAAGGAATGTGGGTGCCTCCCGAACATGAAAGTGCTCCCTGCTCACAGCTAGCAAGGAAATGGAGACCTCCAGCCTGCACGTACAAGGAACTGAATTCTGCCAACAACCTGAGCTTCGAAGTAGATTCCAGATAAGAACCCAGCCCCACTGACACCTTGATTTTGGCCTTGTCAGACCCTAAGCAGAGAACCAATTGAGCCATGCTCAGCAGTTAGAGCGTTAGCCTAGCGGTTAGAGCATTGGCCTGCGGACCAGAGAGACCCAGGTTCGGTTCCTGCTAAGGGCACGTACCTCGGTTGCAGTTTGTCCCCGGCCCTGGTTGGGGTCGTGTGGGTGGCAACCACTCGATGTGTCTCTCTCACGTCGATGTTTCTCTCTCTCCCTCAAGATAAATGCAAAAAATGTCCTTGGGTGAGGATAAAAAAAAAATTAATAAATTTTAAAAACAGAAAATAAACAGTAGAAGTAAATTAAATTGAAAACAAGGACATAATAGAGAGGATTAACAAAATAATAAATTGTTCTTTTTTTTAAAGACTGGTAAATAGATAAACCTCTTGCATAACTGATTAAGAATTTTAAAAAGAGAAGGCAGAAATAATGAATATTAGCAACAAAATAGAGACTGAACTGCAGAAAATTATTGGCTAAAATTCAACCCATTCATGATGTTTAAAAGAGCAAACTAGCTTTTTTAAAATCTGAAAATGTCTCTTCTAAAATCTATACAATGATATGAAATGGTGAAAAATTAGAAGCATTTCTTTTGAAGTCAGGAACAAGACAAGGATACCTGCTATCATCACTTATACTCAACACTATATTGGAAGTTTCACCAAGACAACAATACACATACACACACAAAATAAATTGGAGGGGAAAGATTAGGAAGGAACCCAAGAAAACATACAAGCAAAATGAAAGATGTAATATGTTCCAGTACTTAAAGTGTAGACCAAAAAAATGAATAATGATGGCTACTAGTGAGGAAAGGGGTTGGGGAACAGGGTGGAAGCAAGACATCTTAATGTGTACCATATCCTTTTTATTTTAAAGAATGTATATGTATTATCTATTCAATAAATATTAACAGAGAGGTGGGTTTGGCAAGGATGCTGGATAAAACAGTAATATCAAAAATCAATATAATGAAGGGCATCAGAGATCTAATAGAGATACTATGTTCATGAAGAGGAAGTGTCAATAATATAAAGTTGAAAAATCTCCCCAAATATCTCATTTTAATGCAGTTCCAATAAAAATAACATAGTTTTTGAAGAATTTTATAAGAGAACCATAAATTCACTTTAGTGCAAGATTTTCTATACTATACCACCTTTTGTATAAGAAAGAAGGAAGAAAGAAATTATATACAGATTTTTCTCATTTGTAGGGGAAAAAAGGAAAAAGAAAAAAAAAACACAGGAAGGAAAAGTCAGATTATCCAGAGTGGGTCTCATGGGCAGGCATAGGGTAGAAGATGGGAGGGAATGAGAGGATAACACTCTATACCTTTTTGTACAGATGTGACTTTTGTACCGTATTAATGTTCCATATATTTTTCAAAGAAATAAAATCAACAAGAAATGAAGAGATCATATAATTCATATCATACACAAAGAAAAACAAAATTATTTCTAATGAATAATATAATAACACTGAAAGTGTGAAAGAGAACTAACTCAAGATACTTTTGAAAATGTTCTTGAGCCCTGGCCGGTTTGGCTCAGTGGTTAGAGCATTGGCCTGCGGACCAGAGAGTCCTGGGTTCAGTTCCCGCTAAGGGCATGTACTTCGGTTGCAGTTTGTCCCCGGCCCCAGTTGAGGTCGTGTGGGTGGCAACCAGTTGATGTGTGTCTCTCTCACATCGATGTTTCTCTCTTTCTCTTCCTCCCTCTCTCCCTCCCACTCTATCTGAAGATGAATGCAAAAAAATGTCCTCAGGGGAGGATAAAAATAAATAAATAAATAAATAAAATAAAATGTTCTTGAAATATATACCCTCAGACTAAAAGGAAAAAAAACAAAAACAAAAAAAACAACCTCTGCACAAATATTGGACTCTAAGTAGTAGGCTTCTTTTTTGCAGTCTTGAGTTAGTTCTGAAATTACTATAAATTACCCCATATTGTGGATAGTGGGAGCCAGTTTTATCACTATCAGAGGATTACAAATATAGAAATGGAGACGATAAAATGAACTTGTGGTGGATTAGGATTGGAGATACTCATATGAGGTCATGATTTGATAGTTAATATATATATTATATTATATATAATACATGTAGAATGTATATTATACAAAGTGTGGGGCATGAGTGTACCTCGTGCTCCGGAGTTTGTTTTTAAATTAATTAAAAGAAACTAGGGCATTTGTCCAGTTTTTAAAAAATAAAGGAATCAGAGACTGCTTGGAAAACAGATGATTTTACGACTGGGTCAGGGAAAGTAGAAGATGAGTCTGGAATATTTTTTTGAATCAAAGTAAAAAGTATTCAAAGACTGAGATGTCAAAAACACACAGGGGGGAAAAAGACAAAGGAACTAGCTTAAAGGGGGCTCAGATTGGCCCTGTCTGGGGCAATTTGAGTATCAAAATAAATAATTATAGTAAAGGATTCCAAATGAGAAAGTATTAGTCCACAGTAATATAATTAAACAAGTAAATGTAGAAGAGGAAAGCTTACAGTAGAAGGCCAACTATTAAATGTATAAGGAGTCGTGGAATTAGAAAACCACAATTTGGAAACTACCATAGTAATAATTAATTTAGGGAACAGTCATCAATGTACGCTGAAACTGGGGATGAATGTTTAAGGAGTAAGAAGATATTTACGTAGACTCAAAGTATATCTCCACAAAATATATATTAATTACAAAGGGGAACAGAGTAATGTTATAGTATAAAAATATGGCAGGAAATAGTCTAAACAAATGATCAAAGTTACCAGTATTGATAGAAACAGCATGTACCTCCTGATAGGATGCACTGAGAAGTACACATTATTTTTGTGCTATTCTTGGTAAAAATTCACATCCTGCCATGAAGAAAAAACAGACAAAGAAAAATTGTAGAATATTTTTACAAAATAACTCTCCTGTACTCTTTAGAAATGCGAATGTCATGAAACACAGACTCAAAAACTGTTCCAGATTAAAAGAAACTGAATACATGAATATTGAATGCAAGGCATGATCCTGGGATTTTTTATTTTATTTTAATTTTTATTTTTTTTTGCTGTAAAAGACATTGTGATATTTGGAAAAATCTGAATGAGGTCTATAGAATTAGATCAGCGATTTTCAACCTTTTTCATCTCATGGCACACATAGACTAATTACTAAAAATCTGTGACACACCAAAGACATATTTTTTTCTGAAAGCACTATGAGTCATTTGTTCCTCTCAGGATCGAAACCATTCTGTTAATAATAACTAACACTCATATAGTGCTTACTTTGTGGTTTAAATTGTTTACATTGTTTTAAGTACTTTACATACTTTCATCTTGAACCTCAAAACAACCCTAGGAGATAACTATTTATAATTCCCAGTTTATGGATACAAAAATATAGGCACAGCCCGGCCGGTGTGGCTCAGTGGTTGAGCATTGACCCATGCACCAAGAGGTCACTGGTTTGATTCCTGGTCAGGGCACATGCCCAGGTTGTGGGCCAAATCCCCAGTGGGGGGCATTTGGGAGGCAGCCAATCGATGTTCTCTCTCATTGATGTTTCTATCTCTCGCTCCCTCTCCCTTCCTTTCTCTCTAAAATCAATAAAGAAAATTTTTGAGAAATAGGCACAGAGAGGACAAATAACTTGCAAAGGTTATAAAGCTAATAAGTGGAGGAGCCAGATTTTAAAGTAATTTAGTCTGGCACCAGAGTCTTAAGTGTTTAACTTTATCCTGTCTCTATGCATTAGAAAAAGCAGATACTGGAATTACTTCCATGCAGATCTGGATGTGAGATGAGAACACTACTCCCAGCTATTCTTGCATGAAGGAATTAAATGAGAATAATATGAATTCACTATTATACTTCACAAGTTTCTGCATAACAAATTAGAGTATGCAAAGTCACTTGGGAAAGCTTAAATACATAAATATGAGATCCACAGAATGTTCAGGCTGGAGCATTGGCTCATGAGCAGTGGTTTGCCAACCCCTGGTCTATTCTATCGCTATTACTTTTGTTATACTTCTGCCATAGGGAGGCAGAGGCCCAAATGACATGCATATCCAGAACAACTAAAACAATTTTGAAAAAGAATGACAGATTTTCTTTGCATAATGCCGCCGTAAACATCCTTATATATGTCTCCTGGCATTTTTCTTAGCAATGTACCTAAATATAAAGTTGTTACGTTGTAGATATGTGACTACATATTGCCATATTGCACTTTAGTTATACTAATTTACATCCACTAGCAATTATTAGAATTCTTATCAATGTTGTTAAATATCAGACTAATTTTTGCCATCCTGATGGGTATGAATTTCTGTCACATCATTATTTTAAATTGCATTTTCATGATTACTAATGAGGCAGAATTTCTTTTCATACATTTATTGACTTCTTACAATTTCTACTTCAACAAATTGTATATTTCTATCCTGTGACCATTTTTTCAATCAGATCAAGTTATCTTTAAGGTTTTTGAAATAAAGAAGTGATATATGTAATATATAAGTGTTTTTCCTTACCATCTTTCATTTTCCTGCTTCATCTTCAAATTCACAGGTTCTTGATGAAGAAGGTATAGAATCCTCTGTTTTAGGTAGTAAAGTTTTTGGCAATGGACTTTTCCACCATAATGTTTATGATATATCATCATCACCAGCTGCTACTTTTTTTTTTTCAGGCTGGACGGCAATTGGAAGCCGAGCAAGCCTACAAGTACACAATAAAGGTATGATATAGATGCCTCTGCTGTTTGCACTGTACTGAGGTTAGGAAACTGGGAGGAAGGTACAGGCTTAATTCAGAACATTATAGCATTTCATGTGAATATTTTTCTAGAGGCTTTTCTTACCATCTTTTCCATTATCATATGGCTGCTGGGTGTGGAGTAATAACCCACATATTACCATGGGGGATGATCTTCTTATACCTCTTTAGAGAATATGGTTTAATGGAAAGACAGATGGTCTGGGAGTCAGTAGACCTGAATTATGGTCCTAGTTTTGCCATTAACCTACTGTGTTAACCTCTCTGGGCCTCATTTTCCTCGTATGTAAAATAAAGGTGTTGGTCTAGTCTAGGGGTCAACAAATTTTTCCTGTATATGGCAAAATAGGAAATATTTTAGGCATTGTGGGCCAGAGTCTCTATTGCCAACTACTGCACTTTGACTTGTAGTGAAAAAGCAGCCATAGACAAATCATTTTTTGAACATGGGTGTGTTTCAAATAAAACTTTACTTACAAAAACAGGCAGAGTGCTACATTTGGCTCATGAGCAATGGTTTGCCAACCCTTGGTCTAGTCTATTCTATCAGCTATGAATTGTAAGCCACTTGAAAGACAGTGGCATAAACAAATTAGGAGTTTTATTTTTCTCATCTAATAAAGAGTTCAGGGCTGGTACCACAGCTCCATGATGTTATCAGAGACCCAAATCTTTCTACCTTTCTGCTCCAGCAATCTTAGCATACAGATCCATCCCTCAGAGTTGAAAGACAGCCATTGTAGCTCCAGCCACTATATTCATGTTTCAGGCACAATAAAAAACTAAGATTTAAAAAAAGGGGGGGTAAGGACAAAGGGTCATGCTAGTTATTTCACCTCCCTTTAATGAGCAATGATTTCAACTTGCATTTCATTGGCCACATTGGTCATAAAACTTCCCTTGCAAGGGAAGCAGGAAATGTGGCTTTTTAGCTGGCTGAATTGCTGCCCTGAAAAGAAATGAAGACTTTTTTGTAAAGAAAGTAGATAGTGGGTATTCAGGAGGCAACCAGATGTCTCTACTACACATTAAATTCAGATCTAATGTCTTTGATTCCTTTTTGTCACTTGTCAAATATGAATAGTATATATTAGTCAAGATATATTGGGTGATAATGTGAATCTTTTAAAAATAAACTTCATTCAAGTTCTTTTACCAATAATGCACAAACTGTGAATGTTCATATGACCTGGTGAATTTTCATAAAGTGAAAATATCCATGTAACCAGTACAATGTTCTAAGGTCTTTTAATGGAGTTACCATGAAATAGGGAATATAGCCAATTTCATCCCAAGGAACTATGTTGTTTAGCCGTGGCCCCAGAAATGAGGGGTCTCCACACAGGTATATCAGATATGTGTCCCCTTCCTTCCTCTGTTGCAGCTAAAATTGAAAGATGAGACTCTGCTTGCAGAGATCCACATGCTACAGGAGACTGTTGGCTTTGGAAATCCATCTTTCTGACATCCTTCCAGCTGAAGAATTTTCTGTATGGGACTCTGAGCTCTTTTCCTTCCCAGAGAAATTAAACCTTGGATGCTTCACCATTATGAGACCTGGGGATAATGAACAAAAGAATCTTTGCCATGAACAGAAACCCATTCCTTTGTTTCCATTGGCTAGCTTTCTGGGTATCAGATGTTACTGGTTGTTCTTACTTGTTGACAGTAAACTGGATGACAATAAAAAGTGGAAATGAGAGATTAAAAATTCATCAGTGTGGTTCTGGAGTTAAGGTATACTGAGGCATAATAAGAATATAATGATATATAATTAAGGTATAGTGGGTTCGTTACTAGGGTTTCTGGTGAAAGCTAATCAGGATCACTCCTGTAGGAAATCAACTGCTAAGGTCCCTGGCCGGGTTTACTTACTGGAACTTGGGAATTAAGACATCATTTTCTAAGGTGGAACTAAAGGAAGAAAGCTATGCTGGGTCACTATATTAGGGCAAAGAGCATTAGTCCTGGCCAGGATCTTTGGATCCAACGGTGAACAGAGATGCTAAACAGAGAAGTCTTTGCTTAAGGTGTAGGTACTGACTAACCACTGGTATCTTGATGGATCTAAAGCACAAGGGCTCCATGAAGACTCCACTATGCTCTCATCGATGCAAAACTCACAACTGAGGTCATTATTCTAGGGCGAAAGATGACAAAGGGACCATACTTCACCCCTGTTCTCCTGGATCACGGCACAGCAAAACCAGGAATAAAGGCTCCCCCTCCTTTATTCTTTAGAGGTGGTCAGAATAGGAGGAAAGGTGAGGGGCATTTTAGTAAACACAGAAGGATAAACTCTACATTCATTTATAGTCCTTTTCTAGTCTGGTGTCACCTCACCGACTCCCCACCATACTGTGAGCTTCCTGCGGGCAGGGACAGCGCCCTTTCATCTTTGCGTTTTCAGGACTGCGCCTTGGTCCTGACAGGTGCTCAAAACACCTTTGCTGGAAGGAAGGACTGGTGGAGCGCTGGAGCGCTGCTCCGAGCCGCTCCCGGGATACTCCGGGAACTGCTCACTCCACCCGGGACTCAGGCCAGCACGGGCCGCGAGCGCCCACCCCGGATACCCGCAAATGGCAGCGTCCTTTTTTGCGGCAGTTTAAGTGAGGTACATCAGAGTTCACCGTGTTGCACTATGGGAGATGTAGGGGCGGGAAGCGGAAAGGGCAGGGCGAGTGGACCCTTCGCTTCCGGCACCGAGGCGCATGGGCTGTGCGCGCGGCGCGGGGATGCCCGCGATTTCGCAGCGTTGACCCTGCGCGTCCGTCCTCCGCCCCGCCAGAGGCCATAGAGCTGGGCCTTGCGGGCGGCGGGACGCTGGGAGGAACCGCCACTGCGCACGCCGGCTGCACCATGGTCCAGCTCAGTGAGTAGCAGCGACCCCGAGAGACCTTCCGGGCGGTCGCGGGCGCTGAGGGGCGTGTAGGACCGGCTGCAGCAGCGCAGTCCTAGGAGAGCTGGAGGCAACCCGAACCTGAAACGGCCGCACGGCCTTACTTTGGATCCTCCCCCTCAGTGTTTCTCACTCACTTCCCCCTGAAATCCTGTGACATAAGTAGCATTCATTTTATAGCTGAGGCAGCTGTGGATCCGGCCTGGTCACAGAGCTAGTAAATGTCAGACCTGTGCTGAGTGGATTGGGGGTTGAGGAGGAAGTCATTTCTGGCCAGAGTGCATAAAAAGGGTTTCACAGAGAAGGTCTTTTCTAAGCCAGATCGCCAAGAATTGGGTAGAAAGGATTGTCACTGGAGGAAGAGGGTTGTTTCACCTACCCCATTTTACCCATTTTGTGCCCTCGGTTCTTGTGTCTTAACCACTTATTTCTCTGCAGCTACTTTCCTCCACAAGGCCTACCATGGAGGCCACTTAACCATCCGTCTTGCTCTGGGTGGTTGTACCAACCGGCCTTTCTACCGCATCGTGGCTGCTCACAACAAGTATCCCAGGGATGGCCGTTTTGTGGAGCAGCTAGGCTCCTATGATCCACTGCCCAACAGTCATGGAGAGAAGCTCGTTGCTCTCAACCTGGACCGGATCCGGCACTGGATCGGCTGTGGGGCCCATCTCTCCAAACCTGTGGAAAAGCTTCTGGGTAACTTGGCTCTAACTTAACCTAGGGATTTTAAATTGAAGACAGTTACACGATGATGAAAATTAAGAATGATTTTCATTACCTGTAGGCTGCTCCAAACTTGGGTGAAAGAGAGGTGGAGTTGTGAAATAATTGCCGATTTGAAGCTGGAGACCTTTTGTGGACTCCTCTATGAGACTTTTTGGGTGACTGGGATTTTATGCTAAAAATTGGAACAGTGTATCTTATTTATTTATTTATTTTTTTTATCCTCACCTGAGGACATTTTTTCATTTTTTGTTCAGATAGAGTGGGAGGGAGAGGAAGAGAGAGAGAGAGAGAGAGAGAGAGAGAGAAAAACATCGACGTGAAAGGGACCCATCGAGTGGCTGCCACCTGCACGACCAACCAGAGCCGGGGACATACTGCAACCGAGGTACATGCCCTTAGCGGGAACCGAACCCAGGTCTCTCTGTACCTCAGGCCAACGCTCTAACCGCTGAGCCAAACCGGCCAGGGCGGAATAGTGTGTCTTAAATGGCTGTCAGTTTATCTTTTTAATCCTTACCTGAGGATATATTTACATTGATTTTTCAGATAGTGTGGGAGGAAGAGAGAGAGAGAAACATCGATGTGAGAGAGAGAGAAACATCGATGTGAGAGAGAGAGAGACATTGAAGGGTTGCCTCCTGCACAACCCCAATCAGGGCCAGGGACCGAACTACAGGCCGTTGCTCTAACCACTGAGCCAAACCGGCCAGGGCAGTTTATCTTTTTTAAGTAAGGAAAATAGTGTTAGGAAGTTGACAACATCTATTATCTCCTTGCAGTAAGGAGTTGGTGGAAGAGGTAAGACAGATTGGTAAGTGAGGAGCATGTTTTAAATCCATGCTCTAGTTCAGGTCTCTGTTAGACTTCAGTTACGTGAGCCTGAGTTTCCAGGGAAACATTGGCTTGTACTGTGTTGTAATGAATGACAATCCTGTTGCTTTTAGGTCTTTCTGGCTTTTTCCCTCTGCATCCCATGGTGATCACAAATGCTGAGAGGCTGCGACGGAAACGGGCACGTGAAATCCTCTTAGCATCTCAGAAAACAGATACAGAGGCTACAGAAACAAACGCAAGCTGACTTCAGTGAGCATAGTAGCAATGAACAAGGTCAAAGTCCTCTTAAAACTCTCATGCAGAGTTCTTAGTTTTATTAGATTTAGAGGTCAATAAATGATGTTTTCCGTGTCATCCATGTTCTTCTGGCTTGGCCTGAGCAGGGCCCAGGGAGAGATTTGTTCTTGTGTGACACAGAGCTGAGTTAGGTACTAGTTATCTTTTTGGGTTGGGTCCTGGGTCTTTTAGACAACTTTACAGTCTGCACCTTCTAAAACTTCCCTGTTTCAAAGTCCCCAACCAACGTGTCCATGGCTTGTCAAAGTAATTCCTTAATCATTTATGGTCGTCCCACCTGTTCAAGAACACAGTTACTTTGCTTAGTGTTTTTGTAATTGCAGATTTATATTGTCTTGTTTAACATATAATCTCAAATTTACAAAGGCAGATAGATTTGTTATGAGGTTTTAGGCTGTAATAGTCCACTTTTAAGAATGAGAAACTGGAAAAAGCTAATATTGTAAAGTACCAACATACATTCCAGGCCCTTTGCATGCAAAGTTGTGAGATTTATAAGGTATCACAAAAGTAGGTAGGATTATCTCCATTTTATAAAGGGGTAGGCTGAGGTTCAGAGGTGGAAACTTGCCCAAGGCCACAGTTTAATATTGTCAGAGCTAAGATTCAGACCCCAATGTGCCTACTTGGAGAACCCTTTCTGATATGTATTTATAGTGGGGTAATGAGGATGAAGGGCTTTTTCAAATCTCCACTTAAAAAGTCAGTGATAGAATCAGGTTGAGGGATCATGAGTTTGGGACTATAAATGACTGGCTGTGCCAAAAAAACAAAATATTACATTATCTGCTCCACCCTACCCTCAGGATTCTACAACCACAAGCATGGATTAAATGGTTTTAGTGCACACACTGGATAATAACATTTCAAATTCTGGCATAAGATTAGGATATAGGAGATTTATAGAGGAGATTCTAAAGCCTTAAGAAGCCTTAAGAATGTACCAACTTTTTTTTATCCCCTGGATTTTATATTCTGAGAACAATTAACAGCCACCTCAAATTGTGGGGTCATCAAGTTCTCCCCAGGATTGTTGCTAGCTGGCCTCCACTTGCTTTGAGAAGAGAAGACTTGGAAGGCAGGGCAAGTAGACAGGAACTGACTTTACCTGGGTTTGATCTTGGATATGGGAAAGGGAAAGCTTTGAAAATGATAGGAACTCTGAAAGTTTAAAAGATACCCTGGAGAGTTTGATGGGAGAAGCTTTAATTGGTAGAGCAGAAGAGAATATGATTTTGAAAAGTATTGATCAGTGAGGGGAACTACTGTGAAATGGGTTAAGGTAAGGTATTTTTTTAGCTACTGAGTTTCATCCACTTTGTGCCCTTGTCTGTCCTTTGTCTAAAATTTGTACACACATATTTCCTGTGTCAGCTCATCCTATCCCTGATTTCCCAAGTTTTCTTTAGCCCTAGCTTGCTTTGGATCTTCCGGCACATATTTCTTACCATGTCTTGGTTGATTGCATCAGCCTATCTTGCTACCACCTTCCAATCTAATATAGTCAAAATTCAGCTCTGCACTTTAGAAAACATTTAAAAAGAAAGAAAAAGAAAAAGCCTTTGCTTCAGCTGCTTACATTTTTATTATGATGAGAGTTTGGGTCATCTTATCTACACCAAAGTGTAAGGTGGTTCAGGAGCTGGAGGAAGTGAATGGGAATGATTCTGTAATGTCAAATCTGTAAGTCCTATCAGATAAGTAATTTTTTAAAGACCTGTATTTTGTGCTTTTTGCTTAATGTAGAATTTTTTCTTGCAGGGCTCAAGGGAAGTACCTACCCAGCAGTCCCACCCTGTAGGTTACAAAATTATTTGGGCCTTAGAGCTCTATGTACTCTTGTCAGGATCATCTTTGAAAAAGAACAAATCTATTTAATTATTGTTCTTTGGGAAAAAAACAACATGTATATGAACCGTGTGAATTGCCAAATATCGATGTCATGCGGTTTTTTTTGCTAAAAAACAACATATAGGTTCAACCTAATATGGACTTGCACGTATTATTGAAAAAGATTCCGCAATGGGAGAAGATAGGCGCCAGATTTCTAGAGTAAGGGGAGGAGCGCAGCGGAGGAGGGGGCGTGGCGGCTATCAGGCTACTTCCGCTTCCTCCGAGTAAGCTGGCTCCCGCGGCTGGAGAAATCAGGGACGGCGGCTCTACTCCGCTTCAAAGCTCGTCGACGCTAGCCTTTCCAGGCTCCACTTCGCAGCCGCCGTAAAGTGTGGTGTCGTGACCACGCCCCTTCCTGCTGCTCTTGTGACGCCGGCGCCCTGGGCGTTTTGCGCGGGAAAAGGAAGCAGTTCGGAACTCGAGTGCCGCCGGACTCTGTTTTAGAGGAGGCTGCCGCCAGCTCCGCACCTCTGCTGGCCATGGGGCTGCTGGAGCAGTGCGAGGAAGTGTTCGGTACCGCCGACCTTTACCGAGTGTTGGGTGTGCGGCAAGAGGCCTCGGACGGCGAGGTGAGACGCGGCTACCACAAGGTGTCCCTGCAAGTGCACCCGGACCGGGTGGGTGAGGACGACAAGGAGGATGCCACCCGCCGCTTCCAGGTACGCGAATCCCTGCTCCACCGGCCGCCCAGGCTTCTTGTGGTCTTCTGGCAGAGTGGCCCCTCCCGGGTGGATTGCCCGGGACGCGGCCTGGCGTTTTCTAATCTATTTCTCGGGGCGCCGTTTCGGTGAAAGGGGTAAGGGTGACTTTTGGATGCTCTTTCTCCACAGATCCTCGGGAAAGTCTATTCCGTTCTGAGTGACAAAGAGCAGAGAGCAGTGTACGATGAGCAGGGAACAGTGGACGAGGATTCGGATGTGCTCAACCAAGATCGGGACTGGGAGACGTATTGGAGGCTACTCTTTAGAAAGGTAGAAATAAAATAAAAAGGTGGAAGACTCCGGAGACTTTTCCGCGACTACGTATTACCATTATTCAACAAACGTTTGACTGCCTCTGAGGCATTGCATATTGTGTTGTGTAGGAAGGGGAATTTATTTGGGAAATAAAACATACAGAGGCACTCCTCAGGAGATACTATGTACTGTATGTCTTTGAGGAATAACAAATGTATTTAACCGATAGGTTGAACCATGTGTTTTTCTGTATGTATACATACACACTCCTACTGAAATGGGTCTGTAATTACTTGTTGATGTAGGGTGCTTGCAGTGAAGTGGAAGGAGAGGTTAATTTTTTTACAAGTTGAGCTTTAAAAATATATATATATCCAAATGTAAGTCCTGAGTGTTTCCATTGGAAACTTTGAAGGTTGGACTAGGGAGAACTCTGGAAAAGCTTTGGCATACAAAATTTGGTTCCTTGCAATAGTTTCAACTCAAGCAACTGTTGTATTTGGGGAGAAACATTTTAACACCTAAATTTAGTTTTACTTGTGTATCTTTAAAAATAAAACTCTCAAAGTTAAAGCATATGTTTCTTATTTGTTTAGATATCTCTAGAAGACATTCAAGCTTTTGAAAAGACATACAAAGGTTCTGAAGAAGAACTGGCTGATATTAAACAGGCCTATCTGGACTTTAAAGGGGACATGGATCAGATCATGGAGTCTGTGCTGTGTGTGCAGTACACAGAGGAACCCAGGATAAGGAACATTATTCAGCAAGCCATTGATGCTGGAGAGGTCCCATCCTATAATATCTTTGTCAAAGAATCGAAGCAAAAGATGAATGCTAGGAAAAGGAGGGTAAGACTTTGAATGCTATTTACTATTTATATCTTGACTGCTTCCAAAAAGAATTGAGGATATTTACAGTAATGGAAATACAGACAAAATAGCTGAAATACGGATAAGGATTAATTTGCTGTGTAGTTCTCATCTAATAAAATGAGTATTACCAGTTCATCAAGAGAAACTTGTTCTCCCTAGTATGTTGTGCTCAAGGGGATTTTACTACGTGGATTATTTAGAAAATGAGTATCATCTTAAAGTAACATTGGAACATTCTTCATATGGACCAATACTTACAGCTTTGCTGGGGCATTTCTCAGTAATGGAGTCCAGATTCATAGGCTAGATAGTGGTTCTCACTTGGTTAAGGGGATGAGTGAGAGGACAACAGAAGCTGTCTTAAAAAAAAAAAAAATACTGTCTCATTAATACAGATTCCTTTGCTCTTGCCCAGATTGATTCTTGAGTTGGGCCCAGAATATACATTTTCTAAAACAAACTATTTAGTTTATTTTGGTGGTGTCTTTCCAAACACTTTGAGGAACACTTTTTGGAGAATCGGGAATTGAAATCTGTATGTCCTTTACACCCATATTAAACTATGGAGTTGGTGAGGGCAGGGGTGATGGTAGGGGGAAAGGAGCTTAAGGACAGCTGGGGTTCTGGGAGGGGGTAGATTCAAAGTAGCGAACACCTGTGCCTCAGGTCTTTTGGAGAAAACCAGATTGGTACTTAAGTAACCGTTGCCTCAACCTGACTTTCACAATGGGTGCTCCATGAAGAGCATACAGTGTAAGATTTTAGATCTTTGGAGGGTACCTGAGGTGGATATTTTGTATGGCTGGATTGGGAGTGAAAGTAGGTCTGCAGCTTTTAGATACAAAATAAATAACACAGGGGAGAGCTTATGTGTTGGGAGAAGAAGTGGATTTCTGTATCAAGAGTTATCATTTTGGCCAATAGGCTACATTTATTTAGACTCAAGCTGACATTTTAAGTTGGTGATTATTTTCTCCGGTGAAACTGAGCACACAGTAAGTAGTATTAGCTCAAGAAACTTCCCTAGAGCATTGGGGGGAGGGGTTGGCATAGTATTGAGAGAGACTCCAGCAAACTTGGGGAAGAGGGATACAGTATTAAAAGAAATGGGATACAAAAACTGAAAGTAGACAGTGGAAACTGTGTCTATTTATTGGGATAACAAGGTCCTAATGTATCATCATTCCCATTATTAATAGTATTTATTACTATTTTGGAAATAATTCACTGGAATTGGGACCTCTTAATAATTTTAGTTATTGCCCTGATGGAAAGAACCAACTTATTAACCTTTCCCAAGGTATTCTAGTGTATTTTGGAATCAGTGCCCTAGGAAAATTTGGCAAAAAAGGTGGCTGTGAAATCAGGTAAAGAAAGGTTAAAACTGAATTTGTTAGCATGTATTCTGACTACTTGAGAAATTTTAAACCAGGGTTGCTTTCAAGGCTGCCACCATAAATTGGGTTTCCAGAGGAGGAATCTGACTGAGGTGCCTGTATCCTGGCAATATTTTTGAGGGCATCCTTGGTTAAATGACTTTTCTTAGCTTTCCAAGCACTTTGTTTTCCTTCCTATCACCACGTGGTCATTAATACCAAACTACTTGCTACCCTTAACAAGTAGAAATGGAGAAAATTCAGAAATGCTTACCAGTATCAGGATATACCACTTGCTTTCAGCAATTTTGCCTTTTAATGAATGACATGTTTGTGTAATTTTATTCTAAATAATCCTCAAATTGAAAGGGTCATCGTAGATTTGCTTTTGGCAAAGAGGGCACATATATATATGTAACCAGGGAGATATATATATATATATATATATATATATATATATATATATATATATATATATATTTGCCATGGAGTCTCATTTGAGTTTGTATTTTAGGCTCAGGAAGAAGCTAAAGAAGCAGAATTGAGCAGGAGGGAGTTGGGACTTGAAGAAGATAACTTGAAAGCACTCATTCAGGTAAACTTGTGGCAGGCTGTCTGTGAAGGTTGCCGCCATTTCTTTCATGTTCTGATTCCTACAGCTAATATTTTCTTTGGAGTATATGTATAGTGTTGTATTTTGTTTTTTTCTTTTAAGATACAATTCACATATCATATATTCATCTTTTTAAAGTGTACAATTCAATGGTTTTTAGTATATCAAGTTGTACAACCATCAGCACTAAGTCCAGAACATTTCATCATCCTACAGAGAAACCCCTTACCCATCTGTATTTACTCCCCATTCTCCCTTTTGTCTCTTTGGATAGTCTTGTGTTTTGAAAGCTTGTGTTTTTAACTCTCAAACAGAGCAGACAAAAGGATCGGCAAAAGGAAATGGACAATTTTCTGGCTCAGATGGAAGCAAAGTACTGCAAATCTTCCAAACGAGGAGGGAAAAAAACAGCTCTCAAGAAAGAAAAGAAATAATGGAATTTTCTCTTCAGAAATCCTTAGGTGTTAATTGATGCCATTGTAGGAAAGGTACAGTCAAGATTTGAAGACAAAAGTCAATTCAACCCTTAAGAAAAGTTGTCTTTTCCACCTAAGTTATTCAGATTGAGCATGTAAATGAGAGTCAACCTGATCTTAGGTATATCCTAGAAATCCCCTGACATTCTTTGAAGTCCTATGAAGGAATTTGGTGGCGGTGGTTGAGGGGAGAGGAAGGGGGAGGGTTGGTATACTTCTGACAGCACTTGCTTCTGTGGATCTTCTGTACCAAAACCTTTATCTAGAATGCGGGTCTGTCCATACTTCCTTTATCAGCTGTCATTTTGCCACACAAGAGTGAGCTGCAGAGTATTCTGAGTGATGTGCATGCTTATTAGAACAGGTACTCCGACTAGCTAGAATGCCTTCAGAACACTTGCTGGACATCTGTCTTCCAAATACTTGACAGTTTGCTTTCTGTCGTTATATTCTTGAATAGATCCTCTCTTTTTGGTTTGTTTTACTCAAGCATGTTTTGTACTCTTTGCTTTAAGTATAGGAGAAACAGGTGTTCACATTATTTCAAGCATCTTTATGAGACTTATACATGATTAAACTAAACAAGTAAAAAATGACAAGTTTTTAATGATCACTGGGCTGTTACTGCTGCACATCCTTGGGCAGGTCACTGAGCTTGTCTGAACTTGTTTTCTCATCTAGGAAAGGGTGAGGGAGGTTGGGTAAATGACTTCTTAGAGGCTCCCTGACTGTTAACTCTAACTCTGAAAGGCAAGCCATCAGTGGTTTCTTTTCATGCACCATGGAATTGATGTGTGATAATAGAACAGATTTTCACTTAGATGTAGTCGAATTATATGTATTCATTAGAATATATGGAAATATTTTAGGGAATGTACAACTTAAAATCTGTAATTTGTAAACTAATATATTCAATGCCATATGCATGAAATAAGCCTTCTGTTACTGGCCTTTATGTATCATAATTTATCAGAGATAAGAACATGACATGTTTTCAGTTTGTGATTATAAACAGGTTAAAACTCTTTAATTGTATTAAAATATAATTTAATGCAGGTTGATGCATCTGTCTTCATATAATAGCATTAGAACACTTTGATATAATAAAAAAATTAAAATTACCCCAATTTATGATCACTTTAATTATCCCTTTGAAGATTAACAATAAGATCTAAAACTGGTATGATCATCAAAATTAAAATTCAATGAAATTTAAATAAAATAAATTTAAGCCATAGTTAAAACCATTGCTTGCATTCATGAGTACACTCAGGAAAACGTCCATGGTAAAATCAGAAGAATGCCGAAGTTCTCTACTTCTGCTCTTATGTTCATACTGGAATAATCACCAGGTGTCTGAAATTTTAGGGAATTGCATCTTACTGGCTCACTAATAGAAAGATTCTATAAGTTTTTTAATTGACTTTTAGAGCTGCAGGAGAAAAATCTGGCAAGTTGAGTTTAATATTTGGAAAAAAATATGACCACTAAAGTACTTTAAGAAAAGAAGCATAACCTGATATCAAGCAGGCATTGTGAGGTTGAGCTGTCCTATCTGAAAAAAGTAATATGCATTATGATTCATTACATATGTTACTTTACACCAGTGTTCAACATTGTCTTTAGTTACCCCTTCCATATCTATCTGCCTATGGGATTGGACATGTAAAGAGAAAGCTTTAGGAATGACATCTGTTTGATGAGTAGCTCAGATTTTGACAGCCCTGTCTCCTAAAAATGACTTAAAACTGAATACAACTCTCTAGAAATTAATATAAGCAGTATTCCAATGCTAATAACAATGTTATCAATCATTTGCTGCTTTTTGTTTGTGTATTGTCTCACAGAATTCTATAATTGAACTGTTCATTGTTAACAGACAACATGAGCAGTGATCTGAGAGTAGTTATTCTTTTGTTACATCTTAGGGTACAGACTTTACTGTCTAGTGGAATAGTTTAACTTAATGCTGAAAGAAGACAGTAACTGGATATAGGAACAGTACCCATGTAATCTTTGGCATATACAATGGTGTTTTCTCAGTTTTACCAAAACAACTCTTCATGAAGATAGTTTCAAGTTGTCTCTTGTAAACAAACTGCGTCACACGATGAGTGAACGCTGATTTATGAAGTCTTCCCACGTGTTCCATATAGCCTGAAGCAGGTTCTCATTTGCCCTATGGTCCCTGCCTGGTTCTAGAGACTGGTCCACCTCTGTTTTGAGATTTTGTAGACCCATGTAATTGAGGACCTGTCAGACAAAGAGGACAGCATAAAGTAACATTAGTAGACATTCTAGATTTGGTAAACCCAAATTTATATCTAGGCTTTTTTGCTCCAATAATCAGTTGGACTTTAAATTTGGAGATTAGGAATAAATAGTAAAGTATATGTTTACCAAAGCAATAAATACCTTGCATATTTTATGGAAAAAATAAAACTGTATTAAGATATGAAAGCAGTAACCTAGTTTTAGAGAAGAGCCCACTAATTGAAAAAGACTAAAATGTGTTTCACTTAACTAAATGTCACCCTAGTTACACCTGACCATCAACATGGCCGAATGTAATAACTTAGCTTAGAGGCAGGATTGCTTCTCCATGAAGACTGATCCAAGAAGAAAATCCATTGAAAGCATTCAAAGACTACCTTACTGCCACTAGGAACGGAACTAAGAGAATTCACTTGGACTACAGAGATCGTTTGAGGCAGATTACTTTTTAACTAGCTGATTAATCTTATTATTACCAGCAAACATATCAATTGCCCCACTTCTAAATTTCACCTACAACGTAATCAGAATGACCTGATGGTGGTAAGAAGACCATTATAAGAAGAATTAAGACATTTTTAAATTTTCTCCCATCATTCATGTGAAAAGAGAAGCTATAGATTACAGTGGTTCTCAACCTTTCTAATGCTGTGACCATTTAATACAGTTCCTCATGTTGTGGCGACCCCCAACCATAAAGTTATTTTCGTTGCTACTTCATAACTAATTTTGCTACTGTTATGTCTTAGGCGACCCCTGTTAAAGGGTTGTTTGACCCCCAAAGTGGTCGCGACCCACAAGTTGAGAACCGCTGCTATAGAATATAACTTAGAAACCAGAAAGTAAGTGGGGTAGAATCAGACTCAGCATATCTTGACATTTTAGAATTTCTTTTGTCTTACCTTTATCTGGCAGGTTAACTGACCTAAGCAGCTTAATCTCTAGCAATATGGATTTTGCCTACATAATAACAATGCAGTGTTTGAATGTTATGACAGTGATTTATTTGGCTGAATTTTTTTAGATTAAAAAAAAAATACTGTTTACTTTGCCAGAGTGATGAGAGGTTCATTTACATATGAGAAAACAATTCTGGAACTTTGTGGCTCTGAACAGTAGAGCTCTTCTCTATCTTTTTATTATATCCCATCTTCCAAAATGAATTTGAGGTGACTTACAAAGATGTAGGAAAACAAAATATAATAAAATCCAGAGTAAAGGAAAATAAGCATAGAAGAAGAAAAGATAAAGGCAGGGTCTTAACATAGTAAAATACCAGTCATGGCCCCACCTGTCCCTGCAGATCCCCTACCAGGTCGGGCCTGATGAGGATACTCAATAGCGCATGAATGATGATACTGCGTGTCCGGCTGAAAAAGAAAAGAGACATTTACAATGTGATGTCTCCCAAAGGATACTACGTTAGATTTACAAGGGAAAATCTTGAAATTGGACAACAATGTAAATGCCATTATCTGCTAATCCAAGGGACAGGTTGGCTGAGTGTACTCTTGTCATATTCCAAGGAAAAAACCCCAAGCCAGAAGCCCACAAAGCCATTTGTTACCTTGTAAAAATGGCAAGTTCTACAACTTCATTAATATGCCTTTAAGAAAATCTTCGCATTTTAAAATAATCCATATGGTTTAATGTTTCTAAATATATTGTCTGCCAAGGGAATTTTATCTAATTTCAATTGCTTGCTGACCATTTAAAACAACAGAACAGAGCCTTTTCAGCAGCATTGAAACATCCATGGCTTTATGTCTATACTTGAAATATGAAACTCAAACATTGCAAAATTACCTCAAGGATTTAAAATTTTTAAGATCTGACTAAAATATTAAAATGCAAAATATCAAAAAAGCTATCCATGCCATCTCGCTGGCACTTGTGGACTAAAAAACCTCCCTCAGATCCATGTCAGAGCACTAGAGTCTAGAGATTTCTGGAATTTTTTTCTGGTGAAAGCCTTTGTTTTTGATCAGGTATCAGCAAACTTATTTGTAGAGGGCCAGATAGTAAATATTGTAGACTTTGTGATACAAAGTCTGGAATATTCTAGACCGTTGTTGGACCTATGCAGCTCTGCAGTTGTAGTGGGAAAGCAGCCAGAGACAGTTACGTGAATGAGCATGGTGGCTCTGCCTTAATAAAACTTAAAAAAAATAAAAACAGGCAGTAAGCCAAATGGCCCATGGACCGTAGTTGACTGACTCCCTTTCCAGGTGAGAACACTGACGGGCAGAATGCTGGTCTGGCAGTGCCAGGCCCAGGACTCAGATCTAGTGCTCTCTGTTACACTGAGCTCCTAACTCATCTCCCTTTTCATGACAGCAAATTGTGAGAGAAATAGCTAAGGTAAGAAATTTTTACTTTTTATTATAAACTGTGAAAATGAAGAAACTTTAAAATTTTTTTCATGTTTTCAGCTTTACTTCTAAGGCAACCAAAATTAAATGTTTGATATGAGAGAAACTAGCTATAGGATATAATTTATCAAGCACTGCTTAACAAATGTTCTGGATTAAATTATAAGAAGACAAATGTAATAAAGTTTGTCAAACTTCCTAGTGTTCACATCCAATAAGAATTAAGAAATGCTCACATTTCCCTTTTGCCCGTGTTTGGGTGAATCTTACCCTAAGTCAAGCTTCCTGAGGTCTATTGGGGTGAATAATGTGCCCCCAAAGTTTAGATCCACCTAGGACCTGTAATGTGGCTTTATTTGGAAATAGTATCTATGCAGATATAATCAAGTTAAGTTGAGTTCATACTGGATTAAGGTGAGCCCTAAATTCAGTGACTGGTAATCATAGGAGGGAAATTTGGAAGAAGGCCAAATGGAGACAGGCAGAAATCAGAGTGAAGCAGCTGCAAGCCACGGAATACCCAGGATTGCTGGCAACCACCAGAAGCTAGGAAGAAGCAAGAAAACATTCTTCCCTAGCGTCTGCATAGGCAACATGGCTCAGCCCACACACCTTTATTTTGTTTGGACTTTTAGATTTTGGAACAGAATAAATTTCTATTGTTTTAAGCCATCCAGTTTGTGATAATTTGTTACGGCAGCCCCAGGACACTAATACAGTGTCCACCCATTCATTTACTCTCATTTTTCTAGTGGAGGAAAGATTGTACAGTGCTTTAGGCTCTAACAGTTCAAAGGGTATGAGTTGGGATAAGTGGGCTGCAAGCACTACCATGCTGAAAACTGGTATAGGTTGTGCAGCCACTGGTTCCTGGGCACTAAGTATGGTCCCAGGCACTTCCCCAGGCTCAACAAGCCCTTTTGCCTCAAAGCAGAAGAGGTGAGGCTTAGCTTCTGGTGTACAATTGGGCAAGGCTAGTGCATGACTTCCAATCTCCCAACCAGGTTTTTTCTCTTACTTGCTTAAAAGTAAAGGGGCTAGTAAATGTACCTGAAATGGTAAGGTAATGTTAGCATCTCAAACAACTAAAAAAACGGAAGTCCTAATTTGCCCATCCACCAGTCCGCATCATTATCTGATACCACTACTGGTATAAGTCCATGAAGGCAGCCTTTTGAGAAGGAAGTTATGCTGATCTGATATGCACTGGGGTTTATTCTGAGAAATATCTCAACTTTTAATTTGTTTTGAATTTGTAATTTATGCGTAAGGCATTTGTGTGTGTTACATGCTGAGTTGGCTCTGACTCCTGGTGACCTTAGGAATGAGTGATGTGCACAGTGTCCTGTCCTCAGCAGCCCTGCTCAGCTCCTGTAGACCCATGCCTACGGTTTCTGTTATGGAGTCAGTTCATCTTATATTTGGTTTTCCTCTATTCCTGCTGCCTTCTATTTTTCCCAGCATTATTGTCTTTTCCAAAGAACGCTGCCTTCTCCTGATGTGCTTGAAGTAGGACAGCTTCAGTCTTGTCATTTTTGCCTCCAGTGATATTTCAGGTTTAATTTGCATTTTACCTTATTCTACAAGTTAAAAGAATGAGTGGCAGAGACCAGTTAGAATTTCAACAAAATGTACTCACAACACTATTTTAATTGTTAGGACCTCAATCTTTATGCTTCAAATTGAAGCCACTATGTAAAATCTTAAGTCTGCCAAACTAGTTTTTTCCTTTCCCCAACTATCAAGACCATAGAGGAAACATGTCACTACCAAAAATGACTGAGTTGTATTGGGCCTGGAGAAAAAGTCAGGTAAAAGGAGCCTCTCCTGGGGTTGCTGATGTTTAGGCTCATTCACCACCGCACTTCGAGCTCGACTGGAATCACCATGGGTTTTCTGTGAAGGAGGCAAAATTACAGAAACAATTAAAACAATTTGCTGTGCATGTTCTACATCAACCTTACCAGGTATGGTAACTGCAGGCCAAGCACCTCTCGTTCCATTGTCATTAAACAGAATTCAGTGTGTACTTTTGACAAAATATAGTATAAATTAAGACCAGAATACAGATCCTGCAGAATTACTGCCCATGAGGAAGCACAGGGAAATGCAGTTGGAAAGAGACTTACCGATTGCCTTTGTGGCCCCGCAGTGCCCAAGTGTTCCACTTCAGCTGTGCCAATAGGTGGCAGCAGATTATTTCGACTCAGGAGCATTGGTGAGGGGGAAGAGAGCGAGTTGGCCACCACTGGGCTGCAGATCCCACCAGTGAACACCAAGACATGAAAGCATAAAGTTAGAACAATACAAGCAAACTAATCAGAATCAAGTAAATGAAATATGAGTTTAATGTTATGCATAGAAAACTAAGCTGTCTTAAGTTTTTAAGTAAAGAGATCTCAATGAAAGGATTTTGGTTTTTTTCTTAGTATTTTATGATATTTCTTGAAAATATCCTGGATACACAGCAGAAGTTGACTCTCTCACAGAAAACTGGAATAAAACAGCTTTCCCTATCTGGTGTTGCACTTCTCTACCAATAATGGATTTGTAAGTTCGTATCTGATGGAATTCTCCACTGTTCTGGGCCTTCTGATTGTCCTTTTCACCAATAACTATACCACACAGTAAAAGTCCTAAACTTTCATTTTCTTCCATGGGGTTTGGAGCAGTTTGCTGTATTACTCATACCCAAGACAGTAATTGAAATGGAATGATACTTTCTTGTCCCAGAAAAAGCAAAGCAACTTCCTTTTACACTTCGAAAAAAAGCGCTGCCAGAAGGGTTGAGAGATTAATTATACATCAAGACCACTCACTCCTAAATGAATGAATCTATAGCTGTTTCGATATAGATATAGCCTCAGCAACATAATAAAATAGGTGAACCCTGGTGCCCTGACAAACTTATGGTGGTTTTGGACATTTCTTTCAGTGAGTCTATTGGGATAAATTACAGCGAGAAATTGACAGATCAATTGGGAGAGAAGTGTAGTGATGTGCTTAATTTAGAAGCTGAATTCAAAACAAGAGTTACGGCCTTATTATGTCATATCTTTGATCATAATCTTAAAAATCAACCATCCTGAGATGTTTTGTGAATTAACTAAAGAATTTTATTTTAAAAATTGGCTTCTAGGTATTTTTTGTGCAATGAAGCTCAGAGTGTTTAGTGAATGAAAGGTGAGAAAAGGGGAGAGAATGTTTAGTGTTATTTCCTAAGAAGTGCTAAGGGGTATTTTTTCTGGAACATAAGCTGTAAGCAACTACTTCTCTGAGGTTTGTGAATTTTTCATTGTCAATAGAAGAAGCAATTCCCAATGGTACAGAAAAACATTAAAGGAGAATTAACTGTTAGTTTGTGATGAATTTCACTGAACATGTTCCCACTAAGGAAAATGTTTAATAAAATACATATTTCTTTTATTCCCTTGGTGTCACTGAAGTATTCTAGCCAGCATTTTATTTGTAGAAATAGAGATCTTTAGCTAAATCAACAGAAAGACCCAATATCGGTATTTAATTCAAATTTAAACTCATTTTTTCTGTAGTGGATGGATTTAAACCAGTGTGTAATCCATCATAAGAATACATAATGATTAGTTTCTATACATATATTTCAATATTATATTTAAATTCACATTGTATGTAAAATTCTTCATTAGTTTTACCACAGTTTCCAGAAATTCTGCTTTTGAAACCTACACTCGGGATCCTCTGAGGATTTCTTCCACAGGTCTTGGTGTTCCAGCTCGTGAATGGCTTGTGCTGATGGGATGAAGAGTACGTGGTGGGGGATTGCGTCTCCTGGCAGACTGCACTGTATATGACAGAGATGATGCACAAAGCTCTAGGGCTCGATTTGACCAATTTCGGGTTGAAAGGGTGGTACTGGACCCAGGCCTCATAAGTAGCTTGTCATCGAGATCTCTAGTGGCCAAATCAGAAACCCACAGTGAAATCAAGATTGCTCTGTACCAGGAGACACAACTCAAAGAGTATAAAACAGACTATAAAATACATTCAAGGGAGAAAAATGCAAAAGTAAAAACTGTTCAATAAGTAACTGGTTTCCAGAAGTTACCTAATCTAGTTCAGGCATGAGAATGTGTTCTTAAAAGAGGGACACGGTGGCCCTGGCTGGTTTGGCTCAGCGGTTGGAGCATGGCCTGCCGACCAGAGAGTCCCGGGTGCGGTTCCCACCAAGGGCACATACCTCGGTTGCAGTTTGTCCCTGGCCCCAGTTGGGGTCGTGTGGGCGGCAGCCACTTGATGTGTCTCTCTCACATCGATGTCTCTCTCTCTCCCTCTCTCCTTCCCGCTCTATCTGAAGATAAATGCAAAGGTGTCCTCGGGTGAGGCTAAAAAAAAAAGAGAGAGAGACATGATGCCCTGGCCAGTGAGGTTCAGTTGGTTGAGTGTCAAGTCATACCATGCACCGAAAGCTTTGATTCCTGGTCTGGGCACATGCTGGGGTTGCAGGCTCGATCCCCAGCAGTGGGCATGCAGGAGGCATCCAATCAATGTTTTGCTCTCACTTTGATGTTTCTCTCTCTCTAAAAGTCTATTTAAAATCTTAAAAAAAAAAAAAAAAAAAAAAAAGACATGATTTCAGTCATCTACATAATTCACTAGGATGGAGATTTGGGGAAATCAAGTCCTTTATTCACCTGCCATCACAGTCACTCCCTTCAGGTACCAGTGAAGGCTCATCTGAAGCACTTCAGTGCTTCTCAAAAGTTTATCTCAGGGACTGAGATTCCTACCATATTTGAGGCATTCTTTTGTGCTGAAATAATGTCACGAGAAAGACTTAGTTGAAAGGCTAAGATTGCTACTTGGGAGCAGTGTGGCTCCCACTGCAGAGATTAAACCGCTGAGCTAACTGGAACTTGCAAGGGTAGAGGTTTGGGTTCCTTGGAAACCTGGGAGCAGACAAAGTGTCCAGAGCCTTGTGCTGCCAAGGGCAGTAGGACCACAGTAGATCCTCATTTGCATAAACAACTGTGAAATAGAACACTTTGATGTTAGGGTTAAATAAAATACCTTGCCCAAATAGTTCAGTAGCTCAGTCTCTGCCTTACAAATTCAGGGTTTTGTTTTTGTTTTTTAAGCAGATGAGAGGATGTTTGGCTCTATTGGAAGGCACCTAAGGGACAGTATTTGCACAATGAAATGAAGGGAAAGTAAAACAGTAAAGCTCTGCCATGAGCTCTTTGACTTTTAGCAAATTCCTCAACCTTTCAGGCCACATTGGTGTCCTCTAGTGCAAAATATGCCTCAGTGTTTGGAGGACTTTGAAGGGAAAGTACCCATCAAGGAATAGGGCTAAGCCTTCAGCATTACAAGAGATCTTTCTGGTCTTCCTGCTTACCTAATCATTCATTTATGCATTTTCTTTACACACCTTGCTTTCATAATTCTGGATTCGATTATCACCTCTAGCCAAGTGACTTCAGATCAACTGCCAAATCTGACCTCTTCCATATTTCCCACAAGATGGCCCATCATTGTAAACTCAGCACACCCCAAACCAACTCATCTTCCCAAACAAGCTTCCCTTGAGTTTGAAATCTCAGAGTTGAATTATGATTCCTCTATTTTTATAGAATTTTTTTTTTTTTACAATATCTCCTAATATATCTCATTACTTTCTCATCCTTTGTGACAACTTGAATGCAGACCATGAGTGGCCCATGCATGAACTCTTGCATTAGATTCCTTACCTTCAATTCCTACCGTTTCAATCTGATACATGTTCTACTGCTGTGAGACCTTTCGAATTCCTGATTTAAATATATGTGCTCCCCAACTAAAACTTAGACATTACTGGTAGGAGTGTAAAATGGTACAACTACGTTGGAAAACTATATGGCAGTTTCAATTCTAGATATTGACCCAAGAAAAATGAGAACATAGGTCCACAAAAAACACCTGTGCAAGAATATGTATGATGTTTTTATGCATAACAGCTCCAACTTGGAAACAGCCCAAGTGTTCATTAACAGAAGAATGGATAAAAAAAGTGTATATTCTTAGAATAGAATACTGATTGGCAATAAAGGAGAAGATAAAATGCAACATGGATGGATCTCAAAAACATGGCATTCAGTAACCCCCCCTTCCCCCCCCGTTTTGTTCCCAACCTTCATTAATTTCATAGTCTCTTCTTTCCCACTAATCATACCATGGTCTATTTTAATTCTAGAAGGTTGTCAATAATCTTTGGTCAGAAGCATTAAAGTTCTGACCTATTTCCTATCCCATAGCAAAAATAGTCCTTCTAAATATTTTGTATTTTACCATCTCCAAATCTTTTCCCACACCATTTCTCCTACCTAGACTAGTCTTACTGCTTTTCACTGCTTATCCAAGGAAGAGTTCAAAATCTACACCAAATTATCCACCAAAATGCCTTCCTTCTTTGGGACTGCCATAACACTCACTCTGGGTACCACACACTTGGCACTCAGTCACAAAAATGCCCTATATGGGTAGGTCTCTTTCTACCTGTGTGTGTCTTCTTTCTCCAGTTATATTATCAGCTCCTTGAGGGTGGAGACTATTTCCTTTAGATGATTTTACTCCCAAGATACCTGATTGCTTGGTAGCTACTCAATACATGTTAATTGACTTACTTTTTTTTTTCCTTTTATTTCTCACCGATCTACTTAAACTATAGACTGTTAGAATTTTGTACTACTTACAGGAGTTTGTCCATTAGAGAGAGATTTCTTGGCTGTAGAGGCATCCCATGAACCAAGAGACCATTCACATTTGGCTGATGACCACTTGCTGCTTGACAGAGACTCATCTACATGTTAAAAGGAGATGTTACTCAATATTAGTTGGTGAAGATAGCTGCTTAGTTTCCCAACTTTGCCAAAAGTTATTTCCAAATTAGATCAGATGTACATTTTTCTCCTATGCCTTAACTTGTAATATTTTGGCCAATAGTCCAGCTTGGGGCCCCAAGTTCACTGTCAGGATGACAGGGTCATAGTCCTTTCTTTTCCTAAATGACAGCAGGTAGGGGAGGCCTGACCAACCTAGATGAAAGCACTTAGCAGCCACTGTTATAGGGGAGACAGGATCTTTTTATCATTATTGGTATTACATTAGAAAAGAAAACAAATATGGAATCTGACTCTAGGGAACATGCCTGTCCACACCCCCACCCCCGGTGCATTTTCCTTATCTCTTTTTCCTAAGCTCCAAGGGCCCTTCTTTTGCCTCTGTAACTTGTTTCCTGAGCCCATTTCTTCTAAGGCTCACTTCTACCTTTGTGACTTTCTCTTATAGTTTCAATCTTGGCTCTGAATTCTTTCTCAGCCAGAACTCAAGTACCAAGGTTGCTGAACCAAGGTCTGGTCTGACTCCACCGGTCTAACACCTGGTGCCCTTTCCACTGCCAACACTTGTAATATAGAATCCAAATAAATGGCATAAAAGAACAAAAACAATAAGGGTAAGCTCTTAACATAATCTGTTTCACCATCACTCTACACAAAGTAATCCTTTCTCCTTCACTACCCCTGGAGCAGTCAGCTCTCAGTGATAACCGAAATCCTGAAGACTTTATTGGAAGGAGTTAATCCTATTGTACTGTTAGCAGGATTTAATCTTACTTGGGCTGACATCACTACCTCAGAGTCCTGTTTCTTTTCTTTCTCAGGTCATCAGTTTGGTCATCTCCTTTGCCATGCATTTGCCTCCTGCTTTCTCTCAAGAATATTTAGATTAAAACTTCTTCCTTTTATCATTAACCAGTTAACTGATCAGGGCTTAGGTTTCCTAAACCATAGCCAAACCAGTTCAACATGTAGAAGTATTTTATTACCATCCAAGGAACATTAGTTCACCTGTTCATCCTTTAATGTGATAAGGTATGAGCCTTGCTGATTTTATTTTTAAATAACACTTTTATAAGTCCAGCTGCACAGAACCTGCTTAGTACACCAACAAAGCAAGTACTAGATCTGGTCATAAAATCCAGGCTTGATGAGCATGGCACAAGGATTACAGTCATTTTTTTTTTCTTTTTTTCCCTCCTCACTGCACCCTCCTTTCCCCCAACTCTTTTGCCACAAGTAACACTGGGAAACTATCATGTAGAAACTGGTTCTACATAATCATTACATAGGGATGAGACCAGACTCATCAGCAGGCTCATGGACCTGCAAGAAATGGCCATATTTATGCTTGTCCATAGACTTAATTGAGACCACTTCTCTCTGATTTGCCTTTTACACATGGGTTATGAGTACTAAACACCCAAAAAGCAAAAAATTCAACAGATTCAAATATTTAAAAAACAACAAAAGCCAGGTAGGCAATGACAAGAAAAACGAAAGAAGGAATCAAAAATAAATTCAAAGGATAGAATGTTATGGCCTTAAAAAATCTGAGATTTGGTCCCTCTTTTCATCATATCCTTCATTCTTCCCAGAACAGTTAGGCTGACCACATAGATAATTCTAGATTGCACAGTTTATACATACCTTTTCCAAAGAGCTGACTGAGAATAACTTAACCCTAATTTGCTTTTAATTTTTCAAACTGGAATTAAGTTTGTCAATACATAGAGTCACTGGATTATAGTGATAAACACATAACTTTACTGAAAAAAACTGAGTCATAAATAATACAGTTAAGGCAAAGAACTGAGCAAACTTCTGGCAAAAACAGTCCTAGGTTCTCCAGTATATTCCCGAGGGGCTTACCGGATTTGAGGTGATGGACAGCCCCTTAGACTGTGGCATTCGAGGTAAGACCAAAGGTTGTGGTTCACTCAGCACACAGGGGCTTTCTGAAGCCGATTTGGTGATTGCAACATTACTCTCATCATCTGAACAAAGAAATAGAATATTATCCATCTCCAGACCCACAGCAACAGTACTGTGAAAAAAAATCTTCCCTGAAGCTAGGCTTCACATCTTTGCAGCCCAATTTCATACCACCTACATGGTCCCAAAAAACCCCTCAAACCAAGAATTCCATTTAAAGAGCTTTCCCAGGCTGGCAATGACAGAAGGGAAAGCAACCATCTCTAGAGCAAAGCTGTGCGACAGAATATTTGCAGTTGATGGAAATGTTCTACATAGGCACCGTCTAATATAGTGGCCTCTAGCCACGTGGGTATGCAGCACTCAAGATCTGGTTAGTTTGAGGAATAGAATTTTATTTTATATTTACTTTTTTATTTAAAAATTTTAACATTGACATTATTGCAGGTGTCCTCCTTTTTATCCTCTTTACCCACCTCCACCCACCCCCGCCTCCCTGTCTCTTGGCCTTCACCAAACTATTGTCTGTGCCCATGGGTATGCATATATGTTCTTTAGCTAATCACTTCATCTTCTTTATCCAGTCACCCCCCATCCACCTCCTCTCGAGCACCAATCAGTCTGTTCCATGTATCCATACTTCTGGTTCCATTTTGTTTGTCAGTTTATTTTATTAGATTCCACATAGTTAGTGAGATCATTTGGTATTTGTCTTTCTCTGAGTGGCTTATTTCGCTAAGCATAATACTCTCCAGGTCCATCCATGCTGTTGTAAAGGGTAAGTGTTCCTTCTTTTATACAGCCAGGTAGTATTCCATTATGTAAATGTACCACAGCTTTTTTTGTTTGTTTTGTTAATCCTCACCTGATGATATTTATTCCATTGATTTTTAAAGCAAGTGGAAGGGAGAAAATGAGGGAGAGGGAAGGGGAGAGAAAAAAACATCGATGATTGGTTGCCTCGAGCATGTGCCCTGACCAGGGCCGGGGATCGAATCTGTAACCAAGGTATGTGGCCTTGACTGGGAATTGAGCCCGCAACCCTTTGGTGCATGGGCCGATGCTCTAACCACTGAGCATACCGTCCAGGGTATGTCACAGCTTTTTTATCCACTCATCTGCAGATGGGCACTTGGGCTGTTTCCAGGTCTTGGCTATTGTAAATCATGCTGCTATAAACATAGCATATATTCTTTCTGATTGGTGTTTCAGGATTCTTAAGATATATTCCCAGAAGGAGGAACAGAATTTTAAATTTAATTTTAATAAAATTTAAATAGCCATGCGAGACTAGCAACTACTATGGACAATGTAGCTAAAACTAGGGAAAACTTCAGATTGTTAATCCAGGCCTCAAAGAATTCCCGCACATAAAGTACAAGATTAAAACCCACAGTTATAAATCATGATTCACAAAGAGACAAAACACCTGGAGAAAAATCAAGCAAAAAACAACATAATCAGGTCAGGAAAGACTTCAGAAATTGAAATTATTACATTCAAAATGTAAAACAAGTACAGCAACTGAAAATATGAGTAAAGAGTAAGACATAAAAATAATCAAGCAGATTTGTAAAAGAACGAAATGCAACTACAAAGAGAACTAAAATGCCTAAAAAAAAAACTCAGCAGAGACTTAATAGCAGATTAGATCCTGCTGAAGACAGACTTAGTGAACTAGAAGAAAAAAATCTAAAGAAATTATCCTGAATTCAATCCAGAGCAAAAGGAAGTGGAAAATATGAACTGTATACTGAAAAGGGTGAATTTTATTATATGTAAATTATACCTCAATTTGAAAAATGGAGAAATAAAACCACAATGAAACATCCTTTTATACATTGACAGAAAATTAAAATTGATCAAAAACTATTGATAACATTGTGAGCACAGGCACTTGTGTACTGTTGGTGGATATATATAACTGGTACTATCACTTTGGACAGTTTGGTATTATCTAGTGAGGTCGAACATGCATTTCCACATGAGCCAGCAACTCCACTCCTTGGTATACACCTGGCAAGGGTGGGGAAACTTTTTTCTGCCAAGGGCCATTTGGATATTTATAACATCATTTGCAGGCCATACAAAATTATCAACTTAAAAATTAGCCTGCTAAACCACAGAACTTATGAGCATGTATGCATAGCTGATGGACATGGACAACAGGGCTGGGGACGGGGTGGGGGATGGGGAGGAGGGTGTCAATGGGGAAAAAAGGAGAAACATCTGTAACAAAAATAAATTAGTAATAATAAAAAAAATTAGCCTGCTATATTTGGTTGGGCTAATTTGGTGAGGCGTGTGATGTTAGCTGGTATTGATTTTGCTGGCTTCATATGGCCACAGGCCAGACGCTCCCCACCCCTGTGAGAGGAACTCTTGCACATGTATACCAGGAGCAATGTTCAAGAATGTTCAGGTGCTCTCCCTCTCAGGAGCACACTGGTGCCTTTCCCCTCTCTCTTCCCCTAGGCATGTTTCCTTTACCCTTCTTCCTAAGCTCCAAGGGCCCTTCTTTTGCCTCTGTAACTTGTTTCCTGAGCCCATTTCTTCTACCACTTACTTTTTCTATCTGAAACTTTCTAAATAAACTTTCTCTTATTAAAAAATAAAAAAGAATGTTCATAGCTTCATTGATCATAATTACAAAACACTGGATCTGGGCATTTCTATAACACTGGGGTTTTAGCACTTTTCATCATCAGATTTGGCTCAAAAACTGAACTCAAGATGAAGAATCATGTTTCTAAGTAAAACTAATATGAATTTGGTAGTCATTGGTTCTAAATCTCTTCCATCATCATTTTGTTTACTACTGTTTCATTCAGAGGTGTATCTATTCTCAACAAAAATATCTAGTGAAACTTGTTTTCCCATTAACAAATTAGGGTTAAAAATAATTTTCAAATAAATAATATTCTTCCACAATTTAGATTTTAATACTGGCCCAATAAGTTAAAATGATCATAAAAATACCAAGTTATAAAAATGAATAAATGATTACATTTACTCAGTTTTATATGCTTTTGGGTTACAGTTGACACCTTAACATAGCACAAGTTGTCATGTGACCCTATTGTATATATGACTAGCATGTAGTTTGGCTTTTTTTCCTCATGTAGAGGTAGAACAAATTGCTCCAGTAGTAGGGAGAGGTTGTACCAGCTGCAGGTTGGCCCCAACAACAACTAATCAACTGGTCCACACCAAAGCCCAAAATGCAAGAGTTCTCTTTCCATATAGTATTTTTAAAAAGTAATGATAATAGCTAACATTTATTGCACTCTTACATAGTATAGGAATTACTCTGTGTACTTCCATGTAACTTATTTATTCCTTAAACAACCATATGAGATAAATACTAGTATTATACTTGTTTTACAGGCAAACAGACTGAGAGGCACAGCATAGTTAAACAACTTGTATAGGATATAAAGTTAATGTCAGAGCCAGTGGATGAACCCAGGTTGTCTGGTAGCAAACTGCTTGTAACCATTATACCACATGGCTTCTCGTGGGGATAACATTTTAGAGCAAGAGTTGCAAACTATGCCCCGTGAGCCAAATAGGACCCATTACCTGTGTTGTTTTTTTAAAATCTTATTATAGAAAAATATCTATAACATAAAATTTAATATTTTAACCATTTTAAAGTATACAATTCAGTGGCATTAAGTGCATGAATGGTGGTGTGCAACCATCATTACTATCTAATTCTGTAACTTTTTCATCACCCCAAAGGGAAATCTCATGGCCATTACCATCACCTATTTTTGTAATGAAGTTGTAAGAGAAGTTTGCTTATTCTCATTGCTGCATAGTACTCCATTGTATCAACATATCACATTCTACTGTTGAGGGACATTTGGGTAGTTTCCAGATTATGTTTTCCAGCATATAGTGTTGTTATAGACAGTCTTATATAAGTCTTTTGGTGAACATATATACTTAGTACATGGGAGTATACATAGCCATACTCACTCATTTACATATTGAATGAGTTATGGCTGCTTTCAAGGACAAAGTTGAATAGTTACAACAGATACTGGATGGCTGGCAAAGACTAAAATATGTACTACCTGGCTCTTTATACACAAAGTTTGTTGACCCCTGTTTTAGGGCATTTCAATCAACCAACTAAACCAGTTAGAGATCCTCGAGCTCCATTTCAAGATCTATGTCTTTGTTTTTAGACTTAAGGTCTAAAAAAATCACAATTATAATATAATGAAATAACCTAAATTTATATATGCGTAGAAAAACTAAAAGGATATTAATTCACAACCCAACATTGGTAAATTGTGAAAGGTGAAATGAAAGTTTTCTCTGATTTCTCAGTGGTTGATACTGAAAACTGATGGAATTCCTTTATTACCAGGGGTTATTACTGGAGATTGGATATGACTCTGGACTTTATTTTTTGTCCTCTATCTCCAAAAGCTTAACCTCTTATAATATAAACCAGTTGGTTTTAAAAGGGTGTTAGCCTCAAAAAATTAAAAATTGAACTGCCATTTGACCCAGTGATCCCACTTCTAGGAATATACCCTAAGAAGCCTGAAACACCGATCAGAAAGAAAATATGTACCCCTATGTTCATAGCAGCACTATTTACAATAGCTAAGATCTGGAAACAGCCCAAGTGTCCATCAGTAGATGAGTGGATAAAAAAGCTGTGGTACATATACACAATGGAGTACTATACAGCTATAAGAAAGAAAGATCTCTTATCCTTTGAGACAACAAGGAGGGACCTGGAAAGTATTATGCTAAGTGAAACAAGCCAAGCAGAGAAAGACAGATATCACATGACCTCATTTATTTGTGGAATATAATGAACTAAACAAACTGATGAACAAAGTAGACCAAGAGTCATGGAAGTAGGGCACAGACTGACAGTCCTCAGAAGGGGTGGGGGGGAGAGGGGATAAACCACAGAACTTATATGCATGTATGCATAACCGATGGACATAGACAACAAAGCTGAGGACAGGATGGGAGGGGATGTGGAGGAGGGAGTCAATGGGGGGAAAAAGGAGAAACATCTATAACAACAATAACAACAAAAAAGGGTGTTAGTCCTACTCACATACCAGTTTTAAAAGAGAACTTGCCCTGGCTGGTTTGGCTTAGTTGTTAGAGGACAGGCCCACAGACCAAGGGGCCATGGGTTCGATTCCCAGTCAAGGGCATGTATCTGGGTTGCAGGTTCAATCCCCTGCCCTGGTTGGGGTTGTGCAGGAGGCAACCAATTGATGTGTCTCTCCCACATCAATGTTTCTCTCTTTCTTCCTCCCTCTCTCTTTCCCTCCCTTCCTCCCTCCCTCCCTTCCTTCCACTCTATCTAAAAAATCAATGGAAAAGTATCCTTGGGTGAGGATTAAAAAAATAAATAAATAAAAGTTAGCATGCACACAACACAATAGCTATAAAAAAACCCCACATAAACAGTATCAACTGTAGCAACATGGAACAACTGGATCTCTCATACAATACTGGAGAGAGCGTAAATAGGTACAACCACTTTGCAAAAATTTATGGCAGTATCCACCAAAATTGGAATAGCATATCCTATGACCCACATATCCTATGACCCAGCAATGCCATTCTTCTGTACCCAGTACATATGTTTATCAAAAGACATATATAGGACTTCCGGTCAAGATGGCGGCGTAAGTAAACGCGGTATCGCGTCCTCCCACAACCACGTCAAAGTTACAACTGAACTACAGAACAACCATCATTAAAAACCACCTGAAATCAAGCTGAATGGAAGTCCTACAACTACGAAATTAAAGAAGTCACATTGAGACTGGTAGGAGGGGCGGAGGCGCGGACGGGCTGGTCCCACACCCACGTGTGGCGGATAAAAATTAGGACACCTCGGCTGGGAAGGTCCTCCCTGAGGACTGAGGGGACCCCGTCCCACACCAGGCGCCTAGCTCAGGGTTCCAGTGCCAGGAAGAGAAGTCCCCATCACTTCTGGCTGGAAAAACCAGCGGGAACTGAGGCTGAGGCGGCTGGAGCCCCCGGCAGCTCCTCTTAAAGGGCCCGCGCACGGACTTACTCGGACTCGGACTCGCACCCACCAGGCTCCAGCGTGCGGGAGGCAGCTTGAAAGGCACCAGAGTCATATGGGGAAGAACGGAGCTGTTTGGCATTGGAGCGAGGGCTGGAGAGGCAGCTTTCCCCTGGGCAGACGTGCTATCAGAGGCCTTTGTTCCTTTGGTGAGCCCTTCCCTGGGACGGCAGACAGCCGCCATATCTGGGGCTCCAGCAAACTGGCTCACACTGTTTGCCCCACCCTGGTGATTCCCTGAGGCCCTGCCCCACCCAACTTCCAGGCCCACCCAAGCTGTTGCCAGTTGCTTTACCATAGGATTGGCCTGTCTTGGATCCTGCTTCAGCTTTTCCTAAATTCTTTCAAACAAGCAGCATCTGGTCTCAGCTAGCCCCATACCTCTTGCTAAGTAATACATAGAAACAAACACAGGGAGGCAGCCAAAATGAGGAGACAAAGAAACAGGTCCCAAATGAAAGAACAGAACAAAACTCCAGGAAAAGAACTAAGTGAAATGGAGTTAAGCAACCTTACAGATGTTGAGTTCAAAACAATGTTTATAAGGATGCTCAATGGACTTAGTGAGAACCTCAGTGGACTTAGTGAGAACCTCAGTGAACTTAGTGAGGGCCTCAAGAGCATAAAAAAAGACCAGTCAGAAATGATGGATGCACAGTTAGAAATGAAGGAGGCACTAACTGAAATAAAAAATAATTTACACAGAATCAATAGTACAGTAGGTAAAACCAAGAAGCAAACCATCGATTTGGAATATAAGGAAGTAAAAAACACCCAATCAGAACAGCAAATAGAAAAAAGAATCCAAAAAAATGAGGATAGTGTAAGGAGCCTCTGGGACAACTTCAAGTGTGCCAACATTCGCATCTTGGGGGTGCCAGAAGGAGAAGAGAGAGAACAAGAAATCGAAAACCGATTTGAAACAATAATGGCAGAAAATTTCCCTAACTTGGTGAAGGAAACAGACATACAAGTCCAGGAAGCACAGAGAGTGCCAAACAAGATGAACCCCAAGAGGCCCACACCAAGACACATCATCATGAAACTGCAAAAGGTTCAAGACAAAGAGAGAATCTTAAAAGCAGCAAGAGAAAAGCAGTTAGTTACCTACAAGGGAGTTCCCATAAGGCTGTCAGCTGATTTCTCAAAAGAAACTTTGCAGGCCAGAAGGGAGTGGCAAGAAATATTCAGAGTGATGAAAAGCAAGAACCTACAACCAAGATTACTCTATCCTGCAAAGCTGTCATTTAGAATCGATGGCCATACAAAGAGTTTCCCAGACAAGGAAAAGCTAAAGGAGTTCATCACCACCAAACAATTATTATATGAAATGTTGAAGGGTCTTCTTGAAGAAAAAGGTAAAAAAATATAAAAACAAAATGGCAATAAGTACATATCTACCAACAGTTGAATCTACAAACAACATGAACAAGCAGAACAGAAACATTCTCAAAGATACAGAGAACTTTTGTTGGTTACCAGATGGGAGGAGGGTTGGGGGAATGGGTGAAAAAGGTGAAGGGATTAAGAAGTACAAATTGGTTGTTAGACTGACAAACCTCAAAGGGAAGGGGGGGTGGGGGGTGGGAAGAAATAAACCAAAGAACTTATATGTATATATGCATAACCAATGGACACAGACAACAGTGTGGGGAAAGGCAGGAGGGGGGAGGGAATGGGGAGGAGGGGGGCAATGGGAGAAAAATGAGGAACATCTGTAATACATTAAACAATAAAGATAAGTTTAAAAAAAAAAAGACATATATACAAGAATGTTCAAAACAGCACTATACACTGACAAACATAAATGGGAAGCTACTCAGATGTCCCTCATCAGTAGATTGTGATAAATTTATACAACAGAAAACTATAACAATAAAAATAAGCTATAGTTACAAGCAAAACAGTTGAATCTAACATGTTGCATTTATTTTTTATTTTTGTTTTTTTCTTTATTGAATTTAGAGATAGAGGGAGGGAGAGGGAGAGAGAGATAGAAACATCAATGAGAGAGAACATCAACTGGCCACCTCCTGCATGGCCCCCACTGGGGATCGGGCCTACAATCTGGGCATGTGCCCTGACTGGAAATCGAACCAGCAACCTCTTGGTGCATGGGTCGATGCTCAACCATTGAGCCACACCAGCTGGGCCATAATGTTGCATTTAAAAAGCCAGATGCAGAAGGGCACATACTATATGAATCCATCCTTATAAATTTTTAAAACTGGCAAAATTAATATGTGGTGTTATAAGTCAGGATAGGATTATTCTTAGGGAGGTAGTTTAGTAATTGAGAGGGAACATGATGGGGGCTTCTGAAGTTTGGTAATACCCTGTTCTTGATCTGGACACTGGTCATACAAGTGGATTCAGTTTTTAAAAATTCATCAGGCTTTATGTAAACTTATATTGTAATTTTCTGTATAGATATACTTTAATACAAAGCTTTAAAAATGTATTTGCTGGACTTCTGCTTTCAGCCAACATGGAGTAAGAGGAACAGTCTTTACCCTCTGCTTAAAACAACCAATAAATCCATGAAACAATAGCTTTATAAGACACTAGGAATCAGGTAATGAAAGACAGAATGAACCATGAGATGGTAAACCAATGAGGCTAGCCATAGACTACAGAATCACCTTTAAAGGGTTTCTAAGACATGACATAAGAGGAAGAACTGAGGCAGACCCTGATACACTCTGATTTCAGAGTCCAGACAGACCAAGACACCAAGGGTTCATAGGACAGAGTACCAGATAGGAGAAAAGTGTTCAGGAGGAGAACCCAGGATATCTGCAGAGAATAGGGTGTCCCTTGAGTACTTAAAAGACTACTGATTAGTGCATGTGTGATAAAAAATATCTGAGGCTAGGAAAGAGAGCCAACTGAAAGAATTAGAGGCAACAGTACCTGCTGCTTACACGTGACCAGGAGTAGTGCCAGCACCCACGAGCCATACTATAAAAACTCAATTAATTGGGCATTGGACAGGGTACTCAGAAAGATCTTGCCTCAGTAGCTGCGGAATAATTAGCTCTAGACTGAGCATTGCTCCAGACCTTTCTAACAAATCATAAAAGCAAGACTAGAAAGGATCAAACTTTTTCCAACTAACTTAACTACATCTCAGAAAAAGATCAATAAGGTATATATGAATAAAAATATTCAACTCCTACTAACATAAAATTCACAATGTCTAGCACCCAAAGGTTACCAGGCAGGAAGATATAATTCATAATGAGAATATCAATCATTGAAACTGACTTAGAATTCACACAGATGTTTAAATTATCCCACATCTTCTTTTTTTTTTTTTATCCTCACCCGAGGACATTTTTGCATTTATCTTCAGATAGAGCATGAGGGAGAAAGGAAGGAAGAGAGAGAGAGAGAAACATTGGTGTGAGAGAGACACATCGAGTGGTTGCCACCCCACAACCCCAACCAGTGCCAGGGACAAACTGCAACCAAACTGCAGCCCTTAGCGGGAACCAAACCTGGGACTCTCTGGTCCATGGGCCGATGCTCTAACTGCTGAGCCAAACCGGCCAGGGCGAAGTATCCCACATTTTTTAAAAATTAGCAGTATGAAAGATATTAAAGTCACTTGAATTATTTTCATAGAAAAACAATGAGTAGAAAAATACACTGGATGAGTTTAACAGATGCAATACTGCAGAAGAAAAGATTAATGAACTTGAAGGCACAACAATAGAAATTATACAAAATAAAATATACAGAGGAAAAAAGTCCAAAAAAATGAAAGTATCTGAGGAATCAATGATCAAAATATATAAGTAACAAGAGTCCTGAGAGATGGTTAAGGGACAGAAAAAATATCTGAAAAAATGACTAAAAACTTTCCAAACAAAACAATAAACCCACAGATCCCAAATAGCTAAGCAAACTCTAAGCAAAAGTAACATGAAGAAAATTACATCAAGGCACAGCATAATCAGATTGCTCAAAACCAGTGATAAAAAGAAAAATTTAAAAGCAGCCAGAGAAAAAAAGACATGTGCAGAGGAACAAAGAAAAGGATGGCATCAAATTTCTTGTCACAAATAAAGCAAGTGAGAAGACAGTGGACAGCATCTTTAGAGTACTGAGGAAAAACTGTCTACCTAAAATTCCATACCCTGCAAAATTATCTTGAAAAAAATGAAAGCAAAATAAAGGGATTTTCATATCTACAAATGAAAGAATTCATCACCAAAAGACCCACACACAAGAAATGTTAGAGGGTGTCTTTCAGGTTGGAATAAATAAAACAACTTTTTTTTTACTGAGATAAAATTTACGTAACATAAAATTCACCATTTTAACCATTTTACAGTATACAATTAAGTGGGTTTTAAAAACTATATTCACAATGTATGCAAATACCACTACTATCTAATTCAGAAAATTTCCATCAATTCAAAAAGAAATCCCATGTTTCCCAATTCCTCTCTTTCTCCATCCCCTGACAACACTAAACTACTTTCTATCTCTATGGACCTGCCTGTTTTGGACATTTCATCTGAATGGACTCATACAATAATACAATATATAGTCCTTTGTGTCTGGTTGCTTTCATCTAGCATATTTTCAGGGTTCATCCATGTTGTAGCAAGCATTATTATGAATGAGTTATATTCCACTGCATGGTCTATTAGTTACTCAGGCTGCCACAACAAAATACCACAAACTGGATGGCTTAAACAACAGAAATGTATTTTCTCACAGTTGTGGAGGATAGAAGTCCAAGATTAAGGTGCTGTCAGGATTGGTTTGTGACGAGACCTCTCTGCCTGGCTTGTAGGTAGGTTGCCTTTGTGCTGTGTCCTTTCATGCCCTCTTTTCTGTGCTTACACAGAAAGATTTCTGATGTCTCCTCCTCTTCTTATAAGGATAACAAACTATAGGATTAGGGCCCCACCCTTATGACCTCATTTAACCTTAATTACCACCCTAAAGGCCCTATCTCCAAACACATTCTAATTGGTGGTAAGGGCTTCAACATATGAATTTTGAGGGCGACACAATTCAGTCCATAACACATGATATTTTCTTTATCCATTCAACAGTTAGTGGACATTTAGGTGGGTTCCCCTTTATATTATTATGAATAACACTGATATGAACATTTGTGCACAGGCTTTTTTGTGGGTATATGTTTTCAATTCTTTTGGTTATATAGCTTTGAGTGGAATTGCTGGGTTAGATGATGGTAATTTTATATTTAACCTTTGGAGGACATGCCAAACTGTTTCCAGTGCAGCAATGGCTGCACTACTTTATATTCTCACCAGCAATGTATGATGATTCCAATATCTCCACATCCTCACCAACACTTGTTATTGTCCTTTATATAATATATCCATTTCCATCTTAGCAGGTATGAAGTGCTATCTCATTGTAGTTTGGGTTTTGATTTGGATTTCCCTAATGAATAATGATGGTGAACACCTTATCATGTATTTATTGGTCATTGTATATTTTCTTTGGGGAAAGGTCTAGTCAAATTATTTGCCTATTTTTTTTAAATACATTTTTATTGATTTTTTAGAGAGAAAGGGAGAGATAGAAACATCGATGTGAGAGAGAAACATGGATTGGTGGCCTCCTGCATGCCCCCTACTGGGGATCGAGCCCATAACCCAGGCATGTGCCCTGACCAGGAATCAAACCGGGACCTCTCAGTCCATGGGACAACAATCAATCCACTGAGCCACACCGGCTGGGCTATTTGCCCATTTTTAAAATTGGGTTTTTTGTCCTTTTGTTGTTGAATTGTAGTTCTTTATATATTGTGGCTACTAGACTCTTATGAATTGTATGATTTTGCACATATTTGCTCCCATTCTGTAGGCGGTTTTCTCACTTTTAATAATGTCTTTGATACAAAAAGTTTATTATTCTGAAGTCCAATTTATCTATTTTTCCGGTTGTCATTTGTGGGCTTGGTATCATACCTAAGGATCCACTGCCAAACCAAACAATAAACCCACAGATGCAAATAGCTCAACTCCAAGCAGAAGTAACATGAAGAAAATTACATCAAGACACAAGCTCATGCCAAGCTCATGAAGATTTACTCTTCTGTTTTCTTCTAAGAGTTATATAGTTTTAGTTCTTAAATGTGTGTCTTTTTTTCCATTTTTAGTTGATATTTTGTATATAGTCTCAAGTAAGTCCAAATTCATTCTTTTCCATGTGGCTATCCAATTGTTCCTGTACCATTTGTTTAAGAAACTATTCTTCCCCCATTGAATGATCTTGGCACACTTGTTGAAAATCAGTAGTCATTGCCTGGCTGAAGTAGCTCAGTTGGTTAAACGTCGTCCTGTGCACTGAAAGGATGCCAGTTTAATTTCCAGTCAGAGCACTTACCTGGGTTTCGGGTTCGATCCCTGGTCAGGGTACTTGTGGAAGGCAACCCATCCATGTTTCTCTCTCTCCTTTCCTCTCTCTAAACATGTTCTTGGGTGAGGGTTTTTTAAAAAAATAGAAAGAAAATCAACTGGTCATAGATGTCTGGATTTATTTCTGGACTTTTGATTGTATTCCATTGATCTGTATGTCTGTCCTATGCCAGTATCACACTGTTTTAATTCCTGTAGCTCTGTATTAAGGTTTAAAAGTGTGAATCCTCCAACTTTGTTCTTTTTCAACATTGTTTTGTATATTCAGTGTACCTTGCATTTCCATATAAATTTCAGGATCAGCTTGTCCATTTCTGCCAGAAAGGCAGTTGGAATTTTGATAAAGATTGTAGTCAACCTGTAGATCTATTTTGGGAGTATTGTCATCTTAACAATATTGTCTTTCCATAAACACAAATGTATTTCCATTTCTTTAGGTCTTCTCTAATTTCTTTTAATAATGTTTTGTAGTTTTCAGTGTACAAGTCTTGCACTTCCTTGGTTAAATTTATTCCTAAGTATTTTATTCTTTCTGATGCTGTTATAAATGAATTGTTTTCTTAATTTCATTTTCAATTGTTCATTGAAAGAGGCTGGAAGAATTTTGAGAAGTATGCAGGAGAAGGTATAAATTGCCTTGAACAGACTTAATGGAAATCTGGATTTGTAGGGGAGGATTCTGAAGGAAATGAGGAACATTTTATTAGAAAGTGGAAGAAGGGAGATGCTGGTTATTTGGTGGCAGGAAAGTTTAGTAAAATGGTCTCCCGTGGTAACGCAAAAAGTAGAACTTTTAAGTCATGATCTTGGTTATATAGCTAAGGAGATTTCCAATCAAAGTGTTAAAGGTAAGGCCTGATTTTTTTTCTTGCTGCTTATAATAAAACATAGATGAGAGATAAATTGAGGGGAAAACTGTTCAATATAAGGAAACCAGAACTTGATGATTTTGAAAATTCTCAATCTCTCTAGAAGGCAAAAGATTCTAACTGAAAAAAGGCTGTCAGAACCCCAAAATTCTACTGGCAGGAAGCAGCCTGATAAAACTACTCAGCTTCAAACATGTGCTACCTTTCATGAAAAAGGAAAGATGACCCAGAAGGTAAAACCAAGAGCCCAGGCAGTGGAGCAGAGAGCTAAGAGGATTATTTCCAGGTTTTGAAACTTAATGAAGGAACTCCCAATATTTTCCCAATTGGATTTCAGAATTGACATGGACCCTTTTTTACTCTCTGTCCCCACTTTTTTAATGGAATGTCTATAACTGTTATCCTTTCTCTGGCCCACTATTACATGTTGGGTGGAGTCAGATAACTTGTCTCTAGGAGTGGAATGGCTAGATTATATAGTTAGATGTTTATATACTTGTGTATATAACATTTAGTTTCACAGGTCTATGGATGGAAAGGAAGTGTGCTCCAGTGACTTTACTTAATGTATTACCTCCAAGAACTTGATTCATAGAAGGACCTGATTTAGATGATACGATTTTGGACTTCTGAGGTGATGGCTATAATAGGATGAGTCTCTTGGAAACCTTGGAAGGCAGTTGAAAGTAATTTGCATGTGGGAGCACATGAATCATTGGGGGCCAGTGGGAGGACTGCAGTGGACAAACTCTAAGGTGGCTCCCCTGTGATGCTCACCTCTTTGTGTTCACACCTTTATGTAATCCCCTGCCTTTGAATATGGGCAGGACCTATGACTTTTTCAGACCAATAGGTAATGGTAAAAGTGACAGGATGTGACTCCCATGATTGTTATATTATACAAGCTTCTGTCTTGCTAGCAGACTAGTTCTGTCTTTCTTGCTGGTTTTGAAGAAGAATGCTGCCATGACTACTACAGCTACAAGAAACTGGATCCTTCCAAAAACACACAAAAGGGGAAGCGGATCCTTTTCTAGTTGAGCCTCTACACGAGAACCCAGCCCTGGCCAACACCTTAATTGCAGCCTTTTGAGATGCCAAGTAGAGGACCAGATAAGCCATTCTGGACTTCTGACCCACAAATCTGTGAGATAATAAATATGTGTTGTTTAAAGCTGTTAAGTTTGTAATCATTTTTGGTGCAACATAGAAAACCAATACAAACAGTTCTTTAAAGTTAAATATACATTTAACCATACAATCCAACTATCCACTGGTAGAAATTTACCCAAGAGAAAAGGAAATATATTTCCAAAAAATTATTGTACACTAGTGTTCATAACATCTGTACATGTAACAGCCCAAAGCTGAAAACAATCCAAATGTCCATCAACCGATAAAACGGATACATAAATTATGGAACAGTGGAGTACTACTCAGCAATAAAAGGAATAAATGACTGACATACACAAGGATATGCATGAATCTCAAAATGATCCTGCTGAGTGAAAGAAACTGATAGAAGAGTAAATGCCATATGATTCCATTTATATAAAATTCTGCTAAATAAAAACTATAGTGACAGAAAGCAGATTGGTTGTCACTTGGGGATGGTGGATTGGGCAAGGGCAGAAGGGAGGGATTACAAAGGTCATTTTGGGGATGATGGAAATGTTCACTATACTGGCTATTTCATGGTTTCATGGGTGTATACACAGGTCAACTTAAGCAAACTATACACTTTAAATATGTATGATTTATTATATATCAGTTATCCTTCAGTAAAGCGGTTTAAAGATGTGCTTGCCACTTGCACTTTTTTTTTTCTTGCAAATAATTATAATCAAAGAGAAAGCATAATCTCTGTGTAATCATAATGGACTAGGCCTTTTTACTCCTCTACGTACTCATTCTCAAATATTTCTAAATATCTCTTAATTTCGGTGGGAAATACAAATAGGAGTTTTTTGCACTAATGAAGCATACAATCTTATAGACTGGTTAGGGCTTGGAAATCATAAACAACTATATTTTTATATTGTTTTCACAAAGAGCCTTACCAGAAGCAAATCCCTCCCAGTGACTACGTGTCAGCTGCTCCATACAGCTCAGGACCTTGCTCCACACGACATCAAACACATAAGCAAGGACATCCTCTTTCATGCAGTAAAATGGAGCAATGGGAGGGTACCCTGATTTCTGTTTCTCTGTAGCTGCTTCTGATTTCTTTCCATGAAACCCCTCTTCCCTGTAACAGAAGCAAGATGCAAAGACTTCATGGTTATTCTTCACTGAATGCTCACCACTGTCCTGTGTGCTCCTTAGTGATTTGTGCCCCATCCCTCTGCCCCTTGCCCAGCATATGGAGCACAGATATTAAGCTGTCTTGTGAACTAAGGGAGTTCTCAAGAGAGGAGACTGCATTTCCCTTATTATCCCCACCCTACTTCTTTGCCAAAATGTAGAACAAGAAAAAAGAAGACTGAGAATCATTGTAATTTTTTTAGCTTTAAGTAGATGAGCATCATCAATTGAATAACAAGCTGTGCCAATTAAGCATACAGAAATAATCTTCTTTTGTTGTAATTGGATAACATTTAGATTAATATTAATGTGACACATTTAATGATGTGCACATAACTGTGATTATACTGCATAATTATTTAAGGCAATGATTCATTAGGGAAACAGTACACATAGATTATTAAAATACTTTTTACACCCTGGCTGGTTTGGCTCAGCGGTTAGAGCGTCGACCTGCAGACCAGAGAGTCCTGGGTTCGGTTCCCACTAAGGGTACGTACCTCGGTTGTGTCTCATCCCTGGCCCCAGTTGGGGTCGTGTGGGTGGCAACCAGTCAATGTGTCTCTCTCACATCGATGTTTCTCTCTCTCTCTTCCTCCCTCTCTCCCTCCCGCTCTATCTGAAGATAAATGCAAAAAAAATGTCCTCGGGTGAGGATAAAAAAAATAAAATAAAATACTTTTTACTAATCCAAATAAACATTAGGTAATTGGCTGGAAAGGAAAAAGAGGGGAGCCCAAGAGCACAGGAAGCTACTCTGAGCCTCTTCTGGAGACTGTATCTGTAACCCAGAAACTCCCAGTTAGTCAAGTCTATCTCTTCTCTGGCAGGGAGTGCCAATAGCCCCACAATTCTAGGAGGGGAACTAGCTCATAGATGTGTTTACCTATGACAGATGTATTATAAATTAAGACAAAGCAAATTCTGGTACTGGCTTGGGGTAGGGAGAAGTATCTCTCAGCTTCTATCTACAGTGAGAGTTACCCTCAGGGCAGCAGAGGTCTCAAGAGCTAAATAGGAAACTGCTGGACAGAGGATGTCAAGAGGTTTATGTAGGACTGGCCAATGTGCCTCTGGTTGAGAATTGACCCATGCACCAAGAGGTCGCCAGTTCGATTCCCGGTCAGGGCACATGCCCAGGTTGTGGGCCAAATACTCAGTGGGGGGCATGCGGGAGGTGGCCAATAGATGTTCTCACTCATCGATGTTTCTATTTCTCTCTCCTTCTCCCTTCCTCTCTAAAATCAATAAAGGGGAAAAAAAAGAGGTTTATGCAGGGCAGCCAAAGACTCTCTGCTACTCCTTTCCCAAGGAAGAGCTGGCTTAGCATTAAGTGGGGAAGAAAGGCTGATTAGTATTGATTGTATTTAAATTTATATTTCTTTTTAGAGGCAATAACACATTCATCTGATATAAAAATTCAAATTGTAGAAATGTATGCATGTAGTGAAAAAGATCTTTGTCCCCCAATGCCCATTTCCAGAAGTAAACATTATATATCCATCCAGAGAAATAGTTATATTAAATACTGTACTGCACCTTGCTCTTTTATTTAACAATGAATGTATCTTGGCCCTGGATCCCTATCAGTACATATAAATCTGCCTCTTTTAAAAACCAGCAGCAGAGTATTCAATTGGATATATCCAATACGTGTAATATATCTAACTAGCTGTTACTGATCCAACCAACCTTTTGCTCTTAGAGTCAATACTGTAATTGATATCCTTGTACGTAGTTCTTTAGCTACACAGGTGTTATATCTATAGGATAAATTCCTATAAATAAGATTAGTAAGTCAAAGGGTCTATGCATTTCAATTTGAAAGACATTGCCCACTTTCTTCTAAAGACGTAGTGTAATTCTCCAGTGGTAAAAGAATATGCCTGTTTTCCCACTCAAAAAATTATCAAACTACTTTATCTTTTATTCTCTACCAGTCTGACATAAAATAGTATCTCATTATAGTTTTAATTTGAATGTCTAATTCTGAATGAGATTGAATTTCATATCATATGCAGAGTAAAGCAAAAGTAGGTTTACAGTGGTGAGTACATGAAACAGTTTATTGTATTATTATTGACTAATTATTGTATTTTTTCCCATATGAACAACTGTAAACCTTTTTTTGCCTCACCTTGTATTTAAAATCCATTTTCTTTTTCTTTTTTTCTTTATTGATATTAGAGAAAGAGAAGAAGGGAGAGGAAGAGAGATATAGAAACATCGATGAGAGAGAACATCAACTGGCCACCTCCTGCATGTCCCTCACTGGGGATCGGGCCCACACCCTGGGCATGTGCCCTCACCGGGAATCGAACTGGCGGCCTCTTGGTGCATGGGTCGACGCTCAACCACTGAGCCACACCAGCTGGGCAAAATCCATTTTCTTTTTATGTGAACTATTCATGTTCTTTGCCTGTTTTGTCCTTAGTCTTCTCCTTAACTGGTGTATATATTAAGGAAATTAAGTCTTTGTGTATGTATGAACTGCAAATGTTTTTGCCAGTTTGTCATGTTACTTTATAACGTTTTCCTATATAAAAATTCCATTCTATATAGTTATTTTAAATAATTTCTTTAATGACTTGTAGATTTTGTGCTATGGTTAGAAAGACCTTCCCTATTCCCAAATTATTTTTATATTTATTTATTTATTTATTTATTTATTTATTTATTTATTTATTTAATCCTCACCTGAGGACATTTTTTCATTTTTTGTTCAGATAGAGTGGGAAGGAGAGAGAGGAAGAGAGAGCAACATCGACATGAAAGGGACACATCGAGTGGCTGCCACCCGCACAACCAACCAGGGCCGGGGACAAACTGCAACCGAGGTACATGCCCCTAGCGGGAACCGAATCCGGGTCTCCCTGGACCGCAGGCCAACACTCTAACCGCTGAGCCAAACCGGCCAGGGCGCCCCAAATTATTTTTAAAAAATAATCTTCCATAATTTGTTTTTTTTCTAAACTTCTATGATTTCATTTGTCACATTTAACTTTTTTATATGTGTGAAATTTATTTTATGTAAAGAATAAGTTAGGGCCCTGGCCGGTTTGGCTCAGCGGTTAGAGCGTCGGCCTGCGGTACAGAGAGACCCGAGTTCGGTTCCCGCTAAGGGCATGTACCTCGGTTGCAGTTTGTCCCCGGCCCTGGTTGGTCGTGCGGGTGGCAGCCACTCGATGTGTCCCTTTCACGTCGATGTTTCTCTCTCTCTCTCTCTTCCTCTCTCTCCCTCCCACTCTATCTGAACAAAAAATGAAAAAATGTCCTCAGGTGAGGATAAAAAAAAAGAATAAGTTAGGAACCTTATTTTTTCCAGGTAGTTTATGTTGCACCAAAATCATTGTTCAGACTATTATATATATTAATTTCCTGTAAGTGTTTTGGTTTATTTCTGGGTCTTCAGTCAATCAATATCTCAGTCATATCTCTAAAGTGAATGCTGCCTTTCTAAAAATCTTCCCTGTACGCCCTGAAAATCATTTGGGTTTACTCTCAGGAAAATGGAAAGAGATGCCCTAGGGGATACCTATAATCCAATTACATCATATTTAAATTAGTTAAATTGGCTTTATTTTTATAAGCTAAACCAAGGGAGAAGATTGACTTGAGAAAATAGAGATAATCTGACCCATGCCAGGTGAAATAAAGGGAAAGGGGGCAGTCTCTGGAAAACCAGAAGAACCTACTTATGATTCTTTTGCAACAAGGAGTTAGCTCAGTGGTGTTATGTACAGGAATCTGTTTAGCTCACCCTAGCACGTGTACATTGAGCACATGAGTAAGCATGGCTCAGCAGGAAATATGGGAAGTAAAGTCCAGAATCATTTGACACAATACTAACTAACTAGACCTAACCAAACCCTCATAGTCTAAAATGAAATTCTCACTCACTTCCAGATACAATGAATTCTGGAACTTTTAAAGACTTAAAGGAATAGTTTAAGTGGTTAATGGAATAGTGAAGAGAACACTGGATTTAGAATCTGATAGGTTTTAGTTTTAGCTTTACCTCAGAAAAATCATTTAACTACTCTAGTTCTCACCTATCCTGTAAAGAGGGTAAATAATATCTGTCAAAGGACTATTGTCAGATTACAATAAGAATAGATATAAATAAGCATTATTAATTATAAAGTCTGTGCTGAGTATAAGGTTTTTATATAAACTGTATATACCTTTTTCAAACAGGATTTATGTAAATGAAGTTCACACCTCTTCAACTGCTCTTTTAAAGTTTCAATGATTCCAAGAGTTACTGGTGATAATTTACAAACGGTAAAATCAAATAATGTGGAGAAAAACATTAACTCATTTAAAAATGCTTAATGTCAAGAAGAGGCAAATGACATGTGCAGGAAGAAAACACACAAGGAAGTCTGGTTTGTGGAAGCAGCAGGGACTTACATCAACTAAGCACATGAACTCTGGATACCTGAGAAGTAATAGAAAAGAGGTAACAAAAAGTGACATAAATCTAATTATAGACAATATTGGTAGCATATTTTAGAAAAAATAGATATTGATACGTAAAATAGGAGCGAGTAAAAAGCTTAAAAGACATACTCACATATCTGTGCAGTCGAATGCTAGGTATTCCTCTATTATTCCTTCAGAGAGGATTACACAGTCTTCCTCTTCTTTTTCCATAGAACATAAGCTAAGGGATTTGGCAATGGAAGATGATTTATGAACATAAGGAGTTGAAAAATGTAACTTCTTTCCCCTAATACCAAATCTGGGAGAGAGAAAAAAGCAAATATGAATTATGTATGACATAAACAGTTTTCACAGCAACTCAGTGACACGAGTTTTAGCTCAAACCCCCTTGCCCTGGTGACACCTTCCTGAACTACTATAAACCCTAATGCTTATTAATTCTCAGAACAGGAAGAAATAAACACTAGCCATAGACTTACTCTGTTTAGGTGTATTATGCAGTAATGAAAACTGCTTGCTATCTTTTCAGATGCAACAGCTGTGGTTATAAAATAAAATTTTTTAAAAATCTAAGAATATTTACATTCATAATTACATCTTTAAAGGCACCTTAGGTTATATGTTTACTTCAATAATTCCATCAATGTTCAAAATGCATGCTCCTTAAGGCCAGGGATCTTCTCTTATTTAAATTTAAATTTCTCTGCCTGGCTGGTGTGGCTCAGTGGATTGAGCATCACCCCATGGACTGAGAGGTCCTGGTTTGATTCCTGGTCAGGGCACATGCCTAAGTTTCCTGCTCGATCCTCAGTGGGGGGTGTGCAGGAGGCAGCCAATCACTATTTCTGTCTCACATAGATGTTTCTATCTCTCTCTCCCTTCCTTTCTCTCTAAAAAAATTAAAAAAACATATTTAAAAAAATTTTTTAATTTTTCTTCAAACCCAGGTATTCAATGAATATGTGATGACTCATTTATTTCAGCAAGCTTACTTTGGAGAAAGTCAGTCAGATCTGAGCAATACAATTTTTATTTATTTATTTATTTATTTATTTATTTATTTATTTATGCAGCAATTTATTAGCTGAGGAATTGGCACCACGCCCGGAGTCTTGGGTGAGAAAATACTTAAAGACCTGGCTCTCTGATGGCTTTCAGGGGATGGGTTATGTAGGGGAATAATCATTAATCATGATGACTAAGGGAGTTGGGGTCATGGTCAGGGTCATGGTCTCTACTGATTGGTCGGTTCTAGGGTAGGAGGTAGTTGATCATTTGAGCAATGCAATTTTTAAAAATGGATCTTAGTTTAACTAAATATCAAATATAACCAAGATATGCTTTTTATTATTCTTTATATGCCTTTGTACCTTAGGTATTTTTTAATGGGGAAAAAAGAATAAATCTATAGCACTTTTCAGCAAGGCTAATGGTAAAATCTTACTGGAAAACATTTTGGAAATACACATTAGAATCCTTAAAATAATTATACCCATTAATTCAATTATTCCATTTGTAGGGATTTCCTTCAAGGAAATGCACTTTCAAGATTTAGCTATAAAAATGATCATCACAGAATTGTTTATAATTGCCAAGAATTAAAACTAACCCAACAGTTTCAAATTATAGGTTCAAGGATTGGCTATTTAAATAATGGTATGTTAATGCAATGTAATACTATAAGGTCATTAAATTAATGTTGTGAGAGAAAATGGAAAATGCCTACAATAAAATGGTAAGTATAAAAAATTATAAAATATGTACAGTAATTTCATAAATTTATATTCATATGTGGCAGAGAATGCTAGATGCCCCCAATATCCATTCTCTCCTTTCCTAGTAAATCATGTCAGTTTAATTCAGGAGAGGTCATGACCTCAAAGACTACATTTCCCACTACCTTGCAGCCAGATGTTACCAATAAGATATGAGCAAAATTGTTATGTGGAACTCTGGGAAGTCTGTTTAAGGAGAACTGGCTTGGCCATAAGGGGTTCCCTTTTGCCCTTCTGCCTTTTCTCCTTTCTGCTACATGGAAAGTGAATGTAATGTCTGGAACTCTGTCAGCTATCTTGGACCATAAAGAAAACTTCAGGAAAAACATCCTCTGCTAGCATGCTGTAACAGAAAGATAAAAGGAGTCTAGGGCACTGAAAACACCATGCCACCACTATACTATTTTTAGATACCCTTCCTCCAGAATTCTTTCAAAATAGCAATCAACTTCTCTGTTATTTAAGCCATTAAAAAAAGTGCAGGTTTCATAGGAAGTGATTAGAAAGGTATGATGGGGCCAGACAGTGAAGTACTTTGTGTGTTAACTTGGGCTAACTGACAACAATGAAAAGTAATTAATGTTTTTAAGAAGGGGAATAATAAGATCCATACTTTAGAAAATCATCATGGTAGTGATGAAGAGGATAATGAGGTTAGGAGGCTAGTGTAAAAAATGAGGCAAGAGCTGGTAAGCTGATGAGCCTGGACTAAATATGGCAGGAGGCATGGGGATGGAGAAACGGTAAGAGAGCAGAGAAACAGTTTACAGGATGGACACATCTAAACCAGCTGGTATTACTGCTTATAAAAATCTCTTAATTTGAGATGTAAAGTTTTTTCTAAGTCTCAGTTCTGTAATTCTAAAACAGCGATTCCCAAATTCCAGTCAACAGATTTATGCCCCTCCATGACAAAACTGTTACTGATCTACACCAAAATAAGGACAAATGACCACCAGTAAGATGGCTAAGTATCCTTTCCTGAAAAGATTGTCCTTATTTTGAGATTATGTACTTTATGCTTTTTTTGTGTTAATATATCTTCTCTTTTATAAAATAATGGTGTTGGTAGTTTTTTCTACCAAAACATTAGAAAATTAAAAGCTGTCAAACACTGCATACCTGCATTCCGTAAGTTACTGTGCTTATTGAACCAATAATTTCTTTAGTCTGTGGTAACTAATGCAATTATTTGCTTTGAAAAAAATAGGACTTTCTAACAAAGCATAGGCCCTTGTCTTAGTAAAAAACAATTTCAGTTAGATGAGAAGGGAATATTGCATTTTTCCTAAAGCTGCAGCAAAAAAAAAACCAGATAGTATTCTACATCATAAAACTGTCTTTGCAAATGTTATTTCTAACAAAGGAATCTTTTAGATGATCAGACTTCAGATATTACCATGTCTGAAAAATAACCTTTAACTTCTAAAATGTTTGTAATTCTTTTACTTACTAAAAGAATAACAGTGGTCTTACCTAATAATGTATTGCCCTGGTAGTAATAATTTAAGTTGAGATCTGTTTTCTTGTGAGAGGAAAAAACCATTGGCATTTTATTTTTCTCTCACATGCATGGTGGATAAAATGATATTTTAGAGAGAGAGAGAGAGATAGAGAGAGGGAAACATCAATGTGAGAGAGAAACATGGATCAGCTGCCACCTGCACTCCCCCTACTGGGAATCAAGCCAGCAACCCGGGCATATGCCCTGACTGGGAATTGAACCAGGACTTTTCAGTTCATAGGAACTGACACTCAATCCACTTAGCCACACCCAGTGGGCTTAATGACTTTTTAAAATTGTAGTAAAATATTTAACATTAAATTCACCATCTTAACCATTTTATTTTATTTTATCCTCACCCGAGGACATTTTTCCATTTCTGTTCTGATAGAATGGGAGGGAGAGAAAGAGTAAGAGACAGAGAGAAACATCGACATGAAAGGGACACATCCAGTGGCTGCCTCCTGCACGACCCCAACCAGGGCCAGGGACGAATTGCAATGGAGATACGTGCCCTTGACTGGAATCAAACCTGCGACTCATTGGTCTGAGGGCCGATGCTCTAACCACTGAGCAATACTGGCCAGGGCCATCTTAACCATTTTAAACTGTACAGTTCAGTAGGGTTAAGTATATTCACATTATTGCGCAACAGATCTCTTGAATTTTTTCATCTTGCAAAACTTAAACTCTAATACTCATTAAAAACAAATTGCCCTTCCCTCTTCTCCCTTCTCTTGGGAATCACATTTCTACTTTTGTTTCTATAATCTTGACTACTTTAGATACAGTGGTCCCCCCTTATCTGTGGTTTCACTTTCTTGGGTTTTAATTACCCGAGTCAACTGTGGTCCGATAATATTAAATGGCAAATTCCAAAAATAAATAATTCATAAGTTTTTAAAATATATGTGTGTGTTTGTGCATGTGTGTGCGTGTGTGTGTGTGTGTGTGTGTATTTCTTTAGAGAGCAAGGAAGGGAGAGGGAGAGAGATAGAAACATCATTGTGAGAGGGAAACATTGATTGGCTGCCTCCTGAATGACCCACTATGGGGAGTTGAGCCCACATCTTGGGCATGTGCCCTGACCAGGAATCGAACCAACAACCTCTCCATGCACGGGACAATGCCCAACCAACTGAGCCACACCAACCAGGGTGACAATTCATAAGTTTTAAATTGCATGCCATTCTGAGTAATATGATGGTATCACAGTGCTTGTGTTCAAGTAATCCTTATTTTACTTAGTAATGTCCCCAAAGCACAAGAGAGTCATGCTGGCAATTTGGATATGCCAAAGAGGGGCCATAAAGTGCTTGTTATGTATTGTCAGAAATGGCAATAGTAGTCTAACACTATGTCACAATACCTATGTCATTCATCTCACTTCATCTCATCATGTAAACATTTTATCTCATATCACAAGAAGGGTGATTATAGTACAATAAGATATTTTGAGAGTGAGAGACTACACTAACATAACTTTTATTATTGTATATTATTATAATTGTTCTATTTTATTATTACTTATTGCTGTTAATCTCTTACTGTGCCTAATTTAGAAATTAAGCTTTATCATAAGTATGTATGTATAGGAAAAAGCAGTATATATAGGGTTTGATACTCTCCATGGTTTAAGGCATCTACTGGGGGGGGGGGGGGTAGGGTGGCATTGGTCTTGGAACATATTCCCTGCAGATAAGGCAGAACTACTGCACTAACTATGAGTGTAATCATATTGCTTTTATATTTTTGTGATTAGCTTATTTCACTTAGCATAATCTCTTAGAGATGCATCCATATTGTAGCACGTGACTGGATTTCCTTATTTTTTTTTATTAATTTATTTTTGTTACAGATGTTTCTCCTTTTTTTTCCCATTGACACCCTCCTCCCCAACCCTCCACCCCTTCCCCAGCTTTGTTGTCCATGTCCATCAGTTATGCATACGTGCGTATAAGTTCTGTGGTTTATCTCTTCCCTCCCCCCCATCCCCTCTTCTGAGGGTTGTCAGTCTGTACCCTACTTTCACATCTCTGGGTCTACGCTGTTCCCCAGACTGTTATGTTTATTATATTCCACAAATGAGTGAGATCATGTGATATTTGTCTTTCTCTGCTTGGCTTGTTTCGCTTAGGATAATACTCTCGAGGTCCCTCCATGTCGTCTCAAAGGATAAGAGATCTTTCTTTCTTACAGCTGCATAGTACTCCATTATGTATATGTACCACAGCTTTTTTATCCACTCATCCACTGATGGGCACTTGGGCTGTTTCCAGATCTTAGCTATTGTAAATAGTGCTGCTATGAACATGGGGGTACATGTATTGTTTCTGATTGGTGTTTCAGGTTTCTTAAGGTATATTCCTAGAAGTGGGATCAACTGGGTCAAATGGCAATTCAATTTTTAATTTTTTGAGGTAACACCATAGTGTTTTCCACAGTGGCTGCAACAGTCTGCATTCCCACCAGCAGTGTACTAGAGTCCCCTTTTCTCCACACCCTCGCCAACACTTGTTGTTTGACGATTTGTTGATGGCGGCCATTCTGACAGGTGTGAGGTGATACCTCATTGTTGTTTTAATTTGCATCTCTCTGATGATTAGTGATGTTGAGCATTTCTTCATATGTCTCTCAGCCATTTGTATGTCCTGTTTGGAGAGGTGTCTATTTAGTTCCTCTGCCCATTTTTTAATTGGGTTCTTTGTCTTCCTTTTGTTGAGTTGTATGAGCTCTCTATATATTTTGGAGATTAACCCCTTATCTGATGTATCATTGGCCATTATGCTCTCCCATACAGTGGGTTGCCTTTCCACTTTGATGGTTGTTTCCTTTGCTGTGCAGAAGCTTTTGAGTTTGATGTAATCCCATGTGTTCATTTTTTCCTTTGTTTCTGTTGCCTTAGGTGATGTATCAGTGAAGATTCTACTGCGTATGATGTCCGAAATTTTGTTGCCTACATTTTCTTCTAGGATTTTTATGGATTCACGAGTCACATTTAAGTCTTTTATCCATTTTGAGTTTATTCTTGTGTATGGTGTAAGTTGATGGTCTAGTTTCATTTTTTTGCATGTAGCTGTCCAATTTTCCCAACACCATTTATTAAAGAGGCTGTCTTTGCTCCATTGTATGCTCTTGCCACCTTTGTCAAATATTGATTGAGCATAATGTCTTGGGTCAATTTCCGGATTCTCTGTTCTGTTCCACTGGTCTATATGCCTGTTCTTGTGCCAGTACCAGGCTGTTTTGATTATAGTAGCTTTGTAGTATAATCTGATATCCGGTATTGTGATCCCACCTACTTTGTCCTTCTTTTTCAAGACGGCTGTGGCTATTCGGGGTCTTTTTTGGTTCCATATGAACTTTTGGAGTATTTGTTCTAGTTCTGTGAAATATGTCACTGGTATTTTGATGGGGATTGCATTGAATCTGTAGATTGCTTTGGGTAATATGGACATTTTAATGATGTTAATTCTTCCAATCCACGAACAAGGTATGTGCTTCCACTTTTTTATATCTTCCTCTATTTCTTTTTTCAATGTCCTGTAGTTTTCTGCAAATAGATCTTTTACTTCTTTGGTTAAGTTTACTCCTAGGTATCTTGATTTTTTTGCTGCGATGGTAAATGGGATTGTTTTTTTAGTTTCTCTTTCTGTGAGTTCATCATTGGTGTATAAGAATGCCGTCGATTTCTTGACGTTAATTTTGTATCCAGCTACTTTGCCAAATTCATTTATTAGGTCTAGTAGATTTTTGATGGAGTGTTTAGGGTTTTCTATGTATAATATCATGTCATCTGCGAATAATGACAGTTTCACTTCTTCCTTTCCAATTTGGATTCCTTTTATTTTTTCTTCATGTCTGATTGCTGTGGCTAAGACTTCCAGTACTATGTTAAATAAGAGTGGCGAAAGTGGGCATCCCTGTCTTGTTCCTGTTCTTAAAGGGAAATGTTTTTAGTTTTTGCCCATTGAGTATGATGTTGGCTGTAAGTCTTTCATATATGGCCTTTATAATGTTGAGATATGATCCCTCTATTCCCAAATTGCTGAGCGTTTTTATCAGAAATGGGTGCTGAATTTTGTCGAATGCTTTTTCAGTGTCTATTGATATGATCATGTGGTTTTTATCTTTCATTTTGTTTATGTGGTGTATCACATTTATTGATTTGTGAATATTGAACCAGCCTTGCATCCCTGGGATGAATTCCACTTGGTCATGGTGAATAATTTTTTTGATGTATTGCTGGATCCGATTTGCTAGTATTTTGTTTAGGATTTTGGCATCTATGTTCATCAGGGATATTGGCCTGTAGTTTTCTTTCTTTGTAGTGTCTTTTTCTGGTTTTGGACTTAGAATTATGCTGGCCTCATAAAATGAGTTTGGAAGTCTTCCTTCTTCTTGAATTTTTAGAAATAGTTTGAGAAGAATGGGTGTTAGTTCTTCTTTGAATGTTTGGTAAAACTCCCCCGTGAAGCCGTCCAGGCCTGGACTTTTGTTTGCTGGGAGAGTCTTGATTACATCTTCGATTTCCTTTGTTGTTATTAGTCTGTTCAAGTTTTCTATCTCTTCCCGGTCCAGTTTTGGGAGACTATGTGTTTCTAGAAATTTGTCCATTTCACTTAGATTGTCCAATTTGTTGCCATATAAATGTTCATAGTATTCGTTAACGATCCTTTGTATTTCTGTGATGTCAGTTGTTACTTCTCCTCTTTCGTTTCTGATTTTGTGTATTTGGGTTCTCTCTGTTTCTTGGTGAGTCTAGCTAAGGGTCCATCAATCTTGTTTATCTTTTAAAAAAACCAGCTCTTTGTTTCATTGATCCTTTGAATTGTTTTTCTGGTCTCTATGTCATTTATTTCTGCTCTGATCTTTACTATTTCCTTCCTTCTACTTGCTCTGGGGTTTTCCTTTTGTTTGCTTTCTAGTTCTTCAAGTTGTGAGGTTAGAAAGTCTATTAGAAATTTTTCTTGTTTCTTGAGGTAGGCCTGTAGTGCTATGAACTTCCCTCTCAGAACTGTTTTCGCTGCATCCCATAGATTTTGTGTTGTTGTGTGTTCAATTTCATTGGTTTCCAGAAAGTTTTTAATTTCTTCCTTGATCTCCTCAGTAACCCATTCATTGTTTAATAACATGCTATTTAGCCTCCATGTATTCAAATGTCTTTGCATGTTGTTGTTGCAATTGATTTCTAGTTTCATGCCATTGTGATCTGAGAAGATGCTTGATATGATTTCAATCTTCTTGAACTTGTAGAGACTTCATTTGTGTCCTAACATGTGGTCTATCTTTGAGAATGTCCCATGTGCACTTGAGAAGGATGTGAATTCTGTAGTTTTGGGGTGTAATTCTCTGTAAATATCTATTAAATCCATTTGGTCTAGTGCTTCATTTAGAGTCTCTGTTTCCTTGTTAATTTTTTGTCTAGAGGATCTATCCAGTGATGTCAGTGGGGTGTTGAAGTCCCCTGCTATGATTGTATTGCTGTCAATTTCTCCTTTGAAGTCCTCCAGAAGATTTTTAATGTATTTTGGTGCTCCTATATTGGGTGCATATATATTTACCAAGGTTATATCTTCCTGTTGGATAGATCCTTTCAATATTATGTAGTGGCCTTCTTTGTCTCTAGTTATGGCCTTCATTTTGAAATCTATTTTATCAGATATGAGTATTGCTACCCCAGCTTTTTTTTCCTTTCTGTTTGCTTGGAAGACTTTTTTCCATCCCTTCACTTTCAGCCTATGTGAGTCTTTTGTTGTGAGGTGGGTCTCTTGTAAACAACATATATATGGGTCATGCTTTCTTATCCAATCCGCTACTCTGTGTCTTTTGATCGGGGCGTTCAGTCCATTTACATTTAAGGTGATTACTCATATGTACTTATTTATTGCCATTTTTGTTTACTGTGTTTCTATTTTCCTTTCTATTTCTTCTACTAATTACAGCAGTCCTTTTAACATTTCTTGCAGTGCTGGTTTGGTGTTAATGTATTCCCTTAGCCTTTTTTTTGTCTGGGAAGCTATTTATTTGACCTTCTATTATGAATGATAGCCTTGCTGGGTAGAGTAGTCTTGGGTTCAGATCCTTGTTATTCATGACCTTGATTATTTCATGCCATTCCCTTCTGGCCTGTAGTGTTTCCACTGAGAAGTCAGCTGATAGCCTTATGGGGATTCCTTTGTAGGTAACCTGTGGCTTAGCTCTTGCTGCCTTTAGGATTCTCTCTTTGTCTTTAATTTTTGGCATTTTAATTACTATGTGTCTTGGTGTGGGCCTGTTTGGGTTCTTCTTACTTGGGACTCTCTGTGCTTCTTGAACTTGAATGCCTTCTTCCTTCACCAAATTAGGGAAATTTTCTGTCACTATTTCTTCAAATATATTCTCTAACCCTTTCTCATTTTCTTCTTCTTCGGCGACTCCTATGATGCGAATATTATTACGTTTCCAGTTGTCCCACAGTTCTCTTAAGCTGTCTTCCTGTTTTTTCATTGTTTTTTCCTTTTGGTTTTCTGATTGGTTGATTTTTTTCTACCCTGTCTTCTAATTCACTGATCCGGTCCTCAGTTTCTTCTACTCTACTGTTTAGTCCTTCCAATGTGTTCTTCATTTCTGCTATGTCATTCTTCATTTCCAATTGGTTTATTTTCAATATTTCTATGTCTTTGCTCATGGTGTTGATGTCCTTACACATGCTGTTGAGCTTCCTCAAGATCATGGCTCTGAATTCTAGTTCTGTTAACTTGCTTAACTCCATTTCATTTATCTCATCTTCGGTGGAGGTCTCTTGTTCTTTCATTTGGCATCTGTTTCTTTGTTTTACCATTTTGGCTATCTCAGTGGTTTTTGGAGCCTGCCAAATTTTCCCTGTGGATGTTGGTGTTCTGCTGTTTGTGGCTCCCTGTACTGGGTTTGGATGAGCGTGGGAGGACCCACGTTATACACCACTGTCGAGTCTTACTTTCCTGGGTAGATTTGCAAGCCCAGAAAAGGTTCAGTTATCCTCTAGCTTTTTGCCTAGAGGCTATTAGTCCCGGTTACTTGAAGAGCCTTGGGTTCTCAGTTGAATGACAACCTCCCTCAGGTGTTCAGTGTGACAGGATTTCCCGAGGGTGGGGCAGATGCTGGTAGTTAATGAGCCTCGATTTGCATTTCAATGGCCCAACTGGGTGTGGCCAAATCTCTGAGGGAGGGGCCGCTGCCTCTCCCCAGAGCCCTGGGAAGGAGTAAGATGGCACCATCCTGCGTGGCTGCAACTCAGCAAAAGCTCTGAGCGCCCTCCAAATCCCGAGTGTCCCCACACAGTTCCAGTCCAGTCCGCCCTCCCTCTGCCGGAGCCCAGGTGAGTGGCTGTGGCTGTTTTAGCGCTCTGCCCCGGCCCTGCACTGTGGAGCCAGCTCGGGCTTTAACCCCGAGGGCGGGAGCTGCTCATGGCTAAGGCCGCTGCTGTCCGTGGGCTCCCAGCCCCCCTCTCGCGCCTCCGCAATCCTACCAGGATCGATTCAGTGTCCCTGGTTGTATGGTCCTCGCAAGCTGCTTTTCCGTTGCTTTTTCCTGACGATTTGTCTTTATTTTAGTTGTAATTCCAGTTTGGTCCTGGGAGATGGTTTGTGTAGTTTCCATTCACTCTGCCGCCATTTTGCCCGGATTTCCTTATTTTTAAAGGCTACATAATAACACATTATATGAATATACCATATTTTCTTTACCGATTCATCTGTTTGCAGGCATTTGGGTTGCTTCTACTTCTTGGCTATTGTGAATAATGCTGCAATGAACACGGGTGTGTAAATATCTCTTTGAGATCCTGCTTTTAATTGGTTTGAATATATATCCAGGAGTAGGATTGCTGGGTCATATAGTAATTCTATTTTAACATTTTAAAAAATTTATTTATTTTAGAGAGGGAGGGAGGGAGGGGAAGAGAGAGAGAGAGACATGAATTTGTTGTCCCACTTACTTATGCATTCATTGGTTGATTCGTGTATGTTTCCTGACCAGGGATCAACCCTACAACCTTGGCATATTGGGACAACACTCTAACTGAGCTACCTGGCCAAGGCCTCTATTTTTAATTTTTAAAAGTACTTCCATCCTGTCTTCCATAATGGCTGCACCATTTTACATTTCCATCAATAGGACACAGGTTTCCAATTTCTCTGCATTTTGCAAACACTTGTTATTTTCTGTTCTTTTGATAGTGGCCATCTTGATGGGTGTGAGGTGATATCTCATTATGATTTTGATTTGCATTTCTCTTATGATTAGATATGTTGAGCATCTTTTTTAAATTGGGTTTTTTTAATTTGTATTTTTGTTGTTGAGTTGCAGAAGTTTCCTATATATTCTAGATATTAACCACTTATCAGATATTTGATTTGCAAACATTCTCCCCTATTCCACAGGCTGCCTTTTCACTCAATTATTGGGGTTTTTTTTGTTACACAGAAATTTTTTAAGATTGATATTTGTCTATTTTTGCTTTTGTTGCCTATGCTTTTGTGTCATATGCAACAAATCTTTGCCAAATCCAGTGCCCTGAAGCTTTTCACCTGTTTTAGTCTAGAAGTTTTATAGTTTTAGGCCTTATGTTTAGGTCTTTAATCCATTTTCAGTTAATTTCTATATATGGTATAAGGTCAGGGTCTAACGTCATTCTTTTGCATATGGATATCCAGTTTTCCCAACACCATTGTTGAAGAGACTGTCTTTTCCCCCTTTCATAGTCTTGGCACCCTTGTTGAAAATCATTCAGCCATATATACAAAGGTTTATTTCTGGGCTCTCTATTCTCTAATGATTTTTTTTTTCTTTCTTAATCCTCACCTGAGGATATGTTCATGGATTTTAGAGAGAAGAAGGGAGAGAGAGAGAGAGAGAGAGAGAGAGAGAGAGAGAGAGAGAGAGAGAGAGAGAGAGAAAGATAGAGAGAGAGAGACAGAGAGAGAGAGAGAGAGAGAGAGAGAGAGAGAGAGAGAGAAAGAAAGAAAGAAAGAAAGAAAGAAAGAAAGAAAGAAAGAAAGAAAGAAAGAAAGAAAGAAAGAAAGAAAGAAAGAAAGAAAGAAAGAACTATTGATCGGTTGCCTCCTGAACACACCCCAACCGGGGACCAAACCTGCATTCTAGGCATGTGACCCAACTGGGAATCAAACCCACAACCCTTTGGTGCATGGGATGATGCTCCAACCAACCAAGCCACACCAGTCAGGGCTCTTTTAATAATTTTTAAGGGATATAATTCTGCATATAGACATATACTTTGAACTAATTAGATATTATAGTTAATTTTTGTTGAGGTATGTATTTAAACTAGAGGTAGACAAGACCCTTAAGCTAACTTGAAGCAGAAGAATGCATAATTTTTTTTCAAGTGGAAATGTCCTCAAACTCATCTTTTCAGGGTCCCTTTTTGGCCAGTATTTTCTCCTTATGCTGCCACCATCTTCTATTGTTTTAGGTTCCTGGAATTCCATTTTGATGTAGACACTAATATCTGCTTTGACTGATAACACTGTTTTGAAACCATAATATCAATTTGTACATGAATTCATTTTCATGTACTTTGTTGTCATATAAAACTGATTGGTTTTAATTTAGTAAAAAATAAAGTTGAATGCTAACCATGTTCTAGGCACTGTGCTAGGTGTTAGAAATAAAAAGAGGAAGATACTGTATTTTTGTGTTGTTTATTGTACCACTTTGCCTCTGGCCCAAGAACTCCTAAAAAATAGAAACTGGACCAAATACCTTGTTTATTAGTACATTTGAGATCTGAAAGGAGAATATGACATAATGTGGAGGAGCAAGAATGGATATAATTTGAAGTGTTATTTTTGTAGAAAGTCTCAGTAGTTGATAAACCTTACATTTCATGGCAACTTGATTTGTTAAACTGAAAAAAATAAAAACGAATTCATGACACATTTTCCCCACACCTCTTGCTATAGAAAGTGGCAAACTTACATAACCCTCACTACCTAAATTTTGCTCTTAAATATTATTTGCCTCTTGGAGAAATTAGGTCTCCTTCATTTTCAGCTGATTCCATGAAGAACAAATTAGGATGGGCCTGGAACACCCTACTGTAACCAGAAAGCAAGGATACAGTCAAGACAAAAACAAAGGAGCTAGCTTGATGTGGCCTAGTTGTACCAATTGGAACATCAATAACAATTATGGTTAATTAAAACATGTGAGTCCTGGCCGGTTTGGCTCAGCGGTTAGAGCATCGGCCTGCAGACCAAAGAGTCCCGGGTTCGATTCCGGCCATGGGCACATACCTCAGTTGCGGTTAGTCCTCAGCCCCAGTTGGGGTTGTGCGGGTGGCAACCAACTGATGTGTCTCTCTCACATTGATGTTTCTCTCTCTCTCTCTCTCTCCCTCCCACTCTGTCTGAAGATAAATGTAAAAATACCCTCGGGTGAGGATTAAAAAATAAATAAATAATAAATAAAACATGTAAATATTTTGAAATGCTATGAGTTCATGATGGTACTCAAGAGAGAAAATATCACATATGGACAAAGTAGTAGTTACATGAAAGTAAATATCATGGATTATGTTTAATTTGTTATTGCTTTCTATAAGTAGTGGTATACTAATATAGCTGGATAATTTGTTTCATCTAAGTATATAACTGTGTATAAAGTATAGATAGGTATTTGTTATATCTGTACTGTAGTAAAGAAAAGTAATTATTGAAAACTGTAAGTCAAATAGTCCATAAAAGCAGAACCAAAAATAATAAGGGTCAATCAGCAGTGGTGGTAGCAGATAGAAAGGTCTGCAGTATGTTACAGAATGATGATTCAGCCCCTCAGAGGAGGTAAGTGCTCAGACTTCATTCCTTATTTTCTTTGAGATGAAATCTCTAAATGAAACTACTACTTATAAAATAAGAATAAGGTATATATAGCTGGGCCATTGTGGCTCAGTGGATTGAGCGTTGGCCCATGGACTAAAAGGTCCTGGTTTGATTCCTGGTCAAGGCACATGCCCAGGTTGTGGGCTCAATCCCCAGTAGGGGGCGTGCAGGGGGCAGCCAATCGATGTTTCTCTCTCACATCAATGTTTCTATCTCCCTCTCCCTTCCTCTCTCTCTAAAAAAATCAATTAAAAAACATATTAAAAAAAAGAATAAAGTATATATAAAGTTTATGCTGACAGATCAAAAATTATATCTTAATGACAGCACATAAGTTATGCAATTTTTGTCAGTGAGGATTAATAAATACTTTGGGGGATACATTAGTTTGTAAAAATCTGAAATTTATATACAAGAGGTAAACTTAAAAAGGTCTGTTGATGTAATACGAGAGGTTTAAATTTAAAAATAAAAAGCTCAGCCTAGTGACCAGAAACTTGAGTTCAAATCACTTTGAGAAAAGCAAACAAATCCCATTCTTGATGAAAAGTCAGTGAGTTGATAACCCAGATCCCATAACCCTGACTGGCCTATGACAGTAATGTTTTACTTTGTGGTCTGATGAAATTACTGTAAGCAAAAATGCCATCAAAAGTAAGTATTATGAGCCCTGGCTGGTTTGGTTCAGCAGTTAGAGCATCAGCCCATGGACCAGAGGGTCTTGGGTTTGATTCCCGGTCAAGGGCACGTACCTGGGTTGCAGGTTCCATCCCCAGCCCCTGTTGGGGTTGTGTGGGAGGCAACCAATTGATGTGTCTCTCTCGCATTTATGTTTCTCTCTCTTCCTCCCTCCCTTCCACTCCATCTACAATGGAAAAATGTCCTTGGGTGAGGATTAACAAAAAAAAAGTAAGTATTAGGATAACTCTTTGATGGTATCAAATAAGTAAAACTACAGTCTTAGGAAGAAAATATAGGAATAATAAGAAATGAATTAAAACTATGATATGTTACAATAGATTTAAGGGTAAGCATAGGTTTTGATATAAACCTATTTGCGTATATTTTGCTGCTGTTTAAAGAATGAATTGTTCAAAAGAATTGGCCATTTTAACTAATATACTAATTACCCCTTTTAAGCTAAAAAATTAACAGCAGTTTAACTTCTACAAAGAGATGAAGTTGTAATTAGTACTACATGTTTAAGCAAAATCACTTTTTTTCAAAAAAATTTTAAGGTCTATTTCTTAGACCCCTAAATTTCTTTCTTTCTTTTTTTAAACAATTATAATTTAATTTTATATATTCCTTAAATTTCTTTAAACCAGTCTATCTACACATTTATTCCAAGACAGAAGTTCCTGTATCTGTAGACATATGTATATAGGTATAGATAATATATAGATATACATAACAAAAATATCCTTAAATCTTAGGGAATGTTTTACTTTTTGAACAAAAAAATTATATAACAAAAGTCTAATATACACAAAGAATATGGTCAATCTTAAAGAATTTGCTGTGCTTTATTAAATATCAAAAAGTAGGAAGTATTTTAATTTCTTAATATAAGTGCTAGAATATAATAGTTGGGCATTTGGATACATAAATACTTACATATTAGAATACTTACATAGTAGAATCTCTTTCTTGAGACAGTGTTGTCTCATGTGAAGCTGATATTTCAGAAGGGGATCTAGGGTATAGTTCATAACCTTCACTTGGAGTGATTATCTGCTTACCCAGAATCCTTCAAAATGAACATAAAAAGACAACTACCTTTATCTGGCATGAATAAAAATTGTAGATATTTTTGGAACAAATAGATAGGCTCTACATAGAGGTCCAGTATACATTTAGTCTGATACTGATTAAGAATGATTCTTAAGAAAAAATGTGAATATAGAGCCTTATTACAGGTATCTTTCTTCCACAGAAAAGACATGGAAAAGATAAAGCTATTATAGCCCCTCCCCACCAAAAATCCAAGGAAACAGCAAACTTATATAATCTTTCCTCCATCCTCAATAATCTTCATTAAACCTGTCAAAGTGGGTGAAAGCCAGACGAAATTAGTGTAAACCGTGAATTATATTCTTAAGAACATGAAGCTTTATAAATTTTAAGTATGTGTATTAAGTGCGCTAATACAGTTTCTGTAGGAAGATTCCCAACAGCTTATATGTGCTTTCAACTATATATAAGAATTTACCTGCAGGTAAGAATGTAAACAAATACATTTTCTGACCATCTTGTTCAAAAGAAGGGCTTTTGGACAGCCATAATACACAGATCTCAGCTACAGGTATAGAAATTGTTTTACTGGTTTAGGATGACATATTGATAGCTATGAAAACTCCAAGAACCTTCTATCAACTTGAGTTTTCTCTCAACTGAAGCTTTACACTGCGTGGCCTTATTCATCAAAACCATGCCCATAAAGATTCATAATACAAGCTTTTTTGAAATCTACTTTTCAAATGTTACTATTGGCCATGAATACGTTAACTTTAGGGCTTCAGTACCTGAGGTGAGGAAAACTACATGTCCACTGTTGGCACTCTTCTTGTAGATTCTTAGTATGTACACTCAACTTCTGCTCATACAAGAGCTCGTCAATGGCTGTGAACATTGCCTGGACTTTTTCAGTGGCATTTTGATCAAGTTCCTAGAAGAAAATATCACCCCAAAATATTTAGGTGAACATTAATCTGTTAAAAATCATAAAGGTTGAAAGCAATGAGATTTGGTTTTGTTTTCAATATTTAGTCCACTTGAAATACTGTTGAATTTCCACAAAGGTGAAGTTAGTGTTTTGGGATCTTAAAATAATTCAGCTGTACTCCCTATTTCTATTTAAAGAAAACAGAGCCTGGCTGGTGTGGCTCAGTGGTTGAGCGTCGACCCATGCACCAAGAGGTCGCCAGTTCGATTCCTGGTCAGGACACATGCCCAGGTTGTGGGCCCAATCTCCAGTGGGGAGCATGCAGGAGGCAGCCAATCGATGTTCTCTCTCATTGATGTTTCTATCTCTCTCTCCTTCTCATTTCCTCTCTCTCTAAAATCAATAAAGGAAAAATAATAAAAAAAGAAAGGAAAGAAAACATAGAAATATCTACTTTTTTAAAGTAACATTTTCTACATAATAAAAATAATGTATTGCAATCATTTTGAAAAATCCAGAAAGTATAAAGAAAAAGAAAAATTACCAATAATTCTACCACTCAAGATGATGATTGCTAATTTTAATATAAGTGCTTGGTGATATTCCAAAAAAATGTGAATCTGATCATGGTATCATGTTATCTGATTCTCTGCTCACTCTTTACTTCATCTGTATTTACGCACCCTTTTACATTCCAGTATAAGATATTATACCTTCTTTTAAAAGTATAAGATGAGAAATACGTATTTTCACTATAAGAATGAAAATCAGCTTCTATACAATAAAAAAGGGCTTGCTAGGTAGATATGAAGGTTAACTATAAAGACAACACAAATATATTTTTAAAAATTACTTACTGTTTTTCAAGCTCCTCGGGGGTGAGATGAGTGAACTTTGTTATTCTTTACTATTAAATATTTATCTACTTAAATTCTATTTATGTCAGTTCTCTTTTGCTGGTATTTGCCTGTTACATCTGTTCCCATCCCTTTATTTATTTTTATTGTTGACACTATTACAAATGTCCCCATTTCCCCCCACTTTTCCCACATCCACCCAACCCCCACCCCCACCCCCCTTCCTCCTGGACATCAGCACACTGTTGTCTGTGTCTATGGGTTATGCATATATGTTCTTAGGCTAATCCCTTCCTCTACTTTGATCTAATCCCCTACTCCCCCCTCCCTTCTGAGAGCTGTCAGTCTGTTCCATCCCTTTATTTTCAACATTTGGTAGTCTTTCAATTTTTGACATGTTTCTTTAAAGAGCATGTAGCTGGATTTTTAAAATCCAGTTTCAGAGTCTCTATCTTTTCATTTTGTTGATGTTTTAACCTTTGCTGTGCAAAAAACTTTTTAGTTTGATGTAGTCCCATTTGTTTATTTTTTTCTTTTGTTTCCCTTGCCCAAGGCGATATATCAGAAAAAAATTTTGCTACAAGAAATGTCCAAGATTTTCTGCCTATGTTTTCTTTTAGGATTTTTATGGTTTCGAGTCTTACATTTAAGTCTTTAATCCATTTTGAGTTTATTCTTGTGCATAGTGGTGCATACGAAGGTGGTCTAATTTCATTTTTTTTTTTTTTTTTGCACATACCTGTCCATTTTCCCAACACCATTAATTGAATACACTATTATTGTATGTTTGTGCCTTCTGTGTCAAATATTAATTGACCATATAGGTGGGCTCTCTATTCTGTTCCATTTATCTATATGTCTGTTTTTATCCCAGTATCATACTGTTTTGATTACTATGGCCTTGTAATATAGTTTGATATCAGGTAGCATGATTCCTCCAACTTGTTCTTCTTTCTCAAGATTGCTGTGGCTATTCGGGGTCTTTTGTGGTTCCATATAAAATTTTGGAATATTTGTTCTATTTCTGTAAAATATGCCACTGGTATCTTGATAGGAATTGTGTTGAATATGTAGATTGTTTTGGGTAGTATGGACATTTTAATGACGTTAATTCTTCCTATCCATGAACACAGTATATGCTTCCACTTGTTTGTATATTCTTCAATTTCTTTCTTCAGTGTCTTATAATTTTCCAAGTACAGGTCTTTTATATCCTTGGTGAAATTTATTCCTAGGTGTTTTTTTATGCAATTGTAAATGAGATTGTTTTCTTCATTTCCCTCTCTGATAGTTCATTACTGATGTACAAATGCAATTGATTTCTGGATATTCATTTTGTATCCTGCTACTTTACTGATTCATTTATCAGTTCTAATAGTTTTTTGGTGGAATCTTTAGGGTTTGCTATATACAGTATCATATCATCTGCAAATAATGACAGTTTTACTTCTTCTTTTCTGATTACTAATCACCCGTGGATTTTTTCCATTGATTTTTTTTTTCAGGTAGAGTAGGAGGGAGGGAGGAAGGGAGGGGGAGAGAGAGAGAGACAATGATGTGAGAGACACATTGATTGGTTGCGACCAGGCCAGAGACCAAACACGCAACCAAGGTATATGCCCTTCATTAGGAATCAAATCTGTGACTCTTTGGTCTGCGGGCTGATGTTCTAACTGCTGAGCCAAACTGGCCAGGGCTTATTTCCTGTCTTAAGAGAAACGCCCATTGAGTATGATGTTGTCTGTGGGTTTGTCATTTATGGCCTTTATTATGTTGAGGTGTGTTTCTTCTATTCCCACTTTGCTGAGAGTTTTTACCATAAATGGGTGCTGGATTTTATCAAATGCTTTTTCTGCATCATGTGATTTTTATCTTTCATTTTGTTTATGCGATGTATCATGTTTATTGTTTGGCAAATATTGAACCAACCTTGCATCCCCAGAATAAATCCCATTTGATCATGGCGTATGATCTTTTTAATGTATTGCTGGATCTATCCAATTTGCTATTTTGTTGAGGAGTTTAGCATCTATGTTCATCAGGGATCTTGGCCTATAATTTTTTTTTCTTTGTAGTGTCTTTATCTGGTTTTGGAATTAGGATAATGCTGGCCTCCTAAAATGAGGTTAGGAGTCTTCCCTCTTCTTCAATTTTTTGGAAAAGTTTGAGAAGGATATGTGTTAATTCTTCTTTGAATGTTTGTTAAAATTCACCTGCGAAGCCATCTAGTCCAGGGCTTTTGTTTGTTTGGAGTTTTTTTTTTTTTTTTTCTATTATTACTGCTTCAATTTCACTAGTTGTAATCAGTCTGTCCAGATTCTCTGATTCTTCCTGATTCTGTTTTGGAAGATTGTATGTTTCTAGGAATTTATCCATTTTGTCCAGATTGTCCAATTTGTTGGCATATAGTTGTTTGTAATATTTTCTTCAATCCTTTGTATTTCTGTCTCGTCAGTTGTTACTTCTCCTTTATCATTTGCTATTTTATTTATTTATTCGGGTCCTCTCTTTTTTTTTCTTTTAATGTTTACTTATTTTTGTTACAGATGTTTCTCCTTTTTCACCCATTGACACCCTCCTCCCAATCCTGCCAACCCTACCCCCTGGCATTATTGTCTATGTCCTTGTTTATGCATACATGCATATAAGTTCTATGGTTTATCTCTTCCCTCCCCCCACATCCACCTCTTCTGAGGTCTGTCAGTCTGCACTCCACTTCCATGTCTCTGGGTCTATTTTGTTCCTCAGCTTGTTTTGTTCATCATATTCCACAAATAAGTGAGATTATGTGATATTTGTCTTTCTCTGATTGGCTTGTTTTGCTTAGGATAATACTCTCCAGGTCCCTCTATGTCGTCTCAAAGGGTAAGAGATCTTTCTTTCTTACAGCTGCATAGTATTCCATTTGTATATGTACCACAGCTTTTTTATCCACTCATCTATTGATGGACACTTGGGTTGTTTCCAGATCTTAGTGATTGTAAATAGTGCTGCTATGAACAGAGGGATACATATATTCTTTCTGATTGGTGTTTTAGGCTTCTTAGGGTATATTCCTAGAAGTGGGATCACTGGGTCAAATGGCAGTTCAATTTTTAATTTTTTGAGGAAACACCATATTGTTTTCCATAGTTGCTGCAGCAGTCTGCATTCCCACCAGCAGTGTACTAGGGTCCCCTTTTCGCTACACCCTCACCAGCACTTGTTTGATGATTTCTTGATGGCAGCCATTCTGGCAGGTGTGAGGTGATACCTCATAGTTGTTTTAATTTGCATCTCTCTGATGTTTAGTGACATTGAGCGTTTTTTCATATGTCTCTTGGCCATTTGTATGTCTTGTTTGGAGAAATGTCTATTTAGTTCCTCTGCCCATTTTTTAATTGGGTTCTTTGTCTTCCTTTTGTTGAGTTGTATGAGTACTCTATATATTTTGGGAATTAGCCCCTTATCTGATGTATCATTGGCAATTATGCTCTCCCATATAGTGGGTTCCCTTTCCATTTTGATGGTTGTTTCTTTTGCTGTGCATAAGCTTTTTAGTTTGATGTAGTCCCATGTGTTCATTTTTCCCTTTGTTTCTCTTGTCTTAGGCATTGTATCAGTGAAAATTCTGCTATGTGTGATGTCTGAAATTTTGTTGCCTGCATTTTCTTCTAGGATTTTTATGGATTCACGAGTGACATTTAAGTCTTTTATCTATTTTGAGTTTATTCTTGTATATGGTGTAAGTTGGTGGTCTAGCTTCATTTTTTCGCATGTAGCTGTCCAATTTTCCCAGCATGATTTATTGGAGAGGCTGTCTTTATTCCACTGTATGCTCTTGCCACCTTTGTCAAATTGAGCATAATGACTTGGGTCAATATCTCTCTTTTTTTCTTGACGAGTCTGGTTAAAAGTTTGTCAAGCTTGTTTATCTTTTCAAAGAACCAACTCTTGGTTTTATTGATCTTTTGTGTATTTCTGCTCTGATCTTTATTATTTCCTTTCTTCTACTCACTTTGGGCTTTGTTGTTCTTTTTCTAGTTTCTTTAGGTATAAAGTTAGATTATTTGAGATTTTTCATGTTTCTTGAGGTAGGTCTGTAACGCTATGACTTTTTCTCTTAGGACTGCTTTCACTGTGTCCCATAGATTGTGGGTTATTGTGTTCTCATTTTCCTTTGTTTCACGGTACCTTTTGAAATCTTCCTTGATCTCACTGCTAACCCATTCATTGTTTAGTAACATGTTATATTTAATCTCCATGTCTCTGTGTGTTTTTCATTTTTTTTTCTTGTGACTGATTTCTAGATTCATACCATTATGGTCAGAAAAGATGCTTGAAGATTCAGTCTTCTTAAATTTATTTAGACTTGTCTGTGTCCTAACATGTGGTCTATCCTAGAAAATGTTCCATATGTACTTGAAAAGAATGTATATTCTGCCCGGCTGGTATAGTTCAGTGAATTGAGTGTCGTCCTATGGACTGAGAGGTCCTGGTTCGATTCCTGGTCAGGGCACATGCCTGGTTTGCAGGTTTGATCCCCAGTAGGGGGCGTGCAGGAGGCAGCCAATCAATGTTTCTCTCCCACAGTGATGTTTCTATCTCTCTCTCCCTAAAAAAAATCAATAAAAACACTAAAAAAAATTTTTTTTAAAGAATGTATATTCTGCTGCTTTGGGGTGAAATGCTCTGAAGATATCAATTAAATCCATCTGATTTAGTGTGTCATTTAAGGCTGCAAATTCCTTGTTGATTTTCTCACTGGAAGATCTATCCATTGATTTCAATGGGGTGTTAAAATCCCCTACTATGACTGTATTACTGTCAGGCTATCCCTTTATATTCATTAAGATTTGCTTTACATATTTAGGTCCTCCTATGTTGGATGCATAAATGTTTACAAGAGTTATAACCTCTTGTATAATTGTGCCCTTTATCATTATGTATTGTCCTTCTTTGTTTCTTACTATAGCCTTTGCTTTAAAGTCTATTTTGTCAGATGTAAGTATTGCTACCCCAGATTCCCCCCCACCCCATTTCCGTTCACATGAATTATCTTTTTTCCATTCCTTTACATTTAGGCTGTGTGTATCTTTTGTTCTGAGGTGGGTCTCACGTAGACAGTATATATATATATATATATATATATATATATACACACACACACACACACACACACACACACACACACACACACATGGGTCTTGTTTTATATACATACATACACACACACATATGGGTCTTGTTTTCTTATCCATTCAGCTACCCTATGTCTTTTGATTGGAGCATTTAGACCATTTACATTTAAAGTGATTATTGAGCCCTGGTCGGTTTGGCTTAGCAGTTAAAGCATCGGCCTGTGGACCTATGAGTCGCGTGTTCAACTCTGGTCAGGGGCATGTGCCTTGGCTGCAATACATCCCCAGCCCTGGTTGGGGTCGTGCAGGAGGCAGCCACTCGATGTGTCCCTTTCACATTGATGTTTTTCTCTCTCTCTCTTCCTTTCACTCTATCTGAACAAAAATGGAACAAAATGTCCTCAGGTGAGGATAAAAAAATAAAAATGAAAAAATGAAAATAAAGTGATTATTGATAAGTATGTATTTATTGCCATTTTATTCTTTTAACTATGTTCCTCTGTTTCTTTTCTTCTTCTTTGTTTTTTTTATCCTCACCCGAGAACATTTTTGCATTTATCTTCAGACAGAGCGGGAGGGAGAGGGGAGGAAGAGAGAGAGAGAGAAACATCAATTTGAGAGAGACACATCGAGTGGTCACCACCCACACGACCCCAACCAGGGCTGGGGACAAACTGCAACCGAGGTACGTGTCCTTAGCGGGAACCAAACCCGGGACTCTCTGGTCCATGGGCCAACACTCTTAACTGCTGAGCCAAACCGGCCAGGGCTTGTTCTTCGCTTTTTAACATTTCTTGTAATACTGGTATGGTGGTAACAAACTCCTTTAGCTTTTTCTTGTCTGGGAAGCTCTTTATTTCTCCTTCGATTTTAAATTATCGTCTTGTTGGGTAAAGTAGTCTTGGTTGTATGTAAGCCCTTGCTTTTCATCACTTTGAATATTTCATGCCAATCTCTTATGGCCTGAGATGTTTCTGTTTAGAAATCAACTGACAGTCTTATGGGAGTTCCCTTATAGCTATCTCTCTCTTGCTGCTTTTAAGAGTCTCTTTGTCTTTAACGTTTGCCACTTTAATTATGATGTGTCTTGGTGTGGGCCTCTTTGGGTTCATCTTGTTTGGACTCTGTGCTTCCTGGAGTTGGTTGTCTTCTTCCTTCACCAGGTTAGGGATGTTTCGGTCATTATTTTTTGAAATAGGTTCTCAGTCCTTTGCTCTCTCTCTTCTCCTTCTGGTACCCCATGATGCGGATGTTGTTACACTTCATATTGTCCCAAAGGTCCCTTAAACTATTCTCATTTTTTAAAATTCATTTTTCTTTTTGCTGCTCTGAGTGGGTGTTCTTTTCTACCTTGTCTTCCAAATAGCTGATTTGATCGTCTGCTTCAACCAACCTACTGTTTATTCCTTCCAGTGTGTTCTTCATTTCAGATATTGTATTCTTCATTTCTGACTAGTCGTTTTTTATGGTTTCTATGACCTTTTGCATGCTTTTGATCATTCTGATAACCATTACTTTGAACTCCATATCTGATAAATTGTTTGCCTCCCATTTTATTCATCATTTTCTGGAAATTTCTCCTGTTCTTTCATTTGGGGCATGTTTCTTTGTCTCCCCATTTTGGCTGCCTCTTTGTGTTTGTTTCTATGTATTAGGTAGAACTGCTATGACTCCCAGTCTTGGTAGGGTGGCCTTATGTAGTAGGTGTCCTGTGGGGTCCAGTGGTGCAGTCTTCTTAATCACCTGAGCTAGGTGCTCCAGGAAAATCCCTTGTGTGGGTATGTGTGCCCTGCTATTGCAATTGAGTCTTGATTGCTATTGGCCAGTTTGTGGGACTGACCCTCAGGCTGGCTGACTGTGAGGCTCAACCTCGACCACGGCATGCAAGCTGTTGTGCAGGTGCTGACCACACAAAGCAGAATTCACCTCAGCAAGGTCTGGTGTCTGCTGAGATCTCCCTTTGGATATGCCACCTGTGAAGCTTATTGGATTCTGGTCTGATGTTGTCTAAAGCTGGCTACTGGGTGTGTTCGTTCTGGGCCTTTTAGGAGGGACTCTGGTGCAGGCCAATGTCAGATGCTGCCTGTGACTGGCCCTGGGCAACCTCTTTGGAGATACAAAGTGATCCACAGTTTGTGGCTGCCTCTGCTGTGCCTGGGAACATGTGGGAAGGACCAAACTGCACACCAAGGACACCTTTTACCAGCACCGGGCCTGGGGGCAGATCAGCAGAAGTCCCAAGGTACCCTGAGATCCGCTTCTGCCTGTCTCCCCCTGTAGGCTGCCTGTTAGTCTCATTCACTGAAAGAACCTCCAGCACTACTTGAGTTGCGTATGGTAGGTTCTCAGTGAGTCACCAGGTAGGGGCTAATGGTGTTCACCAGACTGAAACAGGTGTTTAAACTTGGTGTCAGTGCTGGGTCTGAGGTGACTCAGCAAATGTCCTTAGGTATACCAAGTCTGACTGCTACCCATTGGGTGCTTGCATACCTTTATGTTGTGGCTGGGTCTTGGAGAGTTGTCAGGGTGAGACAAGCAGAGTTTATCAGGCCCAAACAGACCAAGAATTAGCCATGTGAAAGGAGGGCTCTGCACCAGTTGGACTTGTGAGGGAAATATGGCTGCTGTCCTAGAGCCACACACTCAAGTCTGTCCCAGATTCTGTTGGGAGAATTTGGAGCTCAGCAGGGTGGGGCAGCTGGGAACCAAGAGGATGGGGCTAGTGGATCTCCTGTGAGGGGAGGTGTCAGTCAGGCTTCAGGGAAGGTGGTGGGTATAGCATTCACCCCTGAGCCACACAACTTAGTCTGTTCTGAAATTTTTCCTGACCTTGGCAGGGCACAGCCACTAGGAGTTGGGTGGGTGGGCTGCTGGAGCCTAGAGGGTGGGTCTGCTGGAAGCCCGGAGTGTGGGGCTAGTGGATCTTCCATGAGGGGGTAGCACCAGTCAGGTTCATGGGAAAGTGGGGGCAATGGCCCTGCCCAAGCCATATAACTCAGTCACTGACACTCCGAGTCTACCCAGACCAGGCAGGTAATTCCTCAGCAGGGTGTAAGCTCCGCAGGGTGGGACAAGAGGGAGTCCAGAGTGTGGGGCTATTGCTTTACATGGAGGAGAGTGCTCCACCAGAGAAGGATGGTGTCTCCAGTATGGGAAAATGACTCAGTGCAAGGATTCTGGTGGCTGTCCCTTCAGCTTTCTCCCCAGAGTCACAAACCCCAGACTCTCCTCACGTGACTCTAGTCCACTCCACCCTCCCTTTGCTAGAACCCACGGTGAGTGGCTGGAAACAAAATTTTGTGCATTGGCCCTTTAAGAGGGCACCTGTGTTTCTAGTGGACCTCTATCTCTCCCAGATAGAAACTCCACTGATTTTCACAGCCAGATATTATATGGGTGCCTCTTCCTGGCTCAGGTGCTCTGGGCTGGGGAACCTGGCTTGGGGTGTAGACCCCAGGATTCTCAGGTGGAAACCCCTGGCAGCTGAGATATCCCTTCAGAACCTCCCCACTCCCGTGGGAGTGGGGCCAGCCCTTTTCAGGACTCTGCCCTCCCTACCAGTCTCAATGTGGCTTCTTCTGTAAATCCTTGGTTATAAGACTTCTCTTCTGGTAGTGTTCATTTGGTTATTCAGGATGATTGTTCTATAATTTAGTTTTAATTCCAGTTTGGTTCTGGGAGGAGGTGAGTGTAGCTTCCAGCTACTCCGCTATCTTCTTGGATCTCCTTGGCCTAGGCTTTTCATTTTTGGGCCTTCTCATGTTTCCTCTGCATTTGCATGCTGACTCATTGTCAGCCAGAGATGTATAGATGGATCGGGCCCTCTCTGATCTCTCTTTAGTGGGTAAGTGGAGAGCTTATCAGGGCGTCCTATGGCTGTCTTGTTTTCAAGATCTCCTTGATAAATTTCTCAATAGTCTGCCAATCCATTTATTGCCTCAAACAGTACTGAAGCCTCAGGCTATCTGAGCTACTGTTTTTCCTTGTCCATGTGCCACTGAGTTTGCTACTGTTATTGACAGTGCTGTTGGGTATAGGGTTCATCCAAGTTCCACTCCAAATCTACTGAGCCTTCTCTGGTGTTAAAACTGCTAGTTTTCACAGCTTGCGCCTTTGTGGTTGAACTGTTCCTATCTCAAAGTTCTATTGAGTTTCATAAATAAGTACTACTCTATTTGTTATGTTCCTTTAGTCCATTTTCAGAGTCCTGAAACGGTTGCTTTTGACCATTTTATCTAGTGTTATTGTTGCTTTTAAGGAAGAGGACTTGTCAAGCTACTCATTCTGCCATACTAGAAGTCCCACCTTATAATTTTCTTTTATTGTATTGTCTTTGTCAGGTTTTGGCATCAATATTATGCTGGCCTCATATTGAACTGAAAATGCTCCTATTTACTAGGAAACTTTTGTGTAACTGTTATTTCTTCCACAACTATATAATATAATTCAGTATTGAACCACCTGGGCCTAGAGCTTTCTCTATGAGAATTGTTGATTAAGTTTAAGAGTTTTACAACTATTTAGATCTTTTAGGAATTTGTCCATTTCATTTAAGTTACAGAATTTATTGACATAAAATTGTTCATATTATTCTGTTAATATTCTCTTAATGCCTGTAGGATTTATAGTGATGTCTCATCTTTCATTCATGATAGTTGTAATTTGGGTTTTCTTGCCTTTTCTTGACTAGCATCACCAGAGGGCTTATTAATTATTAATCTTTTCAAAGAATCTACTCTTGGATTTGTTCATTTTCTTTTTTATATATCTATTTTCTAGTTCGTTGATTTTTGCTCTTAGTTATTTCTTGCATTCTACTTTGGGTTTAATTTACTTTTCTTTCCTAGTATCTTAAGGTAGAAACTTAGCTTACTCATTTCAAAGCTTCCTTGTTTCTAAAATTGGTATTTAAAGCTATAATCTTCCTTATAAGAACTCTTTTAAATGCATCCACAACTTTTGATATTTTGTTTTCGTCATGTAATTCAAAATACCCTCTAATTTTCCTTGTAATTTAATATTTAGAAAGTTATTTAATTTTCAAATATTTGGGGAATTATTCTGTGTCTTACTGTTATTGATTTCTAATTTAATTCTTTTGTAGTCAGAGAACATACTCTGTAAGATTTAATCTTTTGAAAAATATTGAGGCCTGGCCAGTGTGGCTCAGTGGATTGAGCGTTGGCCCATAGACTGAGAGGTCCCAGTTCAATTCCTGGTCAGGGCACGTGCCCGGATTGTGGGCTTGATCCCTAGTGGGGGATATGCAGGAGATATCGTGCAGGGGGATGTGCAGCCAACTGATGTATCTCTCGCACATCGATGTTTCTATCTCTCTCTCTCCTTTCCTCTCTGTCTAAAAAAATCAATAAAAACATATTTAAAGAAAAAGCAAAGATTAAAAAAAAATACTGAGACACTTTATGGCCCACCATACAGTCTGTCCTTTGTGAATATTATATTTGCACTTGAGAAGAATATGTACTCTACATTTGTTAAGTATAGCATCAGATTTTTATATTTTTACTGATTTTTTTTTTTATCCTCACCTGAGGACACTTTTGCATTTATCTTCAGATAGAGTGGGAGGGAGAGAGGGGGGAAGAGAGAGAGAGAAACATCGATGTGAGTGAGACACATTGAGTGGTTGCCACCCACACGACCCCAGCCGGGGCGGGGACAAACTGCAACCGAGGTACGTGCCCTTAGCGGGAACCGAACCCGGGACTCTCTGGTCCACAGGCCGACGCTCTAATCGCTGAGCCAAACTGGCCAGGGCTATTTTTACTGATTTTTTAATTGTTCTATTAATTACTAAAATCTCTAACAATAATTGTGGATTCACCTATTCCTCTCTTAACTTTTATCAGTTTTTCTTCATACATTTTGGAACTCAGATATGTACTTATTTAGAATTAGAATTGTGATATCTTCCTGGTGAACTGTGTTATGTATTGAACTGCATCTTCCTCAGATTCGTATGCTGAAGCCCTAACCTGCAATGTGATTGTATTTGGACACAGAGCCTTTATGGAGGAAATTAAGGTTAAATGAGATCATAAGGGTGGGGCCCTAATCACAGGACTAGTGTTCTTATAAAAGGAAGGACACAAGATCTACCTGTGTGCATGATCAGGAGATAGACCATGTGAGGACACAGCAAGCCAGGAGAAGGGGCCTCACCGGAAACAAACCTCATGGCTACTAACTTAGAAAATCATGCAGAAGCCAACATTATCCTAGAACTCAGTTCCCTTAAAAAGCAGGTACCCTATATACACTTATATAGCAGCAACAAATAGATTAAAAATGTAATTAATTATTAATATTATACTACATGTGGTACTTTGGAATAAATCTTCAACAAATGTACATTACCTTTATGGATACAGTTATGAAAATTTATTAAAAGATATTATTAAAGAAATGGATATAAATGGAAATATGTATCAAACCCATGAACAGAAATATTATAAAGATGGCAGTCCTCCCCAAACTGACCTATGCAATTTAACAATCAGATTCTAACATATATGAAAAGGATTGGCCAAGACAATTATGAACAATGCAGTAAGACTTCCCTACCAGATATTATGATTATAATAGTTTAATTGAAACCAGTTATATTAGCATGATTTTTAGGATAGAACAGTTTCATATTTTAAAACTTAATCTGTAACAGAGGGAGTCTAGCAGATCAGTGGGGAAAGTGTAATAATTCCACTGGAAATGCTACCACCTTCTATAGCAGAAGTTGGAAATCTATGTGTGTATTTTTAGAAATCACAATGACTAGGGGGTGTCAGAGGTGTTTAATAGGAAGGGATCATGAATACCAAACATCTTGCTATGCACGGGACATTTCTATATAATAGCCACACCAAAAATGCCAAAAATACCCTTGCTTAGAAGTCCTGAACTAGTCAGTAATGTTGCTGAAACAATTCATTATCTGTATAGAAAAATTAAAATTATGTTCCTGCAATATACCATATACAAAAACAAAGACAATGCCAGGTAGATTAAAGACCTAAATGTGAAAATTGTGAAAGTATTAAAAGCCACATACCAGGAAAAGATATTTGCAATACATTTAACAAAGGATGAGTGAATCAGTGACTAACTGTATTTGGTAACTACTAACAGAAACAATAACAGTGGCTTAAATAAGATAAAAGCTTGTTTTTCTTTCATATCATAATGAGATATGAGAAGGCACACATATATTTTTAATACTTGTAACAGACCCAGTCAATACTGAATATCTCAATGATAAGACAGTGGGATTTGGCTGAGCAAGATTGTAGAAAGCACTCCTTTGGTAAGAGATATCAGGTTCCAAGTAGTCTGCAGGGTGTGTTGTTTCTTTTGTGACATTTTGGGGTGGAGAAGGTGGATGTGATGAAGTCAATAATTCATGACTTAATTCCCTCTCATGTTGTGGTTTTTTGCCTTTGCATCAGAATATGAAATAGCTTTTAAGAGCTCCAGATGCAAGCTAGGAAGAGTCTCTGTGACTATAATAACACGGTGACAACACCTGGAAACTAAATTAGACTTCTGTTGTATTCTCACCACTCAGTTTATTTTGTAGCAGTTGAACGGGTACATTTTAGAGTCTTTCATTTTGTGTGGAATCAGATCCTCCCTTTAAAATGTTGTAATTAACATCACTTAAAATAAAACTTGAATAAAATACTGAAACCTAATAAAAGTGAATCCCCCTTATAATGTTCTATTTTAGCACCCTGTCATCTTCCTTAGAGCTCCTATCACCTTTTGTAGTTATTGTTTATTTGCTTTTGTCAATCTCCTTATTAGACTATTCAATCATGTAAGTCTCACTCACCCCATATTCCCAAGAACAGTATCTGACAACAAATGTGCTCAATAAATAATTGTTGAATGAAGAAAAACTGAAAACCCAAGTACCAATAATAAGGGAAAATTCATTATGATACATTAAAACAAGGACATGTTATATAACTATTCAAATTGACAGGTGTGGAAGTAGTAAAAGAAAATATCTATATGAAATTAACAGTGAATGAAAAACTAGACCACAAAATAGGATGTACATATATCGTACAACTATGTAAGGAAAGTATATATACAACCAAATTAAAATGACTGGAAAGAAAGCAGATTGCTAACAACATTATACTATAAAGTATGTATTGTGGAAAAGTACTTACAAAATACTATTAAGTGAAAAACAGAGCATAATATTATATGTACACCATGATTATAGCTAGGCCATATTAAATATAGATTGAAAAAGGACACAGAAATAAAAATACCTATTACATCAAGATGATAGACATGTATAAAATATGTCTTTTAATTTTTTTTAAGGTTGCTGGTCTTTTTTTTTAATCCTCACCCGAGGAAATTTTTTTTCTATTTATCTTCAGATAGAGTGGGAGGGAGGGAGGGGAGAGGGAGAGGGAGAGAGAGAGAGAGAGAGAGAGAGAGAGAGAGAGAGAGAGAGAGAGAGAGAGAAACATTGATGTGAAAGAGACACATCGACTGGCTGCCTCCTACATGACCCCAACCAGGGCCAGGGATGAATGGCAACCGAGGTATGCCCTTGACTGGAATCTAACCTGCGACTCATTGGTCTGTGGGCAGACACTCCAACCGCTGAGCCAAACTGGCCAGGGTAAGGTTGCTGGTCTTTTAAAAATAATATTTTACAATGAGAGATAAACAATAAATAAATAAATGAAGAAGTAAGTTAATAAGTAAATCTCAATACCCAATTAATAATGACTGAGTAACATTCTGGGTAAATATCTTCGGTCCTTTTTTCTAACATATATAAGCAAAAATATATATAAAATTAGAACTATAAAAATTATTTTTAACCTGCTTTTTTTTTTCATTTAATAATATTTCATGAACATTTTTCCAGAGTATAATGGCTTAATAATAAACTTTCAAAAACACTTTAAACAAAGCAACTTTAGTGTTACATTGGTGGAGAGACACATTAGTGAACCAAGCACAGCAAAAGGAGTAAGTCCAGGGCCCAGACCCATACTAATCTACAGCTGTTTACATCAACACTAAGTAAGCATATCTAAAAAATCAAGTACTATATCTATAAAATAAAACAAACACTGAGAGGGTGAAGACTGATGCTTCTTTATAAATATTATAAAGTGTGGTAAATTTAAGTATCAAAATGTAAAGAAACAATGCAGGAGAGTGAAGGAATGAACAATACTGACAAAAGTGACAAATCCTAATTCTCAGAATAATCTCCCAAATGCTCCATCAGACCAATAGCATACAACTCACACCATATCCCCAGGAGAAGTCCGAGCTGCCTTCAGTAGAGATGCCTGTATAACTTGGAAAAGCAGACCTTGAATCCCCAGTGTCAGCTGATGTAAAAGGTGATTCTTGTGTGATGTCAGACTCACTAAATGCAGAATTTGGAAGGAGGGGAGAAAACAGAAAAATTCTTATTATTTACTCAAGTTTCTGCAACATTAACTACTACTCAGCAATGAGGTGATAAACATATGTACAAATATATCCAAAGAAGCAAAAAATCCATGAAGAACTTGAAATTTAAGCATCATGTAAAAGTTCTACCTAATTCCTACAGAACTGATGGCAGTCATTGTACATAATCCTAGTCATAGTTTATAATGAATACTTTAACATTCCACCTGTAACATTTATCTTTGACAATCAGACATTTTAGAAATATTGGTAATATCTGGATTTGTATGGCACTTTCACAGTTTACCAAGCACTTTCACAAATATTAATCCCATTTTATACTCACAACAACCTGGTGATGCAGAACTCAATCTCATTTTAAAGACAAAGAATCTGAAATTTAGTTCTAGGTGTTGAAACTAAGTTTTATGACTATAATTTTTCCTACAATACCACATTGCTTCTCAGAACCCTCTTGAAGTTATAGTGTCCTCTGTTTTATTCTTTATTATTATTATTATTGTTATTGTTATATTTTTGTTAATCCTCATCTGTGGATATTTTTCCATTTATTTTTAGAGAGAGTGGGAAGGAGGGAGGGTGAAGGAGAGAAGAGAGAGAGAGAGAGAGAGAGAGAGAGAGAGAGAGAGAGAGAGAGAGAGAGAGACATGGATATGAGAGAGATACATTGATTGGTTGCTTCCTGCAAGACCTCGACTAGAGCCAGGGATCAATCCTGCAACCCAGGTATGTGCCCTTGACCAGAATCGAACCTGAGACCCTTTGGTCTGGGGGCCGACACTCAACTGGATGGAGCATCATCCAGTCCACCACAAGGTTGTGGGTTTGATTCCCAATCAGGGTACATACCTTGGTTGCTGGTTCAATTCCTGGTCAGAATGTGTACATCGGAGGCAACTAATTGATGTATCTCACATTGATGTTTCTCTCTCTCTTTCTCTCTCTCTCTCTCTTTCTTCCCCTTCCTCCCTCTCTAAAATCAATAATAAAATAATAATAATAATAATAATCATACATGCAGCTAATATTTACTCAGCATTTATAATACACCAAGCACTGTGCCAAGTTTTGCATACTTTATCTCATTTATCATAACACCTTTAAGAGACACTGTTATCAGGTAAATAACTTACAATTTTATTCAGCTAATAAGTGACAGAACCAGGATTAAAAATCAGAGGTACTGGACTCCTAAGTCCATGTTTTTAGCTCCTTTATAATACTACTTTTCAAAGGTTGTGAAAATAAGTATGACGTTTTTTCCATTAGCTGTTCCATACCAAAGATAAATGGTAATAAAATGTGGTAAAAATTTGTTTTGTTTCATTAGTACAAGGCTGGATTCCAATCCTAAGCTAAAAAACAAAACCTTTGCCATTAGCAAGTATAAAAGCAAACAAATACATTTGTGTTATCACCTTTGGGAACTTGTGTCTTTTTCATGGCTATCATTGGTAGAAGAAATTTCATCCAGCTGCTCTGGAAGGGGATGATGACTAAGTCCATATTTTGTTATTCCTTTCCTGTGAAAGATAAAAGTTGTATTTCCCATAAACAAAAAATATACTTTTCAGAAACTTAGTCTAGAAGTTAGCTACTTCTTTCTGCTCTGGAACTGCACTGTCCAATACATTAGCCACTAGCAGTTACAATGTGGTTAGTCAGAAATGAGATGCACAGATGCATTTTAAGTGTAAAACACAAAGGATTTTGAACTCTAAGTACAGGAATGTAGAGTATCTCATTATTTAATTATTTAATATACTAATTATTTAATCTTGATTATATGTTAAAGTGACAGTGTTTTGGGTGTATTGAGTTAAACAAAATATATTCTTAAAATAAATTTCACTGCAAATTGAAAATATAGTAAGGTATAAGCACACAACTATAGAACAGGTAAAACAAAATATGGTGATAGCACAAAATGCCGGTGAGGACATGGAGAAACTGGATGTTCATATATTGCTGATGGGAATGTAAAATGGTACAGCACTCTGGAATAGTTTTGGTTTCTTATAAAACTTAACACATGCATTTACCACAAGACCTGGCCATTGCACTCTTGGGCAGTGATCCCAGAGAAATGAAAACTTATGTTCACACATAAATATTCACAGTAGCTTTATTTATAATTTTAATAAAACTGGAAACAACTAAAATGTCCTTTGACAGGTGAAAGGTTAAACTCTGGTATATTCACACAATGGAATATGATCCAGAAAAAAAAAAAAAAAGGAGTGAAATATTGACACATGCTCAGGGAAAAAAGTCAATCTCAGAAAGTTACATACTATGTGATTCCATTTATAGAACATTCACAAATGACCAAACTATAGTGGTAGAGAAAAGATTAGTGGTTATCAGGAGATAGAGAAAGAAGTGGATATGACTAGAAAGGGGTACACAAGACTGTTCCTTGGTGGTGATGAAATACCTCTCTATCTTGATTTTACTGGTGGTCACACAAATTTGTATGAGACCAAATTGCATAGAACTATGTACACACATACATACACAAAGAAGTGGATATAAAAACTGGTGAAAAGTGAATTAAGGTCTATAGTCTAATTAACAGTAATGTCAGTTTCCTGGCTTTGAAATTTTACGCTAGTTACATAAGATATCACCATAGGGCGAAGCTGGGTGAAGGGTTCATGGGACTCTATGTACTATTTTTGTAACTTCCTGTGAGTCTATAATTATTTCCAAATAAAAAGGTAAAAAAATTAATTTCACCTGTTTCTACTATTCTTTTAAATGTGACTACCTGAAATTTTAAATTACATATGTGGCTTGTATTATATTCCTGTTGGACAGTGCTGCTGTAGAGTTCAGTATGTGCATGAGAAAAAACTATAGGGGTAATTATTATATATTTCAGTCATCATCTACAGTAGACTTTCCTTCTCCACAAAATTCTGTAGTCAAATAAATTTAGGAAACACGATAGGTTAAACAAAGTTGCACAGGTTCCTTTACAAGAGGTCTTCCCAGGGCCTTTAGTATGTAAATATATATTATAAATCTCTAATACACTTATTTCACAGTAAAGGAAACTGAGGCACCGAGGGATTAAGCAATTTGCTTAAGGTCTTAGGGCTAGTAAGGGATGGAGCCAGGATTCAAATCCAAGAAGATTGGCCCTGAGGCTCCTCAGAGCAAATGAATAGTTTGAGATTTTAGTGAACTGTACCATTTTTTGTATACAAATATAAAGCTAGGGGCCCAGTTAGTGGAGCTTGTACTTTAAATTATTTCTTAAATGGTGGGGATGGACTTCTGAAGATTTGTTGGTATTTCTCTCATTCAGTGATCCTATAACCAACAGCTTGTCTTTGAGACAGCGGTAGGGATCAGAAATGTGGATTCCAGCTTGGCCGGTGTGGCTCAGTGGTTGAGCGTCGACCCATGCACTAAGAGGTTGCCAGTTCGATTCCCCGTCAGGGCACATGCCCAGGTTCTGGGCCAAATCCCCAGTGGGGGGCATGCAGGAGGCGGCCAGTTGATGTTCTCGCTCATTGATGTTTCTATCTCTCTCCCCCTCTCACTTCCTCTCTCTCTAAAATCAATAAAGAAAAAAATTAAAAAAAAAAAAAAGAAATGTGGATTCCAGCTACAAAATAGAAACTTAAGACATGTTTTAGTCTGTCAGAGAAAGTGGATTATGGAGCGTCAATTAGATAATACTAAAGAAGTATTAAATTTGATAACATCATTGTGGTTACACAGAAAATGTCTATAATTTTTAAAGAGGCATGCTGACTCGCCCTGGTCAGGTAGCAGTTGTTAGAGCATCGTCCTGCTATGCCAAGGTTATGGGTTCAATCCCTGGTCAGGGCACATATAAGAATCAACCAGTAAATGTATCAATAAGTGGAACAACAAATCGATGTTTCTCTCTCTCCCTTCCTCTCTCTAAATCAATAAATAAAAGTATATAGGGGTAAAATGATAGTGTTAAGGGTTTTTTTCCCCTTATTTCACAGATGAGAAACAAAGAAAATATAGATGAAGCAAATATATATATATATTTTTTATCCTCACTCAAGGACATCTTTGCATTTATCTTCAGATAGAGCAGGAGGGAGAGAGAGAGGAAGAGAGAGAGAAACATTGATGTGAAAGAGACACATCAAGTGGCTGCCACCCACACGACCCCAACCGGGGCAGGGACAAACTGCAACCGAGGTACGTGCCCCCAGCGGGAATCAAACTTGGGACTCTCTGGTCCGCGGGCCGACGCTCTAACTGCTGAGCCAAACCGGCCAGGGCATATTAAATTTTTGATAACTGTTTAATGTGGGTGATTGGTGACTCATTATATTTACTATGTATTTGTGTTTGAAATTTAGCATTAACAAATGTTAAGCTGTATTTTGAAAATCACTCTTTTTCCAAACTCTTTCAACATCTATAATTCAGAAGTGTTAGGGAGAAAACTAAAGTTACTGCTTCAAAGCAAATTATCATTGTAATACCTAAAGTAAAAATTGCCTTTAATTTACAGTCATTTAGATGTATATAATCCTCATTATCTCTATTATTCATATCACCCAGACTCCTCTAGAGAATCATCTTTTGGGAGAGTTATCATTAGAGAGTATCAAATTAACAATAGAGAACAAGTAACACAACTATATTGGGTCAGTAATACTGGGTCAGTAATTCTGGCCCAATAAGTGTCTATCAACACTTTTTTCCATAAAAGATCATTTTTACTCTCTGAATGATCAGAATTTATTATAAAAGCATTTTTTAGCTAAGCCCTATTTGCTATATTAGGAAATTACTTTCTTCTTCCTAGTTTCTAAAAAGCTTATTATCTGAATTGCTACTGTGTAGCTATCCTAATACTTGTAGGTAATAAGCTTCTGACAGGCAAGGAGAGATCACATACTGATTTTCTTTGTATGGCTATTGTACCAAGTAAAGGTGGAAAGGAACAAGGAAATTACCATTTTCTGAGGACCAACTATGTGTCAAGCTCTGTGCCATCACTTTAAATATGGTTTTAGAGAAGGTCTTATTCCTATGTTACAGAAAAGGATAAAAAATTTAGTAATCTGTCTAAAAATCAGATGGCCAGAGAAGACCCTAGCCAGAAACCCAGATGTGACTAATAACAAGCTCGTTATTACCATGTCTCATTAATATTAATAAACTGTATGGTTGCTAAAATTACATAGCTCATTGGGGGGAAGGGGATTGGAGTTAAAAAACCCAAGCTAAAAACCTATTGGTTATATAATCTTAAGATGTGTAACCTGTCTGCATCTTCTGAAAAACTGAAGATAATCATACTCATTTCACTGAGCTATTACAAGGATCAAGATGTGAAAGTCTGCATTAATAAATGTGTGACATTATCATTCCTCACTAAATTACAACACTTCAATTGGGGGGAGGTATGTCTTTAAGCCAGATATTCGCTTTCTAAAGTCTCAAAGCAAAACTGATCCTATGGATTCTGATGCCTAATTGTAGAGATGGAGAGGCAGTGTGTGTAATGGTTATGACCACAGGCTTCAGGATCAGATTGACACCAGGTTTGTACTTCAGCTCCACCACCTTCTGGCTGAGTAATCTTTGGCATGCTACAATCTTTAAATTGGGGTTTTTATATGTAGAATGCAAAATAACAGTCCCCATCTGCTACCCCCGTTGGATAGGATTAAGTGAGCTAATGCATGTAAGTAGCTTTGCATGGTGCCTGGCACTAGATACATTCAACTTTATTGTAACACTCAGCCAGCTATTAATAACTTCTTGAGTCTTCAGAGGCCACAGCAGTGGGGCAGGAAGCACTGAGGAAACTACCAATGCCTAAGGAGACCTGAGTTCTGGAAGTGCAGCCCAAGAGGGCCAAGCCCTGGGATAGCACAGGTGACTCTCCCTTAGCTGAAGCTGCAGGTAGAAGGGACAAAGTTCAGCAAAGCTGGAAGGAGAGAATTTCGAAGACAGCTTTTTTTTCTCCCGCCTGGGAAAGGAAAGGAGCGAGGAACTGGTTACGAAGGGTCCCCAGAGCGCCCGCGCCCCACCTCGCCTCCCCTGGCCGCGGCTGGGATGGTTGAGCACTCCACTCACAGCTCCAAGGTCTGTGGCACCGCCTTCCGAGTGTATCTGGAGATCATCCTTCTTCTCCTCCTCAATCGCGGCCCGGGCGGGCACGCCAGGGTAGGGGCCTCCAGGCCTGGCCCTCCCGCCGGCTCCTGCCCGGCCCCCTCCAGCCACCTTCCGGTCCCGTCACGCCCCGTCGCCTAGACTCCGGACCGACACCTCCTCTAGTTCCCCACCTCTTTGGTCCTCCGCCTTCCCGACTTCCCCGCGGGGGCGGAAGTGACGAAAGCATGGGGCACCGGCCTAATGCTGCCGTCGAAGCGCAGCTGTGACCACGCCCGGGTTCCGGCTCCGAGCGCGGTTCTTACTTGTAGAGCTTCCGCGGACCTCAGGTTCCAGACAGGCGTGTGCACCAGGCTTTGGCGGCTGCTGGCTGTTCCCAACGGGCTCACACCGTGGGAGGGGAAAGGTGAGGAAAGATGCCGCTGCAGAGACGTGTCGGAGAGGCCCTAGAACCGTCAGAGGAATTGGCTTCATTTTGTCAGACCGTAGGAAGCTTATCAGAGTAAAGAGCCCTAGACTGCAAGCCAGGCCTTTGCTGCTTGGATGCATCTCTTTCTGTGCTCCCGTTTTTCTCATCTGTACAGTGAGGAGTTAGCTCAAGTGACTTCAAGTCCCTTGTAGTCTGACCCTGAATTCTTCATAATAAGGTGTGCTTAGCATCATGGGGTGAGTAGGTGGGTAGAATTAACCGTCTGTCCCTTTGTGTTGAAAGGCCAAGTGATTATTTGGACAGACTGTGATGAATGGGCGTCTGGATAGAAGATGTAGGTTCCTCTCATCTTACTATTCCGTTAGAAAGCCAAGCAAATAGCCCGGCTGGGTGAGCGTCCACCCATGCACCCAGAGGTCCCCGTTGGATTCCGAGTCAGGGCACAGGCCAGGGTTGTGGGCCTGGTCGCCGTGGGGCGGGGCTTGCGGGAGGCGGCCAGTCGATGTTCTCTCTCACCCATGTCTCTCTCTCCCTCTCCCTCTCTCTCTAAAATCAATAAAGAAAAATTATTTTTTGAAAGAAAAGTAATGAAGAAAACCGAGCAAATAGAAAAGTCGAATCACGTGGGCCATTCAGCGCAATGCCATTGTTTATAAAGCATCACCTTACAGCAATAATAAACTAGTACTTTTGTTTGTAAGGGAAACCCTGAATGAAGAGATATCTACCACCCCTTAGTATATCAGAGCTGTGCCCCCCTCAGACCTGAAAAGGGGCAAGTTTTAGACAGGTAGTTGTAGGATCAAGAACCATGGGACCATGGGCAATTGCTTTGGGATGAGAAATGAACGTTTTTATTTGTTTGTTTATTTATTTATTTATTTTAAAGACATGAATGTTTTGTAGTTTTGAACTCCCCTATGTCATACAATGCTTATAAAAGAGAAAGATTAAAATTCTGCAGAGTAAGGTAGATTGCTTTTAAGAGGGTTTAAAGAATAAAAAATTAAATTGGGGAAGGATTCTAGAGATGGTAGAGTAACACTCAAATTCTACAACTAAAGAAAAAGCCCCAGAAAGAGATAGTACAGTGCCCAAAATGACACAATTAATTTAGTAGCAGAGCTGGGACTTTGGATAGTATTTAAACCGAATATTTTAGTGCAGGGTTCTCAAAGTGTGTTTATTACACATGCCACTGTAACTGCAAGGCAAATATTTTTTATTTTATTCTTACATAATTATTACTTAATTTGGGAAAGTGATACTGGATTCCATTCATTGTATTATATCACAAGTTCCTTTAACATAATTTTAAGTATAAAGAACATAATTTTAAGTACAAAAATGTTATTAAAAGAACATTAAGTGTTACTATATTTGGGAAATGGTCAAGGCAAAAATCATGGTGATGGTATGTGGATAACTGAATTTTGGAAAACAGTATTAATGGAATCACCTGGAGTAGTTCAGGGAATGGGCTATTACTTCTACATTGTTCTATATGGTTTATATTATTGAAACTTTAAATGTAGTTTTCAAAGAAGAATGGAGGAAAATATGAAGCTTGCTACAGTGGAAGATACTGTGGAGTACCGCCTATTCCTGATACCAGATGAACCAAGGGACCCAGAAAAACACAAGGAGACTCTTCAAAAGTATATTGAGAGAATTATGACCCAGTTTGCACCTATGCTGGTCCCTTATATCTGGCAGAATCAGCCTTTCAATCTCAAATATAAACCTGGGAAAGGTAAGAAAGGCTCTTTTACTTATTTTGATTTGGTATGTGTAGCTTTTAAGGTCATTCTGATAACAGAGATGTATAATAGCCCAACGTGTATTCAGTGTTGTCAGGAGATTTAGATTAGTGATGCTTGCTGCTCTCCAGTTAAGCCTTTAAATTTTTTTTCATTCATATTGATGAAAACTTTATAGTAGCCATTAACTTGGGAACTAACATATATCAATGTTATTAAACTTGGGGCTCTTCTTTTAAACTTTACTTTTTTATGCCATAATGTGTCTAGGTACCTATACCAAAAAGATTCAGGCCTCTTTAGCTGTTACTCTGTTTTTCTCACTATTGACAATGTGTTTAGTAGGCTACCTTGTTTTATGTGGTTGTTTTGGTAGCGATCTAAGAGCAGCTCTGCCTGCCTTATAAAGAGAAATAATTGAGCTTTATGACCATTACTTGCCACTCAGGAGCGTTTTTAGGTTTTTCACTGTCTTCCCCGTGTTGTTGGTTGTTGAGATCTGACCTCTGGCCAAATATGGCACTTTATCCTATGATTTCTTTAGCTTTACTAAAGTGAATCATGGATAGGTGACCAGGCTCTACTTATGCAGTGACTTATGTGAGGTCTTGTTTTGAATCAGGAGCTTAGCATCTTGTGAGACCATCACTCTGACTCTCAATTGGTTGCCAAATGTCTTCCCTACTCTTAATTTTATTGAACTGCGTTCACTGAAATATATGTGGTTTTTATTGGCAAGAACACTGTCACATTAGTACAGCACATCCAAAACGAACTCCTTATCTTTTTTCTAGAAAATCATTTTTATCCAGTGTTTTCTCATCTTGCTTAAATGGCATTGCCATCCACCTAGTTATCCAAGCTAGTTAGTAATTCAAAATCATACTCCTCACTTCACCATGTTCAGTCAGGGACTAATAGTGTGCTTAATCCTAAAATGTGACCCCTTCTCTACATCTGTTTGGCTACAGTCTAGGCCCTCTTTATTTCTTCATCTGGAAGATTATGATGGCCACCTAACTAACCTCCCTGGTACCAGTGTCTCCAGTTTGCTCACACTGTTAAATTTACCTTTGAAAAACACAAATTTGATCATGTCACTCTCCTGCTTAACATTCTTGAACAGTTCCACATTGCTTCTGGATGAAGTTCAAATTGAAGTTTAATATATAAGGTAGATAGAGATAGATACCCTAATTGGAGTTTCTCTAGTTTAACAAGCTTGGGAGATCTGGGATGGAGAGAAGAAGAATTGGTTGGGCTCTTCTTCCCATCAGTTTGTTGCCATGGCAGCTTTTGAGACACTCCACCATGCACTTGTTTGACCTCATTCTGTTACTGTGGTATATTGCATTGATTGATTTTCATATATTGAACCATCCTTACATTTCAGGATTATATTCCACATGGTTCGGTGTACAGTCCTTTTAATGTGTTATTGAATTCAGTTTGCTAGTATTTCGTTGAGGATTTCTGCATCAATATTCACCAGGGATATTGGTCCTAGTTTTCTTGTATTGTATTTGTCTGGCTTTAGTATTAGGATAATGCTGGCCTCATAAAATGATTTTGGGAGTGTTTGTTCCTCTTCAATTTTTTTTGTAAGAGTTTGAGGAGTATTGATATTAATTCTTCTTTAAATGGTTGGTAGAAATTCTCCAGTGAAGTCATCTGGTCTTGGGGTTTTTTTTGTTGTTGGAAAGTTTGAATACTGATTCAATTTCCTTATGAGTTACAGGTCTGTTCAGATTTTCTGTTTCTTCTCGACCTAGTCTGGATAGATTGTGTGTTTCTAGGAATTTACTCATTTCTTCTAGGTTATCCAATTTGTTGGTTTACAATCATTCATAGTGTTCTCTTATAGTCCTTTTTATTTCTGTGGAATAGGTGGTAATATCCCCTTTTTCATTTCTGAATCTTCGTTCTTATATCTTAGTTCATCTAATTAACGTTTTGTCAATTTTGTTGATCTTTTCAACAAACCAACTCAGTTTATTTTGATTTTTTCTATTGTTTTTCTGTTTTCTATTTCATTTATCTCTGCTCTAATCTTCATTATTTGGATTTAGTTTGTTCTTTTTCTAGTTCCTTAAGGTGTAAAGTTAGGTTGTTGATTTAAGATCTTTTATAATTATAAACTTCCCTATTAGCACTGCTTTCACTGCATCTCCTAAGTTTTGGTATGTTGCATTTTTGTTTTTATTTGTCTCAAGGTTTTTCTAATTTCCCTTCTGATTTCTTCTTTGACCCATTGGTTGGTTAAGAGTATGTTGTTTGCCCTGACCGGTTTGGCTCCGCGGTAAAAGCATCAGCCTGTGGACTGAAGGGTCACAGGTTCGATTCCCAGTCAAGTGCACATACCTGGGTTGCAAGTTTGATCCCTGGCCCCAGTCTGGGGCGTGCAGGAGGCAGCCAATCTATGTGTCTCTCTCACATCAATGTTTCTCTCTTTCTGTCTCTCTCTCTGTGTCTCTCCCCCTCCCTCCCTTCCACTCTGTCTAAAAATCAATGGAAAAATATCCTCGGGTGAGGATTAACAACAACAACAACAAAGAGTATGTTGTTTAATTTCTACATATAATTGGATAATGTCCTTTTTGCAAATTCTGCTCCATCCAAATCTAGCTACCTGATATTCGCAGAACCTCTGTGCCTTTGCACATACTATACTATTCTATACTATACTATTCTGTCTTTCTGGAAAGCCTACTTCTGGTCATTCCTCCAGATGAGCATAGCTCAGATATCACATCCTTTATGTTCACATAGTCCTTAGTGCATACCTGTTTATCATCTTGTTTTTAAATGACTTGGTTGTCTGTCTCTTGTTGTCCAGATCCTCAGTTCCTTAGGAGTAGGCTTCTTGCCCTGGCTGGTTTTGCTCAGTGGTTAGAGCGTCGGCCCGCGGACCAGAGAGACCTGGGTTCGGTTCCTGCTAAGGGCACGTAGCTCGGTTGCGGTTTGTCCTCGGCTCCAGTTGGGATTGTGTGGGTAGCAACCAGTAATGTGTCTCTCTCACATCAATGTTTCTCTCTCTCTCTTCCCCTCTTTCTCCTTCCCACTCTATCTGAAGATAAATGCAAAAATGTCCTCAGGGGAGGATTTTAAAAAAGTAAAAAAAATAAAAAGAATAGGCTTCTTTTGTCTTGTTCAGGATTGCAACCCCAGCTCCTGGTATAGTACCCAGAGCGAAGTCAATGAATGTTTGTTTAATTGAATGATTATTTGTATTTTTATTGGCACTGGCAAATTAATTTGGTTATATGATTGCCTTTCTCTTGTTTTTAGGAGGTGTTCCTGCTCATATATTTGGCATGACAAAGTTTGGGGATAACATTGAGGATGAATGGTTTATTGTTTATATAGTAAAGCAAATTACAAAGGAATTTCCAGAATTGGTAGCAAGGTATTATTTTATTCTTGAAAACGATGACATTTTTATCCATATAATAATTTTTTTCTGTAGTTTGGTAGAAATTGTACAGACTTGGGACACAGATTTTTAAAGTGACTTCTATGTTTCATTTCTTTTCTCTTGTGACTTCCTTTTCTTGAGGAAGAATGAAAGTATCAATGGAGAGTTCACCTTCCAAAAAATTTCAAACAAAACCCACTGTTTTAGGTTTTCTTTTTTAAAAATTCTCATCATGAAAGAAAAAATACACATGTTAATCAAATTTAAACAATACAAAGGGTGTACTGCTTTGACATCTCAGAAGTAATCATCATCAGATCCCTTGTGGATCTTTAAAAAAATTCCATACACACACACACACATTCCACATATTTCACACGTATCTTAACTATGTATTTGTCTATTAGGCCATAGCTAAAATTTTTTGAGAAATTATATGCATAAGAAATTTAAAGAGATATCAGTGAACAACTGTATAGATAACAAAGTAAATTCTAATTCAGTTTTTAAAATGGGAACTGATAATTCTCTGTACTGACCAGTTTTTGCCAGTAGAGGGCATTTCACCCATTTACCACTTGTCCTAGTTTCCTAGTCAGCCCCCAAATTCTGATCTTTTTCTACCCACCCAACCTTTCCCTCTGCAGAACAAAAAGAAAAACAACAACTTTGAAAACTTAATATTATATCAAAATTTCAAACATACATAAAAGTAGAAAGAATGAATTCACATGTACCCATCACACAGCTTCAAAAATGATCAACTCATGGTTATTCTTATTTTTCTATACCCTTCCCCTATTTCCCCATCACATAACAAGACTATTTCAGTGTAAATCTCCTCTACCATTTGATCTTTAAAATACTTCAGGAAGTAAGTCTAAGCCATAAGAACTCGTTTTTGTGTTTTTTTGTTTTTTGTTTTTTTTTACTATTTTTTTCTTTATTGAGTTTAGAGAGAGAGGAAGGGAGAGGGAGAGAGAGATGGAAACATCGATGAGAGAGAACATCAACTGACTGCTTCCTGCATGCCCCCCACTGGGGATTGGGCCCACAACCTGGGCATGTGCCCTAACTAGGAATCGAACCAGCAACCTCTTGGTGCATGGGTCAGCACTCACCCAGTGAGCCACACCGGCCGGGCAAGAACTCTTATTTTAAACACTACTGCCTTGGCCATTGTGGTTCAGTTGGTTGTAGCATTGTCCATACACCAAAAGGTGGAGGATTCGATTCCAATCAGGGCACATAACCTAGGTTGCAGTTCCATTCCCTGTCAAGGCATGTGTGGGAGGCAACCGATTATGTTTCTCACTCTCTCTCTCTCTCTCCCCACCCCTCTCCCTTCGTCCCTTTCCCCCTCCTCCCCAACCATTCTCCCTCTCTCTCTTCCCCTCTCTCTAAAATCAATGAAAAACATATCCTCGAGTGAGGATAAAAATATATATTTTTTAAATAAATAAATAAAAATAAACACTACTCTTATCACAACTAAAGATAATTAGCAATTATTTCTTAATAAATGATAGAATTTTATTTCTTTCTTATATATATTTTTAATTGGTTCTAGAGAGAGAGGAAGGGAGAGGGAAAGAAAGATAGAAACATTGATGAGAGAGAAACATCAATTGGCTGCCTCCTGCATGTCCCCTACTGGGGATCAAGCCCACAACCCAGGCACGTGCCCCAACCAGGAATTGAACTGGCAACCTTCTGGTGCATGGGACAACAACACTCACTCAGTCCACTGAGCCACACTGGCCAGGCTACATGATAGAATTTTAAATGAACAAATACGAAAATATTAGTTTCTGTCTTTACAAGTATAATAAGGAGGGGGCAATACCTTTTGTGTGCAGATTCTGATATTTATATATTGATGGTTCATACCTACACACCAGGCCTATAAAAGCTCTTTAAAGAGTAGGCATCTACTGTCTTGTAAGATTTCTTTAAATATTTTAATTTTTTATATATATACATATGAATATATATGTATATGTATGTATATATATATATACACACACATATGCATGTATGTGTGTGTGTGTATATATATATTGATTTCAGAGAGAGAGAGAAACATCTATGTGAGAGAGAAACATCAATGGGTTGTCTCCTGCACACACCCCAACCAGACCAAACCTGCAACCTGAGCATGTGCCCTTACTGGTAATTGAACCAGCAACCTTTTGGTACACAGGAATGTTCCACCCAACTGAGCCACACTGTCCAGGCAGGTTTCTGTGGTGTTTTTTTTTTTTTAATTAGAAAAAGAAGGTCTTTTTCTATGTCTCTGCATTAATCTTCCCAAGGCAGAGCTATAACCATTTTACTACCCTACTCTAAAACCTTTCATTATTTTCGTCTATAAAACTAAGCTCATTCTCATTAATTCTGCCAACAGTTATAGCTCTTCCTAAAATGACCTAACTGTGCTTCTCTAGTCTTGTTCTTTACTAGTTGTCATTCTCCAGATATCCACCTTCAGTTGCCACCTCCATGGGTATTTTTTTTGTTTTTGTTTTTTACTTTTTTATTGAATTGATTGGGGTGACATTGGTTAATAAAATTATATAAGTTCAGGTGTACAATTCTATAATACATCATCTGTATATTGTATTGTGTGTTCACCACCCCAAGTCAAGTCTCGTTCCATCACCATTGCCACCTCCATGATTTTGCCTGTGCTGTTCCCTCTGCCAAGAATATCTCTCCTTTTCTCCCTCCATTTCCACCCATTAAAAAACCTAGAATCATATATATAATATGCTACCTTTTGTGTGACAAGAGAAGAAAGTAAAAATTTATATTCCTATTAGCCAGATTATGCATAAGCAAACTCTGGAGGGATAAATAAGAAAGAAAAATGGTGGAGGGGTAGGAGTTGGGCATATAGGGACTAAAGTAGGGAGAGTTTTCATTGTGTAACTTTTTATGTTAAAGTTTTAATCATGTGACTATATTATCTATTCACAAATTTAAATTTTAAAAATGATGTAAATGAGGCAAAATAAAATTTTCTTTCAAGGCCCAAATAACACCTCTTCCATAAAGACTTAACTAATCTTGCCCTGGCCGGTTTGGCTCAGCGGTTAGAGCATCGGCCTGCGGTCCAGAGAGACCGGGTTCGGTTCCTGCTAAGGGCATGTACCTCGGTTGCAGTTTGTCCCCGGCCCTGGTTGGTCGTGCGGGTGGCAGCCACTCGATGTGTCCCTTTCATGTTGATGTTTCTCTCTCTCTCTCTTCCTCTCTCTCCCTCCCACTCTATCTGAACAAAAAATGAAAAAATGTCCTCGGGTGAGGATAAAAAAAAATAAAATAAAAAAAGACTTAACTAATCTTGGCTATATCTGATTTTTTTTCTTTTTAAACCCTATAGTACTTTGTATATTTTTCATATTTTTGTCTACTGTTATTTATTTGTGTGCTTATTTTCTTTCCAACTCCCCTACACAATCTTATAGTCTCCTTCAGTGCTTAATAGTATCTTAAACATTTGCAGTATTATAGCAATCTACACATAGTACATACTTATATGTTTACTAAGATGAATAAAGAAAAGATGTATTAGAATGAAAAAGCATATTAATAAAAAATGCCTGTTCAATTATTATGTACTTTATGAATGCAAAATCGGAACTTTTTTTGCATTAGGATCGAAGACAATGATGGTGAATTCTTGTTAATAGAAGCTGCTGACTTTCTTCCTAAATGGTTGGATCCTGATAATAGTGCTAATAGGGTAAGTACACACAGATTTGAAAAATTTAGAGAGATAAAATCATGTTGCAACATTTTTCATAGTACCTATATTTTGTCAGTGCCTAGTATGAAAATTAAAATCTGTCATTTTGCAGGTGTTTTTCTACCATGGGGAGTTGTGCATTATTCCTGCACCAACGAAACCTGGAGCAGTATCCTGGTTACCCACTAAACCCCCAACAACCTCGCAAGCATTGAATATAATCTCAACACACCCAGAAAAAATTTTGGCTTCAGAATCTATTCGAGCTGCTGTGAATAGGCGCATCAGAGGGTAAAAAAAAATAACACTTTCATTGCTAGTCAAGGAGATTTATGCTTTAGTGCAGTTCAAGTCTTTCATTGAATATAGAATTTCTTTCACCTAGATTAATGCTAATTTTCATTCTGCATCCTTCATGGAATTGACTAACAAATTATACTTATATATTTTAAAATTAAGAAACATATATCTTTTTTTAATCAAAGAATAATTTAATGACATCTCATTTGGTTCCAAAATCAATTTAATCATAAGGACTTAAGACTGCTCTGCAACCAACTAATACAGAATGATTATTACAGAATGATTATCTTGTAATGATTGGTTAACTACCAAAAATAAGAAACATATATCTTTTAATTCCTATTTAAAAGTGTTATAATCCAGTCCCGATATTTTTACATTATTTACCTTAGATATTGTGTCTAAGTATTATTTATATCTGTAGATAAAAATTTTGAGGCCTTTAGAAATGAAAACCCACGGGAGCACAATGTGCTCAGTTTTTTTTCAGTGGTTCTGGGGTTCCATGTGGTATTCTGTGATCTACATGGAACACGTTAGCTTCTATTCAAGAGAGAAGGCCTAAATCTATTAACATTTTATTTCAACCATTCAAATTTGAGTACTTATTAAATACTTAGCACCACTCAGATCTTAACGATATTAAAAATCTCTTTGAGTTTTGTTTCAGTATATTTTGTACCATTTTTTTAGAAGAATAAACTTTGATTTTATCCTTGTTCCAAAGTAGAGTTTTTTTGTTTTTATTGAACCACCTTAATCCTTTTTTAAAATTTTCCGTTTCCTTCCACATTTTCTCTTTTCCTCTCTTCTTTCCTGCAGTTTTTATTATATTCAGTATTTTTATTTTTACCTCTTTTGTCACTCTTTATATCTCACTGTTGATGAACTAAGACAAGGTGTTAAGAGAGAAGTCAATGGTATAAAAATTCTAGATATTTACATATCATAAAAGTAATTATGTTACTTGTCACAGATACCCAGAAAAAATTCAAGCCTCCCTCCATCGAGCTCACTGCTTCCTTCCGGCTGGCATTGCAGCAGTGCTAAAGCAGCGCCCCCGATTGGTGGCTGCAGGAGTCCAGGCGTTTTACCTGCGGGACCCCATTGACTTGCGAGCCTGTCGTATTTTCAAGACATTCTTGCCTGAAACACGAATAATGACATCGGTAAGATAGTACTCTTGGTCATTTAGTTTGTCTCACTGGAGAGTTGAATGTTATTTTAATTGTTCACTAGAAAAAATTGGAAATATTGTTTCCTCATTGCAAGTTAATACATACACTCTTTTTCTTTTTCTTTTTTTTTTTAATCCTCACCCGAAGACACTTTTGCATTTATCTTCAGATAGAGTGGGAGGGAGAGAGAGAGGAAGAGAGAGAGAGAAACATCGATGTGAGAGAGACACATCGACCGGCTGCCACCCACACAACCCCAACCGAGTCCAGAGACAAACTGCAACTGAGGTACGTGCCCTTAGTGGGAACCGAACCCGGGACTCTCTGGTCCGCGGGCCGATGCTCTAACCGCTGAACCAAACCGGCCAGGGCTCTTTTTCTTTTTTTTCCCATCCAGTGAGAAAGATTTTGAGAGACCTGACTCCCTATTTTGTATCTCAATGTTTCCTAGCTATTTCTGACTATATTTTCTTAATCCTCACTGGAGGATATTTTTCCATTGATTTTCAGATAGAGTGGGAAGGAGGGGGAGAAAAAAGAGAGAGAGAGAGAGAGAGAGAGAGAGAAACATTGATTTGAGAGAGACACGTCGACTGTTTGCCTTCCGTATGACCCTAACCAGGGCTGGGGACGAACTGCAACTGAGGTACGTGCCCTTAGCAGGAATCGAACCCGGGACTCTCTGGTCCACAGGCCGACACTCTAACCGCTTAGCCAAACTGGCCAGGGCTCCCTTCCTCTCTTTCTAAAATCATTAAAGAAAAAAATTAATTTAAAAAAATCATTAAAAAAAAGAATTATTGTTTATCTTCTAACCATCAAAATTGCCATATAATGTAACTAATGATAAGAATTCCATTAGTGGTAACTAAAAAGTAGACAGTGAAGGCAAATTTAATAGTATGTGAATTATATTTCAATAAAGCTGCTACTAAGAAATATTGGCAGTGAATAGGTTGGGTCTTCACGTTTCATATGAACTCATAAATGAAGTTATTGTTATTAGCTATGAAATGATATTAACATTTTTTAATTTTAAGAGAAGACTCATTTCTTTTATGTCCCAATGTCCAGGTCACCTTCACTAAATGTCTATATGCACAGTTGATGCAACAAAGGTTTATGCCAGACCGGCGGAGTGGATACAAACTGCCTCCTCCATCTCATCCCCAGTACCGAGCCCATGAATTGGGCATGAAATTGGTAAAGTTGAACCAGAAAATTTTATTTTTTTTCCTATATATAAGGGCTCTTAAGAGAATAATGGTGCAGCATGTAAAGTTTAGAAATATACCCTATTTATGTGAAAGTGTAGTAAAATGTGGCATTTCCAATAAGAAGGAAAATGGATTATTCAGTAAATGATGATAGGACAACTGTGAAGCCATTTGAGTATTGAAGTTGATTCCCTCACACCTAAACCAAAGTAAATTACAGTTGGACCAAATATTTAAATGAAAAAATTGAAACCATAAAATTTGAAAGAAAATACAGGAGAAATTTTGATAATTTCAGTAGGAAAGACCTTTCTAAGCATGATTTGAAACCAGACGCTAGAAAAGAAAAGCTTTCTAAATTTGATTATGTAAAAATTAAACATTTCTGTGTGGGAAAGAAAAACCCCATAAGTGAAATAAAAAGAAAGGAAACATGGAGAAAATATTGTATTTTCAATTTAAATGACAATGTTGATTTCTCTAATACATAGAGCTCCTACAAGTTAATATGAAAAAAATACTAATCAATTAATAAAAAATGTTCAGAAACATAAAAAGATAGTCCAGAGAAAAGGAAATACAAGTGATTTTTAATCTAAACATATGAAATATGTTGAACTTTGCTCATGTTATAAAATAAATGCAATTTAAAGCTACAAACTATTTTCACCATTTGATTGGCAAGTATCAAAAAGGTTGATAAATATACTGGATGGGTGAAAATACATAGAGAAAGAGATAGTACTATCAAACACTATTGATGGGAATATAAATTGATTCAGTGTCTTAGAACAATTTGTCAGTATCCATCAACACTTAAGATGCACAAAGCCTTCTGCTCAGCATCTTCACGTCTAGAAATTTATCCTCCATATATTTTACAAAATGTGCCACAAAGATGTCCAAGGATACTCAAAGACACCAAGTATCAAAAGACTGAGAACTACCTAAATGTCTATTAGTAGGGAACTATATAAATTAATGGCCTATCTAAGAAGTGAGATGGATAAATTTATGTGTGTTCATATAAAATGATCTCCAAGACATATAACTACAGTCTTCCCTCGTCACTTCGCACTTCGACTTTCCCAGCTTCACTCTATTGTGGTTTTTCCAAATACAGTTAGTATTTGAAACAACTGCGATAGAGTGAAGCCGGGAAAGTTGAAGCATGAAGTAGCGAGGGACGACTGTATATAAAGAAAGAATCCTACTTCGTGGAAATTCATTTATCGCAGTAGAGTCTGGAACTGATTAACTGCGATAAACGAGGGCCAACTGTAAATGAAAAGGTAAGGTTCAGAGCAGTGTGCATGTTGCCATTGAGTGACAGAGGGATGGAGCAGGAGGATGTGAAACACATACATACTATCTGTGTGAGTGCATAGATTACTTCTGAAGTGATGTGCAAGAAATTGGTAACAGTAGTTTCCTAGAGTGATCAGGGAAGCACACTATTTGAATTATTTTGCCATGTGCATTTATTATACATATATATATTTTTTTTTAATCCTCACCAGAGGATACGTTTCTATTTATCTTCAGATAGAGTGGGAGAGAGGGAGGGAGGGAGAGAGAGAGAGAGAAACATCAGTGTGAAAGAGACACATCGACTGGTTGCCTCCCTCACGACCCCGACCAGGGCTGGGGCCGAACCACAACTGAGGTACATGCCTTTGACCGGAATCGAACCCACAACTCATTGGACCACTGGTCAACGTTCTAACTGCTGAGCCAAACTGGCCAGGGCCATTTATTATATTTTTTAATGAAAGGGCTCTTAAAATGAAGTGATGTTCTCACTTTACTATGTCTGTGAACATGCTCAATTCATTTATAATTCTGTTAGACAAGACGCCTTTAAGCCTTTTTTTTTTTTTATCTTCTCCGGAGGACATTTTTCCATTTTTTTGTTCAGATAGAGTGGGAGGGAGAGAGAGGAAGAGAGAGAGAGAGAGAGAGAGAAACATCGACATGAAAGGGACACATCGAGTGGCTGCCTCCCGCACGACCAACCAGGGCCGGGGACAAACTGCAACCAAGGCATGTGCCCCCAGCGAGAACTGAACCCGGGTCTCTCTGGACCGCAGGCCGATGCTCTAACCACTGAGCCAAACCGGCCAGGGCCTGCAAGCCTTTTTTAAGCAAACAAGAAATAAGTTTAAGTTTTAGTTTAATAATTAGCAAGAAAAGAAATCTCTTTGAAGAGAACAAGAATCCTTGTTTTGTATTATTTTCTTATACATTTTAGAATCTACAGAGATTGAGAAACTTGAAAAAGAGTCAGATTTTTCATAAAATTCAAAAAGTGTTATAAATGTTCACATGTCCATGTGTCCAGTCACCTAATTCTTGAGTGTGGCTAAATGGAAAGAAAGTAACCTAATAATAAAAATATTATCTATTGCATCTAGGCTCACGGATTTGAGATTCTATGCTCCAAATGTAGTGCACATTTTTCTGACTCCAAGAAATCCCCTGTGACTACCTCACCACTCTGGGCTGGCTTCCTTGACAGTCTGAAAAAGAATGATTATTTTAAGGTAGGACTTGCAATGCATTTTAAAATTATACTATCTAGGGGAAATCAAGCCAGTGATTTAAAGTCATTTAAAGTTCTATGGTTCATATTTAATGTGGAACATAATTATAGGAGCTAAAATTTAAAGGAACCATTCTAGTTCAGTGGGAATGAGGGAGTGTCTATGAATTGTTTCCAGTATTAGAAAAATTAATAACATTTATATAAAGTGATAAAAATTATTATTTGTATCAGATGAGTGATTGTCACAAATCTGTAGAGCAAACATGAAAACACCAAGTAGCAAAATTAGCAAAGATAGGGATTTTAAAAATTACAAAAAACAGCTAGTAAATTTCTTTTAAAATATTCACTCTCACAGTAGTGAAGATACGTATATGAACTCAATAATAAAGACTTCTTCATGTATGTAAAAAAGAATATGAATGGTATTCCATGTTATTGAGAGTATAGTGAAATTAATACTCCTGTACTTTGCTGATAACATTTTAAATTGATAGAACCTTAACTGCAAAGAAATTTAGTAGTGTGTCCCAAGAGCTAAAGAAAGATTCAAACTCGGAACCTTCACTTTGAACAATCTATTTTAAGTAAACATCCAGGAAATAGAAAAGTCCATAAGAATATGATGATTAGAAAGACTGTAGCGATATGGAAAAGTGCTTTTATTATAGTATATTTTTTAAGGGGTGTAAAGTATTAAGTATGAATGCCACTGTAAACATGTATGTGAAAAGCAAACGATAGTTAAGGTAGAGTTATGCTATTTTTTGGTTCTGTTTGTACTTTATTTTATAAATTAATTACTGGTTAATCAATGATTACTTAATAACTAATTAAGTAATGGAAAATGGTAGAAAACTTTCCAGATTGGAAAGAAGTCCTTAATGGTAAAAAGGATTAGGAACCACTATATCTAACCTGGTCTCCTTATTTGAAGAAACTAGAGTCCAAACAGGTAAATTAATGACAAAACAGGGACTGGGACTCAGGCCTCATGATTCCTGAACAATATATCATACACTGCCTCCCTGAAAGTTGCTGGTAAGCAGGTCATTTTAATGACACCATGTAAATAATGTTCTGATAAGCCATTATTTTTTTAGGGACTGATAGAAGGTTCTACGCAGTACCAGGAAAGACTAGAAATGGCGAAGAACTACTTCCAACTCTCAGTAAACCGGCCAGAAAGGTGAGTTTGTCACTACTTAATCATGGCAGCAGATGGGGTAACTGCCAGCAGTTAAAGAGTTACTTACTCTTAAGGATAGTTGCAGAAGTTGAAGTTTACATATTTAAACAGTTAATGGCAAGGACCATGACTACTGAAGGGGCTGGGGTTGGGGGAGAAGAGGTGTTGTGCAGATGGTCTCTGGCACTGGTTGCTGTCATCATCGTCATCTAATGGCTAACATGTATTGAGTATTTACAAAGCATAAGCCACCTGAAACTCATTTAATTCCCCCTTACAGCCTTATGAAATAAATATGATTGTTATTGTTCCCTATTTACCACTGAGAAGCTGAGGCCAAGAGAGATTAAGTAATTTGCCAAAGGTCACAGAGCTAATAAGTGACAGACCTAGGATTCAGAATCAGGCAGTCCGGTATTAAGCCACATGCTTAATTCCTATAGGAGTTCTGGCCTGCGTTTAGCTATTTTAGGTGGGTCCAAACAGGACGAAGCAGGCATGCAGCTTCCAAATCAAAACTTATTCTAACCTGCCATACATTTCCTGGGGGAAGAAAGAAATGAATACTGGGTTGTAAGGAAATGGCACCACTTTAAAATTTAATAAAGTTGAGTTCAAATTCTGGTAATGGTGGAATAATGTATCAGAATAATTCCCTTCCAATTAGAATTATAAACCCTGGACAGAATATAAAAACACAATCATTTGAAGACACTGGAGAACAACAAAAGCAGGCAAAAATTGGAGGGAATAGTACCCTTGAAAGAAGAAAATCACAATTGGTGAGGTCCATATTTATCTCACTTGTCCCTGAAGGCACTTCCTAGTCAGTATGGCACAAGGAAAGTACAACTCAAGCAGAAGGAATCAAAGCTCAGAATTTGAGTAGTGGAAAAAATTTGTTTGCAAATTTTGTTGTTGTTGTTAATCCTCACCCAAGGATATTTTTCCATTGATTTTTAGAGAGAGTGGGGATGAGGAAGGAAGAGGGAGAGGGAGAGAAACATCAGTGTGAGAGAGATACATCAATTTGTTGCCTCCCGCACAGCCCCAACCGGGGCCTGGGATTGAACCTGCAACTCAGGTACATACCCTTGATCGGGAACCGAACCCATGACCCTTCAGTCCCTGGGCTGACACTCTGTTGAACCAAACTGGCCAGGGCTAATAGTAGCCCCATCCTCCTATCACCCAGATCTCCGGGCTGTCCTTGGATCTGAGTCCCAAGATCCTGTTAATTATCTTGTGTCTTGCATTCCCTTTTCTTATTGCCCAGCAACTCTAATTACTTATTTCTTGAACTATGGCAATACCCACTTGTTTCTCAACCTGTAGTGACTCTTTTCCAATTCAGCTGTTAGAGCCAGGAGAATCTGTTCAAAATAAATTTTTAATCATGTCACTCTACTCTCCTAAGAAGTATTTGAGATTGTTTAAATGAAAAATTACATACAGTCTAAATGTCCATCAATAGTAGATATATGGATTGCAATGTATTTAAATGATGGACTAACCTCCATTAGTTATCTAGAGATTAGCTAAATATGTATAAATCTAACTCAGGATTTCACAATCTCGGCACTATTTACATTTTGTACCAGATAATTCTTTTTTGTTGTTGTTGTTAATCCTTACCCGAGAATATTTTTCCATTGATTTTTAGAGAGAGTGGAAGGGAGGGAGGGAGGAAAAGGGAGAAAGAGAGAGAGAGAGAAACATCAAGGTGAGAGAGACACTTTGGTTCCCTCCCACATGCACCCCTACCTGGGGCCAGAGATTGAACCTGCAGCCTAGGTACGTGCCCTTGACCGGGAATTAAACCTGCAACCCTTTGGTGCGAGGACCAGTGCTGTAACCACTGAGCCACACCAGCCAGGGTGACCAGATAATTCTTTACTGGGGAATGACTATCCTATGCATTGTAGTATGTTTAGCAGCATCCCTGGCCTCTACCCAGTAAATGTCAGTAAGTCTCCCTCCACCCCCAGTTGTGACAACCACACATTGTCAGATGTCCCCTGGGGGACAAAATTGTCCTCAGTTGAAAACCACATATGTATTCATTTATTCAACAAATAAATTTGAGTATCTCCTATGTGCCAGATCCTATTCCAGACAAGTAAACCCAAGTCTGCCTGCCCTTATAGAATTTACATACTAGTGTAGGAGAAAGACAATAAAATAAACCACTATATGATATTAGATGGTGATAAGTGCTTTGAAGAAAAATCTGTGTATGGGAGAGAGAGTTAGAGACTGCTACTTTAGCTAGGTTGGTTAAGGAGGCCTTTCCAATGAGAAGAGACCTAAATGAAGGGAGGGAATGAGGCATGTAGGTATTTGTGGGAAATACATTCCAGGCAGAGAGAACAAACAGCAAATGCAACATAGAAACACATGCACACGCACACGCACACGCACAGGCCCAGAATGATACTTGTTAGAGCAGTCACCTCTGACCAGCAGGAGAATGGATTGGAACTAGTGGTGCTGGTCATCACAGGAAACATTAGCTTTACCTAGAACGTTTTTAATTTTTTTTTCCTTTATTGATTTTAGAGAGAGAGGAAGGGAGAGGGAGAGAGAGACAGAAACATCAATGAGAGAACATCAATTGGCCGCCTCCTGCATGCCCCCCCCAGGGTTCTAGCCCACAACCTGGGCATGTGCCCTGACCTGGAATTGAACCGGTGACCTCTTGGTGCATGGGTCAACACTCAACCACTGAGCCACACCAGCCAGGCTCTATAATGTTTTTCAAAAGTACATATACATGTTACTAGTTTGATTTTTTTTTATGTTAAATATAAATAATCATGTACTTAGACTAGAAATAAATATAACAATATTATAATTCTGGGTGGTAGGAATATGGACATTTGTTATATTATCTTTTGTACTCATTTGTAGTATTCAAATCTCTTAAACTAAAATTAAAAATAGCAGAGAAGTCATTGATCACCCACTGCTTATTTCATCAAGCCCAGACTTAGCCATTTTAGGCTCACTGTGCTCTCATCCCCATCCATCCATCTGTTCAGCCTCATTTTCCATGCTTAAGCCAGACTAAATGCCACTTGCTCTCTGAACATGTTCCTCACTTCTCTGCCTCTATACAAATGCTTATTTTTTCTCATGCCTAAAGTTTCTCTACCCTGTCTTACCTGTCAAAATCCTCCCCATTTTTTGCCTTGGCTGGTGTGGATCAGTGGTTAGAGCGTCAGCCCGCACACTGGATGGTTGAGGGTTCCATCCCCAGTCAAGGGTACGTACCTAGGTTGCAGGTGTGATCCCCAGCCCTGGTTGGGGCACGTGTGGGATGCAACCAATCAATATGTCTCTCTCTCTCTCTCTTTCTCCCTCTCCTTCCCTCCCTCCTTTCCACTTTCTCTAAAAATCAATGGAAAAAAATATCCTCGGGTGAAGATTAACAACAACAAAATCCTCCCCATTCTTTAAGGCCTAACTCAACTACTTCTGTTCTCTCTGACTTTTCTTTTAGCTTCTCTGCCTTCATCTCAGTGAATGTAATTACCTTCTCCTTTGACTCTCTGTGGCATTTGATATTCTTGTATGACTTTATATTTTATAACTTATGATTATTTGTATATTTTTTTCTCTCCTAGTAATATTTACATAACATGGAGTAGGGACAGTATTTTTTTTTAATCCTCACCCGAGGATATTTTTACATTTATCTTCAGACAGAGTGGGAGGGAGGGAGAGAGAGAGAGAGAAACGTCGATGTGAAAGAGACACATAGATTGGTTCCATCCGCATGACCCCTACTGGACCAGGTTCGAACCGCAACCGAGGTATGTGCCCTTGGCTGGAATAGAACCTGGGACTCCCTGGTCCGAAGGCCGGCACTCTAACCGCTGAGCCAAACCTGCCAGGGCGGGACAGTATTTTTATCACCCACATGATTTACCAAGGCATGCAAATATTTATCAAATGAATGCAAGTCCATTATATAAAGTGATTTGCTCCTTTCTAAATAGTTCAAACAGGGTTCCATTCATTTATATAACAAGTCACAGCACCATCATAAAATAACTCACTCATATAAATAATCTATGTGCATATTTCCTCATCAGTTTATAGTAGGAGGAACACAAGACAGTATCAGAGGACTTGATTTCAAGCCTTTGCTCTGTCCACTTAAATGACCTTGCAAATGTTGTGGAACTTCACTGGGCTCTGGTTTTCTCATCTTTAAAACATAATTAGAGGACTAAATAAGAAAATGTATTTTAAGTGCTATTCTAGCATATAATGGTTTAGATTAATTTTTGTTTATACTTTCCTCTGGGTTTTCTTTTCCTTATATATAAATTAAATACATATTGAAAAAGTTGTTATATTAGATCAGCAGCTTCATAATGATCTTCCATGGAGCTTGCTTGCTACAAAGCCCCAGGGGATGACAGAACAGATAGGTCTCTGAGCCGCCAGCCTCCATTTCAATCAAAGCAGGATATTTTTTCATCTTTATTGTGATATAATTGACAAATAAAATTATAAGATCTTTGAAGTGTAGTGATTTAATATATGTATACATTGTGAAGGGATTCCCCCTTCTAGTTAATTTTAACATATCCATCACCTCACTTATTTATTTATTTGGTGAGAAAATTTAAGTTCTATTTTATCAGATTTCAATTACATAATGCGATGTTATTGACTGTAGTCATAATGTTTTACATTAGATCCTCAGACTATATTCATCTTCTAGCTGAGTTTACCCGTTTACCAGCCTGTTCCTATTTGCCTCATTCCCTAGTCCTTGGCATCCATTTTTATACTTTGTGTTTCTATGAGTTGAATTTTTTTTTTTTAGATTCCACATATAAGTGATACCATGCAGTATTTGTCTTTCTCTGTCTGGCTTATTTCACTTAGCATATTGCCCTCAAAGTCCATCCATGTTGTTGCTATTGGCAGGATTTCCTTCTCTATTCATTCATCTGTTGATGGACATTTAGATTGTTTCCATATCTTAGCTATTGTGAATAATGCTGCAATGAACATGGGAGTGCAGATATGTCTTCAATATCCCATTTTTATTTCCTTTGGATAAATACCCAGAAGCGGAATTGCTGGATCATATGGCAGCTCTACTTTTTTTTTGATCCTCAAATGAGGATATTTTTTCTATGGATTTTTAGAGAGAGTGACAGGGAGGAGTGAAAGAGACAGAGAAACATTGATGTGAGAGAGGTACATCTATTGGTTACCTCCCTCATGTGCCCCATCCGGGACCAGGGATCAAACCTGCAACCCAGGCATGTGTCCTTGACTGGGAATCGAACCCGCAACCCTTCAGTGCATAGGCTGACGCTCTAACCACAGAGCCACATCAGCCAGAGTGGCAGCTCTATTTTTAATTTTTGAGGAATCTCCATACTGTGTTCTGTAGTGGCTGTATCAATTTACATTGCCACCAACAGTGCACAAGTGTTCCCTTTTTTCCTCATCCTCGCCAACACTTGTTATTTCTTGTCTTTTTGATAATAGCCATTCTAACAGGTGTGAGGTAATATCTCCTTGTGGTTTTGATTTGCATTTCTCTGATGTTTAGTGAGGTTGAGCACCTTTTCATATAACTGTTGGCCATCTGTATGTCTTCTTTGGAAAAATATCTAGTCAGTTACTCCGCCCATTTTTTAAAAAATGTTTACTGAATTTATTGTGGTGACATTGGTTAATAAAATTAGATAGGTTTCGGGTGTACAATTCTATAACACATCATCTATATATTGTATTGTGTGTTCACCACCCCAAATCAAGTCTCCTTCCACCACCATTTACCCCCCTTTTACCTCCCGCATCACTCTTACCCTCTGGTAATCACCATACTATTGTCTGTTTCTATGAGTTTTGTTTGTGTGTTTTCATTTTTGCTTAATCCCTTCACCTTTTTCACCCATGCTGTTTTTAGTTTTTATTTTTTATTGATTTTTAGAGAGAGGAAAGGAGAATAAGAGATTGATAGAAACATCAATGAGAGAGAAACATTGATCGGCTGCTTCCTACACACCCCCTACCAGGGATCAAGTCCAAAACCTGGCATGTGCCCTGACCGGGAATCAAATCAGCAACCTCTCGGTACACGGGTTGATGCTCAACCACTGAGCCATACTGGCTGGGCCACCCATGCTGTTTTGACTACTATGGCCTTATAGTATAGTTTGATATTAGGTAGTGTGATTCCTCCACTTTTGTTCTTTCTCAAGATAGCTGTAGCTATTCGAGTTCTTTTGTGGTTCCATATAAATTTTTGGAATATGTGTTCTAGTTCTGTGAGATACACCATTGATATCTTGCTAGGAGTTTCATTGAATCTATAGATTGCTTTGGGTAGTATGAACATTTTAATGATGTTGATTCTTCCTATCCATGAATATGGTATATGCTTACACTTATTTGTATCTTCTTCATTTTCTTTCTTCAGTGTCATAATTTTCCAAGTACAGGTCTTTTATATCCTTGCTTAAATTTATTCCTAGGTATTTTATTTTTTCTGATGCAATTGTAAATGGGATTGTTTTCTTAGTTTCCCTTTCTGATAGTTCATTATTGGTGTATAAAAATGCAACTAAGTTCTAGATATTTATTTTGTATCCTTCTACTTTATTGAATTCATTTATCAGTTCTAGTAGGTTTATGGTGGAATCTTTAGGGTCCTGTATATACAGTATCATGTGATCTACAAATAATGACAGTTTTACTTCTTTCTTTCCACCTCTGCCCATTTTTTAATTGAATTGTTTGTTTGTTTTGCTTTTGAGTTGTATGAGTTCTGTATATATTTTGGATGTTAACCCTTTATCAGATACATAGTTTGAAAATATTTTCTCCCATATAGTAGGTTGCCTTTACATTTTGTTGATGATTTTCTTTGCTGTATAAAGCAATGTGTCTTTGAGCTGTTTTATATTTTAGAGTTCCTGATAGATTTTATTTAACAAAAAGAGGTCTTATCCTAAAACAAATATTTTAAAAGCAAATTAGACTAGATAATTCCTTTCAACTTTAAAATACTGTATTTTTGTGATTATTCTGAGTGCTCTTATAAAAAATACCTTTTTTTTTTTTTTTTTTATAGCTCTCTTGCTATGAGCCCAGGTGAAGAAATCTTAACCTTATTGCAGACATTACCATTTGATATCAAAGAGCTTAAGAAAGAAGAAGCTAATCTTTCCCCAGAAGATGGTAAGTGATGGACCAGGATAGAGCAGATGGGTTAGAAAAAATTAAAACATTCCACTAAGTCTTAGAGGGTCCTTCTCCGAGAGTATCTTTCATGTGAATGTAGTATGGGAGTATCATGCTTTCTCCTTTTTCAGATGATCACTGGTTAGATGTCTCACCAGATCAGTTGGACCAGCTACTGCAGGAAGCTGCTGGCAAAAAAGAACCAGAGCCCCTTTCCAAGGAGGAAGAGCACTATGACTTAACTCAAGTCTCAAAGAGCATGAAAGCTTTCATATCCAAAGTCTCAACCCACAAAGGAGCAGAGCTACCTCGGTAATTTGTGTGAAAGTACAGGTATCTAAATAGTTATAACAAGATGTTGAAGTCATCCATCATTGCCAGGTCCACAATTTTTTTCAAGTAAATGATTTGTACTACTTTTTTTGTACTGCTTTGTCTCCCTGTTGTGGTACCTAGTACCATGATAACTTCTTATCTGCAGTCAGATTTCTAATAACCTTATCCTTCACAATCCTTGAAGTGAGCTAGAGGGACCACTGAACAGATCTAAACGCCACCATCTCAGAGCTGTTCAGAGCAACCATGCACTTAATTTTTTCGACTTTTCCTCAGAACCTGATGGGCTCTTAACATTTAGCTTTCAGCAAGCTCAGCCTTCTGATCTCTCACCTGCAAGCATATTGGAAGCTTCAAGCTCAAAAGAGTAGGATAAAAGGATTCATCAGAGGAAGAAGTAATAGAAGAAATAGGCATTTACATTTGGCAAGTGGTGGGATAAAAGGTAGATAGAATTATTACTTGCACAACAAATATATCTTTATTAGTGTTGATGCTCTGGAGCTCATGAGATGATTAAAATTTGTGTTAAATAATCTCTCTTAAGAAAGCAGAGCTGTAGACCTGCCTGGTTTGGCTCAGCAGTTGAGCTATCGGCCCACGGACCAAAGAGTCATGGGTTTGATTCTGGCCAAGGGCATGTACCTCAGTTGCAGTTCGTCCCCAGCCCTGGTTGGGGTCGTGTGGGAGGCAACCAATCGATGTGTCCCTCTCACATCAATGTTTTTCTCTCTCCTCTCTCTCTCTCCCCCTCCCACTCTATTTGAAGATATTTGAGAAAAATATCCTTGGGTGAGGATTAAAAAAAAAGAAAGCAGGGATAAGGGAAGGTTTGTTCTTAATTTAATTTTTAAAGATTTGGTTCTGTGCCTGGCTGGTGTGGCTGAGTGGTTGAGCATTGACCCATGCACCAAGATGTCCTGGTTCCCCGTCAGGGCACATGCCCAGGTTGCAGGCCTGATCCCTGGTGGGGGGTCGTGCAGGAGGCAGCCCATCAATGTTTCCAGCTCTCTCTCTCCCTCTTCCTCTCTCTGTAAAAGTCAATAAAAGTATATATATTTTTTTAAATTAGAAAAAAAGATTTGGTTCTGTAAGAGAAATAACTTATTTTTGCTAATGTTAGATATATCTTGTGGAAAGTGAATGGTGGGTAGATCCCTAAATGAACTTGAGTTAAATGTGCATAAACAAAGTTCAATTTTTACTTTGATTTTATCAGTCTTTCCCATTTCTGTTACCTACAAGACCAGTAAGTATCAGGATTTTTAATATTTAAACTACAGTTTTCCTTGTTGCTCCCCTTTTGAGGTTATATCACTAGTAGTGTTCCTAAGAATGGCACTTTAAATAAGTTTCAAAGAGTATGTTCCGGATAAATTGTTTTTTTTCCTTTAATCCTGCAGAGAACCTTCTGAGACTCCAATCACTTTTGATGCAGATTCTTTTCTTAATTACTTTGATAAGATTTTAGGTAAGTTCCAGTGTGATGTGTATTTTCGTTTTGAAACTATGAGTAGTACAGGTAGAGCTGTGGAGCACTATCTCTCAGAAGACAGAACAGTGCTTTCTCTTCATAATTTTGAGTTGCTTTCAACCATGAATTTCTGCCATCTTGAATGATTTTGCAGAGGATGCTTAGCTCAGTGCTTAACATAGTAGTTGCTCATTAAATATTTGTTGAAGGAGTGAATGCTGTGTGTTTAGATAGAGTTTACCTTGGCCCCATATTACATTACTTTTTCTCTTATACTTACTGCACTTACATACTAATGATAAGACAAATAGCCCAATAAAAGAAATCAACAAAGGATATAAAAAGGCATAGCCTTGAAGAAAAAATATAGTTAATAAATATTTTTAAATCGTTAACTATGTCTAGTAAGCAAGTAAGTACACAGTAAAAATAAGAACTTACTTTTTTTGCCCATCATATTGGCAAAACTTTAAAAGAATGATGATAACCAGTTTTTTCAAGGGTTGGAGAAATGAGTACTGTTCAAACTGGAGGTAGAAGTGTATGTCAGGGCAGTTTGGTACTTGAGAATCTTTATAAGCTTTGACTTAGCAATTTCACTTCCATGAATTTACTCTATGAAAAAGATATATGTGCTAAGATGGTGATTGCAGCATTATAGTAGCAAAAAAATGGAATATCCTAAATATCTATCAAGAGGGAAATGGATAAATGAATCCTAGTAGCTAGAGGTTCTTCTGTATGTTTTGACAGAAAAGGACATCCAAGACATATAAATAAGTGGAAAAGCAAACCATAATTCAATGTATATATTTGTAGGGGAAATACAACCATATGTTCTTATATATGTATAGAGCTGCATAGATAGGGGTCTGGATACTCACCAAACTATTACAAGATCCCTAAATCAGGGAAGAGAAGGAATGTGAGACAGGAATTCTTTATGCCTTGAATGTTTACATCAAAATGTATTCATGCAGCCCTGGCTGGTTTGGTTCAGTGGTTAGAACGTTGGCCCTGAGCACTGAAGGGTTGTGGGTTCAATTTCCAGTCAAGGGCACGTCATACCTGGGTTGCAGGTTTGATCCCAGCCCCAGTCTGGGTTGTGCAGGAGGCAACCAATTGATTTACCTCTCTCACATCAATGTTTCTCTCTCTCTCCCTCTCTCTCTCCCCTCCATTGAAAATAAATGGAAAAATATCCTTAGGTAAGGATTTGAGAAAAAAAAACTGAATCTTTCAGTTCAGCCTGTACACTTTTCTGAAAATAGCTGTACCATTTCCTGGAAGTGATTTTTGTGAAGAACTTTGGCTGTGTATGTTGGTTCTTTTTTTTTCTTCTTTTTTTTTTGTTAATCCTCACCTGAGGATATTTTTCCATTGATTTTTAGATAGAGTGGAAAGGGAGGGAGGGAGGGAGGGGGAGAGAGAGAGAGAGAGAGAGAGAGAGAGAGAGAGAGAGAGAGAGAGAGAGAGAGAGAGAACAGAAACATCGATGTGAAAGAGACACATCAATCTGTTGCCTCCCGCATGACCCCAACCAGGGCCAGAATTGAACCTGCGACCCTTAGGTCTGAGGGCTAATGCTCTAACTGCTGAGCCAAATCGGCCAGAGCTGTCTCTTGGTTCTTTTCTGCAAATAATCTAAGTCTTTTGAGAGGTGTAATCACTCCAAACAATTTTTACCAAGTGGCTTCTTCTGTGTTGGGGTGTAGGGCCAAGGCCTCATGAATCGGACTCCGATGACCAGGATGAGGAAGAATTTGAATGTTTCGATAGTGATGATGACTTGGATTTTGAAACACAGGAGCCCAGGGAAGAAGCATCTGTAAAGGGAACACTTGATGATCTCAAGTCATACATGGCCCAGATGGACAGGGAACTGGCACACACCAGCATTGGCAAAAGTTTCACCACCCAGAAGCAAATGGTATGTGTGTTTAACTTCTTTCCCTTTCTGAGTCTATTACAAAGGATAGCTAACATCGTATATCTATATATTTTTTGGGGGGGATTGTGATCATTTTTGTGTGATAAATTTGATTTTTTTTTATTTGAAATAAATAAGAATACTAATTTTTCCTAAGTCTGGTAAAATGAAGGATTAACTTTATTTTCCTAAAATAAGCTTAATTATATTACTTATTCTATGTTATCTATCAGGATTTAAAATAAAGTCATGTGATGTGTTGAAATCAGTATGTGGGCCCTGACCGGTTTGGTTCAGCAGTTGGAGCACTGACCTGCAGACCAAAGGGTCACAGGTTCGATTCCTGGTCAGGAGCACGTACCTCAGTTGCAGGTTTGATCCTCAGCCCCAGTGGGGGACATGGGGGGGCAGCCAATTGATGTGTCTTTCTCACATCGATATTTCTCTCTCTCTCTCCCTCTCTCCCTTCCACTCTGTCTAAGAAGCAATGGAGAAATATCCTCAGATGAGGATTAAAAAAAAGAAAGAAATGAGTATGTGGCACTACAACTAACAACTTAAATTCTTTTTTTTTTTTTAAAGGAGAAATGACCTTAAATATCCAAATATTTTTCAAGTCTTAATAGTGTTTTTATATGTGTTTTCCTAATTTAGAGCCAAATTTATTTTATTTTATTTTTTTAATCCTCACCCGAGGACATTTTGTCATTTTTTGTTCAGATAGAGTGGGAGGGAGAGAGAGGAAGAGAGAGAGAGAGAAACATCGATGTGAAAGTGACACATCGAGTGGCTGCCGCCCGCACGACCAACCAGGGCCGGGGACAAACTGCAACCGAAGTACATGCCCTTAGCGGGAACCGAAGCCGGGTCTCTCTGGACCGCAGGCCGACGCTCTAACCGCTGAGCCAAACCGGCCAGGGCTAGAGCCAAATTTAGAATTCACCTTCCACTCATGTTTTAATCTTAGCTTTTATACCAGCACTGTCTAACACTAGATAAGAAATTAGGGAAGTAGAAGGGACCCTGGAGTCTCATGGGTGAGGGTTTGAGATCCATCTCTGCCATCCACTGCAACTGTATCCATTAACCAATAATCCTTTTGTCATAGAACTAAAATGAGAGTCAAGTGAGACAACAGTAGAACCCAAAATGGACCCTTAATTAATGTTATTCCCTTGCTTTGATCATCCAAACCACATTTAAAATTATAGTCACTTCCAGTATTGCCAAAACCTAATAGAAACCATACATTAGATTTATCTAAAGCAGTGTTTCTTAAATTTTAATGTGAATATGAGCCACCTAAAGATTTTATTAAAATACAGATTCTGGTTAAGTATGTCTGGAGTGTGGCCTGAGATTTTACATTTCTAACAAGCCCCCAAGCAATGCACATGCTGCTGGGCCACGGACCGCTTTGAGTAGATCAAGTTGCATCTTTCAAATCCTTTCCCCAACCTGTGAAATCAGAGGCTTAAGTAACAATTCAGAGTCTTTGTGGTTCAACCCCAAAAAAGTTTTTTCATTAGGGGAGTGTGGGGGAATCTAGTTTATTTTACTTAGAAAAAAATTTAGATTATTTTTTTAATGTGTTTTTTTTTTTTTTTTTAAACTCTTAGGCACAGTATAAATATACCTCTTTAACCCTGGTTATCTCCCTTGGGCTATTTCAAAACAGCAAAGAAATTTTTCAATTTGTAGAAACTTTTCCTAGAAAGAAGTGTTTTATAATCTTTGGAACCAAATTTTAATGTGTGTTAAATTACATAGTATTTGTTAGACTTCATTTTTACTTTCTATCAAGAAGGATAATTTGGAATTCAATTTTATGTTGTTGGTTAGCTTTGTATTGTAACTACCATCAACCTATTGGCAAATTATCCCATGATTTTCTTTTTCCTCCATTAACAAGGAATCTCTATCCCAGACTACCAGTAACAATTCAGATGAGGAAGATGCTGGTGCAGGAGGATCTGTTATGACACCAGTGGATGTCGACCTGAACCTGGTTTCAAATATATTGGAATCATATAGTTCCCAAGCTGGACTGGCAGGACCTGCTTCCAACCTCTTACAAAGCATGGGAGTGCAGCTGCCCGACAACACTGATCACAGACCCACAAGTAAGCCCACGAAAGATTAACCGCAAACCTAGCCCATCTCTTTTTCTTCTTAAATAAAGATTGAATCTGAGTGTGCGCATTTCTAGTTTAGAGTACTCATTTAGTAAAAATGTTTCTTCATTACAAGTTTCACAGGTTGACTTCTCTTCAAAATTGCCCTCTCTGCAAGGGTCTTTGTGATCTCCAAGGGGTGCACACAGGTTTTGAAGTGAGCAGAAGAGAGAAGCCACTGAGATGAGATTTGCATACTCCATGTTTAGAACATTGTTTATTTTTTATTGAGGATTAAATGTTGGGTAGAGAAAGAAAGGTAGTCAAAAATAAGGAGTGTATGAGTTGCTTTTTTATTCCAGTTACTAGGAATGACCTTGAGCCATGCTCGCTCTGGTGACAAATACATTTAATGTTTTACTTGTTTTTACTATTCTATTTCATAGACCCAGTGGGTTCTTTTTATCCTTAACACCTTTGTAATTAATTGCCACATAGATATTCTCCAGCCAGGTAAGCCCTGTACCAAAGTTCCTTTTGTTTATCTGTCATTTTCAGTATCCCAACCTTGTCCTCTTTTGCCTCAACTTTTAGATATCCTTGGAGTTCTGAAAAGCAAAGCTCTCTTTCCACTCATTGCTGGGAAACAAAGTTCAATGTTGCAGCTTCTCCTATTAGCCACTCTCATCTTTTCTTTTCTAAAACAACACATTAATCCAAAAGCAAACAGTTACTCCATGGTAAATTTGAGAAACACCACACACTCCCCTTTCTATCCTGTATTTTCAGACTGGGGATGTGTACACATGTGCTCACAAACACACCCACATAGAGATAGAAAAGATTGGGAGACTGTAATACACATGGACCCTGAACTGTTTTCTTCTAACTGCAAGATATGAGGAAATCTCAGGACCTCTCTTTCGAGAGTGCTTTTCCCTTCTACATGCTGGGTTCAGCTCAGGTCAAAGCAAGCTGCCAGTCTAACAGGACACTCAAGTCCCATCTCATTTTATCTCGCAGCATTTCCTGGATGAAAGCACTTTGATTTCCCAGAGCAATGCTGGTTTGCTGCCAATAGTGACAGCAATGACCTTTTAGTTTCAAAAGGAAATTCAGTGCTTCAACTTTTCTAGGTCTAGAATCTCTTTTTCTTATGGAACTTTGATGTAGGCATCATCTTAGGGTTTCTGGCACTCATGTATTATTAATTACAAGTTAGTGCCTAAAATCATCTGCGGATACGACTAGTATTTCCCCAGCCATCCATTCCTGCTTTCAGACTGGCCTCCAACAGTATTTCTTCTGTACATTGCTTCAGTTGTCTCCCCACCCCTCCAAATTCTCACTTTCTGCGATTTCCTCACTTCATAAGACAGAAAAATACACCTGAACAAAGGTATGGAAATTACTTTATTCCCTCCAGATCAGTTCTTCTCCCATATGACAAGGTATAAAATGGCATATATGAATGATGAGAAATCTTAAATTTAGTTTATCCCATAAAACTCAAGAAATGGTTCATCCTCACTAATCCCTTAGTTGAAGTTACTTACTGGATATACAAATGGCAGCAACCATTTTATATTTAGGAAAACAGAAATGGCAAAGTGATAATCACTTCTTGAGTCACAAACTGAGCAAGTAACAGCAAAAAAGACCATCTTGAGCCCCACTGGGATGCAGTTACCTCAACAGAACAGCATTGCATCCGATTTATTACGGAGGACCCTGAGGAAGACCTTAGCTCCCACTTCCCTCACCCCTTCAGCTGACTTAAAGAAATATGACTTCTATTTATCTACCATGTACAAAATAATACCTATACATGCATTTTGAAATGTTATGTTCTACTCTTTGTTTTAATTCTGAGGATAAACAGTAACTCAGTGGGTTGAGATTTGCTAGATATTTTCAATATTAAGATAAAAGTTTTAATCAAAATTATACCAGGCACATTTTGGCAGTTATATATAAACCCAGCATGCCAAAAGATATTTGCTCCCAAGGCCTCAGAGAAAATGGGTAAACAAGGGCCCACAAAGAAACAAACTAAAGCGTCAACCTTCCCTCTGATTTTGACGATTGTCATCTCATTAGTTTTTCTTCTCACTCTGGCATTTTTTATTGCCTGTGAGTAGGAACTTCTCTCATTACCACTGCTGGTAGAGGTGTCTTGCTGTAAGCTCACCTTCTTCTCTGCTTTGATATGAGGTTGGCTGGATATGGCCTTTTGTCACCTCCCCCTTTCAACTGATTTTTGAGAAGCCCATCCCCCAGCCCCACCCCCGGGATACTGAGGAGGGATCTGGGTGGCCTGATCTGAGCTAAGCAGGCAGGGAAGAACAGGTAGGTTTTTCCACCCACTCCTTGATCAGTTGATGGGCAATGGCTAACTTAGGGGGCAACCAGAATGGGAGAGTCCCATTCTGTTGCTGAGTGTATGGATGGTTTCTCTTTAGGGCTGTGACCACCTCATCATGACTAAACCAGGCAGCTGCTTCTAGTTCTCTCAAGTTCACCTGGATCTGAAAGACATAAGGAAAAACAGAATATAAGATTAGGAGCTACAAAATTTAGAAGACTATGGCCAAAGGTGAGAAAACAGTTCTAGAACTGAGGAATCTTAGAAGCTAATACCTGGGATCCACAGGCTGGGAGAGAATCAATTCTAGGTATTGCCCAGAAGCAAAAGAGGCATAATTAAGAGATGAGAGTTAAATATATTTTAATAGTAAAAACCTAGAGCCCAGCTGGTGTGGCTCAGTGGTTGAGCGTCGACCCATGCACCAGGAGGTCACCAGTTCGATTCCAGGTCAGGGCACATGCCCAGGTTGTGGGCCAAATGCCCAGTGGGGAGCATGCAGGAGGTGGCCAATCGATGTTCTCTCTCATTGATGTTTCTATCTCTCTCCCTCTCCATTCCTCTCTCTCTAAAATCAATAAAGAAAAAAAATAGTAAACACCTAGAAGTACAAATATTAAAATATTAAGAGTGGTTAACATAGGGCAAATTATGAATAATACTTGTTTTGCTTTGTGCCTCTATTGATTGTGTAACATACAAGTGTTACTCTTTTTTAAAAGGTAAAGGTTAATGATAATCAAAATCATAGTATCTTCTTTGCAAGAAGCAAAGCACAAACTGAATCCACAGGAAGCTGAGTCAGATTAGAGATTCATTCTACAGAAACCAAAATATAAAGACAGACTTTGGTAGATAGGGACCACAATGCCTTCTGTCAGGGATGCTTCAGAAGAGCAAGATGAGGTTGGACAAGACAATATCTAAGTCCCTTCCAGACAGAAGTTCCTATAATCATTACTATGTAATTGATAATAATTGTTAATAATTATTAGTGCTCAGCATCCTGATTGACTTGAGTAATAAGATCAATCTTGAGCCCTGGCCGGTTTGGCTCAGCGGTTAAGAGCGTCGGCCCGTGGACCAGAGAGTCCCGGGTTCAGTTCCCGCTAAGGGCACGTACCTCGGTTGCAGTTTGTCCCCAGCCCCAGTTGGGGTCATGTGGTCCAGTGGGTGGCAACCAGTCCGTGTGTCTCTCTCACATCAATGTTTCTGTCTTTCTCTTCCTCCCCCTCTCCCTCCCGCTCTATCTGAAGATAAATGCAAAAATGTCCTCGGGTGAGGATAAAAAAAATATATCAATCTTGAAATCAATCACTAAATTTTATACATTATGTGCCTAATCTATGGGAGATGCTCTGTTAAGTCCTGATGATGAAAGATAAGTTGTCTCACGATTAAGATATGTACAAGGAAGAATGGCGATCATGTTGGCACTCCCAGTTCTCATGGTCATTATTTTCTTTACAAGATGGAAAATTCCTTAAGGATATAAATAATATCTTACCATCTTTGTGCAAAATGTTGGACTAGACAGATGCTTAGTAAGTACCTACTGACAAGTTTGGATGCAGCAAAGGAAATATCACAGCATAAGGGAAGCATCAGAACATACCTCTGTCTGCCCTGGTTTCACAGTTGCATGACAAGCAATCATGAGTGAGCTATTAGGAAAGGGCCAGTGCTGGGATGCAGAATACTGCAGTCTTTCCACCTCCAATCCCACCTCTTCTGCAACTTCTCGCCGGACGGCCTCTTCCAGACTTTCACCTACAAGCACTCAGATTAATTCAGGACAGCCCTGCAGCAGGAGGGGTGATACAGATGCCCATTTGTGAAAGAGCGCAAAACTGACTCCAAAGTTTCAATGAAATACTCTTGGGAGAGCCTTAAATCTCTGAGTCTCTACTACAACAATAGGAATCGAGACTAGAGTTGGGTGTTGAACTGCAATACTTAAACCTATCGGTTAGTTATAATACAAAATAAGAGTGAAAGTGGGAGAGGTTACTGCTGCCATCAGCTTTAATAAAATTCTAATGCCACGCTTCACCATTTACAAATTTTACCCCAATAGACAGAAAAAAGAAAACCTGTAAATATAATAAATATTGAATTCCAGTTAATATTATGCATGCTGAAATATTTAGGGAGAAGTGTACTAACATCTGCAATCTATGCATCAAAACATGAGATGGGTTGATGGATAGTGGAATGGATAGACCGGTATATGATAAAGTAAGTATAAAAAAATTATAGAATCGCCCTGGCCGGTTTGGCTCAGCGGTTATAGCGTCGGCCTGTGGTCCAGAGAGACCTGGGTTCAGTTCCCGCTAGGGGCACGTGCCTCGGTTGCAGTTTTTCTCCGGCCCTGGTTGGTCGTGTGGGAGGCAGCCACTCGATGTGTCCCTTTCACGTCGATGTTTCTCTCTCTCTCTCTCTTCCTCTCTCTCCCTCCCACTCTATCTGAACAAAAAATGGGAAAATGTCCTCGGGTGAGGATAAAAATTAAAAAAAAAAAAATTGTAGAATCTAGGTGGTAAGTGCATGGGTTTTCACTACATAGTTCTTTCAACTATGCTGCATGTTTGAAAGTTTGCCTGTAAAACATCAGAAAATTATAATGCCAGGAGGCAAGTCTCTTGACATGACAGGGAAGAAGGTGCTTGAGACTCCCAAGTTTTATGACAGGAACACAGAGAAAATTACTACTACTGGATACACTATCATGTCTGCCCATGTCATTTGTACATGCCCTAAAGTCCTTACCTATGTCACAAAAACCTGCCAAAGCAGAATACATTCCCTTTGGAAAGGAACTCTGGCGGGCAAGCAGGCATCGAGTCCCGTCTGACACCAGGGTGATCACCACAGGAGCCATCTAGGAAAAGGGGATGGAAACTTAGACACTAGGGCTGTGGAGCCTGTAAATAGGATGAAGGAATGAATCACTAAGGAAAGCCTTTTAAGTGTACAGGTTTCATCCCCAGGACAGAGCAGTGTACAGCCTTCTTGGATTACTGTCCTTCTAAAGCAGTACTTACCTGTGGATAATAGATGATCTTATTGGAAGGGCACACACGCTTGCTGCCAGCCACATTCTTTTTGGTGGGCTGCCCACTTCTGCTGCAGAACTGATGAGCATCATGCCAACGGAGGAGAGCCTGAGCCTAGGAATACGAAGATGGGCTTGGTTTTATTTGGAGAGAATGTGGGCTCATCTGTAACAGTGCTGGGCCTGGTTTTTAGAGCAACTCCTAGGAAAATGCCAGTGCCTTTCCAGTTCACCTACTTTAAATGGTTATTGACTGTCTAAATTTTAAGGAAACTATTGAACCTATTCCTCCAGCATCTGAAATATGAATGAAAGAAAGCATAGTGTAAGTGTATTATGAATTATTGAAAATATATGTAATATATAAGATATGAAAATGAACACCCCCTGTACTTATGACCCAGCTTAAAAATAAAACATTTCCATTATAGCTGAACATCCGAACATGTATTCCTTTTCAATAAAGTTTGAATATTTTTTCAAATAAAAATTGTTTAGAGATATCTCTAAATTAAATGGATAATCAAAAGTACTTTAGCAACTGGAGTGTAAAGCTATGAGGATGAGTCAAAGCAATAAAAAATAATTTCTCATAGGAAAAACAATGCATGACATGCTGTGGGTCATTAAAAATGTTTATGAGGCATCTGATAGATGCCATAGATCAGCATGTCCTTAGGAAAAAAATGTTCCTGACAGGAATCCTGCCAAAAACAAGGTCAAAAGAAAGAAGAATAAGCAGTCTCCCTACAGCACATTGTCTTGTCAAGGTTTGTAAGAAGAACAATAATCTGCAAAAGAAGAAATCAAATGTAGTTCTAACCTTGTGTTATGCTTGCATGTATTTGCCCTTATATACTGCATTACTAATTTCCTACAGAACTGAGAAATCATAATCTACCGTGGATAGCAAGGAGGCATCCTTCACATTCAGCCGAAAGAGAGCCTTTCTCAACTCAATGAAAGACCCCGTTAGCTCGGTCTCCATTTCAGATTTCTGTAAGGAAGCTAGAAAATTAGAAAAGAGAATGAAATGAAATAAATGTCAAACTGTCTCAGGGCCCCTTTCAAGTATATTGTTAAAACAGTGTTTCCCGAACACCTAATAAGACTAACTAGGGAAAATAAAAAATATGCAAGTTCTCAGCCCTGGCCAGTCGTTGTTCCGATACACCAAGATTGTGGGTGTGATCCCCAGTCAGGGCACATACAAGAATCAACCAATGAATGCATAAACAAGTGGAACAACAAATCGATGTTTCTCTCTCTCTCTCTCAAATATATATATATATATTTTCTCAAGCCCCTATGTGGAGATTCTGAACAGCAGGTGAGTGAAGCCCAGAAATCTTTATTTTTTAATAAGCACCAGGTGATTCTTATATTCAGGCAAATTTGGGAAACAGCACAGTGCTATTTCACAAGATTGTCTTCAGGGCTATAAGAACATTTGTTCTAGCCATACACTACCCCTGGGGGGGGGGGCGGTGTGTGTGAAAAGGGACCTCTAAGCTCCTCTCTGAACCTCATTTCAGCATCATTACATTTGCACCCATACCCTGAAAGAGAGAAGAAAGGCCTGATAGGAGCCATGAGCCTACAGCAAACTGGTTCCCAAACGCAGATCTGAAAACCCAGAGCTACTTCAAGGTAACATGTTTAATCACTTGCATTGATAAAAGATATAAGAATGATGTCATAAATTATAAAACATTTCTTATGAAATACTTATGACATAAAATGTATAAAGGTACAGAGACTAATACAATAACCATCTTTGTGCCCACCACCTACCTTAGAAAGAAAGCACTGAAATTCCTTTAATTTATTTTATTTATTTATTTTAATCCTCACCTGAGGACATTTTTGCATTCATCTTCAGATAGAGCAGGAGGGAAAGAGGAGGAAGAGAGAGAGAGAGAAACATTGACTGGTTGCCACCCACACGACCCCAACTGGGGCTGGGGACAAACTGCAACCGAGGTACGTGCCCTTAGTGGGAACCGAACCCAGGACTCTCTGGTCCACGGGCTGACGCTCTAACTGCTGAGCCAAACTGGCCAAGGGCCTTTAATTTATTCTAAATGATGATAGTAGATGGTAGTGGTTTGTTTCACGTCCTAACTTTAAAAAAAAAAAATAGAAGGTTGATAACCTTTCTGTATTTCAAATTTTTTCTGAAATTTTACTATCATGTGAAATCCCAAAGTCTGAGAATCACGGGGAAGTAACCCATTAGGAATAATGTTGTGTACCGTTTATGGAAGAGGAGCTATTTAGACCTAGATCCAGAGAAAACCATGCTTCATGCTGTTCGGAGCATCCAATCAGCACAGAATCTTCTATTCTTTGTGTATCCTGTCCAAACTTACTCAGGAGCTTTTCCAAGTCTAAGAAACAAAAGAAGGGGGAAAAACAGGGGTTTTAATTAAACTACTAGAGCCATCTTAAATTTACAGGAGATCATATACGTCAGCTTGAAGTAGGTACACCTGGCTTCCAGTTGCTGCCCTGCAGCTAATTAGCTATGTAAACTTGTTCTAATCACATAACCTCTCTAAGCCTGCATTTTCTCAGCAGTCCAAGGAGTTTAGACTAAAGAAGGAATTCCTTCTGTGTAACCTGTATTACGCTATGGTTGTATCATGAAAGGAGCATATCCCCTAGTTCAAAAGATATGTGACAGTTAACTTATTATGGCACTGAAAAAAAATGTCATATTTAAAATGGTAGAGACCAAATTAATTCTATAACTTAGTCTCCAGATTATGCTGCTTTTGTGGACCAGAGTAGAATATTAATCTGAGATCCCAGTCTGTATAAGACAAATGCTGTATAGGGAGAAAATTTATCCTGTGCATGAAAGATTCATTTATTTGTTCATAATACAATAGAACATTGCTAAATCTCTAAATGTTGAGTGCCTTCTGATGGCATCCTCATATTCTACAGTGCTAGAAACTACCAATTCAGGTAACTCCAACATCTGACCCACGAAGGAAATTCACTGGCAATGTATTTAGAAGTTAATCAGTGTACAGTGACATCATATAAAATTGAAAGTATCTTGAAAGCCAAAACCCAATAGCTTAGCTAGCTCTAGTTATATACCCCAAAAGAGTTCTAGAAACCAGCTAGTTTTAATTCACTTTTAATTTTTACTCTTTTAGGAGAAATGAAGTCATAATGCAAACCCTGGCCAGTATAACAGTGATCAACTCCATGGAGGCTGGAAATCCCCTATCTAAGGCAGGGGTTGGCAGAATCTTTTAGGCTTTTCAGCTCTGTCACAACTCCTCTGCTCTGCCATTATAGTTGGAAAGCAGCCATGGGCATCTATAAATAAATCAGTGTGGCTCTGTTCCGATAAAAATGTATTTACAAAACGTGGCAGGTTCCAATTTAGACAGCAGTTTTGCCAACCCCTGGTTTAAGGCCGTGGTGGTTCATACCATCACCAAATAACATTTGACTGAGCGACACAGGTTTATACACTAAGTATTTGACAGAGCACTTTGAAAAATCTGGACTGTAAATTTGGAGGATCCTTCTCAGGGATTCAATATGGACTAAATTCTGCACAGGCTGGTCTACTCTACTGGTCCACTTTGGGCTTACCTAATAGGCTATGCTGCGGGGGCAGGTACTGATGTTCTGATTTCTGAAGCAAAGGAGCCAGGTTATGAAAGAGGTAAAATGCTCCTGTCTGCTGGGCTTTTTTACATGCATCATCATCTTCCTTCAGTTCAAATAAATACCTGGATTTTGGGAAATAAAGCATTACAAAATCACATTTAGTTATATGACAGCATTCATCGTTGAGAATTCTGTTCCTACATCCCTGTCCTACCAAGGTTATTTCCTCTTATTTATTTACATCCTAAATGCTCTGTAAAGGATTTGAGGCAATCAGTCCCTCCTTTGTCCTACTGTATACTTTGCCTATACTTCTGTGGTTGTACTTACGTTGTACGATCTGTTAATTTGTCTGTCTCCTCGGAAAGACTTAAGATCTCCTTAAGGGCAGGGTCTGCCTTACTTCTGTATCTCTAGTAATTAGCATATTGAATGGCTCAATTTCATAAATATTTATTGAATTGAACTTCAAGGGTAATAAATATTTACTGAATTGAACCTCAAGGTACTTTGCCAATATTACACTGTGAGGCAAGAATTTACTTGCAGTGGACTGAAAGGAAAACAAGTACAGTGATAAAACATCAACCACAGAATACCTAGAGATGGAAGCAAACAGAGTAAAAACACTACACCTTCAGTAACTCTTATTCAATCTAGGGAAGATAAAGAGCAAATTTTATCTTTAATGCACAATGCACCCTTGTTTCAAACATCTAGTTTCCCAGGTGGACACCATTTTCTCCTTATCTTTTTTTTTTTTAATATTTTATCCTCACTCGAGGACATTTTTCCATTTTCTGTTCAGATAGAGTGAGAGGGAGAGGGGGAGAGAGAGAGAGAGAGACAGAGAGAGAGAAACATCGACGTGAAAGGGACACATCGAGTGGCTGCCTCCTGTACGCACGACCCAACCAGGGCTGGGGACAAACTGTAACCGAGGTACGTGCCCTTAGCGGGAACCGAACCTGGGTCTCTCTGGACCGCAGGCCGACACTCTAACCACTGAGCCAAACCAGCCAGGGCTGCTCCTTATCTTTACTGAAGGCAACACTGATGGGAAAGTGAAGCCATTACTCGTCTTATTTAATAAGTGTAATATTTTCTTTCTTTTTTTTTTTTAAAGATCTTACAGATTTTTATTTTTTATTCTTTATTGATTTTTAGAGAGAGAGGAAGGGAGTGGGAGAGATAGATAGAAACATCAATGAGAGAACATCAATTGGCTGCCTCCTGTATGCCCCCCACTGGGGATCAGGCCCACAACCTGGGCATGTGCCCTGACCGGGAATCCAACCAGAGACCTCTTGGTGCATGGGTCGACACTCAACCACTGAGCTACACTGGCCGGGCAATGAGTGTAATATTTTCAATAGACAAAATAAAAATGTGGGAAAAGAGAACATCATAGAATTAGCTTCTATTGTAAAAGAAATTGTACTGGGGCAAGTTCTAGGCATTTCCGGTACCTTCATTATGGGTGGCCTAAGTCTATCCTTTTAAGAGCCTTAGGAATCAGCCCTGGCCGGTTTGGCTCAGCGGTTAGAGCGTCGGCCTGTGGTCCAGAGAAACCCGGGTTTGGTTCCCGCTGGGGGCATGTACCTCGGTTGCAGTTTGTCCCCGGCCCTGGTTGGTCGTGCGGGTGGCAGCCACTCGATGTGTCCCTTTCACGTCGATGTTTCTCTCTCTCTCTCTCCCTCTCTCTCCCTCCCACTCTATCTGAACAAAAAATGAAAAAATGTCCTCAGGTGAGGATAAAAAAAATAAATAAATAAGAGCCTTGGGAATCAGGTCAGCATTCATATCATGTGGTGGGGCTGAGGGGAGAGTGAATGTGGATTCTCTTTCTGGGCCTAAGGATATCAATTTTTGCCTGTTGAAAGCCCTAAAACAGACCCTTGGGTATATGGCATATTTTGTCACTTAAGCAGGAAACCAGGTTTACAGATATTTTCAGTAGGATCTGTAAGCTTTTGTAACACCAGTAGTCAAAGTTGGTTCAACATGAAAAACTACAAAGCAAAATGATAAATACACTGAAGCAACATCTTTAGGAACTATTTTTGACTGTGTGATAAAAGGGGTTACAATGATCTCTTTATAGATAGAAGATGAAGGAAACCTGAGATTTTAATACTTGTGATATTTTTAAACTTATTATGAGTGACTACAGCCTCCTGGGGCAAAGACTCAATGTCTGTCAAAGGAGAGACATGTGCCATGCAGAAGTTCCCAAATATAAACAATAGAACAAACACAGCTGCCTTCGTAAAAGAACAGAAAGAGTGGTACAACCTGTGCTTTGCCCTAATGACCCTAAAAAGCAAAACACCGAGGTTAAGGTCTTAAACCTGGGGCCATGCTAGAACTGGAACTGAGATCCAAAAAGTTTCTTACATTTTTCTTGATCAGAAACACTCTTTTTAAAAATTCATTTTTCCCCTTTAATTATAATAGCATGGAACCCATAAAACTATGATCAAACTTAAACTGTTTTTTTCTCATTATAAAAGTAAAAAATAGTCATTCTATAAAAATCAGGAAATACAATTATCAATTTTTTCAAAAAAGGAAATCATCCAGGATCCCACCACTCAGAGATGATGACTGTTTACAGCTTAGAATTCTCCAAACTATTTATTCATATTATGCATATATACATATATAGATCTATTTAAAATCACACCTATTAATTTGTAGCCCTTTTTATTAAACATTAACATTTTTTACACCATATCCCTTATTAATAGAATTGTATCCTTTTCTCATGATTTTTTAAATTAATTTTTAATATATTTAACCACTTTAACATACTCATTTTTTAGACTATTCAATAATTCTTTTACCTTGCTCAAAGTCTCAGCTTGAGTACTGCAAATAACCTAAATGCCCAACAATATCTAAAAGAAGCATTGCAATTTTGTTGTGTTCTCACTCTTGCTCACATAGATTGTATGCTTGTGTGCCTTTACATTTTGAATGGGGAACTCATATTTGGCAGAAGCCCTGGTTGTGAGTTCCCTCCAGGGCAGTGTTACATTTGCTTCTGCAAGGTGCCCCAGGGGTACTATTAGTCTAGGACTACTACTTAAATTATTTTCTTCGGTAGGGGGTTTTTGGACCACACCATATCAATGGTGTAAATTTAAACCCCCAAACTATATAGAGCAAGCTAATAATTTCAAATTCACAGATATCAAATTTGCCCAGGCTGAGACAAATAAGTCATTTATCATTTTCCTGTACTGGTGTAGATTTCTTTTTTCCAGTCTACTTTATTCAGTTCTTTGGTGGGGGTGGGTACCAGGACTGGAGTTATTTACCTTATTTTCAGGAAACTTCATGAACTACTATTCAGTATAGTTTTTGATTCTGTCATGTGGGTGTACCATAATTTAATTCATTTCTCCCTTCCTGTTCATTTAGCCCTTCAACATTGCTTCAGTGCCTACTGTGTGCCAGGTACTGTTTATGCACTATGGGTACCATAGTGGAAAAGACAAAGTTCCTATCTTTTTTATTATTATTATTATTTTTAATCCTCACCCGAAAACATTTTTTTCCATTTTTCTTCAGATAGAGTGGGAGGGAGGGAAGGGGGAGAGAGAGGAAAAAAAAAAAGACATCAATGTGAGACACATTGGTGCCTCCCACACGACCCCAACCAGGGCTGGGCACAGAACTGAAACTGGGGTACGTGCCCTTGACCAGAATCGAACCTTCAACTCTTTGGTCTGCAAGCTGACGCTCTAACCACTGAGCAAAACCGGCCAGGGCTATCTTTTTGAGTTTTTTTCTAATGTTTTTGTTGATTTTTTAGAGAGAGAAATAGAAACATTGATGTGAGAGAGAAACATCGATTGGCTGCCTCCTGCACACCCCCTACTGGGGATCGAGCCCGAAACCAGGGCATTTGCCTTGACTGAGAATCAAACCAGGACCTCTCCGTCCACAGGACGACGCTCAGCCCACTGAGCCACATGGGCCGGGCAAAGTTCCTATCTTAATAGAACTTATATTTAAATATGTCAAGTATTTTTTATATTATTGGAAATTTAGTTTATTTAGAGTTTTTCCAATTATACATAATTTTCAATGAACATGCTTATATGTAAATCTTGATCATACAACCTTAATTCTCAATATAGGGTTTTGAGATTTTTATAATTTAATGGGCAAAAGATTGAATAATCAGAGCTCAGATTAGTTAAAACTCACCGGGTCTTAGTGACATAGGTTGACAGCAGCCTATAGCACCAGAAAGATTTTCTCCTGCAAGCAATTCCACAATATAGAGACATTGTCAGGTCCTTAGAGGAAAGAGGAGTTAAAAGAAAAAAAAAAGATCATAGTATGCAATTTAAAGTAATGAATCACCAAGAGGGTTATACTTTAAGCCAGAATAGTATCACTTTTTAATATTAAGGAAAGAAAAACTGAATAGGAGTCAGATGATCTGGCTTCTAAATTGCATTTCTACCACTAACTAGCTATAGGATGTATTTTCTTTTTAATCCTCACCCGAGGATATTTTTCTATTTATCTTCAGATCCAGTGAGAGGGATACATCGGACTGGTTGCCTCCTGCAAGACCCCAACCAGGGCCGGGGACAAACCGCAACCAAGGTACATGCCCTTGGCCGGAATCAAACCCGCAACTCATTGGTCCGTGGGCTGACGCTTTAACCGCTGAGCCAAACTGGCCAGGCCAGGATTTTAACTTTTCAATACCTCTTTCCTAATGTACAAAATTAAAACCTGTTATTCCTACCTAATCTGTTGTTATGAGAATCAGCTAACTATCCACAAGAAATGTGTGAATATGTATTTGTCCCTCCATATTGTGGAATTGTTTCTGGGAGGTAGCTGGGGAGCCAAGGCCTACATTTCTTTCCTCCCTTGTATATAAGTAGAGCCAAAACCAATGGAATGTGAGTGGAGTGATGTGTATCTCTTCTAGCCTGGAACACTTAAGAAGTGGGAATGCCTTTTCCATCCTCTTTCTCCCCTTCTGCTTGGAAGACTCTAGAATGGTAGAACCATTAGATGGAGAAGCCTAGATCCTTGAATCACTACATGGAGAAAAGCCACCTGCCAACCAACCCCACCCCCAACCTTGGACAACTTGTGAGTGAGAAATTAACATCTACCATATTAAGCCACTAAAACTTCAAAGTTTGTTACAGCTGCTAGCATTACTCTAATAGACCAAGTGAGCCTGGGAGGGTCTCCAGAGTATGAAGCCACATTTCTCAGAATACATGAAAACCTTCTAAATATAAAGTAGGAGGAATCCTGTAGATAAGAAAAATATAAAATCATGGCCATTAGGGAGATATTTCAAAAGGTAGCTATGCAAATTTACATGGATCTAAGATATTTTCTTTTTTTTTTTTTTTTGTATCTCATTGTGAGAGAAAAAAATGCTATATCTTAAGAATATATTCTGTAGATGGTGATTCCTTTTAAATTGTATGTCAGTATTTTATTTCCCATAAAAAGTACATTTTATATTAGCAATAAAAGAGTCAAGAAGTTCCACTGAAATAGAAAATCAGTAAAGTTAAATAACCAACCACCCTTTTAACTGTGCCCACAGGAAACAAACTTTGACACTAAACTACCGAGGAACAGCTAAAGTTTAGGCCTACATCTTGATTGCATAATTATGAAACGCTGATAACTAATCCTTGGACAGTTTTGGCTACCTCTGTCCTAGCAAAGGGTAAATTATATTTAGCAAATGACATTCAACAAAGTATTTACTGAGTACTGACTTTATGCAAGGGCTGTTAAGGAATACAAAAAATGTACAGGATGGATATCCTGCTCTCAAGGGACTCTAGCAGGAGAGAGAAAACAAATAATTTTCACAGAAGGCAATATGTGATATGTGGGTTACAAAGTATCCTAGGAGGGTATTAAAAGTGATTAGACGTGTGATATACTGGAAGAAATGTATTTAAAGACAACATTTCTACCTCATATACAGCTCTGAGAACGTAACAAACATTCTTTTTACCTAGCGATTCCACTTCTAGGATTTATCCTAAGATGGAGAGGACAGCCCTGGCCGGTTTGGCTCAGCGATTGGAGCGTCGGCCCGCTGACCAATGAGTCACGGGTTCAATTCCAGTCAAGGGCATGTACCTTGGTTGCGGTTCATCCCTGGTCGGGTCGTGCGGGAGGCAACCAATGGATGTGGCTCTATCACATCAGTGTTTCTCTCTGTCTCTCTCTCTCCCTCCCTCCCACTCTATCTGATAATAAGTGGAAAAATATCCTCAGGTGAGGAATTAAAAAAAAAAAAGAAGGAAAGGATATGTACAGGAATGTTAACTGAAAATTATGACAAAGGGAATAATACACAGCTGTTAAAAATAAATATAAAATAAAATAACGGTAGAAGAATATGTATATATAGTAAGAGGGGAAGTTGTTCAGAATATATTAAGAAAAGCAAGTAAATTTTGGTTGGTTTAGCCTGATCTAATTAATTTATAAAGAAAACGACATACACATCAGAATACATAAATTGTATACATATTTATTTATACTTAAAAACATTTTTTTATTGATTTTTAGAGAAAGAGAGAGAGAGAGAAGCATCGATTGGCCGCTTCCTGCATGCCCCCCACTGGGTATTGGGCCCACAACCTGGGCATGTGCCCTCACTGGGAATCGAACTGGTGACCTCTTGGTGCATGGGGTCAACGCTCAACCACTGAGCCACACTGGCCAGGCTTATTTATATTTTAAAAGTGACTAGAAGTACACACACCAAACTGTTAACAGTGACTAATTTGGCAGAGTGGGATGGAGATAGAAATTGAAAAGGGTACCTGTGCCCTGGATGGTTTGGTCCAGTGGTTAGACCATCAGCCTGTGGACCTGAGGATTTCAAGTTCAATTCCCAGTCAAGGGCACGTACCTGGGTTGCAGGTTTGATCTCTGGCCCTGGTCGGGGTTGAATGGGAGGGAACCAATCCAATGTGTGTGTGTGTGTGTGTGTGTGTGTGTGTGTGTGTGTGTGTGTCTCCCTCCCTCCCTTGCACTCGCTCTAAAAATCAATAGAAAAGTATCCTTGGGGGATGATTAAAAACAACAACAACAACAAAAAGGGTACCTGTAATTTTTACTCTATACATTTATTTCTGTACTTCAGAAAAATTTAGCCATGTGTATATACTTCTTTTTTTTTAAATTTTTTTTCTTTATTGATTTTTTTAGAGAGAGAGGAAGGGAGAGAGAGAGAGAGAGATAGAAACATTGATGAGAGAGAACATCGATTGGCCGCCTCCTGCATGCCCCCCACCGGGGATTTGGCCCGCAACCTGGGCATGTGCCCTGACCGGGAATCCAACCGGTGATCTCTTGGTACATGGGTCGACGCTCAATCACTGAGCCACACTGGCCAGGCTATACTTCTTTTACAATAAAATTAAGCCCAGCCAGCATGGCTCAGTGGTTGAGCGTCGACCCATGCACCAAGAGGTCGCTGGTTTGGTTCCCGGTCAGGGCACAAGCCCAGGTTGTGGGCCAAATCCCCGATCCCCAATGGGGGACATGCAGGAGGAGGCCAATGGATATTCTTTCTCTCTCATCTATGTTTCTATCTCTCTCTCCCTCTCCCTTCCTCTCTCTCTAAAATCAATAAAGAAAAAAAATGTTAAAAAAAATTAAGTGTAATAAGTAGTAGTTTCTGGGACTAACTGCACAGTGAGGCTATTTCCAGGCCATTGTTTCCAGTAAGTATGTCATCACATTCCCTAGGAGCCAAAAGGAATTCCTTTGGTTAGTTCCTTGAATCCTGAAAACTGTAAGAGCTGTTTGGATGTAGTTATGACTGCCAGCTAGTCTGTGTGGCCCACTGTGCTTGACTGCCTGATGTTTTGCCTCCTTTCTGCCATTAAATACTGCCCCTTTTGAAGTTTCATGACCTGCTGACTCATTGGGTGGCGATCACAGAGCTTGTAGAAAACATGGTAAAGTTCTTGATGTAGCTTTGAAGAAAATATTGATAATCAAGAGGAAAACAGACTTATTTTAACTGAGAATTGTACCTTCATTGGTACAGTCCATAAGCCTAGTAGATAAAGATTAAGTCTAATTCCTTTTCTAAATGGTCCTTTGTATGTGTATTTTTTAACTTTATTTTTCCTCATATATATTTTTTTATAAACATTTTACATAAAAGCAGTATAGAGACTATTTAAGAGTCAAAGAAGAGCCCTGGCTGGTTTGGCTCAGCGGTTAGAGCGTCGGCCTGCGGTCCAGAGAGACCCGGGTTCGGTTCCCGCTAAGGGCATGTACTTCGGTTGCAGTTTGTCCCCGGCCCTGGTTGGTCATGCAGGAGGCAGCCACTCGATGTGTCACTTTCACGTCGATGTTTCTCTCTCTCTCTCTTCCTCTCTCTCCCTCCCACTCTATCTGAACAACAACAAAAAAAAAGAGTCAAAGAAGAACCCTGGCCGGTTTGGCTCAGCGATTAGAGCGTTGGCCTGCGGACCAGAGAGTCCCGGGTTTGTTGTCCACTAAGGGCATGTACCTCGGTAGCAGTTTGTCCCCGGCCCTGGTTGGTCATGCAGGAGGCAGCCACTCGATGTGTCCCTTTCACGTTGATGTTTCTCTCTCTCTCTTTCTCCCTCTCTCTCCCTCCCACTCTATCTGAAGATAAATGCAAAAAATGTCCTCAGGGGAGGATAAAAAAAAAATTAAAAAAGAGTCAAAGAAGAGAAAATAATTTCATTAAAATTCAGCTTTATCTGTATTTTTCTCTTTAAAATAGATAATTTAAATTACAAAATTAATATAATTACATTACAGGACATCTGGAAAACAGAATTGTGAGAGCACCCATAATATCATCACATAAATATAACATAATTTAATACCTATTTTCTAGTCTTTTTTTTTTTTTAATCCTCACCCAAGGATATTTTTCCACTTATCTTCAGATAGAGTGAGAGGGAGGGAGAGAGAGAGAAACATCAACGTGAGAGGGACACATAGACTGGTTGCCTCCCACATGACCCCAACCAGGGCCGGAGACAAACTATAACTGAGGTACATGCCATTGACTGGAATCAAACCCGCGACTCATCGGTCCATGGACCAATGCTCTAACCACTGAGCCAAACCAGCCAGGGCTATTTTCTAGTCTTTTTACACATACACATACAGTTTTTACATATTTATAATCAGAGGACATATTTTTTCAACTTGCTTTCATGAAACATGTTATAAGCAGTTTTCCATGTTTTTATAGAAGCTTCAAAATTTTTTGGCTACATAATATTACATTCAAGCATACTCATACTGATTTTGCTAAACATTTCCCTGATTTTAGACATTTAGGTTGCTCTGATTTTAAATTATCAGAAATACTTCTCTGCTGCTATTTTCAAGTTATTTCTTTAAGACAAGTTACCCAAAGTAGAATTACTGGGATAAAATTTATTTTTAAATCAATAACTCTTTCTAAACATTGTCACACTTACAAGATTCAATAGCATTTGGTTTAAAAAAACAAACAAAAACTTTTCTATTTCTTTGATCACTATAGAGATTGAAAGGGTTTTCAGATTTAATAGGCCTTGTTCCCCTTTTGTAAAATGTATGATGTCCTGTACTCATTTATTAATTGTGATTTTACTCTACTTTTGACCATTCTAATTTTTTTAAATTTTTTTTTAATCCTCACCCGAGGACATTTTTCCATTTTTTGTTCAGATAGAGTGGGAGGGAGGGAGGGAGGGAGGGAGGGAGGGAGAGAGAGAGAGAGAGAGAGAGAGAGAGAGAGAGAGAGAGAGAAAGAGAGAGAGAGAGAGAGAAAGGGAGAGAGAGAGAGAAACATCGACGTGAAAGGGACACATCGAGTGGCTGCCACCCGCACGACCCAACCAGGGGCCGGGGACAAACTGCAACCGAGGTACGTGCCCTTAGTGGGAACCGAACCCGGGTCTCTCTGGACCGCAGGCTGACGCTCTAACCGCTGAGCCAAACCAGCCAGGGCTTGACCATTCTAATTTTTAAAATATAGTGCATTTGCAGTATATTCCACAATTTATTCACCAAAATGCACTGTAGGAACCAACTGCTATATGTATTGTTTTTCTCTGTGAAGCAGTCATTCAGACTGAAGTACAAAAGAATGACAATAAAAAGGTCTTTTAATAGTCAAGAGGACACGTGAGATTATTTTAGGATGAAAATATAATTTTTAATAGCCCTATACTATTCAGAAATCTACTGCAGGGAAAATTTGACACTTTTTTTCTGAAATATTTGTGATTTTTCACTGTCTTTTGGAGATCTTCAGTGTGATGCATAGTACAAAGTGCTTTGACTCAGGGCTCAGATTTGGTAAACATGCTACCATACTCACATCCAGCTGCTCAAATGCCACATTACAAACAGAATAGTTGTTATTGTTTGAATTGGCAACTATACAGTTGTGTTTTATTGCCTGATGGCACACTGAGGATAAAAGTTCACTGTTCGTAAAATACATTTTGGCAGAAAATATCAGCACCATTATTTACTTTAGATGACAAGTTTAGGCTTGCCTTCTATTTTGTTTATAGTACAAATGCATGTCTCCAAAGCAAGGAAGGAACAGGGAAGAAAGCACTGGAGAGACTCAGGTTCTTTTATTCCTGGCTCTCCCACTGACTGAATTTATGACCTGGGGCTGTCACCTAACTTGTCAGAACTTGGTTTTGGCCTCACTTCTCAGAGGGAAAGGAAGGAGAGAATATGGATCTAAAGTGTATTACAACTATGTCAGCTTTTACATACCTAATTCTCAGATCTGTTAGATTGTAAAATTGTTAAAGGTTAGGATTGTGTTTTCACTATCTACAGCAGCTAGCACAATGTAAAATACAATATACATGAATGGGTGAGTGAATGAATGAATGAATGAATGCACTTATCTCATTTTACAGGAAGATAAAGCTTTGAGAAGTTGACCAATCACAGATCACAATCTAGGGAGCAGCAGTCAAACCCAGGGCTATCTGGCTCCAAAGCTCATCTTTTGACAAGAAATATATGGGAAAGCATTTTCCAACATTCATTTATTATGTATGTTTTTTAAAAGTACAAAGACTGATAGAAATGAAATGTAATATTGTTTTTACTGAAAACTATTAAATGATGAGGCAAATCCTTTAAGATTCATAATTTATTTGGACCCCCTGTACTGAAAGTTTTCTCACCCTGTTCCTCTTAACAGAAGAAAGATTCATTTATAAAGCATGACAAAAAAAGCCCATCATGAATCCCTCTGGTTACTTTTACCAGCAGGCTAGGTTCAATAATGTTTGAGAGGGCCCTTTTCAGAGAGTCTGTCTTTTCATTACAGTGGACCAGAATGGGCTGGGAAATATGCAAAACTGAGGAGCCACTGGGATACAGACGTCAAAGTCTCACTGACCAGCTTTATAGTTTACTTTCTGAAAACAAATTTTTCCTCCCTTAATTCAAAAATAATTCAGGCACAATGCAGAGAAGTGAGCAAATTTCATTTTTAAACAACTCTCCAAAAAAGTACCAGAAAATTTCTAGCTGTAGTTAATAAGATTGTTCCACAAGTTACGATGCAAAACTGATCATTTCCTGGTTTCTGCAAGAAGGAAAAGGGACTAAGCTAAAACTGCAAAATGCTGTAACTAAGAGCTTTTTTTCCAAGTTCTGATTATACCTCCTCATAAAATCCTTCCTGCACATAGAACCTGAACAGTTTTGTCCTGCTGTACTCACTCTGAATTGTTGGGAGTGCTGTCCTAGGCCTCAATAATCTGCAGAAACCAGGAAACTCCAAATGTTCCTGGGAAGTTGGGCTTCTGCCTCTGCCACACTTCCCAGAATCCTCTCAGAGATGCAGTCTGGGAAATGTAGTTCAGTCTACATGCTGCTGTGCCCTCCATCTGCAAGGTTAACCATGGTTGTCAAAAGCATGATCTTCTAAGATCTTCTACATCCATTACCAAGAGAACTACTGGTCTTTGGAGAAGGCAGAGTAGCATTAGATCTATTTTTTACATAACAAAAGGATAAAATCATTAAATCAATTATACACAGAAAGCATATTTTGTGGAGGAAGAGGAGGAGTTTGGGGCAGGGAATCAGATACCTTTCAACTCTCTGTATCTCTAATTCTCTGCCAACTAGCTCTAACATTTCATGAAATCCTGCCGATTTAAATGGACAAGACTGCATCTAGATGTGTTTGAACCAATGATAGAATGCATCCCTTGATCAACCAGGGCAAGAGGATTCCATCTGACTGAAAACAGTCTCCCATTTTAGTGCTGTTCTCTTCTCTCATTGCTAAAGTTACTTGCTTATGTGAGAAGACAGTTCTGAAGGCCATGCAGTCAACATATATTTAATGTGTACCAAATGTGCCTGGGATTATTATAGGCATAGGATATCACAGAAAACAAAACATGAAAATTTGTCCTCATGTAATTATTCTACAGAAGAAAATAAATGACCAAACAAATAAATATGCAATGTCAGGTGGTTATAAGTGCTAGGAAGAAAAATAAATCAAGATGAGAGGAGAAAGGACTTTGCTATTTTATATAGGATGGTCAACCTCATTGATAAGGTGATATATAAGCAAAGAAAATGAAGGAATTAAAAAAATAATAACTAAGTGGATATCTATGGGAAGAGATTTGTAGGAAGAAAAAACAAACAAAACAAAGAAATGCAAAGGCCCCGATGCAGAAGTAATGCCTGGCAGATTAGAAGAAATGCTTAGGACAAAGCATGGTGGTCAGAGATGAGGTCAAAGAGTAGCCAAGCACCAGATCACATAGGGCCTTACAAGTCTTATAATTTTTATGGAGCCATTGTAATGCTTTTTTTTTTTTTTAATTGTGAGAAGGATGGGATGTTACAGGAAAGTGAAGTGATTTAACTTACATTAAAAATTTTTTTTTCCTTCATTGATTTTAGAGAGAGAGGAAGTGAGAGGGAGAGATAGAAACATCGATGAGAGCGAACATCAATTGGCCGCCTCCTGCATGCCCCCCACTGGGGATCAGGCCCACAACCTGGGCATGTGTCCTGACCAGGAATCAAACCAGCAACCTCTTGGTGCATGGGTCGACGCTCAACCACTGAGCCACACCGGCTGGACTTAAATTACATTTGAAAAGAAACACTCTCTCAGCCCAGCCGGTGTGGCTCAGTGGATTGAGTGTTGTCCCATGGACTGAGTGGTCCGGGTTCCATTCCCAGTCAGGGCACATGCCCGGGTTGTGGGCTCGATCCCCAGTAGGGGGTGTGCAAGAGGCAGCCGATCGATGTTTCTCCCTCACATCAATGTTTCTATCTCTCTCTTCCTTCCTCTCTCTCTAAAAATTCAGTAAAAATATATAAAAAAAATAATAAATACTCTCTATGGTTCAGACTGACAAACCTCAGAACCTCAGAGGAGAGGGGTGGGGGAGGAATGAGATAAACCAAAGAACTTACATGCATGTATGCGTAACCAGTGGACATAGACAACAATGCTTGGTTGGGGGCGGGATAGGGAGGAGGGTGTCTGCAGGGGGGAAAAAGGAGAAATATCTGTAACAAAAATAAATTTTAAAAATAACAATAAAAAAAGAAAGAAAGAAAGAGAAAAAAGAAAGAAAGAAAGAAAGAGAAAGAAAGAAAGAGAAAGAAAGAAAGAAAGAAAGAAAGAAAGGAAGGAAGGAAGGAAGGAAGGAAGGAAGGAAGGAAGGAAGGAAGGAAGGAAGGAAGGAAGGAAGGAAGAAAGAAAGAGAAAGAAAAGAAAGAAAGGAAGAGAAACATTCTCAGTGTGCAGATTAGACTGTTAGGATGTATCTATGTGCCTGGCTGGTGTGGCTCAGTGGTTGAGCGTCGACCCATGCACCAAGAAGGTGCCAGTTCGATTCCCAGTCAGGGCACATGCCCAGGTTGTGGGCCAAATCCCCAATGTGGGGCATGCAGGAGGCGGCCAATCGATGTTTTCTCTCATCTATGTTTCTATCTCTCTCTCCCTCTCACTTCCTCTCTCTCTAAAATCAATAAAGAAAAAAAAGAAAGAAAGAAAGAAAGAAAGAAAGAAAAAATATGTACCTATGTTACATGGGAATGAAGAGTAATAGCTCTGATTAGTTGACCAGCCGTTTCTTTGGGACCTTTCCATTAGTACCCATGCTTTTTATCAGAGTGCGTCTTTAGGAGGATTCTGGGGGTGTGGCAGAAGCATACTTTTGACAATCCTTAAGGAAGGTGGAGAAAAAATTGAGGGAAACAAGACATAAAGTCAAAGAATTCCAAAGAGATGGATGGGGATGCATACTTAAGGAAAGTTAGGACTAATAATTTTGTTTTCTTTTTTTAATCCTCACCCGAGGATATTTTTCTGTTTCTCTTCAGATAGAGTAGGAGGGAGAGAAAGGGAGAGAGAGAGAAACATCGATGTGAGAGGGACACATTGACTGGTTGCCTCCCACATGACCCCGACCAGGGCCGGGGATGAACCGCAACCGGGTACATGCCCTCGACTGGAATTGAACTTGCAACTCATTGGTCTGCAGACCGACGCTCTACTGCTGAGCCAAACCAGCCAGGGCTCTAATAATTGTTTTAAAAGATCAAAATAACTATTTTTGAGCAACTAAGTATTAAGTGTTATATAATAAATATAATGCTATGACCCTGGCCAGTGTGGCTCAGTGGCTGGAGCGTTGGCCCACACACCAAATTGTTGCAGGTTCTATTTCCAGCCCCTGGCCGGGGCACTAGTGGGAGGCAACCAATCGATGTGTCTCTCTCACATCGATGTTTCTCTCTTGCTCTCTCTCTCCCCCTCCCTCTTTCCCTTCCACTCTGTCTGAAAAAAATCAATGGAGATAAAAATAAATTAATAAAAATTACAATAAATAAAATTTAAAAATCAATGGAGCGAATATCCTTGGGTAAGGATTAACCCCCCAAAAATTGTGCTATAGTCTGAATATTTGCATTTCCCCCAAATTCATGTGTTGACATCCCAGTGTCCAAGGTGATACTATTAGGAGGTAAGGCATTTGGGGGTGATTAGGTCAGGTGGGCGGAGCTCTGGTGGATGTGATTAATGTCCTGATTTTTTAAAATTTATCTTTATTGTTGAAAGTATTACAGATTTCCCTCCTTTTTTACCCCCATTGACCTCCTCCTTCCCGCTCCCGCCCCCCACCCTGCCTTCACGGCACTATTGTCTGTGTCATTGGTTATGCATATATGCATATAAGTTCTTTGGTTTGTCTCTTATTAAAGAGGCCTGAGACAGTTCCCTTGGCCCTTTCACCATATGAGGATACAGGGAGGAGACTGCAGATTACAACCTGGGAGAGGGCCTTCACCAGAATCCGACCATGCTGGCACCCTGAATTGTGAGAAATAAATTTTCATTTTTTTATAAGCCACCCAGTCTGAGGTATTTTGTTATAGCAGCCCAAACAGACTAAGATAAATAGCTAAGGTTAACTGAACACTTACTGTTCTAGGCACTATGCAAAGTGTTCTGTATATTTATCATTAATCCTTTCATCCTATGAGATATGTATTATTATTTGCACTTGACTGATAAGAAAACAGAGGCTATACCTTTGAATACCATAATGTTCTATAGACCTGGGTTATATCTCTGACTGGGTATGTGGGGCAAGGAAGCTGACATACATATGTGAAAATATTGGAATGATAGAAATAATCTCATGTTCATAGATTGAAAGACTTAATTTTGTAAAGAGGGCAATATTCCCCAAATTGATCTACAGAGTCAATGCTTTCCTGTCAAGATCCTAGCTACCGTTTTTGCACAAGTTAACAAAAGAAAAAAAAATCGGACTTCATTAAAATTAAAAAACTTTTGTGCTACAAACAATACCATCAAGAACTTGAAAAGACAACCCACAGAACGGGAAAAAGTATTGCCAATCATACATTTGATAAGGGACTCGTCCTTAGAATATATAAAGAACACTTACAACTCAGTAATAAAAAGGTAAATAACTGAATTTTAAAATGAACAAAGGCTCTGCATAGATATTTCTCCAAAGGAGATAGAAAAATGACCAATAAGTACTAAAAGATGGTTCAGTAGCCATCAGGGAAATGCAAATCAAAATCACAGAGATACCACTTCATATCCACTAGGATGGCCACATCAAAAAGGCAGATAATGACAAGGAGTGGTGAGGAAGTGAAGAAAATGGAATCCTCATACACTGCTTGTGGGATTGTAAATGGTGTAGCTGCTTTGGAAAACAGTTTGGCAGTTCTTCAAAATGTTAAATATAGAGTTACTAAATGACCCAGCAATTTCACTCCTGGATATATATCCAAGAGAATTGAAAACATATGTCCACATAAAAACCTGTACACAAAGTTCCATAGCAGCATCATTCAAAATAGCTAAAAAGTAGAAACAATTTGAATGTCCATCATCTGATGAGTGAAAAAAATGTGGTATATGCATACAATGATACTTTATTCAGCAATATAAAGGATTGAAGTACTGCCCTGGCCAGTTTGGCTCAGCAGTTAGAACATCAGCCTGCGGATTGAAGAGTCTTGGGTTCAATTCCGGTCAAGGGCATGTACCTCGGTTGCAGTTTGGTCCCTGGCCCTGGTTGGGGTCGTGTGGGAGGCAACCAATTGATGTGTCTCTCTCACATCAATGTTTCTCTCTCTCTCTCTCTCTCTCTCTCCCTCCCTCCCTCCCTCCCTCCCTCCCTCCCTCTCTTTCTCTCTCCCTCTCCCTCCCTCCCACTCTATCTGAAGATAAATGGAAAAATATCAAGTGAGGATTAAAAAAGACGAAACAAACAAAAGGATTAAGCATGAATGAAGCATGAAAACATTATGCGAAGTGAAATAATCCATTCACAAAAGATCACATATTGCATTTATATAAAATGTTCAGAACTGGCAAATCCATAGACACAGAAAGTAGATTTAGAAGTTGCCTAGGGATGGGAGTAGGGGAAATGTTGGGGAGAGTGAAGAGTGACTGTTAATAGGGTTCTTTTCTTTTTTTAAGCGATGAAAATGTTGTAAAATTGATTGTGGTGGTGATTGCACAATTCTGTGAACCTATTAATGAATATTGAATTGCAAACTTTTAAGTAATACATTATTTGAATTATAGCTCAATAAAGCTGTTAAAATATTTAACCAAATCATTAGCTGTGTTAAACAATCATAATGCATGGTTAGTAAATGCAACAAATGTATAGAGAACTATAATCCTCATAGTTTTTTTTAAAATATGTTTTTATTGATTTTAGAAAGAGAGGAAGAGAGAGAAAAGCATTGATTGGTTGCCATAGGTGCCCCATCCAGGTATGTGCCCTGACTGGGAATCAAACCTGCAACCCTTCAGTGCACGGGATGATGCTCTAACCAACTGAGCTACACTGACCAGAGTTACTCCTCATGGTTTTTTTTAGCTCATGAGATAAAAACGTCTTTTCTCACACATGCTTAAGTTCAAAGCAATGGCATGTATTAATCATGTAATAAATTAATACTGTACACTCTGTTAAGGGCACAGATTGAGCCTCAAGTCATTGGATCACAGTCTAGGTTGTGAAAGTAACAATGTACTTAAAGATATGTGTTTATTAATTCATTGAACAGATACTGTAAGCCTATCATGTAGCAAGCATCATGCTAAAATTGCAGATACAATGGTGAATAACATTGTTTCTGCCATAAAAATTTAATTATGCCTGCACATGTATGTATGGTGTGTGTGCGCATGCAAACATGTGAGACAACAGTCTGTTTACTCTCTATTTGACCAATTACAGGTGTGGACATTAGGATGTAGGGTATACCTGAGCAAACTTGGAGAAAAATTGTAAGTTCAATTCTGTAACCAGACTTATAGTGGAATATTGTCTCACTTCATGTGGGACAAGAAATAGATCTCAGCAGACAGGGGTGGCAAGGGGTTTACATGAGGGTCCCTTAAATAATAAGCCACAAAGAGCCCTGTCTGTTTGCATAGCCAGTGGTATCAGGAGGTCCTTATGCTCTTCTTCAAGAATGTAGGACAATAGGTTTCCTTCTCCTCCAGCTACTCAAACATGGAGTAATGCTTAACACAGCTGTGCATGGAACCAAGACTAAAGGCCATACACACCTGGAAGACAAGAAGAAACAGGACAATTAGGGTATACCAAGGTCAAAATTAATTTAAATATGTGATTTTGTTAGTAAAATAAGTCACTAGACTGAGTACTGTTTTGTGTTCCTATTAATTGAACTCTGCTTTTCCTTTCCCCCCATTTAAAAAAATATGATTTCCTATGGACATTTCATTGTAGTCACTAGCAATTCAATTAGAAATTTGGCAGAAGATAAAAAAGAAAAATATATAAAATTGTCAGTTTCATTATCAGTTAAAAGGTCTGGCAAAAGGCTTTCAATATGGGTTGTAACTACTGCTAAGTTTTCACTTCTCCAGTGTCTGGTATAAGTTTTATCTTTACCCCAATATCCAGAGGGGTTCTGAGTATTAGACAAAGTGTACACTGTGTGTGGTTATATTCCCAAAACAAATGTAATTTTTTGTGTTACCTAATCTGGTGATTATTTCATTTCTCTAGGCCTCAGTTGGAAATATTCCTAAATCTCTAATATTTTATAATGTTGGCATTATAAAAACACTATGATCATTAAGTTTTCAGTATTGGATAAAAAGAATTTGGAGATTTTCCCCCTGATTTACATGATCCATATTCTCTTTATTGCTACATTACAGTGGAAGCTTAGGAAGTAGTTGTTATCTGTTATCTATTGTCACAACAATTCTTTATAAACAATCACAGAATCACAGAGGCATACAGGGTTTATTACTCACATACTTGGTTGGAGTGGTCGGCTAGGTGATTCTGCTGATGTTGATCAGGCTCGTTTATACGGCTGGATAATAAAAAATGGTCTTGGCTAGGACCATGGGGGTGAGTTGGCTCTGTGTCATGTGTCTCTCATTTGCTAGTAAACTAGCATGAACACATTCTTTTCATGATGATGGCAGAGGGCAAAAGCACAGGTGGAATATGTGAGTCTGCTTGCATCACAAAGCCTATCTTACAGTCAGGCCCAGAGTTAAAATGGGAGGGTATTGCAAGGTTACGTGGCAAAGGGTGTTGTGAGGGGTTTAGGCCGACTACAGAGTTAGAGGGAACAGTCCCCACAAGAGATCACCCTCACTTCTGATACCAACTACAAGTTCAAGGGGTTCCCCAAACCACTCTCAATAGAAGGATTCATGGAACTCACTGAAAGCTACTAACTCATGGTGATGGCTTATTATAGGGAAAAGGTACAGATTAAAATCAGATAAGGGTGGCTCAGTGGATAGAGTGTCAGCCCTCGAACTGAAGGGTCGTGGGTTTGATTCCCCATCAAGGGCATGTACCTGCTCAGGGCTGTGCCGATCAATGTGTCTCTCTCACATATATGTTTCTCTCTCTCTCCCTCCCTTCCATTCTCTTTAAAATAAATAAATAAATAATAAAATAAAATAAAATCAGACAAGAGGAGTCTAGGGAAGTATTAAATGTGAAGCTTCCATTGTTCTTTCCCCATAGTCAGGATGCATTACTTTCCCAGCATCAGTGTGTGACAATACATATAGGGTATTGCCAACCAAGGACACTCACCCAAGCATTGGTGTCCAGAGTTTGTGCTGAGGTTCTGTCACCCAAAGCCCCCACCCTAAATCACACTGTTGGTCTTTCTCTAACTCGAAGACAATTGGGTATGGTGGCCAACTCCCACCCTAAATCACATTGTTAGGTTTCCAAGCAAATAAAAACATACCCATCAGCCCTGGCCGGTTTGGCTCAGCGGTTAGAGTGTCGGCCTGCGGTCCAGAGAGACCCGGGTTTGGTTCCCGCTAAGGGCGCGTACCTCGGTTGCAGTTTGTCCCCGGCCCTGGTTGGTCGTGTGGGAGGCAGCCACTCAATGTGTCCCTTTCACGTCGATGTTTCTCTCTCTCTCTTCCTCTCTCTCCCTCTCACTCTATCTGAACAAAAAATGAAAAAGTGTCCTCGGGTGAGGATTAAAAAAAAAAAAAAAAAAAAATTCCTCACCCGAAGATAAAAAAAAAAATACCCATCAGTCATGTGATTACCTCCCAGAAACTGAAGGCAAAAGCCAGACCTCATTTTGGGTAAGGTAAATTTTATTTTTACTACACAGGAGTGGATACAGGAAGGAGAGAAGAACTGGGACTATTAGTGCAACCAAACTAGCACAGTAACTCTATTAAAAGTATTCCTGCCCTGGCCGGTTTGGCTCAGCGGTTGGAGCGTTGTCCAGTACAACAAAAGGTTGTGGGTTTGATTCCGGTCAGGGCACATACCCAGGTTTTGGGTTCGATCCCCAGTGGAGTGTATGGGAAGCAACCAATGTTTCTTTCTCACATCAAAGTTTCTCTCTCTCTCTCTCTCCTCCTCTCCCTTACTGTCTCTAAAAAATCAATAAAAAGCATGTCCTCAGGTGAGGATTAAAAAAAAAGTATTTCTTAAATTGGTAAAGGATATGAAGCAGTGTTCTTTAACTTCAGGATTGACTTAGAGCTAACATTAACTATAGATTAATTATAGATGCTATAACTAAGCATCCTTCTCTTTATCCCTTGTATCCATTCAAATTAAGACTAATCATTCCATTTTATATTTTTTTCCAAAATAATTGAAATAGGTGTAAAATTCATCAACTTTGGTTTTATGATTAAAAACCAACAAAAAGCCCTGGCTGGTGTGGCTCAGTTGGTTGAGCATCGTCCTATACACCGAAAGGTTGCCAGTTCAATTCCTGGTCAGGGTACATGCCTAGGGATGCTGGCTCCATCCCCAGGAGGCAGCTGATTGATGTTTTGCTCTTGCATCGATGTTTCTGTCTCTCTCCCTTCCTCTCTCTTTAAAAATCAATAAAAAAAATCTTTAAAACAAAACAAAACACAACAAAATGAAACCTCATACAATTCTATACAGCATCCAATGAGATAACTTATATAAATATAGTAAGTACTTCATACTTTTCCAAGAACTTTCAAAGTAACTATGTCAATTGATTCTCAAAATGACTTTTTTTTTTTTTTTTTTGCTATTTGGTAGAAGAAGAAAATTTCAGCATAAAAATTAAATCAGCTCTGGCTAGTTTGGCTCAGCAGTTAGAGTGTCGGCCTGTGGACCAATGAGTTGCGGGTTTGATTCCAGCCAAGGGCACGTAATGTGTCCCTCAGACATCGATATTTCTCTCTCTCTATCTATCTATCTCTATCTCTATCTCTATCTCTATCTCTCTCTCTCTCTCCCCTCCCACTCTATCTGAAGTTAAATAGAAAAATATCCTCCAGTGAGGATTATAATTAATTAATTAAATCAATTCACTTAGGGTTACCCTGATTTATTGTTAATGGTGGACTAAAAGAACCTGGCTCACTGATTCTACCAGTGCTCCTTCCAGACCAAAACTTTTCTTCTGACCAAATACTGTATCTCGGTGACTGAATAAATTCCAGATCCTAAACTCTTGAGTCTTGCTTCACCAAATCAAGTTGAGATTTCTGGCAGTCTCGCCTGGTTTGAACTCTTGACAACTTCATTTGGGTGGAAGAATGCATGGATTGGCCAAGCTCTACAAATCTTTCAGACAGCCAAGTCAGATGCTATTTGTTTATAAACAGAAACTTCTTCTGAAATATAACTTAATGTTTTTAGTAAAATATTTTTTAAAATTGTAAATATTTCCTACGCTTTACAGAATAGCTGTTGGACATTCCCCTGAAAACTACAGCACTTGAAAATGTTTAATATTTAGGACTCAAGCTATTACTATTTCAAAGAGTGATACATTACTAAGGAAAGATACCAGAAAATGAAAAAGGAGTAAATGGAATCTGATATCGCTGTCATGCTATTCCTAAATTGTTCACAACCAAAATTAATAAATAACTGTGCCTTATTTATCAATATATTTCCAATGCCTGATACGATGCCTGGCATATTGTAGGTGTTCAATAAGTATTTGAATGAATAAATGAATAACTAAAATAGCCTTCCTTATTACAACAGTTGCTTGGTAAGAAGTAATATACTTCTGACACCATAGTTTTACTTTTGAAAACAAATACATCTCTTTTGGGAATTAGAAATTTGTTTTAAAACAAGAGAACAGTTGAGAGCTGAGTTGGGGTCCCCTCTAAAATGACTCATAATACTAACACTAGGGTAACTAATCAGTTGAGATGTGGTTACTTGCAATTGAGAGTTGAGAAAAAAGTTTAATTTGCTTAAATAATAAGGAAATTTATTAGACTGCATAGTTAAAACATCCAACTATCAGTAAGGCCTCAGATACCATTGAATTAAGGTTTTACTCAGTTTCTCTCAGCTCTGACCTATTTCATGTGTTGGCTTTGTCCTCAAGTTGGCTTCTATCATGGTAGGAAAATGGCTACCTGAAGATCTTAGGACTATTTATTTTCTTGTTTTTATCCAGAGATTATGTACACCCGCAGACATGAAATAAAAGTATTGGTCTCCACTTTATTTGGATCAATTTAGGCTACCATCTCCACTTTCTGAGCCCCTAACCAAACAATTCCTGATGTCGAAGGAATGTAGGCCTCCAGGTAGATTTTCAAGGCCTTCTCATTATCATCTGATCAGTGGACCAAGAGTTCCCCAATGATGTCATCTTTCATGGGCATTTTTGTAAGGGGTGTTGAACTCCTGGTAGGAACAGCCACTCAGGGGGTGAATCAGCCTTCCTTTGATTCTTGGATCAGCAGAGTCTGGGATACGGAATTCAATCACTGAATCAAGTTTCTCTTTTCTCTTCTCCATGAAATCGTCAAGCATTTGTGCCTGCCTTATAGTCCGAGGGAAGCCATCTAGAAGAAAACCATTTTTGCATGGAGGGGTGTCCAGATTCTTCTCAATGAGCTCCATTACCATTTCATCACTCACCAGTTTTCTGGCATAGTTGCCTTCAGCTTTTTTCCCAGCTCTAAGCCAGGAGCCACCATGGTCCTCAGCATGTTCCCAGTGGCCAGATGGCAGACACAAAAGTTTTTGGCTAATTTAGGTGCCTGGGTATCCTTGCCTACCCCAGGTGGCTCCAGCAGCATGGCCTGGATGCCTTTAGGACTCTCTGGGGCCGGTTTGGCCAAGGGCGTGTTGGGAGCCATAGCTGCTAAAGCCTCTCACTTGTAAATATTTCTAAAGCCCCATTTTCTCTCTCTTCTTCTTCATTTTCTCTCTCTTCAACTACATATATGTAGGATTGTTCATTATTATCCCACAGTTTTTGGATGTTCTATTCTACTTGTTTTTCTCCCCCCCCCCCTCTTTGTAGATTGATTTCGGTGACTTCTTTTCTCAGCTGTGTTTGAGTACACCAATGAGTCCATCAAAATGATTTTTCATTTCTGAATATCATGGGATTTCCCCCCCTAATATTTTCATTTGACTCATAATTTTCATCTCTCTACTGAAATTCTCCATTTGTTTATGCATGCTGTTAACATTTTTCACTAGTTAGTTTGAAATCCTTATCTCATAGTTGCAACATCTGGCTTATCTCTGATTCCATTCCTATTGACTATTTTATCTCTTGACAATGGAATTTTTTGTTTGTGTGTTTCGTGGTTTTCTAATGAGTGCTGGACATTGTGTATAGAACAACACTATTTTCTGGTGAGTAGTGTCCACACCTGGCAATGAACACACTTCTTCTTCTATCAGGTTGCTATATGGGGGTTGGATCAATCTAGTCAGTTGAGTTGGGCTGGGGCTTTGTTGTTGTTATAGTTACCTTTATTAAGTCACAGATTTCAAATTTTTTTTTATCTTCACCCGAGGACATTTTTCCATTTTTTGTTCATATTGAGTGGGAGGGAGAGAGAGGAAGAGAGAGAAACATCAACGTGAAAGGGACACATCGAGTGACCGCCACCCACACGACCCAACCAGGACCGGGGACAAACTGCAACCGAGGTATGTGCCCTTAGCGGGAACCGAACTGGGGTCTCTCTGGACCACAGGCTGACACTCTAACCTCTGAGCCAAACCAGCAGGGCGTGATTTCAATTTTTTTAAACAGGAAGGTGATGTTTCCTGGTGCTTAGTGTGAGGGCTAGGGTACCAGAGAACTTTGCTCAGTGTTCCTGCTTTCCCCTTAGCTTTTGACTGTCCCTATATTCTTAGGCCACAGAGGGGTTCTCTGTCCACACTCAGCATTAGAATGGGTTTGTGATGGGGATTCTCTCTTGTCCTGGTTCAGTCTCAATCTTAGTCAGGCCTGGGCCTTGGGAGGTGGGACTTTTTCAGTCTCTCCTTCCTGTGACAGCCAACTCAGCCTTTTATCTATGGTTTGTTTTGGTCAATAATTTCCTACTCCTCCCTCAGCAGTTGTGGACTTCCCCTTGCTATCAGTATAGATCCAGAGTCCAAGAGGATTTCCTGCCTCATCCACAAGGATAGGGGCCTTTTTTCTTCTATATTTCCCCCATTTCCAAGGGATCTTTACCTGTGCCCTGGGGGCCAGAGAGTTTGCTGCCCTTCTCCAGAGGCTTAGGGCTTTGCTTTATAAGATAGAAGAGCCTGAGGAAAAAGAGTAGAGGGAGGCTTCATGTCCAACTCCCAGCAGCTGCCAATTATTTTCTTTATGTCTGCATCACTGAGGGGTTCTTTATGGTCTCCAGCCCTCCTAATCTTTCATCTGAACAACACTAAGCTTGTGGGAAGAACTTATGAGTGCAATCTCCCCTTGTGTCTGAGGTTCCCAAAAGACATACTAACCTACAATGGCCTTTAACAGTTTGTTAAAATTTTTACTGTCTTTTCTTACTCTGCTAATGATCTAAACTGTGTGTCCTATTTCTCCTTGGAACTCCAGCTACTTATCTTTCAACTTTAGCAGTCTGATATGCTCAAGAGATTTTATAGATTATCTGTTTTTTTTCCTCATTGTAAGGGTGGGAGCAAAATTCTTTGCAGTTTTCTACATCCTAAGCAGAGGTAGAAGTCATACCTAAACTGAAAGGCTGGGCAATTTGGAAAGTCTTAATAAGACTGGGGAAGGGGGTAATGAATACTAGGTAGGCAACCCACACTGGCCATTCCAGGTACAAAATATAATCAATAAATATAATTCTGGTAATACGTTTTGTAAAGGAAAGGTTTGAGTTTCTTTGTTTAGGCAGTATATAGGCTATTATACACTAGGTAATGCTGCAGTTATAAACAACTCTATGTTTTAATGAGTAAGCATAATAGAAGTTTATTTTTTAGTCAGGCTACATATCCAGTGGAGATTGTCAAGGCAGTGGAGAGTTTGGGGCTCTGTTCATTGTAGGAGCTCAGAGACCTGGACTGATGAAGGTTTCATCCTGATACAAGCTTTTATGGTAACTGCAACAGTGGGAAGGGAACATGGTGAAACGCATTTGGATTTTCAAACATGTCACTTTCATTGGCCAAAACAAATTAGTTGGCCACAACTGATTTCAAAGAAGGTAGAGAAGAGCAGACCTTTCTGTCTGGGAAAAGAAAAGCCCTAGAAATATTTGGTGAACAACGCCAATGAATACCACAGGGAGGTAGCCTTCCCTGCCAACTGCCAACAGAAAGATATGTGTAGTTAACTGTGGTTGACTCAAGTTGAGCATAATGAAATCCAAAGAAATCACAGATTGATTTTAAATTAGAACTGTAAATAGAAAGTCAGAATTTTAGCCTTTATATCATTTTCTGTTGGGATATGGAAATCTGCTTAATATTGACAAACTGATTATTGATTGTCAGAGTAAATTTGAAGACTGTGATAGCCCCTGTCATTTCAAATCCATTAAGATTCAAAGTCTTCAGCTTCTTTATAAATTTGGCTCTTTCTCAACTTCCTTATTTTGATTGTTGATACCCCCATTCTGCCAGTTTTCCAAGCAAGAGACCGTAGCACAGTTTTTATGTTAAACTAGCATGTCTTGCTTTATGAGCTTGAGGGTAAATTATGAGGTCATATGCTTTTTTTTTTTAATGTTTATACTTTTGGTGTTCTAACATGTGTTTTGATTTTTTTTCTTTTTTTTTATCCTCACCTGAGGACATTTTTGCATTCATCTTCAGATAGAGCGGGAGGGAGAGAGAGAGAAACATCCATGTGAAAGAGACAAATCGACTGGCTGCCACCCACACGACCCCATCCAGGGCCGGGGACAAACTGCAACCGAGGTACATGCCCTTAGTGGGAACCAAACCCGAGTCTCTCTGGACCGTGGACCAACGCTCTAACCGCTGAGCCAAACCTGCCAGGGCTGATCTTTTATTTATTTATTTATTTAAATTTATTTTATTTATTTATTATCTTTATTGTTGAAAGTATTACAGATGTTTCCCCTTTTTCCCCCGCTGACCCCCCCACTCCCACCCCCTCCTGCCTTCCCCACACTATTGTCTGTGTCCAGAGGTCATATGCTTTTTAATATTAAAATCAAAGGTCTTAATGCTTCTGTCCTGCTTGTTGAGAGGTCTTTCTTCCCTAGAGTCCTCCTCCTCTGATAATTCCCATGACCTCAAGAATACTTATCTGGTGTCAGGGGTCAGTCTTAATCACTACATTCACTTCTAGGAGAAATCATTAGGACATTTACTCAAACCCTTGAGAAATGTCATTGTCTTCAGCCATTGTTTCAATCATAGTCACACAAGTGAGGGTATTACTTTCCTATTGCTGCTATGACAAATCACCACAAACTTGGTGGCTTAAACAATACAGATTTATTTTCTTACAGCTCAGAACTCTGACGTGGGTCTCACTGAGATAAAATCAAAAGTATTAGCAGGTCTGCATTCCTTTCTGGAGGCCCTAGAGGAGAATCTGCTTCTTTGACTTTTCCAGTTTCTAGAGGCCTCCCACATTCTTTGGTTCATGCCCCCCTCTCTCCATCTTCAAATCAGTAATGTAGCAAATATCTGACCTTGCTTTCATCCTCACTTCTCTTTCTCTGATTATAGCCAGGATAGTTTCTCAGCTTTAAAGTACTCATTTAAGCATATTGGGCCCACCTGGATAGTCCAGGCTACTCTCCCCTTGCAAGGGTCCTTAATTTAATTACACCCGAAAAATTCTTTTGCCACATAAAGTAATATATTACAGGTTTTAGGAATTAGGATGTGGCCATTTTTGAGAGGCCATTATTCTGTGAGCATCCCTATTGAGGCCACATGATGTAGGCAGTCTGGCTTCCCCATTGCAGCCCCTTTTCTCAATGCCACAGTGACAAGATGTTAATGACCAGAATGGTTGCCAGTTTTTAGCTACATTCCAGAATCCCTTAGTTCTTGACCTTCATGTTTCTACTCATGAATAAGAAGTCCCTATTAGTCATAGTCATAGTCCCAAGATCCAGTCCTATGTCCAGTGACATGCCATTCATAGGAAAACCCATATTCTTACATTGCACTTTAATTTTGTTAAAGATAAGTTACATAATGTTACTCAACTATAAAATACGTCAGCCCTGCCCTGGCCACTTTGGCTCAGCAGTTAGAGCATCGGCCCGCAGACCAGAGAGTCCCGGGTTCAGTTCCCGCTAAGGGCATGTACCTCGGTTGCAGTTTGTTCCCGGCCCTGGTTGGGGTCGTGTGGGTGGCGACCAGTCGACGTGTCTCTCTCACATGGATGTTTCTCTCTCTGTCTTACCCCCTCTCTCCCTCCCGCTCTATTTGAAGATAAATGCAAAAAACAAATAAACAAACAAAAAAAACTATGTCAGCCCTGACCCATGTGGTCCACACACCCAAGGGTCGCAGGTTTGATTACTGGTCAAGGGCACATACCTGGGTTGCAGGTTCGATCCCCGTTGCTGTAGCACCCAATGTTTATCTCTCACATCGATGTTTCTCTGTCTCTCTCCCATCCCTCCCACCCTTTCACTCTCTCTAAAAATAACCAAAACAGTCCAGCCGGTGTGGCTCAGTGGTTGAGTGTTGATGCATGCACCAAGAGGTCGCTGGTTTGACTCCCAGTCAGGGCACATGCCCAGGTTGTGGGCCCAATCCCCTGTGGAGGGCATGCAGGAGGCGGCCAGTCAATATTTTCTCTCATCAATGTTTCTATCTCTCTCTCCCTCTCACATCCTCTCTCTCTAAAATCAATAAAGAAAAAAAAAATTAAAAAAACAAACACAAAACAAAAAAATGTCAGTGCCTTCCTAGTATACTTGTCACAGCAATAAACAGGCCCTGAATGATCTAGCTTTTTGCATACCTATCATACCAGTTCCTCCCTTGCTTACTGCATTACAATCACACTGAATTTCTTTTTGCTTCTCAAATGCACCAAGCTTTTTTCTGCCACACAGTCCTCACATATGCTATTTTTCATTTGAATGCTCTTATTCATACATTTCATCTGGATAACTCAGGGCTCAGTCCATGTATCCCTTCTTTAGTGACACTTTCCCTATGTTATCAATCTAAATAGTGTCCTTCCTATTATTCTTAACCATAGCATTTTGTTATTTTTTATTACACTTATCAATATTTATTTTTATTTAGTTACTTACTTAGTTACTTATTTAGTGTATTGTTGGTTTCCTTCAAAGGACTCTAAATTCTATGACAGCAGGAATCATATACCCAGCACTTAGCATAGTCTGGCTCACATAGGCATGCAAATATTTATTGGATGAATGAATTACTGTTGCCACAAGTACAAGTTTTAACTCTATTTAATAAGATTATAAACTCCTTAAAAACAGAGACTAAAGTCTGATCTTCCATAGCCCAGTAGGCATTGTCTTGGATGCAGTAGGTAGTTGTCCATAAATATTTATTTAATGAATCTTGGTTTACCAACCTAGAGTCTACTTTCTTTCTCTTCTAACTCACATAGCATAATATTTCTAAAATATTATTTCCACCATCTTAATCCCCAGCTAAAAAACCCTCATCAAAAAACCCTACCCACGCCCTGGCCAGTTAGGCTCAGCGATTAGAGTGTCGGCCTGTGGACCAGAGAGTCCCGGGCTTGGTTCCTGCTGAGGGCATGTACCTCGTTTGCAGTTTGTCCCCAGCCCCGGTTGGGGTCGTGTGGGTGGCAGCCAGTCGATGTGTCTCTCTCACGTCGATGTTTCTCTCTCTCTCTTCCCCGCTCTCTCCCTCCCGCTCTATCTGAAGATAAACGCAGAAATGTCCTCGGGTAAGGATAAAAAAACAAAAAAAACCAAAACCTACCCACTATTACCTATTTCATCTAAATCAACTTCATTCTCTTAACTCTCAAATAAAGGTACATAGTATTTTACAATCCTCACAATTCAATACTTATCCATGCTCTTAAATGATTCTTTTTTCTTAAAAAAAATTTTTTTTTCTTTATTGATTTTTAGAGAGAGAGGAAGGGAGAGGGACAAAAAGATAGAAACATCAATGAGAGAGAACATCAACTGGCCGCCTCCTGCATGCCCCCCACTGGAGATTGGGCCCACAACCTGGGCAATGTGCCCTGACCGGGAATGGAACCAGTGACCTCTTGGTGCGTGGGTTGACACTCAACCACTGAGCCACCCTTGTCTGGCTTAAATGATTTCTTAACTGTTTCATATGTGTGAATGCAGTTTGGTTAAAAGCACCTTCAATAACAGTCTTCTACATTGGCTTCCCTTTTTGTGAACCACACAGGTACTCAATGTCTAAAAAAGAAACAAAAATGTGAAATAAAAAGCTATTTTTATTATTTTCTATGTGTAGAAGCACTATACTTGCTTGACACAGTCTCTTTGTTGATTTTATATAGTACTTTGTGAAAGGTGGAGGTCAGGGGTTGGCTGACTTTCAAAGGTGGGAGTGGGTTGACTCAGCTGTAGAAACATGATTACTTTGATGCAGAGACTATGGACAATTGGTTGATTTTCAGAGATGTGTTCACTTGTGTAAGGCTTTTGCTATTTGGGTAACTTTAAAAAGTAGGAGGCTAATTGGCTGGTTTTTTAGAGCCTTGTTCACAAGGTTGAGTAGCCGTTGATCTATTGAGTTTAAAATCACTTCTGCTCCTTAGTTGTTACCATAGTTACATATTATTTTTTCCCCTAAGAATATAGGACTTTTAATACTTTATTCAAGAAATGTTCACTAATTGATGAACATGTTCAACTTTTTCAGGTGTGAGAAGAGATTTATTGGAGGTTTATAGTACTAAAGCTAGAGCTTTAATGTTTGACTATTTAGAGAGGAGTCATAGCCATACTCCCCAAGGTATCTCATCCTCACTGTAACCAAGCAGGGATGGTCAGGTTGAGTAGTCAAAGGTAGATTTGATATGAAGCATCCATTTTGGGCAACCAAATGATATTAATAGGGATAGATCAGAAGTTTCTTTCAGCTCCACAACTCATTACTGATAATGTCATGTAAATTTTTAGGACTGTTGTCACATTTTGGGAAAATCTCAAATAATGCTATTTAATATGTGACTTAAAAGGGTTCAGGGCACATTAGTTTTCTTTAAGATGATGACACTCTAACTAGTTTCTTGTGGGTGTCCTCATTAAATTCTGACAAAAAATTTCCTTTTATTGGCTAAACATTGATAAGTACTACATCTTTAATTAAAATTTCACACATCCAATAATTAGAATTTCCCATAGATTAGCTTCAGGCTCTCTACCGTTTCAACTTTGTTTCTCCTCCACTATCCATATATTTTTGATACTAAGAACATAGGATACATTCAAATAGCTACAAAATGTGGCCCTTCACCTTTGTTTTATAATGCTGGGTGGGTCAGCACAATGAGGAGGAGGAGTATTCTTGGATGCCACTCCTACACTGAGACAGCTGGCAATGTCTTAAGTATACATGAAAGCAACTATGAATTACAAAAATATGTCCCATTAAACTCATACCAAATGTATTCTAATTCAATTTCCCTTCACCTAAATTTTTTAAATGCCTGCTAGCCACTCCAGCACCACTAGACAAGGGGAAGCATGACAGAGGGGAAATCAGTGAAGAAAGAATTAGGAGTTAAAGATTACAGTTAAAATGTTTACTTTTACAAATTTCACAAAAGCATATGACCATGTGAACATATTGCTGGGGCCTCTTCCGGGCCTTGGAAAGGGCTAGTGCAAATGAAGGCCCCTGAAGCTTTCTTAGCTTCATAGTAAATCTGCTTCAAAGTTTGGAGCTATTAAAAAATAATAATAATGTTTTTATTGATTTTTTAGAGAGAGAGGAAGGAAGAGAGAGAGAGAAACACTGATGTGAGAAACATGGATCGACCGCCTCCTGCATGTCCCCTACTGGTTGATCAAGCCCACAACCCCGGCATGTGCCCTGACTGGGAATCCAACCTCGACCTCGCAATCCATGGGATGACGCTCAATCCACTGAGCCACACAGGCCAGGCTTAACATAACATTTTAAAATAAAAAATAACTGTATTTTCCAAAGCAAAAATAGTTTAGTGAGAGGAGTGATATTATTTCATATTTCTGCAAATCTCTTTAATGTCTGACCTAATTCTCATATCTGCTTCTGCATTCAATTTGTTGCACAATATGTTCTCTCTGGAAAACTCCATTGTACTTTAATTACAGTGTAAAAGGCAAGTAAAGTCTTAATATGAAATAATTTTGGCCCTAAGGACCCCTGACCATATTTTGAGAACAGCTGATTTAAGCATCACTATACAGCCCAGTCGGTGTGGCTCAGTTGGTTGAGCATTGTCCCATGCACCAGGAGGTCACTGGTTTGATTCCCAGTCAGGGCAGGTACCTTGGTTTTGGGCTCGATCCCTGGTAGAGGGTGTGTGGAGGCAGCTGATCAATGTTTGATGTTTCTCTCTCATTGATGTCTCTCTCTCCCGCTCCCTTCCTCTCTCTGAAATAAATAAAAACATATTTAAACAACAACAACAAAATACACATCACTATACAGTAGTCTCTCCTTATACATGGGGGACATGTTCCAAAATCTCCAGTGGAGACCTGAAACCACAGATAGTGCCAAACACTATTTATAATATGTTTTTTCCAATATATACATACCTAAGATAAAATTCAATTTATAAATTAGGCACAGTATGGTATTAACAACAGTAACAATAATACAACAGAACAGTTATAACAATATACTGTAATAAAAGTTATGTTAATATGGTCACTCATTTCAGGGGATCCCTTGCTGAGGCTCAATGCTTTCTGGTGCAACATGTTGCGGTCAACTGGAACGCAAGGCTATCTGTTCATGTCTTCCACCCACAAATCTAATGCCTTTTTCATCCTAACTAAGCACTTGTCACACACACTGTGGTCGTAACTTTTGCAGTTTGAGGTGCAGCAACACTAGCATGAATTTCTTTTTCCCTTTTCACAATTTCACAGATAGAAGGTTTATTCTTAGCAATCTCAAAATATGATTTTCTTTCTTTCCTTATTAAGTTGAAAAGCACTTTGCAACTTCTCTTTGGCAGATCCGAATTGCCAGCCTCACTACTCTTGTGCTTTGGGACCATTAAATAAAAAAAGTTTACTTGAATACAAGCACTGTGATACTGTGATAGTGGATCTGAAAACCCAGAGGGCTACTAAGTGACTAATGGGTAGGGAGGGTATCCCTGTGGATAAGCTGGACAAAGGGATGATTCATGACCTGGGCAGGAAGGAGCAGGATGGCTCAAGATTTCATCAGGTACCCAGAAGTGTGCAATTTAAAACTTATGAATTGTTTATTTTTGGAATTTTCTATGTAATATTTTCAGACCATGATTGACTGCAGGCAACTAAAACCACTGAAACTACAGAAAGCAAAATCCCAGATAAGAGGGGACTACTGTATCTACTGCCTAGGGCTCCCAAAGTACCCTCTATTTCTGTATCTGTATAATCGACCCCACCTCCTAGATAAGAGTCAAATGTTAATTATTAATTGCTATGCTTTTCAGCATCCATGGAAAACTGTAGAAGCAATTTTTAACAAATGATAAGTCTTAGAGAAGTCATTCTTCCGTTTCACTGGCAAGGGAAAGATTATCTCCATTCCACGCTTCCTGATAGTGAGGCTTTCTTTTAGGAATATAATGACCAAAGCAAACATTAGACTGAGACCAAAACAACATTGGGTGCCTTATATGCTACAACAACACAATCTAGTTACCAAGTCCTTTCTGCGTGCTAGGCTTGTGCTAAGTGCTTCAAATACGTTATCATTTAATTCTCACAATAATCCTATGAGGTATCTACCTTTATTACTAATTTACTTATGAGGAAACTAGGATACAGAGAGGTAATGCCCAATGTTATGTGGGATTGGGCCAAGAACTGAACCCCCCCAAAAATCTGTCTCTGGAGCACAGAGTCCATTATCTACTAATAAAGTATAAAGGTGGGCGATGGATCGAGATTTGCACGAGAGCAGAGGTGAGAGAGGGAGGTTAGTAAAGCAAAAAGGCTCAGGGCCAAGACAGCTGATACCAAAGATCCACCGGAAGTTTCCTTTCTGCCTTATTTTCTACGCTACCAGGTTCCTCTTCTCATGTTTAAGATATCTCCTCCCTGGTGGCTTCGTCGTTCAGGCCTGAGGCTGATCCTGAAATTAAGGCGCTAAATAACCTGATGAAAAGGAGCTGGGCACACCCGAGGTAACCACGGTGACGGTGGCGTGGCGAGAACCCTGCGCAGGCGCGTTACATCCCAGGCTCGCCCGCCCGCCCCACCTCTCGGCCTCAGACTCCACCAGTTCGTGGAGACAGCGGGTGTGGGCCGCGGCTGTGGGCCACGGGTGTGGGCGGGGAGTGGCGGCCAGAGGGAGGCCGGAGCCGGCGCCTGCGCAGTCGGCGGGACGCTGGTGTGATAGAGCTCACGTAGAGAGGTCTGCAGTCGCCTCCTATCCAGTGTTGCCTTGGCGGCCAAGAGGCTATAAAAAGGCTTACTGGCTCCCTCTGCTGCCCAGTCTCACCGCCAGCGGGCTGAGGGAAGGAGTAGGTAGCCCGCCCGTGTGCAGGCAACAGGGGGCTGAAGAACGCGCTCCTGTCCTACTTCTCAGGTGAGACGCTCCCCGGCCCCGGGAGACCGAGGCCGAGGCCCTTCGGCAGCTGCGGTTCTTCTCGGACGGCCCTGGTGGTCTGGTCTCTGCCCCCGCTGGTGGGATGGTTTGGGGGCGAGGGTTCTCCAGTTTCCCGCTGCAGCCTCAGTATCTCTCTGGAGACTCGGCCCCTCGTCCTGGGACCCCTGGCTGGCCCAGAGGCCCCTCTGCCCCTGTCTGTGGTCCCCTTCTCACCTCCTCCCTGGTGGGCGCCCCCGGCCGTTCGGGCTGCGGCAGCCTCTGTCCCCGCCCCGGGGACCAGAACTTTCTTGAATGTTTCTTCCCGGGAGGACTCACCCTGTTGATTTTCCCGAGCTCCTCTCATACCTGGCCCTCCGGGCAAAGCTGATGGGAAGGCGCGTGCGGGGCGTGGGTTTTTGGCTTCCATGGCAGCAGATGGTTAGCATGTGGCAATGGAGAGCGGATTTTAAAGCTCAGAGCTGAAGCTCTCCAGACATTTTTGCTGTATCGAAAAATCTTCGGGTCTGGGAAGAGAAGTTCAGGCTTAACTCGTGCGTTGCGCACGGCGGGGCCGCTGGAGTAGCTAGACGTGGCCCCGGGCGGCCAGTTTCCGACAGTTTGGTTGAGGAAGTCGGCTGTCAGATCACCCAGTCTTCGGGGAAGCTCGTCTTTTCCTTCCCTCTTCTCACTGAGATTTTTTTAAAGGCACGTGAGCTTACCCCCTCTCCTCTCTCTCTCTCAGCAGAGTTGACTGCTTTAAAGTCCAGCAGTATTCCATGGTTGTGTGAGAACTTTGAGTTGGAATACATGAATGGCCCCCAGATCTATGTCTTAAGGGGGAGGAAGAATGGTACCATAACTGAGACTATTTTTCTGAATAATTGATGTATTAAATACAATTCAGTTTTTAGGGGGTGAGTGGTGGAGGTGGAAGAGGGCATTGAGGGTATAAATGGTGATGGAAAAAATGAAATGAAATAAATAAAAACAAAAATAAATAACCACAACTCAGTTTTTAGACACTAAACATCTTATGCGTCCTGGGTAGAGTGGTAAAGACTTGGAATTTTTGCGCTGTTTGCTTTAGAAAGGGATGAGTAAGAAGCTAGATCTCCTTTTAGGAATTGATCTAAAAGGCCGAACAGGCTTGCCAATTTCAACTTAACTGTTTCTGGTTTCTCCCAGAGCTGTGGCTCTGCCTTTCCCTTGGAATGCACTCTAAAAGGATGAAATAGCCCCTACGTGAGTGGGGGAGGGGAAAAGACGTGGCAGCAGTGTTCTTTCATCAACTTTTTTGCTCTTTTTTTTTTTTTTAAAGGTTCTGGAAAGAAACATTTCCCCTTTTAGGTTTAGACGTAGCTTATGAATGAGGCTACTCTTTTCCTAAAATAATCAAATGAAATATTCATTCCACATAGCAGGAACACTGGAATTTAATTTATAAAACATTTCAAAGGGATTTTTCTGATCAAGTTTCTATGGAGAAAGTGGATACCTTAAGCAGAAAGTATTCAAGAAGCTGAAAGTGAACAACCTTGAATGTGTTTGGCTTTGATTTGAAATTTAAATAGACATTTAGTGATTTTTTTTCTTTAACTTTGGTTTTTAGGCTGTGAGTGTAATTTTATTTTATTTTTGTTAGTGTAATTTTAGAATTTTAAATGTGAACTTCAAAGTTTACTTATTTTGTTCTGTAGGAAGCATCGGTTTTTATCACTTACCTTGAAAAGTTATATCATTTTTGGTTTTGGAACATTATGCCTTAAGTCCTGCCATTTTAAATAGCTGATGACAAATGTTTCTTATAAATTTCACATAGACCAACTAGGAAAAGGACTACTTTGTCTTTTTGTTCGTTTGTTTGTTTTTAAGATGGCTAATGCTGTTTGCTTTGACCTCTTAAAATGAAATTTATTTTGAAGTCCTGAAAGCCAGGGCTTTGGTAAGGAGATAATTATAATGGCCATTTTGCGTCTTGGTAACTAAAGTAGTAAAATAGATGACAAAATGTATACAACGTTATATTTGCAGAAAAGTTTAGAGAGTGCAACAGACTATTGAAAAAAGTAAGTTTATATCAGCTAGGTAGTCCAGGTTGTTGCAGATGAATCTTGGCTTTTTGGTAAGGAGATGTTAACCTTTTCTGAAACTGCAGAGTAGGTTGTATACTGACAAGCAGTATCTTTCATTAGGCAATTAAATTCAAACTCCTGCTTTTATTCCAGGGATGCAGTCATAAAGCTTGTGAGCCTTCATTTCTGTGGATAGGAAGCCTTATTTTACTTAGCAATTAATAATAAACTGGGATATAATTACTACTTTTAGATTTGAAGAGTGTACCCTGTGAAATACATAGTAGCGGTTTTCAACCTCTTTTGAGGTCATGAAATCCATTGAGAATCTAATAGAAGGTGTGGACCTTCGGTCAAAAAATGCAAGTACATGCACACATCTGCATGGAATTTTAAATTCCATTTACTGATAATCTCTCCCTTACCCCCAAACATATCTAGAAACTTATTATAAGAACTAAAAAATAAAAGAGGGGAAGTTAATTTGTTATAAAGAATATGTCCTATGTTAAGAGGACTTTTTAAAAAAATTTTTTGATTTTAGAGAGAGGAAGTGGGGGAGCGAGAGAGAGAGAGAAAGAGAGAGAGAGAGAGAGAGAGAGAGAGAGAGATCAGTTGCCTCCCACATGTGCCCCTAATGGGGATGGAATCCACAACCTGGGTATGTGCCCTGACCACAAATTGAACCCTCCACCTTTTGGTTCTACTCTGAAAGTGGAAAATGCTTTAAGGTCAACAAAAATAAATTCAACAGGCCCTTGGTATTAAGCTTTATTGCTGTTCTTATAGTGAGCTGTTGAAACTTTTAATTAAACCATAGTGGGGTGTATGTATATGACTGTATAAGAACTAAACCAAATGAAGTGTGTATGTATATTTGTGAAACTAGTTAAAGCTTTGTGTTCCTACTCAATGAAATTTATTTATATAATTTGAAGCTATACTCTCATTAGTTTTCCTCTAGCCAAGTATTTGCCTCAATAAAAATGAATGAACTTGATATAATAAAAAACATTTATTTTTCTGATACTGCTTTGGATGACCGGTATGGCTATTAGTATATTTGGTTGGACATTTCCATAAAATACAGTGTATATAGAGATTGCTTCTAAAATACTTGTACTATCTTAGACTTCTTCCTCTTCCTGATTAGTGTTTTATATAAATGTGTCCATGTTTTGGTGGTTTACATATTTTTAATTTAAATAGTAATAGAACATACCAAATTAATATACTCAGCCTCCCTCTTTTGTTGGACACTTGAGCTGCTTCTCCATTATAAGTAGTGTCCCCTGCATAGCTAAAGTAAACTTTAACCACTTTTCTTTCTAGCTGCATTTTTTTTTTTTTTTTTAGGAAAAACAAACACATGACAATAAATCTTGTATTAGTAATTTTTTCTTTCCTCTAAAAGAATTTTCTAGGGGGATTGGACTGGGCCCTTAAACAGATGTTTAAATCTACTTGATAACAACTAAAGCATTTAATAATTTATAAAGTGTTGTTTTATATATTATATAATTTATCCTTAAAATAATTTTGTGAGGTAATTTTATATCATCCCCATTTTACAAATAAAGAATTAATAGGTTAGGTTGGGGTTCACAGAAGTCAAGTAATTTGCTCAAGATACAGTAAGTGGTAGAACTATGACTTGGACCCAGGTCGTCTGTTTTCTGATTCACACTTCATATTACTCCATCCTTAATAATTGGTCAAACTGACTCTGAAGTAACGGAAGGAAAAAAAAATCAATAGCATATTAACAATGTATTAGAGATATTTTCAACAACCAGAGTTGAAATAAGGTAGGGTTCCTGGTCAGCAGTAGTTAACTTAGTCATTCTACTCAAATTTTCAAAGCATTTATAATGTGCCCAGTACACACGATGGGAGAATAAAAAGACAGATAAGAAATGTTTCATAGGAAAAATAGGACATGAATGTTACAAGGTATGTAAGCATGTTACTAACATTTTACTTGGTATTAAATCTGAATAAGTGCTGAATGGAAACACATGTCTAGATTCACATCCTCTGTAACCATGAATTCATTTTCCCCTAATCTAGTATGTGTGGTTTTATTATGTATGTGTTTTCCTTAACTTGATGGCTTTGGATCTGGCATTAGGAAAAAAGAGGGCATTAAAGGTTAGAAAGAGAAGAGGAAACGGGGGTAAAGAAAAATGGAATTTTTTTCAGAAGAGCCCTGGGAAGGATGAGGTTGAGGTAAAGTATACCTGGGCCTCAGAGCTATATTTTATTTATTAGGAGGAGAGAGGCTGCTAAAACCAATTTTGAGTATTCTACTTTGGACTAATGGGCCTTGCCCTGAGTGGAATGTGGTCAGAGATTAAAAGTATATATAATCTCTAATGTATTAGGAATGGTATTTAAGAAATACTATAATATTATAGGTACATATGGGAATTTTCCCCACATCTATGCAGAGTGGGTTAAACAAAAGTTAGTTTCTCTAGATGTTTTCCATTCCAGGAATCAGAGTTACTTTGGTTTTGGAATTACAGTAAGACCCAAGAATTAGTAGTCAACACCTACACATAAATCAAAAAGGCATTGAATGTTATGAAGCATTAAATGGAAGAACATATATCCTATTATGCTTGTCTATAGCAATGACATAAAGGAACTCTATAAGTATGTTGTTAAAAATTTTGGGAGAATGTGACTTACAAGAAGGAAACTTGTAAAGTATTAATCACTAATTTTCAGATGTCTGTTTTAACAGTATATTTTCTGAATTTATATTTATCAGATTCTTCATATCAGTAACTAACTCCATTGCCCTAATAATTTCTCAAGCTTTTCAACCATGAATTGTTTTCTGAAATTTTTAAAGAATTTTAAAAATACAAGAATTTTGCCCTGGCCGGTTTGGCTCAGCAGTCAGAGTGTAGGCCTGAGGACCGAAGGGTCTTGGGTTAGATTTCTGGTCAAGGGTATGTACCTGGGTTGCAGGTTCGATCCCCAGCCCCGGGCGTGCAGGAGGCAACCAATTGATGTGTCTTTCACATCTCTCTCCCCCACCCCTTCTCTCCCTCTCTCCTTCTCTCTCACTCTCCCTCCCTCACTCCTTTCTACTCTATCTAAAACTCAATGGAAAAATATCCTCTGGTGAGGATTAACAAAACAAAAACAAGAACCTTACATAAAAGTGTGGACTAGTGTTTAGTTTTAGAGAAATGAGAGAAGTTATCCTGTAGGTGTCCTCCTTGATACTATTTTGTAATCATTAAGTATTTATTGAGCATCTGTTATGATATGCTGGAATAATTATAATAATTTTATGTGTGAAATAACATACAGAATGGAGGACAGTTACATACCTTCACATGTTTAATTTTATTTGATAACATTTAGTAAATATTAACAGGTTTTTTGTTTTGTGTTTTTGTTTTTGAAATCCTCACCTGAGGACATTTTTGCATTTATCTTCAGATAGAGTGGGAGGGAGTGAGGGAGGAAGAGGGACTCTCTGATCCACTGGCCGACACTCTAACCACTGAGCTAAACTGGCCAGGGCAATATTGACAGGTTTTAAGTAGGCTCAAGACTCGTTTTACACCTTAATTTTTTATTAACTGGATTTACATATCTAATTCCTTCAAAAATAATCAGTGAATGCTTCTAAAACATAGATTTTGAATTTATTACCTCAAAGCATTACTTGCTGTATACATATGGCCTTTATTCTTACCCCTTTTTTCCAATAATCTCCCCCTTTTTTAAACTCAGACAAGATTTTATTTATATTCAGAAGTTGAATGAAGACATTCTCAAATTTACATGCTGAAATTTACCAATCTTTTAACCTAAAGATATTTTGAAAATATATCTCAATTTACAATGTTTGAATTTAAAAATCTTAAATAATGATGTTGACAACATGAACAGTGATCATAGCTACCAAGGGATAATGTTTTATAAGTGAATAAAACACCAATGTGTGACATAATGATGCTTACTAATAAAGTAATTGATATAATGTTAGTAATCAACTGCAGATATTTGCAATGTACAATTGATAATTTGACAAAAGTATCCATGAAATTGTCAACACAATCAAGATAAGGAACATATCCATCACTCTTTTTTTTTTTTTTAATTTTTTCTTTTCTTTATTGATTTGAGAGAGAGAGGAAGGGAGAGGGAGAGAGAGATGGAAACATCGATGAGAGAGAACATCGATTGGCCGCCTCCTGCATGCCCCCCACTGGGGACCAGGCCCACAACCTGGGCATGTGCCCTGACCAGGAATTGAACCAGCGACCTCTTAGTGCATGGGTTGATGCTCAACCACTGAGCCACACTGGCCGGGCCATATCCATCACTCTTAAGACTTTCCTCATGACTCTGTAATCCCTCCCTTATGCTCTTTCCAGCCCTTTCCTCATCATTGATTTTTTTTTTCTGACACTTAAGATTAGTTTGTATTCTCTAGAGTTTTCTATAAATGAAATCAAATAGTATGTACTATTTTTGAGGGGGGAGGGACTTTGGCTTCTTACACTCAGCATAATTATTTTGAAATTCATTCATGTTGTTTTGTGTTATTCCTTATTATTGCTCAGTAGTATTACCTTGTATGGATATACCACTTTTTTTTTTTTTTTGTCCATTTACCAGTTGATAGACATTTGGGTTGTTTCCAGCTTTTAGTTGTTATAAATAAAGCTGCTATGAGCATTCATGTACAAGTCTTTGGAGGGATATATAATTTCTTGTGTGTAAATATTTAGGAATAGATATTTCCCTATTATATGTAGTAGGGAAATATGATTTCCCAGTCTGTGGCTTGTCTTCATTTTTGTGTTTGTTTTTATCTTTATTGTTGAGAAGATTATAGGTGTTCCCTCTTTTTTCCCCCCATTGTCCCCCTCCACCCAGTTCTCGCCCCACCCCAGGCCTTCACTGCACTAGTCTGTGACCATGGGCAATACGTGTATGCATATAAGTTATTTGGTTAATCTCTTCCTGCCCCTCCACCCCCTTCCCTCTGTTCCCTGCTTCCATGTCTCTGGATCTGTTTAGTTCATCAGTTTATTTTGTTCATTAGATTCCACATATAAGTGAGATCATGTGATATTTGTCATAAGCATATTTTGCTTAACATAATACTCTCCAGGTCCCTCCATGCTTTCTCAAAGGGTAAGAGATTCTTCTTTTTTATTTATTTTTATTATTTTAGGGGGGGGGTGTACTTGCTGCTTTATTATTTTATTTATTTTTTTATTGTTGAAAGTATTATAGATGTCCCCCTTTTTCCCCCCACTGACCCCTCCTTCCCCTCCCACCACCCTCCTGCCTTCCCCAGCCTAATGTCTGTGTTGATTGGTTGTGTATATATCCATATAAGTTCTTTGGTTTATCTCTTCCCATCCCTCTGAGGTTTGTCAGTCTGTTCCCTATTTCCATGAATCTGGATCTCTTTTGGTCAACAGCTTATTTTGTTCATTATGTTCCACAAATAAGTGAGATCATGTGGTACTTATCTTTGACTGGCTTATTTTGCTTAGCATAATACTCCCCAGGTCCCCCCATGCCTTCTCAAAGGGTAAGAAATCTCTCTTTCTTACAGCTGCATAGTATTCCATTGTGTAAATGTACCACAGTTTTTTTATCCACTCATCTACTGATGGGCACTTGGGCTGTTTCCAGATCTTAGCTATTGTAAATAGCGCTGCTATGAACCTAGGGGTGCCTATATTCTTTCTGATTGGTATTTTGGGATTCTTAGGATATATTCCTAGAAGTGGGATCACTGGGTCAAATGGCAGTAACATTTTAAATTTTTTGAGGAAACATATTGTTTTCCATAGTGGCTGCACCTGTCTGCATTCCCACCAGCAGTGTACTAGAGTCCCCTTTTCTCCACACCCTTGCCAGCACTTGTGGTTTGTTGATTTGTTGATGGCAGCCATTCTGGCAGGTGTGAGGTGATACCTCATTGTAGTTTTAATTTTCATCTCTCTGATGATTAGTGATGTTGAGCATTTTTTCATATGTCTCTTGGTCATTTGTATGTCCTCTTTGGAGAAGTGTCTATTTAGGTCCTTTGCCCATTTTTTAATTGGATTGTTTGTTTTCCTTTTGTTGAGTTAAAGAGTTCTTTATATATTTTGGAAATTAACCCTTTATCAGATATATCATTTGCAAATATGTTCTCCCATATAGTGGGTTCCCTTTTCATTTTGATGCTGGTTTCTTTTGCTGTGCAGAAGCTTTTTAGTTTTATGTAGTCCCGTTTGTTTATTTTTTCTTTGTTTTTCTTGCCCTAGGAGATGTATCGGTGAAAATTCTGCTACGTGAGATGCCTGAAATTTTGCTGCCTGTGTTTTCTTCTAGGATTTTTGTGGTTTCATGACTTACATTTAAGTCTTTTATCCATTTTGAGTTTATTCTTGTATATGGTGTATGTTGGTGGTCTAGTTTCTTTTTTTGCATATAGCTGTCCAATTTTCCCAACACCATTTATTAAAAAGGCTGTCTTTACTCCATTGTATGCTCTTGCCACCTTTGTCAAATATTAATTGAACATAATGGCTTGGGTCAATTTCTGGGTTTTCTGTTCTGTTCCATTGATCTATATATTAATACATGTTCTTGTGCCAGTGCCAGGCTGTTTTGATTACTGTGGCTTTGTAGTATAGTTTGATAGCCTGTATTGTTATCCCTCCAATTTTGTTCTTCTTTCTCAAGATTGCTGCAGGTATTTGGGGTCTTTTTTGGTTCTATATACATTTTTGGAGTATTTGTTCTAGATTTGTGAAATATGTCATTGTTATCTTAATAGGGATTGCATTGAATCTATAGATTGCTTTGGGTAGTATGGATGTTTTAATGATGTTAATTCTTCCAGTTCATGAACACAGTATGTGCTTCCATTTGTTTGTATCTTCCTCTGTTTCTTTTTTCAATGTCCTCTGGTTTTCTGAGTACAGATCTTTTACCTCCTCGTTAAGTTTATTCCTAGGTATCTTTTTTGTTGTTGTTGTTGTTGTAATGGTAAATGGGATTATATTTTTAGTTTCTCTAAGAGTTCATTATTGGTCTATAAAAATGCCATCGATTTCTGGATGTTACTTTTGTATCCTGCTACTTTGAAGAATTTATTTATTAAATCTAGTAGTTTTTTGGTGGATTCTTTAGGGTTTTCTATGTACAATATCATGTCACCTGCGAATAATGACAGTTTTATTTAAAAACATTTTTTTTTCTTTATTGATTTTGAGAGAGAGGAAGGGAGAGGGAGAGAGAGATAGAAACATCGATGAGAGAGAATATCGATTGGCCGCCTCCTGCATGTCCCACACTGGGGATTGAGCCCTACAACCTGGGCATGTGCCCTGACCAGGAATCGAACTGGCGACCTCTTGGTGCATGGGTCACTGCCTAACCACTGAGCCACACCATCCGGGCCAAATAATGACAGTGTTAATTCTCCTTTCCAATTTTGATGTCTTATTTTTTCTTCTTGTGTGATTGCTGTGGCTAAGACTTCTAGTACTATGTTGAATAAGAGTAGTGAAAGTAGACATCCCTGTCTTTTTCCTGTTCTTAAGGGAAATGCTTTTACTTTTTTTTTTTTTTAATCCTCACTCGAGGACATTTTTGCATTTATCTTCAGATAGAGCAGGAGTGAGAGAGGGAGGAAGAGAGAGAGAGAAACATCGATGTGAGAGAGACACATTGACTGGTTGCCACCCACACGACGCCAGCCGGGCTGGGGACAAACTGCAGCCAAGGTACGTGCCCTTAGTGGGAACTGAACCTGGGACTCTCTGGTCCATGGGCTGACGCTCTAACTGCTGAGCCAAACCGGCCAGGGCAAAGGGAAATGCTTTTAGTTTTTGCCCATTGAGTATGCTGTTGGCTGTAGGTATGATCCTTCTATTTCTACTTTGCTGAGAGTTTTTATCAAAAATAGATGCTGGAGCACTGGCTGGTTTGGCTCAGCAGTTAGGGTGTCGGCCCACAAACAGAAGGGTTATGGGTTCAATTCCTGGTCAAGGGCTTGTATCTGGGTTGCAGGTTTGATCCCTGGCCCCTGTCAGGGTTGTGCGGGAGGCAACCAATAGATGTGTCTCTCTTACGTTGATGTTTCTCTCACTCTCTCTCCCCCCCTTCCTCTCTTCATTCCACTCTCTCTCAAAAAAAAAAAAAAAAATCAATGGAAAAATATCCTCTGGTGAGGATTAACAACAACAACAAAATAGGTCCTGCATTTTGTCAAATGATTTTTTTTTTTGCATCTATTGATGATCATGTGATTTTTATCTTTCATTTTGTTTATGTGATGCATCCCTGGAATAAATCCCACTTGGTCATGGTGTATGATCTTTTTAATATATTGCTGTGTCCAATTTGCTAATATTTTGTTAAGGATGTTAGCATCTATGTTCATCAGAGATATTGGCCTGTAATTTTTTTCTTTGTAGTGTCTGTCTGCAACCCAGATACATGCCCTTGACCAGGAATTGAATTAGGATAATGCTAGCCTTGTAAAAAGATCTTGAAAAACTTCATTCTTGAATTTTTTGGAATTGGTTGAGGAGGATAGGTATTAGTTCTTTGAATGTTTGGTAAAACTCCCCTGTGAAGCTGTCTGGGCCAGAACTTTTGTTTGCTGGTAGTTTTTGATTACTGCTTCCATCTCATTAGTCATTATTGGTCTATTCAGGTTTTCTGATTCTTCCTGGTTGAGTTTTGGAGGATTATACGTTTCTAGGAATTTATCTGTTTCACCCAGGTTGTCCAATTTGTTGGCATATAGTTGTTCATAGTATTTTCTTACAATCCTTTGTATTTCTGTGGTGTCAGTTCTTACTTTACCTCTTTCATTTCTGATTTTATTTATTTGGGTCCTCTCTGTTTCTTGACGAGTCTGGCTAAAGGTTAATCAATTTTGTTTATCTTTTCAAATAACCAGCTCTTGGTTTCATCAATCTTCTGTATTGTTTTTTTTAGTCTCTGTCATTTATTTCCACTCTGATCTTTATTATTTCCTTCCTTTTCCTTTCTCTGGGCTTTTCTTGTTCTCTTTCTAGTTCTTTTAGTTGTAGGGTTAGATGGTTTATTAGAGATTTTTCCTGTGTCTTGAAGTAGGCCTGTAGTGCTTTGAACTTTTGTCTTCGTTTTTTTTAACAGTGTGTTTCAAAGAGCAAGAACTCTCTATTCATGGAGAATTTGAAAGGTTGCTCAAGAAAGCTCTAGATCTAATAGGTAAATTCGGCTAGGTTGAAGGGTAATCAATATACATCAATTAATTGTATTTTTTTATACTAGCAAGAACAGTTAGAAATTAAAATTTAAAAGTCCCATCTCACTAGCACCAAAAAACATGAAATACTTAAATAATAATTTTTATAAAATATGTCCAAGATTTGTATACTGAAAGTTATAAAACACTGATGTATGAAACCAAGGAATACCTACATAAATGGAGAGATATATCATATTCATGGATTGGAAGACTCATTCTTGTTTAGATTTCCATTCTTCTCCAACTGGTCTATAGATTCAGTACAATTACAGTCCAAATCCCAGCAGGATTTCTTATAGAAACTGACAAGCTGAATCTAAAGTTGATATGAAAAGCCTGGCCTGTGTGGCTCAGTGGTTGAGTGTCAACCCATGCACCAAGAGGTCTTCAGTTTGATTCCTGGTCAGGGCACATGCCCAGGTTGTGGACCAAATCCCCAGTGGGGGGCATGCAGGAGGCGGCCAATCAATGTTCTCTCTCATCGATGTTTCTCTCTCTCTCTCCCTCTCTCTAAAATCAATAAAGAAAAAAAAATTTTTTTAATTGATATAAAGAAAGGAACTAGGAAAGGCAAAACAATTTTGAAAAGGAACAAAGTTGGAAAACTCACAGTACCTGATTTCAACTTATTTTATATAGCTGCAGTACTAAAGACAGTGTGTTATTGGAGAAAAGATAGACATACAGATCAGTGAAACAAAGTGGAGAATCCAGACACAAAAATGATCACTTTGTTTTTGGCAAAGGTATAAAGTCAATTCAGTACAGAAAGGATAGTGTGGAATAGTTGGATATTCATATGCAAAAAGAAAAATCTCTGTTTCGGGCACCTGGTATTCCCTAGTAGATGCTGGGCAGCCCTTGCCTATGAATTTATTAAATGTTCAAACAAGTGACACAATGGCACCAATGGATATGAAATATGAAATGAAGTTTACTTGCACAATAAACTAAAAAAGGATTCCTCAAGGACAACTGCTTAGGTTTAGTCCAGAATGAAGCAAGAGTGAAGCAGGGTGGTTGGTTTTAGTTTTTATTGTGGCTCGAAGAAGGGACCTGTGTGATAGTTCCCATGTGTGGGATTTACAGGGTTTTAACTTCCCACCAACACTGAGGGAGTAAATGGCTAGGTTTTCTTATTGCTTTACCCAGATTGGGTCAAAAGGGGGAGAGAAGTAGGACTTCAGAGCAATCAGCACTCAAACATCAAAATAGAATCTTTCCTTTATTATAGCCTCAATGCAAAAAATACCTCACCACTTTATGCAAAAAATAGTTCAAAAGGGTTCATAGACCTCAAGGTAAGACCTAAAGCTATAAAATATCTTGAAGAAATTATAAGACAAAATCTTTTTCACCTTGGGTCAGGTAAAGATTTCTTAGCTATGTATGACACCAAAAGCATGATCTATAAATAAATAAATTGGTAAGTTCTACTTCATCAAAATTATATAATGCCTGCTGTTTGAAACAGTGTTATGAAGATGAAAAGAGAAGCCACAGACTGGGAGTAAATATTCCTCTATCACATATCTGACAAAGGTCTTGTGTCCGGAATATATAAAGAACTCATACACCCTGGCCAGTTTGTCTCACTGGTTAGAGCGTCAGCCCGTGGACCAAAGAGTCACTGGTTTGATTCCGGTCAAGGGCACTTACCTCGGTTGCAGTTCATCCCTGGCCCTGGTTGGGTGCAGGAGGTAACCAGTCGATGTGGCTCTATTACATCGATGTTTCTCTCTGTCTCTCTCTTCCTCCCTCCCTCGCACTCTATCTGATAATAGGTGGAAAAATATCCTTGGGTGAGGAATAAAAACAAAATAAAACAGAAAACACACACAAAAAATAATATATATTTTTTGTTTAATCCTCACCTGAGGATATTTTTCCATTGATTTTTTTTTTTTTTTTAAAAGATAGAGTGGAAGGGAGGGAGGGAGGAAGAGAGAGAGGGAGAGAGAGAATCGTTGATGTGAGAGAGACACATTGATTGGTTGTCTCCCACATGACCTTTCCTGGGGTTGGGGATCAAACCTGCAACCCAGGTATGTGCCCTTGTCTGCAGGCCAGCGCTCTAACTGCTGAGCCAACCTGGCCAGGGCAAGAACTCACAAAATTTAATAAGTAAACAACCTAGTTAAAAATTTGGCAAAAATATAAGTAGAAACTACCAAACAAGGTGTATGGACAGCAAATAAACACACCCAAAGATATTAAACATCATTAGTAATTATGGAATTGCAAATTAAAACCGCAACGAGATACCACCATATACCTAGTGAGAAAATTAATAAATTAAGAAAAATGAAGGAAAAATGACAATACCAAATGCTAATGAGAATGTAGAGCAGTTGGTGCTTGCTTCCATTGCTGATGGCAATGCAAGTGTTACAGAGATTTTAGAAAAACATTTGGCAGTTCTTTTTATTTTTTTATTTTTTATCCTCACTTGAGGACATTTTTGCATTTATCTTCAGATAGAGCAGGAGAGAGAGAAGGAGGAAGAGAGAGAGAGAAACATCTATGTGAGAGAGACACATTGAGTGGTTGCCACCCACACAACCCCAACCAGGGCCAGGGACAAACTGTAACCGAGGTATGTGCCCTTAGCGGGAACCGAACCCGGGACTCTCCAGTCCGTGGGCCGACACTCTAACCGCTGAGCCAAACCGGCCAGGGCTTGACAGTTCTTTATATAGGTAAACAAACATACACTTCCATACAACCCAGCATTCCTGCTCCTAGGTATTTACCTAGTAAAGCGAGAATTTGAATTCTTTTTTTCAAACAGCTGTATGTTTTCACTTGTGTTCTTAAGGTGGTGAAGACACTAAAGTTCTCTTATCAGGATTTCCTTTGTAAGTCAAAATAGATGAAATTTGTTTTGGAGCAAAAGGGATTGGTATTGGTATCATGCCAGCTAGTAGAGCTGTGGAGTTAATCATTTGGATTTTGCTAACGGTCCATGATTTGAATTTGTCTCTTCACTTTAGTGCTACTTTGACTTTATGTTTTAGCTCATTTATTTGTTTATTTATAGAAATAGTCTATTAACAATATGTTTGTTTTTTTTTAAAAGGCAGAAGTTGAGTGAAGATTGTGAACCCATTTCTCAGTAATATTTTTGGGGTTCTTTTAATTACTATATATAGTTTTAAAGTTTTTATGTATATATCTAAATATGTCCTTTGAACTGAGAAATTAGGCTTATGTATCTTAAACACTCCAAATTAGAAAACAAACCTAGTTTTAAGAGTTTAAATCTCTAAAAATTGCTGATTTTTATATTACTGCTTTTTTTATACTCTGACCAGTGTTTTGATATTCATGTTATGAAATACAGTTTCATTAATATAACCAGTTTATACAACCAAGAGAAGATACTGCAAATTCTTTCTTAAAATGAGAAATACATATGTTAATATTTGGAAATACCAGAATTTATAAGCAACAGGGAAAGCATGTACAATTTAATGTTTACTTCTTTTCCTTCTTCCCTTTCACTGCCTCTGTCCACTCTCCCACACTAATTCCTAAACTATAAAGTCTGCATCTGCCCTGGCCAGTTTGGCTCAGCAGTTAGAGTGTCGGCCCGCAGACCAGAGAGTCCTGGGTTCGGTTACCACTAAGGGCACGTACCTTGTTTGTAGTTTGTCCTCGGCCTTGGTTGGGGTCGTGTGGGTGGCAACCAGTCAATGTCTCTCTTCTCACATCGATATTTCTCTCTCTCTCTTCCCCCATCTCTCCCTCCCGCTCTATCTGAAGATGAATGCAAAAAAAAAAAAAAAAAAAAGTCCTCAGGTGAGGATAAAAAAAAATAATAATAATAATAAAAAGAGTCTGCATCTGTTTGCTAATAGACTGTGCTACTTGTTTCTTCTCACTTAGCCCAGGTTTAGGGTTTTGTGGGATTCCCACCATTCTCCAAGTCTTTTCTTTTCCCACCTGCCTTGAGACACTCTTTTTTTTTTTTTTAAATCCTCACCCAGGGATATTTTTCCATTGATTCTTCAGATAGAGTGGGAGGGGGAGAGAGGGGGGTGTGGGAGAAACATTGATGTGAGAGAGACAGTCGATTGGTTGCCTCCCCTACAGCCCCAACCACGGCCAGGGACCGAACTGCAACCGAGGTATGTGCCCTTGACCTGAATCGAACCCACGACTCTGGTGCGTGGGCCGACGCTCTAACCACTGAGCCAAACCCGCCAGAATGCCTTGAGACACTCTTGGCAACAAATCCAGCTATTCTTGGGTTCTTGCCCCACATCCAAAAGTAACACTTCTTAAGTGTCTTCTGTGTGCCAGGTATCATCCTAGGCACTTTCATCCTAATTACTGCTATTTTTTAGTTACTTGCTGGTGGTCAAATTTGACCTCATATTTTGATACCTTACTTTTTTGCTTATTATGCTTCCTATTAGAGGGACTACCAAATAAAGGTGGACATTCTTGATGAATCTTACAAATTTGGGGTTCTTGATTACACTTATGTAATTTTTTGGTATTCTCTCTCCTGGGAACAGTAATTCTGACCTTTTTTCCTACATGGGGAAATGCACATATTTCTAACTAAAGTGTTCAAAATAGTTGAGAAGTATATTATACATTTTATTTCATATGCAGTTGGCCCTCGTTTATCGCAGTTAATCAGTTCCAGACTACCGCGATAAATGAATTTCTGCGAAGTAGGATTATTTATTTATATACAGTCGAAAACCGTGATAGAGTGAAGCAGCGAACGTCGAAGCGCGAAGTGGCGAGGGACGTTGTTTGTATTGATTTTTTAAGAGATAGAAACATCAGTGTGAGAGAGATACATCGATCGGCTGCCTCCTGCACACCCCCTGCTGGGGATCGAGTTGAGAATGCAGTCATGTGCCCTGATAGGGAATCGAACTGGGCCTCTCAGTCCATGGGACGCTACTCAATCACTGAGCCACACCAGCCGGGCTATATTATACATTTTAAAAGTCAGTGAAGAATGATACCATTTTAATAATAAGTAATAAGATTAATTTCTTTCTCAAACCATCCCCATCAGCCAACATTTATTTGTAAAATGTTTCTGGTTTAGGGGAACTCGACTTTCTTAGTTGAAACAAACTCTTCATATATTGAGTTTAACTTCCATTGTGAATCCAAATTCCAATTTAAACCTTTTAAAAATAGATTAAAATCACATTTATTCTTAAACTCTGTATCTGTGGTATAGAAGTAGCATTTATTGGCCCTCTAATAATTAAACAAAAAATTTAAAATCACTGAAAAATATTGCTTTCTGGTGATAGGGAAATGAGAGAAATAAACATGATAATTCTTTATTATATATTTTGCAGGGTTAAAATATTAACTACAGGGTTGATGAGAGAAACTATATTAATTAGGACTCTGGGTTAAACAGAAACCTAACTCATACTAGCACATAATGGAATTTATTTAAGTATTGTGGGGATAGGGAGTTGTCTTAACAACGAGGTCAGGAGTGTGATTAGATTTCAAGAATAACAGGAACATCACAAGGTTTTCTTCAGTCTCTCATCTGTCTTCCTCTCTGCATATCTGCTTCATTTTTAATCTTTTCAGATAGCCTTCATTCACTTTTTGACCTATATGTCAAAACTTGGTCCCTAACTTCTCCTGAGTTTATTTATAGTTCAGGCATTCAGAGAGTGCCATTTCTTTCTCAGTTTCATTTTCTTTTCTTTTCTATTATCCTTACCCGAGGACATTTTTGCATTTATCTTCAGATAGAGCAGGAGGGAGAGAAAGGGAGGAAGAGAGAGAAACATCGATGTGAGAGAGACACACCGAGTGGTTGCCACCCACACGACCCCAACCAGGGCCGGGGACAAACTGCAACCAAGGTACATGCCCTTAGTGGAAATCAAACCTGGACTCTCTGGTCCATGGGCTGACGCTCTAACCGCTAAGCCAAACCGGCCAGGGCCTCAATTTCATTTTCAAAATTTCCAGTAAAGAACTTTGACTAGCCATTTGATTAGAGAGAAGTATCATGCTATATAAAATGACTCTTGAAAATATGGGGATGAATTGAAGGTAGAATGGGGCAGTAATAAAGGTAGAAAGGGGCAGTTTCTATAAGGAGGGGAGTAGGGGTATTAGAGGTGCCACATGGGCAAAAACAGGTATTTTTGTGACAGGGTTTTTTTCTGACAGGGAAGATTTTGAACTTTGGAGGAACCTCCAAAATGTAGCCTATGCAGCATTTTCAGTTAAGGACAATGTCTTGATTTAAAGCTTCTTTCTAACTGAAGCTTAAAATGCTATTCAGTTGGAATTATGCCAATGACTGGGTTCACTGCTGAAGTACAGAAAGCTGTGGGAAAGAGGCTAGCATGATTTCTGAGTTTTTGATAGAAAAGTTGGTCATACGGTTAAAGCACTTGTCCATCAGATTGTAAGTATTAAGGATGTAGCTCACTCTCTTTGGGAGCAGAAATATGACTGGAATTCATGGAATTAAGTTAAAACAAATGGCAATTTGCAGAGGGATTATAGGGAAGAGCAGAAATATAACTATAGTTCTATTAGTAATCACTCTTAGTTGTCTTGGAAAATCCATCCTGCTTATATGGAAGAGACATGCCAAGTCTTTTGATATATACCATATTGTATTGGCCTGAATTAGAAACCTGAACTGTGTTGACTTTTTGCATTGACCATTTAACACTGGCAAAAAGATTAAAGTCTAACACAGATGTCAAGAAGACCAACAGTTGAATATGGGCTGTCTATGAGGAAAAATAAACTTAAAGCTCGAGCCCTCTAAAAAGCAGGTTTGAAACAGTTGTGGGAGGTATAGTAAGACTGTTAGAAGGAGCTCTGTGGAAAATTTTTAGTGTCAGAGAAAGTTTAGATTAGAATATGAAGCATTCTTTAGTTAGCCTTAATTTTTGAATGATCTGTTTGGGAAAGACAAACTTTTAGAAATGTTGTAATGTTTTTCTTGGAAGAAAAATGTTAGACTGAAAGCCTAAAGGAATTATTTGCTAGATGCCTTGTTCAAGTAATTCATTGAAAAATTTGTACATGCAATTCAATGAATTCTGACAACTCAAAGTTGTAAATATTTGCAGTGTAGTAGAACTGTTTTAAAATCTATTCCCAGGTTTTATTGACCTATGAGTATACAGGGACTGGACTTTCCTGGAAGAAAGACAGTAGGAAAGTTTTGGATTAATAATACACATTGTTGCCCGGCTGTTGTGGCTCAGTGGATTGAGCATTGTCCCATGGACTGAGAGGTCCTGGTTTGATTCCTGGTCTGGGCACATGGCCAGGTTTTGGGCTTGATCCCCAGTAGGGGACATGCAGGAGGCAGGTGATCAATATATCTCTCTCACATCGATGTTTCTTTCTCTCTCCTTTCCTCTGTCTCTCAATAATCAATAAAAATGTATTTAAAAAAATACACATTGCAATTTATTTTTATCCAGGCCTACCTGAGAATGTTTCTCCCAGGAAGATTTTTTTCCATACCATTTTTTACCTAATAGTTTTTAAAATATAATATTCAGGTATATCAAACATATATGTAATATACATGTATGTTATAAAATTTAGATAATAAACACTTATGAACTTACTATTCAATCAAAAACCAACTATTGCCCATACTGTTTTGCACTAAATTTTATTCCAGTATAAATTTATCTTTGTATCTTTGGCTCTTCTTTGGCTTTTTGTTGTTGTTGTTGTTAATCCTCACTCGAGGATATTTTTTCATTGATTTTTAGATAGAGTAGAAGGGGTGGGGGGGAGAGAGAGAGAGGAGACAGAGAGAGAAACATCGATGTGAGAGAGACACATCGATTGTTTGCCTGCCACATGACCCCGACCAGGACTGGGGATCGAACCTGCAACCCAGGTATGTTCCCTTGACCAGAATCGAACCTGTGACCCTTCGGTGTGCAGGCCGACTCCAGCTGCTGAGCCATACTAGCCAGGGCTATGTCTTACTATTTTTGATAAAACCATAATGTCTCTGGGATGTTTGACTCATAGATGCTTGTAAATATGATATGCTTTCCAAGCTGCTAACTGAATGAAGGTGGAAATAAATGGAAGTGAGACATCATTAGTAAGCAAACCATCATGTTTTAAAAACCCTCTGATTGATAAAGATATACTTACTATGTTTTCTGAAAGAATGTGGTTGAGATATAGTATTAAAACAGATTAGAGGGCCCAGCCGGTGTGGCTCAGTGGATTGAGCATCACCTCCATGGACTGAGAAGTTCCAGTTCCGATTCCTGGTCAGGGCACATGCCTGGGTTGCAGGCTCGATCCCCAGTGGGAGGTGGGTAGGAGGCAAGGTGATCAATGTTTCTCTGTTGCATTGATATTTCTATCTTTCTCTCCCTTCCTCTGTCTCTAAAAAATCAATAAAAACATATTTTAAAAAAAACAAACAGATTAGAGGAGCCATTCCCTAGAGTAATTAGAAATTCAGTGATATTTTTTAAAAAGTTGAAGTAAAATCTATTTTAAAGGCAGAGAGCACCTTTTGTATGATTTGAAGGGATGTTTGTTCCTAATGTGTCTCAAGTTTGATCCCCAGACCAGTAGCATCAGCATCACCTGAGAACCTGAATAAATTGTCTCGCTACCTCAGATCTTTAGGTGATTCCAATATAACTAAAGTTTGAGAAGCACTGCTCTACAGGAATGTCTTTATTTTTTATTAACTAGCTTAGATTGCCCTGGCAGTTTGGAGTAATGCTATATGGGTCTGAAATTCCTATTGCAAATGACAGAAATCCTGTTTGGGGGTAGGGGTGGGGGGAATGGGGAAGAGTATAGAGCGAGAAAAAGGAGTGAACAGCCTGGGGCCCTTCTCAGCTTTACAAAGAGTTTTGGGTGAGGGCTAATTACAGAAACAAAAGAAAACAGCCCCACAACTGTTATAAGTCCTGGATTTATAAGGTTCGAGCCGATCCAGGTGCTGCAAGAGGGGCTACTGGAACCCAGAGCAGGCCCTAATTGGCGCTTGGATTAAAGAAAGGAGGGGATTTATAGGCTCCCTTAGCTGGATTGGAAGATTATTGGGGTAGCTCACAGATTCAAAGCAATAATTGGAAGAATCAGGACTGAGGATCTTGGAACTGCTGGTCTTTGCAGGACTTTTTCCAGTTTGTAGATTGAGTTCCTATGTACCCTTGACAAGTGGGAAAGATGGTCACAGGCAGCTTCAAATTCACATTGTCTGAGCTTAGCAACTGCAGTGAGAGCTGCTTTTTACCGCTTCACATGTCCCACCATGCAACAGTTATGTTCCTGGGAATGAGGGTCAGTGACTGGCTTAGCCTGGGTGATGTGTATATCTTTGGGAAGAAGGAAAACAAGAGTGTGCTATTCTGACAGTGTAGTTCACTACTAGATATCTGGGTTGCTTTCAAGTAAGCTTAACTGTCTGAAGCAGGGAGAGAAATCTGGAGTCTTATAAAGAGTTAGAAACCAGAACATGTTCAAGTGTGTATAGTTAATTACTTTTTTGTGTTTGAGAGTAGTTAACCACTCTATGAAAGGTGTAGAGTGCCATAATATGGCAGTTGATGTTTTAGGTTTATTATTGTGTATAGAGTTAATTTTTTGTCATTATAAAAGTTAATATATCCTAGGATGCTGGAAAATACAGAGAAATAGAAAAAAATCACCTAGTGTTCTACTGTCCAGAGACAACTACATTTTGGTGAATTTCCTCTGCATATTTTCTTGCATAGTTATGATCATATTATGTTAATTTTTAAAATTTGTTCTGATCAGTATTTACAACTTTCTGTCAGAGTAGTAGAAACAATCTCATGCAATACAGATTCCATCTGGGTTGTATGATGTTAATTTATTTTTTTAAAGATTTAATTTTTTAGAGCAATTTTAGGTTCACAGCAAAATTGAGAGGACAGTACAGAGGTTTCCCATATACTCCCTGCTCCCCCACACATGCATAACCTCAACACTCCCCCACCAGAGTGGTACATTTGTTACAATTGGTGAATCTACATCGACACATCATAACTGCTCAAAGCTCATAGTTTACATTACTTGTACATTCTAGGTGTTGTATAGTCCATAAGTTTGGACAAATGTATAATGACATGTATTTATCATTATATCACATGGAGTATTTTCACTACCCTAAAAATTCTCTCTGTTCCATCTGTTTACCCCCAACACATACTGATCTTTCTACTGTCTTCATAGGTTCGCATTTTCCAGAATGTCATATACTTGGAATCATGCAGTATATAGCCTTTTCAGATGGTCTTCTTTCACCAAATAATATGTATGTAAGGTTCCTCCATGTCTTTTCATGGCTTGATAGTTCATTTCTTTTTGGCAATGAATAATATTCCATTATCTGGATGTACCACAGTTTATCCATTCACTTTGCTGAAGGACATCTTGGTTGCTTCCAAGTTTTGGCCACTATGAATAAAGATGCTGTAAACATCTGTGTGCAGGTTTTTAACTATGTGGACATAGTTTTCAATTCTTTGGGTAAATACCAAGGAGAATGATTGTTGGATTATATGGTAAAAGTATGTTTAATTTTTTTTTTGAGAAACTGCCAAACTGTCTTCCAAAGTGGCTGTACCATTTTGCATTCCCACTAGCAATGAAATTCACAAGTTAAAGAATATGTTCATTTTAAGTTTCTTGGCGTATAGTACCATCATTAGATATTTTTAATTGTTAATTTATTAAATTTGTTTGATGGGCAAAATGTAGCTATCTTATTTCAGTGTTTTGTGTCTGTGATTACTTTGTTTAGTTATATCTATTTATAGTTCCTCTTTTATGACTTTCTACATTAAAAAAATTTTTTATAGGACATTTATTAAAGCTGGGGGCAGTGAAACAAGAAAGGGCTGGGGAAATGAGTCTAGGCTGGTCTGCTTTTGCTCACTGAGAAGTCAGAGAAAAGGAGCCTTGGAGACAGGTCAGGGGTTTTACATGGGCGAAACTGCCGCTGCCCATTGCTGCCTTTGTTGCAAGACTTGTGGGGTCCCTTGGAGTTTAGGAGGTGCACGCCTGGCATGTGCCCTGACCAGGAATTGAACTGGCAACCTTTCTGTGCACGGGATGATGTCCAACCAACTGAGCTACACTGGCCAGGGCTATTTTGTGTATTTAAATCATCTGGCTTTCAAAAGATTGTTTTATCATTTTTAAGTTTAGAAATTCTCTCCTTTGAGAGATCCAATAATTTTTTAAAATTTTTATCCTCACCTGAGGACATTTTTGCATTTTATCTTCAGATAGAGTGGGAGGGAGAGAGGGAGGAAGAGAGAGAGAGAAACATCAATGTGAGAGAGACACATCAAGTGGTTGCCACCCACACAACCCCAACCGGGCCGAGGCACGTGCCCTCAGCGGGAACTGAACCCGGGACTCTCTGGTCTGCAGGCCGACACTAACCGCTGAACCAAACCGGCCAGGGCCCAATAATTTTTTTATTATTTTATTTTTTGTTGATTATAACTTTTTAATCCATCTAGAATTTATTTTGCAGCATGATGTAAAGGTATGTTTATTCTTCACATGATTACTTCTTTGAATTTTTTTTTTCCCTTTATTGATTTTAGAGAGAGAGGAAGTGAGAGGGAGAGAGAGATAGAAACATCAATGAGAGAGAACATTGATTGGCCACCTCCTGCATGTCCCCCTCTGGGGATCAGGCCCACAACCTGGGCATGTGTCCTGACCGGGAATCAAACTGGCGACCTCTTGGTGCATGAGTCGACATTCAACCCCTGAGCCACACTGGCTGGACTAATTCTTTGAATTTTTATATAAGCTCTATCATTCTTAAAATGCAATTTCAAGCTTCTTTTTAGTAATGTCTGGAGGCTAATGGTTCTTGATTTGTTGTGAAGTTTAAGGACGAGGAAAGATGACAAAGAAACTTTAGTGACAATATATTTTAGCAATGAAATAATGATAATCTCTTATCTGACAGAGCTAAACTTTCTTATCAGAGTTAAACATTAGACAACATTTCTGGTTTAGCCTACTGTTAGTACAGCAAAAGCATTTGTATTTTCTGGAAATAACATTAATTCATGAAGAAATTATGAAATTATGAAGAAACCCGTTTAAAGTGAGAAGATTCTAGACTCTTCAGACAGCCCAGGATTTTGAAAAAGCCTTGTGCTTTGGCAGGAGCCCAGTAGAGGAAGTGTGTCTGCATCTGCTACATTCTAGAAGCCTTCCCAAAGAGTTACTGTAAAGCAGCCAAGAGAGCAGTGTATTTTACTACTGTGTGGTTCTGGAAGTATCTGGAAGTTTGCAGCAAACTTGAGGGAGGAGACTTAGGAGTACTTTCAGAATGTCAGTTTCTGTGGTGATCTATTTTTATTGAGATTCAAGTTAGGAAAATGGGGTTGTGTTTTGTTTTGCTTTTGAAATAGGGAGCTTTCCAGTGTGGACTTGAACCTGTTGGTTTAGGTGAAGTTACTTGGGAAGAGTCAGACACAGGTGCCTACACAAAGGAACAAGGTGACAAGTCAAAATAACCAGTGGCCTGTTACTGGGGCAAATGGAACTTTAATAGTCACTTATTCTTCTGTAAGGTAATAAGAAGGACTTAAGGTCCATGTATGTGATGGAGAAGGAGCAAGAGAAGATGCTAACAGGGAATTTTGGGAAGGCAGGGTAAAATCCTTCTGCTGGTTAATTGATATCTGTATCCACCATGAAAAATACATTCTAGAAAGAATGCTACTGGGAACGAAGATAAAGACTTCTGTCTTTGCTGCCAGGTTTTTTTTTTTTTTTTTTTGAAAAGCCACAGCTATGTACTAGGCTGAGGATTTTTTACATAGAACACAGTGGATAAGAGAAAGAACCTCAACACTGAGTCTTTTGAGAAAAATTACTAGCTTAAATTGACAGAGCTGTTAATTCTTTTTGGATTCTGTACAACTTTTTAAAAATAACAGATTTGTTGAGGTATAATTCATATACCATGCGAATCACCCATTTAATGTTCATGATTCAGTGGGTTTTAGTACTTTCACAATATTCTTCTACCATCAGTCACCACAGTCAGTTTTAGAACATTTTCATCACCCCCAAATCCACAACTTTTAATTGAACTTATTTTCAAATTTAAAGCCGTATAGGAAAAGGGATGGAGCAAGTTGGAAAACAGAGGATTGATCAGAAAGCTCTGAAACCTTTTTTCTTTTTAAAACATATTCTAACATTTAAAATATATTTTGATAATATTTAAGTTAAATTACTTTAATAAAATAATATATTTTTATGTGAAATCTATGGTTTAGCTCTGGATCACAGAAGAGCTATTTTTCAGGCTATATGAAAGCAATACTACTTATCCAGTTACTCTAATTGTAGTAGTTAGTAATTAAGGAGAAAATAAACTCAGGTTGAGTTGTTAAGCATAAATTATTAGGTGATAACAAACATGTCTTTTTAAAAAAAAACAACCATGAAATATCAAATTAGTACTCTAATTATATGAAAAATAAGATAGTGGCTCTTATTAAATAATTAAATCAATGTACAGGAATTAGCAACAGTTCCATGGGCAGCCTTGGGGTCTGACTTATGTTTTTGTTTGTAAGAAAAATAAGTTAGAGACTTTTCCTACCCTTCCTTTATAAAAATTTTTGTAATGGCCATATTTTTCTTGTAGGTGTGTGAACCTGTAAAATTAAGACTTCCAAGATGATCCAGTATATTTTAATTGTAGGGATTCTACTTTCCCAGTCTTTGGCCCATCCAGGCTTTTTTACTTCAATTGGTAAGTCTTAACTCTTTTTGGTTTGTATTGTTTTTGCATTTAAAAATTTCCATTTTTTAGTGTTTTAAAAATCAGTAAAAAGAAATACACTGTATTCCTAGAGACTGAGACATTGCTTTAGGCCTTGCCCCTCTAAAAGACACTCTTTTTAAATTCAATTTTGTTTTTCTTTAAATATTTTATTCTGATTACAAAAGCAATACATTTATAGGTTAGAAACTTATGAAAATTTAGGAAAGCATACCAAAGAAAATTCTGTTAATGGATCCACCCAGTAAATAATTTAATGCATATACTTAGTCTTTTTTAATGCACAGATATACAAATAATATACTGCAATTTATTTCATAGCCTGCTTTTCCATTTAAGAATCTACTGTGAACACAATGTATTTTTCCTACATCGTAATTAAAATATCTTTTTTTTTTTTTTTTATTCTCACCAGAGGACATTTTTGCATTTATCTTCACATAGAGCGGGAGGGAGAGAGGGGGTAAGAGAGAGAAACATCGATGTGAGAGAGACACATCGAGTGGTTGCCACCCACATGACCCCAACCGGGGCAGGGGACAAACTGCAACCGAGGTACGTGCCCTTAACAGGAACCGAACCCAGGACTCTCTGGTCCGCAGGCCGTCGCTCTAACCACTGAGCAAAACTGGCCAGGGCAAAATATCTTTTAAGTATTGTAAAAGTAGCATATTGATTAGAAGGGAAAAATCAGAAGTACATGGGATGTAAGACATCCACATGTCCTCTTTCCCCAGAAATACTCCTCATTTACATTTTCCTGTATACATACTTCCTCTGTCTTAAAGGAGATGTTTTCCTTCATCCTGTTGACCCATTTTATCCTTGTGTGATTGTAGAGCTAACTAAAGCACAAGCATTATATTTATGACACTTAATTTCAGGATATAAAATGATGAGTTTTCTCATTCCATTATAAATAAATATGGATTATTTGATTTTCGGTTGTGAGAATACTTTTTTGTTAGTGTAGTTTTTGTTTTTGGAATAAAAATTTAATTCTAGTTAGCCTCAAATATAAAAAAAGTTGCCCTGGCTGGTGTGGCTCAGTTGGTTGAGCGTTATCCCATGCACCAAGAGGTTACTGGTTCAGTTCTCTGTCAGGGCACATGCCTGGGTTGCGGGCTCGATCCCCAGTGAAGGGTGTGCAGGAGGCAGCCAAAGGATGTTTCTTTCTCTCCCCCTCTCCTTTTCTCTCTCTCTAAAATTAATAAAAATATATTTAAAAAATAAAAAATAAAAATAGCCCTGGCTGGTTTGGCTCAGTGGTTAGAGTGTCAGCCCACGGACCTAAGGGTGGCAGGTTCTATTTCCAGTCAAGGACATGTACCTGGGTTGCAGGCTCTATCCCCAGCCCCAGTTCGGGTTGTGTGGGAGGCAACCAGTCGATGTGTCTCTCACCTCTCTCTCTCTCTCTCTCTCTCTCTCTCTCTCTCTCTCTCTCTCTCTCACCTCTCTCCCTCTCTGTCTCTCTCTCTCTGTCTCTCTCTCTCTCTCTCTCCCCCCCTTTCTCTCTCTTTCCCCCTCTCTCCCCCTCCCTCCCTTCCTCTCTCCCTCCTTCTCTTCCTCTTTCCCTTTCCTCCTCTCTCCCTCTCTTTCCCCCCATTCCTTCCACTCTATCTAAAAATCAGTATCCTTGGGTGAGGATTAAAAATAATAATAATAATAAATAAATAAAAATAGTTGAGGGGGGAAGAAGAAACACTGATCCATGGAAAGTAGTTGTGTTATATTTTTAGATGAAAAGACTTTTTGCCAATACGCTCTAAGCTTGTAAAATTAAGTATCTTGAAAATTAGAATTGGAACACATGAGTAGAAAAAATTTTGACTTTAATTTATCTAGTAAAAGAAAAAAAAAGGAAGGAAAATATGCTCTCTCCAACATATCTGATTCATGCCAGTTAAATTGTCTCATAGCATGAAGCATTCTTGATTATTCTTAAATCAGTTTAGAATACTTATGTTGATGAATATGAGTATTTGATAATCTTCTTTCCTTCTCCCCTCTTTAGGTCAGATGACTGATTTGATCCATACAGAGAAAGATCTGGTGACTTCCCTAAAAGACTATATTAAGGCAGAAGAAGACAAATTAGAACAAATAAAAAAGTAAGCAAAGTGTTTTATTTATTATGACTCTGACTCCACCTGTTTTCTTTCTACAGCGAAAACTTTGGGTAGAAATGAAAGCCATCTGTCAGTCTTAAAAGCCAGCTGAAATGGTTTAAATGGGAGCTCAGAAAACAAGAGTTAGGCCTGGGCCAAGAGTTCACATGGAGGAACATGGGTTGAGATAAGAATATAAGTGAGTATGGGTTGTTGACTGACAATTTTTTAAAATGGTTGCTAATATCTTCTGTCTTCTAACCTCCCTGATCAAGCAATTTTCTGGAGCAATTTCCCAATACTATTTGTCCTTCACTCTTATGGTTCCATTCTAGAGATTACAGTGATAAGTATGGTTAGTATTATTTAATTGATAGTTTTTCTTCAAATGGTAATTTATTTTCTTCAAATGGTAATTGACTCAGGTTCATAGTTAATCCTGACCTGAGTATTCCTATCTTTTGTTTAATAAGTAGCTAAGTATTCAGGTATTTTTTGTTTTAAAATATAGTTTCTGGGTAATGAATGTAAAATTTTGGTGAATGTTTGATTTAAATGGACATATAACTAAATTTGGATTGGGCTAATTTGTACTTTATAATCAGTTATTTGGCTTTAAGGACAATTGGGGGAAATGAATTTTTAGGCTATTACTAGAGGGATCCAGCCATAACTTTTACTAAGATAGGTTTCATTTACTGTAATTATTTTGGAGAAACAAAACTAAAAAAAAAATCTTGTAGTTGTATTTGATTCTGCTGTCCTAGAGTTTATCTATAAGAGAACATTGCTTTTTTTTTAATCCTCACCCAAGGACATTTTTCTGTTTATCTTCAGGTAGAGTGGGAGGGAGGGGGAGAGAGGGAGAGAGAGAGAGAAACATTGATGTGAGAGAGAGACATCAACTGGTTGCCTCCCGCACTACCTCAAGCAGGGCTGGGGATGAACTGCAACTGAGGAACATGCCCTTGACAAGAATTGAACCCGTGACTCTTTGGTCCACGGGCTTACACTCTAACCGCTGAGCCAAACTGGCCAGGGCAAGAGAATATTGCTTTTAAAACTTCTTAATTTTTTTTTTTTTTTTATCCTCACCCGAGGACATTTTTTCATTTTTTGTTCAGATAGAGTGGGAGGGAGAGAGAGGAAGAGAGAGAGAGAGAAACATCGACGTGAAAAGGACACATCGAGTGGCCGCCACCCGCACGACCAACCAGGGCCAGGGACAAACTGCAACCGAGGTACATGCCCTTAGCGGGAACTGAACCCGGGTCTCTCTGGACTGCAATCTGACGCTCTAACCGCTGAGCCAAACCGGCCAGGGCTAAAACTTCATAATTTTATTTTTATTTTTTTCCCAAATCAATCCGAGGCTTTTATTGCATCTTTAAAATACCACAAATAAGTGTGAAAATCATTTGGCATCTTGGTGTTTCTATAGCTGGACACCTTAGATCTTATTCATCAGTCTGCTGAACTGTTCTTTTTTCAGAAACATAGATACCATCCCAAAATTTTCTGATATCCTTGTTTTAACTGTTGTGGCTTGCTGAATCAAAGCAGCTGAATTTGATACAAGTTCAATGTTGTTTTCTTCAAGAATCAACTCATCTTTCTGGGCTTGAGATACTGAACAAGCAACACCCGACCTCATCCGAACTCTGTGGATGTATTTTTCACCCAAGAAATTTCTGATTTCAACAAGAGAACCATTCTCTTGAATAACAACATTGCTGGGGAAGTTAGCTTACATAGACCTCATTTTGTAACGGAAGCCTAGTGTAACACCCCGATCATGTTCTGTACATGACTGCAGATAGTGTGAACCGTGGCTAGTTCCTTCTATTTCCCCACCATTTGTCAACCTGGAGCCTCTTCTTTTTCTTTCCAAGGAGACTGAGTTCTACATTGATGTGGTTGAAGTCCCTCTGCAGGGTGCCTCTGGGGCCCTCGCAATAACTGTGCATCCCTTCATAGTGATGTCCACATTTTCTGGGATGTCGACCGTCTGATTGCTGAGAATGGTCTTCATCCTCGGAGTAGATGCGGCCATAATTTTACTTTTAAAAATACATTTTAGCCCAGCTGGTGTGGCTCAGTGGTTGAGCGTTGACCCATGTACCAGGAGGTCGCTGGTTCAATTCCCGGTCAGGGCACATGCCCAGGTTGTGGGCCTGATCCCCAGTGGGTGCAGGAGGCGGCCAGTTGATGTTCTCTCATCGATTTTTCTATCTCTCTCTCCCTCTCCCTTCTTCTCTCTCTAAAATCAATAAAGGAAAAAAATATGTGTTAGATATTGTTTTAACTCAAAAACCTCTAATCTAGTCATTTTTTTTTCTTTTTGAGTGCTTTACTAAATTGTGTTTTTCTTATTATATGTCTTACATGTATAGATGGGCAGAGAAGTTAGATCGGCTGACTAGCACTGCAACAAAAGATCCAGAAGGATTTGTCGGGCACCCTGTAAATGCATTCAAATTAATGAAACGTCTGAACACTGAGTGGAGTGAGTTGGAGAATCTAGTCCTTAAGGATATGTCAGATGGTAAGTCAGTTGGTAAGACTAATGAGCCCAAAAAGCAAGGCACTGTTGTTACCACCTGTAGAAATGCCAAAAGTATCAATATATTCAGTTCTCAGACCATCAAGTGTTCAATGTTGTAACTGAATTATTGCTGAGTTATGTTTGGTTTGATCAGTTAATTTATTCTAGATCCCAAATTTCTTGATTAAAAAAAAGATGAATAAAAACTGGAAACAAAGAAATAGAAATGAAACTTTATTGTTAAAAAAAGTAATTTCTGCTATTGGTGACTACTACTGGCTTTTTGCTTTGAAAATCTACAAATGTGAATTGATTATTTGGCATATAGTTTCATTTCTGAAGATAGTCATTTTCATTTTAGTATTACCTTCAGACTGTAAAATTTATGGATATTGGCTTTGACTCTGTGTTAGAGCAATGTCTGTTCTTTTCCTCTGCATTAAAAGGACTTTATCCTTTTAAAAATGTATTTATAAAGTCAGCACATTATATTAATTATATTGAAGGGTATGAATGATCCAGAATAAATCTTCAAAAATATGCTTTATATCATGAACTATATAGTTGCATCTAATTGAAGAACTCCAGTATTAATTGTGGTTTAGTAATTGTGTTTATTATTTCAAAAAATTGGGATAAACTATTTTCTAATTAATTTTTAATGTATTGGGAGTGGTACTATAAGAAAAAGTGTTAGCAGTTTTCTACATAGTATTTTGAAACTTAGGATTGTTTTACTTAGTATAGACGATACATTTAAAAACTGAGTCTCCATACAATAATAATGAATGTCTTTGTAGTTGAAACAATAAATTGTAGTTGCAGTATTGAGGGGTTTAAGAAATTTTATACCAGACACAAAAAACTAAGTCTGAAGTTTAAGCAAGTAAAGGGATTATGCTTAGTACATAGTAGAGGCTCAAATGTCTCTACTGTTGAATGATTGAAGGTGACCAAAAAAAATTTCTCTTTAAAAGAGAGGGAGAGTTTGAGCTAGCTATGTAGATGAAATATTCCAAGAGTGCTTACAAGTATTCATGAGCAGTGAACTAAACTATTTTACATAGGGCAGGAAACCTTGAAAAGAAAAATTAAGGCAAGCACTATGAATACTTCTTTACCATGAGAGGAAAATCACTGTGATTATTTGCTTTCTTATGTAACACCATGAGAACATTTTAAAAGTTGTGTGTGTGTGTGTGTGTATACACATACATACATATGTATATATATACATGTTCGTTTATTTATTTATTTAGGTTAATCCTCACCCAAGGATATTTTTCCATTGATTTTTATTTTATTTATTTTTTATATTTTTTCTTTATTGATTTTTAGAGAGAGAGGAAGGGAGAGGGAGAGAGATAGAGACATCGATGACAGAGAACATCTATTGGCCACCTCCTGCATGCCTCCCAGTGGGGATTAGGTCCACAAACTGTGCCCTGACCAGAAATCGAACTGGCGACCTCTTGGTGCATGGGTCAATGCTCAACCACTGAGCCACACCAACCGGGTTTTTCATTGATTTTTAGATAGGGTGAAAGGAAGGGAAGGACAGGGAGGGAGCGAGAAAGAAAGAGAGAAAAACGTCAATGTCAGAGAGACACTTCGATTGGTTGCCTCCCACATGACCTGACATTGGCCAAGGATTGAACCTGCAACCCAGGTGTGTGCCCTTGACTGGGAATTGAACCTTCAACCTTTTGGCCCATGAGCTGATGCTTCTACTGCTGAGCCAAACTGGCTAGGGCTTCATTCACTTATTTATTTTAAAATTCTTAAATAATGATCTGTATGATCTGAGCTCTTTTTTTGTTTATTTGTTTTGGTTTTTGTTTTTAATCCTCACCTGAGGATATTTTTCTATTTATCTTCAGATAGAGTGGGAGGGAGAGAGAGAGAGAGAGAGAGAGAAACATAGATTTGAAAGAGACACATCGACTGCCTGCCTCCCACATGACCCCAACCAGGGCCAGGGATGAATCGCAACTGAGGTCCGTGCCCTTGACCGGAATTGAATCTGTGACTCATTAGTCCATGGGCCGATGCTGTAACTGCTGAGTCACACTGGCCAGGGCCTGACATGAGCTCTTTTATAACGTAAACCTTCAGACTGACATTTTAATTGTGGTAGTCATCCATAATGCTATATATGTGTACATATATTTTATATATATATATATTTTTTTTTTTTTTTGAGAGGATTTAAGCAACTTCTTGGATTTTGCTTTGGGGTATAAAAAACCAGTCATCTGTAAAACTTGCTTGTAAAATTCCATGTGGCCCAGCTGGTGTGGCTCAGTGGTTGAGTCGACCCATGCACCAAGAGGTCGCTGGTTCGATTCCCGGTCAGGACACATGCCCAGGTTGTGGGCCAGATCGCCAGTGAGGAGCATGCAGGAGGCAGCCAATCAATGTTCTCTCTCATTGATGTTTCTATCTCTCTCTCCCTCTCACTTCCTCTCTCTCTAAAAAATCAATAAAGGAAAAAAACAATAAAATCAATAAAGAAAAAACAATTCCATGTGGATATTGTGACTGAGAGTTGGTTTATAACTAAAAAAATACGGTTAATATAAACTTTAGCCTTCTTCCAGCTAGTTGTTCATTTTTACATTTTTATGAACACAAAAATGTCTAGCCCTTTGCTGATCAAAATAGTTGATAAGTAAATGAGGGGAAGGGAAGTCTCATACCAAACTTCTATTGGCAAATGATGACATATTTTAAAAATTTTAAGTCACCTTTTGTTGTTGTTGTTTTGGTTCCTTAAGAAGTATTTAGCATCCATTCTCCTTAAGGGTTATATAGTTACCAGTAATTAGTTTGTTTGTTTGGTTTTTGATATATTTTATATACAGAATTTTCAAATTAAGATTGAACACTATATTCAATAATTAAATAGATCTAAATATATTTTAATAAGCTAGCTTACCTAGTAATCTTTAATATGTAATTAATAACTCATATTTCCCTTAAAGAATTCCACCAAACTTTGTGTGTTTATATTTATATAATGTGTGGCACATGGAAGAAAAAAACCAGAATTTAAGAGCATACATTTTACTCACCATCTATTATCTGAAAGTATAATTGGTTGCCAATGAATATCATTTTCAAATCCATAAATCTGTTCATTTTTCAAACTTAGTGGAGGCTATGTTGTATAATTAAAAACTCAATTATTATGTTAGTTGATCTTTATCTACTAATACACAGACATAATTTATGCAGTGACTTCGGGTTAAGCATCATTAGAAAGGGTTAGAGGTATGTTAAGTCTCATTCTGTGTATTTAATTTTTTCTTGTGCATGTGGAACATATGGCAGAAAATTATAATAAAATCAATTTTGAAAAATCTTTGTAAAGACTATATTGGAAATATGAAATCGCCGAGGTTCTAGAGTCTTTTTTTACCCTCTCTTATTTCTAGGCTTTATCTCTAACCTAACCATTCAGAGACAGTACTTCCCTAACGATGAAGATCAGGTTGGGGCAGCCAAAGCTCTGTTACGTCTCCAGGACACCTACAATTTGGATACAGATACCATCTCAAAGGGTAATCTTCCAGGTAAGAATTCTTTCTAGTCTATAAAATACGTATCACCTATCTTCTCTGTTGAGTCCAGTAGTTAATGTAAAAAAGACTTTTGTATTTTAAGATTATTTATTTATTTAAAAAATTTCTTTTTCCTCTATTTATTTTTAGAGAGAGAGGAAGGGAGAGGGAGAGAGAGATAGAAATGATGAGAGAGAACATTGATTGTGAGAGATAGAAATGATGAGAGAGAACATTGATTGGCCGCCTCCTGCATTCCCCCAATGGGGATTTGGCCCACAACGTGGGCATGTGCCCTGACCAGGAATTGAACTGGCGACCTCTTGGTGCATGGGTCGATGCTCAACCACTGAGCCACACTGGCCCGGCTATATTCTAAGATTTTTAACTTGAGTTTGTTTCATAGCCTTGAAAACAAACAACCCTCCATTACTCTAGGTCTTAATAGTTGTGGATAAGCTTCTAGCTTGTTACTTTGAAACTTATAATTATAGAGACTAAACTTAAGTAGGCAATTTTAGCATATAAGAAAAAGAAACAATCATTTTTCCAAATATTTTTCTTTAGAACACCCAGTGTTTACATGTAAAGTTATAAAGGAATTGATAATCAAAGTTTTTTGATAATTAAAATACAAGACCTTTTGGGTATGCACAGATTTTTAAAGTGTTCTGCAGTGTGGAATATCTTGCTTGCTGGCCTGTTTTTTGGGAAAACCCTTTTTTTTAAAGTTACAGCTGATTATTTTGTGATAATTTCCTTTAAAAAGTTTTTTTTTTATCATACAGAAACATATAACAAAATTTACTATCTTAACCAATTTTAAATGTGCAGTTTAATGGCATTAAGTACATTCACATGGTTGTACAACAATCATCATCATCCACCTCCATAGCTCTTTTGATCTTATAAAATAGAAACTCTGTACCCACTAAACAATAACTCTTCTTTCTCCCTTTCCCCAGACCCTGGAAATCATCATTCTACTTTCTGTCTCTATGATTTTGACTACTCTAACTACCTCATAAGTGAAATTATACAGTATTTGTCTTTTTGTTACCGGCTTATTTCACTTAGCATAATGTCCTCAAGGGTCATCCATATTGTAGCATATGTCAGAATTTTCTTACTTTTTAAAGCTGAATAATAATCCATTATTTGTGTATACTGCATTTTGCTTATCTATTCATTCATCAATGGACACTTGGGTTGCTTCCACATTTAGGCTATTGTGAATAATTCTACTGTGAACATGAGTGTGCAAATATCTCTTTAAGACCCTGCCTTCCATTCTTTGAGTGTATACCCAAAATTGGAATTGCTGGGTCATATGGTAATTCTTTTTTTTTTTTCCCCCTAATCCTCACTGGATGATATTTCTCCATTTATCTTCAGATAGAGTGGGAGGGAGGGAGAGAGAGAGAGAAAGAAACATCAACGTGAGAGAGACACATCGATTGGTTGTCATCTGCATGACCCCGACCAGGGCTGGGGTCCAAATTGCAACCGAGGTACATGCCCTTGACTGGAATCGAACCCATGACTCTTTGGTCTGTGGGCTGACGTTCTAACCACTGAGCAAAACTGGCCACGGCTGTTGTGAAGCTTTTGCCTTGTGTTTTCCAAGAGTTTTATTGTTTTAGGTCTTACATTTAGGTCCTTGATTCATTTTGAGTTAATTTTTGCATATGGTGTTATGTAAGGGACCAACTTAATTTTTTTGCATGTGTACATCCAAAATGGTCCCAGCACCATTTGTTGAAAAGACTGTCCTTTCCCCATCAAATTGTCTTGACACCCTTTTCAAAAATCATTTGATCATACATATGAGGGTTTGTTTCTGGGCTCTATTACATTGATCTATATGTCTGTCTTTATGACAATACCATACTGTATTGATGACTGTAGCTTTGTAGTAAGTTTTGAAATCAGGAAGTATGAACTCTTCAGTTTTGTTCTTTTTAAAAATTGTTTTGGCTATTTGGCATCCCTTGAGATTCCATATGAGTTTTAGGATGGGTTTTTCTATTACTGTAAAAAATGTCATTGGGATTTTGATAGGGGTTGCATTGAATCTGTAGATTGCTTTAGGTGGTAATTGACATCTTAAAAATATAAACTTTCCAATCCATGAACATGGGATGTGTTTCCATTTAGTTATGTTTTCTTTAATTTCAGCAATGTTTTAGTTTTCATTGTACAGTTCTTTCATTTCTTTGGTTAATTCCTAAGTATTTTATTTTTAGAATTGTTTTAGTAATTTTTTTTCAGATTGTACATTGATATATAGAAATACAACTGATTTTTGTGTGTTGACTTTGTACCCTGCTACTTTCACCAGCCATGTATGCGAGTTCCCATTTCTTCATATCCTTGCCTGTACCTGGTTTTGTCAGATTCAAATTGTTTAGATGTGAATGATGTATGTGGGTGAGGGTTGGAGGGAAGGAGGGTTTTTAAAAATTGTACCCCCCCAAGAAAACCCAGAGAAAAGCAATTTCAGTGGACTTATATTGATGTCATGTAACTCCTTCATTTGTTTCATCTATGTCTTCTTCCTCTTTGGACCCATCTTTTGTAATGCTTTGTTGATATTTTAATGTAAAATCTGTTAAGTATATGCATTGGCATCAATGATAACTTTATAGTTCATATAGACTATTCCTTTAGTTTCATGTTGTTCCTAACCCTGATTTGTTGACTAGATCCATATCTTACAAAGGTATCATACTTTTCTTTTTTTTTTTAGCTCTGATTTGGGTGGGTGGGGGGTATGGAAAATGTCTTACAGGAAAATTTTATTTACTTCAGGTGGAAGTTGAATGTTCACACTCTGGGTCACTTGCATCACTCTCTGGGTGAACTGATATGGTTACTAAATCAAGGAGTAGATTCCCCACAAGTCTCGGGCTCACTCAGCTATGAGTGTGTCCTACCACATATGCACAACACTAGCTTCCCAAATATATACACTTTAAACATGTTTCTCTCACACAAATCAAGTCTTTATCCACTAAGTGTTCCTGTGAAGTATAGGAATTTTTATTTTATTTTATTTATTTATTTTTAATGCTCATCCGAGGATATTTTTCTATTTATCTTCAGGTAGAGAGAGAGAGGGAGAGAAAGGGAGAGACAGAGAGAAATATCGACATGAGAGGGACACATTGACTGGTTGCCTCCCACACGACCCCGACCAGGGCCCGGGACGAACTGCAACCGAGGTACGTGCCCTTGGCTGGAATTGAACCCGGGACTCATTGGTCTGTGGGCCGATGCTCTACTGCTGAGCCAAATCAGCCAGGGCAGTATAAGAATTTTTAAATTAAATGTCCCAGTTTATAGATGAACAACAAAAATGTATTTCTTTCTTTTCTTTATTGATTTTAGAGAGAGAGATAGAAACATCGATGAGAGGGAATATCAATTGGCTGCCTCCTGCATGCCCCCCACTGGGGATTGGGTCCACAACCTGGGCATGTGCCCTGACCGAGAATCAAACTGGCAACCTCTTGATGCACGGGTCGATGCTCAACCACTGAGCCACACTGCCTGGGCTCTTTTTTTTTTTTTAATCCTCACCCGAGGATATTTTTCCATTTATTTTCAGACAGAGTAGGAGTGAGGGAGAGAGAGAGAAACATTGATGTGAGAAAGACAAATCGATTGGTTGCCTCCTGCATGACATCGACCGGGGCTGGGGACTGCACCACAACTGAGGTACGTGCCCTTGACCAGAATCGAACCCGCAACTCTTTGGTCTGCAGGTTGACGCTCTAACCGCTGAGCCAAAACACCCAGGGCTACAAGTTATTCTTTGTTCTCATCAAACTCTATTTGCCCTGTATGAAAGTTTTTTATAGTTGTTTTCTGCCAACATCACTTTCCTTACCTCATTCTCTTTATCTTCTTGCCCATTTACTTTTCCTTCTCATGTTCTCTATTTTGGAAATAGCCTTCCCTTTCAGATGCTGCATCACTTTTTCATTTTCCTCTTTTAAGAATCTGAGCATCGTCCTATGGACTGAGAGGTCCTGGTTCAATTCCTGGTCAGCACATGCCTGGGCTGCGGGTTTGATCCCCAGTGGGGATGTGCAGGAGGCAGCTGATCAATGTTTCTCTCTCACATCGATGTTTCTATTTCTCTCTCCCCTCCTCTCTCTATCTAAAAAAATCAATAAAAACATATATATATATATATATATATATATATATATATATATATATATAAATCTGATTTCTAAGCATTCTGCTTTTAATAATTGTGAATAGATCAGTAAGTAAGATAAACGGAGATAATTTAACTACCAAAGCAGAATAGCTAAAGATCCTCTGCTATCTCCATATGTTTTCAAATAATGTTGCCAGAATATCAGGTCATGTAAAAAATATTACTGGTGTTACCTACATGTATTAATGGCATACCATACTGTTCTTTTATGTCTTTTGCATGTCCCTGAGGAAAACATTCCTAATTGCTGCATTGTGAGCTCTTCTTAGAACTGTATACCAGTTCTCATAACTGGAAAATAATAGGAGAGTCAAAATGTACTATGTTTCTTTGGTTTCTGGAATTGCATCATGTTAAACTATTGCTAAGTTTCTTGGTATCCTTTCCTAGAGGAGTGTGGAGGAGACTGTTAAGGGAAAAGTATCAAACTGTGGGTTTTCGTCTTAATTTTAGGAATACACTGATAAGGAGGCAAGAAAATATATATAGGTAGTTGTATGATTTGAATGCTTGATTGTGCTGGTTAGTGTGATCCTTCGCTGCATATACCCCCATGCAGGACTCTGCTTGCTACTGGAATATAACAGGTCATAGCCGCAGACGAGGGCATACTTTCCATCAGACAGTGATGTCTGATCACTGGCAAAATATGCTCATGACTTTACTTCCTCTTAATTTATTTCTCAGAAACTCCTCTTCTGCTAGCCTTTACAAAAAATATCTTGCCCTGGCTGGTGTGGCTCAGTTGGTTGGGCATCCTCCTGTGCAACAAAAGTTTGCTGGTTCGATTTCCAGTCAGGGCACATGCCAGGGTTGTGGGCTCTATCCCCAGGAGGCAGCCGATCGATGTTCCGCTCTCACATTAATGTTTCTCTTTCTCTCTCCCTCTCCCTTCTTCTTTCTCTAAAAATCAATTTTAAAAAAATCATGACACCATGGGCTATAGCTAAGTTTGGTTGTAGCCAATTTAGTGATTCTTTGAAGTGTATTGAATCAGCCCTGGCCGTTTGGCTCAGCGGTTAGAGCATCGGCCTGTGGACCAATGAGTCACGGGTTCGATTCCAGTCAAGGGCACGTACCTCAGTTGCGGCTAGTCCCCGGCCCTGGTCGGGGTTGTGCAGGAGGCAACCAGTCCATGTGTCTCTCTCACATCGATGTTTCTCTCTCTCCCTCCCTCCCACTCTATCTGAACAACAAAAACAAAAAAAACCAATGAAGTATGTTGACTCAAAATTTATTAAGGAAAACACCATTGTGTTCCTTTTTTCTACCAAGTTCCTTTGTGATATCATCAGACACTTAAATAAATGTATAAGGTTATGCCTGTTTATTTTTTATTTTTTAATTTAATTTAATATTTTTTGTTCATTCTTACCTAAGGATATTTTTCCATTGATTTTTAGATAGAATGGGAGAGGGGGAGGGAGAGAGAGAGGAACATCGATGTGAGAGAGACACATTGATTGGTTGCCTCCCATACAGCCCTGGTCAGGGCCAAGGATCGAACCTGCAACCCAAGTATGTGCCCTTGACCTGGAATTGAACCTGAGACCCTTCGGTCCCTGGGCTGACGCTCTAACCGCTGAGCCAAACTGGCCAGGGCAAGATTATGTCTGTTTTATCAGAGAAAATGTAGTTTAGTCTACTTTTGACCAATAGTTTCTTTTAAAATCTTTACCCTTTGAGAAGCATGACTTCTAGCACAATACTGATTTATTCTCAGGAGTATATATTCAAAGGGAAATGTCCAGTAAGTATTTATTTTTTATTATCTAATTTTATTTTATTTTTGTACATACTAGTCATTTTCTTTTTTTTTCTTTTTAGTGTCAGAAAGTCAATTACGTGATTTAAAAAATTTTTTTATCCTCACCCGAGGACATTTATCTTCAGATAGAGCAGGAGGGAGAGAGGGAAGAAGAGAGAGAGAGAAATATCGATGTGAGAGAGACACATCGACTAGCTGCCACCCACACGACCCCAGCTGGGGCCGGGGACAAACTGCAATCAAGTTACATGCCCTTAGCGGGAACTGAACCCAGGACTCTCTGGACTGCAGACCGACGCTCTAACCACTGAGCCAAACCTGCCAGGGCTTTTTAAGTATGTTTTTATTGAATTTTTTAGAGAGAGAGGAAGGGAGAGAGATAGATATAGTGATGTGAGAGAGATACATGGATTGGATGCCTCCTGCATGCCCCTCACTGGGGATCAAGCCCACAACCTAGGCATGTGCCCTGACTGGGAATTGAATTGGAATTTATCAGTCCATGACGACGCTCAATCCACTGAGCCACACCGGCCTGGCAATTATGTGATTTTCTTTATAAGGCATAAAAAGAGCTCTGGAGGACATGACTTTCTTTTTTGTGATGTTATTTATGAAACATTTTATTATGGAAAATATCAAAGATAAAAAATAAATAAAGGAAGTGACATAATGAGCATCTAGTTATCCATCCTTACCCAACTTCAAAAGTTTTTAACGCTTTGCTACTCATGGTTTTTCTGTTCCCTCCACTTTTTTGTTGTTGCTGGACTGCTTTAAAAGCACATCATGTCATTTGATCTATTAGTAATTAATTCAGTATGTCTATCTAACTGATCAGTTAGGTCCTTTTTTCAGTCCTCACCAAGGATAATGTTTTTATTGATTTTTAGAGAGAGAGGGGGGAAGGGAGAGAGAGAGAGAAAGAGAGAAACATTGATTGGTTGCCTCCTGTATGTGCCCCAACTGGGAATTGAACCCACAACCTAGGTATGTGCTCTGACCAAGAATCGAACTCAGCCTTTTGGTGTATGGGACGACACTCCAACCAACTGAGCCACCCAGCCAGGGCAATTAGGTCCTTTAAAAAAATAACCTAGCTACTTACTATTATCTAACCTAACCAACTGGCAATATTGTCTTAATATAATTCAATATTTAGTCAATACTGAGATTCTCTGGTGATCTCAAAGATGTCTTTTTACAGTTGCATATTTTGGTTATGTCTCTTAACTCTCTTTTATTTTCCCTTCTCCTCCTCCTAACCCCCATCCCCCATTCCATTGATTAGTTGAAAAAACTTGGGCATATGTTCTGTGGAATGCATCACATTCTGGAGTTGCCTGATTTCTTCTTTAGTGTTGTTTAACTTGTTCTGCTAACTCCAGTGTTTCCTGCAAACTGGTTAGAGCTTGAGGCTTGATTGAATTGTTTTAAAGTTAACTCCATAGGTGGCGCTCTGAACTTTCTGTTGAATTACATGATCAGATAACATACTTTTTGTGATGCTGATTAATGAGTAGCTTTGGTGATGGGAGACTGATACCTCCATATAAAGTTCTCCATGAATTTCTTCTGATGGGTTTGGCAGCCTTTGATGATCATTGCCTAGAACTATTTCATGAGGTCTTGCAAAATGGTGATTTGTCTCATTTCATCATTCCTTCTACTTTTATTAGCTGGAATTCTATAAATAAGAACTTTCTTGCAGGAACCATTTGGTTATCCTGAACTATATAATTTATACATGAAAGGCAAGATAAATCCTTGATTCTTTTTCTTGTATCAGTTTTCAGAGTTGATGTCATAATAACTTCCAGTAGTGACTAGTAACTTTTATCTGAAGTAGCATTATGAACTCACAGATTTTTATATATATTTTTATATTTCAATTCATTATATTCATTATTTCATTTGATGTTCAGATTATCTCATTTTAGGTCAGTGGGGTCCCCTTTAGATTGACTAATTTGTCTTTCTGAAATGATTTCATTATTCTTTGCTAGCAAGGAAGCTTCTTTGCTCACTTTCAGTTTTTTTCCAGGCTTACCTTATAAATTTCTATCCTAGAGCAGGAATTAGGTATTTCTATAATGAGCCTTGATTCTTTTTATTTCTTAAAATATGTTTTTATTGATTTTTGAGAGAGATAGAAACATCAGTGTGAGAGAGAAACATCAGTCAGCTGCCTCCTGCATACCTCCCCACTGGGAATCAAACCAAGGCCTCCTAGTCCATGAGACGACACTCAATCCACTGAGCCACATTGGCCTGACAAGCCTTAATTCTTTTTAATGGGTAATGACATTTAGGGAGCAGAGACTAGCTAGGTTCTGGGGATGTTTATTGTGTTTGTCATTGATTCTAGATATTTTCAATGGATAGAGATATGTGAGTTCATATTATTAATTTCAATTCAAATTTAAGATGACAAAGTTTAGACTTGTATCTCTTTTGTGTTAAAACTCTTGGTTCCAATGACGTTAACATAATTACTTCTTTGTATTATCCTATAATATGCCTAAAATAATTTCAAAATAACAGTACCTATATTATTAGTAACATTAAGGCTATTGACTGAAGTTTACTTCTTTGTACTTTTTATCCTTAGAATATATTATACTAGATATGATCAAAGTGTTATTTTATTTATTTATTTTTTTTATCCTCACCCGAGGACATTTTTTCATTTTTTGTTCAGATAGAGTGGGAGGGAGAGAGAGGAAGAGAGAGAGAGAGAAACATCGACGTGAAAGGGACACATCGAGTGGCTGCCACCCACACGACCAACCAGGGCCGGGGACAAACTGCAACCGAGGTACATGCCCCTAGCGGGAACTGAACCCATGTCTCTCTGGACCGCAGGCCAATGCTCTAACCGCTGAGCCAAACCAGCCAGGGCTCAAACTGTTATTTTGAAAACACGTGAAGTGCCCTTGGCTGGTTTGGCTCAGTGGTAGAGCATCGGCCCGCAGACCAATGTGTCTTGGTTCAATTCCGGCCAAGGGCATGTACCTCAGTTGCAGTTCGTACCTGGCCCTGGTCAGGGTCGTGCGGGAGGCAACCAGTCGATGTGTCCCTCTCACGTCGATGTTTCTCTCTCTCCCTTTCTCTCCCTCTCTTTCCCTCCTACTCTATCTGAAGATAAATAGAAAAATATCCTTGGGTGAGGATTTAAAACAATAATAAAAGAAATAAAAACACGTGAAGTAATTTATTTATTTGTGTAGTTATGCCCTAAATGTATTTTACAGTTGGGTTCATTTATTTCAATATTTTTTCTCTGGTTTTTGGGGATTGTTCTCTTTCTATTTTATTATTATTAGTTTTATATATTTATTTGTTTATTTTTGGTTACATACCTAGGAGTGAAATGGCTGGGTTGCAGGATAGGTGTATATTTAACTTTTAAGAAACTGCCCAATTGTTGTACCATTTTGTATTCCTGTCATCAGTATATAAGAAGAGTTCTAGTTCCTCCACATACTCGCTAACAGTTGGTATATATATTCAGTATTTTTAATCTTAGCCAATCTAATGAATGTGTAGTGGTATCTCATTGTGGGTTTTTTTTTTATCCTCCCCTGAGGACATTTTTTGCATTTATCTTCAGATAGAGTGGGAGGGAAAAAGGGAGGAAGAGAGAGAGAGAGAAACATCAATGTGGGAGAGACACATCGACTGGTTGCCACCCACACGACCCCAACTGGGGCCGGGTACAAACTGCAACCGAAGTACATGCCCCCAGCGGGAACTGAACCCAGGACTCTCTGGTCCGCAGGCCAACGCTCTAACTGCTGAGCAAAACCAGCCAGGGCTCATTGTGGTTTTAATTTGCACTTATTTATACATATGTCACAACTGATGATAATGATTTTGAACATCTTTTCTTGTGTTTAGTGGTCATTCATATCTCTTCTTTGGTGACGAGTCTGTTCATATCATTTTGAGTTCTAAGAGTTCTCTATTTTTTTTTTTTTTTTAATCCTCACCCGAGAACATTTTGCATTTATCTTCAGATAGAGCGGGAGGGGGAGAGGGAGAAAGAGAGAGAGAAACATCGATGTGAGAGAGACACTTGGACTGGTTGCCACCCACACGACCCCAACCGGGGCCGGGGACAAACTGCATCTGAGGTACGTGCCCTTAGCGGGAACCGAACCCGGGACTCTCTGGTCCGCGGGCCAGTGCTCTAACTGCTGAGCCAAATCAGCCAGGGCTCTATTTTGGATTTAAGTCCCTAATCAGATAAATGTGTTGTGAATAGTTTTAACCAGTCTTTTGTCTTTTATGTTTTCATACTGGTGGCTTTCAAAGAACAAAAGTTTTAAATTTTGATAATGTTTAATTATCAATATTTTTTTCTTTTATGGGTAGTACTTTTGGTGTCATATCTAAGAAATCTTTGCCTCCCCTAAAGTCTCAAATATTTTTTCCTTTTCTAGAATTTTTATAGTTTCAGATTTCACACCAAGGTATAGCATGTATTTTGAGTTTTTTTTAGGGTAGGCAGTAAGGATAAGTGGTTTGGTTTTGTTAAATATGAATACTTAGTTGGTTCAACAACATTTATTGAAAAGACTTTCCTTTCCCCTTTTGAATTGCCTTGGCATCTTGGTCAGAAATCACTTGATCTATCTTGACTTGATTCTGTTCCATTGACCTATATGTCTATAATTACACACCACCAAACAGTCCAAATTACTATAGTAAGTAATAACATATAAAAATATATAATATATATAAATATAAAGTAAGCTTTATAAAGTATTGAAATCAAATAGAGTAAGTCCTCCACGTATGTTCTTTGTTAAAATTGCTTTGGTTATTCTAAATTCTTTGAATTTCCTTATACATCTTAAGATCAGCATATCAGTTTCTACAAAATGCCTGTAGGATTTTGACTGGGATTGTGTTGCGTCTTGGAGACAATTTGGGCAGCATTGCCATTTTAATAGTACAGAATTTTCTAATCCATGAAAATGCTGTATCTCTCCATTTGTTTAGGTCAGAGAAGTTGAGGTGGGAGACCAGATATTTTGACATTAATGTTAAACCACCATGAATCTCACAATTATTGTTCCACCATTGATGACAAAAGTTGGGGAAAATTCTCCTCCTCCCCTCCCCAACCCCTCCCTTTCCCCCTTCTCTGTCTCTCTCATTTTTCTTCCTTCTACATCTTTTTTTTTCCTGAAAACAAGTTTATCACAGGCTCAGTTTTTAATTCATATCCTATCTTGGTCCTTGTCTACTGTTCAAAATTTTTATATTGTTTTGGTTTCCAAATATCTAATATATTTAGAAAAGTGTTGACAATGAAGTTTGATAACACATTGTCCAATATAGAAACATGAAACTTTAAGTAGCATAGTGGACAATATATCCATTTTGGAGTCTGACATAATACCTTTTTCATTGGATTGCCATGAGATTCAAATGAGTTAAAGCATGTGAAAGCTAAAACAGCAAAATGTTGTTATTAATGTTTTTATTGACAAAGAGTCACCCAAATAACTTTTAAAAAAATGAGATATAATTGATATATAACATTGTATTAGTTTTAGGTGTACAACATAATCACTTGACATATGTATATATTGTGAAATGATTACATAATAAGTTAACATCCATCACACAGTTAAAAAAATTTTTGTGTGATGAGAACTTTTAAGATCTATTCTCTTAGCAAGTTTCAAATATACAATACAGTCTTATTAACTATAGTCACAATTCTGTACATTACATCCCTAGGAGTCATTTATTTAATAACTGAAAGATAGATCTTTCACCTTTTGACCACTTTCACCCATTTCTCTCATATTATTTGTAATTATGTAAAACTTTTTATATTCTTTTAAAGTTCAAACTATACTAATAAGATTCACTGACAAGTCCCACTTTTATTTCTGTACTCCTCAACCTGTTCCTTTCTTCTTCCTATATGTAACTACCATTCTATTAGTTGTTCTATTTTCATTGTTTCTTTTGGAAAATATAAGCAAATGTATATATATTCCTGTTTCCTCTCAACATAAACACAAGGTAGCGTGGTATAAATACTTTCTATACCTTAGTGTTTTAATTTATTGATAAGCCCTATATATTACTTCATCATATATAAGACTCCTTTTTATTTGCTTTTACAACTGCATGCTACAGATTATTTATTTATTTTAAATAATTTTTCTTTATTGATTTTAGAGAGAGAGGGAGAGAGATAGAGACATCGATGAGAGAAAACATCGATTGGCCTACCTCCTGCATGCCCCCCACTGGGGACTGGGCCCACAACTTGGGCATGTGCCCTGACTGGGAATTGAACTGGAGATCTCTTGGTGCATGGGTCGATGCTCAACCACTGAGCCACACCGGCTGGGTAACCACAGATTATTTAGCCAGGCCCCTGCTGATGCACATCTGGTTGGTTTGCTGTCTTTTGCTGTTCTAAAAAAGAATGCTGCCAGTAACCTTGTGCATTAGTTATTTACTGTATTTTTGCCAAGTGATCTTTGGGATTTTTTTTTTATAACTGATGCCATGGAATCAAAGAGTAAATGCATAGATAATTTTGCTAATATTGTCCCAGTTTCCTTCCATAGTGGTTGTATCATTTTGCATTTTCACCAGCAATCTATGAGAGTCCCTGTTTCCCCACAGGATCACCAAAAATGTGGTCAAACTTTGAGATTTTTGCCAGTCTGATAGTTCACTTTTCTTTAATTTAGTTGGCTCATATGTATACCAGTTTATTTGTTAATCATTCTTTCTTCTACCTCAGAGTTTTCTTTTAGAATTACTTTCCTCCTCCTCAAAACACATCCTTAAGAAGCCCTCAAGTGTACTTTGTTTGTTTTGGGATTCTTTGTTTCCTGAATCTGAAGTTCTGTGTGTTTTAATTCTGGAAAATTGTCCACCATTACTTCTTGAAATAGTGCCTCTCCCACATTCTCTTTATTGTCTTCTGGAACTCCAAGTAGACATAACTAGACCTACTTACTTTTTCTTCCTTACTTTTAACTAGCCCTTCATATTTATCTCTCCTCTCTGCTGCAGCCTGGGCCATTAATCCCGTGATAATTTATTCAGCTTTCCCTTTGAGGTTTATTATTCTCTTTTTATGTTGTGTCTAACTTGCTGTTTAATCTGACCAATAAGTTTTTATTTCATTGATTATGTTTATCATTTCTGGAAATTCTATTTTTTTTCCCCTACTCAAATCTGACTGGTCTTTTTTGTTTGTCTGTCTGTTTGTTAATCCTCACCTGAGGGTATATTTTCCACGGATTTTTAGAGAGAGTAAAAGGGAGGGAGGGAGAGAGGGAGGAGAGAGAAAGAGGGAGAGAGGAAGAGAAGAGGGAAAGAAACACATCAACGTGAGAGAGACACACTGATTGGTTGCCTTCCACATGCACCCCAACCATGGCTGTGGATTGAATCTGCAACCCAGGTACATGCCCTTGATCAGGAATTGAACCCACGATCCTTAAACATTTTATTCATAGTTATTTTGTATTCTTAATCTGATAACACCACTATCTGAAGAACTTGGGGATGTGTCTGATATTGTTTTTTAATAGTTTCTGCTTATTTTGCTCATAGTGGCTTTTTTTTTTTTTTTTATCATGTGCTTTGTAATTTTGGAGTTGTCTGCACTTCTTCAAATTTGTGTAATATATTTCAAAACCTGAGATGATTTTTTTTGGTAGGGTAGACAGTAAGGATCAATGTTTGTTTTTTAAAATATGAATACTTAGTTAGACTTCATGAAAATTAGAACTTCTATGCTTCAGAGTACACCATCAAGAAAGTGAAAAGCCAACCCACTGAGTGGGTAAAGAATATTGGGAAATCATATGTCTGATAAGGAACTTGTATCTAGAATATGTAAAGAACTCTAACAATTAACCAATAATAAAAAGACAAATAACCAACAATTTAAAAGGGCAGAGGATTTGAATAGACATTTTTCCAGAGATGATATACAAGTGGACAATAAGCATGTGAAAAGATACTCATCATCATTAAGGCAATACAAATCAAAATGACAGGAAATACTACTTCATACTCATCAGAATGGCTATAATAAAAAAGATGAAAAATAACATGTATTGGAGAGGGTATGGAGGAATTGGAACCCTCATACATTGCTGTTGGGAGTGTAAAATGGGGTAGCCACTTTGGAAAATAGTTTAGCAGTTTCTGAAAATGTCAAGCATAGAGTTGCCATAGGACCCAGCAATTCTGCTACATATGTACTCGAGCAATGAAAACACTTGTCCACACAAAAACTTGTACGCCGATGTTCATGGTACCATTCATAAAAGCCAAAGAAGTGGAAACAACTCAAATGTCCACCAACTGATAAACAAAATACAGTATATCCATGTAGTGGACTATTATTTGGCAATAAAAATGATGGTACAATATGGGTGAACCTTAAAAACATTATGCTGAGTGAAAAGGCTCAGTCACAAAAGACCATATGTTTCATGGTATTATTTATATGAAATAACCAGAATAGGCAAATCTTTAGATACACAAAGTAGATTAGAGGTTGTCTAGGTAGGTCTTAGATAGGTAGGGGGAGAAAATTGGTAGTCACTGCTAATGGTTACAGGGTTTCTTTTGGGGGTGATGAAAATGTTCTAAAATTAGATTATGGTGATGGTTGCACAATTCTGAGAATATACTAAAAACTATTGTATTTTTTTTAAATGGGTGAACTTTATGGTATGTGAAATTACATATCATTAATGTTCTTGGAAAGGGAAAGAGAAGGAGAAGGGAAGGGAACCAGTTGACAGGTTTGCTTCTCTTCCTGTCCTTCATCTCTTTCCCAGATTGTTGGTTAGGAGAACGATAGATATATCTCATGTAATGATTCCTGCTGTGTTACAAATTGCACACTTCAACTTAATTGATGTTTCATTTTGATATGATGGCTGATAATTGAAGTCTTGTGATATCTAGGTCCCATGTCCCCTATTAGCCATGTGATTCTTGCCATGTTTCATTACCTTGCAAATTTTTCCTCTGTTTATAAATTTAGGATAATTCCTGCTTTTCCTATCTCAGAGGATTGTTGTGAAGTTCAACTGAAAGTGGGATAGCACTTTGAAAGCTGTATAGTCTTAAATCAATGTGGAGTAGTGTTAAGAATCCTGAAGTTCTCTATTTTCTTTCCATAGGAGTAAAACACCAATCTTTTCTAACAGTTGAGGATTGTTTTGAGTTGGGCAAAGTGGCCTATACTGAAGCAGACTATTACCATACAGAACTGTGGATGGAACAAGCACTAAGGCAGCTGGATGAAGGCGAGGTTTCTACCATTGATAAAGTCTCTGTTCTGGATTATTTGAGCTATGCAGTGTACCAGCAAGGAGACCTCGATAAGGCACTTTTGCTCACAAAGAAGCTTCTTGAACTAGGTATGTTAACTTGGCCTAATTCAAGGTTATGGATATATTAATTTATATATATGACACTATGTCATCATATAGCTTTGGTACTTTTTATTTGTTAGATTCAAGTGCCTCATTTGTCAGACACACTTAATCCTCTTTCTGATTAGCCTCTAAATAAATGGCAATTAATTTTTTTCACCTAGTACTACAACAGTGGCTGTGTTTCCCTGCTCTGCGCTCTTTGGGAATTTCAAAATTGGACCTAATCTAACTTAATCAAAAATGTTTATTTACTATGTTGCTATATTAAATATTAGCCAGTTTTCTTTGAAGGGTGTTTTGGTTAATTGCATTTCATATTCAAAAATAGTGATTTGAAAGAAACAGATTGAAAATATATTTGATTATCATATTCAAATGATAGAAAAATGTAAATATGTTATGAAGATTTTACCACTAGTATTTTAAACAGAGACGTAGTGTTTCTGTAAGAATGATCCAGCTGCCCTGGCCTGTTTGGCTCAGCGGTTAGAGCGTCGGCCCGAGAGTGTCCCAGGTTCGGTTTCTGCTAAGGGCACGTACCTCGGTTGCAGTCTGTCCCCGGCCCCGGTTGGGGTTGTGTGGGTGGCAGCCACTCGATGTGTCTCTCTTGCATCAATGTTTCTCTCTCTCTCTTCCTTCCTCTCTCCCTCCTGCTCTATCTGAAGATAAATGCAAAAATGTCCTCGGGTGAGGATTAAAAAAGAGAATGATCCAGAGACTGTGTGCATCAGAATTACTTGGATACTTATTAGAAATGAAAATTCCTTGATCTCCACCCCAGGCCTACTAAATCAGAATCTTTGGAGGTGGAGTTGTATGCTAATATATTCAGGTGGCCTTTGGTATATAGTGAAGCTTTAAAACTTAAAAAAAATATTTTCTTTTTATGAATAGATAAACATGTATACATCAGAAGAGTGAAACAGTTCAAAAGGATTGGTCATCTGAAAGTGAACTTTTTTGATAATTAGGTTATTTCTTGGTTGAATGAATAAATTGAGATATTAGTTCAAGTTCCCACGTTTTTTTCCAGTATTTTTAAGTGATTTTGTTTTCCTCTTCACCTAAAAATCTTTACTCATTGTAGGAAAGTTTTTTGTTTTAAATCCTTACCTGAGGATATTTTTCCATTTATCTTCAGATAGAGTGGGAAGGAGAGAGAGAGAGAGAGAGAAACATCGATGTGAGAGAGACACATCGATTGGTTGCCTCCTGCACAATCCCAACCAGGGCTGGGGACCGAACTGCAACCAAGGTATGCGCCCTTGACCAGAATCGAACCCGAAGCTCTTTGGTCCACAGGCCGATGCTCTAACTGCTGAGCCAAACCGGCCAGGGCATCATTGTAGGAAAGTTTTAAAAATGGAAAAAGGTATAGAAGAGTCATCCATAAGCCGATCACCCAAAGATACCTGCAAGCTTTTTTTGTTTCCTTGTTGTATATTGCCCCTTCATGCACACACTTTCCCCTTTCTTTTACAAAATTGGCTCAGGTTATATATCCCAATATATATTATGAGCAGTTTCTTGAAGACAAGTATTTTACAAATAAGGCTAGATTTCCTAAATACTTAACTAATGTCACAAGTGAAGTTTCTACATACTGTTCTGCCTTTTTTAATTTGTGTGTGTGGTGGTGGTTTTTTTTCTCCCGGATGGGTGGAGTAAGTCCTCTTTTCCTCTACTGAAAGATAGCTAAAAATTATGACTAGCAATTCAGAGGTAATTAGTGGATTCTGGCTTATTTGAAAATTATATCTTTAGTTTCTCTTTTCTGTCTCATTTAGAATTTTGGAGCTAAAATCCACTCAGCCCTCTGAAGTAGGCTGTGTTCTTCATTTACAATTTATCTGTGATAAAGGTTTCTTTTGAACTTATACAGTGTCTTCCCCATGGTAATTACATTTCAGTCTCAGAAAAAACATTTCCATTGCCTAAAAGAAGATGAGAAATATTTTAAAAATTCATTTGACATCAAATTGATCATACATAGTTCCCTTGGCTAATTAGTAAGTTCTCAAAGTAGAAGCAGTAATTGCTACTTTGAAATAAATGGCTACTCTGTCTCCAGAACTCTTTTTATATAGGGTGACTGTATGCCCTGCTTTACGTGGGGCAGTACTAGTTTACACCTATTGTTTTAGCATAATAATTTTTACTAATGCCTTATTTCACTTTCAAAAGCATACTTGTTTGGAAGGTGAATTGTATGGCCCTCTATTTTATATGCTTGTAATCTGATGTTTAAACAACGGTAAGCTTGCTCATGGACATGTTCTTTCTCTTGTAATAGATCCTGAACATCAGAGAGCTAATGGTAACTTAAAATATTTTGAGTATATAATGGCTAAAGAAAAAGATGCCAATAAGTCTGCTTCAGATGACCAATCTGATCAGAAAACCACACTGAAGAAAAAAGGGGCTCCTGTGGATTACCTGCCAGAGAGACAGAAGTACGAAATGCTGTGCCGTGGGGAGGGTATCAAAATGGTAAAGTGGAAAAGCCAATTGTGTGTGTGCGAACGTGTGCGTGTGTATTGTTTGTACATAGTTCTAGAGAGAACTTCTTTTATATTTAAGTCTAATGCGATAAAAATCAGAATTACTTACTGCATAAAGCCTGTGAATCATACACCATTCCATGCATTTTTGGTAATATTACCCTTTTCATAGATTAAAATCTGAAGAGTCAGATAATTTAAGGGAAGTGATAGTTTTTTCTTACATGTTTTTAAAAATTTTATTTTAGAGAGAAAGGAAACGAGAGAAAGAGAGAGAAACATTGATGTGAGAGAGATACATTGATTGGTTGCCTCTGGTACATGCCCCAACCAGGGATCGAACCTGCAACCTAGGTATGTGCCCTGACCGGGAATCGAACCCACGACCTTCCAGTGCACAGGATGACGCGCCAATCAACTGAGCCACACCAGCCGGGGCTTCTTATATCTTAATGCAAAAGAGATTTCAGCAGTTTTAAGTAGAAATAATATACCATTCTAATCCATCCTGTGAAACAGTGGATTCATCTATACAGTAATCTCTTGTGGTTTTGCTTCTAGTCAACCTTGACAGGATTGCTCAGTGAGTGTTTGTCTATTTCAGAAATATTAAAAATGCAGAAAGACTTTCAAGAGACTTTGGCTTTAACATTTATTCTTTAAAATATTAAAATGTGTTTATAAATAACCCTTTGTTTATTGTGTATCTATATTTATGTATTTATAACTTAAGAGTACCAGTACTTTAGGATGGTAATAGATAATAGGCCAAAACAAAAGCCTTCAGGTCTGGGAAACATAGATTTTTGTTCAGCCTCAGGACTTCTTCTTTTTTTTTTTTTTTTTAATCCTCACCTGAGGACATTTTTCCATTTTTTGTTCAGATAGAGTGGGAGGGAGAGAGAGGAAGAGAAAGAGAGAGAAACATCGACGTGAAAGGGACACATCGAGTGGCCACCCCCCGCATGACCCAACCAGGGCCGGGGACAAACTGGCAACCGAGGTACGTGCCCCTAGCGGGAACCGAACCCAGGTCTCTCTGGACCGCAGGCCAACGCTGTAACCGCTGAGCCAAACTGGCCAGGGCCAGCCTCAGGACTTTTTAGAGCCTTTTTACTTTGATGTGCATTATGGATATGATATACATTGAGTCCCAACATTAACCGATAATGGAGCCCTCTTTTAAGGAATATCATGTGGTACCAGTGTTCAGTTGAATGTGGGCATATGTGGAAGGAAGTGAATTAGTGCATTTTTAAATAAGTATTTTTAAGTGTAAACATTTGAATAGTGTTTAACTTTTTCTCTACTAATAAACTCAAGCTGGGCTTTATGTTTTGGTATTGATGACTTTTTGATATTGATGATTTACTATTGACAGCATAACCTCTAACAGCAAATAAGTAGATCATGTCTATGTTGATACCTTTGAGTGCTTTAAGTTTATGGAGTCCTGTAAGAATAAGCCTACTTTTGCTTTGGGAGCTTATGAGTAATGGCAAGGATAATAACACATCTGAATATTTTAGTATCTTTTGAAGATAAGGACTGTTAAAAAAAAAAAAGCACAATACCATTATCACACTTAAAAAAATTCACAGTGGTTTCATAATATCATAAAATATCTAGTTAAGTGTTCAAATTTCTAATAGTGAGCACATGTTTTTTTATTGCTCTTGATAGCTCTTAAAGAAGAGAGCAAAATAGAACTATAAGCATAAAATATTAGTCTGCTAATTTGCCAGTTTATTGATGTGACACACATGTCAACCCTGCCCAAGATCAAGGAGCGTCCTTTTTCTCAGGATCAACTAATCTCATTATTATGTAAAAATTTTATTCGATATAAAGCTTTGGATTTTACTCTAAGTAAATAAGGTACGTGGAGCACAAGCCGGTGTGGTACAGTGGTTAGAGCATTGACCCATGCACCAAAGGGTTGTGGATTCAATTCCCAGTCAAGGGCACATACCTGGGTTGCAGGTTCAATCTGTGTGGGAGGCAACCAGTCGATGTGTCTCTCTCACACTGATGTCTCTCTCTCTCTCTCTTTTCCTCTCTCCCTCTCTCCCTCCCACTCTCTCTAAAAATCAATGGAAAAAATATCCTAGGGTGGAGATTAACAAAAAAATAAAAAAAATAGCCCTGGCCGGTTTGGCTCAGCGGTTAGAGCGTCGGCCCACGGACCAGAGAGTCCCGGGTTCGGGTTCGGTTCCTGCTAAGGGCATGTACCTCGGTTGCAGTTTGTCCCCAGCCCCGGTTGGGGTCGTGTGGGTGGCAACCACTCTATGTGTCTCTCTTAGGTCGATGTTTCTCTCTCTCTTCCTCCCTGAATCCTGGCTCTTAACTTAAAAAAAATAAAAATAAAAAATAAATAAAGTACATGGAGAATAAACATGAATCATTATTTGTTTTAGTATGTTAACTAAAAATTAAAACAAAACCCAGTATTATTCCTACTTCATATATGACATAACTTGTTTAATCAAGAGAACAATCAGCAATGCAATAACTTGTTTACTTAATATAATAGGTGATTGAAAGAAACATTTATTTGCTTTGTTGACCATTCTATTTTAAATACCCACTAATAAAGCACCTGGCTTCTTTGTTTAATAACTTATGTTCTCTTGTTCAGAGCTACCCATTTTCATCTTTGCTTTTAAAAATATCCTTTATTTGGGGAGAGCATAAGCATTTAACTGGGAATTATTTAGAAAAACCTGGTTAGGTTTGTTTGTTTTTCCTTTTAGAAACTCTCTTTCTGAGTGTTTCCCAGTTACTTTGTGGAGTTTGGAACAATGCTGATCATTCATTTCATATTTCCATAAACATTTCTTTCATATTTATAACAACTGAACTTTATTTTGATGAGAGGAGAATTAAAAGAGAAACCCCACCTTTTTTCTTATTTAAGGCCTACCATCTCTCTCCCAGAATATAATCATTAATACAGTTTTTTAAATCCTGAAGGTCCTGTTTGATGCAAAATATTTGCAGAGAACTGTTTTTTTGTGTCTTCTTCCACAGATAACTCTGTGTATACATGAGCATGACTATTGTTTCTTATCTGCATAGGAACAAGCATTAAAATTATTACTCTAATATATTTATCACTTTTTAAACTTTATATTTAGACTCCTCGAAGACAGAAAAAACTCTTTTGCCGCTACCATGATGGAAACCGGAATCCTAAATTTATTCTGGCTCCAGCCAAACAGGAGGATGAGTGGGACAAGCCTCGTATTATTCGCTTCCATGATATTATTTCTGATGCAGAAATTGAAATTGTCAAAGATCTAGCAAAACCAAGGGTAAATAACTTTTTTCTTTTTCTCTCTCTTCAATTTACTATACCTGTGTATCAGTTTTCCTTTGCAAGGTTACAGAAGTTATAATTGATATGGCAATAACCCCACAGGTAGTTTTAGATATTGTTGTCACAACATAATGGAGTTGTTAACTAAACTGTATTTATACTTGTTTTTCAGTTTGTTATCAACACAAATAACATATCTTACAAATTTTTTTAAATTAAATTTATTGGGGTGACATTAGTTAATAAATTATGTATGGAAATAGGTTTTAAGCTCTTAATTATGAAAATTATAGATGAGATTTTTATTTCACACTCAAATTTGTTTCAGCATCTTCCTGAAAAAGTTTTCTATGTACTTTGGAGCCCTTTAGTCTCAGAGACTAATCAAAAACCAACTTTTTCATTCTTCTATATTTTTATCTAAAAGACTACTCAAAGTATTTTTATTCCTTTTTGGGCACATTAGTACTAGAAAGATATAATTGGGCACAAGTATCATACTACTTTGAAATAATAACATCATAATTTTCTGACTTCAACCCACATCATTTATCTTAATAAGAAAAACAATATAATGTAAATGCAATCCTATAAACTGTGTTTAGTGTAGCAATTCTTCCTTTGTGAGAATGTGAGAAAGATTACCCTTTATGCTCTTGCCTTTTTTTTTTTAACCATCATTTTGTTTTTAAAAACATGTTTAGTCTTCTTCATTGTAAAATACAAACTGCCGCTGCTTTCATAAAGAGATTGTTTAATAAATGCTAGGCATATTTTTGCTCTTTTATAACATAGGAGTTGTCAAATTTCTTCCTTATAGGTCCAGATAGTAAATGTTTTTTAGGCTTTGCTGGCCATACAGTCTGTCAAAACCACTCTTAGTACAAAAGCAGCCATAGGAAATACATAAGTGAGTGTGGCTATATTCCAGTAAAACTTTATTTATAAAAGCAGGTGGTGGCTAAATATAGCCCATGGCATCATTTGCTGATCCTACTTATATCATAAAGATTGAATTATCTGGATATTTGTACTGCAGAATAACCTTAAAGTTAGAATTTTTGTTGTTAAGTTTTACTACTTTTCCAAATTGCTACTTTTTGTTTTTTACCAAAGATTACATTTTAAATGGAAAAGGCGGTCTAATAAATACAGGTGCTTTACAAGTGAATTCTTATAAATTTCTACTTATAATTACATCATATTCTATCATTCTCTTTTGGATTTCTACTTTGGTCCATTATTTGTGGTCAATAAACCCAGTAAACCAAAGTATCTTGGTAGAATATTCATTAAGTGTTCATTTCAGCTTGGAGATTAAGTCTTATGTCTCTAGGTGTGGAGGCCAAAGTCTTCAAAAGGAATGCCTTAGTTGCATTATTTTAAATAGATCAAGAGATTCAGTGGCAGTAAAAATTTCATATTCTTTTTGATAACCTCAGAATCATCCTCCATTTAAAAAAAGTTTAAAGTCATTATCCTGACTATCTTTTTTTAAACTGTTTTTGACATTTCTGAGTTATTTTCATTTGCGTTGTGCTCGGTCCAAGATTATTTCACTATATATGTGAAATATATGAGCAGATATCTTGAAGGAAGAAAAGACTGACCTTGAAATAAATTTTGAACATTAACCTTTGCAAAACAGTATCATCACACACACACACACACACACACACACAAATTAAAATCAAACATTTGTAATGGATCATTGATTGCAAATAGCCATTCTTATAACTATAAATTAGACTTCAAATTTTAGAAATTTCTCTTTTCCTCACTGTCACATCCTCTAACCATTGAAGAAATGTAATTTTAAACCTCTTTTCTTTGTTACCCTCTATTCATGCAAAACCAAAATATTTAAAAAATAACTTTAAAAAAATATAAAAACCTCAGAAACCACTGACTATCAAAGCTCAACACAAGGTGACTGGAAGTCTATGGAATTATTTTCTCTTTTCAGCTTCCATTGTAAAAATCCCAGAATTCTGACTGGTTAGGTAAATGTGATTCATTTTTTGTTTTGTAATGCAAGTATTTTGATGGTTGGCTTCACAGCTGAGGCGAGCCACCATTTCAAACCCAATAACAGGAGACTTGGAGACGGTACATTACAGAATTAGCAAAAGGTAAGAGATGTGTATGCTGTATATTTTGATCTCTAATGAGTGTTTTGTACATCCTACAGGAATTATTCATTTAAAGGAAGTAGGTCATTTTCAGTCTCCTGCTCAAGTCACCACCTGTTTATATACGCATGGATAAACTGCTTTGTGTTTCACAGGTCTTTCCCTTTAACTAGAAGTTCTGTTTTTAATCTTTAATTGGTCTGTTATTTTTAGGGAATTAACAGGCTTTGCATCACTGTTCAGATCATGAATTAAATATTCAGGAAATGGCTTGATACTTGTTTTCTTTTTCCCTTTTCTTGCCAAAGGGGTAAAAAAAGAAAAAACAACAGCCTGGATTAATCTGGGAGAAGTCTTTGTTTTTGTGGCGCTCTCACATTCATAAATGCTGCAGTGAATTCACATCATCCTTCATGGTGATTGTATTGGCATCTGTTCATACATCTTATAAAATACCATTGTCATTTTGGAGTAATCTGTATTCCTCCTGTTGGAGTTTGTATTTTAAAAAACTTGCTGACTTAAAAATTGGCAATGGAAAGAACAGTTATTTTTCTGATCTGTCTTCCAACTGCTATTACTTACGAATTTAGTTGCCTTGTACTATGCCAGAGAGACTTAACAACAGTTTTGTCTTGGTGAGAGTTTTAAAAAATGAATTTAAAGAGACTACTAATTATTATTTTGTCATAATATTTAAAGAACATTAAACTTCTAGATCTGAGAAAGTTCCTGTGAAACTCAGTGCTATAAATCATTTACATACAGATCATTTACATACAGCTTCAAATAGTTTTTTTTTTAAAAAAAGTGAAAGGACAATAAATCTACAACAAAAATTTGTCAACTCGTTTTCTCTTGATTTGGAAGTGGCTTTTCCAATTGCCACCTTTCTAAATGTTTTTGCTGATTTGAAACCATTACCTACCATCCAGACCAATCTGAACCCTTCCAATCACCTGTGGCTTGGCAAAACAAAACAAAACAAACAAAAGTCCAAAATTGCCTGCTACGTGAATAAGTCCTTGTCCTTTCTCTTTTTTTGTAGCTGAGCCGAGCTACAGTACATGACCCTGAGACTGGAAAATTGACCACAGCACAGTACAGAGTATCTAAGAGGTAAGGGAGTAATGGAGAGAATTTTAGTCATATTTGGACCATTTTCTTTATTGAGAATCTAATTTTCATAAAACCCATGATATGGTTTCTGAGACCTAGGCCTTTCGGTATAGGTGTTTGATGACAACCGTACCAGAATTTTCATGATAGACTAATAAAAAGACATGGTTATGGGACAATTTATAGAGATTTTCTAGAGTAACTTATTAAATTTCAAAATCCCTCCCTGGCCAGAGTGGCTCAGTTGGTTGGAGTGTCATCCTGTACACTGAACGGTCGAGGGTTCGATTCCCCATCAAGGCACATACCCAGGTTGCAGTTCGATCCCCGGTCGGGGTGCATGCAGGAGGCAACTGAACCATGTTTCTCTCTTACATCAATGTTTCTCTCTCTCTCCCTTCCTCTCTAAAATCAAATTTTAAAAAAAATCCCTGCTGTGACTCCCCAAACCCTACCAGCTAAGTGAAGTTGTATTCTCATATTGAAGAGTTCTCTTGCCCTGGCCAGTTTGGCTCAGCAGTTAGAGTGTCGGCCCGCGGACTGGAGAGTCCTGGGTTCAGTTCCCGCTAAGGGCACATAGCTTGGTTGCAGTTTGTCCCCAGCCCCGGTTGGGGTTGTGTGGGTGGTTACCAGTCAATGTGTCTCTCTCACATTGATGTTTCTCTCTCTCTCTTTCCCCCTCTCTCCCTCCCACTCTATCTGAAGATAAATGCAAAAAAAAAAAGTCCTCGGTTGAGGATAAAAAAAGAGTTCTCAAAGACCCTTCATAGAACAGGCCTAACTTGGTCTATATAGTAAAGCAGGGGTTTAAAAATTCCTGGGTCACCCAACTGTAGGTATTAAGAACGTAAATGTCTTCAAAGATTATAAAACAAATCCATTTAAAGTCAATTGGTTTTAAATTCTTTGACTTGAACAGTATTTAAAGAGAATCTTCTTAAGTCTAGAGCTCTGAAATAATTTTTAATAATGGATAACTGTGTAATTTATGTATTTAAGGTAGAAGGAGATCACAGAATAAGTTACATTATTCCAACAGAACTCCTTCTTCAGCTATTTATTTATGTAAGGAAGGTTTCTTAGCTACCATAAAAATGAAAATAGAAATGTCATTGAGCTGAATTCAGTCTCATTCTAGCAATAAATAATATATTTTTCTCTACAGATACAGTACCTAACTGACAATGACAAAATAAGCCCCATCCATCTCAATAGGAACATTTTGATATATTTTCACTTTTTATATTTGATAATGATTGTTTAATTATGTTTAGATTAACTGTATTACTAATAATTGTAGTAAGTCATTCCAGAAAACATTTTTAACACTTAGACCTTTATGTTATTGGAAATTTATATTTTATCAATTTATATAGATATTTTTGATGTAGAGAAAAGTATTAATATGTTTAAAAAAAGAGTTTTCGACATAGAATATATCACTCTAGGACAGGGCTTCTCAACCTCAGTGCTGTTGACATTTTGGATCAGATAATTCTTTATTGTTGGGGGCTGTCCTGAGCTTTGTAGGATGTTGAACAGCATCTCTGGCCTCTACCCACTCGATGCCAGTAGCATCCTGCACCCCAGCTGTGACAATCAAAAATGTCTCCAGACATTGCCAGTTGGCAAAATCTTCACCACCATTCCCCAGGACTCCACCTCTCCACCCCTGCTGAGAACCACTGTTCTGGGAAAAGAATGGAATGAAAATGAAAGTCCAAGGGGAAAAAAAGAATGATGTAAAACTGTTAAGTATTTTTTGAAGTAGATGATGGTAGGCATTAAATCATTATGGTACTTAGCCCTGGCCAGTTTGGCTCAGCGGTTGGAGCGTCGGCCTGCAGACCAGAGAGTCTCAGGTTCGGTTCCCACTAGGGACATGTACCAAAAAAAAAATCATTATGGTACTTAGAGTCCACTGGATACATTAGAAAGTAATCAATTTTCAGAAATTACCACTATTTTCAGTATGACAGAAATAAATCTCTTGAAACTGTTATGTTAAAAACTTTTGGTTGTCAATTAGAAAATTGTGCAAAAGAGTACATAGATTTTAAAAACTATTTTAGGAGGTACTCAAATGAAAAAGATTAGAATAGTACTGCTGTAAGTCATAGCAGAAGTACTATGAAGGATGGAGAGATTGTGTTGATGTGTTTCCTTGTTCTTTTTGGGCAGTGCTATATGTTCTTCATATACTAACCTTCATCATCCCCACAAACATATTCTGGTTTCTTAACTCTCTGTCCTATAACACTACCTTCCCCTTTGCCCCAGTTAGAAAACATAATTAAATTTTCTATAATATAATTTTAATGTAGGAACACTAATAGATAGGATTTGCAGAAACTAATTTGTATTGTGCACTGCAATTAACTTTTACTTTAGGTGTAAGCTAATTTTCCATTTTATTACAGAACCTTGTTCATGTCTAAAAAATTAACCTCTTGCCCAGCTGGTGTGGCTCAGTGGGTTGAGCATCGTCCCATGGACTGAGAGGTCCTGGTTCGATTTCCGGTCAGGGCACATGCCCAGGTTTTGGGTTCGATCCCCAGTAGGGGACGTGAAGGAGACAGCCGGTTGATGTTTCTCTCTCACATCGATGTTTCTATCTCTCCCTCTCTCTTTCAAAAAAAAAAAAATCAATGAAAACATAGTAAAAATATGTTTAAAAAATAACATCTATTTTTTAAAAAATAACCCAGACTGTTATATATTTTATCAGAGATTACTGCATGGTTTTTAGGCATTTTTACTGTCATAAGGCTTATAAGTATCCAAATTCTCCAGATTTGGATGCTTTTAGGAAGCATGTAAAACAAAATTGTGTGAACTTAGTGTTTTGGAGCTCATTTTAGGACATTTTTTATATATACAGTGGACCTTTTGAAAAAATACCCAGCCCACATAATAATTGGACTCTAACTAACAAGTCAAAATAAATTATTCTTGGAAAGGTGACCTACAAATATTTTTTATTGTTGTTAAGAAATAAATATTTCTAATCATTTTGAACTTAGTTTTTATAAATTTTTTCTTTATTGATTTTAGAGAGACAGGAAGGGTGAGGGAGAGAGATAGAAACACTGATGAGAGAACATTGACTGTCCGCCTCCTGCATGCCTCCCACTAGGGATTTGGCCCACAACCTCTGGGCATGTGCCCTGACCGGGAATAGAACCAGCAACCTCTTGGTGCATGGGTCAATGCTCAACCACTGAGCCACACCGGCCGGGCTGAACTTATTTTTTAAGAATTCTAATTTTATAGCTCTGAGAAGCAACTTTATTAGATTTTTGAGAAAGGCACAGCCATACTTTATATTATGTATAGCAGCAGGAAACATTGAGTGAGTAGCATTAGAAACATTGGAAGACTGAGTAACACCAGAATAAATTCACCCAGTCTTGGCAAAGTATACAAAGTGTGTGTGTGTTTCTGTTCAAAACAACCTAGTAAAAAAGGAATCCCATAGCACAGTGATTTTCATCTTCACTCTTGGGAAAATTGTTCAGTAATCCTTTTAAAAATAAAATATATGTTGAAGCCCTGGCCGGTTTGGCTCAGTGGTTAGCATGTCCGCCCACGGCCCAATGAGTCATGGGTTTGATTCCTGTCAAGGGCACGTACCTAGATTGCGGTTCGTCCCCGGCCCTGGTTGGGTCATGTGGGAGACAACCAGTCCTTCATATAGTAAACCTCTGAAAAAGGCATCTAAATGCAAAATAGAAGAAATAATTTGTGTGTATTGATGTTAATTAATGTAATCTCTCTTACACTGGAAACATCTGTGTTTTGAAAGGGTCAGAAGGGAATTTCAAATATCCGTATTTTGAGAAATTTCTAAGTGATTGCATCGTCTTCTCTGGAAGTAAAAATATGTTCCAGTGTTGTAGCAAATAGTATGTTCTTTGGGCAAAAGTATGTGTGGAAATCCATTACTGTTTAAAAAACAAAGTTTTTATTTACTTTATTGACTGACTGACTGTGAACTTTTGGCAAGTTATCTCGTCTTTGCCAACATTAAAAAAAAAGCAACCTAAAAATTTACTACAGCTAGTTAGTGGAGGAGCTAATAATTTTGGCTAAATCAGAGGAATGGAATTTTAGCTTTTTGAAAGGTAAGCATTCAGTTATGTGCACTGAAAAAAATAGTTTAGTTATGTGAGCCCATGAAGTCCAGTTAAAGTAATATAAATGAGATATGCAAATAGATAACCTATTTAGTGTGGTAGAAAAAGCTTTTTTGTTTCTGGTGGGTTATTCTTGGAAGTGGTTTCTTAGATTTTCTACAATAAGATATTTTATTGTGCTTGAGATTTAATTTACCCATGTTAATAAAGAACAAATACAGTATAAAAATGTATTAATATTTTTACAATATAGAGACAAATACAGTAGCTTTGAATGATTTCATTTTTTTAAATTACAATAACTTTTAACAACAGCATTACCCTCTATTGGGTTGATCAATGCTTCTCGAATAACTGATGGACAGATTTATAGTATTATGGCATAATTGTCCACTATGAACCAAAGAGATTAGTCTGGATGATTAGCCTTTCTTTGTTAACGCAAGCACTTAGAGGAAAAAAATTTGAAAGTTTTGCCCTTTGTAACTGGCACTTTGGGCCCTGAGTTACCCTTTGGAAAAAAAAATCATAGTGTGCTGTACACCCCAAACTAATACAAAATAATGAATGTAAACTGTAATTGAAAATAAATAAATAGGTTAAAAAATCACATAGTGTTTTGTATTAGGATTGTAAAATGTTCACTTTCACATCTGTTGAGTTAGAAGAAGGAGGTAGTAATAGTATTCAAATTATATCACTCATATTTTCCTTTGGGGATTTTGTAACAGTCTTCAAGACCACTAAAATGGTATTGTCTGTCTGTTTACATGAGCATGATGCCATCTTTAATGTATTAGAAATATAGTCATGCAGTGTGAGAATGTTTCTCCTTACTCAAAGCATTCCAGTGATACTTTAAAAAACTATATATAAAAAGAATAAAAGGTGTGTGTGTGTGTGTGTGTGTGTGTGTGTGTGTGTGTGTGTGTGTGTGTTTTAAGCAACAGACACTCATTAGAAAGAAAAGAAAATGTTGAAACATTACTCTGCATGTACAAGTTAACTATCAGGTTCCTGTCATTCAGACCAAATGGAAGACCAAATGGAAGATATTTTGGGTTATCTCGTGATTAAGGGGGAAAGGGGACACACAAAATTATGTGGACAAAGAGTTCTCTTTTGCTCCTGGCAAAAATTTGTGTTTTATGGAAACAACTCTGTAAAACTTAGCTGACATTTTCAATTATAGTTGTAAAAAAGGTAAAGATACGTTTTTCTTTTGATTTTTACTTTAAAAAAATTTTTTTTCTTTATTGATTTTTACAGAGAGAGGAGGGGAGAGGGAGAGAGAACATTGATTGACCACCTCCTGCATGTCCCCACATGCCCACAACCTGGGCATGTGCCCTGACCAAGAATCGAACTGGTGACCTCTTGGTGCATGGGTTGACACTCAACCACTGAGCCACACCGGCTGGGCTGATTTTTACTTTTTTTTTTATCCTCACCCGAGGACATTTTTCCATTTTTTTGTTCAGATAGAGTGGGAAGGAGAGAGAGGAAGAGAGAGAGAGAAAAACATCAACGTGAAAGGGCCACATCGAGTGGCTGCCACCCGCACAACCAATCAGGGCCGGGGACAAACTGCAACCGAGGTACATGCCCTTAGCGGGAACCGAACCCTGGTCCCTGTGGACCGCAGGCCAACGCTCTAACTGCTGAGCCAAACCGGCCAGGGCTGATTTTTACTTTTATAGTGAATGCTTGACACTGAGAACTAAAAGAAAGAACCCTGATTTCTGATTATTTAATTTAATGCAGGAATAAGACTTCCAGATCCTGAAAAATGGATAGTTAATATATATTATCAATATTACAACAGTGTAAATTCAGAGCTAATTTCTTAGACTATTGGATAAGTCTACAGTACGCCTGATTAGCAGCAGTTGTTTCAAGATATCCAGATGAATGAAATGTTTTACTTTGTTTTTTTAAAATTTTTTCTATTTATCTTCAGATAGAGTGGGAGGGAGAGAGAGAGACACATTGATGTGAGAGGGACACATCTACTGCTTGCCTCCCCCATGACCCCGACCAGGGCCAGGAACAAACTGCAACCGAGGTACATGGCCCTTGACCAGAATCGAACCTGCGACTCATTGGTCCATGGGCCGACAGCTCTACCGCCGAGCCAAACTGGCCAGGGCCTGAAATGTTTTCAATGTATGGAGTTCTTCAGCTGAGAAGATTTTTATTATATTTTGAAGAGGTTTTTCACATGAAAGTCAAATTAAGTGAAATAACTTCCCATGTATCAGTAGAATTCATTTTCTTGTGACTATAACAGAACCACAATTAAATTAATTGTTTTTGATTTTGGTAAATCCAAAAACTTTTTTTTTAACTCTATTGTTGAATGTTTTACAGATTTCCCCATTTTTTTCCTCATTGTCCCCCTCCTCCCTAATCCCGCCCCCCTCCTGCCTTTTCCACACTATTGTCGGTGTCCATGGTTTATGCATATAGGCATAGAAGTTCTTTGGTTTATCTCATCCTGCCCTCCCTTCCCACTTCCTTTTGAGGTTCATAATTCTAACAGCCAATTTGTATTTCTTTTCTTTTTTAATTTTTTTCTTTATTGATTTTAGAGAGAGAAGAAGGGAGAGGGAGAGAGAGATGGAAACATTGATGGGTGAGAACATCAATTGGCCGCCTCCTACATGACTCCCACTGGGGATCTTGCCCACAACCTGGGCATGTACCGTGACTGGGAATCGAACCAGTGACCTCTTGGTGCACGGTCGATGCTCAACTGTGAGCCACACCAACTGGGTCTAATTTGTATTTCTTAATTCCTTCATCTTCTTCATCCATCCCTCCAGCCCCTGCCCATCTGGCAAGCAACAAAAAGTTCTCTGTAACTATGAGTCTGTTTCTGTTCTGCTAGCTCATTTTGTTTGTAGATTCAATTGTTGATAGATATGTATTAATTGCCATTTTATTGTTCATATTTTTGTTCTTCTTCTCCTTCAAGATGACCCTTCAACATTTCATATAATACTGGTTTGGTGGTGATGAACTCCTTTAGCTTTTTCTTGTCTGGGAAACTCTTTTTGTTTAAATTTATCTTTATTGTTGAATGTATTACAGATCTTCCTCATTTTTCCCCCATTGACCCCCTCCTCCCCACTCCCGCCCCCCTCCTGCCTTTCCCCACACTGTTGTCTGTGTCCATTGGTTATGCATATATACATATAAGTTCTTTGGATTATCTCTTCCCACTCCCTACCCCCCCTTCCCTTTGAGGTTTTTCAGTTTGACAACCAATTTGTACTTCGTAATCTCTTCACCTATTCCCCCAACCCCCCTCCCATCTGGCAACTAACAAAATGTTCTCTGTATCTATGAGAATGCTTCTGTTCTGCTTGTTCATTTTGTTTGTAGATTCAATTGTCGATAGATATGTATTCATTGCCATTTTGTTTGTTCATATTTTTTATCTTCAAGAAGATCCTTCAACATTTCATATAATAATGGTTTGGTGGTGATGAACTCCTTTAGCTTTTTCTTGTCTGGGAAACTCTTTATATGGCCATCGATTCTAAATGACAGCTTTGCAGGATAGAGTAATCTTGGTTGTAGGTTCTTGCTTTTCATCACTCTGCCTTCAAATCATACAAAGGTGCTCTCTGCCTTTAAAATAGATTTTTTCATCACTCTGAATATTTCTTGCCACTCCCTTCTGACCTGCAAAGTTTCTTTTGAGAAATCAGCTGACAGTCTTATGGGAACTCCCTTGTGGGTAACTAACTGCTTTTCTCTTGCTGCTTTTAAGATTCTCTCTTTGTCATGAACTGTTTGCATTTTGATGATGATGTGTCTTGGTGTGGACCTCTTTGGGTTCATCTTGTTTGGAACTCTCTGTGCTTCCTGGACTTGTATGTCTGTTTCCTTCACCAAGTTAGGGAAATTTTCTGTCATTATTGTTTTCAAATAGGTTTTCAATTTCTTGTTCTCTCTTCTCCTTCTTGCACCCCTATGATGCGAATGTTGGCACGCTTGAAATTGTCCCAGAGGCTCCTTACACTTTCCTCCTTTTTTTAGATTCTTTTTTCTTTTTGCTCTTCTGATTGGGTGTTTTTTACTTCCTTATATTCCAAGTCGATGGTTTGTTTCTTGGCTTTACCTACTCTACTATTGATTCCCTGTAAATTATTCTTTATTTCAGTTAGTGCATCCTTCATTTCTGACTGGTCCTTCTTTATGTTGTTGATGTTCTCACTAAGTTCCTTGAAGGTCTCCTTAAGTTCCTTGAAGGTCTCACTAAGTTCCTTGAATGTCTCACCAAGATCCTTGAGCAACGTTATAACCTGCGTTTTGAACTCTGCATCTGATTGATTGCTTATCTCCATTTTGTTTAATTATTTTCCTAGAGTTTTGTTCTATTCTTTCATTTGGGACATGTTTCTTTGTCTCCTCATTTTGGCTGCTTCCCTGGGATTGTTTCTCTGTATTAGGTAGAGTTGCTATGTCTCCTAGGTTTCATAGGGTGGCCTATTGTTGTAGGTGTCCTGTAGGATCCAGTGGCTTAGCTTCCCAGATCACCTCATCTGGGCCCTCATGGTGCACCACCCTAGTGTGGACTGTACACCCTTCTGTTGTAATTGAGTCTTGATAGCTGTTGGCACATCAATGGGAGGGATTTACTCGGGCTGATCAGCTGCAAGGACTGGCTGTGCACACTGACCACCGGCCTCTGACTATCCTGGAGGATCAGCTGTGTAGGGGCCCACCACAGACAGCAAGACTTACTTCATCAGGCCTCTGGTACCCACTGAGTCCACTCATTGAGTGTGTCACTTGTGGAGGTGGTTGGGTGGTGGTGTTTCGATGTGATCTGAAGCTGTCCGCTGGGTGTGCTGGCTCTGGGGCAAGGTCAGCCATTACCTATGTTCTGTCTGGGGCAACCAGGCATAAGCTACAAAGTGATCTGCAGATGGCTACTTCTTGTGCTGGGCTTGGAGGTGCCAAGGCAAATCCAAGCTGTGAACCAAGGCTGGCTGCTTCTAGTGCCGGGCCTGGGGCCACTTAGCAAGAGGTATGGGGCTTGCTGAGGCCAGATGCTGCTTGTTTGAGAAATTTTAGGAAAATCTGAAGCAGAAGCCAAGACAGGCCAACCTAGGGTAAAACCTTTGGAAACAGCTTGGGTGAGCCTGAAAGTTGGGTGGGGCAGGGCCTCAGGGAATCACCAAGGTGGGGCAAACAGTGTGAGCCAGGTTGCTGGAGTCCCAGATATGGTGGCTGTCTGCCACCCCAGGGAAGGGCTCACCAAAGGAACATCAGCCTCTGCCAGCGTGTCTATGCAGGAGAAAGCTGCCTCTCCAGCCCTTGTCCTGAGGCCAAACAGCTCAGTTCTTCTCTGTATGTCTCTGGTGCCTTTAAGCTGCCTCCCCTCAGAGCTTAGAGGGAGCAAGTCCAAATAAGTCCATTGCGGGCCCTTTAAGAGGACCTGCCTGGGGATCCAGCAGCCTCAGCCTCCCTCTGCCTCAGTTCCCGCTGGTTTTTACAACCAGAAGTTATGAGGACTTCTCTTCCTGGCACTGGAATCTTGAGCCGGGTGTCTGGTGTGGGACAGGGACCCCTCAGTCCTCAGGGAGGACCTTCCCAGCCGAAGTAGCCCTCCTGATTTTTATCTGCCACAGGTGGGTGTGGGACCAGCCCGTCTGCCTCCGCCCCTCCTACCAGTCTCGGTGTGGCTGCTTCTTTAATTTCATAGTTGTAGGACTTCCATTCAGCTCGATTTCAGGCGGTTCTGAATGATGGTTGTGTTGTAGTTGTAATTTTTTTTTTTTATCCTCACCCAAGGACATTTTTGCATTTATCTTCAGATAGATGGGGAGGGAGGGAGGGAGGGAGGGAGAGAGAGAGAGAGAGAGAGAGAGAGAGAGAGAGAGAGAGAGAGAGAGAGAGAGAGAGAAACATCTATGTGAGAGAGACAATTGACTGATTGCCACCTGCAAAACCCCAACCTGGGCCGGGGACAAACTGCAACCAAGGTACATGCCCTTAGCAGGAACCGAACCCAGGACTCTCTGGTCCACGGGCCGACGCTCTAACCGCTGAGCCAAACTGGCCAGCGATCTTTATTGATTTTTAGAGAGAGGGAAAGGGAAAGGGAGAGAGATACAGAAACATCGATGAGAGAGAACATCGATTGGCTGCCTCCTGCACACTCCCACTGGGGATCGGACCCACAACCTGGGCATGTGCCCTGACCGGGAATCCATCCAGCGACCTCTTGATGTGTGGGTCAACACTAAACCACTGAGCCACACAGGCCAGGCTCATATAGGTTTTTAATTCCTTGCACTCTCTCTCCTCCTTCTGGTATCCCTATGATCTGGATGTGTTATGTGGCTGTTATGCTTGATGTCCCAGAGGCCCCTTGAACTATCCTCATATTTCTGGATTCTTATTTCTTTTTGGTATTTTGAATGGGTGTTTTCTGCTATGTTATCTTCCAAATCATTGATTCTATCCTCTCCTTCATCTTATCTACTGTTGATCCCCTATACTATATTTTTCATTTTAGTTTTGATGTTCTTCATTTATGGCTGCTGCTTTTTTTTTATGGTTTCTATGTCTTTGTTAAGGTTCTCACTGAGTTCTTCCCCAAAGTTCATTGAACATCCTCATAACCAGTGTTTTGAATTCTGTATCTGGTAGATTGCTTGTCTTCATTACATTTAGTTCTTTTTCTAGAGTTTTGTCTTCTTTCGTTTGGGACATGTTTGTCTCCTCATTTTGGTTGCTTCCCTCTGTGTTTCCTTGTATTAGGTAGAGCTGTTATGTTTTTTAATCTTGGTAGAGTGACCTTATGTAGTAAGTGTCCTGTGAGGACCAGTGGCATAGTCTCCCTGTTCACCTGAGCCAGGTGCCCCAGGGGTGTCCCCTATATAGGTTGTTTGCCCTACTGTTGTAGTTGAGCTTTGATTGCTGTTTGCATATCATTGGGTGGGTCTGACTCTCAGGCTGACTGACTAGGAGGGCTGAATATGACTACAGTGGACATGCTGTTGTGCAGGGGCTGATGCCATGGGATGTGGTTTTCTTTAGCAGGGCTCTGGTGCTAGCTGAGTCCACCCTTCATGTATGTCATTTGTGGAGCTGGTTGGGTGGTACTCTGGTATGGTCTGAATCCAGCCACTGGTTGCATTAGTTCTGGAGCGTCTTTGAAGGGAATATGCTGTAAGCCAAAGTCAGTAACCTTTTGTGCCCAGCTTGGGCCTTCCCAGTGAGAGCTACAAAGTGATCTGCAGTTAGTTGCCACTAGTGCTGGTCTTGAGGCCCTTTGGTGGGCACCATGAAGTAACCTGAGGCCAGCTGCCACTTGTGCCAAGCTTGTGGCCACTTAGTTGAAGCTACGTTCCAAGCCAACACTGGTTGCAGCTTATGCCAGATTGGGGGCCACCTGATGGGAGTAACAGTGCATGTTGAGACTGGTTGCCCTTTTTGGGGTTGCTTATTAAGAGGTACAGGGCATGTTGAGGCCAGCTGCTGCTTGTTTGGGGTTTGTAGGCTTTTGAGAGATTTTAGGAAGGTCTGCAGCATGAGCCATGGCAGGCCACTTATGTGGAAAAGCCACTGGAAGCAGCTCAGGTCACCCACATGAATTGGTTGAGGCAGAGTCTCAGGGAATCACCAGGGTAGGGCAAAGGTTGTTAGCCAGGTTAATGGAGAATTTAGATTTGGTGATTGCCTGTGGTGCCTGTGGGCATGTCTGCACCTGGAGAAAGCTGTCCTGACCCTTGCCTCTCTAGCCCTCTCCCTGAAGCTAGTCAGTTCAGTTCTTCCCCAGTTATGTCCCTGGCACTTTTCAAGCACTGGAGCCCAGAATGAGTGAATGTGTGGGCAACTGAGTTCATGCATGGCCCCTCAAGTGAAATTCCTGGGACTCTAGAAGCCCTCTGTCTCACTCAGGTGCAATCCCCACTGGTTTTCACAGCCAGATGTGATGGGGACTCTTTTCTTCCTGGCACTGATGCCCCAGGCTGGGGAGCCTGGTGTGGGGCTGGGACCCTTGCTCCTCAGGGAGTACTTCCGCAGCCAAGACATTCCTCCCAATTGTTAATTGCCACACTGTGGGTGTGAGACCTTCCCACTCTTTGTCTCCTCCCCTCCTACCAGTCTTGTGGCTTTTCTTTATGTCCTTAGATATAGAAGTTCTGTTCAGCTCATCTTCAGGTGTTTCTTAACGATGGTTATTTTATAATTTAGTTGTAATTTTGATATGGTCGTGGAAGGAGGTGAGCACAACATTTACCTATTCCAGCCGTCTAGACAGAAAGTCAGTAACACACTATCTTGACTGCTGTTACTTCATTAAAAGTCTTTAAACTGGGTCATGTAAATCTTTCAACTTTGTTCATCTTTCCCAGATTGTTTTATTTCTTCTACATCCTTTGTATTTCCATATAACGTTTAGAATGCACCTGTCAATTAAAAAAAAAAAAAAAACTTGCTCGGATTTTGACTGGGATTGTGTTGTACCGACAGATTAATTTGGGGAGAATAATATTGAGTGATCTGATCCATGAACATGAGCTATATCTCCATTTATTCAAAGCTTCTTTGATATTATTCAGTGATGTTTTATAACTTTCACTATATAGTTCTTGCACATATTTTATTAGATTTAATTCTGTTTAACATTTTCTGTGTTAATATATAATTTGTTAAAATTCAATGTCAAGTTGATTTTTATATATGGATTTTGTACTCTTGCTATCCTCTATTAGTTTTAAAGCTTTTTTTGTAGAGTCCTTAGAATTTTCTACAAACACAATCCTGTCACCTTTGTGCACAATGACAACTTTACTTCTTCCTTTCCAATGTCTGTGCCTTTTATTTCTTTTACCTTTTTGCGCTGACCAGAATCCTCATACAATGTGTCTCAATGCATTTGGGCTGCTATTACAAAGTATCACACACAGGTGGGTATGAGCAACTTTATTTCTCACAGTTCTGGAGGCTGGACGTCTAAGGTCAGGCTGTCAGCATGGTTGCATGAGGGTCCTCTTCTCGGTCAGAGTTCTTATGTCCTCACATGGTAGAAAGATTGTCTTTCATAAGATCACTACTATAATTCACAAGGGCTCTACTCTCATGACCTAGACCTCAAGAGCCCCACCTTTACCATATATGATGGTATTAGGGTTAGGATTTCAAGATATGAATTTTAGGGAGGACACAAACATTCAGACCATAAACACAGTGTTAAGTAGGAGTGGGGAAAGCAGACATTCTTGCCTTATTTTAAACATAGGGAGAAAACAATGTCTTTTACCATTTATATATGACGATAGAGTAAGGTTTCTATAAGCATTCTTTATCAAATTGAGAAAGTTTCTATCTCTTCCTAGTTTGCTATATTTCTCTTAAGTCATGAATGCTATTGGATTTTTTAAAAATATTTTTTGTATGTTTTTATTTATTTACTTATTTATTTTATTATTTTTTTTTAGAGAGAGGAAGGGAGAGAGAGATAGAAACATAGATTTCTTTTTTTCCAAAAAACTTTCTGTATATTTGTTTATACACAGGGCGAAAGTTGAGAGGCTATATATGTCTTGTTAGTAGTGTGTACCTATGAAGAGTGGGACTAGGAAAGCGACTTCATATAATTTTGTATTGCTTGAATGTTTTTAAAGTATTTCTTTTTAAACAGCTTTATTGAGATATACACATACCATCCAGTTCCCTCATTTAAAGAATACAATTCAGTGGCTTTAGATATATTCAGAGAGTTGTGTGTCTATCACCACCATCAATTTTCAACCCAAAGTTAACATTTTCATTACCCCAAAAAGAAATTCTGCACTCCTTTACCATAACCACTCAAGCCCAAGCAACCAATAATCTCTTTTCTGTCTTTATAGATTTACCTTTTCTGGATATTTCATATAAATGGAATCATATAATGTATGGTCCTTTGTATCTGGCTTCTTTCACTTAGCATTATGTTTTCAAGGTTCATTTATTTTGAAATATCAGTTTGTCATTCTTTTTCATGGCTGAACAAATATTCCACTGTATGGCTATACCACATTTTACCTATTTTATTTATCTGTTAATAGACATTTGGGTTGGTTCTACTTTTTCACTATTATGAGTAATGCTGCTCTGAACATTCATGTACAAGCTTTTGTGTGAACATAAGTTTAAATTTCTGTTGTGTGTATACCTAGGAGTAGACTTGTTAGGTCATATGGTAACTTTCTGTTCAAACATTTGAGGAACTACCTATCTTTTTTCCAAAGTGTCAGCACCATTTGACTTTCCCACCAGTAATATATAGGGGGGAAGGGGGAGTTCCAATCTCTGTATGTCCTCACCCACACTTGTTATTGTATCTTTTTTATTATAGCTATCCTAGTGTGTGTACTGCAGTGTCTCATTGTGGTCTTCATTTGCGTTTCCTGGGGGGCTAATGATATTGAGCTTTTTTTTTTTCTTTCTTTTTTAAAAAATTTTATTTATTTTTGTTACAGATGTTTCTCCTTTTTCCCCCATTGACTCCCTCCTCCCCTTCCCTCCCAACCCAGTTCCCCAGCTTTGTTGTCCATGTCCATTTGTTATGCGTACATACGTATAAGTTCTGTGGTTTATCTCTTCCCCCAACCCCTGCCCCCGCCACTACCTCTCCTAGGGATTGTCAGAATGTACCCTACTTCCACGTCTCTGGGACTACCCTGTTCCTCAGACTGTTATGTTCGTTATATTCCGCAAATAAGTGAGATCATATGATATTTGTCTTTCTCTGCTTGGCTTGTTTCACTTAGGATAATAGTTTCCAGGTCCTTCCAAGTCGTCTCAAAGGATAAGAGATCTTTCTTTCTTACAGCTGCATAGTACTCCATTGTGTATATGTACCACAGCTTTTTTATCCATTCGTCTACTGATGGACACTTGGGCTGTTTCCAGATCTTAGCTATTATAAATAGTGCTGCTATGAACATGGGAGTACAGATATTCTTTCTGATTGGTGTTTCAGGCTTCTTAGGATGTATATTCCTAGAAGTGCAATCACTGGGTCAAGTGGTAATTCAATTTTTAATTTTTTGAAGTAACAGCTTTGTGTTTTCCATAGTGGCTGCACCAGTCTGCATTCCCACCAGCAGTGTACTAGAATCCCTTTTTCTCCACACCCTCGCCAACACTTGTTGTTTGATGATTTGTTGATGGCGGCCATTCTGACAGGTGTGAGGTGATACCTCATTGTTGTTTTAATTTGCATCTCTCTGATGATTAGTGATGTTGAGCATTTCTTCATATGTCTCTTGGCCATTGGTGATACCTCATTGTTGTTTTAATTTGCATCTCTCTGATGATTAGTGATGTTGAGCATTTCTTCATATGTCTCTTGGCCATTTGTATGTCCTGTTTGGAGAGGTGTCTATTTAGCTCATCTGCCCATTTTTTAACTAGGTTCTTTGTCTTCCTTTTGTTGAGTTGTATGAGCACTCTATATATTTTGGAAATTAACCCCTTATCTGATGTATCATTGGCCATTATGCTCTCCCATACAGTGGGTTGCCTTTCCATTTTGATGGTTGTTTCTTTTGCTGTGCAGAAGCTTTTGAGTTTGATGTAGTCCCATGTGTTCATTTTTTCCTTAGTTTCTGTTGCCTTAGGTGATGTATCAGTGAAAATTCTGCTGCGTATGATGTCTGAAATTTTATTGCCTACATTTTCTTCTAGGATTTTTATGGATTCACGAGTCACATTTAAGTCTTGTATCCATTTTGAGTTTATTCTTGTGTATGGTGTAAGTTGATGGTCTAGTTTCTTTTTCTTGCATGTAGCTGTCCAATTTTCCCAACATCATTTATTAAAGAGGCTGTCTTTAGTCCATCGTATGCTCTTGCCATCTTTGTCAAATATTAATTGAGCATAATGTTTTGGGTCAATTTCTGGGTTCTCTGTTCTATTCCATTAATCTATGTGCCTGTTCTTGTGCCAGTACCAGGCTGTTTTGATTACAGTAGCTTTCTAGTATAACCTGATATATCCGGTATTGTGATCCCGCCTACTTTGTCCTTCTTTTTCAAGATTGCTGTGGCTATTCAGGGTCTTTTTTGGTTCCATATGAACTTTTGAAGTATTTGTTCTAGTTCTGTGAAATATGTCATTGGTATTTTGATGGGGATTGCATTGAATCTATAGATTGGTTTGGATAATATGGACATTTTAATGATGTTAATTCTTCCAATCCATGAACAAGGTATGTGCTTCCACTTTTTTATATCTTCCTCTATTTCTTTTTTCAATGTCCTGTAGTTTTCTGCAAATAGGTCCTTTACTTCTTTGGTTTAGTTCATTCCTAGGTATCTTAGTTTTTTTGCCGTGATGGTAAATGGGATTGTTTTTTTAGTTTCGCTTTCTGTGAGTTCATCATTGGTGTATAAGAATGCCGTCGGTTTCTTGACGTTAATTTTGTATCCTGCTACTTTGCCAAATTCATTTATTAGGTCTAGTAGATTTTTGATGGAGTCTTTAGGGTTTTCTTTCTATGTATAATATTATGTCATCTGCAAATAATGACAGTTTCACTTCCTCCTTTCCAATTTGGATTCCTTTTATTTTTTCTTCATGTCTGATTTCTGTGGCTAAGACTTCCAGTACTATGTTAAATAAGAGTGGCGAAAGTAGGCATCCTTGTCTTATTCCTGTTCTTAAGGGAAATGCTTTTAGTTTTTGTCCATTGTGTATGATGTTGACTGTAGGTCTTTCGTTTATGGCCTTTATTATGTCGAGATATGATCCGTCTATTTCCAAATTGCTGAGCGTTTTTATCAGAAATGGGTGCTAGATTTTGTCGAATGCTTTTTCAGCGTCTATTGATATGATCATGTTGTTTTTATCTTTCATTTTGTTTATGTGGTGTATCACATTTATTGATTTGCGAATATTGTACCATCCTTGCATCCCTGGGATGAATCCCACTTGGTCATGGTGAATAATTTTTTTGATGTATTGCTGGATCTGATTTGCTAGTATTTTGTTCAGGATTTTGGCATCTATGTTCATCAGGGATATTGGCCTGTAGTTTTCTTTCTTTGTAGTGTCTTTTTCTGCTTTTGGAATTAGAATTATGCTGGCCTCATAAAACGAGTTTGGAAGTCTTCCTTCTTCTTGAATTTTTTGGAATAGTTTGAGGAGACTGGGTGTTAGTTCTTCTTTGAATGTTCAGTAAAACTCCCCTGTGAAGCCGTCTGGGCCTGGGCTTTTGTTTACTGGGAGAGTCGTGATTACATCTTCAATTTCCTTCGTTGTTATTGGTCTGTTCAAGTTTTCTATCTCTTCCGGGTTCAGTTTTGGGAGACCATGTGTTTCTAGAAATTTGTCCATTTCACTTAGATTGTCGAATTTGTTGCCATATAATTGTTCATTGTATTTGTTCACCATCCTTTGTATTTCTGTGGTGTCAGTTATTACTTCTCCTCTACCATTTCTGATTTTGTGTATTTGGGTTTTCTCTTTGTTTCTTGGTGAGTCTAGCTAAGGGTCCATCAATCTTGATTATCTTTTCAAAGAACCAGCTCTTTGTTTCATTGATCCTTTGAATTGTTTTTCTGGTCTCTATGTCATTTATTTCTGCTCTGATCTTTACTATTTCCTTCCTTCTACTTGCTCTGGGGTTTTCTTTTTGTTTGCTTTCTAGTTCTTTAAGTTGTGAGGTTAGGTAGTCAATTAGAAATTTTTCTTCTTTCTTGAGGTGGGCCTGTAGTGCTGTGAACTTCCCTCTCAGAACTGCTTTCGCTGCATCCCATAGATTTTGTGTTGTGTGTTTATTTTCATTGGTTTCCAGGAAGTTTATAATTTTTTCCTTGATCTCCATGGTAACCCATTCATTGTTCAATAACATGCTGATTAGCCTCCATGTTTTCAAATGTGTTTGCATGTTCTTGTTGCAATTGATTTCTAGTTTTCATGCCATTGTGATCTGAGAAGATGCTTGATATGATTTCAATCTTCTTGGACTTGTAGAGACTTCGTTTGTGTCCTAACATATGGTCTATCTTTGAGAATGTCCCATGTGCACTTGAGAAGAATGTGAATTCTGCAGTTTTGGGGTGTAATTCTCTGTAGATATCTATTCAGTCCATTTGGTCTAGTGCTTCATTTAGAGTCTCTGTTTCCTTGTTGATTTTTTGTCTAGAGGATCTATCCAGTGATGTCAGTGGGGTGTTGAAGTCCCCTGCTATGATTGTATTGCTGTCGATTTCTCCTTTGAAGTCCTCCTCTATTGGGTGCATATATGTTTACCAAGGTTATGTCTTCCTGTTGGATAGATCCTTTCAATATTATGTAGTGGCCTTTTTTGTCTCTAGTTGTGGCCTTCATTTTGAAATCTAATTTATCAGATGTGAGTATTGCTACCCCAGCTTTTTTTTCCTTTCCGTTTGCTTGGAAGCTTTTTTTCCATCCCTTCACTTTCAACCTATGTGAGTCTTTTGTTGTGAAGTGTGTCTCTTGTAAACAACACATATGTGAGTCATGCTTTCTTATCCAGTCAGCTGCTCTGTGTCTTTTATCGGAGCATTCAATCCATTTACATTTAAGGTGATTATTGATATGTACTTATTTATTGCCATATTTGTTTGGTGTGGTTATATTTTTCTTCCTATTCTACTAATTACAGCAGTCCTTTTAACATTTCTTGCAGTGCTGGTTTGGTGCTAATATATTCCCTTAGCCTTTTTTTGTCTGGGAAGCTCTTTATTTGACCTTCTATTTTGAATGATAGTCTTGCTGGATAGAATAGTGTTGGATTCAGATCCTTGTTTTTCATGACCTTGATTACTTCATGCCATTCCCTTCTGGCCTGTAGTGTTTCTGTTGAGAAGTCAGCTGATAGCCTTATGGGGGTTCCTTTGTAGGTAACCTGTTGCTTATCTCTTGCTGCCTTTAGGATTCTCTCTTTGTCTTTAATTTTTGGCATTTTAATTATTATGTGTCTTGGTGTGGGCCTGTTTGGGTTCTTCTTACTTGGAGCTTTCTGTGCTTCTTGAACTTGAATGCCTTCTTCCTTCACCAAGTTAGGAAAGTTTTCTGTCACTGTTTCTTCAAATATTTTCTCTAACCCTTGTTGGGCATCTTTTTATGTGCTTACTGGAGATTTGTATATTTTCTTTGGAAAACTATATATTCAGATCCTTTGCCTATTTTAAAATGATCTTTTATTGAGTTCTAATAGTTCTTTTTTTAATCATTTTTTATTTTTCAATTATAGTTGACTTGCAATATTATATTAGTTTCAGGTATACACCCCAATGATTAGATATTATAACACTTTTTAAGTGATCATCCCAAAACATCTCATACCCATCTGACACCATACATAGTTATTAGAATATTATTCATTGTATTCCCTATTCTGTACTTTACACCTCCATGACTACACTATACCTACTAATTTCTACTAAATCCCTTCACCTTTTTCACCCATCCCCACAAGCCCCCAACTGGCTACCATCAAAATATTCTCTGTATCTATGAGTCTGTTTCTGTTCTGCTTGTTTATTTTGATTTTTCAATTCAATTATTGATAGATATGTATTTATTGCCATTTTATTCATATTTTTAATCTTTTTTCTTCTTCTTCTTATCGAAGACCCTTTAACATTTCATGTAATACTGGTTTGCTGGTGATGAACTCCTTTAGCTTTTTCTTGTCTGGGAAACTCCTTATCTGACCTTCAATTCTAAATGATAGCTTTGCTGGGTGAGGAGTCTTGGTTGTAGGTCTTTGCTTTTCTTTGAATATTTCTTGCCACACCCTTCTGGCCTGCAAAATTTCTGTTGAGAAATCAGCTAATAGTCTTCTGGGTGCTACCTTGTAGGTAACTAATTGCTTTTCTCTTGCTGCTTTTAAATTCTCCTTTTACTTTTAAATCCATCTTGTTTGGGATTCTCTGCACTTCCTGGACTTGTATATCTATTTCTTTCATCAAGTAAGGGAAGTTTTTCAGCATCATTTGTTCAAATAGGTTTTCAATTTCTTGCTCCTTCTCTTCTCCTTCTGGCACCCCCATGATGCGAATGTTGATATGCTTGAAGTTGTCCCAGAGTCTCCTTATGCTATCTTCATATTTTTGGATTCTGTTTTCTTTTTGCTGTACTGATTGGGTGTTTTTTGTTTCCTCATATTCCAAATGTTTGATTTGGTTCTCCGTGTCTTCTACTCTACTGTTGATTCCCTGTGAATTATTTTTCATTTCAGTTAGTATATCCTTTATTTCTGACTGGTCCTTTTTTATATTGTTGATGTTCTCACTAAGTTCCTTGAAGTTCTCAGTAAGCTCCTTGAGCATCCTTATAACCGTTATTTTTTTGTTTTTTTAAATTTATCTTTATTGTTGAAAGTATTACAGGTGTCCCGCTTTCCTCCCCACATTGACCCTCTCTACCCTGTTCCTGCTCCTCGCCCCCCAGGCCTTCACACTATTGTCTGTGTCCATGAGTTATGCATATAGGCATGTAAGTTCTTTGGTTAATCTCTTCCCGCCCCTTTCTGCTAAGGTTTGTCCATCTATAACCATTGTTTTGACCTCTGTATCTGATAGTTTGATTGCTTACATTTCATTTAGTTCTTTTTCTGGAGATTTCTCCTATTCTTTCATGTGTGACATGTTTCTTTCTGTCTACATTTTGGCTGCTTCCCTGTGTTTGTTTCTATGTATTAGGTAAAGCTGCTATGTCTCCCAGACTTGGTAGAATGGCATTGTGTAGTAGGTTTCCTGTGGGGCCCAGTGGCTCAGCCTCCCCAGTTACCTGAGCTGGGCACTCCCTTTTGTGGGTTTTGTGCACTGTCCTGTTGTAGTTGAACCTTGATTATTGTTGGCGTGATTAGGAGGGCTTGACCTCCAGGCCAATCGACTGTGAGGACAAGCTGTGACTATAGCTGAAGAGCTGCTATGTAGGAGCTGACCCTATGGAGCAGGACTTGTTTTAGTGGGGCTTTGGTGCTCACCGAGTCTGCCCCTTAAGTGTGTTTTGCGTGGAGGTGGTAGGGTTGTAATCTGACGTGGTCTGAAGCTGACCACCGGGTGCATTGGTTCTGGGGCCTCCCGGGAGATGCAAAGTCAGCCATTGCATGTACCCTGCCTGGGGCCACCTGGCAGGAGCTACAGATCGATCTGCAGATGGCTGCTACTTGTGTTGGGGTTGGAAGTGCCCAAGAGAGACCAAGCTGTGAACCAAGACCTGCAGCTGCTAGTGCTGGGCCTGGGGCCACTTAGCAAGCGGTATGGGACATACTGGGGCCAGCTGCTGCTTATTTGAGAGATCTTAGAAAAGTCTGAAGCATGAGCCAAGACAGTCCATTCATATGGAAAAGCCACTGGAAACAGCTTGAATGAGCCTACAATTCGGGTGTGTGTGTGGGGGGGGGGGGGGAGTGTTCTCAGGGAATCATCAGGGTAGGGTGAAGAGTGTGAGCCAGGTTGATGGAAACTCAGATATGGTGCCTGCCTGTCGGCTATGTGGTGAGGAGGGCTCCGCAAAGGAAACAGTGACCTCTGCCAGCACTGTTTTCTGGGAGAAATCAGCCGCCCCTACCCCCCCCCCCCCCCAGCTCTTGTCCTGATGCCAGAGAAGTTAGTTCCTCCCTGTATGTCCCTGGTTCCTTTCAAGCTGCTGCCCCAATGCTGGAGCTCAGAGGGTGTGAGTCTGAGTAAATCCGTGCACGGGCCCTGTATGAGGAACTACCTGAGACTCCAGCAGCCTCTTTGTCACTCAGCCACAGTCCTTGCTGGTTTTTACAGCCCAAAGATACGGGGACTTCCCTTCCCGACACTGGAATCCTGAGCCAAAGGTTCAGGTGTGGGGCTGGGATTCCTCACTCCTCGGGGGCAAGGGGCCTCCACAGCCAAGATATACCTCCCGATTAAAAATTGCCACAGGTGGTTGTGGGACCAGCCCCTTCCACACCTCCACCCTTCCTACCAGTCTTGATGTGACTTCTTTAATTCCCTAGTTGTAGGATTTCCATTCAGCCAGATTTGCAAGAGATCACCAGACAAATAATTATGGTAAAATAGAATAAATCTTAGATTAGTTCTAAGGAGTCTTCATGGTTCACTCATTTATTCAGTAAATATTTATTGAGCACCTCCTGTGTGCCAGGCATTGTAATAGGTTCTGCAGATATAGTGATCAGCAACACCAGGCAGAATTTACATGTATTTGGAATTAGTAGTTAAATGAAGACATCTTACCTTAATCCAATAACAAATTAATGTACAATTACTGTGATAAATGCTACAAAAGAAGGATATATAGTACTATAAAAACATTAGGGGAAGCTGCCTGCTCTACTTCCAGGTATATGGAGGTAGTCTCTTCCTGAAGGCTTCAGACTGCAGGCAGTTGCCAGCTCTGAGGTTAATGGAGGGCTGGGAGAAGCCCAGGATCATTCTAGGGCTACAGGGGCCACCATCCTCCACCCACCCTGCCACTAGGGTGACTCTCCAGCAGGTGCAAACCACTGTGATCCTGTTAGGTATCAAAGGTATGAAAATTTTTATTTCATTACATCAAAGAAAATGTTAAGAGTATATGCAAAGATACCTCTTTCCTCTTGGACAGAAGTGGAGAGCCAGCCAGCAAGACCTCAGTATTTTGAGGAAATAGGCTGAAGGGAGTTCCCACTGGGATGGAGTGTTCTGATCCCTGCAACATCTGGAAATAGGGTGGATGACCTGCACAGATGATCGAGGCTATGGTAGATAATGTGTGCTGGCAGATGTCTCTCGACCAAAAGACCATGGTACTGAAACAACAGTAGGGCTACATGTGGATGGCAGCATTCACAGCCAGGCAAGTGAAAGCAGCATTCCCTGAAGATGTAGTTCCAGTAGTTAGGAAATGCAGAGAGGTTGGAATGAAGGTGTATAAAGGCACAGAAACTATTACTTGGGTGTTCTCAGAGGAAGATGTTCTTGAGCTTTGTTTAATACCAAGATTGGGCACAAAGTGGGGAGTGAGAGCTATTGCAAGGTACAAAGAGCATTGGGTGCTCAAGTCAACAACATCCTGTTTCTGACCACATTACTCTAAGACAAAGATTTTCAACCTTTTTCACCTCATGGAACACACAAAGTAATTACTAAAATTCTGTGGCACAACAAAAAATATATTTTTTGCCAATCTGACCAAAATATAGGTATGATTTTGATTCATTCACACTGGACAGCTATTGTTGTGTTGGCTGTTGTCATTTTTTCATTTGACAATCTAAGGGAAAAGAGATCATTGTCCCTGACTAAATAGTCAGGTATCACATGTTTTAAAAATTCTTGCAGCATACCAGTTGAAAATCACTGCTGGTGCTGCTGAGGATGTGGACATGCATGTAGGTGGTAAGACATGGCAATGTGGAATCAATAGATGATGGGAAGACTAGAGTCTCAAAAAATCCTTCAGCAAATAGTACTTACCCTACTCAACCTAGAAAAGAATTCCAAAGGAAGACAAATTGTTTCTCATAGTTGGCCCTGTAGTCTAGTTTTATTTTAATGGTAAAAGTAACTTACTTAAAAAAAATACACACACACACACACACACATACACATATGTACGCAAATATGTGTGTGCTCAAATTACCTTCCATAAGTACATGAGAAAAAAGTTCAGTGAAATGAAAACTGATCTTAACATCTATAATATGTAAAAATTGTTTGAAACTACAACACTAACCCTTATTGAGGGCAAAGTGTAATCAGTAGAAGAAATTACTAAAATAAAAATCTAATCTATCAGGTCATATGCCAAAATGGAAAGCTAGTTTTGAGAAGTTATTTAGAAGCCTTACTATTTTTAAAACTGTAAGTGTTACAAAGGTATATTCCTAATAATAACTAATTGCTGCTGTTTAATTTTGAGGGGACAAATTTAGAGGATTACAACAGCTGCATTTTACAATATTTCCCTACATATATACAAAAGACAAAGATACTTGCTTGTGCTCCAAACGAGGGCAAAATTAGAAATTACTTCTGTCTTGAACAGTTGAGTATCTGTTACTTAAGAAGAAACTTGCTCACAGCAAACAATTGCCTTAACAGTGAAAAAGGCACACGATGTAACAGCTAAAAAACAGATGTGGTTCTTAATGTTTGACAAAACAGTTCTAATCCTGTCAATTAGTATTATAGATTTTATAGTTGCCTCACTGACAACTTCTTACCACAGTTTGAGAAAACATTACTGTTTAAAAAATGATTTTACTGAAATTAGTCCATGAAAAAGTATTCTAATATATTTTCTTCTGAAATGGATGGGAGGAATGTAAATGTGATAGCAGTGTTATTTATCCTGGTTCAATTCTAATAGCATGTCATGTCATTTTCATGTTATTATTAGTAAAAACTTCATCCTCCTCCTTCTTCTTCCTAAAAAAAAAAAAAATTAGGAAGCGTTGACTGAGTCTGGCATGGGGAAGAGATGTCTAGAGTGATAATCCAAAGGCTTCACTTTGCAAAGTGAAAAAGAATATTCTGGGCAGAGAAAAGAGCGTGTGCACGAGCCTTAGGGCTAGAGGAAACATGTTCGTGAAGTGTTGCTGGAGCCCTGGGGGAGAGGCAGAGTATAGTGGTAGAGGCTACAAGGGAGACCAGGATGGAGCAGCCAGAGAGACTGAAGGGATAGCTGGAGTATGAATGAGTGGGGATGAGAGTTTTAAGAAAGATGAACATTGTGATATGTTACGGAAAGTGTAAATACAATGAGAATTAGAAAATCTTATTAGATTTAGTAGCACAGTAGGGTTATGGGTGATATTAGCAAGAAATGTTTTGACAGAATAGATTGAGAAATGAGGAGCCTCTGAAAAAGTTGACTTGAAGAGAAGAGAAAGAGGTTGGTAGCTGGAGGGAAATGGAAAGTTGGGAAAAATTTTTTTAAAAATTGTTTTAAATATGTTTTTATTGATTTTTAGAGAGAGAGGAAGGGAGAGAGAGATAGAAACATCAATGAGAGAGACACATCAATTGATTGCCTCCTGCATGCCCCCCAATGGGGATGGAGCCCGCAACCCGAGCATGTGCCCCAACTGGGAATCAAACCAGCGACCTCTTGGTCCATGGGTCAATGCTCAACCACTGAGCCACACCAGCTGGGCTAAATTTTTTTATTTAATGGGAGAGACTTAAGCTCAGTGAAAAGCTGTGGGAGGAATTATTGAGAAGGGAAGTTGACTATGTAATAGAGAGAAGAGCTAATCAGTGCTTTAGGGTTCCTAAAATGGCAGGAGATAATAGAATCTGAGGCAGAGTGATTAGCCTTAGATAAGGGAGAGAAACCTCCTCCGTTTCTGGAATGAAAGAACTAGAATGAACTAAAGGAGCAGATAGCTGCAAATGTAAGTTATTATATGGTTTCTATTTTCTCTGTGAGGTAGGAGATATGTTATCTACTGAGTGAAGGGAGAGGCTGAGATGGTTGGAGTTCAGAGTACAGAAGGGAGTAAGAGTAAGGGCCCATTAGGAGTTGGTGTTCATGTATTTCTAGTGGAACATATCCACCCTGTTTCTTCAAAAGGGTTTCATGACTCAGGTATAAGTTTGGAGAAAAAAATTCATTCATGACTGTTTTTGGCAGACAGTTGAATTGAGGCTTTTAGCAAGAATGTTGAAATGGTGGATCATGGAATCAAAGCTTGATGAGAGGAGAGATGAAAAAAAAAAGGCTAATAGACTGGGAAAAGCATATGTAAAGGAGGTAGTTGATTTTGGGGGTGCCTTTATTTTATTGAGCTATAGTTCCCATACCATAAAATTCACCCTTTTAAAGTGTACAATTCAGTGGCTTTTAGTCTTTTTAGTTGTGTAACCATGTAATTCCAGAACATATTCATCATCTCAAAAAGAAATCCTGTATTCATTCCCTCTTCACCTTGCAGCCACTAATCTACATTATGTAGCTATTGACTTGTCTATTTTGGACATTTCTTATAAATGGAATAATAATATGTGTCCTGTATATCTATCTGGCTTATCTTAATGTTTTCAAGGTTCATCCATGTTGTAGCAGTATCAGTACTTCATTCCTTTTCATGGCATAATAATCCATAACCTGGATATATCACATTTTATATATCTATTCATCAATTGATGGACATTTGGATTATTTTCACTTTTTGGCCATTAGTAATGCTACTATGAACATTTGTATACAAGTTTCTGTATGAGTATGTTCTCATTTCTCTTGGGTATATACCAATGTTGTGGGACAGCGAGGAATGGCACCAGGTGTTAGACTGGTGGGGTCAGACCGAACCTGAGTTTAGAACCTTGGTACTTGGGTTCTGGCTAGGGAAGAATTCAGAGCCAAGACTCAAACTATAAGAGATTTATTTGGAAAATAACAGAGGTAAAAGAAATGGACTTAGGAAACAAGTTATAGAGGTAAAGGAAGGGCCCTTGGAGCTTGGAAGTGAGGAAGGTAATGGTAATGCATCTGGGGGAGTGAGGGAGGAAAGGTGGCTCCTGGGAGGGAGAGCTTGAACCAGCTGGCTCCTCCCTCCTAAGGGTTTTAAAGGTGAAAATTTCAGGGGAGGTCCCAGGGGAAGATTTTAATAAAATATTATTCATCAGCTTTCCAAGTGTGTCCTTTCAGGGTCGGGGGTCTTCACTGATTAATTGGTAGGTGCCAGAGCAGGGGGTCAATATCCAGTGCAGCTGGTCCTGAGGTCAGCCGTGGGGTCACTTGTCTGGTTTTGCTGCTTTTCTGGGCCTGGAACTAAAATACAACTGAGGCCAAGATGTTATCTTTAGGGGGGAAAGGTCAGAGGGTCCAAACCACATAACCAGTGATATGCTAGGGGAGGAGTGGTCACCTTGGGGGTGAGGTCCCACCCTACAATTGTCCTTTGCTAGGCACCCAGGGCTTTCCACCCTGGTGACCTTCTGTACCTAGCCCATCGTCCTTGTTTTGCTCATGTCTGTCTAATTGCCTACCATACCAAGGAGTGGAATTTCTGGATCAGATGGTAACTCAGTATTTAACAACTTAAACTGTCTGTTTTTCAAAGTGGCTGCACCATTTTACATTTCTGCCAGCAGTGTATGAGGGTTCCAACTTATTCACATCATTACCAACATTTGTCATTGTCCATCTTTTTCTTTTCAAGATTTTTTAAATTGCTTTTTAGAGAGAGAGAGAGAAACATTGATGTGAGAGCATTACATCCATAAGCTGCCTTCTGCACACCCTCTATCCAGGATTGAGCCTGCAACCCAGGCATGTGCCCTGACCGGGAATCGAACCAGCAACCTTTTGGTGCACGGGATGATGCCCAAACAACTGAGCCACACCAGCCAGGACTGTCCATCTTCTTTTTAATTAATATTTTTCTTTATTGATTTTAGAGGAGGAGAGAGAGAGAGAGAAACATAGATGAGAGAGAACGTCGATTGGTCACCTACATGCCCCCCACTGGGGTTCGGGCCCACAACCTAGGCATGTGCCCTGACCAGGAATAGAACTGGAGACCTCCTGGTGTATGGATCAATGCTCAACCACTGAGCCACACAAGCCGTGCTGTCCATCTTTTTTATTATAACCATCTTACTGGGTGTGTTTGGGTACTTTAAAGCAATTATTTATGTAAGTAACACATGAATTTTTTTCTTATAAGATATTAACATTATATAAATAAATCAGGCCCAAAACCCTGTGACCTCCACCCCAGTCAATTCCTATACCTTACCTAGAAGGAATAGTTGTTTTCAGTTTGGTATGGATTTTTCTAGAATTTACAAAAAAATTCTCAATGTAGATAGCCTTCTACTATTAGCCTTCTTACAGTAATCTAACTATTTTCATAGAAACTAAAATAAATGAGATTAATTTTTTCCTTTCCAACCTCTGATTGTAAAATATAACATCTTTTTGAGATTTCGACATTCATTAGTAAAAATCATATTAAAGCCCTGACCAGTTTGGCTCAGCAGATAGAGCATCGGCCTGCGGACCAGAGAGTCCCGGGTTCAATTCCCGCTAAGGGCATGTACCTCGGTTGCAGTTTGTCCCCGGCCCCAGTTGGGGTTGTGTGGGTGGCAGCCACTGCATGTGTCTCTCTCATGTCAATGTTTCTCTCTCTCTTCCCCCCTCTCTCCCTCCCGCTCTATCTGAAGATAAATGTAAAAATGTCCTCCAGTGAGGATAAAAGAAAAAAAAAATCATATTAAACAAATCAACTAAATGCTTGAAGATAAAGGTTTATTGTCTTATATATTATAGCTTTTTAAATGACAGCTATTGGTCTTCATGTATTGAAACATTAGCAGTAAAACTAATATTTTCTTCTTCTTCTTCTTAGTGCCTGGCTCTCTGGCTATGAAAACCCTGTGGTGTCTCGAATTAATATGAGAATACAAGATCTAACAGGACTAGATGTTTCCACAGCCGAGGAATTACAGGTGGGTAATTACATTATCCTTGAATTATATGCTATCCCATTATCCTCAAGTTATCTTTACACTTCTTCAAAAGATGCTTCAGATGAGATTTCCTGATACTGCACAGGCAGTACTCAATTTAATCAAGCTGAACCCATATAAATAGTGATTTTAATAATCAGTATGAAAATTTTGATTGTTCACTGTTAAAATTTATCAAAACATTAAAAACTCTTACTGCCGAGTATAAATTTATAGGGAGATGAAAAATATGTAACACTAATATTTATTAATTAAAAAAATTTTTTTTCTTTATTGATTTGAGAGAGAGAGGAAGGGAGAGGGAGAGAGAGATAGAAACATCGATGAGAGAGAACATCGATTGGCTGCCTCCTGCATGCCCCCCACTGGGGATTTGGCCCACAACCTAGGCATGTGTCCTGACCGGGAATCAAACCGCAACCTCTTGGTGCATGGGTCGATGCTCAACCACTGAGCCACACCAGCCAGGCAGTAACACTAATATTTATCAAGTACACTGTAATTTTTTTTTTTTTCATTCCTAGGACTGTGAGGTAACTAGGGCAGTTCTTTTTTAAAAAAAAATAATTTATTTTTTCTCTATTGAGATATAATTCATATACCATAAAATGTACCCTAGTTTTGTTACCGGAAGGGAGACCTTGCCTTTGTGCAACCACCAAAACTATCTGATTCCAGAACATTTTCATCACCCCAGAAACATATACTTTAAGTGCAGGCATACCTTGCAGATGTTTTGGGTTCAGTTTCAGGCCACAGCAATAAAACGAGTATCACAATAAAGTGATCTCACACCAATTTTTTGGTTTCCCAATGCATATAAAAGTTAGGTTTACACTATAGTGTGGTCTATTAAGTGTACAGTAGCATTATGCCTAAAGAAGCAATGTACATTCCTTAATTTGAAAATATTTTATTGCTTAAAAATGCTAACCCATTTGAGCCTTCAGTAATCTTTTTGCTGGTTGTTGCAGAGTCTGGCCTCAATGTTGATAGCAGTTAACTGATCAGGGTGGTGGTGGGTAAAGGTTGGGGTGGCTGTGGCAATTTCATAAAATAAGACAACAATGAAGTCTGCCACACTGATGCACTCTTCCTTTCACAGATGAGTTCTCTGTAGCATGCAACGTTGTTTGATAGCATTTTAGTCATAGTAGAACTTCTTTCAAAATTGGAGTCAGTCCTCTCAGACCCTGCCTTAGCTTTATTAACTGAATTTATGTAATATTCTAAATCCTTTGTTGTCATCTCGACAGTCTTCACAGCCTCTTCACCAGGAACAAATTCATTTCAAGAAACCACTTTCTTTGCTCATCCATAAAAATGCAACACGTGAGATTGCAGCAGTTCAGTCACATCTTCAGGCTCCACTTCTAATTCTAGTTCTCTTGCTGTTTCCACCACATCTGCAGTTACTTCGTCCACTGAGGAACCCCTCAGTGAAGTCATCCATGAACATTGGAATCAACTTCTTCCAAACTGCTGTTAATGTTGCTATTTTGACCTCTTCCCATTAATCCCACATGTTCTTTTTGTTCCCCACAGTACACACACACGCACACGTAATTATGTGTATATTTATCTATTTATCCTACATTTTATTTTATTTGAATTTTTTATTTATTTTTGTTACAGATGTTTCTCCTTTTTCCCCGCTAGACACCCTCCTCCCCATCCCATTCCCTGCCCCCCGCCCCTCCGCCCCCGGCATTGTTGTCTATGTCCATTGGTTACACATAAGTGCATATAAGTTCTTTGGTTTATCTCATCCTGACTCCCCTCCCCTGAGGTCTGTCAGTCTGAACCATACTCCTTCTATGTCTCTGGGTCTGTTTTGTTCATTAGCTTATTTTGCTCATTATATTCCACACATAAGTGAGATCATGTGGTATTTGTCTTTCTCTGACTGATTTATTTCACTTCGCATAATGCTCTCCAGGTCCCTCCATGTCGTCTTAAAGGATATGAGATCTCTCTTTCTTACAGCTGCATAGTGTTCCATTGTATATATGTACCACAGCTTTTTTTATCCACTCATCTATTGATGGACACTTGGGCTGTTTCCAGATCTTAGTGATTGTAAATAGTGCTGCTATGAACATAGGGGTACAGATATTCTTTCTGATTGGTGTTTCAAGCTTGTTAGGGTATATTCCTAGAAGTGAGATCACTGGGTCAAATGGCAGTTCAATTTTTAATTTTTTGAGGAAACAATATTGTTTTCCTTAGTGGCTGCACCAGTCTGCATTCCCACCAGCAGTGTACTAGAGTCCCCTTTTCTCCACACCCTCACCAGCACTTGTTGTTTGATGATTTGTTGGTGGCAGACCTTCTAGCAGGTTGAGGTGATACCTCGTTGTTTTCATTTGCATCTCTTTGATGATTAGTGATGTTGAGCATTTTTTCATATGTCTCTTGGCCATTTGTATGTCCTGTTTGGAGAGATGTCTATTTAGGTCCTCTGCCCATTTTTTAATTGGGTTCTTTGTCTTCCTTTTGTTGAGTTGTATAAGTACTCTATATATTTTGGAAATTAACCCCTTATCTGATGTATCATTGGCAATTATACTCTCCCATATAGTGGGTTCCCTTTCCATTTTGATGGTTGTTTCTTTTGCTGTACTGAAGCTTTTGAGTTTGATGTAGTCCCATGTGTTCATTTTTTCCTTTGTTTCTCTTGCCTTAGGCGTTGTATCAGTGAAAATTCTGCTGTGTGTGATGTCTGAAATTTTATTGCCTACATTTTTTTTCTAGGATATTCATTCATTCATTCATTCATTCATTCATTCATTCATTCATTCATATCCTCACCTGAGGACATTTTTGCATTTATCTTCAGATAAAGCAGGAGGGAGAGAGGGGGGAAGAGAGAGAAACATCGATGTGAGAGAGACACATTGACTGGTTGCCACCCACACGACCCCAACCGGGGCCGGGGACCAACTGCAACTGAGGTACATGCCCTTAGCGGGAACTGAACCCAGGACTCTCTGATCCGCGGGCTGATGCTCTAACTGCTGAGCCAAACCGGCCAGGGCTCTTCTAGGATTTTTATGGATTCATGAGTCACATTTAAGTCTTTTATCTATTTTGAGTTTATTCTTGTGTATAGTGTAAGTTGGTGGTCTAGTTTCATTTTTTTTCATGTAGCTGTCTAATTTTCCCAACACCATTTATTAAAGAGGCTGTCTTTACTCCATTGTATACTCTTGCCACCTTTGTCAAATATTGGTTGATACATATACTTTTAAAAAACTTTTTTTTTTAATAATTTTATAAAATTTATTTATTGATTAATTTTTAGAGAGAGAGAGGGGAGATGAAGGGAGAGAGAGAGAAAAACATTGATTTGTTGCTCTACCCATTTTGCATTCATTCATTGGTTGTTTTTTGCATGTGCCCTGACCGGGATTGAACCTGCAGCCTTGGTGTATTGGGATGATGCTCCAACCAACTGAGCTACCCCACCAGGGCAATAATTTTTTATTTTTCAATTATAGTTGATGTACAATATTATATTAGCTTCAGGTGTACAACCAAGTGATTAGAAGTTATCACCCTGATAAATCTAGTACCCATCTGACACCATACATAGTTATTAAGTATTACTGGCTATGTTTCCTGTGCTGTACTTTACATCCCCATGAGTATTCTGTAACTACCAATTTGTATTCTTAATCCCTTTACCTTTTTCACCCACCCTTCCTACTCCCCCTCCCATCTGGCAACCATCAAAATGTTGTTTGTATCTATGAGTCTGCTTCTATTCTGCTTGTTTATTTTCTTTTTTAGATTCCACATTTAAGTAAATCATAGGGCATTTGACTTTCTCTGTCTGACTTATTTCACTTAGCACAATCCCCTCTAGGTCCATCCATTTTGCAGATAGCAAGATTTCAATTTTTTTTGGCTGTTATATTCCATTGTATATATGTACCACTTCTTTATCCAGCCATCTATTGATGGACACTTAGATTGATTACACATCTTGGCTGTTGTGAATAATACTGCAATGAACATACGGATGATAGATATGTATTTATTGCCACTTTATTCATATTTTTTTATCTTTTTTTTCTTAGAAAACCCTTTAACATTTCTTGTAATACTGGTTTGGCAGTGATGTATTCCTTTAGCTTTTTCTTCTCAGGGAAGCTTTTAATCTGTCCTTCTATTCTAAATGATAGCTTTGCTGGGTAGTGTGGTTGTAGGTCCTTGCTTTTCATCACTTTGAATACTTCGTGTCAGTCCCTTCTGGCCAAAAATGTTTCTGTTGAGAAATCAGCTGACAGTTCTTATGGGAACTTCCTTGTAGGTAACTATTTTTCTTTTGCTGCTTTTAAGATTCTCTCTTTGTCTTTAACCTTTGGCATTTTGATTATGATGTGTCTTGGTGTGGGTGTCTTTGGGTTTATCTTGTTTGGGTTCTCTGTGCTTCCTGGACTTGTGTGTCTTTTTCCATCACCAGGTTAGGGAAGTTTTCAGCCATTATTTTTTAAAACAGGTTCTCGATCCCTTGCTCTCTTCTCCTTCTGGTACCCTATGATGTTTCTTCACCCTTCCTACCAGTCTCTATTTGGCTTCTTATGTAAATCCGTGGTTATAATACTTCTGTTCAGTAGCCTTCAGTTGGTTATTCAGCTATAAATCCAGTTTGGTGCAGGAGGAGGTGAGTGTAGCTTCCACTTACTTTGCAACCACCTTCAAAATAGGTGGAGTTTTTGAACAGCAAAAGTAGAAACATTTCATGTAGCTATTTCTTCTATATCTCCATTTAGGTGTGATTTGAATTTCAATTAAAGCGTTATTGCTTTCCACTTCTCTGTTGTACTTTATCTTTGTTGGTCAATTCCCTTTTCCAATTATACATTTTTGTAAAATACCACATGAGTTTTCACTGGGCGATAAGGAGGCAATGTAATTACATGACTTATGCTCTGTATGTTATTCATACTGAGTAACAGATGCGCACTGATAATCACTGATAGACTTTGAAAGAAGTGATGTGATGGGTCATTGGTAATGACATGCAGCTGTTAGTTACATAGCAATCTGTGGACTGAAGGCCTAGCAGCAACATTTGTACCTTATGCATTGCTCACAATATACCGTGGTAACTGAAATTTCAACTGTGTTGTCGGAGTCTGGTGTTAATGGTTAGCTAAACCTGTTATCTGAGATTTGTGCATTTTGGAATTGGGCAAAGCAGGACTGCCTATATTTAAATTTGCTTAATTAAGTTGACATTTATTTCATGGTAATCTACAACTTCCTTGGTATTCATTTGATTATTAGAAACTCTTTGATATGTTTCTTTCTTTCCTGATCTGTATTTATTTTCACCTGTTTAACCTTCACAGGCTCTTTTAGGCTACTTGATATATTTCTACATAATAGGTTGATCCAACCCAAGGTGTCTATAACATAAGAAGTAAAATATCCAGAGTAATACTAATTTATATAGGATTTGGACTTTGCTGTGGGCAATACTCTTTTAATTATGTTCTCACTTCACTTCATCAGCATTACTCTTTAAATTACATTTTCCTTTTTTTTTTTTTTTTTTGTCAGCATTTTATCATATTGGGCTGGAAGGAGAGTATAGGAAGGTGTCATTTTTCTCATTTTACAAGTGAGAAAATTGAGATTTTTATCCAAAGTTGCATATATTGTAACTGAGAAAGACGGAACTTGAACTTAGACCAAATATTTTTCTTAACTTTCTTTTGCTGCTTCACACTAGGACATTGTGATAACCAACTGAAGTTTTTGGAGCCCTCTAGCAGGAATAATTAAGTTGGTGTTAACTTAGTCTCTCCTTTACCTTAGGGGAAAAAATGTGTGGGAAAAGGGATTTTATTAAAGTATATTGGGAGTCTGCCAGCATTTTGGGCTTTGGAAAACATGTCTTGATTTAAATTCCAAAGTAAAGTGTTTAGTGAAAATTAATCATAGAAATCTCATAATTCTAGTTCTAGAAAATTTTAATTCTAAAATTCTAATTCTAATTTTAGTATAAGTTATGTATTAGAGAAAAATATGTCCCCCAAACATTTGCTAAAGAAAAGCATATTAACTAAGGTTCTAAAATAGCATACAGTAGCTATCCATAGTTTTTCATCCTTGGTTCCTAAGGAGCTCTCATTGATTTAAAATGCTTTGCTTCTCATTTCTCTAGAAGTACCTAACCACAATATATAAGAGGCCAAAATGGGGCTCATAGATTTTTTTAATAGTAATCTTGGTAATTCTTTCATTCATGCTTTGTTTCTCTCCTTCAGGTAGCAAATTATGGAGTGGGAGGACAGTATGAACCCCATTTTGATTTTGCACGGGTAAGTAAAAAAAAATAGAGAATGTAAGAGTTCCACTAAAGCTTAGACATGACATGTTAATTCTGTTCTTTAGTATTAAAAATTCATAGCCTAGCCCAAGTGCCCACCAGTAGATGAGTGGATTAAAAAACTGTGGAATACTACTAAACCATAAAAAAAGAAGGAAATCTTACCCTTTGCAAGAGCATGGATGGATCTGGAGAGCATTATGCTAAGTGAAATAAGCCAGTCAGAGAAAGACAAGTACCATATCATTTCACTTATATGTGGAATCTAATGAAGAAAATGAACTAACAAACAAAATAGAGACTGACTCATGGATAGAGAGCAGGCTGACAGTTCTTTGGAGGGGTAGAGTGGAGGGGATGGAGCAATTGAGCGAAAAAGAAAAAAACTCATGGATACCGACAACAGTGTGGTGATTGCTGGGGAGCAGAAGTAGTAGGGGGAGGTGGAGGAGGTTATATGAAGGATAAATGGTGATGGACAGAGACTTGACTTGGGGTGGTGCACAGATGATGTGTTGTAGAATTGTGCACCTGAAACCTGTATAATATTGTTAACCAGCGTCACCCCAATAAATTCAATAAAAAGGAAAAAAAATTCAGAGCTTATTTGTAATTAATGGAAGCATGGTGCAATAAATACTCTGTAAAGCCTTTTAGCAGTGAAGAACACCTAGATGCACAGTGAAATAACATAGAATGTTTTTTCTTTTCTTTTTAAACTTATCTTTATTGTTTAATGTATTACAGATCCCAACTTTTTCCCCCCATTGACCTCCTCCTCCGTACTCCCACCCTCTTCCTGCCTTCCCCACACTATTGTCTGTGCCCAATGGTTATGCATATATGCATATAAGTTCTTTGGTTTATCTCTTCCCACCCCCATCCCCTTTCCCTTTGCTGTTCATCAGTCTAAACCAATTTGTACTTCTTAATTCCTTCTCCTTTTTCACCCATCACCCCCAACCCCCTCCCATCTGGCTACCAACAAAATGTTCTCTGTATCTATGAGTCTGTTTCTGTTGTGCTTGCTCATTTTGTTTGTAGATTCAAGTGTTGATAGATATATATTTATTGCCATTTTATTGTTCATATTTTTTGTTCTTCTTCAAGAAGACCCGTCAACATTTCATATAATACTGGTTTGGTGGTGATGAACTCCTTTAGCTTTTTCTTGTCTGGGAAACTCTTAATATGTCCATCGATTCTAAGTGATAGCTTTGCAGGATAGAGTAATCTTAGTGGTAGGTCCTTGCTTTTCATCACTTTGAATATCTCTTACCACTCCTTTCTGGCCTGCAAAGTTTCTTTTGAGAAATTGGCTGACAGTCTTATGGGATATCCTTTGTAGGTAAGTAACTGCTTTTCTCTTGCTGCTTTTAAGATTCTCTCTTTGTCTTTAAACTTTTGCATTTTGATGATGATGTGTCTTGGTGTGGACCTGTGGGTTCATCTTGTTTGGGACTCTGTGCTTCCTGGACTTGTACATCTGTTTCCTTCACCAAGTTAGGGAAGTTTTCTGTCATTATTTTTTCAAATAGGTTTTCAATTTCTTGCTCTGTCTCTTCACCTTCCGGCACCCCCATGATGCAAATGTTGGTGCACTTGAAGTTGTCCCAGAGGCTCCTTACACTCTCCTCATTTTTTTTGGATTCTTTGTTCTGATTGGGTGTTTTTTGCTTCCTTATGTTCCAAATCGATGTTTGCTTCTTGGCTTCACTTACTGTACTATTGATTCTCTGTAAATTATTCTTTATTTCAGTTAATGCTTCCTTCATTTCTGATTGGTCCTTTTTTATGCTCCTGAGGCCCTCACCATATTCCTTGACATTATCACTAAGTTCCGTGAGCATCCTTATAACCAGTGTTTTGAACTTTGCATCTGTTAGATTGCTTATCTCCATTTTGTATAGTTCTTTTCCTGGAGTTTTGTTCTTTTCTTTCATTAGGGACATGTTTCTTTGTCTCCTCATTTTGGCTGCCTCCCTGTGTTTGTTTCTATGTATTAGGTAGAGTTGCTATGTCTCCTAGGCTTCCTAGGGTGGCCTATTGTAGGAGGTGTCCCATAGGGTCCAGTGGCACAGCCTCCCTGGTCACCCCAGCTGGGCCCTCAAGGTGCACCCCTCGTGTGGACTGTACATTCTTCTGTTGTAATTGAGTCTTGATTGCTGTTAGCACATCAATAAGAGGGACTTACTCAGGCTGATCAGCTGCACAGACTGGCTGTACCAACTGACCACTGACCTCTGACCACCTTGGAGGATCAGCTGTGTAGGGGCCCAGCACACAGAACAAGACTTACTTTAGCAGGGCTCTGGTACCCACTGAGTCCACTCTTTGAGTGTTGGGTGGTGGTGCTTCGACATGGTCTGAAACTGTCCACTGGGTGTGCTATCTCTGGGGCAAGGTCAGCCACAGCCTGTGTTCTGTCTGGGGCCACCAGGCATAAGCTACAAAGTGATCTGCAGATGGCTGCTTCTTGTGCTGGGCTTGGAGGTGCCAATGCAAATCCAAGCTGTGAACCAAGGCTGGCTGCTTCTAGTGCTGGGCCTGGGGCCACTTAGCCAGAAGTATGGGGCTTGCTGAGGCCAGATGCTGTTAGAGATAATTTAGGAAAATCTGAAGCAGGATCCAAGACAGGCCAATCCTATGGTAATGCCACTGGAAACAGCTTGGGTTGGCCTGAAAGTTGGGTGGGGCAGGGCCTCAGGGAACCACCAGGGTGGGGCAAACAGTGTGAGCCAGGTTGCTGGAGTCCCAGATATGGTGCCCGCCTGCCTGCCCCGTGGGGGAAGGGCTCACCAAAGGAACAGTGGCCTCCATAAGTAAGTCTGCTGGAAGAGAGCTGCCTCTCCAGCTCTCACCCCAATGCCAAACAAGTCAGTTCTTCCTCATATGTCTCTGGTGCCTTTCAAGCTCCCTCCCCCATACTGGAGCCTGGAGAGAGTCCGGCCGAGTAAGTCCATGTTCAGACCCTTTAAGAGGAACTGCCTGGGACTCCACCAGCCTCAGCCTCCCTCAGCCTCAATACCCACTGGCTTTTACAGCCAGAGTTATGGGGACTTCTCTTCCTGGTACTAGAACCCTGAGCTGGGGGGCCTGGTGTGGGATGGGGTCCCCTTGCTCCTCAGAGAGGACCTTCCCAGCCAAGGTAGTCCTCCTGATTTTTTTAAAAATTAATTTATTTCTGTTACAGATGTTTCTCCTTTAACCCTCTAGACACACTCCTCCTGATACCACTCCCCAACCCCCAGCATTGTTGTCTGTGTACCTTGGTTATGCATATATGCATACAAGTTCTTTGGTTTATCTCATCTTTCCGCCCCCACACCCCTCTTCTGAGGTTTGTCAGTCTAAACTATACTCGTTTCTATGTCTCTGGGTCTATTTTGTTCATTAGCTTATTTTGTTCATTATATTCCACCAATAAGTGAGATCATGTGGTATTTGTCTTTCTCTGACTGGCTTATTTCGCTTCGCATAATGCTCTCCAGGTTCCTCCATGTCGTCTTAAAGGTTATGAGATCTCTCTTTCTTACAGCTGCATAGTGTTCCATTGTGTATATGTACCACAGGTTTTTTTTATCCACTCATCTATTGATGGACACTTGGGCTGTTTCCAGATCATAGCTATTGTAAATAGTGCTGCTATGAACATAGGGGTACATATATTCTTTGTGTTTGGTGTTTCAGGCTTCTTAGGATATATTCCTAGAAGTGGGATCCAGTCTGCATTCCCACCAGCAGTGTACTAGAGTCCCCTTTTCTCCACACCCTCACCAGCACTTGTTGTTTGATGATTTGTTGGTGGCAGACCTTCTGGCAGGTTGAGGTGATACCTCATTGTTGTTTTCATTTGCATCTCTTTGATGATTAGTGATGTTGAGCATTTTTTCATATGTCTCTTGGCCATTTGTATGTCCTGTTTGGAGAGATGTCTATTTAGGTCCTCTGCCCATTTTTTAATTGGGTTCTTTGTCTTCCTTTTGTTGAGTTGTATAAGTACTCTATATATTTTGGAAATTAACCCCTTATCTGATGTATCGTTGGCAGTTATACTCTTCCCATATAGTGGGTTCCCTTTCCATTTTAATGGTTGTTTTTTTTTGCTGTCCAGAAGTTTTGAGTTTGATGTAGTCCTATGTGTTCATTTTTTCCTTTGTTTCTCTTGCCTTAGGCATTGTATCAGTGAAAATTCTGCTGCATGTGATGTCTGAAATTTTATTGCCTACATTTTCTTCTAGGATTTTTGTGGATTCACGAGTCACATTTAAGTCTTTTATCCATTTTGAGTTTATTCTTGTATATAGTGTAAGTTGATGGTCTAGTTTCATTTTTTTTGCATGTAGCTGTCCAATTTTCCCAACACCATTTATTAAAGAGGCTGTCTTTACTCCATTGTATGCTCTTGCCACCTTTGTCAAATATTAATTGAGCATAATGACTTGGGTCAATTTCTGAGTTCTCTTTTCTGTTCCATTGATCTATATGCCTGTTCTTGTCCCAGTACCAGGCTGTTTTGATTACAGTGGCTTTGTAGTATAACCTGATATCTGGTATTGTGATCCCTCCAACTTTCTTCTTCTTTTTTAAGATTGCTGTGGCTATTCAGGGTCTTTTTTGGTTCCATATAAACTTGGTTCCATATAAACATGTTGTTGGTATTTTAATGGGGATTGCACTCAATCTATAGATTGCTTTGGGTAATATGGACATTTTAATGATGTTAATTCTTCCAATCCATGAACAAGGTATATGCTTCCACTTTTTTATATCTTCCTCTATTTCTTTTTTCAATATCCTATAGTTTTCTGTGAATAGGTCTTTTACTTCTTTGGTTAAGTTTATTCCTGGGTGTATTAATTTTTTTGCTGCAGTGGTAAATGGGATTGTTTCTTTTAGTTTCTCTTTCTGTGAATTCATTATTTGGCGTATAACAGTGGTTCTCAGCCTTCCTAATGCCGCGACCCTTTAATACAGTTCCTCATGTTGTGGTGACCCCCAGCCATAAAATTATTTTTGTTGCTACTTCATAACTGTAATTTTGCTACTGTTATGTATTAGGCGACCCCTGTGAAAGGGTCCTTCAACCCCCAAAGGGGTTGCGACCCACAGGTTGAGAACCACTGGTGTATAAGAATGCCGTCAATTTCTTGATGTTAATTTTGTATCCTGCTACTTTGCCAAATTTATTTATTAGCTCCAGTAAATTTTTGATGGAGTCTTTAGGGTTTTCTATGTACAACTATCATCTAATGTGCAAATAATGACAGTACTGGAAGTCTTAGCCACAGCAATTAAACATAAAGAAAAAAAGGATCCAAATTGGAAAGGAGGAAGGGAAACTATGTTAACTAGGAGTGGTGAAAGTGGGCATCCCTGTCTTATTCCTGTTTTTAAGGGAAATGCTTTTTGTTTTTGCCCATTGAGTATGATGTTGGCTGTAGGTTTTTCATATATGGCCTTTATTATGTCGAGATATGATCCCTCTAGTCCCACATTGATGAGCATTTTTATCAGAAATGGGTGCTAGATTTTGTTGAATGCTTTTTCAGTGTCTATTGATATGATCATATGGTTTTTATCTTTGATTTTGTTTATGTGGTGTATCACATTTATTGATTTGCAAATATTATACCATCCTTGCATCCCTGGGATGAATCCCACTTGGTCATGGTGAGTAATTTTTTTAATGTATTGCTGGATCCAATTTGCTAATATTTTGTTAAGGATTTTGGCATCTATGTTCATCAGGGATATTGGCCTGTAGTTTACTTTCTTTGTAGTGTCTTTATCTGGTTTTGGAATTAGGATTATGCTTAGCCCTCCTGATTTTTTTTTTTTTTTTATCCTCACCTGCGGACATTTTTTTTTTTTTTCATTTTTTGTTCAGATAGAGTGGGAGGGAGAGAGAGGAAGAGAGAGAGAGAGAAACATTGATGTGAAAGTGACACATCGAGTGGCTGCCACCCACATGACCAACCAGGGCCAGGGACAAACTGCAACCGAAGTACATGCCCCTAGCGGGAACCGAACCCGGGTGTCTCTGTACCGCAGGCCAACGCTCTAACCGCTGAGCCAAACCGGCCAGGGCAGCCCTCCTGATTTTTATCCTCCAACGTAGATGTGGGACCAGCCCATCCACACCTCCGCCCCTCCTACCAGTCTCGATGTGACTTCTTTAATTTTGTACTTGTAGGACTTCCATTCAGCTCGTTCCATATCAGGCAGTTTTGAATGATGGTTGTTCTGTAGTTTAGTTGTCATTTTGATGTGGTTGTGGGAGGAGGCGAGTACCGTGTTTATCTCTGCTGCCTTTTTTACTGGAAGTCTGTAGAATATTTTTAAATGCATTGCTGAACCTGGAAGAAAGTAGAGGAAATTCCCAAAGGCAAACTTACAAAGAAAACCTAGAGAGTAAAATTAGTTCAAGGGGACAAAAAAGGTGAGCCTGGAGGCATGTATTCCCAGGAATCTAGAGTTTTGGGGATTAATAGCTCTATGAGAGGACCTGCCACAGTGTAGGCTACTGAAGCTGAGGCCCCTGCGTAAACCGTGTCTCTCCAAAAGGATTACACCTTCAGAGAAAGAAAGGACGGCTTTGAAAATAATCTGCTTTGAGTCAGGAGCCGTAGGGAGAGTTGCCTCTCCCCATTCTGGCTGCACTGTGGTATGTTTTGGGAGCTTCTTCTGGGAGTTAAAGCGTAGGCTTGCCCTCACATGAAATCTCAGGTTTTGAATTTGTACTTCCTGGGAGAGGAGAAATTAATTCAAAGTTGTTCAACTTAGTAGTGCTCCTTGGTACTTGGCTTCTGGAAGAGAAGCATCCTCATTCTAGCACCTTGGGAATTTTAAAGATTAAGGAGCTAAATATAAGCTCACTTTTATTTATTTATTTTTTAATCCTCACCCAAGGATATTTTTCTGTTTATCTTCAGATAGAGTGGGAGGGAGAGAGAGGGAGAGAAAGAGAGCGAAACATCGATGTGAGGGACACATCAACTGGTTGCTTCCCGCACAACTCTGACCAGGTACATGCCCTTGGGCAGAATCGAACCCAAGACTCATTGGTCCATGGGCCAATGCTCTACTGCTGAGCCAAACTGACCAGGGCTGAGCTCATTTTTTTTAAAAAAAAATTGGTAATTTTTAAATTTCTTAATTTTTTAAGTAGTACATAATAAGACACCATTGGTGAGAGTAAAGCAACCAACAGATTGAGACACCTGTAGGATGTTAGATACTTGAATTATCAGGTGCAGAATATAAAATAACTATATAACATTAAAAAATATAAAAGGATAAAATGAATAACCTCAAATGATTTAACATATGAAAAATAAATACAAGTTCTAGTACAAAAGAGTAATTTTCAACTAGAAAAGAGAAATTTAAAATTTAGTAGGAAATTAAAACAGGTTAGAGACAGCTGAGGTGAGTAAGTGAATTGGGCAATAAATCTGAAGAAATTCACAAGAATACATTTTGAGAGACAGGAAAATAAAAAATATAAAATAGATGTAAAGAGACAGGAGAAGAAGTAGTATCAAAACAGTTTGCTCAAAAGCTGTCATTGCCCAAGTCCTCTTGCTTAAGATTAATAAATATTGGACCTTTTTTTATTTCTTTAACATATTGAGCTATAAAGTGTGGTATTACCAAATCTTAATTTAAGCTTTATTGTAATTACATGAGTTAGAAAGAATGCCAGGTATTTTAATAAACTTCTTGATCTGTTATTTTTATATTTTTATTGATATTTTAGAGAGAGAGGAAGGGAGAGATAGAAATATCGATGTGAGAAACATTGATTGGCTGCCTCCTGCACACCCCCTACTGGGAATCAAGGCCAAAACCTGGGCATGTGCCCTGGGAATTGAACCAGGACCTCTCAGTCCATGGGGTGACGCTCAATCCACTGAGCCACATCGGCCAGGCTATTATTTTTAAATAAGGGCATATTCTTTTGAAAGAAAATACAGTCTATATATTGTGTTATAGCCTTTGACTGGCTTAATCTCAGAATCTTAGGCTATTTCTGTGTAGGCCAGCAAAGAATATGTTTTTAGTCTCTTTTTCTTCTATTTTTCAATTATTGAAAAATGGTTGAGGGTCTGGGATGATGTGAAAGACTACAGTTCAAGTCCTGATATTAGCAAACTAATTTTTTTTTTAATACGAATTTTTCTTTTTTTTTTTTTTTCTTTATTGAATTTTAGGGAGAGGGAGAGAGAGATAGAAACATCGATAAGAGAGAACATCGATTGGCCGCCTCCTACATGCCCCCCACCAGGGATGGGCCCACAACCTGGGCATGTGCCCTGACCAGGAATCGAACCAGTGACTTCTTGGTGCATAGGTTGATGCTCAACCACTCAGCCACACCAGCCGGGCTAGCAAACTAATTTTTTTCTTAGCTTTTTATTTTGAAATAATATAGATTCCTAGGAAGTTGCAAAGCAATGTACAGGGAATTCCATGCATGCATCCTTCACTCTGCCTCCCCCAGTGTTAACATCTTGCAGAATTATAGTACACTCTCAGAACCAGGAAATTGGCATTGGCGCAAGCCACAGAGCTGATTCATATTTCAGCGGTTATACTTGCACTCATGTTTGTGTATGGGTCTATGGAGTTTTATTACATGTGTAACTACTACTACAGTCCAGATACATAACCACACCATCACCACAGGACTCCCTTGAAGTGCTGCTCCATAGCTGCACAAACCCTTCTGCCTCCCATTCCTCACTGCTGGTAACCACTAATCTGTTCTTCCCTATAATTGTTATTTCATAAATGTTATATGAGTATAACATACAGTATATATCCTTTCGAGAATGTCTCTCTTCACTCAGTGAAATTCCCTTAAGGTTTATCCAGGTCTTATAGAAAGTATCAATATTGTGTTCTTCTCTCTTTTTTTTTAAACTTATCTTTATTGTTGAATGTATTACAGATGTTCCTCATTTTTCCCCCATTGACCCCTTCCTCCCCATTCCTGCCCCCCTCCTGCCTTTCCCCACACTGTTGTCTGTGTCCATTGGTTATGCATATATACATATAAGTTCTTTAGTTTATTTCTTCCCAACCCCCAGCCCCCTTCCCTTTGAAGATTGTCAGTCTAACAACCAATTTGTACTTCTTAATCCCTTCACTTTTTTCACCCATTCCCCCACCCCCCTCTCATCTGGCAACCAACAAAATTTCTCTGTATCTATGAGAATATTTCTGTTCTGCTTGTGCATTTTGCTTGTAGATTCAATTGTCAGTAGATATGTATTCATTGCCATTTTGTTTGTTCATATTTTTTATCTTTTTCTTCAAGAAGACCCTTCAACATTTCATATAATAATGGTTTGGTGGTGATGAACTCCTTTAGCTTTTCCTTGTCTGGGAAACTCTTTATATGGCCATCGATTCTAAATGACAGTTTTGCAGGATAGAGTAATCTTGGTTGTAGGTTCTTGCTTTTCATCACTCTGAATATTTCTTGCCACTCCCTTCTGGTGTGCAAAGTTTCTTTTGAGAAATTAGCTGACAGTCTTATGGGAACTCCCTTGTAGGTAACTAACTGCTTTTCTCTTGCTGCTTTTAAGATTCTCTCTTTGTCTTGAACCTTTTGCATTTTGATGACCATGTGTCTTGGTGTGGGCCTCCCTGGATTCATCTCATTTGGGACTTTCTGTGCATGTCTGTTTCTTTCACCAAGTTAGGGAAGTTTTCTGCCATTATTGTTTCAATAGGTTTTCAATTTCTTGTTCTCTCTCTTCTCCTTCTGACACCCCCAAGATGTGAATGTTGGCACGCTTGAAGTTGTCCCAGAGCCTCCTTACACTATCCTCATTTTTTTGGATTCTTTTTTCTTTTTGCTCTTCTGATTGGGTGTTTTTTGCTTCCTTATATTCCAAATCGATGGTTTGCTTCTTGGCTTTACCTACTCTACTATTGAATCTGTGTAAATTATTCTTTATTTCAGTTAGTGCCTCCTTCATTTCTGACTGGTCCTTTTTTATGCTCTTGAGGCCCTCACTAAGTTCACTGAGGTTCTCACTAAGTCGATTGAGCATCCTTATAAGGAGTGTTTTGAACTCAGCATCTGTTAGGTTGCTTATCTCCATTTCGCTTAGTTCTTTTCCTGGAGTTTTGTTCTGTTCTTTCATTTGGGACCTGTTTCTTTGTCTTCTCATTTTGGCTGCCTCCCTGTGTTTGTTTCTATGTATTACTTAGTGAGAGGTGTGGGACTAGCTGAGACCAGATGTTGCTTGTTTGAAAGAATTTAGGAAAAGCTGAAGCAGGATCCAAGACAGGCCAATCCTATGGTCAAGCAACTGGAAACAGCTTGGGTGGGCCTGGAAGTTGGGTGGGGCGGGGCCTCAGGGAATCACCAGGGCGGGGCAAACAGTGTGAGCCAGGTTGCTGGAGTCCCAGGTATGGTGGTGTGTGCTGGCCCAGGGAAGGGCTCACCAAAGGAACAAAGGCCTCTGATAGCACATCTGTCCAGGGGAAAGCTGCCTCTCCAGCCCTCGCTCCAATGCCAAACAGCTCAGTTCTTCCCCATATGACTCTGGTGCCTTTCAAGCTGCCTCCCCCACACTGGAGCCTGGAGGGAGCGAGTCCGAGTAAGTCCGTGTGCGGGCCCTTTAAGAGGAGCTGCTGGGGGCTCCAGCTGCCTCAACCTCAGTTCCCGCTGGTTTTTCCAGCCAGAAGTTATGGCGACTTCTCTTCCTGGCGCTGGAACCCTGAGCTGGGCACCTGGTGTGGGACGGGGACCCCTGAGTCCTCAGGGAGGACCTTCCCAGCCGAGAAGGCCGAAAAATTCCTAATTTTTTTTTTTTTAATCCTTACCCGAGGACATTTTTCCATTTTCTGTTCAGCTAGAGTGGGAGGGAGAGAGAGGAAGAGAGAGAGAGAAACATCAACGTGAAAGGGACACATCGAGTGGCTGCCTCCCGCACGACCAACCAGGGCCGGGGACAAACTGCAACCGAGGTACGTGCCCTTAGTGGGACCCGAACCTGGGTCTCTCTGGACCACAGGCTGACGCTCTAACTGCTGAGCCAAACCAGCCAGGGCTATATCCTCCTAATTTTTATCCACCACATGTGGGTGTGGGACAAGCCCGTAGCGCCTTCACCCCTCCTACCAGTCTCGATGCGACTGCTGCTTTAATTTCGTAGTTGTAGGACTGACTTCCTTTCAGCTTGATTTCAGGCAGTTTTGAATGATAGTTGTTCTATAGTTTAGTTGTAACTTTGATGTGGTTGTGGGAGGACGTGATACGCGTTTCCATATGCCGCCATATTGACCGGAAGTCTCCCAAGTCATTTGTGTTCTTTTTTATTGCTGAGTAGTATTCCATAGTATAAATGTATCACAGCTTTTTTAGTCATTTACCCTCTGACAGACATGAGGGTATTTTCCAGTTTTGAACTATTACAAAGAAGTATGTGAATTTCTATGTGAAAAATACATTTTCATTTTTCTGGGATAAATGCCAAGAGTCTATATTATATTTTAATTTAGATTTAAAGAGCCAGATATGAATTCTTCAGCCAGATTAAAGTGCTAACTGTCCAAAAGAAAGACAATCATAGTAGCACTACACATTTGAATGGATCAGAGTTCAAAATCTCAAGGTAAATGTTTTACTCACAGAGAATAGACTTCATGAATGTAGCAAGACTCTCATGTCTTGTTTTTTGGAAGCTAAAACTACAGATGTTAATTTTTTAAATAATTTGTAAATAGTAGCTATTGGTTCTCATTATTTAGGTTAATAAATCTGGGTTTTTTCCTCCAGTGGTCTTATCAAAAGTAATCAGTGTACAAGCTGAACCAACAATTTGAATGCTTACTGCATATTATATAGGAACCTTTTTGGAATACCCTTCAGCATGTTACTACTGATGTTTAGTTCACACCGGTGAATTTCCATTACTGAATTTTACACCATTGAATTAGTTGTGTTTTATTTACAGAAAGACGAGCCAGATGCTTTCAAAGAGCTGGGGACAGGAAATAGGATTGCTACATGGCTGTTTTATGTAAGTTATAGCTAAAATTTTTATTTTAAGTTGGGATTTTATCACATGACTCATTTATTGTTGTGTTCATATGTTTGCTCTTACCATCCTAGTTAAAGTTTCTACAACTCAGTAAAGCAAGTTAAGAATTTCTTTTTCAATAGTAACTTTTTCAGTTATAATGTTATAACTTGAAGAAGAAAGTTAAAATTACTGATGGTTTTGCTACTTGGAGACAGTTATTGTTGATATTTTGTAGTATGGACTGCTTAGTTACTTATGTGTATATAAGCATCTCCATATGAATTTACTTTTTTTTTTTTTATCCTCACCGGAGGACATTTTTGCATTTATCTTCAGATAGAGCGGGAGGGAGAGTGGGAGGAAGAGAGAGAAACATCGATTGGTCGCCACCCACATGACCCCAACTGGGGCCAGGGACAAACTGCAACCAAGGTACATGCCCTTAGCGGGAACCGAACCCAGGTCTCTCTGGTCCACGGGCCAACACTCCAACCTCTGAGCCAAACCGGCCAGGGCTGAATTTACATATTTGTAGTCAGGTGATGATGACTGCTGATAACTCACATTTTCATAGTTTTGAATTTTTATTGGTATATCAGAAAAATATATAAATCATTAAGTATATAACAATAAATTTTCATAGAGTGAACACATGTATAATCAGCATCCAGATCAAGAAGTAGTACATTACAGCACCCTAGATGCCCCATCAAGGGGAACCATTCTCACATTGTTTATTGATTTTTTTTAGAGAGAAGGGGAGGGAGAGAAAAACATCCATTGGCTGCCTCCTGCACACCACCTACTGGGGATTGAGCTTGCATCTTGGGCATGTGCCCTGATGGGGAATCAAACCGGGACCTCTTAGTCCATGGGACAATGCTCAATCGACTGAGCCACACCGGCCGAGCTGCTCTTTATTTTTAAAATTTAAGTATATATTCACACATATAGAAAAAAATTAAGATTTGATCATAATATTTGCCCTAGTTAACTGTTGCTGCATAACAAATCACCCCAAAACTGAATGGTTTAAAACAGCTTTATTTTTATCTTTCATGGTTGTGAGGGTCACTGGGCTTTGCTCATGGTTCTTCTGGATCTCTCATGCGTGTGCATTCAGGTGATGACAAGCACTAGGGTCCATCCTTTTTTTTTTTTTTTTTATCCTCACCTGAGGACATTTTTCCATTTTTTGTTCAGATAGAGTGGGAGAGAGAGAGAGAAACATCGACGTGAAAGGGACACATCGAGTGGCTGCCACCCACATGACCAACCAGGGCCAGGGACAAACTGCAACCGAGGTAGGTACATGCCCTTAGCGGGAACCGAACCCGGGTCTCTCTGGACCGCAGGCCGACGCTCTAACCACTGAGCAAAACCAGCCAGGGCACTAGGGTCCATCTTGAAGGCTGACACTGAGGCTGGCTGTTGGCCAGAAGACCTCCATGGGGCTTGGGCTTCCTCACACATGGTGATTGTATTGCAAGAGCAAGTATCCCCCCCAAAACAGGCAGAAGTGCAGGGTACTTTATTACCTACCCCCAGAAGTCAAATAATGTCACTTCTCTATTTTATTAATTGAGGCGATTACAAAGGTCTGCCAAGGTTCAAGGGGAGGGGACATGGACAATACCACTCAAGAAGAGCGCTAGTGTTGTGAAAAGGGCATGTAGGACAGGACATATTGGGATATATTATATTAGGAAAATAGGATGTTCTTCAGTGTTCGTTAACTTAAGATGTCTTAGCCCGGCCAGGTGGCTCAGTTGGTTGCAACATTGTCCCATACATCGAAAAGGTTGTGGGTTCGATTCCCAGGTGGGGCAGGTATGAGAGGCAACTGATTGATGTCTCTCTCTAAAATCAATAAACATATCTTCAGATGAGGATTTTTTAAAATAATGTTTTATATCTCAGTCCACAGAGCCACACTGGCTGGCAACAGTTATTGTGGTTTTAATTTGCATTTCTCCAATTAGAGAAGTTGAGTGTCTTTTCAGATGTTTAAGAGCCATTAAGCATTTGTTTTGGCTATATTTGTTTCTTTGCTTTTATGAATATCATGATGCTATATTATTTGGTCCAATATCCATTTGTATTAGATTATTATTAATTTCCCCTGCCCCCTATTGTTTAAATACTATTCCTAGGTAAGCCACAGAGCCTAACTTTTTAATTTCTCCAGATTTGTTTTCATTATAGATAGTTTTTAAAAGCTGTTAGTTCTTTGATATTGGTTATATATTTTTCATGGTAAAATACCCTTCTTTATCTCACTTAATGCTTTTTACCTTGATTTAGACTGTGTTTGTTAAGTCCCTGGATGTAGCAATGAGTGGGGTTTGCTTTGTGATGCAGTCTCAGTCTCTCTATACATGCTATTTATGTTGCTTTTGAAAAACATCCCCACTGTGTGACTTGTTTCCTTTGCCATGTTTTGTGCATGTGCTTCTTTTTTCCTCACCCGAGGATGTTTCCATTTATCTTCAGATAGAGTGGGAGGGAGGGAGAGAGACATACATCGACTGGTTGCCTCCTGCACGATCCCGACCAGGGAATGAACTGCAACCGAGTTACGTGCCCTTGACCAGAATCGAACCTGTGACTCTTTGGTCCGCAGGCCGACGTTCTAACTGCTGAGCCAAACCAGCTAGAGCAGCACCTACTGTTCTAGACACTAAGCCCAGCAATGAAAAAAACATGAAAATTCCTGCCCCATGGAGATTTTATTATAGCGTAATAAATATATTTATACCCCTATATTACTTGATTTATCAATTTAAAATCGTCCTTTTTACCTCTGGCTGTAAGTGAAGTGCCTGTCCCAAATCATTCCCATCTCCCTTCCTGACTTTATAATTCCTTTGCTTTATATATATTTTTTACTTAAGTATGTAAACTTAAACAGCATCTTTTGTTTTCTAAAAACTGAGTAGCATGCAAAAACCCACCTATGTAAGTAGAATCCAGATGTTTTCCTAGTCTAGTATTGTATCCTCCTCACAATGGCATGTTTAACTTATTCTCCCAGCCATTTGGTAATATTCTCTCACCTCTTACAGATGAGTGATGTGTCAGCAGGAGGAGCCACTGTTTTTCCTGAAGTAGGAGCTAGTGTTTGGCCCAAAAAGGTAAACTTGGTTTGTTTGTTATTTTAATAGTTGTTGTCCCTTTATTTTTTCCTAAGGAAGAGGTGCATCTTTATTTCATGGTCTAATTAATGAATTAAAAGTAATATACTTAAGGACTATATTATCTCTAGGTAAAACTATGGGTATTTTTATGTCACAGTTTACCATGAGTACCTAGAGCATTTAAAAGTTTCATTTCTAAAATGGGTTCCATATGAGTTTCCTCTCCATCCTGCTATTACAAGATTTGTTAGCTTTGTTTTGGAAAGTACCTTTTTGTTTTGTTTTCATGTGATCACCAAAATTTTGTATTCTCACAGGGAACCGCTGTTTTCTGGTATAATCTGTTTGCCAGCGGAGAAGGAGATTATAGCACACGGCATGCAGCGTGTCCAGTGCTAGTTGGAAATAAATGGGGTAAATGTTTTCTATATTCTCTAAACAGAATTTGTTATTTTTGTTTCATATTTTGAAATTATTATAATCTACATCTTAAATTGAAAACAACTTTTGACAGATTTGCCTGCTATGACTTTAACATTGAACGGATTCAACCAAGCAAATTACTGATCTTTTTTAATCCTCACCCGAGAATGTGTTTTCTATTGATTTTTAGAAAAAGAGAAACTTGCCCTGGCCGGTTTGGCTCAGTGGTTAGAGCGTCGGCCTGCGGTCCAGAGAGAACCGGGTTCGGTTCCCGCTAAGGGCATGTACCTCGGTTGCAGTTTGTCCCCGGCCCTGGTTGGTCGTGCGGGTGGCAGCCACTCGATGTGTCCCTTTCACATCGATGTTTCTCTCTCTCTCTCTCCCTCCCATTCTATCTGAACAGAAAATGAAAAAATGTCCTCAGGTGAGGATTAAAAAAAAGAAAAAGAGAAACTGATCAGTTGCCTCCTGTATGTCCCCTGACCAGGAATTGAACCCGTGACCTTTTGGTGTATAGGACAGTGCTCCGACTAACAGAGTTACCTGGCCAGGGCAAGTTACTGATCTTAATATAAATTTAACAGACCAGAATTTTGATGACAGATATTATTTTTAATAGTATTTCCACCTGTTACTCTAAAAATCATTAATTGACTCAAAGCTGAATAAGACAGTATCTTCCCCTTAAGGGGTTCACAGTTGTCTCAGAGACAATACTAATAGATAAATTGTAAACAGAAGATGGCAACTCCTTACCTTTAGGGAGGCTTCTTCAAAGCTTAATTTTTAAGTTTGGTCTTGGAGATAGAGCAGTTGTTCTCCAGGCATGTTAGGAACCAGGTCCAGGACTGGCATGACGTGCAGGATTTGCCACATTAAAAAAAGAAACAGGTGAAGTTATTTAATATATATTTAACCCCATGTATCCATTTTAATGTGTGTCACTATTAACATTTCAAGTGCCCACCGCATTGGACATGGGAAGATCAAGGAGTGACACCTGATCGTCAGGATTTACAAACCCTCCCTGATGATTATGTTTGAGAACTACTAGACTAGAATGAATAGAGGCTCATGGAGGAGAGATGAGTTTAGAAAGATTTTTTTCCATTGTCTAGGTGGATGATGTATGAAAGCCTGGACTTAGGCAGTAGCAAAAGGATTGGAGAGCCAAGAATAGATATAAAGAAAATTGTCAGGGTTTGATGAATAAAAGATTGGATATAGGAGAAGGAATTGGAAATTAATTCCTTTGGGGTTACAGTAGAAAACAGTATCTTGGAACCAAGGAAAGTTAATAATAGAAGTGATTGATCATTTAGAGTGAAGACTTTGTGTTCATTTAAAAAATACCTTTATAGCCCGGCCGGTGTGGCTCAGTGGTTGAGCGTCGACCCATGCACCAAGAGGTCACCGGTTCAATTCCTGGTCAGGGTACATGCCCAGGTTGTGGCCCGGGTCCCCAGTAGGGGGCATGCAGGAAGTGGCCAATCGATGTTTCTATCTCTCCGTCTCCCTTCCTCTCTCTCTAAAAATAAAAAAAAATATTAGAGGTTCTATTTGTACCTACATTTTAATTTCATTTGTTTTATTTCAAACCTTACATTGAACATTAGAAACTTTGGGATATGCACATATATAGACTCTCAAATGTACATACATATACCTAAAATCTTCTGTGTTTCAGCCCTGGCCGGGTGGCTTAGTTAGTTGGAGCATTGTCCCATACACCAAAAGGTTGCAGGTTCAATCCCCAGTCTGCGTGCGTACAGGAGGCAACCAATCGGTATTTCTGTCTCTAAAATCAATAAAAAACATCCTTGGGTGAGGATTAAAATAAAATCTGTGTTTCTAACATTTAGTGAAATATTTAAAAGACTGCTTAAGTAGCATCTGGCTTTATCTAGTTTTGGTCTTGAACTTTTAGCCCATGTAAAAACTTTATTATAGACCTAGTTCTTATCAGTGAATTAAATACTAGTTAGTGGGGAAAATTAACATATTTTGTTCTCTCACAGTATCCAATAAATGGCTCCATGAACGTGGACAAGAATTTCGAAGACCATGCACCTTGTCGGAATTGGAATGACAAATAGGCTTCTCCTGCTGTACTTGGATGTGTCTGATAACACACAGCTCCCAGTCTTAACTTTCAAGAGTTTACAACTGACTAACAAACACTCCATGACTGACTCAGTTATGAACCTCACACCATCATGTTTCATCTGTGGACAAATCACTAACTTTGTGGGTGTTTTCTTTTAAAAGTAACTCTGAATCACCACGTTGTACATATAAAACCTTCAAATTCAGTTGGTATCATAGAGGACAAAGCAAGGCAGAGTTAAAAATGAGGAATTTTTACATTTTTTATACTTTAAAGAACTTTTCGGTTAGATAAAAATACACTTTAAGCATCTGATCATAGTATATCACTACATCTCAGTTGGTGGGTGGTCGGCTGGAATGGACCGTGCAGTTAAGGAAGAGATGCCTTATAGTATGTACCTAGGTACCGGGTTTACCTAGTCTTACTTCTTATTTTCTGGATCTGCCTGAAGACTAGGAATAAACCAGGCCTCTAATCTGGTTCCATACAATGTGTGCCCCTCCATCCACTTTCTCAGTTGATTTTTTCCCCCCTCCCAAGTCCTTTTTACTGTATTTTACCAATCCCCTTTTCCTCTCATAGCTCCATTATGGTGAGAATTAAGTCTGTTCGAGGTAAAATACTTTGGTTAAAAAATTTTTTAATAGGAAGTCCTACATAACGCTGGGGCTTCTTAACTAAAATGATCATCACTTGGTTTGTTTCTTTGTCCTTTAAATGACTGATGATTTTGTCCATAAAATTTGCTGTTTTCCTTAGTGCTAATACCTTGCCTCTTATTCTTACTACAGCAGGGTGGTGATACTGTCTTTCTGATTAAATATTGTGCCTTAGGAGACTGGAAATTTAAAAATGTACAAGTCCTTTCAATGAGGAGGGATTTTAAAAAGAAATCTTCCTCAAAAGCCAAAATGTTTGTTTTTTCAATTCTGAAATGTGTTGTGACAACAATGACCTATTTATGATCTTAAATCTTTTTTTAAAAATGTTTCTGTTTTCCGTGTGGTATTTTTATATTTGAATGTGAATGCATGCTATAGTGATAACAGGTTATTTCTATTTATATTATTTCTTCAGTACATAGGACTTGGGTTTGTCCTCTTGGTTTTAATTCACTCTAATATCTCATTTTTATGGAAAAAGAATTTAGGTTCTCTGAACTCTCAGCTACTTAATCAACCAAAATGTGTTTCCTTTAAGGGGAGTTCTACAACTTCACTCTGGTTATGGGGTTATTACAATACTGGTACTTAAGACTTTCTCTTATTTATAAATATGGTGTGGTAGCTGTGAATCTAATGAACTATGTTAATGACCCCTCAGACTAACTTTTTACATTTCTTATGGTGAATCCTAGTTCATACAAGGGCTCTTTATCCTTTATGCAGTATTTAAATATTTAAGAAAGAATTTGATTATATTTCTAGGAAAGAAGGTATACTTTTACCAATTAAAAAAAAAAATCAACTCTTCCTTTTGTTCCACAACTATTTTAGTAAGAAATATTGAGAATTTAGTTCAGTACTTTCATCTACTCAAATTTTGTGACCATACGTGATTTTTTTAAACCCTTTTTTAGATGGAAGCAACATTAATTCAAAACTATAGATACAAAATAGGTGTTCCAAGGATGGAAACCAACCTTTATTGGCATATGTTTTAGCAAGTAGAATAAAAATAACATCTATTTCAGGAGGAAATAACATTCCATAATCTTATAGATTTCCTTGTTATATTCAACCCCAAACCCCACGTGGGGATTTGGTCAACTCTTTTCAGTGTTAGATCTTACAGAACCCTCCCAAATTTCATGATTACACACTATTTTTCTTTCCAAATGAAAAGGAGAGAAAAAATATCCAGTATAAAGCTTTGGGTCCAGTGGTCTTTGCCATCCTTTTTGTTGTTGTTTAATGGTAAACTTTAAAATAAATGAGGGCTATCATGGAAAATGTGGTTTCCTCACCAACTCTACCTGTCTGTCATTCATTAACTTTAAGCATGGAATTGTCACCACTACCACCAACATACAGTTAACTGAAGTATCCACCAGAATACTTGAACAGCAGGGTAAGTAAATGTGGTAACTATGTAATAATCTAGTAGGATTGCTTTTTTTAAATTTAATGACTTTAGCATTCTTAGAAAAGTTATATGTTAAATGCATTGATGAAAGAAGTAATCAACTATCCACTTTGTCCTATAAAATGGTAATTACAGTGTAGGATTAAGAGTTGATGTATACAGTAAAATCACACATATAAATAATATGTAAACTAGTTTGTGTGTATGTGTATGATCTTATTGCTGCTGAGAAGAATCTGAATATCCTTATATGTGTTGACTGGTTGTGTGTATACAACGTATCCACTTAAGTCCATCTAGCTGAAAAATGAACAACTTGTATGCAAGGCCCCATGAGCTAAACAGTTGAATGACTGGATTCCTGCCATTAAGAAATTTATAGTATCATACGAAAACAACACAAGAAACACTCAGTCATGATTAAATAACTATAAATCACTTGAGACAGAATAAACAGAATTCCAAACTAGAGCCTGCTAGGAGAAAGCAAAATGAAAATGACACCTCCATTTGTCAGCTAACAACACAAGAACTGTGTCTTCCTTGGCAGCACTTATTTCACTGTGGTAAGAGTTGGTGTTTCAGAGGGAACACTATTGGATAGCTTAGAGAAAAAGGACTGAGTTAACACAAGAGAGATCAAATGCTCAGGTTTATCAGGAAACAGATTTCATATTCCTATTCTCCTAACGTCCTTGGACAGTACCCCACCACACTGATGAGTTTAGCAAAATGGACTGTAATGTACCAGTACCAGTACAGTTCTTGGCTGCCTGCTTTATTAACTTTTGAGAACTGTGAAGTTTACTTTCTGTGTAAATTTAGCCCTCACTTAAATATACATTTTGATTCAGGAAGATAAGTTATATTAAAAAACCACACATTAATAGTAAGGCAGTCCTATCAAATGTGAAAGTAGATTTTAAATAAAAACAACCATAAGAAGTGGAAGTCTTCCATAGTCTGATTTTTGAGGTCTGTTGAATTCCCACTGCAGCACTATTCTGTTGAAATTAGTTTACAAAGCAATATAATCACAGATAAAATAAGCCCTAAAATCTGAAAAAAGGAAATCGGAACAACCAAATAAAGTCTCAGGATTTCCTAACAGGTTTATTTCTAATACAAATATGTTTTAGGATAAGCACCTTAAAGGATTCAGAATAGAACATTTTTAATAGACCATATGTGATGTGCACTTTTATTGATTTTTAGAGAGGGAGAGAAACATCAAGGACACATCTATTGCCGGCCTCCTACCAGGGACATAGCCTACAACCCGGGCATGTGTCCTGTCTAGGAATTGAAGTGGCAGCCTCTGTGCACAGGATGACGCCCAGCCAACTGAGCCACACCAGCCAGGTCGTGATACACTTTCCATTTCAGGGCTTTTTAGGTTGATGAATTGTGCATTAAGTAGGCCTTTTCTAGAAAAGGCATTCACTTATTTTTAAGTCCATAGCAAGCCAGAATTATTATTGTGATATCTACTTCAAAGCCATAAATGTAATTAAACTCCATTGTAATGTAGGTTTTATGAGTTTGGATATTATCAGGTGTTAGATCATATTACATAACTACATAATAGTTAACTTCTAAATAATAATGAATCTTATTCTTTGGTACCTGTATAATGAAACATTATAGTTGTTAACTGTTAGAAGATGTTCTAAATTCAATGATTATGTTAGTTATTTCATGTTCTATTTTTCCTTTACATTTAAAAAGCAAAAAAGTTAGGGTTCTGTGACATGAAACACCTCTCAGACTTTTATCTGAGATGGAAAAAAGTAGTCCTTACTGAAAATAATCAGTGTTATCTTTCCCATATTCCCTTTTTACTTATTCAACTATGGGAAAAGAGTCTCTGGAAAGTTAAGTAAGGTAATAATTGCAAGTGCTCTGAAACAGTGCTCCTTACTGTGGTTTGTAGAAGAGTTGGCATGGGGCTTGTTACTGGTCCACAATGACATAAGGAGATTACATCAAAATATAGATAAACTACATCAATAAGTACATAGTTTTGTTCAGTTGGCGATTTTCATGATGAAGAAAGTGTGTTATTTACATTGCGGTATGAGCTTTTTTATCTCAGTGGGAACCAGCTTTAAATAGCATTGCTCTAAAACAGTATAAATTGTTTGAATCTTGCTTGAAGCAGGAAAGGCAGACTTTATATGTCTTAGCATAATGGGAAAGATAATTCAGGATAATCATTTAACTTTGCAAATGTTTCAAGGAATCAACATGTTTACATTTTAGCATTCTGTTTTTAAGGTGACTGGGGTCAACAATTCCTTTAGTCCTAAAACCACTTAATCTGACTAGTTCTAGTTGGTATAACATATTTAAGAACATCAGTTCTAGAGGAAGATACTGGACTAGGAAGCTCCAGACCCTTGTTTCCCCCATGGGAACACAAAACTTAACAACTGGAGTTGGGGTAAAATAACTTTATAGAGATCTGGAAAACAGCCAGAGGTTTATAGTAACCAAGTGAAGACCCATTCAAGTAAAAGCCACATTCAAAGTGGTAGGAATTTTGCCCTGGCTGGTTTGGCTCAGCGGTTAGAGCATCGGCCCGCGGACCAGAGAGACCCGGGTTCAGTTCCCGCTAAGGGCACGTACCTCGGTTGCAGTTTGTCCCTGGCCCCGGTTGGGGTTGTGTGGGTGGCAACCAGTCGATGTGTCTCTCTCATGTTGATGTTTCTCTCTCTCTCTTCTTCCCTCTCTCCCTCCCACTCTGTCTGGAGATAAATGCAAAAAAACAAAAACAAAAAAACACATAGTGGTAGGAATTTTCAGTGTTTTTTTTCTTTATTGATTTTAGAGAGAGGGAGAGAAACATCGATGAGAGAAGACATTGATTGGCCGCCTCCTGCATGCCCCCCCACTCGGCATTGAGCCCACAACCTGGGCATGTGCCCTGACCAGGAATCGAACTGGCGACCTCTTGGTGCATGGGTCGACACTCAACCACTGAGCCACACCAGCCAGGCTTATAGTGTTTTTACTTACCCTCACCCTACCCCAAAGCTGATGCAGCACAGTTGGGAGGAAGTAGCTACCCAGTTCCCTCTCAGACCAGAGGGAGCAGAACAGACCCTGTTTATAATGTTCTAGTCTGTTCGGAAGCTCCCTGAAGGACTGGTCTGTTTAACCTAACTCAGGGCTCAGGGAAAAGCATATAGCTAGAAAAAGCCCTGGGAAGCATCAGACACTGCTTCTTAAAGCTTCAGGGGGGACTACAGACTTGCAAATGGCAGAGGCAAAGGTTAGAGGTACTGGAATACAATAGGAGGCCTTAAAACAGGTTGGGGTCAGCCCTGGCCAGTTTGGCTCAGTGGTTAGAGCATCGGCCTGCGGACCAGAGAGACCCGGGTGTCCGCTAAGGGCATGTGCCTCAGTTGCAGTTTGTCCCCGGCCCTGGTTGGGTTGTGCGGGAGGCAGCCACTCGATGTGTCCCTTTCGCGTCAATGTTTTTCTCTCTCTCTGTCTCTTCCTCTCTCTCCCTCCCACTCTAAACAAAAAATGGAAAAATGTCCTCGGGTGAGGATTAAAAAAAAACAACAACAAAAAACCAGGTTGGGGTCAGACTTTTAGGGAAAGTAAGATTTAAAAGCAGGCATGTGTATGGGGAGATCAAAAAAGGACAAGCAGCCCTGGCTGGTTCGGCTCAGTGGTTGGAGCATCGGCCCACGGACCAAAGAGTCACAGGTTCGATTTCAGTCAAGGGCACATACTTGGGTTGCAGTTCAGTCCCAGCCTTGGTCGGGGTCGTGCAGGAGGTAACCAGTCGATGTGTCTCTCTCATATCGATGTTTCTCTCTCTCCCCCTCCCACTCTATCTGAAGACAAATGGAAAAATATCCTGGGGTGAGGATTAAAAAAAAAGGACAAGCCAGTAGGGCAAGATGCATGCCAAGACAGACCTTAAGCTACAATTCCAGGCTGGTCCCAGGATCAGAACATGCCCTAATTACTGAAGGCATTCCTCAGTATGGAGCCAGTCTGCAAAGACTGGGAGCGGTAGCTGTTTTTTTCGAAAATTTAATTTTCAACTGAAAAGAAAAATTACAAAGTATACAAGGAAACAGGAAAACATGGCCCATTCAAAGGAAGAAAAATGTGGAAGAAAACCACTTCTGAAGAAACATAGACACTGGTTACACTAAAAGATTTTTTTAATCATCTGCTTAAATATGCTCAAAGAGCTAAAGGGAAATATTGACAGAGAACTAAAAGTGAGGAAAATGTTATATGAACAAATAGAGAAATCAACAAAAGGATAAAAATGAAAAGAACCAAACAAAAATTCTAGAACTTGAAAAATACAATAACTAAATTAAAAAATTTACTAAAGGGGTTGAATAGCAGGCTTGAATAGGCGGAAGAATAAATCAGCAAACTTGAAGACAGGTATTTAAAATAGCAACTCTGAGGAACAAAAAGAAAGAATGAAGAAAAGCACACGGAGCCAGAAGGACACAGGACACCACCACACAGCCTAGTGTAGGAGACACATGCATCTCTGAGGAAGACAGTTGCTGGAAGATAATTTAAAAAATATAATGGTCAATAATTTTCCAAATTTGAAGTTATGGATCTACAAATCCCAAAAGCTCGAAGAATTCCAAATAGCATAAATTTAAAGAGAACAACACTGAGACACATAATCAAACTCTTGAAAGCCAAACACAGAATCTTGAAAGCAGCAAGAGAAAATTGACATCATGTACAAGGAATCCTGAATGAAATTATCAGTGAATTTCTTGGCAGAATCCTACAAGGCCAGAAGGCAGTTAGATAATACATTTAAAGTGCTGAAAGAAAAAATAAGTCCATCGAGAATTCTGTAATCTAGTACATGTGTCCTATAAAAACGAGGGCGAATATAAAACGTTCCCAGGTAAACAAAGCTGAGGGAGTTCATTATCGCTAAACCTGCCCTACAAGAAATGCTTCGAGTTGAAAGGACACTAGACTGACTTAAAGTCATATCAAAATATGAAGGTAAATATATGGGCAACAGAAAAAATCAACATTGTAATTTTGGTTGGCAACCCCACTTTTTTTCTGTATGATTTAAAAGACAAATGCATAAAAATTATAAATCTGTGTTAATGGGTACATAATATATAAAGATATAATTTGTAACTTCACTAACAAAGGGGAATGGATCTGTAAATGAGTAGTTTTGTGTGCAATTGAAGTTCAATCGGTATAAATTCAAATTAGATTGTTATAACTTTAGGATGTTATGTGTAATCCCCATAGTAACCACAAAGAAAATTATAGCATATATACAAAGGGAAAGGGAAAGGAATCAAAACATATCATTACAAAAAATCAACTAAACACAAAGCACGGCAGTAATGGAGTAATGGAGGAAATGAGGAACAAAAAAGCTGGAAGAAAACCAAATGGCAAAAGTAAGTCCATCCCTATCAGTAATTACTTTAAATAAGTTATAGACTCCCCAATCAAAAGACATAAGTTGACATAATGGATAAAAGACATAAATTGACAATGGATAAAAAACATGACCTGAGTCTAAAAGAGACTCACTTTAGATCTAGACATGCACAGATAGAAAGTAAGAGGATGAAATATATCCCTATCAAAATCTATCCTAAAATTAATATGGAATCTCAAAGGATCCTAAATAGCCAAAACTCGAAAAATAATGGCAATAGAGGTCTCACACGTCTTGAATCTCAAACTGAATTCCAAAGCTACAGTAATCAAATAGTCTTGTACTGGCATAAAGACAGACATATAAACAATTGGAATAGAATAGAGAGCCCAGAAATAAATTCTTGTAGCTCAACAACAAAAAAATACCTGATTTTAAAAATGGATCAAGGACTTGAATAGACCATTCAAGAAGATATGCTAATGACCAATAAACACATGAAAAGATGCTCATCACTCATCATTAGGGAAATACAACTCAAAACCACAATGAGATACCACCTTACACCCTTTAAGATAGCTGCTATCACACCCACAAAAAGAAGATGCGTGTTGGTGAGGCTATCAAGAAATTGGAACCCTTGTGCAGAGCAATGTAGTTAAGAGTGTAAACTTGGTACAGCCACTGTGGCAAATGGTATAGTGATTCCTCAAAAAATTAGAGTTACCGTATGATGAGCAATTTCATTTCTGGGTATATATCCAAAAGTAATGAAAGCAGGGAACGAAGAGACCCATTTGTACAGTCACTTTAACAGCATTATTCACAATAGCCACAAGGTGGAGGCAACCCACATGCCCGTCAACAGATGATTGGATAAATGTGGCATATACATACAATGGAATATTATTCAGTAGCTTAAAAAGGAAGGATATTCTGACTCAAGCTACAACATGGATGAACCTTGGAAACACGCTGAGTGAAATAAGCCAAACAGAAAAGGACAAATGTATTATTTCACTTATATAAGGTACCTAGAAAAATCAAATTCACAGAGACAAAGTAGAATGGTGCTGCTAGGGGATTAGGGGAAGGGATAAATGGAGAGTTATTTAATGGATACAGAGGTTAAATTGGGGAAGGTGAAGAATTTCTAGAGATGAATGGTACTGATAGTTACACAACAATGTGAATGTACTTAATGCCACTAAAACATTAAACTGTATACTTAAAGGTTAAAATTATAAATTTTATTACAATAAAAATGTTTGAAAAAATTTAAGTATAAAATTACCCTACAATCCAGCAATTCCTTGGTATATACCCAAAAGAATCAAAAGCAGGGACTCAGATATTTTACAGCCATGACCACAGCAGCATGACTCACAATAGCCAAAAGGTGGGAGAAACCCAAGTGCCCATTGATAGACGAACGGATAAATAAAAGATATAAAGGAAGACAACTTTTTAAAGTAGAAAAGAAATTAATAAAAGAATTAAAAAGAAAATGACAAACTGAAAATAAGCAAAGAAGATCTAACATAAAGATAATAGAATCCCTAAATAAATAAAACCAAGTGAAGAAAATAATGTTTAGAAATCATATTTCATGGAAACTTTCTATAGTGTAAGTACCTGCCATTAAGCTTCTGATTGCAGAGGCATCTGTTTCAAAGCCATCTGTCTTGAATAAACATGCCCAGCTGTATGACACAGCTGCAAGCAAAACAACTAGACAAGAAACCAGGCATCCTCCCCTCGTGAAGTTCCCCTTTTAGAAACCCTAGATAACGTAGATTACTGACCACTTGAATGTCCTTGCTTTTCCCTTCTCATGCACTAATTTATGTTCTTATACTTGAAGTTTTCTAATAAAGAGTAAACTCTTGAAACCCTAGGTACCATACCCTCAGTCCCTAATAAAGCCAGGTCTGTGCTCCATCCCTTTCTAGCCATACCCCATACCCTCCAGGGTCTGTGAATAATAAATCTTGTTCTCCAAGGTTTCCTGATGGTCTTTGCTGAGGTGTGCCCTGCAATTATAATAAGAACCATGAGTGCTGCTCCAGCCATAACATTGGCTCTAGCCCAGGAAATGTCTGTGGGGCTCCCACAAGTAATACAGGCCCAGGCAAGTGTCTCAGGCATTCCTAGCCAATAGCATCACTATCAATAGACTGGAACTGGCAACAGGTTCTTAAAAGAAAAATATTTAAAACTACATGTTGAAAGAGCCCATTGTGTACCTGAGAATAATAAGCCAGAATGACCAATACCAAAACATTCCTGTAAAATTACTAAATTTTAAAGAGGAGGAAAAATTCCTTTGAGCATTTTGGCCAAAACACCTCATTACTTGTAAGGGAGAGAAAATTAGATCAGATGTTGACAGCAACCCTTTATCCCAGAAGAAAATGGACTAACATATTTAAGATAGTCAAGGAAAGAAAGTGTAAAGTAAGGAATTATCAGGCCCAAACAAAACCAAGGTTTAGAAACTAATCTCAGCTATTTGGTCAAGAACAGATGATAGAAGTGTACTGGTTGAGATGAAGTGCTTGCTTGAAAAAAGTATCTTTAAATTCTTCAGGGAGTATTATAATTGAGCCTGATGGACATAGTCATCAAATATCATGTTCCTCGTCCTATTATCTTTTTCTTGGAATATTAAAGGACATTATAAAAACAAAAACATAATGATAATACAAGAAAATCAATGTATTCAATTAGAAAATTAATAGAGAAACCTTTAGTAAGTATGATGAAAATAATTAGTGCATAGATGAAATTTTACAGCATCAAATGTCCATGTTAGAAAGAAGAAAGAATCTGGCTGGTGTGGCTCAGTGGTTTGAGGTCAACCCATGCACCAAGAGGTCACTGGTTCGATTCACGGTCAGGGCACATGCCCAGGTTGTGGGCCCGATCCCCAGTGGGGGGCATGCAGGAGGCGGCCAATTGATGTTCTCTCTCATCAATGTTTCTATCTCTCTCCCTTCCTCTCTAAAATCAATAAAGAAAAAAAATAGAAAGAAGAAAGATCCAAACTTAATAATCTAAGTTTAAACCTTAAAAAGCTAGAAAAGCCATACAATGAAATATTAACTACTCAGTGATAATGAGAAATGAAGTACTGATACATGCTACCAGATGGATGAATCCCCAATACCTATATTAAGTGAAAGGAAATAGTCACCAAGGACCACATATTCTATGATTCATCTGAAATGTCCAGAAGAGGCAAATCTATAGAGGAAGAAAGCAGATCAGTAGTTGCCTGGGGATAGGGGAATTCGGGAGTGATAGCTAAGGGGTAAAGTTCTTTTTGCGGTAATGAAAATGTTCCAAAATTGATTATGATGATGAATAAAGAATTCTATACAATACTAAAAAGTTAGCAAATTATACATTTTAAGTTTGAGATGTACGGTGTGTCAATTATATTTCAATAAAGGTGTCTTTCTTGTTGTTGATACTCTTATATATGTCCCCATTTCCCTCCCCCCTTTGCCCACCTCCACTCAGCCCCTGCTCCTCCCCTTCCCTCTGGCCATCACCATACTGTTGTCTGTGTCTATGGGTTATGCCTATATATTCTTTGGCTAATCCCTTCACCGTCTTTCATCCAGTGCCCTCTCTCCCCTCTGACAGCTGTAAGACTTGAAGAACTAATTAAAGTAAGGAGAAGAAAGCTTAACAATAAAGTTAAGAGCAGAAATAAATAGAAAATGGACAAACTATAGAGAAATTCAACAGAACCAAAAGCAGATTTCTTTAATAGATTGATAAAGTTCTAGCTAGACTGATAAAGAACAGAGAAAAGCAACATATTGCTAATATCAGATGTCAAAGGGGACATTACTACAGATCCTACAGACATTAAAAGGACAATAATGGAATATTATGAACATCTGTACTACTAAGTTCAACAACTTATAATGGACACATTTCTTGAAAGACAAAATTATCAAAATTTACTTAAGAAGAAATAGTATGCATAGCCCCATATCAAGTAAAGAGATTGAATTCATAATTTAAAACATTACCACAGGGGATTTCCAGTCAGGATGGCAGCGTAAGTAAACACAGTACTCGCCTTCTCCCGCAACCACATCAAAGTTATACTAAACTACAGAACAACCATCATTCAGAACTGCCTGAAATCAAGCTGAATGGAGTCCTACAACTATAAAATTAAAAAAGAAGCCACATCGAGCCCTGGCCAATTTGGCTCAGCGGTTAGAGCTTCGGCCCACGGACCAGACAGACCCGGGTTCAGTTCCCACTAAGGGCATGTACCTCGGTTGCAGTTTGTTCCCAGCCCCAGTTGGGGTTGTGTGGGTGGCAGCCAAGTCGATGTCTCTCTCTCACCTCGATGTTTCTCTCTTTTCCTCCCTCTCTCCCTCCCGCTCTATATGAAGATAAATGCAAAAATGTCCTTGAGTGAGGATAAAAAAAAAAAAAAAAGAAAGTCACCAGAGATGTACAGGGAAGAACCAAGTTGTTTGGCATCGGGGTGAGAGCTGGAGAGGCAGATTTCTCCCAGACAGACATGCTTGTGCAGGCCTTTGTTCCTTTGGTGAGCCCTTCCCCCAAAGGCCTGGCAGACAGGCACCACAGCTGGGACTCTACCAATCTGGCTCACACAGTTTGCTCTGCCCTGGTGATTCCCTGAGGCCCTGCCCCACCCACCAACTTTCAGACCCACCCAAGCTGTTTCCAGTGGCTTTACCATAGGATTGGTCTGTCTTGGCTCCTGCTTCAGATTTTCCTAAATTACCTCAAACAAATAGCAGCTGGCCTCAGTGAGCCCCATACCTCTCGCTAACTGGCACCAGGTCAGACACTAGAAGGAGCCACTCTTGGTTCACAGCTTGGCTTTGCCTAGGCACCTCCAAGACCAGCACAAGAAGCAGCCATCTGCAGATCACTTTGTAGCTTATGCCTGGTGGCCCCAGGTAGAACACAGGCAGTGGCCTTCCCCCAAAGGGCCACTTGACACAGAGCCAGCACACCCAGCGGACAGCTTCAGACCATGTCGAAGCACCACCACCCAACCACCTCCACAAGCGACACACTCAAGGAGTGGACTCAGTGGGTACCAGAGCCCTGCTGAAGTAAGTCTTTCTCTGTGTAGTGGGCCCTGCACAGCTGATCCTCCAAGGTGGTCAGAGGTCAGTGGTCAGTGGGCACAGCCAGTCCGTGCAGCTGATCAGCCTGAGTAAATCCCTTCTATTGATGTGCCAACAGCAATCAAGACTCAATTACAACAGAAGGGTGTACAGTCCACAGTAGGGGGGTGCACCTTGAGGGCCCAGGTGGGGTGACCAGGGTGGCTGTGCCACTGGATCCTATGGGACACCTCCTACAATAGGCCACACTAGGAAGCCTAGGAAACATAGCAACTGTACCTAATACATAGAAAGAAACACAGAGAAGCAGCCAAAATGAGGAGACTAAGAAACATGTCCCTAATGAAAGAAAAGAACAAAACTCCAGGAAAAGAACTATACAAAATGGAGATAAGCAATCTAACAGACACAGAGTTCAAAACACTGGTTATAAGGATGCTCACGGAACTTAGTGAGAATTTTCAAGGAACTTAGTGAGGACCTCAAGAGCATAAAAAAGGACTAGTCAGAAATGAAGGATGCACAGTCAAAAATGAAGGATGCACAGTCTGAAATGAAGGATACACTAACTGAAATAAAGAATAATTTACAGAGAATCAATAGTAGAGTAGGTAAAGCCAAGAAGCAAACCATCGATTTGGAACATAAGGAAGCAAAAAAACACCCAATCAGAACAAAGAATCCAAAAAAATGAGGAGAGTGTAAGGAGCCTTTAGGACAACTTCAAGAGTACCAACATTCTCATCATGGGGGTGCCAGAAGGAGAAGAGAGAGGGCAAGAAATTGAAAACCTATTTGAAAAAATGACAGAAAACTTCCCTAACTTGGTGAAGGAAACAGATGTACAAGTCCAGGAAGCACAGAGAGTCCCAAACAAGATGAACCCACAGGTCCACATCAAGAGACATCATCATCAAAATGCAAAAGGTTAGCCCTGGCTGGTTTGGCTCAGCAGTTAGAACGTCGGCCCGTGGACCAGAGAGTCCCGGGTTTGGTTCCCGCTGAGGGAACGTGCCTCCATTGTGGTTTGTCCCCGGCCCCAGTTAGGGTCGTGTGGGTGGCAGCCACTCGATGTGTCTCTCTCACATAGATGTTTCTCTCTCTCTCTCTCTTCCTCTCTCCCATCCGCTCTATCTGAAGATAAATGCAAAAAAAAAAAAAATGCAAAAGGTTAAAGACAAAGAGAGAATCTTAAAAGCAGCAAGAAAAAAGCAGTTACTTACCTACAAAGGAGCTCCCATAAGACTGTCAGCCAATTTCTCAAAAGAAACTTTGCAGGCCAGAAAGGAGTGGTAAGAGATATTCAAAGTGATGGAAAGCAAGGACCTACCACTAAGATTACTCTATCCTGCAAAGCTATTATTTAGAATTGACGGACATATCAAGAGTTTCCCAGACAAGGAAAAGCTAAAGGAGTTCATCACCACCAAACCAGTATTATATGAAATGTTGATGGGTCTTCTTGAATAAAAAAAATATGAAAAATAAACTGGCAATAAATACATATCTGCCAACAACTGAATCTACAAACAAAATGCACAAGCAGAACAGAAACATTCTCATAGATACAGAGAACTTTTGTTGTTTACCTGATGGGTGGGGGCTGGGGGAATGGGTGAAAAAGGTGAAGGGATTAAGAAGTACAAATTGGTTGTTAGACTGGCAAACCTCAAAGGGAAGGGGGCTGCGGGGGGGCGATGGGAAGAGATAAACCAAAGAACTTATATGCATATGCACAAACAATGGACACAGACAAATGGGGAAGGCAGGAGGGGGATGGGAGCAGGGAGGAGGGGGTCAATGGGAGGATAAAAGAAGGGACATCTGTAATACATACATTCAACAATAAAGATAAGTTTTTAAAAAATGGGCGCGACAAGCTCCACGGGGAAGATGGCGGATGACAAGGATTCTCTGCCCAAGCTTAAGGACCTGGCGTTTCTCAAGAACCAGCTAGAGCGCCTGCAGCAGCGTGTGGAAGACGAAGTCAGCAGTGGTGTGGGCCAGGATGGCTCGCTCTTGTCCTCCCCATTCCTCAAAGGATTCCTGGCTGGCTATGTGGTGGCCAAACTGAGGGCATCAGCAGTATTGGGCTTTGCCGTGGGCGCCTGCACTGGTATCTACGCAGCTCAGGCATATGCTGTGCCCATTGTGGAGAAGACATTAAAGGACTATCTGCGATCACTGCGCAAAGGGCCCGGCTAGCTCTGGATCCCATGGGGGAGGCAGGATGAGCAGCTGGAGCCTGCAGGTGGAGGCCTTTCGACCACAAACACCATATCTGGCTTCCCCGGCTGTCACCTATTTGCTGTCTCCAACTTTCCTGCCACCTTCATCCTTGCTTCCTTTCCTGCAGAGGGTAGACAGTGGCTCATCAGCCAGCACCCTGGACTCCTCCTTCCCTCCCTGACCCCATGGGACTGATCCCAAGACTGTGGCTTCTAAGGCCACCAGACCCTTTCCCGCCCTGACTGTGATCCTCACTTTTGTCTCTGGAGATGTACCACGGCTCCTGCCTCCTGGGAGCCAACTCCATATCTTGATTCTCCCCAAACGTGTCACAATCCTCACTGCCCCTTGCTGGTTACACAGGCCAATCCAAGGTCTGGTGTGGGCATGAGTGTAGAGGACGGGGGTGTGCCAGGCCTGGGCGGTCGCAGACAGGCCCGCTGGACTCTGATGCTACTCCTGTCCACTGCCATGTATGGTGCCCATGCACCATTGTTGGCACTGTGCCATGTGGATGGCCGAGTGCCCTTCCGACCCTCCTCAGCTGTGCTGCTGACTGAGCTGACCAAGCTGCTGTTGTGCGCCTTCTCCCTCCTGGTGGGTTGGCAAGCATGGCCCCGGGGGGGCCCACCCTGGCGCCAGGCTGCCCCCTTTGCACTACCAGCCTTGCTCTATGGAGCTAATAATAACCTGGTGATCTATCTTCAACGATACATGGACCCCAGCACCTACCAGGTACTGAGCAATCTCAAGATTGGAAGCACGGCCCTGTTCTACTGCCTCTGCCTCCGGCACCGCCTCTCTGCACGCCAGGGCTTAGCACTGTTGCTGCTGATGGCAGCAGGGGCCTGCTATGCGGCCGGTGGCCTCCAGGACCCTGGGAACACCCTTCCTGGGTCCCCTCCAACAGTTATGGCTGGTCCTATGCCCCTGCATATCACTCCACTAGGACTGCTGCTCCTCATCCTGTACTGCCTCATCTCAGGCTTGTCGTCCGTATACACAGAGCTGCTCATGAAGCGACAGCGGCTGCCCCTGGCACTTCAGAACCTCTTCCTTTACACTTTTGGTGTGCTCCTGAATCTAGGTCTGCATGTAGGTGGTGGCCCCGGGCCAGGCCTCCTGGAGGGCTTCTCAGGATGGGCAGCGCTCGTGGTGCTGAGCCAGGCACTAAATGGACTGCTCATGTCAGCTGTTATGAAGCATGGCAGCAGCATCACGCGACTCTTTGTGGTGTCCTGCTCACTGGTGGTCAACGCCGTGCTCTCAGCAGCCCTGCTGCGGCTGCAGCTCACAGCTGCCTTCTTCCTGGCCGCAGTGCTCATTGGTCTGGCAGTGCACCTGTACTATGGCAGCCACTAGCCCCTGACCAGCTCCACCCTGGCTCCTGACCCCAGATTGTGTGTTGCCATCCGAGCCACCTCCCAGCCTCCTTCCCCTCAGCAGCCCTGTAACAAGTGCCTTGTGAGAAAAGCTGGGGAAATGAGAGCAGCCAGGTAGATGGACGAAGGAGTACCCCTGAGAGACTTTTAGAGTGGGTTTTGTTAAGGAAACTGGACACTCTTAAACACCACCACCCTCCCAAGTTCTTCCAGACTAATGAATTAAGGGAGAATCAATACCTAGGTCTGAGAAATGACCCCATCTCTGATGAAGCAGGTTCCCTGCCTCATCCTGCATGAATACAGTTGCTTAAAGTGGGGCATGGGCAACAGTTGGTTTTCCTTGCCTACTGTGGCCACCCCTGAAGACCCACTGCCCCTAGGCCTGGTGCTGGCTGCCCAGCCCAGCTGTGGTACACGATTCACCCATAAAGGATACTCGTCCCCACTGTCCTGCAGGAAAGCCCAGTTGCCACAAATTCCACACCCATCACCTTGATCATTCTGCCAAGCTCCCCTAGCTCCAGCAGCACCAGGAGACAGTGCATCCCTGCTTCCTCCACAGTGCTGTTCTCCACACCCAGCCTTTGCTCTGGGAACGCCAGAGGGGCTGGGGCTTGACTCATCTCAGGAAATGTTGCCCCTGGGCCCTGGCTTAAGCCTATACTCCTGACCTCTTTTCTCACCTGAAGACCCTCCTGAAGCCCACTGCCCCCTCTACAGCTCCTAGGAGTTACCGTCCTTCCCTGCCTGGCAGTGTCCCAGCTCCCAACAGCCACAGAAACTGCACAGAGTGACCTGGGACCAGCACAGGGAAATTTGTATAGCTCAACCAATATCCAACTGCATAAGCAATAAGGTCTTAATAAAGCATTCTGGAGTGTAGGCAATTCCTACAATCAAAAAAAAAAATAAAAAATAAAAAAAAATAAAAAATGAAACATAACCACATAACCACAAAGAAAAAGTTGAGGCCTAGATGGCATTGCTGGTAAATGCTATAAAACATAAAGGAGAATACCAATCCTATGCAAACTCCTTTCTTTTGTTTTGTTAAAATTCCTGATAAAAACAATAGAAATAGTCCTTTTTTTTTTTTTTGCATGTTTTGTCTAATACAGTTTACTAAATTTTAATGTTGAAAGGGATCTTAGCAAATATCAAGTTCAACCTCATTATATTATATATAAGGAAATGGGAAAATAGAGTAGGGTGAAAACTTTTCTACTCATTTTAAGAGATGAACATTACCCTAATTCTAAAATCAGACAAAATCATTCAATGAAAAGTGCTAATCAAGATCTCTCAGGCATACAGAGGCAAAATAACTTAGCAAAATCAACAATAAATAAAAAGGTTAACATTCTATAACCAAGTCATATTTGTCTCAGAAGTACATGGTTAATTTAATATTCAAAATTCAATCTATGTAATTACCATAGTTCCAGAAGTAGAGACCAAAACAACAACAACAGAAAAACCACCACATTATGATCACCTCAATAGATGCAGATGACAAAAGCTTTTGACAAAATCCAATAGCAACCCAGCCAGTGTGGCTCAGTGGATTGAGCACCGTCCAGTGGACTGATTCCCAGTCAGAGCACATGCCCAGGTTGCTGGCTTGATCCCTAGTAGGGGGCATACAGGAGGCAACCAACTGATGTTTCTCTATAACATCTATGTTTCTATCTCTCTACCCATTCCTCTCTCTAAAAAAAAAAAAATCAATAAAAAATATATTTTAAAAATCCAATAGCATTCATGATTTAAGAAAAAGAATATAGCAAACTAGCAAGAGACAGAAACTTTCTCAATTTGATAAAGGATGCTTATAGAAACCTTACTCTATTGTCATATATAAATGGTAAAAGACATAGTTTTCTCCCTATGTTTAAAATAAGGCAAGAATGTCTGCTTTCCCCACTCCTACTTAACATTGTGTTTATGGTCTGAATGTTTGTGTCCTCCCTAAAATTCATATCTTGAAATCCTAACCCTAATACCATCATATATGGTAAAGGTGGGGCTCTTGGGGTCTAGGTCATGAGAGTGGAGCCCTTGTGAATTATAGTAGTGATCTTATGAAAGACAATCTTTCTACCATGTGAGGACATAAGAACTCTGACCAAGAAGAGGACCCTCATGCAACCACGCAGACAGCCTGACCTTAGACGTCCAGCCTCCAGAACTGTGAGAAATAAAGTTGTTCATACCCACCTGTCTGTGATACTTTGTAATAGCAGCCCAAACGCATTGAGAAACATTGTATGAGGATTCTGGTCAGCGCAAAAAGGTAAAAGAAATAAAAGGCACAGACATTGGAAAGGAAGAAGTAAAGTTGTCATTGTGCACACAGGTGACAGGATTGTGTTTGTAGAAAATTCTAAGGACTCTACAAAAAAAGCTTTAAAACTAATAGAGGATAGCAAGAGTACAAAGTCCATATATAAAAACCAACTTGAAATTGAATTTTAAAAAATTATATATTAACACAGAAAATGTTAAACAGAATTAAATCTAATAAAATATGTGCAAGAACTATATAGTGAAAGTTATAAAACATCACTGAATAATATCAAAGAAGCTTTGAATAAATGGAGATATAGCTCATGTTCATGGATCAGATCACTCAATATTATTCTCCCCAAATTAATCTGTCGGTACAACACAATCCCAGTCAAAATCCGAGCAAGTTTTTTTTTTGTTAATTGACAGGTGCATTCTAAATGTTAAATGGAAATACAAAGGAAGTAGAAGAAATAAAACAATCTGGGAAAGATGAACAAAGTTGAAAGATTTACATGACCCAATTTAAAGACTTTTAATGAAGTAACAGCAGTCAAGATAGTGTGTTACTGACTTTCTGTCTAGACGGCTGGAATAGGTAAATGTTGTGCTCACCTCCTCCCATGACCATATCAAAATTACAACTAAATTATAAAACAACCATCATTAAGATACACCTGAAGATGAGCTGAACAGAACTCCTATATCTAAGGACATTTAAAGAAGAAGCCACAAGACTGGTAGGAGGGGAGAAGACAAAGAGTGGGAAGGTCTCACACCCACAGTGTGGCAATTAACAATTGGGAGGAATATCTTGGCTGCGGAGGTACTCCCTGAGGAGCAAGGGTCCCAGCCCCACACCAGGCTCCCCAGCCTGGGGCATCAGTGCCAGGAAGAAAAGAGTCCCCATCACATCTGGCTGTGAAAACCAGTGGGGATTGTACCTGAGTGAGACAGAGGGCTGCTAGAGTCCCAGGAATTTCACTTGAGGGGCCATGCATGAACTCAGTTGCCCACACATTCACTCATTCTGGGCTCCAGTGCTTGAAAAGTGCCAGGGACATAACTGGGGAAGAACTGAACTGACTAGCTTCAGGGAGAGGGCTAGAGAGGCAAGGGTCAGGACAGCTTTCTCCAGGTGCAGACATGCCCACAGGCACCACAGGCAATCACCAAATCTAAATTCTCCATTAACCTGGCTAACAACCTTTGCCCCACCCTGGTGATTCCCTGAGACTCTGCCTCAACCAATTCATGTGGGTGACCTGAGCTGCTTCCAGTGGCTTTTCCACATAAGTGGCCTGCCATGGCTCATGCTGCAGACCTTCCTAAAATCTCTCAAATGCCCACAAACCCCAAACAAGCAGCAGCTGGCCTCAATATGCCCTGTACCTCTTAATAAGCAACCCCAAAAAGGGCAACCAGTCTCAACATGCACTGTTACTCCCATCAGGTGGCCCCCAATCTGGCATAAGCTACAACCAGTGTTGGCTTGGAACGAAGCTTCAACTAAGTGGCCACAAGCTTGGCACAAGTGGCAGCTGGCCTCAGGTTACTTCATGGTGCCCACCAAAGGGCCTCAAGACCAGCACTAGTGGCAACTAACTGCAGATCACTTTGTAGCTCTCACTGGGAAGGCCCAAGCTGGGCACAAAAGGTTACTGACTTTGGCTTACAGCATATTCCCTTCTAAGACGCTCCAGAACTAATGCAACCAGTGGCTGGATTCAGACCATACCAGAGTACCACTCAACCAGCTCCACAAATGACATACATGAAAGGTGGACTCAGCTAGCACCAGAGCCCTGCTAAAGAAAACCACATCCCATGGCATCAGCCCCTGCACAACAGCATGTTCACTGTAGTCATGGTCAGCCCTCCTAGTCAGTCAGCCTGAGAGTCAGTCCCACCCAATGATATGCAAACAGCAATCAAAGCTCAACTACAACAGTAGGGCAAACAACCTATATAGGGGACACCCCTGGGGCACCTGGCTCAGGTGAACAGGGAGACTATGCCACTGGTCCTCACAGGACACTTACTACATAAGGTCACTCTACCAAGACTGGGAGACATAACAGCTCTACCTAATACAAATAAACACAGAAGGAAGGAACCAAAATGAGGAGATCAACATGTCCCAAATGAAAGAAGACAAAACTCTAGAAAAAGAACTAAATGAAATGGAGACAAGCGATCTACCAGATACAGAATTCAAAACACTGGTTGTGAGGATGTTCAATGAACTTTGGGGAAGAACTCAGTGAGAACCTTAACAAAGAGATAGGAATCATAAAAAAAGAACCAGCCATAAATGAAGAATATCAAAACTAAACTGAAAAATATATTAGAGGGAATCAACAGCAGATCAGATGAAGCAGAGGATAGAATCAATGATTTGGAAGATAACATAGCAGAAACACCTATTCAAAATAGCAAAAAGAAATAAGAATCCAGAAATAGGAGGCTAGTTCAAGGGGCCTCTGGGACATCAAGCATAACAGCCACATAACACGTCCAGATCATAGGGATACCAGAAGGAGGAGAGAGAGAAAGGAATTAAAAACCTATATGAGCCCGGCCGGTGTGGCTCAGTGATTGAGCGTCGACCCATGCACCAAGGTCGCCGGTTCGATTCCTGGTCAGGGCACATGCCCAGGTTGTGGGCCCGATCCCAAGTGGGGGCGTGCAGGAGGCAGCCAATTGATGTTCTCTCTCATCAATGTTTATATCTCTCTCCCTCTCCCTACTTCTCTCTCTAAAAATCAATAAAGAAAAAAAAACCTATATGAAAGCCTTGGCCGGTGTGGCTCAGTTGTTTGGCATCATCCTGTGCACTGAATGGTCGCAGGTTTGATCCCCCGTCAGGGCATATGCCTGGGTAGCGGGCTCAATCCCTGGTAGGGAGCATGCTGGAGGCAGCCAATCTATGTTTCCCTTTCCCTCTCCCTTCCTTTCTCTAAAAATCAATTTTTAAAAATCTTAAAAAAAAAAAATTATATGAAAAAATAGTGACAGAAAACTTCCCTAACCTGGTGAAGGAAATAGGCACGTGAGTCCAGGAAGCACAGAGTCCCAAACAAGATGAACCCAAAGAGGCCCACTCCAAGACATATCATAATTAAAATGCCAAAGGTTAAAGACAAAGAGAGAATCTTAAAAGTAGCAAGAGAAGTTACTTAGAAGAGAGCTCTCATAAGATTGTCAGATGATTTCTCAACAAAAACTCTATTAAGAGAGTGGCACAAAATATTCAAAATGATAAATAGCCAACATCTACAACCAAGATTACTCTACCTAGCAAGGCAATCATTTAGAATTGAAATAGTGATAGTTTCCCAGACCCCCCCCCCCCGAAAAAAAAGCTGAAGAAGTGCATTACCACTAAACCAGGATTATGAGAAATGTTAAAGGAACTTCTTTAAGTAGGAAAAAAAAAGATTAAAAAAATATATAAATAAGAAAATAAAGAAAAAAATGCTCATTGACAAAGGCAAACAGTAAAAGCAGTAGATCAACCAATTATAAAGCTAGTAAAAGGACAAAACACAAAAGTAGGAACATCATGTATAATTACAACAATAAATTAAGAGATAATAACAAACATTCACACAAAAGAAGTAAAAATAATGACAAAAACATTTGGCATGCCTCATGGCGGTCACCTGGGGCTTCTATGGCAGAGTATCTGACATCTATTCATAAATACTGGCAGCATGTTTCCTTGTTGTGTAGCATCTAAGCTCAGCATCCCCTACCCCTGTAGATTTTACAACCTAATTAATATCATTTTAATTAATATTTTTGCTTAAATTAGATAAAGTGCTATGTTATAAGCAGCCAAGAGTCTTGGCCAAGAAAATAAATGACAATTAAAAGGAAAAAAATAAAATAAATTTATCATAATTTGCAGATCATATTATTGAGTATAGAGGAAAATGTAGGAAATATGTTGTATACAAATAACTATAATACCAGGTTGAAAGGATGTTGTAAAAGTAGAGATAAAAGGCTACTTACGTTCTAAAGGAAAAGAATGTCTAGCTTTGAAAGCCCAGTGGCAGTTGGTGGATGCTGAGAGGGGTAGGCACACCATATTGGTGTATAATCCTTTTATATGCTGATGAATTCAATTTTCTAGTATTTTGAGGACATTTGTCTCAATATTCATAAGGTATATTGGTCTGTAGTTTTCTTTCCTTGTAGTGTCTTTGTCTCATGTTACTATCAGGTGACACTGGACTCTTAGAATAAGTTAAAAAGTGTTTTTCCTCTTCAAAAAAAATTTTTTTTGAAGAAGAATTGGTGTTGGTTCTACTTTAAATGTTTTGTAGAATACAACAGTGAAGCCATCTGGTCCAGGGCTTTTCTCTGTTGGGAGGATTTTGATATAGATTCAATTCCAAACTAGTCATAGGTCTATTCAGATTTTTTCCATTTCTTTATTGTTCAGTCTTCTGGATTGTGTTAAAGTAATCTGTCCCTTTCATCTAGGTTATACAATTGTTGGTATACAATTGTTCGTAATACTCTTATAACTCTTTTTATTTCTGTAAAATTGGTAATAAGGTCTCTATTTTCATTTATGATTTAGTAGGTTGAATTCTATATTTTCCTTAGTCATTTCAGCTAAAGATTTTTCTAGTAGGATTTGTTCTTGAAATGCAAGAATAGTATAATAAATAAAATGTGATACACCACATTAATACAATGGAGGAAATACCCAGGTGTTAATTCCAATTGATATTGACAGGCATTTGACAAATTTCAGCACCATTTAATGGTATTAAAAAAAAAAAAACCAACTCAACAAACTAGGAATAAAAGGAAACTTTCTCAACATAATAGGTACATCTATGAAAAACCTACAGTTAACATCATACTCAATAGTGAAAGTCTGAAAGCTTATTTCCTAAGATCAAGACTATTATGCCCTTTATATAGGTCATTATATGATGATAACAGGGTCAATTTATCAAGAGGAGGAATATACAACAATATAATAATAGTAAAGGACTTCAATATCCTACTTTCAACAATAGATGAATAGATCACCTAGGCAGAAAAACCAATAAGAAAAACATTGGAGCCCTGACTGGTTTTGCTCAGTGGTTAGAGTGTCAGCTATGGACCGAAGGGTCGCAGATTTGATTCCCGGTCAAGGGCACCTGGGTTGCAGGTTCAATCCCAGCCTGGTTGGGATCATGCAGGAGGCAACTAATCAATGTCTTTTTCACATTGATGTTTCTCTCTCCCTACATCCCTTCCACTCTATCTAAAAATCAATGGAAAAATATACTTGGGTGAGGCTTAACAAAAACAAAAAAGAAAAATACTGGATTATCCTAATTCCAAAATTAGATAAAGACACTACAAAGAAAGAGAATTACAGGCCAATATCCCTGATGAACATAGATGCTAAAATCCTCAACAAAATATTAGCAAACAGGATCCAGCAATATATTAAAAAGATTCTATACCATGACCAAGTGGGATTTATTCCAGGGATGTAAGGCTGATACAACATTCACAAATCAATAAATGATACATCACATAAACAAACTGAAAGATAAAAATCACATGATCATATCAATAGATGCAAAAAAGCATTTGACAGCCCTGGCCGGTTTGGCTCAGCGGTTAGAGTGTCAGCCCGCGGACCAGAGAGTCCCAGGTTTGGTTCCCGCTAAGGGCACATACCTTGGTTGCAGTTTGTCCCCAGCCCTGGTTGGGGCCGTGTGGGTGGCAACCACTCGGTGTGTCTCTCTCACATCGATGTTTCTCTCTCTCTCGTCCTCCCTCTCTCCCTCCCATTCTATCTCAGGATAAATGCAAAAATGTCCTCGAGTGAGGATTAAAAAAAAAATAAATTAAATAAATAAATAAATAAATAAATAAATAAAAAGCATTTGACAAAATACAGCACCCATTTTTGATAAAAACTCTCAGCAAAGTGGGAATAGAGGGAGCATACCTCAACATAATAAAAGTTATATATAGCAAACCTACAGCCAACATCATACTAATTGGTCAAAAACTAAAAGCATTTCCCCTAAAAACAGGAACAAGACAGAGATGTCCACTTTCACCACTTTTATTCAACATAGTACTGGAGGTCCTAGCCACAGTGATCAGACAAGAAGAAAAAAGGCATCCACATTGGAAAGGAGGAAGTAAAACTATCATTATTTGCCAATGATATGACAGTGTACATAAAACCCTAAAAAAATCCACCAAAAAAACTACTAGATTTAATGAATGAATTAGACAACATAGCAGGATACAACATTAACACCCAGAAATCAATGTCATTCTTTTATTTTATTTTTCCTTTTTTTAAATTAATTTATTTTTGTTACAGATGTTTCTCCTTTTTTCCCCATTGACACCCTCCTCCCCATCTCCCCCACCCTGTCCCCAGCTTTGTTGTCCATGTCCATCAGTTATGTGTACATGCATATAAGTTCTGTAGTTTATCTCCCTACCCCCTCTTCTGAGGGTTGTCAGTCTGTACCCTACTTTCACATCTCTGGGTCTACCCTGTTCCTCAGACTGGACTGTTATATTCATTATATTCCACAAATAAGAGAGATCATGTGATATTTGTCTTTCTCTGCTTGGCTTGTTTCGCTTAGGATAATACTCTCAAGGTCCCTCCATGTCGTCTCAAAGGATAAGAGATCTTTCTTTCTTACAGCTGCATAGTATTCCATTGTGTATATGTACCACAGCTTTTTTATCCATTCGTCTACTGATGGACACTTGGGCTGTTTCCAGATCTTAGCTATTGTAAATAGTGTTGCTATGAACATGGGGGTAATAGTGCTACTATGAACATATATTCTTTCTGATTGGTGTTTCAGGCTTCTTAGGGTATATTCCTAAAAGTGGGATCACTGGGTCAAACGGCAATTCAATTTTTAATTTTTTGAGGTAACACCATAGTGTTTTCCACAGTGGCTGCACCAGTCTGCATTCCCACCAGCAGTGTACTAGAGTCCCCTTTTCTCCACACCCTCACCAACACTTGTTTGATGATTTGTTGATGGCGGCCATTCTGACAAGTGTGAGGTGATACCTTGTTGGGAGCGATGTCACTGGAACAGCAACCACCACAGTTTGACATAGTCCCGGGTGAGCTCCATGGTTTGACACAGTCCCTGGAGATACGAGGACCACCACGGTTTGACACAGTCCTGGGTGAGCTCCATGGTTTGACATTGTCCCTGGAGAAGTGGATTCACTGCGTGGCAGGAATCACGAAGAACAGTGACTGAAGATATAAAGTAAATGGGAAAATAAAAATGCAGAATGGCAACTGAAGGAGACTAATCTTTGCTTTCTCTGTCTATCTGTTAGCTGTCTGTTAGAAATTATTATAGAAGTAACATATAGATGACTAATGATGTAGATGGTAGAAAAGATTGCAGGAAGAAAAGCAAGAAAATAATGAAGATTTAGGATAGAAATGTGGAAGCTTAGAAGGATCTTAGATAGGAGTAAAGGTCAGGAGTTTAAGAGGATGTCTGGGTGAAGGGTGAAAATAGTTAGTAATTAACATGTAATATACATAAGAGTTGGGTAAACAACCAAAAGAATGTCTGTACTTATTTGCCTAAAAGGTTTGGGGGAAACAATGTAACCTGTGGATCTATATAAATAATAAAAGATTCTGCTAGTCGGAGGCAGAAGCATTAAGACTAAGCAGAAGAAGAAAGATCAAGCATTTTCTGTCTCTCACGTTTCTTTCTCTCTCTCTCTCTCTCTCTCTCTCTCAATCCGACTCCGTTCACACCTTTGGGAACCCCTGGACCTGCCGAGGCTGGACCCCGGCAAGACCTCATTGTTGTTTTAATTTGCATCTCTCTGAATATTAGTGATGTTGAGCATTTCTTCATATGTCTCTTAGCCATTTGTATGCCCTGTTTGGAGGTGTCTATTTAGTTCCTCTGCCCATTTTTTAATTGGGTTCTTCGTCTTCCGTTTGTTGAGTTGTATGAGCACTCTATATATTTTGGAGATTAACCCCTTATCTGATGTATCATTGGCAATTATGCTCTCCCATACAGTGGGTTCCCTTTCTGTTTTGATGGTTGTTTCTTTTGCTGTGCAGAAGCTTTTGAGTTTGATGTAGTCCCATGTGTTCATTTTTCCCTTTGTTTCTGTTGCCTTAGGTTATGTATCACTGAAAATTCTGCTGTGTATGATGTCTGAAATTTTGTTGCCTACATTTTCTTCTAGGATTTTTATGGATTCACGAGTCACATTTAAGTCTTGTATCCATTTGGAGTTTATTCTTGTGTATGGTATAAGTTGATGGTCTAGTTTCATTTTTTTTTTTTTTTTAATCCTCACCCGAGGACACTTTTGCATTTATCTTCAGATAGAGCGGGAGGGAGAGAAGGGGAAAGAGAGAGAGAGAAACATCGATGTGAGAGAGACACATCGAGTGGTTGCCACCCACACGGCCCCGGGCCGGGGACAAACTGCAACCGAGGTACATGCCCTTAGCGGGAACCGAACCCGGGTCTCTCTGGACCACAGGCCAACACTCTAACCACTGAGCCAAACCGGCCAGGGCAGCCTTTTTTTGTCTGGGAAGCTCTTTATTTGACCTTCCATTTTGAATGATAACCTTGCTGGATAGAGTAGTCTTGGATTCAGATCCTTGTTTTTCATGACCTTGATTACTTCATGCCATTCCCTTCTGGCCTATAGTGTTTCTGTTGAGAAGTCAGCTGATAGGCTTATGGAGGTTCCTTTGTAGGTAACCTGTTGCTTATCTCTTGCTGCCTTTAGGATTCTTTGTCTTTAATTTTTGGCATTTTAATTACTATGTGTCTTGGGGTGGGCCTTTTTGGATTCTTCTTACTTGGGGCTCTCTGTGCTTCTTGAACTTGAATGCCTTCTTCCTTCACCAAATTAGGGAAGTTTTCTGTCACTATTTCTTCAAATATATTCTCTAACCTTTGCTCATTTTCTTCTTCTTGGGGGACTTCTATGATGTGAATATTATTACGTTTCCAGTTGTCCCACAGATCTCTTAAGCTATCTTCCTGTTTAATTGTTTTTTTTTCCTTTTGGTTTTCTGATTGGTTGATTTTTTTCTACCCTGTCTTCTAATTTACTGATCTGGTCCTCAGCTTCCTCTACTTTGCTGTTTAGTCCTTCCAATGTGTTATTTCTGCTATGTCATTCTTCATTTCTTCTTGGTGATTCTTGATTTCCAATTGGTTGATTTTCAATGTTTCTATGTCTTTACTCATGGTGTTGATGTCCTTACTCATGCTGTTGATGTCCTTACTCATGCTGTTGAGCTTCCTCAAGACCATGGCTCTGAATTCCAGCTCTGTTAACTTGCTTAACTGCATTTCATTTATCTCATCTTTGGTAGAGGTCTCTTGTTCTTTCATTTGGGATTTGTTTCTTTGTTTCACCATGTTGGCTATCTCAGTGGGTTCTGGAGCCTGCCAAATTTTCCCTGTGGATTTTGGTGTTCTGCTGTTTGTGGCTCCCTCTACTGGGTTTGGATGAGCATGGGAGGACCCATGTTAAACACCACTGTCAAGTCTTACTTTCCTGAGTAGATTTTCAAGCCCAGGAAAGGTTCAGTTATCCTCTAGCTTTTTGCCTAGAGGCTATTAGTCGTGGTTACTTGAAGAGCCTTGGGTTCTCAGTTGAATGAAAACCTCCCTCAGATGTTCTGTGTAAGAGGATTTTCCGAGGGTGGAGCAGATGCTGGTTGTTAATGAGCCTCAATTTGCATTTCAATGGCCCACCTGGGTGGGGTTGAATCTCTGAGGGAGGGGCTGCCTCCTCTCCCCAGAGCCCTGGGAAGGAGTAAGATGGCCACTGTCCTGTGTGGCAGCAACTCAGCAAAAGCTCTGAGCGCCCTCCAAATCCCGAGTGTCCCCACACAGTTTCAGTCCAGTCAGCCCTCCCTCTGATAAAGCCCAAGGTGAGTGGCTGTGGCTATTTTAGCGCTCTGTCCTGGCCCTCTGTGCTGTGGAGTGGGCTTGGGAATTTAACCCCGAGGGCATTGCTCACAGCTAAGACCGCTGCTGTCCTTGGGCTCCCAGCCCCCCTTTCACACCTCTGCAATCCTACAAGGATCGATTCAGTGTCCCTGGTTATGTGGTCCTCGCAAGCTGCTTTTCTGTTGCTTTTTCCTGACTATTTGTCTTTATTTTAGTTGTAATTCCAGTTTGGTCCTGGGAGATGGTCTGTGTAGCTTCCATTCACTCCGCTGCCATTTTGGAATCTCCTTTTCAACCTCAATGGCATTCTTATACACCAATAATGAACTATCAGAAAGAGACACTAAAAAAGCAATCCCATTTACCATTGCAACCAAAAACTAAGATACTTAGAAATAAATTTAACCAAGGAGGTAAAAGACCTGTACTTGGAAAACTATGGGACGTTGAGAAGAGATAGAGGAAGACATAAACAAATGGAAGAATACAGTGTGTTTATGGATTGGAAGAATTAACATGATTAAAATGTCCATGCTACCCAAAGCAATCTATAGTTTCAATGCAGTCCCTACTAAAATACCAACAGCATATTTCACAGATCTAGAACAAAGACTCCAAAAATTTTTATGGAACCAAAAAAGACCCCGAATAGCTGCAACAATCTTGAGAAAGAATAACAAAGTAGGAGGGATCACAATACCGGATATTAGGTTACACTACAAAGCCATTGTAAACAAAACTGCCTGGTACTGGCACAAGAACAGGCATATAGATCAATAGAACAGAACAGAGAACCCAGAAATTGACCCAAGTCATTATGCTCAATTAATATTCAACAAAAGAGGCAAGAGCATACAATGGAGTAAAGACAGTCTCTTCAATAAATGGTGTTAGATCTATAAGACTTTCAAAAATAAAGATTTTAAAAAATGGTGTTGGGAAAATTGGACAGGTACATGCAAAAAAGTGAAACTTGACCACCAACTTACACCATACAAAAGAATAAACTGAAAATGGATAAAAGACTTAAATGTAAGTGATGAAACCATAAAAACCCTAGAAGAAAACATAAGCAGCAAAATCTCAGACATCTCACATAGCAGAATTTTCACCAATACATCACCTAGGGCAAGAGAAACAAAAGAAAAAATAAACAAATGGGACTACATAAAATTAAAAACCTTCTGCACAGCATCAAAATAAAGTGGGAATCCATGTTTGGGAGAACATATTTGCCAACAATACATCGGATAAGGGGTTAATTTCCAAAATATATATATAAAGTGCTCATACAACTCAACAAAAGGAAGACAGACAATCCAATTAAAAATGGGCAGAAAATCTGAATAGACACTTCTCCAAACAGAACATACAAATGGCCAAGAGACATGAAAAAATACTCAAAGTCACTAATCACTAGTGAGATGCAAATTAAAACTACAATGAGATGTTACCTCACACCTGCCAGAATGGCTACCATCAACAAATCAACAAACAACAAGTGTTGGTGGGAGTGCAGACTGGTGCAGCCACTATGGAAAACTATGGAATTTCCTCAAAAAGTTAAAAATTGATCTGCCATTTGACCTAATGATCCCACTATTAGGAACATATTCTATGAATCCTGAAATACCAGTCAGAAAGAATATATGCACCCCTATGTTCTTAGCAGCACTATTCACAATAGCTAAGATCTAGAAACAGCCCAAGTGCCCATCAGTAGATGATTGGATAAAAAAAGCTGTGGTATGTATACACAATGGAATACTATGCCACTGTAAAAAAGAAGGACCTATTATCCTTTGAGATAGCATGGAGGGACCTGGAGGGTATTATGCTAAATGAAATAAGCCAGTCAGAGAAAGACAAGTATCACATTATCACTTGTATATGGAATCTAATGAACAAAATAAACTGATGAATAAAATAGAAACGGAGGCATGGAAACACTGAAGACTGACGAACCTCAGAGGGAAGGGGGTAGAGAAGAGATTAACCAAGGAACTTACATGCATATATGGACACAGACAATAGGGTGGTGAAGGCCTGGGGCGGGACAGCAACTGAGAGGAGGGGGGCAATGGGGAAATAAAGGGGGGACACCTGTAATACTCTCAACAATAAAGATTTAATTTTTTAAAAAGGCAGTCAGGATTTGTTGGTTATGAATAATGAATAAATAAAATCATACAGTCAAATTTAAAAAAATACGAAAAACATTGGAATTGAACTATATTTTAGACCAAATGAACCTAACAGACATATACAGAAAATTCCATTCAACAGCAGCAGAATATACATTTTTCTCAAGCATACGTGGATCATTCTCCAGGATAGTTCATAAGACAGGTCACAAAACAAGTATTAGCCAATTTAAGAAGGTTGAAGTCATACCAAATATCTTTTATAACTACAATGGTATGAAACTAGAAATCATTAACAAGAAGAAAACTGAAGAAGGCAGGGATATGTAGAAATTAAATACCACACTCAATGTATCAAAGAAGAAATAAAATATTTTGAAACAAATAAAAATGAAAAACATGTAAAAAAAAAACTTATGGGATACAGCAAGAGCAGTTCTCAGAGAAAAGTTTATGTCAATAAACAGCTACATAAAGAAAAAGAAAAAAAATCTCAAAAAAACAACCTACTTAAAGGAACTAGAAAAAGTAGAACTAAGCCCAAAGTTAGAAGAAGAAAGGAAATAAAGATCAGAGCAGAAATAAATGAAATAGAGGTCAGAAAATAGAAAATATCAATAAAACTGAGTTGATTTTGGAAAAAAATAAAATAAAATGACAAACTTTTAGCTAGACTAAGAAAAAGAAAGAAAATTATAAATGAAAGGAGACATTACAACTGATACCATAGAAATACAAAGGATCATTAAGATTCTACTATAAACAATTATATACCAGCAAGTTGGATAACCTAGAATAAGTTCCTAAAAGCATACTACCTATCAAGACTGAATCATGAAGAAATAGAGAATCTGAACAAATCAATAATGAGTAAGGAGACTGAATAACTAATTTTAAAAAAATCTCCCAACAAAGAAAAGCCCAGGAACAGATGGTTTCCCAGGTAAATCATTTTATTTTTATTGATTTTTGAGAGAGAGATCCGTTGCTCCACCCACCCATACATTCATTGGTTGATCCCTGTGCATGTACCAACCAGGGATTGAACCTGCAACCTTGGCATTTTGGAAGGATTCTTCAACCAATTGAGCCACCTGCCAGGGCTCTCAGGTAAATTTTAGCAAACATTTAAGGAAAAATTAATGGCAATCATTCTCAAACTATTCCAAAAAATTGAAGAAGGAACACTCCCAAACTCATTTTATGAGGACCAGAATTACCCTGATACCAAAACCAAAGGACACTGCAAGAAAAGAACAGTACTAGACAACATCCCTGATGAACACAGATACAAAAAATTCTCAAAAAAAATATTAGCAAACTGAATCCAACAATACTTTAAAAGAATCATATGCCATGATCAAGTGGGATTTATTCCAGGGATGCAAGAATGGTTCAGCACATGCAAATCAATCAGTGCAACACACCACATTAATAGAATAAAGATAAAAGTCATATGATCATCTCATAGACATAGAAAGAGCAATTGACAAAATACATCTATTTATTATAAAAGCTTTCAACAAATTGGGTATAAAAGGAACATACCTCAACATAATAAAGGCCATATATATTTCTTTTTTCTTTTTTCCTTTTTTTTTTTCAGATAGAGTGGGAGGGAAGAAGGGAGGGAGGAAGGGAGAGAGAGAGAAACATTGATGTGAGAGAGACACATCGATTGGTTGCCTCCCACACGAGGCTGGGGATCCAACTGCAACCAAGGTATGTGCCCTTGACCAGAATCAAACCCATGACTCCTTGGTCCGTGGGCCAATGCTCTAACCGCTGAGCCAAACCAGCCAGGGCTTTTTTCTTTCTTTCTTTTTATTGATTTTTTTTTTTTTTTTGAGAGAGAGAGGAAGGGAGAGGGAGAGAGAGATAGAAACATCAATTGGCCGCCTCCTGCATGCCCCTCACTGGGGATTTGGCCCACAACCTGGGCATGTGTCCTGACTGGGAATCAAACCAGCGACCTCTTGATACATGGGTTGACGCTCAACCACTGAGCCACACCGGCTGGGCAATAAAGGCCATATATGAAAAGCCCACAGCTAACAACATATTCAGTGGCCTCACCACAGAAGAGTTTCCTTTAAGATTAAGAACAAGACGAGTGTGCCCACTCTCACCACTCCTATTTAACATTGTTTTGGAAGTCCTAGCCAGATCAATCAGGTGAGAAAAATAAATAAAAGGTATCTAAATCAAAAAGGAAGAATTAAAATAGTCTCTTTTCAGATGATATGATCTCATATATAGAAAATCATAAAGAATCCACAAAAAAGTGTTAGAAATAATCAACAAATTCAGTAAAGTTGCAGAATACAAAAATCAACATACAGAAATAAGTTACATTTCTATACACTAACAATGAAATATCTAAAAAAAGAAAAAGAAAACAATTACATTCACAATAGCATCAGATATAGTGAAATCCTTAGGAATAAATTTAATCAAGGAGGTGAAAGATCTGTACTAAAAACTACAAGATTTTGATTAAAGAAACTGAAGGCGACACAAACAGATGGAAATATATCCCCTGTTCATGGATTGGAAGAATTAATCTTGTTTAAAATGTCCATACTACCCAAACAGATCTACATTCAGTGTAATCCCTATCAAAATTCCTATGTCATTTTCCACAGAAATAGAACAAACAATCCTAAAATTTGTATGGAGCCACAACAGACCCCGAATAGCTAAAGCAATCCCAAGAAAGAATACTATAGCTGGAGGCATAGCACTTCTTGATTTCAAACTACATTACAAAGTTATAGTACTCAAAATCTTATGGTACTGGCAAAAAGCATAGATCGGTGTATCAGAATAGAAAGTCCAGAAATAAACTCATGCACACATGGTTAATTAATTTATGACAAAGGAGCCAAGAATATACAATGGGGACAGTTTCTTCAATAAATGATGCTGGGAAAACTGGACAGACACCTGAAAAAGAATGAAATGGGACCACTGTGTTATACCATACACAAAAATCAACTCAAAATGGATTAAAGACTTGAACATAATACCTGAAACCATAAATGTGTAGGCGGGGGGTGGGAACCCAAAAAAACCACAGGCAATAAGCTCTTGACATTGGTCTTGGTGATAATTTTTTTGGATTTGACCAGAAAAGCAAAGATCACAAAAGCAAAAAATAAACTAGTGGGACTACAGAAAACTAAAAATCTTCGATACAGCAAAACAAACCATCTAAAAACTGAAAAGACAACCTATGGAATAAGAAAAAGTATTTTCAAATTATATATCTGATAAGGGGTTAAAACCCAAAATATGTAAGGAAGTCATACAACTCAATAGCTAAATAAATAAATCTGAGTTTTTAAATGGGCAGAGGATCTAAATAGACATTTTTCCAAAGACGTACAGAGAGCCAACAAATACATGAAAAGGTATTCAGCATAACTAATCATCAGGGAAATGCAAATGAAAACCACAATAAGATACCATTTCACACTTGTCTTTTTTATAATAGCCATTCCAACAAGAAATAATAAGTGTTAGGATGTGGAGAAAAGGGAACACATGTGAACTATTGGTTCTCCAAGGATTATATACCAATGAGCACATGAAAAGATGTTCAACTTCACTAATTATGGCTATTGTCATAAAAGACAAATAATAAGTGTTGTGAGGATGTGGACAAATTGGAACCCTTGTGCACTGCTGGGGCGGGGGAGGGGGGAGGTGTTGTAAATGGTGTGGCCATGGTGGAAAACAGCATGATGGTTCCTCCAATAGTTAAACATAGAATTACCACATAGTCTAGCAAATCCAGTTCTAGGTATATATCCAAAATAATTGAAAGCAGGAACCCAAACGGATATTTGGACACCAATACTCACAGCAGCATTATTCACAAAAGTTAAATACTGATACTTGCTACCACATGGATGAACCTTGAAAACATTATGCTAAGTGAAACCACCCAGACACAAATATTGTATGATTCCACTTCTGTGAAGTACCTAGATTAGGCAAATTCATAAGGACAGGAAGCAGAGTAGTAGTTGCCATAGGCTGGGGGGGAAGGGAAATGGGGAATTAGTGTTTACTGTATACACAGTTTCAATTTGGGATGACGAAAAAGTTCTAGGGATGGATAGTGATGACAGCTGAAGAATACTGTGAATGTACTAATGCCACTCTACTGTATACTTAAAAATGGTTAAAATGGCGCAGGGCCTGTTTGGCTCAGCGGTTAGAGCGTTGGCCTGCGGACCAGAGATCCTGGGTTCGGTTCCCGCTAAGGGCATGAACCTCGGTTGCAGTTTGTCCCTGCCCCGGTTGGGTCCGTATGGGTGGCAACCACTCGATGTGTCTCTCTCACGTCAATGTTTCTCTCTCTCTCTCTTCCCCCTCTCTCCCTCCCGCTCTATCTGAAGGATAAAAAATTTTTTAAAAGATTCTCATTTTTTAAAAAAGTGGTTAAAATGTTATATATCATGTATATTTAACACAATAAAAAATTTAGGGTATCACATAATTGGAAAAAATAGTATTAATAGCTCTAGTAACAGCTGCATCAGCAGAAAAATCCTTCTCAAAGTTAACAATGATCAAATATTATTTGCAGTGCTGGTAAAGATGGCAGTGTAGGTAAACACGGTACTCAAAATCTTTCACAACCACATCAAAATTACAACTAAATTACAGAACCACCATCATTCAAAACTGCCTGATATAAAGAAGAAGCCACATCAAGACTGGTAGGAGGGGCGGAGACATGGAACAGGCTGGTCCCATACCCATGTGTGGCAGTTAAAAATTGGGAGGGATAGCTCAGCTGTGGAGGTCTTCCCTGAGGAGCGAGGGGTCCCAGCCACACACCAGAACCCCCCAGCCCAGGGTTCCAGTGTCAGGAAGAGAAGTCCCCATAACTTCTGGCTGTAAACATCAGGAGATTGTGGCCGAGTGAGACAGAAGGCTCCTGGAGTCCCAGGTATTCCTCTTAAAGGGCCTGTGCATGGACTTACTTGGACTCACTCTTTCTGAGCTACAGTGCTAGGGCAGTGGCTCAAAAGGTGCCAGGGACATATACAGAGGAACTGAATTTTCTGGCTTCAGGATGAGGGCTGGAGGGGCAGCTTTCTCCCAGAGAGAAGTGCTGGCAGAGGCCATTGTTCCTTTGCTGAGCCTTCACCCCCCCCCACCTTCCCCACCCCCAGAGTTGGGAGGCAGGCACCATTATCTGAGTCTCCATCAACCTGGCTCACACTGTTTGCCTCACCCTGGTGACTTCCTGAGACCCAGCCCCACCCCACTTGTGTACCCAAGTCGTTTTCATATAAACGGCCCCTCTTGCCTCATGCTTTGGACTTTCTTAAAAAATCTCTCAAACAAGCAGCATCTGGTCTCTGTGTGCCCTGTACTTCTTGCTAAGTGGCCCCAGGCCTGGCACAGCTTGGCCTCTCCCAGGGGCCTCCAAGCCCAGCACAAGTCGCAGCTATCTGCAGATCACTCTGTAGCTCATGCTGGGTGGCTCTGGGCAGGACACAGGTGGTGGCTGACCTTGGCCTGCACCTCCTGGGAGGCCCTTGAGCCGGTACCCCTTGTGGACAGCTTGACCACACAAGATTACAACCTAACCACTTCCACAAGTGACACACCAAAGAAGCAGACTCACTGGGCACCAAGGATCTACTGAAGCAAATCCTGCTCCATGGGGTTGGCCCCTGCATGGCAGATCCTCCACTACAGAAACACAGCCTGAAAGTAAAGGGACGGAAAAGGATATTTCATGAAAATGTAAACAAAACAAAAAAACCATTGGGTAGTAATACTTCTATCAGACAAAAATAGACTTTAAAACAAAGGCTATTACAAGAGACAAAGAAGGATCCAGCAATTCCATTCTGGGTATTTATCCGAAGAAACCCAAAAAACCAAATCGAAAAGACATGTACATCCATATGTTCATTGCAGCATTATTTACAATAGCCAATATATGGAAGCAACCTAAGTGTCCATCAGAAGATGAGTGCATAAAGAAACGCACATATACAACAGAATATGACAGCCATAAAAAATAATGAAATCTTGCATCTGCAACAACATGGGTGGACATAGAGGGTATTGTGCTGAGTGAAATAAGTCAGGCAGAGAAAGACAAATGCCACATGATTTCACTTACATGTGGGATCAATAAACAAACAAACAAACAAACAAGCAGAATAGAGACAGACTGAGAGATACAGAGAACATTTTGACAGTTGCCAGGTAGGAAGGGGGTTGAGGGACTGGGTGAAAAAGGTGAAGGGATTTAAAAGTACAAACTGGTAGTTACAGAATAGTCATGGGGATGTAAAGCATAGGGAAGATATTCAATAATATTGTAATCACTATGAATGGTATCAGATGGGTACTAGATTTATTGGGGTGATCATTTCATAAGTTTTACAGATGTCTAATCACTGGTTGCACACCTGAAACTAATATAATATTGTACACCCACTGTAATTAAAATAAAGAAAAAATATATTATTTATGATCTTGCATTTGTCAAGAACAACCAGTATTGCTCTCAATTATGTAAGTTGAAAATGTCAATGAAAGCATAAATTTTGGTGATCTAATAAATGAATTTGCAGGAAAGGAGATCAGAAGTATCTTATGATCAATCAAGATATCACATATTAATAAAGTATTACATATTGTATTACATAAAATTATGACACCAAAATATTTTTGCAATTTATAACTTTATATTGTTACTCAGTTATCACTAGTACCCCATTATATTCTACAAGTAATGAAACATATTTAAAGGAAAGTTTTGTATTTCAGTTCCTTTAGCAGCACTTTTTCCTGCTTTTTGAAAAGGAGCTCTGCATTTTCATTTTGACAGGACACACAAATTAAGTAGCTGGCCCTGATCCCAGCTTTACCACCTGACCATTTTTGATGGACTCATTTAACTTTTGTAGTTCAGTTTTCTCATCTCTCAAATGGGAATGACATTTATCCTGCTTTGGAGAATTAATGTGGGGAAAGAGAAAAAGGGTACACAGTGGTTTGAGAAAGTATAGATGCTTTAAAATATTGGTAGCACTGTTGTTCAAAGGAAACATTTTTTAACCACTATCCTTCCTTGAGTTGAAGTCTTGAGCCAAATACACTTCTTACCTTAAGTGAAGAAATTTAATTCATTATTTTCTTTGGGGCTTTCTAGACTTCTGAGAGAGAAGGTACATTTGGTCGAAAAGTGTATCATTTTTATAGACTAGTGATCTCAGGATGGAATTTATTCCTATGACTAAAAGCAAAGTATAAACTAAAAGTGATGCCAAAACACCAGACTTCAGTGAACTCTTAGTCTCAAATTTCAAATAGTGTGTCTGATAAACCCTCTGACTTTTAAGCAACTCAACCAGGAGAGAGGAGCTCCCCCAGTACCGTGCCTGGGCAGTTGTGGATATCACATGCGGCTGAGTGTGCACAAAACACGGGTGTCAGGAAAGGCAAAAATGCGCCAGCACTGGGCTGCCCACAACCAGGAGCTCTGCCAGGTTAGAGCAGAGGCTCTGAGTGCCAAGCAGGGAGCAAGGCAGGAACTGGGGTCCCAAATCCAAATGCCCATCCGCACACTCTGACAACACACATCCTAACCACTGGGACAGGTGACATTGTTAACCCACTGTCACTGGGGTTTTCCTGAATCCTTTATACATACTCCTGAATCTCCCCAGAGACCGTGTGTAGGTGACTGGCTTAGGGGTGGGGCTAGGACCTTGGGACAAGCTCTTGTGTCAAGAGCCTGCCTCCGAAGGGCCAAACTGGTAATTGATCAATAGCTTAACAAGCCAGACGGGGGCAGAATTCCAGCTGCTCCCTGCTCATGCCTCCGAGCAGTTGGCCACCATCTCCTGCCTCCAGCGCTGTGGAATCCACTTTGTAGTGTTCTCTCACTGGCCATCCCTCCCACTGCCTAACCTTTGCCCTTTCTAATTGCCCTGATCTCATCCTGTCCTCCATAGCTATGTTTAAAGTCCACCTCTGGGGAACACAGATTGAGTGTTTCCGATAACCCCTTTCCCAGTCCTGCCTGACATCAGGCCTGTGGGCTGTGTACCTGGACTTCCCAGGGCTGTGGCTGGGGTTTGAGGCGAGACCTCAGTACCTACCTGGCTACAGGATGAAGCTGGCCACCAGCTCCTTGATTCTGTGGCTCAGCCTGGGGGGTGGCCTGGCACAGAGTGACACCAGCCCTGACGCAGAGGAGTCCTATTCAGACTGGGGCCTTCGGCACATCCGGGGCAGCTTTGAATCTGTGAACAACTACTTCGATTCCTTTCTGGAGCTGCTGGGAGGGAAAAATGGAGTCTGTCAGTACAGGTGCCGATATGGTGAGTACACTTTCTCTTTCTATAAAAACAAGTATGGGTGGACCTGTGAACAGCTGGTGCAGGGTCTCAGTCAGTCATGAACTTGTTGTCATCCCCCTTAGGCAGAACTGCCAGCTTCAGCAAATGGAAATATAAGACACCCATGACTGGGTGGGGGTGGGGAGACAAGAAAATATAAGACACCCATGACTGGGTGGGGGTGGGGAGACAAGAAAATATAAGACACCCATGACTGGGTGGGGGTGGGGAGACAAGAAAATATAAGACACCCATGACTGGGTGGGGGTGGGGAGACAAGAAAATATAAGACACCCATGACTGGGTGGGGGTGGGGAGACAAGAAAATAGACACCCAGTAAAATCTGAATCTCAAAGAAACAACAAGTAATGTATTAATATATTTGAAATACTTAGGACACACTTATACTGACAGATTATTGGTTATTTATCTGAAATACAAATTTCACTGAGCTTCCTGTATTTTATCTGGCAAACCAGCTCCAAGACGTTTTCTAAGACTTGGCCCTGGGGCCATTTTGCTGAGTTTGCTGTGAGGTGGTACTCCAGGAAAAGGCAGCCTGGGAGGAAGCATAGGAGAGATGTTTGAGAGTTCCTAGGATGAAAACAGCTGAACATTCGGAGAACATTTTGCCAGGGGGTGAAACAGCTTCCTAAATCTGTGCTAAGCTTGGAAATGGATTTCCCCCCTAGTGCTGCTCACACCTTCCTCCCAGCTTTGTCAGTCTCTGATGGGCATCAATTTGCCGACTCTCCTCAGGCAGCAATGACAGGCCTTCAGTGGGTAGGAAAAGCTTACTGCCAGCTTCTCTGCCTACCTGGGAACAGGCCCTAGGGGGGCCTGGGACTTACCTCAGGCCTGGTGCCAGGTGTAGAGCTGTGACCAGGTGGGAGCATTACCGCGGCTCCGCTGTAAAGAGGGTACCTGGGAGCCGGGGAGCATGCCCAGCTCCAAAGAGCAGACCCTGGGGCCAGTTCATCCTTCACTGCACCAGAAGTCCATGTAGGGGGACAGAGCCCGTGGCCTCGCAGATGGGAGACAGGGTAACCTCAAATGCAAATGTTTTCAAAACATACCCAGTCTCACAGAGCACTGGCTTTATGGTTTAATTTATTAAATGTTTCATCATGGGGTTAGAGATAGAAATGAAGAGCGAGTTTCGCCTTGAAGGAAAACACTTGTGAAATGCTTTCTCCAAACACTCAACAGATAGAACTCGGCTGTGAGAGAAGCTGAACAAAGCTCCATACTTGTAGACTCACCCGGTCAGTCTCCCTCACTCCCTTTTTACCTTGGAGCAGGGGGAGCGCTTCTGTGTAAGAAAAGGCTGACTAGGAGACAATGGGTAACCACTCCTTCAGAATCAAAAGTTTTGCAACGTAGTTTTAAGCACGTAGGGCTCTGGTGAAAAAAGAAGCTGCATTTTGTGTGTGAAGGTGCCACACGGTCAAGAGCCTGGCCTGTGCTGTGGCCACCAGAACCCCTAGCCACAGCTTTGCTTAAGGTGGGGTGGACAAAAGCAGAGGTGCCTTGTCACAGGACTGTTCGCATCTGGTTTGCACCAACGGGGCAGGAAAGGGATCAACACAGGTGCTCTTTTCCTTCCTAGAAGCAACACAAGATGTAGGTCTGTGGTTCACACACAGATAAGAGCAGGAACTTTTTAGGAAAACGAGAATCAAACCCTCTTCTTCCTTCTCCAGCAAAATAGCGTTAAAAGATTTCAGCAAATTTTGGGTGCAAGCCTCTACCTGGGCAGGGTTGGTGTCAGCAGCTCTTAGTGGGGGATGGGAACAGTCAACAGAGAGATTGCAGGAAGGCAAATAACTCTGCTCGCGCCGCAAAACAGACGTTCAAGGAGGGGCCTGGAAACCACACAGGAAAAATGGGGTTAAGCCTTGTTACCTTTGGAACCCAGCAGAGGCGAGAACCTGGATGCTGTGCCCAACCAGCACAAAATATCTTCTCAAGTTGATTGTGAATCAAGCATTCTTTCGAACAGATAACACCTAATCATTAACTAGTGTGTGCATTTTCCGTTTGCTTTGCGCTACCCCTCGTGTGCACAGTGTTTCTCTTCCCTCTTTAAAGCAGTCGTTCTCGAACTCCCCTGGGCTTGCAATCCTTTAAACAGACTGCTGGGCCCCCATTCCTCCTGTTTCTGATTGGATTGGTTTGGAGTGGGCCAGCAAATTTGCATTTCTAAGAGTTGCCAGGTGATACTGGTGCTGCTGCTCCAGGGACCACACTTTGAGAAAGAAACTGCTTTAAAGGCTGCAATCTTTTGCCAGAAGGAACAATTTGGCGATAATTAGTCTACAAGAAAAAAAATGTCTATTTTGTAGGTACTTATTACTACCAGGCATACCTCGGAGATATTGTGGGATCCTTTCCAGACCAGCGCAATAAAGAGAGTTTTGCAGTAAAGTGAGCTGCAATCTTTTTGCTGGTGGAGGGTCTTGCAGTCAATTTGTAAAAAACACAACATCTGTGAAGCTCAATAAAGCACGGCGCAGTGAAACAAGGTGTGTCTGTATTTAAAACAACAGCTCTCTACCTGGCCCTGCACTCAGAATCACCTGGGGGCTTTAAGAAAGCTACCCAAACCAATGAAGTCAGAATCTCCATGGGTTGGACCCAGACATGAGTATTTTTAACGTTTCCTGGTGATTACAAGTACAGCCAAGGTTTGGAGCACTATTTAAGAGGTCATTCTTGGAGAACTTCAGCCCTTAGGTTGTTCAGACAGATAAAGGCGTGTTTGTACGCTGGTAGCCTACAACAGTGTGTCAACATTGCTTTTCACACTTCTTATATCTACAGCAATTCATTTTCATGTCAGCACACAAAATCTGCTCAAAGGATCAGACGCTATAAATAGTATAAGCAGGTTCAGAACGTTTCAACCCCGTACACAGCGCGACTGGTATGAGGAGTCTGCACTGACATGAACCGATTCCCTCTCCCACCCCGGAGCTTCTGATTCAGTAGGTCAGTGTAGGACCCTGGACCTGCACAGGTGGTCCCTGAACTAGACTGAGAGAAATACCAGTAATGGAAAAATCATGGGTTTGAGTTGGGCGGTGGAGTGGGGAATCTCATTGCCGGTGACCTTGAGCAAGTTCACCTAACTCTCAACCATATGTGTATATATATATATATATAAAGAATTAGTGCTATTTATGGAGCATGATAGGTACCAAACAAATTTTATAAATGTTATAAGAACAATAGTCTGGTGAACAAGTTAACTATGTATTCAGATGCTTCCAGTTCTCTTTCAACATTAAAAAACAAAACAAAAGAAAACAAAACACAGAAATCCCAGTGGCTGGACAATACCCTCTCGGCTTCTGGGAGAAATGATCGCATGATTTACGTGTTCTGTGTCTTCATGAAGGTCTCTGGTGGGGGGTCCTGGAGCAGATGTGTATGTCTTATAAATCATGGTTGAAGATACTGTCCACACTGTCACACTTGATAAAAGGACCTCATGATGAATTTCTTCCTGGGTTTTAGTTCTAAGGAAAAAATTATCTTTAAATATCAATCTTCTTTTTTTCATTAGACTTTTTTTTATTTGATTGCATTCTTAGAGCAAAATTTTATGAACCTGTGAGTTTGTAGATTTTTCCAGGGAAAGAATTCACAGGGAGCCATAGCCTGAAAAAAGAAAACAGTTACTGGTTTAGAGGCAAAGATTGTTCTCACACTGGGGTGACCAACTGTCCCTGTTTGCTGGGGACTACGGGAAAGGTCTGGGGTTCATGGGGTGTGGGGCTTTCAGTACTAAAACAAAGACAGTCCCAGGCTAACTAGGTCAAGTCGGTCACTTTACCTCACACAGTAACTTAGTTTTAGCAACTGAAATAGAATTTATTGCTTCAATAAAATTGCCACAGTTCTGCTTTGGTCCCTGATGTGTTACTCATACGTGGTGGTTGGGTGTTTCTGGAAGAAAGCAGGAGGTACGTTTCAGATGCAGCGCTCTGCCTCCTGGGTCGACCTGAGCGAGGCACAGAGCAGCTTCTGCAGACCCAGCTGGGCGGGGAGAACGGACACACCCTCCAGGGAAGGCTGAACCCTTGACCTGGGTAAGAAAGCCCCAGAGTTTTCACTGTTCTTTTCAGTGACAAAACTGAGAGAGAAAAGGTTGGGCCCAGGCAGGAGGCAGTGTACACAGCTGTGGGCAGAACAAGAGTTTCATGGCTAACTCGTCCAAAACCGCTCTCGTTTTTAAGTGTTTTAAGAATTTTATGGTGTTTCACTTTATTCAGAAGTTTTTAACTTTCATAACATCAAGTCTGTCAGTCTTTTTCTTTATGTTTTCTGAAGATTTTATCTTGCTTAGAAAACCATCCTCACATCAAGATTAAGAACATTCTGCTGTTTTTTTCTGGGAAAGCAGTCATAACTAATATGCAAAAAGTGAGTGTTGTGTTCCAATAAAACTTTTTTATGAACATTAAAATTTGAATTTCATATAATTTTCACATCACAAAATATTATCGTTGTTTTGACCCCCCCAACCATTAAAAAATATAAAAACCATTTTTAGCTGGCAGACGATACAGAAGTAGGCCTTGGACCGGACTTGGGCCATGTTTGCTAACCTATAAACCACAGGATCCAATTGTTAGCCTATCACTCCTACAAATAGCTAAAACCAGAAAATAAAATTGACTTGTATATCATTAATGCCTAGACCTAAAACATCAAACTGTAAAGACTCAACACAACTCAAAACTACTCAAACTATAATTTGAGGATGTACACTATTATTTCCACCTAGACTCAAATCATCAACTTTTTTTCTTTGAACTTGGACATCAAGCTTCATTCCTAAACAGAATTTCTGTAGCTATCTTAATATGAAACACAATCAAATTAACCTTCATCAATAGCAGGCCAGTTAGGAAGTGTCTATAGTTGGTGTTTCATTATCTTTCAAACTGGGAGATAAGAGTTTTATATTCTGTAAGTTCTCAAGTGCAGAAAGGGCAGAGGGTAACCCAGGAAACTGCACTGAGTCTGCTGCAAAAGCCCTTCGTCAGCAAAATTATGGAAAAAGCTAATTTTACCATCAAATTTAGACATTTGTTTCTTCATTCAATTTTTTCCTGATTTCTTTAAAGCTGGTGTATGTAAACATTTGTAAAAGAACGATCCAAAGAAAAACTAAAATCACCATAATCTCACCTGCAAGATTAAATACATGTATGGCACAGTGAGATTATTTTCATAAGCATAATTTGATTACTAATATTATTTAATACGTTTTATTCATTCCCCTACTCCCAGAGCTGCACACACACAACACGTTAGAGTTGTCAGTGGTAAGTTATATTTCTCAAGACCTCTGAAAGTAACGCAGGAATTACAGGTGGGCTGGCAGGCTCTGTCAACAAGCACAGTACCTCTGCATTACAAATAAGAAACATTGAGTAAAAATAAAACATTAAAAAAAATACACATTCAAACTAGAATGAAAGAAAGGGAAACTCTGAAGTTCCAGAAACAAAAGGAAAGCACGCAGGCTGGAGCTCCTGGAGTCCTGCTGCCACCCTGGCCCTCAGGTTCCAGTCTGGAACACACGTAGCCTCCGGGCTGAGGAATGCATTTTAATGCTCAAAGACAGGGAAAATAACTTTTCACCTTTCCCAAGAATTGGAAGCTGGAAATGTACAGTTTGCATAAAGCTTAGAGCCTGACGAGCTGCCCAGTCTGTTTAAAAAAGATTAGGAAACCTCTATCCAATATTCCAAGGAGGTAGTAAGGATGCTTTCCATTCACCTAGGTCTAGGGCTTGAAGGACAAATAAAACTCTCTAAAAATCCACTACTCCAAGCATATTGTTTGCACAGGCGAGGAATCTCAGAAATTAATATGAAGTATCTTGAGACTCCTGGAGCCACAGCAAAAGCAATTGAGGAACTACTCTGTAGTATACGATCCAGGGCACAGGAATCCTTTAGAAAAACAAGCCCTTCTGAACATGAGCTCTTACTAAAAAATTACATAATGTGAAAAAATAATCCACCATGAGAGAGAGTCAGTAGACATTAAAAAATGAAAGACTTCGGCCCTGCCCAGTGTGGCTCAGTTGGTTGGAGCATTGTTCCATACACCAAAAAGGTTATGGGTTCAATTCTCAGTCAGGGCACAAACTCAGGTTGTGGGTTCAATCCCCAGTTGGGGTGCATACAGGAGGCAACAGACTGATGTTTATATCTCTCTCTCTGTCTCTCAACACCATTAAAAACATATCCTCAGGTGAGGATTAATAAAAATAAAAAGAATATATATATATATATAAATAATATAACAAGAATATTTGAAATTACTAAAGAAATAAAAAAGGAATAGAAAACATAATAAAAAGAACTCAATGAAAATGAATACACATATTTAAAAGAAGAAGTCAATAGAATTCTAAGGAATGAAAAGTATAGTCATTGAAAGAAAAAATTAAGTGGATAAGTTAAACAGCAGATTAGTTAACCTAGAGAGAATTAGGAAAATGGAAAACAGATTTGATGAAGCTAGTCAAAATTCAGTACAGAGAGGAAAAAAAATGGAAAATATGAAAGAGAGGTTAGAATATGAAGCATAGGATTAAAAAGATTCACCATTCAGTAATAAGAGGCCCAGTAGGTGAAACTAGAGAGAATGAGGAAAATAAAATATTCAGACAATGGCTGTGAATTCTCCAGAGGTCAAAGAAACCGGAATCTTCAGATTGTTCCAAGCAGGATAAGGATATATAATTTACATCTAGATACATTGTAGTGAAACTGTGAGGACGTGGAGAAATTGGAATCCTTGTGCATTGCAGGTGGGAATGTAAATGATGCAGCTACCAAAGAAAACGGGTTGATAGTTCCTCAAAAAGTTAAGCATAGAATTCCTATATGACCCAGTAATTCCACTCCTTCAGTTTATATACCCTGAAGAATTGAAAACAGATATCTAAACAAATACATATGCACAATTGTTCATAGCAGCACTTTTCCCAATAGCCAAAAGAGTGAAACAACCAAAATGTCCATCAATGGGTGGATGAATGAACAGACTGTGGTATTTCCAGAGAATGGATTCAGCCACAGGAAGGAATGAAGTACTAAAACATGCTACAACACAGATAAGCCGTGAAAACATTAAGAGAAAGGAGGCCATCATAAAGTGTTCCATATTGTATGATTCCATTTATTTAAATATCCAGAATCGGTACATCTCTAGAGACAGAAAGCAGATTAGTGGTTGCCCGGGATTGGGAGGAGGGGAGAACGGGGACTGGCTACTTGATGGGCGTGGGGCCTCCCTTGGGAGATGATGAAAGTTTTGGAACTAGGTCGAGGGGATGGTTGCACAACACAGTGCATGTACTGAATGCCACTTGAAGATGGTTAATTTAATGTTATGTGAATTTCATCTCATTAAAAAAGAAAATAGGGCCCTGGCCAGTTTGGCTCAGCGGGTGCAGCGGTTCTCAACCTGTGGGTCGTGACCCCTTTGGGGTCGCCTCAGACAAAACAGTAGCAAAATTACAGTTATGAAGTAGCAACGAAAATAATTTTATGGTTGGGGGTAACCACAACATGAGGAACTGTGTTAAAGGGTCGCGGCATTAGGAAGGTTGAGAACCACTGGGTTAGAGTGTCGGCCTGCGGACCAGAGAGTCCCGGGTTCGGTTCCCACTAAGGGCAGGTACCTCGGTTGCAGTTTGTCCCCGGCCCCAGTTGGGGTCGTGTGGGTGGCAGCCACTCGATGTGTCTTTCTCACGTTGATGTTTCTCTCTTCCTCCCTGTCTCCCTCCCGCTCTATCTGAAGATAAATGCAAAAAAAAAAAAAAAAAAATGTCCTCAGGTGAGGATGGGGTACGAAGGGGCCTCTACAGTACTTGTCACATTTAATTAAATAGAAAAAATATTTATAGAAAGTTTGGTAAATGTTAACCTTTATTATGTTTGTGTAGTGGGTTCGTGGATGTTTGTTTCTCTGACTTTTTTCAGTTTTGAAATTTCATAATAAAAATAACAATTAAAATAAAATATCTGATAGAAGGACAAAGGAAACAAAGGAAGTAGAAATGCCACGTGCCTCACTCCGAGGATTAATTCTTAGCTTATTTCCTCAGTCTTGTGCTATGTCTCACATCTCCGAAAAAGAGACGAAGGAATGTGGAGAAAGAACATGGGCTTTGGAGACAAATAAGAAATCTGGATTTACATCCTACTTCCCCCACTTATTATAGGACTTAAGCAAGTCACGCAACCTCTCAGCCCCATTTTCCCTGTCTGGGTCATACATAAAAATACTCACTGGAGATGACTATCCTGAGGTCATCGCAGGTCAAAGTTATCTTTATGATGACTACCCAACGATACAACTGACAAAGTTTCCTTGTATGTATTTGCAAAATCATAAAATAACATGAAAGCCATGTAGGAGAGAAACCAAGAAATTAACAGCTTTTCAGATAGTTTCTGCTTAGTTCTGTGGTAGAAATGCCTAATTAGAGGCAATAATGGTTTGTCTACATTTATGGAATTTTGCAAAATTCCATTCAAGTTATTCTGGAAGAAATGTTGCAGTACTGTTACAGTTCTGATTCCTGAAGTGTATGATCAGGTAGTGTTTTCCTTTTTCTGTGCAAGGAGTGTGTCCGTACAGTGGATAGAGAAGTAGGAAACCTTGAGTTTTAATTCAGTTTTGCCATGGACCTTATCTTCAAGGTCATGCACTTAAGAAACATTAGAATTGTTAGTAAATAAATTCTCAAAATTCTTTGAGATTAGGAGAAAAATGCCAAACTGGTCTGAAGGTTTTTGCTTTTTTATGAGATCATCATCATCATTACCATCATCAGCACCTCATTTGGATATGAATATCTATTGAGGAACAATGACTTTTAAAGGAAAAACTGAATACGCTTTTAGGTAATTTTTATCTCATGAATGTTTCCAAATGCTTAATTTCTAAATATTTCTTTCTGCTTCTTTCCTTTCTTTCTCTGCTAGGAAAGGCACCAATGCCCAGACCTGGCTACAAGCCTCAGGAGCCCAACGGCTGCAGCTCCTACTTCCTGGGTCTCAAGGTACCAGAAAGTGTATGTACCATCATTTTCTTAGTTGATTGGTTAACTGAGGCAAATTCAAGAGTTATCACTGATGGAAGTGATCACTTATAGAATATAGGTGAGCAATCTGATTAAGTATTTTAAATTGAATACAGAGGAAGGAAGATAATTTTGAAAAGAAGTATCTGATTTCCTTTTCTCAAAGGCAGCTGACCCTCAGATAAGCCCTTGTAAAGTGAACTTTGAAATCACCATTGCAAACATCAGCCGAGCTTCAGGGGGATCAAACATAACAACATGAAGTAGATCTGAGAAGTCTGACTTATTTAAATTACAAAGCTTTTCCAGTGTTGTGCTGGACAAGCTGGTGCTGACCAGGGAGAGCTGATTGCTACAGTACTGTCAGGACTTTTCACGTCGGTCATGTCAAATAGAACATCTTAGAACTCTGCAAACAACCCCCCAACCCCCTCCACACACACATCCAGCACTGGCTAAACATTTATCATCACACTGTAGACCATTTCTCAAACTGTCGGTCTCCCCTGAAAACAAGTAATAAATTATTTTAAGACATCTTTAGAAAAGAGGTTTTATGTAAAATGTAGGTAGAGGGATTTCATATCCAAACTTTGATCTTGGGCCAGCCGGAGTAGCTCAGTTGGTTGAGTGTCGTCCTGTGCCCCAAAAGGTTGCCAGTTGGATATCCGGTCAGGGCACATGCCTGGGTTTTGGGTTTGATTCAGCACACAGAAAGCAACCAACTGGTGTTTCTCTCTCACATAGATGTTTCTCTCTCTCTAAGCATGTCCTCGGGTGAGAATTTAAATAAACTGCATTTAAATACAGGTGATTTTGAATTGTATCTTAATCAGGCTTAACTTCACTTTTCTGATGATTCAAAAGATTTTACTTTGTAATAATTTTCTAAGCAGCATAATGTTTATTCTTCTGACTAAAATCCTGCTCACCCATGTGGCATTTTTATGCAAATTGGAAAATGATCGCTTTGCCTGGCCAGTGTGGCTTAGTGGTTGAGCATAGACCCATGCACCAAGAGGTCGCCTGTTCAATTCCTGGTCAGGGCACATGCCCAGGTTGTAGGCCCGATCACCAGTGGGGGGGCGTGCAGGACGCAGCTGATTGATGTTCTCTCTCATTGATGTTTCTATCTCTCTCTCCCTCTCCCTTCCTCTCTCTCAAAAATCAATAAAGAAAAAAAAATTTTTTTAAAGAAAACGGTCCCCTTTCCTCAAGACAGTTTTCTTCCATTTGTCAGACATTTATCTTAATATACTGATTTTGTTATGATAGAAAATTTGACGGCTATAAGCTAGACATTTTTCTTAATGAACATATAAATCTATGATGTCTTATGGAAAAGGGCCCCCTTAGATATGACCCTCTTGTGCACTGAACAACCTGCACAGCTGTACGCCCGGCCTTGTCCACAATAATCAGTACGTGTATGGACACAGAAGAAAGACAATCTTTCAAATATATATTTATATAGAGAAAACGCCTATTTTCAGCCAATATATTTTACTTGATTTCAATTTAGTAGGCTATGGAAGTGGTATGCACTATATTTTGGAAGTAATGTCATTTTGTGTACTGATACAAATATCATTAAGAAGTAGTTAAAGCATTTCCAATGTAGTTGAATTGAATGATAGTCACTATACTCACCTAATTATTAGTTACCTCTGTTGTGATATATTTTTAGTTTTAGGAGTGAGGTACAAGCAAAGTAGTTTACTTCAGGCATCAGATGATGGAATTTACCCAGAAATGCAGAGTCTAGGCCTTTGCCTAGTCTAATAAGGAGTTAGATTATTCTCTTAATGTTGCTTAAAAGAGCATTTTAATCTGCCAAACCCCATGTTCTGCTTTAAGTGGTCTTGAAATGAAAGTTTGAATAAGAACATTTAAGGAGACCCATAGGGAAAGGACCTATTCTAGCTGATTAATCAATCCCCACCCATACTCTGAAACCAGATTTTCACAGATTCTATCCAAGTCCAAGTTTATATTATCAGAAAAACTGCAAAAGATTCTAAGATGCTCTGTTTACATCCAGACCCACCCTGTTCCCATCTATTTGTTTACTGATTAATTTAAGAGAGAGAAAGAAGGGAGAGAGAGATTTGTTGCTCCACTTATTTATGCATTCATTGGTTGATTCTTGTATGTGCCCTGACTGGAGATGGAACCTGCAACCTTGGTGTATCAGGGCGATGCTCTAACAACTGAGCCACCTGGCCAGGGCCTGTTCCCATCTACTTTATACATCATGGAACAATTACTCTTCCTTGATCACTCTTAGCATCATGTCCCGTTCTTACTCAAGAGTGTTTATCAAATCTAACTATTTTGGAAGTCAAGGTCAGCCATCAAATCACCCTTTCCCTAATGAAAAATTTTTATGAATGTATTTCCCTGCTAAGACTCTTGCAAGACTAAACAAATTAACTTACAGTAGGATTTGCTTATTATTTTCTTTCTTTACCTGCTATATTCTAAGTTGGCCTTTATTTCTGTTAACCTTCTCTTCATCTTCTTTCAAAATCCTCTAAAAAATTCTTGTTTGATAACTTTATATATGGCATTATATGAACTTACTCAGTTTATGCCACAGCATTTACAATTTTTATAGGATGCTTAATAAATGTGTGTCTGGTGTGTGTGTTACATGTTGTCATTTGACCAGAGTTCCCTTGTGTTCAGGAACTCTGTGGCCTATACCTAACTCTGCTCCCCAACACATACAGACATACACACCCCATTAAAACAATGCTATATGAGAAGGGTCTCTGATAAATGCTGGTGACCTCTTGACAAACTAAGCCTTTGTTTTTTCATAATTCTGAGCCTTGGGATCTTTTGCTCAAACAAAATCTCACATAAGTTTTAGTTGAATTAGGAAGTCCTGCAGCTCTGCTCTCTGGACTAACGTCCTGATTTCTGTTTTCATCACTGTAGTGGACCTGTGAATTTGAAAATTACTAAAATCTAAAAGAAAAAATGGGCCACTCAAGAGTTATTAAACTCATAAGTAAATGGTGATTGAAACTTAGCATCCTGTGACTATCAATGTGCTCTGTTCTCTCAGGACGTTGGTGTTTCTCAATTGATCTGAATATGTAGCAGGAATTTGAGAACTGGCTCATCAAGTACAGGGGCAAGGTTGCCTGAGGTCCTTGGTCTAAACGTGGCATTTTCTTCCTTCTCTTTTCCCCAGATGGACTTGGGCATTCCAGCAATGACCAAGTGCTGCAACCAGCTGGATGCCTGTTACGACACCTGCGGTGCCAACAAGTATCGCTGTGATGCAAAATTCCGATGGTGCCTCCACTCTATCTGCTCTGAGCTTAAGCGAAGTCTGGGCTTTGTCTCCAACGTGGCAAGTAGGTATCTTAAGGGCGTCTACGTATGAGCATGGAATTTGTTTCTGTTTTCACATAGAAATGTAGCCACAGCGCCTTCACTCAAAGAGGCCATTAAAGCTCGCTAAACTTTATGGAACACTGACCAATGCAAGAAAGGCCAAAAGAGGATGCTGGGCACTCGTTTGCTGAAGTTCTTGCTGTCCTGCCCAAGAGCTGCTGGCGCCACACCAAAGCCTTCCCAGAGATATAAAACTTTATCCTTTAAGACTGAAGAAAGAGTTGCCCAGTTGGCCTTAGTTACCCATTCCACTGTTAAATAATTTTCCATATAAGGAGTTATTCTGTATGGGACCATTTGGTTTGGCTAATACCCAATTATCTTATTTTGTTCCCAGTCAGGGAAAGAATTTTAAAAAATGTATGTTTTTGTGTAGAGGTCTACATATACTTGAGGATAATTATTTTTTTAAACAGCTGCTTAGCCATCTAATTTCTAGCACTGATTCTGTAATTTCTTTTTCCTAATTCACTTTAGAAAAAGTTTTAATCCCTTAGTTTCTGAAGTCAGAACATCACATCCAGGTATTAGCATTATATGTTTTTAGATGGTGATGTTTGAAAGTTAGGCTTATAAAGAGCTGACCACATGCCACAGCCAGTAGGAAAAATGTTGGATCTTGTTCAAAGATCCATGTCTAGAGTACAGTCCTAAAGTGAATCTGCAGGGGCTTGAAAATATGGATAATTACTTGGGCCCTGTAAAAGGGAGAATCACTCTGTCCATACCTATAGAAAGTGCCTGCTGCTAATCTAGGGTCAGGTCAAGTTACTTCCTTCAATCAATGTCCTATTGATTCTTTCTCCCAAATATCTCTTTGATAACTTGCCTGGTTACTGCAAATTAACTCAATCTCTGGGTCCTATCAAATTTATTCTCACCATAGCGACCAGATATATTTCTAGCCACACAAATCTGGTTATCTTCTTCTTCCTTAGGATTAAATCCAAACTCCTTAGTATGACATAACATATGTTCATCACTAGCCTACCTCTTCAGCATCAACTTGCTTATTTCTGATTTCTCTCCTGATTTCCGCTATTCCAAATTACTTGGGTTGATGGCCCCTATCCTTCTGCCTCTGCAGTTCCCTCTGCTTGGAACATGCTGATCATTCATTTACTATTGTTGTTGAAACAGCTTTATCAATGGTGAAAAGCTGAAAACTTTTACCCTAAAATCAGGAAAAAGTCAAGGATACCCACTCTCACACTTCTATTCAACATAGTATTGGAAATCCTAGCCAGAACAACTAGGTAAGGAAAAGAAATAAAAGTCATCCAAATTGGAATGGAAGACATAAAACTGCACTATTTGCAGGTGACATAATATTGTATATAGAAAACCCTAACAACTCCTCCAAAAAGCTATTAGAACTAATAAACAAAATCAGTAAAGTTGCACCCTGGCTGGTTTGGCTCAGCGGTTAGAGCGTTGGCCCGCGGTCCAGAGAGACCCGGGTTTGGTTCCCGCTAAGGGCATGTACCTTGGTTGTGGTTTGTCCCCGGCCCTGGTTGGTCTTGCGGGTGGCAGCCGCTCGATGTGGCCCTTTCACGTCGATGTTTCTCTCTCTCTCTCTTCCTCTCTCTCCCTCCTACTCTATCTGAACAAAAAATGAAAAAATGGCCCTGGCCGGTTTGGCTCAGCGGTTAGAGCATCGGCCTGCGGTACAGAGAGACCCGGGTTCGGTTCCTGCTAAGGGCATGTACCTCGGTTGCAGTTTGTCCCCGGCCCTGGTTGGTCGTGCGGGTGGCAGCCACTCGATGTGTCCCTTTCACGTCGATGTTTCTCTCTCTCTCTCTCTCTCTCTCTCTCTCTCCTTCCCACTCTATCTGAACAAAAAATGAAAAAATGTCCTCGGGTGAAGATAAAAAAAAAAAAATAAAAAATATCCTCGAGTGAGGATTAAAAAAAAATCAGTAAAGTTGCAGGATACAAAATTAATATACAAAAGTATTTTGCATTTATATATACTAATAACAAACTATCAGAAAGATTTTTTAATCCCATTTACAATTGCATCAAAAAGAATCAAATACCTAGAAATAGATTTAACCAAGGAGGGTTAAATAGTTTTATACACTGAAAACTATAAGGCATTGATGAAAGAAATTGAAGAAGAAACAAATGAATAGGAAGATAGTCCATGCTCATGAATTTGAAGAATTAATATTGTTAAAAATGTCCATAGCCCTGGTTGGGTAGCTCAGTTGGTTAGAGCATCATTCTGATACACCAAATTTTCAGGTTCTATCTCCAGTCAGGGCACATACAAGAAGCAGCCAATGAATGCATTGATGGGCGGAGCAACAGATCAATGTTTCTCTCTTTCTCTCTCTCTCTTTTTCTCTCCCTTCCTCTCTCTCTCTCAAATTAATACATTTAAAAAAAATGTCCATACTACCCAAAGGAATCTACAGATTTAATGCAATCCCTATCAAAATTCCAATAGGAGGTATTCTGAGGTACCTTCTGTAATAATCCTTACCCTCAAAGGCATAGAGACCCTTGCTGTGGGCTCCCATAGTGCGTTGGTGTAATTTCCACTATGGTGTAGTGTAACCATCTGTTTACCTCTTTGTCCAAACTGTGAGATCTGTGAGTTGGGATCCCTTTGGTCTCTGTGTCCCTGATGCCTAACAGAGTGGCTGACCAACATGGCCAACAGGCACACCTGGTTTTTCAATGACTAAATGATTATTCATCCCACAGTTGAACAGGGAAAACTATAGGAACAGTAGTGCTATCTGAGTGAGTATTCTGCAAAAATGGTAAATTTTCCATGGAGTGAGCATAGCAGTATGGAAGATGCTGATTGTTAACCCTGGTTTTGACCTGGAGGCCCATAAAAGGAGGGTACCTCAAAGTGTTGTTGTTTTTAATTGACTGATTTGTAGAGTGAGAGAAACATCAATTTGTTGTTCCTCTTATTTATGCATTCATTGGTTGATTCTTGTATGTGCCCTGACTGGGGATCAAGCCCATAACCTTGGCGTATCAGGATGACCTTCTAACAAATTGAGCTACCTGGCCAGGTTCCAATGTGTATTCTACTCTACTAGACTGGATGGAAGCTTCTCTGAAAAACCGTCTTTTACATGTATGCTTTTCCTTTGAATTCTGTTTTCAGATCCTTGCCTCTACTTTCCTCTGGGTATCATGTCAATCTTGGAAATATGTTGCCTCTTTAAAATTACTCATACTACTTGGGGGTAGTTCTACGTATTAATCTTTCTGTTTCTCTACATCTTTTTCAAGTAGCATGTGATTCTCTGGCTGATACCGTGTTTAATACTGTATGGACCTTGGGCTGCCGACCCTTCATGAACAGTCAGCGGGCAGCCTGCATCTGTGCAGAAGAGGAGAAAGAAGAGTTATAAGGAAGAGGTGGTTCCTTTTTGGTTTTGAGTGACACCACAGCTGTCAGTCTCGGAGATGGTAGTGTGGCAGAGATGTCTCATCCTTTCTTCCAAGAGTTTGGATACCACAAAGCAGGAGAAAGGAAATATTCTACAGCTGGAAAGTGAGTCCCATCCTTTGAGGAGAACTGGAAAAAAGACATGGAGTTATCTGAAGGCTACTCATCGCTTTAACACAGGCCTTCCCAGCCAAGACACATTTGCCTGGAAATTCAGTTCTTAGCTTAAAGACTAAAATAAAGACTAAATATTGGGATTCCTGGACTTGATAATTATATTCATAAGTGAAATTTTGGAGAGTCCAACCATTTGGGAGGCAATGACTTTCCTCTGGTCTATGTGTCAGTTTCCAGTAAGCATCTCACATATAATAAAGTGTACTTTTTAGAAAATTTGAAAAGAGATGAATGAATTCCATTACCACCAACATGCTTCCATTGCACTTAGAAGAAAACAGAACCCAACCTGGTAAGTTCCATCAATGATGATAGTTATTCCCGCTGGTACTGAAGAGATCAGAACTGGTGGTCAGAGGCTTACCTGATTAAAGCCAATGGAGGTGAAGATCAGATGGAGTTTGGTCTCTGAGGTTCCGTTTTTTTCCTTCAGTGAACTATTCCTGTTGACACACCCAAGTAGTAGGTGGTCTTCGTGTCATGTTAAGATCTGAGAAGCACTTGGTAAAAACTTCCATTGGAAAAGTCCCTAAAATCTGAGGGGAGTGAGAGACAAACGGCCATTCCCCAAACAGTGGTTCTCGACCCTGATGGCAAATTAGAATCACCCAAGGAGCACTAGCAAAAGAATCTCTGGGGGTGGTACCTACATACAGGCACACCTTTTATTGCCCTTGGCTTTACCGCACTTCACAGATGTTGCATTTTTTACAAATTGAAGGCAAGACCTTCCACCAGAGAAAAGATTATGACTTGCTTTTGATACTCAGTTTACTGTTGTGGTCTGGAACCAGACTGGAAATATCTCTGAGGTCTGCCTGTATTGGTAATTTATAAAAGCGACTCTGATGCCCCGTGAGGACTGAGGGATTGACAAACGACAGCCTGTGGACCAAATCAGGCCCAGCACCTGCTACTGTAAAGTTTTACTGGAACACAGCCATGCACACATGTGTCTACGGTGGCACCTGTGCTACAGGAGCAGAGCTATGACAAAGACCACATGGCCCGGAAAGCCGACAGCATTTACCATTTGGCCCTTACGGAAAAAGTCGGCAAACCCTGATTGAGGTCACTTTCTCCTTTCCTTTCCTTTTGTTAATTTTACTGGTTCCATTAGGAATTGTTGATTATAGCCATTTCTTAAAAAAAAAAAAGAAGAAGAAGAAGAAAAAATTGTTTTCTGGTCTTACGTAAACCCATAAAATTAATTGGCATATTAAGAAATTGGATTTAACTGCAGATAAAATTTATCTCTGTGGTTTATGCTATTTATTTCAATAAAATTTATTAAGTGCCTACAAAATAGAGTATGGTATAATTTTATACCTTTTCTGTTGTCTTGTCAGAGAGCAGAGAATGCCAAGTAGGAGGGCATATGATACCAAATTTTAAGTTTGCCTACAGTTCAGTCGTTGAACCACTTAAATGCATGTTAACAAATGTATTAACACATTAATTGAAGATATTTCACTTAAGACAATATAAAAACATCAAAAGAAAATACTGTGCAAGAGAAAAACCAAATAGTATTTTTCAGTACACACATATTGATAAACTTCCAAATCCCCTGTAACTATTCTGTATTTGAATTGAAATTTCAGGGTATAATATTATTTACATATTTGAGGAGTCATTGGGTATTAAGTCATAGTTTCAAGCAACTATTTAATTTTTTTAAGTTCTTAATTTGAAATATTATACCCAAGGTCTGATTTTAATGGTCCTATACTATACATGCTATACAAGGTGTTTTATTGTAGAAAAGAAATGGAGGGAATGGGGTGAGCTGCTTTCTGTGTGGACTGCATAGCTTTCCACCTTGGAGGATGAAGCCCGAACAGGCTCAGGCCAGTCAGAAGTGAGCTGACCTCTCCTGACCCACTGGGCCAGACTCAGAGCGAGTTCGTTCTGGGAGTTTGTCTACACCCACAGTATGAGGTTTAAAGAAGTGCAATGTCCTACTGTGTTGACTGATGTTCTCAGGGGCATGGGGAGAAGGTCCAGACAGGCAGGCAGCCCGAAGCCAGGACTTGGCTATTCGGGCATCCTAGTCCTCCCAGTCGATGCTGATTGGGCCACCTGTCAGCATCTGGCTCCGAGGACCAGCAGTGTCCTCTCCTCCTGCCTCTCGACGCATTCGCCGGTGGCAGCCCTGGGCACAGCGGGAACGCTCCTCCAGCATTCTGCAGACCAGGACCCGGCAGTGAAGAAACACTTCCTGGAAAGACCATAATTATAATTAAAAACAGTAACAGCTATTGCTTGTGGGGCACTTTCTAGAAACCAGACCCTATACCAAATGTTTCGTATATATTATCTCATTTCATCTAAACAACAACCCTTTGAGATAGCTGTTTTCATTCCTATTTTACAGATGAGGAAACTGAGAGCTAGAGAGGTTAGGAAACTTGCCCAAATTCACACATTTAGTAATGTGGCAAGCACACTGGGTCCTGAGGGAGACTGAAAATCCCACATCCATAATTTATGCATTTGGGCGGGGCCAGGAGAGGTCTCTGTGAAGGCAACATCTAATAACGATAACATCTTCGCTCCCCACATCAAGGTGAGGAATAACATCATTTCCCATGCACTTCTGTGTAAAATAAGTTCTTTCTCCAAGCTTCTTCCTGTAAGTGACTTCCCAAAGCATACTGCCTGTTGAGGAGGGAGACCAGGATTAGCCATCATAGTTAGCACTCATTCTGGAATGGTGATGTAGCTGGAAAGGACATCAATAGACTTAAATGCAGTGTGAAAAAGATTTTTGGTCTCTTTAACTTCCTTTTGTTGAAATGTTTCAACAACTCTATTGAAACAAAGAAGTTCCACCTTACCCTGCTATATATAGTCACTTATAGCCTCTGTATCCATGTATGTACATTTTAAAAAAATGTAGCATATGTCTGGCTGGTGTGGCTCAGTGGATTGAGCATGTCTCATGGACTGAGAGGTCCCAGTTCGATTTCCAATCAGGGCACATGCTGGGGTTTGGGGCTCAGTCCACAGTAGGGGGCATGCAGGAGGCAGCTGATCAATGTTTTTCTCTCACATTGATGTTTCTCTCTCTCTCTCCCTTCCTCTGTCTCTAAAAAACCAATAAAAACATATTTTTAAAAAATGTAGCATATGCTACAATTTACATACAATATGCATGTAAATTGTTATGACAAGTTTTTTCATATCTTTTTTATACCATTTTAATAACTGCTCAATACTGCACTAATTGATATATGGCAGCCCTGTTTGTTTGAAGGCTTTTTTTTTTTTCACTCCCTTTAAAACAATGCTCTATAAACACATTCAACAAATCTTGTTTTTCTTCTTTTGCTTGTTTGTTTTAGAGACATTGCCAGAACTGGAATTTTTAGAAAAAAGAATATGATGATTTTATGGTTATTATTTCATATTGTCAGACAACTTTCCAGAAAGTATACCAATTTATAGGGCCACTGTATACTTTGCAAGTGTTGTGATTTATAATTTTTATAAATTATTATGTATATAATAGTGTCTTATAGTTGTTTTAATTGGCATTTTAAGTACTATTTTCACTGAATATTTTACTATTTGTCTTTTCTGTGAATTTTCTGTTCATATTCTTTGCCATGTGACCACCACACAGGCTTTTTTTAGCCATACCTGCCCACAAGTATTTAAAATTGTGATCATATAGTATTTCCTTTGAACAAATACAGTTATTTTATTGGAAGGGGGCAGATAATTATGACATTCATGAAGGTGTTACGCTTATAGATGGCCAGTTTTACAGCACTTTTATAGAAGTAATACAGATTGTAACTGTGGGCTCCCAGAATGTCACCAAGTTGGGACAGGAGGAAGGAAGGCTCAGGTGGTTGGGTTGGGGGTGGGGTTCAGCTTACCTTGTGGTCTTTGCCCACAAACTTGAAGACAGGGACCTGGAAGTGCTTTGCTAGGTGATCCCGTGAAGTGTACTGCTTTACTGAGTCGTCTGAAACACAGCTGAAAGTAGGCCAGGAGAGCACGTAAGACTTGATTGTTTAAGCAGAGGTGGAAAAACAATCCAGTCCAGCGGGTTTGGTCCAAGGACAGGGAAACTGGGTGGAGGGGGCTGGGCTGCACTCAAGCTTTTCGAGAATGAAGGAAAAATGAAATTCCCTTCAGATCCAGCCCTGCTCATTAGTACTGTCTGTCCCATCTGTCACTCACTGTACCCACAGACTGGGCACAAGGACCTCCTGTTAAGTCAAAGTATTGAAGTATTAGCAACAGCAACAACATTTATTTCAAAGATACCTTTTGTATTTCCATTTGTAATATATTGCAAGAATTCTGCATTCATGTACTTTATTATTGAGTTGAGAAGGCTTTTCTTTAACTACATTTCATAAATATTAATGAATGCCTAATAGATAGTCACCTCTAAAGGGGATTCAAGGATAAGCCAACCCCAATTTGTGCATCAAAAAAACTGCATAAAATCCAAGTTTCTCAGAGAATAAATAACTGGTTCTATTGGGGAAAAGTCATTCACTTCCACATTGTTTTAATTCCTCTTCCCAAATGTAATACTAAGGTGTAGCTTGACAGGGTTTTGGGGTTTTAATCTTAGGTCTACTGCTTAAAGTGAATTCTTAGGCTCACATTAGGGTCAGCTGGGGGAAAAGAAGTATTATGGACTCTCCAGTTTGAGGCAAAAGTTTAGTATTTATTAATCTTTTCTCCTTAAATGTTAAAAGCCAGGGATCACACTTGTATTATCTTTTTCATTCTGAATTCTGAATGAACTTTGTATTCTAAGTATATTTTTCTTTTTATGGATACCTAATAGTTCTTGTCTACCAGGCCAGGAAAAAAGTGGGGATCAAATAGAAAAGCCTGTGAAACTGGATACTTGCTCCATGTGCTAACAGACCACTTTCTGGTTCATTGCTAATTGCTCTTTCAGTGCAGTTTAAAAGCCCATTAAAATCGTTTAAAAATAAGGCATCTTGCCCTGACCGGTTTGGTTCAGCGGTTAGAGCGTCAGCCCACAGACCGAAGGGTTGCAGATTCCATTCCAGTCAAGGGTGCGTGTCTGGGTTGCAGGTTCGATCCCCCGCCCTGGTCAGGGTCGTGCAGGTGGCAACCAATTGATGTGTCTCTCTCACATCGATATGTCTCCCTCTCCCTCCCACTCTCTCTAAAAATAAATAAATAAATAAATAAATAAAAACAAGGCATCTTGACTTGTATTACTACTACTATCTTATTCCTCTGAACTGAAGAGGATCTAAACATATAATGTGTTTCTGTTATTTCTTGCATTTGTGTATTCATTTTCATTTTCCTTAGGTAAAATTAATTTCTACCATCTTCCAATTATGTTCTATGAAAAATCCTACTGCACATCTAATCTGTGTAACACACTCTGCTGGGTGCTGCAGAGGATATAAAAGTGAATAATATGGTCTATGAAATCAAGGAGTTTATAGTCTAATATTTATAATAATAGTAACAATATTAAAATGGCACTTTCATCTAAGTGTCTCAGCATTTTCAATTTATCTTTATCTAAAAATAGTAGGGGGTGGGGAATTGGGAATAAAAAAATAAAATAAAGGCCCTGGATGGGGAACTCAGGTGGTTAGAGCATCATTCCCATACGCCAAGGTTGCGATTTCGATCCCCCGTCAGGGCACACACAAGAATCAAACAGTGAATGCATAAATAAGTGGAACAACAAATTGATGTTTCTCTTTTCTCTCTCTCGCTCTCTCTCTCTCTCTCCACCCCCTTCCTTTCTCTAAAATCAATTAAAAATAAAATAAAATAAAAAGAATTGAGATACACTTACAGTGTATAATACACACTAGATTTCAAAGACTTAGCAGGAAACGTAAAATATATCACTAATACATTTTTTATTGATTATATGTTGATATAATAATATTTTGGAGAAATTTAGTTAAACAAAATATACTATTAAATTTAAAAATAAATAAAAACACTGTTATTTTTCTTTAAAAGAGAAAATGAGGCAGAAAGAGCTGTTCTTGGGTAACACGTTACAGACTAAGACCCAGGACAAATTCTGGCTCTTGATTTGGTGTTTGCTGTGATTAGACAATGCTCGTTCTGTCAGCTTCAAGTTCATATGCTAAAAGAAAGGACGATGGTATATGAGAAGCCAAAGAAATTGATTATCCAAAAGTTGTCCAATATTTTATTTTGGAATTCAATATGTTTCTTTTTCTGGAGATTAACTTTCTAATTCTACTTTGCCTGGGCTGGTATTAAATTATTTTGCATTCTCATAGCATATGTCAACTAAAACTGAGGTGAGTCAGATGTGTTAAATATCAGGGGAAACCAGCCTCGTTTAAATTTAAGCTGAGGACAATGAATCATCAAACAATTTATAAATGTAAGTAAACTACATTATGTTTAATTAAGGGCTCTGCACTATTATGATAAATGCTCATTCAGTAATTCATTAGACAAATATTCAGTGATGCTCAATATAGGCTAGGCATTGAGAAAGAAGGGGAAGGAAGATTTCTAGTTCCATTTGGAAGGAATCAGGGAAGGCTTCATGGAGGAAGTCAACCTCACTGAACCTTGAAGGACCAGTAAAAATCACACAGGAGCAAAAGGGGAAGAAGATTCCAGGCAGAGGAAAAAGCAGGTGCAGAGTCAAGAGGGTAAGGAACAATAGAGTTTGGGACTTGCTCATAGTTCCCTTTGGCTTGAGGAGAAACTGGAGAATGTAGAGGTCAGAGGGCGAGCACAGTGAGCCAAGCTGAGAGCTGGATTTTATCTTAAAGGATTACTCATTTGCACCATCACTGTAGTCCCATTACTGTACCGTAGACGGGACTCGTTTCCTGTTTACTAAGCCTACACAGCTGTGTTTTTTAGTTCTTGCCTCTACTTTTTAAGCATTTTAATTTCTTCCACAGCTTTCTTTTTTCTGCTTTGTATGTGCTGAGGGCTGGAAAATTAAATAGCACAGTTTCTTAGAACTGTCTAAAATAAAACATGTCCTTAACTGAGAGTCTGAATAATGAATATATAAATAAACTTCAGAAGCTTTATTGAGATTGCAGGTTACATGTTTTCCCAGTAAGTGAGTTATGATTATACATTTATTTTTGCAAGGGTAAATCTGAGGGGCAGAAGAAACTCTTGATGTTCGAGAAGTGTTCACTATTTTGATGGTATGATAGCTTCATGAGTGTATACATCAGAATTTACCAAACTGTACACTTTAAATATGTATATTTATTGTATGCCAATAGTACACCAATAAAGCTGTAAAAAAATTAAAGGAGGAACCAAAATCCATTCTCCCCCTAAAAGTAAATCAATTTTCTAATCTACTTAGCATTAACTATGTGACTAAAACAAATAAATAAAAAATTATGTTTCTACTTTTCCTTTTAAAACTTTCTGGAGACCACTCTAAGATGGTAATAAATCCAAAGGACTAGGGATCCCTGTGAGACCTGTTACTGGCCATCCAAAGCAGCTCAAAGTGACACATTTTCCATATTCTAAAAACATGCCAAGGGACTACAGGGATCTGAAACCAGAAGCATTCCTGCTGGTAAACAGTTACATTTACCAAGCAAAGGAAATCAAAAGCCATTAAAAAGTTTTCAGCAGGGGTGTGACAGCATATATATTTTCCTTTTGAATGGATACCCAGGGACTCTGTGGAGCTGAGAGTTGAGATTTAGGAGGCAGTGTTAGCTGTCCAGGTGAAAGGTAATAAGGGCTGGAATTAAGTCAGTAAGAGTGGACGAGAGAGAATGAGGTTGGGGTTTTGTTATTTTTTAAAAAGCTTCTCAGTTGCTCCTAATGTGCATCAGGGATCGAAAATCAATGGCAAGAGATTATTAGCAGCAGTGGTGAGAGATCTGGAGAAGTAAAAGCAAAGTAGAAGTTTCAAAGGGTCTATCGGGCCAGTGAGTGAGTGAAGGGCACGACAGGGGATGCACTTGTGTGGTGGTCTTACTAGACCATCCCCTTCCTCAAGCTGCAGCTCCTGACTCTACCTGAGATATGTCCCACCTGACATAGCGAGCAAAGAAGAAATGATGAGATACCACTATGAGTGTGGGGTTTCAGTGTGCATATCTTGGGAATGTAAGCACAGGGTGTGATAACTGCTGAGCTTCCAATGGTACCTTGAGACACACATTGTTCTTAATTGAAGGAGCCTTAGGAAATATGGAAATCCCATTTGTATAAAACAAGCTAACAAAAACAAACTTGCTTGCTCTTTCTTCTCCTAAAACCTACCAACTACTACTTCTTCATTACCATTTGTCTTAAAACAGGAGTCTACATTTGCTGCTTCTAGTTCCTCTCCCCTCACACTTCTCAGCTCTCTCTAAGCAGGGTAATCAATCCCATAGTTTCAACCACAAAAGGGTGACTCTTCTATCTCTAGTCCTGACCTTGTTCCTGGATCTAACTGATATGCATTTCCAACTGCCCACTGACCTTCTCTCTAGGCATCCTGCAGGCATTTACAATTCAATATTATTTGGAATTATCATATTCAATATTTTAACCTCAAATTTGCTTTTCTACTTATATCATTTTGTCTTGATTAATGGCATCTAGACAGTCATCCTCGCTAGACCGCTTGCAGTCATTTTTTACTTCCCTCTCCCTCACCAGTTTTCACCTCCACAATGTCAATAAATGGTTTCTGAACTAATTAAGAGCTCATAAGAATGCCGCATGGTTTTGAGAAATGATTGAATATACTTGTGCACTTAGAGGTTGGATGTGAACTGGGAATAATAAACTGTTTAAGCAGCATAATTACCCATCCCGGATAAGGTAGTACTTCAGGATCTCGTCGATCTTGGAAGTGGGGGTGGCGAAACAGCTCTCCACCAGGCTTTCTAAGCCATTCACGTGCACCAAGGGCTCAATGCCAAAGTAGAGGGAGTCTCGAAGCTTGAGGGTGGGCAAGGCTTCCCGGTAAGGCTCTTCAAATTCGTTGTCCTTGAAGATCTCCAGAGTGAATGGGAAGATTCCATGACTGCGGCCCATGATTTCCAGTGGGGCATTTCGAAGGTTGGGAACGTATCCTTCAGAAATGGTGTACAGGCGTGGGAACTCGCAGGTCACAGGGATCAGCAGTTTGCTGGTTCGAATGATGATGTCCCCGCTGCTCCCTGGGGTCTGCTTGGGTAGACCTGTCACAAGGTTGCTAGCCACGATCTTGTCATTTACCACCTGAGCCAGGCCAGGGCGAAGAGAGGAAAGTTATTTTACATTTATTTCTACAACTTTTTTTTTTCCTTCCTCTTAATCATAACAATCTCCAAACCTCAAAATACATTAGAGATTTGGTTGCTGAAGCCTAAAGCTTTTTAATAATTTTTTGCATACTACTTTGTGGTCAACCCACACATTCCTTTGGAATATTACTCATAAAATCTGAGCTGTGCAGAATCAGCAGATTAAAAGCTCTTATGCTTTAGAAAAGAACAGCTTCTGTGTATTATTTTTAATATGATCCTAGACCTGGTGACCCTGCTGCAGCATGACCTTGTGCTGAACTCCCCACATGCAGAACTTCAGCTGTCACACTTATGCACACGATTTTCTGTTCTTTACGTCCAGCCTCGTCTGCTGTCCTGCGTACCAGGAACTCGGACTCATCATGGGGCACTTCCACATTATCTACAGATGTAATAAACACAGCTTGCCTAAAGTGGAACCACCTTCTCCTTGAATATCTCCTCCATGTCTCACCCCACATTTTATTCGCTCTCTGATTTTTTCTTAGTCAGATTCTATAAATAACTATTTGTTTAACCAAATGACCACAGGGCCTCCACACTGAGCCCCAGGATCCAGGTCCTCTTTTCTGTCCACCTCTCGAATTTCTGATTTGATCATGATGGTGCCTACTTAACCCCAAATGCCTCACGCTAGCATGCAAGGCAAATCTCTGGACACAGTCTCTTTTCCAGTTTTCTTTTCCAATATGAATTCCTTGCCAGTCAGGCTGCATTGTCCACTCACCTCCGCAAAAGCTTAAGTATTCCTGTCTCTGGACTTGCTCATTGGTTTCCCTTCTGAAATGCCTTTTCTTTTCCTCTCCACCTGTATAAACCACATGCTTGCTTCCACCCTAATTCAAGTCCTACTTGTCTTGACTGCTCCATTGTTTGTCCCTTTCTGGCTTCCCACAGCACCTGTCATCTGGATCACTATCTCTTTTCTATATTTTGTGTGTACTGTCATCCCAATACCACTGTGTTTGTTCCTAAAAACCAGGAATCATGTTTCATATATCCTTTAGACTCTGCAGCACAGGGATATGCACAGATTCTTGGCTAAAATTGTTAACCTTTAGCCTCCACCTGATTCAATACTTGAACTCATTTGCTACCTCATAAATGGACCACCATCTGTATTAGTTGCTTTCTTCAAGTAAAATAATACTGGTGCTTATGCACTCAGGAAAATGTCTACATGTGTTGGAGAGATTGGGCTATTTGAGAACAGAAATGGCAGAATTTGTCTTAACTTCCTATCCTCATGGTGCCAGGACCACAGCATATGCTCAATAATACATTTGTCAAACAAATGGCATTTGGTTTTTTGAAATCCATTCTTTCATATGGAAATATTTCCTCTGGGACACAAGCCATACCGCATACCTCTGTCAACTACCTCCCAAAAAACTGGCTTTTGGTCATCCCCAGTGGCCTCTAGGAGGAACCTACATCGACCACTGTGCCACACGTCTTGAGGGAGAAGAGAATGTTGATGTGGGTGCCATTGGACACTCCTCGGCAGGAGGTGTTGGTCAGGAAGAGCTCCAGACCGCCGACCAGGTCTCTGGGGATGCTCACTTCAATGGTGTTGGATTTGCACACCACGGGGACTGCGGCAGAAAGGAGCTGCTGTTAGAACTGAGAAACCCGAGTGGGGAGATGGGTAAGGAAGGCTTCGAGAAGAAATAATTTTACCATCATGCAACTTGAGCTTTCTGTTGTATCCTCAAGGAAATCTATGAGGCTTGAAACAAGTTGGTGAATAAAACCAGGACTCCTAACTCCCAAGGCTGTGTTCTAACAATGCTCCTGAACAAGGAAAGATTGTGTTCAAGTTTCAATTGGACAGGCATTTATTTCAAAGTGTGGCTAGCAGCCTTGGCTGGTTTGGCTCAGTGGTTGGAGCTCAGCCTGCGGACCAATGAGTCGCAGGTTCGATTCCAGTCAAGGGCACATGCCTTGGTTGCAGTTCGTCTCCAGCCCTGGTTGGGTCATGCAGGAGGCAGCCAGTTGATGTGGCTCTATCACATGGATGTTTCTCTCTTCTCTCTCTCTCTCTCCCTCCCTCCCACTCTATCTGATAATGAACAGAAAAGTATCCTTGGGTGAGGAATAAAAAACAAAAACAAAGTATGGCTAGCATAACTCCATGAACTAAAACACCCAAAGGATTAACTTTTGGCACAAACACAGTTTACTGGCAATACAAAAAGACTACTGCTTTGATACAGGCTTAAATTATATAATGGTATTGCTTTGACTTGACTGTTAATTACTGCTCCATAAAACAGGTAATAAAAGCACTGTTAGTGCACTTGGGGAAGAGTTCCAAATTGTCTTTGCGTTGTTCAGTAAACCGTAAATGCTGAGGATAAATTCCACTTTACTTAATATAAAACGATTGCTTTTCCTCAGGGCTCCCATGTTTACTTCTTCAGACTCTACAAATATCCTAAAAGGAATATTTATGGGTACTGTCAGAAAATATGTGAAGAGAATATCAATATTTGAGGATATATCATAACAAATGGTATAGTAAAAAGAAATCAGGGATAATTGCTCATTAAATATTAGGTCTAGAATTAGTAACAGATATTAGATTTAAAAAAATTAAAGGTAAAAAAGCAAAAGAAACCCAATGATCCAGAAATCCCATCTCTGGGTATTCATCCAAAAGAATTAAAAGCAGGATCTCAAAAAGATATCTGCACACCCATGTTCATAGCAGCACAATTCACAATGGTCAAGGTGTAGAAGCAACCCAAATGTCCATCAACGAATGACTAAATAAACAAAATGTGGTATATTCATACAATGGAATATTATTAGCCTTATAAAGAAAGGAAATCCTGTCATATGTACAACATGGATGAACCTTGTGGCGTTAGGCTAAGTGAAATAAGTCAATCATAAAAAGACAAATACTGTATAGGTTGGGGAGAGGGAAATGTTTAATGGGTATAGAGTTTCAGATTTGCAAGGTGAAAAGTTCTGGAGTTCTGTTACACAACAATGTGAATATACTTAACACTACTAAACTATACACTTAAAATTGGTTTAGATGGTAAATTTTATGTTATGTATTTTTACCACAATTTTTAAAAAAGCAAAGTAAAATTGTTCTTTTGGTAATCTTTTCTTAGCATTCTTCTCTTTTGAATGTTTCCAGAATGAAGATGCAGGGACACACATTGCTGAAAGAGCAGGTGTTCCAAAAAATGAGAATCTTGACACATCTGGGTTAGGAAGGCAGGGAGATGGAGGGGGTGGCGAGGGGAGAGAAAGTATGAATCAGAGCAGAGGTCAACCCCGTGCATGTACTACCTTGGCAAGTGTGGTTGTCCTCAGATAGCTCCAAGCCCCGTGGACATTCACACTGATAACCCTTCTCAGACGCAAGGCAAGAATGGCTGCAGCCGCCATTGTTATTGTGGCATCCTTCAATGTCTGCAATAAAAACCAAAAGAAAAGGGAATAATCTTGAGTCCTCTTCCCCCAAAATTTTGGTTCTTGGGATGGTACTTTGCATCAGGGCTTGTACTTAACTCATCACAGTATTACTGGAGCCTAACAGTCAATGAGACATGTAGGAAAGCTCACAAAATAGGTTTACTGTGTTCAATGTTATAGCTACAAAGAGCAATCTTACAATATCCACAGCTCTACCCACTTAAGCTGGTCATTTTGTAGAATGCCCTTCAATCTGGATTTGTCTGTTTTCCCCATGGTTACATTATGTTTTGGGTGACAAAAACCCAAAAGTCATTTCTTAATTGCTGTAATATTTAGTTCACCCAATTCAAATTTTTATACAGTATTATTGATGTAAAAGGGACAGAATATAAATTCAACTGGAACAGATAGATGGATCAGAGTTCTTGCCAGTTGGTTGGATCACCAGCCCTTCTCCTCCAATAGCTAGCAATGGGGATACGTGTCTTGGGCTGACAGCACACTATAAAATGAGGCCTGCAGAAGGAGAACAGAGAGAGCAAGAAATTGAAAACCTATTTGAAAAAATAATGAAAACTTCCCTACCTTGGTGAAGGAAACAGACATACAAGTCCAGGAAGCACAGAGAGTCCCAAACTAGATGAACCCAAAGAGACTCACACTAAGATACATCATAATCAAAATGCAAAAGGTTAAAGACAAAGAGAGACTCTTAAAAGCAGCAAGAGAAAAGCAGTTAGTTACCTACAAGGGAGCTCCCATAAGACTGTCAGCTGATTTCTCAGAAGAAACTTTGCAGGCCAGAAGGGAGTGGCAAGAAATATTTAAAGTGATGGAAAGCAAGGACCTACAACCAAGATTACTCTATCCTGCAAAGCTATTATTTAGAATTGATGTACATATCAAGAGTTTCCCAGACAAGAAAGAGCTAAAGGAGTTCATCACCACCAAACAAGTATTATATGAAATGCTGAAGAGTCTTTTTGAAGAAGACCAACAAAAATATGAACAATAAAATGGCAATAAATACAAATCTATGAACAAGTGAATCTACAAACAAAATGCATAAGCAGAACAGAAACAGACACATAGATACAGAGAACTTTTTGTTGGTTGCCAGATGGGAGGGGGTTGGGGGGATGGGTGAAAAAGGTGAAGGGATTAAGAAGTGCAAACTGGTGGTTAGACTGAGGAATCTCAAAGGGAAAGGGGGAGGGGGGCAGGAAGAGATAAACCAAAGAATTTATATACATATATGTGTAACCAATGGACACAGATAATAGTGTGGGGAAGGCAGGAGGGGAGCAGGAGCAGGGAGGAGGGGATCAATAGGGGAAAAAAAGGGGACATCTGTAATACATTCAACAATAAAGATAAGTTTAAAAAAATATTAAAATAAAATTTAAAAAATAATCATGGGGATGTAAAGTATTGGATAGGAAATATAGTCAATAATATTGTAGTAACCATGTATGATGTCAAAGGGGTACAAGATTTACCAGGATAATCTCTTTATAAGTTATATAAATGTCTAATCATTATGTTGTTCATCTGAAACTAATATAACATTGTATGTCAACTATAACAAAAATATATGTATTTTTAAAATTATATTTTATTGATTTTGTTAGAGAGAGAGGAAGGGAGAGAGATAGAAACATCGATGTGAGAGAGAAACATTGATCAGCTGCTTCCTGCACGCCCCCCACTGGGGATCGAGCCCACAACCAGGTATATGCCCTGAACAGGAATCGAACCGGGACCTCTCAGTCCATTGGACGATGCTCAATCCACTGAGCCACACCAGCCAGGCAACTAAAAATAATTTTTAAAATAAATGACATTAAATAACTGTAGAGGCAGGAATACCTATAGTGTTTCAATAAAAACAGGTTCCAAAGAGTGATAGTATTGTGCATAATAACCTAGCTATATTCAAAGTAAAAGATTTAGAATTAGCCAGGTAAATAAATAAATAACATGTTTGATAATAAATAACATGAAGAGATGGTATCAGGACTAAACAAGATGAGATGATACCTAAACACTATGAAATTCTTCTTGTGTATTAAATAGATCATTAACAAATATTCATGTACCTCTTCCTTGCCCATTAGTCTAAATTTTTATCAGTAAATTACTGTACCTCACAGGTAAAGTATGTTGTAATCAAATTGTTCATGTGGACAGGGGCCTCACCAAAAAAAAAAAAAAAAAAAGAGGCTTAGACAACACAGTAAGAGAGTCTACTCAATCAAGCTCTTTGTGACATTTCTCTTTCAAAAAACATAATCAAATGGACAAGAAGGAACTATATTCAACTGAAAACTGAAGAAACAACCACATTATTTTGTAGTAAAGGAAAAATAATGACCTTTGTGGGCTCTGGACATTATCTTCTAGATCAGGGGTCATCCAACTATGGCCGGCTACATGTTGTTGTAAATAAAGTTTTATTGGCACATAACCATGTGTATTCATTTACCTATTGTTTATGAATGCTTTCTCACTACAAGGGCAGAGTTGAGTAGCTTCAACAGATTCCATATTGTCCACAAAACCTAAAATATTTGCTATTTGGCTTATACAAAAATTTTGCTGACTTCTGTTCTAGAGGTAATATAAAAGGAAATACTTTCAAATCATCCAAGATGCTCAAGGAAAGTTATAAGCTGATTTCCAGTTATAACTATAACTCTCAGCTCAATAATAGTAAAATAATTAGTTCTTCAGAATATCAGTAAATTAACTTGGATGAATTAATTTTGTGTGAAACATACAGAGAGAATAAATTTGCAATGAATTAATATTTGTAAAATGTAAGAGAGATTAGGCTATCACCTGTTTATAACTGTGTAATTAGAATAAAAGTACTCCTATGGGTTTTTGAAATAGCTGAAGATGCTATGTAACAATGTAGAAAAAAGCATAAAATATGCTATAAGATGTTAAAATCAACAGTAAAAAAATTTTTTTCTTAAAAATGATCTTCTTGCCCTGCCGGTATTGCTCAGCGGAGTGAACGTTGTCCCATGAACTGAGTGGTCCCGGTTCAATTCTCAGTCAGGGCTCATGCCCAGGTTGTGGGTTTGATCCCCAGTGGGGGGCATGTAGTAGGCAGGTGATTGATGTTTCTCTCTCATATTGATGTTTCTATCTCTTTCTCCCTCTCCCTTCCTCTCTCTCTAAAAATAAAAAAATAAAAGATCTTCCTAAGTCACTTAATTTCTCTGAGTCTCAATTTCAATATTTATAAAATGAAGGGTTAGATTACATGCTCATTCAGGTCTAAAACTGCAAAGCACAAAATAAAGTGAAATTCTAAGTTTGGTGAGGATGTATAGAAAAGGGAACCCTTGTACACTCTTGGTGGGAATGCAGATTGGTGCAGCCACTGTGGAAAGCAGTATGGAGTTACCTAAAAAAATTAAAAATGGAACTGCCTTATGATCCAGCGATTCTAGTTCTGGGAATTTATCTGAAGAAACCTGAAACATTAATTTGAAAGATTATATGCACCCCTATGTTCATTGCAGCATTATTTACAATAGCCACGATATGGAAACAGCCCAAGTGTCCATCAGTAGATGAGTGAATTAAAAAACTGGTGAATTTACACAACGGAATACTACTCAGCCATAAAAAAGAAGGAAGTGTTACCCTTTGCAACAGCATGGATGGACCTGGAGAATATTATGCTAAATGAAATAAGCCAGTCAGAGCAAGACAAGAACCATATGATTTCTCTCATACGTGGAATCTAATGAACAAAATGACAGACTCGTAGATAGCGAGATTGCTGACAGGTGTTGGGGAGGGAGCTGGGTGGTGGTGGAGGGATTGATGGGGGAAAAAAAGAAAAGTTCACGGACACAGACAACAGTGTGGTGATTGCTGGAGGAAAGGGGGAGAGGGAGGAGAATATTGGATAAATGGTGATGGGACGGAGACTTGACTTGGGGTGGTGAACACACAATACAGTGTACAGATGATGTGTTGTAGAATTCTGCACCTGGAACCTGTATAATAGTGTTGACCAGCATCACCACAGTCCATTAAATATAAAAAAAGAAACTCTAAATTGGCTTAAAGGATTTAAGCCTCTTACGAGGGTACACCAGAATGGATCTATCTGGCAAGTGTGATTGAGGGTCATTTCAGTTATCTTTCTTTTATTCTTCTGTAGTTTCTCCTATGAGCCTTCAAAACAAAATAATCAATATTATTTAAAAATTAAAAAGAGCTTTTTTATTTTTAAAAAGATGCAATTATCTAATAGATTAGCTAAAGAAACAAGTATGTTTGGACTATCAGTAAAACACTTTATCTTATTCATAAAGTGTAACTCATACACAAATTTTATCTTTTGCTAAAATATTTTTTCAGTTATGATTATTACGTTTTAAAATTATATGAGGATTAACTGTAATATTGCCAATAAAATTCTCATGAATAATGACCAAAGTTCCTCATGCAACATTTCATTAATATTCAAACATGCAAATATTATTGCATAAAATAATTAACATTTCATGAGGATTCAGGATATTACTCTTATTCAATAACATTTAAAGTATTATTTTGTCTTGTTATAAGGGACAGTAGGATAATATTCTGGTTGGTCTCTCAGTTAATAATGCAAACTTTGCTGCATGGAATAAATTGTGGGCACTAGCTGTAATATTTCCTTTTGGGGTAGTATCTTATTATTTTGAATATAACTAGAAGAAAGTAAACTCTTATAAGCAGTATTATAACTCTATTATGCCACATATTCAATTACCTTTGGGACAAATCACATGTCCTCTATAAATAATAATAATAATAATAATTATTATTATTATTATTAAGCCATTTATCTCTTCATATAATCTGAAAACAGTTGGGTTTTCCTTACTCAATTCCCAATGTCATGAGATTCAGACTAAACTAGAAGTGTTCAAATTTTAGCTGTGATAATTTGCAAGGGCAAATGTGCCTTAGAGAAGAGATATAATCTAAATTTCATATATAATAGTAAACAATTTCCATTTCAATTATTTAACATACATTACAATATTTTTATTACTTAATGGTATAAAATGTACCCAGCAGTTTTGTTATTAAAAATAGATACTTTTACTCATCTCCAAACTATGCATTAATGTCCAATAAATGCAAAGCACATGGGGTTGAGGGGAATGGCTTCATGTAAACCAGTTTTCCAAACTTCTAAGAAGGTAAGACTCATCTATGTGATGGTAAAAACACAAGCTCTAAAGGCCCATTCCGCTCCACTGAACCAGAGTCTCCAGGAGAGAGGCTTGGGAAGGGCCAGCTTAAAAGCACCAAGGTGATTCTCCTCAGCAGGAGAGTTTGAGAAAAACTGCTGTAAACCATTTGTTATGCCACCTGCCTCTATTACCTTGTTACTCCAGGTGTGCTCCTTGGAACCAAAGCATAGGTGCCACCTTGAAGTTAGTTATTTAGAAATGCAGTATCTTGGCCTGATCCCAGACCTACTACATCAGAATCAGCATTCTAACAAGGTCCCAGGTGATTTGTGGGCACATTAAAATTTGAGAAACACATAATACTAGTTTTATTTTCCACATTAATATGTCTCTTTACCTCTTACAAAATGCAACTTCCTTCTGTGAAATCGTGGAGGCAAAATTAACAGTGAGTTCATCTGCAAGCTTCCCCAGTGATGATGAACCCCTTCTGTCATTCCCTTACACAGCCAAACTGTTAACTCTTCTAACACTGGGCAGTTTCATGAACAGCAAAGAGTAAGCCAATGGTCTGGGCTCTTGACTGGAATACCGTCTTACCCACTCTCACCTTCACAAGTCTTGCCATCACTTCTTAGCGAACGGCCAAGCCCACACTCACAGCGATATGAATTTTTGAGGTTTACACAGATCTCACTACAGCCACCATTGTTTTGTTCACATTCATTTTCATCTGTAGAAAAGAAACCACACCATTTACATTCTGCTGAGCAACTCAACCTTTTCAAACCCCTAGCAGAAGCTCCACATTTTTTCAGATCCTGTTGACACACTTTCACAGCCCAATCCCTCTCTGAGATCCAGTACAATCACTTCTGTCAACCTGAGCTCCTCAGCCAAGGTATTTGTCCATCTGCCCTCTGCTGGAGCACAAGGCACCTACTTGTTTGCTAATTACCTCCTAAGGGCAAAACTGTGGGGAAATCAAGCTCCTTTTGTTATCTGGGTTCACCCATGTATTTGCATTGGTGAGTCTCACTTTCTCCAATGAGTTCCTGAAGATTTGCTAAATAAATGCAAACTTGTAAATCACACTGTGTTTTAATCATATTAAAGGAACTTGCATTGCAGAAGAAAGTATCTGACAACATTTTTGAGGCAGTCTTCTGCCATACATGAGCAACTACCCTCAAAGTCTCTTTTAAATATTGGTATATTACCACATTGTACTTAATGACAGTTAAGTCATTTTAAGAATCTGATGAAAAAAGGGACTCTTGCCATTAAAAAAACGCACAACTGGCAACAAATGTTGACCCCCTTCCTTCTACAAACAAAAGAAAAGGAAGCTTGAGAACTAAATTTGTCATGGCTTGGATATAGGACCTAAGCCAGGGACTGGGGTTAAAACACCCACAAGGTGACAGGAAGCATGCCCTTGGGCCCAGAAGAGGAGATGAGCTGGAACAAAAACCCTGCCCAGGACCTTGGCAAAGGTACCCCACAATGAGGCCCAGGGAAGCAGTAAGAAAACTCTCTGCCCTAGACTCCAGGAGAGAAAAAGCCTCCAGAAATGACAGAGCCCCAAGTCCAGCTCTGCTGTGATTGAAGCATAAACTTACACTTCCCACACGGCGTGGGGACACAAGCTGCGAAATGGGTGTACAATTTGGCCTGGACTGTGAAGCTTCTGTGATGCCTGACAGAGCATTTGAAAAACTGTTCTGTGGTAAAAATTTCCATAAACCGGTGATAAGAATAGAGCCCTCGATCCCTCCCAAACAAAACAATTACATTAGAAGATAGTTTGCCAAAAAACATTAAACATGAGGAAATGATCCACTATAAGAGAGAGTTGGTAAGATAACAAGCAGGAGGCTTTGGACCTGAAATAAACAGAATAATCCAGAAAAATCCATAATACAAGGATTTTAAAAAATCACCAGATAAAAGAAAGGATAGTAACCGAAACAAATGTGTAAAAGGACAAGGCAGAATTGAAAACAGACATGTAGAACTTAAAAATACAGTCAGTAAGATTAGATTCTTCAGTGGATGGTAAGAGGCACTGGCAGCCACCCTGCAGCAGCCACCCCAGTGCTCGGGGCCGGGGCTCTGTGTCCAGCCTGGACTGCTTACCTTGAGACTGAATTTTTTATGTGAAGGAGAAACAAGCTTCTACTTATTTAAGCCATTGTTATTTGGGGGTATATTGTTATTTACAGCCTGACTTAGATACTATACCCCAGCAATTCCACTTTTATGGGTATGCTCTATAGAAAATCTCACACATGGGGTAAGGTATAATTTTTATGTTAATTTTAAGAACACATGAAACACTGCTGCATATTGTTATGGGCACATACATAAATAACAAACGCATAAAAACAGGGACCAGAAGAATACGCACTAACTTCAAAACAGTGATTTCCCCTGGAGGGTGAGAGGAAAATGAAATGGGATGAGATGACTTACTGTAAAATTTCATTAAAAAAAAAAAGAAAAACTTAACTGTAGTCAAATCTGGAAAATGAAGGTCTGTTATATTATTTTTCTACAAATCTTCTCTATGCTTGAAAAAAATTACATAATTTAAAATAAATAATTAAAAGTACATTACATTAAAAAAAACACACACACGCACATAACATAAAACTTTGCCTCTAATTTCAAGGAATTCAGGAGCTCCCTGAAACTGATAGATCCCAGGTAGGAATTGGGGGTTTTCCCCTATATACTGATAGGAAAAGATGTACAAGGTAAATTGTTAAGCAAGAGACATGTATGAGGTGTATGATATTTGACCTTTAGTGTAAAAAGGGGGGGCAATAAATTAATATATATATTTGCATTTTTTTTTTTATCTTCACCTGAGGACATTTTTTCATTTTTTGTTTAGATAGAGTGGGAGGGAGAGAGAGAGAGAGAGAGAAACATCGACGTGAAAGGGACACATCGAGTGGCTGCCACCCGCACGACCAACCAGGGCCGGGGACAAACTGCAACCGAGGTACATGCCCTTAGTAGGAACCGAACCCGGGTCTCTCTGTACCGCAGGCCGATGCTCTAACCGCTGAGCCAAAACAGCCAGGGCTATATATTTGCATTTTTACATCTGCCTGAAGAAACCCTGGAAGCATACGTAAGAAAATAATAGAAGAGTTTACTTGGGTGGGGAGAAAATTAAACAAATGGGGAAAGCTAGACATTAGCTTTTTACTATATACCTTTCACGCTGTTTAATTGAGGAACTATTTAAATATATTATCTACTCAAAAGTTATATTAAAATAAAGGCAAAGAAATGAATGAATTAGACTTACTGTGGTGATTATATTGTAAGGTATATAAATGTTGAATCACTATGTTGTACATATGAAACTAATATAATATTGTATGTCACTTATACTTAAAAAAATGAATAAGAGAAATGAATAAACAAGTCCTGCCATAAAATAAAGCCAAATATTTTCCAACAGATGTGTGTCTATGTGTGTGTTGTGTAAGGGGTGAGGGGAGACTACAGGAACCACTGTCTCCTGCACCCCAAACTTTTTAGCATTAAATTACATAGTCAAAATGGACCTTGTAAGAGCCCTAAGAACGGCTGTGTGAGAGCTAAACCTGCGCCATAGGATGGTCAGTGGGGTTCACTTAGGAGACTGAAGAACAAAAGCTTTTCTAAAATAAGCCATTGGTATCCCTTTCCCTCTAATCCCCCCTCCCATTCTAACCTGTTACTGTTCTTCTCAAGAAGGTGTGGGGCAGGCTTCCCCTTTCTCACTAGACTTCTTTTAAATCCATTTGAGTCTGAATACAAAAAGATTCATAACATTAAAGGGAAAAGAGAGGACCTTCAATCTTGGGTTTTTCGACTCTATTTTCTTCCGGTTATAGACAACAAAACATGTACACAATTAAACAATTCTGGATTTCCCACAAGTAATCTGACTCCCCTTTCTTGCTACTCAGAGAAACCAAAATTATATTAATGAAGCTATAAGAGTATGTCCTTAGATAATTCTAGACCAAAGCTATCCAATAGAAATACAAAGCAAGCCACACAAATAATTAAAATTTTTCTAGTAGTCATATTAAAAAATGTCTTTAAAGAAATTGGTAAAATTAATGTTAATATATTTCATTTAATCCAATATGTCCATATTTTATTTCAATATATAATCAATATTAAAATTATTGAGATATTTTACATTTTTTAAACTAGTCTTCAAAATCCAGTGTGTATTTTATACCAATAGCATCTTTCAATTTGGATGTAAAATTTTCATGAGAAATACTTGATCTGTATAGAGTCATAAAATTTACAGTGGCTATTCAAGTTATCCCAAATATTTTCTGTTTTCCAATGACTGAATCAAGTATCAGTTTTTAAATTAAAATTAAGTAAAATTAAAATTCAGTTTTTCAGTCACACTAGCCATATTTCAAGAGCTCCATAACCACACATGGTTAGTGACTCCTGTATGGCACAGCACAGTTCTAGACTATACCCTAACATGATATCAATTTGGCTTGAAGCTTTAGTTACGAACTAAAAGGGCAAACACCATTCCAGGTGTTCAGAAACAGACTGGAAAACCGATGGAGCTCTGAGTCAGGAAGAGTGTTTTATTTGTCCTTTTGATCTTAGTAGCCTATTTCTACTTCAAGATTAGTTTCTTACCAAAGCACGTCTGCTTGTCAGGGCCTAGCACGGTCCCTGGGGCACATGTACACACGCTGGTATCCAAGCAGCTGCCGTGGCAGTCCTCGTCACAGATGTCATAAAAATCTATGGAAGGATAAAGATGACCTTTTGTGAGGGGCTAGGACCAGAGGACACTCATTCCTGAGTTCAGTCATGGGGTACTAGCTTCTAGCCAACATCAAGAGAAATCCCATTGTTCAGGGATAACATATACTCAAAGGAGAGACATACTACTCAGGGATATCTTTTGTCATTTAGATCAATGATTCCCAACTTCAAATCCACAGGCCCTTGATTAGCCATAGAGTTTCTGCAAATCTAATACTTCACCAAATATGGGCTATAGATTAAATAAACATTATCTCTTACTTTTCTATGTACTCTAGTTTTTAAATGTATATAGATTGTGATGGGATTGATAAAACAAAAATTTATTTAAAAGTATTATTGACCTAAAGTAGCTTCTTCCCCTATCATTTAAAGAAAAAAAAAAAAATCAGTGGATACTAAGCACAATGCTATCATATGGATGTTTGATATATATTTTAAAAAGAGTCCTCCATACTCAAAAGAGTTGGAAATCCACTACTTAGATAACCTAAATCAACATTTCATTTTCTAAGGTTTTGTTCAAATGGAATGAAGACAAAATAATAGCTCCTTTCCCTTTCCATTCTCCAGGAATTTTTCAGAAATTTAAGAAATCTCAGAAATCACAGTCTGGAGGTATATGTGGCCCTAAATCCATGTTATTCAGACTGAGATACTTCCATAACTGAATTTCATACGGCACTTTTCTCGTTGATGCCCTATAGGGGAGGACAAAGAGCACAGGGAAGATACTCACGACCACAGTAGGCATGAAAGCAGACACTGGGCTTGGTCAGACGATACACATAGTAGCCTCCAGGACAAGCCTTGACCTCCACTGTGGTGTTCCAGAGGCAGCAGTTTCCATTGAAGCTCGCACAGGCCTGGCGTTGCACAATGCCATCATCTTCTAGAGGGTGGCTGCCATTGAGCCAGACAGGTGCATGGGTTCCACAGTGGTTTTCTGGTATGCAAAAGGTGGGCATGGCATCCCCCGCCATGCTCGTGAAGCGGTACCACTCCCCATCCACATGGTTGTCACATAGAGGTGCACCTTGAGACTCATCAAATTGGTGGTCAGTGTTCCTCCAGGGCTCATTCAGACTGATGTAAGCAGAACAAGGATCTAGGGCTGGGAATGAAAAGGACACCTTAGAGGCACCTTGTGATAGTTCACACCACAGAGACAACAGTCTGAGTCCACCTTCTTGGTCTTGCATTTTGGCTTTTTGGGGTTCATAAACAAATGATCTAAAGTCTCCAAAAGTAGTTGTTTAAGATTCCCCAAGTTGACTTAAACATGTTTCACAAATGTCTTTTACAAAATTATTTCAAATCTATCTAGGGTTCAGTGTTAGCTTTGGGCTAAACTTTTTGTCCATAGTAGTCAACTGATGGAAGGATAGTTGTTCAGAACAAGGGAGGTTAAGTGTTGGCCCGCGGATCAATGGGTTGTGGGTTTGATTCCGGTCAAGGGCACATACCTCGGTTGCAATTCGTCCCCGGCCCTGGTTGGAGTCGTGCGGGAAGCAGCCACTCAATGTGTCCCTTTCATGTCGATGTTTTTCTCTCTTTCTCTCTCTTCCTCTCTCTCTCCCTCCCACTCTATCCGAACAAAAATGGAAAAAATGTCCTCGAGTGAGGATAAAAAAAAAAAAAAAGGAAAAATCAAAACAAAAAACAGAACAAGGGAGGTTAGGGTTATAGTCTCATTGACCTCTGCTCTAGCCAGACAATATTTTGAGTATTGTGTTCACATCTGAAGTCTATACTTTATGAAAGTAATGGACAAACTTGGTATCCAGAGGAAGGTGACTAGACTTAAAAGGAAGCCTAAAATTATTTACTAGGGAAGAAGCTGAGAATTATAGTTTGGAGAAAAGAAGACTGAAGAATATACATATCACTTTTCAAACATCTGGATTGGGCTTGTGGAAGAGGAACTAGGTATTCTGTTAGAAAAACAAGAACAAATTGTTATGGGAAAGCACATTTTGTTCAGCTATGCAGTAATTGAGAGGAATCACAGTGTGGTAAGCTCTCATCCTTGGAAATTTTCAAAAAGTATTTGGATTGTCAATTGCAAGCAAGATTATAGATGGAATTTTGCACTAGTGGAAGTTTGACTTGATAATGAATGTGTTAAATGCATTCCACTGAAAAAGAAAAGGTCTCTGGCACATGTCAGCTGCCTTGAAATACAAAGAATACTGGCAAGTAGTTGCCAAAGATAGTCTCAAAGTGAATATATTCCATCAGCTTATTGAAAACATCACGAACATTGTTTAGTCATAATTAGCCCTGGCATCACCGCTTCCCTCAGTTTCGGGAAAACATTGAATTAATATAGGCTAATTGTCTGTATGAAGAATCTATAAAACCAAGCCATTCTCGACAGGAGCACTACCAGAGAGTACTATCCTTCTTAATGCGCATCAGGCTGACAATGACATTGTAGGCAGGGAATTCACGTTCAGGCGGATATATTTTGTGGGCAGGAATTTCAGTTTTAACAAATAATGCACAATAATGAAAAGTAAATGGAGCATGATCATAAAGTCTACGTTGTCTAGAAAATATTTTGGATTTTCCCAGTCTACGCTTCAAACTCAAGTTTACTCTCTAAACTTCACCTGCACGTAGAGGAGTGTGTAGCCTGTGTGAATGGCCCCAACAAGCATATGGCAGTTTGGAACAGGAAATAAGGATATTGCACTTTGTAGAAATAACTCACTTGCAGACTTGCACATAGCAGGAGCAACCCTCTCCTTTAAAATGCCCCTGAGGTATCCCAACTGTGCCCTAGATTATAGTTTGATGTCCCTTGAGGGGAAGAATTGTCCTCATGCAGACTCCCCTCTCAAAAGGGAAAAATTCCCTCATCTGCTCTCCCAGCTGTGGGTTGTCAGGGAAATTTCACAGGTGATTATAAATTCATAGAAATATTTGGTCCATTTCCTTGGCTCTAATTTTACAAGAAATGGTTAGGTATTCAACTTTTAATGGCTTTTACAGAAATTCCTAAACCTCTTTCAATAACTATTTCATGAATTATAAAGTTTTTTCCTTAAATTTAGCTGTCATTTCATGTGCTGTTTGTTGAAAGTTCACTTCCTCTCCTGTTGCAGGAGAGATAAGGCACAAACAGGAAAAATTTCCTTACTATCTCCTGTAAAATAAATAAACAACATATTTTTAAAGGTTACCCAACCAATATTTCTAACATTAAATATACCCATTCATCTCCACCCCCCTTTTAAGGCAGTAATTCAATCCTTTAATAATCTGTTCATTCCTGTTTCAGTCTCTCAACCTGGTGCCTGGAATTTGGTATTATGTATATGGTATCCTAAATTGCTGATCTATATACTGTTCAAAAGGAGAGCTTCAAAAAGAACAGCCCTGTGGTTTCCTTTCAAAGGTGGAGTTAAGAGGGCCCCGGCCTGCCAGCTGCCCTGCAGGTCACCCCTCTGGGGTCCCCACACTGGGGACGTAGGAACATCTGTGCGCCCCCAGGGTCAGCACCTCGAGGTGGCAGAGTGCAGAGAGATAATGTCAACGTCCCCACCGTTTCATTCCAGGGTTTGCAGAACCAGAGTCTACAACCTCAACATCCTCCTCACCCCAGTGCTGCTCCTCCCATCAGGCTCAGTCCTGGAACGCCCCCCATCCCTTCCTTCCTCCCTTCTCTCTCTCTCACTGTCCTCTTCCCTACTCTCCCACTTGGCTTCCTGCTTCCCACCTCCTGTCCTTTTTCTTTCCTATTTCTTTCCTCTCTTCCCCTCACCTCCCAGGGTAAGCATCCCTCCCTCCCCTCCAGTTATCCTTTTATCTTCCTTCTGGCATTGGAAAGCACAGGAAGCACAGCAGGAGAGTGAGAAAGGAAAGGGAATGGGACTGGGGTGCAAGTTGAGGGAGGATGATGTTTGCTTAAGAGACTCTTGGCTAGTTATTGGCAGCAGATCCAGAGTAATTAAACTTAGCTCAAGCCTATCTTTTTAAAACAGACTATTAAAACAGTTTTAGACTTGGCAAATAATGGAGAAGATAGTGCAGAGTTCTCACACACCTGGTTTCCCTATTATGATACATCATACATGGCACCTTTGCCACAATTAATGAAGCAGTGTTGATACATTATTATTAACTCAAGTACATAGTTTATTTAGATTTTCTTCATTTTTGCCTTTGTCTTTCTCTGTTCTGTTCCAGGATTTCATCCAGAATACCACATTAGTTTTCATGTCCTTGGGGTCTCAAGTCTATTTTTTAAATATGTTTTTAAATTGATTTTTATTTTTTTAGAGGGAGAGAGAGATAGAAATATCCATGAGAGAGAAACATCAACATCCATCTGCCCCCTGCTGGGGATCGAGCCTGCAATCCCAGCATGTGCCCTGATCCCTCTTGGTGCATGGGTCAGTGCTCAATCAACCAGGCCACACAAGCCAGGCTCAAGCCTATTTTTAACGTGAATCCTTAAAAGTGCTAGAGGAAGGCCTGAGTTACTCTGAAGATGTAAATCAGGGTCAATGAAATACTGAGTTACTCAAAAGTGCCAAGAAGGACTGTTCTCTCCATCTCAACCTCCTCTCACACTCTCTTCCCATTAGAACTTAAATTCTATTGGAAAGGGGAAAGAGGAATTTATTAGTAAGTGGAATTGAAACTTTGCCTTGTTGGCCAGTTTTGTGCCAAGCTTGAGGAGGGAGACAGTTTAAGATTCACTCAGTCTGAAAAAACTAAAAACAAAAAGATTCATTCAGTCTGTGCAAAAAGTCATATTTTCAGATGTCAAGACTATGAAGTTTGATTTACCAAGTCTGTGCCTTCCAAGGGGCTATGGCTTTCAGTCAGTCCCTTGAAATCATTAAAGAAAAAAAATTCTATCCTCAACTCTAAAAATCATTGTTTTGCTCCTGAAGTTGTAACCATGAAAGTGCCTTGAATATAAAGAGGTTAGAATTCCTTTTACACAAACTCCAAGCAATATTTAGCTAGTGGAAAGCTGTAGGATGTGGCTGATCCATGGAAATTTTGGCTGCCCAGGCAAGAGGCTAAATGGAACATGACACAGAAATTCTCTGAAAATATATCTTCATAGGTTATCAGTGACTAGACCCAGTATTTAAGATACTGGAATCTAGCTCTTAACAATCTGTACATAACAGCAACTTCCTACAACAATAAGTTCAGCATGCCAAGTACTTAATACTAGACTCACCCATTGGTGCTGCAGGTGTGACTGTGATGAAGAGGCAGGTGAGAAGCAGGAGCTGAGGCATCCTTCTGTATCAGCAACCAGAAACTGACTGGGAAATCCTCTTAATTCCAGTTTTCCTTTGTCCCCTTCTTTTTCAAACACTTTTGAAAAAAACCTCGAGGCTCTTAGGAAGAAAGACTTTTCAGTGCTGGTTGGGGCTTTATCAGAGGAAAAGGATGAGTGGGATAAGATACCCATTGCTCTGGCCTTGACCCCAGATAGAAACATTGCTTTACACTGTCAACAGGGTTATTTTATTGATATTTTTCTTTAGGGAAAAAATACTCACAATCCCTCATCCTCCCATTGTTTTCACTCAAGAATTCCCTGCAATGAGGCCTCCAGTATCTTATCCAGAAGGGAACTTGAAATGAAGGACATCCCCTCACGTCAAAATCTTATTTCACGATGCTGTAGCCGTACCACTGCATACTAAATAAAATGGGATAAAGCCAAATTGTTGGAACTGGTCATTAAGAGATGTCTTGTTCAGATGGTCAAGGAGTTTATAAGAGCACACAGAAAAGTAGTAGGGACAGGTGTGGGATGGGACAATATTCTGTTGAAGCAAGGTCCTAAGTCTTTTTATTATGGTCTTTGGTCTCAAAACTTCCTAAAGAAACAAGGTTTGATTTGTGTTTTTATCAATTCAAGCAACAATAAATACTTTGTTTTCATAGTGCCTTTCTTTCCCCAATTTAAAATAGTTTAGTATTATTTATTTTACTAATGAATTCTCACACTAAGATAGGTGTAGGGGCTTCAGATGAGGACCTCCTCATTATTAACAACACTGGAAAGTAAGTGACAGTCTACTAGTTTCATTTTTAGACAGAAGAGTGAAAACATAGGGGACCTATATATTATGTGCCCCAGACATAACCTTGGTAATTACAGATTTCAAGTTTGCCAGCTCCTTGAATTCTACAGTGCTGATACCTGAGAATTGGCACACACTGTGACTGGAGATAATTTTATTTTTATTATTTTTTAATTTTTATTTATTTATTTTTTAATTAATTTATTTTTGTTACAGATGTTTCTCCTTTTTCCCCATTGACACCCTCCTCCCCATCCCCCCACACCGTCCCCAGCTTTGTTGTCCATGGCCATCAGTTATGCATACATGCACATAAGTCCTGTGGTTTATCTCTTCCTCCCCCTCACCCCCTTCGACTGGAGATAATTTTAAGGGGAAGGATAAAAAGAAGGGTAGGGAAAAGGTTTTTGTTTATTTTTAAATACTATATTAAACAAGGATCTGAGTAAAAACAAATTTTTTTCTCCTGATTTTACTTTGACCAGATACTTTGGGCTTCTATTACTCTACACTTTCTCTCATCTATGTTTCTTTTCCTAATAACCAAACTTCTAGTGACTGGGAAAGGAATAGAATTGTCTTTAGGAAGTAGTCCTTAAACTTGTCTTTATAGTATCTTCGCAAATTTTTTTACTATGCTAAGTGGCATTCAAATTACTGTGGCCTTGGTCCTCTAAGGGTTTAAGTTCAATTAGACATTAGTGCTTACTAGGGGTCAGATGCCACGCTGGTCACTGGTTTTTGACAGTGAAGGTAAAAGTGGTCCCTGCAAGCAGAGTTTGCAGTCTAGCAAGGGATTTCCATGGATATAAACGTGTAGTTGGGTATTTTATCACCAATGCCAGCAGAACACAGGCAATTTGATCATTAGCTTAAGTTGCAATTTCATGCCAGCAATGGATGACTCTGGAGCTGAGAACTGTCTCATTGCAGGGTAGTGCTGCTAAGTATCAGTGCTCTTGACAGAAAAAACAAAACCCTGCAATTTCCTGTCCCTGAGAAGCCAGCAGAGTGCTTCACATGTGTTGCAGAGAAACAGAGGATGTGTGCATGAGATAAACCCAGATTTGCTGCCAGGATGGATTGCTTGAGTCAAGGACTTTTACCAGATAGCCCCTTGGTTCTGTAAACAAGCATTCCCAGGATGGTAGGATTGTTTTTTCTTATTCCTATTTTTTCCTTTTTAGTTAATCTGCCCTTTCATTTTGACTTTTTATGATGAAAAACTTCAAATATATACAAAAGTAAACAATAATGAACACCCAGTTGCAATTACGAACATTTTGTCATTCTTATTTCATTTACACACCAGAATGCATTTCTAACATATGACCCTTCCATTTGGCATGTCATCAGTACAACTTTGAAAACTAGTAAAAATCTCTTAATATCTAATACCCATTCCATATTTAAATTTTCCCAGTTGTTTAAAAATTTCTTTGTATTGCTGGTATGAGTCAGTCAGGATTCAAACAAGAACGATACTAGTATCTCTTAAGTTTTTAAAACCTATAATGGTTCCTTCCACCCCAGCCCCCTATTAGTTGAAGAAACCCAGTCATTTGTCCTATAGAATATCTCACAGTCTAGATTTGGCTGACTACTTCTTGTGGTGTCTTTTAGCCTCTCTTCTCCCATATTTGCTGTTAATTCTTTTTCATATTTTATTTTTCTAAAGTATGTGCTATTAGATATTACAAACAAAAATACGCTGGAGATACTGAAGGAATTTAATGCACAGGGGGAATGCTAAAAATAGATCAGTTAGGAGGTGGATAAAGCAATCTGCTGTTCAGGATAGAGCCGAGCTAGAATAACAATTTGAGAGCTACCAGCATAAAAAAGCAACTGAAATTGGGAGAGGGGAGTAGATAAGATCATCCATGGAAAATGGGGCCCAAGATGGAATCTTGGACAAGCCAAACATCAAAAATGTGGGCAGAGGAAGAGAATGCTTCAAAAGAGACTGAGAAGTAGTCAGAGATTTATAGAAGGAAATCCAAGAATAGAGCCACAGGAGCTGAGGGCAGTTTCAAGGAGGAGGGATTGCTCAGTGGATGATTCATTTATAAAATATATGTAAATGCAAATTTATAGAGTGAGTCACTTTATATTCAGTAGGATACGTTAAAATTAACCTATGCATTTATCCTAAGGAAATAATCACGTAGTGCATTTGGGAGACAAGGAGGTTGAACATATGGGAGAGCCACAAACCAAAGGTGGTTGGCTGTGACAAAAATGAATTACAACCCTTAACAGTTCTGGTGAAACCAAGTTACAAAATCTAAGTTCCACTTTTCTGTGAAATCTTTTCAGACACATTTTAAAATTTCAACCTATTTGTATCTGTTCTGATAATCATCTCCTATGTGCTCACCACTATACCCTAAGGAAGATACAACAGTATATTTAACATGATCTCTATTCTTTCCATTAACCATATTCACCATACTTACCAGTCCTTCAGTCCCTCGGTTGGGTTTGATGATAGGATTTAATGATGAGTTGTGACATAGCTGCTCTCTCTGTGCCTCAGTTTCCTTCTCTTTAAAGAAATGGTTTGACTAAATCAATGGTTTGCATCAGAATCACTAGGAGGGCTTGTTATTGCTGGCTCCCCTCCTAGTTTATAATTCAGTAGGGACCAGAGAACTTGCATTTCTAACAAGGAGATGACAAGCTGCTGCTATAGAGATCATACTCCGAGAATCCTTTTACTTTTCTAGCCCTTAGCAAAACTGCATTACCTACACTCACTAATGGATTTAACACTCTCCACTTCTCCACTGAAAATTCACTAAAGCCTAACAGAATGTCGTGGAATATGTAGATATTATTTATTGAATGCAAACTTTTTCAATCTTATATCTTCTTACACTTCACATACGTCTTGGGGATGTCTGTTTTAGGTTGCTGTAATCTGCCGGGAGGCAGGACTATACGGATAGCTAAGGAGGTTCTTTGACATCTCATACCACACTAAATGCAGTCAGACATTTAATGCATGCTTTTTCTTTCCTTTAAATTTATTGGGGGGTGACATTGGTTAATAACATTATATAGATTTCAGGTGTACAATTCTATAATACAACATTTGTACATTGCACTGTGTGCTCATCACCCAGAGTCTAGTCTCCTTCTGTTGCCATATATTTGACCCTCTTTATCCTCATCATCCTTCTCCCATTCCCCTTTTCCTCTGGTAACGACCATAATGTTGTGTCTATGAGCTTGTTTTATTTGTTCATTTGTTGCTTTGTTTTAGATACCACATGAGCAAGATCATAATGTTTTTGTCCTTTTCCATATGACTTATTTCACTTAGTATGATACTCTCAAGATCCATCCAATGAAATGGAACTTCATCATTTTTTATGGCTGAGTACTATTCCACTGTATATATGTACCACATCTTCTTTATCCAATTATCTGTCAAAGGACACTTAGGTTGTTTCCATGTCTTGGCTATTATGAATTATGCTGCAATGAACATAGAGGTACAGATATCTTTGCAATTAAGTGTTTTCAATTTTGGGGGGTAGATACCCAGGAGAGGGATTGCTGGGTCATATGGTAGCTCCATTCTTCATTTTTTGAAGAATCTCCATACTGTTTTCCATAGAGGCTGCACCAATATACATTCCCACCAGCAGTGTATGAGTTCTCTTTTCTCCACATCCTCTCCAACACTTGTTTGATTTATTGATGATGGTCATTCTGACAGGTGTGAGGTGATTATCTCACTGTGGTTTTAATTTGTATTTCTCTGATGATTAGTGATGTTGAGCATCTTTTCATATGTCTATTGGCCATCTGTATATCCTCTTTGGAGAAGTGTCTATTCAGGTCCTTTGCCCACTTTTTAATTGGATTGTTTTTTTGTTGAACTGTATGAGTTACTTATATATTTTGGATACTAGCCCCTTATCAGAGGTATCCTTTGGAAATATCTTCTCCCATTCGGTTGGTTGCCTTGTTGTTTTGTTGATGGTCTCTTTGCAGTGTAGCTTTTCAGTTTGATGTAGTCCCATTCACTTAGTTTTGCTAATATTTCCCTAGCATTTGGGGTCAAGTTCACAAAACCCCTCTGAGACCAAGGTTCATAAATTTAGTACCTATGTTACCTTTTATGTGTTTTTATTGTTTTAGGTCTTATATTCAAGTCTTTAATCCATTTTGAGTTAACTTTTGTGTATGGTGTCAGCAGTCTAGTTTCATTCTTTTGCATGTGTCTTTCCAATTTTTCCACCACTATTTATCGAAAAGGCTTTTCTTTCTCCATTGTATGTTTTGGCTCCTTGGTAAAAAATAGTAGCCTATATATGTATGGATTTATTTCTGGGTTCTTAATTATATTCCATTGGTCTGTGTCTGTTTTTCTTCCAATACCATACTGTTTTGATTATTGTGGCTCTGTGGTATAATCTGAAGTCAGGGAGTGTTATATCTATGGCTTTATTCTTTCTCTTAGGATTGCTTTGGCTATTTAGTGGTTCAACACAAATTTGAGGATTTTTTTGTTCTAGTTCTTTAAAAAATGCCATTGGGATTTTGATGGGGATTGCATTTAATCTGTTTATTGCTTTCAGTAATATGGTAATTTTCACTGTTAATTCTTCCAATCCATGAACATAGAGTATCTTTCCATTTTTTTGTGTCTTCTTCAATTTCTTTCAACAATGTCTTGTAGTTTTCAGTGTATAGGTCCTTCACTTCCTTTAAGTTTATTCTTAGGTATTTAATCTTTTTTTGTTTCAACTGGAAATGGCATTGCTTTCTTCATTTTTTCCCCTGATATTTCATTGTTAGTATATAGGAATACAACAGATTTTTGTATGTTGATTTTAAATCCTGTAACTTTATTGTTTCTAATAGTCTTTTGGTGATGTCTTATAGAATCACGTCATCTGCGAACAGTGAGTTTTACTTCTTCATTCCCAATTTGGATGCCTTTTATTTTTGTTTGTTGCCTGACTGCTTTGACTAGGATTTCCAGTACTATGTTGAAGAACTGACGAGAGTGGGCATCCTTGTCTTGTTTCTGATCTTAGAGGAAAAGCTTTTTCACCTTTATGATATTAGCTGAGGGTTTGTCACATATGGCCTTTATTATCTTGAGGTACTTTCCTTCTATACCCATTTGAGTGTTTTAATCATAAATGAGTGTTATATCTTGCCAAATTCTTTTTCTGCATCTACTGATGTGATCACATGATTTTTATCTGTTATATAATACGTGCTTTTTGATATGCCTTTGATGGACTAGGTAGCATGTGGTATTTTCTTCTTTGGTGATAATTATACATTTGATACAAACCCTTAAAATAATGAATATTTAATCTTGGTTCATCCTTGACAAACTTTCTGGAGTCTAGGAGACCACATGGGCAATCTGGTGGTCTCATATAATGGAGATTTTTCCTGTTAATCAAGAAATAACGATATTAGTCTCAGTGCTGCCAATGGCTTTATATGGCTGTACAGGTCACTTAATCTTGGGTGGCTCTGGAAAATTATGAAGATACTGACCATCTTAGTTCAGAAAAAATTAATGAAATGTCTATTTCTAAAATATAGATTCTAGAAACAAATCTTGATTTAAAAATGGTATTTTTTAAAAAAATCAATTTTAGAAGTAAAAAGCTTCCCACCTAGAATCACAGGAAAATAAGGGCTTTTTTTGGTTTTGTTTTAAAGAATGAGATAATATAGTTCAAAAATTGAATAAGTATTTATTGTTCCAGAAGTTACATTGCTTTTTATACATATTTCATAAATGATACAGGATTTTACACATGTTCAATATTTTGCTATTTGTTTAAAGGACTTTTCTCCATGTCCATCCTCCCTCCTTTGCCTCCCACACATCCTGAAAGGACTTGCTCATTGCACTGTGCTATTTCTTCTTAAAAACCCTGTGCACAAACAGGATAAATGGTTTAAAAATAATTCACACAACTTAACAAAAATAAATGAAGGAAGAGGTTGCAACTGGGGAGCGGGCAGGGGAAGGAAGTGGGAGGAGGGGTTGGGAAGTGGAGACATGCATCCTTTCATTCCATCATGCCAGTGGAAGGGGAGGTGGCAGGAGCAGCAGCAGCAGCAATCCTGGCTGGCCTTCAACCTCTGCAAGGCACCTGGAGTCTGGGTTTGTCATTTAAATTTTTTCTTTTCATACACAATGATCCCAAAGGAGAAAGAAAAAGAGAAAGAAATCCCTTGCCACAATGAGGAGGGATGAATCATGTGAAAGAAAAAAGCCAATCAGCTGTGTGGCAAGCCCCATCATCCTCTCCATCCTGCCCCCACAGTAATTAAAAACAGATTATTAGACAGAATCCTTTGATTTTCAAGTGCATATGTCATCTGGAAATATGGTAGAAAATATTTAGATAGAGTATAAGATTAATGCTTCTTTCTCTCAATTTAAGAAAAAATTGGGTGAAGAAGGTAGGTTGAAAGAAGCCATAGAAATGTATGCCTGTATAAAGATAAATTGCACCCTTTGAGATCCACACACTTGATTTACAACTACTGAAGTGGTGGAGGTGGGAGGGCTCACATACAGCGTGGAAGTGTGTGTGTCCTTCAAGACTAACAACGCCTCCAGACAAGACAGCGGCATCTGGGTGGCCTGGAATGCTGTCACACAAGCAGATTAACAGCAATGAAATTATTCCGGTTCTGAAATGGCTACAAAGCCATGATTTTTAGCCAATTTGTAAACCTTACATCTTCCTGATTTGGTAATACAGCTGAACACCACCCCCCCCCCGCCCTCCCCTCCAATTTGAGTTGTGGAGGGAGAGGGGAATATCAAATGGGATAGTTAAAGGAGAGAAATTCTGCCTCCTCTCAAAGATTAATTAGTAAAAAACAAAACAAAAAAATAAACCTCATGCAGTGTTGCCAATGATTTCTAGATACTGATCCAGAGCACTGGAATATACAGACATTTAAGAAGGTATAATCCAAAGTGTCAATCATCAAGCAGTCATAAGTTGGCTCCAATTATCATATAGATAAAATTAATGTAACCAACAGGTGTGGGTGGTCAGAAAAGGGGCACAAGTGGGACAGATTCCTGGTTTACTTTGTAGAGGCTGGGTCCAATTTAAAAGAAATGCTAATGACATGGGGCTCAGACTCTGTTTGCCACCCACATATCTTGAGGATTTGCTTTTCTGGTATATTTATTGATTCCTATGTCAAAAATAAGAAAAGTTAAATTAAAAAAAATAGAGCTGAGTAAGAGTGCTGGTGTGTCACTGTTTTTGCGACCTGCAAAGACGATGCAAGAAACTAACACCCCAGCATCATTTACTCTTTATGAATCTCTCAACTATATAATGGATCATTTCATCCAGGAACTGAGATGCTTGATTAAGACAGTATTCACTAAGCCCTTTGAGCTTATATTTCACAAAGCCTGATCTTCAGATTTTAACATTCCTTTCTTCCCTAAGATCCTTGATTTTTTTTTTTTTAAATTAAAGGTAAAAACCCTCCACCCCAACATGGCTCCCAGCTTCCACCTGCAATGTTTTAATTAAAAAGGCAATAGTTATAAACAAGTGTTCTTTCTGCTGGGATTCAGAGGCTCTTTGCAGATCAATCTTTTTCACCAATTTTTCGGAGGGGCAGATGTACTTGTAATGGGTCTCTCAGTCTCTTAAGGTCCAATTCTGCCTAAAATAGAAACAAAAGGTGAGAAAAACTTGCTAGTGAAGCATTCAATGATATTAGTGCCTCCTAAGAAAGGAAATAGTCTTTCCTCCATCACTATGTGTAAGAGAAATCATCTCAATTACTCTCAAAATAAGAGTGCCTCTGAAGCAAAGGACTTTAAAGGCATAGGACAACAAAGGGGGACTAAAACCACAGTCTGGCAGTTTCAGCTGTCAACAGAGCCTCCAGAAAGACTGTGTTATCAATAGGGCAAGATTCAGGGGCTGAAGAATATGGGGAGCATCTGATGCACCATGATGTTTTTCCAGAGAGATGCCCTTTCACAAACCTTTGCCTGGAGCCAGATATTTAACTTATGCTGCTCAAGACTTTTGTTGTTTATCCAATGGTGGTTTAAGTTTTTCAGTAGCTACTGATTTTTAAAATGAGGATGGGTAGTCAATACAGCACTTTCAAAACTCACACAGGCTTGATCCTCACCCCAGGAGCTGGATTAATAGGCATAGAGTGGGGCTGAAGCGTCTGTATTTTTTTTAATATGTTTTTTTTTTTTAATTGATTTCAGAGGGAGGAAGGGAGAGGAAGAGAGAGATAGAAATATCAATGAGAGAGAAACATTGATTGGCTGCCTCTTGTACACCCCCTACAAGCCTGCAACCCAGGCATGTGCCCTGATTGGGAATCCAACTGGCGACCTCTTGGTTGCACGGGACGATGCTCAACCAACTGAACCACACTGGCTGGCCAAGCATTTGTATTTTTAATAGCTCCAGAGATTATTCTGTTGCACTCCCTCCAGCTGAGAACCACCACACAGAGCAACAGAAGACAATGCAGGAAGATAGATTAAGCTTATTCAAAGCACAACCCCATCACCAATAAAGGACAGAGAAGAGGAACTAAACATTTAAGAGGATGGAAGAGCTTCTGGAGATTTTTGAAAAATCTCTAAAGTTATAAAGGACTAAGGAAAATATGATGAGGATTTATTCACCAAAATCCAATATTTCAGAGTGAGGAAGGCACACTCAGAAGTCTGAAAGAGGTAATGATTGTGAAAAATAAAATATATCAATCTTGTCCTGGCCAGTCTGGCTCAGCAGTTAGAGCGTCGACCCGCGGACCAATGAGTCACGGGTTTGATTCTGGTCAAGGGCACGTACCTTGGTTGTGATTTGTCCCCAGCCCTGGCTGGGGTCGTGTGGGAGGCAGCCACTCAATGTGTCCCTTTCACATCGATGTTTCTCTCTCTCTCTCTCTCTCTCTTCCTCTCTCTCCCTCCCACTCTATCTGAACAAAAATGGAAAAATGTCCTCGGGTGAGGATAAAAAATAATATATATATATCAATCTTTTAAAAAAGCATCTTGTTGTTCAATAATTTCTCACCTGCTCCTGACAAAGATTCCTAGTAGTCTCTCTTACCTAGATTTTATTTTTGCCTCATTACTTCCACACTTATTTTTTTTTTAATATTTTTTTAAAACTGAGATTTAGAGAGAGAAAGGAAGGGAGAAGGAGAGATGGAAACATCGACGAGAGAGAAACATGGATCAGCTGCCTTATGCACACCCTTTACTGAGGATTGAGCCTACAACTCGAGCATGTGCCCTGACTGGGTACTGAACTGATGATCTCCTGGTGCATGGGATGACACTCAATCTACTGAGTCACACCAGCCAGGAGCTACCACATTTTTTAGGTGAGAAATCTCTGGGTCAATTAATTATTGCAGAAAGATTCTTAAAAGAGAGAAAAGTAAAAATGGCTCTAAAGAAACAAAATGAAAAAGTAACAATATGTCTAAAAATTTCAATATGCTAGTGTTAATAGGATAGCTAGGACCCACCATCTTTTCACCTGCTTGTGTTATAAAACTTTCTAGAGAGGTGTCCATGCTAAAATAGTCATTTATATCAACTAAGGAACAATTTATATATGAAGAAGAGGGTTGGGTCATTTTTTCAGAGTTCACCCATTGAAGTACTGTGGTTATGGATAATAATAATAATGCCATGCAAGATGGGGAATATTCATTGAATTTTATTTTTGAAAAACTTACCTGAGCAATTGCATCCTTGAGTTGATTGTATTTCTCTAGGTCAAAACGTGACTTTTTGGCTCCTTTATGGAAAAATAATAAGAATTGTCTGTCTCTGGCTTCTGGATAAACATACTCCTACAAAATAAAGGAGAAATCATTAGTCCTCAGCGTACTATCTTCACAAAATAAGCATTTACATACTGTTGATTAGATTCCACACATATGCACACATAAATATACTGACATGAGTTGTGTTAAATATTTAATTATTTCTTTCTTTCTTTTTTTTTTTTTTTTTATACTCACCCGAGGACATTTTTCCATTTTTTGTTCAGATAGAGTGGGAGGGAGTAAGAGTTGAGAGAGAGAGAGAGAGAGAGAGAGAGAGAGAGAGAGAGAGAGAGAAACATTGATGTGAAAGGGACACATCGAGTGGATGCCTCCCTCACGACCCAACCAGGGCCGGGGACAAACTGCAACCGAGGTATGTGCCCCTAGTGGGAACCGAACCCAGGTCTCTCTGGACCACAGGTCGACGCTCTAACCGCTGAGCCAAACCGGCCAGGGCTAATTATTTCTAATACATTTTATTGCGATACACACACAGAAGAACACACAAACTAAAAATGTACATCACAATGAATCATCACACAATGAACATGCTAATCATCACTGGCTAAGAAAAACAGAACACTGTCTACAACCCAGAAGCTCCCCTCCTGCCCCTTCCCAATTACTAACACCGCCTTCCCCCAGAAGTAATAAATAAATTTTATTATCATAAAAGTCAAGATATTTTCTAGCTTTCTTTATAGCTTCCCTACTTAAGCATATATCCCCCCCAACTCTACAGCTTAGTTTTTTGAATTTTATAAAAACGGAGTCACATAGTGTGTATATATGACAACTTTCACTCAATGTTATTGTTTGTGAGATTCATCTTTTGTGTGTAGCTGTAGTCTATTCATTTCTCTTGCTATGTTATATTCTATTGTATGACTACATCACAATTTATTTACCCATTGTACTACTGACAGACTTTTAAGTTGTTTCTAGGTTTGGGCTATTATGAATAATACTGCCAAAAACATTTCTGGACTTATCTCTTCTGTTGGGGATACACTTATGAGTAGAAATCCTAGATCATAGATTATGCATGTGTTCAAATTTAAGAAGTGATATTAAACAGATTTCCAAAATCACTGTACCAATCAACAGAGTATGAGAGTTTCCATCACTCTACATCTTTGACAATAATGGTATTACCAGTTTTTTTTTAACAGTAAGCAATTTTGGTGTGTGTTAAAGTACTACCTCATTTTTAAAAAACAGCTCTATAATTCACATACCATACAAATCACCCATGTAAAGTATAATATTCAATGGTTTTTAGTATATTCACAAAGTTACACAACCATTACTACAATCAATTTTAGAACATTCTTATCCCCTAAAGCAGCAGTTCTCAACCTGTGGGTTGCGACCCCTTTGGGGCTCGAACGACCCTTTCACAGGGGTCACCTAAGACCATTGGAAAACACATATTTCCAATGGTCTTAGGAACCGAGACACTGCTCTTCTATCCGTCTCCAGGCGGATCCAACCACATGCAGAAATGCCCACATACAACATGAGGAACTGTATTAAAGGGTTGCGGCATTAGGAAGGTTGAGAACCACTGCCCTAAAGAAACCCCATACTCTTTAACAGTCACTTCCTATCTCCCTCAACACTTCCAGTTCTAGGCAACTACTAATCTACTTTCTGACTATAGATTTGCATATTCTGGACATTTCATATAAATGGAATTATTCAACTTTTAGCCTTTTGTGTCTGGCTTTTTTCAAGTTTCATCCATTTGTGGCATGTACCAGTACAACTTCATTTCTTTTTATTGCCAAATAATATTCCATTGACTAGATATACCACATTTCATTTATCCATTCACCAATTGATAGATATATGGCTTGTTTCTACTTTTTGACTACTATGAATAAGACCGCTGTGAACATTCATGTACAAGTTTTTGTGTGCACATGTTTTCATTTCTCTTAGAGATATATAGCATTATCTGGATCACTCAGGTTGACGCTTTGTCATTTCATATATTATCTTCCATTTGCATATTCTCTTTTTTAACTTTTTAAAAAATGTTTTTATTGATTTTTTAGAGAGAGAAGAAGGGAGAGAGAGATAGAAACATCAGTGTGAGAGAAATATTGATCAGCTGCCTCCTGCATGCTCTCTTCTGGGGATCGAGCCCACAACCTGGGCATGTGCCCTGACCAGGAATTGAACCAGAATCTCTCAGTCCATGGGACAACACTCAATCCACTGAGCTACACTGGCTGGGCTGCATATTCTCTTTTGGGAGTGCCTATTCAAACCTCTTACCATTTTTTATCATTTCTTTCTTTTTTTTTGTTAAATCCTCACCTGAGGATATTTTCCCATTTATTTCCAGACAGAGAGGGAGGGAGTGAAGGGGCGGGGGGGAGAAAGAAAGACACATCGATTGGCTGCCTCAAGCATGACCCCAGTCAGGGCTGGGGACCAAACCACAACCAAGGTAAGGGCCCTTGACTGGAATTGAACCCACAACTCTTTGGTCTGCAGGCCGACGCTCCAACCACTGAGCCAAACTGGTTAGGGCTCTTACCATTTTTTTTTATTGGACTGTCTTTCTTACTGATTGTAGGTTTCATTTATATATTCTGGATATAGATCCTTTGTTTAATATATGTACTGCAATTATCTCCTCCCAGCCTGTTCATCCTCTTTATGGTGCTCTTTAATAAACAGAAGTTCTTAATTTTAATATAGTCTAATTTATCATTCTTATCTTTATGGTTAGCATTTTTCATTCTATGTAAGAAGTCATTTCCTATTCCACAGTAATTGAGATCTTCTCCTATATTATCTTCCAGGAGCTTTATTGTGCTACCTTTCATATTTAGATCTACAATCCATCTGGAATGAATTTTGTTTACAGTGTAAGGATGGAGTTGATTCATTTTTAATATGAATATTCAATTATCCTTGCACCATTTATTTAAAAAAAAAACAACAACTCCTTTCTTTGCAGTGTCATCTTTTTAAAACCAAAAGTTCATTTATGCTGACTTCTACATCCTCTCTTCTACTCCTTTGTACTATTTGTCTATCCTTGTGCCACTATGTTAACTACTGTGGTGTTATAGCTAGAGCTATATAGTCTTCCGTATTTGATAGAGCAAATTTGCTTACCTAGTTTTTCTTTAAGAGTTTCTTGGTTTTTCTTAGTCTTTGCATTTCCACATGAATTTTAGAAGCAGCTTATTCAAATCTCTTCCCCCACCCCCAAATCTGTTGGGATTTTGACTGGGACTACACTGAATTAAATAGATCAGTTTGGATAGAACTGACATTTCTGTAATACTTTTCTAGTCCATGCACATACTATATCATTCCAATAATTGTCTCCTTTAATTTTGTAATTTTTGCCTAAAGGTCTTGTACAACTTCTGCACAATTTATTTCTATGTATTTTTAAAATTCATTTTAAGTTGCATTTTTTATAAAGTTTCATTTTATAACTGTTGCATATAGATAAGTAATTGACTTATGTATATTGATCTTGCATCCAGTAACCTTATGAAACTGACTTAGGGATTCTAACCAATTATCTTTACATGTTTTTGTATTTTTTAAAAAAATCTATGAATAACATCAGTTTTCTTTCTTTCCAATCTTTACATCTTTTATATCTTTTTTTTTTTTTTTAATTCTCTACTCAGGGATGATTTATGTTTGCTTCTATTTAGAACTTCTGAGCACTAGCACTCTAGGATTATCAGAATTCTAGGACTACCTCAATCTAATTATAGAATTGAGATGACTGAAGATGAGCTACAATCTCTGAGAGAACCTACAACAGGTTTATTCTTATTCTGCAATGGTAGCCCCTAGAGGCTACAAACCAAAGCAACACTGTTTCACCTACTTTAGTGATCTCTGTACACCAATTTCTATGGCTTTGGACCTTCTAGATTATCAAGTATGGCTCAGCCTCTTGGCCTCTCAGCTTTACTATAGTTAATTAGCGTAAATCGGCATAGGACTAAGCACACCTAATATCAGTTACACTTTCCTGAGACTCTACTTCTTCAGGTCCTTGCCTGGTAATTTTTCTATCTTGCTGGCTCTCCAGTGTCCACAGGCAGAGTGTTTTATGTTTTGTCTAATTGTTCTAATTTTTCCTAGTGGGAGTATTGGTCTGATTACCTAGTATGCCATACTAGAAGCACAAGTAAATATTTAATTATTGATGATGACAGATAATGAATGAATAGTAGCTAAAGAGATTATGAAAGCCTTTGGAAAATCGATAGAATTGAAGTCTGAATCAATGAATACGAAGGGATAATTGTTGGATTAAAAACTTGAGGGGAAAGCCCTCTACTTTCATCTAAATTGCTACTTACCTATCTTTGCTTAGAATGTAAATGTATACACAAACTGACATAGCCCACACAGAAGCGTACCTGGAGTGCCTAGCTCAGGTGACTGGGGAGGCTGTGCCACTGGGCCCTATAGGACAACCACTACACAAGGCCACTCTACCAAGTCTGGGAGATGTAGCAGCTCTACCTGATACACAGAAACAAACACAGGGAAGTGGCTAAAATGTGAAGACAAAGAAACATGTCCCAAATCAAAGAACAGAAGAAATCTCCAGAAAAAGAACTAAATGAAATGGAGGCAAGCAAACTATCAGATACAGAGTTCAAAGCAGTGGTTATAAGGATGCTCAAGGAACTTAGTGAGACCTTCAACAGCATGAAAAAGGACACAGGAACCATGAAAAACAACCAGTCAGAAAATGAAGACTACACTAACTGAAATGAAAAATAATTTACAGGGAATCAACAGTAGAGTAGAGGATGTCAAGAACCAAATCGGCGATTTGGAATATGAGGAAGCAAAACCACCCAATCAGAACAGCAAAAAGAAAGAGTCCCAAAATATGAAGATAGTGCAAGGAGCTTCTGGGACAAATTCAAGCATACCAAAATTTGCATCATGGGGGTGCCAGAAGGAGAAGAGGGAGATCAAGGAATTAAAAACCTATTTGAAAAAATGACAGAAAACTTCCCTTACCTGGTGAAAGAAATAGACATACAAGTCCAGAAAGTGCAGAGAATCCCAAACAAGATGAACCCAAAGAGGCCCACACCAAGACACATCATAATTAAAATAGCAAAGGTTAAAGACAAAGAGAGAATCTTAAAAGCAGCAAGAGAAAAACAGTTAGTAATCCGCAAGGGAGCTCCCATAAAACTCAGCTGATTTCTCGAAAGAAACTTTGCAGGCCAGAAGGGAGTGGCAAGAAATATTCCAAGTGATGGAAAGCAAGGGCCTACAACCAAGATTACACTACCCAGCAAAGTTGTTCCTTAGGATTGAAGGTCAGATAAAGAGCTTCCCAGACAAGAAAAAGCAAAAGGAGTTGATCACCACCCAACCAGTATTATATGAAATGTAAGGGTCTTCTTTAAGAAGACGAAGAAAGCCCAGCCAGTGTGGCTCAGTGAATTGAGTGTCGACCATGGACTGAGAGGTCCCAGCTTGATTCCTGGTCAGGGCACATGCCTGGGTTGTGAGCTTGATCCCCAGTGGGGAACATGCAGGAGGCAGCCGACCCAGGTAGCTCTCTCACATTGATGTTTATATCTCTCTCCCCCTTCTTCTGTCTCTAAAAAAAAAAGTCAATAAAAACATATTTTAAAAAAAGATAAAAATATGAACAATAAAATTGAAATAAATACATATCTATTAACAATTGAATCTAAAAATCAAAATAAATGAACAAGCAGAACAGAAACAGACTCATAGATACAGAGAACATTTTGATGGTTGCCAGATGGGAGGGGGTTGAGGGGATGGGTGACAAAGGTGAAGGGATTTAGAGGTACAAATTAGTAGTTACAGAATAGTCATGGGGGTGTAAAGTACAGCTTAGGGAATATAGTCAATAATATACTAATAAATATGTATGGTGTCAGATGGGTATGAGATTTTTCAGGAGGATAACTTAGTAAGTTTTATAATGTCTTATCACTGGGATGCACACCTGAAACTAATAAAATATTATATGTCAACTGCAATTGAAAAATAAAAAATGATTTAAAAAATAAATAAATACATCTACAAATTAAATTTATTCAAATATATTCTATGCTTCCTCTTTTGGGCTACAAGCATTTACTAAGCAACTATGTGCTACACTCTTCTAGAAACTTGGTGATTTGATAATAAGTGAGAAGAGATGCAGACAGCTTGGTTATAAAGGGAAGAAATTCAGAGAGGGTAAGGTTGGTTGATAACACAGGGAACACAAACATTAACTGGAGTAAGATACAAAGTGGGGTTGGAGGGTGGGGCTCAAAACAGGTAGAGGAGCTAGCCCTGAACAGGAAAATGCTACCTCTTATTTGAGCTTGAAGGAAATAGTGTGACAGTAGCTACAAATATTGTTAAACTAACAGATTTAGGAATTAGAAAGTTTATATCTGTTACCTCAATTTTCTAGAAGTAGGAGGCAAGGTTAAGGGTGGCATGGGGAGCTTGATGTGAAGTCTTAGAATAATTAATGTGGGGGTTTGGGGAAAGGAAATCTAAGCAGTGGCCTGTTCCACACTATTACATGATTCTTCTCTAGCAACGTTCAGTAGCCTGGATGTAGGACAAATGACTAGATTTATCCACGATTAGGAATTTATAGAGTACATATGGTGGAAAGACAGTGGGATAAGGATTGTAAGACACTAAGAAGAGAATGGCAACATGGTCTAAGTTTGACGGAAAAGAAAGCAGCAACACATGAGGAAGGTGACAGTAAAATTTAAGAGAGAGCTATCAGGAGCCTAAAGATCTGGATGAAGTCAGAGAAAGTGAATAAAAGGGCTAGAAAGAAACTAAACTGTGGTCAGAAGTTAGCATACTAGTTTATATTATAAGTAGGACAGTTCTAAGAAAGAAGGTTCTGACTAGTCATTGAAGTGGTTTACTGGAGCAGAATATAAATGACAGTTGTTGGAATTGAGAGGACAAAGGGTATTAAAGGCTAGATCAGTGTTTCTTTACTTTTTTTTCATTATTGACCCCTAAGTAGCCTTTTTAGATATTTTTTTCCTGATTACCCCGATCCCCAAAGAAGTTTTAATATCACAAATACACTGTATACCTGTTTATGTATTATAAATATCTAAGATGTTTTACTCCTCAAGAACCAATTTTCTCCCCCTTGGAGGCAATATCCCCCTTGATGAAAATGCATGGGCACCCTGGCTGGGTAGCAGAGTTGGTTATAACATTGTCTCGATATACTAAGGTTGCAGATTTGATCCCTGGTCAGGACATACATAAGAATCAACCAATGAATGCATAAATAGGTGGAACAACAAATTGATTTTTTTCCCCTCTCTCTCTAAAATAAATAAAGAAAAAGAAAATTCATGGGCTAGGGTGTTGGATGGGTAGTCCACATACATGTATGTTGAAGTAGCTCAGAATGGTAATTCTTATTGTCAGGCTTCTTTTTTTTTTTTCCATAACAGAAATTTAGACTCAAGTTTCACTGAAATATTAGTCAGTAAAATTCAATATTCCACTTGATTTTATTATTTCAAGGAGCTTATCATCTTCTAAAGGTTCTTTGGAACTGAATATACTATTGGAATATATTTAGGTTGCTAACAAATGCAGCATCTCCTTGTAACAAGAGTTTAGAAGAGTTTATTTCTATTTAGTTTTTTTTTTCTTTTTATTGATTTTTAGAGAGAGAAAGGGGGAGAGAGAGAGAGATAGAATCATCGATGAGAGAAAACACTGATTGGCCGCCTCCTGCATGTCTCCCACTGGGGATCGGGTCCACAACCTGGGCATGTGCCATGACCAGGAATCGAATCAGCGACCTCTTGGTGCATGGGTCGATGCTCAACCACTGAGCCATACTGGCCGGGCTAGAAGAGTTTAAATGATGTTGAACAAGGATTTTGCTTCATGGGTGTTAATTATGGATATGGATATGGAAAAAAATATTTAATATGAGAATCTCTCTATTTATATTTTATTTGGTCAAGTTTTCTTATTCACAAGTGGCTAGATTATTTACTACTGCTATTTTGCAATTTGTCACTTGGGGGCAGCAAAAAATGCTTTGAGAATCAGAAGTACAGCATTTAACTAGGACAAATACAAGATAGCATAGGATGAGTGAAATGAGAAGCACAATGTGCTTCCAGGAATTCAGAAGAAGAATTTGAAGTTGGCTATAGGTAACTGGTCAAAGGTTCATGAAAGATAGGCATTTAAGTAGATCTTGAAATAGGGGAGGTGGAGATCAACAAGGAGAACTTTCCCAGTTGATAGAATGTGTGAAGTAAGGAATGAGGTGGTGAACAACTCAGGGCATTTGCCGGGGAATAAGGAATATCATTTGATTTGTTTAGACACACAGTACATACACAGGGGGGTTGAGAGACATTTGGAAAAGACAGAGAGCAACAGCAAAGACAAGAGCAGGCTAATGAGTTCAGACTTCAATCGATACATAAAAAGAACCCATTAAAGGAATGTGTATCTAAGAGAGAGGGAGAGGGAAGAGGGAAGAGGGAAAAGGAAAGATGAGTGAGGGGAAAGGAAAAGAGACACACACAGACAGATAGACAAATGCAAGCCCTATCCAGAGCTGTGATTAGATTCAGTTATCTGGCTGTTCAGGTCTGTTCACAGTGACTAGTATGAGCCAGAAGTGGAACTAGGTGCTGGAGATTCTGAACAAACAATGGCAGACATGAGCAGTTTACTATCTCTCTTCTCTACTAGACGAGTTTGGGAGGACAGAAAGGTTAAATAACATTCTTGGGCTTTCACTTTCCCACACATACATAGGCCTATGACTGCTTGTCTAACAACAACAGAAGCAAAATGCCTATGTTCAATAGCAGCCATATAAAAATATAAGAGAAACAATTCTCAGCTTTCTTCTGTTCCTAAAAAAATAAAAAAGCTTCTCACATGTCTCAGCTATTTCAGATGTTGTTTTGTTTTTATTAAGGGAGGTTGGATCTGTGGTGGCATCACATATATAATAAGTGATAATAAATCCTTCATACTCCCTAAAGTGACACTATGAATTTCCAAGCTACTAAAAAAATAGCATTGGCAACAAAAATTAATTCTAGCTACTGATATTTATGCATTTACTTATTTAAGTAGGAATAATTAGCTATTTATTAAGGATACAGTGTTATTAATACTTAATGGACTATTTCATTGGTTTCATAAAGAAAAAAAAAGTATTGCAGGTTAAATTTGAAGTAAGTCCAGTTATTTAGTGAAAGAAAATATGATGTGATTTTCTATTATTCCAAAGAAAAAGATTTCACCAACTCAGTGTCTTTAATAGCTACTGATATTTAATAAATGAGCCTTGGTTGAAAAAGAATAGGCCAAGAGTCTAATTTTTGTCTCTCTTCTATGAAGTAAAAACAACAACAAAACCCCCATGTATTTGTTTAACATACTTAGAAGTAGCCCAGAGTTTAGTTTAACTATTAGGTATCACCAATTTTCCATTCTAAGAATTCAGAAAAAAAAAAAAAGCTTGGGACTACTCCATCTGACTGTTAAATGAATTACACAGTACATAAAAAACCAAGCCAACGTGGCGGAACAAGTTATCCTATAGCTGACCACTCTTCTCATTTGCCCTCTTACTCTATAACTTACTGTAATATATTTTTCTGAATTTAATGGTTTATATGGCTCCCTTTATAGTTTGTGAGCTTCATGAGGGCAGAAGCCATATCTTATGTCTATCTCTTCCTTTTTTTTTTCTTTTTTTTGGTTTACCTCTTCCCTCCCCATCACCCCCTCTTCTGAGAGTTGTCAGTCTGTACCCTACTTTCACATCTCTGGGTCTACCCTGTTCTCCAGACTGTTATGTTTATTGTATTCCACAAATGAGTGAGACCATATGATATTTGTCTTTCTCTGCTTGGCTTGTTTCGCTTAGGATAATACTCTCGAGGTCCCTCCATGTCGTCTCAAAGGATAAGAGATCTTTCTTTCTTATAGCTGCATAGTACTCCATTGTGTATATGTACCACAGCTTTTTTATCCATTCATCCACTGATGGGCACTTGGGCTGTTTCAGATCTTAGCTATTGTAAATAGTGCTGCTATGAACATGGGAGTACATGTATTCTTTCTGGTTGGTGTTTCGGGTTTCTTAGGGTATATTCCTAGAAGTGGGATCACTGGGTCAAATGGCAATTCAATTTTTAATTTTTTGAGGTAACACCATAGTGTTTTCCACAGTGGCTGCACCAGTCTGCATTCCCACCAGCAGTGTACTAGAGTCCCCTTTTCTCCACACCCTCGCCAACACTTGTTGTTTGATGCTTTGTTGATGGCGGCCATTCTGACAGGTGTGAGGTGATACTTCATTGTTGTTTTAATTTGCATCTCTCTGATGATTAGTGATGTTGAGCATTTGTTCATATGTCTCTTAGCTATTTGTATGTCCTGTTTGGAGAGGTGTCTATTTAGTTCCTCTGCCCATTTTTAAATTGGGTTCTTTGTCTTCCTTTTGTTGAGTTGTATGAGCACTCTATATATTTTGGAGATTAACCCCTTATCTGATGTATCATTGGCAATTATGCTCTCCCATACAGTGGGTTCCCTTTCCGTTTTGATGGTTGTTTCTTTTGCTGCGCAGAAGCTTTTGAGTTGGGTGTAGTCCCATGTGTTCATTTTTTCCTTTGTTTCTGTTTCCTTAGGTGATGTATCAGTGAAGATTCTGCTGCGTATGATGTCCGAAATTTTGTTGCCTACATTTTCTTCTAGGATTTTTATGGATTCACGAGTCACATTTAGGTCTTTTACCCATTTTGAGTTTATTCTTGTGTATGGTGTAAGTTGATGGTCTAGTTTCATTTTTTTGCATGTAGCTGTCCAATTTTCCCAACACCATTTATAAAAGAGGCTGTCTTTGCTCCATTGTATGCTCTTGCCACCTTTGTCAAATATTAATTGAGCATAATGTCTTGAGTCAATTTCTGGATTCTCTGTTCTGTTCCACTGGTCTATATGCCTGTTCTTGTGCCAGTACCAGGCTGTTTTGATTATAGTAGCTTTGTAGTATAATCTGATATCCGGTATTGTGATCCCACCTACTTTGTCCTTCTTTTTCAAGATTGCTGTGGCTATTTGGGGTCTTTTTTGGTTCCATATGAACTTTTGGAGTGTTTGTTCTAGTTCTGTGAAATATGTCACTGGTATTTTGATGGGGATTGCATTGAATCTATAGATTGCTTTGGGTTAATATGGACATTTTAATGATGTTAATTCTTCCAATCCATGAACAAGGTATGTGCTTCCACGTTTTTATATCTTCCTCTATTTCTTTTTTCAATGTCCTGTAGTTTTCTGCAAATAGATCCTTTACTTCTTTGGTTAAGTTTATTCCTAGGTATCTTAATTTTTTTGCTGCGATAGTAAATGGGATTGTTTTTTTAGTTTCTCTTTCTGTGAGTTCATCATTGGTGTATAAGAATGCCGTCGATTTCTTGACATTAATTTTGTATCCTGCTACTTTGCCAAATTCATTTATTAGGTCTAGTAGATTTTTGATGGAGTCTTTAGGGTTTTCTATGTATAATATCATGTCATCTGCGAATAATGACAGTTTCACTTCTTCCTTTCCAATTTGGATTCCTTTTATTTTTTCTTCATGTCTGATTGCTGTGGCTAAGACTTCCAGTACTATGTTAAATAAGAATGGCGAAAGTGGGCATCCCTGTCTTGTTCCTGTTCTTAAGGGAAATGTTTTTAGTTTTTGCCCATTGAGTATGATGTTGGCTGTAGGTCTTTCATATATGGCCTTTATAATGTTGAGATATGATCCCTCTATTCCCAAATTGCTGAGCATTTTTATCAGAAATGGGTGCTGAATTTTGTCGAATACTTTTTCAGTATCTATTGATATGATCATGTGGTTTTTATCTTTCATTTTGTTTATGTGGTGTATCACATTTATTGATTTGCGAATATTGAACCAGCCTTGCATCTCTGGGATGAATCCCACTTGGTCATGGTGAATAATTTTTTTGATGTATTGCTGGATCCAATTTGCTAGTATTTTGTTTAGGATTTTGGCATCTATGTGCATCAGGGATATTGGCCTGTAGTTTTCTTTCTTTGTAGTGTCTTTTTCTGGGTTTGGAATTAGAATTATGCTGGCTTCATCAAATGAGTTTAGAAGTCTTCCTTCTTCATGAATTTTTTGGAATAGTTTGAGGAGAATGGGTGTTAGTTCTTCTTTGAATGTTTGGTAAAACTCCCCCGTTAAGCCATCCGGGCCTGGACTTTTGTTTGCTGGGAGAGTCTTGATTACATCTTTAATTTCCTTCGTTGTTATTGGTCCGTTCAAGTTTTCTACCTCTTCCCAGTCCAGTTTTGGGAGACTATGTGTTTCTAGAAATTTGTCCATTTCACATAGATTGTCGAATTTGTTGCCATATAAATGTTCATAGTATTTGTTAACAATCCTTTGTATTTCTGTGGTGTCAGTTGTTACTTCTCTTTCGTTTCTGATTTTGTGTATTTGGGTTCTCTCTCTTTGTTTCTTGGTGAGTCTAGCTAAAGGTCCATCAATCTTGTTTATCTTTTCAAAGAACCAGCTCTTTGTTTCATTGATCCTTTGAATTGTTTTTCTGGTCTCTATGTCATTTATTTCTGCTCTGATCTTTACTATTTCCTTCCTTCTACTTGCTCTGGGGTTTTCCTTTTGTTTGCTTTCTAGTTCTTCAAGTTGTGAGGTTAGAAAGTCTATTAGAAATTTTTCTTGTTTCTTGAGGTAAGCCTGTAGTGCTATGAACTTCCCTCTCAGAACTGCTTTCGCTGCATCCCATAGATTTTGTGTTGTTGTGTGTTCATTCATTGGTTTCCAGAAAGTTTTAATTTCTTCCTTGATCTCCTTGGTAACCCATTCATTGTTTAATAACATGCTATTTAGCCTCCATGTATTCAAATGTCTTTGCATGTTGTTGTTGCAATTGATTTCTAGTTTCATGCCATTGTGATCTGAGAAGATGCTTGATATGATTTCAATCTTCTTGAACTTGTAGAGACTTCATTTGTGTCCTAACATGTGGTCTATCTTTGAGAATGTCCCATGTGCACTCGAGAAGAATGTGAATTCTGTAGTTTTGGGGTGTAATTCTCTGTAAGTATCTATTAAATCCATTTGGTCTAGTGCTTCATTTAGAGTCTCTGTTTCCATGTTTATTTTTTGTCTAGAGGATCTATCCAGTGATGTCAGCAGGGTGCTGAAGTCCCCTGCTATGATTGTATTGCTGTCGATTTCTCCTTTGAAGTCCTCCAGAAGATTTTTAATGTATTTTGGTGCTCCTATATTGGGTGCATATATGTTTACCAAGGTTATATCTTCCTGTTGGATAGATCCTTTCAATATTATGTAGTGGCCTTCTTTGTCTCTAGTTATGGCCTTCATTTTGAAATCTATTTTATCAGATATGAGTATTGCTACCCCAGCTTTTTTTTCCTTTCTGTTTGCTTGGAAGATTTTTTTCCATCCCTTCACTTTCAGCCTATATGAGTCTTTTGTTGTGAGGTGGGTCTCTTGTAAACAACATATATATGGGTCATGCTTTCTTATCCAATCCACTACTCTGTGTCTTTTGTATCTATCTCTTTCTTTAGCACCTAAAATAGTGCCTGATACATAACTGGCAGCATGTGCACCTACATGTGTGTGTGTGTATAAAGGATAAATGAGTAGTTAAAGGAAACTGGCCTTAGAAAAAATATGAGAGAAAAGAGAACTACTTTGACAATCAAAACTTCATTATTTCAAACAACAAGTGTTGGCGAGGGTGTGGAGAAAAGGGGACTCTAGTACACTGCTGGTGGGAATGCAGACTGGTGCAGCCACCGTGGAAAACACTATGGTGTTACCTCAAAAAATTAAAAATTGAATTGCCATTTGACCCAGTGATCCCACTTCTAGGAATATATTCTAAGAAGCTTGAAACACCAATCAGAAAGAATATATGTACCCCCATGTTCATAGCAGCACTATTTACAATAGCTAAGATCTGGAAACAGCCCAAGTGTCCATCAGTAGACGAATAGATAAAAAAGCTGTGGTACATATACACAATAGAGTACTATGCAGCTGTAAGAAAGAAAGATCTCTTATTCTTTGAGAGGACATGGAGGGACCTGGAGAGTATTATCCTAAGTGAAACAAGCCAAGCAGAGAAAGACAAATATCACATGATCTCACTTATTTGTGGAATATAATGAACATAGTCTGGGGAACAGGGTAGACCCAGAGATGTGGAAGTAGGGTACAGACTGACAATCCTCAGAAGAGGGGGTGGGAAGGAGAGGGAAGAGAAACCACAGAACTTATATGCATGTACGCATAACTGATGGACATGGACAACAATGCTGGGGACGGGGTGGGGGGAATGGGGAGGAGGGTGTCAACAGGGAAAAAAGGAGAAACAACTGTAACAAAAATAAATGAAATAAATAAATAAATAAATAAATAAATTAAAACTTAATTACTATCTCATAAAAAGTTACTTGAGGAATTCTTACCTGGCGTGTTATTACAAAATATGCATACATTGCCATGGCACTTCCATAAGTGATGAAATAGGTGACCGGCTCCATAATATCCCAGGAATATTCCCACCAAGTAAGCCGGGCCAAAATGCCAAACTGTGTGGCCATGTAGGCAAGTCCACCCCATAGCACCAAAGTGGTCCTCTTCTCAGCTTTTCTGCTAATCTCAATTCGTACCTGTGGAGCACACATGATCGATTGATCGTAAAGCACATTGACACAGAATCAACTTAAAACTCTTATTTAAACTGTTCATTGTTCACTAAAGAAACAGGGCTCATAGTCAAGATACAAGTTAGTCTCAATTCTATTAAAATATAGCTTGTCTTCCTAAATAGTACCTGTAGTTCTCACTGAATAAAATATTTAAAAAGAGTAATAGTTTTGCCCAGCCAGTGTGGCTCAGTGGATTGAGCACAGTCCTGTGGACGGAGAGGTCCCGGTTCGATTCCCGGTCAGGGTACATGCTTGGGTTGCAGTCTCGATCCCTAGTAGGGGGTGTGCAGGAGGCAGTCAATCGATGTTTCTCTCTCACATCAATATTTCTATCTCTCTCTAAAAAATCAATAAAAACATATTTTAAAAAAGAGTAATGTTTTTTAGGGTACTGTGTTTTGTTTAATCCTAGAAGTGGCTGAAAATATGGTGAAACTACGGGAGTGAATAAGTTAGTTTCAACAGCTCTTCATCCAACCACAAGATTACTTTCTTAGAGAAGAGGAAAATGAAAGTATGCAAATGTTCTCTCACCATCACATATAAAATTTAATATACTATCAGTTTTTACTCGAAGGGTCTACTGGGGGCAGACCAGCACAGTGAGTCAGAGCATGGACTCTGGATTCAGACCGGAAGAGTTCAAGCCCTCATTGCAAATCACCATCAACTTCATTACTGAGTTGTTCTAAGGATTAACAGAATATAGGTAAAATACTTAGTACAAGTCCTGGAAGGTAGTAAATATTCAATATAGGATGATAATTATATTATAGCTGGCACATTAAAAACTGCTTTACATTTTGAAAATACCAAATTTAAATCTCACCCTCCTTCACAACAGTTCCTCAAATTTAGTTTACCACAACTTTCTAATGGTCTTCGATTTAAAGAACAACCTTGAGATATGTGTTGATTCTTTTTAAAGAAATCAGAAAAAGCACAATATAAAGAGTATTTGCTCCCTTTGTTAATCTCTTATAGTCTAAAATGAAAATATTTGTGTCATTAAAAAATGAGAATGATACATGTTCACTCTAGAACATTCAGAAAAGTATAAAGAAAAAAATCAGTCATAATTCTACTACCCTATTAGCATATTTTTCTTTATATATGTATATATTTAAAATACATAAATATGCATAACTATGAACATATATATACATTTAAAAATTGGATCACAGTATACACTAATATGTATACTTTTATAATTTACTTTCCATAAAATATTATGAATAGTTTTCTATAGCATATTATATCTACATAATCATTTTAAACAGCTGCATAATAGTCTATATAATTCAATCAACTTGACTAAAATCTTTACCCACTATCCTCAGAACCTTTCTTGATTAGCAGTCATTCCAATCTTTGTTGTAAAAGTGGTAAATCTGGGTAAGGGTAAACATTTAGACCTCAAAGCTCTAAGCCCAGTATCAAGGCTCCAAACTATTTCTTTTTAAGTCTTTTCTTAATTTTGATTGGAACTTTTTTATGGTTCAGCCCCAAAAACTAGTGGACTAGTTTGATAGACACAGCTCAATTATATATAACAGCAAACACGTATGGAGGTAAAAACAAACAAACATATATGCTCTGGAAAAAATATCAGTGAAGAGAAAAGTCTGAGATTTGAATTTGTACCTTTTCCAAGGGCGCCAGCTGCTCTTTGAGATCCTCTAATCTTTCGATAAGCTCCCTCTCCTTGTGTAGCTGGTGCTGCTCGATGCACAGTGTAGTGTATAGCTGCTGTACTAGTGTCTTTACATCATTCAGCGTTTCTGCATTTTCATGGCTTAAGAGGTCTGAAAGGAAGAGGTTACTTTTATTTATTTTAACGTTTGCTGTAAGTAAAGAGTTGCTATTCCTGGGGCTATTAGACAATAAGAACAAGGCAGATTCATCCACAGTAGGGATCCTACTTTCAGTGTGAAACTGAAGGAAAGTAATAGTTCTTTTTTAAAAAGGAGGTATCTACAAATCCTAGAAAGTATATTCATATTTGGGCAACTTGAAAATTTTGAAACCAACATTCATCAATATATTATTGGAAGCTTAAATGCTATATATGAGGCTATAAATAAATAATAATCTTCATTAGATAAAGAAAAAAATTTAAGACAATATGTTAAAAACAAGAAGAGAGGTTCAGAATCAATCTTATCATGCTTATTAAAATGCTCATCCATAATTTATCTGTGGCCTTGCCATTTTAATTGATGATATTTTTCCCTTTAGTATCACCTGAGGAAAAACTATACAGTATTTCAAATTTGCACATACAAAGGTATAAATAAAAATACCATGTCTTAATAATCTTAGCTCCTATACATCTTCCCTGGGCATACCAACTTTTATTTATTCCTTTTGGGGAAAGACACAAAATAGCTATATGGACTTCAATATCATGCTCTAAAAGGCATGAAGTTATAAGAATGATTGAAAGGATAAACGATTACATTGTTTCATTGAATATCCTCTTCTGTGAGTAGCATGTGTTTCTGGAAACCTAAAAATTATGTTATGAGAACCTAATAAAAAACCCAGCTGATTTCAAGTGTCATTTTTTTAAAGCACCAAAGGAAAAGCTTTTGTTTTAGAATATTAGCTTTAATGTGACATTTTGTTAGGCACAGCATAAGGTCAGCCCTCTTCTAAATCAAAATAAGCTACAATTGCCTGGCTGGTGTGGCTCAGTAGACTGGGTGTTGTCCCATGGACTGAGAGGTCTGGGTTTGATTCCTGGTCAGGGCACATGCCTGGGTTACGGGTTTAATCCCCAGTAGGGGGCATGAAGGAGGCAGCCAATTGATGTTTCTCACATTGATGTTTCTCTCTCTCCCTTCCTCTCTTTCTAAAAAAAAAAAATCAATAAAAACATATATATATATTTTTTTTATCCTCACCCAAGGACATTTTTGCATTTATCGTCAGATAGAGTGGGAGAGAGAGAGGGAGGAAGAGAGAGAGAGAAACATCGATGTGAGAGAGACACATCGAGTGTTTGCCACCCACATGACCCCAACCGGGACCTGGGACAAACTGCAACTGAGGTATATGCCCTTAGTGGGAACTGAACTCAGGACTCTCTGGTCTGCAGGCCAACACTCAAACCGCTGAACCAAACTGGCCAGGGCAATAAAAACATATTTTTTTTAAAAAATAAGCTACCGGGGACTTCCGGTCAAGATGGCGGCGTAGGTAGACGCAGTATCACGTCCTCCCACAACCACATCAAAGTTACAACTAAACTACAGAACAACCATCATTCAAAACCACCTGAAATCAAGCTGAATGGAAGTCTGACAACTACGAAATTAAAGAAGAAGCCGCATCGAGACTGGTAGGAGGGGCGGAGGCGGACGGGCTGGTCCCACACCCACGTGTGGCGGATAAAAATTAGGAGGACACCTCGGCTGGGAAGGTCCTCCCTGAGGACTGAGGGGTCCCCGTCCCACACCAGGCGCCCAGCTGAGGGTTCCAGTGCCAGGAAGAGAAGCCCCCAGAACTTCTGGCTGGAGAAACCAGCGGGAACTGAGGCTGAAGCGGCTGGAGCCCCTGGCAGCTCCTCTTAAAGGGCCCGCGCACAGACTTACTCGGACTTGCTCCCTCCGGGCTCCAGCGCGGGGGAGGCAGCCTGAGGGGCACCAGAATCATGTGGGGAAGAACTGAGCTGTTGGGCATTGGCACGAGGGCTGGAGAGGCAGCGTCCTCCTGGACCGACCTGGACAAACGTGCTATCAGAGGCTTTTGTTCCTTTGGTGAGCCCTTCCCTGGGCCGGCAGACGCCGCCATATCTGGGACTCCAGCTACCTGGCTCACACTGTTGGCCCCGCCCTGGTGATTCCCTGAGGCCCCGCCCCACCCAACTTCCAGGCCCACCCAAGCTGTTGCCAGTTGCTTTACCATAGGATTGGCCTGTCTTGGATCCTGCTTCAGCTTTTCCTAAATTCTTTCAAACAAGCAGCATCTGCTCTCAGCTAGCCCCATACCTCTCGCTAAGTAATACATAGAAACAAACGCAGGGAGGCAGCCACAATGAGGAGACAAAGAAACAGGTCCCAAATAAAAGAACAGACAAAACTCCAGGAAAAGAACTAAGTGAAATGGAGTTAAGCAACCTAACGGATGCAGAGTTCAAAATACTGCTTATAAGGATGCTCAATGGACTTAGTGAGAACCTCAGTGAACTTAGTGAGGGCCTCAAGAGCATAAAAAGGGACCAGTCAGAAAAGATGGATACACAGTTAGAAATGAAGGAGGCACTAACTGAAATAAAGAATAGCTTAGGACTTCCGGTCAAGATGGCGACCTAGGTGGACGCGGAACCGCGTCCTCCCACAACCACATCAAAGTTACAACTAAATCACAGAATAACTATCACTTAAAGACCGCATGAAATCAAGCTGAAGGGAAGCCCTGCAACTACGAAATTAAAAAAGCAGCAGAATGGAGACGGCATACTGCCCTCCAGGACCCTCCTTGTTGCCTGAAAGGAAACATGATCCTGCAGCCAGGGGCGCCTGCGGAAGCTGAGCGACCCCCCCACCACGGAGGAATCCAGGAGCGGGGGAGCCAGGAGACACCCCCACAGCGGGGGAACCCAAGTGGAGCGGGGGAGCCAGGAGACGCCCCCACCGCGGGGGAGCCCAGGCAGAGCGGGGGTGCCGGGGAACCCCCCACCGCGGGGGAACCCAGGTGGAGCGGGGGAGCCAGGAGACGCCCCCACCGCGGGGGAGCCCAGGCGGAGCGGGGGTGCCGGGCGAACCCCCCACCGCGGGGGAACCCAGGTGGAGCGGGGGAGCCAGGAGACGCCCCCACCGCGGGGGAGCCCAGGCGGAACGGGGGTGACAGGAGATGCCCCCACCGCGGGGGAACCCAGGCGAAACGGGGGTACCGGGAGACGCCCCCACCGCGGGGGAGCCCAGGCGGAATGGGGGTGACGGGGGATGCCCCCACCGCGGGGGAGCCCAGGCGGAACGGGGGTGCCGGGAGACGCCCCCACCGCGGGGGAGCCCAGGCGGAGCGGGGGTGACGGGAGACGCCCCCACCGCGGGGGAGCCCAGGCGGAGCGGGGGTGCCGGGCGACCCACCCCACCGCGGGGGAACCCAGGTGGAGCGGGGGAGCCAGGAGACGCCCCCACCGCCGGGGAGCCCAGGCGGAGCGGGGGTGCCGGGTGACCCCCCCCAATGCGGGGGAACCCAGGTGGAGCGGGGGAGCCAGGAGACGCCCCCACCGCGGGGGAGCCCAGGCGGAGCGGGGGTGACGGGAGATGCCCCCACCGCGGGGGAACCCAGGCGAAACGGGGGTACCGGGGGACGCCCCCACCGCGGGGGAGCCCAGGCGGAACGGGGGTGACGGGGGACGCCCCCACCACGGGGGAGCCCAGGCGGAACGGGGGTGCCGGGAAACGCCCCCACCGCGGGGGAGCCCAGGCGGAACGGGGGTGCTGGGAGACGCCCCCACCGCGGGGGAGCCCAGGCGGAGCGGGGGTGACGGGAGACGCCCCCACCGCGGGGGAGCCCAGGCGGAACGGGGGTGCCGGGAGACGCCCCCACCGCGGGGGAGCCCAGGCGGAGCGGGGGAGCCAGGAGACGCCCCCACCGCGGGGGAACCCAGGCGGAGCGGGGGTGCCGGACGAACCACCCACCGCGGGGGAACCCAGGTGGAGCGGGGGAGCCAGGAGATGCCCCCACCACGGGGGAGCCCAGGCGGAGCGGGGGTGCCGGGCGACCCCCCCCACCGGGGAGAACTCAGGTGGAGCGGGGGAGCCAGGAGACGCCCCCACCGCGGGGGAGCCCAGGCGGAGCGGGGGTGCCGGGCGACCCCCCCCACCGCGGGGGATCCCAGGTGGAGCGGGGGAGCCGCGACCCCGCCACCACGGGGGAACCCAGGCGGAGTGGGAGAGCCGGGAGACGCCCCCACTGCGGGGGAGCCCAGGCTGAGCGGGGGAGCCCGGCGACCCCCCCACCAACGGAGGAAGCAGGCAACACACAGGAGAACTGAGCAAACTGAACAACGAAATTGACCCAGAGACATGGAGGGTGGAGTACGGGATGACGGGCCTCAGAGGAGGGGGGGAGGCGGGGGAAAGAGATAAATCACAGAGCCTATGTGCATGGGTGCATAACCAATGGACATGGACAACAGAGATGGGGAGGAGGAGAAGGGGAGGGGGAGGAGGGTGTCAATGGGGGGAAAAAAAGGAAAAACATCTGTAACAAAAACAAATTAATAATCAAATAAATTATAAAAAAAAATAAAATAACAGGTACTAAAAAAAAAATGAACTGGAATTTTAATAAAACTATTGTACAAAAAAAATAAATAAATAAATAAATAAAAATAAAAAATAAGCTACCATCAGAATTAGCTATATATTTCAAAAAAATAATTTTTATTAAATTTATTGGGGTGACATTCGTTCATAGGATCATATAGGTTTCAAGTGTACATTTCTATGATACATAATCTGTATATAGCATCATGTGCCCACTACCCAAAGTCAAATTATATTCTGTCACCATATATTTGGACCCCTTTACCCTTTACTATCCTCCCCCTTGTCTCTGGTAACTACCATACTGTTGTCTGTGAAATATTCTTCAAAGATGTCCTTCAGTATAGGTATCAGAGAAATTCAATCAATAAAAAATTCAAATAAGGGTAGCAAATTGGATTAGAGAAAAGTTGATATATTAAAATAGAATATAGTACCCAGCACAGCATCTTGCACACTTTTGTAAATGTATGCTGCATTAATAGGAACAGATAAAAAGCAAGGACATTTTGAGTTCTAGAAGTCATCTATGTCAACAGGGTCTTCTTTGCACTGGAGTTGCAGCTCTTACACTTTCCAAAGTGTACCAGAAGAGGAAACTGCACTCGAGAGAGCAGTAACTTGTCCAGAATGCCAGTGTCTATGTCTCCTGACCCCTAGGCCTGGAGCTGAATTATAATGCTTCTACTATATCAATATTTCTATTTCTTCTGCAAGCACTTTCAAAAAGGCAATTCCTTGAGTAGGTATAAATGACTTATGGTTAACAAAATTGTATCACATATATTATCCCATGTTATCTGTCCTCACAATAACAGCATGAATAAGTCTGGTGACCATAATTTAAGTGAGGAATTTGAATCCTAGATAGATAAGATTAACAAACATTTCTGTATTAGGTACAAAAATTCAGTTCCTCAGTCACACTAGCCATGTTTCAAGTGCTCAATAGCCACATGCAACTAATGACTACCATATTGGACAGTGCAGAAATAGAACATTTTCATCACCACAGAATGTTCTATTTGCTAACACTGTCCTAGGGATTCCTCTATCAGCCCTCCTTTGCTAATCCTCCTTATCTTAATAGTTGGATGCATGTGAATTTCCAGGTTCTTTGGCAAGCTTTGATTTGTCCATTTGCGTCATTGCTTAAAAATTGGTGACTTTTCTCCGATCTTCCAAGCTCCCTTTTCAGACTCTTACTTCTTCAGCTTCATATATAATTGTACAAGGTTTGATTCCTATAATACATCTTCTATTCCGTAATACTCATATGGTTGCTCCCCCAATTGAACCCTGACTGATACAAACATTATGAATGATATGGTATTATTTGCATAAAAAGAGAAAAAAGATTATGTATTTGTATATTCTTATAAATGCATTGACTATATTGGGTATGAAACAAAAGAAACTAAGAACAGTGCTTGCTGATATAGAGGAGAAAAGGGTGACTGTGGAACAGGGATGAGAAAACTTTTCCCATTATATTCTTTGTCTTTGGGAGTTGAACGTGTGAATGTATTATCTGTTCAAGACAAATAAAAAAATTAATGTGCAACCACAATATCCTCTAATAGCAATGAAAAGACTATAAAATAATAATTCATAGAAGATCATTCTCACAGGTGTCCAATTCTAGACCTGGCTGAAAACAGAGTTATCTTTCAGGTGAGGCATCACTAAACTCAAGGGACGAGGCTTTACTTTGACAAGAAGATATGGTTCCAAGTACCGTCCTGGTGAAGGAAAACAACCACCTCAAAACCTTGACCCCCTAAAAGTCTGTTCACATAACTAGAGATGAAATTACAGGAAAAGGGAAAATAAATCTACTAATAACCTAATAACAACACTTTTGGATGATTAGTATATGCTTCACTAAAAATGCAATCAGATGCTTATTAATGTTTTTGCACATGCCATCAGTGTCAGGAAAATTCAGTTACAAAAGGCAGGGAGATGTGCTAATATAATAGGGACTGAATAGTCTTTTCAGCTACTAAAATGGTTTGAGAAGAACTTCAGCTATTTGAGTCTCTTATAAGGCATTTGTTATTGTTGGTATTTGGTTTGCCTGTTCAACCTTTTCTCTCAAATTATTTACATTATTAAGATAGAATTAATGTTTCCAGTATCTTCTAGATGGATAAACAGGGAAAAGGGCTCAGTGGTGCCAATCAAAATGATTCTCCTTAGCACAAAAACTTTTGACTGCTAGTAATATATGGCATATTTTCTTCTTCCCGAAGACTAAGAGGAAGCTAGTTAATTACTACTTCAACATGGAATGCAATAATACACTTTTTGTGCTCCTTTTCCATATTCTTCCCTCCATTCTAGATTTAATCAGGTTATAAAATCATCTAATTGCTAAAATAGTTACTTCTCTCATCTTGCAGTGGTCAGAGAGGAATCTAGCCACATATAGTTACGGTAAGCAAAAGAATGCAACAGAGCTTGAAATTAGCCTCACTGCTTTGACCTGCCCCTTTGTTCCATTTCAGTTTTTTCCTTCTTCTTCCCTCCAATTTTGGGGTTAAGTATAAGAGTTATATATACTTAAGGATCCATAATACCTACGGACTGGCCAACTCCACATAAACATTAGATGTGGCTACATTAGATCCTATAAGAATGAGCCCGCTATCCTCAGTGCCTGGTGGGAGTGTGTTAAGTTCAGGTTTACTGGCACACAACATTCCCAGGGCATTGTTAGCTCTCAAGTGCTATCCATAAACGGGAAAGGAAAACAGGAGAGCTATGTGAAAGCTAAAGAGGGTAAGGGGTGAGTAAAAACAAAAATGTGTCAAAACTTAAAAAACTGCCCTGGAAAAGCTTTCCTTCATTAACTATTTTAATTTTTACTAGACAAAGCAGATTTGTTCCATCTGTTCCACATATATATAAAATCCTAGAGTTCCTCCTCATTATCTGACACCAAAAACCGAATGCCTTCAATTTCTTTTCTTTTCACTAAAAAGAGTTACAATGTGGGGAAGAGAAATATGCTTACTCAACTGGATGACTGGCATCCCTCTCAAGCACAGAACATCAACCTCTCAGTGAGAGGAAGATAATACATTAGAAACAAAATTAAAACCTATTTTACATTTTATCAAAAGAAAAAAATTTCTTTACTATGTTTTAAAAGGTCTGGAAAACAAAATGTTTATGGACTTAAAACAGTATATTGTTTGAGCTTCTGTGAGAAAGGGTATCTAGGTTGAACACATAAGAGATTCTAGCCTCTGAAAAACCAAAATGCTACCAAGTTAACTCATTTAATTCACTCACATAGAAAGACCACCTGAGTTAATGGGGGTTACAGTATTACAGTGCCTTCCTTCCCTCAGGACATTTATAAAGAAGAGGAATAAAAGAACTCAAAGAAGAGATTAATCACTTCTGGTTGGCTAGGAATTGAAGAAAGAAAGAATAGGATCATTAAAGGCTTCATAGAAGAGCTGACGTTCACAGTTTTGGCACAAGGAAACAGGAGGTTGGGAAGAAAGGAGAAAGGCATCTTAGGTGGGAAGAGGAGCAAACACGGAGGTGGCAAAGAACAGGGCACAGTATAGGAAAGAGCAAAGGGTAGAGGAAAAGCAGGTAATGTGTAAGAGGGAAAGATAAATATTTTAAAGGTAGATGTGGACCAGATTTCGGAGGCATTCAATACTAGATTTTTACTCAGACCTTTTTCTATATTAGACACAATTCTCAAAAGCAGAATTGAAGAGTGGGGATGTCCTAGCAGGCTGATAGAGGGATGGCAGTGGTGGAAGGAGCATTAAGAACAGCAGTCAGTGACAATAAATATCAAGGGTAAAGAGAGAAAAGTGATTAAAAAAAGACATAACTCAAAATGCTATTTTAGAAGGCTATTTAGCACCAGTATTGTGCAGAGCCATATTGGAGCCTGGGGTAAAAAGAAAAATCCGCAATACTGAAGGTGTCTTTATTTATCTTGACTACTACGTTTTTAGGCACTTTCTTAAAATTTACTCCTGAGGCAGGTACCTCACTTTTTTGCCTAAAAGCATATACATGTCCGAAGTCCCTAAAAAAATATTATTGTATAATAATTGACTTTCAGACTGCTGACCTTCAGCCTTTAAAAAAAAAAAAGTATTAATTCCGATTACAAATGTTTAAGAGCACAGGGGAGTCATAACTTATTTTTAAAAGATTCCTCCTAGCCCGGCCAGTGTGGCTTAGTGGTTGAGCGTCGACCCATGCACCAAGAGGTCGTCGGTTCAATTCCCAGCCAGGGCACACGCCCAGGTTGTGGGCCTAATCCCCAGTGGGGACATGCAGGAGGTGGCCAGTTGATGTTCTCGCTCATCGATGTTTCTCTCTCCCTCTCCCTCTCCCTTCCCCTCTCTCTCTAAAATTAATAAAGAAAAAAAATTTTTTTAAATAAAATAAAAGATTACCCCTATAACGTTATTAAAATAATGACTCTGGCCTGTATGGAGGGAAGGAGCTTAAGTTATGTAGGATATTCATTTATGTGAAATGGTGACAATACCAGATAATAAGCTTCCTGGTGTCTAGGTAGAATTTAAGTTTTGGTCAATGTACTGGTCAAGTGTCAGGTACTCAACAAGTTCTTTAATTTTTTTTTTTTTTTTTTTTTTATCCTCACCTGAGGACATTTCTTCATTTTTTGTTCAGATAGAGTGGGAGGGAGAGAGAGGAAGAGAGAGAGAGAAACATCGACGTGAAAGGGACACATCGAGTGGCTGCCACCCGCACGACCAACCAGGGCCGGGGACAAACTGCAACCGAGGTACATGCCCTTAGCAGGAACCGAACCTGGGTCTCTCTGGACCGCAGGCCGACGCTCCAACCGCCGAGCCAAACCGGCCAGGGCAACAAGTTCTTTAATTAAAACAGAGTCTGTATTGCAAACCTTTCAGTGTTTGAATATTGCCTGTTTCTCAAGGTTATCCAGGGAAAAGTTAAGTTCTTTCCAAAAGCCCTTCCCACATTCCTCTGACCATATCAAGGTTACTTTTTACCTCTCTTTGGTGGTCGGACATGATATGTTAAGTCATTAATGACCAGCTTAAAGTCATCAAGGAGGAGAAGGTCTATCCCTGTTGATGCAGCAACTCGAACGCCATCTGTGAAAAAATTTTAATGTGAAAATGTAAACTTGTCATATATCCATAATTTTTTATTTTTTAAATATGTTTTTATTGATTTTTTAGAGAGAGAGAGGAAGGATGAGAGAGAGAGAAATATCGGTGTGACAGAGAAACATCAATTGGCTGCCTCCTTCTCGCCCCCCCACTGGGGATTGAGTCCACAACCTGGCATGTACCCTGACTGGGAATCGAACCGGTGACCTCTCAGTCTGTGGGACGTCACTTGATCCCCACACTGGCCAGGCTGTCCATAATTATTTAAGAATGGTCAGGGAAAAGTAATCCTCAAAATAGATTTAAAAAATGATATCTCTTTTAATTTCAGTTAACTTTCTGCCTCACCCCCAGGTCTATGCTAAACAAAGCTTATATGATCTGAGGCTTTTTGTTTAAATATGTTTTAGACTTGAGGCTTCAAGTCTGTGAATATTTAACAACATCTTTTTCTGGCAGAACTTTATGAACAAGTGAAATAATTATATAGATCTATAGGTATCAGTTGGAAATCTAGGGTCACTGGGAGAGCTGCATGGATGTCTTATATTTGTCTGTGAGGGAAGGTGGGGGAGTAAAAAAACACTATTTTCTATTATGTGGTACTTTTTGATATGGTCACTGATTAGATGGCTAATAATTTGTTAGGGATGAATGCTAGGGTTAGCAAAGTACACCAAGCTGGTCTACTAATTTTACTACTACATGAATTGACTATTAAGTATATTTAAAATATTTATACCATAGAAACGTGAAAAATTGTTAACAATTGGTGAATTCAAGTGAAGGGTATGTGGGTACTTATTGTACTAGTCTTTTAAGTCTTCTGTAGATTTAAACCATTTCAAAGTAAAAATGGGGGAAAAAGTAAGGCACTTAAAAATAAATAAATAGCCCTGGCCGGTTTGGCTCAGCGGTTGGAGTGTCAGCCTACGGACCAGAGAGTCCCAGGTTCGGTTCCTGCTAGGGGCACGTACAAAAAAAACAGGAAGAAAATAAATAAATAAATAAAATGGTGTCATGTCAAATGGGAATTTTTAGTGCCTTATTTTATATTCTTTTCAAATCATACATATTTTTATTTTGGTAAACTTTTATGTGAAAGACATAAGAAAATCTAAAAAGAAGTCCTAATATTTCATATCTCCAGAGATGAGGGCCCAACCACTGGAAAAGTTTATTCTATGCCCAAAGTAATGATAAAAGGTCTTAATAATATAAAATGCCCATGGCATTATAGATGAGGTGCTTTTGAATGAGATTCCCTGTGTATATACATTTGTTAAAACCGAACAGTTATATTCTGAGTTCCACTGGGAGAGAACGCACTTTCTCTTCTGACATTTGCTAAACAAAGAAAGTTAAGAGTAAGGGATTCTTTTGCAGCAGTGTGTGTGTGTGTGTGTGTGTGTGTGTGTGTGTGTGTGTGTAAGTGGTTTGGGGGGAAATGGATGGGTGGGAATTAATAATGAAGGTGACTGTACCTGGTGAGTAGATTGCAACTCTGTCAATTCCCCGATCCTCTTCTTGTAGTTGTCGTAAAAACACACCGACAGAGTCTGAGATAGGTTTGAGTGTGAACTGGCAGCGTTCACGCCGGGATGGTAGCCTCACAGATATCACAGGTAACCCATTTTGATACACCACTGTCACATCTGAATGAAAAAGACCCACAATTACATGAAAGTTAGATTCCAATATAAGTTACAGCTATATTATTACCATTCTTATATGGGATCTATTATAATTAGTGTGGTTTAAAATGTTTTCAAAGGTTTAAGAATATATTCTTTAAAAAAATTTTTTTTAACCATCAGAAAGAGTGGGAGGGAGGGAGAGAGACAGAGACAGAGAGAAACATCGAGGTGATAGAGCCACATCGACTGGTTGCCTCCCGCACGACCCAACCAGGGCCAGGGACAACCGCAACCAAGGTACGTGCTCTTGACCGGGAATCGAACCCGAGACTCATTGGTCCGCGGGCTGACACTCTAACCGCTGAGCCAAACCAGCCAGGGCAAGAATATATTCTTTAGCTTTAGTTGAAGGCTATTCTGGGAACTAGAATCACACAACTCACTTTTCAGAAAAATGAAAACATGCAACAGATTATTTTTTAAGTGGAACAAGGAGAGGCATTCTCAGGAATTTGAGGTAAAGTTCTTGGTGTTGCTGAAGAACTTTACCTGGTTCTGCTTAGTAAGATTTTATTAAGTAGTCAGAGATTGCTAGCTGACTCCATAACCTGTACGAGGTAGCTCTTGGGAGCCAGAGTTTTCAAGAAGCCCTGGGGAATAAATGACATCTTAATGTACACCAATAAGTGAGATTCTTGCTCAAGGACAGTCAACTCATATTTATAGTACAATATTATATCTAACATGCTTGATAAGCAAGCATTCTCTTATACAATATGGACATATTGTTATTGTTTTTTTCTTTATTGATTTTAGAGAGAAAGGAAGGGAGAGGGAGAGAAATAGAAACATCAATGAGAGAGAACATCGACTGGATGCCTCCTGCATGCCCCCCACTGGGGATCGGGCCCACAACTTGGGCATGTGCCCTGACCGAGAATCGAACCAGAGACCTCTTTGTGCATGGGTTGATGCTCAACCACTGAGCCACACTGGCTGGGTGGGCATATTGTGATATAATAAAAAATAATTCCTTTTGCCCAGGCCACTTTGGCTCAGTGGTTAGAGCGTTGGCCCACAGACCAAAGAGTCTCGGGTTCGATTCCAGTCAAGGGCAAGTAAGGTTCATCCCCGGTCCCTGGTCAGGGTCGTGCATCTCATATAGATGTTTCTCTCTCTCTCTCTTCCTCTCTCTCCCTTCCTCCCACTCTATCTGAAGATAAATGGAAAAATGTCCTCAGGTGAGGATTGAAAAATAAAAAAAAAGTTCCTTTTATGTTCTCCTGAAAATCTTCCTGAGGTTAGAGAGAAGCCAAAGATGAACTATTTGGGATTTTCTAACAAAAAGTTAATAAAGGAGATATTATTAGAAGCTATTCATCTGAAAGGATTTTCTACAATAGTATGGCACAGAATTCCTTATTTCCTTATCTTTTTCCTCCATAGTCTTGATTTGAAGAGTCTGTCAACTAATAGAAATGTCAGAATAACTATTTTAACGTAATTTTCAAATAAATTTTTAAAAAGAAATTAATTTTGAGCCAGAAGTTTTTACACAAGCAACCAAGCACTTAAAAATAAGTTAGCACCAAAGAAGGAAAACAGGTTGTAGAGTCAAATCTGGGCTGGAATTATGGCTGTTAACTTTGGACACATTATATAACTTCTCTGAGCCTCACTTTTTCATATATAAAATGGGTTCAGTCCCTGATAGAGTTGTTGTGAGGAATAAATAAAATAAACCATTTAAAACACTTAGCGAACTGCTTAATACACAGTGATATTATTGCATTAGCTTTTTTTTTTTAAATCAAAAGGTACATTCTATAATGTTTCTAAGGATTCAGTCCCTCAAAATTGATGAGTTGAGAGGAAATGTATATAGATGAAAGTTCTGGAGATCCCAAATACATCAAATTTTCCAGTCATTTACATCTTATTTCCTTACCTATTCTAGTAATTTATAAGATCTACAATGAAAACAAAAGCCTCACACTAAATTCTTTCATGACTTAAAATTTTAAAGCAACACTTATTAAGGCATAGTTTATAAATAACAAAATGCACTCATATTTTAAATGAATGTTTGATGAGTTTTGACACAATAATCAAAATTCCCTTGAGCCCCATCCCAGTTCATTCCTGGGCAACTACTGTTTTGATTTTTTGTTACCACAGACGTTTCGTTTTTCTAGAGTTTCGTAACACTAGAATCATATATTATGTACACTTTTAAAAATCTGGCTTCTTTCTCTTAGCATAATGATTTTGAGATTCATGTTGTTCCATGCATTAGTAGTTCATTCATTTTTATTGCTGATAGTATTTCACTGTATGGACACACCATAATTTGTTTATCCTTTCACCTACTGATTGACATCTGGGTTGTTTCTATGTTTTGGCTACTGTGATTATTCACTTTTAAGTCTTTATGTAGATACATGTTTTTGTGGTATACCTGTTCTCATCCTTTTACTTTTAACCTATGCATGTCTTCTTATTTATTTATTTATTTATACCCCCAGGCACCATACTTTATACTTTTACAGATATTCTATGGTTAAGCTGAATATTATTGTGATAATCAACATACATGTCTTCATATTTAAAGTGGGATACTCATAGACAGCATATAGTTATGTCTTGCTATTTTACCCAATCAGACCATCTCTGCTTTTCAATTAAGGTGCGTATATTATTTGCATTTAATAAATTATAAATATGGTTGGGTATAAGTCCATCCACCATCTTGCTACTTAATTTCTTGACCTAACTGTTCTTTCTTCACTTTTCCTATATTCTTGCCATCCATCTTTTAGATTAACTTTTTCTTTTAATTGATCTAATAGAGAGAGGAAGGGAAGGGGAGGAGGAGGGAGGGAAAAAAAGAGAGAGAGACCATCAATGTGAGAGAGAAACATGGATCGGTTGCCTCTCCTGCCTCCTGTACTCGTCCTGACCGGGAATCAAACCTGCCACCTTTTGGCGTACAGGACGACGCTCCAACCAACTGAGCAACACCGGCCAGGGTTTAACTGAGTATTTTTTATGATTATGTTTAATCTCTACTAATGGTATATTAACTATATCTTCTCATGTTTTTAGGGGGGGGGTTACTCTACAGAAGGTGTTGGTAAATTTTTTCTGTCAAGAACTAGATAATATATATTTTAGGCTTTGTGAGACATAAGATCTCTGTTCCAACTACAGACTCTGCACTGTGGTATAAAAGCAGCCAGAGGCAATATGTAAACAAATGGGCATGGCTGTGTTCCAACAAACTTTACTTACAAAAATAAGCAGTGGGCTGGATTTGGCCTGTTAGGTTTGCTGAAACATGTTCTAGGGTTTAAAATATACATCTTTAACTTATCACAGTTAATCTTTAAATAATATGCCATTTTAGGTATAGTGTAGAGAACGCTACAACAATATATTTCCGTTCCCCCTGCTTTGTACTATTGTTCTCATATGTTTTATTTTTACATGTTATAAACCACACAATATATTATTTTTGCTTTGACAAGTGATTATATTTTAAAGAAAATTTAAAATGAGGAAAAGTATCTTTTATTTTTACATAAATATTCACCATTTTTGTTCTTTGTTCCTTTTATATACATCCAAATTTCCATTTGGTATTATTTTTCTTTTGCCTGAAGGGCTTCCTCAAACATTTCTTGGTGTGCAGATGTGATGGCAATAAATTCTCTCAGCTTTGGCAAGTCAGAAAAAGTCTTTACTTCACCTTCATTCTTAAAAGATCATTTTGCAAAAAATTCTAGGTTGACAGATTTGTTTTCCTTTCAGCTCTCTAAAGAACTATGTCTTTTGGTTTGCAGAGTATATATTTATCTCTGTTCCTCTGTATGCAATTTGTCTTTTTAACTCTGATTGCTTTTAATATTTTCTCTTTATCATTGGTTTTCAGCAATTTTATTGTAATTTTCCTTTCTATGGTGTTCTTTATGATTATTTTGCATGTGAGTTGTTACATTTCTTAGATCTGGGGGCTCACAGTTTTCACTGAATTTGGAAGAATTTTGACCATTATTCAAATATTGTTTCCTGTCTCCTATCCTTCTTCTTTTGGAATTCCAGTTACACTTATATTAGATCATATGATACAGGGCACCAAGGCGCTTTTCATACATTTCTGGTTTTTTCCCCTCTCAGCTTCATTTTGGATAGTTTTAATTTCTATGCGCCTTAATGTCACTGACCTTTTCTTCCGTAGTGTTTAAGCTGCTGTCAATTCCATCTGCACTGGTTTTCACTTCAGACATATTTTCATCTCTAGAAGTTCCATTTGTTTATTTTTATATCTTCTATTTCTCTTCATGTTATGCTTATGTTTTCTTTCTCCCCTCTGAATATAAGGATCAGGTTTATAATAACTATTTTAAAATCCTTGCCTGTTAATGTTATTCTCTCATTACTTCTAGGTCTATTTCAATTGACTAATTTTTATTGTTGTTTTTTTTTCCTGCTTCTTCTTTTTTTCAATTTTTATTAATTTATTTTTGTTACAGATGTTTCTCCTTTTCCCCCTCTAGACACTCTCCTCCCCATCCCATTCCCCCCCGCCCCCAGCATTGTTGTCTATGTCCATTGATTATGCATACATGCATATAAGTTCTTTGGTTCATCTCATCCATCTCCCCCGGCCCCCTCCTCTGAGGTTTGTCAGTCTGAACCATACTCCTTTCTATGTCTCTGGGTCTATTTCGTTCATCAGCCCACCTTGTTCATTATATTCCACAAATAAGTGAGATCATGTGGTATTTGTCTTTCTCTGACTGGCTTATTTTGCTTAGCATAATACTCTCAAGGTCCCTCCATGTTGTCTCAAAGAAAGATAAGAGATCTTTCTTTCTTACAGCTGCATAGTGTTCCATTGTGTATATGTACTACAGCTTTTTTATCCATTCATCTATTGATGGACACTTGGGCTGTTTCCAGATCTTAGCAATTGGAAATAGTGCTGCTATGAACATAGGGGTACATATATTCTTTCTGATTGGTGTTTCAGGCTTCCTAGGATATATTCCTAGAAGTGGGATCACTGGGTCAAATGGCAGATCAATTTTTAATTTTTTGAGAAAACACCATACTGTTTTCCATAGTGGTTGCACCAGTCTGCATTCCCACCAGGAGTGTACTAGAGTCCCCTTTTCTCCACACCCTCACCAGCACTTGTTGTTTGATGATTTGTGATGGCAGACATTCTGGCAGGTGTGCGGTGATACCTCATAGTTATTTCAATTTACATCTCTCTGATGATTAGTGACGTTGAGCATTTCTTCATATGTCTCTTGGCCATTTGTATGTCTTGTTTGGAGAGGTGTCTATTTAGATCCTCTGCCCATTTTTTTAATTGGGTTCTTTGTCTTCCTTTTGTTGAGTTGTATGAACACTCTATATATTTTGGAAATTAACCCCTTATCTGATGTATCATTGGCAATTATGCTCTCCCATATAGTGGGTTCCCTTTCCATTTTGATGGTTGTTTCTTTTGCTGTGTAGAAGCTTTTTAGTTTGATGTAGTCCCAAGTGTTCATTTTTTCCTTTGTTTCTGTTGCCTTAGGTTATGTATCACTGAAAATTCTGCTGTGTATGATGTCTAAATTTTGTTGCCTACATTTTCTTCTAGGATTTTTATGGATTCACGAGTCACATTTAAGTCTTGTATCCATTTTGAGTTTATTCTTGTTTATGGTGTAAGTTGATAGTCTAGTTTCTTTTTTTGCATGTAGCTGTCCAATTTTCCCAACACCATTTATTTATTTATTTTATTATTATTATTTTTTTAATCCTCACCCGAGGACATTTTTGCATTTATCTTCAGATAGAGCGGGAGGGAGAGAGTGGGGAAGAGAGAGAGAGAAACATCGATGTGAGAGAGATACATGGACTGGTTGCCACCCACACAACCCCAGTCAGGGCCGGGGACAAACTGCAACCGAGGTACGTGCACAGGAACCAAACCCGGGACTCTATGGTCCGCAGGCTGATGCTATAACCACTGAGCAAAAACGGCCAAGTCCCCAACACCATTTCTTAAAGAGGCTGTCTTTACTCTATTGTATGCTCTTGCCACCTGTGTCAAATATTAATTGAGCATAACGTCTTAGGTCAATTTCTGGGTTCTCTGTTCTGTTCCATTGATCTATATGCCTGTTCTTGTACCAGTACCAGGCTGTTTTGATTACAGTGGCTTTGTAGTATAACCCGATATCCAGTATTGTGATCCCACCTACTTTGTCCTTCTTTTTCAAGATTGCTGTGGCTATTCGGGTCTTTTTTGGTTCCATATGAACTTTTGAAGTATTTGTTCTAGTTCTGTGAAATATGTTGTTGGTATTTTGATGGGGATTGCACTGAATCTATAGATTGCTCTGGGTAGTATAGACATTTTAATGATGTTAATTCTTCCAATCCATGAACAAGGTATGTGCTTACACTTTTTTATGTCTTCCTCTATTTTTTTTTTTTCAATGTCCTCTATTTTTCTGCAAATAGGTCCTTTACTTCTTTGGTTAAGTTTATTCCTAGGTATATTAATTTTTTTGCCACAATGGTAAATGGGATTGTTTTTTTAGTTTCTCTTTCTGTAGTTCATCGTTGGTGTATAAGAATGCTGTCAATTTCTTGATGTTAATTTTGTATCCTGCTACCTTGCCAAATTCGTTTATTAAATCTAGTAGATTTTTGATGGAGTCTTTAGGGTTTTCTATGTACAATATCATGTCATCTGCGAATAATGACCGTTTCACTTCCTCCTTTCCAATTTAGATCCCTTTTATTTCTCCTTCATGTCCAACTGCAGTGGCTAAAACTTCCAGTATTATGTTAAATAAGAGTGGTGAAAGTGGGCATCCCTGTCTTATTCCTGTTCTTAAGGGAAATGCTTATAGTTTTTTCCCATTGAGTATGATGTTGGCTGCAGTTTTTTTTCATATATGGCCTTTATTATATCAAGATATGATCCCTCTTTTCCCACATTGCTAAACGTTTTTATCAGAAATGGGTGCTGGATTTTGTCGAATGCTTTTTCAGTGTCTATTGATATGATCATATGGTTTTTATCTTTCATTTTGTTTATGTGGTGTATCACATTTATTGATTTGTGAATACTGTACCAGCCTTGCATCCCTGGGATGAATCCCACTGGTCATGGTGAATAATTTTTTTAATGTATTTTTCCTGCTTCTTCATACTCCTAGTAATTTTTTATTATAAAATTGTTAATTTTACATTGTTGGTACTGGATCTTGTACAGTTAAGTTACTTTCAAGTCTTCAAAAAAAAATCTATTAGGACAGATCTACAGAATCCTTTATTTGAGGGCCAATTTGGTCCCACTTCTAAGGTATGGTTCTTCTGGGAGTCTCTTCTATATATTCATGTATTCAGTGATTTCTTTTCTTTCTGGCTGGAGAGAAGTCAAATGATTTCTGGCACTGTATGAACACTGAAAACTATTTATTTTATAGCTCCTAGTAATTGTTTTCCTTGGAAGTTGTTTTGGCCTGGTCTCATGGTTTAGAATTTAGCCAAAGCCTGAGGCTGTGAGCTGAGGCAATGTAGAGTTAATCTCATTTGTTTTTCTTCTCTCAGAGATAAGAGGAGTCCTGTAATGTTGTCCAGTGTCTAAAAATAGTTGTTTCACATATTCTGTCTGGTGTTCCAGTTGTTAACAGTAGGACAGCAATTTCCATAGTGGTTAATTCTCTGTGAATACATGATTTGAATTTTTACATAAAAACTAAAAAGAAGCCAAGTCAAAAATATTGCTTTATTCCTTCCAAAAGGATAGTCTATGTTTCTACAGAAAAAGAGACCAGAAATAGTAATATGAATTTAATACACAGCATGTAGTATTTAAAGTTTTCAGTATCTAAAGATATTTGAAATTTTTGTCAGTTTCTCATTTCTAAAAGAATCCTTAGCAATCCAGTGTTTGTTTTCTTAAAGTCAGAACTACTAACATGAATATTTCTATCTCTTCGGCAGGCAGTAATGATGAGCTCATAAAATTAGGTGACTAACTTATTCACCTGGTATTTTGCCCCTCTATTATTTCCTTTCCATATGTGGAAAAAAAAAAAAAAAAGCCATTCAACTGTAGATTTCAAAAAGTAGAATTTAATTTAAAGAAAAGATAGAAATCTATGACTCTTAAACACATAAAGTATGGAAAATTTCACTAAAACATCAGTTTCACAGATAAGTGCTTAGGGGTTACTGTTTTTAAAATAACTGAGACAAAGTCAACAGAGAAAATTAAAGTCTTTCTTACCTACTTTAACTTTTTCCTTTAAAGATCATGAAGCTTTTCAAAGGAATAAAATACAAAAGCTTTGAGAAACTCTGCGTGGAAGAGCACATTTCAGAACTGATAAAGCTTTATTATAATACTGCTTTTGAAATAAATCCCCAGGTCTCCTTTCCCACACACTAGATTATAATGTAAAAGTTTTCTTGGTTTGCAACCCCCCAAAAAATAAAAACAAACCACCACCAAAGTTCCTTCAGTTTACCAATATCTACAATAGCTGCTGGTTGTAGTGAAGTCACAATGGGCATCTCCGAGCTAATGACAGCTGTCTGGAGACAGATATTCTTTTAAAGTGTAAATTTCATCAAGTGACTCTTGGGTTGGGTTTTTTGTTTTTGTTTTTAATCTTTTGCTAAGATTTTGCCATTTCAATAAAATAAAAAATAAGCTATGTTTTATATCAGTGTGCCTCAAAGAAACCTAGAACTATGGGGTGTCCAATATGAATACTAAGAAAGAGAACATGACAGCAGATTTAGGCATAAAAATAAAAAGACAAGGAATTTTCCAGACTAAAAGAAGTGCAAGGAAAACAAAGATTTGGGTTTGAAGAAGGAATTGATTTTTTTAAAAATGTATTTGGTGCATTAGGTATAAACAAAGTCATAAAATACAAATGCTTGTTATTTAGCCAATTGTTAAAAATGTTTATAAAAATTCATAGTAGGACATTTGATTGGTATTCAAAATAATGGGTAAAATCTCTAAAATATATTATGAACTCAACTGTATATATCTTAAGGACTTATTATGAAAGGGGACTGGTACAACAAGGAAGCACATGTGGAGTGTTTTCTGCAAAGCTACTTATATGATGGATGATTCCAGTGGCTTATGTCTTGCCACTGTCTGTTTCTTTCTTCTCTCTTTTTGTAATATTCTACATCAAGAATGTGAAATACAATCATAAAATATTAGTGCTGGAAGGGCCAGGGAAATCATACAGACATATGCCCTTCTTTTACTGCTAAGAATAACAAAGTTGAGCAAGGTTAGATGATGGTGCTAAGGTCATACAGTTCAACCCAATGCAAAAGGGCTTTGGATCTCATCTTTTGACTAAAAAATTGTTTTCTCTTAGGTCCATAAGACATTAGGTTGTTAAATTCAGTGGTAACTTTAGACTTTCACTTGTTTTAGCAGGATCTGATGATGTTAACCACTCCTTCACTTTATAGAAAAGCTTTCCTTTTCCCACACTCTCCTAGTTTTTTTTTTTTATCTTCACTCGAGGACATTTTTCCATTTTTTGTTCAGATAGAGTGGGAGGGAGAGAGAGAGAGAGAAACATCAATGTGAAAGGGACACATCGAGTGGCTGCCTCCCGCACAATGCACGACCCAACCAGGGCCGGGGACAAACTGCAACCGAGGTACATGCTCCTAGCAGGAACCGAACCCGGGTCTCTCTGGACCACAGGCCAACGCTCTAACCGCTGAGCCAAACCGGCCAGGGCTCTCCTAGTTGTTTTTACCTTTCTGTTTATACCTTCTAATTTTCCTTCATAGGCTCTTCTTCCTATATTCATCCATTAAAGTTCTAAGAATTTTGTCGTGGACCTCTGTGTTTCTCAATCCACACACTCTCTAGGCAGTCTCATCTCCTTCCAACACGTCAGCTACCATCTAAATGCTGATGTACCAAACCTATGTTCAGTTGTCTGCTGGACAACTGGGTGTCCCACAGGCATACCCCAAACTCAAAAACTAAATTAATCTCCCCCAAACCACCCACCTCTGACATTCCTACATTCCTAATCTGTCAATAACACTATCATTACATAACTACGGCCCAATCCAGAATATTGTCTGATATCCTTGACTACTCTGTGGACAAAAAAGGGGTCACATACTAAACCTCAGGTGAGGCCTGCATGGACTGAAAGTAACCACACAGGATGGTCTAAACATAAAAATTTCTACCCAAAAGCAGATCATGGTGGCATGTCCTAGGCCTGTAGATTCTTTGACATAGGTCAATCTTTACTTTAAGTGAACCTGTCTATTGTCTTTTTGCATCTAAGATAACATATTTTTGAAATGTCAGTAATAATCTTTTCCAGAGCCGTCAAAGCACAACTGCCTATGCCAGAGCAGGAAACCACAGAACCCCTCACTTATATCTTGTTGCCCAAATACCACCTTTATGTATTGTAAGTGTTTACTGAGGCAGGTTAGTAAGAAGCTAGGAAAATCCCCTGGCAAGTAGAATGGAGTAACTGAGACAGATAGTTAAAGAAAGGGCTGAGCAATTAGTAGCTAGCTAATAAATCACAAGATCTTATCTTCCCTAACCAAAGTACCTAGGAGAGATCGGTTACATCTGGGTAGTGTAAATCACCCTAGTCAGGGAGATAGATAACAGAGACCCAATTAGTGCCATTAGTGCCAGACAAACCCAAGAAAGGATGAAGTCAGAGGAATAAATAACAAAAAACCCAATTAGAGCCTGACAAATCCAAGATAGAGGTGAAGCTGACCAGGGAATGATCTCAAACCCCACTGTACACTCATTTTGATTCATCAGCATATAAAAGGACACACCTGAAATGCTGATGAATATTCTGATTAAGACCTCCCCTAAAATTCCTGCCTGCAGAAAATAGATAAAAACCCTTAAGACAAAGAACTCCAGTGGGTGCTCTCCCTTGAGCACACCCATGTCCATCCCTTTTCCTCACTTGCATATTTTCACTTTCTTTCTCTTGAGCTCTAAGTGTTCTGAGGAGACTTGCACTAGGGGAACAGTGGGCAGCAGCAGCTCGTTCCAGGCTAACCCCTTGATCCTGTCTCCAAGGGCCCTCTTTTTGCCTCTATGGCTTTTCAGTGAGCCAAGCAGTCCTGCCATGGCTCAATCCGTTTGCCTCTCTGACATTTTTCCCTGAGTTGAAGCACCTACACAGCCTTGGCTCACTTTTTTTCCCCCCTCTGTGACCGTCTTTCTGAGTCAAAGCAGCCCCACCTTGGCTGAATCCTGTTGCTGTGATCTTGCTTCTTCTGTCCTAAGCCCTTCCTTTGTCTTACTGTCCCAAGCTTTAATAAACATACTCTCAAAATCACCTGGACTTGTGTCTTGAAATCTTTCCTGCACAAAGTCAAGGACCCACACATCCCAGACTGCTGGGACAGACGGCCTCAGCCCAGTCCCTTTCTGGTGACATTTACATGCTGTAACCACCAATGTAAAAGAAATATGTCTCGCCATTTTGCTTTTTATCTAATCCAAGAGATCTCCCCACTTTGCATTCTCCTGCCTTCTTAATCTACCACCAATGGATTTCATGTAATCCTCCTTTTAATCTAATGCATAAAATAAGCTGCAAAGCTGCCATTCTCTGCAATATTTTCTCAATTTGTCGAGATTTTGCTTCCTGGCAATTGTCAGTTTGGCTCAAATACACTCATAAAAATTCTCTACAGGTTTGGACTTTTCTTACATCGACAACTTTTAGAGCCAGAACATGACATTCCTCATATCCATCTAATAGGTCAGCACATCCTTTCATTTTATTTTCTGAAATCTCTAATCTCTCCAATTTCCTCTACTACCATCATCTTAGCCCAGAGCACCCCTGCCTCTTTCTTATATCACAGCTACATTGTATTGGACTTCTTACTTCATTCCAGCCTTGCTCCCATTCAAAAAATTATCCACACTGAATTAGGGTAATCTTTCTTCAAAGAAAAACCCCACTATCCTGAAGTTGGTATTTTGTGTTTATCATTCCCATCACACACACACACACACAGAGGCAGAAACATAGACACAGACACAGACACATACACACACCCAAATATACAATATGTAGTAAGTATTGTGGTAGCCAGCCTTTGAGATAGCTCTATATGATCCTTGCCTCTAGGTATTCACATCCTTGTGTGGTATCATCCCACATCAAATCAGGTCTGGTTTGTATAATCAGAATACAGCAGATGTGATGGTGTGTAACTTCTGAGGCTATGCCATAAAAGACTGTGTAGCTTCTGTCCTGCTCTCTTGAATCACTTGCTCTGGGGGAAGCCAGTAGTTACATCATGAGGACAGTCCTACAGCCCTATGAAGAAGCCAACATGGAGAAGTAGGGCGTCCCACCAAGAGCCAGAACCAACTTCTCAACTAGATTAGTGAGCCACCTTAGAACTGGATCCTCCAGCCCCAGTCAAGTCTTCAGATTACTGCAGACTTAGCTGACATGGGATTGTAACACCATGAGACCCCCAAATTGCCCAGCTAATCTGCTCCTAAATTCCTAATCCACAGAAATATGAAATAATGAAGGATTTTTATTGTTTTAAACCACTAAATATTGCCATAATTTGCCACACAGTATTAAATAAATACATACAACATAGTTTTGGCAAATATTTTAGACTTTATAATGGCAGAATTGTATACAACCTTCACAACTTGCTTTTTGTACTCAAAAATGCTTTGAGATTTATCCAAATTGAATCATATTTCTGATCATTCACTTAAAGTCCTTTGTAGAATTTCATTAAATAAATATACAATCTATCCATTGAAAAATCAGATTTTTTTCTTCCCTATTATAAATAAAAAGGCTAAGAAAGTTAGCACTGTTTTTAGTTTCCTATGCAAATTTGGCCAAACATTTTTTTTCTTTTAGAGCTTTGTGTTCCACATGTTGTTCCCTTATGCCATCTGGAATTTACTTTGTGAGGTAAGAAGTCAATCGTAACAGTATCATTTACTGAATAGTCTGCCCGATCTTCTGATTTACAACGCTAATTATATCACATATCAAATGTCCATATATGCAAGGTTTCTCTAATCTGATCCTATAATTTTTCCTGTACAGTAAAATCTTGATATAATGGACTGATTCAGGTGACGGGGTGTCCGTTAAAGCTGAAAGTCTATTATATAATAAAGTAGGTTTTCCAAATAAGTATGTTAAAAAATTGACAAATTAGTTAGTTTACCTGTTTTTACTTATGTAGACACATTTGTGTAATTAAAATTCTGTATGAAATGTTTAATTTCACAGAAAAGTTTTCTATATGTATTACAGTACTGTAATTTTAAATTTATACTGAATAAGTGTAATAAATGTGTGCATTCACCAGTCACCGTGAGTAAACAAATACACAGGGCTGGGGCGTGGCTTAGCACAGGGCTGGGGCGTGGGAACATCAGCTGGCACATATCAAATACACAGGGCTGGGGCGTGGGAACATCAGCTAGCACATATCAAAACTGCTGCAGAAAGTCACGCCACGTGACAACAGAACCAATTACTATGTGTGATACAGTGTGATCACATGCTAATCATTCACCTAATATTGTTTACGAGCAGTGACTCTTAGATTTAAATATGTAGACTATAGTTGTAGATATGTAATATTTATTCATGTTGGTGAAATTACTACAGTGTTTTCCAACATATGGCCTATTCGCTAAAAATAAAAATACTGAATTAATAACAAAAAATACCCTGTTAATGTAATTATAAGTAAATCTTGGTTAAAAGCATTTTTAAATGAACAAGGTGTTGCCCTGGCCAATTTGGTTCAACAGTTGGAGCGTCAGCCTGTGGACCAGAGTGTCCCGGGTTCGGTTCCCGCTAGGGGCACAAACCAAAAAAACAAAAACAAAAAAATTAACAAGGTGTTAATTTTTACAGATGACAAGGATCAGAAATTTTGTCTGTTAAACTGAAGTCCGCAAAATTGAGAGTTTACTGTAGCAATACTTTAGTTTTGCTTATTATGGTTTTAGAAATACATCTTAATAGGTGGTCTAAAGCAATCCTTTCCCCCTTTTCTACTCCACATTTATCTTAGTTATGTGTATAGTTTTATTCTTTCATATAAATTTTTAAATAAGTTCATGTGTTCTTGTTGGGGTTTTGATTAGCACTGCACTAAGCTTATAAATTCATATGGGGGAAACTAACAACTTTTACAATGTGTTTTCATATTTATTGATATGGTATAACTCTTCATTTATTCCTATCTTCTTTTGTGCCCTTCAAAGTTTATTCTTCTCAGTAAATGTCTTACAGACTTTTTAGTAGTTTCATGCCTAGATACCTTCAAATACTTTATTTTTAATAACTACTTCTATATTTATAAGTATAATTTCAACAGCCATATGCTTTTTCATTAATTTATAATGTTAGACAAAAGTAAGATTATCATTTTAACAGAATAAACTATTATTTTGGTGATAGTAAAGCCCTTCCTTATACATCATGGCAAAACATATCCTTGGAATTTATAATTAACATGTATAAACCTAACATGGTTGCTTCACAATAATCTCAGAAGAATCTACTTTAATAAGTAAAATACTTAAAAATATCTTTAAGTTATTCAAAATATATTTAAAAATACTCAATCTGTCACATATTAGTATAATTTGAAGAACATTCATTTTGAAAAACAAATATTTATGTAGAAAATATCTTTTCATATCAATGTAAGAATGCCTAATTATATAACCGTAACTTTAGTAGTTAGATAAATGTAGTTGTTTCGGTCTTTAGAACCAGCAGTATAAATTAATTTTAATCAAATGAACTACATATTTACTGTGTACTTCAGGTGATTTAGTATTTGTACAACTGAATCTCTGTAGAATTAGGTAAAAACTGTCATTGTTCAAACCTGTAGAGAATTTTGTGAGTGTATTTGAGCCAAACTGTCAACAATTGCCCAGACGCAAAATCTCAATGGACTGAGAAACTGTTCCAGAGAATGGCAGTTTTGCACCTCATTTTATACATTACAATCAAAGGAGGAGGCATAAGGAGGGTTACACGAAATTCACTGGTGATAAATTAGGGAGGCAGGAGAAAGCAAGGTGGGGGGTATCTCTGGGATTAGATAAAAAGTAAAATGGAGAGACACAGAATTCTTTTGCATTGGTGAGTACAGGATAATTAATAATTAATATTTATAGCACATAGAGATGGTATGTGGGGGGAATAAGATAACAATGAAGGATTCTGTGGTTTTGCTCTCTGGTGGGAAATTGTGCTCTGAGTGGTCTGGAAAAAAGGGATTACTCAGACATTCCAAAGGTGTGTTATCTTAGATGCAAAAAAGACAACAGACTTAGTTAAGGTAAAGACTGACCTTTGTCAAGGAAGATACCAGCCTAGGATGTGCCTACCTGCCATGACTCATTTTTTTGTTAAGAAGTTTTAATTTCAGACCATCCTATGTGGTTACTTGAGGTCTCTGAGTTGTTTTTTGTTGTTGTTGTTGTTTTTTAGTTATTTATTTTTTATCCTCCCCTGAGGACATTTTTGCATTCATCCTCAGATAGAGTGGGAGGGAGAGAGGGAGGAAGAGAGAGAGAAACATCGATGTGAGAGAGATACACTGACTGGATGCCACCCGCAAAAGCCCAACCAGGGCCGAGGATGAACTGCAACCGAGGTACGTGCCCTTAGCGGGAACCGAACCCTGGACTCTCTGGTCCGTGGGCCGACGCTCTAACAGCTGAGCCAAACCGGCCAGGGCTAGGTCTCTGAGTTTGTAAGGCTGCCATGCAGGCCTCCCCTGAGCTTGTCACACAGGTTTAATATGTGACCCCTTTTTCATCCATAAACCTATGATGTGATTATGAGGCTTAAATGAAAAAAGTTGTGAAAACGAAGTTGTAAATCATCTTTTAATATATGATATTATTAGTCTTATGTGAAATAGTTGTACAACCTATATACCTTTTGTAATTCTGGTACTTAAAAAAAATTATTATTATATTTTATTGTTGAAAGTATTACAGATGTCCCCCCTTTTTCCCCATTGACCACCCCTTTCTGCTCCCACCCTACTCCTGCTTTCCCCAGCCTAATGTCCGTGTCGATTGGTTGTACATATATGCATATAAGTTCTTTGGTTTATCTCTTCCCATACCCCCCACTGCCCATCCCTCTGAGGTTTATCAGTCTGTTCCCTACTTTCATGATTCTGGATCTCTTTTGGTCAACAGCTTATTTTGTTCATTATGTTCCACAAATAAGTGAGATCATGTGGTACTTGTCTTTCTCTGACTGGTTTATTTCGCTTAGCATAATACTCTCCAGGTCCCTCCATGTCATCTCAAAGAGTAAGAGATCTCTCTTTCTTACAGCTGCATAGTATTCTATTGTGTAAATGTACCACAACTTTTTTATCCACTCATCTACTGATGGACACTTGGGCTGTTTCAAGATCATAGCTATTGTAAATAGCGCTGCTATGAACATAGGGGTGCATATATTCTTCCTGATTGTTGTTTCAGGCTTCTTAGGATATATTCCTAGCGGTGGGATCACTGGGTCAAATGGCAATTCCATTTGTAATTTTTTGAGAGGACACCATATTGTTTTCCACGGTGGCTGCACCAGTTTGCATTCCCACCAGCAGTGTACTAGAGTCCCCTTTTCTCCACACCCTCACCAGCACTTATTGTTTGATGATTTGTTTATGGTAGACATTCTGGCAGGTGTGAGGTGATACCTCAGAGTTGTTTTAATTTGTATCTCTCTGAAGATGTTGAGTATTTTTTCATATGTGTCCTGGCCATTTGTATGTCCTGTTTAGAGAAGTGTCTATTCAGGTCCTCTGCCCATTTTTAATTGGATTGTTTGTCTTCCTTTTGTTGTATGAGTACTCTATATATTTGTTGTTTGAGTTGTATGAGTACTCTATATATGTTGGATATTAACCCATTATCTGATGTATCAAATTCTGGTACTTTTAAAATCAGTTTATGAAAATAACTTATAAATGTTCAAAAAGCATTTGTGTGAAGTAAAAGTGCATCCCCTCCCTTCCTTCCCATTCATCTACTGAGAATTAAAGATTTCATTTTGCTTTTGTAAAAATGCAATCCTGTACTAATATAGTGCTCTAGCCCCTTTTTCTTTATGAGAATACTGCTTCTGATGGTGCTGTTGCGAAAGTAACTTAATTAAACTTTAACCCCACTTTAATTTCTGGGTGGTAAAAGGTGAAATATAGTCTAAAGTACAGACAGTGCAGTGCAGTAGAAAAATTATGGGTATTGGAAACTCACATTTGGTAGTACTCAAGTTCTACTACAGGATACACCTTGAATATCTGGGCACATTACTGAATACTGAATATAACTGTATCTCAGTTTCCTTACTGATATTGCAGGGATTCTAACATTTTATTTTATTTTATTTTATTTATTTTGTTTAACTTTATTGTTGAATGTATTACAGATGTTCCTCATTTTCCCCCCATTGCCCCCCTCCTCCCCATTCCTGCCCCCCTCCTGCTTTTCCCCACACTGTTGTCTGTGTCCATTAGTTATGCATATATACATATAAGTTCTTTGGTTTATTTCTTCCCACTCCCCAACCCCCCTTCCCTTTGAGGTTTGTCAGTCTAACAACCAATTTGTACTTCTTAATCCCTTCACCTTTTTCACCCATTCCCCCAGCCCCCACTCATCTGGTACCCAAATAAAGTTCTCTGTATCTACGAGACTGTTTCTGTTCTGCTTGTTCATTTTGTTTGTAGATTCAATTGTTGATAGATATGTATTTATTGCCATTTTGTTTGTTCATATTTTTTCTTTTTCTTCAAGAAGACCCTTCAACATTTCATATAATAATGGTTTGGTGGTAATGAACTCCTTTAGCTTTTCCTTGTCTGGGAAACTCTTTATATGGCCATCGATTCTAAATGACAGCTTTGCAGGATAGAGTAATCTTGGTTGTAGGTTCTTGCTTTTCATCACTCTGAATATTTCTTGCCACTCCCTTCTGGCCTGCAAAGTTTCTTTTGAGAAATCAGCTGACAGTCTTATGGGAACTCCCTTGTAGGTAACTTAACTGCTTTTCTCTTGCTGCTTTTAAGATTCTTTGTCTTGAACTTTTTGCATTTTGATGATGATGTGTCTTGGTGTGGGCCTCTTGCGGTTCATCTTGTTTGGCACTCTCTGTGCTTCCTGGACTTGTATGTCTGTTTCCTTCACCAAGTTAGGGAAGTTTTCTGCCATTATTGTTTCAAATAGGTTTTCGATTTCTTGTTCTCTCTCTTCTCCTTCTGGCACCCCCAAGATGCGAATGTTGGCACACCTGAAGTTGTCCCAGAGGCTCCTTACACTATCCTCATTTCTTTGGATTCTTTTTTCTTTTTGCTGTTCTGATTGGGTGTTTTTTGCTTCCTTATATTTCAAATCGATGGTTTGCTTCTTGGATTTACCTACTCTACTATTGAATCTGTGTAAACTATTCTTTATTTCAGTTAGTGCCTCCTTCATTTCTGACTGGTCCTTTTTTATGCTCGTGAGGCCCTCTCTAAGTTCACTGAGGTTCTCACTAAGTCCATTTAGCAGCCTTATAAGCAGTATTTTGAACTCAGCATCTGTTAGGTTGCTTAACTCCATTTCACTTAGTTCTTTTCCTGGAGTTTTGTTCTGTTCTTTCATTTGGGACCTGTTTCTTTGTCTCCTCATTTTGGCTGCCTCCCTGTAGTTTGTTTCTATGTATTACTTAGCGAGAGGTATGGGGCTAGCTGAGACCAGATGCTGCTTGTTTGAAAGAATTTAGGAAAAGCTGAAGCAGGATCCAAGACAGGCCAATCCTATGGTCAAGCAACTGGCAACAGCTTGGGTGGGCCTGGAAGTTGGGTGGGGCGGGGCCTCAGGGAATCACCAGGGCGGGGCCAACAGTGTGAGCCAGGTTGCTGGAGTCCCAGATATGGGGGCTGTCTGCTGCCCCAGGGAAGGGCTCACCAAAGGAACAAAAGCCTCTGATAGCACATCTGTCCAGGAGAAAGCTGCCTCTCCAGCCCTCACTCCAATGCCAAACAGCTCAGTTCTTCCCCATATGACTCTGGTGCCTTTCAGGCTCCTTCCCGCACGCTGGAGCCTGGAGGGTGTGAGTCCGAGTAAGTCCGTGCGCGGGCACTTTAAGAGGAGCTGCCGGGGGCTCCAGCCACCTCAGCCTCAGTTCCTGCTGGTTTTTCCAGCCAGAAGTGATGGGGACTTCTCTTCCTGGCACTGGAACCCTCAGCTGGGCGCCTGGTGTGGGACGGGGACCCCTCAGTCCTCAGGGAGGACCTTCCCAGCCGAGGTGTCCTCCTAATTTTTATCCGCCACACGTGGGTGTGGGACCAGCCCGTCCGCCTCCGCCCCTCCTACCAGTCTCGATGCGGTGGCTTCTTTAATTTCGTAGTTGTAGGACTTCCATTCAGCTTGATTTCAGGCGGTTTTGAATGATGGTTGTTCTGTAGTTTAGTTGTAACTCTGATGTGGTTGTAGGAGGACGCGATACCGCGTTTACCTACGCTGCCATCTTGACTGGAAGTCGGGATTCTAACATTTTACAAGGTTCCATGAGAATATATGAAAGTGCCTGCTTTAAGACTTTATCTTGCTTTTCCTAAAATCTAAAGTCTTAAAACCTAAAGACTAAAATCATATAACACATCCATAAGAAAATTTCCAATCATGTCTTTAAATCTCAAGAGAACAAAAATGACTTGTTCCACTGAGGGCAACAAAGGTTAAGAGTATAAGTTATGCAAGCCATTTCTGTGTTCCTAGTATTTTTGGATAACTGACCTCTTTGAGAATCTGATCAAGGTATAGATTCCTCCCTTAGTTCTATTTCCTGAAAAAATTCAAACAATTTATACATAAAAGTTTGAGATATAATTTATTTTATTGTCTTGGAAACTGATTTCCTTCATAATGGCTGCTATGGACTGAATTGTGTTGTAGCCACCCCCGCCTCCCATCCTCCCAACCCCCCTCCCCCCACCACTCAATTCATATGTTGAAGCTCTAATTCTCAAAGTGACTATCTGGAGATAGGGTCTTTGAGAGGTATTTAACGCCCTGGCCGGTTTGGCTCAGCGGTTGGAGTGTCGCCTGCAGACCAGAGAGTCCTGGTTCCTGTTAGGGGCATGTACCAAAAAAAAAGAGGTATTTAAGATTAAATGAGTTCATAAAGGTGGGCCCTAATCTGATAGGACTGTGGCTTTATAAGAAGATAAGTGCTCTCCCCAATCCCGATTGTTAGAGGTGGTCATTTGCAAGCTAGGAATAGAGTTCTTATCAGAACACGACCATACTGGCACCCTGATCTCAGACTTCCAGCCTCCAGAACTGAGAGAAAACAAATTCTGTTCTTTATACTACCCGGTCTATGGGATTTTGTTACAGCAGCCTGAGCAGAATTACTACTACGTTGCCATATTTTAAAAATAAATATTCTCAAAAACTAAAGAATTTTTCTTCTTTTTAAAACAAAATTAATGGCTATTTCCTGTGTTTTAAAGACATAAAATAAGACTACAATTAAAACAGAAAATAAACTTTAATTCTATATAAAAGAACATTTCAATTACAAAACTACTGTTGTTTAGCTTGAATAAAGAAGTCACATAGTAGGCCCAGTTTTGGAACATGGAAATGTAAATATCATCTTTGACATCTAAAAGGTCGTGCCTTTCTGTTGTGAAGAAAAGAAGTTGTGAAAACTTTGAGACCAAAAGGAAAGTATGTGGTAACAAACATAATCACAGCTCCCATAGCACACTTCGCCAATAATGCTAGGCTAGGGATGTGCAAAGAACCTAAAAATTCTCTAAGACCTGTAGGATTGAATTCACATCACTGCTCTGATGCAATATCAAAATGAAAAAATTATAAATCCAACTTTAAATTTTAAGGTTTCTGAGTGGAGATAATATTCAAGAGCTCTGACATTTTTAATTCTTGCAGAGAAACTAACAAGGCTTTCCATTCATGACCAGCCTACAGAGAAACTTTCTCCAGCAGTTGGAAAATTTATATTGTGTTTATTTCTTTTCTTCTTTTTTTTTTGTCAATCCCCACCTGAGGATAGTTTTCCACTGATTTTTTTTTTTTTTTTTTTTTTTTTTTTTAGATAGAATGGAAGGAAGGGAGGGAGAGAGAGAGAGAGAGAGAGAGAAACATCAATGTGAGAGAGACACATTGATGGGTTGCCTCCCACACAACCCCGACCAGGGCCAGGGATCAAACCTGCAACCCAAATACATGCCCATGACTGGGAATCAAACCCGAGATCCTTGGGTCTGTGGGCAGATGCTCTAACCCCTGAGCCAAACCCTCCAGGGCTATTGTTGTCTATTTCTAATTACCTACTTCAGAGCTATAGCTCGTTTAAAATAGTTCATGATTTTTTAAAAATCAAATCAACAATAACAACTGTAAGGTCTTAAATTAGAAGATTATGCTCATTCATAAAGCCCCAAATATCCCCAAATAAATCAAGCCATAAGTAAACTCTTCCTTGTATTATACTTTCTCCTCTTTTAAAAGGAAAAATTCCTGTCCAACGTTTAATCAGCAAAGATAAAGATTATAAAATTTTGATTTTTTTTCTTATAAAATCTTTTTCTCATGATAGTGATTACTTCTGTGGTAGCAGGCAAAGCTTTTTTTTAGGGCTCCTGGAAGTCTTCAATGTCAGTATGTGCCAATGCAGGGGAGAGGAGGAGAATGCATTATTACAATGGGTGAAGTTCCTTTCTTCTCTGAGGCAATATAAATGTGCATGATACTAAGTGTGGAAGATGCATCATTTGTGTAGAAAGTGAAGTAACAAGATCTTCCTCAGAGTCAAACTTTTTTTTTTCTGGTAGTTATTTTGGCAAAGAAATTTAACACTCTTTCAAAGATGGTGATAGTCATTAATGTTAACAGCCTTTCTAATTTCCATGAGAGAATCTCACATATTCAGAACTTTTCTTTTACTGTGTCAACTTACTTACTAACAGACAAAAACTAGGAACTAACTCCTCAGAGCAATATCAATAGTTGCATCAAGTTGCATTGTGGAGGGAAACAGAACAGTCTCTAATTTCCTCAAAACTTACTTCAAAATATTGGAATAAATGTCATAATCCTAGAATAGATGACATCATCTGAAATTTGACATAAATTTGCTTCTATTCCAAGCTAAGCCAGTTCAAATACTGTCAGCACATAAAGCTTAAAGGTCTTTCCAATTTCATATGGCTGATTTTCTTGGCAATGAAAGTCAATTTTATAGAATCCTTAAAAGGTGGGGGCGGGGGGATTTTGTGATGGAACAAGTTCAATCACATTTTGGTAGTTTCAAATTGAAACTTCTCCTTATAAAAAATGCAAATTGCAGAATATATTTCAAAAATGGAAAAATATAAGCTGCTTCAGTTGTCCCAACTTCATATTTAGGTTGGTGAGAACTCTGATCACATTAAAACACTGAGGCTTTGTGTTCCATCATCTTTGGAGTTTCATTACTTTCATTTCTTTTTTTGTTGTTGTTACATTTTTTAAAAGTTGGAATGAAAGACAGTGATGGGATATGTTTGTGCCTTCAATATGATGATGACAATAAATACAGAATTTACAACTGTGTACAAGAGTGTGACCATTAATAACACAACATGAGTCAACAAAATAATCTCTTTCCCCTAAAACTATTTCAAAAGTAACAGGAAAAATTCTAAAAAATATAAAGAACCCTTATAAATCAATACTAAGAAGATAGTCTTTTTGGGAGGAGGGGAGGGGAAATGGGAAAAAATTTGGACACTTTACCAATAAAATATTTGAATGGTTAATAAGCACCTTAAAAGATGCTTAACATCATTAGTCATCAGTGAAATGCAAATTAAAACCACAATGAAAACAATTCACTAGAATGCCTATAATCAAGAAAATTGATCATACAAAGTGTTGGAATACTCACACATTGCTAGTAGGTATGCAAAGTGGTACAGTACTTTGAAAAACAGTTTTATAATTTATCAAAAAGTTAAGCATATATTTACCATATGACCCAGCCATTCCACTTCTAGTATCTACCCAAGAGAGATGAAAACATATGTACACACAAAGACTTATAAGCAAATGTTGATAGAAGCATTATTCTTAATAGTTCAAATGGAAAACAATTTAAATGCCTTTCATTTGGTGAGTGAATAAACAAAATTCTATATTTCCATGTAGTAGATTACTACTCAGCAATAAAAATAAAGAACTACAATACATGCTACAATATGGATAAACATTAAAAACATTATGATACGTAAAAGAAGTTAGATACAAAAGACTACATATTGTATGAATCCATTCATATGACATTTTTAGAAAAGGTTTAACTATAGAGACAGAAAGTAGATTAGTAGGTTGCCTGGGACTTAGGGTGGTAGCAGGGATTGACTGCAAAACAGGAACAAAGGAACTTTTAGGGGTGAAGCAAGTAGTCTAAAGCTGAATTTTTTTTTTTTTATTCTCACCCGAGGACATTTTTGCATTTATCTTCAGATACAGCGGGAGGGAGGGAGGAAGAGAGAGAGAGAAACATCAATGTGAGAGGGACACATCAACTAGTTGCCATCCACACAACCCCAACTGGGGCTGGGGATAAACTGCAACTGAGGTACATGCCCTTAGTGGGAACCAAACCCGGGACTCTCTGGTCCGCGGGCCGACGCTCTAACCACTGAGCCAAACCGGCCAGGGCTAAAGCTGAATTCTTATGTTTGCACAATAGGTGAATTTTAATGGTATGTAAAACATATCTCAATAAAGCTTTCTTTAAAAAGTAACAGGACAAAAAAATCAAAGAACCATCCACAGACCTTAGGTTAAGAATTTATATATTATCTATACAGTTGTCCCTCGCCACTTCACGCTTCGACTTTCGCGGCTTGACTCTATCACGGTTATTTCAAATACTATGTGGCGAGGGACAAATGTATAGTAAATAAAGAATCCTACTTCGCGGAAATTCATTTATCGAGGTAGAGTCTGGAACTGATTAACCAGGATAAACGAGGGCTGTTTGACTGGGCCGTCCTATAAACGATTGATTAAATAATTGATTATTATTAAACAGGAATTTCCAATAACCCTTCCTTACTAAAATTATTTGCCCTCAAACAGTTTTTGTAAGGAAATCTTATATTTCTTATAAACTACAAAATATACACAACTTTCCACCACAATTCTCAATATAGAACTAACTGAAGTAGCATTACATTTTTGTACAGAGAAATAAAGGCAGCTAGAAGAGGCTATTTTTCCTTGCTCTTACTATAGCTCACCTTTGATACTTTCCTCATAGCTAAAAGATATGTCATGGCTTACACTCTTAAAAACTGTCAGGACAAGTTTGGTTGTCCCCTTTTCACTCTCAAAAGTTGGATGATAAATTATACAGTCCACCTATATATAGTGGAATTACTCTCATTCTTCACTTTCATTCACAGGAAAGGGAACTCCTAAAGGTTAATCATATAATCATAAAAATTTCAGTGAGTCATTTTATATTTGAGGATCTGGGGCACAGAGAAATTAAAATGAGAACCCCAAACCACAGTTTTCAGATTAGGGGTCTGCAATACTGCCACAACCACCCCCTTTAAAAATTTTTATCTTTATTGTTGAAAGTATTACAGATATCCCTCCCTTTTTCCCCCATTAACCCCCCTGCCCCACTCCCATCCTCCTCCTGCCTTCCCCACAATATTGTCTGTGTCTATTGGTTATGCATATATGCATATAAATTCTTTGGTTTATCTTTTCCTGCCCTCCCTCCACCCTTGCCTTTGAGGTTTGTCAGTCTAACAACAAATTTGTACTTCTTAATCCCTTCACTTTTTTCACCCATTCCCCCAACCCTCCTACCATCTGGCTACCATCAAAAACTTCTCTGTATCTATGAGTCTGTTTCTGTTCTGCTTGTTCATTTTGTTTGTAGATTCAATTGTTGATAGATATGTATTTATTGCCATTTTATTGTTCATACATATATTTTTTATCCTCACCCGAGGACATTTTTGCACTTATCTTCAGATAGAGCAGGAGGGAGAGAGGGAAGAAGAGAGAGAGAGAAACATTGACGTGAAAGGGACACACTGAGTGGCTGCCTCCCGCACAACCCCAACCGGGGCCAGGGACAAACCGCAACCGAGGTACGCGCCCCTAGCGGGAACTGAACCTGGGTCTCTCTGGTCCGTGGGCCAATGCTCTAACCGCTGAGCCAAACCGGCCAGGGCTATTGTTCATATTTTTGATCTTCTTCTTCAAGAGGAACCTTCCACATTTCACATCATACTGATTTGGTGGCCATGAATTCCTTTAGCTTTTTCTTGTCTGGGAAGCTCTTTATATGTCCTTTGATTCTAAATGATAGCTTTGCAGGACAGAGTAATGTTGGTTGTAGGTCCCTGCTTTCCATCACTTTGAATATTTCTTGGCATTTCATTCTGGCCTGCAAAGTTTCTTTTGAGAAATCAGCGGACTGTTTTATGGGAGCTCCCTTGTAGGTAACAAACTGCTTTTCTCTTGCTGCTTTTAAGATTCTGTCTTTATTTAACCTTTTGCATTTTAATTATGATGTGTCTTGGTGTGGGCCTCTTTGGGTTCATCTTGTTTGGGACGCTCTGTGTTTCCTGGACTTGTATGTCTGTTTCCTTCACCATTTAGGGAAGTTTTCTGTCATTATTTTTTCAAATAGGTTTTCAATTTCTTGTTCTCTCTCTTCTCCTCTGACAACCCCATAATGCCAATGTTGGTACACCTGAAGTTGTCCCAGAAGCTCCTTACACTATCTTCATGTTTTTCTTTTTGCTGTTCTGATTAGGTGTTTTTTGCTTCCACATATTCCAAATTGATGGTTTGCATCTCAGCTTCACCTACTCTACTACTGAGTCCCTGTAAATTATTTTTTATTTCAGTTAGTACATCCTTCATTTCTGACTGGTCCTTTTTTATACTCTTGAGGTCCTCACTAAATTCTTTGAGCACTCTTATAACCAGTGTTTTGAACTCTGCATCTGTTAGATTGCTTATCTCCATTTTGTTTAGTTCTTTTCCTGGAGTTTTGTTGTTCTTTCATTTGGGACATGTTTCTTTGTCTCATTTTGGCTGCTTCCCTGTGTTTGTTTCTGTGTATTAGATAGAGCTGCTATGTCTCCTAGGCTTGGTAGGGCAGTCCATTGTAGTAGGTGTCCTATAGGGTCCAATGGCACAGCCTCCCTGATTAGACCAGCTGGGCCCTCAAGGTGCACCCTCTAAGTGGACTGTACACCCTTCAGTTGTAATTGAGTCTTGATTGCTGTTGGCACATCAATGGGAGGGATTTACTCAGGCTGATCAGCTGCAAGGACTGGCTGTGACCACTGACCACTGACCTCTGACCACCTTGGAGGATTAGCTGTGCAGGGTCCCACCACACAAAGCAAGACTTACTTCAGCAGGGCTCTGGTACCCACTGAGCCCACCCTTTGAGTGTGTCATTTGTGGAGGTGGTTGGGTGGTAGTGCTTTGATGTGGTCTGAAGCTGTCCACTGGTGTGTTGGTCCTGGGGCCTCTTGGGAGGCATAAGCCACGTTCAGCCACTGCCTGTGTTCTACCCGGGGCCACCAGGCATAAGCTACAAAGCTATCTACAGATGGCTGCTTCTTGTGCTGAGCTTGAAGGTGCCCAGGCAAGGTCAAGCTGTGATCCAAGGCCAGCTGCTGCTAGTGCTGGGCCTGGGGCCACTTAGCGAGAGATCTGGGGCTCACTGAGGCCAGATGCTGCTTGTTTGAGAGATTTTAGGAAAATCCGAAGCATGAGCCCAGACAGGCCATTCCTATGGTAAAGCCACTGGAAACAGCTTGGGTGGGCCCAAAAGTTGGGTGGGGCAGGGCCTCAGGGAATCACCAAGTCAGGGCAAATAGTATGAGCTCTGGAGTCCCTGATATGGTGTCCATCCCCAGACCCCATGGGGGAAGGGCTCACCAAAGGAACAATGGCCTCTGCCAACAAGTCTGTCTTGGAGAAAGCTGCCTCTCCAGCTCTTGCCCCGATGCCTAACAACTCAGTTCTTCCCTATACATCTCTGGTGCCTTTCAAGCTGCTGCTCCTTATTGAAGCTTAGAGGGAACGAGTCCAAGTAAGTTCACGTGCAGGCCCTTTAAGAGGAACTGCCTGAGGCTCCAGAAACCTCAGCTTCCCTCAGTCTCAATTCTTGCTGGGTATTACAGCCAGAAGTTATGGGGACTTTTCTTCCTGACACTGGAACCCTGAGCTAGGGGGCCTGGTGTGGGACTGGGACCCCTTGCTCCTCAGGGGCGGGGGGACCTTCACAGTTGAGGGAGTCCTCCTGATTTTCATCTGCCACAGGTGAGTGTGAGACCAGTTCTTCTGCGCCTCAGCCTCTCCTACCAGTCTCGATGTGGCTTCTTCTTTAATTTTGTAGTTGTACGACTTCCATTCAGCTCAATTTCAGGTGGTTCTGAAGGATGAGTGTTCTGTAGTTTAGTCGTAATTTTGATGTGGTTGTGGGAGGAGGCAAGTACCGCGTCTACCTACACTACCATCTTGACTGAAGTCCCATAACCACCCTTTAAAGAGTAAGAGTTTCTGGTATGTAAGTACCATTTCTGTAGGGTAAGTACATTTTTTTTCTTGGAGGTGGTAAGTAATACTATCTCCATTTCACAGATAAGGAGAGAGGTTTTGAGAAGTTAATTACCTTGCCTAAGATTATAAGGTGGTTAAATGGTAGAAGTGGGATGCTTGACTCCAAAGGTCTGCTTGACTCCAAAGCTCTTCTCTTAACCTCTAAGTATAATGCCTCTCCTGAAAGGGAACATGAGTGTGGGTATGGGTATGTACATGTGTATCTGTTTGCATTGTATCCAAAGCAGTTCTTGAGTTGAGGTCCATGAGACTAGAGATTCCTTAGTTGGTTTAAGGGAGTCTGGTCACTAAGAAATTAGATGCAGCCCGGCCAGTGTGGCTCAGTGGATTGAGCGTTGTCCCATGGACTGAGAGGTCCCAGTTTGATTCCTGGTCAGGGCACATGCCCAGGTTGTGGGCTTGATCCCCACTGGGTGACATGCAAGAAGCAGCCGATGGATGTTTCTCTCTCACATCGATGTTTCTATCTCTCTCTCCCTTCCTCTCTCTAAAAAAATCAATAAAAAATTTAAAAAAATAAATTATATGTAAAACTTCCTATGTGTATATATAAATTTTCTTTTAGAGAAAGAATCTAGAACCTACACCAGATCCTCAAAAGTATTTATGACACACACACAAAATAAGAACCTTTTAGATTGCTTTGGTAGGAAAGTTAAACATTTAAGATAATCTATATATTTTATATAAGCTACTATAGTCATAATTAGACTTGCCAAACAACATTATTAACAAGCAATCACTGAGGGGCAGTATATATTAGGTATATATACTAGGTATGTAAATATCATAATTATATAATATGGTATTTTAGATTTTGTACTTTTAAAAAAATTAGGGTCAAGCCCTCATTTGATAATAGAATATGACCCAGCAGTTACAGCAAAGAACAATGAATGATGGTAGAGCTGTTCACTACTGGCAGCTAAAGTCTATTAAAGTAGCTATGTATTGAAAATTCACCAAAAACTGACCAGGCTGCCCCTTTCACCTTCCTGCAACCTCTTCCCCTTTCCCCAGAGTCCCTGTCCTCCACTCCAGATCATTCCTTTAGTTTAGAGCTAGGCAGTGAAGTTGATATCTCTGAAGGAGATAGGAAATCAGACTCCACTGCTTACATTACCCTAATCCCTCAGTGCATAAAGGAGGAGGATGCCACCTCAGACAATGATAGCAGTGTCTGTATGAGCCCTGAGTCCTATCTGGGCTCTCTCCAGCACAGTCCCTCCAACTCTGGGGCCTCTCCAAACAGGAACCGGCTATCTCTAGGTGCCCTCTGTGGCTCTGCTGGCCCCAAACTCTACGACCCTCCTGTAGAGAAGGTGGTAGCAGCAAAAGCAAAGGGTGAGAAAAATATATAAAAGGCTGAAAAAAATGGAGCAGAACAAGACAGCAGCCACTAGGTACCACCAGAAGAAGGGGGCAGAGCAGGAGGCCCTCATTGGCGAGTGTAAAGAGCTAGAAAAGAAAAACAAGGCTCTGAAAGAGAAGGCAGATTCCTTGGCCAAGGAGGTCTATTTGAAAGATTTAATAGAAGAGGTCTGCAAGGCCAGGGGAAAGAAAAGAGCCCCCTAGTTAGGGTAATCAGTGTGTGCTTGTACATATAGGAGACTTGTGCTGGAGCTGTGTGTTGTAATAAATTATTTTGTAGTGAAAGTAAAAATAAATAAATAAATAAATAAATAAATAAATAAATAAATAAATAACGTAGCTGTGTATTAAGCAGAGTTTTCTCATATGGTATATTGACCTAAGGTAAAATTAATTAAGAAGTACAAAATAAGAAAGATGTATAATTTGTGGTAGTAAGGACATTGAGTTGCATTAAATCAAATAGTTTTATACTTCTATTTCTTGACAACTAATATGAGTTAGTTGTCTTATTGGTAGGAAATTTAGAAGCCACTCTTTAAAAAAAAAAATGTATCCTTTTAACTTTTGTAAAAATATTACCTCAACCCTTCATGCAACATAGGGACAATCTACTAGCATTTATGTCCTGGGATAACATGCAGCCAGATATCCCACTACAACTGTACCATTGTTACATTATTGAAATACTTCCATACAGACTGATATACAGGATGATTGTAACTTCATTAAGTGGTAAAATTAATAATATAAATTCATTAATTCAAGTTAATTGCCTCTGAATATCATTTTTTTTAAAAATTCCTCACCCAAGGATATTTTTCCATTGATTTTTTTTTTTTTTTAGATGCAGTGAAAGGAGAAAGAGAGAGAGAAATATCAATGTGAGAGACACATCAATTGGCCACCTCCTACACAACCCCAACTGGACCAGTGATTGAATCTTCGATCCTTTAGTCCGAGGGCCGATGCTCTAACCGTTGAGCCAAACAGGTCAGGGCGCCTCTGAATATCTTAACAACCACTGGCAGATGACTGTCCCGTTGTAGTGTAACTCAGTTGATATTGAATATACATAACTTATGGAATACATATTAATATATACTGACAATATATAATAATTTTGGACAATATCATAAAAGCTAGAAATTTTTGAATGAACTGCTATTAGTTCAGCAAAAGCTGAGAAGATTCAACATTATGAACAATACTTTATACATTGAAAGAACGTCTCTCTTTATTGAAACTATCCAGTGATGTTACCCTGTAGTGGTAATGGAGGAAGGTAGCAGGATTTGGCAGAGGTGCTGAAATAGACATGGACAGCACCTATTTGGATGTTTAATGAGCCAAGACAGTGTTAGAGGTAAGAGTGATAGCCACCCACAGCTTTGGAGGGGCCTAAGGAAGAAATAAAGTAGGTGGCACGGGGAGGTGGCATCATGGTCTGCTGGCTTTCAGCCATGTGGGAAATGCTGGCATCTGCATACATACTGAGTTTTGACTGGGGCCAATATACCTACCTGTCCTCAGCCGTAAAAAAGTGCCAAGTGCTGCCTTTTAATTTATATACTGATATTATTTATCAGTTCTTGATGTCTCTAAGAGATAGGAAAAAGAAAGCCAGCTACTATTTTCTTTGTTTTGATTCTTGCCTATATTTCCTTTCAACCTTTCCATATTATAAATGAGTAATTACAAATGGATATTTCCTCCAAGCTTAGAGAATTTAGCAAATATGGACACGCTGTCAGTATATTCAGATAGGGGGTTCTGACAACACTGCAAATATCTATATTGATTAAATATAGAGGATTCTAGAACTTTTACAGTTCAGCCCTAAGCAAATAATATAAACTGTAAATGTACAATACTGGGTAAGAGAAATGACAAGAGTAGTAGTAAACATAACTCCTCTACTACTGTAAAAACACCAAAACTTTGATCCTGTTGCCAGTATGCAGCGTCATGGACATTTACAAAGGACCATATATAGTATATAGTCCTCAAGCACCTGTTCGTTCTTTTCCACGTCAAAGAAGGGTATTACAGCCTTGAGCATAAGGGAAGAAAAAGACAAGCAAGAGGGGAGGTCTCAGATTTTCAATTGTTTCCATGTAGGCTCTGATACCACGAAGGGGCTGGAGTGTTTGATTATTATCCATATATGAAGACCCAACAGTTAGGAAATACCAAAGATGGTGCTTCTATGATCTTCACATTAGCCATGTCCCCAGTTTTTAAAAAATTAAAAAGTACTAGACAGTAATATTCTATACCTATAAAAACTTGATGGGTCTATTAGTTTTTCTTACCGATTTCTCCTCTAAATTCACTAGATCCTCATTGAAATTTTATTTCTCTTCTTTAGCATCCTCCTTCTTTTTCTGACTCCAAGACAATTTTAAGTAAAAGAGTATAGTTTTTAAATGTAGATGTCAATTAGAGAATGGGAAACGCTTGACTTAAGGTGGGGGGAACACCATAAAAAAATGGATTTGCCAAAACTCACCATCAGAGGGCACAACAGTACTGCAATAAACAACACCCAAATTCTGCCAAGAAGAAAGCCTCTGATGCACCTAGAAAATACAAAGACACAGCTACAGTCAGGACAGACAACAAATGTTACATGCATATGTGTGTATATATAATAAATAATAGCATTTTGAGTACTTAAGTAATATGTATTCTTTGTAAAATGTTTTAAAATACAGATAAAAGAAAATAAAAGTCAAACTCCCATCATCCTAAGATAATAGTAATGAGTATTCTGGTTTGTTTTCAAAATGTTATACAAACACATTTACATATACACATCACACAAATTGTTTTTTGTCTACTTTTAAAAACACTTGATATTGGTTTTAAGTACTATCAACTGTAAACTAAACTTTCCTGCTTCTTGTTCCTGCTGGTTTTTAGACCTGCATTACCATCATGTCTTTTACTAGGTATCATCAGTTATTAAGTGGTTATATCATGAATTTACTGTTATTGGGTAAACATTCAATCTTTCTGTTCATGCTTCTTAAAAAAAACAAAACACAAAACGTGGTCAGGCAACTTCATTCCTTGAATCCTTAATCACTACCATCTTTTGAATGTTAGAAGGAAAGCAGTCACCCTCATATCTGCCTTTACTACTTCCTCAAAGAGCAGTGTCATTGTGCATCTTAATTCGAAATTTAGGTTCTCACATTAAACTAAGTTTCAGAAAGAATACTGAATTTGTCTCTGACTTGCCATATGTTTAATTCATCCCTTTGTACCTTTTACTTTCCCAACCCAAAATGTATTAAAGGAGGAAAGAAGAAAGGCATTAAATAACTAAAAACCAATGTATTAATCTCAGAGCCAAATATTATATTCCACTCCACAGTCCAAAGAAAAACCATTCAGACTCTACGATAACACATGCCTTGACACAACTACGGCGTATAACAGACTTTATCCTTCATGTGGATATCATTAACTCCCACCTCCTTCCAACTTAAGAGAGCATACAAAAATGTGAGGTTGGTATTTATTTAAAAATGTAAATAATAGTTTAAAATTACTTGAGACTTCAGAGTTGATCATGACACAATAATGTGTATTGGCACTGGCATTGAGAATTTTTAAGTTAATTTATACGGTGACATTACCGTGGACTGTGACTTTCAGACTTTTTTTTTTAAGTTTCAAAACATTTAGTTAAACTCGATCTTACTCAGAGGTCCAGGGATGCTCTGGTTAAAGACGGGTGTGCTGGCAAACATTACAATCCCAATAATCTGCTTGAGACCCTGAAAGGAACTGAAAGAATCCTTGGGCTCTATGAATTAGTTTGAAAACTAATGCTGGAGGACAAAGGAAGATGAGTCCTACCCCTTATTCTAGAAATGAAAAAAGTGAGACCCACAGAAGGAAAATAACTACTAAGAGTCATATATCAGAATCAGGATTAGAATCCAGGTCTCAATACTGCTAATCAGGGCCTTGGTCTTGTCCTCTGCATGTCTCGGCTGGCTTAACTATAGCATTTGGGGCTAGGGTACTTGGTATTTCCTAGCAATATGATTTTATTTAAAATGTTTATTTCTTTTGAATAAATAAGACAAGCACATGGTATAAAATTTGAAAGTACAAAAACTAAGTAAAAAATTACATATTTTACACTTAATATTGGTCTTCCTCCTAATCCTGTAGCCCAGCTACTCATTCTCCTCTACAAAGGTTAAATCTGGGCATCCTATCAAAGAAAGTGTTATACATATATACGTTTGTGCATCTATGTATGTATTTGTGGAGGTTTAAAAAAATGCAACTGGTGGCATGCTGCACTCCCATTTCTCATCTGATTGTTTGGTCTTTAACTTAACTGAATTGTTTTTAGTGACTGAATGGAATCACATGGTACATCTTTACCATTTCCTACTGACAATCTTTGATTATGAAAATACATGATACTAGAGTGAATATCCTTGTATGTGGGCACAGATATTTGAGGATAAAATACTTTAAGAGAAAATTTTAGGTTAAAGTTATGTACACTTTAAATATGAAAGGTATTGCCAAATTGTTTTTCAGGGAGTTGTATGCATTTACATACCTACAAATTACACTCTTGTTCACTAAATGAGCATCTGGTTCCCAACACCCTCCTACATAATGTATTATCAAACCTTTTTATTTTGCAATGTCACAGGTTAACAGTATGTTACCATAGCTGTAATTTGTATTTTTTTGTATTACACCAGAGGATTTATGTTTATCTGTCTAAGCGCTACTTGTATTTGCTTTTCTATGAACTGAGTATTTATTTCCTTTGTCATATTTTTCAATTTGATTCTTGGACTTTGAGTATTATTTTATAAAAGTTCTTTAAATATTAAGAAAATTAACCTTTTGTCAACAAAATGTTACAAAAATTATCCTGGATTTTTACTTTGTTAATGGTGTTTTGTATGTACACAATTTTCATGTTTTAGAGTCAGAGTTATCAATCTTTTCTCTGTTTAAAGGGCCTATGTCATATATCTTAGAGGCCTTTCCTATTTTGAGAATGTTATAAAATTCTCCCATGGCTTCTTCTACTTTTTCAAGTTTAAATATTTGATTTATTAGGAATTAATTTTAGTCAAAGTTAAAAAGCAGAAACCCAATTAATTCCCCTCTAATAATAACACAGCTCTCCTATATATTGAATAATTCATTTTCCCTCTTATCTGAAAGGCTTTATAATTTTCTAAATTCATATGTGAATTTGGATCTTTTTCTGAACGTCTAATTCTAATAATCTGTCTGCTTCTGTTCTAGTAACCACATTGTTTTAACATTCTAGCTTTATCATATATTTTAATATTTGGCAGGATAGGCTAGTTTCCCCTTACCACTTTCCCTTAAGAATTTTCTTGGCTATTCTTTACTTTTTTCTCCATATGAACTTTACGAGTCAGTTTATCTAGTTACACACACACACACACACACACACACACACACTCACATACGCTCCTATTAGGTTCAGAAGCAATATTGCACAGTGGTTAAAAGCATGGAATCTGTAATCATCCTGCCTGAGTTCCTATTCTGATTTAGTAATTAACTCTAACTGCAACCTTGGGCAAGTTTTTATGCCTCAGTTTCTTCACTAAAAAATGGACAAAGAGTAATACTAGCTCCTACCACATAAAGTCGCTGTGAGGACTAAATGAATAATCCATATAAGGCATTTAGAACAGTGCCTGGCATAGAATTAAGTGCCCAATAACTGTTAGCTAGTTTTTTGTTTTGTTTTGAAGTAAAGATTATATTAACTCCATGCTATTTTTTTTTCTATATCAACATAAGGGAAACTGGCATCTATATGATTTTGAGTCTTCTTACCCAAGGACCTTCTTACCTAAGAAGCCTTTCCATTTAAGTCTTTGTATCCCTGAGAGATATATTAAGGTTTTCTTCATATAGATTTTGTACGTTCTTTTCCCTAATGCAATGCTTTTTGCATTGCCTTGTCTAATATTAAGATCATGCATTTTTTGGTTGTATATGCAAGTTATGTCTTTGCCTGTCCTTTGATTTTGTTACTCTTCTTGAGTTTCTTTGTTTTAGGAATGACTGAATAGTTTACTTTGTGATCTAATCTGGGATTTACTATTAGGAAAGTTTCACCCATTTATATTTATTAATATAACATATTTAATCTCCTTACAGTCATCAAATTTTACGCTATAAAAATTTTATGCTTTCTGTTTTTATTGCTGCTTTATTTTCTTAAAAACAGTTTATTAAATGGCTAGTTCTTGCTTTGTTTTAGTTATGCATGTATTTCCTCTGATAATATGGAAGATATACTTTTCTGTGTTAGTAGTTATTTCAGAATAAAAACCTAAGTTCTTTTAACTGCCTTTATGGTCAAATATTATCTCTCTGACTTAATTTCCTACCACTCTCCCTCTCAATCACTCTGCTTTAGCTCCTCTTTCCTATTTCTTTTATGCACCAGCTATACTCTTGCTTCAGGACCTTTGCAAGAACCATTACCGCTATTTAGAATACTGTTTCTTAAGAAAACTACCAAGCCCTCTCACTTCCTTCAAATCTTTGCTCAAATTTCATTTTCCTATACTTTCCTGCTCTGGCCACTCAATTTTATATGGCAACCCCATCAATTGGTTTTATGTGTGTGTGTATATATATATATATATATATATATATATATATATATTCTATTATGAGCAATGATGAAGTCAATATAGTTGTTATGCTTCTTTTTTCTTCTCTACCATCCTATTTAGTTTATATTATTTCTCTAAGTGTTTATCTACCTACCTACCTACCTACCTATTAATCACCTATCTACCTATGTACCTCCCTACCTCCATACCTCTTTTACTGGGTTATTAAATGATATCTTTTGACAGCCTATTATAAAACATGAAGTTTATACCACTTTACATCATTTCTGTCCTTCATTTTTCCAATTTTTGTTAGTTATATCATTACTACATTGTCAAGGTTTTAAACATTCATATTCTGCTCTGTAAAACCTAATCTCACATTTGTTTTAGTCTTAATTTTATGGATCAATGGGCTCTGTGCTTACTACCAATACTTTAACTGTAGTTTCTCTTTTCATTTCTTGGTTGATTAACTTCATCCTGTAGAAGGAGGGCTCATGAGAACTAAATTACCTGAAGCTTGGCATGTTAAAAAATGTTTGGCCCTGGCCAGTTTGGCTTAGCGGTTAGAGCATCAGCTCTCAGACTGAAGGGTCTCAGATTTGATTCCTGGTCAAGGGTATGTACTTGGGTTGCACGTTCAGTCCCTGGTCCTGGTGGGGGTTGTGTGGGAGACAACCAATCGATGTGTTTCTCTCACATCAATGTCTCTCTCTCGCTCTCTCTGTCTCCCCTTCCCTCCCTTCCTCCCTTCCACTCTATCTAAAAATCAATGGAAAAATATCCTTGAGTGCAGATTAACAACAACAATAAAAAAATGTTTGTATTTGCCTTTATATTGAATGATTATTTGGATTGGTACAAAATTCCTAAATTAATTTTTCCTTGAGGATATCAAGGTAAAGTGTTACTGGTTGACTGCTGCTTTGGAGAAGTCTGAGGCTAGTCCTTTCATTTGGAGAACTGAGCTCTCTTGGCTTTGTTGGGGTCTGTAACCATATGTGTCATCTCTCAGCATCTTCTCACACACCCATTTGACCTTCACTAGATCTGGCAGCCTTTCTTCATATATTGTGCTTTGGGATTGCAGAGATCTCTGGTTGTGCTGAAAATCAAGTGTTTTTTTGCATTTATCTTCAGATAGAGCGGGAGGGAGAGAGGGAGGAAGAGAGAGAGAGAAACATCAATGTGAGAGAGACACATCAACTGGTTGCCACCCACACAACCCCAACCGGGGCCAGGGACAAACTGCAACCAAGGTACGTGCCCTTAGCGGGAACCGAATCCGGGTCTCTCTGGTCCATGGGCCGACACTCTAACCGCTGAGCCAAACCAGCCAGGTCAGTCAAGTCTGTATTTTTGTTTCTTATTCTCCTTCTTATAGTAAGGTGATTTCAAGAGAAAGGCCTTTTACTGGGCTATTATTTCTTTAAGTAGTAACTTTTTAAAAAATTATTTTTCTTTATTGATTTTAGAGAGAGAGGAAGGGAGAAGGAGGGATAGAAAGAAACATCAATGAGAGAGAACATCGAATGGCCACTTCCTGCATGCCCCTCACTGGGGATTGAGCCCACAACCTGGGCATGTGCCCCGACTGGGAATCGAACCAGCGACCTCTTGGTGCATGGGTCGACACTCAACCAGTGAGCCACACCAGCCGGGCAAGTAGTAACTTTTCAATGTGGACATTTTCAAACATACACAGCAATAGAGAGCATAGTGTGGTGAATCACCTGCTTATGTATTTATCAAAATTTTGTTAAACTTCATTCATCTATATCCACCCATTTTTCTCCCCACAGAGTATCTTAAAGAAAATTCCAACCATCATATTGCTTTGCGGGAAAATATTGCAGTATACATCTACCAGGTAATTTTATTTTATTAAAAAAATTTTTTTTTCTTTATTGATTTTTAGAGAGAGAGGGCGGGACAGAGAGAGAGAAATGGAAACATCAATGAGAGAAAACATCAATTGGCCGCCTCCTGCATGCCCGCCACTGGGGACTGGGCCCACAATGTGGGCATGTGCCCTGACCGGGAATTGAACTGGCAACCTCTTGGTGCATGGGTTGATGCTCAACCACTGAGCCACACTGGCCGGGCTACCAGGCCATTTTATTTTATTTTTAACTTTTTTTCTTTATTGATTTTAGAGAGAGAGGAAGGAAGAGGGAGAGAGATCGAAACATCGATAAGGGAGAACATCGATTGGCTGCTTCCTACATGCCCCACACTGGAGATTTGGCCCACAACCTGGGCACGTGCCTTGACTAGAACTCGAACTGGCAACCTCTTGGTGCATGGGTGGATGCTCAACCACTGAGCCACACCAGCCAGGCCCCTACCAGGCCATTTTAAAACAGAAAGTCCTCTGCCGTCCACTATTTTACAAATTACCCTTAACAATAATAAAAGATGTTTTTGTGGGCAGAGAATTACATAAGTACATGGTTGTTTATTTGTTAGGATGCTATAGAACATGGGTTGGCAGACCAACCACCAGATTTGTAAATAAAGTTTTACTGGGAACATAACTGAGTCTATTTATTTACTATCTATAGTTCATTTATCTACTTTCACACTGCAGCAACAGAATTGAGTAGCTATTGCAAGAGAGTTGAATAGTTGTAACAGAGACTGTATGGCCCACAAAACCTAAAATATTTACCATCTGGCCCTTTAAGAAAATGTTTGATAACCTTTGCTGTACAACCCCACGTCTCTTTAGTTTTGAGGTAATTCACTTTCCCCAAGTCCTTCCCAGTCACTTACTTCTATAATGACACTGGCAATTATAAAATAGTACTATTAAGTGTTCACAAACCCACATATAGGTCATTTTCTTTATCTAAATCTTCTAATAGCCTATAGCCTACTAAGGCCAATAGAAACAAAAATGAATTTGCTCTTGCCTTTTTCTTTGAAATATGGCAGCAACAACAAACAAAAGCAAAAAAAGGCAAGAAAACGAGAAATATAAGTAAGTGCTCAAGGCCAAAGAGATATTGCTATTTGAAATTATTCCACAACTATCCTAGATGGAATATATTTCATTGTTTAAATTGTATTTTCTTTTTTTCTCCTCACCCGAGGACATTTTTGCATTTATCTTCAGATAGAGCGGGAGGGAGAGAGGGAGGAAGAGAGAGAGAAACATCGACGTGAGAGAGACACATCGACTGGCTGCCAACCGGGGCGGGGGACAAATTGCAACCGAGGTACGTGCCCTTAGTGTGAACTGAACCCAGGACTCTCTGGTCCGTGGGCGGACGTTCTAACCACTGAGCCAAACCAGCCAGGGTTAAATTGTGTTTTCTTAATAAATCATAGCAAAATAGAAAACTTTTAATAAATAATTGACTGATGCTGAAAATTTTTAAAATATGTCAAGAAGTTAAAAACAAAAACATTCAGGCAAATGGCATGTATTATTCACATATTTAAATTTCATAGGCAGAGAATAAGATTAAAGTTAAGAAAATAAATATTCAGAATGTACAGAAATCATCAGAGAAAGAGTAAACCTCTAGGCTTGATATTGCCAATGAACAAGGCGATTTGGTGCCAACAAAGACCATTGAAAAGGAAACACAAGTTTATACTTTTGGTATAAGACAGTCCACATCTTTGAGAAGTAACTTAGGAACTTCTAGGAAAAACAGGGGTTTGTAGTTAAATGAAAGTATAGCATCCTCCCTGGTATTACAACCATTTTCCTTTCATCTTAACTCCAGGAGAAGAAAAATGCTAGTGTTATCAAGTTAGAGTTATACTATAAAACATTATAATTTTATTTTCCCAAGTCATAATATTCAAACTAATAAAAAGAAAATCAAACTTTGGTATTATAAAAAATATATCTCATGCCCTCAGAGCAAATTATTAAATTCAAGTCTAAACTTACTTTAAAATTCTTTACTTCTATCATAAATTATATAACTTCCTCTACACTCACCTTTCATTATTTAAAAGAGCAAACTCAGCAATACATTCCTGCCAGCAACTTTGTAAGACTGTCAAGTCTAAATAACTTGTCAATACCCCCAAAATATTCATAGGCCACACTGGGACATTAGACATTAGACCAGAGTAGGGAGAAATAGAAGAAAGTCTGAAAGAATAAGGTAGTTCCTTACTAACCCAGTTCCCTTATTTAAGAAAATCTTGGGACCTAATTTCATAGTAAGCAAATATTCATTAACTGTGTCACACTATAACAAACAATACTATATTAACTATATCAAATAGCTTTAAGTGAAGTAACTATATTTACATGTTTGTCCATGGCTAAAACCTTTTTAAAAATAGCCTCACTATACCACAAGTTTAGGTATGTAAAATTATATCCTTCTGTTACATTTCCCTTAGTATATATATCATGAAATGCTTATGAGAATGGATCCTTTCAATATATGTGCCAAAAGTTTCTTTTTTAAGACCAGACTACCCATGTTTCAACAACTTTGCCAAACCTATCTCCAGAATCCAGTGCTTATAAGCATACTAGGATTAACAGTGTAAAACTGTTTCAATTGACCTAAAGCAGTGGTTCTCAACCATCCTAATGCCACGACCCTTTAATACAGTTCCTCGTGTTGTGGTGACCCCCAACCATAAAATTATTTTCGTTGCTACTTCTAACTGTAATTTTGCTACCGTTATGTCTTAGGCGACCCCTGTGAAAGGGTTGTTCGACCCCCAAAGGGGTTGCAACCCACAAGTAGAGAACCGCTGACTAAAGCAAGAATCACCTATAACAGATTCTACAATACAGTATCTGTTTTGTCCATATCCTTGATATAATACAATAGTTGAAGCATCACATAAGAAATAATTTTTCACTAGTTCAACTCTACCAATATACTAACATAAGCACTGTGGCTTCAAACCCTTGAGATCTGATACAGGAAGAAAACACCGGAGTTAGAAGACGTGGGCCCAGTTCCAATTTACAATCTTTAATTTCAATCCTCAGTCTCAGTTTCCTCATCTATTAAGTTAAAAACAACAGCAAAGATAACACAACTGACTATTTCTCAAGGCTGATATATAAGAGTAAGTGACAATATAAATGTGACATCATTTGAATGATTAATATTCTACCAAAATATAAGATACTAGAAAATATAAACTCAAAACAAACCTTCAATTTACTTAAGGGACTCTTATTACAAAGAATTGAATAAGTATAATGCATTTCCAAAGCCACAGTTATTCTTAAACAAAGAAATATTATACAATATAAACTATTCATGATATTAAAGGTAAAAACCTGAGGTTTTAAAAGAGAATCTCTTTGCCCTGGCCGGTTTGGCTCAGCGGTTAGAGCGTTGGCCTGCGGTCCAGAGAGACCCGGGTTCGGTTCCCGCTAAGGGCACGTACCTCGGTTGCAGTTTGTCCCCGGCCCTGGTTGGGTTGTGTGGGAGGCAGCCACTCGATGTGTTCCTTTCACATTGATGTTTCTCTCTCTCTCTTCCTCTCTCTCCCTCTCACTCTATCTGAACAAAAAAATGGAAAAATGTCCTCGGGTGAGGATTAAAAAAAAAAAAAAAAAAAGAGAATCTCTTCAGATAACCCCATAAACATTTAAAGGGTTAGACTAGATACAGGGCATATTTTATTCTTCTTTCAATAATTCACCAAAGAAACAAAGTTTCTGATACAGTTTAAATGAAGGTGGTATTTATATTTTGTGAGTCACAATTTAATATTAGAAAATTGTTTTCAACCCTGGCTAGGTAGCCCAGTTGGTTAGAGCGTCATCCCCATACACCAAGGTTGCAGGGTCGATCTCTGGTCAGGAAACATACAAGAACCAACCAATGAATGCATAAATAAGTGGAACAACAAACTGATGTTTCTTTCTCTCTCTCTCTTTCCTGAAAATCAAACAATAAAAATTTAAAAATTTATCTTTATTGTTTAAAGTATTACAGATACCACTCCCTTCCCTCCATTAACCCCCTCCTCTCCCCTCCCACCCCCCTCCACCTTCACCACACTATTGTTTGTGTCCATTGGTTATGCACATACGTATATAAATTCTTTGGTTTATCTCTTCCAGCACCCCCTCCCTCCTTCCCTCTGAGATTAAAAATTTTTAAAGAAAATTACTTTCTCTTTGAATATAGTATTGAGAATTGTTACTTCATTTTATTAGAACATGGGCAACATTTACCCCACTAGAATATATTATTACTTTATAATGGAAAGCATGATTCAATTTATATACCTTTGGTATCTAAAAGGATTTCACATCTATAAAACAAGGCAATATGAAGGACTTTTTGTTACATCTTTCAACATCAGTTTTCTAATTAGGAGATCAAATTGGGCTTCCAAATTATCAATAAAGTTATTTAAAAATTAACACCTGCTCATCGAACTCACAGTGCTTTGAAGATCAAGTAACATAATGTATTTAAAACCATAGAAGGCAAGACCTTAGACATACAATTCTTCACCACTGCTGATCTAGTAATAGACTAAAATAATTAGAGCACTCAAACCTTAACTGTAACTTGTTATATATCATATCATTCAACATATGAATTGATAAAATATCATTTTTTCCCAATAAACACAAACATTTACCCATTTAATAGTATCAAGAAATGTTCATTAAAGCAAATTCTCTTACATTAGGTTTTGAAATCAATAACTAGGTTCTAAGATTGCAAAGATTAGTGTTATTTCTAGTATGTCAGTACTTACAAAGCTAAGATAACTTAGTACAAATTAACTTGATTGATAAATAGTGTTTCTATTTTAGATTTTGTTATTACCCCAAAATTACAACCTAAGGTTTATACTGTATAAGAACTAGAGCCCAAAATCTACTAAAACTTCATTGTGTAGTCTAGACCCTAGTTATCTAAGGCAATTCTACACCTACATTTGGAATATGTTTATACTCTGATGGTTACTTAATGAATGTACTTTTACTCTCTTGGCTCTCATGACAGATATGATTATGATACCAGAGGAAGGAATTTCTGCTTTCCTTAAATGATAACCTGCCCTCCCCTCAGTGAATTGGAAAGTTCTTTTTGATTTTGTTCTTTTCCTTGTATTTCTTAAGAACCTACTATTCACAAGAAAAGTAAAAACAGCAGCGCCTTTATATCATCCTTCCTGGGTTTTTTTTACAACTATTATTTTATCTAACCTTTTGTTACTAAACTTTTCAAACATACATTGAAATTGAAAGAATTTTACAGTGAATGTCCTTTTATACCCTTCACCTAGATTCATCATTATTATGTTATCTATCCATCCCACTATTTTACAGAAATTCTTAACTCTAGTAGTTTCTTGTATCATTTTTAAATGTATTAACATTCTCCAACTCCATTTCCTTTACAATCTTCTTGTGCTGCTCCCAGATTTCTCCTGTACTCTTTTTGTCACACCGTATTCTAATTATCTGTTTAGATGCCTGCCTCCCCTTTATAGAGTAATGATCACCCTGAAGACTGCCTTCATTTCTTTATATATTGGTACCCTCCCCCTACCATACACTAGGAGAAAGTAGAAGCTTAATATTTACTTGAGTTTTCTTCTTTGTCTTCTTCCTTATATTTCAATATCTTTGACAAATTTTATAACTTGCTTTGTGTCTAGTTTCCTTCCCACGGGAATATTTTACTGCTAAACTATTCTGAGAAATAAGGACGTAATTATTATTTCTATAAGCATTTTGGGAGATATTCAAAGGACAAATTTTCTTATATATTAAATCTTTTTTATTTTTAGCTACTGTAGGTGTAAATGTATTCCATGTTGTGTTGGATAGCCATTAAATATACTGCTAATTATTATTTTTAAACAAAAATCCAAATGCAAAACCCTTACTTTAAAGGACTCACTGTCTCATAAAAGCTAGCTTTGTACCTTTCAACAATCGTTTGCACAATTCAAAGCAGCATATAGACTAGATACAGATAAGGGAATGAAATCAGAATATAAACTACATGGGAATGTGATCTCTCAATAAGTGTTTATAAAATGAATAAACATAGCTGGTTTGAAAGATGTTTTTATGGAGAGTAAAAATGGAACATCATTGGTTGTTCTTTTAGATCAACAATTCAATTTGGCTATGGTTCTTGTCATCACCTGAATTCATAATTCCTTCCATAGTATCATTAAAGCTTGTGGAATCTCAGTATTTGTTGATATAACAATATTAGGGAAGCAGGTAGTTACATCTATAAATTAATATATTGGGATAAAACTCCCTTTTCTGAAGTGCATAAAAGTTAGGAAAATAAAAACTTTAAAAAATATTTTATTTTGGCTTTGATGATGAGTAAACAGGTATTAGTTATATTATTCTCTATACTTTATGTAATTAAAATATTTTATAGTTTTTTTCTAATTTGCTGGTGGTGCCTGGGGGCTATAAGATACCTGTGCTTGTTTAGATAACTGCTACTTAAAATTTAGTCCATGGATCTGCAGCATCAGCATCAGATGAACATGTCAGAAATGCAGATTCTCAGGTTTGACATCACACTTAGTGAATCATAATTTGCATTTTATTTTATTATTATTATTTTTAATCCTCATCCAAGGATATATTCTATTTATCTTCAGATAGTGTGGGAGGGAGAGAGAGGGAGAGAAAGGGAGAGAGAAACATCGATGTGAAAGGGTCAGACACATCGACTGGTTGCCTCCTGCACAACCCCGACCAGGGCCGGGGGACAAACTGCAACCAAGGTATGTGATCTTGGCCAGAATCGAACCTGAGATTCATGGAATGAACCTGAGATTCACTGGTCCGCAGGCTGAAGCTCTACCGCTGAGCCAAACGGCCCAGGGCTCATAATTTACATTTTAACAAGATCACTATGAAATTCACATGTACATTGAAGTTTGAGAAGCACTGCTATAGTTCACCCAAGTGAGATTCAAGGGGATACATTAGTTAGGTGTAGTAGTCTCAGACATTTTACCTTTCTCATTTATCAAAACCCCGGTATAAGCAACCAGGACTCATGAGGAGAAAACATGACACAACAGAAAGACTATTGCATTGAGAGTTTGAAAAACTAGATTCTAGTCTCATCTCTTGGTGTGTGACCTTGACCCTTGGTTCTTCTCATGTGTAAAATAAACAGGTTATATACAACACACATTGTAAGGCCCTTCCAACTCTGAAAAGCCTATACATTTATGAAATAAACCCAAATAGGTATTTAGGGAAATGGTTCAACTGTATATCCTATCTCAAGAAATTGGGTCTACTTTTAATGGTATAGAGGCCTTGTTATCAATTATTTTATATTTATGTCAGTTTGAAAATTAACCTCTGTCTTTTCCTTTTTATACTTGCTTTCTGGAAGATGCATGGTGGTGAATAACTTAGGAAGTGGGTGGATGCTATTAATAATTCCCTTCACTGCTTCCTTTGTTCTTGAATGCTTATAAAACACAAGTAATAGACAGGATTCAGCAAAAAGTAAAATCAGATTCTGTATTTTGTACAAAAGCAGGAGAATGTTAATGTTTTAAGAAAAACATGGCTGAAGCATTTAGAGGAAAAGGATTATGATGCTTGACACTGTCAAATAGATCAGAAAATAATGAATAATAATAATATATATATTATATGTGTATATATATACATATATATACACACACACACACATATATATATGCACAAGTGTATATAGATGGAGAGAAATAAAGCAAATGTGGCAAAATATCAGTGACTGATGAATCTAGGTGAAGGATATAAGACTGAACATTGTACTCTTTCTGCAGTTTTTCTGTAGGTTTAAAATTTTTTTCCAAATAAAAGTTAGGAGAGAAAAAGAACATAATCAGTAGATATATACATATCTACTGATCCCAAAATGCCCTGTTCTTCTCTTTTTATTTTTTGTAGTTAAATAGATTTATTTGTTTTTTCTGTAACCTTTAAAATGCAAAAGAAAAACTAAGATAGAAGGAAAAAAACATTACATAGAAGATATCAGTATGCACTCCCATGTTGCTTCTTTTTTTAAATTCTCACTGAGGATATTTTTCCATTATCTTCTGATAGAGTGTGAAGTAGAGGTAGAAAGAAAGAGAGAGAGAGAGAAACATTGATGTGAGAGAGACACATGGATTGGTTGTGCTTCCCGCATGACCCTGACCAGGGCCGGGGACCAAACCGCAACCGAGGTACATGCCCTTGACTGGAATCGAACCCGCAACTCTTTGGTCCATGGGTCGACGCTCTAACTGCTGAGCCAAACCAGTCAGGGCCCATGTTGTGTCTTTATTTTGCCTTTTAGTTATAGACTTGCTTACTTTTTTTCTTAGCTAAGGATAAAATAAAAGAGGGTAAAGAAGTGATGGAGAGAAGTCATCTCACATCTTCCTTTTAATAAAGTAAATAATTTCAAGCCAAAAGTAATCTTTGTGTGATTTTCAGTTTTGCTCTAGCTTCAGCTAATAATGAAAAAGAATGTAGTTACCACTCACAAATATAAATAACTACAGGCCTTTTTCATTCCCCTGCAATGAGAGGGACACAACAGCTGCTATAAAAATCACTCTCCAATCTCCCATGTGTCGTGTAAGTGTAACAGACTTATACCACAAGAAGAACAAACCATAAAAAGAGAAAATAATAGCAAAGTAATTGGTTTTGCGTCAGAATTCCTTTTCCATTTATTGTATTTTACCCAATTAAAAACAAAATGAACATGCTGTCTGCACTTCTAACATAATTGTCCTGCTTAATTGTAAATCTCAATTCAAAATACAAGTAATAGAATCATGTAGTAGCTGACTGATAATGTCCTCTCAGTCCTTTATTTAACAGGAATACCACAAGAACAACAAAAAACCTTCAATTAATGATTTAAAATCAGTCATAAGTCTTATTTGTCTTTAACACTCTAGTCTCATATAAATACACAGATTTTGATATCCATTCCTCCTTTTATCTACCTTTAGCAAAGGGAATTTACTTTAGTTTGCTTGAATTTTAATAATATCCTTAACAAAGTTGTTCTAGGGTGCAACTTCAGATAATGAACACATTACTTTAATTTTTATTTCATTATTGATTTTAGAGAGAAAGGAAGGGAGAGGGAGAGAGAGAGATAGAAACATCAATGAGAGAGAACATTGATTGGCCCCCTCCTGCATGCCCCCCACTGGGGATTGGGCCCACAATATTGGGCCCTGACCAGGAATCAAACCAGTGATCTCTTGGTGCATGGGTCGATGCTCAACCAATGAGCCACACAGGCTGGGCTGAACACATTACTTTAAATTAATATAAAAGAATAATAGTTATTAAAGGTCTCAGTGCAGTATGAAGGGTAAGATCAAATAAGATAGTTAAGGTTAATTTTCATATACATGGGTAAGCAAAAGTAGGCTTACAGTTGTGAGCACACAAAACAGAGTTTATTCTTGTATTATTACTTATTAATTATTGTATTATTTACTTGTATTACAACTGTAAATCTACTTTTGCCCACCACTGTTTAATTCAAAACTGAGGACACTCAATCCAGAATGGTCCTCAGCACATTCTGCCTGACTCCAGCTGATCCCTCCATCTGTTTAGGGATCACACGAGGACCAATCTCTTAGCAAACCATTCTAGCCACAACTTTACACAAAGAGACTGGCAGATCCTTATCTTTCTATATATAGAGATCCCCATTGCCACTATCACTACCATCCTCTTTGTTTTCTTAATATGAACAGGGCCCAATTTTTTAAATTGTTTTAGTCTGTTCTACAAAGAATTTTGGGGCAACTACAATATACACTTATCAAAAAATGGTGGTAAATGTTTTTAAATTCTGAAATTGAAATAAAAAAGCCAGGACCAAGAAAAATAAACATACTAGAAGACAAAGACTGAGGGAAAAGAGCATGTGGGCCATTAAAACCTGTACTAAGTTCCATATTTGGCTCTAAGCCTCTGTGGTAGCCAGAATAATGTCCTCCCCCACCCCAAAGATGTTCTAATTTGTGGGCATGTTACATAGCAAAGGGAAAGTAAGGCTGCAAGTGGAATGAAGTTGCTAATAAACTGAGTTTAGGAGAGGGAGATTATCCTGGATTATCTATATAGGACCAGTGTCATCACAGGGGCCTTCAAACAGTGGAAGAAGATGTGATCATGGAAAACCATAAAGATGACTATGTGGAAAAACTGAAAAATGTCGCTACAGGAAGGGGGCCAAGGCACCTGGTTAGCCTCTAGAAGCTGGAAAATGCAAGGGAAAAGATTCTCCCTTGGACCTTCCAGAAAGGAACACAGCCTTGCCAATATCTTGGTTTTAGCCCAGTGAGACTCTATGTTGTTTTAAGCCACACATTTTGTGGTAATTTGTTAGAGCAACAATAGAAAACTATTATAGCCTCCTAGCCCCCAAGACAAAAATACAATCAATGATAATTCTCATTAATAGAAGGGAGGAAGCATAATAATTTGTCAGGAATGGCAAAATACTTTCTAGTACAAAGTTCTAAAAGAAATTTCTGATGAAGCATTTTATAGAGGAGGCTCTAGGTACTAATAGCTTTATTGTTCTACCTTTCACATTTATATCTATATTTTACCTAGAATTTTTTTTGTCTGATGTTGAGATGAGGCCAATATTAAATTTAGTTTTTTTCCATATGGTATCAAATTGACCCAGCACCATGTACTGAAAAGACCATCCTTTGTCCAATAAATTGAGATGAAGCATTTGTCATAAATCAGGTATGTGGGTCTGTTTCTGTACTTTCTGCTTAGTTCCACTTGTTTATTCATCTACCCTTGCACAGTTCTGTACTACCTTAACTACTATAGTGTTATTAAGACTGAATATCTGGTAGCATAAATCCTTTAATTTCGCTTTTCTTCAGGATTGTCTAGATTATTCTTATCCATTTGCATTTCTTTACACATTTTAGAAGCAGTTTGTCAATTCCCACAAAAAATTTTTCCCTAGGGTTTTGACTGGGATTATATGGAATATATAGATCAATATGGGGACAGCTGACAATTAAACAGTGTTGTGCCATCCAATCCCTAAATATGGCATATTAATCTATTCACTTCGGTCTTCTTCGTGATTTTCCCTGTAGAGTTTTGGCACATCTTTATTTAGATTTATTACTATTAGATATTTTTATGTTTGTTGATATTATGAAGAGAAGGAAGGAAGGAAGGAAGGAAGGAAGGAAGGAAGGAAGGAAGGAAGGAAGGAAGGAAGGAAGGAAGGAAGGGAGAGAAGGAAGGAAGAGAAAGAAGGAAGGAAAAGAAAGAAGTTTTGATGTAACTTTTTAAACATTGGAAGATATACCAATGAAAATGTTATGATTTCTAGCTTAATTCCACTGTGGTTAGAGATCATATTCTGTATGATTTTAATCTTTTGAAATTTATTAAAACTTGTTTTATGGACTAGCTTATGGCCAATTTTGGAAAATGTTCCAAGTGCATTTGAAAATAGCCAAGTATTCTACAGTTGTTGGATGTGGTATTATCATCAGGGACTTTTAACACCAGCTGAGTGAAAGCTGACATTTTTTTTGGTGACAATAAAGGGCTTAACTTTATTTCTTGCTTGACTGGAGAGCTATTCTATCCCTGCAAAATCAAAATCTTCAAGTAACTGTTGTGAAGAACTTTCCAAATAGAATATGCTGCTACCCTAAATACTGTGGAGTTCAAGTCAAACAGAATAGCATGTATGTTTGCTTCTGATGAGGAAATCAATTTCATGTTAAGAACTCAGGCATACATATTATTCTTATTAAGACTGGAAGAAAAGTTTGGCCTGAGTCATTTTTACTCTCCAGAGTTACACAGCCTAATTGGTTTTAAACCAGTTTTCTAGAAAGAAGATCCATTCTTCAAAAAGCTTATCACATATAATTCACAGCATTTAAACACCAGGTGAAGTTTAAAATTAGCTGACTACTTCACTACATTTTACATGAAGGGACAATTTCATTAAGTAAATATCAATTTTGTATTTCACGCAGGCTTTGGGGACGACATATTTTGGTTTAAAAAATTTAAACCCTTATAAAACTTTCACTTTTCACCACAAATCCTTCTTCGCTTTCTAGTCTGCTTCCTGCAATATAAGAACCCATCCCTTTTTCTAGACACAAGTAATGATCACAAGGAAGTTAGAAGGTTAAAAATGAACAATGCTTTAAAGATAAAGCAAAAATCAGTTTCAGTTGGCAGAATGGACACTGAATCTAGGAATAGAATTTGATGTATAAAGTTCAAGTCCTGGTCTCACTACTGAGTTGTTATAAGGCAGATGATTGTGCAAAATCTAGTATCATGTCACCATTTGACACAAAACAAAACAAAATGGAAAGGGAACAAATACAGGATGTAGTAGGGAATAACTATGGTCAAAAACACTGTGAAACTTCAGGTTATTGTCCCATTAGAAATCATAGCCAAATGGATGAATAAGAAGTCCAAAAGGAGGTATCTACTTGATCACTTACCAGTAAAATATCAAGTTATTCCTTGTTATGCCTCTCTTCAAAGAAAAGCCTGAGTAATTATGACAAATAATCACCTAAGCAGGAAGTGAAAAGTAAAACAGATACCAAAAATATTTATTTCTTTCAAACAATTAAGCAAGGAAGTTCATGAGTATAACTAGTCTAATAGGAGAATGAGAAAAATTAAGAATAAAATCTAACAGTTCTTATAATACATGGCAAAAAACTTATTTCTTACTGATACAATTCTCTATAAATGTTAGCAAACAATAGCAACAAAAGGTATGTAAATATATATTACACATATGTGCAGCACAGATGAAATACTTTTTGAAGCACACATGTAAGGTAAATGGATGATATCTTTCAACAGATTCTCACTGATGGAAGATGCCTACTTCAAGCACAATTATTACTTCCTGCCCTGTAACAGATATATGCCACTCAACTTTGTAGAATAAACAGCAAACACTTTCTCCTTAGACTTATCAAGGAGGACAATATATTTATTTTTAAGTGGGCAGAAAAAACATTTTTCCTTGAGTCAACAACACTAACTATGATATGTTTCAGTGGACTGTATATTAGTTAATAGTACTGTATCAATGTTAAATTTCTTGAGTGTAATAGTTACATTATGGTTAAGTAGAAGAATGTTCTTAATCTTAGGAAACACATACTGAACTTTTTATAGATGAAGTATCTGTGATGTCTCAAAAGGCTCAGTAGAAATAAACTATACATTGGCAAAATGGTAATAATGAGTGAATCTAGATAAAGGTAATTTGGATTTCCATCGCACTATTCTTACAACTTTTCTGTAGATTTGAAAATTTTCAAATTAAAAAGGAAAGCATTTATTAAAAATCCAAAAATGCTAAGGTTGATGGGATACTGTCGACTAGGAAACTCCATGTGCTAAATACAGTCAAACCTTGATTCTTGAATGTCTCTCATCCGGAACAATTCGGTTCTAGACCAAGTTGTTCATGAAAAAAATGTCTCGGTCTTAAAACAAAACTTCGATTCTCGACCTGACAACCCTTTCATGCTGATAACATCAGCATGACAGAAAAGTGTCTCTCAGGCCACAAACAAAGGAGAGAATGCGAGTCAGTTTACAGCTAAACCTCCAGTTGTTAACCTGTAAGGAAACTGTGCTACTGTGCTGTGAATATTTGTGTGTGTGTGTGTGTGTGTGTGTGTGTGTGTGTGTGTTTTGTTTTTGCTTTTATTGCTGGCAAAATGGATGATTAGCACAATTCTAAAACATAAAGAGGCCATCAAGAGTGTTAATGTAGCTAAGGTTGTGAAAGAAACAATGATCACAGGCAAATGAAGAGGTAGAAAAACTGTTGCTGATTCGGATTTTTTAAAAAGGCAATTAGTTGTTGACAGCATTTTGGAGGCAGTGATATGCGAAAAATGAAGAAGATGCTGCATACTGGGCTCCTGAAAGACACCCCTGGAACGAGTGCTAAAAGTGATTTGTGTAAGGCTAGTAGGGGGTGGTTAGATAAATTTAAGAAGTGTTTGCTTATAGATTAAACAATACATTAGACATGTACTGTGTAAAAGAAAGGTTAAAACAGGGGGTCATTTAGGGGTCTGGAACTAATTAATTCAATTTATATTATTTCTGATGGGAAAAAATGATTTGGTTTTCGAACAAATTGCTTCTCGAACAGCCTTCTGGAACTAATGAAGTTCAAGAACCAAGGTTCTCCTGTACTTAGAATATTGTAAGCTCTTTGAAAGAAAAAGTTTCCTCTCTGACTTCCTCTTATATTTAACTTGGAATTTTATACTTTGTATGCTGGTATCTAAACTTACCTATGAGTATTTAGCATGTTGGGTGAAGGAAACAGTGGGAAATAGGAGTATCAACAATTAATGAAAGGACTAACAACTTGTATCTTAATCGTGTGTGTGTGTATGTGTTAATTCTTACCTAAAACCCATGCCTACAAAGCAGATTCTTAATTTTGGAACATGCTGAGATCTTTAATATCCCAAAGCTAATCTAAGCAGAGGAGAGAGAATAAATTCCTTTATTGTAAAAGTCAAATAGGAGGTGCAACAGTCGTGATGGGCTATTTTGTTGGCCAAAAACACTTTGAAGTACCTAAGTGGAGGCCTAGTGGTGACAGATTGGCAGTGGGTCAGCAGGCTTACTCCTATCCCAACTACCCTCCAATGGGAGGGTCTCACCAGTACTTCCTTTAATGCATCTATATGTAACACAATGTTAATCCCTAAGACCTATCTTTTGTTAAATAAAAATGCAAACAGATATCAGTTTTCAAATATATAAAATAGACAGAGTTTTGTGTGACTGCCTGATAAAAATTATTTTCTGGCCCAGCCGGTGTGGCTCAGTGGTTGAGCATCGAGCCATGCACCAAGAGGTCACTGGTTCAATTCCCGGTCAGGGCACGCGTGCCCAGGTTGTGGGCCAGATCTCCAGTGGGGGGCATGCAGGAGGCAGCCAATGGATGTTCTCTCTCATCGATGTTTCTATCTCTCTCCCTCTCCCTTCCTCTCCCTCTAAAATCAATAAAGAAAAAAAATTATTTTCTGGTCTCCCTTCTTCATCTATTGCCACTCTCCTTCTCACCAAAATGCCAGACTTTCTGTGAAAGCTACTTCTTCAAAGTAGCTATTCAGTTTAACTATGGGTGACTTGCAAATTATAAGGCTCACCCCAATTGTCTAAATAATGAAAATTTACCTAAATCTCTCTCTAATATTTATTTTTAGAGATGCTGGTTAGGATCCAGACACCATTCTCCATGGACTTTTCCCACCAAATTTTCAAATGACATCCAACAAAATATCTCAACTCGTTTTCTGCCTTGCCCAAAAGAAGAAAATATTATAGAGGCACAACAAAGTCAAACCTGATATCTATTTTTATACTGAATTAATGTTCCTATGAAAGAAGGATAAAGAGCATTAAAAGTTAGAAATTACTTTTATTTCCAGTGTATAACTCTCAGTGCCAATATGTTTAATGTCATTAAATAGCATCATTAAGACAATGCTCCAAGTCAATGCTGTCTTTATTTGTCTTGACAACACAAGTTCTTTGAGGATGGCCCGAATATCATACTCTCCCCTTTTGGATTCACCACTACTAAATAATTCAATAAGTAAAAGCCAGTCAATTCAACAATCAAGGTGTGTTAAAGGAGTTCAAGGTCCTAAAATGGAAATGATCATAGAAGTCGAGAAGGACAAAGGAGAATTTTAATGGCTTCTCAGAACAGTACTTTCTGTTTTATTTTCATAGAGTTAGACAGCAAAATACTGTGAATATCATTATTGCCATAACAGAGCAATCATGGTTTGCTCACATAGTCTATCTCCTCCCACTAATTATTCTACACTTGAAGCACATGAAAATCCAAAGTCACAAAAGAGGACAATGACCTAGATTCCAAGAGAAACTTTTCATTCTAAATCTCATTTTTTTCAATCCAATATAGCCAGTACAGTTGCTCAATTATAAGCTGTTCAAGTCTTTTAAGTTTTCTATACTATTACTGTCCTATCATCTAATTCTGTTCCAAGAGGAAAGTTAAACACTGTCAATTTGCATATTTTCAAACAGCTATTTTCCATTTTACAAAATTCTAAAAGAATAAAGTCAAAATATCTACATTTAGAGGTAAAAGTTAGCACTTGATTGAATAACATTAGAATACTTAGTACATGTAAGGCACTCAATAAATGTTAATTTCCTTTCCGATAAAATTTCATAGCCCTCTGGATCACTCAAATCCATTAAAGTCTCTACCTACTTTAATAGAAGGACTTCTATTACTTTACTAGTACAAAATAAGATACTTTAGCTTTTACTGACATTTACAAATACTTTTCCAACTAGACCATAAGGCCTTTGACAGCAGAAAGTGTCATATACTTTTTCTATTATAGTTCTAAATATGTTTTCCATTCTATTTGTTGTTTTCATTAAGAACAGAGGTGGGCAAACTATGACCTGGCAAAATCCAGCCCACCATGTGTTTTTAAATATAAAGTTTTGCTAGAACATAGAATCTACGGCTGCTCTGTACTACAAGAGGCAAAGCTGAATGACTGTAACAGAAACAGTACTGACCACAAAGCCTAAAATAATATTTACTATCTGGCCCTTTACAGAAAAAGTTTGCTGACCTCACGCATGTTAGGTCTCCTTTGTTTCCCTTTATCTTCTCTATAATGTTTATATTTTACTTTATATTTTCTTAAAATTACGTAATTTCCTCAAGCCTCTCGGCCATATCGCTGATTACATTTTCTCTCTGTCTCTGTTTCTCTCTCGAAAATTTCTAATGTGGTTTTCACTTCTCTAATGCTTTTCTTTTTCTCTTGTAATTCTTTCTGGAGGTTTGCACACTGGTTTTTCATCTCCTTCTATTGTTGTATTATCTCTTCTTAACACGTGTGTTGGAGAGGTTTTAAAAAATTGTTACTGTATTTTCTGTAACAGATCATGTCTATAATTTCGAGTCTATGAAAAACTTCATGCCAGAGCTCAATAAAGACTCACTGGTTGGATCATTAAAGCAATATAACACTTTCCTTTAAAGAAATAAGTGTATTGCTTGGGGTTCCCAGGAGGGGTTCAGCATCCTCCAGCATGTGGTCTAGATTTCAAAGTATTTAGCAAGTCATGCTTCATTGTTTGTATGTTGGGCTTAGCCTTGTGCCTAGTTTCACTAATAATGGACTTCTTTTCTATTTCCCTGTATTCTTGTTTTTAGTGAGTTTCAAAGGAGAAGAGAAGAATAAATATTTCTTTACTCTGCTACCTTCAAGTAAAGTCTTCTCCTGGAACATATTTTAAAATGAGCTAATCTTTAAGGCAATAAATTATAGGCTTGATAGTTTTAATGCATCAGGGAATGAAAGATAAAAAACCAACATCAGCAGTATGAAAGAACTGCTTAGAAGAAGCCTGTGCCAGGAACAACATTTGTTTGGAGATCTGTTCGAGCAGCCATGCCAAATCAGTTGTATCACTTGGATTAAAAGTAGCTGCAGAATGCTGTACTAGAGATTTTCATAGCATGCTTACAATTAGGTTCAAGATTAGGATTAGCAGTTTTATCTGACTACCACTAAAGTCCCTTACTGCACTCTGCCATTTGATTTGGTGCTTATTTGTTGACATGTGGCATGTGTCTAGTTGTCTTTCCTTTTCTATCACTTGCTATTCTGGTTCAGATATCTCCTCCAATTTCAGGAGGTTTGATTAAGTTATTTTTGAGGCTTAAATTCTTTGGGTTTAGGTAGTAAAATATTATGCTGTAGATTATATATATTGTGCCGTATGAAGATGAATTATGCTTTTAAAATATCTAGGAATAGACTAGAAGGACAGATGCCAAATAGATTTGTAGGTGATTATGTATCATTCCAAATTATTCACAGTAATCATGTATTATTTTATTACCTTCTATAATTAAAAGTTTGGGCTTCTGCAGCTTTCAGAGTTGTTTACACTGAATTTTACATCACATTGCTAGTGGATGCCATTGCTCATAAAAAGATCCTCTGTCTCTAAATGTTAATTTCTAAGTTGGCTGATCAGCGGCTCTCGCTCACTATATCATTTGAATTTGGGGTCTAGTCATCTTGCTGAAAGCTGTCTCATTTCAGCTTCCCATTGGGAACTGGGAATCTGTTTGGATTCCTGACATGAGTCATTCTCAATATAAAAAAATCCAGAACGTTAGGCTGGGATATGGGACTAACAACTAGACTGCGTTCCCAGTGCTGGCAGCAGTGAGTCCTCATGCTATTTAATGTTTAGCATAGCTTAGAAATGACACTGATGAAAGTGATTCAGTAATCAGATATGACAGTTAAAGCATATTTTGAATCTCCAAGCCACAGAGAGACTAAAATTTCAAGCTGCGGACCTTATGTTTACTCAAGGGCTTGGTGTCCAACTCCACCAATCTCCTGCAGGACACTAATAAACAGACAACATAAAACCTAAGTATTTGATAAATGTTATTTAAAGTAGTAATGAGATGAAAGCTTACTTCCTCTTTATGTTGCTTCACAACAATTTGCTTCAAATGTAACAATAAGTTTATGGTGTGTATTTTCAGAAAAATAGCCCCTCATTTCAAATGCTATTTTAGAGCATTATCTTCAATATTGAACACTAAAGATTACTCACTAGAGACATCCCTGCCATTCCTTTGCCCCTTCACATCCTATATTCAACCTCTAAATCTCTTTATACAATCCTGTTCTCTCTGATCACTAGATCAGAGGTCCCTTTTCTTCTTTTTGTTCTGTCTCTTGCTCTAAACAGTCTCCACCTCACATAGATTATGAAGTGTAAGAAATTTTGAAATCATAAATTAAAAGCATTATATTTTCCATATTTTAAAAAAAGCACTATATACATCTAAAATAAAAAGATAAATAATATTGTTTTCTTGCCCGGACGGTGTGGCTCAGTGGTTGAGCATCAATTCATGCATCAAGAGGTTGCCGGTTCGATTCCCAGTCAGGGCACATGCCCAGGTTGTGGGCCTGATCCCCAGTGAGGGGCATGCAGGACGCGGCCAATCAATGTTCTCTCTCATCGATGTTTCTATCTCTCTCTCTTCCTCTCTCTCTCTCTCTCTAATATCAATAAAGAAAAAAATTAAAAAGAAATGTTCTATATAGGTATATGTAGCACATAAATGACAAGGACCACAGGCTTGGCTGAGTGAAATTTATTTCTCTCCTGAAAAACAAGGAAGACACAGAGGAATGTTTTAGGTTATATCTCTGATGAAAGAAAATATATCATTTAGAATTTTATAAGATAAAATAAGACTGAAAAAGCCAGCAGGGCCCTTTTGGTAAAATTCTTTTCAAATAACATTTTTGTTATCTTGAGAAATTACCACTTTATCTTCAAAGATAAGTTGGTTAATATTAAATTTATTTTTCAAAAATTTAAAACATTTTCATTACTCAGTGTCTGAATACAAAGAGAGAAGGAAATCATTAAACGATAAACTCAAAGACAATATGTATTTTAATTAACAATGTGACTTTTCTATCAAGCTAAACAGAGTTTGAAAGATTCCTTTTCTCCTGCTCTGAAATTCTAATGCACTGGGTAAAAGGAAGGCAAACAAGGATTCAGTGGCTGTCTAGTCAAGAAAATGCAATGTAAGAATCTGAATGAATCCCACTGATCTTACAATATAAATCTTATTAAACACATTCATAGAGGATCACGTCTATTGATTACACTGGATCTTTACTACCCAAATAACTAGGTACAAGAAAATGTTTATCTCATAAAAATGCCAGTTCAGTTCAGCCAAAAACATACATGCACACAACAACAAGATTTCAGAAAATGCTATTTTGGCTCACTGAAGTTTCCTTCAACAATAATAACCTTTTTCTCAAAACAACAACCACAGCAAAACCGAAAAGGCATCTGGTCATAAATCTTATCATCCACTATTTTATAACCTATCTTTTCTACATTATAAATTATGCAATTTTGTTTCAAGAAGCTGTCAGTAAAAGATCTAAGTTTAAACTATCTTGGTTCAAAGTGTGACCCCAAGGAGTAAACTGACAAAGCATACACTGAATAACTGTAACTAAAAGCATGTGCTGAACAGCTTTGAGGTTTCTTACTGGATGTATCTAAAAGAAGTTACCGAGGCTTTTCAATATTCTCCCTCAGCATATCCAGGCCTATCCTCCTTGCTTTACTACTCTCCCTACTCAGTATAAGCCTTATTTTAATTATGTTCTCTAGTGTCTCAGCTTCCTTGACCTCCTAGACCTACTTTGCCAACCCTTAGTTGTAGTAAATCCATTTCATCAACTCCTGTCATAGGACGAGGCAAGGGCTATAAACAAAAGGCAATATAATTGTCTTTACTGATACCACTACAAATTCATGTTATCCAACCTTAGCTAGATGATGAGGTTTGCTCACTAAATGCTTTCACACATTCCTAGTAGACTCTCAGAAGCTTTTCAGAATTGCTTTCTGCCTTTCTCCCTCCTGTGGTACTGAGGTCAACATCTTCTGGAATTCACTTCTACAACTACTCTCTTTCCCATCAAAAGTGTCTCTCAATTTTCTTTTTTCCTTTTCTTTTATTCTGTATCAGGAGACAAAGCATCCCTATTCCTTTGCAAGGTTAATCCTTTTACTACTTCAGTTAGTTTTGTTGTTGTTAGTCCTCACACGAGGACATTTTTCCTTTTTTTTTCTAAAGTGAAAGGGAAGGAGGGAGAGAGAGAGAGAGAGAGAAACATTGATGTGAGAGAGACACATCAATTGGTAGCCTCCCACATGACATGGACTGGGTCGGGGATCGCGAACCTGCTACCCAGGTACATGCCCTTGACTGGGAATCAAACCCAAGACCCTTTGGTCCGCAGGCTGATGCTCTAACCACTAAGCAAAATCGGTTAGAGCTCTCTCTGAGATTTTTTTTAATTGATTTTAGAGAGAGAGGAAGGGAGAAGGAGAGAGAGAAACATCAATGAGAGAGAACATCAATTGCTCGCCTCCAGCATGCTCCCCACTGGGGATTGGGCCCACAACCTGGGGCATGTGCCCTGGCCAGGAATTGAACCAACGACTCTTGGTGCATGGGTCAACACTCAACCACTGAGCCACACCGGCAGGCTCTCTGACATTTTTAATGTCTTCAACTTCAATAGCTCTTTTCCCCAACCTTAAACATGTCTACTTCTGTACTACACAAACCCTCCTGCCCCTACCTATCCCACATACTCTGCCTTCACTGATCCTACTTTCCACCCAAACTAATTTTCACTGTTAAACTTTCCATTGCCTTTGTTTCATTTCTCATATTATTAATACCTTTTGAAATCATTTGATACTGATGACTACTTCCTCTCTCTTGAAATTCTTTTATTTGAATTTCAGACACTCTAAGAATTCCTGAATTTACTTTTGCCCTCCAATGTCCTTGACTACTTCTATGTTTCCTTCACTGACTCTTCGTCTTTCAGCTGTCCCAAAAATACTTCATAAGGCTTGTTCTTTGCCTTTATCTTTTCACACTTCATTCTGCTTAGAGAGCTCAACTTTTTTTTTTTTTAAGAATTTCAAGTTACTATCTCAATGAAAGTAATATCTTCAATCCTTTCTCAAATTTTCAGATACAAATTTCCAACTGTTAGATATCTCTATCAAATATACCTGTAGGTTAATTTTAACTAAATATGTTCCCAAATCTGCTCCACTCCTTTGTTTCCTATTTTGATTAATTATAACTCCAACCTTCTGGTCAGTCCCTCAGGCTTTAGGCCTCATAGCTATCTTAGAGAATTCACTCTACTCCCAGCCAATTCCATATCTTATCAAGTCCACCACCACCCTTTTAACCTCTTTTTACTCCTTTTTAATTTTTCTACAAACATTAGTATAACTATGTTTATAAGGTTAAGAACACAGGCCCTGAAGTCACAAATGGATTTGAATCTCATGAGGCTACCCCATTTATTAGCTTTGTGACTTTTAGCAAGTTCTTTAACTACCTCAAGCTTTAGTTTCTGCATCTATAAGTCCAGATGTTGTGCACTGTCAAAAAGCTGATGTATAAAAGCACTGACACTCAAAAACACTAAAAAAAGCATTTGCTATTAACTATTCCTGCAACAGCCTCCAATCTTTTGTCCTCTTAATATAGCCATCAAAGTGCACCAGTCACCCTCCTAAATAAAGCTTGCATGATACATACCATCCTCTCTTTAAAACATTTTCACTGGCTTGTCTTTGCCTAGAGTACAAAGCCAAAACTTCTTATGATTTTCAAGGCTTTGCACAAAATAAACCAGTCGTAACTCTTTCTCAAGATATTAGTTCCTTCTAAAACATGACCTTAAAACTGTGTTACTAGAGTCTTATTTCCTTTATCTAATAGCTGTCTGTCCCATGAACATGAAAAATTCACCTGAAAAATTAAAAATTTTTAGAAACTTCATTTATCAATCAAAACTATAAAATACTTTCTTGGGATTCTGCAAGCCTTTTGAAGTTAGTATTTCAGATGCCCATGACTGTTTCTGTAGCAGACTCACCTAAATTTCATGGCAAACATTTACTTGAATCCTTTCTCATTTGGCTAATAATGAACTCTGCATCAGAAACCAAAGACAAGAGAATCTGGCTGAGTTTCAGAGAAGGCAGGTGGAAGAAAAGTTAAGCCAACTGCTGAATACAATGACAAAAGAAACCTAATAGCCATTAGTGGTGATAATATGTCATTGTAAAATGTGACTATTCTCTAAATTCTTATTATTCTTTTCCTAAGTATTTCTTACATCAAATAGAATAAAATAATTATAAAGTTTCCTATTTTATGTTGCTTATTAACTAGACTGCATCTAAGTGTTCTTATTTGGAAAGGTAATTAGATATTTAAGTAAACAGAATCTGAACAAAAATCCATGATTCTCTTTTCAAGTTTTAAAAAATTTCATTAGTTTATCCTTCTAATAATTTGTAAATACACATTAACAGAATGTGTTATTTTATGAATAATACATGGTCCTGGGTAGAAAAGGGAAAAGATTCTCAGTATTCTATCTTCTGTTGGCTACCCCTTAGGCCAGCCAGTATAAATACTTCAGCAAAAAAGTCCAATATCTATTTTCTGATCAAAGCTTATGTATGCGGGGAAAGAGGAAGAGGAGGAGAGAGAAGGTATGTACATACAGACAGCCCCAGATTTATGCCGTTTTGATTTATGATGTTTTGACTTTATGATAGTGTGAAGGCAAAACCCATTCAGTAGAAAGAGCACTTAGAATTTTGATATTTTCCAAGGCTAGGATATGCTTGCTGCTGTACGATACTCTCTCGTGGTGCTGGGCAGTGGCAGCAAGTCACAATTTCCAGTTAGCCACGCAATCATGAGGGTAAATAACTAAAACTCTACTGTGTACTATGTTGCCAGTGTTTTTGGATATTGTGTTCTGAGCTTGTGTAAGGTAGGCTAAGCTGAGCTATGATGTTTGGCAGGCTGGGTGTATTAAACGCATTTTCGATTAATGGTATTTTCAACTTAACAAAGGGTTTATCAGAATGCAACCCCACTGTAAGTCGAGTAGCATTTTTATGCAGAGAAGAGTAAAAAGAGGCAGAAAAATCAAAGTATTAGATTAACTATTCCAATAAACAATTTAGAATTGAGTTACTGCAGAGCTAAAATTTGGGCTTTTATTATATCATGATGACTAGCCTCCTTTTCTAATAAAAATGGCAAAATGAGAACTCACTGAACTTGAGCAAATTTCATTAGTCCTCTTGGCTTAGACTATATTAAAAGTTACTGGCTCCAAAGAGAGGCACCTTAGTGATTTTTTATGTAAGATTTCAGAAGAAGTTCATTTGGTCCAATGAGCAGTCATTAAAATATTAACATTAGCCCACCCTGTGTGGCTCAGGTGGTTGAGCATCATCCCATGCACCAAGAGGTCATCAGTTCAATTCCCAGTCAGGGCATTTGCCTGGGCTGTGGGCTCGATCCCCAGTAGGGAGCATGCAAGAGGCAGCCGATCAATGTTTCTCTCTCCCTCTCCCTTCTTCTCTCTAAAAATCAATAAAAAACATATTTTAAATAAATAGATAAAATATTTAAATTAGGTAATATGTTCCTCAAGATTCTTGTTTAGGTTTTATTTTAGTTGGCTGTGTTGTTAATGAGGATTTATTAAATTACTGTTAAAGAGCCATTTCTCCCCTCTCCCTAAAGATGAATCACTTTATAATGGTATTTATTTATGACCAAATCCAGGTTTTTAAACTCACCTATATACCAAAATAATAAATGAAAATACTGATTCTCTGTGTGACAAGCAATACAATAATTATTATTTCTCAATGACTTAAAAAACCACATTAATTACCAAAGCAAATGTACTCTTTAGACCTGTATTATTCAGACTGTAAAAAAGCATAATCTAGGTAAACTGGAGTAATTCTACCAAACTCACCTCCACATTTGTGTTTTATACTGTGTTAGTGAAAAGAAATTCAATGCAGCCAAAAGGGAGGAAAAAAATGGTAGGAGAACTCAGTCATCACACCACACACAGTAATGTATGTATGTTGGACTCAAAAGAATCAGAGCAGTAGTAATCTGTGCCACAGCTATATTTCAAGTTGGCCATTTAATGTTAGTAAACCATTATTACATAAAATTAAAGGTACCTGAATTTTACTAGTTTTATAATATGATTTTATAACTATATAGGAGTTATATGCCTCTCTGACATTATTTTGTACCTCTGTCATCCTCACTCCGTAGGTCTCGTCCCAATGCCATCTTACAGTTCCTTATGCTAGGCCAACTTTATGGCCTAGCATAATTTCTTTTCTCTGCTTGGAATATTTCTTCCATAGATTTTCGCATGACTGGCTCCTCTTGTCATTCAGCTTTCATTAATCAGCTCCTCAAAAGGGTCTTCTATTTCCATTCAATCTAAAGTAGTTCAACAGTCGCTGTGAACAAAAGACTCTGCTTTATTTTATTCTTGGTGCTTCTCACTATGTGATTATTTCTTATGGATTCGTTTTCGACTCTTTCCCTTCAGCCTACACCATTACTAGAACACAAGGTCCATGACTGGTTCAACTATATGTTTCTGGCATCAATAGCAGTGTACCTAGAACATAATAGACACAGTTCATTCAAATAATTACTGCAGGCTCAGCTGGTGTGGCTCAGTGGATTGGGCGTCATCCCATGGACTGAGACATCCTGGTTAGATTCCTGGTCAGGACACAGGCCTGGTTTCAGGCTCCAACCCCAGAAGGGGGCAACGCGGGAGGCAGCCGATCGATGTTTCTCTCTCACACCGATGTTTCTATCTCTCTCCCTTCCTATCTCTCTAAAAAATCAATACAAACATACTTTTAAAAATAATAATTACTGCATATTTGAATAAATCAATTAATTAAAGGCCTCCACTTAGCTGCCTGTAAAGCCCTTCATAGTCTATTGCCTGCCTATGTCTTTGGCTTTATCTCCTAACAGGCTTTTTCCTCACTCTCTGTACTTCAGTGCACACTGGCTTTTTGTAACTACTTAAATTCTACATTCTCCTCTGTAGGCACAGGGTTTTCCCCATTCAGTCTGTTTAGAAAAAGACTATAGTTTATTTTTTTATCTGGTTAATGCCTATTCATTTTTGCAAATCTCATTCAATCACCACCTCCTTCATAACCAGACTAGGCCAAATTCCCTTTTTAAATAGTCTTAAAGTTCTTCCTATGTCTCTTCTAAGCACCTTGAAATTATAATTTTATATTTAATTGTGAAATTACTTGACTAATATCAGTTCCTTTATTAGACCATAAGCTCCGTGAAAGCAGGAACTATGTCACCTTTACAAGGGCTGGCACATAACAGGCTCTCAATAAGTATTTATTATACGTATAAATATGTGTGGAATGAAAAAAGAAAATAAAACTTAAGACAATATTCCTTACTTTACGTAAATAGCTTTTTCGCTGTATCGTTCTCATGTAAGAAGGCCTGTTCTAGAAATTAGAGTTGTTCGCTGAGTCTTTAAAAAAAAAAAAAAGAAAGAAAAGAAAACTACATATTTAACATTACAAAAGAAAAAGATAAATTTATTTTGGGATGTTAAAAGTTCCAAATTGACAGATTTAAAGCAAAATTTCAACATCAAGATTTTAGACTAGCTTTTAAAAAAATTAAACTAAAATTTGGGGGATAGTGCTAATATATCTTGACAAAGGGAGAAATATGCAGTCATTGTACCCCCTGATGTAATGCAATAGGAAGCATACAGAATCATCTGTGATGTATTCTTGCCAAAAAAATGAACTAGAATCTGATCATACCTCTAGATATAATTATCAGTTTGTAGGAATACAGGAGATAGGAAAATATATTAGAAGACTACACCATAAGGATTAGCAGATTCTATTGGGAATTTCTACAGCATAAATAACCTGGTTTGTTCAACAAATAAATAGCAAGGGGGAAAAATGTAAGTGAAAGATTCATTTCTCATTGGCACCTAGTCAAATGGAAGTTTTCTGTCAGAAATATATTCAATAACAAAAGCATATAATTATACTGAACCACACCTTTTTCATTTTTGTTGGAAATAGCACAAAACAGAATTAATTGTTATTACTGTTTGCAGTAATAGTATAAATAATGAGTGCATCTTTGTGTAAATTTTCTCGTTTTTTGCATCCAAACTATCAATAATAAAAAACAAATTTCTATCAACCATGCTAAGAAAAGGCTTTCACCCTCTATAGAAAATTGTTTTCATAACAAGTGATCAAAGAGTATGAAGACCAAAAATATGTAGAATTAATAAGTACTATAGAATTGTGTCAGTTAATTAATAGAAATGATTTAATATTCTTCTGGAATATGTATTTGTTGGTTCTAAAAATGTTAAGTTGTTGAAGCTCTTTTCTCATTCTAAACATTCACTTATATTGCTAAACAAAAATGAGAGAAGAGGAACCTATTTATTTAAAGATAATATAACGCATGGTCCTTGTTTGGATTCTGCTTCAAATGAACCAACTATAATAAAACATTTATAAGACAATTAGAAAATATTTAACAATTACTAGTTATTTAATGATATTAAGAAAATATTATTGATATTTTTAGATGTGATGATGATATTATGGCTATCCTTATATGTCAGAGAAATATATTGAAGCATTTTGGGGAAAATGGTATGATAAATGATTTGCATAACATAATCCAGTATTTGTGTGTGTATGTGCATGGAAATGGGTGAAAGTAAAGATGAAATATGATGGGCCATGTAGTTGATAACTGATGAAGTAAGGTAATGGATACATACATAGGATTCATTAAACTATTCTTCCAACTTTCATAAAAGTTTTTAATTTTCATCATCAAATATCAATAATATAAAATGGAAGCTTAAGGTTATTTACTACAAAAAGATTTGGAGGGTAAGAATTGAATAGATTTAGGGATTCTCCAAGAAATGTCTTCGAACACAGCCCCTTCAGAGTTTTCAGCATACATAGATAAATTAACAGCAAAGGATGTTGCTGAAACAATCCAGATTTATGAGTTTGGATTTTTTTCTTTGTGGCAAGTGTTTGTTCATTCTTTCCACTACTGCATTATTAAATGAAAGTTATGCAGTTTCCTTAGGGTCACTGGGTCTTTATCACAATAGACAAGCAGGGGAAAATGAGAGCCAACTGGATGAAGAAATACAGGAAAATTTAGAATTGCTGCTTTTTTATGAAGAAATGATTTCTAAAACAAACACACAAGCAGGAAAAACACCAAACTATCTACTCTATGAGCTATATTCTCCTCCACAGTAAGACAGATTAGACAGATGATAAAACCCACCTAATTTTGCTCCTAAAAGATACTCTGTTTCAAACCTATCTTCTCTGATTTAAAAACACACACATAAAAAGGCAGCGGATGGAAAGAAAATATTATTCTATTATAAGAGAAACAGAGAAACAATGAGTAATGAATAATACAAATGAAATAAGACACAATTCTTTTGGTCCATGACATGAAGGTTGTATAGGGAATGAAACCACTGTTGATTAACTGTTGTGAAAAACTACTGGACACAATTATTCAGGAGTTATAAATATTTCAAAATAAATTTGAGTGGTAATGTTTTTTGTAAAGGATTAAACAGATTTACCAAATCACTTTTCACAGGCATTTATAAAATAAGGAGAAATACACAAATATTATTTTAATGTTTAAATAAAGGCATAAAACAGAAAGTGAAGCTTTAAGGATTATGCAAAGGAATCAATGCTCTATTTGCTTTTAAAAGCAATGGGTGAATAATTTGAATATATATACAAATTGAATATAGCATTTGAGCAGGGAAGGCTTTGAGAGCTGTGGCTGTCCAACATAATTTTCTTTTTCACTCAGTTTTTGATGAAATTACAAATTTGTAGGCCTGATTTAGGTTCTTGCTAGTTTCACTAAAGGACATTTTTGTTGTTGTTGTTAATTCTCACCTGAGGATATTTTTCCATCAATTTTTAGATAGAATGGAAGAGAGGGAAAGGGGGAGAGAGAGAGAGAGAGAGAGACATCAAGGTGAGAGAGACACATCATTTGATTGCCTCCCGAACGACCCGGACCAAGGCTGGGGATTGCATCTGCACCCCAGGTATGTGCCCTTGACTGGGAATCGAACCTGCGACCCTTCATTCCATGGGCTGACACTCTAACTGCTGAGCCAAACTGGCCAGGGCATCACTAAAGAACTTTTAAGACATCATTCAGAAGCCCTGGCCAGAGCTGCTAACTTTGAGTCACTCGTAAACCTTTATTTATTTAAGAAAACTCAAACAGGCTTGATTTATATTTCAATTAAATACAAAATTATTTTTAAATGGAAATGGGGTTAACAAAATTTCTTTGTCTTATTATTTATTCCTACTCTAGATTCAACTGAAGTTACTGAAGCAAGGATAGATGACTAGCTCAAAGGAGGCAGAGAAAATCATCAGGATACACTAAGAGCCCACCTCTTAGAACCATCTGCATCACAAAATGCCTTATAGCCTTCAGGATAGAATAGGCCAACTTCTCAACTGTGGAAGTTTCCATTTTTTTGAGCTACACACTCAGAATCATAATTTGTCAAAGGCCACATACGTATTCTTCAAAGAAATCTTACATTAATATGGAAAACATGCTTAATTGTTACCTTGAATTAATTACCTAAAACCCTCACAAAACAAAATGTTTCCTATTTTCTACTTTTAAAATAAAGTTGACAATTTTCAAGAAAATTGACAAAGAATTACCAAAATTATTCTAAGAAGTCTGTGGGTCAGAGTCAGTCTAAGCCTCTCAAAAGAAGCAGGGTACATGTGACAAGAGTCAGAAGGCCAGAGTTCTAATGTTAGCTCCAGTACTGGCTAGGACTATGACCTTTCTCAAGTCTCTCACCTCTCTCTGAACTTGAGTTTCTCCATTTGTGATACAAAGACTTCATTAGATGACCTTTAAGGTCTTGACAATAAAATTCTATCAAATCATTTTGTATACTACTATACTACAATATAGTATAGCCTCTATACTACAATCCTAGACTGTAAAAATAAATTTACATTAAAAAAAGTCCCTGAAGTACTTGGCAATATAAATCATTCAAGTAAGAGTCACTTATATTAACTATACTCTACCTATAAAACCAACAGAACAGAGCAGAGCTTTAGGAAATATTTCAAGCAAAAAAGACTAGAGGTGTTATAAGGCAATACTAATTATCTAGAAAATTATTTAATCAATTAGAACCCTTCATTGACCTCCATTTCTAAAGCATTTTAAATTTCTATAATATACCAATAATACCTAGCTTAATAGGTGATATTATATCATAACACTAAAAGAACTATATATTTTCAAAGAAAGAATTCAAAGCACTACAAATAGGGTCTCTACTAACCTTCATCTCCCCAAGTTAATAATGATAATATGCTAAACATTTTGGTTTTTCTTTTCACTGAAACATTTTTAAAAATAATCCAACACCTAAGATTTGTGCACTAAATTGGATTAAATCATATTTCTTTTTTTAATGTAAATTATATTTCAATTAAAACAATTTAATGCATGCTGGCAAGGTTTAAAAAATTATCAAAACACAATTTAAAGATTTCTTTAGGAAATAAATCTTGACTTGTTGATACATGAATAAGAGGCTTTTCCATCTTTTTACATTATTTGTCAGATTGATTAGAAAAAAATTATGAATAAAAGAAACTATGATCTAACCAAATATTAAATGTCTAATATATTTCAAAAGCAATTTATTAGACATTTATAACATATTATTTAAATTCAAGATATAAATAGGCAATTCATAAAATCAGAAATACAAGTGGCTAATAACCAGAACAAAATGTTCAATCCTAATAATAATGACAATTATTAAAAACAATAAAATGAATTGCTTTTAAAAAAAATCAAATTAAAGAGATTTAGCAGTATCTAACATGTTTGCCCCAACAATTGTGCTTTCAAAATTTTTCTGTATTGACTTGTCACAAGTATACAAAGATAGGAGTATTCACTGGAGAAACTTGCATTTTCAAAACCAAAAAAGTGCTTGGCACACAGAGGGTGCTCATTAAATATTTATTGAGTGAATGAATGTTCACTTTAGCACTACTTATTTTGGTGAATATTTGAAAACAATCTAAATAAATTATGGTATATCAATGCAATGAAATACTACATGGCTGTTAAAAAGAATGAGGTTAATCCACACATATATCTGTGAAAAGAATGCATCATAGAGATCTTAGGTGCAAAAATTAAGTTATAGAATTAAATATAGTATGATTTTATATTTATTTTAAAATATATAGTATGATTCTATATTTGTACATAAAAGATATCCTCACATTTGTACATGTATAGAGAAAAGTTTGAAAATCTACATCAAACTGTTAATGGTTTTATCTCTAAGGAGAGATGTTATTTGCTTTTTACTCTATAACACTTCTATATTATCTGACTGACGTACAAAATCTAATAAGAAAATTTTTTCTAAAAATTAAAAATATTTTAAATGCACTCAAAAAATTTGGAGAGGATATAATAAAAAGATAGTGGTTACTTTGGGGTTCTAGAATAATGGGTAGTTATTTTTCCCCTTTATACATTTAATTTAGTAAAAAAATAATGCCACATTGAGTAGTTTCCTTTTCCCCTTTATGTATTTCTGTATTGTTCAAATTGCATCACTGAATATGATTTTTGTAATTAAGGAAAAATAACAATAAAAACTCTTAAACCTCAATATATTAATTATGTTAACACTGTTGTACTGTCAAACTGAAGCTCACAGAGGTCAGAGAACATGCACAAGATCACACAGCTGGAAAGAGCTATCTAAGGCCACCCACAAACAGTTATTCACCACAAAGATATAACAATTATGAATATCTATGCACAGCATCTTTTTATCATAAAGAAACAGATACTATATCATAGCTACCTCATCAGAAGCCAGCATTTCTAGTAATCAGGAGCTGTGATGGAATTGAGGGATGAATAAGTAAGTAACAGTGTGCCCATGTGTTGTTACTTGGTGTTAGAGGAGAAAACTGGCACAACTCCCTGGAGTGTTTTTTTCTTAGAGTTATGGTAGAAAGCATTTTAATATTATAATAAATACATATGTAGTAGGCAGTTAGACAGACATGATCAGAGGAAGGACTATATGGGCCAGGTACAAAAGGTCACCAGGGTGGATGCCTAGCAAAGAATAATTGAGGGTGGGACCTCGCCCCTAGGGTGACCTTTCCTCCCCTAGCATTTCGCTAGTCATGCAGTTTGGACCCCCTAACTTTCCTCCCTAGAGATAACGTGTAGGCCTCAGTTGTCCCAGGCCCAGAAAAGCAGCAAAGCCAGAATAGTGACCCCATGGCTGACCTCAGGACTTTTTTATATCTTCCTCTATTTCTTTTTTCAGTGTCCTGTAGTTTTCTGCAAAGGGAGGACTACTACATACTCTTGCAATCCCTCTGCCCATCTACAAAGACTACAAAGAATACTTCATATGCATGCTATTCCTTCCAGGGAGAATCAATCACTGAAGAATATCCACTAAGTATATACCAATAGAGCAAGGCTTTCAAGATTTTGAAATGCCTCCAAAATACCTGATTTGTCTATCTTTGTCAGATCACAATATATTTCTTTGTTTCTTATTTCTCTATAATCAAAATGAAAAGCACTATTATGATTTAAATATATAATGGATTTGAGATCCTAGGAGATTACATTTCAACTGAAGTGCTGGTATTCACAAAAGTACTTTTACAATCAAAGCTTTCTGAGCATAGTGGCATACAGCATGCCTAGTAGCTCTTATTATATAGCCATAGCTTTCCTAGATACAACCTATAAGTACATAAGCACCGGGGAATCCCAGGAATACCCAGGGTAATTTCATCCAACAAAAAGAGATTCAATTTAATAAGAAATGTATATTTCGCCCTTGCTAGTTTGGCTCAGCAGTTAGAGCGTTGGCTCGTGGACCAGAGTCGTGGGTTCAATTCCGGCCAAGGGCGCGTGCCTCAGTTGTGGTTTATCTCCAGCCCTGGTTGGGGTCGTCAGGAGGCAACCAATCAATGTCTCTCTCTCTCTCTCTCTTCCTCCCTCTCTCCCTCCCACTCTATCTGAAGATAAATGGAAAAATATCCTCGGGTGAGGATTAAAAATATTTCTACTCTATGCATATTATACCTCCATCTCCATTCATCTACAAAATAACATAATTCAAAAAATAAAACAAATTGGAATTATCCTGCAGAGTTTTCTTTTTAATACCATAATTTCTAAAAAGAGTTCATACAATTCACCTTAGATCTCATTAGATTGTTACACATAATTTTACATGTTTGTTTAGGCTTCTGGAAGGTATATAACAAATACAACTTCCCATGTAGCTTTCAATAACCCCTAATTGCAGGAGGAAGAAGGAGGATAGACAGCACAGAAAGTAAAAAAATCTGGAATTAGCCTAAAAGTTATTTCCCTTCTCTTTGTATAGAAAAATCCAACATTCACTTAATACAGATTTAGGGAATATCTTTTCTCCCTTCTCTTTTGCTGAATTTTCCAATATGAAAGACATACACTAGAACTAGACCAAAATGCTGGTATCAGGACTGCAATGCTGTAGGGTTCAGAAAGATCCACAGAGGTCACAATTCTGATGTATATATGTCTAGAGTTTAAGTGGTCTATGCCAATGCATGGCACAGAATAGGTTCCCACACACAAAAAAGAAGTCTCCTGAATCAAACCAGAACGACAGCCAAACCAGAACCAAAACCAGTAAATACATCCTAAGTGTATAACCAGAAACAGCTTGTGGGTCATGTAGTGAGAATAGGAACTGAATCCTTTTGAGGGTCTCAGATCATGCTAGGTAGTTCTCAAATTTCTGTTCTAGTGCTCTGTATTTTATTGTGTAACTTAGGGGACCTTTAAAAGAGAATAACTACATATGTGCCATTAGAAATATGAATCTAATTTCAAAAGCCCAGAAGTGTTAAAAAGATTAATGTATTGATAGTCTATCTTTTTCTGGAGGTGCAAATTTTGATGACAAGGGAACAGGACTTAACCAAGATGAATGGAAATAGAAAGGGAGAGCTAGAAATGCTGGAGATAAACTTCACCAATCTTACGTTTGACGGAAAGGGGTGAGAAGAACTAACTAACCCCGTGTGTCAAATATGGTTCAATCTTACTTAACCTGGAACTAGAATGGAAATGGAGCAATTCTTCCATAGAGAGAGAAAGATCAAAACAAGATGATTAGACTATAAAATGATACAGAACTAGCATTATAAATTCTTAAAAGTTCCTATACTTACTTGACATGAAGCTAAAGCTAATGTAGTTCTAAACACATCACAGACATTTGAGGAATGCTGTATTATAGCTAATATGCAACAGCAATCACTTAAATTCCAGACATTTTACTCTATTAGATATTAACTGGTACCCATACTACTACTAATAAAACTTGAATTACAAAATATTATTTAAATCTAGAACATCTTACTACCTATTGTGCTAAGATTATATTCTTAAGTATCATAACTATTTCCAAAATTTCCAGCTATTCAATCCGTTTTGGAACTGGTCAAGTCACCGAATGTGTCAATTCTGTTCACTTGATGGTGGTAGGTTTTAAGGTACCTAATGTGTACCTTAGCATATGTGAACTCAGAGATAGTCAATGGGAGGACTAAGGATAAAGACTGAGAAGTTACAATCCTGCCCTCTAATTTCTACTCATCTAATACCCCAAACTCACCCCTTATAAGCCTCAAGGAGAAGACACAGTAATCATTCTAAACAGGCACAAATGGACCAGTTACAGGACTCAAGAACTCTAAGCACAGTCTTATTTTTTCCACTTAGGGAAAGAGATAAGATGAGATTCAAGAAAACAGCCAAACTGGAGCTAAGACATCACACTCTATTTTAGATTGTTGTCAGAGAAGGGATTCAGAAATACCCAAGGCTTATTCTCCTTAGTCTCTACTCAGCAAATGTGATTTCTATTCCAATAAACTACCTGATCTACTACAGTATCTTTTAAAATAGAGGATGTTAGCCCGGCCAGTGTGGCTCAGTGGTTGAGCATTGACCCAAGCACCAAGAGGTCACTGGGTCAATTCCCGGTCAGGGCACATGCCCAGGTTGTAGGCCCGATCCCCAGTGGGGGGCATGCAGGAGGCGGCCAATAGATGTTCTCTCTCATTGATGTTTCTATCTCTCTCTCCCTCTCCCTTTCTCTCTCTCTCTCTAAAAGCAATAAAGAAAAAAAAATTTTAAATAGAGGATGTTATAAACTAACAAGCAAGCACTCATGAGTCAATTACTCATGATGTGTAACTATGTGACAATACAAGATATAAAATTATTTTAAGACATCTCCTTTACCCATTGCTTAGCAATAAGGATGTGGTATAAAATGTCCAAATAGAATGTACTACATACATTTTACTCATCACTAGTTTGTACGTGTAGCCATTCATAGAGACTACTACCTATGTGTTTTCACCACAATCCCATTATTTCAGTGCTACACTGGAAAGTAGCCACTGCGTTGTGTAACCAGCTAGAGTCATACACTCAAAGTCAACAATGACTTGTTTGGGTAATGGCTGGACACCTATTAAATGAATAGGCCAGAACTCCCTCCACAGACTGGAATACAGAATAGAATCTGTCCTTGTTTCCTGACAGCTGTTGCTACTTTCCTCAAGTAAAACGTATCAACTCTGTGCATATTATGTACAGAGCAACACTGAGATGCTATGAGGAAAATAAAAAAGCACAAAATAAGGTCCATTTTGGTTAATAGCTGACAATCTAATTAGCAAGGCATGGTACAATCATAAAAATAGATATACACTGATTTATAACAATGCTTAAGTGCCAAATGAGAAGTAAACACAATACAATTTAAATAACCAAGAGAAATTGAATTTTCAATGACTCAAGATTATTGTGGGCAAAGTGGCCAGAGAAAGCTTCTTGGAGGGGGGACCCCAGCTGGGTCCAGAAGGATGTGTTATTTTAAAAGGTAGAGGGGCAGCAGGCATATCTTTCAAATTATATTTTGTTTAGCTTAAAATTAAAATCATTTTATATTACATTATTAAGCTAATAGAAAGAGTCAGCACAGTTAGGATTTGAAATGGGATGTATCTGATTCTAAAAACTCATCTCTGTCTACTGTATGTCACTCATTTTTTTAGGTAGCAAAAGCAGTGGCGGCTCACTCAGTGTCAATGTGTTCAAAGACAGGATATGGATATTTTTTAAAAAACTAGCCATAACTCCACAGTTATCCAGAACTACATCTCTGAACACCAATCTGCTGTCTTATAAAATTATCTCAATGGCAAATCAGTCCATATGTATCATTCTATTCTTGAACTTTTACTGCATAAAAGTTCCTTTTTTGTATCTTATTTAATACAGTCTTATTCACTTACTGTACCATGAACAACTTTCATCTCCTCAAATTGGTAAAAACACCTTGTAGACAAGGATATATTCTTCTTCAGAATTTGTAAAGTGCTCAATACATTCCCAGAGTATATATTCAATAAACATTTATTAATTACAAGTTACTGAGAAACACTCTTTGATTTCTATAAAAATGTCCTTTCCAAAAGGATTATCTTCTCAACCATTTCTATAATTAGGTAACTAACACTAAATTAAGTGGCTACACATACATGATAATGATTTCCTTACAAATTAAACCAAGTTCATGAAAACTGGTACCCTTGTAGGATCTTGTTACAAACAAGGGGCAGAGATAAAGTGAGCCCTTATTTCCATGAAATGAATCAACAGAAGAATTTTACATAAACACTAAAAAGTGAATAAAATTGCAATTCTGGACTATATGCCAACACACAAAAGAAGCTCACTTCAATCTGTCAGATAAATGTCTACTCAATAAGCATGACTTCCTAGAAAATATCTGGCTATTTTATATTCTGTTTCCTTAATCTGCCACTAACTATGACACTCAGAGAATGTTTTTATTTTATTTTTTTTAAATATTTTTTCTTTATTGATTTTAGAGAGAGAGGAAGGAAGAAGGACAGAGAGAGATGGAAACATCGACTGGCCGCCTCCTACATGCCCCCACTAGGGTTTGGGCCCACAACCTGGGCATGTGCCTTGACCAGGAATGGAACCAGCGACCTCTTGGTGCATGGGTCAACGCTCAACCTGTGAGCCACACTAGCCGGGCCCAGAGACAGAGAATGTTTTAAACACACACACACACACACACACACACACACACACACACACACACACACACACACACATATATATTTTTTATCCTCACCAGAGGACATTTTTGCATATCTTCAGCTAGAGCAGGAGGGAGGGAGAGAGGGAGGGAGGGAACGAGGGAGGGAGAGAGAGAGAGAGAGAAATATCGATGTGAGAGAGACACAACGACTGGCTGCCACCCATACGACCCCAACCGGAGCCGGGGACAAACTACAACTGTGGTATGTGCCCTTAGCGGGAACCAAACCCGGGACTCTCCGGTCCGCGGGCCAACTCTCTAACCGCTGAGCCAAACCGGCCAGGGCAAATATATTTCTATTATGCACATTTTTAAAAACTCTAAAATGTATTTTAATAATGCATGTCTAGTTCCAGCATACCATAGACAAGTTTATAAACCTAAGTGTAGGGGGTGGCAGGAGGGGATGCAGGGGTACAGATGGAGGCAGAGAAGAGAAAAAGAAAGATGTAACTTCAGTAAATACATAACCACTAACCTTGCTGCAGAGACACCAAGGTTACTAGAAACTGCTGGCAGAAGCACTGCCAGGTTTGTCAGGAGCAGCCACCACTACCATTTGCCTCGCTGACTGCATGATATATGTGGAAATTGGGGAGATTCTCCTACTGGATTATGAAACTAATCTGCATGCTAAATAACTAGAGCAGGAGGAGCCTGGGTAAATGAAGAGCAATCCCTGGACTATATGGAATCCCCACTTCCTTGACAACAGCTACAGATTATGCTTGCACAGCTCTATCAAGCAAGTAAAAGACACACTCAGAATTGGTTGATTCGCGTTCTCAAAACATTCTCTATGTGCACTTTGCTCCTCACTCCAAGGGCATTATCATTTTAGAGCTGAAAATGCATCAGCATTTAGGAATTTCCCCAAATCCACGGGGTAGGAGGGATTCCCCACACCGGAGCCCAAAGAAAAGGCAAAGCTGCTCTGCAGTATACTTTAGCCAGAGTGCTCAGCGGCCCTCACACACACACCCACGCATACCTAGGGACAGACTTTCTCCAGCAACCTATGCTGAAATGAGATGGCCCTCTGTGTCTCTGCACCGTGCCACATTAACATTTATAGAAGCTACTGGGTATATAGAGAGCTTTTCCTGATAGACAAGGACATCTAGGGAACAAACTGCTTTACAGGACTTTCCATCCTTCTTAGATATGCCAGTAGGCAGCAAGCTTACTTAAATCTATTCTTAAACCTCTCCTACAACTAACTGTAGCCAATTAACTACTGCACTTACCTTCCAACAAAATGCTCAGGAAAATTATGCATGGCTACAAAGTGGCTTGATTTTAAGTAAATAAATCACACATATTAGCTTTAAAAACCACAATTACTATCTGCATAAAAGACATAATTCTAAGAGATCAATTAAGAAAATAGGGCAAAGCTTTTTCCCAATATGATAGCATTAATTTGAAAGGATATATATATATAAAAGAAAATAGCCTGTGTGCTTCCCTTTTAGTCAAATCCAAAGAAAGCAATCTCTTTCTCTCTCTGAAGAGTATTATACAATACTCTTTACATTGGTTCTCAAGACGAAGTAGAAGGAAATCTTTTCTTTGAAAATGCCAACCCCTCAGAGATCCAGGTAAATGAGCCCCTCAATCTTGCAGCACAACATGAAGGGTTAAGCAAGGAACTACGACCTCCAACACTGCCAGGCTTCCCTTGCCTTCCCTTGACTCAAGCAGCAGTGTTAATTATGTGCACCAGCCAAAAAGGTATAGTAATTGGATATTGACTTTTGGGGGCTGGTAAATGTCAATAATGCCTTTGGTTCTAAGCCTCATAATAAACTTCTCCTCAACCTGCTTTTGAAACTAAACAGTCCAGGACAAAGTAAAAGAATTAAAAAAAAAAAAAAAGAACTAAGAAAGAAAGAAACAAGCAATGCTACCTAAAAAAGAATTTGGAGCTAATCATGGGGAAGATCCTTCCTACATGCATCTGATTTTAGGGACTTTTCACACTTTATTCTCCACCTCGTTCCACTCTATGTGTTTTTCTTGGCATGATCTCGCCTTTCCCTTTTCCTTTGATAAAATGAACAGTATATGCTCTATAGTAACACTCTGAATACAACTGCTCCCCGCTCCCCCCCAAAAAAACACCTCTCTTCATCCTGCAATGTTTAAGTTGACATATTTTTACTTCAAGAAAATGGGCTAGAAATCCCAACACTGTCCCACTAAGCAAACTCTTTTAGAAAGAGAGGGTTCACACAGTATATGCAACCCTCAGAGATGCCAAAGACAGACCCAAATGAGTGGCATGTGGCAATTCCTTATATTGGTCCACAACACATAACTTCAAGGAGCCATACTTGTTTTTTACATGCCTTTGTCCTATAATATTCTAAAATGAAGAGCATCACAGTTGTTTTGGGCATGGGGATGGGAGTGAAAGAATGGGAAAAATTTAAACAACATAATCTAGGGAGGAAATCCCACTTGATCATGGCTTATGATCTTTTCAATGCATTGCTGAATTCAGTTTGCTCATAGGTTGTTGAGGATTTTTGCATCCATGTTCATCAGGGATATTGGCATGAAATATCTTTTTTCATCCCTTTACTTTTTGTCTGTGTGTGTCTATCAATCTGAATTGGGTTTCTTGTAGGCAGCATATGTATGAGTCTTGTTTTCTTCTCCACTCAGGTACCTTGTGTCTTTTGATTGGAGCATTTAATCCATTTACATTTAAAATAATTATTGATAGGTATGTAGTTACTGCCATTTTATGATTCATATATTTTATCTTTCCCTCCACATGTCCCTCCTCCTTCTTCTTCTTAAAGAAGAGCCTTGAACATTTCTTGTCATACTGGTTTTGGGGTGATGAACTCCTTTTTGTTTTCTTGTCTGGGAAGCTCTTTATCTCTCCTTCAATTCTAAATGATAGCCTTGCTAGGTAGAGTAATCTTGATTGTAGCCCTTTGGTTTCATCACTATGAATGTTTCATCCCTGTTTATTGCAGCATTATTTACAAAAGCCAAGATATAAAAACAATCTAAGTGTCTATTGACAGAAAATTTAATAAAGAAGTGGTACAAGGACTTCCGGTCAAGATGGCGACACAGGTAAACTCGGTACTCGCTTCCTCCCACAACCACATCAAAATTACAACTAAACTACAGAACAACCATCATTCAGAACCGCCTGAAATTGAGCTTAATGGAAGTCCTACAACTACGAAATTAAAGAAGCATCCACATTGAGACTGGTAGGAGGGGCGGAGGTGCCGACTGGCTGGTCCCACACCCAAGTGTGGCGGATAAAAATCAGGAGGGCTACCTCAGCTGTCAAGGTCCTCTCTGAGGAGTAAGGGGTCAAGGGGTCCCCGTCCCACACCAGGCTCCTAGCTCAGGGTTCCAGTGCCAGGAAGAGAAGTCCCCATCACTTCTGGCTAGAAAAACCAGTGGGAACTGAGGCTGAGGGAGGCTGAGGGAGGCTGAGGCTGCTGGAGCCCCAGGCAGTTCCTCTTAAAGGACCTGCACATGGACTTACTTGTACTTGCTCCCTCTAACCTCAGAAGGGAGGCAGCTTGAGGGGAACCAGAGACATACAGGGAAGAACTGAGCTGTTTGGCCTCAGGACAAGGGGTAGAGAGGCAGCTTTCTCCTGGACAGACATGCTGGCAGAGACTGATGTTCCTTTGGTGAGCCCTTCCCTGGGGCGGCAGACGGCTGCCTTATCTGGGACTCCAGCAACCTGGCTCACACTGTTTGCCTTGCCCTGCTGATTCCCTGAGGCCCTGCCCCACCCAACTTTCAGGCCCACCCAAGCTGTTTCCAAAGGCTGTACCATAGGATTCACCTGTCTTGGATCCTGCTTCAGAGTTTCCTAAAATCTCTCAAACAAGCAGCATCTAGTCTCAGCGAGCCCCATACTTCTCGTTAAGTGGCCCCAGGCCTGGCACTAGAAGCAGCCAGCCTTGGTTCACAACTTGGCTTTTCCTGGGCACCTCCAAACCCAGCACAAAAAGCAGCCATCGGCAGATCACTCTGTAGCTTATGCCGGTGGCCCTGGATAGAACACAGGCAGTGGCTGACCTTGCCCCAGAGCCAGCACACCCAGTGGATAGCTTCAGACCATATCAAAACACCACCACCCAACCACCTCTATAAGTGACACACTCAATGAGTGGACTCAGCGGGTACCAGAGCCCTACTGAAGTAAATCTTGCTCTGTATGGTGGGCCCCTACACAGCTGACCCTCCTAGGTAGTCAGAGGCCAGTAGTCAGTGGGCACAGCCAGTCCTTGCAGCTGATCAGCCTGAGTAAATCCGTCTCATTGACATGCCAACAGCAATCAAGACTCAATTACAACAGAAGGGTGTACAGTCTACACTAGGGGTGCACCTTAAGGGCCCAGCTGGAGTGATCATGGAGGCTGTGCCACTGGATCCTACAGGACACCTATAACAATAGGCTACCGAGACACAGCAACTCTACCTAATACATAGAAACAATCACAGGGAAGCAGCCAAAAGGAGGAGACAAAGAAACATGTCCCAAATGAAAGAAAAGAACAAAACTCCAGGAAAAGAACTAAACAAAATGGAGATAAGCAATCAATCAGAGGCAGCGTTCAAAACACAGGTTATAAGGTTGCTCAAGGAACTTGGTGAGACTTTCAAGGAACTTAGTGAGACCTTCAAGGAACTTAAGGAGACCTCCAAGGAACTTAGTGAGAACATCAACAACATAAAAAAGGACCAGTCAGAAATGAAGGATGCACTAACTGAAATAAAGAATAATTTACAGGGAATCAATAGTAGAGTAGGTAAAGCCAAGAAGCAAACCATCGATTCGGAATATAAGGAAGCAAAAAACACCCAATCAGAACAGCAAAAAGAAAAAAGAATCCAAAAAAATGAGGGTAGTGTAAGGAGCCTCTGGGACAACGTCAAGCATGCCAACATTGCCAATACTCGCATCATAGGGGTGCCAGAAGGAGAAGAGAGAGAGCAAGAAATTGAAAACCTATTTGAAACAATAATGACAGAAAACTTCCCTAACTTGGTGAAGGAAACAGACATACAAGTCCAGGAAGCACAGAGAGTTCTAAACAAGATGAACCCAAAGAGGACCACACCAAGACACATCATTATCAAAATGCCAAAGGTTAAATACAAAGAGAGAATCTTAAAAGCAGCAAGAGAAAAGCAGTTCGTTACCTACAAAGGAGCTCCCATAAAACTGTCAGCAGATTTATTTCTTAAAAGAAACATTGCAGGCCAGAAAGGCGTGGCAAGAGATATTCAAGGTGATGAAAAGCAATGACCTACAACCAAGACTACTCTCTCCTGCAAAGCTATCATTTAGAATCAATGGACATATCAAGAATTTCCCAAACCGAAAGGAATTCATCACCACTAAACTAGTATTATATGAAATGTTGAAGGGTCTTCTTGAAGGAGAAGAACAAAAATATGAACAATAAAATGGCAATTAATACATATCTATCAACAATTTAATCTACAAACAAAATGAGCAAGCAGAGCAGAAACAGACTCATAGATACTGAGAACTTTTTGTTGCTTGCCAGATGGGTGGGGGCTGGGGGGATGGGTGAAAAAGATGAAGGAATTAAGAAGTACAAATTGGTTGTTAAGACTGATGAACCTCAAAGGGAAAGGGGAGGGAGGGCAGGATGAGATAAACCAAAGAACTTCTATGCATATATGCATAAACAATGGACACCAATGATAGTGTGTGGAAGGCTGGAAGGGGACGGGATTGGGGAGGAGAGGATCAATGGGGGAAAAAAGGGGGTACATCTGTAATACATTCAACAATAAAGATGAGTTTAAAAAAAAAAAAAAAAGCCCTGGCCGGTTTGGCTCAGCGGTTAGAGCGACGGCCTGCAGTCCAGAGAGACCCGGGTTCGGTTCCCACTAGGGGCACGTACCTCGGTTGCAATTTGTTCCCGGCCCTGGTTGGTAGTGCGGGAGGCGGCCACTCGGTGTGTCCCTTTCACGTCGATGTTTCTCTCTCTCTCTCTCTTCCTCTCTCTCCCTCCCACTCTATCTGAACAAAAAATGGAAAAATGTCCTCAGGTGAGGATAAAAAAAAAAAAAAAAAAGTGGTACAGCCCTGGCTGGTGGTTAGAGTATAGGCCCTCGGACTGAAGGGTCACAGGTTCGATTCTGGTCAAGGGCATGTACCTGGGTTGCAGGTTCAATCCCTGGCTCCAGTCGGGGTCATGCGGGACGCAGCCAATCGATGTGTCTCTCTCACATTAGTGTTTGTCTTTCTCTCTCTCTCTACCTCTATCTCCCTCGCTCCCTCCCCTCCAGTCTTTCTAAAAAGTCAATGGAAAAATATCCCTGGGTGAGGATTAACAACAACAACAAAAAGTGGTACGTATATACAATGGAATATTACTCAGCCATAAAAAAGAAAAAAATCTTACCATCTGCAACAATATGGATAAACCCAGAGGGTATTATGCTAAGTGAAATCAGTCAGACAAAGCCAATGTCATGTAATTTCACTTATATGTGGAATCTAACAAAACAGAAAGAAACTCAAAGATACAGAAAACAAACTGATGGTTGCCAGGTAGGAAGAGGGTTGGGTGGCTGACTGAAAAGGGTAAAAGGCTAAAGAAGCAAAAATTAGCAGTTACAAAATAGTCACAGGATGTAAAATACAGCATAAGGAATATAGTCAATAACATTGTAATAACTATGTATGGTATGTGTGGTGGGGGGTACTAGATTTATCAGGGGATCATTTTGTAAGTTATATATATGTCTAACCACTATGCTGTATATCTGAAACTAATATAATACTGAATGCCAACTGTAATTGAAAAGTAAAAGAAAAATCAACAGCATAATGTAATCCTTCAAACTATCTGGAGGTTTTACATAGACTGTACCTAGATGGTGTACCTATGCCAGGTAATAAAATCCAACTTGAAATCAATCTACACATTGATATTCTCTAGCCAAGGCAGAGCATGTACAATGCAGTAGTTTCATTTAAACTATTCAATGAAGAATTTAGGGTGGATATTGATTATGCTTAAAGTGAAGTCAGCAAAAACTTCATACCAATTTAGTTACTGTTTCCTTTTTTATGGCTGGAAACTCCCTTCACACTTTCCTGTGGAACTGTAGGCTGCAAATTGCCTTAGTAGGACGGTCCAGTCAGAGACACGACCAGTCACAAATATTTCTAAATTCCCTGGATTCTTGATCACTTATCTGGTTTCCTTTAAAATTCAAGGGCTAGTCACTTGTATACAACTGCAGGATGTTAGGCAGCAACACTAGAGTCACAATGACCTCTGTTGTTCCTGGCCATGCTAAGTACCAGCCAAGATACAAATAATGCATGAGCCCGGTATGCAAGGAACTTACAAAGCAGTAAGCGAAAATAAACACACACCCTTGTAAAGTTAAAGTTAAAATGAGTTTCTCAGAAGAGGTAGAAACACAGCTATACTTTAAAAATAGGCAGGATTTAGCCTGGCCAGTGCGGCTCAGTGGATTGAGTGTCACCCCATGGACTGAGAGGTCCCGGTTTGATTCCCGGTCAGGGCACATGCCCAGGTTGTGGGCTCCATCCCCAGTAGGGGGCATGCAGGAGGCAGCCAATTGATGTTTCTATCTCTCTCTCCCTTCCTCTCTCTCTAAAAAGTCAATAAAAACATATTTTTTTTAAAAAATAGGCAGGATTTAAATAAATGGAAAAGAACAAGAGACCATTTGGAGAAGCATGAGTGAAGAAATACATACAGTGTGAAGGTGAAAATGTACCTGGCATGCTACAAATGGAAATGGACCAGTGTAAGTAGCCCTACACTTCTACAAGCACTACATAAGATTTCAGGTAGACTGAGAAGGGATATGGCATTCTTTTGTATTGCCAATTCTTGGGTCCCTCTCATCCAAATGTGTGGTTAGAGTATACTATTTTGTGGAATCAGCAACAGTGAAAGAGGATGGAGTAGGGAGAATTATAATCCAAGGACTATAGAGAGGAGTCTGCAGTCCTGGCATCACTCACTAGTTTCCCTCATGGAAGTGACCCCAAATATCTGATGAGACTAAAAAGGAGTTTCCTCTTTTCTGCAGCCTATGCGTGACCACAGATCACAGTGTCCTCATTCTATCTATCATTTGGATTATCTACAAAGATCCTGTCACTAAAATAGGTTCCAGGATCAAAAGGAGGGACATCTGTAATACTTTCAACAATAAAGAAAAAAAATAGAGCAAGAAAAAAAAAAAAAAAAGGTTCCAGGATCATTATACATTTGGCCAGGCCACAAAGACCTTAAATATATCACAGCACCAAGGGAAGGGGTAAAAAAATGAAAGAAACTAACATGAACGTAGATACCTATTTATCTGAAGTATGTTAAGCAACTCATCATTCTCATTCTTCACTAGAAATTAGTTCAGGTTAAGTTCCTACACTCAAGTCTCAACTGATTTCCAGGAAAACAAAATATCTACTTATGCACAACCACACAACCACCTATTTCTGAAAACAAATACCCAAGCCCCCAAAGCCTTGTTTTGACTAAAAATGGAATGAATGAATGATGCCTCACACACAGTATACTTTGTGTATATTTTGCCTTCGGGAATCCTCACCCCCTATAACCTGGCTAGCTTTAAGTTGAATTTAACCCCACAATGATTCATTTAAAATGAATAAATCTAAGAAACTGAGAAAGCAAAATGTCAGAGGCAAAGCAAGCTATGGGGGAAAATCGTAAAAGCTTGTAGCCCAGGCTAAGAAGACATCAGTTTATACGTCTAAACAAAGAGGTCCCTACAGGCTCCAAGTAGCTTCAGGCCTCAACAATTTCGGATACCCCAAATCTCTGCCTAAAAAATTCAATTAATCGCCCTGGCTGGTTTGGCTCAGCGGTTACAGCGTCAGCCTGCGATCCAGAGAGACCTGGGTTCGGTTCCCGCTAAGGGCACGTACCTCGGTTGCAGTTTGTCCCCGGCCCTGGTTGGTCGTGCGGGAGGCAGCCACTCGATGTGTCCCTTTCACGTCGATGTTTCTCTCTCTCTCTCTTCCTCTCTCTCCCTCCCAGTCTATCTGAACAAAAAATGGAAAAATGTCCTCGGATGAGGATTAAAAAAAATAATAATTCAATTAATCAAATATGTCCTGATTACCAATAACAAGATACCAACTTTTACATAAAAAAATCTCGCTATCTATTATTCCCTCCACCCCCCACCCCACTGGAGTGTTCCAATTTTTTTTTTTTTTTATCCTCACCTGAGGACATTTTTTCATTTTCTGTTCAGATAGAGTGGTAGGGGGAGAGAGAGAGAGAAACATCGACGTGAAAGGGACACATCGAGTGGCTGCCACCCGCTCGACCAACCAGGGCCGGGGACAAACTGCAACCAAGGTACATGCCCTTAGCGGGAACCGAACCCAGGTCTCTCTGGACCGCAGGCCAACGCTCTAACCGCTGAGCCAAACCAGCCAGGGCGAGTGTTCCAATTTTTTAAATTATATTAAGAGGGTAAAAATACCCAGAAATAAATGAATAAACTATTCTTTGAATTACTGTCTCTACAAGTCAGTCAAACCAATTAAATGGACATCACAAGTCACCAAATTTATAAAAACATTCCGATCCATTATATTTGTTACTTTACATCTGTAGAGTGTTTTTAATTCTTTAAGAGCCCTTTCCTGCCTAAACTTCATTTGATTGTCACAATAAGCTTGTGAGTACTAAGGGAGGTATTAACAGGAAAAAAACAGAAACGCAGTAAATATGGTAAAACTCAGATATCACTATTCAGGTCTTCTTCTTTTTCTTCCTCTTCGTCTCCATCTTTTTTTTCTTTTTGCTAGACCTTTCCAGATTATGGGAATATTGAAGACTGGGGGTGTGAAGGGAAGCTCTGTGGCTTTCCATCTGAATAAAGTAGGCACCATGTGCCTGCTCTCATAAGAGATTATGATAAATTTGTTTTAATAAAAGATAACAAAAGTATCTTTCCTCCTCTCTTTTCAATTCATCCAAAACACACATAGATACACACACAATATTAGCCAAGCAATATCTTATTATTTTTTTTAATCCTCACCTGAGGACATTCTTGCATTTATCTTCAGATAGAGCAGGAGGAAGAGAGATAGGAAAAGAGAGAGAGAAACACAGATGTGAGAGAGACACATCTGAGTGGTTGCCACCCACACGACCCCAACCAGGGCCGGGGACAAACTGCAACCAAGGTACGTGCCCTTAGCGGGAACTGAACCCGGGACTCTCTGGTCTGCGGGCCGACGCTCTAACTGCTGAGCCAAACTGGCCAGGGCTCCAAGCAATATCTTAGGACATTACTTTAAAAGAACAGGCAAACTTTATTATTTTTTTATTCATTTATTTTATTTATTTTTGTTACAGATATTTCTCCTTCCCCCCCCCCCCCCGATTGACACCCTCCTCCCAATCCCGCCCCCCTCCAACATTATTGTCTATGGCCTTGTTTACGCATACATGTGTATAAGTTCTGTGGTTTATCTTTTCCCTCCCCCCACATCCACCTCTTATGAGGTTTGTCAGTCTGCACCCCACTTCCATGTCTCTGGGTCTATTTTCTTCCTCAGCTTGTTTTGTTCATTATATTCAACAAATAAGTGAGATCATGTGGTATTTGTCTTTCTCTGACTGGCTTATTTCACTTAGCATAATACACTCCAGGTCCGTTCATGTCGTCTCAAAGAATAAGAGATCTTTCTTTCTTACGGCTGCATAGTGGCTGCATAGTATTCCGTTGTGTATATGTACCAAAGCTTTTTTATCCACTCATCCATTGGTGGACACTTGGGCTGTTTCCAGATCTTAGCAATTGTAAACAGTGCTGCTATGAACATAGGGGTACATATATTCTTTCTGATTGGTGTTTCAGGCTTCTGAGGATATATTCCTAGAAGTGGGGTCACTGGGTCAAATGGCAGTTCAATTTTTAATTTTTTGAGGAAACCCCATATTGTTTTCCATAGTGGCTGCACCAGTCTGCATTCCCACCAGCAGTATACTAGAGTCCCCTTTTCTCCACACCCTCGCCAACACTTGTTGTTTGATGCTTTGTTGATGGCGGCCATTCTGACAGATTTGAGGTGATACCTCACTGTTGTTTTAATTTCCATCTCTCTAATGATTAGTGACGTTGAGCATTTTTTCACATGTCTCTTGGCCATTTGTATGTCCTGTTTGGAGAAGTGTCTATTTAGGTCCTCTGCCCATTTTTTGGTTGGATTCTTTGTCTTCCTTTTGTTGAGTTATATGAGTATTCTATATATTTTGGAAATTAGCCCCTTATCTGATGTATCGTTGGCAATTATGCTCTCCCATTAAGTGGGTTCCCTTTCCATTTTGATGGTTGTTTCTTTTGCTGTGCAGAAGCTTTTGAGTTTGATGTAGTTCCATGTGTTCATTTTTTCCTTTGTTTCTATTGCCTTAGGCATTGTATCAGTGATAATTCTGCTGTGTGTGATCTCTGAAATTTGTTGCCTGCATTTCTTCTAGGATTTTTATGGATTCATGGGTCACATTTAAGTCTTCTATTCATTTTTAGTTTATTCTTGTGTATGGTGTAAGTTGGTGGTCTAGCTTCATTTTTTTGCATGTAGCTGTCTAATTTACCCAACACCGTTTATTTAAGAGGCTGTCTTTACTCCACCGTATGCTCTTGCCACCTTTGTCAAATATTAATTGAGCATAATGACCTGGGTCAATTTCTGGGTTCTCTGTTCTGTTCCATTGATCTATATGCCCGTTCTTGTGCCAGTACCAGGCTGTTTTGATTACTATGGCTTTGTAGTATAACCTGATATCCAGTACTGTGATCCCTCCGACTTTGTTTTTCTTTTTCAAGATAGCTGTAGCTATTCAGGGTTTTTTGTTTTTTGTTTTTTTTGGTTCCATATAAACTTTTGGAGTATTTGTTCTTGTTCTGTGAAATATGTTGTTGGTATTTTGATGGGGATTGCATTGAATCTATAGATTGCTTTGGGTAGTACGGACCTTTTAATGATGTTAATTGTTCCAATCCATGAACAAGGTATATGCTTCCACTTGTTTATATCTTCCTCTATTTCTTTTTTCAGTGACCTGTAACTTTCTGCGAATAGGTCCTCTACTTCTTTGGTTTTTATTCTTAGGTATCTTAATTTTCTTGCTGCAATGGCAAATCGGGTTCCTTTTTTAGTTTCTCTTTCATTGAGGTTGTTGTTGGTGTACAAGAATGCTGTCAATTTCTTGACATTAATTTTGTATCCTGCTACTTTGCCAAATTCATTTACTATATCTAGTAGATTTTTGATGGAGTCTTTAGGGTTTTCTAAGTACAGTATCATGTCATCTGCATATAATGACAGTTTCACTTCCTCCTTTCCAATTTGGATCCCTTTTATGTTTTCTTCATGTCTAACAGCTATGGCTAAGACTCCCAGTACTATGTTAAATAAGAGTGGGAAGAGTGGGCATCCATGTCTGGTTCCTGTTCTTAAGGGAAATGCTTGTAGTTTTTGCCCATTGAATATGATGTCAGCTGTAGATTTTTCATATATTGCCTTATTGTCAAGATATGATCCCTCTATTCCCACATTGATGAGTGTTTTTATCAAAAATGGGTGCTGGATTTTGTTGAATGCTTTTTCAGCATCTATTGATATGATCATATGGTTTTTATCTTCCATTTTGTTTGAGAACTGACAAACTTTATTTTCCATTTTCTTCTTCCACAGTTATTTTTTTAAACTACTTTGAAATATAGTTTACATACCACAAAATTCACCCTTGTAAAGTGTTCAATTCAGTGGTCTTTATTATATTCACAAAGTTATGCCACCATTATCACTATCTAATTCTAGCACATTTTCATCACTCCAAAAAGAAACCTCATGCATATTAGTAGTCTCTCCCCAGGTCCCTTTACCCAGCTCTGGCAACCACTGATCTATTTTCTGTCTCTATGGATTGCCTGTTCTGTATAGTACATACAAATGGAATCAGACAGCATGTGGTCTTTTGTGACTGCCTTTCATTTAGCATATTTGCAAGGCTCATGCATGTTATAGTATGCATCAGTACTTCATTCATTTTTGTTACCAATAGTATTCCATTGTATGGATATAGCACACTCTGTTTATCCATTCATTAGTTTATGGACATTTGGGTGATTTCTACTTTTTGGCTATTATGAATAATGCTACTATGAACAGTGTATAAATTTTTATACAAGTTTTGTGTAGATATATGCCTTCATTTATCTTAGGTATATATCTAGAAGTGGAAGAGCTGGGTCATATAGGAAATCTATATAAAACACTTCTAGAGCAGGTAATGCATCTAGATAACTAGTATAAGGTATTAGTATTCACATACAAATTTATTCATTCTCTTAAGGTGTACATTTGCCATTATTCTAAAAATTTCCTTTACCTCTAATATCCCATTTCCTCGATATCATCTCTTAGGGTTACTTCCTCACTTTGGTCAGCACATATATTTTAATAGCTTCCTGAGAAAGTGTGCTTGGAAGGAAGAACTGGAGACCTTACATGTTTGGAAATGTCTTTAGTTTCCCTCACCCTTATTTCAAAGTTTGATTAAGCACAGAATGCTAGATTAAAAATTGTTTTTCCCCTGGCCAGTTTTGCTCAGTGGTTAGAGCATCAGCCCACAGACCAGAGAGATCCAGGTTCGGTTCCAGCTAAGGGCACATAACTTGGTTGCAGTTTGTCCCTGGCCCCGGTTAGGGTTGTATGAGTGGCAACCAGTCGATGTGTCTCTCTCACATCGATGTTTCTCTCTCTCTCTTCCTCCCTCTCTCCCTCCTGCTCTATCCGCAGATAAATGCAGAAAAAAAATATCCTCGGGTGAGGATTAAAAAAAAAAAAAATTGTTTTCCGCCGGCTAGTGTGGCTCAGTGGTTGAGCGCTTACCCATGCACCAAGAGGTTGCTGGTTCGATTCCTGGTCAGGGCACATGCCTGGGTTGTGGGCTCAATACCCAGTAGGGTGTGTGCAGGAGGCAGCCGATCTATGGTTCTCTCTCACATAGATGTTTCTATCTCTTTCTCCTTCTCTCTTCTTCACTCTCTAAAAATCAATAAAAATATTTTTTTTAAAAATAGTTTTCCTTCAAACTTAGAAGTCATTTCTCCATTATTTAGTAGCCTTCATTGTTGAGAAGCTTGAGCTGATTTCTGATCTTTTGTATAAAACTTGTTTTTTCTTGATTATGTATGATTTTATTTTTCACCATTATTATGAAATTTCACAAAAAGATACCTTGATCTGGGTCTAACGATGCTTGGCAATAATTGGATTATTTTAATTTAGAAACTTGTCTTTCAGTTATGGGAAGTTTTCTTGACTTGTTTCTTTGATGATATCTTTTCTTCCATTTTTTTTCTGTTCTCTCCTCTGGAACTCCTATTACTTAAACCTTTTTTTATCATTGAACCTCTTGAACTGGTCCTCTAATTTTATTATTCTTCTTACCTAAGTTTTATCTCTTACTTTTTTTTTCTTTATTGATTTTAGAGAGAGAGTGGGAGAGGGAGAGATAGAAACATCGATGAGAGAGAACATTGATTGGCCGTCTCCTGCATGCCCCCCGACTGGGGATTTAGCCCACAACCTGGGCATGTGCCCTGACTGGGAATCGAACGGGCGACCTCTTGGTGGATGGGTCGATGCTCAACCACTGAGCCACACCGGCTGGGCTATCTCTTACTTCTAGTTCTAGTTTCTTGGTCACTTCAAAATTTCTATTGAATATTTTATTTGTTATGTTTATAATTTTTAAGATCTCTTTTTGGTTTTCTGAAAGTTTCTTTTATAGAGTACTTTATACTAGTTTTATAGATGTATTACTTGCTTTTTTTCTCTCTGAGGAGTATTAGTGACATATTTAAATTTTTTTCCTTCTTCCTACATAAGCTCTGTTTCCTTTAAATTGCTGTTACCTGTTTGTTTGGGTTCTACTGTTCATATTAAAATTGTTTCTCAAATGTCCAGTAATCTTTCACTGATTGCTCAGTGGGGGATGGTGGCCAAAAAGCTAATTGGAAGCTTTAATGGTGGTCTTTAGGGCAAAGTGATCTGGCTGGGCTATTTCCCTGAGGAAACCCCATGATCAATATCTTTAGATCTTTCAAATTATGTTAGGTTCTCCAAATAATACTGATCTCCTACTTAGAAGGTAAAAGCTCATCTGTCAATTTTTCAGAGCCAAATGAGGGAATAAGGCTAGAAATATAAATATTTAATAGATCACTTTCTATTTAATCCTCCTCTTTCAGTAGAGTACTCCTGCCCTTAAGGTATCTAGGGTTCCTCATTTCAGAAAATCTGTTTCATTATTCTTAGGGACTAAATTTTCAGTTTTCTGGTGGAAGGGATGGAGGAAGGGAATCTGGAGGGCCATGTAAAGAGATTTTCAATGTATCCTTCAACTAATTTCCCCTGTTTTTAATTCATTTCCCTATCAGAGTATTGGAGAGTATTTCAGGTAAACCAGGTTTCCTCCTCAGATTACACCATTACTGACATAGGAGTCAGCTTTCTTAAAGAAGTACTCATTCTTCTCTTCAGATTTCTAAATCTAAAATTTCTAGTACCTTCCATTTTCCTTCCCTTTTCCTTTGTCTTTCTGTTTCGTTTGTGAATTTATACCTTTTTAAAAATCCCTTAGTCATTTTAGTGGAGTTTTGAGAAGAAGTGAAGGTAAACCTGTGTTCAATCTATCAACTTTAATTGGAAGTGTTACCTTCGTTAGCTAGTTATTGAAAGAAAGAGCAAGGTACGTCAGAAATTGTTGGGTATGGACAGCTGGGAAGCAGAGGCCAGTTTGCTTCACCAGGAAGCTATAGCGTCACACCCCAACAAATCGAAGCATTGTCTCTCCAAGGGGATTAACACCCCTGTCCTCCACCCTCAGGTAGCAGAATGTATGTGGGGGAGAGGGGAGCAGTGGGAGAAAAGGACATGAGCAATAAAGTCAAAATGACACAGAGGAGGTACTTAACCATAAAGTACTGTCAGTCTAACCTGGGGAAAAGATAGTTGGCTAGGGGTTGGACCCCAATGCAAGCCAGAAGAAGTTTGGGAAGCTGATGGGTTATTTTGAGAAAGCTTCTGGTTCCTCCCAAGCCTGAGAATATATAATTCCAGGTAAACAAAGAATTTCTCCGCTCCCCCAACCCCTGCCTCAATGACCTGTACTTGCCCAGTGCATACATGGGTTCTCTTTCTACAGCCATGTGGCCTTAGCAGCCTCAGGGCCAACTGCCACAGGGACCTCACACAAAGGCTCCAAGCAGAAGATAGCAGCAAAGCAACGGATTGCAGCCGGCAACACAAGCTAAGCTCATCAAATGCTGGACTGAGACTAAGCTTTAATATGGCACAGAATCTCTGGACATTACTCTGTTTCTGGCCCTGATTTTCCATGGTGGGACAGACGGAGATGGGACTCCTTTGATTTTGCATCACAAATAAATATTACCACTAGACCTCATCCTCCCTTGTGGGTCTCTGAAAATGTTTTTCCTCATGACACTGCAAGAACCCCAATTCCAACAGCAACAGAAGCACCCACATTTATTTAAATAGTATGTGAAATCCAATACTAAGATTCAAGGGCATATCAAGCTACAGAATTCCAAAAATTTATCTGGAGATAATAGAAACAATAAAAGTAAGGAACACTAAGTACTATATACTCCCCAGCCTTTAAACTTTGTCACAAAGCTAACAAGGAAAAAAGTATTGAATTCTAAAAGTCATTAGGTATTGATGGCCAATGGTATCTAGAAGATGAATTTGAAGGGTTTGTGATGTTTGCATTTTGTTGTTTTAAAGAATGATAAGAGTAATTAAGTGAAGAGACATAGAGATAGACTTGAGAAGAAGCAAATAAATCACTTCTATTCAGAAGTGATTTTTCGCCCTGGCCGGTTTGGCTCAGCGGTTAGAGTGTTGGCCTGCGGACCAGAGAGTCCTGGGTTCGGTTTCCACTAAGGGCATGTACTTCGGTTGCAGTTTGTCCCCGGCCCCAGTTGGGGTCGTGTGGGTGGCAACCAGTCGATGTGTCTCTCTCACATCGATGTTTCTCTCTCTCTCTCTTCCTCCCTCTCTCCCTCCCACTCTATCTGAAGATAAATGCAAAAAATGTCCTCAGGGGAGGATAAAAAAAAAAAGAAGTGATTTTTCTAAATGTTTCCCATTGGGTACCGTTTCCTTATTGTCTTTTAAGTTTCACAAAGCAAATCTATTTTGCCCCATCCCTTGGGCTCCTTTTGGGAGGAGGGGCTGGTTGGGTCTCTTCAAGAGGCCACTGCCTTTTGATCTACTCCCAGCCTGAAGGACTCTGCTGGCACCCAGACTCCTGGACCCTGGGCGGCCACATTCCATACATAAGAATTTCACTCCCTGAAGTCAAACAGTGCAAAACTGGACTGTATGAGTTGGCCCATCCCAGAAATAAGCAGCTAAACATTTATCATTTTGGAGTTTAAAGTATGTTATAATGGTATTCTGTTTATTTTCTCTCTCTCATGATAGGTTTAAAAAAACTAAGACCAAATCAATCTACTTTTAGATACATTTTTGTACTTGACCTTTTTCCAGAACTTCGTTGATAAACAATTCACTTGGAGGGAAAATATGATTACCAAGAGTGCCAAAATCAACAGTGAAACAAATACCAAGAAATTTAAAAGTGTCTAAATCATTATGAAACCTTTCAAAGCCTCTGAACAAGAGAGAGGGAACTCTTTGTCTGGGGATTTTAACTTTTCAAGATTTTGTGTGCTTGCAGTGGCTCCACCCCCTAGCCAATGATCTTTTTCCCAGGCTAGACTGCCAGGCAAGCACCTCACCAGCAGCACTCTGACTTGTACACACGTGCCTATCTCCCCCTTTGTTTTTTTTTTATCCTCACCCGAGGATATTTTTTTTTTTTTTTTTTTTTTTGTTCAGATAGAGTGGGAGGGAGAGAGAGGAAGAGAGAGAGAGAAACATCGACGTGAAAGGGACACATCGAGTGGCTGCCAACCAGGGCCGGGGACAAACTGCAACCAAGGTACATGCCCCTAGCGGGAACCGAACCCGGGTCTCTCTGGACCGCAGGCCGATGCTCTAACCGCTGAGCCAAACCGGCCAGGGCTCTCCCCCTTTGTTTGATGCCTTCCCCCATCTGTAGGGAATGGACCAGCGGTTCCCTGGGGAGCATGAAGCTGTAGCTTCCTGGTAAAGCTGCTCAGATGACCATGCTTACAATATCTGACTTCCCCTTTGCTTTCTTCCTTTTATTAACATTGACTAGCTAATTATGATGACAACGAAGGGAGACACAACCCCCAAGGTGGCTCCAGCTTTTAAGTTACAGCTCTCAGATTCCTTCTCCATAGAAACTCACATGAAACAAATGCACTCAGCTTCACCAGGTGTACTAGCTCTATCTTAGACCCACCTGATTCAAATGATGAGAATGGTGAACCTACTGATGATTTGGTACCAACTATTTTGGATAAAGCTCATAAACGTAATCGGAAGCACAAAAGAAAGAGGATTGAAATGTTCTTTTTTTTTGGCCCTGGCCGGTTTGGCTCAGTGGTTAGAGCGTCGGCCTGCGGTCCAGAGAGACCCGGGTTCGGTTCCCGCTAAGGGGATGTACTTCGGTTGCAGTTTGTCCCCGGCCCTGGTTGGTCGTGTGGGTGGCAGCCACTCGATGTCACTTTCACATCGATGTTTCTCTCTCTCTCTCTTCCTTTCTCTCCCTCCCACTCTATCTGAACAAAAAATGAAAAAATGTCCTCGGGTGAAGATAAAAAAAAAAAAAAGAAAAGAAATGTTCTTTTTTTGAAGATAATACAGAAATTAATAAAGATTTCATGTCTAGATGTCAAAGAACTACTAAAAACAAGCATTGTTTAGTCATGTGAATTTAAGTATTTATAAAGTAGTTAAAAAATAAACTGTACCCCCAAAAAAGAAATTTTAACTAGTGAATGAATGAAACCTTAACAATATCACTTTTGGAAGTTTCTGAATACCTATACTACACTGACCCCTTACCATGCACAAAAAATTCATGGTGGAACAGTATTTCAAGAAAAAAAAAAAAAATCAACAACTTAGAAGCATATGAAACAAGGAAAATCTGGGGTCATTTTCCCTCAGGACTTGGGCTTCACTTACCAAAGTAAATCAAACATCAAGTGGCCTCTAAGTTATGAAAGACAACTAAGTAGAGAGTGGATGAGAGATTGGAGGAGTCCCTTACAATATGTGCCCAACTTGGATTGTTATTTCTCTCAAGGCATCTTGTATACCATCTCCGGCATGTGAGTGTCAGGTAACAAACCCTGGTCCAGATCACAACTGCACAAAACTTGCATGCCATGAAGAACTGGGGGTACAAGTAGCCCAACAGATTTTCTTCTTATAAATTAGTTTAAAAGCATAAATGAAATGAATTTTCAAAGTATTTCTCAAGTAAAACAATTCTTGTTTCACTAGAACACCATGTTAAGACTCGAAAGATTCTCCCTCTATCCCACTCACCAAATTAGGAAATTATATAAACGAATATTTTCCCCACAAACCTGCTCTGTCCCTTGTATTACTTCTCTCAGAAACTGGTACTATCATTTAGTTGTTGAAATGATAAACTGAGCCATCTTTCTTAACTCCTTCCTTCATTCAATCACCAAAGACTGTGGGTTCTAGCTCTTAAAGAGCTATTAAATAAAATCCATCTGTTTCTATATCTCCTAGTCTGAACTGCACCAATCCTACTCTCCAATCCATCCTCCACCACATAACCATAATTATTGTTCTAAAATGCTAATCTTTTCATGTCACTCCCTTGCTTAAACCCTATTTCATTTGCCTTAGGAATTTTTAAAATTCCAAATATTTAAAAGGAGGAACATAAGTAGTAACAGATTTCCAAGAGCCAGGTGTCAAGAGTACATACTTGGGGAAAGAGCCAGAAAAAAATATGTGGATTAGTAAAATGCCAGGAGGGAAAAGAAGAGCAGTGGTGAGGGCTGGGCTATGATTAAAGCCAATGCTAAAATTAAAGGTGGCACAAAAACTATTTTTAATGAGTAAATTGCTTCTGTGGCACATTGAAATTGTAACATTACTTGACACATCGTTTATATTAGATTTTTCAATTCGATAAATATAAAATAGAGCTCCTACTATATGGAAGGCTCTGGATTATCCACTTATTTCCAATAAGCCTCCATTCCAAAGACTTACTATGAGTCCCCTTTCTCAAGACAATACCTTCTCTATCTTCATTTTAAAACAGTGTTACAAATTACTTATTGATGGAATAACATGATGTCTGCAATTTGATTTAAAATATTCTGGGAGGGGAGCTAGTGGGGAGAAGAAAGATAAAACAAGATTGGCGCCCTGCCCAGTGTGGCTCAGTTGGTTGGAGCATTGTCCCTTGCACTGGAAGGTTACAGGTTTGATTCCTGATCAGGGCACATACCTAAGCTGTGGATTCGATCCCTGGTAGGGACACATAAGAGAGGCAACCGATCGATGTATCTCTCTCACATCGATATTTCTCTCTTTCTCTCTCCCTTCCTCCCTGTCTAAAAATCAATAATAAAAAAAAAGGATTGGCAAAATGTTCACATCATTCACATGCTGAAGTTGGCTAATGAGTATGTCAGGGTTCATGGGTTATTCTCTTCACTTTGTGTATTTTTGAAATTTTTCTATAATAAGAAGTAAAACAAACCAAAAACAAAACAAAACAAAAAGTAAGAGTGACCCAGTGCTGAAAACATAATGATTTGCTCATTTGATAAAATGTCATATAAGATAGATAGATTTTCGTATTTCAGGCATCACTGGTATGATTTTGAACCACAACTGGAAAGGGTATTCTTTCAAATGTAATTGTGGAACAGAAAAATTCATACAAAAAGTTACCCAAAAATGTAAGACAAATCAATAAGGTTCATTTTCTTAGGTAACAGCTTCTGCAAGTATAATATAGAAACCATATTGCTTTAAGAAAAATTGAGTAGCACCATACGTCCATTATTTTGTGCCTAAAATCCATTTTAGAAAAAAAATCTTAAAATTAGTATCTATTTCACAAATACTTGATTTTAAACAGCCCTGTACTATATTATAGGATAGAGTATAGGGCATTTTGTACTTTCAATAATAAAGTTTTTATAAATATGATCATGCTGTTCTCTTTATCTCTAAAACTACCCTTGGGTTGGTTACATTGCCCTACAGCAGAGTTTTGTTTTGTTTTTTGTTTTTTTATCTGAGGACACTTTTTTGCATTCATCTTCAGATAGAACGGGAGGGAGAGGGGGGAAAGAGAGAGAGAAACATCGATGTGAGAGAGACACATCAACTGGTCGCCACCCAACCAGGGCCGGGGACAAACTGCAACCGAGGTGCGTGCCCTTAGCAGGAACCGAAACCAGGACTCTCTGGTCTGCAGGCTGACGCTCTAACTACTGAGCCAAACCAGCCAGGGCTACAGCAGAGTTTCTTAACTTCAGCACTACTCACATTTTGGGCTAAATAAGTCTTTGTTGTGAGGGGCTGTCCCTGATACCAGTAGCATTGCTGCCCCCTCTCTCCCCACCCCACCAGTTGTTGACAACCAAAAAAAATCTCCAAAATTGCCAAATATCTCTTGGGGTGCAAAATTACCTCCTGTTGAGAAACACTTCCCTACAGCAATTAGACAGTATGATTTTTTGTTGTTGTTGCTTATTTTTTAAATGCTCTAATTTTGTTTAGCTTCATATATACATTTTCCTAATCTAAGACAGCAAGACACCCTGGAATGTGTGTACCTATGGCTATTGTTACTTATAGGAATAGCTTCCTAGTCACAGAATCACAGAAGCATTTACTAATCTAGTTTGGTGTTCTCAATATGGCCCACAGCCCAAATCGATTGCTATATTATTCAAGAGTTTAGGAGTTCTTTAGAAGAAGTTTAAATTTTTGTGCCTTGATCATTGGTAATATTTGAAAATTTGGATAATCTGAATGAATATTTTATAACTGAGTGTTTCCAGGATATTTGTGTCCCCACTTTTGTGTTTACCAACATAGAAAGTCACCGTTTTCTCTCACTATCCTAGGCTAATGAGAAAAGTAGAGAGACAGGCAATACAGTTCAGCTGTTGAAGGCCCAATGCTATCATGATGCACTAAATAAAAGACAGTACTGCCCTAACTGGTTTTGCTCAGTGGTTAGAGCGTCGGCCCGCAGACCAAAGAGTCGCGGGTTTGATTCCGGCCAAGGGCACGTACCTCGGTTGCGATTTGTCCCCAGCCCTGGTTGGGGTCATGTGGGAGGCAACCAATTGATGTGTCTCACATCAATGTTTCTTTCTTTCTCTCTCTCTCTCTCTTCCTCCCTCTCTCCCTCCTGCTCTATCTGAAGTTAAATGGAAAAATATCCTCAGGTGAGGATTAAAAAATGACACTATTAATAGGATATTATCATCTTGTGCACAGTATTCTAGGTAGCCTAATACAATAGAAACTATAGGATAGAAAGCAATAACATATTCACATTGGAAGCGGCCTTTTAGCTTCAGCAAACCATTATCATTCATTACATTAATGTTGCTAATATGTTGGTTTTGTAGTTTTGTTTGTAATTCATTTGTTTTGGTTTTGTGGCTCTACATGGATGTAGCAGAGGGAACTTCTATTTAGCTTTATGTTTGCCCACACTATAGCTAAGTATATAATTAAAAACAACAATATAGTTTAAATGAACACTTAGAACATTTGTCCCTTTTAAAGGATTTGCACATTACTCAAATTTGAAAAGTGCTGATCTACTCCAATGCCTTCATTTTAACTGCAGTCCGGTGGTAGTAGTAATTTGTCCAAAATCACACACCTAATCACTGACAAAGAGAGTATTAAAACTAAAGGTCTATTCATACACTTGTTATCACATACCTCAGTGTCTCTTGTAAACAACATACTTAAGTTAACATAATTAAGTTTTTTTCTTTGCACATACCACATTCTAAATTGAACTTATAAACAGTGAAATAAAATAATTCAGTATTAGAAATACAGTATAAAAAGACTATAAGAGTACATTATTTTACAGGTATTTCCCTACAAAGTAAGACTAGGCTAATCAGTCTATTAAAAAAAATTTTTTAAGCCCTGGCTAGTGCGGCTCAGTTGGTTGGGCGTTTTCCTGTGCATTGAAAGGTTGCAGGCTTGATCGCCAGTAGGGCAAGTGCAAGAGGCAGCCAATGGATGTTCCACCCTCATGTCGATGTTCTTCTTTCTTTCTCCCTCTCCATTCCTCTCTCTCTGAAGATCAATTTTTTAAATGCTTTAAAAAATAAAAATAAAAATAAAAAGATTATATGGGTGTTATTCTTGATCATGAAAGGTACTGTGGTAGGCAGTTAAGACAGACATGAGCAGAGCAAGGACGATAAGCCAGGTACAGAAGGTCACCAGGGTGGAAAACCCCAGCTGCCTAGCAATAGGCAGAACTGGGAAAACAAGGACCTTGCCCCCAGGTTTAGACCCCCTTAGAGGGGGAACAAACAAAGGAACCAGAGAATAGCCTTTACATTAAGCCCCCAGGACAAGGAGATTCTGACCCAAATCAAATACATCTAGGCCTCAGCTATGTTTAAGCTCCAGGCCCAGAAAAGCAGAAAACCAGACAAGTGACACTACAGCTGGTCTCAGGACCAGCTGCATTGACTAATGACCCCCTGCCCTGGAACCAAACAATCAGTGGTGACTTCGACCCTGAAAGGACACACTTGGAAAGCTGATGAATATTCTATTGAGATCCTCCTCTGGGACCTCCCCTAAAAGCCCTTAGGACATAGAACCCAGCATGCTCATGCTCTCTCTCTCTCTCTCTCTCTCTCTCTCTCTCTCTCTCTCTCTCTCTCTCTCCCCCACCCTCTTGCACTCCCTCACCTTTCCTGGCCCTCTCCATTTCCCCCTCAGACACCTTTACCCTTCTCTCTCCTAAGCATTGTGGGCCCCTTCTTTTGCCTCTGTAACTTGTTTCCTGAGCCCATTTCTTCTACCTCTGTAACGTTCTAAATAAACTTTTTCTTATAGTTTGAGTCTTGACTCTGAATTCTTTCTTAGCCAGAAGTCAAGGGTGGTTGCTGAACCAAGGTCTGGTCTGACTCCACTGGTCTAACATCTGGTGCTGTTCTTGCCCCCAACAGTACCAAGATGCTCTTCCCTAACCCCACATCTAGTAAGTCTTCTTGACATTTAAGAACTTGCTTAAATATTTTTTAAATATGTTTTTATTGATTTTTGAGAGAGAGAGAGAGAGAGAGAGAGAGAGGGGAGAGAGAGAGAGAAACATCGATGTGAGAGAGAAACATCGATCGGCTGCCTCCTGCATGCCCCCAACTGGGGATTGAGCCCACAACCCGGGAATGTACTTCAATCGGGAATCGCACTGGGACCTCTCAGTCCATGGGATGATGCTCAGTCCACTAAGCCACACCAGCCAGGAATAAGTTGCTTAAATATTGCATCTTTTGTATAACCCTGAAACATTACAAAATGTTTTTCAACAATAGGAATTTGTTACATTACCTATATAGGACATTCATATAATAGAATATTTGAGTAAAAATAGTAAGCATTTATTAACTAATACTGTGTATCAGATTCTGTGTTAAATGCTTTATATGACCTCATTTAATCTTCCCAACAATCATATGATGTATCCCCATTTTACAAATGAGGTTTATTTGCCAAGTCATATAAGTGTTAAGCTGAAAAGTTCAGAATGAAAACAAAGTCTGATTCCAGATTCTGAAGTTAAGCTTTATGAAAAACTGCCATATATTAAAATTCTGGTTTTAAGTGTCACAGGAAAAGCTATTCAATACAATGCTATGTGATAAAAAACACTTTAGAGTATATAGAAAAGTCAGAAAGGATCTATACCAAATTGTTAACAGTGAATATCTCACTGATTCTTATTTCCACATATTTGTATTTTCTAATTTAGTATTTGCAGTAAATAGATATTGCTTCTTAAACAATAACAGAGTTTTTAATGATAAAAATCAAACAAGCCAACAGACTTATGCTGGGCAAACTAGTCATTTGGGGCAGTCTTGGGAACAAGACCCCCATGTTCTAGTCACAAATTATGACTTATTCCAAAGAGCTTAAAAAAAATTTTTTTAAATCTTCTTTTTGTGGTTTCTTACACTAGGTAGTCTCAGCCTAATATAAGAAAAGCATATCATTTTATAAACCTTTTTTTTTTTTTTTCACATATCAAGGTTGAACGTTTTTTCATGGGACAATTACTATACATGACAGTTTTCAAAGCTTCCCCATGATACAATGTGAGAATTAAGCAGGACACTTAACAACTTCGTTAAACATTAATCAGTTTCAAAGAAATACTGTATTTGTGAAACTTATTGGCTAATCCTTTCACTGCATTTTCAAAATCTGTTTACTTCTGAAAGAAGACTATTTGCTTTCAAAACAGAAGAGGCTTAAATGTCTGTAATGATAGAAATTAGCCTTTAATAGTTAATTTTATTCTATTTCTTGGTTTTGAAGCAAAATGTAAGTGATTATATTAGTAATAGAGAGTGAAAAGGAAGGCACTGGTTTGGTAACGTATAATAGCTGTGGGATTATTTGTGTGAGTTTAATCAAACCTTTCTGCTCTGATCTACTTTTCATTTGACTATCAGAAACAGAAAAAAGGTGACATTAGATAATCTTAGTTGTCTAACTGCTAGGATATAAAACTATGAAGATTCCTAAAACTTAAAAACAAAAGTTAGCCAAGTTTTTCCTGAAACAAAAATGAAAGTACTCAGAAAATACAAACATTTTATTAGCACTACAGTGCCTTCACCACACAGTTACAAGAAGTCAGGTCTTCCTTGTTTCATTAGTTTCCTATTGTTTCTGTAAACAATTACTATAAATTTAGTGGCTTAAAACAACACATTTATTCTCTGATAATTCTGGAGGTCAGATACTCAAAATGAGTCTCACTGAGCTAAATAAAGTCAAGGTGTCCACAGAACTGGTTCCTTCTAGAGGTTCTGAGAACAGGATCCACCCATTTCCTTACCTTTTTCAGCTTCGAGGGGCCTCCTGAATTCCTTGGCTCATGAACCCTTTTTTATATCACTCCAATATCTTGCTACAGTCATCACATCTCCTACTACTAACTCTCATCTCCTGCCTCCCTACTATAAGGACCCCTGTGATTGATTATATCAGACCCAACCAGCTAATGCAAAATAATCTCCCCATCTCAAGATCCTTAATTATAATACCCAAAGAAAAGAAATAATCAATTTACAAGGCACTGCATATTTCCTATAATTGGTTGGTGCATGTGGAAAAACAACTGGCCAAAGAGTTTAAGAGTAACAAAGATTTGTGACTCAGCAATGAGGTGTGCAACTACACTGCTATCAAGTCTCTAAAAGTAATGAAACTAAGTATTATTGCACCTTCTGCTAGCTCATGCCTAAAGGCTTTTTCTATTTGATAAAAAAAGTAACAGCAGTAAAAGGCTACCACATAGGCCAATCACAGATAACCCGGGATCCAAACAATACTTCACTGCATTCCACATCCAATAAAGCCTAAGGACAAATGACTATATATTTTCAGCTGTATAAACATAATGGGAAAGAGTAAACAATATATCCTCTCAGTATTTGCTGTATGTTCATCAGCTTGAAATATCTATAAAAACCTATTTAAAAATTATTGAGACTTTTCCCATCCTACACTATTCTGCTAGTACTATATTTAGTGTGGGTGTTAGATAATAATAATAATAAAGCATCATTATACAGCTTATAAGTGGGTTGTGTTATCTAAATTTGTAAATAGTTTGTAAGAAACTTTATATACTATCAATCCATCTTCCCTTAGGCTAGCTACATAGCTGCAGTAGTACTAGGGCATGGCTTAAATTAAATTTGAATCCTCTTTCCCACCTTATGGCAACCTGCCTATCTAAAGAAGAGGGATGCTATTAAGATTTCTTTAATTCTAGGATTTTAAGAGGCCCCTACCCTAATTCATATTTGCAAAATTATCTAAATTAAATCAGGTAGTACTTTTATTCTTACCAATTCTTTAGGCCAGATAAACTAAAAACTCTCTTATCATAAAACCTAGAGAAGTGCTGAATAAAAGTGTAACAAATATCCTTTAAAATATATAACCGAGCCCGGCTGGTGTGGCTCAGCGGTTGAGGGTCGACCCATGCACTAAGAGGTCGCTGATTCGATTCCTGGTCATGGCACATGCCCAGGTTGTGGGCCTGATCCCCAGTGATGGGCATGTGGGAGGCGGCCAATCGATGTTCTCTCTCATCGATGTTTCTATCTCTCTCTCCCTCTCCCTTCCTCTCTCTCTAATATCAATAAATAAAATAAATAAATAAATAAAATACATGACCGAGCTCACAAGAAAATAAGAAGAAGAAGAAAAAAAAACCCAAAATGAATAGAGAACTGAATAGAGAACTGAAAACCAGAGCCCCAGGGAAATTCCTTGGTCTGGGTAATTTGCAGGCTTTGGTTTGAAAAACTCACCTTGGTGAACTACATCAAAATTAAAAACATCTGTGCATCAAAGGACACAACCAAGAGACTAAAAAGGCAACCATAGAACTGAAGAAAATATTTTCAAACCATTCTAATAAGGTATTAATATCCAAAATATATAAAGAATTCCTACAACTCAATAACAAAACAAACAAACAACCCAACTAAGAAATGGTCAAAGGCCTTGAACAAACATTTCTCCAAAGAAGATATTCAAATAGCTAACAAGCACATGAAAAGATGCTGAACATTACTAATCATTAGGGAAATGCAAATCAAAATCACAATGAGATACCACCTCACACTTATTAAGAGAGCTACTATTAAAAAGAAAAACAAAACAGAAAATAATGTGCATTGGTGAGGATGTGGGGAATTGGAACTCTATGTACTGTTGGTGGGGATATAAAATGGTGCAACCTTTATGGAAAACAGTATGCTAGTTCCTCAAAAAATTTTAAAAAGAACTACCAAATGATCAAGCAATCTCACTTCTGAGTAGATATCCAAAAGAAATAGAAACTCCAAGAAATATCAGCACACCCATTCTCATAGTAGCATTATTCACAATGGGCAATAGGTGGAAACAACCCAAGTGTCCATCAACAGATGAATGGCTAAACATAAAGTGGTATATACATACAATGGAATATTACTCAGCCTTAAAAAAGGAAGAAAATTGGCCCAGGCTGCTGTGGCTCAGTTGGTTGGACAGTGTCCTGTGCACCAAAGGGTTGCCGGTTCAATTCCTGGTGGGGGCACATACCTGGGTTGTGGGCTCAATCCCCCAATGAGGGTGTTGCAGGAGGCAGTTGATCAATGTTTCACTTTCACATGGATGTTTCTCTCTCTCTCTGCCTCTCCCTTCCTCTCTCTCTAAAAAAAATCAATCAATATATATATATATATTTATATATATATAAATATATATATATTTTTTTAATGGTTAAGATGGGCCCTGGCCAGTATGGTTCAGCAGTTAAACTGTCAGCCCACAGACTGCGACTACAAACAATCGATGTGTCTCTCTCTTTCCCTCCCTCCCTTTCACACTCTCTAAAATCAATGGGAAAATATCCTTGGGTGAGGATTAACAACAACAAAAGTTTAAGATGGTAAATTTTATTTTTTGTGTATTTCACCACGATTTTTTTAAAAACATGACAGGGCTGGAGATAAAAATTTGAGCTATTAAAAAAGTAATGTTATAACTAAGATCCTCACATAAAGCCAGAACTCTCAAAGTGCTACATCCTTAATAAAGGAATGGATTATAAGGAATCCATCCATACCAGAGGGATATGACAAGGAAACATACCATCAGCCTGGCCTCTATTCAAATAGTACAAGAAACACTCTTAAGCTGAGAAATACAGAAAATTGTGCTGAGACATGATAATCTCAGATAGTCATAAAAAAATCAAACATCTGTGAAGACAAAACCTTCAACTTAGGCCACATAGAATTCCCACATACAAAACCCAGTGAAGGTAAAAACGCAACCTATAGAACTGAAGAATATATTTGCTTATTCAAAAAAACAAAACACATTAGGAAATAATCCACCATGGATAATATTAGACACCTAACCCACAAACTTTGGGTACTAGAAACCATCTGATGATTATAAAGCATATTAGTTTAAGATGAATAAAGACCAAAAGAAGAATCTGAAAATGTCTGAAGACAATAAAAACTATAGGTATATTTGAACAAGAACCTAACAGAACCTCTAGAAATGAAAACTAGTAACTAAAATTTAAAATTCAAATTTAAGGTTCAAATAACACATTAGACATACTGAAGAAAGAATCAGTAAACTGGAAGTCAGATTAGAAAAATCACCATGATCCATCAATGAAAGATAAAGAAAATTTTAAAAATAAAAAAGAATGAAAAGGACCACCACCATATACTGCTAATAGATGCTTCACAGAGAATATAAGAGTGATAATGGGAAAAAGCAACATTCAAAGAGATATTTGATTGAGAATTATCCAGAAGTTATAAAAGACATGAATTCAAACATGATAAATATATGTATGTATGTATGTATGTATACACACACACACACTACTGTGAAGCAGAAGAAACATACACACACAAAAATATATAGTAAAAGAAACTGGAAAGCACATAAAAGGATACTCACTAATCATTAGGGAAATGCAGATAAAAACCACAATAAGACATTACACTGATTAGAATGGCTATTATTAGGGGGGGGGACCCCAGAAAATAAAGAGTGTTGGCAAGGATATGGAGAACTGAAAACCCTTGTGCATTGCCGGTGGTAATATAAAATGGTTTGGAAAAGAATATGTTGTTTCCTCAAAAAATTAAAAGTTTGATCCTGCAATTTCTTGGTATATATCCAAAAGAATTGAAAACAAGGACTCAAACAGATATTTGTACACCATTGTTCATAGCAGCATTATTCACAATAGCTAAAAAGTGGAAACAACACAAACATCCATCAATGGATAAACCTGAAGTGGTAGTATGTATGCACAATGAAATATTATCAGCCTTAATAAGCCAACACTGATGAACCTTGAAAACATTATGCTAAGTGAAATAAGTCAGAGACACAAAAGTATCAAATATTATATTATTCTACTTACATGAGGTACATAAAATAGTCAAATTCAAAAAGATAGAAAATAGAATAGTGGTTACTAGGGGCTGAGGTAAATTGGGAAGTGATTGTTTAATGAGTACAGAATTCTCATTTGGGATGATGAAAAAGTTTTGGAGATGGTAGTGATGGTTGCAAAACAATGTGAACGTATTTAATGTCACAGAACTACTTAACAATGGTTAAGATGGCAAATTTTGTTATGTATATTTTACCACAATAAAAAAAACTAGAGAAAAAATAAAGATCACTTAAAAGATACAATAATTAGACTGATTTTAGATATCTGAATAAAATAAAATTACATCACCAAAAAGCTGAGATAAAGTAACTATCAACTTAAAATTCTATGCCACTAAACTGTCTTTAAAGGATAAGGGAAAGTGAAAACATTTTCACAAAAACATAAAATGAGAGAGTTCACTATAAATAAACCCAAGAGAAAGAACTAAAGAATGCACTTTAAAAGAAGAAAATTGAACCTAAAAGAAAAGGAATGGTAAAAAGATACTGGCAAATCTAAACCAGAATTATATAAAAACCAGTAATAATAATGACAAAAATTTGGAGGAATAAAAAGTAGAATTTAAAACTAGATAAAAAGAATATTTTGTATAATAGAGGAATGACAGCAGTAAAATGTCCTGAAAGGAAGAGATACTGATTAACTTTAGACTTTAAGTCAGAAATGTTAAAATTATATGGGTAAATATTAATAAAGTATATAAAGAACAGACAACTTTTAAACCCATAGAGGAGAACAATGGGCATAAAGAATACATTTTCAGGAAGAAAACGCAAAAGAAAAAAATAGAAAAAGTAGGATAATTCTAGAAGGTACAAAATAAATGCAAATGGAGACAACTTCTAGAATGCCAATTTGAGGAGTTCTATGGACCATCTATTTACCCAGCACAACAACTATAACAAAAAATATATATTTAAAAAACTGACCATTTCGGGGTTCTGGAAATTGTCTTAAAGGTATGTAGCAAATAAACGTTTATTCAAGAAAATTTATTAAATCTCTGTAAAAACAGCAAGTCTGTGGCATTTGAGCCACAACTTGCTACCTCCTCCATCCTTCCTTGAGTTCACCAAGATGGAAGCTCCACTCTGGGTGAGTGCAAGCAAAATGTAGGGGGTTTGCCCGGCCGGTGTGGCTCAGTGGTTGAGCATCGACCCATGCACCAAGAGGTCGCCAGTTCGATTCCTGGTCAGGGTACATGCCCAGATTGTGGGCCCGATCCCCAGTGGGGGGCATGGAGGAGGCAGCCAGTTGATGTTCTCCCTCATCAATGTTTCTGTCTCTCTCTCCCTCTCCCTTCCTTTCTCTCTCTAAAATCAATAAAGAAAAAACAATTGAAAAGAATGTAGGGGTTTCTTGCTCCCCAACTCCCAATTGAGAACTCTGGTATCTTCCCAGGAGGGGCAGTCCACCTGCATTTCTCATGTCTGTATTACAAAAGCTCTATAACAGACCAGAGCAGCTAAGAGGTCTTACTACCCAGTACCACTCACTGGGCAGAAGTTCTACCATAGCAGGCAGGCCAAAAATACTGGGATCCAAATTGCTCTTGCCCCAGCGTGCTCACAGGGTGAAGTTTCCACAACAGAATACCAAGCAGGAGTGTCATTCCAAGAGAAGGTGTCACTGTTTCCTTACTCCCATCTCCAGGTCAGTGGCAGAGGTTTAGCCCAGGGGTCAAGGCAGGCCATAAGAAGAGAGAGCTCTGAAGCTCTTCCCAAGGGAACACAGGGTGAGGAAGTTTAAGCCTTGAAGGCACTATAGAAAATAGAGATTTTGGTAGTAGCAATGAAGAGATGGGTAGCTCTGTGAGAGTAACAAGCTAAACCACAGAATAGCTAAAATTTTACCAGAAAACTAGGAAAAGAGACAGCTAAGAAAGAGTCCTTCTGGGTTCAGAACAAACCTCAAACGCTGACCTCAAAACTACCCCTGCAATGAAGCCCAAATTTAATTGTATCAGGGTGCGAAAGAATATATGCCATATGCATTTACTGATAACAGAGCAATCAGCTGACCATTAGTACGAGCTAAAAGCTGAGTGTGATATCTATAGAGGCAGGCAGCTTAACAGAGAGAACAGAAAGAGAGACAGCCAAAGAGAGGCCTGCTAAAATCCCATCCTAGGATGATTCCATGCATGCCAAAGACTGGCACCTCTGAGGAACAATATAAGAGGCTACATATTGCAGAGGAAATACACTTCACTAAAACGGTTCAGCCAATAAGTATAAAATAAAAATTAAGCATTGTCATGAAATAAGTCAGTCAGAGAAAGACAAACACCATATGATTTCACTTATATGTGGACTCTAAAGAACAAAATAAATAAACAAAATTGAAACATTCACAGACACACGAGCAGATTGTTGGGATGGGGTTTGGGGGACTGGGTGGAAGAGGTGAAGGGATTAAGTAGTACAAATTGGCAATTACAAAATAGTCACAAGGATGTAAATACAGCATAGGCAATATTGTGGTAACTATGTATGGTGCCAGGTGGGTACTGGAAATATCAAGGGGAACACGCTGTAAAGTATATGATTGTGTAACCACTATGCTGTACACCTGAAATAATACAAAATAATATTAAAAGTGAACTGTAATTAAAAAATATAAAAGCATTATGTCATAGTTTAATTATATTTTTTCTAACTGCTACATAAAATGATGGTGTCTTACAACCGATGGAAGCTTAGAGGCAATTGAATATAGTATATTAGCAACAACAATCAATGTGAGTGGACTACACTCATCATTTAAGAGGCTAAAATTTTTACCTTGCTAACTTAGTACCTCTGTAATACATAGAGTTCAAGATTGACTTGCCTAATTCTAGTTTACTGGAATTCTAATAAGCATACTAAATCCTAAATTCATTGAAATTATACAAAGATTTTTAAATCAGGAAATTATCAAATCCTTTGTAAAGAAGTTCTTCAGAACCTTATTATTAGTGACTATGAAGCAGATTTTTTAAAAAGACATGCCTGCCCTGGCTGGTTTGGCTCAGCGATTAGAGCATTGGCCTGCAGTCCAGAGAGACTGGGGTTTGGTTCCCGCTGGGGGCACGTGACTCGGTTGCAATTTGTCCCCGGCCCTGGTTGGTCATGTGGGAGGCAGCCACTCAATGTGTCCCTTTCACGTCAATGTTTCTCTCTCTCTCTCTCTTCCTCTCCCTCCCACTCTATGTGAACAAAAAATGGAAAAATGTCCTCAGGTGAGGATAAAAAATAAAAAAAAAAGACATGCCTATCCTACAACCTGGACAAGAGAGGTTAATTATTAAAATACCAAAATGGCTTCATAGTCAAGTAGTTTCACCTAATCAAGATTCTAGGATTCCAGAGTTAGGATTTATGAAAGATTATATGGTAATTTTATTTTGTGCAGAAATAAACACAATTTCAAAATAAAATTTTTGTCTTTTTTTTTCTTTTCTTCTTCTCTAACTTAAAAATTGACTATTCTTTATTTCCCAGTCTTCTTTTTTCCCCTTAGAAACTTTTTACTCTAACGTAGCTATTTTCAACCAGTGTGCTGCAAGAATTTTTAAAACATGCAATACCTGACTATTTAGTCAGGGGCACTGGCCTCTTTTCCTTTAGATGGTCAAATTAAAAAAATGACAAAGTCAACACAACAATAGTCATTGGTGTGAATGAATCAAAATCATACCTATTCTTTTGGTCAGATTGGCAAAAAAAAAACAAAAAACATTTTTTGGTGTGCCACAGAATTTTAGTAATTAGTTTGTATGTCATCAGATGAAAAAGGTTGAAAATTGCTGCTCTAATAGATAGTGTTAAACAAAAAACTTAACTCTGATGGCTGAAAGACTTTTAAAAGAAAGGGTTTATTGAGCCATAAAGGACCAGTCTAGACCACCAGCAGCAGCACTAAGTGGAAAAGGCAACATGTCCTGGAATTAACAGGTGTTTTTTTTTACAGTGGGAGAAGGAAAGATGTATGTTGTTTTGAAAGAATTTACAATGACTACAGATAAGGGGGGGCAGGATAAGGTGAAGCAGGGCTAGTTCTGGGATAGGTGCAGAGTCCGTAAGAAAGAAGGGTTTGCTCTTTTGGATTGGTTGTGGGCAACAGTCCTGAAAGTTATACACATGCAGGGTGTGATGGTCCATCTAGTGGTTGGCTAGTAGATGCCTGGACATTGATCCAAAGCTCCACCATACATTTAGGAATGTGAGCACTCTTGTCAGCTGGCCCCCAGCTATTAACAAGCTAACTGTTCTGTTCCCACTTCTCTGTCAGCCAGCTGCAATTTAATTTAGAATATCTCAGAATTCTCTTTTTTTGGTCATTAGTACAAGTCACTTTAAGAATCTTGACATTTTCGCCCTGGCCGGTTTGGCTCAGCGGTTAGAGCGTCGGCCAGCGGTCCAGAGAGACCCGGGTTCGGTTCCCGCTAAGGGCACATACCTCGGTTGCAGTTTGTCCCCGGCCCCTGGTTGGTCGTGCGGGAGGCAGCCACTCGATGTGTACCTTTCATGTCGATGTTTCTCCCTCTCTCTCTCTTCCTCTCTCTCCCTCCCACTCTATCTGAACAAAAAATGAAAAAATGTCCTTGGGTGAGGATAAAAAAAAAAAAAAAAAAAAAAAAAAGAATCTTGACATTTTCTATGTTCCCTTAGAGGTTGTTTTTTTTTAAAGTTGATCTGATCATCCAATATGTGCCTAAATTAAAAGTCAAGAGCCTAACAAGATTATAAAACAACCAGTACAATCTCTCCAAAAATTAAACAGGCTTGTCCATTCATACATTCATTTTAATTGCTAAAACAACTCTAAATATTTAGTTTTATTTCACCTATAAGAAAACTAAACTTCAAAACCTTAAGTAATTTGGTAAAAGTCATTAAATAAATAAATAAATAAATAAATAGGGCAGACTCAGCACTCAAACCAAATCCTAAACCTTATTTTTCACCCTTTATTCACCCTTTATAAATTCATCAGAACCTAATATGCCAGAGGGTAAAAAGAATGAAATGAACCGATTTTATACTAAAACCCACAGATACAGTCAAATCAAAATAGATATTTTCTTTTACCTCATGAAACTTCAAACAAGCTCCTTTTTCAACACGCAAGAATTCATATGGTGCTATATAATCTCTGACACTCTATATGTCTTAAGTTTTCTAATCTGTAAATTGCAAGTAATATCTTCCCTAGGAAACCTCAGAGCTGAGAGGACCATTACAGACAAAAGAAGGAAAATTGTTTTTATTCAGAAGCCCCTAAAGTCCTAAACCAAAGTAATCTATTAAAATAATAAAAAGACATAAAATAAGTCTAATTTGAAATAAATAATACTTTTTACATATAGAATCTATAATAACAGAAAGCTGGTCAAGGGTAGCCTGTGACCAGAGGCAGAAGGAATAGAGTAGCGGCAAAGGGATACAAGGGCACTTTTGGAGTGATAAAAATATTCTATGTGATTGTGGTGGCGGTTACATGGACATATACACTTGTCAAACTCATTAACTGTGCACTTAAAATAGGTTTAGTTCATTGTATAGTAAATTATACCTAAACAAAGTTGATTTTAAAAGGAACAAAAGACTGAATCAAGGCCAGACCCTACAGAAAAGTTCCCCCAATAAGAACAATCTCTTTTGATAAAGAAAGAAAAAGGGAAAGGAGGTACATAAAAGGTATTTTGAATTTTCAAACTTCTCTTAATTTTATTCCAGGATATAAACTGCAAGAAATAAAAAATAGCCCTGGCTGGTTTTGCTCAGCAGTTAGAACATCCCACAGACCGGAGAGTCCTGGGTTCGGTTCCCACTAAGGGCACGTACCTCAGTTTCGGTTTGTCCCTGGCCCCAGTTGGGGTCGTGTGGGTGGTGACCACTCGATGTGTCTCTCTCACATTGATGTTTCTCTCTCTCTCTCTTCCCCCCTCTTTGACTCCTGCTCTATCTGAAGATAAATGCAAAAATGTCCTCAGGTGAGGATAAAAAAAAAAAAAAAAGAAAGAAAAAAATAGTCTGGATTGTTTTTCTTCTGAAAAGTTTTAGAGCTCCTATAACTCACTGGTGAAAAAAGGATTCCTTATTCTTGATGAAATTATTTGCCTTTAATATCTGCAACAGAAAGCCCTACAGGTTATTAAAATAATAATCTTTGAAACATAAGACATGTCCCAAGAAATAATAGCTTTCCAGAAGGAGCTGGCATAAAGCAAACAAAGGGCTAATAAACTTTTCCCTCCCTCCTACTCACGACTCTTTCTCCTCATCTCTCATTTCTAATGAAACCATTTGAAGACTCTGCAACATTTTATGAACAAAACTGTCTTAATTAATACATTTCAAAATGATCTGATAGTCAAATTAACTATACTATGTTATCAACTGAATTCTTATAGACTGAGTTTACTAGGCAAAGCACAATATTTTCATTGACCTTTTTTTTAAAATTTTTTTTCTTTATTGATTTGAGAGAGAGAGAGGAAGGGAGAGGGAGAGAGACAGAAACATTGATGAGAGAGAACATCAACTGGCTGCCCCCTGCATGCCCCCCACCAGGGATTTGGCCCACAACCTGGGCATGTGCCCTGACCGGGAATCGAACCAACGACCTCTTGGTGCATGGGTCAACGCTCAACCACTGAGCCACACCAGCCAGGCAAGACCTTTGTTCTCTATGCCCTAATGTCTAATTCTTCCCTTCCTGGAGGCATATATCACATCAATACGTCTCATTTTTATCCCATTCTACAATTTGCAGTCATTAATGAATCTATATAGTGACTACTAAACAAGGAATTCACAGTGAACTTGTGCTATGCAAAAATTTAGACCATCCCCTAATAAACCCCATTCTCTTCATATGGCCAAAAAGTAACATAAATTAACTTAGAACTTCATGGTGTGGGGGTTCAGAAAGAGCTACCCCAAGATGTGCCTCAGTGCTATGTATATTATTTTGAGCTAAAAAGCAATTGAGACTCTGTGGGCACAAGAGAAACTTCATCCCTCACCGCCCCCACCCCCTCACCACCATCAGCCCTATCAAGAGGAATTGAATTAAGGACCTTGCCCATAATAAGAGATTATTAGAGATAATTCTTTTTGACATGTGTATAGGGCAAGGCATACTTCTATTTACTAAACATCTGCTTTTCCTAACATCCTGCAATGACCCTTTGAATCCCTTAAGGGACTGTACATCAGAATGTCATATATACACCCCTATTCCCTTTCTGTCTTAGAACCTCTCATGTATGTGGGGTCTCTGATTGTCATCTATGTGGGTGGGGTTCCAATACACATGTATGTAATTAAATATGGTCATTTTCTCTTGCTAATCTGTCTCATGTTTATTTATTGGATCAGCCGAAAAAACCTTGAGGGTAGATCAAAGTTTCTGTCCTTCCCCACAATGGCAATTACATTTCATAGTTACTCTGAATAGACTGTGCCCCATTTTTCAATTAAAAATATAACCCCAAATCTGTTTAGTAGAATGCAACCATTTAAATTTAAATTATAATTATTCCCTACTACCTACTTTTGCTACTGAAAGGTATAATCACTGCTTAAACTTTTCAAATTAAGAACTCTTAGTCCAGCTAGTGAACAGAAAATATATGGGCACATGTTACACTACCTTTCATCTATCAGACCAAGTACAAACTCATCTTTCAAAATAACTGGAATCTCTAGCTATGCAATATATTAAATTGCTGCATAACTACAAGGAAAGTATAGCATGTCTACATGTAAATTTCACTCCTAATCAGCAACTATCTCCCTGAATTTTTTTGATATCTTGATGTAATATCTTTCTCCTGTGGCCAACCTGTCCATTAAATTGAATAATGGACTATTTGGCAAGCCAGAAACTGGCTCTATCACCACAGCATACCAAAGGAAGGGAAAGTAAACTGGAATGGACTTCTACAATGGTCTGACTACTTAAATCATTTAGTGAGAGTGAAAACTACAGGGCAGGGAAAGGCAAATATGTGGCCAGTCAACATTATGTAAATGTGCAAAGGATGCCAAAGGGGGAAAAAAGCTTGCTCTTAATAATAGAAAAAAATCTAACAGTTCAACCTAAACTGTTTTGCTTACTCGCTGATAGTAAACGGCTACTTTCTGAGAAGGAAATTAAGAATGTGGGTTAACTCTCTACAAAGTTCCTCTTTTCTTTCTGTATATATGTGTGCATAAAGAAATAGTATTATTACCTTACATCTCTCAAAACTTGCTTTTCTGTATTCTTCTATGTCAAATGATACTACCCAATCTTCTAAGCCAAAAATTTAATCAGCTAAATTACATATATAGATACCTGAACAAAAGTAACAGCCTTTTCGTTGTCTTTTTACCTCCAGTCTTATTCTCCCTCTGGACAGCTGAGAAGGGTCTATCTCAAGTGAAATCTGATGATATTACACACAGTTTCAAATCCTTCAATGTCATGTCACTGCCTACAGGATAAATCCAAGCTCTGGAGCACTGTATGAAAAGTCCCACCATAATCAAATCATCTCTCCCCGTTCCACCATTTCATGCACAGCTTGAACTAATTGTGGTTCCTTAAATAATAAATAAAAATAAATAAACTAGGCTATTTCACACTTCCATATATGCTCACATAACTCCCCTTAGCTCCAATGCTTTTCCCTAATTCATCATGATACCCACCCAGCAGCCACCTCTCTAAATTCCTCCTTTACCTAATTCAAGATTCAGAGGATCTCCCAGAAGTTTTTCCTATACCCTTAACCTAGGTTATTTTTCCACAGTTCCTTGGTGTGGTAGCATATAATGGCCCTCAAATATGTCCACACTTTAATCCTCCAAAATCTGTGAATCTGTTACCTTACATGGCAAAAGTTACCTTATAAACATTGTTAAAAACTTTGATATGAGGATTTAAAATCATCATCCAGGATTATCCAGATAGGTCCCATCTAATCACATGAGTCCTTAAAATCAGTGTCAGAACTGGACCCACTGCTGCTGGCTTTGATTATGGAAGAAGGGATTATGAGCCAAGGAATATGGATGGCTTCTAAAAACTAGAAAAGGCAAGGAAATGAATTCTCCTATAATGTGTCCAGAAAGAAAGAGCTCTACTGATACCCTGATTTTAGCCCAGTGAAATGCATGTCAGACTTCTGACCTACAGAACTGAAAGATAATAAATGTATGTTATTTTAAGCAACTAAGCTTTTGGTAATTTGTTATAGCAGCAATAAAAAATTAATACACTTGTGGACAGTTTTATGATGCTATACTATTACTGTCTGTGTCGGTTCGAGGGTGGGAACTCTCTATTTACTTAAAAATTGTATTCCCAGTACCTAGCATAGCTCCTGTCTACAGAGATGCTCAATAGTATTTTAGAACTGATATATGTTCATAACTTAATTCCAAAGATCCTATTACTACAATCAAAACATTTTCAATCCAGAATCTTAATTAGCAATATGAATTGCTTTCATTCCTCATTAGTCATTTTAGGCACAGAGATCTATTAATACTAGGTTACTACTTCTGACTTTTATTAACAGGACATGTAGTCACTATGACCCAGTCTTCCTGTGGAACTTGCATGTAGGTAGCTTTTTGTGTGTGTGTGTGTGTGTGTGTGTGTTCAGATAGAGTGGGAGGGAGAGAGAGGAAGAGAGAGAGAGAGAAACATCGATGTGAAAGTGACACATCGAGTGGCTGCCACCCGCACAACCAACCAGGGCTGGGGAAAAACTGCAACCGAAGTACATGCCCTTAGCGGGAACTGAACCCAGGTCTCTCTGGACCACAGGCCAATGCTCTAACCGCTGAGCCAAACCAGCCAGGGCGGTAGCTTTTTTTTTTTTTTTTTTTTTTATCCTCGAGGACATTTTTTCATTTTTTGTTCAGATAGAGTGGGAGGGAGAGAGAGGAAGAGAGAGAGAGAGAAACATGGACGTGAAAGGAACACATCGAGTGGCTGCCACCCGCACAACCAACCAGGGCCGGGGACAAACTGCAACCGAGGTACGTGCCCTTAGCGGAAACCGAACCTGGGTCTCTCTGGACCGCAGGCTGACGCTCTAACCGCTGAGCCAAACCGGCCAGGGCAGTAGCTTTTTTTTTAATCCATGTTCCTCTTTCATATCAGATATCACATTTTTAAATCATATATATTGTCATTAGAAACATATTTTTAGTTCTATCAATTATAAGATCCACTTTTCAATTTTATCCAGTGCTTTTAACTTAGGTCTCCTGAGTATCTGATAAAATTACTACTTGAGGTTTATCTCTTGAATCAAGGATTTAAAAATATTCAGAAGGTACCAAAGTGCCATTTTATAACCCTCTAAAATTTACGTTGTTTTTCCCTCTTCCGAGGCATGGTCAATACTATAGTTCACAATGGTATCTATCAGCTAACATTTTTAGGGCATAATATGTGCCCATCTCTGTGGTAATTAAGTGTTTTGCAAGCATTAATCTTTACAATGACCTTACGAAGGTGATTCTATATATTACCACCACTGGGGTTGGGGTGGGAGGACTCAGAGGGATTAAGTATCTTTCTCAAGATTAATTACACAGCTCAAATCCAAAGTCAATTAAAGAGTAAAAAGAAGTCGATTTCTTATACCAATATTTTTATACCTTATCCTACTAATAAAAAGTGGAATTTGGGAAAAGTCAACCTTCACATTTGACAAACAGTTTTCAGAGTGACAGGTACCATTGAAGGCAAGACAGTGGCTATCATAAATACCAAAAGTACTATGTGACAAGGTGAGAAAAGGTACTCTGGCCATAAGATAACTGTTTTCTTTGTACCTTAGAATCTGTTTTCTAAGGTGAAGATAGGTCTACAAATCATATATCAGCTCTGTGCATCTTTCTTATCAACTGTTACTTCCATTTTATGAGATGAAAAGTAGAAAGATTCTAAATTTCAGGCTCATTTTTTGGCTTAAGCGTCATTTCATATACAACTCAAACCTCTCATTCAACATCCTCTGATGGCTCTCATTACTAATGGTTAATTTAAATAAGCTTCAAAATGGACTGCAAAACATTAGCAGTATTGACCTTCACTTCACTAATGAGCTCTGCAACCTCAAGTCACTTCACTAACTCTCTGGTCCTTGGTTCTTTCACTCATAAAATGAGAAACCCGTATTAGATGAAGTCTAAAAATCTTTTCCTAATTATAAGATCCTAGGACCCCACTAACCTTTGCACTCTGCCTGGCATTCTACTGAGCTCAGAACAACATGTAAAAACATAGAAGGAATTAGGGCATAATTTAAAAGCTTCAGAGGTACTATGTTTGAATCTCAACCCTATCACTTACTAACTATATGACCTTGGCAAGTTTTAGTTGCCTTGATGTAAAATAAGGACAAAAATATCAACAGTTCTTTTCAGGATTAAAATATTAAATACAGTTTAAAAATGCATCTAAAATAATGTCTGGCTCTAAGTACTCACTAAATATTCCCCTCTGTTAAAGTGTGACTTTAAAGTATTATAACCAGGTTTTCCAGGGAGCCATTTTTTGAAGCAAGATCTGAATGTTTTGTAGAATTTAAAAATAATGTATCATAAAGAGTGTCTTGGTTTACCTGGGCTGCCATAATAAGATACCATAAACTGGATGGCTCAAACAACAGAAATTTATTTTCTCACAGCTCTGGAGGCTGGAAGTTCCAAGTGAAGGTAAAGCAAGGTTGGTTTCTGGTGAAAGCTTTCTCTCTCTCTCTGGCTTATAGACAGCCCCCTTCTGGTTGTGAGCTCTGGTGTTTCTTCCTTTTCTTCTAAGGGCACCAGCCCTATTGGATTAGGGCCCCACTTACATGACCTCTTTTAATCTTTATCACCTCTCCATAGGCCCTACCTCCAAATATAGTCATAATGGAGGTTAGGGCTTCAATATGAGTTTGGGAGGGTGGAGTACACAAACATTTAATCCATAACAAAGATATTACTTTAACTTTGTACTTAGAATTTTTTATTTAAAATTTTTTTTCTTTATTGATTTTAGAGAGAGAGGAAGGGAGAGGGAGAGAGAGATAGAAACATCAATGAGAGAGAACATCGATTGGCCGCCTCCTTCATGCCCCCCATTGGGGATTTGGCCCACAACCTGGGCTTGGAATTTTTTATTTTAAATAAAATTTCATAGAACTCATTCAAACCTCATGCCAAGTTTCTAAAATGAATAGAATTCCTTGAGGAACAGACATGGAGAGGTTAAGCAACATAATCTTAATGACACAACTGAATAGACACAGAGTTACAAATAGAATTTGGTCCTTTTAGCTTGAAGCTCATTCCATTATATTTTTCAGACTTCTATTCCTAAATGTATTTTCACTGTCCTCTCAGACATCACTTCTTTTTTGTTGTTGTTAATCCTCACCTGAGGATATTTTCCATTGATTTTTAGGTAGAATGGAAGGGAGGGAGGGAGAGAGAGAGAGAAAGAGAAGGAAAGGGAGAGAGAGAGAGAGAGAGAGAGAGAGAGAGAGAGAGAGAGAGAGAGAGAGAGAAAGGAACATCTATGTGAGAGAGACACAACAATTGGTCGTCTCCTGCACACATCCCAACAGGAGCTGGGGATGGAACCTGCAACCTAGGCATGTGCCCTTGACTGGGAATCAAACCCGCTACGCTTTGGTGCACAGGCCAACTCTCTAACCACTGAGAACACTGTCCAGGGCACACGTTACTTCTTAAATCTGCCTAAAAATTGTTTTCATTAGAAATTTAAATAATATTAAAGGGAAGACTTTTTTTTTAAATGACAAGTTCTCAAAGCCAAAAAATAGATCAAACAGAGCTATGAAAACTAAGGTTTAATTTTAGCCTTATAATTTTGTGATTTCCACTTTTAGGGAAAACCAAATAACTGGTTTATTTCTTGACCAGCATTCATCAATGAGCCTAATCCACCCAGAGGCAATTTGGAGTTAGAAAAATTATTTCCAGTAAATTGCTTTTGTGTTTTCAGAAAAAAACACATAGAATGCTTTAATAACTGTATTCACTTTCTCTGGATGGCAGAGATTTTATTTATATACCATCTCTCTGGGTACCAAATCCTTGTATACAACTGTATCTGTGGACATGCTATAACACAGAGGGTTGCTACAAAAAACATCTCATGGGGAGGAGAGGGAGCCAGAATTTTTTAGTGGGGAAACACACTAGCTTATATTTGGTAGATATTACTCCTCAGACCACTTTGTCTGGGTGTTAAGTTCTTTTACTCTTTTTAGAGATTAAAAAAATGTAAAACTAGGTGATATTATTCCTATTATCATGGCTTTAAAAGAAAAAAAATAATTTTATCCTTTAGCATTGACGTGCAGGCTGGCACCTCCTAGAAAAAGTGAGAAGCTTCCTATTCAAAAATAGAAATTTTTACAAGGTTTTCTGTGCTTTTTGGGAGGGAGAAAGAAAAAGGGAGATGAATCACATTGTACTTGTCCTTAACTAACCAAATTAAACATTCTATTTTTCTTTTTTCCTGAAACAATAATGTTTGTACTCTGTGCAATAACACTGTGCCTCCCTGTGTTTCTTCAGCTGGAAGGGGTGGTGGTGGTGGTAGTGGCTTCCGTTGCTAATCTCTATAAAACCTCACTATCTCCTACTTGGCTCTCAGCTCCTTCACTGTTTGTATTATAATTTTCCTGCATCAGATTACTTTTGTTGTAACTACCAGAGATGGTTTCTGTTTTCCTAGGTAAGACCCTGACTAGATGAAAAAAGTAAAGCAGAATATACTTAATAATACTGTGATAACTTCACATGATTACTAGACAGATAATTACTAGACTTAGTATGGTGATCACATTGTAAGGTATATAAATATGAAATCACTATATTGTACACCAACTATACTTAAATTTCAAAAAAACACTTATTTAGCAATTTATCACTACTTTTTGAAATGTTAATTTGCTTTTTCATATACTTAGGTGCTTTAATATGATTCCTCAATTAAAAGGCTTAAGCATGATGAATTCATGGGCCGTGAGATCAAAACTCTGACTTCTCAGGGCATAAGTCGAAATGAAGATGAGGGCTGGGGAGGGAGGAGAAAAAGTGGACAGGGAAGGTCAGTGAACAAAATGGATGGCAAAAGCTATGCAGGTAATATGCTAGTTGTGCCAAAGTTATGTCTACCAGGGAGTCTCTCAGATTGAGCTGTGTTTTGAATATAGCAAAAGTACCATTAAATACAGGTCAGTAAGTGTACTGACAAAGAACACAGCATGCAATAATAATGCTATTTTCGCCTCCGAAGACCAGGAACTTCCATTCATCTAGTGCAGCGATTTTCAACCCCATGCCACAAGAATTTTTAAAACATGCAATACCTGACTATTTAGTCAGGGGCACTGACCTCTTTTCCCCTAGATTGTCAAGTTAAAATATAACAATAGCCATCTGGTATGAACAAATCAAAATATACCTATTTTTTGTCAGAATGGCAAAAAAAATCTATTTTTTGATGCGCCGCAGAATTTTAATAATTAGTTTATGTGTGCCACAAGATGAAAAAGGTTGAAAAATTGTTGATCTAGTGAATTACGCAGTTTCTTCTGAGAGGCTCCCCAATGGCTAATGATCCAAAAGAACATTTTTATGTATGAATAACTGTTAGTGGCTATAACCTACAGTAATCTACTGAAAATGCAATTCTTAAATGCTAACAACCCAAACATAGATTGATACAAAAATTATTTTAAAAATATAAATAAATGGAGAACATCATATGGCTGTGCAAACTTCTTTTGGCAATTTGGTTTCAAGTATCCCCAAAGCAAATACTTTAACATAGTCTTTGAAAATGCCTGTCTGGAAGGAAAAAATCCCAAAAGACCATATTTAGATGATCATTTATGTTTCAGCAAGTGAAACTGCTTTGACTTATAGCACAAACTCATAATGATGGAATATTAATCACAATAACAACATCTGCTAGCACTTAAATAGTATTTGCTATATATATTTATGTGCCAAGCACTGTTCTAAGTGCTTTATATATTTAACTTATATAGCAGTTCTCACCACTCACTGGGATAGGAATTATTGTTCCCCATTCCACCTCTAGTATTATAGACTAGGCTTAAAGACATTAAGTAAATAGCCCAACTTCACATAGCTAGTAAGTAACAGCTAGAATTTGATCCCAGGTAGTCTAAGCCCAGAGTCCATGCTCTTAAGCATTATATTATATTCTCTCCCTAACTTGGTCAAGGTCATACAGCTAATAAGATGAAGTCAGAAATTCAATACAAGTCTTGAACTACATTATTGAGAACTCAGTTAGCTTTGAGACATGTACGGTTTATAACTCTTCAAATCTCCTTCTTGTAAATTCTCATAAGTCTTTACCATCAACAGCAAACAATGCCTGTGGAACTAAGCAATGGGCATGGCATAATATGAGACTCTAGTGTTATTTGTAATTCAACCAACCTGCATGGTATATAACAGAAAGAGCAAAGTGTTTATGATCAGAAAACTTGGGTTGAATTCTTAACTTTGCCATTAATTGGCAATTTGGTATTAAATAGAGTATAGGTTCTACAATAAAAGAGACCTGGACTGAAATCCTGGCTTTAAGATCATTGTGTAAGGTGGCAAAGTTTGTGTACAGTACAAAAAGGCACCTGGCCAAGAAAGCAAAATGGAGCTGAAATTCTGCCAATGTTTAGCTCACCAAGCCATCCACCCTAGAATGGGGGCTATGTGTGCTGGAAAAAGTGGCACCTAACACAGGCCCCCAAGCTACTGCCTAGGGTGGTGTGGCAGAATTGGTTCACCACAAGAGGGTACATTTTTCTATGTCAAAAAAAGAAGTCTCATAAGCTAGTGGTAACTCTGCCTACTTCACTACTTACTACTAGGCTTTATATTCTTGGGCAAGTCACTTAACCACTCTAAATCTCAATTTCCTCGTTCGGAACATGTGTTTGAAAACAGTACTTGCCTCATAGTGAGGTTTTGAGGATACATAAAATGATGCAAGTAAAGTGTTTAGTACAATGCTAGGCACTTAATTAGTGCTCAATAAATTGTAACCAATAAGTTTTAACAGCCATGTATATAGTATCACAACCTCTCTTGAGCTTCAGGTCCCTCATCTGTTAAAATGAATATCATCTACCTCACAAGACCTTTCTATGAATGTTGAATTGTGGTAATGAGAAAACACTGCACGTTTACTTACAATTTTTATATAAAGAATTAGCAAATAAAAAAGTTCTTGGTACCTAGCACTCAGTAAATGCACAACAAATATTAAATGGCATTGTTACTATTAGTATTGACACAAATATTTTACGTCATACATTAATTTTTTTAAATATTTCTTATTTTAGAGAGGATAATCATGATCATGGATCATTTTAAATTCTGAGAGAAATATTATTTCATCAGAGAGCTCTGTAACCTGTACAAATCTAAGAAGTCTAAGACTAAGTGATATCCAGTCCAAAAAATCCTATTATCTATCAAAGCTAACTGAAAAAGAAAAAAGAAAAATCACCTTAAGCTAAACCTTCTAGCTTAAAATTAGAGCCTCTCAATGGGAAAGATTGTGTTTTATACCCACCCACGAGACATATAAACCACCAGATTTACACACAGGGGAATAACTACAGTTTCTCTGAACTTGGAAACAGCATTCCTCAGAAACTGCCCATTGACTCTACTCAACCTCCAAATAGATACTGGACCCTGCTCCCTTAAAAAGGGGGATTCTTGCCCGGCCAGTGTGGCTCAGTGGTTGAGCATCGTCCCATGCACCAAGAGGGTGCCGCTTCAATTCCCTGTCAGGGCACATGCTCGAGTTGTGGGCTCCATCCCCAGAGGGGGGCATGCAAGAGGCAGCCAATCGATGTTCTCTCTCATCAACATTTCTCTCTGTCTCTCCTGCTCCTTTCCTCTCTCTCTAAAAATCAATCAATAAATAAATGAATAAACAAACAAACAAATAAATAAATAAATAAATAAATAAATAAATAAATAAATAAATAAATAAATAAAAATGGGGATTCTTCTACCCATATTGAAATATTTGGGATATTTGGAGCTTTTATTACCATAAATTCCAAGCTTAGAGTCTCACAGCAGCTGTAATTCAGCTATGAAGAACACACACTTACCACAGGCCTGCAAACTAAAGGATTTAACAGGCCTCCAATTCTGTAACTGAATCATGCTACTGTGACCAAAATAGCAGGCAAAACCCAAAATAAAATGAAGACCTAAGATTACTATCAGACCTTCAACTTCCTTCATGTCTCTCTATCTCCTAAATGTGCTTACAAGTTTTGTTGTTTGGTGTTACTCACAGTTATTACCACCACTAGCATTCTAGTTATACATTTACTGATATAGTAATAAAGGGGAAAAAATGTTTTCTCAAGTTTATTAATGCCTGTATCTTCTTAGCACTCAGGCATAAAGCACATTCTATATTTAGCATAGATTACTGTGTCCATTCAGACACATTTTCATGGGATGGACACCAAGAAGCTCTGGATTGACATCTATATCTGTCACTAAATTGTGTTGTGTCCACAGCAAACCATTTAACTTCTGTGGGTCTCCTCTGCGATAATGTATGAAAAAGATTTTTAAAATTATAAAGTAATATACATATGGAAATAATTATTCGTCAACACTACGTCATGCAAATAAATATAAAAATCCATGCTTTAGTTCTTTCAATACACTATAAAGGAAAAATTGTGAAAGTGCTTTTCAAGAATAGAGAAACAGTCTATAAATGCAAGCCCTTATGAACTGCATCACCTTTTAATTCTTTAGAATCTTATTATAGCACCTGCTAGATGTACTGCACACAAATGGCTCAATCAAAAGGTAACTAGAATTTGGAAACTTCTAGAAGCATTAAGTATTGACAGTTGGAATAATCAGCTTCTTCTGTAATATCATCTGTTTGGCAATACCTGCTGCTTTCTTCTGATTTGTTCAGTAGCATTTTATGCAGCATGTGCTACTCCTTCAAGGGCAATAAAAGTCGATCCTCACATCTGCCTATCCTTACACCTCTCAGGGGACTCAGGGCAAGCAATATTACCTTGAAGAAGGTCTGGGTAATTACCTAAACATATGAAATAAAAACTAAGACCATAACTGGAGCAACAAATAAGCTAAGTTCATTGTTCTTTTCCCTAGAATGCACTGCCTTCTCGGGAGCCAGACAAACTTCTAAACTGAAAAAAAAAAAACCTTCCCTGTCCTTTCTCCCAGGCTTCTTTACTACCATCTGAGAAACTTTCACCATAGAACACAGGAAGCAAAATTTTGTGCCATATAGCACTGCAAGGAATTAACTTCATGAAATCCTTGTTTTCTTCTTGGCAACTCGACAAACTATATATAAACCAACCTCCATCAAGGCCAGACTCATGTGACTCAAGCTGATCCATTTGGGAAGGAAACACTGGACATATGACACAATAATCTGTCAAAGACAAGCCTCCCTATATCATAACCAGACAGATGAACAGTGCTGCCAAATGTCAAGTATAATACGGAACAGCTATCACTAATGTGCACTTACCACATTAACAGAGGAGTTATTTTCTTTATTTAATGTGCATTATTACTAAAGCACAACATCTCTTATCCAGAGCACAGCTCACATATAAAGCAAGCCATAGAGAAATAAAACAACCACCTCATTTGGCTTTAAAAGACAACTAGGAAAAAGCCAGAAACACAAGGGAAATTCAAGAATTATATTTCCAAAGTTAAAAACACTTGTGTGCTATGTAGCATACAAACATGTCATTGGTGCAGTATTTTACCAACAACGTATGGCAACAATGACATGGTATACCACAAGCTAAAAATGGCTGCTTATCTAGACATGAGATCCACAGATGAAGTAAATGCTTTGGCTTGAAAACACTAAATATGTTTCAGTGCTGAAATGAATCACCAATTTGAATTTATACAGAAAACATATTCAGTCTATAAAATATATCAAAACTGTGTAAACTTTCAGAAGGCGGAAAATGAACAAGGATTTCTGAAGCAGAAGATCTGACTGTGGCACATCCATACAATGAAATGCTATTCAGTAAAAAACAAACTATTGATACATGGAACAATATGGATGTATCTCAGAGGCACTGTGCTGAGTGAAAGCCAATCTTCAAATAGTACCAACTATTTGATTCCATTTATATGACAATCAGCAAAAGGCAAAAGAACAGAAACAGAGAACAGATCAAAGATTGCCAGGGATTAGGGATGAGAGGAGGGTTTGAGTACAATGAACAGCACAAGAGAATTTTAAGGGTGTGTATTCTGATTGTTGAGGTGGTTCCAGAAACTTACATATATGTTAAAATTCATATAAATATACACCCGAAAAAGTCAATTTCATTATGTAAAAAAATCAAAGTGATGTATATCCAAGATATATGGCATGACATAACACATATCACCTCCTGAAAATGTAAAAGGGTACCAGATCATATAGTTAGATGGCCTCCACATAAATACTATGACATCTCCCTCAAAAAATGAACAAAAAAGCCTAAAAAGGGGCAGCGAATAACAAAAATCAAATACGTAATCAATGTCTTACAACAAAATTTTCACAAGGAAAAAGTACTCAAGTTTTTTAGTATCTGTTTTATAAACTTAATCTGGAATTTAAAAACAATAACATTACACAATTAAAAGAAAACATTCTTCTGTCATGTTGTTTTCATGGCTGCAAAATATTTCTTGCAAGGGACAGGAGACATGGTCAATCTGTTAAATTAAAATTCTTTACCTTTTTCTTCTTATTCAACCTCTCAGGTTCAGCTTTCTCTGAATAAAAACGTATCTATGCTCTGAGATGAAGATTCCCACCCCCCCCCCCCCGGACAGATCAAGACTTTAACATTAATAGCCTGCATAAATTCATTTTCCACAGCCTACCAGGATTCCCCAAAAAGAAAATGAACTAAGTTACAACAGTGCCCTTTAACTAGGGTGACTCCGTGTCCCAATTTGCATGGGACAATCCTGGTTTGACAGGTGATGTTCTGACATAATTATTAATAGCACCCTCCTTCACTTTTTAGATGAATTTATATGGCCACCGTACCCTTAACCTATTTCCTTTTAGGAACCTAACTCACAATCCCTATCTAGCACCAAGACATAGAAAGTAGACCTCACAAACAGAATTCCCTATATTAATTATTTTTAAGCAGGAAATATTACTTTGATTAACCTAATGTATTATGTATTGTACTTACCTATTTTGTTAATGATAGCTAATAAAATTATCTTCTTTGGGTTGTAAAACTGCATATAAATAACCAGAAATTCTAATTAGTCTATACCCTAATACCTTTGGAGAAACACACCTATTAGTCATAGTGAAGAAAAATAAATCGTCCATTTAAAATCTCTACCCATGGCTTCCAGTGAAGATGGCAGCGTAGGTAAACAAGGTATCACCTCCTCCCACAACCACATCAAAATTACAACTAAACTACAGAACAACCATCATTCAAAACCACCTGAAATTGAGCTTAATGGAAGTCCTACAACTACGAAATTAAAGAAGCAGCCGCATGGAGACTGGTAGGAGGGGTGGAGGCGCAAACTGGTTGGTCCCACACCCACGTGTGGTGGATAAAAATCAGGAGGGACACCTCGGCTGGGAAGGTCCTCCCTGAGGACTGAGAGGTCCCCGTCCCACACCAGGCACCTTGCTCAGCGTGCCAGTGCCAGGAAGAGAATCCCCATTAACTTCTGGCTAGAAAAACCAGCGGGAACTGAGGCTGAGGGTGGCTGCAGGAGGCTGCAGCTTCTGGAGTCCCAGGCAGCTCCTCTTAAAGGGCCCGCACACAGACTTACTTGACTTGCTCCCTCTAAGCTCGGAAGGGAGGCAGCTTGAGGGACACCAGAGACATGCGGGGAAGAACCAAGTTGTTTGGCATCGGGGTGAGAGCTAGAGGGGCAGCTTTCTTCCAGACAGACATGCTGGCGGAGGCCGTTGTTCCTTTGGTGAGCCCTTCCCCTGGGGCAGCAGACGGCCGCCATATCTGGGACTCCAGCAACCTGGCTCACACTGTTTGTCCCACCCTGCTGATTCCCTGAGGCCCTGCCCCACCCAAATTTCGGGCCCAACCAAGCTGTTTCCAGTGGCTTTACCATAGGATTGGCCTGTCTTGGATCCTGCTTCAGAGTTTCCTAAAATCTCTCAAACAAGCAGCATCTGGTCTCAGCGAGCCCCATAACTCTCATTAAGTGGCCCCTGCCTGGCACTAGAAGCAGCCAGCCTTGGTTCACAACTTGGCTTTTCCTGGGCACCTCCAAGCCCAGCACAAGAAGCAGCCAACTGTAGATCACTTTGTAGCTTATGCCAGTGGCCCTGGATAGAACACAGGCAGTGGCTGACCTTGCCCCAGAGCCAGCACACCCAGTGGATAGCTTCAGATCATGTCGAAACAGCACCACCCAACCACCCCCACAAGTGACACACTCAATAAGTGGACTCAGTGGGTACCAGAGTCCTGCTGAAGTAAGTCTTGCTCTGTGTGGTGGGCCTCTACACAGCTGACCCTCCAAGGTAGTCAGAGGCCAGTGGTCAGTGGGCACAGCCAGTCCTTGCAGCTGATCAGCCTGAGTAAATCCCTCCCACTGACGTGCCAACAGCAATCAAGACTCAATTACAACAGAAGGGTGTACAGTCCACACTAGGGGTGCACCTCAAGGGCCCAGCTGGAGTGATCATGGAGGCTGTGCCACTGGATCCTACAGGACACCTATAACAATAGGCTACCGAGACACAGAAACTCTACCTAATACATAGAAACAATCACAGGGAAGCAGCCAAAAGGAGGAGACAAAGAAACATGTCCCAAATGAAAGAAAAGAACAAAACTCCAGGAAAAGAACTAAACAAAATGGAGATAAGCAATCAATCAGAGGCAGCGTTCAAAACACAGGTTATAAGGTTGCTCAAGGAACTTGGTGAGACTTTCAAGGAACTTGGTGAGACTTTCAAGGAACTTAAGGACACCTCCAAGGAACTTAGTGAGACCATCAACAACATAAAAAAGGACCAGTCAGAAATGAAGGATGCACTAACTGAAATAAAAAACAATTTACAGGGAATCAATAGTAGAGTAGGTAAAGCCAAGAAGCAAACCATCGATTTGGAATATAAGGAAGCAAAAAACACCCAATCAGAATAGCAAAAAGAAAAAAGAATCCAAAAAAATGAGGATAGTGTAAGGAGCCTCTGGGACAACTTCAAGTGTGCCAACATTCGCATCATAGGGGTGCCAGAAGGAGAAGAGAGAGAGCAAGAAATTGAAAACCTATTTGAAACAATAATGACAGAAAACTTCCCTAACTTGGTGAAGGAAACAGACATACAAGTCCAGGAAGCACAGAGAGTCCCAAACAAGATGAACCCAAAGAGGTCCACAAGACACACCAACATCAAAATGCCAAAGGTTAAATACAAAGAGAGAATCTTAAAAGCAGCAAGAGAAAAGCAGTTAGTTACCTACAATGGAGCTCCCATAAGACTGTCAGCTGACTTCTCAAAAGAAACATTGCAGGCTAGAAAGGAGTGGCAAGAGATAGTCAAGGTGATGAAAAGCAATAACCTACAACCAAGATTACTCTATCCTGCAAAGCTAACATTTAGAATCGATGGACATATCAAGAGTTTCCCAGACAAGAAAAACCTAAAGGAATTCATTACCACCAAACCAGTATTATATGAAATGTTGAAGGGTCTTCTCAAAGAAGATAAAAAATATGAATAATAAAATGGCAATAAATTTATATCTATCAACAATTGAATCTAGAAACAAAATGAGCAAGCAGAACAGAAACAGACTCACAGATACAGAGAACTTTTTGTTGCTTGCCAGATGGGCGGGGGCTGGGGGGATGGGTGAAAAAGATGAAGGAATTAAGAAGTACAAATTGGCCTGGCCGGTGTGGCTCAGTGGTTGAGTGTCGACCCATACACCAAGAGGTCACCGGTTCGATTCCTGGTCAGGGCACATGCCCAAGTTGTGGGCCCGATCCCCAGTGGGGGGCATGCAGGAGGCGGCCAGTCGATGTTCTCTCTCATCGATGTTTCTATCTCTCCCTCCCTCCCCTTTCCTCTCTCTGCAAAATCAATAAAGAAAAAAAAAGAAAAAAAATTTAAAAAAAAAAAAAAAGGAAGTACAAATTGGTTGTTAGACTGATGAACCTCAAAGGGAAAGTGGGAGGGAGGGCGGGATGAGATAAACCAAAGAACTTCTATGCATATATGCATAAGCAATGTACACCGACAATAGTGTGGGGAGGGCAGAAGGAGAGCGGGATTGGGGAGGAGGGGGTCAATGGGGAAAAAAAGGGGGGACAGCTGTAATACATTCAACAATAAAGATGAGTTAAAAAAATAAAATAAAATGGCAAAAAATAATAATAATAAAATAAAATCTCTACCCATGCCTCCATTCTCGTTTTAAAGACAGTTAATAGTATGGAAAGGCCAGGGCATTTTATTCCAATTTAGGATGCTGTTTGCCAAATTCTAAGGAAGCTAAATGACTCTAATATGTCATATCTCCAGGTGGAAAGCTTATCTGTGTCCTTGATGTGATATTGTAAACGGAAGAGCAAGTTTCAAATTGTAATTCTTTCTCAAGACTTAACAAACGTGAAAGTCTTTCTTTTTTTACAGTCTATCTAAAACAATGAACTTATTTCTTCAGGGAATGAACTCCAGACTTTTTATATCACCTTGTCATCTACATTTTTGACAGTTTGTTGGACAGGTAAGAGTTAATACCTGCTATCATTCCTTAGTAACAGACCTGATGGGAAAAAGAAAAAAAAAAAATAGTAGATCTACTCTGTGCAATATGACAGCCACTCAACTACATGTTCTACTGAGCACTTTAAACGGGTCTTGTCCTAATTGAGATGTGAGGTAAGATTTTGAAGACTTAGTGAAAAAAAAAGAATATAAAATAACTCATTAATAAATTTTATGTTATATACATATTGAAATAATATTTTTGATATATTGTATTCAAATATATTATTCAAGTTGATTCCTGTTTCTTTTTACCTTTTTAATTTGGCTACTAAAAATTTTTTAATTACATATATGGCCATATTATAATCTACTGAAAGGTCCTATCATACACTATGTTTTGATGTGCTTCCATAATAATTTTTATAATAACAATAGCAGGGATATTACTGAATTAGTTTTAAAGTCTTTGTGATTGTACCAAAAGTGCCAAGGCAACAAAATTAACTGTAACAAGAACAGTCCTCATTACTCAATAGTAATAAGCACTAGACTCTCCTTAACAATTTTTAAAAGAAAATGAAAACCAAGGCAAAACTCAGAATATTTTAAAAATGCATGTTCCTTATTTTTGTGTTCAAGGGGCATTCTTCATTCTCTACAAATTTATTGAGTGTCTACTATTCTCTTAAAATATGTTTTTATTGATTTTTTTTTAGGGAGAGAGAGACAGAAACATTTATGTGAAAGAGAAACATCGATTGACTGCCTCCTGCACATGCCCCACTGAGGATCGAGCCCGCAACCCGGGCATGTGCCCTGACCAGGAATCAAACCGGGAGCTCTCAGTCCATGGGACGACGCTCAATCCATTGAGTCACACCAGCCGGATGAGTATCTACTATTTTCTAGGCACTGTGCCATCCCTGGAAAATCTCAAAGCAAACAACCATAGATTTTAAGACCACAGCAACAGCTTGGGAAACACAGATCCACAGAGAAGAAGTGAAACGTGGGACAAGGAAGTAAAATCTAGGCCCCCAACACGTAATAAACACAACAAATAGGAGGCAATTGGAGTTCAAATAAAAATAAGTTAAAACTGCCCCGGCCAGTTCGGCTCAGCGGTTACAGCATCAGCCATGCCCCCAGACAGAAGGGTCTCAGGTTCGACTGCCAGTCAAGGGCACGTAACTGGGTTGCGGGTTTGATCCCTAGCCCTGGTCGGGGTCATGCGGGAGACAACCAATCGATGTGTCACTCACATTAATATTTCTATTTCTCTTTCTCTCTCTCTCTCTCTCTCTCTCTCTCTCTCTACCCCCCTACCTCCCTCCTGCTCTGTCTAAAATTCAATGGAAAAATATCCTCCAGTGAGGATTAATAAAAAATAATAAGTTAAAACTATTACTCTCTAGCACTTTTGTCCTACATCTACTCCTAAACTTTCCCTTATACTTTTAGTTTACATTTTTAGCTGTTTTTGGTCACATCTCCAGAGTTAGGATGAAAAGGCCTAAACAGTTTCAATGTTAGGTTGAGAAATTCCTTTATATTTTCAAATTTCAAATAGGCTAATTTCATGCTTAGCAACCTCCCATTAAGTGTTTACCAAACTTGTAAGAAAGACATCATACATCAGTCACCACCCTGATCCCCTACAATGATACATGTCTTGATATCTCAGAGTTGGCATCAGAAGATTCAAAGAAATTATTTTTTCTGTAACCTGGCCTACCTACATGGTGGTAATTATAACAAATTTTGCATTAAGTTTAGATTTCACATGGCTGCTGACATTATAATGATAAAATAGCATAAACTCCCCAGACACATAGTGGCTAGGATAAACTCTTGAGGCAATTTTAGATATTTCAAACACAGAAGTCTTATTACATATCCTAGAATTAATAGATCTGAAAATAATGGACTTCAGATTTATTGCTCAGGACAGACACAGCTTCAATAAATACATTTCAAATGATATAGCTCTGTACAGCCAGATTTATCCAAGTTAATAAGGAGGTAATAGTTATATAAATACAGTTGACAATTATGCCTCTTTGACACTTAAAGTTAACCAAAATCCAAGAACATTATACAAAAGCTTTTTTTTCAACCACAAAGAAAGCTTTTGGATTCTCCAGGTACATGATGTGACTTATATTTTTTCCTTTCAGTCTGAACATTATTCAAGTATTTTATGGAGGCTTTTACTTTTTGATTTTTGAAAAACCATTGTAATGCTAGCGTGGCTGGTATCAGATAGTCTTGTATTCAAATATTATAGATAATAGTTACATCACTAGGTTCTATGCTCTACTATGTACACCGAAGGTGCTCAATAAATATTTGTTGAGTGAGAAGAGGAGAAATATGCACACTAGCATCAAACTGCAAAGAAAAACTCGATGCAAGGAAACAAAATATAAGCAGAACCAGGTGGGATGCCCTTTCATTAGTAACATTAAAAATAGCTACTCAGGCCCTGGCCGGTTTGGCTCAGCAGTTGGAGCATCGGCCTGTGGACCAGAGAGTCCCGGGTTCAGTTCCCGCTAGGGGCACGTACCAAAAAAAAAAAAAAAAAAAAAAAATAGCTACTCAGCACAGAATGATGAAAAAGTTCTGGAGATGAACAGTGGTGATGGTACACAGCAATGTAGGTATACTTAAATGTCACTGAACTATACACTTTAAAATGGTAAATTGTATATTATGTATATTTTACCATACTCTGTGTAAAATATTATGGTATACGGTACAGTAAAAAAACTTAAAAATAAGTAAAAAGGCTATCACTGAAAAAGTTGTACTTCGAGGATACTCTGTTTTACAAAATATCTGTTTTTGCTGAGTCCTGGTGGTAGTTGTTTATGTATAAAATATTAAATAGCATTTATTCCATTGGAAGAAAAACTAAGTATAACTTTATGTAAATATAGAATTTGAACCTTTAATACAAAATTAACGTCAAGAAATCAACGGCATTCTTATACACCAATGATGAACTCACAGAAAGAGAAACTAAAAAAACAATTCCATTTACCATCGCAGCAAAAAAATTAAGATACCTAGGAATAAACTTAACCAAAGAAGTAAAGGACCTATTTGCAGAAAACTACGGGACATTGAAAAAAGAAATAGAGGAAGATATAAAAAAGTGGAAGCACATACCTTGTTCATGGATTGGAAGAATTAACATCATTAAAATGTCCATATTACCCAAAGCAATCTACAGATTCAATGCAATCCCCATCAAAATACCAGCAACATATTTCACAGAACTAGAACAAATATTTCAAAAGTTCATATGGAACCAAAAAAGACCCCAAATAGCCACAGCAATCTTGAAAAAGGACAAAGTAGGTGGGATCACAATACCGGATATCAGGTTATACTACAAAGCTACTGTAATCAAAACAGCCTGGTACTGGCACAAGAACAGGCATATAGACCAGTGGAACAGAACAGAGAATCCAGAAATTGACCCAAGACCTTATGCTCAATTAATATTTGACAAAGGCGGCAAGAGCATACAATGGAGTAAAGACAGCCTCTTTAATAAATGGTGTTGGGAAAATTGGACAGCTACATGCAAAAAAATGAAACTAGACCATCAACTTACACCACACACAAGAATAAACTCAAAATGGATAAAAGACTTAAATGTGACTCGTGAATCCATAAAAATCCTAGAAGAAAATGTAGGCAACAAAATTTCAGACATCATACACAGCAGAATTTTCACTGATACAATGCCCAAGGCAAGAGAAACAAAGGAAAAATGAACACATGGGACTACATCAAACTAAAAAGCTTCTGCACAGCAAAAGAAACAACCATCAAAACAGATAGGGAACCCACTCTATGGGAGAGCATAATTGCCAATGACACATCAGATAAGGGGTTAATCTCCAAAATATATAGAGTGCTCATACAACTCAACAAAAGGAAGACTAAGAACCCAATTAAAAAATGGGCAGAGGAACTAAACAGACACCTCTCCAAAAAGGACATACAAATGGCTAAGAGACATATGAAGAAATGCTCAACATCACTAATCATCAGAGAGATGCAAATTAAAACAACAATGAGGTATCACCTCACACCTGTCAGAATGGCCGCCATCAACAAATCAACAAACAACAAGTGTTGGCGAGGGTGTGGAGAAAAGGAGACTCTAGTACACTGCTGGTGGGAATGCAGACTGGTTGCAGCCACTGTGGAAAACACTATGGTGTTACCTCAAAAAATTAAAAATTGAATTGCCATTTGACCCAGTGATCCCACTTCTAGGAATATACCCTAAGAAGCCTGAAACACCAATCAGAAAGAATACATGTACCCCCATGTTCATAGCAGCACTATTTACAATAGCTAAGATCTGGAAACAGCCCAAGTGTCCACCAGTGGATGAATGGATAAAAAAGCTGTGGTACATATACACAATGGAGAACTATGCAGCTGTAAGAAAGAAAGATCTCTTATCCTTTGAGATGACATGGAGGGACCTCGAGAGTATTATCCTAAGCGAAACAAGCCAAGCAGAGAAAGACAAATATCACATGATCTCACTTATTTGTGGAATATAATGAACATAACAGTCTGAGGAACAGGGTAGACCCAGAGATGTGGAAGTAGGGTATAGACTGACACCCCTCAGAGGAGGGGGTGGGGGGGAGGGAGGAGATAAACCACAGAACTTATGCGCATGTATGCATAGCTGATGGACATGGACAATAGGGCTGGGGACGAAGTGGGGGGATGGGGAGGAAGGTGTCAATGGGGAAAAAAGGAGAAACATCTGTAACAAAAATAAATTCATAAAAAAAATAAAAAATAAATAAAAGCTGACATCAGTGGATGATATACAAAACAAAAAAGAATTTGAACCTTTAGAAATAAACTTGTTTGCTTAAAAAAATTGAATTAAACTGTTTTTATCTAAGTTGTTCAAAAGCCTTTCAATTTTATAAAGTTTTTAAACTCATATAGTTTTTTTTAACTCATATAGACAAGCCACATAAGCAATTTTATAATAGTAATATAAAATATTTATTTGCAGACCTTGTTAAATAAATCCAAAAGAAGAGGGGCAGATCACTTTAAGGGGAGAAAACTCTATCTTCCACTAACACCCAAGGATTAAAAGAAAATATGAAATCTCAACCAGTGACATGCAGACTATCTGCTGACCCCGAGGTCTATCTGAACATTCCTGCAATACTCCAACAAAACTCAGAAACGAGTCTGGCAGAAAGAAATATGGTATAAACAAGATGTTTTAAAGAAAGGAAAGTGGGTCTATAACTTTGAATTTGCCACCAACCTTGCTGTTTTATGTTCTGCACCAAAGCTATGACCAGTCAGCCAAAAATTCTAGCATTTTCTCTTCTTCACCAAACTCTGCATTTAAGAAACTAGTTGGCAAAATGAAGTCAGTCCATTGATCAATCAAGTCTGCGGTCAGTCTGTCACTAAGTAGGAACATCATGTTACTGCTAACATTGATCATCTGAAAATCTTTTTTAAAAAATATTTTTATTGATTTTTAGAGAGAGAGGAAGGGAGAGGGAAACATCAATGTGAGAGCGCAACATCAACTGGCTGCCTCCTGCATGCCCTCCACTGGGGATCAAGACAGCAACCCAGGCATGTGCCCTGACCAGGAATCAAATGGGCAACCTTTCAGTGCATGAGACAAAACAAAGCCCAACCAACTGGGCCACCCTGCCAGGGCCAAAAATCTTTTTTATAAAACACCTGCTTTGGATCTAGGATAGGAAAAATGAAGTAAAAAAATTAATTATACAGTTATTACATGATATATAAAATAAAATTATAGAATATATAGAAAAGATTTCCTATATTAAATGTGGGTTAAAAATAGATTGGGTTAAAATAATTTTCAAATTAAAAAAGCAAGCCCTGGCCCTGGCCCTGACCCTTCTGGCTCAACAGTTAGAACTTCAGCTGAAGACCAAAAGGTCATGGGTTTGATTCCAGTCAAGGGCACATACCTGGGTTGCAGACTGGATCCCCAGCCCTGGTCAGGGTCATGCTGAAGGCAACCAATCAATGTGTCTCTATCATATCAATGTTTCTTTCTCTTTCTCTCTCTCTCTCTCTCTCTCTCTCTCTCTCTCTCTCTCTCTCTCTCTCTCTCTCTCTCTCTCTCCCTCCGTCCCTCCCTTCCACTGTCTCTAAAAATCAATGGAAAAATATCCTCAGGTAAGGGTTAACAAAAAAAAAAAAAAAAAAACAAGCCCTGGCCGGGTGGCTCAGTTGCTTGGAGCATTGTCTCATACATCAAAAGGTTGCGGGTTCAATCCTCAGTCAGAGAGTGTACAGGAGGCAACAGATCGATGATTCTCTCACATTGATATTTCTCTCTCTCTCTCTCTCTCCCTCTCTCACTTCCTCTTCTATCTAAAAATCAATAAAAACATATCCTTGGGTGAGGATTAATTAAAAAATATATGTATATGTATACAAAAAACTGTCAAGGGGGAGAAGTGAAAATGATGAGCTATAGTATAACCTGCAAAAACAAATGGCTGGATTATTGGAAAGAGCTGCAGAGTGTAACTATACTGCCAAACAGTACCTTGTTCAGCTTCTCAGAATCAGCTGCCATCAGGCACCAAGAGAACTTCAAGTAGAAGTAATGCTACTACATAGAACAAAGGTTATTTTAAAGTCTGATTAGTTGGTCTCAAAGTCTATCATGCATATACCAAATCTTTCATGATTTCTTCATAGCTACTTTCCAATAAGAGCTAGGTGCTAATACAAAATGAATTTTTACTTGTTAGTTTCATTCATTTGCTTCTAAGTTTATAATATACTAATTTACATCATGAGCTTATACTGCAAGCTTCTAGAAGTAGAAATATGACTTATATAGCACCTTAAATGAACAAGTACAGAAAAAAATGTTTCTAATGATTAGAACAGTGCTGATACACAGTAGGTACTAAGTATAAATATTTGTTGAACTAATAAAAAAAATGAATTAAAGTTGACTGTCTCCCCCTCATAAAGTACTTACATTAAAGGGGCTCTAGAAACCTTTCTCTAGGTGTTAATCACCAGGCAATGCCACAAACACAATGTGGTGATCAAGTGACTCTTGCTCTCCCACTCACACTCCCACACTCACACACCCATTTAATACCAAAACCAAATATAAGATACTTGTTTCCCTAATTTCCCTGACTTCCTTCCTACCTTCTAAAATTCTTAGTAGTATTTACAGCTTTGCACCCCTTAAAAATCAGCTCTGGAGTTGCCTCAAGTACAAGTGACCATTCTAACTACATCTTCAGGAGAAAGATCTTTCCTAACTCAGGTACTCTGGTACTTTCTATCTCTTACATGAATAAAATCAACCACTGCAATTTATCAGTTGTCCAGGTCCTGCCCATGGGCAACAGATTCTTTTAAAGGTAATGACTCTTCATTAGTAGGCATACCTGTATGTGTGAAAGTTGTTGGACAAGACATATGTCTGACTTATCTTCCATTGTGTCCTACATGAACCCTACTAGGGATAATTTTCACACAGTCACTCTGGCTCATGAACAGGCAGGCACTCAATGAACACATAAAAAACATGGCTATTAAGTTATAAACAAAAACACTGACCAGTGGTGACCAGTAGTTGTGACTATCAGAATCATATTTATTTCTGAGCATTATTTATTTAATCAAAAGCCTAGTAGTCTAGAAAAATGGCTGAAATGTACATAAAAATGCTGAGAACCTCTAGGGGGAAATGGTAATGCAACAGAGTATAAACAAAATAAAATTGTAAGCCTGAAGAAATCCCTATAATGACAAAGATGGACAGAGTACACAGTAAAAATAGGAACAGGTGGAAACAAGACTAATCAAATAGAAGGTTTAGATACAAATAATCCACAAGGCAACAATCAACTTGAAAGCATGGCACAAGAAATGTCAACAATGGTGATCACTGACCACAGGAAACATGGGCACTCTTCTTACAGTAGATGCCTTCCATTCCACCTGGTATGAAAATACATTCCACTTTCAAAAGAAGACTGTTTCTATATATTTATCCTTTTCCATGAATGTCTATAAATCACAGGGGCATATTTTTGACATGATAAGCTTATGTCTATTGACACCAATATTTAATCATGGTCAAGTAATGCTCTCTCAAGAGCTCAATTATTAAATTCATTAACTGTTGTATCTGAGGAGGGAAGATTAATTGTGTTTATAATTAACTAGATGAATAAATGCATTAATATTTTATTAAAAACTACTGGAATAGCCTACATTATGCCAAACACAGCTAGACTCTTTTTAGGCATCCAACAATAAATATTTGCCTATGAGATCTAAAAACCCTCCTCTGTCATGCTCTTGTTTCTGCACTACCACACTGGATTAAGATCTGTCCTGAAAGATAGTTCATTAAGAGATACAATCACACCTAAGAGCAGCACACTGGTTGCCCCAGCAAAGAAGCAAATGACTCATGGTACCTGTTGGTTTGAATCCACCCTTGTACTACACTAGCTTTTATGACTTTGCTGGAATCAAAGTTAGACATCAAGAAAACAAATAACAAGTCAAATGTAAATAGGAATAAGAGTCAGAAGTCAGAGAGAAGTGCAGAACTGAGAATCACAATCCTGAAGCTTGGTTGTTCAAAAAATTACAACAAAACTAATAAGTAAGAAATTTTGTTTTGGGAAAGCCATTCCTAATAGGATATTCTGTCATTTCACTGTTATAATTAGACATGAACCATGGGGCTTCCTATTTTGAAGTAATGGAAGAGAAAGAGTCACACTACAAGGAAAAAGATTATAATGAGAACACTCTTTTATAACTGGCCTTCAAACAGTAACCAAGAGAGCTATTAATAATCAACACACAGCAAGGCAGAAAAACACTGACTGACAAGATCAAAGCAGAGTAACAATAAAAATCCTAATTTTCTTCACTGGTTAGTCTTTCTTTAAAACGGAAAATTTTTCTCTATGATGTAAACAGAGAAGCCTGAAATTAATATTTTCAGTTAGAAGTCAAAGAAAAAAGCATATATATAGTCTGACTTTATCACCTGTCCAATTCCCAACACTTAGGATTTTTAAAAATCCCACTTGGCACAATACAATTTAACAAGATTCAAATTTTGTTAAGCATAATCCCAAATGTTATTTTTAAAGAGTATAAAAGGGTCTACCTTACACAGTACAATATACAGATGACATATTACAAAAATTGTATACCTGAAACCTATATAATTTTATTGACCAATGTCACTCCATTTTTTTTTTTAAGGTTCTACCTCAAATGTGAATATAAACTTCACTGCAATGTATACTGGTCATTCCAGCCTTTTCTTTTCTGGCAACTAGTCAACTAGTCACTAGCAGTAAAAAAAATGTTAACATAAATTATACCTAGATACTCCAATTTATAGTTCCTACTTCAGTAATTACAATTTCTTGTGCATCTACAATGTGTAGCACATCACTGTGGCACGCATTTAAGCTTAAGTATATTTATACTAAGTGCACATGGTACTTGCCTTCTAATACATACCCAAACATACTTTAGCTCTAGCTAAATAATGAGAGGAGTATTCAAAAAATAGTATTCAGAATACTATTTTTCAAATAAACAAAATAAGTGGAAGCTTAAAGAATGAAAAGCATTTTCACTAGTAAAAAGGGTCAGGAGGGACATCTCACACAAAAAGAAGCTGTGAATAAAGACAGAACCATAAGGCATGTTTCAGGAAACTAGCACAACAAAAGCCTAGGTTGCAAAAAGGAGGAGAAAAAAGAACCTGGAAGATTAGACTGGGTTCAAACCACGAAGGACTTTCAATACCAAAGCTCATGAATTTTAAGCTTTATTTTCCAGACAACAGGCAGCAAAGGATTTAAAAACTGTACCAAATACAGGGCTAGGGGGCTGGGTGAAATAGGTGAAGGGATTAAGCAAATCATCATCATCATCATCATCATCATCATGGACACAGAGAACAGCATGGTGATTACCAGAGGGAAGGTGGGGGGCAAGTGGAAGAGAATAAACGGGGGATAAATAGTGATGGAAGAAGACTAGATTTGGGATGGTGAGTGCCCAATGCAATGTGCAGATGATATATTGTAGAATTGTACATCTGAAAGCTATATAATTTTATTGACCAAAGTAACCCCAATAAATTCAATTTAAAAACTGGACCAAATACAGAATATCCACAGATAAGAAATAAGTTTCACATAACATTTCCTTATGTTCTGTAATTTATAATCTTTAACTATTGAAATATGAAGCTAGGATGTCAAGATCATGGCTATCAGTACTCAACATTTCCTTTTTCAAGACAAGAATCCACATTTCCTCGCTTAGCATAAACTTTCTAAAAAGTTTTTGTCTTTTTGTCCCATTTTATCTAAAATAAACAGCACAAACCATAGGGAAAAGTGAAGTCTTTTCTAACGTTTGCTCAATCTAAAAGCTAAATCTGGCACATAGGGTACACATTACTTTATTACTATATATAATTGGCTCTATTCCTTACTCCATGAGGCTATTTTTTATTTGTTGGACATATAACTAAGGAGGGAGGAAGGGGAGGAATTTTTCAGAGTCCCCATGGTATTTATTCATATAAATTTACTCCAATTCCTTCTCTATCTTCCTCAAATAAACTCTTTTTGATCACTATAATTATAAGCTTTATTCCATTAACAAAGCTAGAAAGCTTTTCCACTGGTTTTTATTTATAGCAGACTGTAACTCTATCCCCAGTTTCAGTCTAGGCTCTCTCTCTCTCTCTGTCATTCTTTTAAAATATTACAGGATTTCTTTAAAACTTAAAAAAAAAAAATTTAATAAAATATTACAGGATTTCTCCAGCTACATGAACTCCCAGAAGCCTGCAAGTCCGAATGACTACTAAAGCAGCAACTGGACCTACAGACAACCCCCACCTAGACCACTGCTCATCCATACTCCCATGCCAACTTAATGATAAGGAGTTGGCAGGGATGTAATCAACAGCTTGCTGCACCTGGTGCCTATATCGACAGCAGTTTACTCTTGAAATTCAGATCAAAAGTTAAAACGTAGGAAAGGGTGAAACACTGCCAATTTTCCTCCCAAAGAATTCATATAGAATTGCTTCCCTTATCCTTTCCCTTTAGGTTTTACATTATAAATCTCTCACAATTAGGTTGTGTGCTATTTGAGGTCTGGGGCCAAGAACTAGTAATGTGGCCCTTTTAAACAGAAGGTGCAGAATAAGTTGTTGATAAGTATTTCTTGAATTGAGGTTTCTGCTCATTTGTTTTACCATTTTCGGTCCTATACTGCTCTAATAGAAAGTTCCTGCTATTGCAATAATACATTAGAAATCACCCTTCTTTATTTCCTTTCTTACCTCCAGGACACAGAGTTTACTCCTTATAACATCTCTGAGAATGCAAACTTATGACTGAAGAGTTCGGACTATATCATTATTATGGTAACAACTGAGAATTCCTGAAGTTTGGAGAAAACAAGAGTTATTTTCAAGAAAAATATGTGTGGCCATTTAGAGTTTAAGCCACAAGGCATATGCCCTACATGCTTCACTAAGAAAACTAAGAACCTTTGGGGAGCATTATAGTGAACATTGTAGCAAATTATAAACAACTTTTTGTGGAAACTTTTTATAAACATTGAAAGCAACCAGCCTGTGAAAGCTCTATGACCAAATGCTAACAACCACTTCTCCAGCAAGCCAGTCTCAAACACCAAACAGCTTCATGTTGACATCAAGTAACAATGTCCAAGATTGTCCACCATTTAGATTGCTAAATGCCTGGCCTAAAAATCATCAAAAGGGCACTGTTAAGCGGCAAAGGAAGCATAGTAATAACTCTCTTCACTGACATGTTACATATTTTAAAAGTATGAAAGAGAACCACAGCATTTAAATCATTAGAATCCAAAGCTAAAATTTACTAAGATAATAATGCGGGAAGGAGATGTGGCTCAGAGTTTTGTTTACAGCCTATTTACTATGGCAGCTTAGCAACATTTCTCCTAAACATCTGGAGGCAAGCATTGGTCATAATCTTTCTTTCCTAACACGCACAAAGGGCCAACCTTGGTGTCTGGGGGATAAAATAGAACCATCTGAGAGAAAACAAAAGATGTCTGGGTTAGAAAGAAATATTTTCCTAGAAGAACACAATTTTTTCCACTTTCACTTCCTTTTTGAACTAGCAGCCTTTATAAGTACAGGGGGACTAGGCAGCAGCAATGGGGGAGGGAGGAATGAACCACAGAAATAAGTCAGAATCTTACTATTTAGCTATCTAATAACTCAAACCTGGAACTGGAGGTGAATTTTAGCTTGCAGAATGATCTGCCAAAGCCCAACCAACTGTCACTGCCACCATCCAGAGAACTACTGAAAGAAATAAAGGCAAACATTAAGGAAAGCACTTCCCAAAGATGTACAAAATTCATGTATCCAACGTTCATGTATACACACACCTCTCATGACACATAAAGGGTTTTAGACACTAAATATGTTTGTGTTAATTTACTGTTATTTTGGAAAATTTTAAAAGTATTAAAAATTGGCCCTGGCCGGTTTGGCTCAGTGGTTAGAGCGTCGGCCCGCGGTCCAGAGAGACCCGGGTTCAGTTCCTGCTAAGGGCATGTACCTCGGTTGCAGTTTGTCCCCGGCCCTGGTTGGTCGTGTGGGTGGCAGCCACTCGATGTGTCCCTTTCACATCGATGTTTCTCTCTCTCTCTCTCTCTTCCTCTCTCCCCCTCCCACTCTATCTGAACAAAAAAATGAAAAAATGTCCTCAGGTGAGGATAAAAATAAATAAATAAATAAATAAATAAATAAATAAATAAATAAAATAAAAGTATTAAAAATTGTACTGATTTGCAAAACAAGAATATTTGTTTATAATTTTTTTTTGCTTTTTTAAAAATAGAGTAATACATAGTTGTAAAAACTAAAATTAAATACAGAAATATATAACATGGGAAGTCCCTATAAATCCCCTCCCTCGGAGACAACCATTATTAACAGTTTAAAACCCAGGATTCTACAATATTCTATAATTACAAAACCTCAAGGTTGAGGATCCACAAAGATAATATGTATAATAGAGAATCTTCTCTAACCCCACACCCCAACTACAGATACTAAAATCCTCTTTATAATGTCCCTGCCAAGTGTTCAGCCAGCCTCTGCTTGAACAAATCCCTTGACAAGGACCTGACTACCTACCAAAGCCATCCAGTCCATCTTATAACAGATTTTATTCTAATACCTTCCTGTCAGATCACCCTGGTTTCTCTCTTAAATATGTCTCTGTTTTTAAATGTACATACATCAAATAAAGTACCTACAAATGAACACAGTACTCTAGAGAACAATCATAGTCCTCCTTCTTGACACTTTGCTTCTATTAAGAGCCCAAATCACACAGTGAACTCACACTGAACATTCTGTCAAATGAAACCCCCAGGTAGTTTTCATGTTACCTACTATTAAACCACATAACATCCATTTACAGTAACACTTACTTTAGGAATCATGTGAAATTTTACATGTATAAATATTCAATACATCTTGATGAATTTAGTCTATCCTTTAGTCTAATAACTATTTTCAACCTCTATTTTGAAAAAACAATGCATTAACTATACAACATATTGCCAGCTTCAGGTCATACATAGAATTGCAAAGCAAGTCACCAATATTTCAACCACATTATTAATAAAAATGTGGGATGCTACACTACTCAGCTATAAAAAGGACCAAAATTCTGACATATGCTACAACATGGATGGACCTTGAGAACATTATGCTTAGTGAAATAAGCCAGACACAGAAGGACAAATATTGTGTGATTACATTTACATGAGGTACCTAGAATAGGCAAATTCATAGAGACAGAAAGAAGAATACAGGTTACTAGGAGATGAGGGGAGGGAAGTTATTGTTTAATTGGTACAGAGTTTGGGGGATCATGAAAAGTTTTAGTTTTAGATAGTGGTGATGGATACACCACACTGTGAACATATTTAATGCTATTGAATTGTACACTTAAAAATAGTTAAAATAAATACTATGTTACATATATTTTACCACAATAAAGAAAAAAAGGAATGAACTATTGATACATGCTGAGTGAAAAAAAAAAGCCAATCTCAAAAGGTGACACACTGTATGAGTCCATTTATATAACATTCTTAAAATGACAAACCTATAGAAATTGAGAGATTAGTGGTTGACGGGGTTAGGGAGCAGGGAGGGAAAAGATGGCTGTGGTTATAAAAGGAAAAAAGGAATGATCCTTGTGGTAATGACACTCTGATGTATTTTGACTCTGGGGTGGATACAGAAGCCTAAACATGTAACAAAATTGCATAGAACTAAACACACACACACACAAGAAAAGGCAATAAAATCAGTGGATTATATCAATGTCAATATTCTGGTTGGGATATTGTACTACATTTTTGCAAAATATTACCATTGGGGGAAATGAGGAAAGGCACACTAGATCTCTCTGCAATATTTCTTACAACTGCATGTGAATCTATTAAGGCTTACCTCATTTTACTGTGCTTCTCTGTACTGTGCTTCACAGATATTGTGATTTCTACAAATGGAACATTTGTGGAACCCGTGTTGAGCAAGTCTACCAGCACCATTTTTCCAACAGCATTTGCTCACTTCAGATCTCAGTGTCACATTATGGTAATTGTCACAAAAATTCAGACTTTTCATTATTATTATCATTGTTATGGTGATCTAGGATCAGTGATCTTTGATGCTTTGATGTTACTATTGTAATTGTTTTAGGGTACTATGAATTTTGCCCATACAAGATAGCAAACTTAATTGGTAAATGTGTGTTACAATTGCTCCACCAACCAGCCATTCCCCCATTTCTGTTCCTCTCCTCAGGGCTCCCTATTCCCTGAGACACAACAATATTGAAATTAGGGCAATTAATAACCCGACAATGGCCTCTGAGTGTTCAAGTGACAGGAAGAGTGGCACATCTCTCACTTAAATAAAAAACTAGGAATGATTACTCTTAATAAGGCAGATATGTCGAAAGCCAAGAGAGGTGAAAGCTGGGCCTTTTCTGCCAACAGTCAAGTTATGAATGCAAAGAAAAAATTATTGAAGGAAATTAAAAGTGCTACTCCAGTGACCACAGGAATAATAAGAAAGCACAACAGCCTGTTGCTAATAGGGATAAAGTTTTAGTGGTCTGGATAGAAGACCAAACCAGCCACAATATTCCCTTAACCCAAAGCCTAATCCAGAGCAAGGCCCTAATTCCCTTCAATTCTATGAAAGCTGAGAGAGGTGAGGAAGATGCAGAAGAAAAGTATGAACCTAACAGAGATTGACTCATATTGAAAGAAGATGCCATCCAGGACTTTCACAGCTAGAGAGAAGTCAATGCCTGGCTTCAAAGCTTCAAAGGACAGGCTGATTCTCTTGTTAGGGGCTAACGCAGCTGGTGATTTTAAGTTGAAGCCAATGCTCATTTACCATCATGAAAATCCTAGGGCCCTTAAAATTATGCTAAATCCACTCTGCCTGTGCTCTATAATGAAACAACAAAGCCTGGATGACACGACATCTGTTTACAACATAGTTTACTGAATATTTTAAGAGATCTACTGCTTAGGGATTAAAATATTCCTTTCAAAATATTACTGCTCTGACAATGTACCTGGTCACCTAAGAGTTCTGATGGAGATGTATGAGATTAATGTTGTTTTCATACCTGCTAACACAAAATCTATTCTGCAGTCCATGGATCAAGGAGTGATTTCAACTTTTGAGTCTTATTATTTAAGAAATACATCTCGGAAGGTTACAGCTCCATAGATAGTGATTCTTCTGATGGATCTGGACAAAGTAAATGGAAAACCTTCTGGGAAAGATTCACCATTCTAGATGCCTTTAAGACTATTCATGATTCATGGGAAGAGATGAAAATAGTAATCTTAACAGGAATTTGGAAGAAGTTGATTCTAACTTCACTAAGTATAAATGACTTTGAGGGTTTCAAGTCTTCAGTGGAGAAAGTAACTGGAGATGTGGTGGAAATAGCAAGATAACTAGAAGTAGAAGTGAAGCCTGAAGATGTAACTGAATTACTGCAATCTCATGATAAAACTTTAACATGTGAAGAGTTGCTATAATATGTACTGATAAGCAGAGAAAGTGGTTTCTTGAGATAGAATCTACTCCTGCTAAGGATGCTGTGAAGACTATTAAAATGAAAACAAAGAATACAGAATATTACATAAACTTAGTTGATAAAGCAGTAGCAGGGTATAAAAGAACTGCCTCCGATTTTAAAAGAAGTCCTACTGTGGGTAAATGCTATCAAACAACATCACATGCTACAGAGAAATCATTCATTAAAGAGTCAATTGATGTAGCAAACTTCACTGTTTTCTTATTTTAAGAAATTTCCACAACCACCCCAACATTGAGGCAAGATCCTCTGCCAGCAAAAAAATTTATGACTCACTGAAGGCTCAGATGATGTTAGCATTTTTAGCAAAAAAAAAAAATTTTTTTAATTTATACTTTTTCTTTTGTTACTTTTTTTTTTTTTTTCCCCTTAGAGAAAGTAGAAGGGAGGGAAGGAAGGAGGCAGGAAGGGAAACATTGATCAGTTGCCTCCTGCACACGCCACAACCGGGGATCAAATCCACAACCTGGGTATGTACCCTGATTAGGAATTAAATCCACTACCTTTTGGAGTATGGGTCAACGCTCCAACCAACTGAGCCACACCATTCAGGGTGCAAAACACATTTTAAATTAAGGTATGTATATTGTGTTTTAGACATAATGCTACTGCACACTTAGTAGACTACAATATGGTATAAACATAACTTTTATATGCACTGGGAAACAAAAAAGTAGTCACAACTAGAACATCATACCATTAGACATATGTGTTCTTTTTATTAGAAGTCTTTGGATGTTTAGTTATAAGTCCATTTAATAATAAGAATGTAGCCCTGGCCGGTTTGGGTCAGCAGTTGGGGCGTCGGCCTGCGGTCCAGAGAGACCCAGGTTCAGTTCCCGCTAAGGGCATGTACCTCGGTTACAGTTTGTCCCCGGCCCTGGTTGGTCGTGTGGGAGGCAGCCACTCGATGTGTCCCTTTCACGTCGATGTTTCTCTCTCTCTCTCTCTCTCTCTCCCTCCCACTCTATCTGAACAAAAAATGGAAATATGTCCTCGGGTGAGGATAAAAAAAATAAGAAGAAGAAGAATGTAAAATCCTCATTTTTTACAAGGACATTATTATAACCTTGACTCAATATCCAATACCTTAACTTATACATTTTCCAAAATTAACTTAGTAACTATTACTATTCCTAAAGCACAGTGCTGCCCAATATATTTCCAATATGTGAATTATGTATATAATTTAAAATAGTCCATAGCTCACATTAATAAAAGTTTAAAAAACACAGGTAAAATTAATTTTAAGAATGTATTGTAACACAATATATCAAAAATATCACCCTGGCCAGTTTGACTCAGTGTTTAGAGCGTCGGCCTGCAGTCCAGAGAGACCCGGGTTCAGTTCCCGCTAGGGGCACGTACCTCGGTTGCAGTTTGTCCCCAGCCCTGGTTGGGTCTTGCAGGAGGCAGCCACTCGATGTGTCCCTTTCGCGTCAATGTTTCTCTTTCTCTCTCTCTCTCTTTCTCTCTTCCTCTCTCCCCCTCCCACTCTATCTGAACAAAAAATGAAAAAACGTCCTCAGGTGAGGATAAAAAAAATATATATATATATATATATTTATATATATATATTATCATTTCAACATGTAAATAAACTCATGTATATTTTACACTTACAGCTCATCTCAATTCAAACTACACACATTTCAAGTCATCTGTGGCTAATGATTACTATATTGAACAGCACGGACATAGCATTTCACTCAACCACTAGTTTCACAACCCAATTTGCAAAGAAAATTAGGGTACCCTGCAACTATTACTTCCTCCTTATAAATATGTACAGTATTTAAAATCCATTTTAAATCATCCATTCTAGAATCCTGCCTATGTCACTAGTCTTTCTTTGGTCTGCAAATCTCCTTTCTTTTCTTTTTTGGAAGACCCATCATCTTCAACCTTCCAGTACCTCTCTCATTTTGTAAGATTTCTCAAAGACCACAGATAATCTCATATGTGAATTCTGAGCACCATGGAGTTTTGTTTTGTTTTGGGGTTTTTTTCTGGGATAACTTTATGCTCCCTTCCTTATAGGCTCTTCACTATTCTCAGAATTATACTGCCTTTTATTGGTGTCATTTTCCATCCTTTAAGGCAAAAGAGGTTCCTTATCAGAAATGTAAATAAGAGGTAAGAAATTATGCTTTCATTGTCATCTGTTTTAACAGCATTATGTATAATAGCAAGCCCATTCTTACCTATTCCTATTATGCCACAGTTTTAAAAATGTTTTTGTTGTCTTTTGAAGCCTCATCTCAATTTGAGCCCATTCTGATAATAAAGTCATTCTTGATGGTATATCCTCCCCATTAGTATTTTGTAAATGTCTGAGTAAAGCAATGAATTTCTTTTTCAATATGCATCTATCTTTAAAGAATCCTCCTCCAGTTCTTACTCAGAATTTCCAATTAATATTGTTACTATTAACTTGAGAGATTTTTTCCTTCTTGGACTACATTTCAATTTAAAGCCTCTGTTCACAGATTCCTATCAATTTAAAAAAAAATTTTTTTTTTTTTTAATCCTCACCCGAGGACAGTTTTTCATTTTTTGTTCAGATAGAGTGGGAGGGAGAGAGAGGAAGAGAGAGAGAGAGAGAGAAACATCGACGTGAAAGGGACACATCGAGTGGCTGCCACCCGCATGACCAACCAGGGTCGGGGACAAACTGCAACCGAAGTACATGCCCTTAGCGGGAACCGAACCCAGGTCTCTCTGGACCGCACGCCGACGCTCTAACCGCTGAGCCAAACCGGCCAGGGCTCAATTTAAAAATTTTTTAAATGTAACTTTCAAAATAATTTTTCAAATTTCCTTTAGCAAGCATATTTTACCATAATAGTAAAAAATTAATTCTTAAAAAAGAAAGTAGGTCCAGCTTTGCTTTATCTACCTTCTATGGAATTAAGTGATCAAAAAGGTTTATCAAGATTGATAGATGCTCCATTTCAGCTAAGTAAGACTAAATTCTGCCCCTAATATAAATATTTTGAAACATAATATATAACAGGTACCATGGACTGAGTGCCTATTAAGCACTAGCTTATATGCTTTTCATACGCTGTCTCATTTTATCTTTACAACAACCTTACAAGGTAGATTTTATCCATCCCACTTTATATATGAGAAGACTTACATTTAGAGAGATAAAGGTGGCTTGTCCAAGGTCACCCAAGGAGAAAATGGTAGATTTAGAAACCTAGTCTGACACCACAGCCTGTGTTCTTTCCAATTCTCTCGACCTTTCTTTCAGCAGTCCTTACAGATATTCTATTTGTGTATTTTTTCCCATTTAATATTAATCAGGTATAAATGCTCTTACTGAAAGATTACACTCATATTAAACCCAGTAAATGTAGAAAAAAATCTAAAGGCCAATTTTGGTATCATGCATGCTCTCCTGTAATTTAATCAAGCTAAGAATATATTTAATAGCCTTCATTTGCTACTATAATAGATGGTACATATGATAGCTATGTAAAGCATTCTCATGATCCAGTTAAACCAGTTATGAATTATTTTTATACTCAAACTCCTTTTGAGGGAGGGTAAAACAAATACATAATCAAAATGTTATGTACAAAACTTTGTAACACTAGGTACATATGTTTCTTATATTCCATGAGGGAGTGTACTTAAGCAGTGTGCCAGAAACCAACAGCATTTGTTCGACACATTCAGCAATAATGGCTTCCCTGCTCAATCAGACTCCCATAGAAATTAAAGGGATTTAATTCATTTCACCAGATCCTAATACATTTGATCTACATTGGTAGTTGTTTATAATTTCTTCCATTTATCTGTCTTTGTACATCAACAATCTCCATTTCAATTTAAAAAAAACATGACTTACTGATGACTGGCACTTTAAAAAGCTGAAAGACACGAAAAAGAGCACATGACTGCCTTCTTTAGGAAAAAAATTCTGAGTTATCAGATTGAAAATGAATGGATAATAAATTCATAATTAAGTAGAGGAAAGCTTTAAAAAGACATCCCTACGCTTACAACTCAACAACAGAAAGACAAACAACCCAATTTTAAAACGGGCTAGGATTTCAATAGGCATTTCTCCAAAGGAGATATAAAAATGGCTAATAAGCACATGAAAGTATGTTCAACATCATTAGTCATTAGGGAAATGCAGACCAAAACCACAACGAGATACCACTTCACACTCACTAGTATGGCTAAAATAAAAAAGACAGACAATAACCACCCCTCTCATTTCATTGAGTGCCTTTTTTCCCCCCCTTTTTGTTAACCCTCACCCAGGGAAATTTTTTCCATTGATTTTTTTTTTTTTTAAGAGAGAGTGGAAGGGAGTGATGGGGAGAGGAAGAAATGAGAGAGAAAGAGAGAGAGAGAGAGAGAGAGAGAGAGAAACATTTTGATGTGAGAGAGACATATCGATTGGTTGCCTCCCACATGTGCCCCGGCCAGGGCCAAGGATCAAATCTGCAACCCAGGTATATGCCCTTGACCAAGAATCAAACCTGCGACCCTTTGGTCCCTGGGCCAATGCTTAAACCACTGAGCCAAACTGGCCAGGGCATCATTGGGTCTTTTGATCAAAAAACCTTATATCATATCATTTCCTTTCTTTCTTCTCTCTTTTCTAGAAATCGGGTGGTTGTACCAGAATAGAATTTTTCTTCTTGGTTATCCTGTGCTTCAGATGATTATAATCTAATCTAAACTAAAAAAAAAAAAAAAAAAGACAATAATGAGCATTAGTGAGGATGTAGGGAAATTGGACCCTCATACATTGCTGATGGAATAGTAAAATGGTGCAGTCACTTTGGAAAACAGTTTGGCAGTTCCTCAAAAGTTAAACATACAATTAATTATCATACGACCCTGCAATTCTACTCCTATGTATTAATATATACCCAAGAGAAATTAAAACATATGGAAACAACCCAAACATCCATCAAATGTTGAAATGGATAAATAACATATGTATATCCATACAATGAAATATTATGGATTAAATTATGCAATAAAAAGGAATGAAGTACTGAAACATGGCACAACATGGATGATCCTTAAAAACATTCTGTTAAGTGAAAGAAACCAGTCACAAAAGGCCATGTGTTACATGATTCCATTTAAGTAAAATATTCAGATTAGGAAAATCCATAGAAGTAAGAAAGTCAATTTGTGATTGCCAGAGGATTGGTGTAGGAGGCAATGGCCAGTGGTTGCTAATGGATACGAGTTGATGTTGTTTTTGCTTTTTTTAATTTTATTTTATTTTTCAATTAGTTTACATGCAATATTATTTTGTATTAGCTTCAGATGTACAGCATAGTGGTTACACAATCACATACTTTACAAAGTATTCCCCCTGACATTTCCAGTACCCACCTGGCACCATACATAGTTATTACAATATTATTGATTATATTCCCTATGCTGTACCTTACATCCCCATGACTATTTTTTAACTACAAATTTATACTTCTTAATCCCTTCACCTTTTTCACCCAGTACCCTACACACCTCTCCTCTGGCAACCATGAGCCTTTTCTCTTATCTGAGTCTGTTTCTATTTCGTTTGTTTGTTTATTTGGGTTACAGGTTTCTCTCTGCGGTGATGAAAATGTTCTGGAATTAGTGCAGAACTCTGTGAATATATTTAAAACCACTTAATGTATGCTTTAAAAGGATGTTTTTTTCGTTTGTTTGTCTGTTTGTTTTTTATCATCAGATAGAGTGGGAGGGAGGGAAAGAGAGACATAGAAAAACATCGGCATGATGGAACCACATCGACTAGTTGCCACCTGCATGACCCTGACCAGGGCCAAGGACCGAACTGCAACCGAGGTATGTGCCCTTGACCGGGAATCGAACCCACGACTCATTGGTCTAACCGCTGAGCCAAACTGGCCAGGGCTAAAAGAATGAATGTTAAGGTATGTAAATTATATCTCAATAAAGCTGTTAGTAAAAAGGAGAGATTCCTATCCTTTGTCCCTGAAGTTAAGAACAGCCATAGCGTTCAATACCCATTCCATGGGTGCTCACTGATAAGAATACCTAGAATAAAAGACACTAAGTCAGAAAAGTCAGTAATTTTTATTTTCTCATAGGCTTGTTCTCTATACATCCTTGATTATTCATTTTTTGCCGTTTAAAACGAATGATACAGCTCGGCTGGTGTGGCTCAGTGGATTGAGCATCATCCCATGGACTGAGAGGTCCCAGTTCAATTCCCAGTCAGAGCACATGCCCAGGTTGCAGGCTTGGTCCCCAGTAGGGGGTGTGCAAGAGGCAGCCAGTCGATGTTTCTCTCTCGCACTGATGTTTCTATCTCTCTCTCCCTTTCTCTCACTCTAAAAAAAAAAAATTCAATAAAAACATATTTAAAAAATAAATAAAAAGAATGATACAAATAATTTTTCCTTTTGAATACTCTGAAGTAACTGAATATAACCCAACATATCAGTAAAAGAAAATCATAGTTGTTTTCTGAGCTCTGAAAACAAAAGAATCTCTGAAAATATGTAAAAGAAAGTTTAGAGATAGAGTATACTTCAAACCCAATAAATGAAAAAACAAAACAAAACACAAAAACTGGATGGCCAATAGGGCCCTTAATATGAGATTTTGTAAGTATAATATTCATATATTCATAAAGTGGCACACTCTACTAACAGTAAATATTGCATTCAAATAAAGCAATCTGTTGTATGTGAGACCTGAAGTAACTAAGTCCCAATTCCACTTCCTGGATGAGAAAAGGGAGTCTATGATTTTCATCCAGATTCTAAAAATAGAAACTAAGATAAATTCCCAGCAACTATTCTACACCCACCAGTCAGTACTCTGAGTTACAAACAGAGCAAAACAAACTTAAATTATTTAAACACTATCGAAATGTACTGTTCATAAATGAAGGACCGGAGGTAGAAGTAGGCTTTCAGGTTAGTTAATCGAGCAGTTCCACAATGTCTCCAAGGGCCCAGGATGTGTCCCTCTTTAACCTCATTGGCTGATTCTTCCTGTGGTTTCTAAGATGACAACCAGTAGCAAATGGATTGCAAGCTTCTCTGGACTCATGAAGTAGAAGACTGAAGGCTCCCTTATCCATAGTCCTTTTCTTCCTGTTGATTGGGCAAAATTAGATCATATGCCCATTCCAAGACTGGCTTAGACCTGGGTTCTTGAATTAATCACTGGCAAGGAAGATGGAATTTGATTGACTTAGACCAGTGGCTTTTTAACTTTTTCAACCACAAGCTACAATAAGAAATATAGTTTACATCAAGATTCAGTACACACAAATAAACACAGACGTTAACATCTTATGAAATAATACTTATCTTTATCATGCACAATGCACTCTGATTTTTTTTTTTGTATTACACATATTTTTTTAAAGTTAGTTGCCCCTCTACTAAGTTGATTTTAATTTTATGACCTTTTAATAAGTCATATCTTGCACTTTCAAAACCACTGACTTAGGCTAATCAGGGCTTGCATGTGAGTTTAGGGTCAAATTCATACATCATACTGCTGTTGTACATTGGGGGGAAAGTAAAATAGTTACTGAGGAGTCAGCCATTACATTCATTAACATCTCCCACAGTGCACTTTTTACATACATTATTTTATGTGATCTTACAAAAGTAGTATTGAAAAAATCCAAAGGATAGATACACAAGGAAAAGAGGTTTTGTCTTTTCATTTTAAAACAATGTTAAAACTTTCTGCATGTTTAGGATTAAGAGGAAATATTCTGAACTGTTCACATGAATGCACACCTACAGGGTATGACCATCAGATATTATTAGAAAGGACAAAAAGGAGAAAAAATTATAAAAGAAGGCAGAAAAAATATAGTTAGCATCATGGTTCTCAACCAAGGGTGATATCTGGCAATGTCTAATGACACATTTTGGTTATCACAACTGGGGAAGGTGCTACTGGTATCTAATGGGTAGAGGCCAGGTATGCTGCTAAATATCTTACAATGCACAGGACAGTCCCCCAGTCACAGCGAATTATCTGGTACAAAATATCAGTAGTGCCAAGGTTGAGAAACTCTTGAGTTGGAGTATTACCATTTATGGTCCTGTTAGTCCATCTCAAATCCAAATGCCATTCTGCAGTATGAGAATATTAGACGCACCTGAACTATCTGTCCCAGTTTGAATTGGAAAATGGAAAGCAGAGTAAACAAGAGACAGAATCTACTTTATTCAGAGTGGTAACTGTTCTGCATTCCGAGAGCAAAATTATCTCATTTATGGGGTTGAGTTCTTTTTAAAAAGAGTCTAAAAAAACATTTTTCTTTCACTTCACTATATAATACAACCATTTAATAAGAAAGATCTGGGTTGGAGCCTTTTGCTATTCTGAAGCAGTAATGAGAGCTAGTACAACACAAGGAACTGTAACCACAAAACATTGTTCTTGTACATCAAGGTGAGAGGAATAAAGAAGCAATGTCTGTCAAGGCCCATCAGGTAGGGCCACTGGAATGAAAACAGAAGGTTTCATCCCACTACTCTTTTGACATGCAGTCTTTCTACTATTTATCTTTGCTAGAAACCTCATGCTGTTCTCCTCCTAAATGGTATACAAATAATTTTAGTCACTCCATGATATCCAACAGCTCATAGGGTTTAATAACACAGAAATATCTTTCTTTTCTTCACACCTATAATTACATGCCCTACTCTCTATAGGGCATCTCAGGGGAAGAAAAAGGAAATAAAATCAGTGCCCTCAAACTTCTGTTAAAACAAAACCAAACCCTTCTCTCCTTTGTTATCTCACATTACACTCCTCCCTCTCACTCACCACACTTCCAGCAACATCAGCCATCTTGCTGTTCCTCCAATAAGCCAACCTCATTTACCATCCCAAACCCCAATCCTGGTCCCAAACCAGGGCTTTTTTTTACTTATTTACTCTACTGAACTATTCTTCACAATTATTACATGGATTTATCCTTGTCATTTAGGGCTCAGCCTAAGTATCTTGACCTCAGAGAGGCCTTCTCTAACTATTTAAATCTAAATTTACCCTGAAGTCACTCTCTACCATATCAAACTTCCATGGTTTTTATTTACTCGGCATCTTTACATAGCCTTCCTCATTTGGAAAATTTCTCATCTCATACTTCCTGCCTCCCCAATATAAAGGCAGATACTCATTCACTTTACCAGCTTCTCTTGAAAAGTGGAAGCAGGTAAGTAAGTAACCTAAGTTCTACCAACCTAACAAATCCACCTATTTCAATTAGGAAGCAATTGATATAATAGAGGCACCATTTCCAGCAGACGTCAGCTTTCTTTCAGAAGGAGAAATGTCTAGCAGTTCCATCTCATCCTCAGGATAGTGCGAATTCTAATACCTGCTCCCAGTGGCAAAAGCAGTAGAGGTAGAGTCCAATGATGTAGATTAGTGATACAATTTGAGCATTGTTCCTGGCTAAGTAGACTCCAAGACTGATTCTCTGTGACTTCCTCCAAAGATTCTATGAGCTACCTAATAATCTTTAAAAATATTTTTTCTGCTTAAACTAACTAGAGTGGGTTCTGCAATTTACAACTTAAGATAATGATTCATTCTTCATAAATGTTTCTTACTGTCTAATATTTTCTTGTTAATTATTTTATGTATTAGCTGTCTCTTCCCACAAGAATATAAACTCCATTAGGTCAGGGACATTATCTATCTTGTTCATCACTGTATACCCAGTATTTAGAATAGTGCTGCACATACAGAGGCACTCAATAAAGACTCAAAAGAAAAACTCTCTATGCTACATAAATACTTAGGAACCAGGTGGAAGACATTTTAAATATCAGTTCTATGGTAGTTAAGAGCTAAAAAGGATCATGTGAACTGGAGAAATCAAAGAGGCTTCATGAGGGAGATGTCACTTGAGTATTGAAAAGAAGCTCAATGTCACTAATCATCAGAGATATGCAAATTAAAACCACAATGAAGTATCACCTCACGCCTGTCGGAATGGCTACCATCAATAAGTCAACAAACAACAAGTGCTGGCGAGGATGAGGATAAAAATGAACGCCAGTACACTGTTGGTGTGAATGTGGACTAGTGCAGCCACTGCGGAAAATGGTATAGAGTTTCCTCAAAACACTGACACAGCGATCCCACTTCTAGGAATACAGGGGTGAGCAAAAGTAAGTTTACAGTTGTAATACAAATAAAAAAATACAACAATTAATAAATAATAATACAAGAATAAATTGTTTTGCATACTTACAACTGTAAACCTACTTTTACCCACCCCTGTATATCCAAAGAAACTCAACACTTATTTGAAAAAATATATGCACCCCTATGTTCATTGCAGTGTTCATTGCAACTATTTACAATAGCTAAAATCTGGAAATAGTCCAAGTGCCCACCAGTAGATGAGTGGATTAAAAAAAACTGTGGTTCATTTACACAATGGAATACTACTTGGTCATAAAAAAGAAGGAAACCTTTTGCAACAGTATGGATGGACATGGAGATTATTATGCTAAATGAAATAAGCCAATCAGAAAGAGATAAATACCATATAATCTCATTTATATGTGGAATCTAATGAATAAAATAAACTGATGAAAAAAACAGAAACAGAGGCATGGATACATGGAATAGACTGACAGCTGTCAGAGGGGATGGGGGGTTGGAGGACTGGATGAAAGAAGGTGAAGGGATTAAGCAACAACAACAACAATATATATATATATAGTGATATATATATATATATATATATATATATATATAGTGATATATATATATATATATCACTATATATAACACACAGACAGAGACAACAGTGTTGTGATAGCCAGAGGGAAAGAGTGGGTGGAGGTAGGTGGAGGTAAGCAAAGGGGGAATAAATGAGGATGGAAAGAGACTTTGCTTTGGACAATGGGTACATGATGCACTGTGAAATGATGTTTTGTTGAATTGTACACTTGAAACCTGTATGGTTTTGTGAACCAATATCACCCCAATAAGTTCAATTTTAAAAAAAGAAAAGATGAACTGTAATGATCTTTCCACAGGGGTGCAGAAGAAAAGATATATGATTTCTAAAGGATGAGAACAAATGAATGGCACTAGGAGTAAGTGTAGCAAACATAAAAAGAAAAAAAAAAAACAGGGTGAAGGAAAAGTGTGTGGAGCTCAGTGGGAAATATTTTAAATATGCAAGATGGGCAAGATTATGAATGGTTCTGAATGCTAGCCTTGGGAATGTTGTATTTGATAATGTTTCAAGAACACTAATCCTCAATGAGCATTTTCATCTATTCTTTATTCTAGATGTTATCTGCCGTGTAAAACTACAACAGCTACCCACACATTTTCTACAGCATTCCCTCTCTGAACATTGATGGTCTATATTTATCTGTTCAAGCTGAGAAACTACTAGAGAAAGAGATTCTGATAATTATCTTCTTATAACCAAGCGAATACCCAATTTAAAGATTAAAATCTATTATCAAAATGTCCTTTATTTCTCAACCCTATCCTCAAAATCAGATTTAAAAATCTGTCTCAATTCCATTCATCATCCAGTCTACTAGAATACTACATTGAAACTGAGCACATAAACTAGAACTTTAAGGAAAGAATTTTGTTTTCTTTTGTACCAAAGCAACATAGTCACTCAGAACACAAAAAGGCAATTTTATAAAGATAACTCTTCAGAAAAAGTCCTCTAAGAATCTAACAAATCCTATAACTAATAAAAAAGGCTACATAATTGTATTTTATGATCTTACATAATCAGAAGGGACCTTAGACTATGTTGTAGGTTTTGGAAGCAATCTGATGGTAATTATTAAATATTATTAAATAGCCCATTCAGTGTGGTTCAATTGGTTGACTGCCATCCCATGCACCTAGAGGTCCCAGTTCCATTCTAGGTCAGAGCACATGCCCAGGTTGTGGGCTCAATCCCCAGTAGGGGGCATGCAGGAGGCAGTGATCAATGTTTTATCTCTCTCTCTCCCTCTCCCTTCCTCGTTCACTAAGACCAATAAAAACATTTTTTAAAACCTATTTAAAAATAAGGATGGGGAGAAGAGTGTCTAGGGGGAAAAAAGGAGAAACATCTGTAACAAAAATAAATCAATAAAAATTGAAAAAGTATATATATATATTATTAAATATACATATATGTATATATCCTTTGAATCAGCAATCCCACTGCAGACTCTTTATCTCATAGAATAAATGTACCAGCACAAACTGATTACTACAATGTTCGCAGTGACAGAAAATGGAAAAGAGCCCTGGCCGGTTTGGCTCAGCAGTTAGAGCGTTGGCCTACGGACCAGAGAGTCTCAGGTTCGGTTCCTGCTGGGGGCACTACCTTGGTTGCAGTTTGTCCCCCGCCCTGGTTAGGGTCGTGTGGGTGGCAACCACTCGATGTGTCTCTCTCACACCGATGTTTCTCTCTCTCTTCCTCCCTCTCTCCCTCCCACTCTATCTGAAGATAAATGCAAAAATGTCCTCGGGTGAGGATAAAACAAAAACAAAACCAAAACATGTCCTGTCCTGGCTGGTTTGGCTCACTGGTTAGAGCGTCAGCTCACGGACTGAAGTGTCTCAGGTTTGATTCAGGTCAAGAGCACATACCTCAGTTGCGGTTTGGTCAGGTCATGCAGAGGCAGCCAGTTGATGTGTTTCTCTCTCTCTCCCTCCCTCCCTCCCTCCCTACCACTCTATCTGAAAATAAATGGAAAAATATCCTCGGGTGAGGATTAAAAAAAAAAAATACCACCCTCTCATTCCCTATCCCCATAAAATAAATAAAAATATTTTTTTTTTACATAGAAATTAATATTTTTTTTTGAAAGCAGTACAAAAATTGCCCTGGACGGTTTGGCTCAGCGGTTAGAGCATCAGCCTGCTGACCAGAGAGTCCTAGGTTCGGTTCCCGCTAAGGGCATGTACCTCGGTTGCAGTTTGTCCCCGGCCCCAGTTGGGGTTGTGTGGGTGGCAACCACTTGATGTGTCTCTCTCACATCGATGTTTCTCTCTCTCTCTCTCTCCCCCCCTCTCTCCCTCCTGCTCTATCTGAAAATAAATGCAAAAATGTCCTCGGGTGAGGATTAAAAAAAAAAAAGCAGTACAAAAATAAAAAGGAAGGTTTATTAGAAACTAGCTAATCTATCCTTCCAGGATGATCCAAAGATTCATTTGTTCAACACTGTTTATTTTGTGCAATGAACAAAGACAAGGGTTAGTATCTCCTTTGTATTAACAGATCTAGTAACAAAGAATCTGTCTAGTCACAAGGATGCCCATTCCATATTAAAGCTGATATAATGAGAGAAAATTCTCCCATGTGGTTAGCTGAAATTTGCTTCTTTTAAGGAGAAAACATGAATTTAATCTAACCTGCATCCACATAATTATATTCAGATATTTTCAGGACTAATATTTTATTCACTTAGCAACATTTACAGGTAGCCCCCTACTTTCATACATAATACAGCCCTTAAAATGTGCCTAAGAGCTGAAAGTGCAGACTCTGACTTAAAGGATTTAAATGTTAAAAACTGAAAAAATAAACTTCTACTTAGATCACAAAGGGTTAGTTTCCCTAATATACAAAGAGCTCCTACAAATCACAAAGAAAAAGACCAACATCACTATAAGAGTTAAGGAACAGGAACTTCAGTGTACAGCAAAAGGATATACAGTTCTTTACTTTTTTTTTTTAAATCCTCACCCGAGGACAGTTTTTCATTTTTTGTTCAGATAGAGTGGGAGGGAGAGAGAGGAAGAGAAAGAGAGAGAGAGAGAGAGAGAGAGAGAGAGAGAGAGAAACACTGACGTGAAAGGGACACATCAAGTGGCTGCCACCTGCACGACCCAACCAGGGCCGGGGACAAACTGCAACCGAGGTACATGCCCTTAGCGGGAACCGAACCCAGGTATCTCTGGACCACAGGCCAACACTCTAACCGCTGAACCAAACCGGCCAGGGCTGGATAGTAATTATAAAGGAAAAGTTTAGAAGATGGTATTTCTTAATATTTTTGGTTACCAAATCAATAGATGGGAGGACGGGCCAACCTAAGAAGAATCTGACAGTTTTCACTAAACTAGCGAAAGATTTCTTGAAGATGGTATTTCAAACAGTTGGACTTTAAAGATGCTTTAAATAAATAACCTTATTGTAATCTGTGGCTGTCACTTGTGAGTATATAAGACCATGCATGGTCAGGGCAGTAACCAATTCTGTTCACACAGCAACATATAACAAAAGGTTCATGAGGTGAATATTGTTTTGTGGCTTTTTTTTCTTTTTCAATTTTCCTGAAACTTGTTTCAAGGGGAAAGATGGTTTATTTTTTATACTCTCAAATGTGCCACCAAAAAATCTATTTTGAAAACTGTATTGTAAACACAAACAATGATACAGCCACTCTTTGGAATACTATACTGCCATTAAATGTTCATGATGACTTTGTTAAATATTTGGTACAATGCTAAGCAAAGGAAACAAAATATACTCTTGTAGTTTTAGATTGTATATAAAAATGAACAACTCTTTTATCAAAAGCAAGATAAACTCCATAAAAAATGTTTGGAAGGCAACATAAAAATGTTAACAATGGTTGCCTCTGAGTAGCATTTTCTTCTTCCTTTCATTTTTCTGTATATTTTAAATTCTCTATGATAAAGATTCAACATATAGATAAAAGCTTTTAAAATAGATAATAATTCTTTGTGTTAGAAAAATAAGAATCAAAGCACCACATACATAGCAGAAGACTAAGTTTACCTTTGTTGTCTCTGACTAATTTGCCTGGTAATTAATAAAAGTGTAGTAAAAAAATCCTCAATTGTGCTGTGAATCATAAACTGCTCTAAAAAAAAGTAAGTCTTAATTAATAATACCCTAGAAGATAAACATTTTTTCCAAAGACATAAGTGACAGAACAAAGGAAATTAAGCTTTCAGAAGAGAAAGGGACTTTTTCTCCATGTCCAAAAGTGTTGAGGAAAAAAATATTGCAAATTTTGGTTAAAATGTCAATCAAAGTAACACACACTCTCATAAAAGAGAAACAGATTTTTTTTCTCCATTTTTTAATTGTCTGTCAGAAAGAAGTGACAGTTTTCAGTTCAAGTCACTCTCTTCTCTGACCTCTGTGATTCAAACCCCCCAAACAAAAATGTGTTATTATGGTTACTCAACAAAAGATTAATTTGGAAAAAGAAACTTTGGCTATCAGAGTTTAAACTCTTAATTACACTGAAATTTTACTTGTAAAAATACTTACATTTAAAAAAAAAAAAAAAGGAAACTCTGACAGTAACTACAACTTAATCTTGCTAATGGTTGTCCATGCCTAGACTAAGTCAAGTGGAATTCCACTTCAAGAAAGAAAAACGGAACAACTGAGATTAAAGGGAAAGGCAACATCTAGTTCAGGAGAGGTCATTCATCTTTTTCATTATACTAAACCAGTATGCTAAACTGGTCTATACATTTTAATATTTATACAGAAAAAGGTCCTCATAAATCCATTTTAATCTTCAAATAAAATGTACAAATTCCATTTTCACATTACTTACCACAGATCTTAAAACGTACAGTGACATTATTGTGAGAATAACACACTACCAAATGTACACCTAACCATAAATATTTTTGAGTTCCTCATAAGGAGCTTAAGTGAACAGTTATTTTAAGTTGCAATTACCAATGACAGGCCCAAATTGATCTGTTTATACGTATTGCAGATATTTTCATTTCAAACAAAATGATTCTTTTTCAGTCTCAACAGAATATAACCATTATCTCCACCTACAGAAAACACTGCCTAGAAAAAGCAGTAATGCATCACTACTGCCAGGCATCAGACAGGTACAAAAACACTGTAGCATGTTTTAGAAATCATCTCAATAACCAATAAAGTAAAAATTAAAAATTCCTTCCATACAAAGGATGTTCCTAGATTGGGAAACACACACACTCAAATGTGCATCTTTAAAAGAAGTACATATTAATTCATTCAACAAATATCTGAGTGACAGTGTGTTAGGCATTCTTTTATGTGCTAAGGATTCTGTAGTGAAGAAAATGTTCCTGCTCTAATGGAGGGGGACAGGAAGGGAGAGCAAGTAATATATAACATGTGATATATTGAAAAAGCTAAGAAAAATAAAGCAGAGTATGTAATGAAGAAGCAGAGTGTTGAGTAGATGAGGAAACATTGAAAATTTATATTGGCAGATCATGGAAGATATGTGAGCAGACTTGAGAAAGATAAGAAATAAGCAAACCTGCATGTGTTCAGGAGAAGAGCATTCTAACTGTAGAAAAATGCAAATGCAAAGATCCTGTGAGGTAGTGCATATCTGTCATGCTTGAGAAACAGCAAGGTCAGTATCACAATAATGAAGTGGGCAAGGGGAAAAGTAGCAGCAGTTGGGGGCTCAGATGGGAAGCCAAATGTTCAGCAGTGGTAAGCTGGAGTGGGCTGGTAACCAGCTGAAGAGCAGATTATTATACATTCTGGAACTTTGAATCCCATAATGGGAGTAATTCTACCACAGAAATAGGCAAATGCTACAAATCAGAGGCTTTTCCCCCTCTAGAAATCTGGTTTATCAGCACATTGCTGTCTATGGGCTATTTTAAGTGCAGTCATGAGCCGCATAACGACATTTTGGTCAACGACAGACCGCAAAAATGGCAGCAGCCCAATAAGATTATAATGGAGCTGAAACACTCCTATCACTTAGTGATGTCATAGCCATATTAATATCATAGTGCAACACATTACTCACATTTATGGCAATGCTGGTATAAACAAACTTACTGCACTGCCAGTACTATAAAAGTATAGCACATACAATTATGCACAGTACATAATACCTGATAACAATAATTAATGATTATATTACTGGCTTACATATTTACTATACTATACGTTTTATTATTATTTTAGAGTATACTCTCTCTACTTATAAAAAGTCTGCTGTAAAAGAGTATGCCATGTTTTGCAGGCAGTAGCCTCATACAGCTCATGTTTACTTCATGTCCCTTGGTTGCACCATTTTCTCTTTCCTTGATTTAATCTTATGTTGTTTTATACAGCAACATGCTCTACAGGTCTGTAGCCTTGAAGCAATAGGCTATACCATATGGTCTGGGTGTATAGTAGGCTATACCATCTAGGTTTGTGTACGCATACTCTATGATGTTCAAACAATAAAATCGCCTAACAACACATTTCTCAGAACATATCCCCATCGTTAAGCAGTACATGACTGTACTTTGTCTTTTACTTTGAGTGAGATCAGAAGCTGTTGGAAGAGTAATCTTCTGCCTGGTATCATCACCCCTATCACTTGAGTTCTGACCATAGAGAACAAATGGCAAAAGCAGAGAGACTGCTGATATTATCTAGGTTACATATGGTGGTGGCCTAAACCAAAGTGCCAGTGGTGAGACAGTGAGAAAAAGTCCAATTCTGGATATGAAGAGCTGTGCTGATTTTTGAATCAGTATGTGGCAATAGTGAACAAGCTTCCTGCCAACAACTCAATGATACCCAGCTCTAATCTAAGTATGTCATTCCTGGTTCTGAATTAAGACTGCTAGTTGGATTTATTAAAAGCTTCAAGCCCTGGCCAGTTTGGCTCAGCGGTTAGAGCATCAGCCTATGGACCAGAGAGACCCAGGTTTGGTTCCTGCTAAGGGCACATACCTCAGTTGCAGTTTGTCCCTGGCCCCAGTTGGGTCGTGTGGGTGGCAGCCAGTCAGTGTGTCTCTCTCATATCGATGTTTCTCTCTCTCTCTTCCTTCCTCTCTCCCTCCTGCTCTATCTGAAGATAAATGCAAAAATGTCCTCAGGTGAGGATAAAAAAAAAGAAATAAAATTAAAATACTGCAACTGTTCAGCCGGTGTGGCTCAGTGGTTGAGCGTCGATCCATGCACTAAGAGGTCACTGGTTCAATTCACGGTCAGGATACATGCCCAGGTTGTGGGCCCAATCCCCAGTGGGGGGCATACAGGAGGCGGCCAATTGATGTTCTCTCTCATCAATGTTTCTCTCTCTCACTCTCACTTCCTCTCTCTCTAAAATCAATAAAGGAAAAAAAAATTTTTTTTAATAAAATAAAATAAAACACTGCAACATAATCTGCAGATTGTAATAGATCTGCTAAACTCCTCTCAGAATGCAATCCAAATGCACTTTAAGAGCTGTTATACACCCACACACGCATACAAATACACACACAGATACACTCTTTTCATCTATGGAGTTAGACACATAGACATATGGGGGAAGCATTCTATCTATGCTGATTTTGGTTTTGCTCCTAACTATGAAATTGTGAACAAGGCTCAGATTTCTTTTTTTATTCCAACTTATCTAACCTTTTTGAGTATACACTATAAGTACTTAATGAATCATTAAAATAAAAGCATCCAAGCTCCAAGTAAAGTCAATTCTTCTATAAATCAAATTTTTGTGGTTTAAATCACTGAGTCTTTGCTTTTACTTCAGGGATGAGTAAAGGGGAAAAAAATAAACTGTGCCTTACAGCTAGCAGAGAAAACAAGCAGCCCTAATATGGTATGAGAGCTAGTAGAAGGACCTCTGGGCAAGAAGGCAGGAGATCTATCTAGCCTCTAGTTTCAGTTCTGCCACTAATCTGCTCTATAGTCCTTGAACATTTTCCTGAGCATCTTATCACTTCTTGGCAATGTCAGTTATCCTAGTTAAATCTCTCATCAGTATCTATCTGTTCTAGAAAACCTTTACAGTGTCTAAAAAGAAAAATAATATCCTAAAACTGAATGAATGTTTACACCTACTAAGGGAGGGAGGGCAAGGGAAAGACAATATAACATAAAGTGGACTGCTATCATACATAGTTTTCCATTTCATTAACCAATATTAGTAACCCCACTATATATATTGCAAATATTTACTTCCTAGTCAGCATATGACACAGGTCTTGGCTTTTCCTTTAGAAGACTATTTGAATTCAACTGTGGTTGTAAAAAGTTTATATCTAAATGCAACTTGAAGTTTGGTTCTTCTATAGCATGAGTTGGCAATTTTTTTTTTCATAAAGAGCCAGATATTTCAGGCTTTGTGGACCATATGGTCTCTGTCACAACTCAACTCTGTTGTTGTAGTGCAAAACACAGCCATTGACAATATGTGAACAGATCTATCTGTGTTCCAATAAAACTTTATTTACAAAAACACACAGTAGTCCCAGCTATAATTTGCCAATCCCTGTTGTATAATATCAGTGGAAGGAAAATCAATGGGCAAGCCTGATTTTATAAAACCACATCATAAGTTCACACTGAAATAAACTGTTTTGTTTGCAGGAAGAAAATGCTTACAAAATCATGATCTTCACATACCTGAGAATGTTCAAGTTTCCCCTGCGTGAACAGGTCACATCACCAATACCTAAGACAGAGCAGGAAAACACTCTCCCTTACATGGTTGTTATGACATAACAGGGGATGTGTTAATTTATGTAGGCAAAATTTACAGGGTGACCTGCAAAAGTAAAATACCAGGTTTTAGCAACTTTAGCAATATAGAAATCTAAACCTCGTTAATGCCAAACATCACTTCTTCCATATATTAAGGTAAATTAATTCAGATAAATGTCAAGGTCATTGGTTTTCCTGGAGAGCTGTTCTTTTTCCATGCAACCCAGTTGGTTCAGACCAGCAGACCTTTGGTCATCCATAACCTATTAAATTTCCAAGAGGCCAGAGTAACTAACTGTTTGAGCTAACAGAAGTTCTGACTGATTATGGGATAGGACAGGGGTTGCTCATCTACACATGGTCTAATCAGGCCAGGATCAGATCTGTCATCCCTTAGGGCCTACCCTAGTAAAAATGTTACATTTTGTGATAGTCACCTTGCTAAATTCAGCACCATGTTGGCTACGAGGTGTTAAGTAGCAGGCTGGAGCAAAGAGCCGGCCCACAAAGATCAAGCAAGTGCCTTTTTAAAAACTAATCTTAAAAATGTCTTCTACATGGCTTTGCAAAGTAAGCAAAAACCATGCCAAATAGTAAAAAAGGCACTTACTTGACTCCCACAGGCCAGCTCCACACTCTAGCAGCTAAGATGTCACTGGCATGGTACATGGAGAGTGAGGTGGAAACGATATCTTGCCAACCACTGTAGGAATGGTAGTAAAAGACCTAAAAGAATAGAAAAAAGTAAAGTCAATGTAAAAGGAAAAGGCCCTCTTGAGCCTGGTGACATGGGTACCTCAGAATATAATGTCAAAAAAGAAAAGAAAATATGAAAAGATCATACTTAAGTCAATCTTAGCTGCCAGTTAGTTATTACAGTGACCCTTAGGACAAGAGGGCATTTTAAAAAGAATATGAGTTATAACCTAGAATAAATCCAGATTGGTTATGAGAAACTGAAATATATATTTTGTCAGAAAAAAAAATACTGAATCTTTGATAACCACATAGTAAGCTCATACAAATGTAAAAAAAGAAAATCTAAACCAACAACTCATAAATCAATACTTTAAAAATTATTTTTAAAGAAGGGAAAATCTCTATGCTTCTAGCATTCGAAAAACTGACAGAATCATAATAAACAATGAAGAATAAGAAATATTTTTAAACACTTAAGCCTTGCAGGAAAGGGGAATGACTGGCCTACGGGCCGCATAAGGCCCTTGAAATCAATACCAGCTAACATTACACGACTCACCAAATTAGCCTGACCAAATATAGCAGGCTAATTTTTAAGTTGATAATTTTGTATGGCCCTCGAATGATGCTCTAAGTATCCAAATGGCCCTGGCAGAAAAATGGCTCCCCGACCCTGAAAGGGGACCCTGACAATAGAAGACTCAGGCTATCCAGGGTCATTCAGGAACTTACACTAATTTCAGAAACAAATTTACAAAACTTAGAAATCTTGGTGCACTAAAAAAATCTGATTCATTTGCCTAGCCACACAACTCTCTGGTTTAGGAGTTGTGTTTCAAAAGGCCTGACTCGGCAAATTGAATCAGAGATCATTCAAAAACTAGAACAATGACAATTTTTTTAAAAGCCTGTTCACAAACCACTACCTCCTCTCCCCATACCTACATTATTTGTGGGTAACAATTTGTGAAAAAAACATATTTGTGTGATTTGCATGAAAAACGCCAATAGTAAAAAAACAAAAATTATTCTCAATTAGCAATACCTCTCTCCTCTTTCTATCTAATCATTCCTACCAAAAAAAGAAATCTCTTCTTTTACTTACAGGTCCATTCAGCATCCTTTCCTTCAGAACCACAATGGAAGAAACAGGAGGTTGAGTTTAATCCTTCTTAAGGCACAAGAATTTATCCAATAACTTAAGTTTTCATTCTAAATCAGTTTTAGCCTAAAGATTATTATTGCACTATCCCATAGTTCTAATGTGCTTAAAGTTGGGTCACATTTTAAGATAGTCTATAGATTCAAACTACACAGGCCTCAATTACTTTAATTAGAATGGGATATTCACTCTTAATAGTATATCTGGCCAGACTACATGTTGGGTGCCTAACTAACATTTTCTTCTCAATTTTGGCTTGTTTGCCTTTCCTTGGCAACAGTCCCTGGAAACTATCCCATTTATTAGTGTTTCCCTTGCTGCATCAGCATTTCTGGTCAATGCGCTATAGCAAATCATTTGGAGGGACAACCTGAATGAAGCTCTGTGCTGTATATTTTGCAAAATTTTTCAAACCATTATGAAAGATGTTACAAATGAAATTAGGAAGAAAAAATATTTATCAGAGATTGCCTTTTTAAAATAATGTAAGAATATACACTAGCAAATACATATATAAGATTTATTATTATTATTATTATTTTTTTTTTTTTTTTTTTTTACCCTCACCCGAGGACACCTTTCCATTTTTTGTTCAGCTAGAGTGGGAGGGAAAGAGAGGGAGAGAGAGAGAGAGAGAGAAAGAGAGAGAGAGGACTTCCGGTCAAGATGGCGGCGTAGGTAAACGTGGTATCGCGTCCTCCCACAACCACATCAAAGTTACAACTAAACTACAGAACAACCATCATTCAAAACCGCCTGAAATCAAGCTGAATGGAAGTCCTACAACTACAAAATTAAAGAAGCAGCCGCATAGAGACTGGTAGGAGGGGCGGAGGCAGACGGGCTGGTCCCACACCCACGTGTGGTGGATAAAAATTAGAAAGATACCTTGGCTGGGAAGGTCCTCCCTGAGGAGTGAGGGGTCCTTGTCCCACACCAGGCGCCCAGCTCAGGGTTCCAGTGCCGGGAAGAGAAGTCCCCATAACTTCTGGTTGGAAAAACCAGCGGGAACTGAGGCTGAGGCTGAGGCAGCTGGAGCCCCAGGTATCTCCTCTTAAAGGGCCCGCGCACGAACTTACTCGGACTCACACCCTCCAGGCCCCAGCATAGGGGAGGCAGCTCGAAAGGCACCAGAGACATACAGTGAAGAACTGAGTTGTTTGGCATTGGAGTGAGGGCTGGAGAGGCGGCTTTCTCCTGGACAGACGTGCTATCAGAGGCCTTTGTTCCTTTGGTGAGCCCTTCCCTGGGACAGCAGACAGCCACCATATCTGGAACTCCAGCAACCTGGCTCACACTGTTTGCCCCGCCCTGGTGATTCCCTGAGGCCCCGCCCCACCCAGCTTTCAGGCCCACCTAAGCTGTTGCCAGTGGCTTTACCAAAGGATTGGCCTGTCTTGGATCCTGCTTCAGGTTTTCCTAAATTCTTTCAAACAAGCAGCATCTGGTCTCAGCTAACCCCATACCTCTCGTTAAGTAATACATAGAAACAAACACAGGAGGCAGCCAAAATGAGGAGACAAAGAAACAAGTCCCAAATGAAAGAACAGAACAAAACTCCAGGAAAAGAACTAAGCGAAATGGAGATAAGCAACCTAATGGATGCAGAGTTCAAAACACTGCTTATAAGGATGCTCAATGAACTTAGTGAGGGCCTCAAGAGCATAAAAAAGGACCAGTCAGAAATGAAAGATGCACAATTAGAAATGAAGGAGAAACTAACTGAAATAAAGAATAATTTACACAGATTCAATAGTAGAGTAGGTTAAGCCAAGAAGCAAACCATCCATTTGGAATATAAGGAAGCAAAAAACACCCAATCAGAACAGCAAAAAGAAAAAAGAATCCAAAAAAATGAGGATAGTGTAAGGAGCCCCTGGGACAACTTCAAGCGTACCAACATTCGCATCTTGGAGGTGCCAGAAGGAGAAGAGAGAGAGCAAGAAATCGAAAACCTATTTGAAACAATAATGGCAGAAAACTTCCCTAACTTAGTGAAGGAAACAGACATATAAGTCCAGGAAGCACAGAGAGTCCCAAACAAGATGAACCCCAAGAGGCCCACACCAAGACACATCATCATCAAAATGCAAAAGGTTCAAGACAAAGAGAGAATCTTAAAAGCAGCAAGAGAAAGCAGTTAGTTACCTACAAGGGAGTTCCCATAAGACTGTCAGCTGATTTCTCAAAAGAAACTTTGCAGGCCAGAAGGGAGTGGCAAGAAATATTCACAGTGATGAAAAGCAAGAACCTACAACCAAGATTACTCTATCCTGCAAAGCTGTCATTTAGAATCGATGGCCATATAAAGAGTTTCCCAGACAAGAAAAAGCTAAAGGAGTTCATCACCACCAAACCATTATTATATGAAATGTTGAAGGGTCTTCTTGAAGAAAAAGATAAAAAATATTAACAAACAAAATGGCAATACATATCTATCGACAATTGAATCTACAAACAAAATGAACAAGCAGAACAGAAGCATTCTCATAGATACAGAGAACATTTTGTTGGTTGCCAGATGGGAGGGGGGTTGGGGGAATGGGTGAAGGGATTAAGAAGTACAAATTGGTTGTTAGACTGATAAACCTCAAAGGGAAGGGGGGTTGGGGGGTGGGAAGAGATAAACCAAAGAACTTATATGTATATATGCATAACCAATGGACATAGACAACAGTGTGAGGAAAGGCAGGAGGGGGCTGGGAGTGGGGAGGAGGGGGTCAATAGGGGAAAAATGAGGAACATCTGTAATACATTCAAAAATAAAGATAAATTAAAAAAAAAAAAAAAAAAAAAAGAAAGAGAGAGAGAGAGAGAGAGAGAGAGAGAGAGAACATCGATGTGAAAGGGACACATCTAGTGGTCGCCTCCCGCACGACCAACCAGGGCCGGGAGGGCTGGGGACAAATTGCAAGCGAGGTACGCGCCCCCAGCGGGAACCGAACCCAGGTCTCTCTGGACCGCAGGTTGACGCTCTAACCGCTGAGCCAAACTGGCCAGGGCAAGATTTATTATTAAAAGAAATATTTATTTCACACCAACTACCTGCCTCAAAAAGTAACTACCCTCATTCCTAGACCTTGTTTTCCTTTGCTCCACAATACCAAGACACAATTCAAGAACAGTCTTTTTACCATTTAAGATACACACCCTTTTACAAAATAAAGAAGATAGTCCCAAATTGCAAATTATTCCAAACACACAGGAACGAAACAATATATAAACGCCAACAAGTTCCATCCACAGCTTGTCTGCACTTGAAAAATCTGAGAATTTTAATACAGTAAACCAAGATTTTGCTGCAGCAGCTCAATCCCTCATGAGCTCACTGTATTATAGCAGATGCTGTTCTGCATTTTACACAAGACATGTTCATCTGTGTAATGAAACATTACTCGGCTCCGTATTCTCCTGGGAAGTACAAGGGTTTTCCCAGGAATAAGATAAATGAGAACATTCCACAGCAAAAAAGGAAACTGGCTATTTTAAAAGTCAAAACAACATTCCCAGTCTAACTTTATTTTTTTACCATGGAAGAAAATCTTTATATGATCTTTTAAGAAAACCTCAAGACATGAAACTATATTAAATTTAAAGCCAGTGACTTATAAGCAAAGTAAAGCAGATGGTCTGATTAAGGCTGTTGTATTGTTCTGCCGTTTTTTACCCCTCACCCATTTCTGGGTCACTTTTAGATCATAAGCTTTTAGGGCACAGAGAACAACTCCATCTTGATGTAGTACTGAGCAAATGCACCCAGAGGTTCTCAACAAACAGGCATTAAATTCTAAGTCTAGAAGGGGCTTTGAGAAGCCCTCGCTTTACTCCTTGGTAACACTGTTTTAACCAGATTTTTTTTGTTTTCTTTAAATCTCAAAATTGAGACACTCCACAATCAGAATTCACTTCTCACCTTTGCCTTATGCTCTGCTGTGGGTCCCAGTCTAACTTTAAAAATGACATAATACGTTCCTTTTTCCTACCCCCTCCCAAATATTCAGCTAAAAAGACTTTCAGTCAACAGGAGAATGGTTAAATATGTGGAATAGAGAACGAAACACCACAAAGTTAAAAATAAAAAATGAATAAAGTTCCAATATTTTTTAAAGTATTAAGCAAAGAGAACAAATTGCATAAGGATACATACAGTGTATTATCTTCTTAAATAAGGTTTAAAACTTGCTTACAATAGTATATAAGGCATATATAGCATAAATACATGGGAATGGTAAATACCAATTTGGAGAGGATGTTACTTCTGGGAGAACAGGAAATAGGAAGGATACTTGGGGCTGCAATTACAGTTTTAATTTCTCAAGCTAAACAAAATACGTTATTTTACCTGTTTTTATAGACGTGACATACTCCATAATTTAAAAGGACTTTTTCCCTTGTATATTTGCCTAAACACAGTGTAATTTCCTTATGAAGGGATCCCTTACCCCCGACTCCCAAAAAGAAACCCTCTGCTGATGGAAGGGCCATTCCAAGTGAGCTTCTTTGAGAGCCTACTTATCAATAGTTATCTTCTGTCTTTTCTTCCACGAGTGCTGTTACTTTCTGATGCTGGCTGTGATGTGACCTTCAGATCTACAACTTAGGGTCCTGCTCGGCTCTACTTTGAATATTACCAAAAATACTCATTTTAGGTGAGAAATCTATTATAGTTGCCTTCCATTTTCCCCCTTTTACTGCTAAAAGCTCTAGCAATCATTAAAAAGAAAGTTGTTATATATTTAAAACTCACCTGACTTTGTGGCACTTGGCTAAGCTATGAACTTGATTTTATTCTTACTCAAACGCCAATGCAGAATGAAATATTAAAATTAAAGAAAGTACTGACTGGAGTTCAATTCTCCATCTCATAAATGAATATTCCAAAATTCTGCAATATGTTTTACTGTAATTCTGTTTTACCATCTCAACTGTGATTAGACAACATTTTGTTTTGAAGCTTAAGTCAGAGCTGGAAATAAATAAAAATTTTCATTTTCTTTGGGGTTAAAACAAGAACACAATAAATAAACAAAACCCAACTATTAACATGCATGCATGTAATTCACAGAGTATACGGATTCCCTCAAAAATAAAAAAAAACATCACCACCTCTTCCTGATCAGAAAACTCAGTTATCCTGTCTATTCAGTGCTACTAGCACCAACATTCAGGGAAAAGGAAAGAAACTGACAGAGACAGACATAAGGGGATTTTTTTTCTGTTTACAAAAGAAATGCATTTACATCAAAAGGAAATAAAAAACTTTCAATCTTCTCCTTAGGTTTTTACTACTTCTACTCCAGTCAATCTATCTTTAAATACTTCTTTAAAGTATGCTGACATCTATACTCTGTTTTAAAATGAAAAATAGTTTTTTTCATCACACTTGGCCATTTGCCACAGCCCTGCTTCATGGCAGCTAGCAGAATTCTGGCAGTGCAGACACAGGATACAGTGGGGGCAGCTGGAAATACAGAAGATTAGTTCCAAAATAAACACCTCCAAAAATCTGTCATCTTTGGAAATATATATATGTAGGGAATCCAGAGTTGGCAGCACCTCTTTCAAATAGTTCCTCTCTCTTCTCTGCAGGGCCCAGCCCTTCACCCTTCCCTCTTTCCCCTACTCACTCCAAATACGTGCCAGGTAAATGCATTATATCAATTTCTTAAATTACTTATAACATAATAGCACTCCAGTCTTTTTCATTACTATTTTAACTTAGCATTTTACATAGTCTTACTTCTTTCAGCATAATCTGTGACCTCGTTTAAGATTATTAGCTGCTGCCTGAATCAAAAAAAAGTAATTCCTTCTTCCTATTTCTGTGATTGCTATCACTGTACTATCTAGGCACAAAGAACAAGATGATCTACAGCTGCATTATCCACAGGGTTGAAGGATTTAGACAATGGTCTCTAGGACTTTTTAACTCACTGACTCTCATTTATCCAACACTGGCTGTCTATGTTCTTGACACTATTAGGCTCAGTTCACAGAGTTTGAGAGAATAGACTACTATGGGTACTAATCACTTATTAAGGTTTTCACACTAAGGCTGGCAGGCAACAACTCAGAATTAACAAATTATTAGAACAGTCCCATCCTACCTCAACACTCCAACATTAACTGCTTTTTTCCTTCTCCCATCTCTCCAACTGTAGAGTCCCCAACACATCCTCACTTCTCCCCCCCGTCACTCAGCAGTTTGGATTGGAAAAAGAAGACAAATGAGAAAAATGGGACTAAAAGCATACTGACCTGTTTAAGAGGAATGCAAGATAAACTGTTCATCAAGATGTGAGAAGTAACTATGTAAACTTCCTTGAAAGGAAATGGAAGGCTATTTTTCTTCACTTCAAGCCCTTAACCCTTGTGAGAATAAGCAAATACATTACACTTGAGTTTATAATTTCATACAAGCTGCCCAATAAAATAACAAAAATTACTTATAATGTGTTATATGAAAATGATATCTGTGTTAGGATTAAAGAATCCCTTTAGGCTCACCTAATCAGGCATCCTTACTTATTAAGACCAAAGAGGTTAAGTCACTCACCCAAGGTCAAATAGCAAGTTAATGAAATAGAAAGGAAGAGAACTCTGAGCCTAACTATTATACCACATGGCACCTAATCCTCTTCAATTACTTTCCTTTATTTTGGTGACTGGGAAACACATACACACACCTTTTATCACTTACATCTCTTCATTTTTTAAAACCATCTTGCAAAACTAAAAATTCTGTAATAGTACTGCAATCTTTTGCTCCCATAAGATTTTAAAAGGCTTACCAACCACATTGCAAATACAGGTAAAGCAGATATTGTAATCTCTTAAAAATTGTCATAGTTGGCCCTGGCCAGTTTTGCTCAGCAGTTAGAGCATCAATTTGCGGACCAAAGAGTTGTGGGTTCGATTCCAGTCAAGGGTACATACCTCGGTTGTGGTTCATCCCCGGCCCTGGTCAGGGTCGTGCAGGAGGCAATCAATCAATGTGTCTCTCTTCTGTCGATGTTTCTCTCTCTCTCTCTCCTCCTCACACTCTAACTGAAGATAAATGGAAAAATATCCTCGGGTGAGGATTAAAAAAAAATTGTCATTGTTATCAAATAAATAAATACTTATCTTTGTATTATACTATCTAGAAGACCAAAGAACATGTGATTTCTAAATGAAGCAATCCAGTAAGGTGATTAGTCAATTAAAATGCTAGAGAATCACTCCAAATAATTTGTTCTCAATTATATATTTTTATTTGTATACCTCTCTTAAGAAACTGGGGTGGCAGAAGCAGTACGAATCTCACATCTACATTTCAAATGTGGAAAGAAAGATTGCTAAAATTTTACTGAGAAAATATTACATGCTTAGGAATGACTATTTTTTTGTTTGTCTGTTCATTTGCCTTTTTTAAGGATAAGACCATCATACAAACAAAGTTCAATATTCCCTAAAGGGAATCAAATATTACAAAAATGGAAAGCTAAGGAGAACACAGTCAAAGAAAATTACTCAAAAGTATTCCTCTAATTAATGAACATAATGTTAAGAATTTCTGCTTTGGAAGAGTATAACATAGAACAACACACTCTTTCAACAAAGATTTGTTGAGCACTCATTATGCTATGAGAACTGTTTCATACTGCTGTGCAAATCTTCCAGATTCTTATGATATGGGGCAGGGTGGGGAGGCAGGAATGTGGAGATTAGGTAGGCATCTAATTTGATGTATAAATTTAAAAATCATTTTAAAATAATTAAACAAAGTCAGCACATTTTTATATATAAAAGTAGAAGCATAGAAAAGACAACAAAGCAGTATATTTATGACTATAAAAAGAAGCAACCAAAGTTTCGGTGCCTGAGGAATAGAGTCAGATAAACCTTGAATTAAATTGCTTTCTACCTGGTACTATCTGATGGTCCCCATCCAATCACCAATTTCTACCAATTCTACTTCCTAAAACTCCCTTCTCTCTATTCCCTCTTCTCTGTCCCCAATGCTCCTGTTCTACCTAGTTCAGGCATCTTTTACCTGATCCATTAAGATGTCCCCTACTGGTCTTTCTGCCTTTCTGGCCCCCTCTTCTCTAATCCAGCCTTCATATTGCTGTCACTGTGACCTACCTAAAAGCACAAACCTGATCATGTGATTCCCCTACCTGAAATTCTTCAGATGTTCACCTATTGACTAATAGGATTTTTCCAAACTGCAGCTTAAATTATAAAATCAATTTAAGTGGGTCCCAACCAATATTTTTTAACAAAAAAAATAGAAACTATGTATGACTCATACATAATAAAAATACAGTTTCATAAAACTTTTCTTAGTTTTACGCACACATGCACATGCTGGGTCATGATATAAAATATATTTTTACTGTGGGTTGAATTAAAAAAAAAACACTGACCTACATAATAAAATTTCAACTCCTTCACAAGTCCCCTCACAGTCTAATTCCCTCACAGTGAGCCAGACTGCTTGGGTTTATATGTAAGGTATGATGTGTAATCCTGGGCAAGTCACTTACCAGCTGTGATCCTGGGCAAATCACTTAACCAGACTGAAGTAACTAAGTTTCACTATCTGTAAAACAAGGATAATAGTACCTACTCATAGCGTATCACAAGAATTAAGTTAAATTATCTATGTAAAATGCTTGGCACATGGTGCACTTGGTTAAGTGTTAATTTTTATTGATATCACTACTACTGTCCAGCCTAATCTCTAGCTATGCTTGCCCATAGTCCAGTTGTAACAAACTACTGGCTGTTTCTTAAAACCGTCTTACTTCCTCATACTATCATGTCAGATCTTGGTACTGCCTGGAATGTGGCCCCCACCTTTCCAGTCCCCCACACATTATATTTCCTCATATTTCAACTTAAGCAAAGCCTCCCTTGTGAAACCTTCTCCAATTCTCTCAGGTAGGTTTCAATGCTCCCACTAAACCGCCATAAGGGAAAAAAAAAAAAAAAAGGGCACACAGCCAGTTACAGTCTTTTTTGTCCATGTCTCCTGGCCAGATGACCACTTCAGAGGCATCTCTCTTTCCCAGTACAGCATCCTACAAAGATTAGGCGTTTCGACAGATATTTTTTGAATGACTCCAGGTTTTTAACCTTTCTAGGTCCTGGTTTCTCATCTGTACAATGGGGCAGTGTTTTTCCCAAAAGGCTGTTGTGTAGTACACTATACAATATTATAAAAGTGTCTGACATAGAAGCAATGCTCAGTAATTATCAGGTCTACTAAGCGAGACTTTTTAGAATCCTAAACTAAATTATAAAGATCCCTAAGAAACATACCTTAAACCCTTATCAGCTAATACCTGGAGGGGAGGGTGGAGAAACAGATTTAAAAAAAAGTAGTCACCCCACCACCACCATCACCACCCCCCGAGTGTGGCTCAGGACTGAAAGGTCCTAGTTTGATTCCCAGTCATAGTACATGCCCGGGTTGACAGCTCAATCCCCAGTAGGGGGTGTTCAGGAGGCAGCCAATAAATGTTTCTCTCTCACATTGATGTTTCTATCTCTCTCTCCCTTTCTCTCTCTCTAAAAAATCAATAAAAACATATTTTGAAATATAAAAATAAAATAAAACCAGGGATCATTTTTAAAAAGGAAAAAAAGTAATCACTGGGAAGGATGGTAATACCTCTTGGAAGAAAACTGCAGTAAATTCTTCAGAAAGAAACATGGCTGAAGGAGCACAAGATGCAAGGGAAGGAGCACCCACACTGATACCAGCGTGGTACATACAGCTTTAGTTCTAGCCAGACTGAGGCTTAAATCTCAGTTCCAAAATATGTGTCTTGTCCTTCTTTGTGTCTCTAGCATTAAAACAGTTTGTGACACTTAAGAAGTGAACCTATCTTATCCTCAATTTCCTCATCTATAAAACTGGAATAATGCCTGGCCAGTGTGGCTCAGTTGGTTGAGCGCAGTCCCATGCACCAGGAGGTCGCAAGTTGACTCCAGGTCAGGGCAAATGCCCAGGCTGTGGGCTCAATCCTCAGTAGGGAGCATGCAGGAAGCAGCCAATCCATGTTTCTTTCTCATCGATGTTTCTACCTCTCTCTCCCTTCCTCTCTTTGAAATCAATAAAAACATATTTAAAAAAAAGAAAACATGGTTTAAAAAAACTGGGATAATAATACCTCTCCATAGGGTTATCATGAGTATTAAATGAGGAAACATAATGCCCTCAGACCTTAGATGCTTTCTTCTATATCTACTCCTCTGACTATACAGGTCACATAGTTCAAGCTAACCTATTTGGTTTCCTGTTCTTTAACCAGTTACCAGTCGCATTAACTTTCTCTAAACTAAAGTTTAAAGCAGACATTAATACTCTTAAACACCACTTACTATTAATAAATAAGAAGTCCAACAAAGACCTGTCTTAGAAGGCAAAAAAAGAAGTTTAAAGGATCGTGTAACCTATAAGCAGTACAGTTTAAGAATGCATGTTTGAGACTGTCCTCCAAGAGCCTCATACACCTAATATGCTCCTCAGCAATTTTCTGCTGATTATCACAAGTGCTCCCCCAAAAATAAAGTGGGCAATAAATAGTAATAAAAAATATGTCAAAACTGAAAAATGTAGTAACAAAGAATAAAAGGTAAATACCACTCTTCTGGATTAATAAATATTATTAATGCCCTTTAAAAACCTTTGGAAAAGGCTCTTATTTTTAAGAGAGATGTCAAAACGCAATGTCATATTATCCAATTATTCCAGAGCTACATTAGAAAAAGTTCAGTTTTGGCATGCTATTAGACCCAATTGGTGATATAATTTACCAAGTTATATTTTTATCACTAGAAAAGATTTAAGCCTGTACACAGTTTATGGGTCAATAACTCACTAAACTTATTAAAATTACTTTGCTTGAAGTCAACTTTAATTTTTACACAGGCTGTCTCACTGCAAGTATTTAACAAAGTGCAGTGAAACAAATACATGGATTCTCTTTTATATTCAACCTGCAGAGGACAGTTTTAAACAGATGTCACCATGCTTGATCTAAATCAGGGAGTAATTCAAGACTGAGTTTGAGTTTAGGTACTTACTGGAAGAATCTGGCCCCAATTCACTTTTTTTTTCTTTTTTAATTTTTTTTCTTTATTGATTTTAGACAGAGAGAGGAAGGGAGAGGGAGAGAGAGATAGAAACATCGATGAGAGAGAACATCGATTGGCTGCCTCCTGCCTGCCCCTCACTGGGGATTGAGCCCACAACCTGGGCATGTGCCCTGACCGGGAATCGAACCAGCGACCTCTTGGTGCATGGGTCAATGCTCAACCACTGAGCCACATCAGCCGGGCCCCAATTCACTTTTAAAAACCAGTTGCAGCTTAATCTTTTTAAAAATGTAACACAGAATTATGCACTTGAACTGAGTAAGAAAAGAACTGAATGGGAAAACCAGCAGACATATGAGACATTTTCAGCTCCATAGTAACTTACTGGGCTACTCTTGGTTCCTTAACCAGGTCTTTCTGAGATTTAAGTACATGCCTTCCACTGTAACATCTTAGTTTTCCTAAGAATATGTTATTCCAGTAACTCTAATACATCCATGAGCCATGGTGTAGTATTAATCAGTCAAATAAAGAATAGAGAATTCCCTTACATTGAGTGGCTATCTCGAGATTTTAAAACATAAACTTGCCCTTAATCACAGGAAAACAAATAGTAATTTTTAAGAAAACACACAGGGTTGCAAAGTTAGAATATGAAAAGAAATAAAAGCACCATCTCAGCAGTTATTCAGATAATGATATCAATTAAGTGCTACTGCAGAAAATCATGACCACTCCTTGATTTCAACTTCACACATGAGGTAACCCCAAAACCAAAATGATTCATATTCAATTTGTTGTTTTCGACATACACCATTTTTTATGCTGCATTTTCTATTTCAATTTCCTTTTGGAGTAGAGTTCCATAAAGTCCTTTGGGAAAGAAAAGGTCAAATAATAAAAATTTGTTGAATAAATCCAAATTTACTCAAATATTTTATGGGGTTAAAATTAAGCGAAATTTTGAGATAAATAAAATGATGGTTGCTTCCTAAAACACAAGTCTGCTCTAAATATATTTATCTAGAGCCCTCAAAATTTAATATTATAAATTAAAACAACAATAAATCTAGAATCTGATTCAAACATATATACTCAAACCTCGGTTCTCAAACATCTCCCATCTCAAACAATCAGTTCTCGATCAAGTTGTTCACGGAAAAAGTGTCTCACCTGTTGAACAAAACTTTGATTCTAGACCCAACAACCCTTTCATGCTGATACCTGTATGATCAGTCACACGTCCCTCAGGCAACAAAGGAGAGATGCAGTCAGTTTACCCTAAACCTCATGCTGTTAACATCTCAGGAAATTGTGCTGTGAATATTTTCATGGGTTTTTTTTTTCTTTTGTTGCTGCTTATTATTATTGAATACATATAGTAAGTCACCATGGCTCCTAAGAAGGTTAGTGATAGCAGCAAAGTGAAAAGGAAAGTTGTGAAAATGATGGAGCTTAAAAAAGTATGATAGAGGTGTTCATATAATCTCACTACCGAGTATAGCACGGTGAAATCAACGATTAGCATAATTTTAAAACATAAAGAGGCCATCAAAAGTGCTGTTGTTGCTAAGGGTGTGAAAGTGCTCACACAAAAAAGGGTCACAGGCAATTAAAGAGGTAGAAAAATTGTTGTCGATTTGGATACACAAAAAGCTGTTAGCCAGTGGTACCATTTTGAAGTCAATGATATGTGAAAAAGCAAAGATGCTTCATGCTGACCTCCTGAAAGACACCCCTGGAATGAGTGCTGAAAGTGATTCATTTAAGGCTAGTAGCGGGTGGTTGGATAAATTTAAGAAAAGAAGTGGCATTCATAGTGTAGTGAGGCATGTGGGGGCTGCTGGTTTTAACAAAGTAGCTGCTGATAATTTCGTGACAGAATTTCAAGAATACATAGAGGCTGAGGGATTGGTTCCCCAACAAGTGTTCAGTTGTGATGAAATAGGCCTCCTGTGGAAGAAAATGCCAAAGAGGACCTAGGACCTACATAACACAGGAGGAGAAGTCATTGCTAGGACACAAACCAGTGAAGGACTGGCTGACATTATTATTGTGTGGGAATGTGAGTGGGGACTTTAAATTAAGTCTCTACTCAGCTACCATTCTGATAACCTGCATGTTTCCAAGAAAAATAATGTCATGAAAAACAAGTTGAATGTAATGTGGAGAGCTAATAGCAAAGCTTGGGTAACCAGACAATTTTTTATTGAGTGGATTCATGAAGTATTTGCCCCACGTGTGAAGAAATACCTCCAGAAAAATCAACTGCCACTCAGGGCACTTCTTTTTTTTCTTTTTTTTTAATCCTCATCCGAGGATATTTTTCCATTGATTTTTAGTCAGAGTGGAAGGGAGGGAGGGGAAGAGAGAGAGAGAAACATCGATGTGAGATAGACACATCGACTGGTTGCCTCCTACATGACCCCGACCAGGGCCAGGGACTGAATCTGCAACCCAGGTATGTGCCCTTGGCCAGGAATCAAACCTAACACCCTACGGTCCTCGAGCCGACACTCTAACCACTGAGCTAAACCGGCCAGGGCTCAGGGCACTTCCTGTAATAGACAATGCTCCTGCCCACCCTCTAGGCTTGAAAGTCAAGTTGGTGGAGGAGTACAGCTTCATCAGTTAGGTTCTTGCCACCTAACACAACTCCTCTCATCCAGACCATGGACCAGCAGGTCATCTCCAATTTTAAGAAACTCTATACAAAGGCACTCTTCAGAGGTGTTTTGAGGTGGCTTCTGAAACTAATTTAACCCTCAGGGAATTCTGGAAGGCACATTTTAATATCCTCACTTGCTTGAGGCTCACAGACAAAGCATGGGGGTGTCTTCCAGGATCATGCAATCAGCCTGGAAGAAATTGTGGCCTGAGTCTGTTGCTAAAGGAGACTTTGAGGGCTTTGAGGATGAGCCTGTGTCTGTTGTAGAGGATATTGTGTCTCTGAGCAAGTCCATGGGCTTGGAGGTGGATGGTGATGATGTGGAAGAGTCAGTGGAGGACCCCAAGACTGAGCTGACTATCGAGGACTCCAAGACCTTCAGCGGGAGCAGCAGCAGAGAGCAGCTGAGGAGCTCTCTTCAGGGGAAGAGGAGGGAAAGAAGGATATTCCTACTTCACTAATCCAGGAAATGCTTGGGAAATGGGGGGAAATGCAAAGTTTTATTGAGAAATAACTGTATCACCCTGGCAAAGAAGTAGCAAGCCATGCAATAAACTTGTTCAATGATAATGCAGTGTTTCACTTCAGGCAAATGGTTAAAACACAGGCAAAAACAAACATCATTGGATAGGTTTTAGTGAGACAGAGTCTCAGTGGGCCTGAAGCAAGTTATAGGGGAGCAAAGAGACAAAAGAGAGAAATCGCCCCAGAAAAACAGCTACCTGAAGTTTTTATGGAAGGGGACTTCCTTTCCAAACAATAACATCCCTCCATCCTCTCTATATTCAGTAATCAGTAGATCTCAACATTAAAGGTAAGATCTAGGGTGTATATGAATTTTCATTTTTTACTGTACATTTCATTTCCTTTTTGTTAAATTTTCATTTATATTTCATGCCCTTTTGTTTTTAAAGTGTTTATTTATAAACAGTACACTAGACATGTACTGTATATAAAAAGGTTAAAACGGAATCATTTACAGGTCTGGAACAGATTAATTCGATTTACCTTATTTCTAATGGGGGAAAAATGATTCAGTTTTTGAACAAATTGCTTCTCAAACAGCCTTCCAGAAAGGATTAAGTTCAAGAACCAAGGTTCCACTGTATTTATAATAATCTGGCTAGTTATTATAATTTCGCTGGCTTTGGTCTGAAAGCTTGTACCACTATAGAACTAATCCAATGGTGCCCACCCTCTCCATCAATTTATCATAAAGAAGTGCAATATACAACCAAAGCAACTCTGGCAATACCAAACTTAAAGCAATTACCTAAATGTGACTACCTAAGCATTAGGCCTTTAAACAGGTCAAAGCAGGGTGTGTGTGTGTCTTTTCCCTGGCAAGCAGACAAAAGGGTACATATTCAATTAATGCTTGTCTGAGTGTCACCTATATACCAAGCACTGTGCTAGTTGATGAGAGACAGAAAGGTAATAAGATACACAATCTTTGCCTTATCTTCCCAGTAAGATAAGGTACCACAAATGAAACATTTATAGAGCAAGACAAGTGTCAATCTGTGACCTGAAAATAATAATATCAGAATTCAGAGAGGACAAAATAAAACAATAGTAAGGGATTAAGAGCCAGGAACTACACAGATTAAGACTCAAACTAGGACTTCTCCTTAAATCCACCTCCATTTAAAAGAATTTTCATCCCAGGTGTAATTAATCACAAATGTAACCTAACAAGTCACTTCCCTCAGTTCCCATTAGGTCTGTTTGCTTATGTGCAAAGTGAGGATGTGAGATTCAAAGAGGAGTCGGAGGTCACAGTCTCTAACCTGAAATGGACCTCAGAGGTTAGAGGAGTGTTAAAACTGAAATTCAGCTATGAGAACTGCATAAAGTTAGTATGGACATATGGGATATTGCCTTAAGTGCAGTGGAGTATTTGTGCTGGGGTAGATCTGGCAAAGTAAGACTGGGCCAGACCATGAAGAACTCAGTTAAAGAAATGAGATTTGCCTCTGTGTCAGGCAACATAACCTCTGTCAAAACTTTCAGGTTAAACTGAAATGATTATCTCTGCCAAAGAACTACAATGTGTGAAGTACAGAGGGACAGCCACAAACTATAACAGTACAATGACAGACTCAAGAAAACAAGATTTAATAATTCAGCATAGCCGTTGACCACCAGGAAATGCCAACAGTCAGGCTGTCATAATCAGAGATGAAACAGTTTGATTTAGCAAAGTTACAGAACTCACAATGAAAAGCAGTTCCCTCTTAAAGAATCATCTGTGAAAACAGCAGCCACCTTCACTAATCACACAGAAAGGCATGCAACAAACATTTTACATCAGTCTTAGTTACAGTTGCAAGCTGGGGAGCTTCACACAGGAAAAGGAAAAATTGCTAGATGGTGCTAAAAATACTGAATAAGCCCCTGCACTTTTGCTCCTATTTACTCAGTTGAATAATGTTTTAATGGGGTTGGGGAGGAGTTATGTTTTATAACTTTGCGACTACATTTACCAATTAGCTGAACTGTATAGCTTAAAACTCATTCTCGAAACTGGAAATAGATGGATTTCAAAAAACATGCCTCTCAAGCAAAAAAATTAACCAGAACCAAAAAAAGTAATGCCCCCCTGGCTCTAATTTACCATACCTACTATAGCAGAAGAAAAGTGATACAAGCTGGACTTGTGATCTAGTTCAATGCAGAGTGCCATCTGCTGCACATACACAGGATGCCTCCTATGCAAGATTCAACCTTAGAGTCTATCAGGGACTTTCTTTTTTTAAATTTATTTAATTTTTTTTGTCTTTTCATTAATTTATTTTTGTTACAGATGTTTCTCCCTTTTCCCCCATTGACTCCTATCAGGGACTTTCATAAGAGCAAGATGTTTCTTCCCATATGTGCCTCAAACCCATATCTCCTTACAGAAGAATTTCCATTCATGGGGGTTTGAAATACTAATACTTTCCTAACAAACAGTAGTATTCGGGAGGAGAGAGATGTGAAGGAGCAACTGCACTTTATAATAACAAGAACACAATAAGGGGTTAAATATCTAGAGTGGGTGGGAGTCCTAAAACTGTTGTATATTAGCTGTATAATTCTGACCATGTCTCTCCCATTCTGGGCCTCAATTTCAGGCATAAAATGTCAAGACTTAAATCTCTAAGAGATACTTTCAAACTAAGTTTCATGAGGTATCACAGAATAACAGATGGAGTCAGCTGTATACACGATGGCTTCAGAACAATCACCGAAAAAACAATAAACACCTCTTTACATATTTTAAATAATCAGTTGTAAGATTTTTATTTCAAAATCTTACAACTCTAAGTTCATTTACAAGTCACCATTCCCATAACACTTCTGCCCTTCAGAAATAACACTTCACTTTGTGCTTTCAGTTACAAATTCAGCACATCACTTTTACCTACCCCAGAATAGCACAGAAGAACACTTTCATGAAGTACCCACACAAGGAAGACACTCACAGCCTGACAGATTCTCATAGTGGAAAACATAAAAGGCACAAATTTAAAAAGGCTACCACACCCAGAGTCTTAAAAAAAAAAAAAAAACTGTGCAAAGTCAGAAATGTGTTATCAAAATATAGAGATAAAGACAACTTGAGAAGTCTTTAAATTGTTTCAGAGAGAGGGAAATACAATCAGATTTTTGGGTAGCCTTATGTTTTTAAGAGAACAGAACACATAGCCGGAGGCTATGAAACATGCAAATCTAAATTGAACTGTGAAGAAGCTAGGCTCTCACCCAAAAGCTTCAGCAAAGCAACATGTCAGTATGCCAAATATGAAGAAGTACAATTTTCTCACAAGAATAAGAATAGTGTCCATACCTATGACTAGTAATGACAATACCATCTTGCATTTACAGAGCATTAGTTCTTTTCCAAGCTCAGACACTTAATTTTATGCTGTCATCAGTCTTGGGGTATCCTCTCTGAGAACCTCCAGTTCAGTTTCCTCTCAGCAGCCATGTAACCAGAACAAGACAGGTGGATGTATCTGTGGAGGGCTGGAGGTAGTAGTTTCTTCTATCAGGCTGTCTGCAGTGATTCTCTCATTACCACACTACAGGACTTAGCCCCAGGAACTAAAAGATATCTACACTCTTTCTCTCCGTGTTGGCCAGAGACCAACACATATGGGTCTAGAAAGTGCAAGGGAAGAGAATCTGCAGACTTGTTAGGTCTAGAACTCCATGGCAAGTTGATCTCTTGCAACTGAAAAGAAATCACACACACACACTCACACACACACACTCACACACACACACACACACACACACACACACACACACACACGGCTGTTCAAACAGAAACTCCCGACCATTGCCAGCCAATGAAAACCAGCAATAACTGACTAAGGCAACCACCAAATCCCTGACTCTCTGAACAACTTGTCATATTCGCTTCCCCTCTGCCTGCTGCCCACCCTTCCTTCTTCAGGCACGCGGAGCAAGTTTATAACGCGGCCGTCCAAAAGGACCACCGGGGACCTTGAAGGACCTGAGGGGATGGAGCTTGCCTCCTGAAGCAATGCAGCATCCATCGCAAGGGCGCTGTTCCCCGTGCCCACGCACCCAGGAAGTCACCGAGGGGCTGAAGTTTTATTTTCCTTCTTGCCCATTCCCAAAGGGCCGAGAGAGGAGAGGGAGCGACCCCGCTGGGGTGCTGGGGTGCTCTCCGGGGACAGTTCCCGAAGCGCGGCACTGCCCCTCTCCTGACACATACATACACAAAGCAGCCGCGGCAACTCAGGACACCCAAACCCGCCCAAGGAGGAGGAAAAGGGGACAACTTGCTCGGGGCTCAGTTCGGGAGCAAGGGGGCAGAGCTGTTAAAGCGGGAGGGAGGGACCGAGATCCGGGGCGGGTCAGTGAGAGGTTCAAGTCCCGTGCCTTCCCCGCCCTGGTGTCCCCGGTCCTGCGGGAACATCCCCGCCGTCGCCCCTCCTCCTCCTCTCGGCTCCCTCCGCTCTCCCTCCCTTCCTGGTCTCCGCCGCAGGCGCCTGAAGGGCACGGCGGCCCCTCGCTGCCCGGCAACCTCGGGAGCGGCCGCGAGTTGAGGTAACTCGCCCGCTGCCCGGGCGGCCTGCCTGCCGGCGGCTCCCACACACCAGCACCGCCCCGCCCTCCCTGGAGCCGCCGAGCGCGCTCACTCACCGTCCGGTGGTGCTGCTGCTGCCGGTGGCGGCTGACGCCCAGCCCGGGGAAGCAGCCGGCAGTCAGCGCTCCGCAGCCGCCGGCGCCCGCGCCGCCGCCCCGGGAGGAGAGGAGCAGCAGGAGCGATCTACCTGCGGCGGCCGCCATCTCTCAACTGGAAACGGCGCCGACCCAGGCAGCGCAGCGGACGGCCGGGGCGGAGCTAAGGCCCGCCATTCACCGGAGCCGGACCAACTGCGGCCCTTGACTGAGTTGATGAGGCGGGGCTTCCTGCAAGGTCCAATCGACAGGCGGGAGAACCACACTGCCTGTCACTTCCAGAGTTACCTATTGTGGGACATAGTCAATTACGGGCAAATTCTAGGGAACTGGTAATTGGCGCCTCAGCCCCTCAGAAAAGCAGCAATAGAGATGGCATATTCGATTCGGCTAATCTGTACCGAGGATAGAGCTATGATAAGGGTCACTGGGGAAATAGATATTTGCGCAAAGCATTGTACTCCGTGAGTGTTCTAAGTTGGCAAAATAGGCACCAAATTAATAATCATTAACTAGATATGCTTGGAACTCTCAATGACATGCCCAGAATTGTTATTCATAACTGATGGCATTTGGATATGCTGAAATTAACCCTACATCATAGGGTGATCTAATGACTATGATAAGTAGCCTAGTAATAGGAGGGGTAGAATGATTCTGATATCCAAGTCCCAGAATGAGTACATGCCATTGGAATGAATTAACAGAATTGTATATATTTCAAATACTCAATTCATTCTTACAGCACTTTTATATTGATATTCTTACACTCTCCAGAAGCAATACTTTCTATTGTCTTACCATCTTTGACCTGTGTGCACTTATTAAACTATAAAAAAGAACATGTTGGTAATGTAATAAAAATCATATAAAGGTTATTTCCATGAATTGTCATAATTTAGCTAAACTAGGCATTAGAAAACACTTTGGAATAACTCTTGATCAATTTCTCTTGAAAAATACTTCTTTCCACAAGAAACAGTCTCATACTGGGAGCTCATTAAAAACTGTAAAAGAAAGATTTAGGGTTCCTGAATTTCCTTAGAAGAGAATTTTTTCTTACAGTCTGCTTATTGTAATGAGCTGGTTAATTCTCACACCTTTTAAAATATGGAGCAGGAAAACAGTTTGGTGAGCAAATAAAAGTATTATTCTTAATTTTAGAAAACATTTTGAAGAGTAGCCTTAGGTAATAAACAATGAAAATACACAAACACAATTTTATTGCATCACTTGTTCTAATAATATTCTTTAAAGCTTGACTGAAATGCTAGGTGTTTTTTTGTTTTGTTTTTTTACTAAGAATAGATAAATAATGAAGTGGAGCTTTTGGTTAGCTTAATCTTTCCACCCTACACCAGAACAATAAGATGATTGGCTTCTTCAGGAGAGACTATCATGCCACTCACTCAAAAGGCATTTATTGCCCAACAGTGGAACCTGAGAGTTTAGGAATGAGGTGAACCACCCATTTAACAGCTGTACACACTAATCCCCTTAGCTGTGACATTCCTGAAACAACTTCACTTACAATCATTTTCCACCCATCTATATTTATCCCATCTGTATTTTAGGTATTTACCCATGTGCCATTTCCTTCTCTCTCTCCCTCTGTCCCCCTCTCTCCCTCTCTCCCTCTCTCTCTCTCTCTCTCTCTCTCTCTCTCTCTCTCTCTCTCGTTCCTTCACACCTTCTTATTAGGATTACAGTTTTGTTTTTATTTCCTGTGACTTTGTTAAATATGGCTATGAATCAGGATTGTGCCCTCATCTCCATCTTATCCTTTGAGAAGTTCTATTGGAATTGCCTTTCCTCTATTTTTCCAAGTATAAAAATTAAACATGCATCCTGTAGTACTGAGATTTAATTCTGCACATTTGCAAAACGACCACAATAAATAGGAGTGTTGTTTTTTTTAAGTGTATAAACCTGAAACTGGAGGGATTACCAAAACCTTTTTCTTATCTATTTACCAAAATGTGTCATCTTTTATCTACAAAGATAAAACCACTGATGCACCACAGGTAGGCTATGTAATTTGAGGATCCATTGACTAAACTGAGTCTAATAATCCAGGGCTATTTTATCTCTTTATAGAGATTTTTCCCTAGAGGCAAAGGACATATCTCACAACAGCTGGTTGGCCAGGCCGCAGAAGAAGAAAGTGTAGATAGCCCAACAGAAAGTCATCCTTATACCTTGAAAAATATATATATGAAGGGAAATTATATCTGAAGGGAAAAGGAATTAATTTTTATCGACTATCTGCTATGTCTAACACTGTGCTGATCACTCTAGACTCTAGAGTCTAGGTATTAAATTTATAAAGAATGGTAAAGTAACCAGAAAAAAACTTTAAAACATCATAACTTTTGAAAGTAAAATGTTGAAGAAAACTTAAATATCTTCCTTTAGGGAATTGGTTAAAGAATAACTCAATAGCAGAATATATGCAACCATTAAAAAAAATGAATTGTCAAATGTTGTAATAACTATGAATGGTATCAGATGGGTACTAGACTTATCCAGTTGATCACTTCACAAGTTATATAAATGTCTAATCACTATGTTATATGCCTGAAACTAATACAATATTGTGTGTGAACTGTAATTGAAAAATTAACGAAACAAGCCAAGCAGAGAAAGACAAATATCATATGATCTCACTTATTTTTGGAATATAATGAACATAACAGTCTGAGGAACAGGGTAGTCCCAGAGACGTGGAAATAGGGTACAGACTGACAATTGCCAGAAGAGGGGGTGGGGGAGGGGAGCGATGAACCACAGAACTTGTACACATGTACACATAACCAATGGACATGGACAACAAAACTGGGGACGGGGCAGGGAGGGAGGGGGAGGAGGGAGTCAATGAGGGGAAAAGGAGAAACATCTGTAACAAAAATAAATTAATAAAAAAAATTTAAAAAATAAAACAAGAAAGAATGATCCCATCTCTACTTTTTTAAAAAAGTGATAATACAGCATAGATGGTCCTTTAAAAGGTTTTATATATACATATATAATTTAGATAGATAGATAGTGATTTCTGGAAGAATACAAGAAAACACATTAACTCTGGGGGTTTTAAAGGGATAGCTACCTTTTTGAATGGTTTAACTTTTCCCCACCTGCATGTTATTTTTATAATTGTAAAAACATAGTCACTGAAACCTACATGGCTACAGAATTGTTTTCTGTGCCAATCCTTAAAACAGGCAGATCTTTTTTTTCAGCTAAAACTAATCAGAACAGATTTCCTGGAGCATGAAATCCTAACTAGGTTCCCTACTAAAATATACACTGAAATCAGCTTCCAAGTATGACTCAACTCAATGGAGTATTTGCCTAAGCATTCCAGAATAACCGAGTAGGTGATGCACATGGTTCATTGACATGAGCAAGAAAACATGAAAGGGGTCTGCTTTAGGTCTGGGAACTGTGTTTCATGGTTCACTGGTAATGTGCATTATTATCCAAGTCAGATCAGCAATTCTTAAAGATCAGGAAAAAGTATATAAAGAAGAAAAGCAAGAGGAAGGGGTTTAGCCTTTAAATATTTATCATGAACCACAGGCTAGATCTGTTTTCCAGCTATTTGCCTTCACTATTTTTCCAGATGTCATTATTCCTATTTCTCTACACCTACTCATTTGCAGTTATCTCCTCAACACTACCACTCATTTTCCCGTGACTTTCTAGTTTCTGTGATCTTTTAGGTCCTTTTTCTGTCAGCTTCTGTGGATCATGAATATTTCTAGTAAATGTAGCCGAGAAGGGTTCAACTATTCTTAAGCATATCTTTTCCTATCTATACCTATATCTAGTCTCACTTCATTAAACATGCACAAACACACACATTTTTTCCTTCCTCACTTTGTTTCTCTCCTGGATCATTAATATACTTTACACACATAATTTACTAGATATATTTACACACTCCCTCTTAAAATTTTTGTAAGACAGGAGACTCCTGCCCTGGCCTCCAAAAGATGACTGACTCCATATTCATTTTATAACTCAGTGACTCTGCAATCTAACATTCTTTTAGGTCAGGAACATCCAATGTGCAAGTTTTGCCTGTCAAGAACACACCACCAGGAAAACATTGAGTTGAGAAGGGCAGGGCTTGTTCAAATAGGACTGTCTTTGTGCATGTTTCTCAGAATCGAAAAGGTTGGCAGCAAACTTTAATGCTGTCGTTTTTGTGTTGGATTTGCTTGTGGCCTCCTATGGCCGTTGCTATTTTCTAGACCTTTGGAGTCAGGAAGTCTTTAGTCTCTATCTGAAGTGATTCAAAGGGGCAGGACACTAATTTTGCACTCAAATAAAACCACACCTCCTAAGTGCATAGCAATTCAGCATACATTCTTATGGAACCCAACACCATCTATTGCAGAGTACTCAAAAGTGCCAAAAAATCATAAGAACCTTCTCTGACAAGGCTGAACTATAATGTCAAATCAGTACATTGCTCCCCTCTCTCAGCACTCTCCAGGTATCTATTACCCATACCCTGAACATGCCCTGACCTTCCAACCTCCAAGTCTTTGCTCTTACTGTTCCTATAAGCACCTGTTCTACTCTTTTGAAGACCAGCTCAGCCTCCTCTGAGAATGAATGTACAGGTAAAATGAAACTCTCATAATTTATTGTTTGACATTTTCTTAGGGAGTCATATATATTTTGATCCTTATCCAAAACATGGATGTGAGAGTAAAACACCAATTGGGGATCAAACCTGCAACCTGGATACGTGCCCTGACCCACAATCAAAACTTTTGGTGTACAGGACAACACTCCAATCAACTGAGCCACACCAGCCAGAGCTGTTATTTGACTTTCTATCATAGTACTTTGGTACTTGATGTGAGCTGTTCTGACAATGAAGTCAACCACACCCCTTCATTATCAGACCTATTTGATGAGATTAATCTGACTGGCTGGGCCACAGTCCCCTTCTTTTACCTTCTATGGGTATTTTCTATCAAAATTATTTATGTTACTGTCTTTCTCCTACAGAGCTCTTCCAGGTTAGAGTTGCCAATCTGGCAAATTAATTTTTTTCCAATTTTTATTAATTTATTTTTGTTACAGATGTTTCTCCTTTTTCCCCCAGACACCCTCCTCCCCATCCCCCACCCCCAGCATTGTTGTCTATGTCCATTGGTTATGCATACATGCATGTAAGTTCTTTGGTTCATCTCATCCATCTCTCCCCCCCCCCACCCCCTTACTCTGAGGTTTGTCAGTCTGAACCATACTCCTTTCTATGTCTCTGAGTGTTTCGTTCATCAGCCCACCTTGTTCATTATATTCCACAAATAAGTGAGATCATGTGGTAGGGCAAATTAATTTAAGCTAACCTTGGATGATGACAAGTACTTCTTGGATTGCCTCTTCTAATCAACATTGCTCAAATTTCAGCTCCTCTGAAACTGAACTAATTTAGTGTCAAATGCTATATTTGTTCTCCATTTTATTATATGATATGTATAATCATCGGTGCTTATTTATACATGAACACGTAAAGAGTGGGCTATGGGTTGTACTTGGTGAAAAGCAGAGGGTGGAGGAAACTGTGGGTGTGTGACGGTCATTGCCAGTTAACAACAGGTGCAAATGCTCCTCCTTAAATATAGCCATTGCACTTGGCATGTTTCTCTCAGCTCTCACTTATGGCAACACTGCTGATTTGGAAAAGACCAAGGAAAGGATGACAGAAAGGGTCACATTTATTAAAAAGCAGAGAGAAACAGAGTTTTGTTCTCTTAAATAAAAACTAGCCTAAAGAATAAAAAGCAGCATGAGTCTTGAAAAGTGTAAAGACAGCTTATAAGAGTGAAAGGGAGAAGGAAATTATTCAAAGAGGTAATATTCATTAAAAAATCATTCTTTTTATTGAATTTATTGATATAGGTTTCAGGTGTACAATTCTGTAATACATCATCTGTATATTGTATTGTGTGTTCAGCACTCCAAATAAACTATTCTTAATTAGACATTTTAAAAGCCACTCCAGCTGCCAAAACTTGGGAACAAAATTATCTAAAATTTGGGTGGAAACTCAGAAAATAATTGCTATTAATTGAGAGTTGGGATAAGAGTAGGGGATAAGACCTGGATGAATATAATTTATTTTATTTATTCATTCAATCAGCCAGTCAAAAAAAAAATATATGAAATGCGAATTATGTGCCAAGCAATATACCCTAGGAGAAATTATTCCAAAATTCACATTTTATGTATAATGTTTTTCTTTTTCCAAAATTCTCATTTACCTATCATTTATCTATCATAACCTTGAAATTGGAATGATTCTTCCCATAACTTTTCAGTCCAACATTTATATATCATTCAAAAAAATTGTTGAAAGATCCCTTGAATTATCTGGAGCATCAATGTAACACAAATTTAAAACATACTACTAATGTAATAACCACCTCATCCAACATTACTAAGAATACATATGAAAAAAAATGTAGTTTTTTGCTGTCAATGTGTAATAGGGTACAATTCTATTTAAATAGTTTCAAACGATTTCATCACCTAGAGTATAAACAAAATTTCCATCTCAGAGAATTATAAGGAGACATTGTGTTCCTTTCTACATGCCTTACTTTACTAAAATGTATGTATTAGCTTGAAACAGGGTTCTTTGGCTTATCCAGCATCAGAGGGAATAACTCATTTAATGGATTTGTTATAGATATATATAGTTATAGCTATCTATAGATGCTACCCCTCTAAGATCCTGCAGCAATTAGACCTATTATCTATTCAATCAAAACATAATTATTATCACGAAGAGGAAAATTCCACTTACTACTGCTAAATTATAAACCAGGATCTCATGTGAAATGGTCCTAACTCAGAATCCTGAGTTAATTTACAAATACCATTATTATTAATTCCCATAATATAGAACTCACTTAAGAGGATTTGAGAAAGATTATAAAGATTTAATGGTTCTTTTAAAATTGGACTTTGCTACTTTCTTATCAATTTTGTGTTTGAGACAGTGAAAAAATATAAACATAGACAAATAACTTCCTGATTGCCAACATGGGTCCTTCTCCCAGAAATACTCCTAGGAAATGAATGAACTTTGTTAAATTAATTTTACATATAGGTTAATAGTAAGCAGGCCAATTCTAAAAAGTAAAAACCTAGTCAGTCGGTTCTGGAATGCATCCTTTAAGATTGTAATTCTTTTTTTTTTTTTTTAATCCACACCTGAAGATATTTTTCAGATAGAGAGGGAGGAAGGTAGGGAGGGGGAGAGAGAGACAGAGTGAGAGAGAGAAACATTGATGTGAGAGAGACACATCAACTGGTTGCCTCCCAAACGACCCTGACCAAACCGCAACCGAGGTACATGCCCTTGACTGGAATTGAACCCAAGACTCTGGTCTGCAGGCCAACGCTCTAACCGCTGAGCCTAACTGGCCAGGGTAGGATTGTAATTCCTAATCTTTGTTCCATTTTGGCAGATAAATTTTTAACACATGCTCGTGACAAACAATAGCTTAGTAAAAGCATCCGAATGAATAAGATGAACTCTGGCTTACACAAAATTCAAAGTGTGTTTGTTGTAATAACTATATTGTACCCAGATAGCTCCTTATATTAAAAGATATAAACTATTTCTTAAATATAATAAGAAGAGGTTAAGTGTTTTGTCGAAGGACACACAGATTGCATAGTAGTTTGACCTGGGTTTAAAAATCCAGGTCTCCGAGCCCTGGCCGGTTTGGCTCAGCGGTTAGAGCGTCGGCCTGCGGTCCAGAGAGACCCGGGTTCGGTTCCCGCTAAGGGCATGTACCTCGGTTGCAGTTTGTCCCCGGCCCTGGTTGGGTTGTGCGGGAGGCAGCCACTCGATGTGTCCCTTTCACGTCGATGTTTCTCTCTTTCTCTCTTCCTCTCTCTCCCTCCCACTCTATCTGAGCAAAAAAATGGAAAAATGTCCTCGGGTGAGGATAAAAATAAATAAATAAATAAAATAAAATCCAGGTCTCCGAAACCACCCTAATACACTTTACACTATGTCACAGAAGACTATGGCAATGCTTGAATTTTCACCTTTGAGACAATTTCTAGACAAACTCTAGGCTACTTGATGGCTTTTTGAGGACTGGATGAAGGAATATTTGTTCTGCATCCCTATTTTTCTTGTATGTTTCTTCAGCAAAGTATAGACATTAGACATCAGATATGTGGGTCTTTTTGTTGTCAACAGAAAGAAATACATTTCCTCCAAAGTGTCTCTGCGCCACATGCCTGTCAGTTTTGGATTCACCAAGGGTACTACAAGTCGAATTGCAGGCAGAGTCCAATTGAGGACTGTGAGTTGACTTGCTATAAAAAGATTTCCTGTACTTTGTAAAACAAGGTAGAGGACACCAGTAAATAAACTGAGCTAAAACTTTAGATATTAGTACAGTCTAATATGAGATATTAGAAAGCCTTTAAAATTTTAGGTGAAAAACAATCAAGTATTATTTTCAGTTTACTTATTTCCTAGAAAGTTTATAATTAATTGAGCATTCACTAACAACTACCAATTCACAAGTTGTTACACTATACACAGATTCTAACTCAACCCCTACCCAGTGGAATATTGTTTTAGTGATTTGGTGATAAAATTATCAAAATAATTAATGGTTAGTCCGTATGGGCCTACATCTAGAGAACTTCAGGTAAAGCCTCTGCCTTCTCTAACCAGTCATTTAATAAATGTGTGAATAGTCTCCATTATGCACCAAGCTCACTGGTAGGCACTGTAGAGCCTTCTCCATAGTAAAAGGCCAATATTATTCAATAATGATTCAATAATATGAGTGAAGGAAACAGAAAAAGTTAAAGACGTGGCATTTACCCAAAAGGAGCTGACCATCTAGTACACTGAAACACACCAAAGAAATTAATGTATCAAAGAAATTATTTTAAAAACACAAAACCTTGCCCTGGCCGGTTTGGCTCAGCAGTTAGAGTGTCGGCCCTCGGACCAAAGAGTCGCGGGTTCGATTCCCATCAAGGGCATGTACCTCAGTTTCAGTTTGGTCCCGGGCCCTGGTTGGGGTTGTGTTCTCTCTCTCTCTCTCTCTCTCTCTCTCTCTCTCTCTCTCTCCCCCCTCCCTCCCATTCTATCTGAAGATAAATGGAAAAAAAGTATCCTTGAGTGAGGATTAAAAAAACAAACACAAAATCTCCTGTTTATTTCTATTTTTGTCATGATTCTGTCATCTATGGGTTCACTGTGATTATATTTGAGCTAATAGTCTAAGGTTTTATAGGATTTGTTCTGAGATCCTCACCATGTCCTGGACTGTCCCATACTATGAGAGGTAGTACAAAGGAATAAGTTAAGTGTGCGGACTCTGGCATCAGATATCCTGGATTCATATCTTGGCCCTGCTACTTACCAGCTAATAGATCCTTTAGCAAGTTACTTCTCAATATCACATTTTCTCACCTGAAACATGAGGGCTAGTATAGTATTTTCCTCAGAGAGATGTTGTGAGGATTAAACAAGATGTTATAATGTAATATTTATATAGCATACAGCACAACACCTTGCTAATAACTAGCACTCAATATTATCACTAACAGTATTTCTTTCTTTTAAATTAAAAACTAATATAAAATCTAAACTTAATTAACCTTCAAATAACCTTGACAAAGGGTCTGCTTCCATATGCTGCCTGCCAGATGGTCTACTTACAAATGGGAAACCTGTGTGCTTACCTGTGATAAATGAGACCTTTGAGGTCAATGCAGTGTACTGAAGAATAGGGTTGGCATCACTGAAATGTACAACTACACAAACTCTGGGAATCAGTTTTCTGTGAAGGGGCAATCGTGAGACAAAGATAAGCATGAGTCAAACAGACCTCAGTTTGAGTCAGCTCTGAATACAGTACAGAACTTAGCCTCTTTGAACGATTTCTTAGTTACAGGCCTTAGGGAAATTACTTAAACTCCTTGGGCAATTATTTTTCTTGTCTGTAAAGTTGGGAAAATAATATCTAATTTGTTGAGTTTTTTGTTTTTTTGTTTATCCTCACCCGAGGACATTTTTGCATTTATCTTCAGATAGAGCGGGAGGGAGAGAGGGAGGAAGAGAGAGAGAAACATTGATGTGAGAGAGACACATGGAGTGGTTGCCACCCACACGACCCCAACCAGGGCCGGGGACAAACTGCAACCGAGGTACATGCCCTTAGCGGGAACCGAACCCAGGACTTTCTGGTCCGCAGGCCGACGCTCTAACCGCTGAGCCAAACCGGCCAGGGCGTCTTGAGCTTTTTGTAAGGACAGTGACCACACAGAGTAAGGGGCTCAGTAAATTCACTGAGGGCTGTGGCCTTGCAGGGTAAATGTTAGTTTTCTTCTCTTTTTCTGTAGCAACAGCAGGGGCAGTGGGCAGGGCAGCCCCTCCGAAATATTATGATGGATATGATTTATCAAGTCAGTCACAAATGGTCGTCAGTGTACAAGGGGGCCAGTGGGAATAGAAATCCAGTCTGTGCTCCCTTTTCCAAGATGTGCAGAAGGGGCCTCTTTATCTAATGTGTGCAAAGGTGCCCTTTCTCCACTTTGCTTCTCCACCACTTCTTGACTTTTCCTTCCCACTTTCCCTGGGTACCCTGACTTCACGTGGCTGTGATCCATCATGGAGTTCCCACCATAACCTACCTCACACCTCTCAGGTCATCCTATACCATGTATCCTGCCATGAAAGTCCTAATCTGTCCAGAGGCCCACTTCTTTAGGACTCTTAAGAAACGAGTACAATTTGTATGAACTAATTCCAGCTTAGGAATCGGTAAGACTTTCCTTTAGTTATACCGTCCATTGGCATTTTAACAAAGGTTTTCAGCATTTCAATCCAAAGGAGCAAACAATATGAGGGTTTGCGGTATCAAGGCAAAGGTAATATAGAGAAGCAGTTTGAAAAATAGAGGGATGTTTTCAGCATAACGCATAATAGCTGCCCACTCTGTTAATGTATAAAACTGGAAGTGGCATTGAATTCAGACCAGGAAGTAGAAGCTTGTGTACATTTAATGAACAATCCTGTCTGTCCCACACCAGCCAGTCCGTTAAAAGAGTCAACAAAAACTTTGAACCCTATACCAATTCCCACTTCTGAAAGAAGAGAATGTGGGAGGAGCAGATTTTGTGGTACCATAGTGAAAAGAGAACTGCCTTGAAAATTAGAAAACTTGGATTATAGTTCTGCCTCTACCACTGAATAGCTTTGTGGCTTGGGTAGGTTATATGCTTAGACCTCAATGAAGTTACTGTGGACTGAGAAGTGGAATTAGAGAACCTATCAAGTCTTTTTTAGGCCTAACCTTCTATGTTGCTTTTTCCCATTGCAAACTGAATTGCCTAGAGGGTGGGGGTGGGGAGCAATGCTGAACTGCTGCTTAAAGAGTTTTATATTGAATTGCCTATCAAGAGTGCTGGGGATGGAGGGAGTGCTGGCTTCCAGAGAGACAGATTAAAGTGGTTAAGAGAGTAGGGACTGGAGTCCTTCCTTCTTGGGCTTGGGTACTGAATTTGGACAAATGACTTCACTTCAATTTCTTCATCTGTAAAAGAGGAATACTAATACCTATGTCATAATGTTGAGAGAGGATTAAATGAGGGAATACACATCAAAGCACTTGGCACAGTGGTTGATACCCTAGTAAGTCTTCAGTACTTGTGAGTCATTCACCTCTCTGGTTCTTTAGTTTTTCTTTTTTTCCAGTCAGAGACTAGGACTAGATTATTTCCAAGGTGCTTTTCTATTTCCATCTTTCAATCTCTATCTTTTTTTTTTTTTATCCTTACCCAAGGAGGTGTGTGTGTGTGTGTGTGTGTGTGTGTGTGTGTGTGTGTATTAGAGAGGAAAAGAGAGAGAAACATTGATGTGAGAGAGAAACATAAATTGGTTGCCTTCCATACATGCCCTGACCAGGATGGAACCCGAAACCCTACAGGACAATGCTCCAACCAACTGAGCCGGGTAACCACCCCATCGGGGCTCAATCTCTATCTTTTTATGTTAGTAATACAAACTTCTGTTTTAGAAATTTGGCCAATTTTGAATTTAGTAGCTCAATTATCCCTCAGATGTGCACAGAGTAGTTTCAAAGAAACACCTACTCCCATAGTTGTGTGGGAGGATCATTGCTGGCTACCAGGATAAGAGTTGTATAATTTTAATTTTAAAAACCTTGCTGCCGTATCTCCATTCCCAGTAACAGCAGAACCTACATCTTTATTTTTATTTATTTATTTATTTATTTATTTATTTATTTATTTATTTATTTATTTATTTTTATTTTTTTTTAATCCTCACCCGAGGACTTTTTTCCATTTTTTGTTCAGACAGAGTGGGAGGGACAGAGAGGAAGAGAGAAAGAGAGAGAAACATCAATGTGAAAGGGACACATCGAGTGGCTGCCTCCCGCACGACCCAACCAGGAGCCGGGGACAAACTGCAACCGAGGTACATGCCCTTAGCGGGAACCGAACCCGGGTCTCTCTGGACCGCAGGCCGACGCTCTAACCGCTGAGCCAAACCAGCCAGGGAGAACCTACATCTTTAGATATCTAGGTCCCAGGCCACAGGACAGTCCTAGAAGTCATCATTGTTCCCATATTGGTAAAGTGCAGCAGCCAAGACATTTGTCTCAGTAGGTAATCACATTTACCAATTGGTAGTAATTTGGTTAAATGTGAATATACAGCATGCCATGGATTCTAGCCTCATGTTTCTTATTGGAAAGGAGCTCAGTACTGCATTCAAGCCCAAAAACTTGATAACAATCCTTACATCCCATAACCAAGGGTCTGTTTCCTGGATCACTCCTGGTATAAATTCTGTATCAGTCAGAAAACAAAAACTATTCCAGTTACTTGAACAGAGATTTTATATAAATTTAATATAGATAATTGTTAACTAGGTATAAAGATGTTAACTAGCCCTGGCCGGTTTGGCTCAGCGGTTAGAGCGTCAGCCCACGGTCCAGAGAGACCCAGGTTCGGTTCCCACTAACGGCACGTACCTCAGTTGCAGTTTGTCCCTGGCCCCGGTTGGGGTCGTGTGGGTGGCACCAGTCAATGTGTCTCTCTCACATAGATGTTTCTCTCTCTCTCTCTTCCTCCCTTTCTCCCTCCCACTCTATCTGAAGATAAATGCAAAAAAAGTGTCCTCTGGTGAGGATTAAAAAAAAAAAAAAAGATGTTAACTAAGTAACTGCAAAGGTAGAAAGAAAATCTGAATGAATCACAAGGTAGCAATTGCAGGAAGCAGCTACAATCGCCAGGGCTGAGAAAATAAAGGAAAATGATTAGAATTTTTAAAACTTAGAGACAGGGCCCTTATTAACAATTCTTTACATTACATTGTCTCTGTTCAAGTAATTGGTGTGGTTTCTGTCTCCTGACTGTACTATGACTGATGTAGCTTTACCAATTTATACTCCTAGCAGCAACATAAAAGGGTTGAGATTGTTCCACATCCTTGCCAAAACTTGGTAGTTTTAACCTTTTCATTTTAACTATTTGGTAAGTTTAAAGTGTTTTTATTGCATTGTGTTTTTTAATTTACATTTTCTTCATGGGGAATGAAGTCAAGCACCTTTTCATTTGCTTAATGGTTATTTTTAATTAAATGTATTGGGGTGACATTAGTTAATAAAATTACAGAGGCTTCAAGTGTACAATTCTATAATACATCATCTGTATATTGCACTGTGTGCCCACAGCCCAAAGTCAAATCTTCTTCTGTCATCATATATTTGACTGGTTATTTTTATCTCCTCTTTTGTGAGTTATCTGTTCAAGTCTTTTGCCTGTTTTTCTACTGGGTTGCTGTCTTTTTCTTATTGATTTGTGAGAGTCCTTTGTATGTTTTGGACATGAGTTCAAAACATACAGCTCTCTGTCAATATGCCCAGGCAGCCTTACTAGTTCAGATGTGCTTCCTTTGATTAAATGGCCATAGAAACTAAATTACTATGTTGTTCTTATTGCAGTACCTCAACAAATGTAAGAACCATGGAGGTATTATAACTTTATTGTAAGAATAATATTCTCCTCACTGAGTTGTTGTAGAGGTTAAAAAGATAATTCACATAAAGCTATATGGCACCTTAAAAATACCAGTTTGATTAAAACCAGAAATATTATATTAAAAATGTTTCTGTTGTTTTCTTTTTAAAACAGGTTTAATAACATGTATACCTCCTGTATACATGGGAGATACCCAGTGAAACTGAATAACTCCAAACTGGTTTCTTCATCTGCTAATTTCTTATTTTTAAGGAAAAAATTATGAAGAAATAGATCTTTGTTCATTTGGCCCCTACCTTTTTGGAGTTCTGATTTATGTGGAGAGTTTCACAACTGAGGAAGTCTATGTGAGCTTTATAGCTCTTCCAGCAGGGCAAAATGCCCATGACCTTAAAATACATGGGAAGAGTAACATGTGTCAGCTTACATAATGAAAACTCATTTCACTGTATTGTATCTCTTAGAATATTTTTCATTTGGTTAAAAGTTTCTTGATTTCTGAATTATGACTGATCTCATTCATCTGAATATATAAGGTTAAGCAACAGATGTCTTAAGTGTAGGGCAAACGATGACACCGCTCCCCCCTTCTCTTCTATTTTTAACTCTCCTCCCCTGGCCTATTCTCAGAGCTTGGAATGGACCACATTATCCCTCAGACTGACACATTGGACTAGACAACCCACTGAAAAACTGAGTTCTCCAGCATGCTGATTCACACCTTCTTTAAGCAAAGGGATGATTGTTTTTAACTTGTAATGTCTTTTTTTCTGACTCCTAATGAGCTTCGGTCAACCAAGATCCTGAAATACTTAGAAGAAATAACAACGTCCCAAAAGTATTTCAATCTGAGATTTTTTACTCTCTTAGGTAAGCCAAAATATGAATTATTCTGTCCATCTATAATGAAAAGTTAACTGAACCAATGCCGCTTAGTTTCTAATAGCATTAGGCTGCCACTTTTTGATGAAGTTCAGTAATTTAATCCTGCAGCTTAATGGCAGGATCAGTGGACAGGGAGCTAGAAGACTTGGACTCTATTTTCAGTTCTAGCTCTGGATCGTTACCATTACTTTGCCCTCACCATCTCCTATTATTACTTGAAATCTTAATTTTATTAGCAATGCAGAATGATCTGGAAAAACCACCCTGTAAGCTAACAACTAAGAGGATGCAGCAATCCTATTTCTGCAATTGATGTACCACTGTGGTTTCCAGCCAAAAAAAAAAAAAAAAAGAGTCGAATTTGGTGCCTCAATTTCTTTATGTGTAAAACTATGATAAGTTATTTGCTCCTCCCCCCACCCCCCACCAATTCCCTCACAGAAGTGCAGTAATGGAAATGGTATTAATGCTATAAAAGATTTCTGATCTGTATAGACTGTTGCTAAAGAGAAATGTCCTTTTTATTATTCCTACTGGCATTTTTTGATGCTTAGTGCTCCCTGAGTTTGAGCCATATCAATTTCTCTTTGGATAACTACTTATACTGTCATTCTTTGCAGAAACTTTGCAGGAATAAAATAGGCTACAAAGAATTTTAAGAAAACAAAATTATTCCACAAAATTTCTTGCAGTTAAAAATTCTTCTGATTCACATTATTACCCCTAATCATCTTAACTTGAGGCAGACTGCTTATTAATTCAGAGCTGTCTATAGCCATATTGTCTAGGTAGCAAAAACCAGCAAACAAATGAGGATACCACTTAGTTAATCATACTTATTCTAGGATTTTTGTAAAGTGTCTGAGAAAAGTGTGTAGGTAGTGAGGGATCTTAAAATCTAACAATAGTTGACAGATAGCTTCTAATCTGTTTAGTTTTTTGTGTGTCAAACCTAAGAATTTTAACCCTGGCTGGTATGGGTCGGTTGGTTGGGTATCGTTCCATGCACCAAAAGGTTGCCGGTTTGATTCCCCGTCAGGGCACAATTTCAGACTGTGGGCTCAAACCACAATAGGGAATATACAGGAGGCAGCCAACGATGTTTCTCTCTTTCTCTCTCTCTCTCCCCCTTCCTCTCTCTAAAAATCAATTTTAAAATATTCTTTAAAAAAACAACTAAGAACTTTATAGAGATATTCACCTATCTCATGTAGATAATAAGAAGATTAATGGATAATAAGTAATATTCTATCTAATTGCTAATAGAATTATTAGCAATTATCCTTACAATGCCCATTTTAATTTTTAAAGATTGTGATGATAATGTGTTTTGTTATGCAATCTCTTTGTCACATTAGAGTACTATCAGAGCCAAGGCTCAGGCAGTGAAGGAAAAAATTCTCAGGCCCTGGCCAGTCTGGCTCAGCAGTTAGAGTGTCAGCCCACGGACCAGAGAGTCCTGGGTTCGGTTCCCGCTAATGGCACGTACCTGGGTTGCAGTTTGTCCGGGGCCCCTGTTGGGGTCGTGTAGATGGCAACCAGTTGATGTGTCTCTCTCACATCGGTGTTTCTCTCTCTCTCTTTCTCCTTCTCTCCCTCCTGCTCTGTCTGAAGATAAATGCAAAAATGTCCTTGGGTGAGGATAAAAAAAAAAAATTCTCAGACTGAGACATGAAATCATATTTATCCAAAGACGGGTCTGAAACAGAAAGATCAGTTTATGGGGTAAAAGGAATAGAGAAACATAAGTACCAAAAATCTCAGCCAAGGAAGACCCAGGATGTAGAGTTGGGCTGATAGAGATCCTTGCAGGTAGGTCAAAACTACAGATGCCTGGCAACAAGTATTATTGGGGATTAGTCACTAGGAAACTGGAGTCCAAAGACAGGAAATCCAGTTACTTCTGTTACGAAAGATATACACAGAAAATCTATAAACTCCTTGAGGACAGATCTTCATTCATTCATTCATTCAATAAATATTAATATATATTAAACACCTTTATACATATACCAGACACTATTTTAGACACTGGAGAATCACCAGTAAACAAAACAAAGTTCATTGACCTTGCGCAGCTTATGTTCTAGTTGCGAGGGTGGGGAGGACAGACAATAAATAAATAAGTAGACTATACACTATGTCAATAGAAATAACTCTATGGGGAAAAAATATAAGTGGGAAATGCTGGGGGTGGGAAAACAGAGTGGTAGAGAAGGCCTCACTGAGAAGATGGCATATAAGCAAAGATTTGACAAGACAAGAGGGAAGGAGAGTCACACATTAAGGAAGTGTCCTATGCAGAGAAAACAGTAAATGCAAAGAACTTGAGGCAGGTTCCTGCCCAGCACATTTGAAGAAAAGCAAGGAGGCCATCACAGCAGAGTGAAAAGGGGGGAGAGTAGTAGAAGCTGTCAGAAAAGTAAGGAGAGAGGCACAAGTACTGTTGGACCCTGAAGATCATTATGAGGACTCTGGCTTTTACTTTGAGTGAGAAGAGAAATTATCAGAGTATTGAGCAGAGGAAAAGCATATGACTTGCAGGTTAAAAGATCAGTCTATTGTTTTGAGACTAGATCATAGGCAGGCAAGGATGGAAGCGAGACCATTTAGGATACTATTCCAATAATCCAGTTAAGAAAAAATGGTAGCTCAGAGAGGCTGGTGTGGTTGGAGGGGTGAGAATTGACTGGAATATGGATATATTTTTAAGGTGGAGCCATCAGGATGTGCTGATGGACTTGAAGTAGGATGTGAGAGAAAGAGTCAAAGATTACAGCAAGATTTTTGGCCTGAAAAACTAGAAAATGGACATGGGGAAGACTGTAGGAAGTCTTAACCTTGTTTGTATCCTTATGGACTAGCACAAGGCCAGACACATGGGGATGTTCAGTGAATACCAATAATCTAATCTGAATCTAGTTTCTATGTATTTGAGATCAGAATTGTTCTAGATACAATACTGACTCATTGGAGTTACTAAACTAGGCCTTGGTTCTAGTTTCTGGGGGAAGGTTAAAACCATTGGGGTGCAAGAGCTAACTCATACTAGCTAACAAGAGCCAATTGCTAAATTTTCAGGATATTATAAGCCTGGTATTAAACATAGCCATTATTTAAAATTAAATTATATACACTTACAGCTGGTAAATTATGTTTTTTAAAAAAGGTAAAACTCATCACTTCATAATTATTCTACTATGTTGTACTAATATCTATGTTCTTAAGGTTATTGATATCATTTATGTTTATTGTATCTGTGTGACAGAAATAACGGTGTGCTACTGTGCAGCATTTCCCAACTCTATGTTCAGTGATGTTACATCAGTAGCTTTAAATCAGCCACAGTTTCAGTATTTACAATAGAAAGAGGCAAATGCTACAAATGAGGGCTTCCCCTCCCCTCCAATGCTGGTTAAATCTGTAAGTGGGAATTCAGTGGTGCCAGCTCCGAAGGCAATGATAGGGGATGAGCAAACCATTGCATATTTTATAAATATATACACATATAAGCACTGCACATAGAGTATCATAATATGGTTATACAAGGAAGTCTACCCTGTTTGGGGAGGGAAAGTTGGGGACTGAATAAATTGTGGTAGATGACAAAGAATTCCACATAGAGAAACAAAGACCTTAATTATTGACTACACTGGGAACTGGTAAAAGAGATTAGCATCTACATTCAGTCAATGCCTTCACAGAATTAAACCTAGAACAAATTAGAAGCTCTTAACAGGGAACATTCATAGCTTTGGACTGTTCATTTGTGTATCAATATTATAAGGGATGAGGAGAAAATGGGAACTAATCAATGCCATGAGTAGTGACTGCATATTTGTGAGACTTTCCTGTATCAGGAATCTTATGTTGTCAGGCCTTGTAAAAAAGAAATATTAAGGATACTATAGACACTGTCTAGTGATTCCTGTGAAACAGCTAGAAAAATAGTACAGTTTAGTTTTATTTTTTTCATTTTCAAAGAAGGAAGATGGAATCCAAATAATATAAATGAGTTGTCGAGAATAAGAGTGAGTGAGACAATTAGGGAGAAAAAAGTACACATAAACATACATGTATATGTGTACTTTTATGTATTTATACATATATGTACACATATATATGATGGCCAACAATAATAAAGCACAGCATTTAGTGATTCATTTTTCAAGAGAAACAAAAATTAAAATATTGATTATAAAAAATGGCAATTGAAATGACAAAGATGACTATGAAAACAATACATCTTTGATCTTGTTTTCCTAAAATCTTACCACTTCACAGATTCTAAATGTTTCCAAAACTGTTCTTTATTTACTCTTCCTTGAATATATTCATTATTTATCTCCCATTCTCCCCCAATGGCTTTTATTTTCCAAAACATTTACAATTTTTATTGAAAAAAATAAAATACAGAAACACCAGATTCTCATTTTAAAGTAAAATTGACAGCATTTTCCAGAACTTTCCTGGTACTGCACATTCTTATCACTATTGAAAAACAAAAAACTCTAGCCTTTAGGTCATGTTTAATGGGACCAACTAGCACAGTTTATAGCCTTAAAGAAATCTCCGTGCTAAAAAATTTGTTTTAGTACAACCCAAAAACATGAAGTGACTGTCCACAATTTGGAGCTAATCCCATTGTTAAGGTGGAAGAGGGTGAACAACTTTCCCCATTGGCTTTTTGCTCAGTTTTCATATTTATTTATGTTTTTGCAAAATTGTTTTTCATAGCTCAGTAAACTTCATATTTAGCAGGATCATTTGATTTGAGCACTAGTCTACTTGCCTCAGACATATTTATGGATATGGGGATGTGGAATTACAGGGCCAAAGGACAGGAACATTTTGATGGATTATGGGATTATCAAGACTTTAGTAATGTATGAAAGTACCTGTTCATTGTACCCTGGCATATTTGATATGATTGTTTAAAACATTTATTAATCTTCTAAGTGAAAACAGATACTATATTATTGTTTTAGTTTGTATTTCTTTGATTACTAGTGAAACTGAATATCTACATGCTTGTTCACTAATATATTATATGATTTGCTATCCATTTCTTTGAGGCCTAGAGTACTTTTTTATCAATGTGTATCAGCTTTTTATATAAGAAAGATAATAGTCCTTTACATTTACTAGTTTTTACAGGTATTTTCCCATTCTGTTATTTCCTAGTCATTTTGATTACTTTTTAAAAATCTATTCATATTTCCCTTTTATTTTTTAAAAAAATTGATGCTGTCCTGGCCAGTTTGGCTCAGCGGTTAGAGTGTCGGCCTGCGGTCCAGAGAGACCCGGTTCGGTTCCCGCTAGGGGCATGTACCTCGGTTGCGATTTGTCCCCGGCCCTGGTTGGTCATGCGGGAGGCAGCCACTCGATGTGTCCCTTTCACGTCGATGTTTCTCTCTCTCTCTTCCTCTCTCTCCCTCCCACTCTATCTGAACAAAAAATGGAAAAATGTCCTCAGGTGAGGATAAAAAAAAAAAAAAATTGATGCTAGCCTGGCTGGTGTGGCTCAGTGATTGAGCATTGATCCATGCACCGAGAGGTCACCAGTTCGATTCCCAGTCAGGGCACATGCCCGGATTGTGGGCCTGATCCCCAGTGGTGGGTGTGCCAATCGATGTTCTCTCTCATCGACGTTTCTATCTCTCTCCCTCTCCCTTCCTCTCTCTCTCAAATCAATAAAAAAAAAAATTGATGCTAAGTATAAATAATAATCACCTCCCAGAGTCTTATTATCCTATTCTATTTCCTTCTTATACTTCCATTGTTTAATATTTATACCTATGCTTTAATTAATCTGGAATTTATTTTGATTTATAGTATGAGAAGATGATCTAAACCATTTTTTTCTAAATTGATAACCATTTTGGAATGGTCCTTCGTTTTGCTCCTGATTTATGAAATCCCTTGTATCACACATTAAGTTCTTATATGTAAGGAGACTATTTCTGCTCTCGGATATTTTTTTTTTACTTGTACTACACTGTTTTAATATAATTGCTTTTTAAATATTATTATATTCAATTAATTTAGTCTTTTTTCATAATTAAAAATTTTGTTCATGTGTTGTGGTCAAGAAGAAGGCTTAGGTAAATGTGGTAAATCCATGCACAACCACGTCAAAATTACAACTAAACTACAGAACAACAATCATTCAGAACCCTTTGAAATCTAGCTGAACAGAAGTCCTACAACTAAGATATACAGCCCTGGCCAGTGCGGCTCAGTGTTTAGAGTGTCAGCCTGCCGCACACTGAAGGATTGTAGGTTTGATTCCCGATCAAGGGCACGTACCTGGGTTGCAGGTTCGATCCCTGGATCCAGTCGGGGCATGTGCAGGAGGCAACCAATCAATGTGTCTCTCTCACATCAATGTGTTTCTCTCTCTTTCCCCCTTCCTCCTTCCCTTCCACTCTCTCTAAAAATCCATGGAAAAAATATACTTGGGTGAGGATTAACAACAACAACAACATAAGGATGTACAAAAGAAGCCACATCATAACTGGTAGGAGGAGTGGAGACGTGGAACAGGCTGGTCCCACACCCACATGTGGCAAATAAAAATCCGAAGGGATGTCTCAGTTGTGGGGGTACATCCTTAGGAGTGAGGGGTCTTACCCCACACCAGACCCCTAGCCCAGGATTCCAGTGCCAGGAAGAGAAGTCTCCATAACTTCTGGCTGTAAAAACCAGTGGGATTGTGGCTGAGTGAGACAAAGGGCTCCTGGAGTCTCAGGCATTCCTCTTACAGGGTCCGCCCATGGGCTCACTCAAACTCACTCACTCTGAGTTCCAGCCCTGGGGCAGTAGCTCAAAATCCACCAGGGTCATAGGGGAAGGAACTGAATTTTCTGGCAACAGGGAGAGAGCTGGAGGGGGAGTTTCTCCCAGACAGAAATGTTGGCAGAAGCCATTGTTCCTTTGTTAAGCTTTCCTCCTACACAGCCAGTAAGTAGGCACCATATCTGAGTCTCTATCAACCTGGCTGACACTATTAGCCCCACCCTGTTGATTCCCTGAGACCCCACCCCACCCAAGTTTCAGGCCCACCCAAGTTTTTCCATACAAATGGCCTCTTTGGGTTCATGCTTCCAACTTTACTATAATCTCTCAAACAAGCAGTATCTGGCTTCGGTGTGCCTCGTACCTCTTGCCAGGCCCAGCACTAGCAACAACCAGTCTTAGTTCACAGCTTGGTTTCTCCAGGGAACCTCCAAGCCAGCACAAACTAGCAGCCATCTGCAGATCACTCTGTAGTTCATGCGGGGTACATCCTCTATGGTGGTCATAACCAGTTGTCATAGTCAATCAGTGTGGGGGTAAATCACTCCCATTGAAGTGCCAACAGCAATCAAGTCTAAACTACAACAAGAGGGTGTACACAGCCCACACAGGAAGCTGTGCCACTGGACCCTGGAGAACACCTACTGCATAAGGACACATAACCAAGACCAAGAGACATAGCAGCTCCCTTATATATAAAAACAAATAAGGGAGGCTGCCAAAATGAGGAGACGAAGAAACATGTCCCAAATGAAAGAACAGAACAAAACTCCAGAAAAAGAACTCCACAAAATGAAGACAAGCAGTCTACCAGATGCAGAGTTCAAAACACTGGTTATAAGGATGCTCAATGAACTTAGGGGGAGAGTAGATAAACTTAGTGAGAACTTCAAAAAAGAGATAGGAAACATAAAAATAGAGATAGAGCTCTGGCCAGTTTGGTTCAGCGGTTAGAAAGTCGGCCCATGGACCAAAGAGTCGCAGATTCGATTCTGGCCAAGGGCACACACCTCAGTTGTGGTTCAGTCCCCAGCCCTGGTCAGGGTCATGTGGGAGGCAACCAGTCCATGTGTCTCTCTCACATCGATGTTTCTCTCTCTCTCCCTCCCACTCTATCTGAAAATAAATGGAAGAACATCCTCATGTGAGGATTAAAAAAAAATAGAGACAGAAAACATAAAAAAGAATGAGTCAGAAATGAAGACTAAGTGAACTGAAATGAAGACTACATACAGGGAATCAACAGTAGAGTAGATGAAGTAGAGAATCAAATCAGAGATTTGGAATATAAGGAAGAAGAAAATACCCAATCAGAACAGCAAAAAGGAAAAAGAATCCAAAAAAAAATTAAGATAGTGTAAGGAGCCTCTGGGACAACTTCAAGGGTACTACCATTCCCATCATGGGGTTGCTGAAATGAGAAGAGAGAGCAAGAAATTTAAAACCTATGTGAAAAGTAATGGCAGAAAATTCTCTAACCTGGTGAAGGAAAAAGACATACAAGTCTAGGAAACACAGAGTCCCAAACAAGATAAACCCAAAGAAGCCCACACCAAGACACATCATAATGAAAATGCAAAAGGTTAAAGATAGAGAATATCTCAAAAGCAGCAAGAGAAAAGCAGTTAGTTACCTACCAGGGAGCTTCCATAGGGCTGTCAGCTGATTTCTCAACAGAAACTTTGCAGGCCATTAGGGATTGGCAAGAAATAGTCAAAGTGTTGAGAAAAACAAGGATCTGCAACCAAGATTACTCTACCTAGCAAAGCTATCATTAAAATTGAAGGACAGATAAAGAGTTTCCCAAACAAGAAAAAGGTAAGGAGTTCATCACCCCAAACCAATATACAAAGAATGTTAAAGGGTCTTCTTTAAGAAGAAGGAAACAAAAAGATAAAAACTATGAATAATAAAATGACAATAAATACATATCTATCAACAATTACTTTAAATCAGCAGTTCTCAACCTGTGGGTCGAAACCCCTTTGGGGATCGAACGACCCTTTCACAGGGGTCGCCTAAGACATAACAGTAGCAAAATTACAGTTATGAAGTAGCAACGAAAATAATTTTATGGTTGGGGGTCACACAACATGAGGAACTGTATTAAAGGGTCGCGGCATTAGGAAGGTTGAGAACCACTGCTTTAAATGCAAATGGGTTAAATGCTTCAATCAAAAGACATATGGGTCCTGGCCAGTGTGACTCAGTTGGTTGAGCATTGTCCCATGCACCGAGAAGTCACCGGTTCATTTGATCTCAGGTCAGGACACATGTCCGGGTTGTGGGCTTCATCCCCAGTGGTGGGTGTGCAGGAGGCAGCCAATCGCTCTCTCTCCCTCTCTCTCATCAGTAAAAATATGTTGTTTTTTTTAAAAAAAAAGATGGGGGTGGGGGAAAGTAGGAGAGGGTAAAGGGGGTTAAATGTTGAGTGTGGGTAGTGAACAGACAATACAATAAACAGATGATGTATTATAGAATTGTACATCTGAAACCTATATAATTTATTAACCAATGTCACCCCAATAAATTCTATTGAAAAAAAAAAAAAAGACATATGGAGGCTGAATGGACAACAAAACAAGACCCTTACATACACCATCTACAAGAGACTCAACTCAAATCAAAAGAGACACATAGACTGAAAGTGAAGAGATAGCCCTGGCCAGTTTGGCTTAGCGGTTAGAGTGTTGGCCTGCGGACCAGAGAGTCCTGGGTTTGGTTCCCACTAAGGGCACGTACCTCGGTTATGGTTTGTCCCTGGCCCTGGTTGGGGTCGTGTGGGTGGCGACCAATCGATGTGTCTCTCTCACATTGATGTTTCTCTCTGTCTCTTCCCCCTTCTCTCCCTCGCGCTCTATCTGAAGATAAATACAAAAATGTCCTCGGGTGAGGATTAAAAAAAAAAAAGAAAGTAAAGAGATATAAAAACATATTTCATGAAAACGGAAACAAATGAACAAAAAGCTGGGGTCACAATACTTTATACCAGAAAAAAATAGACTTTAAAACAAAGGCTATATAACAAGAGACAAAGAATGACTCAGCAGTTCCACTTCCAAACACTAAAGCTAAAACACTAAATTATAAAGACATATGCATCCATAGTTCACTGTAGCATTATTTACAATAGCCAAAATATGGAAGCAACATAAGGGTCCATCAATATATGAATGAATAAAGAGAAATGGTGCATTTGCACAATGGAATATGATTCAGCCATAAAAAGGAATTAAATCTTGCCATCTGCAACAACATGGATGGACCTAGAGGGTATTGTGCTGAGTGAAATAAGTCGGACAGAGAAAGACAAATGCCATATGATTTCACTTATATGTGGAATCTAAAAAACAAAATAAGAAGAATAGAAACAGACTTATAGATACAGAGATCAGACTAATGGATGCCAGAGGGGAGGAGAGGGGAGGATGGGTGAAAAAGGTAAAGGGATTAATCAGCATAAATTGGTAGTTACAAAGTAGATATGGGGCCCTGGCCAGTTTGGCTCAGCGGTTAGAGTGTCGGCCTGCGGCCCAGAGAGACCCGGGTTCGGTTCCTGCTAGGGGCGTGTACCTCGGTTGCAATTTGTCCCTGGCCCTGGTTGGTCATGTGGGAGGCAGCCACTCGATGTGTCCCTTTCACGTTGATGTTTCTCTCTCTCTCTCTTTCTCTCTTCCTCTCTCTCCCTCCCACTCTATCTGAATAAAAAATGGGGAAAAAAATGTCCTCAGGTGAGGATAAAAAAAAAAAAAGTAGACATGGGGATGTAAGACACAGCATAGGAAATATAGTCAATAATATTATAATAACTATATGGTGTCAGATGGGTACTAAATTTATTGAGGTGATCACTTAGTAAGTTGTATAATGTCTAAACACGGGGTTATACACCTGAAACTAATACAATAGTGTATGTCAATTGTAATTGAAAAATAAAAGTTTATTTAAAGTCAAAAAAAGTTCTCTCTTCTATTATTTGTTTTCTTATTCTCCCAGGTCAAGTTTTAGAATTGTTGTACCTATTACAAAGACTTTGATCATAACAACAGTCCTTTTGAAAAAAAATTTTTTTTGCTTTATTGATTTGAGAGAGAGAGGAAAGGAGAGGGAGAAAGAGAGAGAGAGAAACATTGATGAGAGAGAACATCAACTGGCCACCTCCACATGCCCCCAACCACGAATCTGGCCCACAACCTGGGCATGTGCCCTGACCAGGAATCGAACCAGTGACTTCCCGGTGCATAGGTCGATGCTCAACCAGTGAGCCACACCGGCCAGGCACAACAGTCCTTTTTTTTTATTTTTATAGAACAATAGCTATTTCCCTAACCTTACTAATTATATTAACCATTATTAATTAGATTAACCATAAGGAAAGAAGTATATAAAATTAACTCATGCTATTGAATTCTACAGTACTGTCTGAAACACTTCAATATCTCAGAAGTCTAATGGAAAACATATTTTTTAAGACATAAAGGTGACAGCCATGGCTGGTTTGGCTCAGCGGTTAGAGCGTCAGCCTGCGGTCCAGAGAGACCCGGGTTCAGTTCCCGTGAAGGGCATGTACCTCGGTTGCAGTTTGTCCCCGGCCCTGGTTGGTCGTGCGGGTGGCAGCCACTCGATGTGTCCCTTTCACGTCCATGTTTCTCTCTCTCTCTCTCCCTCCCACTCTATCTAAACAAAAAAAATGAAACAATGTCCTCAGGTGAGGATAAAATAAAATTAAAAAAAAAAAAAAGACATAAAGGTGACAAAACATCTGAAAAGTTATCCCTGGAAAGCTACTTTATGATTTGAAGAAGAAATATTTCTCTTTGAGCCAAATAAATACAAAGAATATGAAACTCAAAATGACTGAAAATATAAATTTACATGCATTTGAGTATATTATATATCTTGTAAACCACCTTTCACAATGATCCTGAAACTTAAGCCCAAATGCTGTGAACAATTTAACAACAGAGTTACTTGTATTCATCGTCCTTATTTTCCACATACATTAATTTACCTACGTACAGTTACAGCCTCCTAGAAGTTAAGGAAAGGAAGATTTTCTTTTTTAAATTTATTCTTCAAAACTGATAAAATTCTTAGAAACCATAGAGAAATTGAGAGCTTCTATATCTAATTATGGTAAATATTTCTTGGTATTTATTAAAATGAAAAGTGCACTCCCATGTTTATTTCAGCATTATTCACAATAGCCAAGATATGGGAACAATCTCAATGTTCATGGATGGACAATGAAATACTATTCATGTTTCCTTACCCTGAATACTTATACATTTTCTTGATTCCTGTAGTTGCATGATTTCCGGTTGTTGAGCCTGGCTTTGTTATCTTAATAAAGCCTAAATGGTGTCAGTTGTGGAACTGGATTTACTCATGCCATTGAATAGCCACACCTTTATAATTAGAGATTTGGTAGTCATCAGAGAGTGGTACAGTCAGTGTCAAAATATTATGCCACAGGCATTTATGTAAACACTACTTTGTAATGAATCAGTAAATTAGCCAAGGGATTCACTAAACACTAAGGATATGATGCTTAGTCTTTATGAATTAACAAGCCTAAAATTTGAAAAAAATTTTCATGGTTAAAAACATACTGCTTTCTACAGTTCAAAAAAGTCTGCTTCCTCCTCCCCAATCCCAACCAATAACCTGCAACTGTTTGAATTGTGGTGGGAAAACTTAAAATAAAGGAAGTCTGAGAAGAAAGTGATAAGGAACCATTCAATGCAAGATTTAATGCTTTCAGTAAACAATCAAAAGCTTTTAAAAACTATCTGCAACAACAGGGGTGGTTAAGTAAACTAATTAATTTACACGGGAATATTATATAGTCATTAAAAATAATGAAGCAAATCTGTCTGTACTGAGATGGAGAGATATCTATGATATATAAACTGATAAAAGGAGCTTATAAAAATATGATCTTGCCCTGGCCGGTTTGGCTCGGCGGTTGGAGCGTCGGGCTGTGGTCCAGAGAGACCCGGGTTTGGTTCCCGTTAAGGGCACGTATCTCGGTTGCGGTTTGTCCCTGGCCCTGGTTGGTCGTGCAGGTGGCGGCCACTCGATGTGTCCCTTTCACGTCGATGTTTCTCTCTCTCTTTCTTCCTCTCTCTCCCTCCCACTCTATCTGAACAAAAAATGGGGGGGATGTCCTCGGGTGAGGATAAAAAACTATATATATGATCTCATTTTTGTTTAAGATAAGGAAAACATAGTACTTGTATATATGAATGGGAAGACATAAAAAATCGTTTGCAGGTGTTGAACTCAGTATAACTTTAATTTTCTTCATATTTTTTGTATTTTCTGAATTTCTTACAATGAGTGGTTATTACTTTCATAATCAGAAAAACAAGAAGATTATTTCTATTTTTAAAAATAGTGTATATGAGTTGTTTGGTGATGAGAACACAGGTTCTCTCTCTTACTCTCTTCATCTTTTAATTCTGCTTGCCCCTAATTGGCTTACTACTACACACAGGTTCACTGCCACTGGCTCACGACTCCAAACTGTATCCACAATTAACTCCAGCACATAGAGATAATTTTCCCTATTGTTAGTACATGCAGACCCAGGGAAAAGCCCGAAGACTGAAAATCTATTTCTCTAAGTGGAGGACAGAAAAAGAAGCAGGCTATTCCAATCTGGCTTTTAACAGAATTTATTAACAAACATTTACATAAAGGCTCATCTTGGGCAGCTACAAGAGGAAGCAGATATCCTCTGTGCCACTTGACTGGCACCAGAGAATTATATAGGGTAAAAACGGAGGGGAATATTCACTAGTAAGTGAATGCTACCAGGTTTGGAAATTACTTTACATTCTTGACCAAGTCAGGACTGATCAAGGAACCAGCACATAGCAGGTCAGGACTGATCTAGGAACCAGCACATAGCAGGAGGCAGGGGAGGGGTGCTGATTTGTGTCAGAATGAACATCAATTTTGATCAGTCTCTCAAGGGTGTTTGCAATAAGCAACCTCCATTCTAACCCAGGTCCAGCTCACAGGCTAGAAAGCAGTCACATCATGGAACAATCTCTCCTCCACACCTATTAGCTTCAGCAGAAAAGTCATAGACAGACTGATTATCTTGACTTGAATTAGGAACCAAAATGTAAAGGGGAGTGTGTGGGAGTGGATAGGGGATGTAATTTTCTGATGAGACAGGTGTTGGTCACATGACACTCTCTAGGGCCAGGGAAGAGGGGGAGTCTACACTGATTTGGGCTGAGTAGGAAAGAGTTTTACCATCTGAAGATGGGAAAAGGAAGTGAAGCTGAAGAAACTAAAATAACAAATATCCATTATAATATTCATTCTAGATTCTCATAATAATAGTAATGAATTTGTTGAAGGAGTTCCCACAGAATTTTTAAGTGTTTGGGAATTGGAAACCATTCAATACCTAAACCACAATACTTATTCATTCAGTAAATATTCAAGTATCTACTACATGCTTAGTAGTCTATATCTTACTGGGTTGAGCAGAAAATAAGAAACAAACAAAATATCCCTGCCTTTATGGATTTTACATTTTTAGACATCAGTAGTAACTCTAAACAATGAGTCTAAAATTGGCCTCTGGCTGGAAATTTTATTGTAGTAGTTGAGATCAAAGAAAATCCAATTAGACTTTCATACAGTTATTTTTCTCCTTGTCTGTAAACACCATAGTAAGATCCTATTCTTGAAAGAAACCAAGCTGAGATGAGTCATGAGATTTACAAGCAAGTGAGAAGAGTTCTGGCTTTTGTGCCTTGATATTAATGGAAAATTACGTTATCTAGACACACCCAAGGTGTTCTGTAGCATCTTGAAGCTTTAACCTCAGTGTTACCTAATCTGCCCTTACAGTGACACTGGGAAAACCAATCTTAAGGTGCATATTTAATTTCAAGTTAAAAATTCTTTTTTTACAGTTGATTCTGGTAGCAATGAACAAACTTCCCTTTGCAGGTCAATAGGTTAGGGTACATGAATCAAAACAAGATATTCTTGTTATGCATCTTGTTAGTTTTTATCTGCTAGAGACTGGATATTTGTATTTCCCCTCCTTCCCCCAAAAATTCACATTTTGAAACCTGCTCTTCAATGTGATGGTATTTCAAGGTGGGGCCTTTGGGAGGTGATTAGTTCATGAGGGATTAGTGTTCTTATACAAGAGACCCCAGAGAGCTCCCTTGCCCCTTCCACCATGTAAGAACACAGGGAAAAGATGGCCATTGATGAACCAGGATGTGGCTCTCACCAGACACTGAACCTGCCAGTGCTTTGATCTTGGACTTCCCAGCCCCTAAATCTGTGAGAAGTAAATTTTTGTTTTTCAAGCCACCCAGTCTATGGCTCTGTTATAGCAGACCAAACAGACGAAGACATTATCTTTGGTATAGCAAAGACCTAAAATTGAATTTTAAAAGCTTTGGAAGAACAAATTCAAGTTTTGGCAAATGTATACTTATGCTTCTCCTCTTTTTTTTTTTTTAATCCTCACCCAAGGTCATGCTTATTGATGAGAGAGAAAGAGAGAGAGAAACATCAATGTGAGAAAGAAACATTGATTGCTTGCCTCCTGTACACAGCCCAACTAGGGATCAAACCTGAAACCTAGGTATGTGCTCTGACAGAGAATCGAACCTGCAAACTTTCAGTATGCGGGACAACACTCTAACCAACTGAACCACACTAACCAGAGCATATGCTTCTCCTTTAAAACAAACAAAAAACCTTGAAGAACATAGCAATTATAATCTCCTAACACAGTGATGCTAAACTTTGGCTACACATTAGAATAACCTTCTAAAAAATACTGGGATGTGGGTAGGAAGTAAAAGGTGGACATTGATATTCTTTAAAAAGTACTGTAGATGATTTTAATATGCAGCTAGAATAAGACATACCAACAAGAGAAGGAAAAGTGTGGATTTTTTAGTCTAGAATACTTAGGTATGTTCATTTTATTGCCAGTATGTCATCAGTGAATCATTTTAACTCTCATTTATCCACCTTTAAAAGAGAAATTCCATTCATCCTCTTCCTTCCTTTCTTTTTCTTTCTCTCCTCTCTCATGTATTCACTCATTCAATCACTCATTCATTAAACAAGCATTTAATAGGGCTAAGTGTTGTGCTAGGTACTACGGATACAGAAATAGAATTAATGTGTCTGTTTAAGTATTACAGTATTAATAAGGTAGCACATATAAATTAGTAATACTGAGGGAGGAGGGTGTCAATGGTGGGGGGAGGAACATCTACTACTTTCAACAATAAAGATAAATTTTAAAAAATAAAATAGCCCAGCTGCTGTGGCTCAGTGGTTAAGCATTGACCCATGCACCAAGAGGTCGCCCGTTCGAGTCCCAGTCAGGGCACAACATCCAGGTTGTGGGCCTGATCCCCAGTGGGGGGCACACAGGAGGCAGCCAATCGATGTTTCTATCGCTCTCTCCCTCTCCCTTCCTCTCTCTCTCAAATCAATAAAGAAAAAATATTTTTTAATAAATAAATAAAATAATACACATCAATCTTTTCCCTGTTTGATTTACTTTGTAAAAAAAGAATGTGTTGAAGCTTGAGTTGTTGTGCTAGGCAAACATCAATATTCCTGACCTATTGTGCTTTCAAAGGGTCATATAGAAAGCTATCCATCTGCCACAATGTAATGTTCAATATTTCATATATTTAATGAAAGGATATAAATGCCTATAATTCATTAGGTTCTGCAGAAGGAAAAATTCAGTGGTACTATCACTTTAATAAGGAATTATTTTAAGATTCCTCAGATGTCTTTGAAATATTTTGTGAAGTTCTGTTACTTCTGATATACCAAATCCCAACCAGACTCCAGCAATGTAGCTTAATCTTTGGCTCAGTTGGAGGAGATTATAGTAATTTTAAAAGTTTTGTATTGCCCTGGGGCCAGGTAGTTCTGTTGGTTAGAGCATAGTCTCAATGGGCCAAGGTTGTGGGTTTAATCCCTGGTCAGGGCACATACAAGAACAACCAATAAATGCATAAATAGTGGAACAAGAAATTGATCTCTCTGTGTCTCTCTCCCTTCCTCTCTCTCTAAAAATCAATTTAAAAAAACAAACATCCAATCAGAACAGCAAAAAAAAAAAAAAAAAAAGAATCCAAGAAAATAAGGACAGTGTAAAGAGCCTCTGGGACAACTTCAAGCATACCAACATTTACATCACAGGGGTGCCAGAAGGAGAAGAGAGAGAGCAAGAAATTGAAAACCTATTTGAAAAAATAATGACAGAAACTTCCCTAACTTGGTGAAGGAAACAGACATACAAGTCCAGGAAGCAGAGAGAGTCCCAAACAAGATGAACTCCAAGAGGCCCACACCAAGACACATCATAATAAAAATGCAAAAGGTTAAAGACAAGAGAGAATCTTAAAAGCAGCAAGAGAAAAATAGTTACCTACAAGGGAGCTCCCATAAGACTGTCAGCTGATTTCTCAAAAGAAACTTTGCAGGCCAGAAGGGAGTGGCAAGAAATATTCAAAGTGATGAAAAGCAAGGACTCACAACCAAGATTATTCTATCCCGCAAAGCTATCATTTAGAATGATGGACATACGAAGAGTTTCCCAGACAAGAAAAAGCTAAAGGAGTTCATCACCACCAAACCAGTATGATATGAAATGTTGAAGGGTCTTCTTGAAGAAAAAGAAGATAAAAAATATGAACAAAGCCTTGGCCAGTTTGGCTCAGCGATTAGAGCATCAGCCTGTGGACCAAAGAGTCTCACGTTAAATTCCAGTCAAGGGTATATACCTCGGTTGCAGTTTGGTCCCCAGCCCTGGTTGGGGTCATGCGAGAGGCAACCAATCAATGTGTCTCTCTCATATAGATTCTCTCTCTCTCTCTCTCTCCTTCCCTCCCACTCTATGTGAAGATAAATGGAGAAAGTATTCTCAGGTGAGGATTTAAAAAAAAAAAGAACAATAAAATGTCAATAAATACATATCTATCAACAATTGAATCTACAAACAAAATGAACAAGCAGAACAGAAATAGACTCATAGATACAAAGAACTTTTTTGGTTGCCAGATGGGAGGGGGGTTGGGGGAATGGGTGATAAGGGTGAAGGGATTCAGAAGAACAAATTGGTTGTTAGACTGACAAAATTCAAAGGAGGGAGGAGGGGAGGGAAGAGATAAACCAAAGAACTTATATGCATAACCAATGGATACAGACAATAGTGTGGGGAAGGCAGGAGGGAGGTGGGAGCAGGGAGGAAGGGGTCAACAGGGGGAAAAGGAGGGACATGTGTAATACATTCAATAATGAAGGTAAGTTAAAAAATTTTTTTTTAATTAAAAAAACACAACCTCTGTACTTTCTGCAACTACTCTGGGCCTTTTGCAGTGTATCTGTGATCAGTAATAGACAAATTTCTAATGGTGATATAGTACAATGGCAGGTAGTTGCAAATAGGAAGCAATTTGCAGCTGCTGAGTGTGCACTATACAAAGTTAGGGGTTGCAACCCTCTAGCTGGATACAACTGTGAAGCAAAATGCAAAACCCATCAATATATATCGTAGTAACTAATTACAAAGAATCATATTGTTAAGACTAATTTGCTCCTCTTTAAATTAAAATAAAAGTTAAAAGAGTTACAGGTTTAAAAAATATATATTTGTTCTCCCTTTGTACTCAGAAGTAGTAAACACATACAGTCGTCCCTCGTTTATCGCGGTTAATCCGCTCCAGACTCTAGAGGTTGCACCTGGCATTGAAGGATTCCTGGGGTGCTCGAATACATAGGCCTACAGTCCATACGTACAGTAATTTTAATTTTAATTGTAATACAGGGGTGTATAATTGACTCAGACAACTGAGCGCGCGCTGTATCATTTTCACTGTCTCGATCAACTTTTTAATGAATATATTTGAAAAAAACGCAATAGAGTGATCTAGTCGCGAAAGTCGAAGCACGAAGTGGCGAGGGACGACTATACACACAATATGTCCACATTGTGTTGGACATTGTTAGCTGAATGAGAACATTAGATATTGAGCTGAAGTAGCAGCTTCAGCCTGTGTTTGGGGAAATTATGCTAATAACATGATAGGGAAGTAGTACTGTAACTGATTTTCTGGAAATTGAAAAAAATTTATTGATTGATTGATTTTAGACAGAGAGAGGAGTGGGGAGAGAGAGAGAAAGAGAAGCATTAATTTGTTGTTCCACTTATTTATGCATTCATTGCTTGATTATTGTATATGTATGCATTGACTGGATGGAGATGATGCTCTAACCAACTGAACTATCCTGCCAGGGCTTTTCGGGAATTTTTTAAAAATGAAAATTCTCTGGCAACACCAACTCTTTTATATTGTACCAAATGGAATGAGATGACTTCATTAGGAGTTGATTGGAGTTGCTAAGGACTGGTTTTGGTCCACAATATACATTTTCATGTTTTGAACAGCCTACATACATCCAATGTAAGTCTCTGTTCTACCTCTGAATTTTAAAGCTTTTTTTCTATTTTAAAATTCAACACTCATAACCTTCGGTTTAACATATTTTCATGGTAATTAACTTCCATGCATATATGGAAGTTCAAAAAATATCACTGAATCAGGAAAAATGGAAAAGAATTTCTGGTCCTAGGCTGGGGGAGATTAAAATATGCAGATGTGTAACTTGTTTTGGAAACCTCTTAAAGTGTATATACATACACACTTCCAATAAATATGGGAAAGTTTTGACTAACAGTTAAAGGCTGCATTCTCCATGTTGGCCATGGTGTCAGAAAACTCAAGGTCATACCCCCAAAGTTGATATTGCTGCTGGGTCCTCCAGCAGCAAACTTGAATCTAAGTGTGGTGATGCAGAGATACTACAGTTTAACAGGGGCCTCTAGCAACTACAAGTGATCTGGTGCAGTGCTTCTCATGCTTTATGGTTCATAAGAACCACTTGGAGAGCTTGTTAAAGAAGATTACTAGTCCTCACCCCTGAGATTCTGTTTATGTAGTTCTGGGTGGTATGGGAAAATTTGCATTTCTGATGAGCACTTAGATGAGAGACAAGTTGCCTACCTAAGGACCGTGCAGTGAGTAGTACTGATCTAAAAGTATCTGTGAATTAAAAAGTTCACAAGTTATGGCCCTGGTCGGTTTGACTCAGCGGCTGGAGCGTCGGCCTGCGGTCGAGAGAGACCCAGGTTCGGTTCCCCCTGGGGACGCGTACCTCGGTTGCAGTTTGTCCCCGGCCCTGGTTGGTTGTGCGGGTGGCAGCCACTTGATGTATCCCTTTCACGTCGATGTTTTTCTCTCTCTCTCTCTTCCTCTCTCTCCCTCCCACTCTATCTGAACAAAATGGAAGAATGTCCTCGGGTGAGGATAAAAACAAAAGTTCACAAGTTATGAACTTGAATCACATTCCTGTCTGAATGAAAATTTGATGGCTATAGAAGGTAAACTCCAGAGAAAATAGAAACTGGCTAAAGGTGTATATCCTTTGGCTGAATAGAACCATGATTCTTTTTTTTTTATTTTTATTTTTTTATTATTAATTTACTTATGTTACAGATGATTCTCCTTTTTTCCCCCCATTGACACCCCCCTCCCCCTCCCTCCCTGCCCCGTCCCCATTTTGTTGTCCATGTCCATTGAGAACCATGATTCTTAAAATACTAGTAAAAAGCTCTAAGTATTTAATAGAGGTCCTCCTTGAAATAATTAAGAAAGGTCCTTTTGCTATGTGATGATGCTAGGATGACATATACAGAAATTAATGGTAGTGTTTGCTGACTTGATGGGTTTAACCATAAATCAGATAAACACTTCAGCTTTAAGCAAATATCTCGATTCTAAGCCTTTCACATTTGTAATTCGATGTCTCTGGACCAGTGGTTGCTAGACCAGCAGCATTAGCATCACCTGGGAACTTGTTAGAACTGAAACCCTTGGGCCACATCCCAGATTTATTGAATTAGAAACTCTGGGGGTTAGGCCCAGAAACCTGTGTTTTAACAATCCCTCCAGGTGATTCTAGTGCATGCCAAAGCCTGAGAATCCCTGCCAGACTAGTGGTTCTCAAATTTAGCATGCATCAGAATCAGAATCACCTGGGAGTACTTGTTTAAAATACAAATTCCTGTTCCTTCCTCAGTGTGGGCCTAACTTTTAGATACTTCTGGGGATTCCAGTGTAGACAACATTTTGAGAAATACTGACCTTAATTAGAGGCTTTCAAACTTTTTTGACCAGGACCCACATTTTATATCTGGACTAAGTGAGTATGAATATATTTATAACTAAAACAAGACTTTCACAAAACAATACTTATTATTATTTTTTTTTATCCTTACCCGAGGACATTTTTTCATTTTTTGTTCAGATAGAGCGGGAGGGAGAGAGAGGAAGAGAGAGAGAGAAACATCGATGTGAAAGTGACACATCGAGTGGCTGCCACCCACACGACCAACCAGGGCCGGGGACAAACTGCAACCGAAGTACATGCCCTTAGCGGGAACCGAACCCGGGTCTCTCTGGACCGCAGGCCGACGCTCTAACAGCTGAGCCAAACCGGCCAGGGCAATACTTACTTTTATATATACAATACATTTATATATTTTCTGTTCTATTTCCTTTTTAAAATGCTGGTGGCAGAACCATTAAATTGATTTCATGACCCACTTAATGGGCTGCAACCACAGCTTGAAAAATCTGCCCTGGATCAGGGCTTCTCAAACTTTACAGTACATTTGAATGACCTGGAGATCTTATACTGCAAATTCTAATTCAGTAAGACTGAGATGGAGCTCGAGAGTCTGCATTTCTAAAAAGCTTCCGAGTTTTGCTAATGTTGTTGACGCATATATGTATTACCCTTCTAATGGCAAGGCCCGAACCATAAAGTGTGCAAGAAGGTAACAGCAAACTTGATGCCTCTCCCTGCTGTGAACCTACCTTGCTTTATGGTAGTGAGCTTCAAAAGAAATTACAACTAGGATATTATCCTGCCCAGATGTAGTGGACAGTGAGTTGTCCTTAACATCATTGACAGTAGTTGTGGGGTTCAAACTCCCAACCTATGTGGGTGTAAGTAGGCACTGACTCCTAACAGATCATGTCAAAATAGTGCATTCATGAGAAGCCAACAAGAGATTTTTGTCTTTTATTATCTACTTGATATAATATCAGAACTGGAAAAATAAAAGAATAACTAGGAATATTTACTTCTAGGAAACTATGTGTCTTGTGTCACATTATTAAACTATCCCTTCCTACACAGTTGAGAAAGTTCAAAAGAGAGGTGATACATGGGGAGGTCAGGGTATTGCCAAGGCAAAGCTGGCTGACTGATCCTTATAGGTGCTACCACCTGGGTGAATTCACAGGCTAGGATGTGGCTTTCAGTCTTGAAGGCTCAAAGGCCTGACAGATCAGCTACAAAATGGCACCAAGACTCTCAAATGGCTGATTGACTAACTGACTGACTGACTAGTTCATAAATACTAATATGTAAAACAAGAATGCTGGATTGTTTATTTTACAATGAAAAGTATAATTGCCGAGAGGATTAACCTGTGTGTCTTTAGGCCTGCGTTCTTTCTCTTCCTTTAGAAACTTTATACAGGAAGGTAAATTATAATTACGTACAGGTTACTGGTGAGCATAGAATCAGAGAAAAAGACGTTTGCACCTTCTCACTTGGCCAGGCTTTAGACGGTTCTGCCATTGTCTGAGCACCTCTGTTTTCTAGACTCTTGTGCCTGACTGATCCACATTCTAATCGAATCTTTCTTTAACGATATCAATACATTTAGTCAGTACACTACATATTCTGTATTTCTTAGATATCTATCTCTGATCTAACCCATAATTACATGTTACTTGTGTGGTCTCTCAGAGGGCAATTTAATTTCCTTTTTTTTTTTAATGCTGTTTCTTTCTATTTTATTTTATTTTTTCTTTATTGATGTTAGAGAGAGAGAGGAAGGGAGAGAGAGATAGAAACATCAATGAGAGAGAATATTGATTGGCCACCTCCTGCATGCCCCCCACTGGGGATCAGGCCCAGAACCTGGGCATGTGGCCTGACCGGGAATCAAACTGGCGACCTCTTGGTGCATGGGTCCACGCTCAATCACTGAGCCACACTGGCCGGGCTAATTTCCATATTTTTGAGGGGCATCTCATTTGTTTCTTTTTATTAGCTACCATATGTTTAACTATTATACTGTTAGCATCAAGGAAATATCATTGTCTCCCCATTTCAGTCTAAATATTTTCCATTCTTTTTAACAGTTTATTTTTATCAGAGTAATGTAATACAGTACATAGATTTACTGATCAGCACGGGAATTTTGACCTGCTCCGTTTCCGACCTGGGCCGGTTCACCCCTCCTTAGGCAACCTGGTGGTCCCCCGCTCCCGGGAGGTCACCATATTGATGCCGAGCTTAGTGCGGACACCCGATCGGCATAGCGCACTACAGCCCAGAACTCCTGGGCTCAAGCGATCCTCCAGCCTCAGCCTCCCGAGTAGCTGGGACTACAGGTGCGCGCCACCGCGCCCGGCCAGTACATAGATTTAAAGACCAATAATGGTACAATGATTATAACAAAAAATAATAATAATAAATAAATGATGGAACACTGCCCCTCCACTCCCAACACTTTCCCTGCAACTAGCTACCCAGAGGCAACCATTTTCAACTTTGAAAACAATTTCTGCTGGCACTTAACCTCCATTCATGTTTCTAATTAATATCTTTATGCTGTTATTTCTTGAGTTTTCCATTTCAGACATTTACTATGGAAGATGAGGATTTGGAAATCTTATACCCACAGCCACACATTTACTTCTATTTGTAAACTCTGAATTTAATTATATCATGATATTTTAATAGCTCAATAAGTAGTTTACATTATTAGGATTGCATAAATATTATTCATTGCTGAGCGATGAGGTATACTATGAGAGCACTCCCTTTTTCGTGTAATTTCTTGACTTTCCTGGAGTTAATCATTGCTTCCCACTTCCCCTAGTTAGCTCTTTAAAAAACACATTTAGAATGCTTTTAGATTTACAAAAAAAGTTGTAAAATAGTACAGAGAGTTCTCATATACCCCATACCCAGTTTTTCCTAACGTTAACGTTAATGTCTTACATGACTGTGGTACACTTGTTACAATTAATAAATCAATATTGATACATTATAAGTAAAGTTCATAAGGTTTTTATCTAGTCTCCTTTTTCTGTTCCAGAATGCTACATGTTTCTCTTGGACCCCAGTGTGACAGTTTTTCAGACTTACTTTGTTCTCTTTTTTTTTTAATCCTCATCCTAGGATATTTTTCTATTTATCTTCAGATAGAGTGGCAGGGAGGGAGAGAGAGAGAAACATCAATGTGAGAGGGACACATCGATTGGTCGTCTCTCGAACGACCTGGACCAGGGCCAGGACGAACTGCAACCAAGGTACGTGCCCTTGACTGGAATCGAACCCACGACTCTTTGGTCCGCAGGCTGATGCTCTAACCGCTGAGCCAAACCGGCCAGGGGGCCAGGGCCAGACTTACTCTGTTCTTGATGACCTTGGCAGTTTTGAGGAGTACTGGTCAAGTATTTTGTAAAATGTCTCTCAATTGGGATTTGTCTGATATTCTCATGGTTAGACTGGGAGTATATGTTTTTGGGAGAAAGACCACAAGGTAAAGTGCCATTGTCATCCTTTTAATATGGTCACTGCATCTGTTTGGGTTTTTTTCTTGTTTCTGTTTTTGTTTGTTTCTTCTTCCTGGTGGCATTTCTTCTACAACCCTCTGCCCTGCTCTAATTTGGATTTGGTGTTGCATCTAGGTCTGCTGTCATACTGAGAATGACCCTCACAGTTTTCCTTCAGATACTCTTCACCTTCCTTCCATACTGGATTTCTGTTTCCTGGATCTCTTTTCTCCCCCTCCTCCTCCTCCTCCTCCTCCTCCTCCTCCTCCTCCTCCTCCTCCTCCTCCTCCTCCTCCTCCCTCTTCCTCCTCCTTTTCTTCTTCTTCTTCTTCTTTTGGTTTATTTTTTTGCATTTGGGTATCCTCTAATAGGCTCCTAAGAAGGTATATAGAAGATAAATTTGTTTGAGTCCCTATAGTCTGAAATGTCATTATTCTGTTACACTTGATGAAATGAATAGTTTTGAAGATTTTGTTATATTATTTATTTGATCATTTCTTCCATTCCATTTTTCTGTCCACTCATAGTCATATGTTGAACCTCCAGGACTGATCTTTACATTTTCTTATCATTCCTCTCCTATTGTTCATCTCTGACTTGTTCTAGGAAATTCCTTTAAGTCTTTGGTTTTATCATAGGTTTAATTTACCAGAGTTATTTATTGCTCTTTAAATGTTTTTGAAGGCAAGCTGTTCTTCCCTGGCTGGTTTGGCTCAGCGATTAGAGCATCGGCCTGCAGTCCAGAGAGACCCGGGTTCGGTTCCCGCTAAGGGCACGTACCTTGGTTGCAGTTTGTCTCTGGCCCTGACCCAACCAGGGCTGTGCGGCAGGCAGCCACACGATGTGTCCCTTTCACGTCGATGTTTCTCTCTCTCTCTCTCTCTCTCTCTCTCTCTCGCTCTCTCTCTCTCTTCCTCTCTCTCCCTCCCACTCTATCTGAACAAAAAATGGAAAAATGTCCTAAGGTGAGGATTAAAAAAAAAAAAAAAAAAAAGCAAGCTGTTCCTATTTCTTGTATGAAATATCTTTTATTTCAGGATACTAATTTTTAAAACTATTTTCTTCAGCTCCCTTTACTCTGTTTCCTCCAAGTTCCTTTTCTCTGAGTCTCTGTCCCTCTTGCTAACAAAGTTTCTTCACTTTTTTAGTGCTTCTTGACTGTCCATTCATATTTTTGTTGTTGTTGTTGTTGTTAATCCCCACCTGAAGATATTTTTACATTGATTTTTAGATAGCGTGGAAGGGAGCGTGGGAGGGTAGGAGGGAGAGAGAGAGAGAGAGACATTGATATGAGAGGGACACATTGATTGGTTGCCTCCTGCATGACTCCAACCAGGGCCAGGTATTGAACCTGCAACCCAGGTACATGTCCTTGCCTGGGAACCAAACCCACTCCCTCTGGCTCAGCAGTCTAACAGCTGAGCCAAACCAGCCAAGGCTGTCCATTCATATTTGAGTGAGGGACTGAAAGACCTGATTGCAAATTCACTGTGTACAAGTGAGGCTTGTTGCCTGGTGGGCATTCTTGTAAAGGGAGAGGTTGATCAGAGGCTTCTGCTTGGGTACTGTAAGACTGGGTGCTAACTTTCCAGGCATTGAGTGGGGAGCCAAGAAGAGAGAGGAGGTGATCTCATGATCCAGGAAACTCACTTAATCCTCTTTTTAAGCTTTATGTCTCATCCCTGCCTTCTACATTGCCTAATATCTCTGACCTCAAGGCCTTTCTAGTTCAGTTCAAGAGGATATTGCTAGAGGGAAAAAGGGATACTTGCTGTCTCTGCCAGGTAGGATAGAGGGGATCTGTGGGTGTGACACTCTGTACATCAGACTACAAACCTACCCACCTATTTCCAGCTCACTCCTCAGCTTCTGATATACCTAGCACCTCCAATTACTGATGTTTTCCAGCTTCAACATAATCATCTTGCTTCTTGTTGGCTTCTCCATTTGGCAAGACAGATTTCAATTTTTCTTTCTGTTTTACCAAATTAATGACTAGTCTTCCATCTATTTTGCATCATCTTGGTCTCCTTCTTTTCCAGATGCATCCACATTTAATAATCATTAGAACCTTTAGATGTCACCTCCTAAATATCAATGAAGTTCACTCCTCATCTCTCCATTCCCATTGTCATTGTTTTAGTTTAGGCCCTCATCATTTCTCTCCTATGCTGTTGCAATAAAAGTCTATGTGTTCATGTTTTTAATCTTTTTCCATATCCACAGCTCCCCCAATTTTTTTTCTAAAACATAAATATTATCTTTTCACTTTTCTGTTTGAAATTCTTTGAACGGTTTCCTGTTACTTAGTAGAATAAATTCCAAACTCTTCGTGCACACTCCCCTTTAAAATATGGACCCTGCATATCTTTTCCAGTCTCATTCCTGCCACCAACCCCAATGTGGTACTTCCACATTGCAAAGCAAACTATTTGTAGTTTTCTTTCACACCTTCAGGATTTTTCATAATTCCTATCCTCTTCCTAAACATCATTGCCTTTTCCTCTTTCTGGAAGAGTATTACTCATCCATCCAAGCTCAGATCAAACATAACTTCTAAGAAGCCTTTCCTAATCCCCAAAATGAATTAAGTCATTCTCTCCTCTCTATTCTTATAGCACTTCTCACAAACCTCTATTATGGCCTTTTTATATTGTGCTGTGATTGTTTATGAGTCTATTTCTCACAAACCTGTCCTATTCATCTTTGTACCCCTTTTTTCCCCTACCCATCCTCCACCCCTCATCTCATAGCATGATACCTAGAACATGTACTGAGCACTTATGCTCTTAATAAATACATGTTGAATAAATGAAGGTAACAAGATATTTGAGGAAGTCTGAGAGTTCTTGCCCTTAGGATATCCTGAAGAGTTAATTATAGGTTTACACAAAAATATACTTGCAGGCACATGTGTGCATTTCCTTAATTGTGACTAATGATAAGACAGGCATATAAATTTCAGACAGGAAAGCCTATAACTTATGCAGGCCTGACCATATGGCATTTTGAAACTGGCTAGAATGTAGTCTCCAGAAAGTACAAATTTTTATCTCTTTGTTTACTATTGTATCCTCAGTGCCTGATACATAGTAAGTACTTGTATCAGTCAGGGTACCAACAGGAAACAGTTGGCATACTTAAGATAATTTGAGGAGAGACCATTTATAAAGGTGTAGGCAGAGTTAGGGAAACCACGAATGATAGCGAAGTAGCCCAGGGCTTATAACAATGAGAAGCTGTTACCACACCCTAGATCTAAAAGGAGAGGTCTATAGAGTAGGCTACCTGCCTTAAGAAGAACAATGACATCGGTCACAGTCACCTGATTGCTGGAATTGTCACCCCATGAGGGTAACCTCAGTCTAAATCACAAGGTTCAAAAGTACATGAAAAACTCAGACTTAATGGCAGGCATTAGTGCATAAGGACTCTAATCTAGTAAGGGGCTCAAACAGCAGGAATCTCTGAGCCAAGCCTGGCAAATGTGTGGTGTACATGCCACCATCTTTCCTTTCCACACCCTCCAATCTGACCTCCAAGGCAGACTTTGTCAGTTAATGGTTCCCTTTACTCCTTCACCCAGAAAGGGACTTTCCTACTTTACCCATTTCCTACTTTACCCAGAAAAATACTTCTCAACACAGCTCCAGGCAGCAACTACAGTCAATTGCTGTTACCTGGTATGAAGCCTATTTGCCAAACTGGCTCTAGTCAAATAAGGATACAAGCAGGGTTAAGAGGGTCTTTCCAGTCTGAAGTAGGGTCCTAACCACCAGCTGGGGATACAGAGGTTGGGTCAGCTCCAGAGAGAAGGGACTGCTGCGTGCTAAGGGACTAAGCAGGTATTTTGGGGAGCCCACACAGCCAGGCTAGGGTTCAAGTTAGGATTCTGGTCATAAGGGAGGAAATAATGCAAATCAACAATCAAAATAAAAATTCTACAGACTGATCAAAACAATGAGAGTTGAGGAAAAGGCATACAGTAGGTATATGGGATATATTTACCAAAGCAAAATTGACTTCAGACTTACTAGCTGGTGGAAATGATATTTCTAATATCCTAGTACAAATTGTGTGGATTGGCTCCAAATTTTGTTATGCTTGAACTCACAACAGTTAGAAGATCTTAGGTACTTGCAGTTAAGCAGGGTACAACAGGGAGGGAAAGTAATAAGCTGCTTTCTTTTTTCTTCTCCCCTTCATTTAAAATGTTTTCTAAATTAAGCTAAAGTTTTTAGCTGTGAATGCTTAATTAAAACAAGCACATGTGATCATAATTACCATTTACTGAGTATCTACTATGTTTTATGTTTTAGATAATCTGCATGACAACTCTATAAGGTAGATATAATTATACTTCCTTTCCAGATGAGGAAATAGAAGTTTAGAGTAATAAAGCAAATAAGTTGCAACTTTAGGGTTTTCATCCAAGCTTATTTGCCTTTTGCGACAATATGAGTGGACCTACAGGGTATTATGCTAAGTAAATAAGTCAGAGAAGCACAAATGCTGTATTATTTCACTTATATGTATAATCTAAAAACAAAATAAACAAACAAACAAAACAGAAACAAGCTAATTTGGCTTTAAAGCCTGTGTTATTTCTGATACTATTATTTTAATCAACCTCAAGTCTTGGATTCCTCAGGGTCATCATAAATGATGAGGACAAGCAAGCTTAATGTAATAAGGCCATAGGAGGATAGATACTACTACATTACCTATTATTAACATGTTTAAGAATAATCAGAATATTTTATTCATCTTTAATTTTTTTAAATTATTGTACCTGCCATACTCAAAGTGTTTTCTAAGAGAAATCATGCCACTCATGGTTCCTGATGCAGGGCAATCATACTATGTTACTTTTCTCTTTCATATGTGCTCAGGGGCAAGCACCTGTCCTAAGAGCTGCCAATCCTAGGATAGCTCGTGACCTCCTTCCCACACAGCCTGGCATGAAAAAAAATAAATTAATTAAGCCAACTGCCTGAGATGATCTCATTTTGATGTTGGAATTTGCAAATACAAAAAACATTGTGGTGGGTCACAGAAAACTAAAGCAGAAGCTGTGAGATAAAACAAAACAAATCAGATAAACAAGTATGTAACTCAGGGTTCTAACAAGAAACAGATGGCATGTGCAAATGAGGATGAGTTGAGCATCAGTTTATCTGCAGAGAAACTAATTACAGATGTGCAGGGCAGGGTGTAGGGGAACCACAAGAATGGTAGAGGAACCCAATCTAGGTGGCAAGGGAGCTATTACCACCCATAGATCTGAAGGGACAAGGGAAATAAGAGGTTAGAAGGGGAAAGTTGTGGAGAGTGTTATCTTGAGAGGAACAGTGATTTTGGTTGAGGGACACAGTCTACCTAAAGAGACCTTGCAGGGAGGGAGCCAGGAGAATAAATATACTGACCTCTTTCTGTTAATATAATCTATACAGGACAGGTTTCCACTAAAGAGAGCACTGTGGAGAAGGATGAAGAGTGGATTTGGAGGGGCAAACTAAAGATATTTTATTAGAGAATAAAACAGTGAGTAGAGGGAGGAGAATAGAGCAAACATGTAGAGTAAAAAAGGCGCTATGATAGAGAAAGAGAAACAGAACATTCTATCTACAAGAAGGACTGAAAAGGCAGCTAATTCCTCGAGTTGCATTGGATCCTAATGACTTTCCAGTTTGAAATCCAGTTCCAATTTTAGTGTAAGTATAGCTTTACAACAGTCTCTCTTCATTATTTTTTTAAATTTTATTGATTTTTTAGAGGAAGAGAGAGGGAGAAAGAGGAAACATCGATGAGAGAGAGAAGTATCAACATCTATCGACTGTCTCCTGCATGCTCCCTTCTGGGGATCCAGCCCACAACTAGGGCATGTGCCCTGACCAGGAATTGAACCAGTGACATCTTGATGCATAGGTCGACGCTCAACCACTGAGCCACACCAGCCGGGCTAGACTCTCTTCCTTTAAAATAGTCTACCAGTAATTCTCTGTTTCTTGCAACTCCAAAAGCCTAATAAAATGCTGGGTACAAGGAGAATACAGTTGCCCTCCACATCCACAGATTCCCAACCAGTTCAAATCTGTGTTGTTCAAGGGTCAACTGTACTTTATTCCTCTGAGAAATCCTGCAAAGACATTTGAGACAGGCCACTTACTGAGAAAGAATCACAGCACTCCCCTCAGCTTTTTGTCAAGTGTCCAGATGTAAAAATAAAGGTGTCAGTGTCATGAAAGCCCACTTACTGTCAAAATTGAGAAATTATAAAACAGACCTAATTAAATGAACTCTCTTGAATTATGGAAAACATAGGCTGCACTTTGAAAGAATCACAAACCATTCTACAGAAAATTAAAGCAACACGTTTTCTTTAATTGCCTCTCCACAAACATTATTGTTTATTGATGTACTAGACTGCTCATATTTAAGTGTACAATTTGATCAGTTTTGATATATGTATTCATTACCACAGTCAAAATAACATTTCCATCCACTCTAAACGTTTCTTTGTACCTGCTCACATCTCCAGGCAACCACTAATCTACTTTCTGTCACTATAGATTAGTTTGCATTTTCTAGGATTTTGTGTAAATGGACTAAAGAGTATATATATATGTTTGCCTGTTTTTTTTTTCACTTTTTACAATTATCCTGACATTAATTATGTTGTGCATATCAACAGTTCTTGTTGTTGTTGTTTTTTTGTTGTTGTTTTTTGTTTTGTTTTTATTGCTAAATAGTCTCCTTATATATCCATATACCTCAATTTATTTGTCCATTCATATATTGATGGACATTTGGTGTGTTCCCAGTTTAGGCTACTATACAACTGCTAATATTAAGGTATGAATAGGCATAATATTTTTCTGGAAGACCAAGAGACATTAGAAGCACCTGCTTCAGTAAATGGAAATTCAAAGCACTAGACCTGGAGTCAAAAGATCTGGATGAGTCATTTATTGGCTGTGGGACTGAGAGCCAATAACTTTTAACTTCCTGAGCTTTGATTCCCTCATCTATAAAAAGATAAAAAATAATAATAATAACAATACCTGTCCTGTAGCGTTTTGTGATGATTAAATAAGATAGTTTATACCTTTAAACTTTCATTCAAATATTAACTTTGATTACTATGAAAGAACATTGAGAAGTTTTGGAAAAACCTTTTTACTTTTCTAGGCCTCTTTGTGGACCCCTGTATTTAGGTCCAAAAGACCCTGTATTTAGGACTATCAAATACCGTGGCTCTGAGCAAAAGATGAAATATGTTGATCAATGTCTCCTTCTGCTTGATCCTCCATCCCCTCCTCTCCCTCTTCTTCCTCTTTCCCTCCCCCTTCCCTCCTCCTAGCTGTTTGTTATTGTTGTTGCAGAGTGCCTCTTCTTGAGGGCAAGACCCATTTCTTTTCCTCTGCTTTCATATTACTTAGTATGTTATTCTTTTTTTTTTTTTTAGATTTTTTTTTTTTAAATCCTCACCTGAGGATATTTTTTTTTTCATTTATTTTCAGATAGAATGGGAGGGAGGGAGGGAGGGAGGGAGGGAGGAAGAGAGAGAGAGAGAGAGAGAGAGAGAGAGAGAGAGAGAGAGACATCAACCTGAGCACATCAATTGGTTGCCTCCTGCCCAACCCCGACCACAGCCAGGGACCAAACCACAACTGAGGTACGTGTTCTTTGCTGGAGTTGAATCCAACCACAGAGCCAAACCGGCCAGAACTAGTATGCTATTCTTATATCAGGTTCTCCATGAATATCTATTGAAGTAATAATAAGTACTTGTATAGTGTTGTATGGATTACAGTTCATTTTCAGGTACATTCTTTCAGTTAAAAGTAATTTCTCTCTAGAATGTTGTTTCTGATTTAACCAATTATTAAACATTGCCTGAGGATGAATTATTCCTAACTTTTTCTTTTCTCCTTTTATCTAATCTTACTTAAAACAGTTTTTTTACCTATTGCAAAGGTATAACAATTGACAGTACATAGTACATCTATTTTGAATTTTTTATCTGTGTAGGAAGTTCAGGGTTTTCATTTTCTTTTGAGTTAATCTTACTTCCCCTGTCTCCAGAAAAAAAGGAAAAAAATATTTTTTCCACTGCTGAGAAAAGAATAAGCAATGGTTGGGGACTCTTCTTAGATTATTACTTTGTTTTTATTGCTTGTTCTTAAATGAAATGTTATTTCATATCATATAAATTGGTACTTTATATGGTTAAGTGCATGACAAAGGGCTTAGCAAAGATACGCTAATATGGGATAAGCTAGACTGTGCACTCTTCCTAATTAAAGTTGTTGATATTCTTGCTGTAAAATATAATAAAAACTATTTATTTATAAAGAGGGACTTAATCTAGCTGAATTATAATAATTCCATCTCCTCTAATAAAAGTGAATTGTTAGTGAGATATAAAAAGGGCCATAAAGACTTAGGTAAATATTTTTCTATTCATTTCCATATAAATGAGATTTCATATTTCATAGAGTGAGTTTATAACAATGCTTGCAATGTATTGTTTTCCTCAAAATCTAAAAGTGCTATAAAACTAATATTAATTTTTGATTATTTTGATACTAAATGCTTCATGAATTAAAGAATGCTAATAGCTTTCAACCCCATAAGAATTATTGGCTGTGTTTTAAATGCACTAGATAATGCAACTGTCTTACTTTAGGGATTGATAACAATTCTACAATACTTTAGCATGGTGAAATTTAAAATTTATCAAACTAAAATTTATAGATTAAGAATGACCTAAGTATATCATTTAAAGTTTTAAAGGTTACTACTAGAAGAAAATAACAACTAAAGGGAAGAGAAGATGAGGGAAAGTGAGAAGTAATTGAGTGCTAAATTTTGTATCTTTCATAATTAGCAATCAATATTATTGAAAATTGACAAATGAGGAAATAAAAACATCTTTATTTTTTTTTCTTCTTTATTGATTTTAGAGAGAGAGGAAGGGAGAGGGAGAGATAGAAACATCGATGAGAGAGAACATCCATTGGCTGCCTCTTGCATGCCCCCCACTGGGGACCTGACCCAATACCTAGGCATGTGCCCTGACTAGGAATTGAACTGGCGACCTCTTGGTGCTTGGGTCAATGCTCAACCACTGAGCCACACCAGCCGGGTGAAAACATCTTTATTTTTATTTTATACCTTGCAGTACTATTTAAAATGTTCAGTCATGCCCTGGCCGGTTTGGCTTAGCAGTTGCAGCGTCGGCCCGCAGACCAGAGAGGCCCGGGTTCGGTTCCCACTAAGGGCACGTGCCTCGGTTGCAGTTTGTCCCCGGCCCCAGTTGGGATTGTGTGGGTGGCAACCACTGGATATGCCTCTCTCACATCGATGTTTCTCTCTTTCTCTTCCTCCCTCTCTCCCTCCCGCTCTGTCTTGAGATAAATGCAAAAATGACCTCGGGTGAGGATAAAAAGAAAAATTTTAAATGTTCAGTCATGTGCATACATTTATAATATAAAAATTAAAACACAACATAGTACAGTGTTGTTTTTTGGGTTGTTTTTGTTTTTGTTTTGTTTTTTATCCTCACCCGAGGACATTTTTGCATTTATCTTCAGATAGAGCGGGAGGAAGAGAGAGAGAAACATTGACGTGAAAGAGACACATCGAGTGGTCGTCACCCACACGACCCCAACCGGGGCCGGGGACAAACTGCAATCAAGGCATGTGCCCTTAGCAGGAACCAAACCCGGGACTCTCTGGTCTGCAGGCCGACGCTCTAACCGCTGAGCCAAACTGGCCAGGGCTTTTTTTTATTTTTTATTAATTTACTTTTGTTACAGATGTTTCTCCTTTTTCCCCCATTGACTCCCTCCTCCCCCTCCCTCCCTGCCCCGTCCCCAGTCTTGCTGTCCATGTCCATTGGTTATGAGTACATGCGTACAAGTTCTGTGGTTCACCACTCCCCTCCCCCACCCCCTCTTCTGGCAATTGTCAGTCTGTACCCCACTTCCACGTCTCTGGGACTACCCTGTTCCTCAGACTGTTATGTTCATTATATTCCAGAAATAAGTGAGATCATATGATTTTTGTCTTTCTCTGCTTGGCTTGTTTCGCTTAGGATAATTGTTTCCAGGTCCTCCCATGTCATCTCAAAGGATAAGAGATCTTTCTTTCTTACAGCTGCATAGTACTCCATTGTGTATATATGTACCACAGCTTTTTTATCCATTCGTCTACTGATGGACTGTTTTTGTTTTTGTTTTAATGTGACTTAGCTAGAGCAAGTATTCTGAGCTCCAATTCTCCATCCCTAAACTGATTCAGGAGACAGGAAGGCAGTTTCCCAGGAGATATGGCTATACTTTAATTGCTGCTTAAAATAAAGCCTTATCTAGGCTGTGGAGTTGTGTTCATTACTCCTTACTGAGAAACTAAGGTAAGTAGACTCTCCCTACCCAGGGCACAATGGTGGTAAGCAGAGGGACAAAAGGAGGTGATTTGCCAGTCCTTAGTCAAATAGTAGTACAATAGTCCCCTTTATCCATGTTTTCACTTTCCCTGGTTTCAGTTAACCTCTGTCAACCATGGTCTGAATATAGTAAATGAAAAATTTCATAAATAAACAATTCATGAATTTAAAATTTCACACTGCCCTGGCCGGTTTGGCTAAGCGGTTGGAGCGTCGGCCGGCGGTCCAGAGAGGCCCAGGTTAGGTCCCCGCTAAGGGCATGTCCCTCGGTTGCAGTTTGTCCCCAGCCCTGGTTGGGTCGTGCAGGAGGCAGCCACTCGATGTGTCCCTTTCACGTCGATGTTTCTCTCTCTCTCTCTCTTCCTCTCTCTCCCACTCTATCTGAACAAAAATGGAAAAATGTCCTCGGGTGAGGATAAAAAAAAAAAAAAAGAAATTTCACACTGTTCTTGAGTAGCATGGTGAAATTTTACAGTGTCTCACTCTGTCCCGCCCAGGACACATATTATCTCTTTGTCCAGCTATAGATACTGTATACCCTTCCACCCATTAGTCACTTAGTAGCCATCTCAATTACCCAATCAACTGTCACCACATCACAGTGCTTTTGTTCAGGTAATCCCACTTTTATTTAATAATGACCCCAAAGCCCAAGAGTAATGATCCTGGCAATCCACATATGCCAAAGAGACGATGTAAAGTGATTCCTTTAAGTGAAAAGGGGAAAGTTCTCAACATAATAAGGAAAGAAAAAAAATCATATGCTGAGGTTGCTAAAATCTATAATAAGAATGAATCTTCTATCTGTAAAATTGTGAAGGAAAAAGAAACTTGTGCTAGTGTTGCTGTTGCACCTCAAACTGCAGGTTACAGCCACAGTGTGTGACAAGTGTTTAATTAAGATGGAAAAGGCATTAAATTTGTGGGTGAAAAAATGTTTTCAGTGACAGTTTACATCCAATATTATTTGTATTAGTTTCAAGTGTACAGCATAGTAGTTAGACAATCATATACTTTACAAAGTGTTACCCCTAAAATTCCCAGTGGCACACTACATAGTTATTACAATATTATTGACTATATTTCCTTTGCTGTATTTTACATCCCCATGACTCTTTTGTAACTACGAATCTGTACTTCTAAATTCCTTCACCTTTTCTACCCTGTCCCCTAACGCCCTCCCCTCTGGCAAACTAAGTCTGTTCTCTGTATCTGTGAGTCTGTTTCTGTTTTGTTTGTTCATTTATACTGTATTATGCTATATGTTCTGCATGTAAGTGAAATCATATGGCATTTGTCTCTCTCTGACTAACTTATTTCACTTAGCATAATAACTTCCAGGTGCATCCATTCTGTCTCAGAGCTAAGATTTCCTTTTATTTATTTTTTATTTTTTTATGGTTGAATAGTATTCCATTGTGTACATGTACCACAGCTTTTTTATCCACTCATCTATTGATGGTCATTTGGGCTGCTTCCAAAGCTTGGCCATTGTAAATAACACTGCAATGAACAGAGGGGTGCATATAGTCTTTTGAATTGGTGTTTCAGGTTTCTTTGGGTATATTTCCAAAAGTGGAATCACTGGGTCATATGGCAGTTCCATTTTTAATTAAAAAAAATTTTTTTTAATCCTCACCCAAGGACATTTTTGCATTTATCTTCAGATAGAGCAGGAGGGAGAGAGGGAGGAAGAGAGAGAGAGAGAAACATCGATGTGAGAGAGACACATCAACTGGCTGCCACCCACACGACCCCAACCAGGGCTGGAGACAAACTGCAACCGAGGTAAGTGCCCTTAGCGGGAACCAAACCCAGGTCTCTCTGGTCTGAGGGCTGACGCTCTAACCGCTGAGCCAAACCTGCCAGGACTCCATTTTTAATTTTTTGAGGTAACTCCATGCTGTTTTTTTCCACAGTGGCTGCACCAATCTGCATTCCCACCAACAGTGCACAAGGTTTCCCTTTTCTCTACATCCTCTCCAATACTTGTTGTTTGGTGATTTATTGATGATAGCCTTTCTGACAGGTGTGAGGTGATATCTCATTGTTGTTTTAATTTGCATTTCTCTAATGATTAGTGATGTTGAGAATCTTTTCATATGTCTATTGGCCATCTGTATGGTCTCTTCAGAGAAGTGTCTATTCAGGTCCTTTGCCCATTTTTTAAAATCGTATTGTTTGGGGGCTTTTTGGTGTTGAGTTGTATGAGTTCTTCATAAATATTAAATATTAACTAATCCCTTATTAGATGTATCATTGTCAAATATGTTCTCCCATTCAGTGGGTTGTGTTCTCATTTTGTTGATGGTTTCATTTGCTATGCAAAAACTTTTTAGTTTGATGTAGTTCCATTTGTTTATTTTTCTCTTGTTTCCCTTGCTCAAGAAGATATATCAGAAAAAATATTACAAAAAGAAATGTCTGAGATTTTACTGCCGATGTTTTCATCTAGGAGATTTATGGTTTTGAGTCTTACATTTAGGTTTTTCATCGATTTTGAGTTTATCCTTGTATGTGGTATAAGAAGGTGGTCTAGTTTCATTTCTTTGCATGTAACTGTCCAGTTTTCCCAACACTATTTATTGAATAGACTGTCTTTACCCCATTGTATGTTCTTGCATCCTTTGTCAAATAGTAAGCGACCTTATAGGTGTGAGTTTATTTCTGGGCTCTGTATTCTGTACCATTGATCTGTATTTTTGTTTTTATGTCAGTACCATACTGTTTTGATTACTATGGCCTTGTAGTATAGTTTGATATCAGGTAGCATGATTCCTCCAACTTTGTTCTTCTTCCTCAAGATTGCTGTGGTTATTCATGGTCTTTTGTGGTTCCATAGAAATTTTTGGAATATTGGTTCTAGTTCCATGAGATATGCCTTGAGTACAGTATATGCTTCCATTCATTTGTATCTTCTTCAGTTTCTTTCCTCAGTGTCTTATAATTTTTCAAGTACAGGTCTTTTACTTCCTTGGTTAAATTTATTCCTAGGTGTTTTATTTAATTTTATTGTGTGTTTTTTTAATGTTCACGCAAGGATATGTTTTTATTGATTTTTAGAGAGGAAGGAAGAGAGAGAGAAACATTGATCTGACAGAAACATTGATCGGTTGCCTCAAGTACACCCCCCAACCTGGGATCAAACCCCCAACCTAGGTATGTATACTAAATGGGAATTGAACCTGCAACCTTTTGGTGCATGGGACTACGCTCCCACCAACTGAGCCAATTGACCAGGGCTGCATTTTATTTTATTATTTGATGCAATTGTAAATGGGATTGTTTTCTTAGTTTTTCTTTCTGATAGTTCATTATTGATGTTTAAAAAATGCAACAAATTTCTGGATGTGTATTTTGTATCCTGCTACTTTACTGAATTTATTTATCAGTTCTAGTAGTTTCTTGCTGGAGTCTTTAGGGTTCTCTATATACAGTATCATGTCTTCTACAAATAATGACAGTTTTACTTCTTCCTTTCCAATTTGGATGCCTTTTATTTCTTCTTGTCTAATTGCTGTGGCTAGGATTTCCAGACCTATGTTGAATAAGAGTGGTGAAGATGGACATTCCTGTCTTGTTCCTGATCTTAAGTGAAACATCTTTAGTTTTTCCTCATTGAGTATGATGTTAGCTATGGGTTTTATTATGTTGAGATATATGACCTTTATTATGTTGAGATATGTTCCCTCTATTCCCACCTTGCTGAGAGTTTTTATCATGTATAGTGCTAGATTTTGTCAAATGCTTTTTCTACATCTATTGATATGATCATGTGATCTTTATCCTTCATTTTTTAATGTGGTATATCACATTAATTGATTTGCAGATATTGTACCGATCTTATATCCCAGGAATAAATTCCACTTAATCATGGTGTATGGTCTTTTTAATGTATTGCCGGATCCAGTTTGCTAGCATGTTGTTGAGGATTTTAGCATCTATGTTCATCAGAAATATTGGCCTATAATTTTTTTCTTTGTAGGGTCTTTATCTGGTTTTGGAATTAGGATAATGTTGGCCTCATAAAAATTAGATTGGAAGTCTTAGCTCCTCTTGAATTTTTTGGAATAGTTTGAGAAGGATAGGTGTTAATTCTTTGAATGTATGGTAAAATTCACCTGTGAAGCCATCCAGTCTAGGACTTTTTGTTTTGGGGGAATTTTTTTGTTTTGTTTTGGGGGATTTTTTTTTATTATTATTATTGCTTCTATTTCATTAGTTGTAATATGTCTATCCCGATTTTCTGATTCTTCCTGATTCACTTTTGAAAGGTTGTATGTTTCTAGGAATTTATCCCTTTCTTCCAGATTGTCCAATTTGTTGGCATATAGCTGTTCATAATATTTTCATACAATCCCTGTGTTTCTGTTGAGTCAGTTGTTACTTCTCTTTAATTTCTGATTTTATTTGGGTCCTCTCTCTTTTTTTTCTTGATGAGTCTGATTAAAGGTTTGTCCTTATTGTTTATCTCTTCAGAGAACCAGCTCTTGATTTCATTGATCTTTTATATTGTGTGGGTCTTTTTTTAGACTCTCATTTGTTTATTTATGCACTGATCTTTCTTCTACTCACTTTGGGCTTTGTTGTTCTTTTTCTAGTTCGGTAAAGTGTAAGGTTAGATTGGGTTTTTTTTTAATCCTTACCTGAGGATATTTTTTTATTTATCTTCAGGTAGAGAGAGAGGGAGAGAGAAAGAGAAACATCGATATGAGAGGGACACATCAACTGGTTGCCTCCCATACGACCCTGACCAGGGCCAGGGACAAACTTCAACCAAGGTATGTGCCCTTGGCTGGAATCGAACCCAAGACTCATTGGTCCACGGGCCAATGCTCTACCACTGAGCCAAACCGGCCAGGGCAAGGTTAGATTGTTTGTTTGAGATGTCTCTTGTTTCTTGAGATAGGCCTGTAATGCTATGAATTTCCCACTTGAGATTGCTTTCACAATGTCCCATAGATTTTGGTGTGTTGTGTTTTCATGTTCATTTGTCTCAAGGTATCTTTTGATTTCTTCCTTGATCTCATTGTTAATCCATTCATTATTTAGTGACATGTCATTTAGCCTCCATATGTTTGTGGGTTTTTCAGTTTTTTTCTTATACTTGATTTCTAGTTTCATACCCTTGTGGTCAGAGAAGATACTTGATATTATTTCAATCTTCTTAAATTTATTGAGATTTGTTTCGTGTCCTAACATGTGGTCTATTCTAGAAAATGCTCCATGTGCACTTGAAAAGAATGTATATTCAGTTGCTTTGGGGTGAAATGCTCTGAAGATATCAATTAAATTCATCTTATCTAGTGTGTCATTTAAGGCTGCTGTTTCCTTGTTGATTTTCTGTCTGAAAGATCTATCCATTGATGTCAATGTGGTGTTAAAATTCTCTACTATGACTCTATTACTGCCAAACTCTCCCTTTATGTCCATCAAGATTTGCTTTATATATTTAGATACTCCTATGTTGGGTGCATAGATGTTTACAAGGGTTATATCCTCTCGTTGGATTGCTCCTTCTTTGTCTCTTATTGTAGCCTTTGCTTTAAAGTCTATTTTGTCTGAGATAAATATTGGTACCCCAGCTTAATTTTTTTTTTCATTTCCATTTGCACAAAATATCCTTTTCCATCCCTTTACTTTTATTTATTTATTCATTTATTCATTGTTAATACTCACCCGAGGATATTTTTCTATTGATTTTTAGATAGAGTGGAAGGGAGGGAGAGAAAGAGAGAGAAACATTGAAGTGAGAGAGACACATCGATTGGTTGCCTCCTGCACAACCTCCACTGGGGCTGGGGATCACACCTGAAACCCAGGTACATGCCCTTGACCAGGAATTGCACCTGCAACTTTTTGGTTTGTGGGACTGATGCTCTAACCACTGAGTCAAACCAGTCAGGGCCATCCCTTTACTTTTAGTCTGTGTGTATCTTTCATTCGGAGTTGGGTCTCTTATAGACAGCATATATATGGGTCTTGTTTACTTATCCATTCAACTACCCTAAGTCTTTTTAATTTTTAATTTTTTTCTTTATTGGTTTTAGAGAGAGAGAGAAAGAGAGAGAGAGAGAGAGATCAAAACATTGATGAGAGAGAACATCGATTGGCCACCTCCTGCATGCCCACTACTGGGGATTTGGCCCACAACCTGGGCATGTACCCTGATTGGGAATTGAACCAGCGACCTCTTGGTGCATGGGTCAATGCTCAACTATTGAGCCACACCGGCCGGGCTACCCTATGTCTTTTGATTGGAGCCTTTAAACATTTACATTTAAAGTGATTATTGATAGGTATGTTTATTGCCATTTTATTCTTTATAATTATGTTCCTCTTTTTTTTTCTTTTCTTTTCTTTCTTTCTTTCTTTCTTTCTTTCTTTCTTTCTTTCTTTCTTTCTTTCTTTCTTTCTTCTTCTTCTTAAAGAAGACCCATTAACACTGATTTGGTGGTGATAAACTCCTTTAGCTTTTTCTTGTCTGTGAAGCTCTTTATTTCTTCTTCATATTTAAATGATAGCCTTGCTAGGTAAAGTAGTCTTGGTTGTTGGCCTTGTTTTCATCACTTTGACTACTTCATGCCAATCCCTTCTGACCTGAAATGTTTCTGTTGAGAAATCAGCTGACAATCTTATGGGAGCTCCTTTGTATGTAACTGTCTTTCTCTTGCTGCTTTTAAGATTCTGTGTCTTTAACCTTTGCCATTTTAATTATGATGTGTCTTGTTGTGGATCTCTTTGAGTTCATCTTGTTTGGTACTCTCTGTGCTTCCTGGACTTGTGTGTCTTTTTTTCTCCACCAGGTTAGGAAAGTTTTCAGTCGTTATTTCTTGAAATAGGTTTTAAATTTCTTTCTCTGTCTCTTCTCCTTCCAGTACTCCTATGGTGCAAATGTTGTTATGCTTCATTTTGTCCCAAAGGTCCCTTAAACTATCCTCATTTTTTAAATCACGCCCCCTTTTTTGCTGCTGTTATAGGGTGTTCTGCTACTTTGTCTTCCAAATTACTGATTCGATCCTCTGCTTAACCTAAACTGTTTACTCCTTCTATTGTATTCTTTATTTCAGATATTGTATTCTTCATTTCTAACTGATTCTTTTTTATGGTCTCTGCATCCTCTATTTTTTTTTTATCCTCACCTGAGGACTTTTTTTTTTTTTTTTTCATTTATCTTCAGATAGAGTGGGAGGGAGAGAGGGAGGAATAGAGAGAGAGAAACATCGATGTGAGAGAGACACACTGAGTGGCCACCACCCACACGACCCCAACCGGGGCTGGGGACAAACCGCAACCAAGGTACGTGCCCCTAGCAGGAACCGAACCTGGGCCTCTCTGGTCCATGGGCCCACGTTCTAACCGCTGAGCCAAACCGGCCAGGGTTCTGCATCTTCTTTTATGTGTACTGTCTCTTTGTTGAAGTTCTCACTGAGTTCATACATTCTTTCCCTAAATTCCTTGAGCATCATTATAATCGTTGTTTTGAACTCTGTATCTGGTTGATCTCTTGCCTCCATTTCATTTATTTCTTTTTCTGGAGATTTCTCCTGTTCCTTCATTTGAGGCATGTCCTTTTGTCTTTCCATTTTGGCTCCTTCTCTGTGTTTTTTTAGTGTGTGTGTGTGTGTGTGTGTGTGTGTGTGTGTGTGTGTGTGTGTGTATTAAGTAGATTTGCTAGTCTCCCAGTCTTAGTAGGGTGACCTTATGTAGTTGGTATCTTGTGGGACCCAGTGGTGCAGTCTCCTTGGTTCAGTCTTGATTGCTGTTGGCCCATCCATGTGTGAAGTTGACCCTCAGGTTGGCTGACTGTGAGGATTGACCTCAACCACAGTATACAAGCTGCTGTGCAGATGTTGACCACATGAAGCAGAATTTGCCTCAGTGGGGGGTCTGGTGCCTGCCACAATCTCCCTTTGGATATGCCACTTGTGGAGCTAATTAGATTCTGATGTGATGTTGTCTGAAGCTTGCCATTGAGTGTTTTGCATTTGGAGACTCTTGTGAGGGACTCCAGTGCACAGCAATGTCAAGCTCTGCCTGTGACTGGCCCCAGGAAACCTGTTTGGAGTTACAAAGAGATCTACAGTTTGTGACTGCCTCTGCTGAGCCTGAGAGTGGGTGGGAAGGGCCAAGCTGTATATAAACACAGGCTTCCACCAGCACTGAGCCCAGGGCAGGTCAGCAAAAGGCCCAAGGCATTCCAAGATCTGCCTCCACCTGCCAGCTGCCTGTTATGCTCAGTCACTGAAATAGCCTCTGGCAGTACACGAGTTTTATGAGATAGGTACTCAGTGAGTCACCAGGTAGGGTGTTCACCAGACTGACAGATATTCAAACTCAGTGCCAGTGCTGGGTCTAAGGTTCCTTAGCAAATGTCCCAGGGTACACCAAGGTTAGCTGCCACCAGCTGCATGCCCACCTGACTTGTGGTGGGGCAGGATCTCAGGGAATTGTCTGGGGAAGCCAGCAAAGTTTATCAGGCCCAAACAGACCAAGATATGGCCATGTGAAGAAAGGGCTCCACACCAGTGAAACATGCAAGGGGAAAATGTCCCCTGTCCTAGAGCCACACCACTTAGTTTGTCCCAGATTCTGCCTAGAACTCCTGGACAGCCTGAGCTTAATAGGGCAGGGCCACCATGAGTTTGGGGCTAGTGGATTTCCCTTGTGGTGGTGGTGCCACTCAGGCTCTCAGGAAGGTGAGGGGAATGGCCCCCACCCCAGAACCTCACAACTCATTTTCTGACACCCCCCCCCCCCGAGTCTACCCAGACCTCTACACCCTGGGCCCAGGCAGCTGAGTTTTTTTTTACAGGGCTTGATCCCCAAAGGGTAGAACAACAGGGAGTCGGGAGGGTAGGGCTATTGCAATTCCCCAGGTTGATGATGCATGAAGGGGAGTGCCTGACCCAACAAAGATCACGTTGTGGTGTGGGAGAGGGACTTACAACAGGGACCCTTGCAGCTCTCCCTTCAGCTCTCTCCCTGGAGCCACACAAGTCAGCCTCTCTTGAACAACTCCCGTCTGCTTTGATCTGCCCTCCCTCCACTGAAGCCCAGGAAGAGTGGCTGCAAATAAGATTTTGTGTGCTGGCCCTTTATGAGGTCACCTGGGTTTCTACAGACTCCAGTCACTTCCTGGGGGACAGAATCCCTGTTGAATTTTACAGCCAGATGTTATGTGGGCTCTTCTTCCCAGCTCTGGTGTTCTGAGCTGGGAAATCTAGTATGGGGTTAAGACCCCATGCTCCACAAGGGGAACCTTTGCAGCCAAGATATCCCTCCAGATTCTCAGCCAAAGCATGTGGATACAGGGCCAGGCTTTTTCGTGTATCCACTCTCCCTACCAGTCTCAATGTGGCTTCTTCTGTAAATCCTTAGTTATAAGACTTCTGTTCAGCAAGTCTTCAGTTGATTATTCGGGTTGATTGTTCTATATTTCACTTGTAATTCCAGTTCGGTCTTGAGAGGAGGTAAGTGTAACTTCCACCTACTCCGCTGCCATCTTGGATCCTCAAAAAAAATTATTGATTTTTTTTTTTTTTTTTTTTACAGAAGAAGAGAGAGGGAGAGAAAGAGAGAGAAACATTGATGTGAGAGTGAAACATTGATTGGTTGCCTTCTGCACACACCCTGATAGAGAACTGAACCCACAATCAGTGTATGGGATGATGCTCCGACCAACTGAGCCACACAAGCCAGGGCAGGAGCCTCAAAATTTTTGAAAATTTTTCAAAAATTAAAATTTTGAGAAAGCGAGACCACATTTACATAACTTTTATTACAGCATATTGTTATAATTGTTCTATATTATAATCACTTAATGTTAATCTCTTACTGTATGTAATTTATAAATTAAACTTTATCATAGCTATGTATGTATAGGAAAAAAAACCAGTATAATAGGGTTCAGTACTATCTGTGGTTTCAGGCATCCAGTGGGGGTCTTGGAATATATCCCCCATGGAAAGGAAAAGACTACTGTAGTCCCTTAGAAGAGAAATATTTAATGCACTCTGGAGAAATAGGTCGTACAAGGGTTGGAGTCCCTACCTGTATATAGTTAGTAATGCTGACTAAATGCTTTGGTTTAGAAAGAAATTAAGTTTTGAAGAGGCTGGGACCCTACCACAATATCTTGCACATAGTGAGCATTTAGTAATTTTCTATTGAATTGACAGAGGGCTGTATAATGATATATAGTGATACAAATACTGGGCCCATTCCCAAGAATCCAAAGTTATTTGTATTGAGAAGAAAAATTAGTGGGAGAAGTCACACCACTTATTGAATTAAGAGAACCCTTTAGCATAAAAGGAGCCCAAAGTGCCTAGTGTTTTCATTTTTATGAAAATTCCTTCTGATAGATTCTGACTATGCAGTAAATAGATTTCCTAAGCATCTGGATGGAAGCTTAAGCCTAGTGAAGTATGACACACCCGTAAGGTGTGTTATCATTCCATGATACCTTTGACCTATGAGTCATTGTTGTCACATCTTATTGGTATGTGTTCTTACATATATTATACTATGTAAATTCTTGAAAACATATCATTAAAATTTCAGTACAATTAAATTAATTACTGGTAAAGGAAGTTAATTCAGTCTCATGTTAGAGTAAACAGCTATATGGAAGGAAGTTAAGAAGTTTACTATGGATTAAGCAACACTTAACATTTATGAACAAAGAGGTTGAGTTGAGGTGAGGATGCCCTAATGTTTAATTTCCTTTGTTTTGGGTTTCCCTATAATTAATTACACCCAAGAAGATTCAAATGCAAGTAGTTTATTTGGGAGGGCAGGGGAATGGGGAAGTAAGACAGGAAAAGGAGGATAGTCAGTAGAGTGTGTATTAGCAAGGTGGCTACTGAGGTAACATGAGAGGGGCACCAATGGACAAGACTAAATTTCCTACCTGCTTTCAAAATGGAGCTATGGATTTAATTTATATTTAAAAACTAATGTATCATTTTTGTGTATCCAAGTTTGTTGACTAGATTCACATCCATTTAGCTCACCATCTATAGTTGCTACTTGTTACTATTATTTAGCTAGAGAGAAATGAAGTTTTGAACAAGGCTGGGACCCTATCACAGTATTTTACACATAGTAAGCATTTACTATTTTCTATTGAATTGAGAGAGGAATGCATAATAATATTTAATGATACTGTACTGGACTCATCCCCATCAACCCAAACTCCTTTGAATTGAGAAGCCAACCTGGAAAATCTAGGTGGTAGTGGTGGGAACTCGACTCCATAAGAATTATTCTTGACCTTTGATGATTATGGATCACATTTTGGGGTCATCCTCCTGAGTATGTCAATCAGATTTATGGCAAAATATTTGAGCATATGTTCTCTGTTCATTTTTACTTCAGGCATTTCTTCTTATTTTTTTGTGTGTTATGAGATATATCAAACATACATAAAATAATATAGCTGACACTTGTATATTCACCATGCAGATTTTACTTTAGTTGCTTCAGTTTTTCAAGTAAACCGAAAAAACTTAGATAAGGTAAAGTCCTGCCTTTTCACCTCTTTTTTTTCCTCATGGAAATGACTAACTTTAAGGTAGTATATATTCTTTCCATGTTTGTTTTTATTTATTTTATTTTTTATTTTTCTTAATCCTCATTGGAAGATATTTTTCCATTGATTTTTCTTTCTTTCTTTTTTAGATAGAGTGGGAGGGAGGTGGGGGAAGAAAGAGAGAGAGAGAGAGAAATATCATGGTGAGAGAGACACATCAATTGGTTGCCTCCTGCACAACCTTGACCAGGGCCGGTATTGAACTTGCAACTGAGGTGCATGCCCTTGACCAGGAATCGAATCCTAGACTTGTCAGTACACGGGCCAACACTCTAACCACTGAGCAAGACTGCCCAGGGCTCCATGTTTGTTTTTATACTTCTACCTTATGAGTATCTATTAATAACATAATATTTTTTGTGTTTTTAAACTTTATTTAACTGGCATAATTTATATCACCTTTTGAAGCTTACCTTTTTAACACAACATAATATTTTAGAGATGTATCTATGTTATATTTAGTGCTATATAGATTTCCATAGCATGAATAAATCACACTGGTTGCATTCATCTACTCATAGATATTAGTTGTTTCTGACTTTTGCTACTACAATAAATGCTGCAATGCACATGTGTTCAGTTTTCTCTAAGGTATCTACATAGAAGTGGTTTGTCTTTTCATGTAGTTTATAATAATTTTTGCAAGATGGGAGATTTTACTTTTAGATCTTTAATCTAGATGGAATTTATTTTTGTGTGTACTGTGAGGTAGAAAGGGATCTAATTTTGTCTTTTCCATATGGAAAAATATGAAATTTTCCCATTTTTTCACATTAAACTGAAATATTTCAGATATATCTCTAACAAAGACTTTAAAAAACCATACCCACAATGCCATTATCACTCCTAAAAATTAATAGTAATTCCTTAATATTATTTTTCTCTCATCCATATTCTAATTTCCCCAAATAACTTTTACAGTTGATTTCTTTGAATCCAGATTCAAACAATGTCAACTCATTGCATTTGGTTGACACATTCCATAAGTCTTTAGTCTATTACAGTTCCTCCTCTCCCAATTTTTTAATGCCATTTGTTTATTTAAGAAATGAGGTCATTTGCAAAAATCCCATATTCTGGATTTGGTTGATTTAATCTTTGTGGTATTGTTTAACATAGTCAGCTATCCACCACATTTCCTATAGTAATTTGATCTAGATGTTTGATTAGATTCCAGTTAGTCTTTTTGGCAGGAATACTTTGTAAGTAGCTCTATGTAATTCCTATTTCATTACATCAAGAGGAACAGAATATCTAGTTGTTTATTTTCTTAATACCTTTTTTTTTAATCCTCACCCGAGGATTTTTTTTTTTTCTATTTATCTTCAAATAGAGTAGGAAGGAGAGAGAGAAACATTGACGTGAGAGAGACACATCGACTGGTTGCCTCCCGAACGACCCCTTATTTTTTAGAACAGTTTTAGATTAAAGAAAAACTGAGCAGATAGTACAGAGTTCCTATATCTACCCCACATCTACTCTCTCAAGGTTTCCCTATTACTAACATCTTGCATTAGTGTGGTATATTTGTTGCAATTAATGAACTAATATTGTTACCTTATTATCAACTGAAGTCATAGTTTATTCAAATTTCCTTAGTTTCTTATCTAGTGCCCTTTATCTGTTCCAGAATACCAAGGCAGTCTCATTTTTAATGATGTTAATTTTGACCAGTGGGTTTAAGTGTTTTCAGGTAGATGGAGCCATTATGAAGTTCTCCATTCAACATTTACCTTAATGGTTTTAGCATCAACTGGTAATCATTGCCTAGATCCATTATTTCATTAGGAATTGAAAATTGTCATTTTAAAAAAATTCTATAACTTCTGAAATTATTAGCTAGAATTCTCCTATAAGGAAAAACTTTTCCTTTTCAGCTATTTGGTTACTTTTGAAATACTGTACAATTTTTTTTTTTATCCTCACCTGAGGACATTTTTTCATTTTTTTGTTCAGATAGAGTGGGAGGGAGAGAGAGCAAGAGAGAGAAAGAGAGAAACATCGACACGAAAGGGACACATCGAGTGGCCGTCACCCACACAACCAACCAGGGCCGGGGACAAACTGCAACCGAGGCACATGCCCCTAGCGGGAACTGAACCCAGGTCTCTCTGTACCGCAGGCTGACGCTCCAACCGCTGAGCCAAACCGGCCAGGGCTGTACAATTTTTTTTATATAGATTTTAATGGTTCTAAACATTAATGATTCTAATATACCTGTGTGATATGTGTGAGAAATACCAATTACTTTTAACTTTTAATTATTTGCACAAATGTACAAAGAAAAAATTTTATACTGCTAGTCAAAAGCCGTGGCTTTCATCTTCCTCTAAGTAATTTCTGCCATTTATGCAGATGCCCCCAAACCACGCTGAAAGGCTATTCAAATTGCTTTAAAAAAAACTATTATAGTATATTTGTTTTGAACCAAAAATTTCAGGCACTTAAATGGCATTAATAATTAGTACTCATAGATTTTTAAAATTTAGTTATAATAAATACTATCCCTAATTAATTTACATGATATGGTAACAAATACCACATTAATTTATAGCTGAGGAATTGAGACCCAGAGAGTTAAAGAAAGTGGCCTGAGGGAATTCAGTAATCTAAATACATAGGCGTAGTAAAGATAATTATAAAATATAAAAATATATATAAAAAGCTATAACCCCTTCTACAAAGATATGGCATATTAGTTGTTTAAGTTCTCCTAATTACAATGTGCTTGTGTAAAGCAAACTTAATTTTCTAATACCAGAAACAATTACATATCGGAACCACAGAAAAAAAATAAATGCCTGGTAATTGGTAAAAAATGGTTTCCAATAAAATACAGTGGTCTCTTGGGGTCTAATTAACAAAATATTCCCTATGATTCACTATTGAATTTATTTATTTTGGTTACATATATCAATACCGCAATTACTTAGAAATTAAGAGGACATGATCCAAAACTTTAAGCAGACATGTAAGATGGGGTCCTTGGCTAGTTCTTTTTTAAAAAATTTTAAATTAACAGTTGATGTACAATATTATATTAGTTTCAGGTGTATAACCCCATAATTAGGCATTTATATAAATTATGAATGATCACCCTGATAAAGCTAGTACTCATCTGACATCATATATAGTTACTATAATATTATTGACTATATTCTCTATGCTGTACTTAACATCCCTGTGACTTTTCTGTACCAATTTGTACTTCTAAATCCCTTCACCATTTTACGCATCCCCCCAACTCTCCCTCCCCTTTGGCAGCTGTCAAAATGTTTTCTGTGTCTCTGTAGCTATGTTTCTGTTCTGCTTGTTAGTATATTTTGTTTTTTAGATCCCACATATAAGTGAAACCATCTAGCATTTGTCTTTCTCTGTCTGAATTATTTTACATAGATAATACTGTCTAGGTCCATCCATACTGTTGCAGATGTCAAGATTTCATTCTTCTTTATAGCTGAATCATATTGCATTGTATATATGCACCATTTCTTCTCTATCTATTCATATATTGATGGTGCTTCCATATCTTGGCTATTGTAAATAATGCTGAATGAACATATGAATGTACATCTTTTTAAATTTGGTGTTTTGTGTTTCTTCAGATAAATCCCTAGAAGTGAAATTGCTGGGTCCTTCTTTGTCTCATGTTATAACCTTTGTTTTAAAGTCTATTTTGTCTGGTATATGTATTGCTACCCCAGCTTATTTATTTTATTATAATTATTATAATTATTATTATTATTTAATCCTCACCTGAGGACACTTTTCCTTTTTTTTTATCAGATAGAATGGGAGGGAGAGAGAGAAACATCTACGTGAAAGGGACACATTGAGTGGCCGCCTCCCGCACAACCCCAACCAGGGCCAGGGACAAATTGCAACTGAGGCACGTACCCTTGACTGGAATCAAACCCGCGACCCACTGGTCCGTGGGCCGACACTCCAACCACTGAGCCAAACCGGCCAGGGCTATTTTTATTTTCTTAAAATATCTTTTTCCATCTCTTTACTTTCAGTCTGTGTGTGTCTTTTGATCTGAAGTCTCTTGTAGACAGCATATATAATGGTCTTGTTTTGGTTTCCATTCAGTCACCATATGTCTTTTGATGGGAGCATTTAATGTAATTGTTGATAGATGTGTATTTATTGCCATTTTATTATTCTTATTTTTTATCTTTCCCTTCTTCTTCTGAAAGAACACCCTTTAACATTTCTTGTAATATTGGTTTGATGGTAATGAACTCCTTCAGCTTTTTCTTGTCTGGGAAGTTCTTTATCTGTCCTTCGATTCTAAATGATAGATTTGCTAGGTAATTCTGGTTGTAGGTCCTTGCTTTCCATCACTTTGAATATTTCTTGCCAATTCCTAATGGCCTGTAAAGTTTCTGTTGAGAAATCAGCTGACAGCCTTGTGGGAGCTCCCTTGTAGGTAACTGTCTTTCTCTTACTGCTTTAAGATTCTCTTTGTCTTTGACCTTTTGTCATTTTTTTTTAATCCTCACCCGGGGATTTTTTTTTTTTTTTCTATCTTCAGATAGGGTAGGAGAGAGAAAGAGGGAGAGAAAAGGAAAGAGAGAAACATCTACATGAGAGGGACACATCAACTGGTTGCCTCCCGCACAACCCTGACCAGGGCCAGGGACAAACCGCAATCGAGGTACGTGCCCTTGGCCAGAGTGGAACCTGTGACTCATTGGTCCATGAGCCGATGCTCTACCGCTGAGACAAACCAGCCAGAGCAACCTTTGTCATTTTACTTATGATATGTCTTGGTGTGGGCTTCTTTGGGTTTATCTTGTTTAGGACTCTCTGCACTTCCTAGACTTATATGTGTGTTGTTTTCACCAGGTTAGGGAAGTTTTTCATCATTATTTGTTCAAACAGGTTTTCAATTTCTTACTCTCTCTTTTTTCTCCTTTTGGTACCACCATGATGTGAACGTTGGTATGCTTGAAGTTGTCCTAGAAGCACCTTACACTATCCTCATTTTTTAAATTCTTTTTCCTTTTTGCTGTTCTGATTTTTTTTTTCTTCCTTATATTCCCAATTGCTGATTTGATTTTCTATTTTATCTACTCTGTTTATTCCCTGTAATTCATTCTTCATTTCAGTTCATTTGCGTCCTTCATTTCTGACTGGTTCTTTTTTATAGTTTCCATGTTCTTTGTTACACTGTTGAAGTTCTACTGAGTTCCTTGAGCATCCTTATAACCATTGTTTTGAACTCTGTGTCTGGTAGCTCACTTGCCTCCATTTCATTTATTCTTTTCCTGGAGATTTCTCCAGTTCTTTCATTTAGGACCTGTTGTTTTGTCTCATTTTCTGCTTCCTTGGTATTTGTTTCTTTGTAACAGATAGAGTTTCTACATCTCCCAGTCTTGGTGGAGTGGCCTTATGTAGTGGTTGTCCCATAGGGACCAGTGGCACAGCCTCCCCAGTCACCTGAGCTAGATGTGCTCCAGATACACACCCCATGTGGGCTGTGTGCACCCTCCTGTTGTAGTTGAGCCTTGATTGAAGTTGCCATGTCACTGGGAGGGATTGACCCACAGGCTGATTGGCTGCAAGGACTAGCTGTGACTACAGCAGAGGAGCTGCAGTGCAGGGGCCAACCCCATGGAGCAGGACTCGCTTCAATAGGGCTTTGGTGCCCACTAAGTCTGCCCCTTGAATGTGTTGCTCAAAAGGTGGTTGGGTTGTTTTCTGACGTAGTCCCTAAAGGTGCAGGCCAGAATCAGCCACTGCCTGTGCCCTGCCCATGGCCACCTGGCATGAGGTACATACAGCATGATCTGCAGATGGTTATTTATGCTGGGATTGGAGGTGCCTGGGAGAGGCCAAGCTGTGAACTGAGGCTGGCTGCCATTTGAGCCAGGCCTGGGGCTACTTAGCAAGAGGCATGGGGTACACAGAGGCTAGGTGCTGCTTGTTTGAGAGATTTTAGGAAAGTCCAAAGTGTGAACCAAGAGAGGCTGTTTGTATTGAAAAGCCACTGGAAACCACTTGGGTGGGTCCACAAGTTGGGTGGAGTGGGCAATCAGGGAATCACCAGGGTGGGGCGAACAGTATTAGCCTGGTTGATGGAGACTCAGATATGGTGTCTGTTTGCCAGCTCTGTGGGAGTGAGCTCAGTAAAGGAACAATAGCCTCTGCTAGCACTTCTGTCTGGGAGAAAGCTGCCTCTCCAATATTTGTCCTGAAGCCAGACAATTCACTTCCTCACACTATGTCCCTGGTGGCTTTTGAGCTGCTGCCCTAGAGCTGGAGCTCAGAGTGTGTGAGTCCAAGTAAGTCAGTGTGTGGGCCCTTTAAGAGGAATGCCTGGGACTCTAGGAACCCTCTGTCTTACTCAGCCACAATCCCTGCTCTTTTTTATAGCCAGAAGTTATGTGGACTTCTCTTCCTGTCATTGGAACCCTGGGGTGGGGTTTCTGGTGCGGGGCTGGGAACTCTGGATCCTGAGAGGGACCTCCACAACCGAGATATTCCTCCTGATTTTTAATCACCACATGTGAGTAGAGCACCTGCCTGTTCTGCAACTCCTTCCCTTTTGCTAGTCTCAATGTGGCTTAATCTTTATGTCCTTAGTTATAGGACTTCTGTTCAACTAGAGTTGAGGCAGTCTTGAATGATGATTGTTTTGTAGTTTAGCTGTAACTCTGATGTGATTGTGGGAGGTTCTGAGTACTGCATTTACCTACATCACCATCTTGACCAGATACCCTTGGCGAGTTCTTAAAAGAACTTTTCACACTGTCTACTTCATGAACGTATCATCAAATATATTTATGAAATTGGGGCATTTATTCAATTGAATATGCTAGACTTACCTGATTCATGTTAATGACCCAGTGGAGGTAATAGCTGAGGGTTAGAGAAATTTAGAATGCATAGTAAAGGAGAGAAATGGTGAGCACTAGTTGTGGCCTGAGACTAACCACACTTATGGGACTGTAGCTTATTCCATTAATCTTCCTCTTTTAAGTTTCCCCTCAGGAAAATAAGCCAACAGGAAACATGGCCAATCTGCTTCCTGAACATACATGTAGTAATGGATTAGTGCAAAACAAGAGGTGGACTGTGATAATCATGGAGGTACCCCACTTAGATTCCCCTTCAAGGGATTCTGCTACAGGGAGCATAGCTGATTGACAGCTGACATCCTTTTGGCTCTAATGCATTCATGTCAGGCTGCTCCCAGTCAATGACTGAGCACAGTAGGGTATAAGAACCACTCTAGCCCTGGCCAGTATGGCTCAGTGGTAAGAGCATCACCTGCAGACCAAAGAGTCCCAGATTTGATTTCTGCTAAGGGCATGTACCTTGGTTGCGGTTCATCCCCAGCCTTTGTTGGGGTTGTGCAGGTGGCAACCAATCGATGTGTCTCTCTCACATCAATGTTTCTCTCTCTCTCTCTCTCTTCTTCCCTCTCTCCCTCCAGCTCTATCTGAAGATTATTGTAAGAATATCTTCGGGTGAGGATTAAAAAAAAAAAAAAAAAAAAAGAACCACTCTATTCCTGCACAAATCAGGATTCCTTTAATTGGCAACTTCATCTCAGGAACTTCATACTAGCGTGGGTGATATTTTCTCAGGATTGCTTTATGGTCTGAGGCTCTTCCCACTCAATCCTGCCTTCCCTCTTTCCCGTCACAGGTGTTAGGCCTGCATTGCTCTCCCTGTCTAATCCCACACCCTTTCCCTTTATCTTTCATTAGCATTCCCTCCAATAAATTATTTGCACATCTAATTTCATCTTGGTGTCTGCTCCTCCATGGATTCAAACTGACACACTTAAAAAAGAGTTTAGTCCACTAGGTTAAACTCACAATTGTTAATAGCAAGTATAAACAGCTTCTTGGAAAACTATATAGATTCATAGATAGCTTATGATAGAATACATTTTGTAATTTAAATATAATGTTAATATAAACTTACATGTAAATTACTGAATGGTTTTAGTGTCTTAATCAACCTTCAGAATATCTCCTGGGTTTTTGGTCTTATAAGGTACATCTATACACTATTTAAATGCCATTGTCTAGTTTTGGGATGGTGTGATTATGCACAGCAGACCTTTCCTTATTTAGGAACTTTATAGTATAAGCAATTCAGAATTCAGATTCTACTTTTCCATTTGTTCTTAGCTCTTAAGGGTGGCTGTGAGATATTAAGGACCCATGTTTCTATGTGCTATTAAGTAAGGCATATCAGCAGTAATAGAAACAAGTAAAAGAAGGAAGAGGTCAATCATATTTCATGGTTTATTATTATTTTTCCTCCTACCCACAACAATACTATAACTTTGGTGTGCTTTTTTTGTAGTGCAAATCAAAGATAAATGGAAACAACAAACCCTGGGCATCTCCCAACCCAACTGATCCTGGACCTACCTTGTGTCTCAAATACTATTCTATACCATGCTGAGGAAGCTGTGGGTTCCTTGAGTGTGTTTGTTTTAATTTCCTAAAAGAAAAAATATTATCATAGTTGTATGTCTTTGGACAAAATCGTGTGATATCCATCAAGAACAATGAAAGGAAGTTTGACTGGAAAAAAGAACAGTGTCATTATACTTTCTTGGATTACTTTGAAGCCCCTTACCTTGGAAAATGTCTAGCACTTAATAGAAAGAACTTTATCTGTATTACATTGTTGACAATAAATATAAAAATGATATGGAAATGTTGAAATATCAAAAATCATACCTTTGTATTATAGCAAAATAGATCCCTTTTTTTCAGAGTGATTGTGAATTGACTCCAGGTTGACAGAGAAGTAAATGTAACAAAAAATGTAAATATTAAATCTTAATTAATTTAAATGTTTTAAGCGATTAAAAAAATTAGAGACTTTCCAGAGATAAAGCTGCTTGAGGCATGTGTGCAGTGTTTATTTTCTATTATCTATAAATGTATTTAAGTATAAATACTTGCCAAAGACATATATTCATTCAATTAATATTTACTAATTTTCTACAAGGTGTCAGGTACTGTTTTAGGTTTTAGAACATTTGAAGATCCTTAAAGGGGAGGTGACTCCCAGTTTGGCCTTAGAGACAGCGTTAGCTCAGTTATTCTTAGAAAGTGACAGCATACTGATTTTGCCTCTTACTAAAAGCTTTTATGTGTTATTAAACCATGGAATATGTTGTTTCTTTCAGTTCACTTTCTGTACCATTATGCAAATTGTGTCTAATAAAAAGCAATTTAGACGCCAATCTGCTGAGTGCTTTTTGAAAAGAGATACCATATCTCAAGAAATTCTAGATAACAAAGAAAACAAACAGGAGGAGATTATCAAAGAAATAAATCAAGAAGATATCCTGAAACCAAAGGTTATAAATCCCCTAATAAAGGACCTACTGAGAGGCCAGTAGATTAAATAAGAAAAAGGCCCACTACACACCACATCATGCACTGGAAGAAAAAAGAGAAAACTTTAAGAACTTTCAGAGAAAAAAAAAATAAGAGATCAAAAATTAAAATTACATCTCACTTCTTGAGACCAACACTGGAAGCTAGAAGACGGCGGTATGCTGTATTTAAAATCCTCAAGGAGCTGGCCGGTGTGGCTCAGTGGATTGAGCATTGGCCCTTGGACTGAGAGGTCCTGGTTCTATTCCCGGTCAGGGCATATGCCAGGGTTTCAGGCTTTATCCCCAGTAGGGGGTGTGCAGACGGCAGCTGATGGATGTTTCTCACATTGATGTTTCTTTCTCTCCCTTCCTCTCTCTCTAAAAAAAATCTATAAAAACATATTTTTAAAAATCTTTAAGGAAAATTACTTCTAATCTAGGGTTCTAAATGTGGTCATACTATCAATGAAACATCCAGGTGGACTAAAGACAATTTCAGACATATAAAACTGCATTCTTTCTTAGGAGGCTACCACAAAAAAGAAAGAATAAACTAAAAAAAAAAAAAAAAAAAAAAAAGGAAATGCTCATTGAAAAAGAAAGAGAAAAGCAGAAAAGACAACAAAGGGGTCTAGGAACTAGGAGGTCCCCACAGGAGAGAGGTGAACAGGATTTTCAAATTGACAATGAAGACAAGTTCATGGATGACAGTTGCACAGAAGGACAGCGATACAAAAGGTAGAGGACAGGGGATTCCAGGAGGCACAAAAATAGGAAATAATAACTTTTCTAATGGGTTTGAACATTTTAAGATAGTCATTCACAATAAATATTTATTAAGTGACCGCCTTGAGCCACAAACTATTCTAATGGAGCTTTCATTCTAGCAGAGGGCATAAGATAAATAAATTCTTCATTAGAGGGCAATAAAAACTATATAAAAAAGAAAAAGTAAAGCAAGGTAAGGAGGATTAAAATTGCTTTAGGTAGTGAAGGGATAAGATGTATATTGCAATTTAAAATAGGATGAGGAAAGACATCATTGTAAAGTGACATTTTATCCAAGAGCTGGGGAAATTAAGGAATTAGTCATGTAGCTATCTGGCAGAAGAAATTTCCAGGCAGAGGGAACTGCCAGTGGGGATGGAGAAATGTGAGAGGGAGAGATGCAGGCACAGCAGTAGAAAATGAGGTCAGATAGGTACAGGTTGGGGCATATGTCATGCAGGGCCTTGTAGATCACTGCAATAACTGTCTTTTCTTTGAGGGAAATAGAGATCCACTGGAGGAGTGAAATGATTGGTTTACATTTTATTTATTTTTAAAGTACACATGGAACTTAATTTTTTTTGCCTTTTCACATCTTTATTTGTAATTTCCTCAAGCATGACATCTCTTACTACAGTGTTATTTTATTTTTCAATTACAGTTGCATTCAGTATTATTTTATATTAGTTTCAGATGTACAGTGTAGTGGTTAGACATTTATATAATTTACAAAGTGATGCCCCTGATAATACTAGTACCCACCTGGCACCATATATAGTTATTACAATCTTACTGACTATATTCCCTATGCTGCACTTTACATCCCTGACTATTTTGTAACTAGATTAGTTTACATTTTTTAAAATTAAAATTTATTGGGGTGACATTTTAAAAGGATAACTCTGGTTGCCATGTGAGAAGAGACTATTGGCAGATAAGGGTGGAAAGAGGGAGATAATAAGGAGGCAAATGGATTGCCTAATAATTGCCTAATCCCCCAATAATTCAGACAAGGATGTTGGTAGCATAGACTACAGTGGTGCATCTGTTGAAAGGTTGAAAGAGGAATTAGTGACAGACACATGGAAAACTAAGTAAAGTTTTAAAATGAGCCAATTATTCACTATAGGAAAAACAGAAATGGTATAAGAAAGAAAGGTAATTATAGTAGTTTATGTGACTCAATTGTGAATAATGTTTCTATAATCATAATCATGTAAACACAAAATGTTAATTTATCCAAATATTATCATATGACTATATTGGGAGGGTATGTGATGAGAGTATGGCTAATTTCCCTAAAACTGAGAGTTCCTACGTATCACTTACAAAAAAAAAAAAAAAAAAAAATCAACCCAAAAGGAAAATGTGCAAAGGATATAAACAGACAGTTGAAAGGGGCAGGGGGAGGAGAAATGGGTCTTAAACTTATAAAAACAATTCAACTTCCCTCAAAATAAAGCAAAGGAAAACTGAAACTACACTGAGACGTCACTTTTCTCCTAATCAGAGTGGCTAAGACCCAGATATCCCTCTCCAAAGAAGGTCTTGCTGTCTTAGCTGCTGGAAGTTCTGACAGCAGACAATCTTCAACTGTCAGCCCTTTCAAGTTTTGCCTCAGCTGCGAAGAGTTGCCTCACCTAAGGTCAATGCCTTCCTGGGCTGCCCACAGCCAGTGACTGATGGAGGAGGGGGTATAAAGGCCCAGCCATTTCCACCCAATGTGGGCTGATTCTGATAGGTCATTTAAGCTCCACAGCTTCCCTGCTGAGTTGGCTGAGACTGCATGGGGGCCCTCAAAGCTCAGTTTTTCCTTCTGCTCAATCCTACTTCCTCTTTCTTCTTTCCACAGCTGTTGAACCCAAGAGCATGCCCTAATAAACATCCTGAACTCTAAACTTCTGTCCCAGAATCTGCTTCCCAGAAAACCTATCCTATGAAACTTTTGACCCACAACTCTATTTCTAGGAATATACTCCACAGATTACTCACACAAGCAAAATAATGTATATTCATAGCAGATTATTTGCAAAAGCAAAAATTGGAAACATCCTAAATGTCTGGTTAGATAAATGAGGTATTCCAATGAAATAAAGGCATGTCTATACAATGGAAAATCATGAAGCTATATAAAAAACTTGAGGAAGCCCTTTATTTAATGATTTGGAAAGATATTCAAAGTGTGTGTGTGTGTGTGTATTTTTAATCCTCACCTGAGGATATTTTTCTGTTTATCATCAGATACTGTGGGAGGGAGGAAGACAGAGAGAGAAACATCAATGTGAGAGAGACACATTGACTGGTTGCCTCCAGCACGACCCTGACCAGGCCGGGGGATGAACCGAAACCAAGGTACATGCCCTTGACTGAAATCGAACCCAAGATTCATTGCTCCTCCGGCCGACACTCTAACTGCTGAGTCAAACTGCCCAGGGCAAAGAGAATTTATATTTTTATTTCACATGTTTCTCAATTGTTTGAACTTAAGGGTATACATACCTTTATAATTAGAAAATAAGGTTTAAAAATTGTGAGACAGTCCGGCTGGTGTGGCTCAGTGGTTGAGCGTCTACCCATGCACCAAGAGGATGCCGGTTTGATTCCTGGTCAGGACATATGCCCAGGCTGTGGGCTTGATCCCCAGTGGGGGGCATGCAGGAGGTGGCCAATCAAAGTTGTCTCTCTCGCCCCCACTGTGGGGGAGCCCAGGCGGAGCAGGGTGCCGGGCGAACTCCCCACCGCGGGGGAACCCAGGTGGAGCGGGGGAGCCCAGGCGGAGCGGGGGTGCCGGGCGACCCCCCCCACCGCGGGGGAACCCAGGCGGAACTGGGGTGCCGGGAGACGCCCCCACCGCGGGGGAACCCAGGTGGAGCGGGGGTGCCGCGACCCCGCCACCACGGGGGAACCCAGGCGGAACGGGGGTGCCGGGAGACGCCCCCACCGTGGAGGAGCCCAGGCAGAGTGGGGGATCCCGGCGACCCCCCCACCAACGGAGGAAGCAGGCAACACACAGGAGAACTGAGCAAACTGAACAACGAAATTGACCCAGAGACATGGAGGGTGGAGTACGGGATGATGGGCCTCAGAGGAGGGGCGGAGGCGGGGGAAGGAGATAAATCACAGAGCCTATGTGCATGGGTGCATAGCCAATGGACATGGACAACAGGAATGGGGAGGAGGGGAGGGGGAGGGGGAGGGTGTCAATGGGGGGAAAAAAGGGAGAAACATCTGTAACAAAAACAAATTAATAATAAAAAAAAAAAAAAGTTGTCTCTCATTGATGTTTCTATCTCTCTCTCCCTCTCTCTTCCTGTCTCTCTAAAATCAATAAAGAAAAAAAAATTGTGAGACAAACTAAAAGAATTTTTAAAAAAACCTCAGACTTAACCAATTATTTTAGAGGAAATTTTAGATGATTCTTATAGGAAGTAGAAAAGCTAATTATCTAAAATAATTTAAGGAAATGAACAAGTATACTTACTTTGCTTTTTCTCCCTTGTTTAACCTTGATTCATCTGAATAACTGGCTCAATTAGTCAATTTCTTAAAACATCTAGAATGGAATAGTGGAAAAGATCGAAAGCAGCTAGGTCAGCAAACAGGATTTTGTGGTAATTCAGGTGAAAGCTAGCACCAGTAGTATAGCAGTGAGATTGACATAAATAGATACATTTTTAAAATTTAAGGAGAAATAAACAGGACTTCTTTCTTTGATGGTGTGAATGATTATAAGGAAGGGAAGAGAGTCAGATGACCCTCAAATTTCCAGCTTGTAGGACTGATTAAATTGTGAGAGAGGAGAGCTACCCTTTATTACTTTGTCAGTTATAGTAAAACAGTGATTTTACACACAGGAAAAACAAATCTAGAATCAGATTTTAGTTGCAAATATAAAAAGTTCCTGCAACTGGGATTAGGACATTTTTTGGCCTTTTGTAAATCCAGCTGCTTTTCTTCTTATTGACAGCATATAATAAACTAAAATCATAAAAGATAACTACCACCCAACTAATAATAATAGTGGAAATAAAATGACTAAATAAATTAAAAGGTTCATCATGAATGTTTTAGCCCATTTTGGAATGAAGTCTAAGAGAGAAATTGGAGGGCCCTTAACATTTTAATTTAATTTATTTTTATTAATCCTCACCAGAGGATATTTATTCCATTGATTTTTAGAGAGAGTAGAAGGGAGGGAGGGAGGGAGAGAGAGGAAGACATCAAATTGTTATTCCACTCATTTATACATTCATTGGTTGATTCGTGTATGTGCCCTGGCCAAGAATCAAACCCAAAACCTTGGCATATCGGGATGACGCTCTAACTGACAAAGCTGCCTGGCCAGGGAAAAGATATGCCTTTATATATCATTACACAGTTATCAAACGTGGGAGCTATTTTATCTAATCTATGGTCCATATTCCAATTTTGTCAATTGTTCCAACAAATCTCTTATAGTACCCTTCCCCCATACAAGTTCCAGTTTATGATCATGTATCAACTGTAGTTGTCAAGTCTCTTGTCCCTTTTAATAAGAACTGTTACTTCCTCAGCCTTTTTTTTTTTTTTTTTTTTGGTCTTTCATAACAGCTAGTTAATAGAATGTTCCTCAGTGTGGGTTTGGTCGATATTTTTTCATGATTAGATTCAAGTGATGTTATATCCTTGGGGTATTACATCAGGAAGTACATGATCACTGATCAAAGTGTTCCTAGTTTTTCCACTGTATGGTTATTATTTTCCTTTTCCAACAAACAGTATACAGTCTATGGGGAGATACTTTAAAAACATGAAAATGTGCTGCTTCTCATCAATCTTCCTGCCTAGATTTAGAATCCATTGATGATGTTTCCTGAAACCAGTCTTTTCCATGATAGTTGAAAAATGGTGATTTTCGAACTCCACTATTCTCTCTGTATTTATCTTTTAGTGGGCAATCTCTTTTAAGGAATAGTTTTCCCTTTCCTCTCATCTCTCTCTCTCTTTAGTACAAAATAATGGTTTCTTATTTTATTCAATGAATACTAATGTATTACTCTTTTTATTTTGATACTCTAGTTATCCCAGATATGGCTAATGAGAGGCCCTTCAAGCAGGCTCCTACTGACATGCCTCCATTTTATTTTCTGAGCATTTCCTTATTTCTGGCACAACAAGGTGTTTCAGGCCATCTTGTATCTTCCTGCTCTAGTCCTGAAATTAGCTGTTTCTCCAATAAGCCCAGATTCCTTTTCATGGGGAAAGGTATTAAGAAATCAAGATCTGAGCAGGGAGTCTTTAATTTTGAAGTTGCTTTCAATCACAAAATCAAGAGGAATATACATCAATTTTTAAAAATCCTCATATTTGCCTGGCCGGCGTGGCTCAGTGGTTGAGCATCGACCTACACACCGAGAGGTCGCTGGTTCGATTCCTGGTCAGGACACATGCCCAGGTTGTGGGCCCAATCCCCAGTGAGGGGCATGCAGGAGGCGGCCAATCGTTGTTCTCTTTCATTGATGTTTCTATCTCTCTCTCCCTCTCCCTTCCTCTCTCTCTAAAATCAATAAAGAAAAAAATTAAAAGTCATCATATTTATGGCTGATTTAGCTATTTCCTTTCCCCCCTTATGCTAAGAAGGAAGGAAACTTTAAGCTTTTATTTTCTTATTTACTTGAATATAATTAATAATGGCTACAATTATTAGCAAAGAACACCCACTGCAATACCTACTTGGATCATAGGTCTCTAGGTTGCTACTTGTTACATAATATATCCTCAGCAGAAATGTGTGATGGAAGACTACACAGGTTTTGAAATACTATAACAATCTGTGGAACCCTGAAGATAAGTGTAATGAAACACGGGGCATCTCATTAAATTCATTTTAAAGAAACTGAATCAAAGTTCTATAAAATAACTCTTTTTGCAGTCAAATGCTTGTTGAAAAAGATGTTATGCTTTTTCCAGTGGTGTAGTGTATTGGAAACTGCTGTGGTAACATCTCTCATCATTCTTTTTCTGTGATAAAGGCAGATGTACCATAAAATATTTGAAATAAATACTCATTTTCTATTTTAACTGAGTGAAATTAAATATGTACTCTTTCTCCTGATAACACAGATCTTTCAACAACGATATACTTTTGAAATACTGAGAAGAAATAAAGAGATCATATTTTATGTGTGATAGTACAGGGCAAAGACCAAATTCATTTCTTTGTTCCATGTGGTTAGTATTCACTCCCAAACCCATCATTACATGGAATCACCTGGGTCACTTTTTTTTTAATCCTCACCCAAGGATTAAAGGGAGAAAGGAAGGGAGAGAGAGAGAGAGAGAGAGAGAGAGAGAGAGAGAGAGAGAGAGAGAGAAACATCAATATGAAAGTGAAACATAGATCAGTTGCCTCCCACACACACCCTGACCAGGATCGAACCCACAACCTAGTTATGTGCCCTGACCAGGAATCGAACCCACAACCTTTCAGTGTATGGGACAATGCTCCAACCAACTGAGCCACACTAACCAGGGCAACCTGGGTCACTTTTTAAAATCCAAATATCTGAGTACCACCCTGGTCCACTTAAACAGCATATCTCATGGTCCAGGGATCTGTAATTTTTAAATCTCCCCAGATAATTCTGAGACATTTAATCATCAGACTAATTTGGGAATTATTGAACATGGCAAAAAATACATTTACACCAGGGTGTGTCTTTACATATATAACTTGCTCAAGGGCAGGAACTATGCTTATAAATTTTTATAAGCCCAGCACCTATCATGAGCCTTGCATAAAGTAGGCATTGAATAGATACATACTAATGAAAAGAATTTTGACTTCAAATTTGATTGGAGCCTTAATATTAGTTTGTACAGGGGATATAAACCCACTTTAGTGTTATATATTCATGTGACAGGATTCACCTTGCACAGCCGCCTGAAAGACAAAAGTAATTGAATTGGTGAACTGATTTCTAATGCAAAATGTAGTTGTGTTCAGTTATAACCCTGAATTCTGCTAACTTATTCTATGCTTCTGAAATATAAAGAATACTCATACTTATAAGATTGGTCTAGTCTGTAAATTATCTCTGTCTTGTTCCAGTTTCTACTAAATGTTCTACTTGATGCCAAAATGGTTAGACAAAAAATCCCATAGTAGATAACATTTGCATGGTTTAAGGCAGTGGTTCTTAACCTGTGGTCCAAGAACTCCTGTGGGTTCCTGAAACCCTTTCCAGTGATCCATATGTCAAGACTTTTTTCCTAATAAGAATAAGCTGTTATTTGCACTTATCACTCCCATTCTTTGAGTGCACAGTGGAGTTTTCCAAGGCTACTGATTTATGATATTGAAACACATTAACAAAGATGTAAGAATCAGCCATCTGTCCGGCCAGTGTGGCTCCGTGGTTGAACATCAACCCATGCACCAAGAGGTCACCGGTTTGATTCCTGGTCAGGACACATGCCTGGGTTGTGGGCCAGATCCCCAGTGGGGAACATGCAGGAGGCAGCCAGTCAATGTTCTCTCTCAGCAATGTTTCTATCTCTCTCTCCCTCTCACTTCCTCTCTCTCTAAAATCAATAGAGAAAAAAAAAAAAAAAAAAGAATCAGCCATCTTCCATAAATAGACATTAAAGAAATTTATAAGAACGTAAAACCATGCTGTTCTTCTATTATTTTGAAAATAGTTATTATTTGCCCTGGCCAGTATGGCTCAGCGGTTAGAGCGTCGGCCTGCGGTCCAGAGAGACCCGGGTTCGGTTCCCGCTAGGGGCATGTACTTCGGTTGCAGTTTGTCCCCGGCCCTGGTTGGTCGTGCGGGTGGCAGCCACTCGATGTGTCCCTTTCGCGTCAATGTTTCTCTCTCTCTCTTCCTCTCTCTCCCTCCCACTCTATCTGAACAAAAAATGAAAAAATGTCCTCGGGTGAGGATAAAAAACAAAAGAAAAAAAAGAAAATAGTTATTATTCATAAAAATATGTTATTTATGTCAACACAATGGATTTATTATTTTTTAATGACTAAATAAATTTTAAGTTTTTATTAAATAAAAATTTTCAGTTTTGATTTCTAATATAATGAGTATTTATAGGCATAGCACACATATACAAAAGTTGTTTGGAGTAGTTCTCAATAATTTTTAAAGGGTTTCTGGGACCAAAAATTTGAGAACCAATGATTTTATTTTTTGTTTGTTTTTTTTAAATACACTTACTCCTTTGTAAGCACTTACCTTTTTTTTAATTTAATTAATTTTTGTTACAGATGTTCCTTCTTTTTCCCCCATTGACACCCTCCTCCCATTCCCGACCCCCCTCCCGTAGCATTGTTGTCTATGTCCATTGGTTATGCTTATATGCATAAGTTCTTTGGTTTATCTCCCCCCCCCCACCTCCTCCTTTGAAGTTTGTCAGTCTGAACCCTGCTTCTATGTCTCTGGGTCTATTCTGTTTATCACCTATTTTCTTCATTATATTCCACAAATAATTGAGATCATGTGATACTTGTCTTTCTCTGACTGGCTTATTTTGCTTAGCATAATGCTCTCCAGGTCCCTCCATGTCGTCTCAAAGGATAAGAGATCTTTCTTTCTTACAGTTGCATAATATTCCCTTGTGTATATGTACCACAGTTTTTTTATCCACTCATCTATTGATGGACACTTGGGCTGTTTCCAGATCTTAGTGATTATAAATAGTGCTGCTATGAACATAGGGGTACATATATTCTTGCTGATTGGTGTTTCAGGCTTCTTAGGATATATTCCTAGAAGTGGGGTCAATGGGTCAAATGGCAGTTCAATTTTTAATTTTTTGAGGAAACACCATATTGTTTTCCATAGTGGCTGCACCAGTCTGCATTCCCACCAGCAGTGTACTAGAGTCCCCTTTTCTCCACACCCTCGCCAACACTTGTTTGATGATTTCTTGATGGCAGCCATTCTGACAGGTGTGAGGTGATATTTCACTGTTGTTTTAATTTGCATCTCTCTGATGATTAGTGACGAGCGTTTTTTCATATGTCTCTTGGCCATTTGTATGTCCTGTTTGTAGAGGTGTCTATTTAGGTTCTCTCCCCATTTTTTAATTGGTTTCTTTGTCTTCCTTTTGTTGAGTTGTATGAGTACTCTATGTATTTTGGAAATTAGCCCCTTATCTGACGTATCGTTGGCAATTATGCTCTCCCATATAGTGGGTTCCCTTTCCATTTTTATGCTTATTTCTGTTGCTGTGCAGAAGCTTTTTAGCTTGATGTAGTCCCATGTATTAATTTTTTCCTTTGTTTCTCTTGCCTTAGGCATTGTATCAATGACAATTCTGCTGCGTATGATGTCTGAAATTTTGTTGCCTACTTCTAGGATTTTTATGGATTCACAAGTCACATTTAAGTCTTTTATCCATTTTGAGTTTAGTAATTAGCTCAAATGGTTATTTAGTTTTATACAGACAAATATTGCCTAAAATCAGGATTGAATTTCACAAATTCTTAAATATTGATTTTTTTAAAACATATATTGATAACTTAACTTTCTCTTTTCTTTGTTCTGAGAAACAGTTGACTCAGCTACGATTCAAGGTTGCATGGGTCTCCAAAGTGTTCCATTGTAATCTATGACACAATTTGAAATTTCCAGCATCAGAGTTAATGAACATGCTGCCTGGGAAGGATACCATGCTAAGTGCCTACTAATAAATGGGGAAGGATTTCTTTAACACATTTCTCATTTAGCAGAGAACAGGTTCTAAATGGAAAGAGCCACAGAAAAGGTACATTTTGATAGCCAAGAGGCAAATCAGCAGAGATTTCTAACTCCTGAGGCAGGTAGATCCAGAGGACAACAGACTGAAGAATAGTGCTGAAGGGTACAGACCTAGATGTCCTTCAGGTCAGGTCTATGTCCCAGCCACATACAGAACTTACTGCATTACTGGGGTCTTAGCCTGCTTCCCCACCTGCAATTAAATAAAAACAGTATCCATTCATAGGGTGGTTGTAAGCAAACCTTGGGTTGGATGTAAAGGACTAGCACAGTGAACACAATAATTTGTTTTTCCTAGGTTAGTGGGGAGGGACGGTCCTCTGAGAAGAAATGGAGAAAACAGTTGTTTTGCTTACTTCACAATTTAACTCAGTTATAGTTGTGTCTGCCTTGTTTTGTTTCCATAGTTGTAGCCTTTTCTATGGCTCTGCTAAAGAAATTCTTCAGGATTTTTTAATTTGAAAGTTCTCTCCTATCATAATCAAAATATTTTCGTTCTATTTCCATAGCGAGATCTTTCTCCATGCTAAGCTCTTCAATATATTAGTTTACAAAGAGAACACTTGAAAAACCTATACTCAAGAGGAAATGGTGAGGTTTCTAAATTCAGAAAATCTTCAAGGTCAGAAAATATGGAAATGTTTACCAGAAGCCTAAACATAATTGCAGTTCAAAAGGGACAATTCTCAACTCACTGTGGTCAGTTTTCTTTTCACTGACTCCTTTTTGCTTAGCCAACACGTAAACAGGCACCAGCGAGGTGACAGAGGGCACAGTACAACTCTTACACGCCTTTTAACTTTTGTGTGCGTGGCTGGGGCAACGCGCGAGAGAAAGCCCGAGAGCCTTCCCGCCTAAACACCGAAGGGGCGGGGCCGGAGGCCGGGGCGGGGCCGGAGGCCGGGGCGGGGCCGGAGGCCGGGGCGGGGCCGGAGGCCGGGGCGGGGCCGGAGGCCGGGGCGGGGCCGGAGCAGGGGTGGGGGGAGGGTTGCTCCTCTATCCCCCGCCTCTCCACTCCTTTTTCTCCGTGCCCCTCCCACACGCATTTCGCCACGATCCCGACAGGCCCAGCGACTTGGAGAGTCGTCTGAAGGTGGGCGGTGGTGGAGGCTTCTCTCTGCTGTTTCTTCGTCTCTATGGTTTTCAGAAGTGGGAGGTTTTGACGCAGAAGCAGCTGGTGCTTCAGCGCGAACGGGTGAGTGCTGAACTCTTGAAGGGTGTGAAGAGACTGCCATTATTTAGGGAAGGCAAAATGGAAGGGAGTACAGAACAGCTTTAGGGACCTGATCTCCGGGGCCGGCCGTTTGTCTGCTCTGGGATCAGGTGACTTCTCAGGTCCGGCGTGGGTAGCTGCCTCTCCCTGATGCGCCCCGTTTAGGGGCTTGAGAGGAGTCCTTAGTCCTTCCTGCTTCCCGTCCTTCACTTTTCTTCACTTCACCTGGTCCCTTCTCTCTGTCCCGGGCGAACTCCCGGGGCCGAGTTCCTAGCCGCTGGGTTCTCTCGGGCGCCAAGTCCGTCTGCCCTGCGGGCGACTAGGAGATACGGGTAGACTCGATTGGTTCCACTGGTATTCATGGATGTAGTTGGAAGTGGGTGGGGAAGTTTACAGTTAGATGCAGAGTGATGCAAACTAATAAAAACTAATAAGCAAGAGGACAAAAGCGTGTATTGCTAGCTTTATAAATCTATAGAACATTTACTACATTCAGTGAGTAGACTGTTTACATTTCCAAGAGGTGCATCTTGAGACTTACTTTCCTATAGTATTTAAGAATAAAACAATAGTATGTAATTCTTCCATAAGGCAATATTATGTAAAATATAACAAAGATTTAACTGACCCTTCAGACCTTTTATTATTTAGATTTATAGGATTAAAGTAATTGATAGTTATTAAACCTAATTTGACCACTTTTAATATATAGTTTTACCTCTTGAGCAATTTTTATAATGGATGTAGCACTTGCTGAATGTTAACTATTTTTTCCCCATATAGAGTTGTTTATCCTTTTTAAAAGAGAACCAGTTTTTTTTTAAAGTTTACTCACAACTCCCCCCCCCCCCCAATAAAAATAGCTTGATTTTGTGCCAAGGGGAAAAGTTAATTCTTTGAAAATAGATGTTCTACACACTTTGGTAGATTATGAGAAAATTGTTAATGCTTTTAAGACATTAAATGTTGATATCTGAGCATATTTGAGAGGAAAACACAAGGGCAGTATTTTTAAATGTTTTCTATTTCCTATTATAAAAGTAACAGGTGTTGCCCTGGCCGGTTTGGCTTAGCAGTTGGCGCATCTGCCCTCCGACTGAAGAGTCGTGGGTTCGATTTCTGGTCAAAGGCATGTACCTGGGTTGCAGGTTTGATTTTCAGCCCTGGCCAGGGTCATGTGGGAGGCAACCAATCGATGAGTCTCTCTCATATTGATGTTTCTCTCTCTCTCCCCCTCCCTCCCTCCCACTCTATCTGAAATCAATGGAAAAATATCCTCGGGTAAGGATTAACAACAACAAAAAAGTAATACTTGTTTATTTTGGAAAAACGGACGTTGTAGAAAATATAACATTGAAAGTCGAAATCCTAATTTATCTCTTCCCCTACCACCTAGTAACCACTAGTTTCCTTGCATGTTTTGGAATCAGTGTGGAAAAATAATGAATCTGAAGTCAGATTCCATGTGAAAAATGATACTAGTAGCACTAGGCTTACATCCTACAACCTTAGAAACCTCAGAAGAGAAAGAACTTTTCTTTCTGATTCCAGCAAACTACTGTGTGGGAGTCTCATTGGCCTGACTTGGGTCATTGCCTATCCTGGAGGCAATCTCTGTGGCTAGAGTGATGGAATGCCTTGTGTGGCCAGGATTGGCTTTTGTTCCTACCCTGGAGTGGGGTGCAGGGGGTATACAGTTTCAAACCACATGAATTAAGGGTAGGAGGCATGTAGTTCCTAAAGAAAAATTGAGGTATTATTTCCCAGAGAAGGGAGAATGGTTGCTGGACAGGCAAAAGTAACAGATGTTCACTAAAATAATTTTTACATATTTGTTTTTTAATTAAGAATGTGCTTTCCTGCCCTGGCCGGTTTGGCTCAGCGGTTGGAGCGTCGGCCTGCGGTACAGAGAGACCCGGGTTCGGTTCCCGCTAAGGGCATGTACCTCGGTTGCAGTTTGTCCCCGGCCCTGGTTGGTCGTGCGGGCGGCAGCCACTCGATGTGTCCCTTTCACGTCGATGTTTCGCTCTCTCTCTCTCTTCCTCTCTCTCCCTCCCACTCTATCTGAACAAAAAATGAAAAAATGTCCTCAGGTGAGGATAAAAAAAAAAAAAAGAATGTGCTTTCCTTTTCTAGTATAAATTAATTGTATTTTACAGTTTGTATGCTGATTTTTCTGTTTCGTTCTTTTTTTTCCCTTTATTGTTGAAAATATTACAGATGTCCCTCCTTTTTTCCTCCATTGAGCCCCTCCTCCCTGCTCCCACCCCCTTCCTGCTTTCCCCAAACTATTGTTTGTGTCCATTGGTTGTGCATATATGCATATAAGTTCTTTGGTTTATCTCTTCCCACCCCCCCAACCCCCCCACCTCCCTTCGCTCTGAGGTTTGTCAGTCTTTTCCCTACTTCCATGTCTCTGGATCTATTTTGATCGACAGCTTATTTTGTTCATTATATTCCATAAATCAGTGAGATCATGTGGTATTTGTCTTTTTTTGATTGGCTTATTTTGCTCTCCAGGTCCCTCCATGCCGTCTCAAAGGGTAAGATCTTTCTTTCTTATAGCTGCATAGTATTCCATTGTGTAAATGTCCCACAGCTTTTTTTTCCCACTCATCTACTGATGGACACTTGGGCTGTTTCCAGATCTTAGCTATTATAAATAACGCTGCTATGAACATAGGGGTGCGTATATTCTTTCTGATTGATGTTTCAGGCTTCTTAGGATATATTGCTAGAAGTGGAATCACGGGGTCAAATGGCAGTTCCATTTTTAATTTTTTGAAGAAGTACTATATTGTTTTCTACAGTGGCTGCAGCAGTCTGCATTCCCAGCAGCAGTGTACTAGAGTCCCCTTTTCTCCACACCCTCCCCAGCACTTGTTTGAAGATTTGTTGATGGCAGCCATTCTGGTAGTTATGAGGTGAAATCTCATAGTTGTTTTAATTTGCATCTCTCTGATAATTGGTGATGTTGAGCATTTTTTCATCTGTCTCTTGATCATTTGTATGTCCTGTTTGGAGAAGTGTCTATTCAGGTCCTTTACCCATTTTTTAATTGGATTCTTTGTCTTCATTTTTTGAATTTGTATGAGTACTCTTTTGGATATTGCCCTTTATCTGATGTATCATTGGCAAATATATTCTCCCAGATTCTTTTTGTTTTCTTTCATTGGTTTTAGAGAGAGAGGAAGTGAGAGGGAGGGAGAGAGCGATAGAAATATCGATGAGAAAGAACATCGATTTGCCACCTCCTGCACGCCCCCCCACTGGGGATCAGGCCCACAACCTGGGCATGTGCCCTGACCAGGAATTGAACCGGTGACCTCTTGGTGCATGGGTCATAGCTCAACCACTGAGCCACACCAGCCAGCCTCTTTTTTTTTCTTAATCCTCAACTCGAGGATATGTTTTCATTGATTTTTAGAGAGAGAGAGGGAGAGAGAAATATAGATGTAAGAGAAAAACTTTGTTTGGTTGCCTATATGTGCCCTGACTGGGGATCGAACCCACAACTTAAGTATGTGCCCTGACTCGGAATCAAACCACAACCTTTTAGTATACCAAATGACGCTCCAACTGACTGAGCCACCTGGCTAGGCGATTTTTCTTTTTTAATGTCTGTTGTTTTATTAATTTATAGAACTTAAATTAAAACTCTTCAACTGCATATATTTGTACTGCTTTTTACATGTATAGTATGTATATTTGTCCAGTTTGTTAAATTGATTTTGTGGGTTTTTAAAAAATTTGTTTTTCTTTATTGACTTTTAGAGAGAGAGGAAGGGAGAGGGAGAGAGACATAGAAACATTGATGAGCGAGAACATCGACTGGCCGCCTCCCACCGGGGATCGGGCCCACAATCTGGGCATGTGCCCTAACCGGGAATTGAACCAGCGACCTCTTGATGCATGAGTCAACGCTCAACCACTGAGCCACACTGTCTGGGCTGTTGATTTTGGATAAATATTTTTATTACTGTGGGTGAACTTGATTAACAAATGGCAGTTTATAAATAGTAAATAAAAATGTTCTAAATATTTAAGTGTATGTAGGTAATATTAAATGCTTGATTCTTTTAATTAATTCATGTTTAAAAATCTGTTAGCATAGAAACCACTTCATTTTGTGCATTATATGAAAAATATGTCACTGTAAATTGTTACTAATTGCTGTCACTGGGTGTTAACTTTAAAACTGTAGTTAAACCCTGGCCGGTGTGGCTCAGGTGATAGGAGTGACATGCTGTACACCCAAGCATGGTGGGTTCGATTCCTGGTCAGGGCACATACCCAGGTTGTGGGTGGGTTCTATCCCCATTTGGGGCATATACAGGAGGCAACCGATCTATCAAGGTTTCCTCTCACATCTCTTTCTCTCTCTCTCTTCCTCTTCCTCTCTCTAAAACCAATTTTTAAAAAACTGTAGTCAACGTTAATGTCTGGTTTTGTATCTTTATATATTATTCTAATGATTCATTGTATTTTTTAGAGAAAATATAATTGAAGTAACATTGTTTACTCCAGTGTCTTGTCTTTTTTTAAAAAAATGTTAACTGCTCAATTCAGTGGACATTGGAATTTTAATTGCTAACGTTGGTGACACATGCTTTAGTTTAGACAGATCTATATTCTAAAACCCAATTCTATCACTTCTGGATGTTGAGCAAGTTATTTAATTTCTCTGAACTTGAGTTCATTTCCAAATGGAAATGATATTACCTATCTCGTGGGGGTCTTGGGAGGATTAATTTAATATATGCCAAGTGACTTGGATATAGTAGATTCTCATTAAATGTAATTGTTAATAACAACAATAAGAAGTAATGTCTAAGAAGATTTTATTTTTCCAATTTCAGAATGTTTAACTGTGGGAAGAGTAAAATATACAGATATCTGAGGAATTAACTATATTATTCTTCATTCAGTTTGTCTTGATTTTAGCAGGTTTTTAAATTCCATATTGCATATATAGCAATAAACTAGAAAACTTTGTTTAAACAAAATAGTTATTAGTGAACTGCCCAAGTATTTGAAGATTGCCTAATTTAAGTATGATCACCGTCATACTAGAGGAATGTATTGATAGAATTTTACACAAACCCTAAGCTCAGGAAAGTTTCATATTAAGTGGAAGATGCACCATATGAGGGAAGCTAGGTGTTGTACATCTTGGAAATTCGGATTAGAATTTATGGTGACTTTTGTTCATAGAAATGATAAAAATGATTTCTTTTTATTTTTAAGGATAAGTTCAGGGTTAAATTCTTTTTTAAAAGTAATGCTTTGAGAATATGATATGGTAGATACCTGCAGGTGGAAGAAATAACAGTTTAGAATGTTTCTTGAAAAACCAGAAAAGGCAACTGTGTAATTGAACAACTTGCTGGAAGTGATTGACATTAAATATAATTAATGATCTGGCATTGGAAGTTAAATATTGCTGCATAAGGAGGAGAGGTGTTTTAGCCCTGTTTATGAGAAAACAAACAGCTAGAAATGGATTATTTTTTATTTCCCCAAACTAAGAGTAATCAGTTTTCTTGCAAATTGTAAACATTTCCTAGACTGATAATAAGTTCAAGGTTGGTTTTACTGACTAGGAGAAAATTGAAACTTTAGTGTAATCTTTGAGAAATAGATCCTAGTCATTTATGTCAGCCCTACAAATAATAACTGCATTTCTCTTCAAAGTGATTTAATTTTGGTTATTTAAACATAAAATACCTATCCTAATAACATTGCTTGTTCAGACTTGATGTCTGTTTGTAAGCTCCAAGTTCTAAAGTATAATTTAAGTTTTGTTTTTAAAAGTTTGTTTCTTGAGTATTGGAATTAAATCAGCAAGCTATTTCTTTCCCCTTTAAAACAATAAACATCAGTACTTTGATTGTCTACTTACTATCCTATTAGGATTAAGTGAGCATTCTATACCATGGCACATAAAGTGCATTAGAATCTAAGCTCTAATACATCTTTCTAGTTTAGCTGTTATGTCTCTACCTTCCCTTTCTATTCCTTCCCCCATGTTCTAGTCACAGTGAACTACTTTTTGCTCTCCCTACAAGCCATGCCTTTTTGTGTCTTTATACCTTTGCATAGGCTGTTTGTTGTACTTTGAATGCCTCTCCACCCTGCCATCCTCCAAGTCCAAGTGGTGAGCTGCTATTCATCTTTAATCTAGGTTAATGAGTTCTTTAATTCATAAACTTGCCTCTACTATCAATTGGTTATTTTCCTTTGTGATTCCCATAATAATTATTTTTACCTTTAAAAGCTGTTTTTCTTATTTTGTGGAGCAATTGTATGTATTTTCTATGAGACTGAATGATTCTGAATGCCAGGAACAAGTCTTTTTTTTTTTTTTTTTTTTTTAATCCTCCCCTGAGGACATTTTTTCATTTTTTGTTCAGGGAGGGGGAGAGAGGAAGAGAGAGAGAGAGAGAAACATTGACGTGAAAGGGACACATCGAGTGGCTGCCACCCGCACGACCAACCAGGGCCGGGGACAAACTGCAACCAAGGTACATGTCCTTAGCGGGAACCGAACCCGGGTCTCTCTGTACCGCAGGCCGTCGCTCTAACCGCTGAGCCAAACCGGCCAGGGCAGGAACAAGTCTTATTCACCTTTATATCCTGAACAACTGTCATACAGCTAAGCTCAGAACATGTTTGGTGAATAAATGAGTAAATAAGATATTTCATTTGCTTTAAAAATCAGAATAGAAACAGGATATAATCCAGTAGATAAGGACTGCACTCCTTTATTAGGATACATTTAGAGAATTTACTTGGACAACTAGAAAACTCCATCTATACATTCTACCACACATCAATAAACACGTTTTATCTAACATGTACCAAGGCACTGGAGACAGAGGAAAATCATATTCCATTCCACAAGAAGCTCACAGACTAGTGATGGAGACAGACACATAAATTGATACTTAAAATTAAATTTATGCTAATTCAGATTTAAAATTCAGTTTATCAGTTTCACTAGACACATTCCAGGTGCTTAATAGCCACATATGGCTAGTGCTTACTGTATTGAATAGTACAAATATAAAACTTTTTGCCATTGACCTGGCTGGTTTGGCTCAGCGGTAGAGCATCAGCCCACGGACCAATGAGTCACGGGTTCGATTTTGGCCAAGGGCATGTACCTCGGTTGCGGTTTGTCCCTGGCCCTAGTCTGGGTCATGCAGGAGGCAACCAGCCGATGTGTCCCTTTCACTTCGATGTTTCTCTCCCTCTCCCTTTCTTTCCCTCTCTCTCCCTCCCACTCTATCTGAAGATAAATAGAAAAATATCCTTGGGTGAGGATTTAAAAAAACAAAAAACTTCCTGTCATTGTAGCACATTTTATTTCACAGAGCTGTTGTAGAACATTATAAATAGATGTGAATTTACATTCTCTAGTTTCACATGATAGTTAATTTTCATTTCAACCATCTTCCTTTCTTATTAAAATCTTGCTTTTAGATTTTATAGAAGTTGTATTTTTTAAAATTAAGTAGATTCTATTGTAATATATTTCAAATAAAGCAATATTGCTGATTTTCTCAGGTCTTTGATTTATGATAGCATTTAAATTATGTAGTTTCAGAATTTGATTTTCAACTTCAGCATTGATAAAATCTAACTTTCTATCTTAATAATTCCTGAGATGGTAATGATGCATAATTGTTAGAGCGATGACTTTGGGATTATAGAAACTTTCCTCTGCCATTTGCTGGCTATGACCGTAGGCAAATATCTTAGAAGCATTGAGCTTTGATGTCGTTCTCAGTTATATAGGAATAATAATAATAATACTTATCTCAAGGGTCATTGAGGATCAAATAAGGTAATGGATATCAGGTACTTAGCACAGTACCCCTCACAGAGTATTGTTCATCAAAGGCTAGTAGTGTTCATCAAAGAGAATTTGAACAAGTTTAAAAGAAAAAACATTTTTTAGTAAGTTGGGAAAATTGGAATATGGACTGCATATTAGATCATACCAAGGAATTATTTATTTATTTTGTTAATCATTTTTTATTTTTTCAATTACAGTTGACATAACAATGTTATATTAGTTTCAGGTGTACATCCCAGTGATTAGACATTATAAAGGTTAAGTGATCATCTCAAAAAATCTCATACCTATCTGACACCATTCATAATTATTAGACTATTATCAACTATAATCTCTATGCTATACTTTACACCCTCATGACTACACTATAACTATTAATTTGTACTTCTAAATCCCTTCACCTTTTTCACCCATACCCCTCCAACTCCCCTCCCATCTGGCTGCCATCAAAATGTTCTCTGTATGTATACATCTGTTTCTGTTCTGCTTGCTTGTTTATTTTGATTTTTAGATTTAGTTATTGATAGAGATGTATTTATTGCTATTTTATTGTTCATATTTTTAATCTTCTTTTTTTTCTTCTTCTTAAAGAAGACCCTTTAACATTTCATGTAATGCTGGTTTGATAGTGATGAATTCCTTTAGCTTTTTCTTATCTGGGAAGCTCTTTATCTGACCTTCAATTCTAAATGATAGCTTTGCTGGGTACAGTAATTTTGGTTGTAGGTCTTTGCTTTTTATCACTTTGAATATTTCTTGCCTCTCCCTTCTGGCCTGCCAAGTTTCTTTTGAGAAATCAACTGACAGTCTTATGGGAGCTCCCTTGTAGGTAACTGTTTTTCTCTTGCTGCTTTTAAGATTCTCTCTATGCCCAGCTGGTGTGGCTCAGTGGTTGAGCATCAACCCATGTACCAAGAGATCACCAGTTTGATTCCCGATCAGGGCACATGCCCAGATTGTGGGCCAAATTCCCAGTGGGGAGCATGCAGGAGGTGGCCAGTCAATGTGCTCTCTCATTGATGTTTCTGTCTCTCTCGCCCTCTCCCTTCCTCTCTCTCTAAAATCAATAAAGAAAAAAATTATATAAAAAAAGATTTTCTCTATGTCTTTAACCTTTGCTGTTTTAATTATGATCTATCTTGGTGTGGGCCTCTTTGGGTTCATCTTGTTGGGATTCTCTGAATTTTCTGAACTTGTTGTGTCTATTTCTTTCACCACATAAGGGAAGTTCTTCATCAATATTTGTTCAAATAGCTTTTCAATTTTATTACTCCCTCTCTTCTCTTTCCAGCACCCCCATGATGCGAATGTTGGTATGCTTAAAGTGTCCCAGAGTCTCTTTACACAATCTTCATATTTTTGGAGTCTGTTTTCTTTTTGCTGTTCTGATTGGGTGTTTTTTGTTTCCTCATATTCCAAATATTTTATTTGGTTCTCTGTGTCCTGTACTCTAGTGTTGATTCCCTGTGAATTATTCTTCATTTCAGTTAGTGTATCCTTTATTTCTGACTGTTTTTTTTTTTTATGTTGTTGCTGTTCTCACTAAGTTCCTTGAAGTTTTCACTGAGTCCCTTGAAGTTCTCCGTAAGTTCCTTGAGCGTCCTTATAAGCATTGTTTTGAACTCTGTATCTGGTATTTTGCTTGCTTCCATTTCATTTCGTTTTTCTTCTGTAGATTTCTCCTGTTCTTTCATGTGCAACATGTTTCTTTGTGTCTGCATTTTGGCTGCATTCCTGTGTTTGTTTCTATGTATTAGGTAAAGCTGCTATGTCTCCCAGACTTGGTAGAGTGGCCTTGTGTAGTAGGTTTCCTGTAGGGCCCAGTGGCTCAGCCTCCCCAGTCACCTGAGCTGCCCACTCCAGGTGTGCCCCTATGTGGGCTGCTGTGTGCACTGTCCTGTTGTAGTTGAGCCTTGGTTTTTGTTGGCATCACTGGGAGGGGTTGGCCTCCAGGCCAATTGGCTGTGAGGACTGGTTGCGACTACAGCTAAAGAGCTGCTATGTAGGAGCTGGCCCTATGGAGCAGGACTTGCTTCAGTGGGACTTTGGTGCTCACCGAGTCCACCCTTTGAGTGTGTTGCTTGTGGAAGTGATAGGGTTGTAATCTGACGTGGTCTGAAGCTGACTACCGGGTGCACTGGTTCTGGGGCCTCCCAGGAGGTGCAAAGTCAGCCACTGCATGTGCCCTGCCTGGGGCCACCCAGCGGGAGCTACAGAGTGATCTGCAGAGGGCTGCTGCTTATGTTGGGCTTGGAAGTGCCCAAGAGAGACCAAGCTGTGAACCAAGGTCTGCAGCTGCTAGTGCTGGGTCTGGGGCTGCTTACTGAGAGGTTTAGGGCACGCTGGGGCCAACTGTTACTTGTTTGAGAGATTTTAGGAAAGTCTGAAGCATGAGCTAAGACAGGCCATTCATATGGAAAAGCCACTGGAAACAGCTTGGATAAGCCTGCAAGTTGGGTGTGTGTGTGTGTGGGGGGGGGCGGGGGGTCTCGGAATCATTAGAGCCGGGCAAAGAGTGTGAGCCAGGTTGATAGAGACTCAGCTATGGTGCCTGCCTGTTGGCTCAGTGGTGGGGAAGGCTCAGCAAAGGACAAGGGCTTCTGCCAGCACTATTTTCTGGGAGAAATCTGCCCCCCCTCCCAGCTCTTGTCCTGATGCCAGAGACGTTAGTTCCTCCCCATATGTTCCTGGTTCCTTTTAAGCTGCTGCCCCAATGCTGGAGCTCAGAGGGAGTGAGTCCGTATGCGGACCCTTTAAGAGGAACTGCCTGGGACTCCAGGAGCCTCTCAGTCTTTCAGCTCCACAATCCCTGCTGGTTTTTACAGTCCGAAGACATGAGAACTTCTCTCCACAGTACTGGAACCCTGGGCTGAAAGGTCTGGTGTGGGGCTGGGACTCCTCACTCCTCAGGGGAGACCTCCACAGCCAAGATATCCTTCCTGTTTAAAAACCACCACATGTGGGTGTGGGGCCAGCCTGGTACGTATCTCTACCCCTCCTACCAGTCTTGATGTGGCTTCTTCTTTAATTCCCTAGTTGTAGAATTTGCATTCAGCCAGCTTTCAGATGGTTCTGAATGATGGTGGTTCTGTAGTTTAGTTGTAATTTTGATGTGGTTGTGGGAGGAGGCAAGTACCGTGTTTACCTACACTGCCATCTTGACCCAATCCCAAGGAAATATTGTTAAATTTGTTAAGTGTAACAGTGACATGATTATGTGGAAAGAAAGTCCAGATTTTTGAAGAGACATACTAAATACTAAAATATATAGCAGTGAATGATATAATGTCTGAAGGTTGCTTTAAAATAATTCACAAAGACAAAGAGGAATAAAAGGGACAGAAAAATTTATCTTAACTTACATTTCTGGTAAAGAAGGAGTAGCAGGGACCTTATTTACATTCTTGCCTGAAACAGCTATAAAGACAAAGTGGTTTCCTAGATTTTGGACATTGTGCAGCAAAGGAGAATGATTCTTTAGAGATGGGAAACAAATGAGGTGAACTTTATGATTGCTCTGGCTTATAGTTTGGAAAGCGTTTCCCATTTGCAGAGCAGGAAGGGGGAACCCAGACAGAGCACAGTTGTCTCCCTGAGTTGAGGGAGTCTGGGAGGCCAAGGCAGCCAGAGTTTTCAGTGCAGAATCCTAGAGATTAGAGAGCAGAAAGAAGGGAGAACTCCTAAGATCTGCAAAGGCTTCCCTTCAAATATTCACCTATGAGAACTGATCAGTGCATACATGTGAAGAAACTACCCAAGACTAGGAAAAGAACCAGTTGAAAATATTAGAAACAATGGTACTCAAGAGTTCTTGTAGAGGCAGGAATAGTGTGTTTTTCCTAATCAACCAGAGTGAAAAATGTCTTAGCAGGTCATCATGTCGAATATTCAGTAGGGTTTTTCTTTAGTAGTGCTGTAAATTAACCTTAAACTAAATGCTGCTCCAGCCCAGCTGGAAAAGTTTTAAAGCAAGACCTGAAAGGATCAGAATGTTTCCAAGTTACTGAATTGTGTCCTAGAACTAGTCTCAAGCATAGTACAGGAATACAAAAATATCTGTCACCCAACAAAGTAAAATTCAAAGTGTCTGGCATCTAATCAGAAATTACTAGGCATGCAAAGGAACTGGAAAATATCCATAATGATGAAAACAAAAAAGAAAAAAACTGAAACAGGCCCTGGCCAGTGTGGCTCAGTTGGTACAGCATTGTCCCATGCACCAAGAGGTTACTAGTTCAGTTCCCAGTCAAGTCACATGCCTGGGTTGTGGGCTTGATACCCAGTAGGGGGCATGCAGGAGGCAACCAATTGATGTTTCTCTGTCATTGATGTCTCTCTGTCTACCTCTCCTTCCCCCCATCCCCATCCCTCTCTCTCCCTTTCTCTCTCTAAAATCAATAAAAACATATTTAAAAGAAAAACTGAAACAGAAGTGACACAGGTGATAGAATTAGTAGAGAGAGATGTTAAAACAGTTTTTATAATTGTATTCCTTATACTCAAGAAACTAGAAGAACACTGAATATGTTAAATAAACATGGAGATATATATATATATATCCCCAAATTGAACCTCCAGCGATGAAAACTAGTGTCTGAGATCTAAAAAAAAAAAAATACGTTGATGAGATTAATAGCAAATTAGACATTGGAGAATAAAACAAACTAAGGCTCATGAAGTACACAAAATAATCTATGAAGAGTTCTTGCTAAAAGTATTTAGATCAAGCTTTTAGATATAACTTCCAGATTACAGGAAATGAAGGGATTAGAGAAACAATTTAAACCATGCTACAAGGAAGCAATTAGATAAATTTAGAATTTGAGAAATGCTATTATATAATACAGTTGCTCTGTTCTCTTAAAAAATTAGGGTTGTGCTGTGATTGTACTACGTGGTGAATATACTTAATGTAACTAAATTGTATGCTTAAAAGTGGTTAAAACAGTAAGTTTTACGTATATTGTACCACCATATAAAAAAATTACTATTTTAATCATTTTTAAGTGTAAACTTGGAAGGCATTAAGTACATCTGCATTTTAAAAAACATGTTTTTGTTGATTTGAGAGAGAGAGGAAGGGAGAGAGGGAGAAAGATAGAAACATTGATGAGAGAGAAACTGATCAGCTGCCTACTGCACACCCCCCACCGGGGATCGAACCCAAAACCCGGGCATGTACCCTGATCTGGAATCAGACTGGCAACTTCTTGGTCCATGGGGTGACAACGTTCAACCAACTGAACCACACTGGCCAGGCTACATCTGCGTTGTTGTACAACCATTACCACTATTTATTTTCAGAATTTTTATTTCCTTTTCAAACAGAAAATTTTCCGCCTAGTCTCTGGCGTCTCCATTCTACTTTCTATTTCTATGAATTTTACTACTGTAAGTACCTCTTATAAGTCAAATCATGAAGTATTTGTCTTTGTGACTGGCTTATTTTACTTAACATGATATATCTTTAAGGTTCATGTTATAGGATATATCCGATTTTTTTTCCAATTTTTTGTTGTTGTGTTTATCCATGTTGTAGGATATATCAGAATTTCTTTTTTTCTATTTTTTGTTGTGCTAGAATACGAATAACATAAAAATTACCATCTTAATCATTTTAAAGTATACTGTTCAGTGGTATTAAGTACATTCAGATTCTTGTAAAGTCATCACCATCATTCAGCTCTAGAACTATTTTTATTGTGCAAAAGTGAAATTCTACATCCATTAAATAACAAATCTCCATTACCCCTTTTCCCCAGCCCCTGGCAACCACAATTCTACTTAGTCTCTATAATTTTGAGGTACTCTAGGTACCTCATATAAGTAGAATCATACAGTGTTTGTCTTTTTGTAACTGACTTATTTCACTTAGCATAATGTCCTTAAGATTAATCCATGTGTAGCATCTGTCAGAATTTCCTTCCTATTTATAGCTGAATAATATTTCTTTGTATGTATAAACCACATTTTGTTTATCCATTCATCTGTTGATGGATGCTTGGGTTGCTTCTACCTTTTGGCTATTGTGACTAACACTGCTATGAACATGGGTGTATTAAAAATATGTTTGCTAATTAAACTTTTTGGACTAGATAGTTATTTTAATTGTGGTAAAATACACATAACATAAAAATTGCTCTTTTAACAAATTAAAAAAAATTTTTTTTTTTATCCTCACCCGAGGACATTTTTCCATTTTTTGTTCAGATAGAGTGGGAAGGAGAGAGAGGAAGAGAGAGAGAGAAAGAAACATTGACATGAAAGGGACACATCGAGTGGCTGCCTCCCGCACGACCCAACCAGGGCCGGGGACAAACTGCAACCGAGGTACATGCCCTTAGCGGGAACCGAACCCGGGTCTCTCTGGACCGCAGGCCGACGCTCTAACCGCTGAGCCAAACCGGCCAAGGCTTAAAAATTTTTTTAAATTATTAATATTATTATTATAATCCTCACCCAAGGATATGTTTCTGTTTATCTTCAGATACAGTGGGAGGGAGGGGGAGAGAGAGAGAGAAACATCGATGTGAGAGGGACACATCGACTGGTTGCTTCCTGCATGATTCCAACCAGGGTCGGGGAAGAACTGCAGCCCAGGTATATGCCCTTGACTGGAATTGAACCCACAACACTTTGGTCCTTGGGCCAACGCTCTAACTACTGAGCCATACCGGCCAGGGCTGCCCATTTTTTAGTTGGATTGTTTTGTTGTTGTTGTTGTTGGTCTAGATAGCTTTTAAATCAGAATATGAGATTTCTGTCTTTCTGGTGTGGCTCAGTGGAATGAGAGTCATCCCATGGACTGAGAGGTACCGGTTTGATTCGTAGTCAAGGCACATGCCTGGGTTGCGGGCTTGATCCCCAGTAGGGGGTGTGCAGGAGGCAGCCTATCCATGTTTCTCTCTCACGTTGATGTTTCTATCTCTCTCTCTCCCTTCCCCTCTCTCTCTCTCAAAAAAATATGAGATTTCTTAAAAAGGGCAAATTGATTCAGTGGATTCAAAATGCTATTTAGGTTAGAAGAAAAGGATAAAAAAAAAAAGTCCATGTGCTTGATTAGAATAGTAAGGATAGATAATTGATAAGTTTATGATTAGGGTCACTTTGCATTGTAATTAAATGTTTGCATTAAAAGTAAGCATTTAAACATTATATATTTATGTAATATTTTAGTGAAATTTATATTACATAGTAGTTTTTATTTGAATTATCACCATCAGCAGCATCTTCTTATATTACCTTACAAACAAACATTTATTCATAATTTATTGTGTGTAGGCTCTGTGCTCAGCATTTTACAAGCATTTTCTCATTGAATTATCTTCATAGTCACTTGCAGTATGTTGTTATTCCTGTTTTATGGAAGCACCAAATTGCCAAGTCTGGAATCACAGGCTTGACTGACTTCAAAATTAATGCCAGTAAGATCAAGTTAGTAAGGTCTGGTATCTAGAATTAATTAACTAGATTACCTTGAGTAAGACACTTAACTTTCTGAGCCTCAGTTTAATAAAACAAAACAAAATGTAAAACAACAATATAAACTTATCTACATGTTCAGTAGCACTTTAATTTGTGATGTTCTAATTTTGGCTTTGATTAAATCCTAAAATTTAAAATATCTTGCCTGGCCAGTGTGGCTCAGTGGTTGAGCGTCGACCCATGCACCAAGAGGTCACTGGTTCGATTCCTGGTCAGGGCACATGCCCAGGTTGTGGGCCAAATTCTGAGTGGGGGGCATGCAGGAGGAGGACAATAGATGTTCTCTTTCGTCAATGTTTCTGTCTCTCCCTCTCGCTTAGTCTCTCTCTAAAATCAATAAAGAAAAAAAATTTTTGTTTTGTTTTCTATCTTAAAAAAAATCTTTATGTAAGCAAGGGAAAATCTTTTTTTTAAAAGTACCTAGGTAAATAGATAGAGAACAGACTGACATTTGTCAGAGAGGAGGGGGTTTGCAGGGCTGAGTGAAAAAGGTGAAGGGGTTAAGCAAAAAAAAACAAAAACAAAAAAAAACCCCTCATAGACACAGACAGCAGTATGGTGATTACCAGAGTGAAAGGGGGGTGGGGGAAGGTAGAAGAGGATATATGGATAAATGGTGATGGAAAGAGACTTGACTTGGGTGGTGAACACACAATACAATATACAGATGATGTACTATAAAATTGTTCACCTGAAATCTGTATAATTTTATTAATGTCACCCCAATAAATTCAATAAAAAATAAATAAAAGTACCTGGGTAAATAGATATTAGAATAAAGGTTATAAAGGAAGTAAAATATCCTATGAAATACCTACTATTGCTGTCAACCTAGCAGGTTTGTTTCTAGAGAGAAGATACATATAAACAGATTGTTAGAGTATCTATAAAGATGTCTGTTGCTGTAAATGCTAAAAAAATTTCTGCTGAAATTGTTATTTATGCAGAAAGAGACTTCGTTTGGCAGAAATATATATTATTCCTACAGATTGGCCCATAGTACTCATCAATTCTTTGCTGTTAAAGGAGACTCTGAGAAACATGTTATAGACCCACATTTGAGTTCTGACATGGAATTGTTATTTTAATACAGGTGTCCAATTTTCTACATCTGGAAATTGAATATAATGCATATGAGCATTGGAGCACTTATAAAATACAGAAATCTCTGCAAATGCTAGGTGACATTCTTATTAAATATTGATTCCTTCATTCTGTCTTCACTTACCATTTCTATTTCACAGTAGGATTTAGAGGCTTTAATTTCATAGGGAAGCCCATAAAGTATTCTAACTCTGTGTTCTACAGTGCATGTAATGCATTATTGTTGATCAGCATTTTACATTTTTTTTCCTTTTACACTGAAGTTTTTTTTGGTTTTGTTTTTTGTTTTTTAATTTACTCTTTCTAGCCCTGGCCAGTGTGGCTCAGTTGGTTGAGTGTCATCCCATGCACCAAGAGGTTGCTGGTTTGATTCCCAATCAGGGCACATACCTGGGTTGTGGGCTCAATCCCTGGTGGGGGGCATGCAAGAGGCAGCCAATCTCACATCAATATTTCTCTGCCAATCTCACATCAATATTTCTCTCTCTCTCTGTCTCAAACTCAATAAAATATTTTTTAGAAATTATAAAGTGTACTCTTTCTAGGGTCATTCTCAGCCTTTTGTAGAGTTATGCTAGGTCAACCAGTACTTTTGCTATACATTTTCATGTTAAAGTTTATGAACAAAGCAACCAGACTTAGCAATGAGTGAATTAGCTGATTAGCAAATTATAAATGAGGATATGGCTGTAGGTTTACATATTTAGGTTTATTTTGCTGTATGATTAGATTAACTCAACTCAATAACAGCTTTTTGAATAGTTGGGTGTCATTAAAATTTTTTTATATGTGTGTCTATCACATAAATACAATATATGTAATATATAGATACAGTATATATAAAGAAGACTATATGGGCCCTGGCTGGTTTAGCTCAGTGGTTGGAGAGTCGGCCTGTGGACCAAAGAGTCGTGGGTTCGATTCTGGTCAAAGGCACGTACCTCGGTTGTGGTTCAGTCCAAGCCCTGGTTGGGGTTGTGCAGGAGGCAAGCAGTTGGTGTGTCTCCGTCACATTGATGTTTCTCTCTCTCTCTTCCCCCTCCCTCCCACTCTACCTGAAGATAGATGAAAAAAAAAAATCTTCGGGTGAGGATTAAAAATAATAAAGAAGACTACGTGGAATATATATACACTTTAAAGAATAATTATAGCCTGGCTGGTGTGGCTCAGTGATTGAGCGTCGACCCATGCACCAAGAGGTTGCCGGTTCAATTCCCAGTCAGGGCACATGCCCAGGTTGTAGGCCAAATCCCCAGTGGGTGGCATGTAGGAGGCGACCAGTCGATGTTCTCTCTCATCGATGTTTCTATTTCTAAAATCAATAAAGAAAAAAAAAATTATAAAAGTGAACTGTGTAGGTTACCATTACCCAGGATAAAAAAAATATATTTCATCACCCTAGAGCTTCCCAGTTTCCCCTTACTGATAATAGCCATCTTCAAATTCAGGAGATAAAGTACCATCTGAAATTTTGGTGATAATCATGATTATGTGTATCACTAAACAGTTAGTTTTTGTGCTATATATACTGATTTGCTTCTTTACTCAATACTATATTTGTGAGACTTACTGTGTGTTACTTTTAAAGCATTTTGGAGGGGGGATGTGTAAATATTCCTGCAATTTATTTCATAATTTTATATCTTTTTAAAAAATTGTTTTATTTTGAAGTAATAATGCATAAAAATGTCCACTTAAAAGAATAATTAGAAAGTGAATCCCTGTTTATTCATTATCCAGATTAGGAATTTGGACATTGCCAGCCTCCAGACCCTTCCACCCGCACTCCCATGTGTTATGTTTCTATGACAATTCTCTCCCTTTCTTCAGAGATAACCCCTATTATGACATTTATGATGATCAATTTCTTGGGTTTCTTTTATTTTAACATCCCTAAACAATATGGTTGAATATTGTGTTTTTGAACGACATAAAAATGTAATAAATCGTGTGTTTTCTTTTGTGTCTTCTATTTATTTTATTTTTCAACTTTATTGTTTTATTATTATTTCTAAGATCTATCCTTGTGTGTAGTGTAGTTCATTTGTTTTGTTTTGTTTTGTTTTGTTTGTTTTATCCTCACCCGAGGACATTTCTGCCTTCATCTTCAGCTAGAGCAGGAGGGAGAGAGAGAGGAAGAGAGAGAGAGACATCGATGTGAGAGAGACACATCGAGTGGTCGCCACCCACACGGCCCCAACTGGGGCCAGGGACAAATCGCAGCTGAGGTATGTGCCCTTAGCAGGAACCGAACCTGGAACACTCCGGTCTGTGGGCCAACGCTTTAACTGCTGAGCCAAACTGGCCAGGGCTAGTTCATTTGTTTTTGTTTCCATGTTGTATTATGTGAATTACTATTGTTTTTATCTATTTAAATATTGATGGACATTTGGGTCGTTACTAGTTTTTTATTACAAAAATGTTATGAACACTCCTATACATATCTTTTAGAATATGTTTGAATTTTTCTACAGTGAAATTGCAGGGTTAAAGGTATTCATGTCTTTATTTATTAAGACAATGTCAAACTTTTCTAAAGTGTTTGAGACAGTTTACATTCCCAACATCAAATATGAGAGTTGTTATTGCTCCACATCTTTGCCAATGCATGATATTGTTGGCCTATTTAATTTTATCAGTCTGTAAGGTGTGAACTGGTATTTAATACAAATTTTAATTTGCATTATCTTGAGAATACTCTTGAACATCTTTTCATATGTTTAATGGCCATTTGGATTTCTCTTTTGCCCATTTTTCTTTCTTCTTTTTTTTTTTTCTTTTTTAGTAATTAATAATATAGTCTGGCTATTAGTCCTTTGATGGTAATATGAGTAGCAACTATTTTGTACCTCTCTGGACTTAACTTTTCATTTTCTTTGTAGAATCTTTTAATGTTGCCTTTTATAATGTCTTCTATGGTATCTTTTAAGATGACTTTTATATCTTTTACCATCACTTTTAATATAATATACTTTTTCAGTCTTTTATATGTAATGTTTTTTGGTATTGTTTAAATTGTTTTCTACTCTGATGTCATAAAAATATTCTCTTATATCATCAGCTTTACATTTTTCCCCCTTTTACATTGATGTGTTTAATCCTACAATTGACATATGTGTATTGTGAGTCCATTTTATTTCTATCTTTATGCATACCCGATGACCTAGCTCCATTTATGAAGAAATCTTCCTTTTCCTACTGATTTGCTATCCCATCTCTGCCATACATGAAGTATCTGTATTTATGTGGATCTATCTTGGGCCTTTTAAATTTTTTCCATTATACTGTTTGTACCTCTGTGCCAATACCACATTGTTGTAAGTACTAAGATTTGTAATGAGTGTTAATGTTATAGCAGGTTCTACCACCTTGGTATTTTTAGCTCTTTTTTTTTCATGCATGTCTTGGCTTTTCTTGGCCCTTTGTACTTCTGATTTATTTTAAGGTCAGTTTGTCAGGGTCTACTGAAATCCCATTGAGATTTTCATTGTAGTTTAGTTTGGACAAAAATTGCCATTTTTACAAAATTTTTTTTCCAGTTCATTAATATAGTGTATCTCTACATTTATTTGGGTCTCAGACCTTTAAAGAAGTCTTTCAATGAAGTCTTGTGATATTCTCTATAAATTTTTTCACATCTTTTATTAGACTCTTTCCTAGGTCCTTTATACTTCTGTTTTTTATTTCTTTCCTTCTATTTTTATTTTAATTGTTGAGATGGATACTTTATTTTGTTCTTTCATTTCTACTAAATGTATTTAAAGCTAAGCATTTACTTTTAAATAATGCATCCCACAGGTATTTGGTAAAAGCAGCTGTATTGCCCTGGCTGGTTTGGCTCAACGGTTAGAGCATTGGCCTGTGGTCCAGAGAGACCCGGGTTCGGTTTCCGCTAAAGGGACGTACCTCGGTTGCAGTTTGTCCCCGGCCCTGGTTGGGTTGTGTGGGTGGCAACCACTCGATGTGTCCCTTTCACATCGATGTTTCTCTCTCTCTCTCCCTCCTACCCTATCTGAAGAAAAAATAAACGGAAAAATGTCCTTGGGTGAGGATTAAAAGAAAAAAATTAAAGCAGCTGTATTGAGATTTATTGAAGTATAGTTTACTTACAATAAAATTTATCCCTTCTTATATACTCAAAGTTTTGATAAATACAGTAATGTATTTACCACGATAATCAAGATATAGAACAGTTCCTTGACCCCCCGGAAGAAATTGCCTTATGCCCCTTTATAGTCAACCTCTTCTTCTTGCCCGTAATTCCTGGCAACCATTGATCTGTTCTCTGTTGCTATGGTTTTGCCTGTTCGACAATGTCATATAAATGGAATCATGCAGTTATATAACTTGGCTTTTAAAACGACTTTAAATTTATCATATAGTAAAATAGACTTTTTTTTCTCTTGGGTTTACAGTTCTATTAAATTAATACATGCATTTTAATAATATAGTCATCCCTCGCCACTTCGTGCTCCGAATTTCGCGGCTTCACTCTATCACGGTTTTTTCAAACATATTCATTAAAAAGTTGATTGAGACAGTGAAAATGATACAGTGTGCGCTTGGTTGTCTGAGTCAATTAGGCACCCCTGTATTACAATTAAAATTAAAATTACTGTACGTATGGACTGTAGGCCTATGTATTCGAGCACCCCAGGAATCCTTCAACGCCAGGTGCAACCGCTAGAGTCTGAAACGGGTTAACCTCGATAAACGAGGGACTACTGTATAGATTCAATTTACTACCATCATGATCAGGATACAGAAAAGTTCCCCCCAAACCCCCTCAGGCTATTCCTTTATAGTCACACCCTCTTCTATCTCTGTTTCTTGGCAACCACTAATAAGTTCTCCACCACTAGTGTAAATGGAATCATACAGTGTGTAATCTTTGTGACTGGCTTTTTTTCACTCTGTATGATGCCTTGAAATTCATCCAAGTTATTGCATATATCAACAGTTTAGCCCTGGCCGGTTTGGCTCCGCGGTTAGAGCGTTGTCCCGCGGTCCAGAGAGACCTGGGTTACAGTTTGTCCCTGGCCCCGGATGGGGTCATGTGGATGGCAACCAGTCGATGTGTCTCTCTCACATCGATGTTTCTCTCTCTCTCTTCCTCCATCTCTCCCTCCTGCTCTATCTGAAGATAAATACAGGAATGTCCTTAGGTGAGGATAAAAAACAACAACAAAAAAACAGTTTATTCCTTTTTATTGTGGTTGTATTCCATTATATGGATATGACACAGTTTGTTTATATATTCAACTGTTGAAAGACATAGTTCTGGATAATTATAGAGCTTCTGTAACATTCATGTACAGGTTTTATGTGAACATAAGTTTTCATTTCTCCAGGGTAAATGCTCAGGAGTGGATAATGTTGGGTCATATGGTAAGTACTTGTTAAACTTTATGAGAAAATGTCAAACTGTTTTCCAGAGTGTCTGTACCATTTTGCATTCCTACCAGAAGTATATAAAAGTTTCACTTGTTTTGCATTCTTGCTGTACTTAGTATTGTCAGTAATTTTTCTTTTAGTCAAATAGGTATCTCATTGTGGTTTTAATTTGCATTTTGCTAATAGCTAATAATGTTGAACACCCTTTTATTTTTATGAATTGAGCTGCTGTGAACATTCATTTATAGGTTTTTGTGTGAACATGTTTTCATTTCTTTAGGATAATTACCTAAAATTCAGCTAAAATTTTTCATAAATTGCTAAAGACCAATTTGAGGTAGTGTTAGAATATAGAATCTCTAGAAACCATAGACACGGGAGTTCACACCCACTTACAGGCGCTTCTCAGTGAATAAAACCAGAAGCTCATCAACAAGATTGGGGGAAAGGGCAAGAGACAGAGAAAGCCCTCCCAAGGATTCAGCCCAGAGGATTCAGCCCATAGTAGGGGAGCATCCACCACAATGAGAAAAGAAAAAATTTTATTTCAGACTCTTTCTCCCTAAATAACAAAAGTCTTAAGCCACTGGGGAAGGATAGCAAACCCTGTCACCTCAGTGTACAGGTGAAAATTCACTGAGTCTAGGGGAGAGGAAAAGAAAAACAAATCCTCAACCCCTGGGGGAGGGGAAACTGTCAGAAACCCAAATCATCAGAAGTCTACATGTAAGGAGAGACAGGGCCACTGAGAAAGCCTCATGCATATGACGGAGTGACACAAGGTCTCAGCTGAAAATTGTGGCTATACCAGGATAACAGAGAACCCATCACTACAGGGCTAGAACAAACCAAGTAACATGCACTCAGGAAAAATGACATATTACATACAAAGGAACCAAAGGTAACAATAATAATAGCAAACTTTTCAGAAATAATGAAAGCCAATTTCTGTTGCTTTTCCTTCATTCCTGAATTTCCAAGTTTTGCTATATTATTGTTTGTTTTTTAAAATCTGAAAATCTTTTAATAGTTTTTATTTTACTTTATTTTCCCTACTCTGTCACATAATTCTACTATATCAGTCTTCTGGGTATTGTGACCATGGGATAGAAAAATAAGCAAAAGTGATCCCTCCAGTGCTCTTGGAGCACAGTTCCTGTGGTTAGAGAGAATTTTTTCCTCCTCCTGATTTTATTTCATTAAAAAAATGTTTTTTTCTTTATTGATTTTAGAGAGAGAGGAAGGGAGAGGGAGAGGGAGCGAGAAACATCGATGACAGAGAACATCAATTGACCGCCTCCTACATGCTCCCCACGGGGGATTGGGCCCACAACCTGGGCATATGCCCTGACTGGGAATCGAACCGGCGACCTCTTGGTGCATGGGTCGATGCTCAACCACTGAGCCACACCGGCCGGGCCCTCCTGATTTTAGATGCCTTCCTAGCTGCTGGTTCCTCTGTACTACTATAGGAGTGCTTTGTTGCTGGGGTGAGAGAAAATGGAAAAAGAGACACACACACACACACACACACACACACACACACACACACACATCCAGGGAATTTCCGACCCTCTCTTAATCAGAAGCCCCTTTTCCCCAAACTAGAAATAAATGACACTTCTTATAGAGCTGTGTGCATCCAGTGTATACATCTGGTGTCAGGCTAACTTTGAATTCTGGCATGGAGAGACCAGAGGAAAAAATTGGGACATTCATTGCCATTTCAGTGCTTCCTTGAAATTTGTTATCTTTTGTATTCTGCCTGTTAACATTTACTTTTCAGAGTCCTCAGATAGTTACTCTATCCAGGGCTTTTAACTGCATTCAGTGGGAAAGACAGGAAGGATTATGCTCACTTCACCTTAAGTAGAACCAGAACCTACAGTGAAGTTTTAAATATTTTTGTTATGAAAAATTTCAAACATATACAAAACTCCCATGTACTCATTACCTGGCTTCACCATTTATCAACATTTGGCCGATATTATTTCCTCTGTAATTTCCTATTCTCACTGTCACTTGACTTTTACATGCAAAACTCAAACGGCAATTCACTTCATTTTATGTGGTCATTTCTATAATTTTTCTGTGTATAATAATATGCAGTTGTTCAGTGTTCTGGATATGTCCATTATATTAAGTTGTTGATAAAAATATTTTATATCTTTATTGGTTTTAAAAATATTCCTACCGATACATTTTCTTGTCCTGCACAATCCTTTCTGAAGTCTAAGCTCTGTAAAGTAGTAATATGTAGTTTATTATTCAACTCTAACATATTTGTGTTACACAGTACTAAAGATAATTTTCTTTTCTTTTTTTTGTGTGTGACCTTGAACTCTTTTTGTCCAAAGTAATTCTTTTAAACTGTTATGGAAATTAACATTTAAGAGCTTTAGAACCACATATGATGTTTATGTAATGTATAGTTATGCCAGTACATTACATATTTGAATTCTAGCTTGGAAATCTTAGAGGCTTGAGAAGGTACATTTTCACATTTGACAATAGCCATCCCATTGGATGTGAAGTGGCATCTCACTGCAATTTTGATCTGCCTTTCCCTAATGACTAATGATGTTAAACATGTTTTCATGCACTCATTGGCTATTTGTGTATCTTCTTTGGAGGAATGTCTATCCAACTTCTTTGCCCATTTTTATTTTTATTTTTTTATGTTTTTATTGATTTTTTTTAAAAGAGAGAGGAAGGGAGAGAGAGATAGAAACATCAATGTGAGAGAGAAACATCGATCAGCTGCCTCCTGCACGCCCCCTACTGGGGATAAAGCCCACAACCTGGGCATGTGCTGTGATTGAGAATCGAACCGTTACCTCTCGGTCCACGGGACGACACTCAATTCATTGAGCCACACCAGCCAGGCTGTACTTTGCTTTTTTATACTTTTATATTCTCTTTTTATATTTGGAAGTACTTTCTGTTTACAATAAGATCAGATGAGAGCCGCATACCAGGGAAAGATGAAGGGAGGCATTTAGATTACCATCTATGTTGACTTCTTGTCAAGCAGTTCTGTATGGGGATAAAGACTGGGCATTTGGCCCTGGCTGGTTTGGCTCAGCGGTTAGAGCATTGGACTGTGGACCAGAGAGTCCCGGGTTCTGTTCCCACTAAGGGCATGTACCTCGGTTGCAGTTTGTCCCTGGCCCCAGTTGGGGTCGTGTGGGTGGCAACCACTCAATGTGTCTCCCACATCGATGTCTCTCTCTCTTCCTCCCTCTCTCCCTCCCATTCTATCTGAAGATAAATGCAAAAATGTCCTCGGGTGAGGATAAAAAAAAAAAAAAAAGACTGGGCATTTGTGTTTTCTTTGTGCTCTGACTTAGAAACCTGACCATGAATGATGTAACAGGAAACTCAATTTTTAGCATATATTAAAAGCTGTTTTTAGCCTTGAAAATTGTCAGGCTAAAAGGGCCTTGGGATGATTTGCAGAAGAGAAAAGGGAAGAAAACAATAAAGAGAAAAGAAACAGGGAATAAGGTTGCATTTCATGGGCCTGGTAGAATGCTCTGAAACTGTTGTTTCAGATCCTAACCTATTTACAAATAAATTTTAAGGTGGTATTATTTTGATATTTCATTTTTTAGGAGATTCCTGTTTTCAAATCTGGTCAGAATAATTCCGGTCTTTTCTCATACCTCCCTCCGGATTTTAGTAATTTACTTTCTCTTGTGGTGATTATATACTTATCAGGAAAATGTTAATGGTTATTCTCTGTTTATGGATGCATTTGATTGATCTGTAGAGTTTAGCAGAGGCAGCTTAAGAATATATTTTGAAAGATAAGGTAGTTTTCTTTACAGATTTTACCCAGTGTTTCATATATGTTTTTATTTTGTTAGCTGCTCTTTCGTCTGTACAAAATAGGGATGTGATTACTAATAGTATTAGTTACTCTTAATGCTATAAGTTGGTTTTGGTTAGTTAGTTTTCCACATCTCCAAAATCTTTCTCAACCATCGTTCCTCATCTGAACCACAGAACAACAACAAAATTATTTCAGTGATTACTTTCTCAATTTTCCTCCTACTAGCACAAAACTACTACCATTCTAGAAGTGTTGAAGAACACTTAGTTCATTGCCCAATGGATGTCTTCATTGTCTCATGAAACACCTGTTGAGAAAGGCTGCAAGAAGAGTTCAGTAACTGTTTTGTGGTTAACCGCCCCCACCATTGCTACATAGGGAAAAAGCAGGTTGCAACTGATGAAAGAGTGCAAGTAAAAAGGACTTGCAAGGATTTTTATCTGTTTCATCCCGTTTGGAGAAACATTGTGAGCAGTCATAGGTGTAATTGAGTATTTTCTTAAAGAAGATGAAACATGTATAGTCATTATGATTGAATCTAGGCAAATGATATTTACAAATGAAAAATGCCTTATAGTAGGAAATACTTTTTTAAATTCATAGACTATTTTTATTAGCAGTTTCAGGTTCAAAGAAAAAAATTGTGTGAAAAATCCAGAGTTCCCATATACCCCTTCACTCTGTCCCCCAGTTTCCCCTTTTTTAACATCTTGTTTTAGTGTGATAACATTTGTTACAATTGGTGAGCTAATATTGATATATTATTAAGTAAAGTACATGGTTTACATCAGTGTTCACGCTTTGTGTTGTACAGTCTATAGTTGTTTTTTATTGTGGTGAAAAACAGAACATTACATTTATCTTATCTATTTTTAAAGTGTACGGTTCAGTATATTCACATTGTTGTGTAACAAATCCCTAGAATATTTTCATCAGAAAATAACTTTCGAAAATGTATCGCAGGCCCTGGCCGGTGTGGCTCAGTGGTTAGAGCGCCAGCCTGCACACCGAAGGGTCGCGGGTTCAATTCCCAGTCGAGGGCACATCCCTGGGTTGCAGGTTCGATTCCAGTCGGGGTGCATGTGGGAGGCAACCAGTGATGTGTCTCTCTTACATCAATGTTTCTCTCTATGTCTCTCCTCCTCCTCCCCCACACCCCCTTCAACTCTCTCTAAAAATCAATGGAAAAAATATCCTTGGGTGAGGATTAATAAAAAATTAAATAAATAAAATGTATTGCAGGTCTAATATATATGAGGCTGGTAAAATTATGGATTTCCTTTTCATTTTTCAAACTTTCTGTAACATTAAAAAACACAAATAAATGAAAGGCTTTAATGACGATTTATGGGAGATAACAATCTGAAAGTGACATTTTCGAATCAGGCCTCAGCTAAACAATCAAATGTGTCATCTGATGTTGAAGCTGAAGAAAAAGAAACTAGTGTTTCAAATGAAGATACTGACCATGAAGAAAAGGCCAGCAATGAGGATGTGACTAAAGCAGTTGACATAACCACTCCAAAAGCTGCCAGAAGAGGAAGAAAGAGAAAGGCAGAAAAGCAAATAGAAACCAAGGAGGCAGGAGTAGTGACAATAGCAACAGCATCTATTAATCTAAAAGTGAGTCGTAAAAGAGGATAACCTGCAGCTACAGAGGTCAAGATTCCAAAACCAAGAGGCAGACCCAAAATGGTAAAGCAAACCTGTTCTTCAGAGAGTGACACAGTAACTGAAGAAGACAAAAGTAAGAAAAAGGGGCAAAAGGAAAAAACCTAAAAGGCAGCTTAGCCCTGGCTGGTTTGGCTCAACAGTTAGAGCGTTGATCCACAGAGCAAAGAGTCACAGGTTCGATTCTGGGCAAGGGCGTGTACTTCTGTTGCAGTTTGGTCCCTGGCCCTGGTCGGGGTCGTGCAGGGGGCAGCCAGTTGATGTGTCTCTCTCACATTGATGTTTCTCTCTCTTCTTCCCTCTCTCCCTCCCCGCTCTATCTGAAGATAAATGGAAAAATGTCCTCAGGTGAGGATTGAAAAAAAAAAGCAGCAGCTTAAAAAGGATGAAGAGGGCCAGAAGAAAGAAGTTAAGTGAAAGAAAGAGCCAGACCAATAAAGAGGGGAAGAAAAAAGTTTAATCAAAAAGGAAAACTTTAGCCAAAATGGGTTACCTCAACCTCTGATTCTGAAGAGGAAGGAGATGATCAAGAAGGCAAGAAGAGAAAAGGTGGAAGAAACTTTCAGATTGCTCATAGAAGAAATGTGCTGAAAGGCCAACATGAGAAAGAAGCAGCAGATAGAAAATGCAAGCAAGAGTGAAAAATGGAAACTGAGCACCAAACAACATGTTATCTGCAGTGTTAGGGTTTGGCTGGTGATATGGGCTTGTAAAAGAATTTATAACTAAGAGAAGAGAGAAAAAGAGGACATTTATATTACTTTCCAAGAGAGGAAAGGACCAGGTATCAATAGGCAACACAAGGCAGGGAAGAAAGAGTGGCTTGCATTTTTATTGGGGGCTTTAGGGAGTAAATGGCAGCTGTGGCAGGGAGGGGGATTGTGTTGAAGTTGACCATATGCCCAGATGCTAGGAGTTGTCTTGAGAAGTTACTGTTTGTTTGCTTTCCAGAAGACTGGCAAATGTCCTAAGGAGGTGTCTGTTAGCATTTCTCTAGCCTGTAAAATATGCTTAAAGCAAAAGTTACAAAGAATTCAAAAGGGAGAGGCTTGTCTGAAGTGGAGGGAAGGGAACTTTCTATTAACTAGAGACTCTTTGGTGTGAATAATCCCCGAGTTATTAAAACAGCGGGGGTGGGGGGGGCGTGCCCTGGCCGGTTTGGCTCAGCAGTTAGAGTGTCGGCCCAGGGACCAGAGAGTCCCAGGTTCGGTTTCCGCTAAGGGCATGTACCTCGGTTGCAGTTTGTCCCCAGCCCTGGTTGGGGTCATGTGGGTGGCAACCACTCTATGTGTCTTTCTCACATTTATGTTTCTCTCTCTCTCTTCCTCCCTCTCTCCCTCCCGCTCTATCTGAAGATAAATGCAAAAATGTCCTGGGGTGAGGATTAAAAAAAAAAAAAAATTAAAACAGCAGGGGGGCGGTTGGGAGGAGAGGAATGCAGCCTTGAGCACAGCCCTTATCTCTCCCACTGTTTGAATAGAGGGGCTACTTGAATCAGAAGAGCCAACAATCTCCACATTTAATTACCAGGTGCTTCTCGTAAATGGTGGAAAAACCATAACAAAGAAAAGAAGTGTCTGTTTTCTGTCCTTACATACAGTAATAAAAATATATCTCACTTTAGGCTCAAAGCATTAATTCAGTTATTAAATAGAAAATACAAGTGGAGAAAACAAAAAATGAAGATCTTGAGGCACACTCATTAGACTGAATTTCACACACACACCCATTGATAGAAGAATGTTGCAGATTCTAAACTGAGTATTTCATTAATGGCATTATTACTGTATTTTGATTAAATTTCCTGTAAGGTGCATACTACATACTAAGGTCAGCCATCATTCCTGTTATAAATATTTTTCCAAGCTTAAAATGAAACTGTATTTGAAAATTAGCCCTGGCCGGTTTGGCTCAGCGGTTAGAGCGTTGGCCTGCGGTCCAGAGAGACCCGGGTTCCATTCCCGCTAAGGGCATGTACTTTGGTTGCAGTTTGTCCCCGGCCCTGGTTGATCGTGCGGGTGGCAACCACTCGATGTGTCCCTTTCACGTCGATGTTTCTCTCTCTCTTCCTCTCTCTCCCTCCCACTCTATCTGAACAAAAAATGAAAAAATGTCCTTGGGTGAGGATAATAAAAAAAAAAAAAAAAAAAGAAAATTAGAATAAGCACAGATGAGGATGGTAATTGTACATTTGTTTCATTTAGAAAATATAAAAAATTAATTTTGTTTTGAAGTTAGGTATTCAACTGGAATAGCTATTATACCGCAGAGAATAGGGCAGTTGTGCCCTTGACATTGCTTTGTTGTTTAAGTCTTTAGAATCTTATTTTTATTTAAATCCTGAGAGACATAGCCTTGTTAAGAAAACAAAAAGGAAACTATAACCAAAATTTTAAAATAAAGTTGTTTTTTTTTAAAAAAGGAAAGAGTTTGCCCTGGCTGGTTTGGCTCAGTGGTTGGAGCATCGGCCTGCGGACCAGAGAGTCCCGGGTTCGGTTCCCGCTAAGGGCACGTACCTCGGTTGCAGTTTGTCCTCGCCCCAGTTGGGGTCGTGTGGGTGGCAGCCACTCGATGTGTGTCTCTCATGTCGATGTTTTTCTCTCTCTCTCCCCCCCTCTCTCCCTCCTGCTCTATCTGAAGATAAATGCAAAAATGTCCTTGGGTGAGGATATTAAAAAAAAAAAAAAAAAAAGGAAAGAGCTGACCAGTGGTAGTGTAGGAGATCATCTTTTCCAGACAATGGAACATCTTTCTTGAGCTTGACCAAGCCTGTGTGATACTCCATGGGTATAGTTGAAGATAGCAAAAAATTTAATCTCTTTGATAGCAGAAACAGAGCTTTGGTTTTGTGATGAGAATGCTCTGTAGTGCAGAAGAAGTGGTTGTTTAGATTGGTATGGATCAAATAACATTATTACAGCCATTTTTTCAGATTCTGCCCATATATATATATATATATATATATACACACACACACACACACACACACACACACACATATTTCCCCTTTATTGATTTTAGATAGAGAGGAAGCAGAGAGGGAGAGAGAGAAACATCGATGAGAGAGAACATCGATTGGCTGCCTTTAGCATGCCCCCCACTGGGGATCAGGCCTACAACCTGGGCATGTGTCCTGACCAGGAATCGAACTGGCGACCACTTGGTGCATGGGTCGATGCTCAACCAATGAGCAACACCAGCCTGACCAGATTCTGCCTATATTTTTGCCATTCATTATTCCTTTAAATACTGTTCTTATCTTAGATATATGGTTTTATGAAATTGGGATTACAGGCATGATTCATGTCTCCAGCTAGTTCTCTATTCTTGTATTGATACATGGGAGAATCTAGAAGCTTAGCTCTAAGAAGAATGCTTATATACTCAACAAAGTGGGTATAGAGGGGACATATCTTAACATAATAAAGGCCATATATGACAAGCTCACTGCTAACATCATACTCGGTTGCAAAATGCTGAAAACTTTTCCTCCAAGATCAGGAAGAAGACAAGGATTCCCAGTTTCATCACTTTATTCCACATAGTATTGGAAGTCCTAGCCAGAACAATTAGGCAAGAAAAAGAAATAAAAGGCATCCAAATTGGAAATAAAGAAGTAAAACTACCACTGTTTGCAAATGACATGATATTATATGTAGAAAACTCTAAAGACCACCAATAAACTTTTTAAACTAATAAGCAAATTCAGTGAAGTTGCAGTATATAAAATCAATATACAAAAATCTGTTGTGTTTCTCTACACTAATAAACTATCATAAAAAGAAATTAGAAAACAATTTCACTTACAGTTGCATTAAAAATAATAAAATACCTAGGAATAAACTTAACCAAGGAGGTGAAAGACCCATACACTAAAAGCTGAAAGACATTGATGAAAGTAATTAAAAGAAGACACAAATAAATGGAAAGATATTTAGTGTTCCTAGTTTAGAAGAATTAATATTATTAAAATGTCTATACTACCCAAAGCAATTTACAGATTCAATGAAATCTTTATCAAAATTTCAGTAGCATTTTTCACTAAAATAGAACAAACCTAAAGTTTGTATGGAACCATAAAAGACACTGAAAGACAAAGCAATCTTGAGAAATAAGAATGAATCTGGAGGCATCATGCTTTCTGATTTCAAACTATATTACAAAGCTATAGCACTCAAACAGTGTGGTATTGGCATAAAAACACACAGTTCAACAGAACAGAGTAGAGTACACAGAAATAAACCCATACATATATGGTCAATTAATTTATGACAGTGGAACCAAGAATACACAATGGGGGAAAGGACAGTCTCTTTAATAAATGGTATTTGGGAAACAGCCACATGCAAAAGAATGAAACTGGACCACTATCTTACACCATACACAAAAAAATAACTTAAAAATTGATTAAAGACTTGAACGTAAGATCTGAAACAATAAAACTCCTAGAAGAAAACGGAGTAAGCTTTTTGACATCTTTCTTGGAGATTATTTTTTTAAATCTGACTTTAAAAGCAAAGGCAACCACAGCAAAAATAAGTGTTTGAGTTAGTTTTATCATTAATTCTTTAAGGCAGTTGTTCTCAGTGTAGGCTCATTTTACCCCGTATGGACATTGGTTAATGTTTGAAGACAGTTTAAGTTGTATAACTGGGTGAGGAAGGTGCTACTGGCGTTTAGAACCAGAGATGCTATTTATTAAACATCCTACAATGCATAGGACAGCCCCCTAAACCAAGAATTTTGTTCCCAAAATATTAATAGTGCGTATGGTTTGGGAAACTATGTTCTTTACAGGTATTCTATCATATCATTTTCAAATAGAAATAATTTTACTTCTCTACCAATTCTTTTGTGTAATTGCATTTTCGTACCTAATTTCACTAACCAATTTTTATTATGCTGTATTGAATAGTAGTGGAAATAGTGGATATTCTTGTATTGTTCCTATTAGTGGAAATACCTTTGGTATTTTCCCATTAAAGAAAATACTGGCTTTAGGACAGAAGTACATATATTTTATCATATTCTAAAAAGAGCCCCAATTTCTATTCTCTTTGGTATTTTTTTTTTATTCTCACCCGAGGACATTTTTGCATTTATCTTGAGATAGAGCAGGAGGGAGAGATGGAGGAAGAGAGAGAGAGAAACATCGATGTGAGAGAGACACATCGACTGGTTGCCACCCACACGACCCCAACTGGGGCTGGGGACAAACGGCAACCGAGGCACATGCCTTCAGCGGAAACTGAACCCAGGTCTCTCTGGTCCGCAGGCCAATGCCCTAACCACTGAGCCAAACTGGCCAGGGCAGGTATTTTGTTTTTTTAATCAGTGATGGGTAATAATGATTTTAAAAAGTTTTATTGAGTTATAATTGCCACAAATACAGTGCAAATGTTCACATATGTATGCATACATGAAACCATCTCCATGATTAGGATAATGAACATTCTCATCATCCCAGAAAGTTTTCTTGTGTTCCTTTGCAGTCCATTCCTTTGCCTAAGATACCCCTCTTTTGCTTTCTGTTACTAGAAATTAGTTGGCATTTCCTAAAATTTCATATAAAACAAATTACACTGTATGTACTTTTTGGTCTCTTTCTACTCAGCAAATTATTATGAAATATTTCCATGTTTCATATGTATCAACATTTCTTTTTATAGTATTAGATAGTATTCTAGTGTATGGATATACCACAATTTGTTTATCCATTTACCTTGATGAACCTTTGGATTATTTCCAATTTTTGGTTGTTATAAATAAAGCTAATAACATTTGCATACAAGTTTTTGCAAGAACATATGTGTTCATTTCTCTTGGGTAATTAACTAAGCAGAATGACTGGGTCATAGTCTAACTCTATATTTAACTTTTTGAGGAACTGCCAAACTGTTTTCCAAAGTGGTTGTACCATTTTACCTTCCCACCAGCCATGTATGAGAGTCTTAATTGCTCTAAATGCTCGCCAACACTTGGTATGTTCAGACTTTAAAATTTTTGCCCTTCATAAGGGTGGGTGTTGGCATCTCATTTTGTTTTGTTTTTTTGGTTTTTTATTCTCACCCGAGGACACTTTTGCATTCATCTTCAGATAGAGCTAGAGGGAGAGAGGGAGGAAGAGAGAGAGAGAAACATTGATGTGAGAGAGACACATCAACTGGCTGCCACCCACACAACCCCAACTGGGGCGGGGACAAACTGCAACCGAGGTATGTGCCCTCAGCAGGAATCGAACCTGGGTCTCTCTGGATGGTGGGCCGACGCTCTAACCACTGAGCCAAACCAGCCAGGGCTCATTTTGATTTTAATTTGCATTTCACTGGTGACTTGTGTGAAGCCTCTTTTCATGGATTTATTTGTCATCTGTTTATCTTCTATGGCAAATTACCTACAGCAAATCTTTTGCCCATTAAAAAAAATTTGGGTTTTGTCTTATAAAGTTGTGAAAGTTCTTTTTATATTCTGCAAAAGATTTTTTATTTGGTATATGTTTTGCAAATATTTTCTCCCAGTTTGTGACTCATCTTTTTTTTTTTTATCCTCACCTGAGGACATTTTTCCATTTTTTGTTCAGATAGAGTGGGAGGGAGAGAGAGGAAGAGAGAGAGAGAGAGAAACATCGATGTGAAAGGGACACATCGAGTGGCTGCCACCCGCACGACCAACCAGGGCCGGGGACAAACCGCAACCGAGGTACGTGCCCTTAGCGGGAACCAAACCCGGGTCTCTCTGGACCGCAGGCCGACGCTCTAACCGCTGAGCCAAACTGGCCAGGACGTGACTCACCTTTTAATTCAACTTATTTTAATTCATTTTCTCCCAGTCTGGCTCACCTTGTAATTTCATAATAGTGTCTTTTAAGAGCAAAAGATTTAAATTTTGATGTAATCAAATTTATTGTCTTTTACTTTTATAATTTGTTCATTTTGCCTTCATTAGTTCTTGTGTTGTATTCAATAAATGTTGGCCAAAAGTGAGGTCACTAATAATTTCTTCTTTTCTAATAACAGTTTTATAGTTTTAGGTTTTACATGTAGGTCTGTGACCCATTTCAAGTAAATTTTTATATCTGTTGTGTAGCCAGAGTCAAGGTTCATTTTTTTGCACATGGCTATCCAATTGTTCTTGCACCATTTGTTGAAGAGTGGGTGTTGAAGTTTGAACTCTTTTTCAGCATCTATGCATTTGATCATATGATTTTTTTCCTTTTATCTATTGACACAGTATATGTTATTAATAGTATTCCTAATTTTGAAGAAACCTTGCATTCCTGGAACACATCCCCACTTTGTTGTAGTTTATTAGTTTTTATTTTTTTAATAAAAGTTATTTTTTAATTTATTATTATTATTTTGTAGTCCTCACCCAAGGATATGTATTTATTAAATTGATTTTTTCTATTTTTAGTTTTTATTAATTTATTTTTGTTACAGATGTTTCTCCTTTTTCTCCCCCTAGACACCCCCCCCCACCCCTCCACCCCCCAGAATTGTTGTCTATGTCTATTGGTTATGCATACATGCATACAAGTTCTTGGTTTATCTCATCCCTACCCCCGCCCCCATCCTCTGAGGTTTGTCAGTCTGAACCCTACTCCTTTCTATTGTCTCTGGGTCTGTTTTGTTCATCAGCTTATTTTGTTCATTACATTCCACAATAAGTGAGATCTCATGGTATTTGTCTTTCTCTGATTGGCTTATTTTGCTTAGCATAATGCTCTCCAGGCCATTCCATGTTGTCTCAAAGGATAAGAGATCTCTCTCTCTTATAGCTGCATAGTGTTCCATTGTGTATATGTACCACAGTTTTTTTTATCCACTGATCTATTGATGGACACTTGGGCTGTTTCCAGATCTTAGCGATTGTAAACAGTGCTGCTATGAACATAGAGGTACATATATTCTTTGTGATTGATATTTCAGGCTTCTTAGAATATATTCCTAGAAGTGGGATCACTGGGTCAAATGGCAGATCAATTTTTAACTTTTTGAGGAAACACCATATTGTTTTCCATAGTGGCTGCACCAGTCTGCATTCCCACCAGCAATGTGCCAGAGTCCCCTTTTCTCCACACCCTCGCCAGCACTTGTTGTTTGATGATTTGTTGATGGCAGCCATTTTGGTAGGTGTGAGTGATACCTCATAGTTGTTTTAATTTGTATCTCTCTCTCTGATGATTAGTGACCTTGAGCGTTTTTTCATATGTCTCTTAGCCATTTGTATGTCCTTTTTGGAGAGGTGTCTATTTAGGTCCTCTGCCCATTTTTAAATTGGGTTCTTTGTCTTCCTTTTGTTGAGTTGTATGAGCACTCTCTGTATTTTGGAAATTAACCCCTTATCTGATGTATCGTTGGCAGTTATACTCTCCAATATAGTGGGTTCCCATTCCATTTTGATGGTTGTTGTTTTTTTTTTACTGTGCAGAAGCTTTTTAGTTTGATGTAGTTCCATGTATTAATTTTTTTTTTTATCCTCACCCAAGGACATTTTTGCATTTATCTTCAGATACAGTGGGAGGGAGAGAGGGAGGAAGAGAGAGAGAGAGAAACATTGATGTGAGAGACATATCAACTGGTTGCCACCCACAAGACCCCAACGGGGGCCAGAGACAAACTGCAACTGAGTTACATGCCCTTAGTGGGAACCGAACCCGGGACTCTCTGGTCCACGGGCCGACGCTCTAACCACTGAGCAAAACTGGCCAGGGCTCATGTATTAATTTTTTCCTTTGTTTCCTTTGCCTTAGGCATTGTATCAGTGAAAATTCTGTTGCATGTGATTTCTGAAATTTTGTTGCCTACATTTTCTTCTAGGATTTTTATGGATTCATGAGTCACATTTAGTTTTTTTATCCATTTTGAGTTTATTTTTGTGTATGATGTAAGTTGGTGGTCTAGTTTTATTTTTTTGCATGAGCTGTCTAGTTTTCCAACACCATTTATTAAAGAGGCTGTCTTTACTCCATTGTATGCTCTTGCCACCTTTGTCAAATATTGAGCATAATGTCTTGGGTCAGTTTCCTGGTTCTCTGTTCTGTTCCATTGATCTATATGCCTGTTCTTGTGCCAGTACCAGGCTGTTGTGATTACAGTGGCTTTATAGTATAACCTGATATCCAGTGTTGTGATCCCTCCTACTTTGTTCTTCTTTTTCAAGATTACTGTGGCTATTCAAGGTCTTTTTTGGTTCCATATAAACTTTTGAAGTATTTGTTCTAGTTCTGTGAAATATGTAGTTGGTATTTTAATGGGGATTGCATTGAATCTATAGATTGCTTTGGGTAGTATGGACATTATAATGATGTTAATTCTTCCAATCCATGAACAAGGTATGTGCTTCCACTTTTTTATATCTTCCTCTATTTCTTTTTTCAATGTCCTGTACTTTTCTGCAAATAAGTCATTTACTTCTTTGGTTAAGTTCATTCCTAGGTATCTTAATTTTTTTGTCACAATGGTAAATGGGATTGTTTTTTTCGTTTCTCTTTCTGTGAGTTCATTGCTGGTGTATAAGAATGACGTTGATTTCTTGATGTTAATTTTGTATCCTGCTACTTTGCCAAATTCATTTATTAAATCTAGTAGATTTTTGATGGAGTCTTTAAGATTTTCTGTGTACAAATCATCTCATCTGCAAATAATGACAATTTCCCTTCCTTCTTTCCAATTTTGATCCCTTTTATTTTTTCTTCCTGTCTAATTATTGTGGCTAAGACTTCCAGTACTATGTTAAATAAGAGTGGCGAAAATGGTCATCCCAGTCTTGTTCCTGTTCTTAAGGGAAATGCTTTTCGTTTTTGCCCATTGAGTATGATGTTGGCTATAGATTTTTCATATATAGCCTTTATTATGTCGAGATATGATCCCTCTATTCCCACATTGCTGAGCGTTTGTATCAAATGGGTGCTGGATTTTGTCGAATGCTTTTTCTGCGTCTATTGATGTGATCATATGGTTTTTCCATTTTTAAAATTTTTATCCTCACCTGAGGACATTTTTGCATTCATCTTCAGATAGAGCGAGAGAGAGAGAGAGAGAAACATCGATGTGAGAGAGACACATTGACTGGCTACCACCCATACGACCCCAACCGGGACTGGGGACAAACTGCAACTGAGGTAGGTGCCCTTACTGGGAACCGGACCTGGGTCTCTCTGGACCGTGGACCAACACTCTAACTGCTGAGCCAAACTGGCCAGGGTGATCATATGATTTTTATCTTTAATTTTGTTTATGTGGTGTATCACATTTCTTGATTTGCGAATATTGTACCAGCCTTGCGTCCCTGGGATGAATCCCACTTGGTCATGGTGAATAATTTTTTAATGTATTGCTGGATCTGATTTGATAATATTTTGTTAATGATTTTGGCATCTGTGTTCATCAGGGATATTGGCATGTAGTTTGCTTTCTTTGCGGTGTCTTTTTCTGGTTTTGGAATTAGAATTATGCTGGCCTCTTGAAATTAGTTTGGAAGTCTTCTGTCTTCTTGGATTTTTAAAAATAGTTTGAGGAGACTGTGTGTTAGATCTTCTTTGAATGTTTGGTAAAACTCCCCCATGAAACTGTCCAGGCCTGGGCTTTTGTTTGCTGGGAGAGTCTTGATTACATCTTCAATTTCCTTAGTTGTTATTGGTATGTTCAAGTTTTCTATCTCTTCCCAGTTGAGTTTTTGGAGACTGTGTGTTTCTAGAAATTTTTCCATTTTGCTTAGTTTGTCCAATTTGTTGGTATATAATTGTTCACAGTATTTGTTAGCGATCCTTTGTATTTTTGTGATGTCAGTTTTTACTTCTCTTTCCTTTCTGATTTTGTTTATTTGGGTCCTCTCTGTTTATTGGTGAGTTTAGCTAAGAGTCCATCAATCTTGTTTATCTTTTCAGAGAACCAGCTCTTTGTTTCATTGATCTTTTGAATTGCTTTTTTAATCTCTTTGTCATTCATTTCTGCTCTGATCTTTACTATTTCTTCCCTTCTACTTGCTCTGGGGTTTTCTTTTTGTTTGCTTTCTAGTTCTTTAAGTTGTGAGGTTAAATAGTGAATTAGAAAGGTTTCTTGTTTCTTGAGGTAGGCCTGTAGTGCTGAGAACTTCCCTCTCAGGACTGCTTTTGCTGAGTCCCATAGAGTTTGTGTTGCTGTGTGTTCATTTTCATTGGTCTCCAGGAGGTTTTTAATTTCTTCCTTGTTCTGCTTGGTAACCCATTCATTGTTTAATAACATGCTATTTAGCCTCCATGTGTTCAAATGTCTTTGTGTGTTTTTGTTATAATTGATTTCTAGTTTCATGCCATTGTGATCTGAGAAGATGCTTGATATGATTTCAGTCTTCTTGAACTTGTAGAGACTTAGTTTGTTTCCTAATGTGGTCTATCTTTGAGAATATCCCATGTGCACTTGAGAAGAATGTGAATTCTGCAGCTTTGGGGTGTAATTCTCTGTGTATATCTATTAAGTCCATTCTTTCTAGTGCATCATTTAGAGTCTCTGTATCCTTGTTGATTTTTTGTCTAGAGGATCTATCCATTGATGTCAGTGGGGTGTTGAAGTCCTTTGCTATGATTGTATTGCTGTTGATTTCTCCTTTGAAGTCTTCCAGAAGTTTAAAAATATATTTTGGTGCTCCTATATGTTTACTTCCTGGTTATATCTTCCTGTTGGATGATCCTTTCAATATTATATAGTAGCCTTCTTTGTCTCTAGTTATGGCCTTCATCTTGAGGTCTATTTTATTGGATATGAGTATTGCTACCCCATTTCTTTTTTCCTTTCCGTTTGCTTGGAAGATTTTTTTCCATCTCTTCACTTTCAACCTATGTGAGTCTTTTGTTGTGAGGTGGGTCTCTTGTAAACAACATATATATGAGTCAAGCTTTCTTCTTTTTTTTTATTTTTATCCTCACCTGAGGACATTTTTTCATTTTCTGTTCAGATAGAGTGGGAGGGAGAGAGAGGAAGAGAGAGAGAGAGAAACATCGACGTGAAAGGGACACATTGAGTAGCTGCCACCCGCACGACCAACCAGGGTTGGGGACAAACCGCAACCGAGGTACATGCCCTTAGCAGGAACCAAACCCAGGTCTCTCTGGACTGCAGGCCGACGCTCTAACCACTGAGCCAAACCGGCCAGGGCAAGTCAAGCTTTCTTATCCAATCAGCTACTCTGTCTTTTGATTGGATTCTTTAATCCATTTACATTTAAGGTTATTGTTGCCATTTTTGTTTATTGTGGTTATATTTCTCTTCCTCTTTCTTCTACTAATTACAGCAGTCCTTTTAACATTTCTTGCTGTGCTGGTTTGGTGCTAATAAATTCCCTTAGCCTTTTTTTTTTTTTTTTTTTTTGTCTGTTTGGGAAGCTCTTTATTTCACCTTCTCTTTTTAATGGTAGTCTTGGATTCAGATCCTTGTTTTTCATTACCTTGATTACTTCATGCCATTCCCTTCTGGCCTGTAGTGTTTCTGTTGAGAAGTCAGATGATAGCCTTATGGGGGGGTTCCTTTGTAGGTAACTGGTTGCTTATCTCTTGCTGCCTTTAGGATTCTCTCTTTGTCTTTAATTTTTGGCATTTTAATTATTATGTGTCTTTGTGTGTGCTTGTTTGGGTTTTTCTTACTTGGGGATCTCTGTGCTTCTTGAACTTGAATGCCTTTTTCCTTCACCAAGTTAGGGAAGTTTTCTGTCACTATTTCTTCAAATATATTCTCTAACCCTTGCACATTTTCTTCTTCTGTAACTCCTATGATGCAGATGTTGTTATGTTTCAAGTTGTCCCACAGTTCTCTTAAGTTGTCTTCCTGTTTTTAATTGTTTTTTCTTTTTGGTTTTCTTATTGGGTGATTTTTTTCTACCCTGTCTTCTAATTCACTGATTTAGTCCTCAACTTCCTCTACTCTGCTGGTTATTCCTTCCAATATGTTCTTTATTTCTGCTGTGTCATTCTTCATTTCCAATTGGTTGGTTTTTTAGTGTTTCTGTATCTTTACTCATGCTGTTTATCTTCCTCATTATCATCATTCTGAACTCTACCTCTGATAACTTGCTTAACTGCATTTCATTTATCTCTTTTTCGGTAGAGTTCTCTTGTTCTTTCATTTGGGATTTGTTTCTTTGTTTCACCATTTTGGCTATCTCAGTGGGTTTTGAAGTCTGCCAAATTTTCACTGTTGGTGCTGGTGTTCCACTGATTGTGGCTCAATCTACTGCAGTGGTTCTCAACCTGTGGGTCACGACCCCTTTAGGGGTTGAACCACCCTTTCACAGGGGTCGCCTAAGACATAACAGTAGCAAAATTACAATTATGAAGTAGCAATGAAAATAATTTTATGGTTGGGGGTCACCACAACATGAGGAACTGTATTAAAGGGTCTTGGCATTAGAAAGGTTGAGAACCACTGCTCTACTGGGTTTAGATGAGTATGGGAGGACCTACGTTAAACACCACTGTCAAGTCTTACTTTCCTGGGTAGATTTGCAAGCCCAGGAAAGACTCAGTTATCCTCAAGCTTTTTCCCTGGAGGCTGTTAGTCTCAGTTACTTGATGAACCTTGGGTTGTAGCCCTCAACTGAATCTTAAATTGATTTTTAGAGAGAGGGAGGTAGGGAGGGAGGGAGAGAGAGAGAGAGAGAGAGAGAGAGAGAGAGAGAGAGAGAGAGAGAGAAACAAAGACATTGATCAGTTGCCTCCCATACAGTGCCTGGATTGGGGATAGAACCAGAAACCTAGGCATGTGCCCTGACAAGGAATGGAACCTGCAGCCTTTTGGTGTATGAGAGGATGCTCAATCAACTGAGCCATTTGGCCAGGATAGTTTATTATTTTTTAAGTGTAATGTAAAATTCTTTTTGCTGATATTTTATATTTTTGTATCAATATTCATGAGTGACTTTGCTAGATGGTTTTTCTTTTTAGATATCAATGTTATCCTTGCTTTGTGGAAGGAATGGGGAAGTTTGGATTTATTTTGAATGCTTTGGGGACTGTTTAGTCTTTTTGAAGGTTTGTTAGAATTTACCTTTAAAGCCACAAGGCTTTTTTTTTTTTAAGTATTTTTATTTTATTTTATTGATTTTAGAGAGAGAATGGGGGAGGGAGAGAGAGAAACAGAGAGACATTGATGTGAGCGAGAAACATCAATCTGCTGCTTCCTGCATGCGTACTGACTGAGGATTGAACCCGTAACTTGGGTATGTGCCCTGACTGGGAATCAAACCCGCCACCTTTTGGTGTACAGCAGGACACTCCAACCAACCGTGCCACATCAGCCAAGGCCAAGGAGCTTTTTAAATGGGGTAGCTCAGTTATGACTTTCTCTATGTAAATTTGTCTATTTAAGCTTTATAATCCTAATGATGTCAATTTTGTTCTTCTTTGTTTTCCCTAGGTAATTTCTACTTTGCCAAGGTTTTCAAATTTATGTGCATAAAGATCTGCAAAGTAGTCTCATTATATTTAAAATTTCTTCTGTATCAAAAGTTATTTCCCAATTTGTATGTGTTCCCTCCACATTTTTCTTAAGCTAGCTAATTGTTTATTTAATTATTTTTTAAAAACAGCAATTTATTAATTAGAATTACTGCTTTTCTCTTAGCTCATTTATATGAACTTATATCTTTATTTCTTTTTTATTTATCTTTTGCTTTATTTTATTGTTCTTTATCTGTTTTTCATCCTCAAATTTAATTCATTTATTTTCTTTCAGTTCTAACTGATTGAAGTATTAAGTTCTATGCATTTTTCTCTGACCACTGTTTCACATGTATTAAGTGGATCCTGACAGTGTATTCATTATCATTTTTAAAGTAAATTCTTTTAAAAATTGAGGTATAATTCACATAATGTTATATTTACTTCAGGTGTACAACAATGATTTGTTATTTGTATATATTGCAAAATAATCAGAATAGTTACATCCATCAGTGCACAGTTACAAATTTTTTTCTTGTGATGAGAACTTTTAAGATCGATTCTCTCAGCAACTTTAAAATGTACAATACAGCCCTGGCTGGTTTGGCTCAGTGGCTAGAGCGTCAGCCTGCGGACCAATGAGTTATGGGTTCAATTCCGGTCAAGGGCACTTACCTCGGTTGTGGTTTGTGCCCAGCCCTGCTTGGGTCATGCAGGAGGCAACCAGTCAATGTGTCCCTCTCATGTCGATGTTTCTCTCTCACTTCTTTTCTCTCCCTCTGGCTCCCTCCCTCCCACTCTGTCTGATGATAAATAGAAGAATGTCCTTGGGTGAGGATTTAAAAAAAAGTAAAATATAGGATACAGTATTATTAACTATGTTGTACATTATATCCCCAGGACTTACCAATTTCAAAACTGAAAGTTTGTACCTTTTGATGACCTTGACCCATTTTGCCCACACCTCACCTCCCGCCTGTGACAACCACCAATCTGTTTTCTGAGCTTTCTTTTTCCCCCCCTTTTTTTCAATTTTACATAGAAGTGAATCTTATACTGTATGATATTTTTTTCAGTGTGACTTAATTCAGTTAGCATAATGACATCAAGGTCCATCCATGTTGTTGGAAATGGCAAGATCCCCTTATTTTTTTGTGGCCAAATATCATTCCTTTTATTTATTTATTTATTTATTTATTTATTTATTTATTTATTTATTTATTTATTTTTTGCTTTTATCTTCAGATAGAGCGGGAGGGAGAGAGGAAGGAAGAGAGAGAGAGAGAGAGACATCGACGTGAAAGAGACACATCGAGTGGCTGCCACCCACACGACCCCAACCAGGGTTGGGGACAAACTGCAACCGAGGTACGTGACCTTAGCGGGAACCGAACCCGGGCCTCTCTGGTCCATGGGCCGATGCTCTAACCGCTGAGCCAAACCAGCCAGGGCAATATCATTTCTTTTATATACCAATGAAAATATACCATATTTTCTTAACCATCTATGTGTTGATGGACATTTAGGTTATTGACATGACTTGATTATTGTAAATAATGCTGCAATGAACATGGAGGTGCCAATATCTCTTAGTGATTTTGTTTTTTTAGATAAATACCCAGAAGTGAAATTGCTGATCTCAACACATTAGCTCATAGAGGTTTCAGAAAATTTATATTAGTCACCATTGTTTCTGTAGTTTGGGTTTGTTTTTGTTTTAAATAGACTGTTTTTTTGGGTGTGTGTGTGTGTGTGTGTGTGTATTTTTCTTTCCCCTTCTCCACACTTTGTTTTTCAGTGCAGTTATTCAGGAAAGGAAATTGCCACTCTTCCCTTCTTCACCAGCCAGAAGTTTCAGGTTTTATTGAAGTAAAAAGGCTCTTTGTGTGTGTGTGTGTGTGTGTGTGTGTGTGTGTGTGTGTGTGTGTATGTGTTTTGAGAAGTTGAACCATGGAGGTATCAGAAAGTTGAGTCCTATAGGGTATTGACCTTTTTCATAGCATCTTCATTTAGCACAAAGATGTACAAAAGTTCTGTGTCAAGCCTAACATTCCTGTGAGATGGTTCTTGTTCCTACAGTAATTACTTTTTACTCTTAGACGTTTGTATGACTTAAATTAACCCAGATTAAATTAAAATTCTCACCCAGATTATTTAAAATAGTTCTGAACAGAGTTAGTTGAAGTGTGAGCTCTCTTCATTTATTCCGTCAGTAATGTCACTTTGAGGTATGAAAATGCATCTTTTCTAGATGTGAACATTAATCTTTACTGTATTTTGGCAGTCATCCTGGTGTCTTCAATGCAGAACTTTCAGTCTGATTAATTTCATCTAAAAGAAATGTGAGGGGATATTTTAAAAATTATTTGACATAATTAAAGGCTAAGATATTTCCAGTATCTTATTTCATTCCTCAGATAAAATGACAAAGCAAAAAAATGACAAAGTCTTCTAAGATAATGCATTCAGCCATACTCATCTGTAAAGAATGCCTAGCTTTTTCATACCCTAAGTAAATCTTCTTCTTGGTGCCTTTCTTGAGCCCCTTTCCAGCTTTTTAACCTAATGTAATATTTCCTTTCTTTGAATTCCTGTTAATATGTTCTTTTTTTTTTCCTTTATTGATTTTAGAGAAGTGAGAGGGAGAGAGAGATAGAAATATTGATGAGAGAGAACATCAATTGGCCACCTCTTGCATGCCCCCACACTGAGGATTTGGCTCACAACCTGGGCATGTGCCCTGTTCAGGAATTGAACTGGTGACCTCTTGGTGCATGGGTGGATGCTCAACCAGTGAGCCACACTGGCTGGGCTTAGGTGAGGCTTTTACTGGTTACTGGTTGCCTAGTAGTAGAACTAGAATGAGAACCTAAGGTTTTTTGTATATGCTGTAGTTTAATTGAACAATAATATTTGTTATTCTTATTAGTAGTAACTTCAAATTCAATAATTGGCACTGAGGAGACTAAGAAGTCTAAAAATACTTCATATCTTTTGATTGAAAGTTATGTATTAAAATGATTTAATAAAAAGGTACCATAATGGTGGTACAGAATATTAATTTTCTAGGAATTCAGAGGAAGAAATCAAGAGTGATAATGATTTTACCTAACTCTTACGATGAGGTGGAATTTCATTTGAGCCTTAAGGAAGGGTTGGTTTGAGGAATAGCACAGAAATTGTTTGTCATGCTAACGCACTTAGAAACAATGATAAAACCAAGACAGAAACTTGACTCTCGCCCTGGCCGGTTTGGCCCAGCGGTTAGAGCGTCGGCCTGCGGTCCAGAGAGACCCGGGTTCGGTTTCCGCTAAGGACACGTACCTCAGTTGCAGTTTGTCCCCGGCCCCTGGTTGGGTCGTGTGGGAGGCAACCACTCGATGTGTCCTTTTCATGTTGATGTTTCTCTCTGTCTCTCTCTCCCTCCCACTCTATCTGAACAAAAAATGGAAAAATGTCCTCAGGTGAGGATAAAAAAAAAAAAAAAAGTTAAAAAAAAAAAAAACTTAAAAAAAAAAAAAAGAAACTTGACTCTCTTCATTTCTGGTCTAATATCCTATTATATAGTCATTATATTTATAATTATTTAGCATTATTCAACTTATGATATTTCTATTTAAATCAATAAACATTTGAATGTGTTTAATGCCCAAAGTATTGTGTTAGGCTTTGTGTATTGTATTAGACTCAGTATTAATATTTCAGCTTTCAGGCAGATACATAAGCCCAGTTTAGTGAGTTCTATGGGTTTATAAACTATGGATCTGAACTCAATTATGACAGTGTGTTAATTATAATATTTTTTATAGTCTACAAAGGAATAAATAACTTGACTGACTAATCTGAAGCTACTTAAACCTACTCTCATAAGTCCATATATCTTGAATACAGCAATAGCAGATGCTCATTTTTTCTATTATGTTCCTGGAAACTATTGTTTTCATACATTGCACGTCTTTTGGGGATAACACACACCCTTTGAAAATATCAGTGAAATAAATACACTTGTTTATGTTTGTGTTACTGCCTAGTATGTACTTAATAAATTGTTCTAGGTTGTAGCTTTAGTAAAAGAGATTATAAAAAAGTATAATCATCTGTGTTGTGAAACACTGACATTATTATGTCACCATACTTCAATTTAATTGGGCATACTGTAATTTTTCATATGGATTTTTGACATGTTTACCATTATAATTCATTCAGAATTTCAGGTTTATTTTTCTTTTGTCAGAGGGTAAATATGATGGCAGAATGATGGGTAATCTTGTTTGCCAATAGTGTGTGAAGATGAAACACTTCTGGGATATTTTTGAGAACTTTGTTGCTGTTTATATTAAATCATTCTATTCAGTAATATAATGAATGAATAATCTATTCAAATATTTTGAAAGTATATCCAGTCACTTGAAAACAAAACATTAGATAGCAAAACTCTTATTAGTCAGCGCAAGTGGAGCTCAAATTGAATTGGAAAACTATTGAAGTGGTTCTGATTGAGAGGGTTTTAGACTTTTTTTGGTTGTTTAATAAAAATGACATTCTACTAAAAAATAACATTGGATAGAATAGTGTTAATATTATATCTAACCAAAACATTTTATGTCTAAAACAGATCTAGATGAAAAGATTGCCCCCCCCCACTTTTTTTTTTTTTTTTTTTACAAGGAAGGAAAGATGAAGTCTCAGGGTTGGGAATATGACTGGAACAAAATAAAATAAATAGCTTAATATTCTAATAGTCCTCAGAACAACAATGATGAACTCTTGAAAAATAAAGATTATCAAACTTGTTTATTGTAGGGAATGTACTAATTAAATAAGATGTCATTTTTTATACATCATATAAATGGAAAAGATTGATAGGGAAATGAGTACCCTCATACACTGCTGGTGGGTGTGTAAATGAGAATGTCACTATTGAAGGTTAAATTGGCAGTATCTATCAAAGTTAAAATGATCACGCTACTTTTAACCCAGCAGTTTCATTTCTAGATATCTGTCCCATAGATATACTTGAATAAAATAAATACATAGGAAAAAAGTCTCTGTAGCTATGTTTGTAAAGGCAAAATATGGAAACAGTTGTACAGTATTAATTGCCAAATAGTTAAATTGTGAACAGTCATAGAATGAAATAATCTGTAGTAGTTAAAAAGAAAGAAGTAGCCCTGGCCAGTTTTGCTGAGTGGTTAGCGCGTCGGCCCTCGGACCAAACAGTCACCGGTTCGATTCCAGTCAAGGGCACATACCTCGGTTTCGGTTCGATCCCCAGCCCTGGTTGGGGATGTGCGGAAGGCAACCAATTGATGTGTCTCTCTCACATCTGTGCTTCTCTTTCTCTCTCCCTCTCTCTCTCCCTCCTTCCCTCCCACTCTCTATCTGAAAATCAATGGAAAAGTGTCTTCGGGTGAGGATTAAAAAAGAAATAAAAAAGAAAGAAGTAGATCTGTATATCCTTTGATGGAATAATGTTAAGTTGAATTATTAAGTTTTTAAAAAATTGCAAATGTATATGGTATGATCCCATTATTTAAAACAAGGACTAATGAAAAGCATCCCAAATGCTGAATATGTGAGTATACATGAGTTTATGTGATATTATTTATATGTAAACAAATAGAAAAATTTCAGGAAAGATACAGAGTTCTTTCTGAGGTTACTTCTAGGGAGAGTGTTGGGATTTCAAATGTATGAAAATGAAGACAGTTTCTATACAATAGCATTTTCAGCAATAAAATATATTCCTATATTATTTGTAACAAAAATGTATGTAGCCTTGCTTGTTCCACACAGAAATCTGTATCACACCCACCTGGTGTGGTTCAGTGGTTGAGTGTCGACCCATGCACCAAGAGGTTGCCGGTTTGATTCCTGGCCCGGGTACATGCCTGGATTGCAGGCTCGATCCCCAGTGGGGGGTATACAGGAGGCAGCCAATCGATGTTTCTTTCTCTTCTTCTCCTTTCCTCTCTCTCTAAAAATCACTAAAAACATTTTTTAAAAAGCCCTGGCCACTTAGGCTCAGCAGTTAGAGCACTGGCCTGCAGACTGAAGGGTCACGGGTTTGATTCCTGGTCAAGGGCACAGGTACCTGGGTTGCAGGTTCAATCCCAGGCCCTGGTCTGGGTTGTGCAGGAGGCAACCAATCGATGTGCTTCTCTCTCTCTTTTTTTTTTATTAAATTATTTTTGTTACAGATGTTTCTCCTTTTTTCCCCATTGACATCCTCCTCCCCATCCCCCCATCCCGTCCCCAGCTTTGTTGTCCATGTCCATCATTTATGAATACATGCGTATAAGTTCTGTGGTTTATCTCTTCCCTTCCCCCACCCCCTTTTCTGAGGGTTGTCAGTCTGTACCCTACTTTCACATCTCTGGGTCTATCCTGTTCCCCAAACTGTTATGTTTATTATATTCCACAAATGAGTGAGATCATGTGATATTTGTCTTTCTCTGCTTGGCTTGTTTCACTTAGGATAATACTCTCGAGGTCCCTCCATGTCGTCTCAAAGGATAAGAGATCTTTCTTTCTTACAGCTGCATACTACTCCGTTGTGTATATGTGCCACAGCTTTTTTATCCATTCATCCACTGATGGACACTTGGGCTGTTTCCAGATCTCAGCTATTGTAAATAGTGCTGCTATGAACATAGGAGTACATGTATTTTTTCTGATTGGTGTTTCAGGTTTCTTAGGGTATATTCCTAGAAGTGGGATCACTGGGTCAAATGACAATTCAATTTTTAATTTTTTGAGGTAACACCATAGTGTTTTCCACAGTGGCTGCACCAGTCTGCATTCCCACCAGCAGTGTACTAGAGTCCCCTTTTCTCCACACCCTCGCCAACACTTGTTGTTTGACGATTTGTTGATGGCGGCCATTCTGACGGGTGTGAGGTGATACCTCATTGTTGTTTTAATTTGCATCTCTCTGATGATTAGTGATGTTGAGCATTTCTTCACATGTCTCTTAGCCATTTGTATGTCCTGTTTGGAGAGGTGTCTGGTTAGTTCCTCTGCCCATTTTTTAATTGGGTTCTTTGTCTTCCTTTTGTTGAGTTGTATGAGTACTCTATATATTTTGGAAATTAACCCCTTATCTGATGTATCATTCGCAATTATGCTTTCCCATACAGTGGGTTCCCTTTCCGTTTTGATGGTTGTTTCTTTTGCTGTGCAGAAGCTTTTGAGTTTGATGTAGTCCCATGTGTTCATTTTTTCCTTTGTTTCTGTTGCCTTAGGTGATGTATCAGTGAAGATTCTGCTGCGTATGATGTCCAAAATTTTGTTGCCTACATTTTCTTCTAGGATTTTTATGGATTCACGAGTCGCATTTAGGTCTTTTACCCATTTTGAGTTTATTCTTGTGTGTGGTGTAAGTTGATGGTCTAGTTTTATTTTTTTGCATGTAGCTGTCCAATTTTCCCAACACCATTTATTAAAGAGGCTGTCTTCACTCCATTGTATGCTCTTGCCACCTTTGTCAAATATTAATTGAGCATAATGTCTTGGGTCAATTTCTGGATTCTCTGTTCTGTTCCACTGGTCTATGCCAATGTCTTGTGCCAATATCAGGCTGTTTTGATTACAGTAGCTTTGTAGTACAACCAGATATCCGGTATTGTGATCCCACCTACTTTGTCCTTCTTTTTCAAGATTGCTGTGGCTGTTCGGGGTCTTTTTTGGTTCCATATGAACTTTTGGAGTATTTGTGCTAGTTCTGTGAAATATGTCACTGGTATTTTGATGGGGATTGCATTGAATCTATAGATTGCTTTGGGTAATATGGACATTTTAATGATGTTAATTCTTCCAATCCATGAACAAGGTATGTGTTTCCACTTTTTTATATCTTCCTCTATTTCTTTTGTCCTGTAGTTTTCTGCAAATAGATCCTTTACTTCTTTGGTTAAGTTTATTCCTAGGTACCTTAATTTTTTTGCCGCGATGGTAAATGGGATTGTTCTTTTAGTTTCTCTTTCTGTGAGTTCATCATTGGTGTATAAGAATGCCGTCGATTTCTTGACGTTAATTTTGTATCCTGCTACTTTGCCAAATTCATTTATTAGGTCTTGTAGGTTTTTGATGGAGTCTTTAGGGTTTTCTATGTATAATATCATGTCATCTGCAAATAATGACAGTTTCACTTCCTCCTTTCCAATTTGGATCCCTTTTATTTTTTCTTCACATCTGATTGCTGTGGCTAAGACTTCCAGTACTATGTTAAATAAGAGTGGCGAAAGTGGGCATCCCTGTCTTGTTCCTGTTCTTAAGGGAAATGTTTTTAGTTTTTGCCCATTGAGTATGATGTTGGCTGTATGTGGCCTTTATTATATCAAGATATGATCCCTCTATTCCCAAATTGCTGAGCGTTTTTATCATAAATGGGTGCTGGATTTTGTCGAATGCTTTTTCAGCATCTATTGATATGATCATGTGCCTTTTATCTTTCATTTTGTTTATGTGGTGTATCACATTTATTGATTTGCGAATATTGAACCAACCTTGCATCCCTGGGATGAATCCCACTTGGTCATGGTGAATAATTTTTTTGATGTATTGCTGGATCCAATTTGCTAGTATTTTGTTTAGGATTTTGGCATCTGTGTTCATCAGGGATATTGGCCTGTAGTTTTCTTTCTTTGTAGTGTCTTTTTCTGGTTTTGGAATTAGAATTATGCTGGCCTCATAAAACGAGTTTGGAAGTCTTCCTTCTTCTTGAATTTTTAGAAGTAGTTTGAGGACAATAGGTGTTAGTTCTTCTTTGAATGTTCGGTAAAACTCCCCCATGAAGCTGTCCGAGCCTGGGCTTTTGTTTGCTGGGAGAGTGTTACTTACATCTTTAATTTCCTTGGTTGTTATTGGTCTGTTCAAGTTTTCTATCTCTTCCTGGTCCAGTTTTGGGAGACTGTGTTTCTAGAAATTTGTCCATTTCGCTTAGATTGTCGAATTTGTTGCCATATAAATGTTCATAGTATTTGTTAACAATCCTTTGTATTTCTGTGGTGTCTGTTTTTACTTCTCCTCTTTCATTTCTGATTTTGTGTATTTGGGTTCTCTCTCTTTGTTTCTTGGTGAGTCTAGCTAAGGGTCCATCAATTTTGTTTCTCTTTTCAAAAAACCAGCTCTTTGTTTCATTGATCCTTTGAATTGTTTTTCTGGTCTCTATGTCATTTATTTCTGCTCTGATCTTTACTATTTCCTTCCTTCTACTTGCTCTGTGGTTTTCTTTTTGTTTGCTTTCTAGTTCTTTAAGTTGTGAGGTAAGAAAGTCTATTAGAAATTTTTCTTGTTTCTTGAGGTAGACCTGTAGTGCTATGAACTTCCCTCTCAGAACTGCTTTCGCTGCATTCCATAGATTTTGTGTTGTTGTGTGTTCATTTTCATTCGTTTCCAGGAAGTTTTTAATTTCTTCCTTGATCTCCTCGGTAATCCATTCATTGTTTAATAACATGCTATTTAGCCTCCATGTATTCAAATGTCTTTGCATGTTCTTGTTGCAATTGATTTCTAGTTTCATGCCATTGTGATCTGAGAGCTACTTGATATGATTTCAATCTTCTTGAACTTGTAGAGACTTCGTTTGTGTCCTAACATGTGGTCTATCTTTGAGAATATCCCATGTGCACTTGAGAAGAATGTGAATTCTGTAGTTTTGGGGTGTAATTCTCTGTAAATATCTATTAAATCCATTTGGTCTAGTGCTTCATTTAGAGTCTCTGTTTCTTTCTTAATTTTTTGTCTAGAGGATCTATCCATTGATGTCAGCGAGGTGTTGAAGTCCCCTGCTATGATTGTATTGCTGTCGATTTCTCCTTTGAAGTCCTCCAGAAGATTTTTAATGTATTTTGGTGCTCCTATATTGGGTGCATATATGTTTACCAAAGTTATATCTTCCTGTTGGATAGATCCTTTTAATATTATGTAGTGACCTTCTTTGTCTCTAGTTATGGCCTTCATTTTGAAATCTATTTTATCAGATATGAGTATTGCTACCTCAGCTTTTTTTTTCCTTTCTGTTTGCTTGGAAGATTTTTTTCCATCCCTTTACTTTCAACCTATGTGAGTCTTTTGTTGTGAAGTGGGTCTCTTGTAAACAACATATATATGGGTCATGCTTTCTTATCCAATCCGCTACTCTGTGTCATTTTATCGGAGCATTCAATCCATTTACATTTAAGGTGATTATTGATATGTACTTATTTATTGCCATTTTTGTTTAGATTGGTTCTATTTTCCTTTCTATTTCTTCTACTAATTACAGCAGTCCTTTTAACATTTCTTGCTGTGCTGGTTTGGTACTAATGTATTCCCTTAGCCTTTTTTTCGTCTGGGAAGCTCTTTTTTTGACCTTCTATTTTGAATGATAGTCTTGCTGGATAGAGTAGTCTTGGGTTCAGATCCTTGTTTTTCATGACCTTGATTACTTCGTGCCATTCCCTTCTGGCCTGTAGTGTTTCTATTGAAAAGTCCGCTGATAGCCTTATGGGGGTTCCTTTGTAGGTAACTTGTTGCTTAGCTCTTGCTGCCTTTAGGATTCTCTCTTTGTCTTTAATTTTTGGCATTTTAATTACTATGTGTCTTGGTGTGGGCCTGTTTGGATTCTTCTTACTTGGGACTTTCTGTGCTTCTTGAACTTGAATGCCTTCTTCCTTCACCAAATTAGGGAAATTTTCTGTCACTATTTCTTCAAATATATTCTCTAACCCTTGCTCATTTTCTTCTTCTTCGGGGACTGCTATGATGCGAATATTATTACGTTTCCAGTTGTCCCACAGTTCTCTTAAGCTGTCTTCCTGTTTTTTCATTGTTTTTTTCCTTTTGGTTTTCTGATTGGTGGATTTATTTCTACCCTGTCTTATAATTCACTGATCTGGTCCTCAGCTTCTTCTACTCTGCTGTTTAGTCCTTCCAATGTGTTCTTCATTTCTGCTATGTCATTCTTCATTTCCAGTTGGTTTATTTTCAATATTTCTATGTCTTTGCTCATGGTGTTGATGTCCTTACACATGCTGTTGAGCTTCCTCAAGATCATGGCTCTGAATTCTAGTTCTCTTAACTTGCTTAACTCCATTTCTTTTATCTCATCTTCAGTGGACGTCTCTTGTTCTTTCGTTTGGCATCTGTTTTGTTGTTTTACCATTTTGGCTATCTCAGTGGTTTTTGGAGCCTGCCAAATTTTCCCTGTGGATGTTGGTGTTCTGCTGTTTGTGGCTCCCTCTACTGGGTTTGGATGAGCGTGGGAGGACCCACGTTATACACCACTGTCGTGTCTTACTTTCCTGGGTAGATTTGCAAGCCCAGAAAGGGTTCAGTTATGCTCTAGCTTTTTACCTAGAGGCTGTTAGTCACGGTTACTTGAAGAGCCTTGGGTTCTCAGTTGAATGAAAACCTCCCTCATGTGTTCAGCGTGAGAGGATTTCCCGAGGGTGGGGCAAATGCTGGTTGCTAATGAGCCTCAATTTGGATTTCAATAGTCCACCTGGGTGTGGCTGAATCTCCGAGGGAGGGGCTGCCTCCTCTCCCCAGAGCCCTGGCAAGGAGTAAGATGGCCACCGTCCTGTGTGGCCACAACTCAGCAGAAACTCTGAGCACCCTCCAAATCCCGAGTGTCCCCACACAGTTCCAGTCCAGTCCGCTCTCCCTCTGCCGGAGCCCAAGGTGAGTGGCTGTGGCTATTTTAGCACTCTGTCCCAGCCCTCTGCGCTATGGAGCCGGCGTGGGCTTTAATCCCGAGGGCGGTGCTCACAGCTAAGACCGCTGCTGTCCGTGCGCTCCCAGCCCCCCTCTCGCGCCTCTGCAATCCTACCAGGATCGATTCAGTGTCCCTGGTTGTATGGTCCTCGCAAGTTGCTTTTCCATTGCTTTTTCTTGACGATTTGTCTTTATTTTAGTTGTATTTCCAGTTTGGTCCTGGGAGATGGTCTGTGTAGCTTCCATTCACTCCGCCGCCATTTTGGAATCCGATGTGCTTCTCTCACATCGATGTTTCTCTCTCCCCTACCTCCCTCCCTTCCACTTTCTAAGAATTAATGGAAAAATATCCTTGGGTGAGGATTGAAAAAAACAATTGTATAATGTTCAGCAAATCAATATTTTCATCATTTTCTCTTCTTTAGACTTCATTTATTTCCTTCCTCTATTTCAGTTATACTATAGCATAAAGGAAATGAGTATGCTTCCTATGTTCAGTCACTCTGAGCGTACCAGACTTTTGGGAAGTTCTCACTAGACTGTTCCAGGGGTGGAGTTTGAGTGAAATGGCAACGCCAGGGACAAGTTGTCATCATGGTCCAATCTCTGGCCCTTGAACATTGAAAGTCCCCAAACTGGATCTGGTTAGTGCCTTGGAATTTATAAGATTCAGAGAAGCTTCTTTAGGCTGACTAATATCATGGGAGATTAAAATTATAAACCATGCCTGGCCTGTGTGGCTCAGTGGATTGAGCGTCATTCCATGCACCAAGAGGCTGTCGTTTTGATTCCCGGTCAGGGCACATGCCCAAGTTGAGAGCTCGATCCCTAGTATGGGGCGTGCAAGAACTAGCTGATCAATGTTTCTCTGTCATCGATGTTTCTATCAATCTCCCCCTCTCCCTTTCTCTCTATCTAAAAAAAATCAATAAAAGTATATTTTGCCAGGCCAGTGTGGCTCAGTGGTTGAGTGTTGGACCTATGTACCAAGAGGTCACTGATTCGATTCCCAGTCAGGTCACATACCTGGGTTGTGGGCTCAATCCCCAGTCGGGGGTGTGCAGGAGGCAGCTGATTGATGGTTCTCTCTCACATTGATGTTTCTTTCTCTTTCTCCTTCTCCCTTCCTCTCTCTCTAAAAATCAATAAAAATATATTTTAAAAAAATAAAATATATATTTCTAAAAAATTATAAACCACATTGCCAATTTATTAATTTACCATGAGAAATACTCCTATAATTCTGATCAGGATGTTCTCTTTTTGAAGGAAGTTTACATAAAACGTTGAATTATAGATCATAAAATTAGTGAGCATGGAAGTAGAATAAAAGAAAGATAAGGATATAATTCACATATAGGCATACCTTGGAGATACTGCAGGTTTGGTTTCATACCATTGCAGTAAAGCAAATATTACAGTAAAGTGAGCCACACGAATTTTTTATTCGCCAGTGCATGTGAAAGTTGTGTTCACACTATAGTGTAGTCTGCTAAGTGTACAATAGCATTATGTCTAAAAAAACAATATACATACCTTAATTAAAACATACTTTATTGCTAAAAAATGCTAACCACTGTCTAAGCCTTTAGCAAGTCATATCTTTTTGTTAGTGGAGGGTTTACATCAATGTTGATGGCTGCTGATTGACCAGGGTGGTGATTGCTAAAGGTTGAGGTGACTGTAGCAATTTCTTAAAAAAAGATAACAATGAAGTTGACGCATCAATCTTGTCTTCCTTTCATGAACAGTTTTTCTGTAACATGTGTTGATATTTGATAACATTGACCCACAGTAGAACTTGTTTAAAAATTGAAGTCAGTCTTCTCAAACCCTGCTTCTTCATTATCAATGAGTGTATCTAATATTCTATTTTTTAAAAACATGTTTTTATTGATAGAGAGAGAGGAAGGGAGAGAGAGAGAGAGAAACATCGATGTGAGAGAGAAACATCTATTGGTTGCCTCCTGCACGCCCCCTACTGGGGATTGAGCCTGCAACCCAGGCATGTGCCCTGACCAGGAATCAAACCTGGACCTCTCAGTCCATGGGACGATGCTCAATCCACTGTCCACTGTGCCACAACAGCCTGGCGTATCTAATGTTCTAAATCCTTTGTGTCATTTTAACAATCTTCATAGCATCTTCACCAGAAGTAAATTCCATTGCAAGAAACCACTTTCTTTGCTCACCAATAAAAAGCAACTCCTTATGTAAAAATTTTATCATGAGATTTCAGCAATTTTGTCACATCTTCAGGCTACATTTTTTTTTCTTTTTACTACTATTTTACTCTATTTCTTATTTTTATTTTATATTAGTTTGAGGTGTACAACCCCATGATTAGACATTTATATAACTTACCAAGTGATCACCCCAATAAATCTAGTACGCATCTACCACTATACACAGTTATTACAATATTATTGACTATATTCCTATGCTGTACTTTACATCCCTGTGACTATTCTGTACCAGTTTGTACTTCTAAATCCCTTCATTTTTTTTACCCATCCCCCCAAAACCCATCCCTCCCCTCTGGCAACTGTTAAAATGTTCTCTGTATTTCTGTAGCTATGTTTCTATTCTGCTTGTTCATTTATTTTGTTTTTTAGATTCCACATATAAGTGAAATCATCTAGCATTTGTCGTTCTCTGTCTGAATTATTTCACTTAGCATAATACTCTCTAGGACCATTCATACTGTTGCAGATGTCAAGATTTCATTCTCTTTTTATGGCTGAATCATATTCCTTTGTATATATCACCACTTTTTTATCCATTTATATATTGAGGTCACTTAGGTTGCTTCCATTCTTGTCTATTGTAAATAATGCTAAATGAATATATGAATGTATATGTCTTTTTAAATTTGGTGTTTTGTGTTTCTTCAGATAAATACCCAGAAGTGGAATTGCTGGGTCCTTTGTTTTGTGTTATAACCTTTGTTTTAAAGTCTATTGTTGCTACTCCAGCTTTTTTGTTTTGTTTTGTTTCCATTTTCATGAAATATATTTTTATCCCTTTAATTTCAGTCTGTTTGTGTCTTTAGATCTGAACTGAGTTCTTGTAGACAGCATATTTAATAGTCTTGTTTTGTTATCTAGTCACCTTATGTCTTTTGATTGGAGCATGTAATCCATTTGCATTTAAGGTAATTGTTGATAGAAATGTGTTTGTTGCTATTTTATTATTCATGGTTTTTATCTTTTCTTCTTCTTCTTTTTAAAGACGACCCTTTAACATTTCTTGTAGTATCAGTTTGGTGATGATGAACTACTTTAGCTTTTTCTAGTCTGGAAAGCTCTTTATCTGTCCTTCAATTCTAAATGATAGCTTTGCTGGGTAGAGTAATCTTGGTTTTAGGTCCTTGCTTTTCATCACTTTGAATATATATTTTTTTAAAGGTGAGAGACATGTTTTTTGTTTTTGTTTTCCTTTATTGATTTTAGAGAGAGAAGAAGGGAGAGGAAGAGAGAGATAGAAACATTGATGAGAGAGAACATTGATTGGCCAGCTCCTGCATGCCCCTCCACTGGGGATTTGTCCCACAACTTAGGCATGTACCTTGCCTGAGAGTTGAACCGGCAACCTCTTGGTGCATGGGTCAATGCTCAACCAGTGAGCCACACCAGCCGGGCTCATTACTTTGAATATTTCATGCCAATCCCTTCTGGCCTGGAATGTTTCTGTTGAGAAATCAGCTGACAGTCTTATAGGAGCTCCCTTGTAGGTAACTAACTGCTTTTCTCTTGCTGCTTTTAAGATTCTCTCTGTCATTAACCTTGTGCATTTTAATTATGATGTGTCTTGTTGTGGGCCTCTTTGAGTTTATCTTGATTGGTAAATATGGGTGTCCCCAGGAAGGGCCCAGGCAGTGGCTGTCTCTGCACTTCTTGGACTTGTATGTCTATTTTCTTTTGTCAGGTTAAGAAGGTTTTTCATCATTATTTGTTCAAATAGGTTTTCAATTTCTTGCTCTCTCTCTTCTCCTTCTGGAACCCTCATGATGCGAATGTTAGTACACTTGAAGTTGTACCAGAGACTCTTTACACTATCCTCATTTTTTTTTAAATTCATTTTCCTTTTTGTTGTTCTGATTGGGTATGTTCTGCTTCCTTATATTCCGTATTGCAAATTTGATTTTTTGCTTCATCTACTAGACTGTTTATTCTCTGTAATTCATTCTTCATTTCAGTTAGTGTATCCTTCATTTCTGACTGGTTCTTTTTTATGGTTTCTGTGTCCTTTGTTATGCTGTTGAAGTTCTACTGAGTTCCTTGAGCATCCATATAACCATTGTTTTGAACTCTATCTGGTAGTTTGCTTGCCTCCATTTCACTTAGTTCTTTTTCTGGAGATTTCTCCTGTTCTGTCATTTAGGACCTGTTGTATTATCAGCTCATTTTTGCTGCTTTCTTATGTTTGTTTCTATGTACTGGATAGAGGTGCTACCTTTCCCACTGTTGGTAGAATGGCCTTATGTAGTAGTTGCCCTATAATGCCTCCCCAGTCACCTGTGCAGGGTGCTTCAGGTGTGTCCCTTCCACTCTGCCACCACCCATGTGTGTACTATTCTTTTGTAGTTGAGCCTTGATTGCTATTGGCAAGTCACTGGAAGGGTTGACTGCCCCCCCCCCCCCCCCCGGTTGATTGGCTGTGAGGACCACCTGCCACCACAGTGAGTAGCTGCTGTGCAGGGGCTGACTCCATGGAGCAAGACTAACTTTAGTGGGGCTTTGGTGCCCACTAAGTCTGCCCTTTGAGTGTATTGCTTGTGGAGGTGGTTGGATTGTAATCTGGCATGGTTTTGTGGACAGCCCCAATTGTGCTGATTTTAAGTGTTATTCTCATAGAGCAACCATATTTGCAGGTTTATAGGATACACTGAACCACCACCTACATATACTTGCTATGTCAGATGCTGTATTGGATTCTGAAAATTTAGATGTAAAGGACACTTAGTTCTTGTTTTCTAAAGCTTAGTTCAAGTAAATTAAACACTTTGAAGCCTTGAAGTTCTGTTTAACTGAAGTCTAAGTTTTGTTGGTGGCCAGATTTGGATAGATCTCAGAAATTTATTTTGGCCTCCAAAATAGCAGATGTTGCTTTTAACAGTAGTGCTGGGTAATAGTTGGTAATAGGCCTCCGAATTAGCAGATGTTGCTTTTAACAGTAGTTCTGGGTAATAGTTGGTAATAGTACAACAGAGGTGTATTTAGACCAGTGGCAGGATTGGAAGAATAAAGCAGTCCTTCTTTAAATGTGTCATTGTCAAAGGTCAGAAACACAAGGGGAGGAATCTCATAGAAAAGTGCAAGCAGCCCTGGCAAGTTTGGCTCAGCAGATAGAGTGTTGGCCCGCAGACCAGAGAGTCCCAAGTTCGGTTCCCACTAAGGGCATGTACCTTGGTTGCGGTTCGTCCTGGCCCTGGTTGGGGTTGTGCAGGTGGCAACCCGTCAATATGTCTCTCTCACATCGATGTTTCTCTCTCTCATCCCCCTTCTCTCCCTCCTGCTCTATCTGAAGATAAATGAGGAAAAAAAAAGTCCTTGGGTAAGGATAAAAAAAAAAAAGTGCAAGCAATATTTTAAGTCAGGATCAGGATATGGAATCTGGAATTTTAATAGTTTGGTAAGTTGAATCAAGTGTGCCAATAATCAGAGTTTTGGGATATGAATTTGACTTAAGTAAGGCTTATCTTACTAGGGAACCTCATTGTGATATAGGTTGATTGCTGAGATACTATTTGGCCTGAACACACTAGTAGGGCTCGTAAATGATAGTTCCTGGTAGAGGAAAATGAAACGTCAACTTCTGTGCCTGTCTTTATTTTCCTTTAAATGAAGGAGTTTAAATAAAATCCTTCTGGAGGATCATTAAATTTTATTTGCATCACCTAAATTTTTTTTATAAATCAAAAAATGCATATACATTTACATTAGTTTGATTGACATGCACATATTACCTTAGAGTCTACCTTTAAACTTCAATAAAATGTTTATATGAAGTACTATATATTTGTTTGCAGGAATAAATACATGTGCATAGTTTTAAAACTAAAATAGTATATTGTGAAAATTTCCATCTCTTATCTCACTCATCTCCCACCCAACCAGCATCATTGCTATTACATTTTTTGTATCCTCCCACAGTTACTTAATAAGAACATGCAAATAAGCATTCTTATTTACCCTTTTTACATAAAAGGTAGCATACTATATATGCTATTCCACACCTTGGTAATAGTGTCTCTTGAAACTCTTTTAAAATCTATACATGATATTGCTACATGATATTGCCTTGTACTGTATATATTTATCATAGTTTAACCAGTCCTCTTTTTTTTGTTTGTTAGTTTTTTGTTAATTCTCACCCAAGGATATTTTTTCCATTGATTTTTTTTTTAGAGAGAGTGGAAGGGAAGGAGGAGAGGTAGAAAGAGAGAGAAACATTGATGTGAGAGACACATCAATTGGTTACCTCCTGCAAGTGCCCTGACCAGGGCCAGGGATCGAATCTGAAACCTATGTATGTGCCCTTGACTAGGAATCGAACTCTGACTCTTTGGATTGTGGGCCGATGCTCTAACCACTGAGGACATCAGCCAGGGCTAACCAGTACTCTCATGATGAACACTGGGGTGGTGGGTGGTTTCTAGTTTTTTGCTGTTACAAACCATGATGCAATGAATAACTGTGGCTTGTGTATAATTTCACAGGTGTGCAAGTATATCTGTAGGGTATTTTATCAGAAGTGGAATTGCTAGATCATTGTATGTAGTTTATATGGGTCATTTTGGTGGATGTTGCCAATTTGCCCACCATAAATTATACCAGTTTACACATTCCTCAGCAGTGACATTTCTACAACATTTCCAACAAGTACACTTGTTTTCAAACTTTAGGATTTTTGCCAGCTTGATGAGTGGAAAACAGTATCTCAGTATAGTTTTAATTTTTATTCTCTTTTGTGAGTGAAATTAAATTTCTTTTCATAGTTTTCAGAGCTATTCTTACTTATTTTTCCAACTTTCTTTTTATATTTTTATGCCAACTTTCTGTTGGTTTGTAAAATAATATTTTAATGATATTTTATTATTATAATTTTTAATATTTATATTACATTGTTATACCATTGTTTATCTTTCTGTAGTTGGGCATTTGATCTCATTTTGGAGTGTGCCTATTTATTTTGCTAAGAATGGTTATTAGAAAAAATTTTCCCTTTGGGTTATTTATTTGGGAATCAGGAATTCTAAGATTGATTGTAAGTTTTTGAATTAATTAGCTATGAGTAAACCACATAACTTATGTGGATCTCAATTCCTTCATCTGTAAAAAGGATGTAGAATTAAATGATTTCCTGGTTCTGTGACCTTTTGAAATTTACCAAAAGCAATACATCAAGTTTAATAGTCTTAAAATAATAGATACAGAAACACAGCAATGATATACTGTTGCATGTTTAAAAAACAAAAAACTTGTTCTGTTTCTTCTTGGATAGATAATACTTTGCTTTGGTAACAAAATTATCTTTCACTTGCCTCCCTTGACATTTATTGGTTAGACATATCTCTTCATCATTTTTCAGTTCACATCAAAGGTATTTTTTAGACACATCCGTGTGTGTGTGTGTGTGTGTGTGTGTGTGTGTGTGTGTGTGTGTGTGTGTTTGGGGGCTGTTAGGGAAGAAAAATACACTGCTTTTGATTTAATTTAATCTACGTCATAAATGTGTATGTTAATCTCCATTACTGCATAACTGCTGCCAGTTCGCCCATTCAATTTTCTAGATTCAGTTGGAAAGCCGATCTTAAATCTGTTTAAATTGTTTCTCATAAAAAATTAACACATTCAACTAGTACAGTTTCCTCACTACAAAGCTAAGGATTAAATTGTAATAGAACCTGTTCTCAGTGGGGTTTTCTCTCTCTCTCTCTCTCTCTCTCTCTCTCTCTCTCTCTCTCGGCATCTATAAAAGTGGCACTAGAGAAGATGAATAGAAATATCTTTTGATGTATACTTTGGGGGATGAGATTAGAACTATTGGAGAAATGACATGTGGACAGTAACATTTGAATTACAATATCAAAGTGCAAGTGACATGTTAGTAAAACTGAGAATTTCCAAAGTTTAAAATCCTCTAGAGTATACAGATGTAGATTCTCAAAATTAATAAATCTTGAATATCTGATATGATCTTAGTCCTTCTGCCAAGTGAAATAGATTAAATTTTGTCACCAGAGATATGAGAGCATTAAAGAGAAAAAAAACCCTAAAGCAGATCTAGGACACTTCTATCATTTTTTTCACTATTTTTTAATTGAATTTATTGGGATGGCATTGGTTAATAAAATTATATAGGTTTCAAATGTACATTCTATAATACATCATCTGTATATTGGATTGTGTGTTCACCAACCCAAGTCAAGTCTCCTTCCATCACCATTTATCACCCTTTACCCTCTCCTGCCTTCCCCCACCTCCCTTTCCCTCTGGTCATCACCATACTGTTGTTTGTCTATGAGTTTTTTTGAGCTTTTTTTTCTTAATCCCTTCACCTTTTTCATTCAGTCCCCCTCTGACAGTGGTCAGTCTGTTTCAATTTTGTTAGTTTATTTTGTTCATTGGATTCCACGTACAGTAAACTTTAATATAAGGGACTAATTCGGGCAAGGGGGTGTCCGTTAAAGCCAAAGTTCTTTATATAATAGAGTAGGTTTTCCAAAGGTATATATTACAAAATTGACAAATTAGTTAGTTTACCTGTTTTTACTTATGTAAACACATTTGTGCAATTAAAATTAAGTATAAATGAAAAGTCTAATTTCACAGAAAAGTTTTCTATATGTATTCCAGTCATTTTAAATTTATACTGAATAGGTCTAGTAAATGTGTGCATCCACCAGTCACTGCAAGTAAACAAATGTACATGGCTGGGGCAAGGTTAGGCTGACGGGCTTTAAATCTGCTGTAGAAAGTCATGCCAAGAGACAACAGAGCCAATTACCACACGAGATGCGGTGTGATCATGTTCTAATCATTTGCCAGACACTGTTTACAAGTGGTGACTCTTGGATTTAAATATGTAGACTATAGTCTTAGATATGTAATATTTATTTATGTCAGTGAAATTACTACAGAGTTTTTCCCAACATATGGACTATTCACTAAAATTTGTTAAAAATAACAGTGATTTAATGTACCCCACGTTATCAGTTCCTGGTAACTTATTATGATGCCTGTGGCTCTGTCTAAAAGTAGTTTTTTATTTTTATTTTTATTTTTTTATCCTCACCTGAGGACATTTTTGCATTTTTCTTCAGATAGAGTGGGAGGGAGAGAGGGGGAAGAGAGAGAGAGAGAGAGAGAGAAACATTGATGCAAGAGAGACACATCAACTGGTTGCCACCCACACGACCCCAGCTGGGGCCGGGGACAAACTGCAACCAAGGTACATGCCCTTAGCGGGAACCAAACCCGGGACTCTCTGGTCCGCGGACTGATGCTCTAACCGCTGAGCCAAACCAGCCAGGGCTAAAAGTAGTTCTTTAAAAAAATCCTCATTCAGGGGGCCCAAGTTCTTCTGATGAAGTCCCCCCCACCCCCCCCATCCTCATCCTCGGATATATTTCTGTTGATTTTTAGAAGAGAGAAACACCTATGTGAGAAAGAAACATCAATCAGGCTGGCTCTTGTTTGCACCCTGACTGGGGATCAGGAAAAGAAAAATAAACAGTGAATTAATAAAAAAATAACCTGTTAATCTTTTTTTTTTAATCCTCAAGGATATTTTCCCATTTATCTTCAGATAGAATGGGAGGGGGAGAGAGAGAGAGAGAGAAACATCGATGTGAGAGAGACACATGACCGGTTGCCTCCTACATGACCCCGACCAGGGCTAGGGACAGAACCACAACCAAGGCACGTGCCCTTGACCGGAATCAAACCTGCGACTCCTTGGTCCTTGGGTCAACACTCTAACTGCTGAGCCAAACTGGCATGGCACCTGCTAATTTAATTATAAGCAAATCTTGGTTAAAAGCATTTTAAAATTAACAGGGTGTTAATTTTCACATATGACATATGGACCAGAAATTTTGTCTGTTAAATCTAAAGTCCATTAAATTGAGGTCTGCAAAATCGAGGGTTAACTGTATAAATGAAATCATATGGTAGTTGGCTTTCTCTGACTGGCTTATTTCACTTAGCATAATGTTCTCTAGGTCCATTCATGTAGTCACAAAGGGTAAAATGTTCTTCCTTTTTATTACTGAGAAGTAATCCATTGTGTAAATGTACCACAGTTTTTTTATCCACTCATCTACTGGTGGGCACTTGGACTGCTTCCAAATCTGGGCTATTGCAGTGAACATAGTGGTGCATATATTCTTTTGAATTAGTGTTTCAGGTTTCTTCGGATATATCCCCAAAAGTGAAATCTCTGCTTTCCACAGCAGCTGCACCAGTCTGCATTCCCACCAAAGTGCACAAGTCCCCTTTTCTCCACATCCTCGACAACACTTCTTGTTTGTTGATTTATTGATGCTAGCCATTCTCACAGGTGTGAGATGATACCTCATTGTGGTTTTAATTTGCATTTCTCTGATGATTAGTAACATTGAGCATCTTTTTATGTCTACTGGCCATGTGTATGTCCTCTTTGGCGAGTGTCTATTCAGGTCCTTTGCCCATTTTTGAATTGGATTGTTTGGGGGGTCTTTTGGTGCTGAGTTGTATGAGTTCTTCATAAATTTTAAATATTAACCCCTTACCAGATATATCATTGTTAAATATGTTCTGCCATTCAGTGGGTTGCCTTCTCATTTTGTTGATGGTTTCCTTTGCTGTGCAAAAACATTTTAGATTGATGTAATCCCATTTGTTTATTTTATCTTTTGTTTCCCTTGCCTAAGGAGATATAGCAGAAAAAATATTGCTACGAGAAATACTCTAGATTTTACTGCCTATGTGTTCTTCTAGGCTTTTTATGGTTTTGAGTCTAACATTTAAGTTTTTAATCCATTTTTAGTTTATTCTTGTGTGGTGTGTAAGAAGGTGGTCTAGTTTCTTTTTTTTTTATTTTGCATGTATCTGTTCAATATTCCCAACACTATTTACTGAGTAGACTATCTTTACCCCATTGTATGTTTTTGACTCCTTTGTCAAATATTAAATGGCCATAAAGGTGTAGGTTTATTTCTGGGCTCTTTATTCTGTTCTATTAATCTGTATGGCTGTTTTTATGCCCATACCATGCTGTTTTTATTACTATGGCCTTGTAGTATAGTTTGATATCAGGTACCATGGTTCCTCCAACTTTGTTCTTTTTTCTCAAGATTGCTGTGGCTATTTGGGGTCTTTAGTGGTTCCATATAAATTTTTAGAATATTTGTTCTAGTTCTTTGAAATATATCATTAGTAGCTTGATAGGTAGTAATTGCATCGAATCTAGATTGCTTTGGGTAGTATGGACATTTTAATGATGTTAATGCTTTCTATTCATGAACATAGTGTATGCTTCCACTTATTTTTATCTTCTTCAGTTTCTTTCTTCAGTGTCTTATTATTTTCTGAGTACAGGTCTTTTACATCATTAGTTAAATTTATTACGAGGTGTGGTTTTTTTTGTTTTTTTTTTTTAAATCATCACCCCAGGATATATTTTTATTGATTTGAGAGAGAGAAGGAAAGAGAGGGAGAGAGAAACATTGATGTGAGAGAGAAACATCCATTGTTCCTATATGTGTCTCTATCGAGGATCAAACCTGTAGTATGTGCTCTGACCGGGAATCGAACTCGCAGCTTTCTGGTGTACAGGACAATGCTCCAACCGGTAAAGGCTCCTAGGTTTTTGTTTTTTTTTTATGCAATTGGAAATGGAATTATTTTCTTAATTTCCCTTTTTGATAGTTTATTACTAGTTTATAAAAATGCAACTTCGTTCTGGGTATTTATTTTGTGTCCTACTTTACTGATTTTATTTATCAGTTCTAGTGGGTTTTGGTCATATCTTTAGGGTCCTCTATACACAGTATCATGTCATCCTCAAACAATGACAGTTTTACTTCTTCCTTTCCAATCTGGATGCCTCTTAATGTCTGATTACTGTGGGTAGGACTTCGAGTACTATGTTGAAAAGGCGTGGTGAAAGTGAACATTCTTGTCCTCTATTTTAACAGAGACTTACAGTTTTTGCCCATTGAGTATATTGCTGGCTGTGTATTTGTCATATACGACCTTTATTGCATTGAGGTATGTTTGCTCTACTCCCACTTTGCTCAGGGTTTTTATCATAAATGGATGCTGGATTTTAGAGATGCTTTTCTACATCTATTGATCTGATCATGTGAGTCTTATCCTTCATTTTGTTTTTGTGGTGTATCACGTTTATTGATATGCAGATATTGTACCAACCTTGCATCCCAGCAATAAATCCCACTTGATTGTGGTGTATGATCTTTTTAATTTATTGCTGGATCCTGTTTGCTAACATTTTATTGAGGATTTTAGCATCTGTGTTCATCGGGGATATTGGCCTATACTTTTCTTTGTAGTGTCTTTATCTGGTTTTGGAATTAGGATAATGCTGGCCTCGTAAAATGAGCTTGTGAGTCTTTCCTCCTCTTGAATTTTTTGGAATAGTTTGAAAAGGATAGGTATTAGTTCTTTTTTGAATATTTGGTAAAATTCACCTGTGAGGCCATCTGGTCCAGGACTCTTGCTTGTTGAGAGATATTTGAGTACTGTTTTCTATTTCATTAGTTATAAACAGTCTATTCTGATTTTCTCGTTCTTTCTGTTTCAATTTTGAAAGATTATATGTTTCTAGGAATTTATCCTTTTCATCCAGATTGTCCAATTACTTGGAAAATAGCTGTTTGTAATATTTTATTACAATCTCTTGTGTTTCTATGGAGCCTGTTATTACTTTTTCTCTTTTATTTCTGATTTTATTGATTTAGGTCCTCTTTTTTTCTCGATATATCTGATTAAAAGTTTGTCAATATTGTTTATCTCTTCAAAGAACCAGCTCTTGGTTTCATTGATGTTTTGTTTTGTTTTTTTAGACTCCAGTTTGTTTATTTACACACTGATCATTATTCTTTTCTTTCTTCTACTCACTTTGGGCTTTGTTGTTCTTTTCCTCGTTCATTTAAGTGTAAAGTTAGATTGTTTATTTGAGATTTTTCTTGTTTCTTGAGATAGGCCTGTAATTCTATAAATTTACATCTTAGGACTGCTTTTGCTGTGTCCCATAGAGTTTGGGTTGTTGTGTTTTCATTTTCATTTGTCTCAAGGTATCTTTTGGTTTCTTTCTTTATCTCATTGTTAACCCATTTATTGTTTAGTAATATGTTATTTAGCCTTCATGTCTTCATGTATTTTTCCTTTTCCTTTCATCTGATCGATTTATAGTTTCATACTATTATAATCAGAGAAGATGCTTCATATTATTTTAATCTTCTTAAATTTATTGAGATTTGTTTTGTGTTCTGACATGTGGTCTATCCCAGAAAAATGTTCCTTGTACTCTTGAAAACAATATATATTCTGCTGCTTTGGGGTGAAATGCTCTGAAGATATCAATTAAATTAATCTGATCCAGTGTGTCATTTAAGGCCACTGTTTCCTTGTTGACTTTCTGTCTGGAACATCTATCCGTTGATGTCAATGGATGTTGAAATCCCCTACTATGACTGTATTACTGTTGATCTCTCCCTTTATGTCTATCAAGATTTGCTTTATATATTTAGGTGTTCCTATGTTGGATACATTAATGTTTACAAGGGTTATATCCTCTTATTGGATTGCTCCATTTATCATTATGTAGTGTCCTTCTTTATCTCTTATGATACCCTATGTTTAAAAGTCCTTTTTTTTTTGTTTGTTTTCAGATATAAGTATTGCTACTCCAGCTTTTTTCCCCTTTCCATTTGCATGAAATATATTTTTCCATTCCTGTACTTTTTTTCTGTGTGTATCTTTCATTCTGAATTGGGTCTCTTGTAGACAGCATATATATGGCTTGTTTTCTTTTCTGTTTTTGTTGTTGTTGTTGTTGTTAATCCTCACCCAAGTATATTTTTCCATTGATATATTTTTTTTTCTGGTATGTGCCCCTAGCGGGAACCGAACCCAGGACTCTCTGGTCTGCAGGCCAATGCTCCAACTGCTGAGCCAAACCGGCCAGGGCTCCACTGATTTTTAAAGAGAGTGGAAGGGAGGAAGAGGGGGAGAGAGAGAGAGACATCGATGTAAGAGAGACACATCAATTGATTACCTCCCACATGACCCTGACCAGGGCCAAGGATTGAACCTGCAACCCAGTTATGTGCCCTTGACTGGGAATTGAACCCACAGCCCTTTGGTACATGGGTTGATGCTCTAACCACTGAGCCAAACTGGCCAAGACTTGTTTTCTCATCTATTCAACAGTCCTATGTCTTTTGATTGGAGCATTTGAGCCATTTACATTTAAAGTGATTATTGGTAGGTATGTATCTATTTATTGCCATTTTATTCTTTCTGTTTGCTTTTCCTGATACTTCTTAAAACAAACCCTTTAACATTTTTGTAATACCAGTTTGGTGGTAATGCACTCCTTTACATTTTCTTGTCTGGGAAGCTCTTTATATCTCCTTCAATTTTTAAAGAGTAGACTTGCTCAGTTTTATAGTAGTCATGGTTGTAGGTCCTTGCTTTTCATCACTTTGAATATTTCATGTCAATCCCTTCTGGCTAGAAATGTTTCTGTTGAGAAATCAGCTGACAGTCTTATGGGAGCTTCCTTGTAGGTAACTAACTGTCTTTCTCTTGTTGCTTTTAAGATGCTCTCTTTGTCTTTAACCTTTGACATTTTAATTATGATGTATCTTGGTGTGGGCCTTGTTGGGTTCATCTTGATTGGGATTCTCTGCACTTCCTGGACTAGTGTGTCTTTCTCCTTCACCAGGTTATGGAAATTTTCAGTCATTATTTTTTCAGATAGGTTCTTGATCTATTGCTCACTTCTTCTCCCTCTGGTACCCCTATGATGCAAATGTTGGTATGTTTCATGTTTTCCCAAACGTCCCTGATATTTTAAATTTTTTTTCTTTTTGCTGCTCTGATTGGATATGTTCTGCTATCCTGTCTTCCAAATCACTGATTTAATCCTGTGCTTCATCCAACATACTGTGTATTTCTTCTAGTGTATTCTTCACTTGAGATATTGTATTCTTCGTTTTTGACTGGTTCTTTTTTATGGTTTCTGTATTTCTTTATGCTGTTGTTCTAAGTTCCTTATAGTTCTCACTTACACTTGCTTCCATTTCATTTACCTCTTTTTCTGGAGATTTCTCCTGTTCTTTCATTTGGGGCATGTTTTCCTTAAGGAGGGGAGATGAGCTTTCTTTGTGTACAGCTGTTAGTAGTGGAGTTGAGTCTAGATCTTAGGCTTTTGCATTTGAAGTCCATTTCACCTTCTGTCATGGTACTTAGTGTTATCATTATTGTTTCAATCTCTTTTCCCTTTTTATCTTCTACATCCTCTATGTAGTTAGATATCGATGTGTTGAACACTGATATCTGATCATTTTGTTTCTCTTTGGAATTTTTTTTTTTTTTTGGCTAATCCTTACCTGAGGATATTTTTCCACTGATTTTTTTAGATAGAGTGGAAGGGAGGGAGGGAGGGAGGGAGGGAGAGAGAGACAGAGAGAGAGAGAGAGAGAGAGAGAGCAATGTGTGAGAGACACATTGATTGGTTGCCCCCACATGACCCCAACAAGGGCCAGGGATTGAACCTGCAACCCAGGTACCTATCCTTGACCTGGAATTGAACCCGAATCCTTTGGTCCATGGGCTGAAGCTCTAACCACTGAGCCAAACAAGCCAGGGCTCTTTGGGAATTTTATTTTATTTTTGGTTTCTATTCTTATCCTAATCTAGGCACTCATCACTTAATACTTAGCTTATTAGTTGCCTTCTGGCTGTACTCAGTACTGCCCTTTTAGCTCTCTCTGCCATTGGTTCTTTGCAGTTGATTTCATTCACTACTGGTAGATATAGTGATACTCTTTAAAATATGTTTTCATCATGTTGTTTTCCTGTTTAAGGACTTTGGTGGCTTTCTCTTGTATATGTGATCAAAATTCTCAGCCCACCATTCAAAGGATCTTCTAAGTAATCATGGCTTGCCTATTTGATCATATGTGTCTATTTTTTCTTTATATCTGATCAGATGTTGTAAACTTAGCTTCCTGCCTTACATACCCCTTGCCTGTTACAGCTTGTAACAGGCTGTGTTAATTTGTCTTCCACATAAAAAATTTCAAAGTGCCCTTTTCTTTCTGTTGTCAGTGATGAATAATAATATTTTCTCCAGATACGTGTTTTAGTTGTGCTCATTTTTGTTATAAACCAAAGCAATGCTATGTATATGAATGCACTTGTGGGTTTGGAAAATGTTAATTTAAAAGTGAATTAGAATGTGATAAGAAGAAAATATAATGGATAGTCTTCTTGGTCCTGGATTTTGATAAAATGAGATGATTTCTGGGGTTGGGGAGGGATGTAAGAATTGTGTTGCTGAAGCTTAGGTGATAGGAAATAGGAGGGAAAAAATATTATTTTCCCCACTTGTGTATAAGAGCAGGATTTAGCTTTAACTTTGACATTGGACCTAGATTGAATGAAGGAGGCTATGAAAAAGGTTTACTTAAGAGATTATAGGTATAAGTCCCAGAGAAGAGTCAATAATTGGCTCAGTAATATTAAGAGACAGCTAAATAGTCTAACTTAACTTGAACTCAAGAAGTGAAAGATACAGTGTTCTTAATAGATTGGGACTGGGAAATATACTTAAATGTTAGGAGCCAGTACGTGTATAATTTGTACCTTGATGTTTTTCATGTTAAAGTAAAATAATTAAAGATTTTGAACACCTGTAATGTAACAGGCCCTGTGCTAGACTATATATTTTATTTTTTATTGTTATTATTGTGGGTTTTTTTTTAATCCTCACCCAAGGATATTTTTCTATTTATCTTCAGATAGAGTGGGAGAGAAGAAGAGAGAGAGAGAAATATCAATGTGAGAGAGACACATCAACTGGTTGCCTCCCGCACGACCCTGACCAGGGCCGGGAACAAACCGCAACCGAGGTACGTGCCCTTGACCATAATTGAACTCGTGAGTCATTGGTCCATGGGCTGACACTCTAACCACTGAGCAAAACTGGCCAGGGCTAGACTATATATTTTAAAAAAGGAGAAAACATACTTTTGGCCTTAAGAAAGCTCAGAACCAAGTTGGTGAGAAAAACTTATATATGAACAAATATGTTAATTGCCATAAGAAGATATGTACAAAGTGCAGGATAATTTAAATTAGTAAGTGGTGCCCTGGCCGGTTTGGCTCGGCGTTTAGAGCATTGGCCCGCAGACCAGAGTCGCGGGTTCAGTTCCCGCTAAGGGCACGTACCTTGGTTGCAGTTTGTCCCCGGCCCCTGTTGGGGTCGTGTGGGTGGCAACCAGTCGATGTGTCTCTCTCACATGGACGTTTCTCTCTCTCTCTTCCTCCCTCTTAAAAAAAAAAATTAGGAAGTGGTGAACTATGCTTTGTGAAAATCAAGGAAAGGAGCATGGATACTTTGATTTGAAAGTCATGTAACCAGAAAGAAATGCCCCTTTCTCCTTTAGTCTTCCTGGTAGAATAAAAGAATGAAGGACTCTACTCTGTCCTCAATGTTATTGTCTAAAGGGAAAATATCATTGTCTATTAATTGTCTATTAATTCTCTGGACTGAAGTACCAGAGATGATCCTAAGTCTTTTGGGATGCCCCTGACACTGCTATCCCTTGATCAAAATCCTACACCATTCTGAAGCTCAACACTAAACAAAAGCCTTTCCTGACTAACCCAGTCTTATCCTGGTCTTTATTTTTTAATTCTGTAACATCTGTGCCCAATAGGTTTATATGTATTCAGGATAGAAATGTATAATTTCAAAAATGTTTGATGTATATCTTGTCCAGTTAGAATGTAAAAAAAAAAAAAAAAAATGGGCCATTTAGGTTTCACAAAGGGCTGAATAGTGTGAACTTCATTAATTTTTGTTGTATGAGAACTTCCCAGTAATTCTCGTGGATGCTGAATTAGTCAGCTTTTGCTATGGCAACAAACAACCCTCAAATTTTGGGAGCTTACAATAACAAACATTTATTTCTCACCAGCATTTGGTAGGTTGGCTGTGCTCAGCTGACTCAGATGGTCTTGACAGTGCCTGCCTCCATGCTGAGATCTGTTTGTTATGGAACCCAGGTTGAAGGATCAATGTTTACCTGAGGCATGATCTCCTCTTGGTAGAGTGCAGGAGCACAAGAAGGCTAACAGCAATAGTTCTTAAAAGAACTTCATGGAACTGGCCCACATTTCATTGGTCAAAGCAAAGCATTTGGCAAGGTACACATTCAAAACAAAAGAGTGGGAAAGTATTATTTGCCTATATGGTGAGGGACAGGATGTTTATTGAACAGTATGACCTAATACAGATGTTTCTGAATTAAAACAAAAAGTTAAAAGAACAGATAAAGTTATACGTATGAAACAAAATAATCTAGTGGGGAGGAGGGCTTCCGAGGGCTTAGGAATGAGAAAAAACGTAATTAAAACTTAAAATTACTTTAACAAAAGCAATATCAGCATTACATGGTACGGGGCAGCAAAGTGTCCTAGTTAAAAACTGGGCTCTGGCCCTGGCTGGTTTGGCTCAGCGGTTAGAGCATCGGCCTGCAGTCCAGAGAGACCCGGGTTCGGTTCCCGCTGAGGGCACGTACCTCGGTTGCAGTTTGTCCCCGGCCCTGGTTGGGTCGTAAGGGAGGCAGCCACTCGATGTGTCCCTTTCACGTCAATATTTTTCTCTCTCTGTCTCTTCCTCTCTCTCCCTCCCGCTCTATCTGAAGATAAATGCAAGAATGTCCCCAGGTGAGGATAAAAAATTAAATAAATAAATAAATAAATAAATAAATAAATAAACTGGGCTCTGGAGTCAGTCCACTCTTGGTGGATAAAAAAGCTGTGGTACATTTACACAATGGAACACTATGCAGCTGTAAGAAAGAGAGATATCTTATCCTTTGAGATGACATGGAGGGACCTGGAGAGTATTATGCTAAGTGAAATAAGCCAATCAGAGAAAGACAAATATCACTTATTTTTGGAATATAATGAACAGAAAAAGCTAATGAACAAAATAGTCCCAGAGACATAGAAAGGAGTACAGTTCAGACTGACAAACTTAAGAGGAGGAGGTCGGGGCGGGGGGGGGGTTGAGATAAACCAAAGAACTTATATGCATGTATGCGTAACCAATGGTTCAGATTCTGGATCTACCACTTCTAGTTGTACAATCTTCAGCAAGTCACTGTATCTCAGTATCCACATCTGTAAAATGGATGTGCCACTTATCAAACTGTTGCTTTTCAGCTCTAAATCCACCTTTCATTATCTTATTTGTGATATTGGAAATTTCTTTCTTGACAGCTTTTGTTAAGCTTTGTCAGTAGAGGGACTAGAGGGAGACTGGAGAAAGAACGGGTGTTACTTCCTGATTCTAGTGTGCTCTTTGTAGCATACAGTGGCCAACAGCATGTGGGACACTCAGTGGCACTCAACTCCTGGGGACTTTTAGTGGCAACACTCCTACGTGCCATTAACAAATGAGTTTCATACTATGCCATTTCCTCCCCAAGGGCACCTTCCCAAGTTCTACTGGCATGAGTTCTCCTAATAGATGGCTTTACTGTGAGTTCTGTTGGTGTAGCACTTTAGTTAATTTCTCAGACATCCGTGGCTGTGTCCTCACCACAAGGTCTGGATCTCACCCCTGTTGGAAGTAGCCCTTTTATAGATTTATTTTCTTGTTGGTCTGTGTCGGCTCTTGAAGTAGTGGCTGCTCCCCGTATCTTCTGTCTCTTTACCCCTTAGTACTTAGTCCTCTGTTGTAATTAATAATGCTTTATATTAAATTTTCCCTATTCAAATTGCCATGTGGTTTCTTGTCTTCTAATTGTACCTCGACTGATATATTAGGTTTATAAATAGTACTTTTCTCATACAATTGTTCTGAGGATTAAATAGGATAATTGTGTTGCAAAGTATTTAGTGTCTGCCACTGAGTAAGTGCTTATATTTGTTGGTGAATATCCTCATCAATATCCTCATCACTGTTACTACCACTAGTTAGGAGTAACATTTCTAATTTTTCTTCATAGGATGTTTCGTCTTAAATCACTTTCTGCCTTGGCAGAACTTGCCCTGGGCTCTCGATGGTACCATGGAAGATCACAGCCCACCCAGATCAGGCGGCGACTAATGGTGGTGGCTTTCTTGGGAGCATCTGCAGTAACTGCAAGTACTGGTCTTTTGTGGAAGAGGTGAGTGTTATCTGAGCATCCTGTTCTTAAATGTACTTTGATTCTTCCCATTGTTTCTGTTATTTAAAAGGAATTGCTTTCTGGCTTACCTTTGTATCAAAATTTCTTGCCCAAATTATTTGGCATTGATAATATTTATCTATAAAAAAGAAGTTTCAGAAAATATAGCTATCATTTCAAAGCAACAAATAGAGAGTATTCTGCTTCAAGATCTGCCTGTCTCCTTTGCTGAACATTTTAACTAATTTACCAATTTAATACTTTTAATATATTTATAATAAATAATTAATATAATAAATTTAATAATTTAACAATTTAACATGTATTTAGTGGTTTAGGTATATTCCCAAAATTGTGCAGCCATCACCACTATCTAATTCCCCAAAGTTCTCATCACTTCATAAGAAACTCCATACCATTTAGCAGCCACTTTCCACTTTCTCCATATTCCCTGACCCCAGAGAACCACTAATCTACTTTCTGTCTATAAATTTGCCTATTCTGGACACTTCATATGAATGGAATCTTATGTAGTCTTTTGTGACAGACTTCATTCACTTAGCATAACGTTTTCAAAGTTCATCTATGTGGTACCATGAATCACTACTTCATTTCTTTTTATGGCCAAGTTATATCCTGTTGTATAGAGTGTATACCACATTTTTACTTATTCATTTCTTTGTTGATGGCTAGTTTGGTTGTTTCTAATTTTTGGCTATTATGAGTAATACTGCTGTGAACATTTGTGTACAATTTTGGGGGTAGAATGTATTTTCATTTCGGAAGGGTATTTACCTAGGTGTGAAATTTCTGGATCATATAGTAACTCTGTGTTTAACTATTTGAGGAATTGATGGACTTTTTTCTAGTCTCACTAGTATGAGTATGTGTGCTTGTGAGTGTGTGTATATGTGCTTAGATTTCCTCATATGTAAAATGGGAGTAACGATAGTACCTATCTCATTGGGTTCTTATGAAGATTAAATGAGTTATTATAATATTTGTTAAATGCTTAGAACAGTGCCTTGCACATAATTTTGTAAAATAAATATCTTGTGAAGAAAGCACTCAGCACGTAGTAAGCTATCAATAAATGTTAGCTATTATGATTGGATATAATATGAGGACAAGCAATGATGAAGAAACCAGCCAGGGCGATGCAGGTGAATTTAGAATTACCTTTTGGTATAGTCTAGCATCAAAGAAGACAAAAGACTGTACTTGAAGAAGTTGAGAAGTTGTTTCATGGTTTGAATGTTTAAGAAATTATTCCGCCCTGGCCAGTTTGGCTCAGCAGTTAGAGCGTCGGCCCACGGTCCAGAGAGACCCGGGTTTGGTTCCTGCTGGGGGCACGTACCTTGGTTGCAATTTGTCCCCGGCCCTGGTTGGTCGTGTGGGAGGTAGCCACTAGATGTGTCCCTTTCACGTCGATGTTTCTCTCTTTCTCTCTTCCTCTCTCTCCCTCCCACTCTATCTGAACAAAAAATGGAAAAATGTCCTCGGATGAGGATAAAAAAAAAAAAAAGGAAGAACTCTTGCTATCTGCAACAACATGGATGGACCTAGAGGGTATTGTGCTGAGTGAAGTGGATCATACAGAGAAAGACAAATGCCAGATGATTTCATTTATCTATGTAATCTAAAAAATAAAATAAATGAACAAGTACAATAGAAACAGACTTTCAGATACCGAGTACATTTTGACAGTTTCTTGATGGGAAGGGGCTTGATGGGGTGGGTGAAAAAGGTGGAAGGATAAAATACAAATTGACAGTTACAGAATAGTCACAGGAATGTAAAGTACAACATAGGCAATATAGTCAGTAATATTGTAATAACTATGTATGGTGTCAGATGGGAATTAAATTTATTGGGGTGATCACTTTGTAAGTTATATATATGTCTAATCACTGGGTTATACACCTGAAACTAATATATGATATTTTACATTAACTGTAATTGAAAAATAAAAAATTATTATTTTTAAAAAGAGAGAGAAAGCGCCCTGGCCAGTTTGGCTCAGCAGTTAGAGTGTCGGCCCGCGAACCAAAGAGACTCAGGTTCGATTCCAGCCAAGGGCAGGTACCTCGGTTGTGGTTCATCCCCGGCCCCAGTTGGGGTTGTGTGGGTGACAACCAGTTGATGTGTCTCTCACATCGATACATCGATGTTTCTCTCTCGCTCTCCCCCCCCCCCCGACTCTGTCTGAAGATAAATGTAAAAATATCCCCTGGTGAGGATTGAAAAAAACAGAGAGAAAAAAATGATCATGGGAGCACAGACTATAAAAGTAATGAGGCTGCCTGGCCGGTGTGGCTCAGTGGATTGAGCATCTTCCCATAGACTGAGAGGTCTCAGTTCAATTCCCGGTCAGGGCACATGCCCGGGTTGTGGGCTTGATCCCCAGTGGGGGGCATGCAGGAGGCAGCCGATCAATGTTTCTCTGTCACATTGATGTTTCTTTCTCTCCCTTCCTCTCTCTCTAAAAAAAATCAATAAAAAACATACTAAAAGAAAAAAGTAATGAGGCTGTAGGCCAGAAAATAATTTTTTTTTTTTTTTGGTACGTGCCCCTAGCGAGAACCGAACCCGGGACTCTCTGGTCTGCAGGCCGACGCTCCAACCGCAGAGCCAAACCGGCCAGGGCCAGAAAATAATTTTAATACTAAGTAGAAAAGACCAATTCACTTTGTCATTTTTCTGCTCTTGCTGTACAGACTTCTTCCTATGACTTTGAGAAGTGGCAGGTGTTGGCTGTGTTCTAGAGTGGCTGTTCATATGGGAAAGAGTCCCTTATATTGGTAGCTTGCTCCCAGATCTGGAGGAATGTTAGTGCCCTTTAGATCTGGGAGTAGATGTGAAATAATAAAATAATTTATATGTGGTTTAAAAAAAGAAGGTACTACATAATTGTTCATTTTAAAAATTTCAAACTTTAAAATTCATAAATTTCAGTTATAAAAGAGCATTATGTTTGGTCTAAAAAATGTCTAATATAGAGGTAAAGAATAAAAATCTTTTTTCATCCCCAATCTATTTTTCTTAACAAAAAATAAATATTATATATTTAGTATGTGTGGTGATAGATAGTTTTGAAATATATAGGTGAATAACAAAGTATACAATTTGGAATGTTTGCTGGCAAACAAAAATGAATGTGTTCTGGGATATACAGTTAGGTATATCTAAAGACCAGATATACTACCTAAATTCATTAACATGCATTGACAGATATAATCCTTAGAAACCATATTAGAGTACCGTTAGAGAAGGAACATTTGTCAAATTTTTACTTTGTTTTTATTTTCTCAGTTTCAAAAGATACTGAGATATAATAGTAAGGATTCAGAGTTTACTTGGCTTCAAACTGGCTATATCTAATATAATTCTTGTTCAGCCTAAAATACTTCATTTACTAGGAGCTTGTTTGCTGGGGATGGATCCTGTCAGCTTTTGTCCAGAAATGTTTTAATTTTACCTTAACTTTTTTTTTTAAACTCATCTTTATTGTTGAATGTATTACAGATGTCCCTCCTTTTTCCCCTTCCCTTGATCCCCTCCTCCCCACTCCCACCCCCCTCCTGCCTTCCCCACACTATTGTCTGTGTCTGTTGGTTATGCATATATGCATATAAGTTCTTTGGTTTCTCTCTTCCCGCCCCACCTCCCCTCTTCCCTTTGTGGTTTGTCAGTCTAACAACCAATTTGTACTTCTTAATTCCTTCATCTTTTTCACCCATCCCCCCTCCCATCTGGCAACTAACAAAAAGTTCTCTGTATCTATGAGTCTGTTTCTGTTCTGTTTCTGTTCTGCTTGCTCATTTTGTTTATAGATTCAATTGTTGATAGATTTGTATTTATTGCCATTTTACTGTTCATGTTTTTTTATCTTCTTCTTCAAGAAGACCCATCAACATTTCACATAATACTGATTTGGTGGTGATGAACTCTTTTAGCTTTTTCTTGTCTGGGAAACTCTATATATGGCCATCGATTCTAAATAATAGCTTTACAGGATAGAGTAATCTTGATTGTAGGTCCTTGCTTTTCATCACTTTAAATATTTCTTGCCACTCCCTTCTAGCCTGCAAAGTTTCTCTTGAGAAATCGGCTGATAGCCTTATGGGAGCTCCGTTGTAGGTAACTAACTGCTTTTCTCTTGCTGCTTCTAATATTCTCTCTTTGTCTTTAACGTTTTGCATTTTGATGATGTGTCTTGGTGTGGACCTCTTTGGGTTCATCTTGTTTGGAACTCTCTGTGCTTCCTGGACTTGTATGTCTGTTTCCTTCACCAAGTTAGGGAAGTTTTTTGTCATTATTTTTTCAAATAGGTTTTCAATTTCTTGCCCTCTCTCTTCTTCTTCTGGCACTCCCATGATGCGAATGTTGGTACGCTTGAAGTTGTCCCAGAGGCTCCTTACACTATCCTCATTTCTTTGGATTCTTTTTTCTTTTTGCTGTTCTGATTGGGTGTTTTTTGCTTCCTTATATTCCAAATGGGTGGTTTGCTTCTTGGCTTTACCTACTCTACTATTGATTCCCTGTAAATTATTCTTTATTTCAGTTAGTGCATCCTTCATTTCTGACTGGTCCTTTATTATGCTCTTGAGATCCTCACTAAGTTCCTTGACATTCTCACTAAGTTCATTGAACGTCCTTATAAGCAGTGTTTTGAACTCTGCATCTGTTAGATTGCTTATCTCCGTTTCGTTTAGTTTTTTCCCTGTTGTTTTGTTCTTTTCTTTCATTTGGGACATGTTTCTTTGTCTCCTCATTTTGGCTGCCTCCCTGTGTTTGTTTCTATGTAGTAGGTAGAGTTGCTATGTCTCCTAGGCTTCCTGGAGTAACCTGTTGTAGTAGGTGTCCTGTAGGGTCCAGTGGCACAGCCTCCCTGGTCACCCAGCTGGGCCCTCGAGGTGCACTCCTAGTGTGGACTATACAACCTTGTGTTGTAATTGAGTCTTGATTACCGCTTTCAATTCTTTTGGATATACCTAACCAGAATTGAGATTTCTGGATCATATGGTAGTTCTATTTTTAATTTTTTGAGGAATCTCTTCATGTAGAACTTTTTACAAATTTCATTGCTGTTGCTTCTGCTGAACTGTATCTGAAAATATTTATATGGTTAATATGATGGGCCTTCATGATTAATACAGATTTTTTATTTTTATATCTAGAGCCCTTGCAGAATCTCCATCATCTGTAAACAACATAAAGAGTGAAGCTGGTGATAAAGGGAAGAATAAAGATGAAGGGGAAGTTTGTAACCATGAAAAAAAGGCTGAAGATATTTGTCCTGAGCCTTATCTAGAAGAGAAAAAGAAGAAACGTTCTGGATTCAGAGACAGAAAAGTATGGAACGCATTTTATAAATTAATCAGAAGTATAGTTAATCCAAAATTAGAATAATGCGGTTGAGTCTCTTTCATGATGTATTTTAGATGGTTCATATTCACTTTGAAGTTATTCACCTCTTTGCTATTTTCCATCATGTTCTAAGGCAAACATACTCTTGGAATATGAAGTTAATGGGGTTAGGAAAAGTACCTAAGATTGGTAATCAGGATTAGCATGTATTTTCTTCAATTCCGCTACCTAATGGTGATTCTTGCTTTCTGGATCTTTCTGATGTTGAACACCCTCATATATGTTCATTGAGTCTGTGTGGTAATAGAGATTTATGATGCCAGGTTGTAAAGGCAGAATAAAATCTCTTGGGAAATATACAAATATTTCCAGAAAATCAACTAATTTTGAGGACAGCATAAACTTTAAATGACTTCAGCATTCTATATCTTTAATACAACTTGCTGTTATATGGCTCTACCTCAGAAAAGTTTCAGTTTCATTATAACAATGCCTATGATACTAGGCATTTGAATTCAGCAGACATGAGTGATGAAAAGTCAAAAGGGTGAATTTATTAGAAGTTTTGCATGTTAATAAACTTCAGGGAATTGCCTTTACTTGCTAAAATATAGCTAATCAATGCAAGAAGATAATTTGAGTTATTTCTGTGTTGTGTGTGTTTGAAGTATATATTTGCAAGAAGAGTTTTTTTGAGAAATTTGTATTTTTCTGTTTGTCTATTTGGATGAAGTTATTAAATAAGTCTTATCATTTCCTAAGTTCATTTCTTATTGAGGTGAATTTGAACAAAACTTATGTATCACAAGTTAATTGTCAACTATCCCAGTGTTTCCACTACGATACATTTATTTAAATATTTTGCCATGAGTGAATTCAAAGAAAGTTCAAATTTATCCTGCTCCAGCAGTTTCATTTAGAGCTAAACTTTACAAAGTAGAGCTAAAATTACCCAAATAAACATTTTTGTTTGTTTGTTAATCCTCACCCGAAGATATTTTTTCCATTGATTTTTAGAGAGTGGAAGGGAGAGAGGGAGGGGGAGAAGGAGAGAGAAAGAGAGAGAGAGAGAGAAACATCGATGTGACAGAGACACATTGATTGGTGTCCTCCTACACACACCCTGACCGGGTCCACGGATTGAACCTGCAACCCAGGCATGCCCTTGACATGGAATCGAACCCAAGACCCTTTGGTGCGCAGGCCAATGCTCTAACAATGAGCACACTGGCTAGGGCAAAATTTATTTTTGAACCTTCCATTTTCTACTCCCACTTTCTGCTCAGCAGATGACCATATCTCATACGTCAGAAAAAAAATGGAAGCTATCAATGTAATCAATTTGTAACTCACATAGCTATAAACTTTTCTAGTCTATGTTTGAAAAAATTCTTATTTCTTTCACTAAAGTCTCAGTGGAAGAACTGTTTTTCCTGTTCGAGCATATCTATTCCACATGTTATCCTGTCTCACCAAGAACCTATGTCAACACTTATTCTATCTTTATGCTGTTTTTTCAGTTACCCTTTGTCTGTTTTTCTTTTACATAGTCTACATAGGCATGTTAAAGATTCTTCTATCTTTAATTAAATAATAAACCACTTATGATCAGTTTTTTTAGCTACTGTCCCATTTCCATTCTTTCCCTGTAATACCAAACTGCTCCAGTTTCTATATGCTGTTTTTGACACCCTCAGTTTTCTTTTAAACTTTTTACTTTTTTTCTTTGTGTTCTCTTGATTTTCATGTAATACTTCAAATATCCAAGAAAAAAATTAAGACTACTAAAATGAACATAACATGTACCCACACTTGTTTTTTGTCAAGTTTAACATTCTCCTATATTTGCTTCAGGTTTTTTTTTTTAATCCTCACCTGAGGATATGTTTTTATATTTATTTGTTTGTTTAATCCTTATCTGAGGATATGTTTTTATTGATTTGAGAGAGAGAGAGGAAGGGAGAGGGAAAGACAGAGAAACATCTATGTGAGAGAGAAATATCAATTGATTGCCTCCTGCACGCACCCTGACTGGGGATCGAACCTGCAACCTAAGTATGTGCCCTGACTGGTGTATGGATGACACTCCAGCCAAATGAACCACCTGGCCAGGGCTTCAGTTTTTTTTGTTTGTTTTTAAGAAGAAATGAAGTGAATATAAAAATACATTGCTGTATACTCTCTTTAGTCTCATTTTTCTCAGTTCCACTTTAGAGGTAAACCCAGTGTCCTGAATTTACTATTTATTCCTTTGCATGGCCTGGTTGTTTTGTGTGCTTTATTTTATTTTAATTTTTTAAAATTCACAGATGCAAAGAGTTAGAACAGTCATAGTTCTTAGTTCTTGGATACAGTTTTTGTGAGTTTGTGCATGCTTCTCTCTTTTATCTTTTATCATTTTGTTTTATTTTTAATTTTAAAAAATTTTATTGTTACTTCTGAAATCTCAATTCTCAAAATTTCTCACACATTGCCTCAGTATTGCTTCACTGTCATTCTTTTCTTTTGGAACTCGACTTGGATTTAAAAGAACTTGTCCTGCATATCTTTTAACTGTTCTTGTTTTCCCACTCCCCCCAGGGTCTCTCTTTTCTTTTTCTTTAACTTTTTTTATTGTGATAAAATACGTATAACATAAAATTTACCACCTTAACAATTTTTCCCCCTTTATTGATTTTTAGAGAGAGAGGAAGGGAGAGGGAGAGAGAGATAGAAACATCGATGAGAGAGAACATTGACTGGCTGCCTCCTGTATGCCCCCCCACTGGGGATCAGGCCCATAACCTGGGCATGTGCCCTGACTGGGAATCGAACTGGCGACCTCTTAGTGCATGGGTGACGCTCAACCAGTGAGCCACACCAGCTGGGCATCTTAACCATTTTTAAATGTACAGTTCAGTGGTATTAAATACATAGCAGTGTACACCATCTCCATAACTGTTTTCATATTATAAAACTGAAAACCTATACCTATTAAATAATAACTCCCTCCTACCCCTTTTCCTCAGCCCCTGGCAACCACTATTTTACTTTCTGTTGCTATGATTTTGAATACTAAAAGAATGTCATACAGCCCAGGCTGGCTTGGCTCAGGGGTAGAGTTGGATTCTGAGGCTTAATCAGACTCAGATTTGATCTTTGTGGCAAGATTACAGGCAGTACTGTACCCTTTTATCAGGAAGCATCTTATGTCGGCTTGCTTTTCTTTTTGTGATATTAACAGCTATTGGTGTCCAATGGCTAGATCTGTTCATTCATTGGGGTTGCAAATAGTGGTAGTCTAATTTTATCCTATCTTTTACATTTACTAATTGGACTACTTTATAAAGAGACACTTTCCCTCATGTACTGTTTGGTTGCAACTACTACTTGGCTACTATTTGGTGCAGATAGGAAATATAATGCCTGGATTGTGATCCAATTAAAGTCCAGAAGTTTTATTGAAGACAACTGTCTTAGTATCATGGTGTTCAAGAATGTTTTAAGTAAATGATTGAATGTAACTATTGTAATTCCCTTATTAAATTTTTTTCTCCAGGCTAAACATGACAAAATCCTTCAACATTTTTTGATACATCTTAGTTTCCAAGCCTGTGTTATGTTGGATGCTGTATTCTCAACTCTTTATGTAATATTTTGTTAATGTTCCTTTTAACATGACACTTAAAAGGAGGCAGCTCAGCCTAGCCGGTGTGGCTCACTGGTTGAGCATTGACCCATGCACCAGGAGGTCGCTGGTTCGATTCCCGGTCAGAGCACATGCCCAGGTTGTGGGCCCAATCCCCAGTGTGGGGCATGCAGGAGGCGGCCAGTTGATGTTCTCTCCTATCGATGTTTCTATCTCTCTCTACCTCTTCCTTCCTCTCTCTCTAAAAATCAATAAAGAAAACAAAAAGTTTTTTAAATAAAAGGAGGCAGCTCAATATCAGCTGATATGGAATGATCTCCAAGATACATTGCTAAGTGGAAAAAAAGCAAAATATATACCATACAGTATGTCTACATGACATACCTACCAATGTAGGAATGCAAAAAGTGTATTACTTTCCATGACCTATTGTTTCAAACTAAAACTAATTAATAATATTAAGCCGCATAAATTAGTGACTTTTGTATAAACCAAGGAATCTGATTTTTAGTCTGAAAATCACTGACTTTTATCTTTTTACCTTTGTTTTGTATATGATTGAATCAACTATTATTAGTTCACAAAGCCATCTTTAGCAGTAGCTACAGCTTATACCCTAAACGTTGCAAACTAATTAATTTTTGTTATTCAGAAGAACAAGCACATAGAAGGCCTAAAGAAAGTCATTTATTCTGTAGCCAGTTGACCCAGCAGATAGTTGTAGTGTAATATAAATGCCTTTGATTTAAGATTTTTGGCTAAGTCTCAAGGCCGCTAAGGGGTTGCAAAGCTCTTAGTGTGTTTGCCACATGCCAAATCTTTTGATAACATCTCTGAAATCAGTATTCAGATTTTAATGAAAATTAGCATTAGAAAGATTCTTGTCATGTTGTATAGTTACAAATTAGCAGTCCTTTCTCAGTTGCTGAAAGCACATCTGGCAAAGGAGTTAAACAGCTGCTGTCAGTGACCTCAAAGTGACCGGCTAGCCAGGACTGACAGTTACAGTACTATCTGTATTAATATGGCAAATTAAAAACATTAAGTGTTTTTCTTAATATAATGTATTGCTTTATAGACATTGAACTGATGAGATTTTAGATGGTTTTGACACATTTTCTAATCAGTTTTTTATAAGATACTATTTATTGTTGACTATCTCAACATATAAAATTCAAGTATGAGAGAAATCTCTTCACCAAAGTACTATGTATTTAGTATTTTGATGGAAAAGATTTATCTTCATACCTGAATTTATAAATGAATACTATGCAGAAGATACAGTATTTTGTATGTTCCATGCACAGAATGGGGGCTTGGATCCCAGGTAAGGAAATGGGCTTTCATATTAACATTCCACTCTTTTAGTTAAATGTATGCCTTATTTGATTTTGTTCCTATTTAGATATTTGTTTGTGCTCTTCCCAACTCTGCTCTTTTCCAAATATGCTGTAAATAGAGGATCTCTGACAGTTTGCTTAATTTTATAGAAAAAGTAGAAGTCTCATTGTTTGAGACCTATTAATAATTGAGTTTCCATGGTATGTAATTTTATTTTTTTAATGCCATAATTTTATGTACTTTGTATTTGTAAGACTATTAGCTATTCAAACCCAAGAAGTCCCAAGTCTGTTTTGTTTTAAGATTCAGGAAATTTCATAGAAATAAGAACTGTAAAATCAATTCTTTTTTAAAGACTTGGTATTTAAGAACCTGTAGGCTACCATATACATGGCATTATACCCTGTTACTGAGATGTTTTGAAATGTCATTCTTGCATGACATTTTTTCAATTTTGCTAGCTTTCAGTGATTTTTTAAAAAGTAAGAAAGTTCTTCAAAAAAAATTATAAACAATAGTTACACAAGCATTGCCTCAAATGGAATATGAAAGGTATATTGGAAGAAAGAAGTTCAAAAATTTTTGAAATTCAAGTTTATCTCTAATATAAAAAAAAATCTAGTAATAGAAAAAAGTAATATAATCAAATTTCCCCAAAAAATAAAATACAAACTATGAAAATGAGAACTGCTTAATAATAACACTCTGGATTTCTAATTTTAGGTAATGGAGTATGAGAATAGGATTAGAGCATATTCCACACCAGACAAAATCTTCCGATATTTTGCGACCTTGAAAGTAATCAGTGAACATGGTGAATCTGAAGTATTTATGACTCCACAAGATTTTGTGCGATCCATAACACCCAATGAAAAACAACCAGAACGTAAGTTGCTAAGGTGAAAAATAAGATTGTGATATTTCTTTTGTTGTATGCTACTTTATTTCTCTCTATGTATTGCCTAAACTTTATAAATCCACCCAATAATTACATTCACTGTGTAGCTGCTATATGTCAGGCATTATGCCAGGTTTTCAGAATACAAAAGAGGAGCCTACCGTCTAATGTGGCAGTCCTCAACCAGGTTAAGGGCTTGAGGAGAGTGGACACTCGGTTGAGATTCATTGCCTGCAATGAGAATATTCCTGAAGGCAGTGCATTACATATGTGACTGCCATCAAGTTACTCTTTATTTATTTATTTTTAATCCTCACCCAAGCATATTTTTCCGTTTACCTTCAGATAGAGTGGGAGGTGGGGAGAGAGAGAAAGAAAGAGAAATATTGATATGAGAGAGACACATCGACTGGTTGCCTCCCGCACTATCCTGACCAGGGCCGGGGACGAACCGCAACCGAGGTACGTGCCCTTGACTGGAATCGAACCTGTGACTCTTTGGTCCGCAGGCTGACACTCTAACTGCTGAGCCAAACCAGCCAGGGCATCAAGTTACTCTTTAGTGAGGGAGACAGAGACAGTAACAGGTAATTTCAGGAATGTGGTGATTTGTTAAAGAATGATGGTGGTGTGGCAGTATAAAGAAGGGGCACTTAGGTAAATCTGAAAGTTGGGAGAATAGTTTCTAGAGAATGCATCTAAGTTTGGATAAAAGCCTATATAGGCATTGCACTAAGTTCGCAAAGATAAAATCAACCATTTTAAATATGCTCAAAGAATAGTGGAAAGGATGTCTCATATAGAGGAAACAGCCTGAACAAACAAGGTATGATGAAAGAAAAGAAATGGCTTAATTTTTTTTTTTTTTTTTAATCCTCACCCAAGGACATTTTTCCATTTATCTTCAGATAGAGTGGGAGGGAGAGAGAAGGAGAGAAAGGGAAAGAGAGAAAGAAACATCGACATGAGAGGGACACATCGACTGGTTGCCTCCCACATGACCCCCACCAGGGCTGGGGACGAACCGCAACCAAGGTACATGCCCTTGGCTGGAATTGAACCCATGAACCATTGGTCCACGGGCCGACGCTCTAACCACTGAGCAAAACCAGCCAGGGCAATATTTTAAGTTAAATGTAACAATTTACAAATGTATATGGGAGATATGGTAGGGAAAATGACAGAGTAGAGAGCTCTAAGAATTAATCCTCCACTGAAGCAACCATTAAGCTGCCAAAAATGGATAGAAGCAACTTTTTTGGACCCCTGGAATCTAATAAAAAACTTATGGTAACTGGGAGTGCTTAATGAAGAAAGAGGATGCTAAATTTTGGTAAGAAAGTATTGTGGCCTTTTGCTTACCTGCTATGATGCCCTATTTCCCAGTTCAGCAGCAGCCATGGCAGTGTACATTCCTAGTGTGGCTTAACAGTTAATGAGGTGTTCAGTGGGGTAATACAGACTTTGTTCAAAAAAAAATTGTAGTTGTGCATTTTTACTTGTCTAATAGCTCTCTGAGGGACCAGCACAAAGGCTTGCCCTTTTCTTTCACTCACCTCAAGCTGGAGTGGCTTCCCAGGTGTCATCTACTGAAAAAATTTAAGACATATACTACCCGTAGCTCCCAGGCTAAAAGAGGGCAAATGGGACAAGCAGCAGACAGACTGAAAAGCCTAGAAAGGAGGATACTGAGGAGGAGGACATTTCAGGGCATAGAGCTTTGAAGGGCTACTGAATATACAGGGGAATCCAGAATGAAATGTGCATTCTCAGGGCCAGATACATGCTTGGAAAAGACTTGAGTGGGCTTGTACCTCTTCCTGATCTTTGGGCTCCATGCAAGGAGGTGAAAGTTAAGTCAGAGTTGTAGAAGATCTAGCTAAACATCAAAGGAGAGCTCCAGCTCAGAGCCAATCTGCATATAGTAGGAGAGTTAGGGGTGCTTTTTGTTTTGTTTTTTAGTTCTTTTTGGCTGCAACATTTAGGGAAATCTCTATCGGATCACTTGCTAATTGCCTAGATAATAGAAAAGAAACTTCAGTGATGACACATGACAAGGAATACAATCTTTACAAAAATAATTTGGAAAAATCACTAAACAAAGTGATGACTGTAGTCCTCAACAGATTACACCACCAAACTCTGGGAAGCAGGAAGAATTTTATTTCTTTAATTACAACATTACAATATTCAAAATGTCCAATTTTAAATTTAAAATTACATGGCGTTCCAATAATCAGGAGTGTATGACCCATTACCAGGAAAGAAAAATTAACAGAAACCATCCATGAGAAAGCCTAGCTAAGCATTGCACTTACTTTACAAAGACTTTAAATCAGTCATCTTAAATATGCTCAAATAGCAAGAGAAAACCATAGACAAAGAACTGTAGGAAACAAGGAGACAGTATATTAATAAAAAGAGAATATCCATAAAGAAATAGAAATTCTATAAAGGAACTAAGTAGAAATTCTTCAGCTAAAAAGTACAATAGCTGAGCCGTGGCCGGTTTGGCTCAGCGGTTAGAGCGTCGGCCTGCGGTCCAGAGAGACCCGGGTTCGGTTCCCGCTGGGGGCATGTACCTTGGTTGCAGTTTGTCCCCGGCCCTGGTTGGTCGTGCGGGTGGCGGCCACTCGATGTGTCCCTTTCATGTCGATGTTTCTCTCTCTCTCTTCCTCTCTCTCCCTCCCACTCTATCTGAACAAAAAATGAAAATTGAAAAAAAAAAAAGTACAATAGCTGAAATAAAAAATTCCCTAGAAGAGTTCAACATCAGTTTTGAGCAGGCAGATCAAAGAATCAGTGAACTTGAAGATATATCAATTGATATTATTGAGTATGAGAACCAGAAAACAAAAAGTATGAATAAAAATGAACAGAGCCTAAGATACTTGTGGAACACCATCAAGTGTAACAACATATGCATAATGGGAGTCCCAGAAGGAGAACATTTCCAGATGATCAAAAGCTGAGGAAGATTGTTAATAATAGACCTTCCCTACAGGAAATACCAAATAGAGTCCTTTAGGCTGAAATGAAGGGCTGCTAGACTAACTCAAAGCCATACAAAGAAATTAAAGATATGGTTCTGGTCAAGATGGCAGATTAAGCAAACACTGTGCTCATCTCATCCCACGACTGCATGAAAATTACAACTAAAATACAAAACAACCATCATTGAGAACCACCTGAAGTCTAGTTGAACAGAATTCCTATAACTAAGGATATACAGTAGAAGCCACATCGAGACTGGTAGGAGGGATGGAAACACGGAATGGGCTGGTCCCACACCCACATGTGGTGGTTAAAAATCAGGAGAGATATCTTGGCTGCAGAGTACCTCCCTGAGGAGCAAGGGATCCCAGCCCCACACCAGGCTCCCCACCCAAGGATCAAGTGCCAGAAAGTTCCAGAAGTCTCCATAACTTCTGGCTGTGAAAACCAGTAGACATTGTGGCTGAGTGAAATTAAGAATTTCTGAAGTCCCAGGTATTCCTTTTTTTTTTTTTTTATCATCACCCGAGGACACTCTTTTTATTTTTTGTTCAGATAGAGTGGGAGGGAGAGAGAAGAAGAGAGAGAGAAACATCGATGCGAAAGTGACACATCAAGCGGCTGCCACCCGCACGACCAACTAGGGCCGGGGACAAACTGCAACCGAAGTACATGCCCTTAGCGGGAATCGAACCCGGGTCTCTCTGGACCGCAGGCCGACGCTCTAACCGCCAAGCCAAACTGGCCAGGGCCCAGGTATTCCTTTTAAAGTGCTCATGCACAGACTTACTCACTGACAGCCTCAATTGCTCTGAGCTCCAACGCTGGGGCAACAGTTGGAAAGGTGCCAGGGATATATGGGGAGGAACTGAAATGTATGACCTCAGGGCAAAGACGAGATGGGCAGCTTTGTCGCAGACAGAAGTGCTAGCAGAGGCCATTGTTCCTTAAGCCTTCCTCCTGCAGGTGCAGGCAGGCTCCATATCTGAGTCTCCATCAACCTGGCTAACACTGTTGGTCCCATCCTGGTGATTCCCTGAGACCCCATCCCACCCAACTTACAGGCCCACTCAAGCCACTTTCAGTGGCTTTTTCATACAAACAACCTGTCTTGGCTCATGCTACAGAATTTCCTAAAATCACTCAAAGGTTCACAAACCCCAAACAAGTGTCATCTGGCCTCAGCATGCTTCATACCTCTTGCTAAGCAACCCCAAGCCCAGCACTAGTGGAAGCTGGCCTCAGTTTGCAGCTTAGCCTCTCCCAGGCACCTGCAAGCCCAGCACAAGTGGCAACCACTTGCACATCACTTTGCAGCTTATATCAAGTGATCCCAGGCAGGGTACAGGCAGGAGCTGAATTTTGCCTGCATCAGAGCCCCTCCCAAGAGGCCCCAGAACCAACACACCCTGTGGCCAGCTTCAGAGCACAACCACCCAACCACCTTCACAAATGACACACCAAAAGCTAGATTTAGCAGGCATGAGAGCCCTGCTAAAGCAAATTCTGCTCCGTAAGGGCAGCCCCTGCACACTGCTCCTCTATTGTAGTCATGGCTAGACCTGACAACCAATCAACCTGAGGGTCAATCCTTCCAATTGATATGCTAACAGCAATCAAGGCTCAACTGCAACAGGATGGCAAACACAACCCACGCAAGAGACACACCTGAAGCACCTGGCTCAGGTGACCAGGGAGATTATGCCACTGGTCCCATAGGAAACCTATTACATAAGGCCACTCTACCAAGACCAGGGGATATAGAAGCTCTACTTAATACATAGAAACAAACACAGGGAGGCAGCCAAAATGGGGAGACAAAGAAACGTGTCCCAAATGAAATAACAGAACAAAACTCCAGAAAAAGAAATAAGCAAAATGGAGATAAGCAGATGAATAGTTCAAAATACTGGTTATAAGGATGCTCAGTGATCTCAGCAAAAGCTTCAAAGAGAGGAAACATAAAAATAAAGATAGAAAACATAAAAAAGACCTAGTCAGAAATGAAGAATACAATAACTGAAATGAAGACTACATTAGAGGAGCCTAGCCGATGTGGCTCAGTGGTTGAGCATTGACCCACATACCAAGAGGTCGCCGGTTCGATTCCCAGTCAGGGCACATGCCCAGGTTGTGGGCCAAATCCCCAGTGGGGGGCATGCAGGAGGCGGCCAGTCGATGTTCTCTCTCATCAATGTTTCTGTCTCTCTCTCACTAAAAAAATAAAGAAAAAAAATTTTTTTTAAAGAATACATTAGAGGGAATCAACAGTACATTAGATGAGCCCTGGCCATGTAGCTCAGTTGGTTAGAGCGTCACCCTCATATGCCAAAGTTGTAGCTTTGATCCCTGGTTAGGGCACATACAAGAATCAACCAATGAATGCACAAATAGGTGGAACAATGAATTTCTCTCTCTCTCTCTCTCTCTCTCTCTCTCCTTCTCCCTCCACTCACCACCCCCCATCTCTCTAAAATAAGAAAATATTTTTAAAATTTTTTAAAAAGAGAAAGTAAGAAAGTTTAAACAAAACAGATTAGATGAAGCAGAGGATCAAATCAGTGATTTGGAATATAAGGAAGCAGAAAACACCCAATCAGAACAGCAAAAAGAAAAGCATAACCCAAAAACAATGAGGATAGTTTAAGGGGCCTCTGGGACAACATCAAGCATACTAACATTCACATCATAGTGGTACCAGAAAGAGAAGAGAACAAGGAATTGAAAACTTATTTGAAGAAATAATGACAGAGAACTTCCCTGGTCTGGCAAAGGAAATAGACATAGGAGCCCATGAAGCTCAGAGAGCCCCAACAATGTTATTCAAAGAGGCCCACACCACAACACATCATAATTAAAATGTCAAAGGTTAAAGACAGAGAATTTTAAAAGCACCGAGAGAAAAGCAATTACCTACAAGGGAGCTCCCATAAGACAGTCAGCTGATTTCTCAACAGAATACTTACAGGCCAGTAGGATTGGCACAATATATTCAAAGTGATGAGAACCAAGGGCCTGCAACTAAGATTACTCTACCCAGCAAAGCTGTCGTTAGAATCAAAGGACAGAGAAAGAGCCTCCCAGACAAGAAAAAACTAAAGGAGTTCATCACTGCCAAACCAGTATTACAAAAAATGTCAAAAGGGTCTTCTTTAAGAAGAAAAGAAAGATAAATAGAAGATCAAATATATGAAAATAAAATGGCAATAACCACATATCTATCAGCAATTACTTTCAATGTAAATGGATCAAATGCTCCAATTAAGACATAGGGTGGCCATGGCCAGTGTAGCTCAGTTGGTTGAGGTGGTCCTGTGCACTGAAGGGTTATTGATTCAATTTCCAGTCAGGTTGTGGGGGTTGTGCAGAAGGCAGCCTTTTGTTCGTTGTTGCACTTTCACATCGATGTTTCTGTCTTCTCCCTTCCTCTCTCTAAAAATCAATAAACTACTCTTCAAAAAAGGAAAAAGGACATAGCGTGGCTAAACCAATAAGAAAACAAGACCCTTACATATGCTGCCTACAGGAGATTCCCTTCAGACTGAGAACACACACAAACTGAAAATAAAGGGATAGAAAAGGTATTTAATGAAAATGGAAATGAAAAAGAAAAAAAAGCTGAGGTAGCAATGCTCATACCAAACAAAATAGACTTTAAAACAAAGGCTATAACAAGAGACAAAGAAGGACCCAGCAATTCCAGTCCTTGCTATTTGAAGAAACCCAAAACACTAATTCAGAAAGACATATGCACCCTATGTTCATTGCAGCATTATTTACAATAGCCAAGATATGGAAACAACCTAAGTGTCCATCAATATATGAATGAATAAAGAAGAAATAGTATACATATAAAAAAACATATTATTCAGCCATAAAAAAGAATGAAATTTTGGCATCTGCAACAACATGGATAGACCTAGAGGGGATTATGCTAAGTGAAATAAGTCAGACAAGGAAAAGACAAATACCATGTGACTTTATTTATATGTGGAATCTTAAAAAAAATAAATAAAACAAATAAACTCATAGATACAAAGAACATCTGATGGCTGCCAGATGGGAGGGTGGTTGGTGGAATGGATGAAAAGGAGGAAGTAATTAAGAAGTACAAATTGGCCCTGGCCAGTGTTGCTCAGTGGTTAAAGCGTCGGCCCACGCACCAAAGTTTCGTTCCTGGCCCTGGTTGGGATGCGTGCAGGAGGCAACCAATTGATGTGTCTCACATCAATGTTTCTCTCTCTCTCTCTGTGTCTCTCTAAAAATCAATGGAAAAAAATCTTCGGGTGAGAATTAGCAAAAAAAATTATGTCTTCAGATTAAACTAATATCCCTCAGTTTATTTAGAGGTAATTAGCACCTTGATATAATGAAAAGAGCACCACCCCAGGAAGAGTCTAGGATTCTAGTTTGGCTCTGCTGTTGAATAGGTTTGCGCATGAACTTTTTACCCTCTTTGTCCTCTCAGGGTCTCACTTCTCTCTTTTAGCACTTGCACTTTGAGTCTGAAAGTGGGACAAAACTTTTGTTCTTGTGACCTTGGAAAAGTGTTGTAGCTAAACCATCTAGTACATTTAATTGAGTGATTGGAAACAAAACTGAGAGCTGTCATTTCATGTTTCATTTGAGTTATAATCAGTGACTAATTTTTTTTCTTTTACAGACTTGGGCCTGGATCAATATATAATAAAACGCTTTGATGGAAAGGTGAGAAAACTATGACACGTATATATCCTGTTTACTAAGAAGATTTTAAAGTTCCTCTAGAATTATTTGTGAGAGATTTCTGAATATATGTTTACTTTATCAAATAAGTATGTTGCTTAGGTTGAGAGGCCTGTAAGTGCCTTCAGATGAAAGAGTCAAACAGAAGTTTCTTCGATATTTATCCATACAAGGTAACACCCGTGGATTGTCTGCTGTTTATATTAAAGGCTAATTCCGTGTATGTTGACATTAGAGTTTTAATTCAAAAGCCACAAAAGTTAACAAGCCTCCCAATATTGCATTTGTTTTAAAAACACCTATCTGATTTGACCTTCCTCAAACTGTGATAGTATATAGCAGTAATCTTAACTAGAAAATTAGGGAAGTCCTTACCAATGCTTTTATAATAATTATGAAGACCATTCTAAATTTACATGTGTTTGCATTATACTTACTTTCAATTCTTTATCTATGCCTGAATAAATCATATAATCATGCTTAAGTATAGAAAATGAAACTTTCCATTTTATTATCTCAAAGCAGTTAGTTAAACATATTTTTCCCTTTCAGGCTGAATTCTCCAAAAAGAGAAAGAATATATTACACAGGGTCAGAAAGAAAAGTAAATGGTCAATTTTAAAGAGGAAGAAGAAAGAAGAAAGAGCCAGAAATGGTTCTACAAAGCCTAAAGAGAAGGAAATCAGAAGGAAAATCATGAAGTGGCTGGAAAAGGCAGGATCACAAAAGAGGGTCTAGATGGGTAGAGGTTAGGGTTAGCAGAAGTTGATCTTGCAGGAATGTGCCCATCCTGCATCAGTATGTAAGCTCCATATACTGGTAAGGTGAAGATATAAGTGCTAAGATCTTTTGTGCAAGAGAGAGTGATGAATGGCTCCCTTAACGGTTAAGAGATCTCAGCCAAGGCTTCAGCCTAAAAATTGCCTTTCCTATTCAGGTGACACAGTGCCTCCATCTGTGAGTATCCTCTTTTTAAAGTCATATAATCTAAAAGAAACAGTGATCCAAAAGAAAAGACATTGAACTTGATGTTAGGAGACCTAGGTTCAGAGCCCTGGCTCTGCTTTGGGACAGCCACATCTTTCCTCTGATCCTTGATGTCTCTGCTTTATGTATGATACAGTACCGTATCCATGTTAGGGCTTATTTGCAGACACTGATGTCAGGGTCTGATTTCAGAGTCTCTGGCAAGTTGGGCCCCTGGCTTTTCTGTTTTTGTGTCACTCAGAGTCCAACATATGTCTTGCACACAGTAGGTGATCAGTAAACATGTGATGACTCGGGAAGAATCAACTAATCAATCGCATATTCCTTGGAGATATGACTCACTAAGTCGGTAATATCTTATAGCAAAATCAGTTTAACAAATCACTTTTTTTGGTCACTGAAAGAATCCAGAGTAGCATGAGAGTTCAGTTCCCTACTGTTGTATGTATGTAAACCTGAAAACACATAAAGAAGTTGAATATGTGCAACTTGAGCAGTAAATTTACATAAGGAGAATTTCCATTTTTAGAGGTCCTCAAATATAAAATCCCTAATGATAACTCATGTTTCATACATGCCCTTTAATGTTTTTCTGTTTCAGCCAGTAACTGTTCACTTAATGCTAAAAATTTGCAGCTTTTGGCAAGACTGATGAGCTCCCCCTTTGTTTCAATTGAATTAAATTTATGAGCTCTACATTTCTTATCATTGGTGTCACTTGCATTTTTCTAATATCCACTTATCTTTATAAAATAGCACAAGTAAAATGCAATAAAACATTCAAGTATTTGAATGCCCACCTTGATATGGAGACTGAAATGCAGTGCCTCTCACTTTGGAAGGCAGACTTACCAGATTATAATTGCAAATGTCTGTGCCTAAAGCATAAAATTCTGAAATCAAAGTAGCAAAGGCAAGATTTAGGTATATTAATGTATAATGTTTGAAAGTATGATTTGGGACTTCCGGTCAAGATGGCGGCGTAGGTAAACGCGATATCTCGTCCTCCCACAACCACATCAAAGTTACAACTAAACTACAGAACAACCATCATTCAAAACCGCCTGAAATCAAGCTGAATGGAAGTCCTACAACTACAAAATTAAAGAAGCCGCCGCATCCAGACTGGTAGGAGGGGTGGAGGCAGACGGGCTGGGCCCACACCCACCTGTGCCGGATAAAAATTAGGACACCTCGACTGGGAAGGTCCTCCCTGAGGACTGAGGGGTCCCCGTCCCACACCAGGCGCCCAGCTCAGGGTTCCAGTGCCAGGAAGAGAATCTCCATAACTTCTGGCTGGAAAAACCAGCGGGAACTGAGGCTGAGGCGGCTGGAGCCCCTGGCAGCTCCTCTTAAAGGGCCCACGCACGGACTTACTCGGGCTCCCACCCTCCAGGCTCCAGCGTGCGGGAGGCGGCTTGAAAGGCACCAGCGTCATATGGGGAAGAACTGAGCTGTTTGGCATTGGAGCGAGGGCTGGAGAGGCAGCTTTCTCCTGGACAGACGTGCTGTCAGAGGCTTTTGTTCCCTTGGTGAGCCCTTCCCTGGGCTGGCAGACACCGCCATATCTGGGACTCCAGCAACCAGGCTCACACTGTTTGCCCCGCCCTGGTGATTCCCTGAGGCCCCGCCCCACCCAACTTCCAGGCCCACCCAAGCTGTTGCCAGTTGCTTTACCATAGGATTGGCCTGTCTTGGATCCTGCTTCAGCTTTTCCTAAATTCTTTCAAACAAGCAGCATCTGGTCTTAGCTAGCCCTATACCTCTCGCTGAGTAATACATAGAAACAAACACAGGGAGGCAGCTAAAATGAGGAGACAAAGAAACAGGTCCCAAATGAAAGAACAGAACAAAACTCCAGGAAAAGAACTAAGTGAAATGGAGTTAAGCAACCTAATAGATGCTGAGTTCAAAACACTGCTTATAAGGATGCTCAGTGGACTTAGTGAGAACCTCAGTGAACTTAGTGAGGGCCTCAAAAGCATAAAAAAGGACCAGTCAGAAATGAAGGTGGCACTAACTGAAGTAAAGAATAGTTTACACAGATTCAATAGTAGAGCAGGTAAATCCAAGAAGCAAACCATCGATTTGGAATATAAGGAAGCAAAAAACACCCAATCAGAACAGCAAAAAGAAAAAAGAATCCAAAGAAATGAGGATAGTGTAAGGAGCCTCTGGGACAACTTCAAGCGTGCCAACATTCGCATCGTGTGGGTGCCAGAAGGAGAAGAGGGAGAACAAGAAATCGAAAACCTATTTGAAACAATAATGGCAGAAAACTTCCCTAACTTGGTGAAGGAAACAGACATACAAGTCCAGGAAGCACAGAGAGTCCCAAACAAAATGAACCCCAAGAGGCTCACACCAAGACACGTCATCATCAAAATACAAAAGATTCAAGACAAAGAATCTTAAAAGCAGCAAGAGAAAAGCAGTTAGTTACCTACAAGGGAGTTCCCATAAGACTGTCAGCTGATTTCTCAAAAGAAACTTTGCAGGCCAGAAGGGAGTAGCAAGAAATATTCAGGGTGATGAAAAGCAAGAACCTACAACCAAGATTACTCTACCCTGCAAAGCTGTCATTTAGAATCAATGGCCATATATAGAGTTTCCCAGACAAGGAAAAGCTAAAGGAGTTCATCACCACCAAACCATTATTATATGAAATGTTGAAGGGTCTTCTTGAAGAAAAAGATAAAAAAAATATGAACAAACAAAATGGCAATAAATACATATCTATCAACAATTGAATCTACAAACAAAATGAACAAGCAGAACAGAAACATTCTCATAGATACAGAGATCTTTTGTTGGGTACCAGATGGGTGGAGGCTAGGGGGAGGGGTGAAAAATGTAAAGGGATTAAGAAGTACAAATTGCTTGTTAGACTGACAAACCTCAAAGGGAAAGGGGGGTTGGGGGGTGGGAAGAAATAAACCAAAGAACTTGTATGTATATATGCATAACCAATGGACACAGACAACAGTGTGGGGAAAGGCAGGAGGGGGGCAGGAATGGGGAGGAGGGGGGCAATGGGGGAAAAATGAGGAACATCTGTAATACATTCAACAATAAAGATAAGTTAAAAAAAATGAAAGTATGATTTGTATGAAAGAGAATAGAGGAATAGGAGACTCATACAAGGAGGTGTAGAATTGAGCCAGTGACGCTGAGCTAACCAGCTTGTCCCATAGCAAAAGTGCACACAGATTTCCCTTTCATCCCTGTTATTATATACATATTTAATGCCTTTGCCAGGGTCTTCATTTTAATCCTATTTTAATTTCCATCAAATATATTCTTAAAGTCTTGTTTGCTTCTTAAATAGGATTTTTAAACCTAGTTCACCTCTAGTTTGTCTTTATGGATTGGCTTTTATTTCAGATGAAGCTTAAGAAAGTAGTTTTGATACTATTTTTAGGCCTTAATATAACTAAGAGTGCGAAATTGTTTTTAATTGGTTTAGAAGTTTTTCCACGGATATTTGCCATTTATAAAAGCCTTTACTTGATAACTATGAGGATCAACACTTATCCAACTGTCAATCTTATTTTCCTTTGCATCTTCATGACTCTTTTGATGCCTCAGTCAGGAAATTTAATTCTTTTTTTTGGAAATTTAATTTTTAAGTAGCAGTTTCTACAGTATATAAATCCTAAAAGAATTATTGAGTTGTTAATAAAACAGATTTGTGTGGTAATTATAGTAAATTTCATACATGATGGCCAGAAATTTAGTAGAAATCTAACACCCTAGAGGAATTTCCTTTTAAACTTGCGTTGGTTTTTAAATGGATAATTTCTCTCTTTTTTTATTTTTTAACTTGGAAGATAAACTAGTTATGAACTGCTTAGAGAAAGAATATTGACTCTCGCCCTGGCCAGTTTGGCTCAGCAGTTAGAGCGTCGGCCCTTGGACTAATGAGTCGCAGGTTTAATTCTGGTCAAGGGCACATACCTCGGTTGCTGTTCGTCCCCAGCCCTAGTCAGGGTCGTGTGGAGGCAACCAGTCGATGTGTCTTTCTCACATCGATGTTTCTCTCTCTCTCCTTCTCCCTCCTTCTCTCTCCCTCCCTCCCTCCTACTCTATCTGAAGATAAATAGAAAAATATCCTCAGGTGAGGATTGAAAAAAAAAAAAAAGAATATTGACTTTCATTCTCTTACCCCATTGTTTTAACTTTTAATACACCATTTAATAAAGTCTATCATTTGACCAGTAAGAAACACCAGCTTATTTTATTGTGTTCTAATTAAATTGCACTTTAGCCTTTTTGTCATCGAAAGCAAGAACAAATGTAGAAATAGTATTATTTTCCTGAGGTCTTTTCTCATTTATACTTGAATTTTGTACAATCTCCAGAAGCAAAGTAGAGAAGAATGGTCCAGCTGATATTGACAAATAATTGGATAGTTATTTCTTGCTTTGATACCTAGCTTCTTTTCTCTTGTTCTGTTTGACTAGAAAATTCCCTTAAGAAGAAATGAAATATTCTGGTTTCAACTGATAGTCATGAAACTTAATTTGATAAAGCAGCTTTTTAATTTGGGGGAGGATCTTTTTCCAGAGCCCATCACTACCTTTTGTTAATGTACCCTTACTCTAAGGATACTGGCAATTTCCTTTTGTACAAAAGTCATGAAATACATTATTATTGGCACTTGCATCATTTATGCATTTCAAAACTACCTACTAACACAGGCCATGTATAAAGAAGCTATAGTCAATGGTCTTTGGTTTTAAGAATATCTTTTGTAGATAAGTGATATTTTTAAAAATATTGAGACTAGGTTTAAAAGTTTAAAAATCTCAAAGCTGGAATTTGTTAAAGGATATTTGAAAATCACTATAAATAGCATATTAACACTATTATACAGATGGTAGTATAAAATATGGTCTGGCTTTTGTTTTGTTTAGATTTTAAAACACCCGCTCTCCCCCGGCAGTGTTTAATGTCCATGTATTTTCCTTTTGACTTACTTGTTAATGTAGTTATTTCATGGATTTTGGATTATTTCTTTAATGAAAACTATATTTTTTCTGGGTTTAATTTTTATCATCTAATAATTGGTTTTTGAAACAGTATAATTTCTATATTACATAATTGACAAATATTTCTCTCATTTAATCATTTAGTTGCTGTCTTTTACTGGTGTGGTTTATACCCTTCCTTTTCTAGGTTCTCTTACCTCTCCGTTTTTTTCTCAGCATACCGAAGATAGAAATTATGTTCTGTATTTTCTGTTTCTATTGCATGTAATAGACAACACTCTTCATATCAGATACCACCATGTTTTGTGTTTTTTTAAAGTTACAATAGAAAACTTAACGATCTAGGTAAAATTGTTTCTTAAGCTAAGAATACCAATATTCCAGAGTTTTGATGTAATCCTCTTTTCTCTTCTGAAAACTTTAAAGTTCACACTCTTTTTTTCAGGAAACAAGTAATTAATTAATTGCTCATTGAAACTAATTGCCCATTATTATTATTCCACCATGTATTTCTTTTTTAGAAAGTAGATTTTTTTATTCTTTCAAGTTCCCTTTTCACCTAAACTCTCCTGAACATTTCACAAATGATGCCCCCGGATTGAGTTTATTCAATATTTGTAATTATAGCCCCCTTAGAATCTCTCCAATTTGGAAGAAAGAATTAATGTGTGTTTTCTTTCCATCTCCTTTATGATGCATACCAGAATATTTGTTCACATGGAACAGGAAAACACTTTATATCAAATTAAAATAAAAATTGTCCACATTTAGGTAAAAGAAATAAAAGTATGGTTAAAGGCTGTAATCAGTATTTATAACAGAAAAGATGATCAGCAGAAAAAAAGATGGGAGCCATAGTTAAAAAATCAAAGTTTTAGTATAACTGAATGCTTTTAATTGCTTACTAGGTAAAAGTTATTTTTTAAATGTTAATAAATGAATTTTAAAATGCCATTCCCTTAAGGGGTAAGTCTTGGTTCCTGAAGGGGAGTGCATGCACACATTTTCCTCTTAGTTCTTTATTCATGTTTTGATTATTTGCTTCATATCACAGACAAAATGTGAGTCTGGAATAAGGTCAAGTATAGTATTACTCCTTGACATATATAGTAAGTAATATAAGGGATATCTTCTGTCTTCTAAGAGTGAAATGTATTGCAGATCAAGAAAATGTAACTTAAGAGAGGGTAGACTGAAATTCTCATGGGACAGAATTTCATAAATCTTTACATTTATTTGAACTGCTTTAATTCTGCTCAAATTTACATAGCAGGTTATGATGTTCTTATGAATTCTGAAGTGTTAATTAGGTGCATCTCTCCCTCTTTCTCTCTGTTCTCCCTTAGCTTCCAGAGACTTGAAATCAGTCAAGTCTAAATTTTTTATGAATTGATATATTTATTCAGGTTTTTCTATTGATCAATATGAATATGTAGACAGAATTTTATTGTTTTTGCTGCATGTTTTTCTTTAATATGTTTTTATTGATTTTTTAGAGAAAGAGGAAGAGAGGGAGAGAGGAATATCGATCGGTTGCCTCCCACACACACCCCGACTGGGGGTCGAACGCGCAACCTGGGTATGTGCCCTGATTGGGAATGAAACTGGCAACCTTTCAGTACATGGGACAACGCTCAACCAACTGAGCCCCACCAGCTAGGGCTGCTCCGTGGTTTTTTGATCCATGTTTTCATTTGCCCTATCAATCTCACTCTACTTGTGTTCTCTTTCCTTTATAATAGGGAAATTCTTGCTTTAAAAAAACTATTAACAGATTTCAAGAGAATGCATAAAGTATTTCAGTTCCTTGAAACCTGAAGTTCTCCACAATTATTTCATAGTCACATCTTATTTTAGGGGTAATGATTTAGCCCTTTTATAAAAAAACTCATTAATATCTTCACTCATTGTTGTCAGTGTTTTATTTTTCCAGTTTAAAATAAACTCTCTAAAGTAACAAATGCTTGACTCTGTTTGCCTCTTGAGGTAATTATTACCAATAATAATATGAAAAAGAGTAGTTGAGGCTTTTTGAGTGTTTATTATATGCCAAGCACCATTCTAATTGCTTACATATCATAACTCGTTTAATCTACACAACTACTCTTTTAGATAGCTTACTATTTTTATTATCATTTTTAAAATAAAAAATTAAAGTACAGAAAAGTTAACTTAATCCTTTTTTTTCAATAAGATCATACAACTAGTTAGTGGTAGAGCCAGGATTCCAAACTGGCAGTCTGGCTCCAGAGTTCACCATCTTAAGCGCTATGCTATACCATCTTTCATATAGCTAAGCTATTTGTAAATAGAAATTTCTCTTGTCATATAGTTACTTTATTTTATTACCTTAATGCTGTTTGTGCAAAAAATAAAACTTGTTCTTTCACCTTCTTTTTGTTAACTTTTCTGCTTTGATAAAGTACAGTTGGAAACTTATAATTAAATTGAAGAACCACATAGTGTTTCATTTTAAAGAAAGAAAATAAGAGATATACAAATTTCAATACCTGAATGTAGAAATCAGAATTTCAACTTTACTATTATTCTCTTATTTGCTCCATTTTTTTTCTCATATGCCACTAATATAAATTGGCATTTTGAAAAATGCTTTTCTTTTTTTAAATTTTGGTAAAGCCATCACTCTTAAAGTGAGCACTGTCACCTCTATTTGAAAAATTGGATCTCAGCTAATTGTAATCAAGATAGTGGAGGAAATAATGTTTCTGCTGCAAACTAAATGATTTGCTCTTTCAAATATTGATTGGTTGTGTGTTAAATGTAGCATCATTTGAATGGGGCTACTCATTAGAGTCAGTCTTTAGACGAGCAGAAGTTTAGAAGTTAATTATATTACCAGAGTGAACTCAGGAACTGATTCAGCATTTCAAGAAATCCTTTGATACCTACTGCACTTTCTTTTTTGTTTTTAGTCTCAGATTTTTTCATCTTCCTTCTTTCTCATCCAAGGTCTTTAAATTATTTTAAAACCATTTTCTCATTTGTCTCTCTTTTTACAGATTAGCAATTTTAGTTCTTTTGTACACACTACAGCCCTAAGAAAATCTGACTTTGGTGTCTGAAATATTTTCCAAAGGATTTCCATTTTGAGAATCTCAGTATTTGACAACTCTATGTAAATGATTGATAGATATTATGGTATGCTGAATTGAGGATGAAAAATACATTATGGATTGCTGAACTTCTTAGTATATAATAAATAATACAGGGTGAAAAGAGAGTGACTTTGGATATAGAACACCCTGTGTTCAGATAAGGACTCCGCCACATACTTGGTGGATAACCTTCAGCAAGAGACCACATAACTTCTTTCAGTGTCGGTTACCCTCTCAGTAAAATCAGGACAATAGATACAGTACCTGGCTCTACAGATTACAGCTATTTTGCATGACTTTGAGCATTTTATTCAATTTATGAAAGGAGTTCACTATCATATATTTTATCTTCTTTCTTGGTTTGTATGAAATGCTACGGGATAGCATACCCTGCACATAATGACTCTCTCCATGGTTCTTTCCTTCCCAGTTAGATCGGTGTAAAAAATCTACTTGTGCTATTTCTGTAATGAGCAATCAGCTGGTATTAATTAGCTGGGCCATGACTGAAGAGAAACCTCTAGTTTGATTTCCCATATCTTTCTGTCCTGTGTTCACAGTGATTCATCTCACTCCTGTCACATCAAACCTAGCCTTGGGCTTATAAATTGCTAAAAGCCAATATTTTTTAGTCAAGAATTTTTATCATGCTACTAAGCTTGGTTTGAGAAATATGATAAGTTCAGGTCAAATTTTATTTCACAGCCAGTGAAGTTTGTTTATTGAAAAAAAAATCTTAAAAATTATTTGATATTTAAAGATATTTTGGAGTGGTGTTCAGCTAACCTAAACTGCTTCATCAAATCTCCAAAATGGCATGTGAATAGTACTTTATTTAATGCAACATAATTTACAGGAGACCTGAACTCGTCCTTGGAGACCTGAACTAATCCTCTGAACTCATTCGAGTTTGGCTGCCTATATGTTAATATGGTTGGTAAAGAAATGAATTTGCCATGAAGTTAAAAAATATTATATCCATGAGGTAATAGGAAAACCTTAAAGAAATGCTTTGAGTACCCATGAAAAAACAAACTGTTTGCTTTCCCTTTTCTTTAAGATATAGGTAATAGGCCTGGCCAGTGTGGCTCAGTTGATTGAGCATCATCCAGAGCACCAAAAGGTTGCCAGTTCGATTCCCAGTCAGGGCACATGCCCAGGTTGCAGGCTAAATCCCCAGTCGGGGGGGTGCAGGAGGCAGCCAATCGATGTATTGCTCCTACATCAATGTTTCTCTCCCTCTCCCTTCCTCTCTCTCTAAAAATCAATAAAAAATTTTTTTAAAAGCTATAGGTAATTATCTGTGTTTTCCTTTTATAGTAATATGAAGTTTTTCTGTAATTGTATGTTTCATTTTGGGGAAGTTAGATGAAGTTATTGGGGTTTTTTTTGTTTGTTTCATTGTACCTAGCAGATAATATATAAAACATATCTATTTAGTTCTCATTTTCTATTTCCAGGTGTTCGGTGACTTTATTACAGATCTTAATTGGTCCTTTGTATGTTATAATATTTTGTGATATATATATTCAATTTGGGAGTTTTTGTTCATATAATCAAACAATGACAATTCTTTTTCTTTTTCTCATCTTCTGATCAGGATTTCTGGCAGGTACTGACAGCATGTGCTTTAAATTAGTTAATATTCCAAAGTCCATAGTAATGCTTCAGGGACAAAGGGTTCAGTTCAATGCATGCTCAAGTCCTTTCCCTGCTCCAAGAATGATATCATTCTTGTCACTTTAAATTAATGTACTTTATCTTTAATATGACAATTCAAACACTGTACAAATCCTTGAGAATATGGTACCTAGCATAATATAAAAGGATTTTTTCATTTATTTTTATAAAATTGTTTATATTTATTGTAATAAACTTTATAAGGTTAGTTCCACAGTATGTACTTACAATTATAAAAACTATAACATCACTCAAAATATGCACAACTCTAAACCTAATCTATAAAAAAATCAAAACAGGAAAATTTGTCTAGTCCATTTTAAAAGGGAGTTTTAACATTTTGTGTCACACAAAAGGTCAACAAACTGTTTTAATCACTATATTGTATAAGGGATATTCAGTTAATTGGGTCATTTAAATAGTCTTAGTTGGGGTGCTGTGTTCCTAATTGAACTGTAATAGTAACTTCAAGTGAAAAATTAATCGTTTTTTTCTTTTGAAATTTCTTACATAATAAATACAGATAAGCAGTTGCTTAGTTGCACTTTGCTCAAAATGATTTAAGAGGAATCAAAACATTTAGAAAGACTTCATTCTTTTGTTATTTTGAGTTAATCAACAACTTTAACTTGGGAAAGCTAGCAAATATATGGAGAAAACCTTGAAAAAATATATAGAGAGATTGTGGGCTGACAAAAGAGAAATTCAAGGACACATGTAAGAAGTACTTTTTAAATTGATCTTCGAAGGCTTACAGCTTATAAATTATTAAAATTTATTCATTTTTAAAAAAAATATTACTGTTGCATTTCTTAATAAAAAAACTAAACTGAAATAGAACATCTTTGAGTTTAAAATAATTAATGATATAATTAATGAAGATCACAGGATGCTCTTTATTTTTATAGAACATTTTTCATGTGCTTCCTTGTTTTTAAAATGGAGTATATTTTTAGTAGTCCCATTACCAAACCCCAAACCAATTATCCTATTATTGGTGCAATAGATTGTCTTATCTTTGCCTTTAACTGCATTGTGAAACAAACGAACAAATACGTAAATAATCATGTCAAAATAGCTTATTGATAATCCCATTATCAGTGTTTCTAATCCGGGAGATTCTATTTTAGAATAGCTGTGGCACAACCATAGTGCTAAGGAACATAAATCAGACGACATGCTAACACCTGTGACTGAGGAAAGCCAGTTCCTGTTCTCTCAGATTACAGCAGAACAGTTTGTAGAAGCATAAAAACTTGATAATTGTATGGTTTAAGGCTCAAAGATTTAAAGTGACTTGCTTCCGATAGGTATCCTTCCTAGAAAGTGAGAAAAGAGGTAGGTAAGTGCTTGGAAGTCTCTAGAATCTGCAGCATTGAATAATCAACCACCATAGTTCACCAAAAAGCACCAGTCTTTAAACTTTGACTATTGAAAGTGATATTCTTTGTTGATCAAGGATTCAAAATTATATGTTACTGTATTCTTAAGGATATCTCATTGATAAGCTTTATGTATTAAAAATAATGAACTTTTTTTCTTAGAATAGCTAGTGAGGAGATTGTTTATCTCTCTTGGGTTCTATAAGTATCACTCATTTTGGTGACACTGGTATAAATTATTTAAGTTTCCAAAGGTCGATGAGCAGTCACTTTATAGAAGAGGGCTTTCTTGCTTGCTTCCTTACAGGGATTTGTCCTTCGCATGCCTGTTGCCTGTGGGAAGGCTGGATTCATTTGGTTTTTCTGTTAGCATAGAGTGCATCTTCAGATGCAGCTTATGAATGGTGTCAAATACTTACTGTATTGCTGCAAAGGGTATGCATAATATCTCTTTCCAGTCTCTGAGTTCCACCACTAACTAAAGTCTGTTGTTTAACCCATGTGTTTGATTACTCAGGTTGAAAAAAGAAACAATATAATCATTAAGAGCTCCTAAGAAGGGTATAATTTACTTGGTTGTCCCAAATAGTCGGACTTCTTTTACTATGTTTTTAATTACATTTTAATTTTAATTTTGTTGCATTTGAATTTGGGGTCAACTGAACCCATTTGACTTATCATTGTTGATTTGAAAGCATGAACATGACTAACCATTACATTTCTAACACCTTCATGTTTAAAATATTTTTTATTTATTGATTTTAGAGAGGGAGAGAGGGAAACATTGATGAGAGAGAACATCGATTGGGCACCTCCTGCATGCCCCCCCACTGGGGATTGGGCCCACAACCTGGGCATGTGCCCTGACTGGGAATCAAACCAGTGACCTCTTGGTGCACGGTCGACGCTCAACCAGTGAGCCACACCAGCCGAGCTGACACCTTCATGTTTAGCTATTCATCATGAAACAAGATTTGAAATTCACTTTGACATGAGTGGACTTGGTTCCAGATGAACTTCCGTTTTCCTTTTTCTTATTATTTTATCAGAAACACTCTAGCATGTTTTTTTTGTGGGTTTTTTTTTATCCTCACCCGAGGACATTTTTGCATTTATCTTGGGATAGAGCGGGAGGGAGGGAGGGAGGAAGAGAGAGAAACCCATTGATGTGAGAGAGAGACACATCGAGTGGTTGCCACCCACACAACCCCAACCGGGGCTGGGGACAAACTGCAACCGAGGTATGTGCCCTTAGTGGGAACCGAACCTGGGCCTCTCTGGTCTTCAGGCTGCTGCTCCAACCGCTGAGCCAAACCAGCCAGGGCCACTCTAGCATGTTTTAAGGTTACACAAATAAAGTTCTATGAAAGCTACTCAAAGCAATTCATTTCTCCTATTCTGGTAAAAATGGGTGCTCAGCCTAAACATCTACTGGTGTGCTTTGGTTGCAGAGAGTGTATGAGGAGAGTTCTTGATTTGCACATTTGTCTTTGCCATGATGCATTTTTTAAAGTTTTAAATTTAAATAAAAAGCTTCTCTAATTACAGATTAATTAAAGATTTGTTAATTAAGAAGAGTATAAAGAGCCATTACATTCTTAAACTGATACTCATTTTGAAAATGATTAAAATATACATTTGACACATCAGGGCGTAAAAATATGATGTGTAGCTATATCATTAGCTAGACTTTCTCTTCAAGATAACTGAACTAATGCAAGCTAAGTCCCAAGGTTAATATTTTACAATAGTGAATTGTGCTTTTTTCCAAAAATATTCAGTCCCTGTTAACAATTTCAGAAATTACAAACAATATAGATATCTGGTATATTTCTGTGCATTTGGTGGATGTAATGTTTCATGGCATGGGTTCTGGAGTCAGACCATGACCTGTACTGCCACTTTATAGCATTGTCACCTCGAGCTACTTATTTAACTTCTCTAAACCTCAGTTTTCTAATCTGTAAAGTACTGGTAGTGTCACCTACCTCATAGAATCACAGTGAGTACTGAAAGAGATCATGCAAGTGCTTATTAGCGCAGTGCCTGGCATAGAAATGCAAACTATAATTTTTAAATTCTTGGTATGTCTTAATGGTCAGTGGTGTTCAAATGATTTAAAAATCTTCATTTAAAGGAGTTCCTTGGGGACAATAGTTACTAGAACAGTGTAAATCAAGGGTGTGAATGGTGATCCTCAGAGTGAAACATTTTTATTTTTATTCTTATGACGCACTTTTCATATTATTTTTTCCAAATGGGGGAAGACAAAATACTATATTAACCTATTTTTCAAAATTGGTACTGAGGTTTTTTTCATGAAGTGATAAGAAAGCCTTTTATAAACCATGTGACTAAGACCAAGACTGCTGCTGAGTTCAGGAAAGTTTTTTTCAGCACTGATTGATTTGAGTGGCCAAAGTTTAAAATTAATTTTTAGATTTAGGTAGCAGATAATCAATAATGGTAAAATATCAGTTCTTTTACTCAGGAAAGAATATGCACACTTTGAAGAAAGTGTGCAGGCTTAATGTGGTAGAATTGGTGATTTTCCCCTTCTAGGGTTTTAATAATACCTCATCAGATACTGAGAACTGAAATAATTCATTCCAATAAAGTTGTATCATTTCCTTGAAGGTAATGCTGTTCCAGCAGACTTTTGAATTTTTATCATTGATTTAATCAAATCTACTACTGTTATTTTTTTTTTAAGCATCTTCATTTGTATCCATTTTCTCTATAGCCATGTAGTTAATGAAATAGAAAAACATTTGCATTCTAGGTATTTTGAATAGTTCTCAGAGCTAAAGTGGTTAGAATTGGGACTGAAAAGAGAATGGCTTTCTGGCATAGTGAAATTTTCAGTATCTTAAGCATTCACCTTCTACACTGTTGCACAATAATTTATGTTCATTTGTCACTAAAGCAATATTACCTCTGAAAAAATTGAAAACGCTGAGTCAGGAGAAGAAGAAATCATAAACTACTCCAAATTAGAAATATCTTGCTTTAATTTTTATATGGCATATCCCCAAATTCTACCTTCCTGCAAATTCATGTATGTGATAGGGGAAGAAGAATAATACATTTTAACTGTGCAACATTTTCTTTTTTGTTTCGAATAGTGTGATTGTTTAAGATCAGTGTCTTACTAAAGCTACTAATAATGATGTATGAGCATTAATCGCATGGGAAAACTGCTGAATTTCCTCTTTCTTTGTAATACTGCAGCCCTCCCTGCCCCAACTTCAACCTTAGGTAGCAATACTATTTATTATTTGGAAATGATATGCCAAAATTGTATTTTCTGGAAGAAGCATATTATTATTCATTTGTCTTTGAAGTACAACTTCAAATGTTTCTTGAAGGATTTAGGTAGACTTTGAAATGTATTTCAGCAATATAGAGAAATATTAATATTAAAACAATCCAATTATTTCAGTCTCATAACGGATGATCTCTTAATTTAAATAGTAAAAGTCTGTTCTTTATCAGATTTTCTGTATACCAGGGATGTTTTGAGGTTCTAGATTTTATGGTAGTACCTCTTTTACTGTCATACCCCATCAACTTCTGTTTGATAGAAAAAGCTTATTTTGAACTATAGAACTTGAAAAGTGGGTCTTACCTAGACAAATAATGAGATTAAACTCCTAGATATGATTTTTCTCTTTGGCTTCATCCATTTGAATCCTACAAGGCAAAAATATTGCCCCTATTTTGCTCAACTCTGTAATAGGATTCACTGTTTAAGCACAGTGAATATTAAGAAGTTTGAATCATATCTGGAAATCTCAGCCCCAGAGCTCCTGATGGCACCTGCAACTTTAGCCAGATGTTTTATAATTTTATGTGATTGGTCAGAAACCAGAGTGTGAAAGCTTTAGCGACAAAGCCATCCTGGTAAACAATTCAAGTTATAGACTCACTGAGAAGTGTAGCAAATATACATGTATAGGGTATGATTTGCTCTAAGTTTACTCTTGTCTTTCTGCTTATCTAAAAAATAAAAAGATTCAGAATATGGTGCAGTTAAGATCAATACCAGTACTCTTATGAGGTTATTTATTTATTTGCCTTTACTTGAGGTTAGTAATTTGAATGTTTTAGTGATACTGAGCCTATAGCTGTTTTAAATTTTGAAACAAATAAGATCAAAGACTAGGTTATGTAAATGAATAGTAAAATAGTTTAACTTCAATTTAAGTCAGTGAGCACATTGCTTTGAAATATTTTGCATAATTTTGTTCTCCAAAAGGGGGTAACATTTGTCAGTAAATTGAATAGAAATATTATTCTGATCAGTTAACCTGCATTCTGCTTTCACAGTCTTAATGTCAGAGATTTAAGTGATTGGAATAGAGTTGATATGTAACTTCTAATTTAAAATGATACCTCTGTAAGTTATATTTAATTAAAATCTCTTTTTAAAATACCCTGTTTAATTTTCAACATATATAATGACACATTGTTAGAATCTTACCTTAGGAACTTTATTATGAAACAAGTTTCTTGTAGACCCTTACTATAATTTTTTTTTAACTAAACGGATATCTTAATATATTACTTAATTTCACATTATGTGCCCTTAGAATAGAATTGGAATATATTTCTTTTTACTTTTATATACAGAAATTTCTTCCTTTAATTAATCTATTTGTTTTTTATATTAAAGTTATCTATATATTGAATTAAATACGAATCCTTATGATAGACCTTCCTAGTAAAGTACATATTAATATAAATGTTCATTAGTAACAAAACAAAAAAGTAATAACCACATCTGAGACAGAGAAAATGAGCATTATTTCCAACCTGTTAAGGAACATTGTTTTCCTTGAACTGTGCCTCCCTCCATTTCACCTCTGAAGTGTATACATGGTATTGGCTTAGGGGAAAAAAATGACTTAAAATTTAGTCAAAGATTAAACATTATCCAAAAGATTAAATGAAGAAACATTTTATTTAACATTCTCAATTTGCAAAGTTAAACATTGATGAGACTTTGGAGTAAGAAAAACCCAAAACCTTCCCTCTACTTTTTCTTCCTTGAATCTTGATTTTCCATTTTACCATACTTTGGAGCTTTAAAACTTGTATTCATTATCAAACTCAAATATCAGTTCTTTTACAGATTCCCTGTGTGTCATGGCTAGTGATCTGTGGGTATAATTTATGGTATAGTCAGGCCTTTGATTTTAAAAGACCAGCTAAGAAGCAGCCATTTAACACAAAATAGTCTAAAAATTGGTTTTCATGTAGCTCCTATTTCCTCCCAAATTTTGACATATTTATTTGATTCTCCTTCTAGCTTTAAATAATTTAAGGGATCAAATTTGATGGTGTTATGACAATTTTGGTGTTTGTAATTAATATATATCATGAATTTTATAAGAATTGTCTTTGGAGTTTTGGATATTCAACAACTCACTTATAAATTCTTAGAGTTAATAAATTAGATGTACAGGGGTTGGCAAAATGAGGTTTACCGTTATGAATGTACAAATCACAGAGTATATTTGTATATTATTTATTAATTATTATATTATTTTTATAATTATTATTAACCTACTTTTGCCCACCCCTGTATAAATCTAAATATACCTGACACTCTTTGACAAGTGGATACCTTAGAAAGCATACATGTACCTTTTCTCCCTCTCTCCTTGTACCCCAACCCCAACACCAGTAGCATGAGAGAATAATGTAGACCTTTAAAGAATTAGAAGATTGTACTGCACAGGGCACATCACAAAGCATGGCTAATTTTAAAGTCCTCTTTAAACATCTTCCTCATTTTTAAGGAGCTTCTGCAAAACACACACATTCTCTGTTCTTTCTCACAAACGTGCACACATACACGCACATGCTTTCTCTTTCCTCAGTTTTTCCCAACTTTGATACTTTCTATTCCTCTCTGATCAGGACTCCTTCTCCATTTTTGTTCACCTTTCTAGGGTCCTTTTTTCATCTATTTCTTTCCTTCTAGATGTCTTCTTCAATATTTTCTTATATATAACAATTTGGCTTTTTTTTTTTTTTTTCGGCTTCTCTTGCTCCCTGTCATTCTACTCAGTACAGCAGAGGTCTCATGTATAGCCACACAAACAGAAATATTTTCTCCTTTAAAGGACTAAGGGTTACAAATATGGACATATCCCATTTAATGAAGTAGAGGAGGGATGCCTTCCTGTAGAAAATCACTAATTAACATTGTAAAGTGTCATAACATAGCCCCTGTGGAGGTATGTTCCAATAGTAAATCTCAGTTAATATACAGTTGAAGGTCTGCTCAGTGACGCCTTTATTATCTCTGCAGACTTCATAATTGTCTTAATGGTGGGGGTGGCTAAGCCTAAATCATGACCCCAAATGGATCTCATGCAGAGTCTCTCGAGCTGCCTTTTAGAAACCATTTAAATAATTCCATGTTTATTTATACTTTGAAAAACAATCTTACACTTTGCTGGTAATCAAAAGACCTTCCAAAGAAAATGGGCTACTCAAATCAGAAAATACAGAAAAGTAGATCCATACTTATATAGTCAATTGATTTTTAACAAATGGTTTAGAAGCAACTGCATGTCCATATTTTAAAAAATAATAATCCTTACCTTGTAGTGTCACTATACCCAAAATTGACTTGAAATGGATCACAGACCTAAATGTAAAATCTATAACTATAAGGCTTCAAAAAAATATATAAGAGAGTATTTTTATGGACTGGAGATAGGCAGAAATTTATTGGACAGCATATAGAAAGCAATAATCATAAAGGAAAAACTTGATAAATTAGACTTCATGAAAATTTTAAACTTGATTGTCAAAATAGAAGTTATAAGCCACAGATAAGCAGAAATATTTTTAATAAATATATTTAACTGTATTTGTTTTTTATTGTGGAGTAACAAATCCAAAGCTTAGTGGCTTAAAACAACAGTGATTGTTTCTTGTCTTTTGTGCCTTCTGTGAATAAGGAATTTGGGAGCAATTTGGCTAGATGGTTCTGGCTCAGGTGTTTTCGTGAGGTTGCAGTGAAATGTCACCTAGCCTGTCTGGGAGTGCAGGATTCATTTCTAATAATAATTGAAAGCAGATAGTCAAACAAATATCTGTACGTAAATGTACATTGTAGCCCTAGGTGGAAACAACCCAAATATCCTTCATTAGATGAATGGGTAAACAAATGTGATATATATACAATAGAATATTATTTGGCAATAAAAAGGAATACTGATTGATGCTACAACATGGATTAGATAGACTGTGGATTAGATAATAGTATGCATTAGTATTAAGTATGTTAAGCATCCTGGTTTTATTAAATTTATACTGTGATATGTAGGAGAATGTCTTTGTAGAAAATATATACTTAAATATTTAAGTGTAAAGTGTAAAATGTCTCCAACTTTCAAAATAGTGCAAAAGAAAATATATATCTATATAAAATGATAATATAAGTAGGGTAATATGTAATCTATTGGTGAATCTGAGTAAAAAGTATATGAATCTTTCCATTTTTCTGAGTTGAAAAATGTATCAAAATTCAAAGTTACCAACAGAACTAGATTTGTCTTTTTATCTTCTAAGCTGCAGCATCGTCCAGATGATTATTAGAAAAATAATGTTAGATATGCTTCTTTGGCTTAGCTGCCACTGTCCTTAGATTTTTGTCTGTTTTTCAACTTCTGGATCCCAATATATTATTTATTTTTATTTGCTTATACCATTCTCTCCATAAGATTCCTACATGATTAATACTAAGTACTCAGCTTCTGTACACATTTATTCTGGCTAGTGATGGTATGCCTTTTGAAGCTGATTCTCATTTTGTATATTTTATTCACTTGCTTTACTTTTGCAGTATCTTGGATAATGTAAAACATGTAACTATTTACTTCTTTTATTTTGAGAAATTAAAATATTACCTTCCCAGTGAAAGGCTTTGCTACTCCTATTTTCATCCAATGGTGTTTTGTTTTGTTTTTACTGAAATTTGTGTTTAATCTCTTGGTAGAAGATCCAATGTGGTATGAGATCCAACATTAATTTGAACATTTTGGGCTGTGCTCATTTTTGTTGTCGGCTCAAAGAAATAATCTCTAAATGCTGTCAAGTAGGACCCTGCTTTCTGTCCATCATAAGTGAGTCAGAGAAGCCCTTTCCTAAGTAGAATCTGCCATCAAAACCCAGTACTGCTTTGTTGACATTCAACTATGGATTTTGACCTTTCTCTGGTTACTCTTTCATATGAATGAACAAATATTCAGTAAAGGCTATCAGTGGGTTTACTAAGAAGATCATGATAATTCACTTGGTATTTGTGTTTTCAATTGGTTAACTAGTTTTCTTTCCTTTGTGGTGTATGATGGGATCTTCACTAGACAGAGGTAACCTATTGGATAGTGTGTACCTGGATGCTGGTGTGGTGGTGCTTGTTGGTTTAGTTTTCATGATATTTCTCCTAAGGTTATGTTTGCAATGCTGCTTATTATTTTGCGCTTGCATGATATTATTACTGTAGTCATGCTTTGTTGCTTTGGGTTCTTGAAACCTCATATTTCTTTTTTTGGTACCCAGAATAATTCCTCGAATAACTTTGGTTGGCCCAGAACTTACGGAAATTAGTTTCAAGTCTAACACTTTGGTGGATCCTTTTCAGTTTTTTAAAATATCTTCAATGTCACCACTAAGTTTATAATTCAGCTAGAAATTCAAGAAACGGGGTAAGTTTGATTAAACACCCAGGAAGAGACCACTTGCCTGACAGACCATTACTGAAGCTGATAATTAACTCTTTTTGTGAGCTTTATAAAGAAAAGGAATATATAGCCCTGGCTGGTTTGGCTCAGCGGTTGGAGCGTCGGCCTGCGGACCAGAGAGTCCCGGGTTTGGTCCTGCTAGGGGCACGTACCAAAAAATAAAAAATAAATTTAGAAAAAAAGAAAAGGAATATATACTTAGAGTAAAAGCTGAGTTTTAAGAGAGTTTCATCAAATAGCTGAAATTTAGGAGCTTCCACCAAGGTAACAGTAAATATAATTAAATAAAACCATGTGTAAAGCTTGGCGTGCATGTCTGATTTTTCCATTATATTTTAGAGATGCTGTTTACTCTGCAAGCTCATCTGTGTTCCAAAACTAAGATTCTTGGGGGTCATAAGGAACAATTAAAATTAGTATTTCAGAAGTTAGTTTTTGGAGCATTTATTTGTGTGGGCCTTGGAAATAGTTGCTTACCTCTTTATTTCTAATTACTAGTAATATAGTTTTCTTGGTCAGTTGGAACTGACTTGATGTTAGCTTTTTTATTTGTTTGTTTTGATTTTTTTCTACCTTATACTTCTATAGAAGAAGGTGGATTGGTTTTAAAACTAAGAAACAAAACTAGCTCTGAACTGGGTCTGTATATGTTAAATGGCAAGAGTTTGTAAAATTGAAATTATTTTCCAGTGTTCATAATAAGCCAGTGTTGAAACAAACAAAATTATCTTTTGTCTTACAATTTTAATCATCTTGAAAACTGTAAAGGATCCATTAATTTGGAATGGCCATCAGAGAAATGCTTATGATAAATACCATAAAACTGTCAGATAAATGGCAATTCATCTTTAACTATTTATGTTCTCATTCTGCTGTATCTTCTTTTTATCTTTTGGTGGGACCCACATATTTAATAGAAAATTGCCCAGGAACGAGAAAAATTTGCTGATGAAGGCAGTATATTTTACACCCTTGGAGAATGTGGACTCATATCTTTTTCAGACTACATTTTCCTTACAACTGTTCTTTCTAGTAAGTATAAACTTTTTTTTGTTTGTTTTGTTTTGTTTTTGTTTATAGGGAGCATACAGGACTATAAAAAGAGTTAAGTTGATTGGAGGGGGAAACGACATATTCATAGAGTTAATTGATTATGTTACATAAAATTTCATTTATCTTGAATTCTCTGAAATTTGGGTATAGAACCACTTGAGAAAGAAGAAAACCAAAGTATCCAGATAAAGTTAAAAAAAGATAAACAACTATGAAGTTACATCAACCTTTAACTGTATTCTGTCGGGATAAATTATATATTGCCGATTCTTATATAGCCTTCATTAATGTTTCTACTTCCCCAATGTTCGTCTATTATCTCTTTCACTAAAGAAGAAAATTGGTTCAGTTGTTCTAATTGTGTTTAATATTCATTTTTTAATCTTCCAGGATTACTATTTAAGACATAAAATTCAAATTTGACTTATTTAGAGCATTGATGACTAGTACATCCAGTACTATGTTGAATAAGAGGTGAAAACAGACATCCCTGTCTTGTTTCTGATCTTAGGGGAAACACTTGTAGTTTTTGCCCATGGAGTATGACATTGGCTGTGGGTTTGTCATATAAGGCCTTTATTACACTGAGGTATGTTCTCTCTAATCCCACTTTGCTGAGAGTTTTTATCATAAATGGGTGATGGATTTTATCAAATGCTTTTTCTGCATCTATTGATATGATCTTGTGGTTTTCATCCCTCCTTTTGTTTATGTGATGTATCATTTTTATTGATTTGTGGATATTGTACCAACCTTGCATCCTCAGAATAAATCCCCCTTGATCATGGTGTATGATCTTTTATTGTATTGCTGGATCCAGTTTGCTAATATTTTGTTGAGTTTAGCATCTATGTTTATTATGGATATTGACCTATAATTTTCTTTCTCTGTAGTGTCTTTCTCCAGTTTTGGAATTAGGATAATGCTGGCCTCATGAAATGAGCTTGGGAGTCTTACCTCCTCTTGAATTTTTTGAAATGGTTTGAGAAGGGTAGGTGTAGTTCTTCTTTGAATATTTGGTAAAATTCTCCTGGGAAGCCATGTGGTCCAGGACTATTGTTTGTTGGGAGTTGTTTTTTTTTTTATTATTACTGCTTTAATGTGACTAGTTGTAATTTGTCTATTCAGATTCTCTGATTCTTCCTGATTCAGTTTTGGAAGAGTGTATGTTTCTAGGAATTTACCCATTTCATACACATTGCCCAATTTATTGGCAATATTTTCTTACAATCCTTTATGTTTCTTTGGTGTCAGTTGTTCTCTTTTATTTCTGATTTTATTTATCTAGATTCTCTTTTTTTCTTGATGACTCTGGTTAAAGGTTTGTCAATCTTGTTTATCTTTTCAAAGAACCAGCTCTTGGTTTTATTGATCTTTTATATTGTTTCCTTAGATTCTATTTCATTTATTTCTGCTCTGATGTTTTTTATTTTTAATATTTTTTTTAAATTTTTTTTAGAGAGAGAAGAAGGGAGAGAGAGAGATAGAAACATCGATATGAGAGAGAAACATCAGTCGGCTGCCTCCTAGATGCCTCGCACTGGGGATCGAGCCCACAACCCAGGCATGTGCCCTGACTGGGAATCAAACCAGGACCTTTCAGTCCATGGGACAATGCTCAATCCACTGAGCCACACCGGCCGGGCTATTTCTGCTCTGATCTTTATTATTTTCTTCTTTCTGTTCACTTTAGGGTGTGTGTGTTGTTCTTTTTCAAGTTTCTGTAAGTGTAAAGTTAGATTGTTTATTTGAGATTTTTCTTGTTTCTTGAGATAGGCCTGTAATGCTATGAATTTCCCTTTTAGGACTGCTTTTGCTGTCTTCCATAGAGTTTAGGTTCTTGTGTTTTAATTTTCATTTTTTTCCAAAGTATTTTTTTATTTCTTCCTTGATCTCGTTATTAGCCTCTATGTCTGTGTATCTTTTCCAGTTATTTTCTTGTGCTTGATTTCTAGTTTCATACCATATGGTCAGAGAAGATGCTTGATATGATTTCAGTCTTCTTAAATTTACTGTGACTTGTTTTGTGTCCTAACATGTGGTCTATCCTAGAAAATGTTCCATGTGCACTTCAAAAGAATGTATATTCTGCTGCTTTGGGGTGAAATGCTCTGAATATGTCAATTAAATCCATCTGATCCAGTGTGTCATTTAAGGCCATCGTTTCCTTGTTGATTTTCTGTCTGGAAGTTCTATCCATTGATGTCAGTGGGTTGTTAAAATTCCCTACTATGACTATATTGCTGTCAGTCTCTCCCTTTATGTTCATCAAGATTTACTTAACATATTTAGGTGCTCCTATATTGGGTGCATAAATGTTTACAAGGGTTATATCCTCTTGTTGAATTGCTCCTTTTATCATTATGTTGTGTCCTTCTTTGTCTCTGACTATAGCCTTGGTTTTAAAGTCTATTTTGTCAGATGTAAGTATTGGTACCCCAGCTTTTTTTTTTTCCTCTCCATTTGCACAAAATATCTTTTTCCATCTCTTTACTGTTAGCCTATGTGTATCTTTCATTCTGTGGTGAGTCTCTTGTAGACAGCATATATATGAGTATTGTTTTCTTATTTATTCAGCTACCTGTGTTTTTTGATTGGAGCATATAATCAATTTACATTTAAAGTGATTATTGACAGTTACATATTTATTGCCATTTTATTCTTTTAACTATGTTCCTCTCTTGTTTTTTTCCTACTTCTTAAAGAAGACCCTTTAACATTTCGTGTTATAGTGGTTTGATGGTAACAAACTCTTTTAGCTTTTTCTTGTCTGGGAAGCTCTTTATTTTTTCTTCAATTTTAAATTATAGCCTTGCTGGGTAAAGTAGTCTTGGTTTTAGGGCTTTTGATTACTTTGAATATTTCATGGTAGTCGCTTCTGATCTAAAATTGATGTTCTTTCTCATTGATGTTTTTGTCTCTCTCTCCCTCTCCCTTCCTCTCCCTCTAAAATCAATAAAGAAAAAATATTTTTTTTAAAAATAAATAAATAAAATGTTTCTGTTGAGAAATCAGCTCACGGTCTTAAGAGAACAATCTTGTAGTTAACTATCTTTTTCTTACTGCATTTAAGATTCTCTCTTTGTCTTTAACCTTTGGCATTTTAATTATGATGTGTTTTGGTGTGGGCCTCTTTGAGTTCATCTTGTTTTAGACTCTCTGCTCTTCCTGGACTTGTGTGTCATTTTCCTTCACCATGTTATGGAAGTTTTCAGTCATTATTTCTTCAGATAGGTTATTGATCCCTTGCTCGCTTTCTTCTTCTTCTGGTGATCCTCTGATGCAGATGTTGGTATGCTTCATGTTGTTTTAGGGGTCCCTTTTTGTGGCTTTGATTGGTGTGTTCTGCTACTTTGTCTTCCAAATCCCTGATTCATTTTCTTCTACATCCACTCTACTATTTATTTCTTCTAGTGTATTCTTCATTTCAGATATTGTATTTTTCATTTAACTCTTTTTCCACAGATTTCTCTTTCATTTGGGTCATGAAAGAGATTGTTCTTTCATTTGGGGCATGTTTGTTTGTCTCCCTATTTTGGCTGCCTCTTTGTGTTTGTTTGTTTTTCTTATGTATTAGGTAGATCTGCTATAATTCCAGTCTTGGTAGGGTAACCTTATGTATTAGGTGTCCTGTGGGCTCCTGTGATGCAGTCTCCTTGATCACCTGAGCTGGGTGTTCCAAGAATGACCCCTATATGGGTTATGTGGGACCTTCTGTTGTAATTGAATCTTAATTACCACTAGCCCGTTTATACATGGGATTGACCCTAAGGCTGGATGACTGTGAGGCTCAATCCTGACCACAGGCTGCTGTGCAGGTGCTAAGCACACAACACAGAATTTGCCTCAGCAGGATCTGGTGCCTATAGAAATCTCCCTTAGGATATGCTATTTGTGAAGCTTATTGGATCCTGCTATGATGTCTAAATCTGGCTACTGGGTGTGTTATTTCTGGGCCTCTGGGAGGAACTCTGGTGTGGGCCAATGTCAGACGTTGCCTGTGACTGGCCCTGGGCAACCTTTTTGGAGCTACAAAGCGATCCAGTCTCTGGCTATGTCTGCTGGGCCTGGGTGTGCGTGGGAAGGACCAAGCTGCACACCAAGGCTAGCTGTTACAAGCACTGAGCCTGGAAGTAGGTCAGCAAAAGTCGCAAGGCACCCCAAGATCTGCCTTAGCCTGCCTCTGCCTACCAGCTGCCTTTAGGCTCAGTCACTGAAAGAGGGCCTCTGGTGGTACTCAAGTTGCATGAAGTAGATTCCCAGTGAGTCACCAGGTAGGGGCAAGTGGTGTTCACCAGACCGATACATGTTTAGACTCAGTGCCAATTCTGGGTCTGAGGCCACTCAGCAAAAGTCACCAGGTAACCCTGTCTGGTTTGGCTCAGCGGTTAGAGTGTTGTCCTGCGGTCCGGAGAGACCCGGGTTCGGTTCCCGCTAAGGGCACGTACCTCGGTTGCAGTTTGTCCCCGGCCCTGGTTGGGTCGTGCGGGAGGCGGCCACTCGATGTGTCCCTTTCACGTCGATGTTTCTCTCTTTCTCTCTCTTCCTCTCTCTCCTTCCCACTCTATCTGAGCAAAAAATAGAAAAATGTCCTCGGGTGAGGATAAAAAAAAGTCACTAGGTATACCAAGTCTAGCTGACACCTGCTGAGTGCTTGAAGACCTTTGTGTTGGGACAGGTTCTCGGAGTTGTCTGGGTGAGGCCAGCAGTTTATCAGGCCCAAATAGACCAGGAATTGGCCGTGTGAAAGGAGGGCTCTACTCCGGTTGGGCATGAAAGGGAAAAATGGCCCCTGTCTTAGAGCCACAGAACTCTGTCTGTCCCAGATTCTTCCCAGACCTCAGCAGGACAGAGCCACCAAGAGTCAGAAGGATGGGACCGCCAGGAATCCAGGGAATGGGGCTGACGGATCTCCCATGAGGGAGAAGCACCAGTCAGATTTGTGAGAAAAGAGAGAGTTATTGCCCCTGCCCCAAATCCACACAGCCCAGTCACTGACACTCCCTGAGTCTGCCCAGGCCCCTACACCCCAACCCAGGCAACTGACTCCTCAGCAGGGTGCAAGCTCCCCCAAGTGGGGTGACAGGGAGTCCAGAGGGTGGGGCTATTGATCCCCCAGGCTGATGCCATAAGGAGGGGAGTGCTCCATGCAAGAAAGATGGCTTCTGCAGTGTGAGAGAGGGCTCAGCAGTGATATCCTGGCAGCTGTCCCTTCATCTCTCTCTACAGAACCACAAACCCCAGTCTCTCCTCACGTGACTCTAGTCTGCTCTGCTCTCTTTTCGCTGGAGCCCAGGGTGAGTGGCTATGGATCTTGTGTATTGGCCATTTAAGAGGGCAGCTGTGTCTCTAGCTGACTTCTATCTCTCCTAGTGGACAGAATCCCTGCCGATTTTCACAGCCAGATGTTATCTGGGCACCTCTTCCCTGCTCTGGTACTCTGGGCTATGGAGGCCAGCTTGGGCTTGAGACCCCACTCTTCTCAGGGGGGAACCTTTGCAGCTGAGCCATCCCTCCAGGATCTCAGCCCGCCACCCATAGGAACAGGGCCAGCCCTTTTCGTTTCTCTGCCCTTCCTACCAGTCTCAATGTGGCTTCTTCCGTAAATCCTTGGTTATAAGACTTCTCTTCAGCTAGTCTTCAGTTGGTTATTCTGGATGATTGTTCTGTAATTTAGTTGTTATTCCAGTTTGGTCCTGGGAGGACTTATCTGCCACTATCTTGGAGCTCCTCTAAATATCTTGAAGTAGGAACTTTGTCATATGGTTGTGTATTCCCAAAGTATCTGACACTGTATCCTACTAATAGTAGTCATTCTAAAAGTATCTGAATGAAAGGATATTTGAGATATGGCTTCTCTGAGTTTCTTCTAGGTAGAAAGGAACCTAGTCTATCTCCATACCCTTGATACCCTTGACTATTCTGTCAAATGGACCTCAGTTTAGCTTGCTGCCATAGTCTCCTTCATTTCCCTAGAATAGGTGATAGAAACTTTCCCACATTCCAGCCTTACTTCTGTCCTGTCCTCAGGCTCTACCCTGTCCTGTTTTTATTCTGTTGATGGTTGCTATGGCTCTGTAGGAATTCAGCCCTCAGTAATTGATGATGTTGAAAGATCTTAGTTTGTGGTCTGTGAACCCTATTTTTTACATTATTTGCCTCTTAGAAGCTGGACTGGAATCAAATGTATTGGTCTATCTATTATATAGCTTACTTTTCCCTAAAATGCACAACTTAATAATGTTTGGTTATGCTTGGGCTTCTTAATGTGTTGCTTACCTGTTCCTGATAACAACTTTAGAAAATTCTTTTTTTTTTTTTTTTTTTTTATCCTCACCTGAGGACATTTTTCCATTTTCTGTTCAGATAGAGTGGGAGGGAGAGAGAGGAAGAGAGAAACATCAACGTGAAAGGGACACATCGAGTGGCTGCCTCCCACACGACCAACCAGGGCCGGGGACAAATTGCAACCGAGGTACGTGCCCTTAGTGGGAACCGAACCCGGGTCTCTCTGGACCGCAGGCCGACGCTCTAACCGCTGAGCCAAACCGGCCAGGGCAACTTTAGAAAATTCTTATGTGTTGTGCTAGGGAATTTGAGATTATAAAAAGGAAATCAAGGCAAAAAAAAAATAGTGGTTTTTGAAGGAATGATTTGCCTAGTCACTGCCCCTTCTAGAGAAGATATTCAGTGCAATATCTGGCATGTAATAAATATTCCATGTATATTTGTTTGCTAAAAAAAATCCAAGATATAATGAACAAAATAAGCTGATTAACAGAATAGACCCAGAGATATGGAAGTAGGGAATGGATTGACAAACTTCAGAGGAAGAGGCGGGGGAGGGCAGGAAGAGATAAACCAAAGAACTTATATGGTTATATGCATAACCAATGGACATAGACAGCAATACTGTGAAGGAGAGAAGGGATGGAAGCGGAGAGGAGGGTATCAATGAGGGAAAAAGGAGAAACATCTGTAACAAAAATTAATTAATTAATTTAAAACAAATATCCAAGAAATTTTCTGAATAATTATTTTAGTATACATATTAAAATTTTATATTACTCCAAGTACCCTTTGCCTCCTGCCTAGTATTTAAAACTGTATTAAAGTAGTATTCTCTATGTATATATATATGATGAGAGGTAGAAAATTATTATAATAGCTAAATTTTTCTATTTGGACATTAAACTGAAAAACCAAATAAATTTTGAGTAAATGTCAAACATAGTCACATGTAAAGAGAGTCCTTCAATTTATTGTAGATTAAATTACAAATATCCAAGCTCTTTATTAAAGCAGCTAATTATAAGTATCTATGCAGTAACTTGTATCTTGGCATAAGCTGTCACTTTGGCTATTATTGAGCACATGGAGTGGAATGAAACCACATAGAACGAAATGAAATTCAAGCAGATGATTGGTTTCTTTACATCTGGGAGGAGAGAGGTGGGGGTCTGTCACACAGGTATATGTAATTTGGGCATAAAAATAGTAACATGCATTTGAAGAAAATATATTCCTAAAGTAGAACATGACCTTAACGCAAGGGCAAAGCTCTGGGATTCCTTTTAGAATCTCTCTCCCAGGAACTCTTGGGGAATCTAAGCTTTTTGACATCTCTGGCATTGAATACTCTTCCTGTAGCACAACTGTCAACAGTGTAAGGAAGAGCAATTTAAATGAAAGACTTTCTGGCAGCTCTCTGGAGGTCATCAGTAACTGAGGGTGAGATATAGCTCAAAGATAGGTTATGCACTGTGAACTAGAAACATCAGCTATTTCTATTTCTTTTCTTCTGGTGTTAAATTATAAACCTTTCTTTTTTTTTTTTTTTTGAGGATCAGGGTTGAAATGTAATTTCTGGAAAATGTAATAAAAACAGCAGTACTTGGAATAGTGTACAGTGGAAACCTTGCTAAAGGAAGTCAGAAAAATTTTCAGTCTTATAAAGCATTTAAATTCAGGTTCTTGACATGTAGTGTTTGATGTTATTTAAAAAACCTTGCCAACTGACATTAAATAAATAAATCACACTGACAGGCAATAAAGAATGGGTCCTTCTTTATAGCCATTGTATGTAGCTGTATATAATGATAATAAGCTCATGGTAACTGTCTCATATAGTTTCTTTCATTGTTTTAAGATTTAAAAGTAAAAGCAAGACTAAGTTACTCTGAATTTTAAGTTTGTTCTAAGAATATACATTTAATTTCTCAGTGTTTTTTTCTTATGGTCAGAATTTGTTAGAGTAGAAACATGGGTCTTCTAACCAGATCCTTCTAATAAGTACTGTTAGGAATAGTAGCTTAATTCCTTATTCACTGCCCCATTGCTGTTTTAATGGGGTCTTGGCTACCCTGTGTCTGACCACTACATCACAGGTTATGGGTTTGTCTAGGGGCTATACAAAGTGTAGGCATCATGGCTGTATCTTGCATCTTGGGCAGCTTTACCCACTAGGTCTGTCCTACAGTTATGCTAGCTTAGCTGCAGTTAAACTTGGGCTTAGTCTTCAAAACTACATGAGACGAACGAAGGCTTTCCCAAACTTAGACCACTTTCAAAGGTCTAAAGAACTCCAAGAAACTGGGATAAAGATTGAAGTTGATTACCTCTTTTAAAGGGACAATTAGCTTTTTCTTCTCTCATTTAACTACCAAATCCATAGTGTACTTAAAACCATTTGTGCATCAGAATTAACTACTAGAATGACACAAATTTAATTGCCTAGATAGTATTGGTGAGAGCATAAATTATTGGCATACCTTTTTAGAATCCTCACAGTGTTTATCAAATACTTTCTTAAGTGTTTACTCTTTGGCCCAGCAATTCCATTTCTACAAGTTTAGGCTAATAAAATGATTGGATGTATAATAATGCTGATGGTCAAAAAATAAATTGGAAAGAACTCAAATATCAAACTGATGGCTGAACAAATTTCAATAAATCTATGCAATGAAATTCAGAATAGTACTTAATGTATGTAATGCAGAGGTTTATTAGCATAGAAAAGTGTTCACATGTATTGATGAGTCAAAACATACATATTATTTTGTTTTGGGAAAAGAAAAAGTGTCAGTGTGTGTATGTGTATTAAAAAAATAGTTCAGATATTTGTATTTCTGATCCATCTGTAAATCCTGTCAGTTCTACCTTGAAATAATTCAGGATACCACCATTTTTCACTCCACCTACTGCTACTACCCTTATCTAAGAAATTCTCAGATCTCCCTTAGATTATTTCAGTACCTTCCTAATTGGTCACCCTTCTTTCACACTTGCTTCTCTGTAATGATCTTGTTAAATTTAAATAAGATCATGCCATTCCTCTGCTCAGAATCCACTAAAGGCTTCCAGTTTCTCTCAGAGTAAAAGCCAAATTCTTTACAGTAGCCTGCAAGGCCCTATGTGCTCTCCCCATCACCGTCCCTTTCAAGGGAAACGTGAATATCAGTGGGCACTGGAATTCTCTACACTTATTATTTTTCTTTTTTCTTTTAGCCACAGTGAAAAAAAGATAGCTACTCTAATTGTTGCTAATTAACAATAATAGTTAAGGATGTTTGGGCTGGTAGGCATAGTTTATTAAGCCTCTCTAAGGATTTTGAAACTTTTTCTTTTTTTACACCTCACAAAATTAAATATTTTTAGTGTTTGCACTAAAGCCTGTCTTTCAGTCATGTTTATGTTGACTGCTATTATAGAATTCTAAGGTCCATTTGACTGACACCTTGTGTACAGAAATAAAAAAATTAAAAAATATTTTAGATTCTTTTTTTTTTTTTTTTTTTTTTTTTTTTTAATCCTCACCCGAGGACATTTTTCCATTTTTTGTTCAGATAGAGTGGGAGGGAGAGAGAGGAAGAGAGAGAGAGAAACATCGACGTGAAAGGGACACATCGAGTGGCTGCCACCCGCACGACCAACCAGGGCCGGGGACAAACCGCAACCGAAGTACACGCCCCTAGCGGGAACCGAACCCGGGTCTCTCTGGACCGCAGGCCGACGCTCTAACCGCTGAGCCAAACCAGCCAGGGCATATTTTAGATTCTTATAGTGGAAAACATAGAAGCTTAGAAGCTTAGAATACAGTTAAATATATTTATGTACCTAGAATACCACTATGGGCTTTTGGGTATCTAATGTTGTTATCTAGGACCAAATTAGGTACTTTAACTCTAGAGGCCCTTAGACAATTACATAATTAACTTAAGTCTTCCTATGCCATTCACATGTCACGGAGTTGCTCTTAAGCTGGGTGAATATGAATCCATGAGAGAGAAAGTAATGGATGCCTCAACGTTAAGATAAGCAATGATAAACCACCAACAAAACAAAAAGACAACCAACCAATTGGGAGAAGATATTTGCAAGTAACAGCTCTGACAAGGGGTTAATATCCAAACTATATAAAGAACTGATACAACTCAACACCAAACTAACAATCCAATTAAAAAATAGGCAGAGGACCTGAACAGACACTTCTCCCAAGAAGACATACAAATGGCCAATAGATATATGAAAAGATGCTCAACTTCACTAGCTATTAGGGAAATGCAAATCACAACTACAATGAGATACCACCTCAAACTTGTTAAAATGGCTATTATTAACAAGATAAGTAATAACAAGTGTTGGAGAGGTTGTGGAGAAAAGGGAACCCTCATTTACTGTTGGTGGTAATGTAAACTGGTGTAACCACTATGGAAAACATGAAAGCTCCTCAAAAAATTGACCCAGCAACCCCTCTTCTGGGTATCTACTTGAAAACATTTTTTCGTCAAGTTATATGCATCTGTGTGTTCATTGCAGCATTATTCACGGTGGTCAAGATATGATGATAACCAAAGTGTCCTTCACAGGATGATTGGATAAAGAAGATGTGGAACATATATATAATGGAATACTACTCAGCCATAAGAAAAGATTAAATACTGTCATTGCGACAACATGGATGAACCTTGAGAATATCATGCTAAGTGATATAAATCACACAGAAAAAGTCAAGAACCATATGATTTCACTCATATGTGGGATATAAAACTGAAAGCAACAAATGAACAAACAAGAAAAACAAACAAAAATTCATAGACACATATAACAGTATGGTGGTTATCAGAGGGAAGGGAGGTTGGGTGGGTGGTCAAGGATAAAGGGGGCCAAATATATGGTAACAGAAGATTATTTGACTTTGGGTGGTGGACACATAATGCAATATACAGATGATGTATTGTAAAATTATACAGTTGAAACCTATATAATTTTATTAAGCAGTGTCATCTAATGAGTTTAATTTTTTTTTTTTAAGTAAAGCAATGATGCAAAATCTTGGCTTATAAAGCAGGTAAATTAAAGGGTAATCATTTTTCTTCACAGAAGTCACTGCAGTTTCCTTAAATAGTTATTTTTTAATATGTTTTTATTGATTTCAGAGAGAGGAATGGGGAGAGAGAGAGAGAGAGAAACATCAATGAGAGAGAAACATCAATCGGCTGCCTTCTGCACACCCCCTGTTGGGGGTGGAACCTGAAACACAGGCATGTGCCCTGACTGGGAATCAAATCTGCGACCTCCTGGTGCATGGGACCTCGCTCAACCCACTGAGTCACACTGGCTAGGCAAATAGTTTGTTTTTTTAAGTGTAGGCTATATGGAAAGTAATGCTTAACTGTTTTTTATTTTAATGAAAAGAAATTGTCTTACAGACTTAAGAGAATAATAAATCATATGTTGGGACTTGCAAAATAGTACATAATTTAACTTTCAGCACCTAGAGGTGAAAATATTTAAAGCAGAGCATTATTTTATTCTAGCAGCATTGTTCTCACAGATGGCGTCATCAGTCTTCTTGTTTTGTACTAAATTCACAGGAAATCCTTCCTTGGCCCTGCTCATTACTCTATTTTGTGCTTGGCTCCCTAGGCTTTTTGGTAGTGGAGCATGAGTTAGACACACAGGCCTTCCTTCTCTTCCTTCTACCCTGAGTTCTTTCCACAGATGGGAGGAAGCCCTTTGATCTGTGCCAAGACTGAAAGTAGACTAAATTCTCAGTTTTCTAGGAAATTCTTCATCCAAAAAAAAAAAATTCCTCTTCCCTTTTGTTGTGCAATCTACTGCTGCTGTGTAGTCTAAATGTAATCTAAGATAAGGTCTAGTGGGGAAACTCACAGAAAAGCAAAATTACCTCCTCCCCATCCTTGTACCATTTAGCAGAAAAGTGAGCTTGGTTGGATCAGACAGCTGGAGCACATCATGGAAAGGGCCACAGGAAAAAGACCCTGCCCCCCCCCCAACTCTCCCAGTAATTATAGGGATGGGAGGAAGGGAACATCCAGGAAACTATGTAACAGTGGGAGCTTCCTGGTTGACATGGTATCCTTCTTAGAAAAAGGGAGCTTCCCCTCCATGGGTGGTATCAGCATCTTCTTCCATTGAGCTCATTCAGATCAACAAAGCCAGCTTTTTACTGGCTACCAAATGGATATCGGTATTCGTCTCTTCTCACCCTTCATTCCAGAAAGCAAAATTACCTTTCTCACGACAAAACAAATTTAGATTTAAAAAACTTAATCCTCAGATTAAATGAATTCACATTAAATTACAAATGACCAATAAATTCTCATACTAGTTTTAAAACTATTTTTTTATTGTTAACGTTATTACAGGTATCTCCCATTTCCCCGCCTCCACCTAGGCCCCATCCTCCCCTAACCACATTGTAATCTGTGTCCATGGGCTATGCATATTATGTTCTTTGGCTATTCTCTTCACCTTCTTTCATCCTGTCCGCCTCACCCACCTCCCCTCTGGCATCTGTTAGTCTTTGCCATGTATCCATGACTCTGGTTTTGTTTTGTTCATTAGATTCCACATATAAGTGAGATCATATGGTATTTGTCTTTCTCTGACTGGCTTATTTTGCTTAGCATAACACTCTCCAGGTCCCTGCATGCTGTTGCAAAAGATAAGAGTTCTGGCCCTGGCCAGTTTGGCTCAGCAGTTAGAGCGTCAGCCCACACACCAGAGAGACCCAGGTTCGGTTCCCACTAAGGGCACATACCTCGGTTGTGGTTCATCCCCAACCCCAGCGGGAGGCAACCAGTCAGTGTGTCTCCCTCACATCAGTGTTTCTCTCTCTCTCTCTCTCTCTTCCTCCTTCTCTCCCTCCTGCTCTATCTGAAAATAAATGCAGAAATGTCCTCGGATGAGAATAAAAAATAAACAAAAAGATAAGAGGTCCTTCATTGTTATAGCTGCGTAGTATTCCCTTGTGTAAAAATGTACCACAGCATTTTTACCCACTCATCTACCAATGGGCACTTGGGCTGTTTCCAGATCTTGGCTATTGGAAATAACACTGCTATGAACATAGGGGTGCATATATTAAAGAAGATGCTTATAAATCCATAAGATTTTCTAAATGGTGAGGTTTGTGCAGTGAACATGGTAGTAGTGTAATAAGATCCTTAAAAATAGGACTGTGACCTAATGTTGAAATCCCAGAAGCGTCTTTAAATATGAATGGAGACTGAGAAGCAGATTCGCCAGAGCTAAGGTCCTACGTATTGATATCACCAAGATGACAGAGTAGGAAACCTCGGCCTCCATTTCCCCACAACAACCAACAGTTAGACAGCTATTCACAAATAAAAATAGCTCTGAGAGAGCTCTGGAGTTCACTTGGGAAACTTCAGCAACACAATGGAACAAAAAACAAGAATAACCACACAAAAAGGGAAATGAGAATAGCTTCATTTGCCTGTTCTCATCCTATCCCTCAAGGCATTATTGCTCAGCACCAAGAAGGCACTCCACATAAGTGGAACAACAAATCGATGTTTCTATAAATAAATAAATAAAAACGATCCCCTCGCTGGAAGAGTAGGGTGAGCAACTAGCCTCCAGCCTTTCAGAGCACCACATAAAGGACTTGCTTCAGTTTCACCGCAGCAAAACTGCAACATACAGAGACAGCTAGGAATAAAGAAGAAAAGCAGGGATACCCGTATCGGCCAGGCAGTGGGGGCAACTGAGATTCCCAGTGACCTGCTCTGTAGAAAACCCCAGCAGCTTTTACCACTGAATAAACCAAAGGCCAGCACAGCCACCGCAGACCCCTGCAAATTTCACCCATTTTTGCCCAAGATATTTGTATTCAGTGAAGCTGCCCACCCTGCTGGAGGCTGAGACACAAACGAGTAGCCAGCTCAGTCCTCTTTAGGCTGAATGAATGCAAGACTCCAACCCAGACCCTGGCAGCTGACTCCCACTGCTGTGCATTGGGAGTGCTCTTTCATGCCACCAGCAGGATGCCTGTCACTGGCCTCCAGTGCTCTGTGTGCACCCATAGCAAGATCCTGTAGCCATGGAAGTGCACACAGTAGCCAAGGCCCCCACAGCTGCTTGTGGGCCCAGATTCATCCCTATCTCCTGTCACTGGCTTGTACTACTGGCACCTGCAGCTACCCTCTCCAGCTGTCCACCAGCCTCCACTACCATGCACACCTGTGGCGAGACTGTGCAACCACAGAAAAACAAAGCCAGATAAAGATACTATGAGAAAAAACACTACAGGCCAATGAATATATTTGCAAAAATTCTCAGCAAAATATTAGCAAAGCAAATTCAATAACACATTAAAAGTATCACACATGCCCTGGCCGGTCCGGTTTTGCTCAGTAGTTAGAGCATCAGCCCTCGGACCAAAGAGTCCTGGGTTCGATTCCAGCCAAGGGCACGTACCTCGGTTGCGGTTCGTCCCAGGCTCCAGTTGGGGTTGTGCGGGTGGCAACCAGTCGATGTGTCTCTCTCACATCGATGTTTCTTTCTCCCTCTCTCTCTCTCTCTCTCTCTCTCTCTCTCTCTCTCTCTCTCTCTCTCTCCCTCCCTCCCTCCCTCCCACTCTGTCTGAAGATACATGTAAAAATATCCTTAGGTGAGGATTAAAATAAATAAATAAAATAAAAATAAAAGGATTACACACCATGTTATTATCCCTGGGATGCCAGAATGGTTCAACGTATGCAAATCTGTGTGATATACAATATTAATAGAATGAAAGACAAAATTTGTAGTCATCTCAATAGATGCAGTAAAACCATTTGACAAAATTCATTTTATGATAAAAATGCAACATGCCTGGCCGGTGTGTCTCAGTGGTTGAGCGTCGACCCATGCACCAAGAGATCACCAGTTCGATTTCTGGTTAGGGCACATGCCCAGGTTGTGGGCACGGTCCCCAGTGGGGGCCATGCAGGAGGCGGCCAATCTTCTCTCTCATCGATGTTTCTATCTCCCTCTCCCTCTCCTTTCCTCTCTAAAATCAATAAAGGGAAAAAATGTTTTTTTAACGCAACAAATTGGGGATTGAGGGGACATAGCTCAACATAATAAAGGCCGTCTGTGACAAACCCACAGCTAACGTCCTAACCTTGAAAGGTGAGAAACTTTCCCCTAAGATTAGGAGCAAGACAGGGGTGCCCACTCTCACCACTCTTATTCAGCACAGTACTGAAAATCCTAACCAGAGCAATTAGGCAATATTTAAATAAAGATTTATCTTTTCTTTTGGTTCTCTCAACTACATTTTGGTCAGCAAGTAATATATGAAAACACATATGCATCCAGGTATATTTGCAGAGCAGCTGCAGTCTAGATCGACGAAAAGAAAATCGATCTGTTGCTTAAGTGTATTTAAAGTAATTTTATGTGTGTGTGTGTAGCACCATTCTTCTGAATTTACGTCATCCCCAGGAAATGTTATGGTACAACTAAAACACATCATGCCATGGGAACTTTTCCTTGGAGGACGCTTGGTCCTGTCCAAAACATCCATGGAGACATCTTTTCCATGACAAAAGGTCCTTGATATTTGGTCCTATCCAAAATGTCCACACTTAGAAAACTGCCTGGTTTCAGAGAGTTCATAACGTTTATTTCTACTTTTGGTTTACAGGATTCATACATAAAGAATACTGTCATGTTTTATTGGTCCAATAATTGTGTTCTGGCTGTATTGCCAATAACGCTTCTTGCTTACGTAGCCTAGCTTGTAATGGCACACAGGGTGAGGTAGATGGGTCAGCTTGGACCATTGTCTCTGGACATTTTGAACAGGACCAAATGCCTGCTAACCAAACTCATTTCCTACACTCTGTGTGAAGTGCAGAAAGATTTCTTCCAGACTGTGCCTACCCATCATACTTTGAAGAATTCAGAAGAATTGAGGGAGGGGCACTTATTAGAAATCTAATCTTACAAGTTTTTCTCCCCCTTTTCCTAGTCTTAATGTTATGTAGAAAGCAATATGCTAAAGTCCTCATATAATAGTGCTACTACAGTAGTCTGCAAAGAAGCAGACCTGTTATTTCTAGTAAGGATAATTCATTCCAGAATTAACTATATTTAGGATACGTATTTATGGTAAGCATTGACTATCTGAAGTACTCCAGAGGAGGGCTATTAGGATGTTGAAATTCTGGAAGTAAGCTCTGAGAAACTTAATCGACACACGAGAATACATTTTTATGTATTTAGAGGGCTATCAAATAAGTAAATGAGGAAGCAGATATATTTTTTATTTCTCTAGAAAATTAAGCTATGGCAATTTGTAAGAGCTGCACAGGATTAGACTTGGGCTCTACACGAGGAAAAGCGCTCAATTAATATTGCCAACCATGGTTAGACTTCAGAAGTGGTGACCTACCTTCTCAGAAATAATCAAAGGCTATGTGATCATCCTTACAAATTCATTAGTGAGGTTGATCATTGAAGAGAAGTTCATTATTGTCTAAAGTATTTTCCTAACTCAGAGTTCTCTGATATTGCATGTTAATTTCCTCATTTGTCCTACAGCATCATTTTAAAACAGGAATGGTACAGGTAGGAATTCTGTGATGGGAGCATCTAACCAACAGAAAATAAGAATCTAACTTATTCATTTTTTTTAATCCTCACCTGAGGATATTTTCTTTGATTTTTAGAGAGAGAGGAAAGGAAGGAGGGAGAGAGGGACAGAGAGTGCAAGAGAGAGAAGCATTGATCAGCTGCCTCCCACACACGCCCCAGCAGGGCCTGGACCTTCAACCTAGGTATGTTTCCTGACTGGGAATTGATCCTGCACCCTTTAGCTTTTGTTTTTATTATTATTATTATTATTATTATTATTATTATTATTATTACTACTACTACTACTACTTTATTTATTTTTGTCACAGATGTTTCTCCTTTTTCTCCCAAGACACCCTCTTCCCTATCCTGCCGCCACCCCACCCCCACCCCCTGCCCCAAGCATTGTTGTCTGTGTCCATTGGTTACGCATACATGCATATAAGTTCTTTGGTTTATGTCCTTCCCGCCACCCCCTCCTCTGAAGTTTGTCAGTCTAAACTGTACTCCTTTCTATGTCTCTGGGTCTATTTTGTTCATCAGCGTTTTCTGTTCATTATATCCCACAAATAAGTGAGATCGTGCAGTATTTGTCTTTCTCTAATTGTCTTACTTCTCTTAGCATAATTATCTCCACGTTCCTCTGTGTTGTCTCAAAGGATAAGAGATCTTTCTTTCTTACAGCTGCATAGTGTTCCATTGTGTATATGTACCACAGCTTTTTTACCCACTCATCTACTGATGGACACTTGGGCTGTTTCCAGATCTTAGCAATTGTAAATAGTGCTGCTATAAACATAGGGGTACATATATTCCTTCTGATTGGTGTTTCAGGCTTCTTAAGGTATATTCCTAGAAGTGGGATCACTGGGTCAAATGGCAGATCCATTTTTAATTTTTTGAGGAAACACTATATTTGTTTTCCATAGTGGCTGCACCAGTCTGCATTCCCACCAGCAGTGTACTGGAGTCCCCTTTTCTCCACACCCTTGCCAGCTCTTATTGTTTGATGATTTGTTGATGGCAGCCATTCTGACAGGTGTGAAATGATACCTCATAGTTATTTTAATTTGCATCTCTCTGATGATTAGTGACATTGAGCATTTTTTCATATGTCTCTTGGCCATTTGTATGCCCTGTTTGGAGAGGTGTCTATTTAGGTCCTCTGCCCATTTTTTAATTGGGTTCTTTGTCTTCCTTTTGTTGAGTTGTATGAGTACTCTATATATTTTGGAAATTAGCCCCTTATCTGATGTATCATTGGCAGTTATGCTTTCCCATGTAGTGGGTTCCCTTTCCATTTCCATCTCCTTTGTTTCTTTTGCAGAAGCTTTTTAGTTTGATGTAGTCCCATGTATTAATTTTTTCCTTTGTTTCTCTTGCCTTAGCGTTGTGTCAGTGAAAATACTGCTGCGTGTGATGTCTGAAATTTTGTTGCCTACATTTTCTTCTAGGATTTTTATGGATTCATGAGTAACATTTAAGTCTTTTATCCATTTTGAGTTTATTCTTGTGTAGAGGCTGTCTTTACTCCATTGTATGCTTTTGCCACCATTGTCAAATATTAATTGAGCATAATGTCTTGGATCAATTATTGGGTTCTCTGTTCTGTTCCATTGATCTATATGCCTGTTCTTGTGCCAGTACCAGGCTGTTTTGATTACGATGGCTTTGTAGTATAACCTGATATCCGGTACTGTGATCCCTTCTACTTTGTTCTTCTTTTTCAAAATTGCTATAGCTATTTGGGGTCTATTTTGGTTCCATATAAACTTTTGAAGTTTTTGTTCAAGTTCTGTGAAATATGTCATTGGTATTTTGATGGGGATTGCATTGAATCTATAATTTCTTTGGGTAGTATGGACATTTTAATGATGTTAATTCTTCCAATCCATGAACAAGGTATATGCTTCCACTTTTTTATATCTTCCTCTATTTCTTTTTTCAATGTCCTGTAGTTTTCTGCAAATAGGTCCTTTACTTCTTTGGTTAAGTTTATTCCTAGGTATCTTAATATTTTTGCCACAATGCTAAATGGGATTGTTTTTTTTGTTTGTTTGTTTCTCTTTCTGTGAGTTCATTGCTGGTGTATAAGAATGCCATCAATTTATTGATGTTAATTTTGTATCCTGCTGCCTTGCCAAATTCGTTTATTAAATCTAGTAGATTTTTGATGGAGTCTTTATAGGGTTTTCTATGTATAGTATCATGTCATCTGCAAACAATGACAGTTTCACTTCCTCCTTTCCAATTTGGATCCCTTTTATTTTTTCTTCATGTATAATTGCTGTGGCTAAGACTTCCAGTACTATGCTAAATAAGAGTGGCGAAAGTGGGCATCCCTGTCTTGTTTCTGTTCTTAAGGGAAATGATTTTAAGTTTTGCCCATTGAGTATGATGTTGGCTGTAGGTTTTTCATATATGGCGTTTATTATGTCGAGATATGGTCCCTCTATTCCCACATTGCTGAGCGTTTGTATCAGAAATGGCTGCTGGATTTAGTCAAATGCTTTTTCAGCGTCGATTGATATGATCATATGGTTTTTATCTTTCATTTTGTTTATGTGGTGTATCACATTTATTGATTTGTGAATATTGCACCAGCTTTGCATCCCTGGGATGAATCCCACTTGGTCATGGTGAATAATTTTTTTGATGTATTGCTGGATCCGATTTGCTAATATTTTGTTCAGGATTTTGGCATCTGTGTTCATCAGGGATATTGGCCTGTAGTTTTCTTTGTTTGTAGTGTCTTTATCTGGTTTTGCAATTGGAATTATGCTGGCCTCATAAAATGAATTTGGAAATCTGCCTTCTTGAATTTTTTGGAATAGTTTGAGGAGAACAGGTTTGCTTTTCTTTGAATGTTCAGTAAAACGCTCCCGTGAAGCCCTCTGGGCTCAGGCTTTTGTTTGCTGGGAGATTCTTGATTACATCTTCAGTTTCCTTAGTTGTTATTGGTCTGTTCAAGTTTTCTGTCTCTTCCTGGTTCAGTTTTGGGAGACTATGTATTTCTAGGAATTTGTCTATTTTGCCTAGATTGTCCAGTTTGTTGGCATATAATTGTTCATAGTATTTGTTTTTGTTTTTTTTGTTGTTGTTGTTGTTTTAATCCTCACCCGAGGACATTTTTCCATTTTTTGTTCAGAGAGAGTGGGAGGGAGAGAGAGGAAGAGAGAGAGAGAGAGAGAGAGAGAGAGAGAGAGAGAGAGAAACGACGTGAAAGGGACACATCGAGTGGCTGCCTCCCGCACGACCCAACCAGGGGCCGGGGACAAACCACAACCGAGGTACATGCCCCTAGCAGGAACCGAACCCAGGTCTCTCTGCACCGCAGGCCGACGCTCTAACCGCTGAGCCAAACTGGCCAGGGCAATGTTCATAGTATTTGTTAACGATCCTTTGTATTTCTGTGGTTTCAGTTGTTACTTCTCCTCTTTCGTTTCTGATTTTGTTTATTTGGGTCCTCTCTCTTTGTTTCTTGGTGAGTCTAGCTAAGGGTCCATCAATCTTTTTTATCTTTTCAAAGAACCAGCTCTTTGTTCCATTGATCTTTTTAATTGCTTTTTTAGTCTCTATGTCATTTATTTCTGCTCTCATCTTTACTATTTCCTTCCTTCTACTTGCTCTGGGGTTTTCTTTTTGTTTGCTTTCTAGTTCTTTGAGTTGTGAAGTTAGATAGTCAATTAGAAATGTTTCTTGTTTCTTGAGGTAGGTTTCTGTAGTGCTAAGAACTTCTCTCTCAGGACTGCTTTCGCTGCATCCCATAGATTTTGTGTTGTATTTTCATTTTCATTGGTTTCCAGGAAGTTTTTAATTTCTTCCTTGATCTGCTTGGTAACCCATTCATTGTTTAATAACATGCTGTTTAGCCTCCATGTGTTCAAATGTCTTTGCATGTTCTTGTTATAATTGATTTCTAGTTTCATGCCATTGTGATCTGAGAAGATGCTTGATACGATTTCAGTCTTCTTGTAGAGATTTAGTTTGTGTCCTAACATGTGGTCCATCTTAGAGAATGTTTCATGTGCACTTGAAAAGAATGTGGATTCTGCAGTTTGGGGGTGTAATTCTCTTTAGATATCTATTAAATCCATTTGATTTAGTGCATCATTTAGAGTCTCTGTATCCTTGTTAATTTTTTGTCTAGAGGATCTATCCAGTGATATCAGTGGGGTGTTGAAGTCCCCTGCTGTGATTGTATTGCTGTCGATTTCTCCTTTGTAGTCCTCCAGAAGTTTTTTAGTATGTTTTAGTGCTCCTATATTGGGTGCATATATGTTTACCAAGATTATATCTTCCTGTTGGATAGAGCTTTTCAATATTATGTAGTGGCCTTCTTTGTTTCTAGTTACAGCCTTCATTTTGAAGTCTGTTTTATCGGATATGAGTATTGCTGCCCCAGCCCTCCTTTCCGTTTGCTTGGAAGATTTTTTTCCATCCCTTCACTTTCAACCTATGTGAGTCTTTTGTTGTGAGGTGGGTCTCTTGTAAACAACATATATATGAGTCATGCTTTCGTATCCAGTCAGCAACTCTGTCTTTTGATTGGAGTCTTTAATCCATTTACATTTAAGTTATTATTGATATGTACTTATTTATGCCATTTTTGTTTATTGTGGTTATATTTTTCTTCCTCTTTCTTCTACTAATTACAGCAGTCCTTTTCACATTTCTTGCAGTGATGGTTTGGTGCTAATAAATTTCCTTAGCCTTTTTTTTTGTCCAGGAAACTCTTTATTTCACCTTCTATTTTGAATGGTAGCCTTGCTGGATAGAGTAGTCTTGGATTCAGATCCTTGTTTTTCATTACCTTGATTACTTCATGCCATTCCCTTTTGGCCTATAGTGTTTCTGTTGAGAAGTCAGCTGATAGCCTTATGGGGGTTTCTTTGTAGGTAACCTGTTGTTTATCTCTTGCTGCCTTTAGGATTGTCTCTTTGTCTTTAATTTTTGGCATTTTAATTATTATGTGTCTTGGTGTGTGCCTGTTTGGGTTCTTCTTACTTGGGGCTCTTTGTGCTTCTTGAACCTGAATGCCTTTTTCCTTCATCAAGTTAGGGAAGTTTTCTGTCACTATTTCTTCAAATATATTCTCTAACCATTGCTCATTTTCTTCTTCTTCTGGAACTCCTGTGATGCGGATGTTGTTTCGTTTCATATTGTCCCACAGTTCTCTTGGGCTGTCTTCCTGTTTTTTACTTGTTTTTTCTTTTTGGTTCTCTGATGGGGCGATCTTTTCTACCCTGTCTTCTGATTCACTTATCCGATCCTCAGTCTCATCTACACTGTTGGTTATTCCTTCCAATGTGTTCTTTATTTCTGCTGTGTCATTCTTCATTTCTAATTGGTTTGGTTTTCAGTGCTTCTATATCTTTACTTATGCTGTGGAGCGTCCTCATGATTATTACTCTGAACTCTCCCTCTGATATCTTGCTCAGTTTCCTTCATTTATTTCATCTTCTGTCGAATTATCTTGTTCTTTCATTTGGAATTTGTTTCTTTGTTTCACCATTTTGGCTGTCTCAATGGGTTTTGGAGCCTGCCAAATTTTCACTGTGGGTGTTGGTGTTCCGCTGGTTGTGGCTCCCTCTACTGGGTTTGGATGAGTGTGGGAGGACCCACGTTAAACACCACTGTCAAGTCTTACTTTCCTGAGTAGATTTGCAAGCCCAGGAAAGATTCAGTTATCCTCTGGCTTTTTGCCTGGAGGCCATTACTTGATGAGCCTTGGGTTGTAGCCCTCAACTGAAAGAAAAAATCCCTCCAGTGTTCAGGGTAAGAGGATTTCCAGAGGGTGGGGCAGATGCTTGCTGGCTGTTAATGAGCCTCAATTTGCATTTCTCTGGCCTGGCCAGGTGGTGTTAAATTCCTGAGGGAGGGGCTGTGACTTCTCCCTGGGACTCTGGGGCTCTTTGAGTAAGATGGCTACTGTCCTATGAGGGAGTGATTCAGCACAAAATTCCCAGTGCCCTCCAGATCCCAAGTCTCTCCACAGAGTTCCAGTCCAGTCTTCCCTCCCTCTGCCGGAGCCCAAAGTGAGTGGCTGTAGCTAGTTTCGTGCTCTGTCCTGGCCTTCTGTGCTATGTAGCCCCCTTGGGATTTTAACCCTGAGGGAGCTGCTCACAGCTAAAACAGCTGCTGTCCATGGGCCCCCAGCCTACCTTCTCATGCCTCCGCAGTTCCTACTTGGCTCAATTTAGTGTCCTTTTTCTGTCCCTGGTTATATGGGTCCTCTCCAGCTGCTTTTCTGTTGTTTTTTCCCCAACGATTTGTCTTTATTTTAGTTGTAATTCCAGTTTGGTCCTGGGAGATGGTCTGTGTAGCTTCCATTCACTCTACCGCCGTTTTGGAATCTCGAACCTGCATCCTTTTGGAGTACGGTATAATACTCCTACCAACTGAGTCACACCAGCCAGGGCTAACCTATTTATTTTTTTGTTCATTACATCCGTACTACCAAAAAATAATTTAAGACATAATGACTCATTGTATTGTTGGAAGAACCAGAATTAGAGCCCTAGTCTGTATGTTTTATATATATATATATATATATATATTTTTTTTTTTTAATCCTCACCTGAGGACATTTTTGCATTCATCTTCAGATAGAGCAGGAGGGAGAGAGGAAGGGAGAAAGAGAGGAAGAGAGAGAGAGAAACATCGATGTGAGATAGACACATCGACTGGTTGCCACCCACACAACCCCAACCAGGGCTGGGGACAAACTGCAACCAAGGTACATGCCCTTAGCGGGAACCGAACCCGGGTCTCTCTGGTCCATGGGCCGATGCTCTAACCGCTGAGCCAAACATGCCAGGGATGTGCGTTTTCTGTTAAAGAACAATAACTGAAACAGCCATGAAAATCTTGAGACAGCTAGTGTTGTTGCTGATTATTTGACTTACTGTACATAGAAAAAGGTGCTTTTTTTCCCTTCTTTTTCTAAAGCAAAGTAGAAAAGTCTGTGCTTCAAAGAACATTCTAGGGTTGTTATTGTTATTGTTAATGATAAAATATTATAAAACTGGATACTTAACTAGAACAGACCCTAATGTATCTCCATTTCCTAGTAGCAGAGTGTCATGGAATTCTGAGTAAAAGCTCTATAGTAATGAACTTTGTATAGAATCTTACTGTTTTTATCAGTTCTAATATAGTTAAGATCATTTGGAAATTGTGTATGGAACTGGATTATGCTGTTAACACGGGTAGGGGAAAGCTTCACTGTTCATTCTATAAGTAGCCTGGGATTCAAAAGAATTCCTTTTCTCAATACCTTTCTATGGAAATAGGTTGTGAGTTCGTGTAAACACAAGACACCTTAGAGTCTTCCAGAATAGCTGGGTTTCAAAATTACTCTGAAGCCTGCATTTAAGAGGAGATAGGGATGTTCAAGAGAACTGCCTAACAGCATATTCCTGTGTAGCATATTTCACTTAAAGCAAGCTTGTTTATCTAAAATATTTTGACAGGATCAGTGGATGAAGATTGAATAGGCTGAGAGAACTACACTGGGGAGAAGGACCTTCCCTGATAGACTGGCAAAGCCTAAATGAGAATCTGCAAGGTCGTTGCCTTGACTTGCCTTATCAGTGACCAGCGCATACAGGCTCAGCCTCTAGAATGTCAGCACATATACTTTAATAAACACTCTGAGTAGCTCCACATAAAGCAAATATTGTACAATGAAAGTAGCTAAGCCAGGATAAAAAGATACAGAAACCTTGAGCAGTACAGAGTGTGCTTTGTTTGGTAAACTGAATTTTATATTAGTTATGAGAGGACATATGAACTACGATATGCTAAAGTAACTCATTCAGTCATTTAAATGATACAGGCACACGCCTTCACAGAACTAACAGGACTATAAGAATAAACGATTATGATAAAGCTAAAAATTTAAGCACTCTGTGTAACCTCTGTAGTCAGTGGAGATAGGAATAGAAATGCTGCTTTAATTCATATGTAGCAACATATGGACTGACTCTTGCCAAATTTTTCCCATTTCTATTCATTTGGACTGTATTCCTCCTTTCTGTTTTCTTTCAGCTACATTCTACCCTTTCTTTAGCCTTCTCCTCAACCCTCAGTCCTCCTTGGGCAACTTCACTTCAGGTTCTTTGCAGCTCACCACACTTAGGCTAATGACTCTCAGCTTTAACCCCTCTTTTCTAAGCTTAGATCCATATTTCCAACTATCTCCTGAACATTTTCATCTGAATATGCTGTTGACCCCTTGAATTCAGCAGATCTGATCTGAACTCATTTTATTTCTCAAACCTATTACATCTATTATATCTGTTGGTTAATGACATGCAAGCTACCCAGTAGCCTAAGCCAGTCATGCTGTCACCCTTTTTCACTATCAGCTCATCACAGCTGATGAATCGTTAAGTTGTATAATTTCTGCCTTGTTATTTCAAATTTGTTTTCTCCTCTCCATTACCACTGCCATCATCTCAGTTCATATTTTTAACATTTATAAGACCTTCAGTGGTCTTCTCCGCAGCTGGTTCTTGTTTTGCAGCTCATCCTTCACACTGTAGCCAGAGAAGTCCTTTATAAATGCCTGTTTGATTGTGTCACTCCTCTACTTAAAACTTTCAGTGGCTTCATATTGTTTGCAGTTGTTACAATCTCAAGTATCTACAAGGATTAAGCAAATAATGTATATGAGTGAAGTGGGCCAAGTGTGAGACAATAGGGGAAAAGAGGAGAGTGCATTCCTGTCTAAAGAAATTCATATTTAGAATGTTTAAAAACATTTGTCAATCCTGTCTGAGAATCTGATGGTGCCTGTAGGTCTCCAGTTAGTGCAACCAAGTCTAAACTACTGAGCATGGCACATGGAATGTTTCTTTGATATCAGGTATGTCTTTGAAATGAACAACTTGAAACTCTCAGCTGTTGCAGAGACTAATGTAACTAGTGAGTCATGTTTGTTGTTTTGTTTCTAGGTCAGAACATATCAGAATAAAGAGTATGTGTTTATTATTATAAGTACTACTGTCTTCATATTGGAGGCCGTGGAAATGAAAAGATTATGGGCTTTGGAGTCAGCATTGACCCAGGTTCACTTGCCAGTTCTGTCATATATTAGCTGTGTGATTTTGAGGTAGTCATTTAATGGCTTTGAGTCCCAATTTCCTCCTCTAATTAAAAATAAAGAAATAAAGACTTTCAAGATTGAGAGTACAATATCAGATAACCAACAGCTTTAAATTTCCCAGCTCAGTATATGGCACATAGTAACTCTTCAGTAAAAGAGAGCATCCAGACAGGAAAAATTTAAGAGGTGACAATAAATAATACAAAAATTTAATTCCCCCAGCTTCATCCTTCTTAGCAATTGTACTTGTGGCCTAAAGAAGAGCAAACAAGTTGGGGGCCATTATCAGGTGAGGCAGGCAATTGGAAGCAGACAGGCACATCATTTATCCATGCAACTAAAAACTAGTTTACCAGCCTAGCTGGCTATCAAGCTGAAAGTGCAATTTAAGCCTAGAAGTTCAGTTTGCTGTTGACAAATGCCTGAACAAGATGGAAATACGGACTTTCTACAACTATGCATAATGTACTAAGCCCTTTTTTACTTTTTTTGTCTACATATAATCTTTAAATTTTTTTTAGTAAAAGTTGTATTAGCTAAAAATTTAATTCAGTAGCATGAGGATACTTTATTTTGGTTTGTTCTCTATAGCTATATAAATTTGAATCACCAAAGGAAGAAAATAAACTACTTAGTTTTCTTTACCAGAACATTTAGCATGGTAAGGAAGGAGGACTGTTATATTTACATATTATTCTGATGCATAAGTATATTAATTATGTTTTCATTGATCTAGGAACAGTAGTCTTAAAGAGCTTTCATCATTCACTTAAGGGAAAGAAAATATACTGTCTTCTCCGGCTCTGCATTGCTTATTTTGTTTTTTTAGCTTAAATTTAACATTTAAATGTACTTTACTCAGTAATTTGTATACCCAACTGACATGGTTGAAATAGAGGGCGGAACAGCTAACAGTATGCTTTTCTGCCTTAACACAGAGCTATCGTGATAATGAGTAAACTAGTATAGATAATAACCTATTGGCAGAATGACATCCACTGAACTGATTGTACCTAAAATGGAGAGACTAGGAAGAATAAAGTAGAAAGCTAGTTTGTTTTGAAAAAGCAAGACGAAGACTTAAACTTTCAACTTCTTTGCAGCAGTATGTCTCACACCAGACAGAATTTCATGCCTGGGTCAATGATACTAGATTTAAGTAACAGAGCAGCAACATTAATATTATACAGCTAAGAGAATGGTGTCTAAGAAAGCAAAGCAGAAGTATTTTTTTTTTCTTTATTGATTTTAGGGAGAGAGGAAGGGAGAGGGAGAGAGAAATAGAAACATCGATGAGAGAGAACATAGATTGGCCGCCTCCTGCATGCCCCCCACTGGGGATTTGGCCTACAACCTGGGCATGTGCCCTGACTGGGAATTGAACCGGTGACCTTTTGGTTCATGGGTCGACACTTAACCAGTGAGCTACGCTGGCCGAGCCAAAGCAGAAGTATTTAAGAGAGTATTGAAACACTTGTATAAGTGCTGTCTTTACTGGTTATGATAAAATTCACTTTTGGTTTTAAGGAGTATTATAAAAGGGTTGATCTAGAGAAATACATTTGTATTCTGTGACTTGATATTTTACATTTTAGTGTTTATCTGTTTTTCTTAATGGACTGATTTTTATTTTTGATCAATGCCATCTAAATATGTTTCTTCCCCTACCCCCACCCCCCTCTTCTCCCTTCCTTCCTATCCTTCCTTTCTTCTTTTCTACTTGCAGCTCCTCAGAGAAATTTTGAAATTGCCTTCAAGATGTTCGACTTGAATGGAGATGGAGAAGTAGACATGGAGGAGTTTGAACAGGCAAGTTGTCCTGGAAAGTTCCTTTAAATACATTTATATTTAACCCATTTTCATGTGCCTTGGAGTTACTTTGGCCTTGGTCAGTATATTCAGATGCTATCCAATTTTTGAAGTACTTAATGAATCATTTTTCAAAATTATTCACCTTTAACATGTATCTGGCCCTAGCCAGTGTGGCTCAGTTGAGTGTCATCCCATGCACTGAAAGATCGCCAGTTTGCTTCCTGGTCAGGGCACATGCCCAGGTTTCGGGCTCAATGCCCAGTAGAGGCCATTTGGGAGGCAGCCAATCTATGTGTCTCTCTCACATCAATATTTCTCTCTATCTCTCCTTCTCTCTCTCTCCCTCCATCCCTCCTACTCTATCTAAAAATCATTGGGAAAATATCCTTGGGTGAAGATTAAAAAAAAAATGTACACAGTCTACCTAGAATTAGTATTCTACTACACATAAAATGTAGAAACTTTGCAACCACATACCATTTACCCCTTCTCAATTCTTTCTGCTGTAGTTACGCTATATATTACATCTGCATATAATAGTTCTCCCTTACCTGCGGGAGAAACGTTCCAAGACCCCCAGTGGATGCCTGAGACTTTGGATAGTACCAAACTATCTATACTGTGATTTTTTCCTAAACATACATACATTTTGCAGCTTCTCTTTGGCATATCCAAATTGTCAGCATCACTACTCTGTGCTTTAGGGCCATTATTAAGTAAAATAAGGGTTTCTTGAATGTAAACAATGATACCGTGGCAGTCGATCTGATAACTGAGATGGCTACTAAGTGACTAACTGGGGAGGGGGGTGGTGTATCAGATATAGTGTGGATACACTGGACAAAGGGATGATTCAAATCCCAAGTGGGATGGAGCAGGACAGCAAGAGATTTCATCGTACTACACAGAATGGCACGCAATTTAAAACTTATGAATTGTTTATTTCTGGAATTTTTCACTTAATGTTTTTGGCCCATGATTGACTAAGGGAAAATAAAACCACAGAAAGCAAAACCACAGATAAGGGGGACTACTGTACATTATAAATCCCATAATATATTATAATTTCTGTTTTTTAAGTCATATGTTTGTTTTTTAAAAAAATAAAGGGAAAAATAGTGTGTTATGTTTACTCACATATTTACTATTTATGATGCCTTCCTGAATATCCTAGTTTCCATCTGGTAGTATTTCCCTTCAATTGGAAAAACTACTTTTGTCTTTTTTTCTAGTGCACATTTGTTGGTGATAAATTAATTTATATCATCATTACTTTTGGAAGCAAATTCTAGATATAGAGTTCTAGATGTAGATGTAAAATTCTCTATTATTGTTTCACTACTTCTGATTCCTTCTGATGAATAGTCACTGGTTATTTGAATCATTGTTCCCCTATATGTATTATGTTGTTTTTTCTCTCTCTGCTTTGCAGAGTTTTCTCTTTATTGTTGTTTTCTAGAAATTTGATTATGATGTTTCTCACAGTGGTTTTCTTTATATTTATACTTCTTGGTATTTGAGGAGTTACATGTATCTATAAATTTATTTTTTAATCAAATTTGAGAAGTTTCTGGCCTTTTTTTTTTTTTTAATCTTTTTTCTTCAGTCCCGTTTTCTCTCATCTTTCTTTCTGGGACTCCAGTAACACAGATATTAGACCACTGCCAGACAAATCTCTGAAGCCCTCTTTATTATTTTTTTCAATCTTTTCTCTCTGCTTCTCAGACTGTGTAATTTCTATTGATTTATCTTCATGGTAGCTGACTCTTTAGTCTTGGCAGCTCTGCTGCTAAACAATCCAGTAAATTTTTATTTCAGATGTTGCATTTTCAGTTGTAGAACTTCCATTTCATTTATTTAATTTTCTTTCTCATCTGAAATGTCCCATATTTTCCTATTACAAGCATATTTTATATACTTAAGTACTGTTATAATAACTGCTTTAATATCCTTGTCTGCTAATTTTCAGCATCTTTGTCATCTAGACATTGACCTCTATTGATTGCCTTTTCTCTTGAGAATGAGCCAAATTTTCCCATTTCCTCATATGTCAAGTAATTTTGGATTGTAGTCTGGTTATTATTAATGCCATGTCATAGACTCTGGATTTGGTTACATTCATCTAAAGAATATTAGTGTTTTGCTTTTTATAACGGGCTTAACTGGATTTGGCTAGAGTTTATATATAGAATTTGGGGCTCCCCTCTTTGGATTTCTCTTTTCTAGGATTTTCCCCTTACTTTTCAATGGTTGTAGTTATTCCAAAATCTGTCCTCTCGTTTTTCAAGCCAGAAAAGTTGAGGATACCAATCCTTCTGATGCAGACTGGGACTGCTTTTAGGCTGCAGGTCATATAAAGTGGGAAACTCACCCAGTGCTTGTCTCTTCTTCCAAGTCTCAACTCTCCTCCAATGTCTGCCCATGATCACTCTCTAGTACCTTCAATTAGTTGTTTGGTGTATTTTGTCCATATTGTATAGTTGTCATCTGAGGAAGGATTGGCCTGAAAGGAGCTACTCATCCATTACAAGAAGTGGATTAAGGCCTGTTTTGTATTAAATTTCAAGAGAGGGCTTCAGACAGGCCTAAGAAGCAGGAGGGAGAGAAATAAAAGTGGGAGACGGTGAGAAGGAAGTGATGAAGAGAAATTTAAAAATATTTTTAATGTGGTTTTAAGATAGCCTAAGAAATTACTTAAGGTGCCAGTCAGGAGCAAAATTGCCATGACTTCCCTACTCCTATTATAGACACTAAACTTTAGATTAGAATTTAGGGCACGTGGGTCTTATTTTTGGCATTGCTGCTGACATGCTGAATGACTTGGGGCAGTCACTTCACCATTCTGTTTGTTCACTAGTCAGAGAGGGGATGCTACTTTCATCTAATGCAGTGGTTCTCAACCTGTGGGTCGCAACCCCTTTGGGGGTCGAACGACCCTTTCACAGGGGTTGCCTAAGACCATCAGAAAACACATATTTCCGATGGTCTTAGGAACCGAGACACCACTCCTCTATCCGTCTCAAGGAGGGTATCTGCCCACACGCAGATACACCCACATACAACATGAGGAACTGTATTAAAGGGTCGCAACATTAGGAAGGTTGAGAACCACTGGTCTAATGTGATCCCTTGATAACTGGCCTTGTTAACCTGATACAAGTTAAGTATAATATTGATCCCACGAAAGCTTGGTGTAAAAACTCTTTAGAAGAAACTCAAGAAGTAATTATAAGGCAGCTTATGAGTGAATGACTCTCATAAATTTCTCTACTGCATCTTTTCTACATCTTACTTTCTTGGGAAATATAATTTATTAAGTTGAAAGTACACCAGTCTTTCAAACATTCAAACTTTGCTCCAATTTCCCAGGTAAACAGATATTTCCTTGACAATTTTATAAAAAAGTTAAACAAAACCAGATGACGACGTCTTACATTTACTTCATCATCATATGTCTTCAAAGTTAATGTTGCATGAGCAAACTAATAGCTAATATTACTCTTTCATTAATCTTTTTCCAAAATCACTTTGATCATGCATAAGCACAAATTACTAAAAACGATTTATCAGCTGTAAATACTAAGTGTGAGTTTTCTCTGGCCTTCCTATCACAGATTTTCCCATTTTATAGCAAATTATAAAGCAGAACTAACCTAGCAAAATATATTAACTGTTAGGGCTACATTCACCCAAGCCCTGCAGTCACATGACTAGTTGAATCGATATGTTTTGATTGATTCTTATGTTATAGCATTAACAAGTTATCTAAACAAAAACATTTTAAGAAAATATTTTCCAAGTGAGAAATATAATCAATCTCTCTCTCTCTCTCTCTCTCTCTCTCACACACACACACACGAAATCCAGTGATATGTACTTTTTAAAAAAGTTTTTAATGAAAGAACACTTATAGTTAGTAATAGTTTACACATAGGTGTGACAGTATTTGGACTGTGCTATTATTAATCATTATAGTATTAGTTAATTTTCCATAAAAGCACTTTTTTTCCCCAATCACTTGTACAAAAACTCTCAGCACCACACTTTTTGAAGCTAACATACAGTTTCCACACTAGCAGGACTATAAGTTATAATATTTATAGACACAGACAAAATTTAAATCATGGTAGGTCCAGACGCTGATGCTCAATACTGGTTCACTGCTATTGGAAAACTCTTCAGTTCTCACACGTAGATAAAATGAATTATTGTATTGCCTTCAAATAGAAGCATTTTTCTGATTATCCTGTATTTCAACTTAAAGTTTAAAAAATTTCAACTTAACTTTAAAATCCATTGTATACCTGGCTTTCAAGTCTCCATGTGCCAGAGAAACAGATGTCAACCAATCTTGGCCCTGGCAGGGTAGCTCATTTGGTTAGAGCATCATTTGATATGCCAGGGTTGTGGGTTTAATCCCTGGTCAGGGCATGTACGAGAATCAACCAATCAATGCATAAATAAGTGGTATAACAAATTGATGTTTTTCTCTCTCTTTCTCTCTTTTCCTCTCCCCCTTTCTCTCTCTGTAAAATCAATCAATAAATTAAAATGTCAACTAATCTTATTTTCATGATAAATGAAACATGAACCCAGGAAAAATCATAATAAAAGCTTTTATGATACTAACCTAGAATTATAAGGAGACTTAGCATAATGTACTCTGTGAACTTTTCCAATGAGAAAAGTAAGGCTTAAACAGGTTAAATGACTTGCATAAATTCTTCTCTCACTACAGAGCAGCAGAATCAGACATGTCTCCTGACACCCCATCTAGTGTCTTTCCATTATACTATTCCACCCCTTACAGAGCCAGAGACTTTTAAATTGTCTTAAATAAATATTTTTATGGTCCTAGATAATAAGTAAAATAAATAAAAAACATTTAACTAAGGTAACTTCATTGTTACAAATCTTAAGTTTCTAAGTTGATGTTTTTTTAATTTAGCTATTTAAACATCAAGGCTATATGTATTATTTATTTTTATAACATACCTTTATTATTTATCCTTACATATCCAATTTTAATTATTCTGAATAGCTGTGTTTTTTAGCTTGTAAAGAGGTAGAAAAGACTGCAGGAACTAGTGGGAAAAAAAACTATAGCAATTATTGACTTCCCTCAAAAAGCTCTTTATATGTATAATTAGGCCATAGTTGTAGTCCCAAAAGTTGTCCTTTCTGAAAAAGCACATTTAAAACATCTCAGAGATTGAACTCATTCCCCATGTTTTCTTGGAGAATTATTTCATACCAATTTTGCATTTCATGTATCATTGTAATAAATGTTATCTCTTGTTGATGTTAAGTGTGTATTGCTTCTAGCTGTGCTGTCTCATCACAACTAGAAAGTCAGTAGTGAAAATTGTGAAATTTTTAAAATTCTCCTGATATGGCCCTGGCTGGTTTGGCTCAGCAGTTAGAGCATCGGCCTGCAGTCCAGAGAGACCTGGGTTCGGTTCTCGCTAAGGGCACGTACCTCAGTTGCAGTTTGTCCCCGGCCCTGGGTCGTGCAGGAGGCAGCCACTTGATGTGTCCCTTTCACGTCGATGTTTCTCTCTCTCTCTCTCCCTCTCTCTCCCTCCCACTCTATCTGAACAAAAAATGGAAAAATGTCCTCGGGTGAGGATAAAATAAATAAATAAATTCTCCTGATATGGAAGGTATTACTGTGAAATTGATGATTATTTATTTTAAGAGAGGTTTTGAGCCTCAAAACAAATGCATACTCTTTTCTACAGAGAGATTTTTAGGAGAGTCCCAATTATAAAGTTATCAGGCATCTGTGTTAGAATCCTGATTCTGCTCTTGCTAGCTACTTGACCTTGAGCAAGTTATTTAACTCTGTGTGACTCAAATTTCTCATCTGTGAAATACAGATAATCATAGGGCTTCTCTCATAGGATTGTCATGAGCATTAAAAGAAAGAATTGGGCCCTGGCCAGTTTGGCGTCGGCCCTCGGACCAAAGAGTCATGGGTTCGATTCTGGTCAAGGGCACGTACCTCGGTTGCAGTTCAGACCCTGGCCTTGGTCGGGGTCATGCAGGAGGCAACCAGTCGATGTGTCTCTCTCACATCAATGTTTCTCTCTCTCTCCTTCTCTCCCTCCCACTCTATCTGAAGGTGAATGGGAAAATATCCTCCAGTGACAATTAAAAAAAAAGAAAAAGAAAGAATTGGCCCAGCCAGTGTGGTTCAGTGGTTGAGCCTCCACTCATGGACCAACAGGTTGCCAGTTCAATTCCTGGTCCAGGGCACATGCCCGGGTTGCAGGCTCGACCCCCAGCAGGGGGCATGCAGGAAGCAGCCAATCAATGTTGATGTTTCTCTCTCACTGATGTTTCTGTATCTGTCTCTCTCTCTCTTCCTCTCTCTGTAAAATCAATAAAAACATATTTTTTAAAAAAGAAATAAACAATTGCCCTGGCCAGTTTGGCTCAGCGGTAGAGTGTCGGCCCATGGACCAATGAGTCGCGGGTTAGATCTGGTCAAGGGCACATACCTCAGTTTCAGTTTGTCCCCGGCCCTGGTCAGGATCGTGCAGGAGGCAACCAGTTGATGTGTCCCTCTCACGTAGGTGTCTCTCTCCCTTTTTTCCCTCTATCTTCCTCCCAATCTGTCTAAAAATAAATAGAAAAATATCCTTGGGTGAGGATTAAAAAAAGAAATAAACAATTGACCCTAGCTGGTTTGGCTTAACGGTTAGAGTGGCAGCCTGTGGGTCGCAGGTTCGATTCCTGGTCAAGGGCACACACCTGAGTTGCATGTTCGAATCCCTGCCCTGGTCAGGGTTGTGTGGGAGGCAACCAATCGACATGTCTCACTCACATGGATGTTTCTCTCTCTCTCTCTCTCTCTCTCTCTCTCTCTCTCTCTCTCTCTCCCTCCCTCCCTTCTACTCTATCTAAAAACCAATGGAAAAAATATCCTTGGGTGACAATTAACAAAAAAAGAAAATATTGTAGCACAGTGTAGGCAAACAATAAACCGTCAATAGGCAGTTATTTTTCTTACTTTTCTCTATTTTTCCACTTTGTAATGTTTTTCTGGATGGGGTTTTGCTTCCCTTTTAGGTTCAGAGCATCATTCGCTCCCAAACCAGTATGGGTATGCGTCACAGAGATCGTCCTACAACTGGTAACACCCTCAAGTCTGGCTTGTGTTCAGCCCTCACAACCTACTTTTTTGGAGCTGATCTCAAAGGGAAGCTGACAATCAAAAACTTCCTTGAATTTCAGCGTAAACTTCAGCATGATGTTCTGAGGCTAGAGGTAGGTGTTCCTTGGACTGTGGGGGATTATGGCACTGTCCATCATGTGTACACACAGAGCTACTGAGTTGGGAGGGCCTGCATCCATTGGCATTCTTTCAGTCTGCCTCCAACTGTGAGAACGGATTGCTTTGAACCTTATCGGTGATTTACAGTCTGACAGCAGGTAGGAAATAATGTGTTCTGTGAAAATGTCTTGGAGTAAGGTGGTTCTGGGCCTGAAAGCAAAAATGTCTAAATTGAAAATCTTAGTTGTCTTTGGATACCCAGCTTGAGGACAAAGAAATGGAGGGTCAGAGCTGTTATCAACCTGATCATCTATCCCCAGTTTTATGTTGTTGTATAGAAGGCACCAGGTGGAGATGAGGGGGATCCCACTTAACTCAATTGAGACAGTTTAAAAAATCACAACTGAATGCCCATTATTAATAAGAACTCTGTTGTATGTCAACTATAATTTAAAAATACATTTAAAAAACACTTATTCATGCTGTAGAAGAGAAGCAGAAGTAGGATAATACTAAAAATCAGATCAAAATTTGCTTTTGTACTGTTTTCTGAAAATGGTATACTTGCTATTCAAAGAATTTACCCCCCCCCAAAAAAAAGTAATAGATATCTACAATTCAGCCTCCTTGAGGAGGCTCTTGTATATAGATCAGATTTTAAACATGTGCATGAGAATCCCCATAGAATAATGAAAGACCCAAAGAAGTAGCTAGGCCTAAGTGTGTATATACTAGGTTAAACAAAGAGGGGCAACTTGCCTTTATGAAGTTTTCATTCTTATCACCAGAGAAAGTGAGTCAAAGTCAAGAGAAATATATAAAACAGACCTTGTTAAAATGATTCTTGTCATATTTTAATCTCCCCATACATGTTAGTTACTTTTGTATAGTTGCCTTTCTTTGTTCCTTTCCAGCTGGTAGAAAGAGAACATCTTTCACACAGGAGTTTTATTTCCTGCTTTCAGGAGTCCAACAATTTTGGTGTAATATTAGGATTTTGGTATATATTAGGATTCTGGACATGTGCCTGGGCCCCTAATATGCATACCTGGAGTGGTCTTCTTTGGAAACATAATCTAGCAATGTGAATTATTTAACTTATTAACTATGTAATTACAGTTTAACACAGATCCATAAAATGTAGTTAGAGAATAAAACACAAACTAGAATAGTACTTTAAACAACATACAGGGTCATTCAGAGTATGGAGCAGGTTCCAGTTCCACTGTCTAACCTAACACTCATTCCTAGACATACAAGTAGGAGTCTCAAGAGACAGAGCTTGGTGCTTTTGTTTTTCATCCTGAGATGCTATCCAGCTGTAAGCCCACTAATATATCATATAGATTGCCAGTGAGGTAGAATATTACAAAGCAGATTATGGATTTCATATATGTGTACCTACACATAGCCTACACCCAAATGCAGAAGAAAAGAGCTCTACTAGACAGTCATATCTAAGATATTTATTCTAGAAAGCTCCCTTGTAAATGTTGACTTAGAATCACCTGTAGGCTTTGGGCCAAGACATACCCAGACTGTTACTGTTTGCCAGTCAGCAATTTCTCATGTAAGAGAACCAATTGACTCTTTTTTGACAGAACCCAGCCTAACATGTAATAAATGTTTATTAATGTTTATTAATCACAAATTTGTTCTTTCCATATCATAGCACAAGTCTAGTGAATAAATGGCTCCTTATTAATAACACCCACATTTAAAGTTTTATGAGTCAGTATTATATCTTCCCAACTAGATTTGTAATTCTTTGAGCAGGTGTGAATAGCAGAAAGAACATAGGTTTTGCTGTTCTCATAATGAGACCTTGGTTAAAATTTTATTTCCACCACTTACTGGCTATGTGACATTTGATGAGTTATTTATTCTTAGAGCCTAGCTCCTCAGGGCAATGTTTAAGTGAGATGATGTTTCTTATGGGCTGAATTATGTCCCCCCAGAATTCCTGTGTTGAAGCCCTAACTCCCAGTACCTCAGAATGTAACTGTATTTGGAGACAGGACTTTTAGAGGTGATTGAATTAATATAGAACTATTAGGGTGGGCCCGAATCCAATCCTACTGGTGTCCTTATAAGAAGAGGAAATTTGCCCAGGCCAGTTTGCTCAGTGGTTAGAGCGTCGGCCCGTGAACCGGGGCAGTTCCTGCTAAGGGTGGGTACCTCGGTTGCTGTTTGTCCCCGGCCCCGGTTGGGGTCATGTGGGTGGCAGCCACTTGATGTGTCTCTCTCACGTCGATGTTTCTCTCTCTCTCTCTCTCTCTCTCTTCCTCCTTCTCTCCCTCCCGCTCTATCTGAAGATAAATGCAAAAGTGTCCTCGGGTGAGGATAAAAAAAAAAAAAAAGAAGAGGAAATTTGCCTGGCAGGTGTGGCTCAATGGTTGAGCATCATCCCATGAACCAAGAGGTCACCAGTTCAATTCCTGGTCAGGGCATATGCCCAGGTTGCGGGCTTGATCCCCAGTAGGAGGCATGCAGGAGGCAGCTGATCGATGTTTCTATCTCTTCTTCTCCCTTCCTCTCTCTCTAAAAATCAATAAAAACATATTAAAAAAATAAAAGAGGAGGAGGAGGAAATTTGACACATAGGGAGACCCCAGGGGTGCACACGCACTGAGGGAGAACCATGTGAGGAGACAGCAAGAGGGCAGTCAACTGCCAGCCAAGGACAGAGGCCTTAGAGGAAACCAACCCTGCCAACACTTTGATCTTAGACTTCCAGCCTCCACAATTGTGGAAGAAAATTAATTTCTGTTGTTTAAGTCATCCATTTGGTGGTATTTTGTTATGGCAGCCCTAGCAAACTAATGTACCACCTGGCATGTACTATGCCTTTAATAAGTATTCTTTCACCTTCTCTTGCATACCCTCTGCCACTTAATGTAATAGTTGGCATATAGTAGGCACTTAAATAGGTCTTCTCAGATAAATGACCAAAAGGTTTTTCATTTTGTTTTATTTATTTATTTATTTATTTTTTATCCTCACCCGAGGACATTTTTCCATTTTTCGTTCAGATAGAGTGGGAAGGAGAGAGAGGAAGAGAGAGAGAGAGAGAAACATCGACGTGAAAGGGACACATCGAGTGGCCGCCACCCGCACGACCAACCAGGGCCGGGGACAAACTGCAACCGCGGTACATGCCCTTAGCGGGAACCGACCCCGGGTCTCTCTGGACCGCAGGCCAACGCTCTAACCGCTGAGCCAAACTGGCCAGGGCTATTTTGAAAATAATTTTCTTATAAAACATCTGGAAAATGGAGCAATTTTGTTGTGTGTTTTTTAAAATCCTCACCCAAGGCTTTTTTTTTTTTTTCTATTTATCATCAGATAGAGTGGGAGGGAGGGAGAGAGGGAAACATCAGCGTGAGAGGGACACATCGACTGGTTGCCTCCCACAGGACCCGAACCAGGGCCGGGGATGAACCGCAACTGGAATCAAACCCTCAACTCATTGGTCTGAGGGCCAGCGCTCTAATTATTGAGCCAAACTCGCTGGGGCGGAGCAATTTTGTTTTTATGAAACACTTTTAATATTACTTTTCAAAGTTTGGGTAATTTCTCCTCTCATTAAGTATGAAATGTGTCATCATCACAGCCAAGAGGAAAATGGAAATGATTAATAGTAACTTTCATATGGGTTTTATAATTTTATCATACTTTCTGTTTCTTAACTGGTTTTATTTCTTTACTTACCTACTTTAAATAATTTAGATCAAGAAGACTTATAGTTTCATTAATTTTTTTTTTCTTACCACAGTAGCTTTGAGAGTAAAAAGCACACCATTTATCTGTCAAATTTAATTTCCAGAGGTGTCAGGAAAGAGGGAAATGTCCATTAACATTTATTGAGTGCCTACTATGAGTTAGGCAATTTACATATATTACATGCTTTCTTTGTTTTAATTCCAGCCAACCCTATTAGTTTTAGTGGTATTTTGCCCGTGTCACAGATGTAGAAACTGAAACTCAGAAAGATAAAAGTCACAGAGCTATTAAATGGTTGAGTCAGGATTACAATTCAGTCTTTCAGAATGAATTATTTTCTATTCTTTATCTAATTAGCATTACTTTTTGTCTGAGATGAGATTTCTGTGTGTGACTTTTGGAGCTCTAAAACAAAATGTTCTGAATTTTAAGAACAGAAAAAGATCAAATTTCTTGAATACCTATAGACTTCTTCAGCACCATCTTTTCCTAGTTCCTGGGCCCTCAAGTTGAGTGTTATGACTAAGAAGAAATATACTGTTCTTTTGTGTTTAGAATATACCTAAACCAACCATTTAATTTCTTTTCATAAGAATCATTACCTTATTAGATTTTTTAAAAATGTTTTAATGTTTAAAATGTTTAAAAATCTTAATTCTGGTCAGATTTGTTTTATTCTACCCTTAATTCTCTATTTGGGAACTCAAAAAACACAGGTTTAAAGGAGTGACTTAAGAATACAGAGGTTTAAAAAAAAAAATCTTTTGAAGTTATTAAAAATTCCATCTAAGGCTACCAAGAACTTGAGTCAAGTTCCTTAGAGAAGGTGCCAAGTCTAATTCCAGTTAATATATTCATTGATTTCTTGAGGACTACAGCAAGTAAGATGTCAGTCAAGACTGAAAGGTAATTGAGAACTGTTTGAAAGATTATGATTAATTTTAATTCTGGGGGAGGAGGAAATGACATAAAAATGTCATTATGTCAAAGAAAAGCAAAAACTAATTTACACAAGAATGAAGAAGCCAACTCTAGAATATAAAACAAGGAAACTAAAATAGTATCATCTAACAGAATTCCAGCCTATAGCATGATATTTTTATTTTAGTTTTGAGGTTCCTATGCTTATTGCATAACCAATAAGATTATCACATTTTTAAAAGGCATGACTATCAATTATCTGAAGGCAAATTAAATATAGTTCAAAGGATAACAGTGATTGTTTTATCTTCCCAGTCTTGAATAAAAGAAAAATATTGAAGTAAAATAGATTTGTTCAGTCAGAAAGAAGGGTAAAAGGGAGACATAAAGAACTATTCTAATTATTCTCATCTGTCAATAAGAGTAGAGCCAAAAAAAAAGGGGTGGTAATTTAAGTTAAATATTAAGGACCTTTAAAAATATTGTAACCACAACTCATAATTAAAAATGCCTATGGAAATTCCAGAATCACCTACCCTTTATATCATTAAGCTGACATCTTTGTACTCATCTCTTTAAAGTGCTAAAGTACAATTAAATCTTGTCCTGATGCAGAGGACCATATTAAGAAGCAACCTCAGCTCTTTTCCTGGCCAAAAGATGTGGGAAAGGAGACCAGAAGACAAGAAGGCTATCCATCAAGCACTTTCTGAAACTAGAACACTCTTGGCAAAACAGAGTTTTATATTCTAGAGTTGGCTTCTTCATTCTTTTTCTATTAATAGCCAATTTGATATTTTTTGAACTGGGAAACTAATTCTCATGTAAACTCAAAGATAAGAGTTGACTGACTCTTGATTTAATTAAATCTGAGAAGCAAAATTGAGATTTTTAATGGGGTTTCCTTTTGTTTTATTCTTCCACTTTTGCCCCTACAAAGGACAATGTGTATAGTGATAAATCTATAGTTTTTTATTCCATCTTTAAATATTTTCAGCTTGAATTTCCAAAAATCATCAAAAAGCTTACCGAAGAATACTTGTCTCTTTTAAGAATTTATAACTTTAAGGAGCCAAGTATATATTTAAAAGTATATAAAATAAAATAAAACTTTTAAGATAACATTCCTCACTATAGAAAAATTGTACTTTAATATTTGGTTACAATAATAAAATTCTTTTATGAGTTTTTTTTTTCTAAAAGTTTTTCAGTATATAGTCAATATGAACTGTTGTATCCTTGTAAAATTCTCACAAGAAAGGACCCTAGCAAACATTATTTTCCCAAAAATAAAAAGAAGAAAAAAAAGGAATCTGTTACTTTCACCATATGAAATATCTTTATTTCTTCTTTCAAGTTGTTCGTTTTGATCCCTTTACTTCTTTCTTTTTTTATTAACATCAATGTGAGAGAGACACATCAACTAGTTGCCACCCACACAACCCCAACCAGGGCCGGGGACAAACTGCAACCGAGGTACGTGCCCTTAGTGGAAAGGTCCGCGGACCAATGCTGTAACCACTGAGCCAAACCAGCCAGGGCCCCTTTACTTATTTCTTAAATCCAGATATCTGTTTATCCTATAAAAATTAAAAATTAGATCAGTAATATGATCCATCCAACCTAGTAGTCTCTTTTTTTAAAAAATATGTTCTTATTAATTTTTTAGGGAGAGATAGAAACATCAATGTGAGCCCTGGCCGGTTTGGCTCAGCGGTTAGAGCATCGGCCTGCAGTCCAGAGAGACCTGGGTTTGGTTCCCACTAAGGGCATGTACCTCGGTTGCAGTTTGTCCCTGGCCCTGGTTGGTCGTGCGGGTGGCAGCCACTCGATGTGTCCCTTTCACGTCGATGTTTCTCTCTCTCTCTCTTCCTCTCTCTCCCTCCCACTCTATCTGGACAAAAAATGAAAAAATGTCCTCAGGTGAGGATAAAAAAAAAGAAACATCAATGTGAGAGAGAAACATAGATCAGCTACCTCCTGCACGCCCCCCACTGGGGATCAAGCCTGCAACACAGGCATGTGCTCTGACTAGGAATTGAACCCAGACCTCTCAGTCCATGGGAGGAAGCTCAATCCACTGAGCCACACCAGTAGGGCCTAGTAGTCTTTCTTTGCCTGGGACACCAAGAGATGTTTAGGAAATAATCATTTCTTTTAAAAATAGAAATATACTCAAACAACAAATGCTGGCGAGGATGTGGAGAAAAGGGTACTCTAGCACACTGCTGGTGGGAGTGCAGACTGGTGCAGCCACTGTGGAAAACAATATGGTGTTTCCTCAAAAAATTAAAAATAGAATTGCCATTTGACCCAGTGAGCCCACTTCTTGAAATATATCCTACGAAGCCTGAAACACCAATCAGGAAGAATGTATGCACCCCTATGTTCATAGCAGTGCTATTTACAATAGCTGAGATCTGGAAACAGCCCAAATGCCCATCAGTAGATGAGTGGGTAAAAAAGCTGTGGAACATATACACAAGGGAATACTATGCAGCTGTAAGAAAGAGAGATCTCTTACCCTTTGAGCCGACATGGAGGGACCTTGGAGAGTATTATGCTAAGTGAAATCAGCCAGTCAGAGAAAGACAAGAACCACGTGATCTCACTTATTTGTGAAACATAATGAACAAAATAAGCTGTCAACCAAAAGAGATCTGGAATAATGGAAGTAGGGAACAGACTAACAAACCTCAGGGGGATGGGAGGTTGGAAGAGACAAAACAAATACTTACATGCATAGATGCACAATCAATCGACACAGACATTAGGTTGGGGAAAGCAGGAGGGGTTTGGGAGGGGGAAGGAAGGGATCAATGGGGAAAAAAGGGGGACATCTGTAATGCTTTCAACAATAAAATAAATTTTTTTTTTTTATCCTCACCTGAGGACATTTTTCCTTTTTTTTTTTTTTTTGTTCAGATAGAGTGGGAGGGAGAGAGAGGAAGAGAGAGAGAGAGAGAGAAACATCGACGTGAAAGGGACACATCGAGTGGCTGCCACCCGCACGACCAACCAGGGCCAGGGACAAACTGCAACCGAGGGACATGCCCTCAGTGGGAACAGAACCCGGGTCTCTCTGGACCGCAGGCCGACGCTCTAACCGCTGAGCCAAACCGGCCAGGGCAACAATAAAATAAATTTTAAAAAATAAAAATAGAAATATGTAAAAATAATAGAGTGGAAATTTTAATTTCTTCAACAATTCTCTTTTTAATCATTTTTATTTTTCAATTACAGTTGACATACCATATATTAGTTTCAGTTGTACACCCCAGTGGTTAGACACTGTAAAACTTATCAAGTGATCATCCCAAAAAATCTCATACCCATCTGACACCATACATAATTATTAGAATATTATTGACTAGCCCAGTCAGTGTGGCTCAGTGGTTGAGCGTCGACCCATGCACCAAGAGGTCACAGGTTCGATTACCGGTCAGGGCACATGCCAGGTTGTGGGCTCGATCCCCAGTGGGGGGCGTGCAGGAGGCGGCCAGTCGATGTTCTCTCTCATCGATGTTTCTATCTCTCCCTCTCACTTCTTCTCTCTCTAAAATCAATAAAGGGAAAAAAATGAAAAAAAAAAAAAAGAGGTCACTAGTTCAATTCCCAGTCAGGGCACATGCCCAGGTTGTGGGCCAAATTCCCAGTGAGGGGCATGCAGGAGGCAGCCAATTGATATTCTCTCTCATCGATGTTTCTTTTTTTTTTTTTTTAATTTTTTTTTCTTTGTTGATTTTAGAGAGAGAGGAAGGGAGAGGGAGAGAGAGATAGAAACATCAATGAGAGAAAACATCGATTGGCTGCCTCCTGCACACTCCCCATGGGGATTGGGCCCACAACATTGGCATGTGCCCTGACTGGGAATCGAACCAGCGACCTCTTGGTGCATGGGTCAATGCTCAACCACTGAGCCACCCCGGCTGGGCTCTCTCATCAATGTTTCTATCTCTCTCTCTCCCTCTTTCTTCCTCTCTCTAAAATCAATAAAGAAAAAAAATTTTTTAAGAAACTATTATTGACTATATTCCCTATGCTTTACTTTACTCCCTCATGACTACACTATAACTACTAATTTGTACTTCTAAATCCCTTCACCTTTTTCACCCATCCCCCAACCCTCCTCCCATCTGGCTACCATCAGTGTGTTCTCTGTATCTATGAGTCTGTTCCTGTTCTGCTTGTTTATTTTTATTTTTAGATTCAATTGATAGATACGTATTTGTTGCCATTTTATCTTTTTTCTTCTTCTTAAAGACTACCCTTTAACATTTCATCTAATACTGGTTTTCTAGTCATCAACTCTAGTGATCAACTCTTTTAGCTTTTTCTTGTCTGGGAAGCTCTTTATCTGACCTTCAATTCTAAATGATAGCTTTGCTAGGTAGAATAATCTTAGTTGTAAGTCTTTGTTTTTTATCACTTTGAATATTTCTTGCCACTCCCTTTGGCCTGCAAAATTTCTGTTGAGAAATCAGCTGACAGTCTTATGGGTGCTCCTTTGTAGGTAACTAACTGCTTTTCTCTTGCTGCTTTTAATATTCTCTCTTTGTCTTTAACCTTTGGCATTTTAATTATGATATATCTTGGTATGGGCTTCTTTGGGACTCTCTGGCCTTCCTGGGCTTGTATGTCTATTTCTTTCACCAGGTAAGGGAAGTTTTCTGTCATTATTTTTTCAAGTATGTTTTCAATTTCTTGCTCCCTCTCTTCTCCTTCTGGCACCCTCATGATGCGAATGTTGGTATGCTTGAAGTTGTCCCAGAGTCTCCTTACACTATCTTCATATTTTTGGATTCTTTTTTCTTTTTGCTGGTCTGATTGGGTGTTTTTTGTTTCCTCATATTCCAAATATTTGATTTGGTTCTCAGTGTCCTCTACTCTACTATTGATTCCTTGTGAATTTATTCTTCATTTCAGTTAGTGTATCCTTTATTTCTGACTGGTCCTTTTTTATGTTGTTGATGTTCTCACTAAGTTCCTTGAAGTTTTCACTGAGTCCCTTGAAGTTCTCAGTAAGTTCCTTGAACATCCTTATAACCATTGTTTTGAAGTCTGTATCTGGTAGTTTGCTTGCTTCCATTTCATTTAGTTCTTTCTCTGGAGATTTCTCCTGTGTAGACTATGTGCACTGTCCTGTTGTAGTTGAGCCTTGGTTGTTGTTGACGTCACTGGGAGGGATTGACCTCCAGGCCAGTTGACTGTGAGGACCAGCTGCAACTACAGCAGAAGAGCTGCTGTGTAGGAGCAGACCCTACGGAGCAGGACTTGCTTCTTTGGGGCTTTGGAGCTCACTGAGTCAGCCCTTTGAGTGTGTTGCTCGTGGAAGTGGTAGGGTTGTAACCTGGCATGGTCTGAATCTGACCACTGGGTGCACTGGTTCTGAGCCTCCTGGGAAGTGCAAAGTCAGCCACTACATGTTTCCTAACTGAGGCCACCCATCAGGAGCTACAGAGCAATCTACAGATGGCTGCTACTTGTTTTGGGCTTGGAGGTGCCCAGGAGAGACCAAACTGTGAATCGAGGCAGGCAGCTGTTAGTGCAGGGCCCAGCGCCACTTATGGAGAGGTATGGGGCATACTGAGGCCAGCTGCTGCTTGATTGAGAGATTTTAGGAAAGTCAGATGCATGAGCCATTCATATGGAAAAGCCACAGGAAATAGCTTGGATGAGCCTGCAAGTTGGATGTGGGAGGGTCTCAGGGAATCACCAGGACATGGGGAGAGTGTGAGCCAAGTTGATGGAGACTAAGATGTGGTGCCTACCTGTCAGCTCTGTGGCGGGGAGGGCTCAGCAAAGGATCAGTGGCCTCTGCCAACACTATTTTCTAGGAGAAATCTGCCCCCCACCCCACCCAGCTTTTGCCCCCATGCCAGAGAAGTTGGTTCCTCCCCTTATGTCCCTGGTTCCTTTCAAGCTGCTGCCCCAATGCTGGAGCTCAGAGGGAGTGAATTCGAGTAAATCCATGTGTGGGCCCTTTAAGAGGAACTGCCTGGGACTCTAGAAGCCTCCGTGTCACTCAGCCACAATCCTCCCTGGTTTTTTACAGCCCTAAGATATGGGGACTTCCTTCCCAGCACTGGAAACCTGGGCTGAAGGGTCTGGTGTAGGGCTGGTACTGCTCACTCCTCAAGGGGGGGCCTCTGCAGCCTAGATGTCCCTCCCAATTAAAAACTGCCACATGTGGCCCTGGCCAATTTGGCTCAGCGGTGAGAGTGTTGGCCCGCGGACCAGAGAGTTCTGGGTTCAGGTCCCGCTAAAGGCTACCTTGGTTGCAGTTTGTCCCCGGCCCCAGTTGGGATCATGTGGGTGGCAACCACTCGATGTGTCTCTCTGGCATCGATGTCTCTCTCTTCCCCCCTATCTCCCTCCCGCTCTATCTGAAGATAAATGCAAAAATGTCCTCAGGTGAGGATTAAAACAAAAACAAAAACAAAAACTGCCACATGTGCCCTGGCTGGTTTGGCTCAGCAGTGAGAGCATAGGCCCACGGACCAAAGAGTCTAGGGTTCAATTCTGGTCAAGGGCACGTGCCTCGGTTGCGGTTCGGTCCCCGGCCCTGGCTGGGGTCGTGCGGGAGGCAGCAAATCGATATGTGTCTCTCTCACATCTCACTCTCCCCCCCCACACACACACACATTCTTATCTGAAGATAAATGGAAAAATGTCCTCGAGTGAGACTTTAAAAAAAACAACGCCACACGTGGGTGTGGGGCCAGCCTATTCCTCGCCTCCGCCCCTTGTACCAGTCTTGATGTGGCTTCTTCTTTAATTCCCTAGTTGTAGGACTTCCATTCAGCCAGGTTTTAGGTGGTTCTGAATGATGGTTGTGCTGTAGTTTAGTTGTAGTTTTGATGTGGTTATGGGAGGAGGCGATACCCCGTTTACCTACACTGCCATCTTGACCCCCATCTCTTCCACAATTCTTTATAAGTCAGTCACCCATGACTTGATGTCAGTATTTTTACAGCTAATTATATTTTCTCTCCATACCATACATTGTGAGTTAGGTCTAGTATCTTGCCCTGATAAAACCAAGTTAGCTCTCAGGATGAGTTAGTTTTAACAAGGAGATATGTAAAATACAAACACAAACTCATTTAAGTTCTTGCAAATCCCTTTATACCTTCTATCTCAAGTTTGCTATCATTTGTGGCTTAGAGGGTTTCTGGCTGTAGAATCAGACTGAAAATACTGTATATAGTAGAATTTTCAACGTGATAGAAAGTTCCTTTGATGATGTAAATGCATCCTTGGTAATGATTCTGTAAAAAGTGTACAAAACAGTGCTTTTTTTGTTTCATATATTTTGGAGAATGAAGACAGTTGTTCAAAATACTGACCTAGGCATGGTTTTTATTTTTTATTAGTATTATTATTTTAAGAATAGTTTATTGGTTTTTTAGAGAGAAAGGAAAGGAGAAGAGAGAAACATCAGTGTGAGAGCACAGCTTTGATTGGCTGCGTCCTGCATGCTCCCCTACTGGGGACCAAGCCCACAACCTGGGGCATGCGTCCTGACTGGGAATCAAACCGGCACCCTCTGGGTGCACCAAACAACGCCCAACCAACTGATCCACACCAGCCAAGGCTAGGCATGGTTTTTAAAGGGCATCAATCAGCACTTCTGAATCTGACTTTCCATATCAGTCATGAAAATACAGAAAACTATTAGAGATTGATATTTTCCCTTGATTTCCAGATGGTTTTGCAATTCCAAAATCAATGATACGTTAGTGATACCTTTGAAATACTTGGCCATCTCCAGGATTTTCCTATCAGTAAATATCTTTCATTTTACATTCTAAGTTAATTTCAAACTGGCCACAAGAAAAAGGAAATCGTGAATGAGTCATGAAGATATGATCTTTCTCTAGTGGAAATTTTTCCTCAATCTATCATTCTAATAGTCTTATCAACCGTTGTTTTTGTTTTTTATATATATTTTTATTGCAGATATTCCTCCATTTTTCCCACCCTTAACCTCCCCCTCCCCTTATCAATTCTTTAGTTGAACACAGCCGCTTCTCAACTTATGTTGAGCTGTGTACCAATGTATCAAAAGTTCATAGGTCAGTTATTTGGAATTCTGAATGCAGCAATACTTTTTTTAGTCAAACACACACCAGAATATTTAACTTAGAATGTAGCTGAATGCAATACAGTAAAAGGAAAAGTATTATGGAAGAAGATGATTGTGGATTTATAGTTCAGTGTTTACTCTATACCTACTCTTCTAGCTGCAGCAGTCTGTGAATGTAGACCTCTAATAGTATCAAGTGTTTTAACAAATGTTTGAATACGTCCTACATAATAAAAAATACTAGTCAACATTTCTTGAGAGTTTACCATGAGCCAGACACTATTTTAAGTGCTTTATGTACATTATTTCATTTAATTTTCACAGTGCTAGGGGTTGGTATTATAATAATCCACATTTAACAAATGAAGGAACCAAGGCACAAAGAGGTTAAGTAACTTGCCTATGGTCTCACATATAATAAAGGAGGAGTTGAGGTTTGATTCTAGGCAGGCTGCCTCTAGATTCTACTCTTAACTTTTAATTTACACTAGCTTTCCAGGAGTTGTGTTAAATGCTGAAGGTACAAAAATGAACAAAACATTGTCCTTGCTGCCAAGAAGCTTATAAAAGTGAGCTGAATGAACCAGAAATGCTTGTACAGTGTTGTAAGTATTATACATTACTGGAGATATTCATATGGTGCAATGAGAGTATAAAAGGAGACATGTAAATCATTCTGCAAAGTAGAGGGCAAGAGACTGCTCAGGGAAATTTTCCAGCGGTGGCAATATTTGAGTCAGCTCTCATTCTGATATTCTATCAAGAATGGGGTGGTTAATTTCCCTTCGCTCTTTGTTCTGGTTGTTGGACAGATGAGAAGAGACAAGGGAGCAGTGGGTAACACTGGGACTTGAGCCAGGAGAGGGTGACAGAGAAAATGACCTTTCTTATCATTTATGTCCCAAACCAGGCTTAAGTTAATGTGTCTCCTGTGTATTCTCATATTGGTAAAGGGACCCTGTGCCAAGCACATGGAGAGCAGAGGGCAGGATAAGAGAAGAAACTTTCCCTAGATTTCTCTAAGAGCTAGCTGGGCCTGTAGGCAGATCAAATTTGGCCTCTAAATCAGACTTAGAATAAAGGTTCATAAATAAATTATATCAAGAATATCAGAGTAGGTCTTTCATTTTTATCCCTCTTGCAGCTACCTTTAGCTGCAGATGCCTTTCAGAATTATGGTCTTTGGAATTTATGAACATTTTACAATAAAGAAAAGTGGCTTTAAAGAATGACAGTTGTGCCCAGCTGGTATGGCTCAGTGGTTGATCGTTGACCTGTGCACTGAGAGGTCGCTGGTTCGATTCCAGGTCAGGGTACATGCCTGGGTTTCGGGCTCAATCCCCAGTAGGGGTGTGCAGGAGGCAGCCGATCGATATTTCTCTCTCATTGATGTTTCTATCTGTCTCTCCCTCTTCCTTCCTCTCTCTCTCAAAATCAATAAAGAAAAAAAGAAAAATGACAATTGTGCTAATGTGTGAAAAGAAGGTTGTTTGTCTTTTTTTCACTTCTTTTAATTAATTTGGCCTCTACTAACTCTGGTAGATTTAATTCTTTTTTTTCTTAGAGAAAAAGACTTTAAAAATAGCCTTAGCCTCTACCCAGCCATACAGCCTTAGGAGTCTAGGGAGTCTAGACAAAAGACTATCTTAGGAACCAGTGCCAGCTTTGCACGAATTTGTGAGTAAAGAATGCATTGTAACCTGTTGAATTCAGACTCTGGGCAAGTGCTACTTTAGAGGGTCATATATTATATCAAGTTATTATCCTGTGAATTCAGTTAACAACACATTAATGATTTTTTGTCAAGTTTCTTTTATTTCTTGTTATTTTTCTTATAATAGAATGCCTTTTCTCTCCCTCCCCATCGACACTCTCACTATTTGTTTTGTGTTAATCTGCCACATTAGCATAAATGTTTTTTCTTATTTAAGCTATTTGGACTAATGAAGTATAAACTACTGCATTTAATTTTTAGCATTTTTTTTTAAAAGAGTCTTTAAATAAAGTGATGCCAAAAATTTTTTGGAGGGGTGCCCCTCTTTTTCATCAGTCTTTCCTTGAGATCTGGTAGTCTATCTACCTAGCAGAAAAATAAAAGCCAAAAATGTAAAACTTAGTCACTTTTTTTACTAGTAAATTAAAAGTATTCAGTGTTGTCCGGCTGGTGTGGCTCAGTGGTTGAGCATCGACCCATGCACCAAGAGGTCGCCGGTTCGATTCTCGGTCAAGACAAATGCCCAGGTTGTGGGCCCAATCCCCAGTGAGGGGCATGCAGGAAGAGACCAGTCGATGTTCTCTCTCATCAGTGTTTCTATCTATCTATCTCTCTCTCACTTCCTCTCTCTGTAAAATCAATAAAGGGAAAACATTTTTTTTAAAGTATTGAGTGTTTAGGTATGTGCCAAGCATTGTGTTACATACTGAATATACTAAAGCAGGCAGACCATGACTCGTGAATTTAAGGAACTATAATTAGACTAGGAAGTCAGTTATTACAGTATAGAAAGAAAAGTATATGATGGAGGTATGCACAAAATAGGTACACAATAAATATTTGTTAAAAGAATAATCAGTACAATATTATTATTTGAATTTTTTAAAAATCTATCTGAATTTGAATTTTACTTCTTTGACCCTGGGAGCCTTTATTTCCTCGTATGGACAGTTGAGATAATATCCACCTCACAGAGTTACAAGGAAGATTTCTGAGGTAAGAAAGAGCAATGCCCAGCACCCATCACGCACTCTAGGAGGATTTCTTCATTTATTCATTCATGATCATCCATTTGTGGTTTTGGTGCTCAGCATTGGACTGCTTCACAAAGCACCTTCCCAGAGACGGCAGTGTCTCCTGCACTTGCTTCATTATCAGAAGAGGAAGTAAGGGGAGAATCAGTGATCTGTGCTTCCTGACGTCTCTGTCCAGTGCCCCATTTTGACGTGTTTTGCAGCTTTCTGGCCTTTATTATTTTTTTTAATGTATGCTTATTTATTTTTGTTACAGATGTTTCTCCTTTTCCCCCCATTGACACCCTCCTCCCAATCCCCACCCCCCAGCATTATTGTCTATGTCCTTGTTTACACATACATGCGTATAAGTTCTGTGGTTTATATCTTCCCTCCCCCGGTGTCTGCCTCTTCTGAGGTTTGTCAGTCTGCACCCCACTTCCATGTCTCTGGGTCTGTTTTGTTCCTCAGCTTGTTTTGTTCATTATATTTCACAAATAAGTGAGATCATGTGATATTTGTCTTTCTCTGATTGGCTTGTTTCCCTTAGAATAATATTCTCCAGATCCCTCCCTCCATGTCATCTCAAAGGATAAGAGAGCTTCCTTTCTTACAGCTGCATAGTATTCCATTGTATGTATGTACCACAGCTTTTTTATCCACTCATCCACTGATGGACACTTGAACTGTTTCCAGATCTTAGCGATTGTAAATAGTGCTGCTGTGAACATAGGGGTACATATATTCTTTCTGATTGGTGTTTCAGGCTTCTTAGGGTATATTCCTAGAAGTGGAATCACTGGGTCAAATGGCAGATCCATTTTTAATTTTTTGAGGAAACACCATATTTGTTTTCCATAGTGGCTGCACCAGTCTGCATTCCCACCAGCAGTGTACTAGAGTCCCCTTTTCTCCACACCCTTGCCAGCACTTGTTGTTTGATGATTTATTGATGACAGCCATTCTGACAGGTGTGAGGTGATACCTCATAGTTGTTTTAATTTGCATCTCTCTGATGATTAGTGACGTTGAGCATTTTTTCATATGTCTCTTGGCCATTTGTATGTCCTGTTTGGAGAGGTGTCTATTTAGGTCCTCTGCCCATTTTTTAATTGGGTTCTTTGTCTTCCTCTTGTTGAGTTGTATGAGTACTCTGTATATTTTGGAAATTAGCCCCTTATCTGATGTATCGTTGGTAGTTATGCTCTCCCATGTAGTGGGTTCCCTTTCCATTGTGATGGTTGTTTCTTTTGCTGTGCAGAAGCTTTTTAGTTTGATATAGTCCCATGTGTTCATTGTTTCCTTTGTTTCTATTGCATCTTTCTGACCTTTAATGTTTGAAAGTATTCTTCAATATTGCCACCTTTATAGTCATGTTGATTAGCTTTTTAATCCCAACTCAGTGATTTCTAGTATATCCAACTATAAAAATAAGGAAGGTGTATTGAATTAATTGTGCTAGAAAAAACTGCTCAGTGAAATGTTTGATAATGTTTTTCAAATTTCCATTTAAGTACATTTGTGAAGCATGTTGCCAGAAATTAAGGAACTGAAGTAGTTCCCTTGACTATAGGATTGGCCACTTTATCTTTATTGGACATCATATACAGACCATTAATAAAAAGTTATTGCTGTCATAATTGCTAAGAATATTAATATACTATTATTTTCCTTCTAATATAGAAATACTTTTCATGGATTTTCTGTGCTATTAAGGTTAGCGTAGTGCAGACTGAGAAATTCTGGAAGCATCGCATTTCTATAGTGGAATTACCTTACCCTCTGAGGATTTTTATTGTTCTGGTAGTGGTTGTTTCTGTCTCTCTCTGTTTCTGTCTCTCTCTCTCTCTCTCTCTCTCTCTCTCTCTCTCTCTCTCTCTCGCGCGCACACACACACACACACACACACACACAAAATGACATTTGGGATAACAGTGTTAATAGGGTTAATTCAACAGTTGCTCTTATCCAAGCTAATGTGTCTTATGCTGACTCCAGCACTGGTTGGTATTGCTACCACTGCTAGTAAGATTCCTGCTCAGGCTCTAGTGGTTCTTCAAAGTAGGAAGATAGTTTCTAACCCATTCCCTCCAAATTTGGAGCATTAAACTCTGTATTAATTAGCTATTCTTGCATAAGAAATTACCCCAGAACTTGACAGCTTAAAACAATAAACATTTATTATAACACACAGTGTCTGAGGGACAGGAGTCCAGGAGCAGCTTAGCTGGGTGGTTCTGGCAGTCTCTCGTGAGGCTGTAGTCACGATGTAAGCCAGCATTGTGGTCCTCTAAAAGCCTGACTGAGCTGGAGGGTCCTTTTCCCAACTCACTCACATGGCTATGGGCAGGAGGGTTTAGATCCTCACTCTGTACATCTCTTCATAGGACTCTCATGAGATGGCAGCTGCCTTCCTGCTCAACAGGTGATCCAAGAGAGAAAGTGTGACCCATGTGGAAGCCATACTGTCTTTTATAACCTAACCTCAGAAGTGACATACCATCACTTCTGCCATATTCTTTTGGTCACAGAAACCAATCCTGGCGCACTGTGGGAGAGACTGCACCAGAGTGTTAATATTAGGAAATTGGGAACACTGGGGGCCGTCTGTCTGCAATCTGCCACATGTATACACTCGCCACCTTCAGGGTGTAAGAGTAATCTTTGGAGGGCTGTGTCAAGAATAGTTCCAGTGGCTGCTCTCTCCAGTAATGCTGTCTCATGGCACCATCCCTCCCTTTCTCAGAAACTGTCTCGCTATAGAAGCTATCCCACCACTTTATCTTTCTGCCCTGTGGTAATTTTATTTCAGATGCCTCATTGCCTTTCTGTATCACCCAGTACTGCTTAGAGTGACCACAGCCCTCCCTCCCCACATGTTTCATTAGCTTCGAATCTAGTGGATAGAGTTGTAGCCTCCTTCCCTTCCCAGAAGACACTTGCTTCCTAATAGTATTCAAGCTGTATGTGTAGTTTCTCTCTGCTTTACCAGACACACAGCTGCATGTTCTTGTGATTCAAACCATGCGGTCCATTTCGTCTCCAGAGAAATGTGCCCTACTGTGCACTTTTGAGCTGACGAGGAAAGCTCTTCTGAATCTCTAGGGTCCAATTTATTGTTTGCCGAGGGGTGGGCCTTAGTCCCTTTTCTGCTATACACCATGGTTTATTGCTCCCAGTAGTGACAGAAGTAAGTATTGGACATTTTAAGCAAATGTCATTTTACAGCCAAAACAATGTGGTGTGTCTTAGTTTCCAAATTTGTAATTCTCTCAATTTAAGGGAAATGTTTGTTAAGATCACTTTGAAATTCAGTATCCATTATAAGAGTAGTTTGTAGTGTTCTTTTTCTGTGATATTTTGTAATCAACTTGGGAAATTCCCACTGTGACATAACTATAGTCTGTTTAAAATGTAACAGATTACTGTTTTACTCAAGATTTATGGACTTGACTCTCACAGATGCATAGAATATAACACTTGGATAATATATCACTTAGCAATCCCTCTGGATGTTTGAAAATTTTTATTTCTTTGGTCTAATGAACTTAGAACTTTTAAGCAGAAAGTAGCTACTATTTGATTATCCTTTTACATAATGTCCAATTATTCACTTAGGCGTGAACTCTTATCTTACCCATCTGTGATATTAACTAAAGAAATGGGAACAAACTGCTGTCCATCAGGAATTCCCCTATCAGCTTAAATTAAAATAAACTTTTCAGAGAACTCCTAGGATTTCTTGTTAAGTAAATGTGTATCAGGTTGAATTTGATTGAGACTAGTTTTTAAATGATCATGTAAAGTAATGCTGGGATTTTTATATTGGTTGCTTTACTGATTTTTGTCTTCAAAGAGGGCTTTTTCTCTTCTCTACCAGGAAATGTTAATTAAAACTCCCCTGGGCCCAGCTGGTGTGGCTCAGTAGATTGAGCGTGGTCCCATGGACTGAGAGGTCCTGGTTTGATTCTCGGTCAGGGCACATGCCTGGGTTGTGGGCTTGATCCCCAGTAAGGAGTGGGCAGGAAGGCAGCCAATCGATGTTTCTCTCTCACATAGATGTTTTTATCTCTCTCTCCCTTCCTCTCTCTCTAAAAAATCAATAAAAATATATATTTTTTAAACTCCCCTGGTATAAGATCTCCACAGATTGTCTTAAAGAATATTGTCGTATATTCTTGTGCTGTGGATTTGAATTAAGTTTTATAGTTTACTTTTCATGTGTATCTTTATTCTCTGACAGGGTTATGGTAGCTGGGGGAACAATCTCTTTGGTTTTCCTTATTTGTGAATATGAATAACCTCAAGTGTGATGTTAATGTGGTTTTTCATTCAATTTATGCCTAATAATAATAATAATAAGTTGTACATTTGGTTGATCCGGTGAGTATACTAAGTCCATTTATTTCAAAATGCAATCGTTAGCTCACCAAAGCTAATCAGATTTTATAAATACTTTGTCAACTGTGCCCAGGAGCCTTTTCTGCCTAGTGAACATAATTAATTTCAAACTGGCATAATGGGGCTTAGCCTTCTAGTCCTTTCTAAACCTAAGTTATAGAGGTCATCCAAAAAGACTCGCCTTCCCACTCAGGTTTATCAGTAGTCACCAAGTCTGTCTGCCAGAGGACTCGACAGAGCAGATAGTCAGAGCAGAGTAAAAGTAATGTGATTTTAATAGATGAATACCACGAGGCTATAATTTGTATACATTAGCCCTAGTTGCTGGATAGCTTCAGGTATTTGAAATACCTGCCTCTGTCTACCAGTATTTGCTGGTAAATATGTGACAGAAGGCTGTGCGATTTTCCTCATTATGTTAATTAACTATGGTGGCATAATTTTAGTGTATTCATTTGGCTGGTTGTGATCTAAAATACTGATTAGCTTCTCTCTGCCTCCATGCTGAAAACTGTGATAATTTGATCTTGTGTTTATGTGACAGTCTTCCCTGGTGCTACAAAGGCATGGACAGCATGTATCCTCCCTAGATAATTTGAGGTTATTGTTGCTTCCCAGCTACATTACAGCTAGAGGGGAAGAGGTGGGTAATTGAAATGTAGTAAAGGAATAGAAATGGAAATGAACAACTAATATTAACGTTTTTGTTTTCTATGTTACATCTAGCTCTTTAAATCAAATACCCTTAAAAGCAGGAAATCAGTACTGTCTTTGGGAACTACAGGAGATTATGGAACAGGTTCTTTAGTAGTTGCCACTGCCTCATTACCTTGCGCTGGCCATTCATGTTGATGCATCAGGTGTTGTAAGTCTGCCAGGACCCCAAGAAGTGAAGATATTAAAAGCAATTTAAAGATTTAAGGAAGTGTAATTTCAAACATAAAAACATTTTGCTAGCCACCAGCAAGGCAAAGACCTGCCAGACAGAAGTGTATTTCATTTCAGTCAAGGCTTAGGGTGAGCAGTGAGAAAGCCCAGCAGCCACAAGCTTTGCATTTAGCTAGAGTCACATTCAGAGAAATGTGTGTGAAGCAGAAAAGAACCTATTAGGCATAGGTATCTTCATCACACCCATTCCCACAATCATTCAGTAACATCTCATCTGACCACTTCTGTCCATCTCTATCACCATTCTAGTCTAAACTGTTACCTTTTGCCTAGATTACTTCACTTGCCTCCTAACTTGTCTTACTATAACCACTGTTGCCTTCCTTATAGTTCTCAGAATAAAGACTTAATTAAATCCATGCCCATGGGCTCTGTATAATTTCACCTCTGCCTCCTCCTCCAGACTCATCTCATACCACTCACTTTTCCACCTAAGAGCCTTTGCACAACTCTTCATTTGCCTGGAACACTCTCTTCCTCCTTTCTCTTCCCCTAGTTACTTCCTTTTTATCCCTCAGAGCTCAGTTAAACCTCACTTAACCAAGGAAGCCTTTCCTGCTTCACCATCTCCCAACCCCAAATTAGACCACATTTTATTTATTTGTTTGTTTGTTTGTTTAGTTAGTTAGTTAGTTAAATCCTCACCCAATGGTATTTTTCCATTTTTTTAATCTTCAGATAGAGTGGGAATGTGAGAGAGAAAGGGAGGGAGAGAGGGAAAGAGAAACGTCACTATGAGAGAGACACATCAATTAGTTGCCTCCTACATGACCCCGAACAGGACCGAACTGCAACCTAGGTACGTGCCCTTGACTGGAATCGAACCTTCAACCTTTCATTCCACGGGTCAGTGCTCTAACTGCTGAACCAAATGGTCCAGGGCTTATTTTATTATTTTATTTTTTCATTGATTTTTAGAGAAAGGAAGTGGGGCGGTGGGGGAGTAACAGAGAAACATCTATGTGAGAGAGAAGCATGAATCAGTTGCCTGTTGAAGGAAGTAAACATACAAGTCCAGGAAGTGCAGAAAATCCCAAACAAGATAAACCCAAAGAGGCCTACACCAAGACACATTATAATTAAATGCCAAAAGTTAAAGACAAAGAGAGAATCTTAAAAGTAGCAAGAGACAGTAGATGAGTGGATAAAAATGCTATGGTACATTTACACAATGGAATACGGTAAAAAATAAGGAACTCTTACCTTTTGGAACAGCATGGATGGACTGGAGATCATTATGCTAAGCGAAATAAGCCAGTCAGAGAAAGACAAATACCATATGATCGCACTAATATGTTGACTCTAATGAACAAAATAAACTAACAAACAAAATAGAACCAGAGGCATGGATACATGGAACAGACTGACAAATGTCAAAGGAGGAGGAGGTGGGGAGACTAGATAAAGGAAGGTGAAGGGATTAGCTAAAGAACATATATGCATAGCCCATGGACACAGACAGTAGTGTGGTGAGGACCAATGGAGTGGGGGCAGGGGCTGGGTAGGGGTGGGCAAAGGTGGAGGAAATGGGGGGCATTGCAATAGTGTCAACAATAAAAATTTTAATTTAAAAATAAGTGGCAAGAGAAAAGTAGTTAATTACCTACAAAGGAGCTCCCATAGGCTATTACCTGATTTCTCAACAGAAACTTTGCAGGCCAGAATGGATTGGCAAGAAATATTCAAAGTGCTGAAAATAAAGGACCTACAACCAAGATTACTATACTCAGCAAAGCTATCATTTAGAATCAAAAGACAGATAAAGAATTTCCCAGACAAGAAGAATCTAAAGGAGTTCATTATCACCAAACCAGTACTATATGACAAGTTAAAGGGCCTTTTATAAGAAGAAGAAGGAAAAAAAATATATCTATGAACAATAAAATAGCAATAAATACATATCTATCAACAACTGAATCTAAAAACAAAATAAACAAGCAGAACAGAAACACACTCACAGATACAGAGAACATTTTGACGGTTGCCAGGTGGGAGAGTGGTTTGTGGAGAACAGTGAAAAAGGCGAAAGGATTAATAATTACAATTTGGTTGTTACAGAATAGTCATGGAGATTTAAAGTACAGCATAGGGAATATAGTCAGTAATATTGTAATAACTGTATGGTGTCAGATAGGTGTAAGATTTATCAAGATAATCACTTAGTAAGTTATGTAATGTCTAATCACTGGGGTATACACCTGAAACTAATACAATAATGTGCAGTCAACTGTAATTGGAAAAAGTAAGAAATGATTTTTTAAAAGTATCTGAAGCGATGGGAACTCTTGTACATAGCTGATAAAAGTATTGGTGTGATTCTTTTGGAAAGTAATTGGATATTACCTTAATAAGCCAGCGGTTCCACTTCTAGATCGATACCCTAAACTTAGAACTCTTGTTCCTGTTTCACCAGGACACTGATCCAAGAATCTTCATAACAGCATTGTTCAGAATAGCAAAAGCTGACAGTAACACAGATATTTATTTATAGAAAAACTGATAAATAAGTAGTGATATTTTCAAACAACAGAAATCTATAACAGAGTAAAATAGAAAGAAACATGCTTAAGTGTATCAACATGGATGAATCTTAGACATACAACGTTTATTGAAAAATAGCAAATTGCAGAATAGTATTTCCAGTATTTTATAAAGTTCAAAAGCAAGAAAAAAATAAACAATATATTGCTTTGGGACAGAAACACGTGTTTTAAACTAATCAATAAACAACAAGTCAATAGAAAAAGATCCCCAGGTAGTGGTTACCTGTTAGGGAAAACCACTAGAGTGAACTCCAACCATGTAGTTAACCATAGTTTCTCTCTCAGGTTAACTGGTGCCATTCATTTTATGCTTCATAACTAGTCTATTATGTATATTATTTTTGTATATATCAAATATTTCATCATTTTAAAGAGCCTATAGGATTTTATTTCAGAATTTTATTTTTATTTTATTTATTTATTTATTTATTTTTTGGTACATGCCCCTAGCGGGAACCAAACCCAGGACTCTCTGGTCTGCAGGCCAATGCTCCAACCGCTGAGCCAAACCTGCCAGGGCCAGAATTTTATTTTTAGAGATCAATCCAAAAATAATGATGAAAAAATTACTATAGAAAAAGATTGTCCCAGACTTCCAGTCAAGATGGCAGTGTAGGTAAACACGGTCCTGGCCTCCTCCCACAACCACATCAAAATTACAACTAAACTACACAACAACCATCATTCAGAACCTCCTGAAATCGAGCTAAATGGAAGTCCTACAACTACGAAATTAAAGAAGCCACACCAAGACTGGTAGGAGGGGCGGAGGCGCAGACGGGCTGGTCCCACACCCACGTGTGGCAGACAAAAGTCAGGAGGGACACCTCGGCTGTGAAGGTCCTCCCTGAGGGGTGAGGGGTCCTGATCCCACACCAGGCACCCAGCTCAGGGTTCCAGTGCCAGGAAGAGAAGTCCCATAACACCTGGCTGTAAAAACCAGCAGGAATTGAAGCTGAGGGAGGCTGAAGCTGCTGGAGCCCCAGGCAGTTCCTCTTAAAGGGCCCACATGCGGACTTACTCGGACTCGCTCCTTCTGGGCTTCAGCGTTGGGGAGGCAGCTTGAAAGGTACCACAGACATAATAGGAAGAACTGAGTTGTTTGGCATTGGAGCAAGAGCTGAAGGGGCAGCTTTCTCCTGGAAAGACTTGCTGTCAGAGGCCATTGTTCCTTTGGTGAGCCCTACCCCAGGGCAGCAGACAGCTGCCATATCTGGGACCCCAGCAACCTGGCTTATAGTTTGCCCCTCCCTGATGATTCCCTGACGCCCTGCCCCACCCAGTTTTCAGGCCCACCCAAGCTGTTTCCAATGGCTTTATCATAGGATTGGCCTGTCTTAGATCCTGCTTCAGATTTTCCTAAAATCTCAAACAAGCAGCATCTGGTCTCAGCAAGCCCCATAACTCCCATTAAGTGGCCCCAGGCTTGGCAGTAGAAGCAGCCAGCCTTGGTTCACAGCTTGGTTTTTCCTCCAAGCCCAGCACAAGAAGCAGCCATCTGCAGATCACTTTGTATCTTATGCCGGGTGGCCCTGGGTAGAACGCAGGCAATGGCTGACCTTGCCCCAGAGCCAGCACGCCCAGTGGAAAACTTCAGACCACATTGAAGCACCACCACCCAACCACTTCCACAAGTGACACACTCAATGAGTGGACTCAGTGGGTACCAGAGCCCTTCTGAAATAAGTCTTGCTCTGTGTGGTGGGCCCCTACACAGCTGATTCTCCAAGGTAGTCAGAGGCCAGTGGTCAGTGGGCACAGCCAGTCCTTGAAGCTGATCAGCCTGAGTAAATCCCTCCCATTGACATGCCAACAGCAATCAAGACTCAATTACAACAGAAGGGTGTACAGTCCACACTAGGGGTGTACCTCAAGGGCCCAGCTGGGGTGATCAAGGAGACTGTGCCACTGGACCCTACAGGACACCTACTATAATAGGCTACCCTAGGAAGCCTAGGAGACATAGCAACTCTAGCTAATACATAGAAACAAAAACAGGGAAGCAGCCAAAATGAGGAGACAAAGAAACATGTCCCAAATGAAAGAACAGAACAAAACTCCAGGAAAAGAACTAAACAAAATGGAGATAAACAATCAATCAGATGCAGAGTTCAAAACACTGGTTATAAGGATGCTCAAGGAACTTAGTGAGAACTTCAAGGCACTTAAGGAGAACTCCAAGGAACTTAGAGTATCAACAACATAAAAAAGGACCAGTCAGAAATGAAGGATGCACTTTTACAGGGCCCTGGCTGGTTTGGCTCAGCGGTTACAGCATGAGCCCACGGACCAGAGAGACCCTGGTTTGGTTCCCGCTAAGAGCATGTACCTCAGTTGCAGTTTGTCCCTGGCCCTAGTTGGGGTCATGTGGGTGGCAACCAGTCAATGTGTCTCTCTCACATTGATGTTTCTCTCTCACTCTTCCTCCCTCTCTCCCTCCCGCTGTATCTGAGGATAAGTGCAAAAATGTTCTCGGGTGAGGATAAAAAAAAAAAAGAAGAAGAAGAAGAATTTACAGGGAATCAATAGTAGAGTAGGTGAAGCCAAGAAGCAAACCATCAATTTGGAATATAAGGAAACAAAAAACACCCAATCAGATCAGCAAAAAGAAAAAAGAACCCCAAAAAATAAGGATAGCATAAGGAGCCTCGGGGACAACTCTAAGCGTACCAACATTCGCATCTTGTGGATGCCAGAAGGAGGAAAGAGAGAGCAAGAAATTGAAAACATACTTGAAAAAATGACAGAAAACTTCCCTAACTTGGTGAAGGAAACAGACATACAAGTCCAGAAAGCACAGAGAGTCCAAAACAAGATGAACCCAAAGAGGTCCACACCAAGACACATCATCATCAAAATGCAAAAGGTTAAAAACAAAGAGAGAATCTTAAAAGCAGCAAGAGAAAAGCAGTTAGTTACCTACAAAGGAGGTCCCATAAGACTGTCAGCTGATTTCTCAAAGGAAACTTTGCAGGCCAGAAAGGAGCGGCAAGAGATATTCAAGGTGATGAAAAGCAACGACCTACAACCAAGATTACTCTATCTTGCAAAGCTATCATTTAGAATCAATAACCATATAAAGAGTTTCCCAGACAAGAAAAAGCTAAAGGAGTTCATCACCACCAAACCAGTATTACAGTCATCTCTTGCCACTTTGCGCTTCAACTTTCGCAGCTTCACTCTATCGCAGTTTTTTCAAATACAGAAGTGGCGAGGGATGACTGTATAAATAAAGAATCCTACTTCGCGGAAATTCATTTATTAACTGTGGTAAACGAGGACCGACTGTATGTAAAATGTTGACAGGTCTCCTTGAAGAAGAACAAAAATATGAACAATAAAATGGCAATAAATACATACCTTTGAACAATTGAATCTACAAACAAAATGAGCAAGCAGAACAGAAACGTACTCATAGAATCAGAGAACTTTTTGTTGCTTGCCAGATGGGAGGAGGCTGGGGAAATGGGTGAAAAAGATGAAAGAATTAAGAAGTACAAATTGATTGTTAGACTGATGAACCTCAAAGGGAAGGGGGGAGGGAGGGCGGGAAGAGATAAACCAAAGAACTTCTATGTATATATGCATAACCAGTAGACACAGGACAATAGTGTGGGGAAGGCAGGAAGGGGGCAGGATTGGGGAGGAGGGGGTCAATGGGGGAAGAAAGGGGGGACATCTGTAATACATTCAACAATAAAGATAAGTTTAAAAAATAAATTAAAAAAAAAGAAAAAGATTATCCCAGAGGTAGTATGTATGTATGTATGTATGTATGTATTTTTAAACTTTTATTTATTGATTAGGGGGGGCATCAATTTGGTTTTCCATCCATTTATGCATTCATTGGTTGCTTTTTGTATGTCCCCTGACCGGGGATTCAACCAGCAACCTTGGCATATTGGGATGATGCTCTCACCAACTGAGCTACTCCATCAAGGTGTGGTAATATTTATTATAACCAAAAATCTAGTCCAGCTGGTGTGGCTCAGCGGTTGAGTGTCAACCCATGCACCAAAAGGTCGCCGGTTCGATTCCCAGTCAGGACACATGCCCAGGTTGTGGGCCCGATCCCCAGTGAGGGGCATGCAGGAGGCGGCCAGTCGATGTTCTCTCTCATTGATGTTTCTATCTCTCTCCTTCTCCCTTCCTCTCTCTCTAAAATCAATAAAGGGAAAAAATTTTTTTTTAAATATTGAAACAACCTAGATGTCTAACACCATTTTTTATATCCTTCTTAGTTTAAGAAAGAACTTAAGAAACCCTTGAAAATACATTCAGTGAGACAAAAGTAAATTAAAACTTACTGAGAAATTAAGTTAAAAAAAGGAAGAAAGTAAAAGAAAGCCAGGAATAAGGTTGTTATGGAAAATTTAAGTCATAAATTCTTCTGTTCTTTTTAAGTGTTAAATTTTATTGCAGAGCACATTCATAAGTAATCACACAAAAATCCACCTAAATATTTACCAAGATAAAGTCTTCTGTTCTTATTAGAGGTAGCCAACACTTGACTCTAAGCTTCCCAGGATCAAAAAGGGAAACATGGTTCACGGGGCCTTCAAGGTAAGAACAATCAACTGTTTGGACTTGCCCACACAAGTTATGACAAGTTGTGTGGGCAAGTTATTTAATTTCTCTCTGCCTGTTCCCTCACCTATAAAATAGAATAATAATAGGACCTGTTACAGGGCATTGTGAGAATTACATAAAGTAAGTTCCTAAGACAACTCAAATAGGTTACTTATTAGCCGTAATGAATGAGAGACATTCTTAAGAGTATCCTTACAGAAACCAGTATCGTAGAGGTATCATTAAGGAAGAAATGGAAAGGTAATTCTTGCCTCTGGTAGGAAATCCTCTCAACAATAGGATAGAGTGTTGTGAATTAATTTTCTAGTGTTTTCTCTGTGTTCACTCAATCCATATTTAATGAGCACCTCCTTTATGCAAGTTTTGTCTGATAATATATGGCCAGGGTACAGGACTTACATAGTTGGTATTCTGCTTCAGTCAACTCGTAAGTAGTTTAATCTTAAATTATTCTGTGTTGAATAATCAATAAAATTAGTTGCATTTACTTTTTTATGCTCTTCAATTGTGAAAGTAGTATTCCATAAGCAAAGACTTAGCAAGACCAATGATGAAAAAAAGAGTGAGAAACCCGGCCAGTGTGGCTCAGTGGTTGAGCGTCAACCCATGCACCAAGAGGTCGCTGGTTCGATTCCTGGTCAGGGCACATGCCCAGGTTGTGGGCCTGATTCCTAGGGGGGAGGGGTATGCAGGAGGCGGCCAATCGATGTTCTCTCTCATCGATGTTTCTATCTCTCCCTCTCCTTTCTTCTCTCTCTAAAAGCAATAAAGAAAAAAAAAAGTGAGAAATAGTCATTGAACTTAATTAAGACCCACTAAGAATGGAATAATCGATTGAGTCTTTTAGCTTCCCAGGAAGTGATAGCATGATGATAAAAATATTAATTGCTACATTTATTGAATGCTAACTATACACCAAACTGTGCTCATTTCTTTACATATGTATTATCTCATTTAATCTTTACAACACTTTGAGATTGTGAATATTATCTTCATTTTTTGGTGGGAAGATTCTGAGTGAATAAGCCACTTGCATGGGGTCAGAGCCACAAATATAGATTCAAGCCAGATGTCAGACCCAGGCCTTGCAGATTCTAAAGCCCATATTGTTAGTCACATTAATGTATTACCTTCCATGAAATAAAACCAAAATTTATTAAACCTTAAAACCCTTTGTTTCAGTTCTAAAGTGTTTTTCCCTGACACCCTCAGTCAAATATACCCTGATTTGTATTATTGTGTAATAAGTTCATGCATCAGTCTTGTTATCTTTCTGGTTTTGACTATCAGACTGAAAAGTTAACCTTTTCCTGGTCTAACTAACTATATGACTGGTAGGTAGTCATGTCATTTAGTAACTTGATCATCAGCCTGAACTTTCTTAAAAACAATTTTTATTTATTTTTTTCTTTATTGATTTTAGAGAGAAGAAGGGAGAGGGAGAGAGAGAGAGAAACATCGATGAGAGAGAACATCAATTGGCTGCCTCTGGGGATTGGGCCCACAACCTGGGCATGTGCCCTGACCGGGAATCAAACTGGGACCTCTCAAGTCCATGGGATGATGCTCAATCCACTGAGCTACACTGGCCAAGCGGAAGATACAACTTATATTTAGAGATCAAGAAAATTCAGGCTCCAGGCAATTTGACCTGTTGCTCTGTGATGTCCCCTGCCAATTGAAGGCATAGATTCATATTCCAGCTGTCATGTGTATGTCATGCAGACTGGATGGGTTTGCAGTAGAGAACTTCGCCTGTAATCGTTTTTCCTTTTGATGGATATAACAGACAGTTGTTCTGAGACTCCTGGTAATAGCAGCAAGGGCATGGTTAAGATCTCAAAAGCCAAATACTGTCAGATTGAAAAATAAAGTTGTGTTCAGCATCAGTAACCTCAGGCTTGGGATTACTATGCATTACTTGAATTGCACAGTTCAGAAACTAGAAAAAGCCTATCAAGAAAATAATCATTCTGGCCTAGCAGGTGTGGCTCAGTGGTTGAGCATTGACCCATGCACCAAGAGGTCGCTAGTTCGATTCCCAGTCAGAGCATGTGCCCAGGTTGTGGGCCCAATCCCCAGTGTGGGACATGCAGGAGGTGGCCAATCGAAGTTCTCTCTCTTTGATGTTTCTCTCTCTCTCCCTCTCCCTTTCTCTCTCTAAAATCAATAAAGAAAAAAAAATTTTTTTTAAGAAAATTATCATTCTGAAATGATTGTACTAAAATTCTGTGGCACACCAGAAAGTATATTTTTGCCATCCTGAAAAAAAAGAAAAGATTCATTCACACCAGATGGCTATTGTTGTGTTGGCTTTTGTCATCTAAGGGGAAAGAGGTCAGTGCCGCTGACTAAATAGGTATTGCATGTTATAAAAATTCTTGCAGCACACTGGTTGAGAAACGCTGATCTAGATATATGTAGACCATCTGTCCTTCCAAAAGGATATCTCTTCTCTCATCAAGGGGCAGGGGTGGGAATGAGAGGCACAATATGGACAGAAAGCCAGGAAAAATCTTGTGGACAGTGTTTTGGCTCCTCTTCTCTGGCCCCCTGTGCCTGCACTGCTCCCCCCTCAGGAACAGCAGAGAGACAACCGCTTGTATCCATTTGAGAAAGTGGCGGGCTGCAGAAGAGAAAATGCTAGGCTTCTCTTAGACACAGAAAAGCAATGCAAATCGTTAGTGTTGCACTAGAATGGAGAGTTTCTGTGCCATAGTATCAAATAGAATGGAATCTCTTTCATTGTTTTTAAAATGGAACAGAAAGAGGCTTTATCGGTGTTTGACTACATAAAATACAAGCCAGTCATTTGAATTGCTTCCAATATATAATAATCTTTCAACATTGTGATAATTTTGTAATAACCTATGTCTTTCCCCAAAGACCCTCTCATGACCTTGGGGATTACACGCATACGATGCTTCAGGAATACACCCACAGGATTGTGTAGGCTTAAGATACACACTTTATCTCTAGAGCCACATGATATCTAGCTATTGCCCTTGAAAATTTAGTCCTAATGAAGGTCCTTGAGAAACTACCCTTGAAGCTCCCTAGCCTTAGCATAGTAGGTCTTCAGTTAATAAACGTTGAATGAGTCTGGCCAGTGTGGCTCAATGGATTGAGCATTGTCCCATGGACTGAGAAGTCCCTATTCGATTCCCAGTCAGAGCACATGCCCGGGTTGTGGGCTTGATCCCCAGTGGGGGGTGTGCAGGAGGCAGCCGATCAATGTTTCTCTCTCACATCGATGTTTCTATCTCTCTCTCCCTTCCTCTCTCTCTTAAAAAAAAAAAAATATATATATATATATATATATATAAAATAAATAAACATTAAATGAATAGCACATTGGTTCAAATCATTTTTCATTAACAGTTGTGTGGGTAAAGAAAAAGAGTTCTCCCCTGCCTCCTGCAGCCATGTTTAAGACCTCAGAATAAGGCAGTCTTGCCTCAAAAGAGCCTGAGGTACTGCCCAAAATCAAATTACAGAGGAGGTAGTAAACTTTGAAGTGAGCCATACTACATGGAGCTGAATTTTACAGTCTTTTTTGTTTTCTGTTGATTTCCAGAGAGAGAGAGAGAAACATTGATTTGTTATTCCACTTATTTATGTATTCATTGGTTGCTTCTTGTATGTGCCCTGTCCGGAGATTAAACATATCTGGATGATGCTCTAACCAACTGAGCTAACTGTCCAGGGTTGAATTTTATAGTTTCTTTAAGCCCTTTCAGGTTCCAGCTACATCAAAATAATGACAACTCACCCTAACAGAAAAAGACAAGTCTTTGTTTTCAAAGAACATTAGTAAAAATGCTAACTTGATTATGGCGTTGTTACATGGGGATCTCCACTGCAAATTTTCTTTTCTTTGTTGTTGTTTTTGTTAGTCCTCATCCAAGGATACTTTTTATGCATTTATCTTCAGATAGAGGGAGAGCAAGGGAGGGAGAGAGAGAGAGAGAAACATCTATGTGGGAGAGAGACATCGACTGGCTGCCTCCTGCACGACCCCAACCAGGGCTCAGAACCGCAACCAAGGTATGTGCCCTTGACCGGAATCAAACCCAAGACTCTTTGGTCCATGGGCTGACGCTCTAACCACTGAGCCAAACCGGCCAGGGCTCTTTTCTATCTTTGAAACATAACAGAGGTGAGACTTTATGCTCCTGTGGAGAACAGAAGAATACAGGCCTTCCATGAGCCTTGAGCAAGCTGCTGCTTGCTGCCAATGTTATAAACAAGAAACATTTCAACCTTGAATCTATCTTGTGGGATAAAGTTTAAAACACGTCTAGATCAAATATATGGAATTTCTCCTCAGCTGTGACATCTCCCAGGTAAGGGTGAAATGGGTGCCCTAGATTGTTAAATAAAGCCTAACCTGGAGAGCAGGACCACAGCCTTGTTCCACTTACCTTAAAGAAGCCCATAGAAGAGCTATGCATTTCCAACTTTTGCCCAGGTATCACATTTCACTAAAATCTGATTTAAACACTGCAGAAAGTATGCCCATTTGCAAAAAACTTCAGTCCTCCATTTTGTTTCAAGATGGTAAAGTGAATCATAAATCAGACTTAAATGGAATCCTGAAAACCTTTGGTGTTGTCAAAAATTAATCCGCACTGCAGAAGTGATGGGTATGACAAACTTGAAATATTGAGTGGCTGAGTTAAAGAGGCTTTCACTTAACATTGATGGTGTTGATTTCTTTGGAAATAGTTTTGCCTCTCACTTTAAATATGACTAAACCTCATGGCTGTATAAGTTTTTCCAAAACAACATAGTGCTGTTCTATAGGTTGAATATGTACTACTGCTTAGCAGGATGAAACAGTGTGGTATTGAGATACAGTCCTTGTCCAGGCAGAGCTAAGTTTGAATCCCAGCTCTGCCGCATGTAACTTCATTTTGCCTCAGTTTTCTCATCTGTAAAATGGAGCTGATAATATCTACTCCATAGGGTTGTTATAATGACTAAATGAAAAAATGTATGGGTGAAGAACCTGGCCCATAGTACATGCTTAGTAAATGATTGCTATTGTTAAAATGAGTTCTTATATATTGCTCACTGACAGTCTCACCAGTGAGCAAAAAAAATTAAGGTGTCTATCAACTTACTCAGCAAACCAAGGAAGTGAGAATCAAAAGAGAAAGAATTTCACTCTTGACTATGTACTTCCTTATTTTGTGTCTCATATGTAAGTCTTATCTCCCTACTAAATGGTGAAGTCTCTAAGGACAGAAACTGAATCATCTTTCTTATACCCCACGAGACTAGCACAGTGCTAGACAGCTAGTAGACAGACACTCAGGAAATGTTTGTTGATACGACCTTACTTAGCTATGTGTTATGTCTATGTATACATACCCTGCTTATGAGAACAGGATTATGTCTCACCACATAGGAACGTGAAAGTTTCCTGGTAACTGTTATTTTCCAATAAAACCATGGGGAAATTTTACCATCTTCAAATCATTTTGCTTTCTAATTTGTTTCTGGGCCCATCTTTAGCCAGTTTATTATCTATGCATTTATAAGTATCATTAACATGGCATCTGGCACTGAGATAACGTTCTGGTCTCCATTTTTTAATTAAAATCTTAGTTTTCTGATATTACTTAGATTAGCTAGAGGTCCTTTATACTTAACCTTTCTATCTGCATATTTAAATATATTAATGATTTTTCAGTAGCTTTATGGTAAATAAGCATGTCTAATTAAGATATCCTGTACTCTAGCCCTGGCCAGTTTGGCTCAGTGTTTAGAGCGTCAGCCCACAGATCCAAAGATCTCAGGTTTGATTCCCAGTCAAGGGCACGTACCTGGGTTACGGGTTCGATCCCCGGCCCCAGTTGGGGTGTGTGTGGGTGGCAACCAATTGATGTCTCTCTCTTTCCCCCTCCCTCCCTTCTACTGTATGTAAAAATCAATGGAAAAAATATCCTCAGGTGAGGATTAGCAAACAAAGTTAAATTAAAAACTTTAAAAATAGATATCCTATACTCTATACATTTTTTCAAGTTCTATTGATGTCCTAGCATTTGATTACCATTTTGGGGGAAACTTGAAATCATTAAAGGCCTGAGTGTAACAATATTAAGTAAAGATCGAAGAACTGTATAACTATATATGTATAATTGATTGAATATATAATAATTAGATTTTTAAGTCTTCTCTGAGTAGCAAGGATATAGATGGCTCAAAGATTACTGATTACCAATAATATTACTCATTAATTGGAATGGGGTTTTAACATTTTGATCCCTGCAGAGATGCTCCTGATCTATAAGGTATATGAGGTGTTACAGCAGCTATGTTTTATCCGTGAGGAAATTGAGGTCCAGAGTGGTTGGGTTACTTTCCTGATTACGTAACTATTCAGTGGCAGAGCTGGAGAAGAACCCAGATCTTCTCTTTCTGATTAATTTTTTCAAATCTCAGTGAGAATTGTATTTCAAAAATACAGTCCTGGCCATCAGCTATTTTGTGCCATCCAACACAGTTGATCATTCCACATTCCATGTCAAAACACTTTCCATTTGACCCCAAGAACACTCTTTCTGTTTCCCTCTCAGTTTGAACGTAATGACCCTGTGGATGGGAGGATTACTGAGCGGCAGTTTGGTGGCATGCTGCTGGCCTACAGTGGGGTGCAGTCCAAGAAGTTGATTGCCATGCAGAAGCAGCTCAAGAAGCACTTCAAAGAGGGAAAGGTAGGTATCTTTCCCTAGGGGGGAGAAAAAGAACCAAACCATGGAGCCCTGGCAGGTTTGGCTCAGCTGTTGGAGCATCGGCCCGTGGACCAGAGAGTCCCGGGTTTGGTTCCCACTAAGGGCACGTGCCTCGGTTGCAGTTTGTCCCCAGCCCCGGTTGGGGTCGTGTGGGTGGCAGCTGGTCGATGTGTCTCTCTCACATTCATGTTTCTCTCTCTTCCTCCCTCTCTCCCTCCCACTCTATCTGAAGATAAATGCAAAAATGTCCTCGGGTGAGGATTTAAAAAAAACAACCATGGAAACATATGGTGTCATGAACTAAAGATTATAACTAATTCATCTCTGATACCTAAAAAAAATGAGCAGTGGATAAGGAGGAAGGAAGAGCCCAGAATGACTCTGGTTTTCGTATTTGGACAAAGGGCGACACCGTGAACTGAGACTGAGAATTTAAAAAGAAAGGCAGGTGTATAGGGAAGATAAAGAGTTCAGTTGTAGCCCTGGCCAGTTTGGCTCAGCGGTTAGAGCATTGACCTGCGGTACAGAGAGACCCGGGTTCGGTTCCCGCTAAGGGCATGTACCTTGGTTGCAGTTTGTCCCCGGCCCTGGTTGGTCGTGCAGGTGGCAGCCACTCGATGTGTCCCTTTCACGTCGATGTTTCTCTCTCTCTCTCTCTTCCTCTCTCTCCCTCCCACTCTTATCTGAACAAAAAATGAAAAAATGTCCTCAGGTGAGGATTAAAAAAGAAAAAAAAAAGTTCAGTTGTAGATATCTTGAGTTTAAGATGCGTGTGGACATCCAAGTAGAGTTGATTAGCAGGCAGTTAGTATTTAAACCTATTTTAGAGAATGAGATAGATTTGGGAATCATCAACACACAATAAGAGTTAAAACAAGGAGAATAGCCCTGGCTGGTTTGGTTCAATGGTTAGAGCGTCGGCCTTTGGACCAAAGGGTCGAAGGTTTGATTCCTGGTTAAGGGCACGTACTTGGGTTGTGGGTTCAGTCCCCAGCCCTGGTCAGGTCATGCGGGAGGCAACCAGTGGATGTGTCTCTCTCACGTGGATATTTCTCTCTCTCTCTCTCCCTCCCTCCCTCCCTCCCTTCTACTCTACCTAAAAATCAATGGAAAAATATCCTCAGGTGAGGCTTAACAACAACAAAAAAACACAAGGAGAATGGATGAAAGTACCCAAGGAGAGTAATATATAGAAAAGAACTGTGGGCCAAGGACAAAATCCAGTGGAACACTAACATTTAAGCAGCTCAGGAAGGAAATCTTGAGGAAATGTTTAGAAAAATATGTAGAGAAAGTAGTGAATCAAAGCCAAAGAAGTAGAAGATTCAGGAAGTGAGGGGTCTACAGTGTCACATGTGACAGAGATGGCCCAGTAAAATAAGATGACAAACATCCATTGGTTTTGGTGAAATAGTAATAACTGGTGACCTTTGGGAGAGCTGTTTCATTATAGTAGTCAGTCAGAGGGCACATTGAATGAAAAATAAGAAAGTGGAGGAACAGAAGAGAAGAAATGGAAGAAGAGGGGAGTGGAGGCTCCAGAAGGAAACGGCGCATGTTAAAAAGTCCCAGGCAGTATGTAAGTCTACTTGGGCTGCTGTAACAAAATGCCACAGACTAGGTGGCTTAAACAACAGAAATTTATTTTTCTCACAGTTCTGGAAGCCAGACGTCAATGATCAAGGTGCTGGCAGATTAGGTTTCTAATGAGGACTCTCTTTCCTGGCCTGCAGACACATCTTCTTGCTGTGTCCTCCCATGGCCTTTCCTTGGTGTCTGCACGGAGCAGCAAGGAGTAGGGGCAGTGCCCACACTGGCTCTCTGATGTGTCTTCTTACAAGAACAATAATCACTTCAGACCAGGACTCCACCCCGAGGACCTTATTTAACCCTAATTATTTACTTAAAGGTCCATCTCCTAATAAAACCACACTGGGGGTTAGGGCTTCAATGTATAAGTTTGGTGGGGGATACAAACATGCATTCCATAACAGGGAGGAAAGACAAACCTGGCATGTGTAAGGAACTGAAGAGGACTGGAGCATACTAGCAAGGAGGAGAATGGCCTGAGATGAGGGCCGGACGTGCAGGACCTTATAGGCATGTAATGAGTCAGGATTTTATTCACAGTGCAGTGGGAAGCTATTAAAGGGTTGTGAGCAGTGAAATGGTATGGTTGTATGTATATTTAAAGAGATGACTCTGTTTACTTTATGAAAAATATTTTGGAAGAGAGCAAGCATAGAAGCAAAAAGACTGATACTCAGATTATTAGAGAATTCAGGAAGAGATGATTGAGCATCTTTTGAGCAGCACTGAGATTGAAGACCATGGATTTGTAGTTGCACTAATCAACCCTACTCTCAAAGCTTTCAACACTAGCTACACCTGGTGCAAGAAGAGGCAGATGGTAGAACTGAGTCAGCATCTGAGACTTTGCCAGGGAGTGGGAAGGACAAACTAAAGCAGAAATTAGTTAAGAGGCCAGACCTCTTACGATCTCAGACACACACACACACACACACACACCTACACACACAGAGCAGTGCCAGCAAACCCATGTCTTCTCATTCTCAGCCCAATACTCTTCTCACTAGACAATGATTACCAATTTGGCCATGACCGGGAAACTGACCTGGCATTAAAAATGTTCCATGAGAGCCATGACCGGTTTCGCTTAGCAGTTGGAGTGTCGGCCTGTGGACTGAAGGGTTGTAGGTTCAATTCCTGGTCAAGGGCACATACCTGAGTTGCAGGTTCAATCCCCAGCCCCAGTCGGGATTGTGCGGGGGACAACCAATTGATGTCTCTCTCACATTGATGTTTCTCTCTCTCCCACCCCCTTCCTTCCACTCTATCTGAAAATCAGTGGAGAAATATCCTCAGGTGAGGATTAACAAAAAAATAATAATAATATAAAATAAAAATGATAATAAAAATTAAAATGTTCCATGAGAGATTGCTAAGGTAGTGTGGTATGGGACTTGGATTCAAATCCTACCTCAGATGTTTCCATGGACATTAGACAAATTGTTTAACCTATTGGTCTCATGCATTGAGCAGCTTATCCTAGATGTGCATTATAAGGGTGATGTAGCTTTAAAGAGTCAATAACAGAAAAGAAGAAATAGGATTGCTAGTACTGTACTTGTCTGTTTTCTTAGTCATTTGTCTTTGTGAAGGAAATCTTACATGAACAGCATTGCCCCAAGTTGGTAGAAAGCAGTTCTTATCATCCAGACGTTTTCCTCCTAGTCTTGGACATCAGAAAGCTGAAAGGAACTCTGAACCAGGCTGTTTACTGCAACCATGGGCAGGCTGGGCTCTGAGAGAAAGTGTCAGCGTCTCTGAATTCAGCCCAGCCTGTCCCTTTAGCAGGTGTCCCCTTGGCTGTGCGGGAAAGGCTTGTCATTGATGGGAAGTGACAGAGGACAATACTTATACACCACTCAATACCAGCTCAGATCTGTTGGAAATTACAGTTTCAGAAAATTGATTGCAAATGTTTAGGTGGATGTTTTAGTGCTGATGCCGGAAGTATAGTATTTGCATTAGGAAATACTCCTTTCTTTTGACCAGACTTATTTTTAAAGTTTGGTTCAGACGTTGACTTGACCTTAAAATAATTACTTATCATGATAGGCTAATTCATGTTTTATTATGAATTTATATTTAACAGCAATAAATTGGGTGTTAGAGACATCTCCGTTGAAGGAATAGAGTATTTTATCTTTGACAGGAGTTAATTTAGGACCTGAAGACCTTTCAAAACAGCTCTGAAGTGAAAGGACAAATTTTGTCAGATGAAGAAAATCTGGGGTGCAAAATTACTTCTGGCCCAGAATTTCTAGCCTGCTTTAGCAAGGTGATGAGATTGATTGTCCTCTCATGTTGCTTAAATAGTTTGTGAACATAGTAATTAAGTAAAATGAGAGTGAATGAAGGACCTTTGCCCCTCTAGTTACCAGTCCATCCCTCTAGGACCATTCTCCATTAGAATCACCATCTTTTCTAATTGCTTCTTTATTTCACTTTGGATTTGTTAGCATGAAAATGTAAGTTTTCATTTGGCTCATGTTAATGGTTTTTTGTGTGGGGTTCTGTACAAAATATTGAACCAGACCTAAAAGATTGAAGGTCCTAGTGGTGTATTAAATAAATATCTGTATAATACTTAATGACCATGCAGTGCTTCACAGCCATTTTTCTTTTTCTGTGTTTCTAACAGCCTTGTTGGATCTCATTTTGCCTTTGAAAATACAGGACATAGAGAAAGAGAAATTGATGACCCACTCAGAGTCTGGAGTGAAATCCAACACTTCCTATTCCAAATCTTGTCCTTTCCATAGCAAAATTCTATTTCTCCTAACTATACACTTCCCCTAAGCTTCTCGACCTTGGTTGCCCAGTAGGATCATTTGGGGAATTTTTAAGAAATGTGAGCCCTGCCCTGACTGGTTTGGCTCAGCGGTTAGAGCGTCGGCCCGAGGACCAAAGAGTCACAGGTTTAATTCCAGTCAAGGGCACATACCTCGGTTGCGGTTCAGTCCCAGCCCTGGTCAGGGTCGAGCGGGAGGCAACCAATCGATGTGTCTCCCTCATGTCGATGTTTCTCTCTCTTCTCTCTCTCTTTCTCTCTCCCACTCTATCTGAAAATAAATGGAAAAAATATCCTCGGGTGAGGATTTTTAAAAAGAAAAAGAGCCTGGCCAGTGTGGTTCAGTGGTTGAGCATCAACCCATGCACTAAGAGGTCGCCGGTTCGTTTCCCGGTCAGGGCACATGCCCAGGTTGTGGGCCCGATCCCCAGTGGGGGGCATGCAGGAGGCGGCCAATTGATGTTCTCTCTCATCGATGTTTCTCTCTCTCCCTCTCCCTTACTCTCTCTCTAAAATCAATAAAGAAAAAAAAATTTTTTTAAAGAAAAAGAAATGTGAGCCCTGCTGATGTGGCTCAGTGGGTTGGGTGTCATCCCATGCACCAGAGGGTTGCTGGTTCAATTCCCAATCGGGGCACATGCCTGGGTTGCAGGCTCAATCCCTGGTTGAAGGAGTGCTAAAAGCAGCCAATCTATATATATGTTCCGCTCTCACACTGATGTTTCTCTCTCTCCCTCTCCCTCTCTCTCTAAAAATCAATAAAAATATTGCCCTGGACAGTTTGGCTCAGCGGTTAGAGCATCAGCCCACAGACCAAAGAGTCTCGGGTTTGATTTCCGATCAAGGGCACATACCTGGGTTGCAGGTTCAATCCCTGGCCCTGGTCGGGGTTGTGCAGGAGGCAACCAATCAAAGTGTCTCTCTCTCATCAATCTCCCCCCCCCCCCCCCCCCCCCCCCCCCCCCGTCCTTGCCTCCCTCCCTTCCACTCTATCAAAAATCAATGGGAAAATATCCTCTGGTGAAGATTAACAAAAAAAAAAAATGAAAGAAATGTGGTTGTTAGGGGCCCTTTTCAAATTAATTAAGTCAGAAGCTCATGAAAAGCAAGAACCAAGATTACTCTATCCTGCAAAGCTGTCATTTAGAATCGATGGCCATATAAAGAGTTTCCCAGCCCTGGCCGGTTTGGCTCAGCGGTTAGAGCGTTGGCCTGCGGTCCAGAGAGACCCGGGTTCAGTTCCCGCTAAGGGCATGTACTTTGGTTGCAGTTTGTCCCCGGCCCTGGTTGGTCGTGCGGGTGGCAGCCACTCGATGTGTCCCTTTCACGTCAATGTTTCTCTCTCTCTCTCTCCCTCCCACTCTATCTGAACAAAAAATGAAAAAATGTCCTCGGGTGAGGATTAAAAAAAAAAAAAAAAGAGTTTCCTAGACAAGAAAAAGCTAAAGGAGTTCATCACCACCAAACCATTATTATATGAAATGTTGAATGGTCTTCTTGAAGAAAAAGATAAAAAATATGAACAAACAAAATGGCAATAAATACATATATATCGACAATTGAATCTACAAACAAACAAAATGAACAAGCAGAACAGAAATATACTCATAGATACAGAGAACATTTTATTGGTTGCCAGATGGGAGGGGGGTTGGGAGAATGGGTGAAAAAAGTGAAGGGATTAAGAAGTACAAATTGGTTGTTAGACTGACAAACCTCAAAGGGAAGGGAGATGGGGGGTGGAAAGAAATAAACCAAAGAACTTACATGCATATATGCATAACCAATGGACACAAACAGTGTGGGGAAGGGCAGGAAGGGGCGGGAGTGGAGAGGAGGGGGTCAATAGAGGAAAAAGGAGGAACATCTGTAATACATTCAACAATAAAGATAAGTTAAAAAAAAAAGAAGAAGAAGAAGCTCAGTGGGTGGGTCTAGGCATCAGTGTTGCTTAAAAGGCTTCTCAGGTGATTCTGATGTGAAACTCAACTTGTGAGCCACTGCTCTGGAGGGGCCATGTTTCATCAATGGCCCTAGCTGTTCTGTCCCTGAGTAATAGCCAGAAGGATTGGGGAACCTGCCGTTCCTGGGAAATCTACTGTGTTCATACCCTGAATTACCACCATGTTTCTTATTTAACAGAGTTTTCCTCTTTTTTTTAATGGGAGAACATGTTTTATTTGGGCTTTATTTTAAAGTTTAATCCCTATCCTCTACTAGATTTTCCCTTTTCCCCTGAATATTCTTTTTCCTGTGAATTCTTTTAGGCCAAATCTGACTCAGCTCTAAAATTTCCTTACTTTTCATCCTCTAAATTGTTGTCTTCTCCTCATTAAAAGAAAGACAGAGTTGTCTGAGACTTCATAAATTTAATTCATGGTAGTGGTTTTCTGTGTTCAAGAGTGCAGAAGCTGCATACTTTAATAATTTCACAAGTCCACTTAAGGATGAATTGAAAATTACCTTTTAGTTCGATGGCAGACATTGCTATGTGCAAGACACTAAACCAGGTGATGTGAGAAAGATAAAAGATGAGTAAAACCATCACCTGTCCTCAAAAAATATATCGTCTATAATAGTCTAGTTAGAAAAACTATGTATACGAAGAACTACATAATTTCATATTCAGTGTTTATTGAGCACCACTGTGTGCCAAGCATTCTTCTAAATATTGAAAACACAGCCCAACTGGTGTGGCTCAGTGGTTGAGCGCCGACTCATGCGCCGGTTCAATTCCCAGTCAAGGCACATGCCCAGGTTGTGGGCCCAGTCCCCAGTGGGGGGCATGCAGGAGGCAGCCAGTCGATGTTCTCTCTCATCGATGTTTCTATCTCTCTCTCCCTCTCCCTTCCTCTCCCTCTCTCTAAAAATCAATGAAGTAGAAAAAAATTTTTAATAAATATTGGGAATACAGTAATGAGCCAAACCAAGTCTCTGCCCTCATAGAACTTACTTGGAGGAGGTACTGTTTGAACTTGGCCTTATAGGCAGAGTAGGATTTTGGGAAGCAGAGTTATAAAGGTATTTGCCTTTGCTACATATGTCCTGTTATAGAACTATCCCCAGTAGTCTTCTGTGTATATCATTGCTTATTAATACTGCTGCTAGCCATCAAGCAGGGTTATTATTTATAAACAGTTGTAATAAAACTACTAAATTATTGATTTCATGCTGTGGACAATATTCACGTGAGCTCTCCTATTCACTTATTCTTGCAGATGTTTGAGAGTTGAACCACACTGTGGTCATCATGGCTATCAGATTCTAGAAACATTGCTAGCATAGCCCTTGAAAAACTCAGGTGATGGATTCATTCCGGGCAGATGGATTTGCTATGACCCGTTAAAAGACAAAGCAAGGGAGTCCATCCATTACAGTGTTTGTACTCATCCGTGGCCTGTCAGCACTAAATATCTGGCTTTAGAGCTGACTCCAGAGGAAGCCAAATTTTTCTTACCCATCTTCTTAACTATTACAACTGTTTTGTACTTCTTTAACAGCTTTGCTGAGGTACAACTTATATACCATAAAATTCACCCATTTTAAGTGTACAATTAAGTGATTTTTAGTAAATTTACAGGTTTATCCAGTTGTCACTGCAACCCAGTTTTAGAACATTCCCATCACCCCAAAAAGATCTCTCATGCCAATTTGTAGTCAATTCCTATTTCCACCCTAGCCACCAACAACCATAAATCTTCTTCCTGTCTCTATAGATTTGATTTTTCTTGACAGTTCATTTAAATGCATTCATATAATAATGTAGTCTTTTGTGTCTGGCTTCTTGTACTTATATTTTTTTAGGTTTATCTGCATTGTTGCTTATATTAATAGTTTATTACTTTTTATTGCTGAATAATAAGTAGTATTCCATTTTGTGTGTGTGTGTGTGTGTACTGCATTTTGTTTTGTTTGTTTTTTTCTTTATTGATTTTAGAGAGAGAGAAAGAGAGAGAGAGAGATAGAAACATCGATGAGAGAGAACAGCAATTGGCCGCCTCCTGCATGCGCCCCACTGGGGATCGAGCCCACAACTTGATCATGTGCCCTGACCAGGAATCGAACCAGCAACCTCTTGGTACATGGGTCCGTGCTCAACCACTGAGCCACACCAGCCGGGCGAACTGCATTTTGTTTATCCATTCACCAGTTTATGAACATTTGAATTGTTTCCAATTTAGGGCTATTATAAGTATACTTCTATGAACATTTGCATACAAGTACCATGTTTCATTTCCATAGCAGTGTGGGAGAGTTCCAATCTCTCCACATCCTCACAAAAAGTTGTTACTGTTGTGTGTGTGTGTGTGTGTGTGTGTGTGTGTGTGTGTGTGTGAGAGAGGGGGAGAGAAAGAGAGAAATACTGATGTGAACATCGATCAGCTGCCTCCTGCATGCCCCCCACCAGGGACTGAACCCACAGCCCAGGCATATGCCCCAACCAGGAATCGAACTAGTGACCCTCCGGTACATGGATGATACTCAAACAACTGAGCCACACCGGCCAGGGCATTGCTGTCTTTATTATAGTCATCCTAATAGGTGTATGGTGGTGTCTCATTATGTTTATTTTGTGTTTCCCTAATGACTGATGATTCTGAGCATCATTTCATGTACTTATTAGACATTCATATATATTTTTTGGTAATATGTCTATTCAGTTCTTTTTTAAATTAGGTTATTATTACCATCTCATTGAGTTGTAAGCATTCATTACATAATTCTGGATCAAGTACTTTATCAGATATATGATTTTAAAATATTTTCTCTCCTTGTCTATGATTTGTCTGTTTTCTCAGTATTTTGAAACACAGAGTTTTTTATTTTGATGAAGTCTAACATCAATTTTTTTCTTTTATGGATTGTGCTTTTGGTGTCATATCTCAGAAATCTTTTCCTCGCCCTAGGTCATGAAGATTTTTTATGTTTTCTTCTAAACATTTTATCCATTCCTGTTAGTGTGTGTGTGTGTGTGTGTGTGTGTGTGTGTGTGTGAGATTGATTTTTAGAGAGAGGAAGGGAGAGGGAGAGAGAGGTAGAAATATCAGTGAGATACAAACATTGATCGGCTGCCTTCTGCACACTCCCTACTGGGGATGGAACTCGAAATCCAGGCATGTGCCCTGACCGGGATCCAATCAGTGACCTTTTGGTTCATGGAATGACACTCAGCCAGCTGAGCCGCATTGGCCAGGGTTGTGCCTTTCTATATGGTCATCATATTCCACAAGAAAAGGTTAAGCTCTTTGATTCTTGGGGAATAAACTATAAAAGATCATGTGATGTAATTATGCATACCGTACTTTAGCTCTTAGTTTGATTGATAAAATAAGATATCATTGACCCAGTTTGGAGAATACCAAGAAAGTTCTACAGATGGTCTATCTTAAGGTTTCCTTATTGCTGAGTTCCCATCGTGGACTCCTGGGCTCTGTAGTTTGGGGAAATGGAAACTAGAAGAGCAGCTGCACTAAGTGGAAGCTGTCAACGTCTGCAATCCATTAAGGACCTGATTTTTCATTAAAAGGCATTAATCGCAGTGTCTCTTCAGTGTTATTTGCTTCTTAGAAATTGTATTCATTTCCATCACAACATGATGTGTGAGAAGTGGGAAATAGGACAAATATTCCTCCCTGTAAGAGAGTTCCCTACAGCCCCTATTTATACAACTAATCTCTCTCGAGCCTTCATGGAAGGTAGAATTTGAGGTCAGCAAACCTTTGACTAGCTTTTGAAAAGAATTTTTTCATTCACAGAATTTCATCAGATTAAAATTAAGTGGCAAATTGCTTTATCAGTAACTTTTAAATTGAGATAATGAACAGCTTCCCAAGTCCTTGAGCTCTGCTACATTCTAAATCCTTTACAGTGTATATCACTGACTTTGGTGATTCTTTAATTGGCTTAAGCTTCAAAAAGCGTAGCTAGCCTGTGAGTAGATTATTTAAATAACAGTCCTGACTCGAGTCTTACTTGTTAGGATGTATGACAGAGCAAGAGGCTACAACTCATTTAGGAAATGTCAAAATAGATAATTGTGACTAATTGCAAGGCACAGTTAGAAATATTTGCATTAAAGATATCCAGCCACCACTGTAACAGCTTTATGTCATATTTTACATGTGAGGGGAAAGCAAGTAGCTAGCTTGCCTTTCTCAGGGTAAAATTCTAGAATGAATAACAGCCTAATTTTCTGCATTTTCTGCAGCTTTTTGTTAGAGGTTCCTGCCTTACTCTGCTGTCTCTCTTCTTTCAGGGTCTGACATTTCAGGAAGTGGAGAACTTCTTTACTTTCCTAAAGAATATTAATGATGTGGACACTGCACTGAGCTTTTACCATATGGCTGGGGCATCTCTTGATAAAGGTAATGAAACCCAAAAGTTTTTTCTTGAAGATGTAAACATTGAATCTGTCTGTAATCTAAGTGACTATCCCTCCTTAATTCTGATATGTGAGTTTTTCTTGACAGTGTGTTTTGTTTTGTTTTGTTTTGTTTTGTTTTGTTTTGTTGACATCGCATGATCCTTGAGTTTCATCTTGAGAGGCCAAGCTCAGCAAATATATGTTCTTGTGCTAAAGACTATAGTCAAGGCAGTATAGGGGACATAAGTGGTGAGGGAAGGAGACTTGACTTGGGGTAGTGAACACACAATACAGGGTACAGATGATGTGTTGTGGAATTGTGCACCTGAAACCTGTATAATTTTGCTAACCAGTGTCACCCCAATAAATTAAATAAAAATGGGTTAGGGTGGGGTGGAGTTACATTAAAAAAAAACAACTATAGTCAAGGCATCTTTAAATGATTAGCCTTGAAAATAGGCATCTAAGCTGAGGTGAGGCACAGTGCATGAAACTTCTGAGTTTCTCCATCGTAGCCAGAGTGATTACATATATGATGTGAAGCTAAAATCACTCTGCAGCCCTAGCTGGTTTGGCTCAGCAGTTAGAGCGTCAGCCCACGGACCAGAGAGACCTGGGTTCGGTTTCCGCTAAGGGCATGTACCTCGGATGCAGTTTGTCCCTGGCCCCGGTTGGGGTTGTGCGGATGACCACCAGTCAATGTGTCTCTCTCACACTGATGTTTCTCTCTCTCTCTCCTTCCCACTCTATCTGAAGATAAATGCAAAAACGTCCTTGGGTGAGGATAAAAAATAAAATCACTCTGCATTTTAATTCATTATTTGGTGAGAAGGAATAGCTTGGTTTATTTCTTGTATTAAAGTTTGTTGGTTTTGTGTTCTCTTTAAATCCTCGCCCGAAGATACTTTTTTCCATTTTTATCTTCAGATAGAGTGAGAGGGCCCTGGCCGGTTTGGCTCAGCGGTTAGAGCGTCAGCCTGCGGTCCAGAGAGACCCGGGTTCAGTTCCCGCTGAGGGCACGTACCTCGGTTGCAGTTTGTCCCCGGCCCTGGTTGGGTCGTGCGGGAGGCAGCCACTCGATGTGTCCCTTTCACGTTGATGTTTTCTCTCTCCCTGTCTCTTCCTCTCTCCCCCTCCCGCTCTATCTGAAGATAAATGCAAAAATGTCCTCAGGTGAGCATTAAAAAAAAACAGATAGAGAGGGAGGGAAGGGGAGAGACAGACACACACACATCGACTGGCTGCCTCCCACAGGACCCCGACCAGGGCCGGGAACCAAACCACAACCAAACTGCAACCCTTGACCGGAATCGAACCTGTGACTCTTTGGTCCGTGGGCTGATGCTCTAACCACTGAGCCAAACTGGCTAGGGCATGTTGGGTTTTTTAAAAGATAAAATTATGACTCTGAAAGTAGCACCACCTATTGGCATACTTCATACAAATTCAGTTTCAGTTTGTACAGGCAGTATGAGAGAGCTGAGGAATTGAAAACACAAATTTTCCCCAATATTTTATTATGAAAAATTTCAAACATTTAGAAGAGTTGAAATAATTTTTTAAAGATATCCATATATATGGCTCAATGAACATTTTGCTATATTTCCCTGATAGTATATCTATGCATAAATTCATCCCTCTATCAATCTTTTATTTTTTGATGCATTCAAAGTAAGTTACAGTCCTAAGTGCATTCACTCCTAAATACTTCACCATAAAAATTAACTGAAATTCAATATTCGTTTAAAGTCCCCTCGTGCCCCTTCACAGTCAACTTCTGCCCCACTCACCAAGAGGGAACCTTAATTCTGTATATTTCTCCACCATAGTTTAATTTTGTTTGTTCTAGAACCTCCTAAAAATGAAATTATACAATGTACACTCTGTAAAGTGAGATCCCCTCATGTTGTTGCATGTACAGTAGTTTGTTTTTTATAAATAGCAATCTATTTTATGAATACTCCACAATTTATCTTCTGTTGGACACATTGGCTGTTTCCAGTTATTGGCTCTCTTGAATAAAGCTGCTACGAACATTCCTCTGTTAGTCTTTTTGAGGACGTGTATTTTCATTTCTCTTGGCTAAATATCTAAGGATTGAATTGCTGGGTCCATGGGAAGGTGAGTATTTTTTTATAAAAAACTGTTGGCCTTTTTTTCACAGTGTATCTTTTTACACCCTCACCAACAATGTGCTACAACAATTGGTTAACAAGCCTTTTTTTTTTTTTTTAACCCTCACCTGAGGACATTTTTGCATTTATCTTCAGATAGAGTGGGAGGGAGAGAGGGAGGAACAGAGAGAGAGAAACATCAATGTGAAAGAGACACACTGATTGGTTGCCTCCCACACATGCCCCAACCAGGGCAGAGGATGGAACCTGCAACCAAGGTGTCCTTGACTGGGAATTGAACCCTTGATCCTTCAGTCCTCAGGCCCATGCTCTAATCCCTGAGTCAAACTGGCCAGAGCTGAGCAGCTTTTGTGTTAGTATTCATATGTCTTTTTTGGTGAAGTGTCTTCCAATCTTTTGTCCATTTTTATTAGATTGTTTGTCTTATTATTGAATTGTGGAAGATCTTGATATGTTCTAAATACAGGTCCTATACCAGATATATATTTTGTGAATTTTTTCTAACCTGTGGCTTGCCTATTCACTTTCTGAATTGTGTCTTTTGATTAACAGAAGCTTTTTTTATTTTGATAAAGTATAATTTATCCATTTTATTTTTATGGTCCTAATAGACTTTTATCTACCACTGAACTATGAAGATATTCTCCTATATTTTTCTCCTAGAAGCATTAGTGTTTTAGCTCTTATATTTTATATATGATCCATCTCTAATTTCTATATATTGTATGAAGTAGAAGTCAAGATTTTTTTAACATGGATATCCAGTTGTACCAGCATCATTTGTTCAAAAGGCCTTCCCTCCATTGGTTTGCTTTGGCACCTTTATCAAAAATCAAATGACCTTTTAAGTGTAGATATATTTCATAGCTCTCTATTCTGTTACATTTATCTATATGCCTTTCTTTTTTGTATAATTTTTTTTTATTCCTCACCCAAAGATATTTTTCTATTTATCATTAGATAGAGTGGGAGGGAGGGAGAGAGAAACAGAAAAACATCAATGTGATAGAGCCACATCGACTGGCTGCCCCCACATGACCCAACCAGGGCGGAGGGACAAACCACAACCAAGGTACCTACCCTTGACCGGAATCGAACCCGCAACTCATTGGTCCACGGGCCGACGCTCTAACCGCTGAACCAAACCGGCCAGGGCTCTATATGCCTTTCTTTATGCCTATATTCACTGTCTTGATTACAGTAGCTTTATAGAAAGTCTTGAAGTAGAAGGTATTATAAATCCTTTCAACTTGATTCTTCTTTTTCAAGATTGCTTTACATATTTTAGGTCCTTTGTATTTCCATATAAATATAGAATCAGCTTGTTACTTTCAATGTAAAAAAAGAGGTGGGATTGTGATTATAGTAACATTTAATATGTAAATTAATTTGGAGAGAATTGACATCTTAGTGATAATGAGTCTTCCTTCATGAGCATATTGTATCTTTCCATTTTTTTAAGTCTTTTGATTTCTCTCAGCAGTAGTTTTTTAAGTATTCAGATCTTGCACATATTTTTTTATATTTATGCGTGAATATTTTATGGTTTTGATGCTATTATAAATGAAATTTTCATTTCATTTTCCAACTGTTTGCTGCTGCTATTAAAATACAGTTGATGTTTGTATATTGAGCTTGTATTCTGCAGCTTGCTAAATTCGATTATTATTCTAGTTGTTTTGTGGATTCCTTAGGTTTTTCTGTGTAAGAAACCATGTCATCTGCAAACAGATGGTTTCACTTCTCCTTTTTTTGATATTTATGCCTTTTTTTCTTGCTTTACTGCACTTGCTTCAACCACCAGTAAAATGTTTAATACAAGTAGTGAGAGTGGGCATCCTTGGCTTCTTCCTGACTTTAAATGTAAAGCATTCAATATTTCACCATTAAGCTGGATACTAAATTAGACTGTTCGTAGATGCCCATTATCAGATTAAGGAAATTCTTTCTTTTTCTAATTTAAAAAGGGTTTTTATCATCAAATGGTGTTGTTTTGTCAAATATTTTATACAGATATATAGATATACATATATTCTCCTTTAATTTTCTTTCTTTTTTTTTTTTATTGATTTTAGAGAGAGAGGAAGAAACATCGATGAGAGAGAACATCGATTGGCCGCCTCCTGCATGCCCCCCACTGAGGATTTGGCCCACAATCTGGGCATGTGCCCTGACCGGGAATCGAACTGGTGACCTCTTGGTGCATGGGTCGATGCTCAACCACTGAGCCACACCGGCTGGGCTTTAATTTTCTTAATATGGCCCTGGCCAGTTTGGCTCAGCAGTTAGAGCGTCAGCCCGTGGACCAGAGAGACCCGGGTTCTGTTCCTAGTAAGGGCATGTACCTTGGTTGCAGTTTGTCCCCGGCCCGGGTTGGGGTCATGTGGATGGCAGCCAGTCGATGTGTCTCTCTCACATTGATGTTTCTCTCTCTCTGTTCCCCCCTCTCTCCCTCCCGCTCTATCTGGAGATAAATGCAAAAATGTCCTCAGGTGAGGATAAAAAAAAAATTTTTTTTTCTTAATATGGTAGATTACATTGATTATCTGTTATTGTCTTGAATGAAACCCAACTTTGTAATGATGTATTATGCTTTTTATATATTGCTAGATTTGATTTGCTAACATTTTGTTAAACAGTGAAGGATTTTGGTCTATAATTTTCTCTTCTGTAATGTCTTCAGGTTTTGTATCAGAGTATTCTATCATAAACTGCATTGGAGAGAATTTTCTAATTGGTTTCCGAAAGATTTTATGTAAGATTGCTGTTCTTTCTTTCTGAATTGTCTGATATAGAATGTTCCCAGGAGCCAGTGGGCGAGGGCTGTAGAATTAGGAGAAAAGGAAAGGTGGGCTGCTCAAAGGAAGGCAGGCTGGTCTTTGGTGAAGCTTTGGGTGTGCTGAAAGCACCAGCGTGCTGGGGGCTGGGGAAGTCTTTTCGAGCCTGTTTGCGTAGCGGGTGTTCCTGAACCTTTAGCTCCTAGCCTTTCAGGCGCCCAGTGTTTGCAGAAGCTGTGAGGTGCCCACTGGGGTTTTGCAAACAGAGTGCTTTTTCTTTTTCTTTTTTTAAAAGGTATGACTAAATGGAGTCGCCCTCCCTCAAAAACAGCAGCTGGCAGCAGGAACCTCAGGGGTGTGTTTTGCTGGGCTCAAGCTTTCTCAAAATTTTCTCTTAGATAAGAAGCCAAGAAAAGCGGTGAGGAGGGAGGGAGGGCGCCAGGGTTTATTCCCTAATCAAGAAAGCAGAGGAAAAGGGGAATTTCAACTTATAAGTTAGAGGCAGCAGCTCATAGGGGAAAAGTAAGGTGTGTTACTTTGAGCTTCATCTTGGAGGGGACTGTGTTACTGTCTTTACCTCAGAGTTGGAAAAGGTAAATGTGAAGATATGTAAAGTACCTATGGCTACTTACGTGTTTTAAATGTTTCACAAAACACAAAAACAAAAAATCCTGAAATGAATTGTCACAGTTTCACCAGTGAAACTATCTGGACCTGCAGTTTTTTTTGTGGGAAGGTTTTGATAATTTAATTTCTTTAGTAAATATATAAGTATTCAGAGTTTGTGTTTTTATCTTGCATAAATTTTGATAAGTTGTATTTTTTTAGGAATTGGCCCATTTCATCTAAGTTATTTAATTTATTGACATAAAGTGGTTTATAATATTCCACTATTATCCTTTTGATGCATGTAGAATCTGTAAAATCTGAAATTCCTTTTACTGCTAATATTGGTGAGTTACATCTTCTCTCCTTTTTTCTTATTTTTATTTAGTTTACCTAGATGTTAAGCAACATTGTTAATGTTAAACTTTTCAAAGAACCAACTTTTGGTTTTGTTAATTTTCTGGGGGTTTTTTTATTGCATTTATTTCTGCGCATATCTTTGCTATTTCTTTCTACTTATTTTCAGTATACATTACTTTGCTTTGTTTTTACTAGCTTCTTAAATGGAACTTTACCTACCTTTTCTAAGACAAACTTTTGAAGCTGTAAATCTCCCTCTAAATATTGCTCTATCTACATCCCACGTATTTTCATATGTTGTATTTTTGAAACCATGCGAGTGGATCTAGGCCACCTGTCACTAGTAGAGCCAATTAAGCAAAGACAAGGTTGAATCGTATATGAGCATTTATGCCAATGTTGCGGCAGTATGGGAGAGCATGGGTCATCCTGTGAAACCTGCTCTGCCCCCCCTACCCCAACCCCCCTGCCTTACATGCCAGCTGCGTTTATTTATTTATTTATTTATTTTTAACTTATCTTTATTGTTGAATGTATTACAGATGTTCCTCATTTTTCCCCCATTGACCCCCTCCTCCCCACTCCCACCCCCTTCTTGCCTTCCCCACACTGTTGTCTGTGTCCATTGGTTATGCATATATGCATATAAGTTCTTTGGTTTATTTCTTCTCACCCCCAACACCCCTACCCTTTGAGGTTTGTCAGTCTAACAACCAATTTGTACTTCTTAATCCCTTCACCTTTTTCACCCATTCCCCCAACCCCCCCTCCCACCTGGCAACCAACAAAATGTTCTCTGTATCTATGAGTATATTTCTGTTCTGCTTGTTCATTTTGTTTGTAGATTCAGTTGTCGATATATATGTATTCATTGCCATTTTGTTTGTTCATATTTTTTATCTTTTTCTTCAAGAAGACCCTTCAACATTTCATATAATAATGGTTTGATGGTGATGAACTCCTTTAGCTTTTCCTTGTCTGGGAAACTTTATATGGCCATCGATTCTAAATGACAGCTTTGCAGGGTAGAGTAATCTTGGTTGTAGGTTCTTGCTTTTCATCACTCTGAATATTTCTTGCCACTCCCTTCTGGCCTGCAAAGTTTCTTTTGAGAAATCAGCTGACAGTCTTATGGGAACTCCCTTGTAGGTAACTAACTGCTTTTCTCTTGCTGCTTTTAAGATTCTCTCTTTGTCTTGAACCTTTTGCATTTTGATGATGATGTGTCTTGGTGTGGGCCTCTTAGGATTCATCTTGTTTGGGACTCTCTGTGCTTCCTGGACTTATATGTCTGTTTCCTTCACCAAGTTAGGGAAGTTTTCTGCCATTATTGTTTCAAATAGGTTTTCGATTTCTTGTTCTCCCTCTTCTCCTTCTGGCACCCCCAAGATGCGAATGTTGGCACGCTTGAAGTTGTCCCAGAGGCTCCTTACACTATCCTCATTTTTTTTGGATTTTTTCTTTTTGCTGTTCTGATTGGGTGTTTTTTGCTTCCTTATATTCCAAATTGATGGTTTGCTTCTTGGCTTTACCAACTCTACCATTGAATCTGTGTAAAGTATTCTTTATTTCAGTTAGTGCCTCCTGCATTTCTGACTGTGCATCCTTCATTTCTGACTGGTCCTTTTTTATGCTTTTGAGGCCCTCACCAAGTTCACTGAGGTTCTCACAAAGTTCAGTGAGCATCCTTATAAGCAGTGTTTTGAACTCAGCATCTGTTAGGTTGCTTATCTCCATGTTGCTTAGTTCTTTTCCTGGAGTTGTGTTCTGTTCTTTCACTTGGGACCTGTTTCTTTGTCTCCTCATTTTGGCTGCCTCCCTGTGTTTGTTTCTATGTATTACTTAAAACGAGAGGTATGGGGCTAGCTGAGACCAGATGCTGCTTGTTTGAAAGAATTTAGGAAAACGTGAAGCAGGATCCAAGACAGGCCAATCCTATGTTAAAGCAACTGGCAACAGCTTGGGTGGGCCTGAAAGTTGGGTGGGGTGGGGCCTCAGGGAATCACCAGGGCAGGGCAAACTGTGAGCCAGGTTGCTGGAGTCCCAGATATGGCGGCTGTCTGCCGTCCCAGGGAAGGGCTCACCAAAGGAACAAAAGCCTCTGATAGCACGTCTGTCCAGGAGAAAGCTGCCTCTCCAGCCTTCGCTCCAATGCCAAACAACTCAGTTCTTCCACATATGTCTCTGGAGCCTTTCAAGCTGCCTCCCCAACGCTGGAGCCTGGTGGGTGCGAGTCCGAGTAAGTCCGTGCGCGGGCCCTTTAAGAGGAGCTGCCAGGGGCTCCAGCCGCCTCAGCCTCAGTTCCCGCTGGTTTTTCCAGCCAGAAGTGATGGGGATTCTCTTCCTGGCACTCGAACCCTGAGCTGGGCGCCTGGTGTGGGACAGGGACCCCTCAGTCCTCAGGGAGGACCTTCACAGCTGAGGCATCCTCCTAATTTTTATCCTCCACACGTGGGTGTGGGACCAGCCTGTCGCGCCTCCGCCCCTCCTACCAGTCTCCATGTGGCTGCTTTAATTTCGTAGTTGTAGCCTGATTCCAGGCGGTTTTAATGATGGTTGTGCTGTAGTTCAGTTGTAATTTTGATGTGGTTGTGGGAGGACGCGATACTGCGTTTACCTACGCCGCCATCTTGACTGGAAGTTCGAGCTGCTTTTAAAGGGTAGAAAAACAATGACAAGCAAGGGGGAAGAATGTGGGCTGGAGGCAGCAGGGGCTGGTCACCAATGAGTCACAGTCACGGGTCCAGGGTCCAGCATTCAGATAGATAATCAGGTTGTTAATCTTTCCATGATGTCTGGCCCTTGTCCTCATATTAGGAGAATGGACAGCATTCCTTAGGTAAACTCCTGAGACACACACCTCCCAGCCAGGTCAGAGTGGGCTTTTCTCTAAAGAACAAAGCAACCACAATTAACATTGCAAAGGATGATAAACATTTCTTATAACTATGGCTACCACACCACTATGATTGGTTCTCTATTATTCTTTCCAGCCTCTTTCATTTTCATCATCATCCTGTTTAAGATATTTTCTTTGATGACCCTTGTATTATTTAAAAGTATGTTGTTTAGGCCCTGGCAGGGTAGCTCAGCTGGTTAGAGCATAGTCCGAATATGCCAAGGCTGCAGTTTGATCCCTGGTCAGGGCACATACAAGAATCAACCAATGAGCTCTGGCCAGTTTTGCTCAGTGGTTAGAGTGGCAGCCTGCAGACGGAAGTGTCGCAGGTTTGATTCCTGTCCAGGGCGAGTACGTGGGTTTCAGGTTCTACCCCTGGCCCTGGTCAGGGTCCTGCGAGAGTTAGCCAATCGATGTGTCTTTCTCACATCGATGTTTCTCTGTTTGTCTCTCTCTCTCCCTCCCTTCCACTCTATCTAAAAATCAATGGAAAAATATCCTTAGGTGAGGATTAACAGGAAAAAGAAAAGAAAAGAATCCACCAATCAGTGCATAAATAAGTAGAACAACAAACCAGTGTTTCTCTCTCTCCCCTCCTTTCTCTAAAATCAATCAATAAATAAAAGTATGTTCATTTCCAAATATTTTGTTTTTCTAGATATATTGTTTTTTATTTCTAATTTAATTCCATTGTAGTGAGAGAATATTTGACAAAATTTCAGTTCTTTAAATTAATTGAGACTTGTTTTATGGCCTAATATATGGTCAGTTTTTTTATGAATGTTTCTTGTTTTTTGCTGTTTTTTTTTTAATTTATTGACTGATTTAGAGAGTGCGAGGAAGGGAGAGAGAGAGAAACATTGATTTGTTGTTCCACTTATCTATGCATTTATTGGTTGATCCTTATATGTGCCCTGACCAGGGATCGAACCCTCAACCTTGGCATATCAAGACAATGCTCTGACCAACTGAGCTACCTGGCCAGGGCTGATGAGTATTTCATATACACTTGAAAAGTGTGTATTCTGTACTTTTGAGTATGGTGCTATCAAAATGTCAGTTAGATCAAGGTGGTTGATAGGGTTCAGATCTTTTATGTCCTTACTGACTTTTTGTCTAAGTTAGTGAGAAAGGGATGTTAAAATCTTGACATATGATGTGTGGGTTTGTCTGTATTTCCCTTCAAGTGATGTCAGTCTTTGCTTCATGAATTTTGAACTCTCATATAAGTGCATACACACTTAATGATTAAGGTTATTATGCTCTTCTGATGAAATGACCTTTTTATCCTTAAGAAATGTTCCCCCTTTATCTTTATGAGACTGACGCACTATCTACTGCGCTAACGAGGCACCTTCCCCCTTTATCTTTAATAATAAGCCTTTTCTTGAAATCTATTTGGCCTGATAGTGATAATAATACTCCAGCTTTTTTGTGTGTGGTCATTGTTTGCATGGTATGTCTTTTCTATTATTTTGTGTTCAACCTGCCTGTGTCTTTAAGGTGCATCTCTTCTAGACATATAGTTGGGTCTCTTGTGGCCTTTTGGCTATATTGCTTTGCATTTTTTATTTTAGTGGTTTCTCTAGAAATTATAACTTTTCATGGTTTACTTAAATTTAATACTGTACCACTTCAAGTGAAATGTAAGAACCTTGCAATCATATAGTTTCATTTACCATCACCTCATCCTTTATACTATACTTGTCATTTATATTTCACCTGTATATGTTATAATCCCTATAGTACAATGTGAGAATTTTAGGTTTCAACAGTTATATTTTTAAGAGATTAAGAGAAAAAATAATCTTTTATATACTTACCTACATTTACCATTTACTCGTATTTATCATTTTGAGTGCTTTTCATTTATTCCTGAATATCTAAATTTTTATCTGGGGTCACTTTCCATCAGTTTGCAGAGCTTCCTTTATCATTCTGTGTGGTACAGATCTGCTAGCAATTAATTCTCTTCGTTTTTTAGTTTATCTGACAATGTCTGTATTTCCCTTTTGTGTACTGCAATGTGTTATTTCCAAAGCACTGACTGAGGTTTCATAAACAGTCTTATTTATTCAACACTTTTTGGTGGGTTCCTTAAGATTTTCTAATATAGCCCAGCTGGTGTGGCTCAGTGGTTGAGCGTCGACCCATGCACCAAGAGGTCGCCGGTTCGATTCCCGGTCAGGGCACATGCCCAGGTTGTGGGTCCAATCCCCAGTGGGGGGCATGCAGGAGGCAGCCAGTCGATCTTCCCTCTCATTGATGTTTCTATCTCTCTCTCCCTCTCCCTTCTTCTCTCTCTAAAATCAATAAAGAAAAAAAATTTTTTTTAAAGATTTTCTAATATAAAATCATGCCATCTTCAAATAGAGATTATTTTAACTTCTTTCCAAATTGGATGTTTTCTATTTCATTTTCTTAATCTATACAACTTTTAAAAATAGCTGTTGTTCTCCTTAATTGTCACCCTAATTCTGAGGGTTAAATTTATGTGCCTGAGAGTTGGTCACGGAGAAATAGTCAGGACATGAGGACTATCTCTGCTCATCAAATGAGGTGAATTCCTTAAGATTTGTTTGGGGTTTACCATAAACTAGTTTCTTATTATCAGCCTAGAATATAGGAAGAAATTTTTCCATGTTGATTTTCCTGTTTTAACTGTGAAGTGGGAAATAATTCAGGATTTTGGGGGGGTTCTGGTCAAATAATGAGAAAATCATGATTTCAGAAAGCTTCTACTTTATTTTTATTTATTTATTTATTTTTTGTTTGGGTACATGCCCCTAGCGGGAACCGAACCTGGGACTCTCTGGTCCACAGGCCGATGCTTCAACGGCTGAGCCAAACCGGCCAGGGCAGAAAGCTTCTACTTTAGCTCAAGAAAATACCAGGCTATTTTTCAGTCTAGAATCTCTTCACTCAATTTTAATCACATATATGTATACAAAGTCATAGGTATACTCTGCCGGCTGTCTAGGAGGGAGAGCAGGGAACAAAATTATTTATTTCCTTATGCCTTTTCTTTAAGGATAGGTCTGAATAGTAGATACAGAATATGCAATGTAACCACTTCCCTAACCAACTACTTCAGAGAACCCTTTTTTTTTTTTTTTAATCCTCACCCAAGGAACTTTTTTGCATTTATCTTCAGATAAAGCAGGAGGGAGAGAGGGAGGAACAGAGAGAGAGCAAAACATTGACGTGAGAGAGACACATTGAGTGGCTGCCACCCACACGACCCCAACCGGGGCCTGGGACAAACTGCAACCGAGGTGCATGCCCTTAGCGGGAACCGAACCTGGGACTCTCTGGTCCACAGGCCAATGCTCTAACCTCTGAGCCAAACCAGCCAGGGCGAGAATCCTTTTTTTAACTTGGGTAAAAGATTAACCTTTCAGTTATAGCCAAGTTACAACCATAACATATATCTCTGTCATATGTATTCACATCTCTACATGCACATCTTTATTTACATCTATGTGTATATACCCAGTGTTTTATTATGTATCTTTAAAGAAAATAACCATCTCCAAAATATAATTTCAAATAACATGATAGCTTTCTACCCGAGGTATGATGTACCATAATTGAACAATTGCTGTCTTTTGACAGTTACATTTTCCCATTGTAGTATTATAAACAATGCTGCAATGTAGCTTTGGATACAGTTTTTCACAATTTTATCAATATAATCAACTATATATTATAACAGGTTATTAATAAAATATCTCATTAAAATATAAAAAATAGCAGTTGTTTATTTGTTTGTTTATTTGTTTAAAATAATACCACCTCTAACCTTTGTAGAATCCTTTGAAAAAAATTGATATGAAGGTTATGTTTGTGTGTGTAATACCACAGGGTCATTTCTCCAGAATGGCTTTGGTTATATTGCTCTACTTCACAAAAAAGATTAGATAGCATCTGCAGCTCAAAATCAGATTTAAAGTCATCACTTAAATTAATAAGCTCCTCTTTATATGTACATATCTTTTTTTTAAAGCCCAACTAAAGACAATAGAATTGCTTTAAAGAACAATTATATAGGATGAATCACTGTCCATGTTAAAATTATGGAATATACAAAATAGAATGATTCAGGGTAGTGGTGGCAAAGGAGAGTGCAACCAGGTGGTTAAAAAAAAAAAAAAAAGAAAAAAGACAAAGTTCTTCTTTCAAATAACTTCAGGCAATTTCCTGGGATGTTTAGTATCCATATAGTGCATGCCTCATTACCCTTGCTGATAGAGGCAATGGTACAAATTATATAGTCATATCTGATATCCGAAAATGTGTTTGGCTTTGATATATATGATGTTTGGCATTTGTTTTGACTTCTTAGTTTGTTTTATCTGTATAACTGGATTCCCTGATTGTAAAATGATAGATATCTAGGGGAAACTGGCCCAGATTCATGCCCAGTAACAGGGAGAAACCAAGTAGATTGATTTCCCAGAGCTACTGTAACAAATTACACAAACTTGCTGATTTAAAACAACAGAAATTTATTCTTTCAGTTCTAAAGGCCACAAATTCAATATCATGATATTGGCAGGGCCGTGCTCTAAGGAAGAATCCTCCTTTGCCTCTTTCAGCTTCTGGTGGCTCTCGTCATTCCTTGGCTTGTAGCTGCATAACTCCAATCACTGCTTCTGCCTTCACATGGCCTTCCCCTCCTTCTCCCTATGTCTTTCTTCTGTATGTCTCTTATCAGGACACTTGTCATTGGATTTAGGGCCCAGCTGCGTAATCCTTAACCCAGATCTCATCTCAAGATCCTTAACTTGATTACATCTGTGAAGACCCTTCTTCCAAACAGAGTCTCATTCACAAGTTCCAGGTGCTAAGATATGGACATAACTTTTGGGGGCCACCCTTTAACCCACTATAGCAACCAAGAACTAAGTATCACTCATATGTAGTCCCCCAAATAAGGCAAAAATAAAAACAAACAAAAAAGTGAATTTAATTTACTGTGAGAATATTGTCTGTTTAAAAACTGTTTTTTTTAGAAACCTAATTATACTCTTTACCTGGTAACTTCTATTTATCTTTCAGGTCTCAAATCAAATGTCACTTCCTCAGAGAGGCTTCTAGCGTGTGTTCCCTCTCCTTTCCGAGTTCTTCTCTGCCAGATGTGCCTGTCTTTTGCAGGCTGTCCTTGATTCTCCCCTTTGCTTTTAAAACCCTCCTGATCCTGACAGACCTGCTAGTGATTTTTCCATTGGTTTGAGTCCTATACAAATTCTCCCTCCACAGAATCATGGACTTTAACTGCTAAGATGAATCTTACAAGAGAGGAAGAAAAGTATATTGGTTAAGAACCCAGGTTCAGAAGTCATATTGTCTGGATTTAAATCTGGGCTCCACCATTTACTAGCTGAGTAGCTTTGGGCAACATCTGAATTTAGTTTATGTTTTTAAAATCAGGATAATGATACCCACATCATAGGGTATTAACCTGTGCCTATCATGCGGTGAATGTTTAATGCCAGCTTCTTCCATTATGAATGTTTAATAAATGTCGGTGCCCTGGCCAGTTTGGCTCAGCAGTTAGAGCATCAGCCCGTGGACCAGAGAGACCCGGGTTCGGTTCCCGCTAAGGGCATGTACCTCGGTTGCGGTTTGTCCCCGGCCCTGGTTGGGGTCGTGTGGGTGGCAGCCACTCGATGTGTCTCTCTCATATCGATGTTTCTCTCTCTCTCTTCTCCCCTTTCTCCCTCCCACTCTATCTGAAGATAAATGCAAAAATGTCCTCAGGTGAGGATAAATAAATAAATAAATGTCGGTAAACCAGATTTAGTGTGGTTCGTCCATTTATTCATCCAGCAGCATTGGCACTCTGTTGCAGCTGCTGGGCACAGGGTTCTACCCTACAGACACTCAGAGTCTAATAGGGACAAAAGATAAGTATACATGCTGGTCAAGTGCTCATCAAATAAGATTAAGCCTGGCTGGTGTGGCTCTGTGGATTGAGCATCAGCCCATGGACTGAGAGGTTCCGGTTCTGGCTTGATCCCCAATGGGGGTGTGCAGGAGGCAGCCAATCAATGTTTCTCTCTCATCAATGTTTCTATCTCTCCCTCTCTTTTCCTCTCTCTTAAAAAAATCAATAAAAACTTTTTCTTTTTTTAAAAAAAAAGATTAAAAGTAGAGCCTCTGACCCATATGGGGGGAGGGAGAGAGTGGGACAGGAGTAGAGACAGGAGTACTTTCTTCTGCCTTCTGCTCTCAGTCCCAGCTGTCTTTATTTTTCCCAAAAGGTTAGGACCTTCAGAAATTGGCACCTTTTTAGAGGCCCTGGCACTGTTTCTTCCTTGGCTGTTTTAGAGCTTGCAAAACTGTCTTTAGACATAATTTAGCATAGAATTTCCCAAACAGCATTGTGAAGAACACTGTATACTGCAATATGTTAATGGTTCTGTGGGTTTAAAAAAAAAAGTGTTCCATGGTTCAAATAAGTTTGGAAAATGCCAGGTTATACAGAATTTCTTCCTGCAGCACTACATCTGCCAACTTTTTAATATGCTAATGTGCATTATTAATCTCCAAGAAAGTGATCTAGTTCCTAAACTTGATTTGCCCTAAATGTCTTTTAACAACTTCCAGAGTTAACGTTCCTCCGAACAGTTTGAGAACCCAGGCAGGCAGCAACTGCGGATGTACCATCTTTCAGCATGGTGCACTCTCTCCAGAGTGAAATGCCAAGTTTTGTTGAGGTTCGCGCTTTAGTTCTGCATGGCCCATGTGAGAATGCCAACTCTGAGGCTAGGACAAAGTGTCCTCGGTGAATTATGACCACGTGGAGAAAAAGCCTTTGCCATGAAATATTGTGTCTGTACCATAGGTTGTCTGGTTTAGCACTTAGAAATTGGTTCTACAGCTTATTCCTATACACGGTGGGCATAAAAGTAGATGTATAACTTCTCAGGGGCTGTCTGAATGATTTACCTAGTTTGCTGAAGAAGGTAATAGAAAATTGAACATGGCTCCTTCCCCAATGGCATCCTTATGATGGAAAAGTTAGAAATTATTTGAGTTGGAGCTCTAGAATGAGCTATGGTCTGTGTACCTTAGAGTATTATTATCTCTGGCAAGAGAATAAAAGGCTTCCAGGTATGGTAAAGCCCCCATTATAAAGCACCTCATGCTGTTATAGATTTGGCAAACTTATAGGTCCATTTGTGTCCCCTGTGTACTTTGAACTATAGTACAGGAAAATAATCACACAAATATGGCCGTTAGTCCTCAGGCCCCAGCACAAGCTTGCTAAGATGGAAAATCGTAATTTATGACGTGGTTTGGCCTTAATTCTTTTTGTTGTTGTTGTTATCCTCACCCGAGGACATTTTTCCATTTTTAATTCAGACAGAGTGGGAGGGAGAGAGAGAGAGAGTGAAACATCGATGTGAAAGGGACGCATCGAGTGGCTGCCTCCCACATGACCCAACCGGGGCCGGGGACAAACCACAACCGAGGTACATGCCCTTAGCTGGAACCGAACCCGGGTCTCTCTGAACCACAGGCCGACACTCTAACCGCTGAGCCAAACTGGCCAGGGCTGGCCTTAATTCTTTATAGTCATTCTATATGTACAGTTTGCCTTATTGTCTGACAAGCCAAGAGAATAAATAGTTGAACCTATGGCATAACTCCCACAGAATACTCCAAGTATTTTTCTAAAGTATCTCAGTCATACCATCAAATGATCTCAGTTTCCTTGTTCTCTGAAGTGGCATGGATGACCTCTAAGAACCTTTGTGGCTTTCAGGTTCTTTGAATCCAATAATTTTGAATGAGGTCCCTAGAGTCTGGATTGTTAGGGGAGTCAGAAATTAGTGAAGGAGTAATTTCTAGCACACAAAAACTCTTGGATTCTAAACAACCATCTTTGACAGACAAGCCACCACCCTCTCCTGAGCCCTAAGAATCCTGTAGCATTGCCCTTTGGAGGACTGTGAGGCTGTCACACATCTGGAACACTAATAGCAACTGTTATTTCATAGAAGATTCTATATGCCAGGCATAAACTAAGTACTTTATATACATTCTCTGTCTGAATCCTTAAAGCTTGAAGGGTATTATTCCCTGTTTTATGGATAAGGAAATATAAAATGAAGCAGCTTGCTCTTGGTTACCCAGCTAAGCAGTGGTAGAGCCAGGATTCAAGCTTAGGTCTATCTAATCCCAAAGTCTGTATTCTTTCCACATCATTATGTTGCCTCTCAGTATATCCCGAAATGCTGCTGAAATTTGAAAATCTTTGCTGAAATACAATCCAAGAAGCAATGCAGGGTTGCCATTTTGAACCATGCTCCTCAGTAGCTTAAGAAAGACAGGCTCTTGCCCTGGCCTGTGTGGCTCAGTTGTTTGGAGCATTGTCCTGTGCACTGGAAGGTCGCAGGTTCGATTCCAGTCAGGGCACATACTTAGGCTGTGAGCTCCATCCCTGGGTTGCATGAGAGAGGCAAACGATCTATGTATCTCTCTCACATCGATGTTTCTCTCTCTCTCTCTCTCCCTTCCTTCCTCTCTTAAAAAAGAAAGAGATAGGGAGGGAAGGAGGAAGGCAGGCAGGCTCTAGCTGTTTCCTCCCAGTTGCCTTTGGCTAAGAGTTGACCATTCTTAGGGGGAGAATAAAGTCCTTTTGGAAAGTATGATGTTTTGGAGTTAGTGCCCTCTCTTGAATATAAAATATATCTGACATTTTCCCCCTACAGTTGTCTCCACTGTTCAGGACCAGGTTCTACAGACACACTCTGACATACGGAGTTACATCTTACAGTGACACAGACTCTTGGACTTGTCTAATTTACCTTCTTATCTGATGTCGGGACATCTTAGCAAACACATCTGTGTTCTTCACCTTTCTAAACATACTACTCTTCAGTGAAGAAATCAGTACACAAAATACCAAAGATACCAATGGGAAGTTGGTATCCCTTTAAAAGATACTACAGAACAGCCCTGGCTGGTTTGGCTCAGCAGTTAGAGCATCGGCCCACAGACCAAAGAGTCTCGGATTCAACTCCAGTCAAGGGCACATACCTCAGTTGTGGTTCAATCCCCGGCCCTGGTTGGGGTCATGAGGGAGGCATGACAGTAGTATCTACTGTTTTTTTCATTCACTTTTGAGATTTGAATGATTTTAGAAGTTATAAGTTGTTTGTACTTATTAATGATGAGGATTGGAGCTTTTAGCTTTTCCTGAGTTTCATCAGTCATCCAAAAATTCTTGGAGCCCTGGCCAGGTTGCTCAGTTGGTTAGAGCGTCATCCCCATACACCAAGGTTGTGGGTTCCATCCTCAGTCAGGGCACATACAAGAAGCAACCAATGAATACGTATGAATGTACAAATAAGTGGAACAACAAATCAATGTTTCTCTCTCTCCCTTTCTCTCTCTCTCCAAAATCAATCAATAAATAAAAAGTTTAAAAAAGAATAAGTAACAAAAATTAAAATAAGAATAAGGAATTAACTTTAAAAAGATTCTTGGAGCCCTGGCCAGTTTGGCTCAGCGGTTAGAGCATCGACCTGTGGTCCAGAGAAACCCAGATTCGGTTCCCGCTAAGGGCACGTACCTCGGTTGCAGTTTGTCCCTGGCCCTGGTTGGGTCGTGCAGGAGGCAGCCACTCAATGTGTCCCTCTCACGTCAATGTTTCTCTCTCTCTCTCTCTCTCTCTCTCTCTCTCTCTCTCTCTCTCTCCCACTCTATCTGAAGATAAAAATGGAAAAAAAGTATCCTCGGGTGAGAATTTAAACGATCGATAGATAGATAGACAGATAGATTGATTCTTGGAAATCTTTTTAAACATTATCATTATTTAAGTTCTCTCTTCCTAGGAATATCTAACCCCTATTAGTATCTATAGTATCCTCAGCATTTGACGGGGAATTTTCCACTAGACTGTAAACTCTCGAGGACAGAACCATGTATTCCACATCTTTGTATTCTACTGTGAGCCTAGAACAATTCTGCATATACAGTAGATATTCTGTTAATATTGAATAAATGAGTGAATTAATTGTGAACATGCTCAGATCCTGGAAAGATAGTGAAATGCTCTAATAAAGACCTAGGGTGAGGGGAAAATGACAGGACTATGATACCTTTCCATATTATTAATTTTCTTGACACCAAGAGCAAGTCACAACTTCTGTGACCCTCAGGTTAGAGTTATATTAAATATCTCCAAGGGTTCTTCCACATTTGAAATTCTATGACTGTAACTAAATTAGCTTTTTATGGAATGCAGTCATGTTTTAAGGGACATGTTATAGCCTAAAGTTATATCCAAATCTGTGTGAAAATAAACTAACTTATAAGATACATTTGAAATCAGAGCAAGGCTGTTGAATTCCCAAAAGAAGGATCAAAGTTTTAATTTATTTATTTTCTTTTTCAGAAATTTAAAACTTAGACCTTGGTTAGTGCTTTTATAAGATCTAATTAATAGGGTTTGGTTTAGTAGTTGCAGAATAGTGACACAATTCTGTAAAATGTACCTAAAATGAGCACAGCTATGATTTGAGGAACCTCCAAAGGACATTCCCAGCCATAAATACCTTACCCACTTAGCTTTTTTGCTGCATAACAAATTACTACAAATTTAGCAGCTTAAAACAACACCTATTTATTATCTCCGTTTCTGTAAGTCAGAGTCTGGGCACAACATAGCTGGGTTCTCTGCTCAGAGTCGTGGCAAGGCTGAAATCAAGATGTCATAATGGCTCCATTCTCATCTAGAGTTTAGGATCCTCTTCCAAGCTTATTTGGGTTCTTGGCAGAACTTAGTTCCTTTCGGTTGTAGGACTGAGGTCCCATTTTTCTTACTGGCTGTGAACCATCTCAGCAGGCCACTGCAGTTCTTTGCCATGTGGCCCTCTCACAACCTGGCAACTCACTTCTTCAAAACCAGCAGGAGAATCTCTTTCCCCAGTGTGCTGAGATGGAGTCTATGTTATATTATCATAATCATGGGAGTGATTATCCCATTACCTTCTCCATATAAAGTAACTTAAATCACAGGAGTAGTATCCCATCATATTCACAGGTTCTGCCCATATTCAAGGAGAGGAGATAACACAGAATGTGTCCGCCAGAGGGTGGGAATGTTGGGGACCATCTCAGAATTCTGCCCATCATACCAGCCATAATTCCAGAAATTCCCACCTTTAGATTTTCTTTGAGGACTTCTCAAGATATGGACATTTTAATCAATTTAAGCCATGTTATCTAAAAATGACAATATGGCAGTCATAAAATTTAAGGCTGGAATGGAGCTTAGAAATCATAAACCCTTACTTTATTATTTTTAACCTCTTCATTTACACATGAAGGAAATGACCTGCCCAAATCACAGCTAAGGTGCTGCAACACCACTGGAGACTCAGGTCTACCGACCTCCAGACACTTCGCTTTGGTACATGGCACCTACTGCTGCTGGAAGGACCCAGACAATTATATAGGGGACTTAGTGCTTATATGTGAGGGTAGAAATAGGGGAAATTCCCAGTAAGAATGTGGAGGAGCAGCCCCCAGACAGCCATAGCATGAAAGCGGGAGGCAGGAATGTCACAAGGATGTGTGGGGAAGAGGTTATGGAGGAAAGAGCTCCCATTTTATAAATTATTTTAAAGCTTGTGGGAGGCAAGGCCCAGTGCTTCAGTTCATCATTTCATTTTGTAAAAACATTTATATGTGAAGAGGAGTGTTGGCCAGGATTCCATTCAGTTAAGACAGAGTCACCCATTTTTAAAGTAAAATTATTCTCGATGTAGACAAGGAAGCTCAAGTTCTGAAAGAAATGTTTGCTTTACGAGGCACTTTCTCTGTAGAGACCTGGTTTATTTCCCCAGATTTAAAGTCTCTTAGCAGTTATAAAGATTGATTCTGACTTAACTATGCTGCTTTGAATATATTGTGTTTCAGTAAAGTTTTATAAGCGACCTAGGAGAGAGAGAGCTGCTTTAGGGATTCGTGATTACCAGTGGGAGAGATAGGCGGGTGAGGGTGGGATAAACTGTCAAAACATCCACATAAATAGATAAGCAGGGACAAAATCAGCCAACATTACATCCTACAGAGAAAAGGATCAGAAAGGAATTGCAGCAGCTGGGGAAGTATAGTGATTTAGTATTTATTGCAAGCACTGCTTCTTTGGGGACTTCAAGGTTTACTACCCTTAGAAGCTTCTGAAGCTTTCATAAGACGCTTATAAACGTGAAGAGTATTTAGCCTGCATATAACTTCAGCAAACTGACTTGAAATAGATCAGCTGCTCTCACTTTAGCTGTCAGAGATTCAGAGTCTGCCAAAGCTGACAACTGTAGACCACAAAGGAAGTCATTTTGTAAAGAGGGGGGATAAAAGGTACTTCCCCCTCAAGATTGGAGTTAGAATAAACTAGGAATTGGTGAAATAAATAATGATACATCCTGTCAGTGAAAGACTATACAGCTGTTTAAAAGGAACTGTTTATGAACTGGTATGGAATTACTTCGAAGATAATGTTGTTGAATGAGTGAAGCAAAACCATTTTTGTGAGAAGAAGTGAAGAATGAATATTTCATTTTATGTCTGTAAACTATTTCTGGGGAAACTGGAGATACTGGTTGCCTCTGAACAACCAGCTGACAACTGGCGTGTAAGGTAGGGAGGGAGACCTTAACCTTTTTTGAATCATTTGAATTTTGAAACAGGGGAATGTATTAACTAATAAAAAACTTTTTTAAATAAAAAGAATGAAATTTTAAAGGGTCTAAGAGGGAAAGCAAATTAATATGGTAAATTGTCTCCAAATAAGACTTGACTAGCCCTCTGTAAAATCTATTCTGAGGATCTCGGGTCCCTCTCTCCACCCCCACCCCAGCTCGAGCATCTTCTGTCCTAGCTCTAGCCAGGCATTAGCATCCCTTCCTGCTTTCAGTACTTTATTCAAGCTGATTGCTCCATCCCCACCCCACACCACCCACTACAATACATGCACACATCTGGAGCGGTCTGTCTCTTTAATCCTTTAGAATTCAGATCCCAAATGTACCTCCCACCAAATACAGACTATTCCAGTCTAACTCAGAAAGGAATTGCTAATATGTTAATATGTCTGATATTTCTCCTATGTATTTCTCAATCCTAATGGTATAGATGATTTCCCCACTAAATTGCGATTGCCCTCTTGATCTTGGTGTGTCAGCCGGACTCACTGACTACCTAATGGTGCTGGTGGACATGCTTGCTCTTTGTGCACAAAATGCAATGAGGCTTTTTTTTTTTTCTTTATTGATTTTAGAGAGAGAGGAAGGGAGAAGGAGAGAGAGATGGAAACATCGATGAGAGAGAACATCGATTGGCTGCCTCCTGCATGCCCCCCACTGGGGATTGGGCCCACAACCTGGACATGTGTCCTGACCAGGAATCGAACCAGCGACTTCTTGGTGCATGGGGCGATGCTCACCCACTGAGCCACACAGGCCAGAAATGAGGCTTTTTAAAAAAATATATTTTTATGCCCTGGCCAGTTTGGCTCAGCGGTTAGAGCGTCGGCCTGCGGTCCAGAGAGACCCCGGGTTCGGTTCCCGCTAAGGGCATGTACCTCAGTTGCAGTTTGTCCCCGGCCCTGGTTGGTCATGCGGGTGGCAGCCACTCGATGTTTCCCTTTCATGTCGATGTTTCTCTCTCTCTTCCTCTCTCTCCCTCCCACTCTATCTGAACAAAAAATGGAAAAAAAAAAAATATATATATATATATATATATATTGATTTTTTTTTTTTTTAGAGAGAGAAACATCAATGTGAGAGTGAACCATCGATTGGCTGCCTCTTGCACACCCCCTACTCTGAGGTTCGAGTCCACCACCCTGGCATGTGCCCTGACCGGGAATCAAACCGGGACTTCTGAGTCCGTGGGACGATGCTCAGTCCACTGAGCCACACCAGCCAGGCAGAGAGGACTTATTTTTATTTTTTTTTTATCCTCACCCGCGGACATTTTTTCATTTTCTGTTCATATAGAGTGGGAGGGAGAGAGAGAGAGAGAAACATCGACGTGAAAGGGACACATCGAGTGGCTGCCACCCGCACGACCAACCAGGGCCGGGGACAAACTGCAACCGAGGTACATGCCCTTAGCAGGAACCGAACCTGGGTCTCTCTGGACCGCAGGCCGACGCTCTAACCGCTGAGCCAAACCGGCCAGGACCAGAGAGGATTTTTAATGAAGCCAAATACAATACTGGATGATGGCAACAAACCTTACTGTAAATCAGTTTGTACTCGATTCAGCACGTAAGCCCATTGAAGCAGTTATCTGGGATGATGCTGAGGTTCAAAAACCTGACTGCCGGTGTTCTCCGTGGCATATACCAGGATTTAGGAGCCGGGACCACCATCCTCTGGCAGGCTGAGCACACAGATGGGGTCAACCTGCCTGTGGCTCTAAAGCACCTCGCAGAACAAGGAATTGTTATAATTGTCATTATTAGTATACTGTGATGCTCTTGGCTTCTTAATGGCTGGTTCTCCTAAATGCTATCCTCTACCCCACCCCCAAATCAGGCTGAAATTTGTGTTGTATTAGCCAGAGTATTTTGGAAGAAGATAAAAAGGAAAGGACAAGTACCCTTTAAGTGAAAATCCTTCCCCCTGTCCCCACACCTCCCCCCAAAGCCATCTAGGGATGAACTGAAGAAACTGAGACATCTGCCTCATAAGCCTTTCCAGGGCTGAAGCAGAAATGCCTCCCCTCACGTAACCTTGACAGTCACAAGCCAGCTTTTATTCTCTCCACTGCAGTCCAGGAAGACGGGAATAATCACATGGCCATACAGCTGGAGACTCAGCCCAGCTTGGCGTATCACCTTTCCAAACACCTTTGCCTTAGGAGGAGACAGGCACTCCTAACTGGGTCATGCTGTCTATAGCTGTATCTGTGCATCAGAGGCCGCTGTGGGGAAGAGCTCCCAGGGCCACCTTTATTTCAGATGCTTTTCACTGGGTTGCAGTTTAATAACCCTTTTAAGGTCCCTGGAATTGTCAGCAAGTTACAAGGGGATGCTAATGTCTTCCACTGTGTAGATCTGTGGTCAAACTATAATGCTGGCTCCTCCCAACCCCCAGTTGTTCATCCCTCCTCACTAACACTGAGTATTTCCTAGTTTGGCTTTTCTTTCATCTGAGCTCTTTCTTTTGTTTACGGTAACAGAGTCATTGAGGAGAATAGTATTGTCCATATAAGGGATCAAGTGGACCCCGTGTGTATAGGGAAAAGATCATTGGGCTAGAGGTCAGGAGACCTAGATTCTAGACCCAGCTGCTACCAACTAGCTTTGTGACCCTGGGCAAGTAATTTATCTTCTCTGGATTTCACATTTCGTCTGAGGTCTCTTCCTGTTCTAAGCTTCTCTGATTCCATGTGGGTACCTGGGCTCCTGTCACTTCAGAACTCTCCTTTCTTCTGTTTGGCTGTTGTGGTAAATAGATAATTTTATGTAAAACAGCTTCTGACACATAGTCACAAAGCTCAGCATGTGTTTGTCTCTGCTGTTGACGTGTCCAGTAGTGGACTGTGCCAGAGAGAAAATTGGGGACCTGGCACAACTCAGATTCTGCTTGGACTTTTCGGAATGCCAGATGGTACCTCATATTTGAGTGCCAGTTGAGCCCGCTTCTTCAAATTCTTCCCTATCCCAATCTAGTAGAAATCACCCAATCTCATGTCCATCTGTTATTCAGGCAGCTGGACCAGAATTGCACAAAAGGAATACATAGGCCTTCTCCAGGGTGACTTCGTGCTCCATGTAGACATCTTTCCAATTAGAAGCTAGAATTTCAGCCATCAGTCAAATAACCAACAACTGTTCTGTGTGGGGAAGTCAATATCTGCAGGGAGAAGGAGGAAAGTTCTGCTTACTGTGATTTAATTATGACTTAGTGATTGATTCAGGGATGTGGAAGCAAATATGAATGAGCCAACTCTCAAGACCAGCTGTTGAGCACTTGGCTTCTAATCTCTGTCAGCCCACTTGTCCCAAGCACTGCCGGCTTGACAGCTGACCAGCTAGTTAAATGTTTGTTTCCTCCTCTGCTCTGATTCATATCCTGGGGGTCTGAGGATCTTGGACTGTGGAAGGGCACCCCCACTAGGCTGTTTGCTAACTGGTAACATCCCAGTGGTTTGAGTTATGACTTAGAAGCCCTGGTTTTTCCTCCTGTAGTACAAATGGTGTTAGAACCCTCCATGTGAGATGGCAAATAATCTATAACTGAACTGTCCAAAGATGGCATTTGTAATGAGGCATTCCTGCTGGTGGCCTCCAGAGGTCCCTGTTCCACAGCCACTTAATAGTACTTGGACGAGTTTTCATGAACAGTTCTCAAGAGCTCTCACTGACATCCTTGGATATTGTTTTATTTAATGGTGTATTTAGAGGAAAGGGCCCGCCTTCCTGGGGAGCAGGATGGGCACTGGAATATCAAGAGGAAGTGATGGTGGGCACTCTGCCCTGAGAGAATGGAAGACCTGGGAAAGAGACGAAGAGGATACTAATCAGTTAAGACAGAATTGTTAGATTGACGTGATGTGCAGAAAAAAAGGAATGGTTAGCCAAAAGCATTTGTGTTTATCTAATACACGAATATACAGAGGTTTTGATCCTCTTCTCCGAACATATTTCTGTGGCCACAAAGGGTAGCTCCGCGGGCGATCCCCTTGGAGAGCGTCATTGTCTTCTGATCTGATTTGGTTTTCACTGAGCAGTCTTCTGAGGTGAATTGCGTTTCCTCCCCATATTTTCCAACTGAGAAGCATAATAACCATCTGTTACCGTTTTAGTTCTCTAAATAGTTACTTTTCTCATTGTAAATTGGCCTTCTGATTTCTGTTCCTTCCCTGGGCAGTTTAGGTGCCAGGAATTGGTTCTTCCTGGGCCAGCTGAGAAATCAGTGTCTAGACCAGTGGTTCTCAACCTTGCTAATGCTGCAACCCTTTACTACAGTTCCTCATGTTGTGGCGACCCCCAACCATAAAATTTTCATTGCTACTTCATAACTGTAATTTTGCTACTGTTCTGTCTTAGGCGACCCCTGTGAAAGGGTCGTTCGACCCCCAAAGGGGTTGCAACCCACAGGTTGAGAACCGCTGGTCTAGACCCACGAGGCTAAGTCTGTAAACGCTGGAACTTCCGCGGTCATGGCCCTACCCCAACTCCTACTTCTGCAGTTAGCCACATCTCATGAACATCCACCACAGCAGTATTTTCTGCTTCAGTCTTTATTTCCAGGGGACCTTCACCCTAACTCACACAGTATGGGGCAGTATGAAGAGTAACCCAAAGCTGCAGGAAAAGGAAACTGGCTCTCCCCGTCCTCCTGAGCAGCCTAGTCCCCCTCGAGCCAGAGGCTTTGAACACGACGGCGCAGCCAGCTTGTGGCCAGTGTTACCTTCCTCTGCACCTTGCTGTATGCGATCCTCAGCTATTTCTGTATACCCTCAGATTCTAGAAAACACCAATGAACTGGTTTGGGCACTACTGAACCACCTCAGCAGTTATCTTGTGACATCCCCTCACTGGAATGAGAAAACTAACTCTAGAGAGATGAAGCTACTCCATCAGGTTCACACAGAGTGTTAGTGGGGGAGCCAGGACTAGAGCTCAGCTCGTGCGATTTCAGGCCTGGTTTTCCTGCTGCATCGCCTTGTTCCTCTGCATTGTTCTGGTGTTTGTATCTGCTGACCTTGGGGGCGCTGAGTATATGGAGGTGATAGAGGTGAAGTGAAAGACCAAATGCAGGAAAATGACAAGAAAGAACTGAAATTATAGGAATTAAATAAGCAGAGAAGGCACCAACTCTAGTTTAAGTTCACATTGCTTCTGGGTAAGTAGAAACTAATCCTCTTCTTTCCTCCAAGAAACTCACTTAAGAGTGCATCTATAAGTAATAACATAATTTTTATATATATAATTTATAGATGTAGCTGGTTCCCGATAAACAGGAGAAAAGTCCTTGCTGGCTTTTCATGAGAACCCACATCTCACATGATTGCTATTGTTTAACAGTAAATGTCAGAAAAAGAGAAAATGGCATGAGAGATTTTCTGCTGAGGTTGGAAAAAGACAAAAAAGGCTGCATTCTGAACTAGTGAGATGGGTGCCGCTGCTTATCCCAAGGGGCAGAGTTAGAAAGGACAGAGTGGCCAGTGGAAAACCTGCGGGCAGGAGGGCAAGAAGCCCATCCATGCAGGCACGTAGCTGTCCGTCAGTAACTGCAGGGTGAAGCCTTAGTGTGCTGAGAGGGGCCTTCTTATTCCCCGCCTCCGTTCATTTTGCTACTTGGTTATTTCCTTTACTTTTTGTTATCGTGTTCTTTCTAGTGGGTTATGGATTAAAAACGAAATTATCATTTTCCTAAATATGACTTAAACACAGTTGAAAACTCTTTATTATGACTGAGTAGTTTTATCCGCCTCATTTAGAGGAAGCAAAATGCAAGTCCTTCTGCTGTGCTAATTTAGCGTCTTCCTTTCTTCTTCAGTGACCATGCAACAGGTGGCCAGGACAGTGGCCAAAGTGGAACTCTCAGACCACGTGTGTGATGTGGTGTTCGCGCTCTTTGACTGCGATGGTGAGTGGGGCCCTCTGGAGTCGGGTGGGAACGCTCAGCCTTGCTGCCCTTGCAGTAGACGTTGTTTGTAATGGAGCCTTGCAGACAGCTGCATGTTGCAGCCCATACCTCTTCGGCTTACCCCTTTCCCACATCAACACTCAGCCCTCAGCATCATGACACTGAAAATACAACCCCAGGTCCTGATTTGTGTTTTGCATTTTTCTTGTAATTCCAATTTGCCTGTAGGTCTAAATTAATTTATGACCATAAGGATCTTAAAAATGGAAACAATTCAACTATAGCAGTGTTTTAAATAAAGAATAAACTCAAATATAAAAACTAACAAAAATAGAAACAAAGATATTGGACCCAGCTTGCTGCTTAGTAGATAAGAAGCACTGGAGCACTTGAATGTCTCTAGGAAGAAGACGCTGCTGTCTCCACCCCCAAGGCGCATTCCATCCTTCACACTCCTGTTTGGTGTTCCAGCTGGCAGTGGTCTCCTGTGTCTGTGACCACTCCGTAGTAAGCCCTTTAAGAGACCCTGGTTCCATTCTAGCATTATTTCTCAGCTCTGTTGGCTGACATAATAATGATTCGAATGGTCACAATGGAGGCTCACACTTTTTTCAGTGCTTACTGTGCAAAGCGGCTCATCTAATCCTCTGACAGGAATTGTTATTGACCACATTTTACAGATAAGGAAGCTGGGACTCAGAGAGGTTGAGTCGTTTTCCCAGGATCACACAGGTAGTAAGTAGTAGATGGCAAAACCAGGATTTGAGTCAAAGCTGTGCTGCCTCCCTCTGCTATATTGCCTCCATTGCTTGTCTCACGGCCAGGGTTCTTGGTTCATCTTCCACCAGGAAGTGAGGCTAATGGAATTCAAGAACCAGCTCAAAAGCTTCTGCCGCTGTGAAATCTTCCGTTTTGGTCCCAGCATAATGAATCACTGGGTTTTCATTCCTCGACGTGGCTCAGTTTCCGCATTACTACATGTTACACTCTATCTCTGTGTATGTGGCCTTGTTTCCCTACTAAATTGTGAGCTTCTTAAGGGTAGTTACAATCCTGTTCACCTCTGGACCGTTCCCCCATGGGACCTCGAATAATACTTTGCACCTAACAGGTGTTCATTAACTTATTTGTTTTTAAGTTGAGCTTGAGTTATTTAAATCTACCACCTGCACCCACAACCAAGGTCTGAGTCGAAGGAAGCCCCAGGGCTAGGACAAGGAAATGACCCTGTCCTCAGGTAGGGGTGGCTTATTCTCTAGGCTTCCCTGTCCAATATGATACCACTAGTTAATGTGGCTATTTTAATTAAAATTAAATACACTTTAAAACTCAATTTGTTGGACTCTTTAGCCACATTTCAAGTGCTCAGTGGTCACATGTGGCCAATGGCTACTGTACTGAATAGCACAGATTTAAAAAAGCATTTCCTTCCTCGAAGAGAGTTCTAATGAATAGCACTGCTGTAGAGAGATTAACCATCCCCAGATTTTTTTAATTGATTTTTTTAGAGAGAGAGAATTAGAAACATAGATGTGGGAGAGAATCATTGATCAGTTGCCTCCCATACGCACCTTGACCTGGGCATGTGCCCTGAATAGGAATCGAACCTGCATCCTTTTGGTGTATGGGACGATGCTCCAACCAACTGAGCCACACCGGCCAGTGCTCATCCCCCGATATTTTTACTCTAATCACATTTAGGTGGTTTGAGTTTTTTCAGAAACATTTATTTTTGTAATTTTTTTAAATATGTTTTTATTGATTTTTTTAGAGAGAGTAGAAGGGAGAGAGAGAAACATCAATGTGAGAGAGAAGCATCGATCAGCTGCCTCCTGTATACCTCCCACCAGGGATCAAACCCAAAACCCAGGCATGTGCCCTGACCAGGAATCAAACCGGGACCTCTCAGTCCATGGGACGACACTCAATCCACTGAGCCACACCGGGCGGGCTATTTTTATAATTTTTGAAGCCGGTATCCTAGAGCTGGTCTGTGAAGTGAATATGGAATAAAGGCAAGCAGCTTCACAGTTCTCCTCTCTTCCGAGGAGGGCCTGGGAAATGCTATTTGATTTTCCAGCCTTCTAGAATCAGGCCCTGTCAATATCTGCTTAAATCACCTTTAGACAATCACTTAACATGTCTGGGGCTTATTTTCTTAAATCTACAGAAAAAGGAAGTATATATCAAATTAAAAAGCCATTATTGTTGCCCTGGCCGGTTTGGCTCAGCGGATAGAGCGTCAGCCTGCGGTCCAGAGAGACCCGGGTTTGGTTCCCGCTAGGGGCACGTACCTCAGTTGCAGTTTGTCCCCGGCCCCGGTTGAGGTCATGTGGGTGGCACTGAGCCAAACAGGCCGGGGCTTAAGCTTCTTTTTATATACAAAATATTAAGAATCTTGTTTAGACTTTTTTGTTCTTTAAATTACATTCTTGGTAAGCCATATTACTGATTACTTCAGCCCAGTCAGGCTACTTTTAAACATTTTATGTTGAAGTATATGCATACAGAAAAGTGCAAATTGGTGAATTTTTCAAAACTGAACATACCCGTCACCATCATTATCCAGAAACATCACATTACCTGGACCACAGAGGCCCCTGGTGCTGCCTTCCAGTCACTTCCACTCCCAAGGGGAGCCACTTTCCTGCCTTACAGTACCATAGTCTAGTTTTTCCTGTTTTTGTTGGCCAACGCTCTAACCGTGAGCCAAACCAGCCAGGGCATGGCTGCCATTCTTTAATCAGCATTTAGTCCTAGGCATCTAGTCAAGGGGTCACTGCCTTCTACTGTGGTTACTGTTCCATGTGACTTGAGAAGTGACCTTTGGTTAAACCAGGTGCTCTCCAAGTTCTCTACCAGACCTGAGAGTCTTCCACTGAAGAGGGTAGAATGGGAATCCTTGAGAAAATGGGATCAGTCCAAAGCCAGATTGTCGTTTCGGTTTTCACCATGAAAAGCCCTCATCTCTTGCCCTGGCCACTTTGGCTCAGCAGTTAGAGTGTCAGCCTGTGGTCCAGGGAGGCCCGGGTTCGGTTCCCGCTGGGGGCACGTGCCTCGGTTGCAATTTGTCCCTGGCCCTGGTTGGTCGTGCGGGAGGCAGCCACTCGATGTGTCCCTTTCACGTCAACGTTTCTCTCTCTCTCTCTCTTCCTCTCACTCCCTCCCACTCTGTCTGAACAAAAAATGGAAAAATGTCCTCGGGTGAGGATTAAAAATATATATATATATATATTAAAAAAAAAAAAAAAAGCCCTCATCCCTCACCTGGACTGTTGAAAGTCTCCTAACTGGCTCCCGTACTCCAGTTGTGCCACTCTAGTCCCATCCCATATATCCAGCCAGAGAAATCTATCCAAATGGAAATCTAACTGCATCTCACTCCCTGCTTCCAGCCCTTTCCTGGCACTCCACCGCTTAGATACAGGGGTGGGGAACCTTTTTTCTGCCAAGGGCCATTTGGACATTTATAACATCATTTGCAGGCCATACAAAATTATCAACTTAAAAATTAGCCTGCTATATTTGGTCAGGATAATTTGGTGAGGTGTGTGATGTTAGCTAGTATTGATTTCATGAGTCTTTTATGGCCCATGGGCCTGACATTCCCCACCCCTGATAGAAGACAAAGTGCAAACCCACCCCTGATAGAAGATAAAGTGCAAACCCTTTAACAAAAATACAAGATCCTGCCCGACCAGTATGGCTCGGTGGTTGAGCATGGACCCATGCACTAGGAGGTCGCCGGTTCAATTCCCAGTCCGGGCACATGCCCAGGTTGTGGGCCTGATCCCCAGTGGGGGGACATGTAGGAGGCGGCCAATCGATCGATGTTCTCTCTCATAGATGTTTCTATCTCTCTCCCTCTCTCTTCCTCTCTAAAATCAATAAAAATAAAAAATACAAGATCCTTGGGAACCTATCTCCTGCCTGCCTCTTTAGTTTACTTGCCATGCCCTCCCACCCACCCCCACCCGGGTGGATCCAGCAACACCTACCGTAGTTCTCCATCATCCGTGCCTTTGCTGATGCTACTACCACTGCCTGGAATGCCTTCCATCTCACTCCCCTTTATTTGGCCAGTTCCTCCTGTTCATCCTTTGGGATTCAACTTAAGAGTCACCTCCAGGAAGGCTTTACTGACCCATAGTTGTGCCACCTCCAGCTTGGGTTAGAGATTCTTCCTCTGGGCCCTCATAGCATCCTTTGTTTACCCCATTATGGTATTTACCACACTGCTGAGATAATTTATTTGTTTCTCCCACAATGTGGGCGTATTTGAAGGTACAGAATCTTATTTATCTCTTTATTCACAACACCTAGCACAGGACCTGACATGCAATATATTCTCATTTAACTCTGTCAGTCACACTAAACTGTCACAGTTGCATGCAGCCAGAAACATCGAGGAGCAAACCAGTTCATTTTAGGTCAAGAGAATTGAACTTGGCTGTGAGAGAGCACTGGGCTGTACAGCCCACGTTGTGTGCACACTGGAATTCTCAGTGTCTTTGTTCCAAGGCCTCCACTTACCCCTGTTGTGTTTGCCTCTTCCTCTAGGCAATGGGGAGCTGAGCAATAAGGAATTTGTTTCCATCATGAAGCAACGGCTGATGAGAGGCCTGGAGAAGCCCAAAGACATGGGCTTCACCCGCCTCATGCAGGCCATGTGGAAATGTGCACAGGAAACTGCCTGGGACTTCGCTTTGCCCAAGCAGTAAGCCGGAACAGCAAGAGTGGCCACCTCCTCCACCCCACCCCGTCCCTTGAGCGGAGCCCTGGCACAACCCTGCCTGCTGCTGCTTCTGGAAGTAGTGCTCCCTTTCTTTTGGGAATGATCTCAGGATTCAGCCAGCTTCCCCTCTCCATCATTCCCCTCTCCCAGTCTTCTGCTCGGCTCTGATTCTGCCCAGGGATCAACCCCATAGGTTCTCAAAAACATGAATAAGTCCTAAACACTCAGACTTTTGGCACCTTCACCAGCACTACCCATTCAAGTACCCTGTGGATCTAAAGAATGCAGGGACATTCACAGATACCGCCAACCCTGGGAAACACCAAGTTCTCGAGTCATTTTTGCTGTGGATTTATATTAATAAGACCATTCCTTGCTTTTTCTCCTGCTGGTGCTTTTAAGCTACACATTGGGCAAACCTCCAGCAGGCAAAAGGAAGTCTGTGATGAATGATAGTGAGGATGACTGGGCTGCCCTGAGCTGGCAGGAAACTGGGGCCAGAAGAAGGGTCTGTGTCGGTCCCCAGCATGGCTCTGAGGCCTGCTCCGGAAGGTGATGTGCACTGAGGGAATGGAGCAAGATTGGAGTTTAAAGCAGCTGCTTACTGGCTCTCTCCACTCCCTTCTTTTGCTCTCAGGCTCCCTAGGAAGACTCCACCCCAAGTCTGTGCTGTAAGCAGTGATTGAGTTCATATCCCTGCAAGTGCCCTTTCCCTCCAGGATGTGCTTCTGGGGCTCAGGCCTGCTCAGGGCCATCTGCCCTCTGTCTTTAACACTTGTAAAATATTACTTTAATTATAACAGTTCGCAATAAACCCCCCAAAGACTGTTGTCTCCTTTATTTTAGGATCCTCTGGGGCCCTTTTCATTTCACTTCTCCACTGGGTTTGAGATCCTGCTGGCAGCAGACCTGTTTTCTTTCCACCAGAGTCTGGTTCTTCCTGTTGAAAGGCAACTTCAGGCACAAACAAGAAGTCAGGGCATTTGGAGGTTAGTGGTGGTGTTAGCAGTGAAAACGGCACCAGGTGTTAGACCTCGGTTCAGCAGCCTCGGTACTTGAGTTCTAGCTGAGAAAGAATTCAGAGCCAAGACTCAAGCTATAACAGAAAGTTTATTTAGAAAGTCACAGACGTAGAAGGAGTGAGTTGTAGAAGAAATGGGCTCAGGAAACAAGGTACAGAGGCAAAAGAAGGGCCCTTGGAGCTCAGGAGAGAGAGACAAGGAAGACTTGCCTGGAGTAAGGAGTAGGGGTGGCGGCAGGCTCAGGCGTGCGCCAGAGAGAAAACCATGCTGCGTCCTCTGTCCTAAGGGCTTTTAAGGGTGGGGACTTTAGCCCAGCCGGTGTGGCTCAGTGGTTGAGCGTCAACCCATGCACCAGGAGGTCGGCGGTTCCGTTCCCAATCAGGGCACATGCCCAGGTTGTGGGCCCTATCCCCAGTGGGGGGCATGCAGGAGGCAGCCAATCAATGTTCTCTCTCATCGATGTTTCTCTCTCTCTCTCCTTTCCTCTCTCTCTAAAAATCAATAAAGAAAAAATATATATATCTATATCTATATATCTATATCTATACCTATTTCTATCTATATCTATATATATATATATATGGGCGGGTGGAGATTTTAGGGGCAGTCCAGGGGTTTCAGTGGAATATTCATCAGCTTTCCAGGTGTGTCCTTTCAGGGTCGTGGTCTCCACTAATTGGTCAGCACCAGGGCAGGGGGTCATTAGTAAATGCAGCTGGTCCTGATGTCAGCCGTGGCATGGTTTGTCGGGATTGGCATAGCTTTTCTGGGCCTGGAGCTGACACACAGCTGAGGTCTAGTGGATATTATCCCTAGGGGTTAATGCTTAAGGGAGTGGTCATGCAAGGGCCGAGTGGGAGTCGCATGAAGCCACTCTGGTCCCTTGTTCCTCCTCTAAGAAGGTCTAACACATGACTAGCAACATACCAGGGGAGGAGAAGTCAGGGGAGGGTCCGAGCCACATGACCAGTGATATGAAAGGTCAGGAGGTCTAAACCCCATGACCAGCAATATGCTAGGGGAGGAAAGGTTACCCTAGGGGTGAGGTCCTTGTTTTCCCAGCTTTGCCCTTTGCTAGGCACCTGGGGCTTTCCGCCTTGGTGACCTTCTGTACCTGGCCCATCATCCTTGCTCTGCTCACGTCTAACTGCCTGACAGTGGCATTGCCCCAGCATAGTTTGGACAGCTTTTCATCCTGGGCAAACATACATAGCCCTTGATTACTCATACCCACAATAAGGAACTAAAATGGGGTGGTGGAGCATATGAGAAATCATCTGGTATGGTGGACCTAAGTTTTAAGAACCATAGCAACCAGTGTTTTATTTGGACTCAACTCTGCCACTAAAAGTGTGGCCTTGAGGAAGCAAGTAATTTCCCATCTGTTTCCTCAACTGTGAAATGACAGATAGGGTTGGGCTCAGCGGGCTCTAAGGTTTCTTCCAGGTCTAAAAGCCTCTCCTTCAGTTCTCCAGCATTCCTGCAGCCTCCAGAGCCTCCAGGTAGTGCCTCCTGGCATGACAGTGTCTCGAGTCCAGTGTAGCAGAACCACTGCACCAAAAACCCAGTGCTTCCTGCAAGGCCTGGAAGTTGGCAGGGAGTGCTTATCGGGCAAAAAGGAGCAGAGGCCCGGGTCTGCATCTGCGGCTCCACAGGGATAGTCCCAACCCCAGCATTTTCTCCAGAGCGATCTAACAACCTCACTTCTAACGTCCTTTTAGGGAGCAGATTAGATTCTCTCTCAAAGGAGTTTGCCACTCATCTACTTCATCTATCTTCCACTCTTTACTTTCTTGGGTATGTATTCCTGATGCCCAAATAAATGTAGCCTTTGATTTGTTCATTGCCCCAGGGCTGAGGCATCAGCAAAATGTGAGCTTTCCTTAAAATTGTCCCAGAATCCCAAAAGCACTCTTCTCCCAGATCCTTCTTGTTCCAGCCTGGAAGAAAAGCTCACTTCACACACTTCATGGGACTTTCATTCCCCTACAAGAAGAAATCTGCTGATTGGCCTGGGTTCAAGCTGAAAGCCAGCACATAGCTGGAGAGGGTAAGGATCTCTCACCTATAACATCTTGAAACCCAGGGTCAAGGGCGCCTGTCACAGGTACATGGAATTCCAACTGAACTCCATCAGCTCCTAGGAGTGCCTGAGGAAGAAAAGGAGGCCCAAGGGCTCAAGAAGACAGCATGGCCACACTTTGACACAATAGGGTAAATGTGCAGGTGAGAGGTACAAGCTAAGTCACCCAGAAGAGGCCAGGGTCCCCCAAGGAAGTCCTTGAGCAAGGTGGCGTTATGAATAGGCTGAGAGGATTTTAGTAGGCAGAGTTTGGGAGTAGGCTAGAAGCATTTGGAAATACAGAAAGCTGATTTGTGCTTCTCTTTTTATTCAAATTGTTTCTTCTACCTAGGTGGAATAACCTACCTCTCCTTGAAGACAGCTCAAACTGTCCCCTCCTTAAAAAGCCCTCCTTGGTCCTCTTCCAGACAAGACTGATAGCACCCCCTCACCCCCTGCCTCCCAAGGATCACTTGCCCACCCATAACAACACTGCTGTAATTCACCACAAAGTTCAGACCCAAAGCAGTAACACAATCAAACAGTCTAAAAGCTAATTTAAAAATAACTCTCGGATAATGTTAAAGTGATACTAGTAGTGCCTCAGTAAATTCCTCCCACACACCCACAGCCATTCTCTACTTTTCTTGTTGTTCTCTAATTATTTAAAAAAGAAAAATAGCCCTGGCTGGTTTGGCTCAGCGGTTAGAGCGTCGGCCCAGGGACCAAAGAGTCCCGGGTTTGATTCCAGCCAAGGGCACGTACCTTGGTTGCGGTTCGTCCTTGGCCCCAGTTGGGGTCGTGCAGGTGGCAACCAATTGATGTGTCTCTCTCACATCGATGTCTCTCTCTCTCCCCCTCACACTCTGTCTGAAAATAAATGTTTAAAAAAAAATCCTCGGATGAGGATTAAAATAAATAAATAAATAAATAAATAAATAAATAAATAAATAAATAAATAACAAAAATAACCTTCTCCCATTCTAGCCCTTAGGCTTTGGGGAGGAAAGGAAACTCAGAGGAAACCCAGGCTGCTGGGCTTCCTTGACCTTGGACTCAGCATCATCCACAAGGACAAGCAGGAATAATATGGAGAGAGAGTTACTAAGGGAAATGGGCTTAAGAGCATGTGTGCTGTTTAAAAATCATCATTTTAGTAGCTTTTAGTGTCCCACCTAGTTTAGCTCTAGTTGGAGCACATGCACTTGAAACAAATTAGATTCTAAGACAAAAGTCCAGGCTGCTACCAGACAAGCAAGAAGGAACAGCAGCATGGGAGCCAACAGCCAGGTCCCCACCAGAGCATCCTCTCTAAGCAGCTCAAAAGAGGAAGGAGAGCCCTGGCCCATTTGGCTCCACGGTTAGAATGTCGGCCTGCAGACTGAAGGGTCGCAGGTTTGAGTCCCAGTCAAGGGCGTGTACTTGGGTTGCAGGTTCAATCCCCAGGCCCCAGTTGGGGTGGTGCGGGAGGCAACCAATCGATGTGTCTCCCTCACATCGATCTTTCTCTGTCTCCCTCCCTCCATCCCTTCAACTCTATCTAAAGAAAGAAAAAAAAAAAAAAGTCAAAGGAAAAATATCCTTGGGTGAGGATTAACCCCAAAAAAAAGGAGGGAGCAGAGAGTGTTCAGCTTTCAGGCTTCAAGTGCCACCTACTGACAGGAAGGCTTAGTGCAAGGACTCTGGTCTGGAGCAGGGGAGGGTGGTGACGCTGCTTGAGGGCAGACTGGCCCAGGCTCTGCTCCTGAGAATTGGCCTCCAGGGACCTGGTGGCTGGGGCAGGGTGGGATGAACATCCACAGATTGACCATAATCATGAAGAGAGACTCTACAGATGTCATTATAATTGAAGTGAAGGAGGGAGCGATGCCTGGTATTGTTTTTGGTGACTCTAGAATGGGAATTTTTACCAGCAAACGAAAGGGTATGAGTCACTCTATTCATTCTACAATTCTTTAATGATCACCTACCATGTGCCAGGCACTCAGCAAGATCTTCTAGGCGTTTGCATTCCTGTGAGGGAAACAGAGAAAAGAAGCAGTAAGGTTAAGTACAGGCTTCTATGAGAGCACTTGGAGAAGCAGAAGGGCCATGTAATCCAGATTTGGGAGTTCAAGGCAGGCTTGCAGAGGAAATGACTTTTTTTTATTAAAGGGGGCAGGGGAGAAGCTGAGTGTTGAGCAGGAGTTAACAACGGAGAAGGAGTGTCCAGGTAGAGGGTACGGAGTGTACAAAGTCCAAAGGCCAAAAAGCATGTTTCTGGGAACTGAAGTTCTAGGGAGTGTCCAGTACAGATTGGGGTGATTTTGGAACCCAAGAATTAAGGTGGTGCTTCTGTTAGTTTAACAAACTTGTTTGGAATACAGTGTTGGTTTAACCCAGTCCGAAGGTGATTTTACCCAGTTCTAACATTCCAGAGGTTTGCGGGGTAAGGCATGCAAGGCAGTTCCTTTCAGAGAGCAGCTCCGACTGTTTCACTGTGGTTCTGTTCACACTCTTTTTCACACCTTTTTGGGGCTCTATAAGTGGGGTTCATATAGTTACTTATTTACATAGGGTTTCTGGAATATTATGTATTGAAAACTATTATCACATCTGGAGCTTATAAACCCGTTAGGGTATGTTTCCAGAAGGATGTTCTGGTCATGCATAGGTCATCCCTTCCCTTTGGCCACAGGTGGTCGAAGAGGAAGTAGACATTTTCACAGATAGGACTAACTGAATGATCATCACAAATACAAACCTATAGGTTCTAGATCATCTGAGGCTGGTCTCTTGAACAAGAAAGTTACTTAGGGCAAAAGAGTACCCAAATTCCATTTGCACTGTGACTTGATAGAGGGAGCCACAAAGGAAGAGGAGAAAAGAGCAGATGTGAGAAAAAGATAAATTCCTGGGAGCTTTTCTCTTTGGTCTTCAATGCCTTTCTGAAGGCTACACCCTTCTTTAGATCCAAAAGTACTGTCACTGGAAAACTGTGGTTTCAGAAGCTGTATATTTATGTAACAAACTTTTTCATTTATTTATTGTCTTTTTGTTTTCAGAATGTAAAATTTAATGTTGAATCAGATTAGATTAAATATAAAAGAGAAACTATATGTATGATCCATGCATCTATGCAAGGAATGTATTAATAAAACCAGCATTGACTACATCATGTGCTACCTTAATAACTACTTTAAATAAAAATCAAGATGTACTCAACTATTACTATATTAAAATATTCTCTCAATAGAACAAAAAAGGCCCTGGCCGGTTTGGCTCAGCGGTTAGAGCGTCGGCCTGCAGTCCAGAGAGACCCGGGTTCGGTTCCCGCTAAGGGCATGTACTTCGGTTGCAGTTTGTCCCCGGCCCTGGTTGGTTGTGCGGGTGGCAGCCACTTGATGTGTCCCTTTCACGTCGATGTTTCTCTCTCTCTCTCTCTTCCTCTCTCTCCCTCCCACTCTATCTGAACAAAAAATGAAAAAATGTCTTTGAATGAGGATAAAAAAGAAAAAAAATAGAACAAAAAAGAATTAAGATAGTTGTCATCCACAAAAAAAAATTATTACATATGGGCATTTTAAACACACTTAAAACTCATAGGTTATAGAAAAAATCATGAGGGAAATTTTATTTTATTTTTTATTTTATTTTATTTTTTTATCCTCACCCGAGGACATTTTTTCATTTTTTGTTCAGATAGAGAGGGAGGGAGAGAGAGGAAGAGAGAGAGAGAGAAACATCGACGTGAAAGGGACACATCGAGTGGCTGCCACCCGCACGACCAACCAGGGCCGGGGACAAACTGCAACCGAGGTACGTACCCTTAGCGGGAACCGAACCCGGGTCTCTCTGGACCGCAGGCCAACGCTCTAACCGCTGAGCCAAACCGGCGAGGGCCATGAGGGAAATTTTAAAATGCTTAGAACTGAATATGGTAATGAAAATACTAGATATAAAAACTTGTGGGACACAGATAAAGGGAAACCTATAAACCTATTAACAAGCTCCAAACTTATTTACAGAAGATGGGCTGACAATTAATAAGCTAAGCATCTGCATCAAGTAGTTGGGGAAAGAACAACAGATTAAAACCCAAACCAAAAAATCAAAGAGAAGCCTGTTAACGGGATGGCTACAGAGCTGGAGAGGCAGTAACAGATTTGGGAGATGTTTAGGTCAACCTTAGGGGTAGGGATGGGGGCATATACACTGGAGGGACTGGGAACAACTAAGGATGAAACCCAGACTTTCGTTTAGGGAACTGGGTGCACAGTATTGCTCTTCAGGGGCGTTGGGAAGCTGAGTGAACCAGGACTGGGTCGAGGATGGTGAGGCCATTTTTTTTAACATGTTGAGGTGCCTGAGAGACATCCTGGTGGAACTATCTAGTAGGTAGTTTGATATAAGAATCTGAACCCAGGCCCTGGCCGGTTAGAGCGTCGGCCTGCGGTACAGAGAGACCCGGGTTCGGTTCCCGCTAAGGGCACGTACCTCGGTTGCAGTTTGTCCCCGGCCCTGGTTGGTCATGCGGGTGGCAGCCACTCGATGTGTCCCTTTCACGTTGATGTTTCTCTCTCTCTCTCTCTCTTCCTCTCCCTCCCACTCTATCTGAACAAAAAAATGAAAAAATGTCCTCAGGTGAGGATAAAAAAAAAAAAAGAATCAACCCAGGAAGGGGGTTTAGGGTGAAGCTATGGTTGGGGAATTTCCTGAAAACCTGAGTTCTCCCAATTTCAAGGCCAACTAACCATGAACATATAAAGTCTGAATCAGTTTCCCAACTAAAATACTAATACCAGCTCCATCTCTTCTGCAAGAGAAACTGAGAATAGAGACCATCGAAGTGAAAGGACTTTGAATCAAAGACCTGTACATGGTGCGATATCCATGAGACAGACAAGTTTGGTAGAAAGGGCTGCAAGTACCCTGTGCCTTTCTCTCTCCAGTCTCCAGCCTCTGGCCCTCCCTAGTGTCAAGTGCTCCTTCACTAGGGAGAAAAAGAGAGCAAAGGACTAAAATGAAGATCCAAAGATGCTATGGGGAAATATTCATGTGTTCATTCAACAAATAATGTATTGAAGCTCAAGTCGAAAATTGAATTATCTATCAGTAAATCTCGGGTGAATTTTCATCTTCATTGTGGGATTTACGTTTTCTTTTCTTTTCTTTTTTTTCCTCACCCGAGGATATTTTTCTATTTATCATTAGATAGAGTGGGAGGGAGGGAGAGAGAGACAGAGAGAAACATCAATGTGATAGAGCCACATCAACTGGTTGCCTCCCGTACGACCCGACCAGGGCCAGGAATGAACCGGTCGAACCCAAGACTCATTGGTCTGCGGGCCAATGCTCTAACCGCTGAGCCAAACCGGACAGGGTTAGGTTTTCTTTTTTTCTTTTTTTTTTTTTATCCTCACTCGAGGACATTTTTCCATTTTTTGTTCAGATAGAGTGGGAGGGAGAGAGAGGAAGAGAGAGAGAGAAACACCGATGTGAAAGGGACACATCGAGTGGCTGCCTCCCGCACGACCAACCAGGGCCGGGGACAAACTGCAACCGAGGCACGCGCCCCCACGAAAACCGAACCCAGGTCTCTCCGGACCGCAGGCCGACGCTCTAACCGCTGAGCCAAACCGGCCAGGGCAGGTTTTCTTTTTTTTCTAATAGGTAAACATTCAGATGGTTCCAAAATCAAGATTACAGAAAAAGGAATACATTGGCCCTGGCCAGTTTGGCTCAGCGGTTAAAGCATCAGCCCACGAACCAAAGGGTCTCGGGTTCGATTCCTGGTCAAGGGCACATACCTGGGTTGCAGATTCAATCCCCGGCCCTGGTTCAGGTTGTTCGGAAGGCAAATCTATGTATCTTTCTCACATTGATGTTTCTCTCTCTCTTTGTCTCCCTCCCTCCCTTCCACGCTATCAAAACAAAACAAAAATCAATAGGAAAATATCCTCGGGTGAGGATTAACCAAAAAAAGGCATACATTGGTGAGCTTCCCAACCATCCCCACAGTGGCAGTGTTCCATCGCCTACCACAGTTTAATCAACAAGGGTTGTTTCTTCAGGGAGAGATTTCGGGGCCTGGAACTCTCTGAAAGGAAGGCCTTTGTGGGTCACATCTGGAGGCGACAAGGGACACTGGGCAGCCAGGGAGCAAAAGAACAAAGGACAAGTAGTAGGGGATACTCCATTGACTTGGCAACTCTTTCTGAAGCTTTAGAAAGGAATTTATCCCTCAGGCTAGCTCAGGGAAACTCCAGATAGTGTTTGAGGAGACATCTGTCTCTGGGATTCATTTAACAAACATGTATTGAGCCCACATTAGGTATCAGGGCCTGTGCTCGGGCCACAGGGAACATGAAGGCAAGATCTCCATTTCAGTTTAGCTGGAAACAAGCGTGCCCACTGTGCAGGGCAGTGAAGGTGGTGTCTATGGAGGAGCCAGGCTTAAGCTGCTATGGGGACATCAAAGCAGGGAGCGCTCATGGAGGAGGAGGCACTTTCCCAGACTCAGACCCTGGCTCAGATGTCAAATCCCCCAGAGCCTTTCTAATCCCACACGCACAACTAGCAGCTCCCTTTTCTGAGCCTTCTCTGGTTAACACGCAATCCCACCTGGAACTCACCACACTGCCTCCAATCCTCTCACTAGCTCCCATTCTAGACTGCGCTCCCTGATATCAGGTTCTGTCCTTTCTTTGTGAACCCCTAAAGCTCTGCACAGGGCCTGGCTTTCAGGACAGACTACTGAATGAATTCTGCCTCTTCACAGGGAAGATAGAGTGTAAACTGAGCCCTGAAGAACAAGTTAGACTTGGACAGATGGAAAAGATAATTAAGGAGGGCAGGCAGAGAGATAGGGGTGGGGTGAAATGTCTTTGTAGAGATGGAGAAGAGACAATAGAAGATTAAATCATGTTAAGGTCAGACTGTGAATTCTTGGTGTCTCCAGAAGAAAGAAATCTGGAGGCTAGTGGTCACTTAATACAAGAGTGGTTTCAGCTCTAGGAACAAAATGAGATGCTGAGTTTCATTTGAAGATTCCTTTGCCCAGTGTCTTCTCCTGGGTACCTGTGAAGGCAACTAAGGATTTTGTCTCTTTTTGAGCCTCATCCTCCCACAAATACCATGACTCCAGCTAGTCAAATTAGAATTTTCCGATTTTTCCCTTAGATAAAAATCATGACATTTCTCCCTGGCCAGTGTGGCTCAGTTGGTTGGAGCGTCGTCCAGTACACCAAAAAGGCGGTAGGTTCCATTCTGGTCAGGGCACATACCCAGGATGTGGGTTCCATCCCCACCCAGTCAAGGCACATGCAGAAGGCAACCAATCGATGACATCAATGTTTCTCTCCCTCCCTCTCTAAAATCAATTAAAAAGATAAAAATAGCCCTGGGCCCTGGTCGGTTTTGCTCAGTAGTTAGAGTATCAGCCCAAGGATCAAAGAGTCTTAGGTTCGATTCCCCAGTCAAAGGCACATACCTAGGTTGCAGGTTCAATCCTCAGTACCTGTAAGGGTCGTGAGGAAGGCGGCCAATTGATGTCTCTCTCACATTGATATTTCTCTCTCCCTTTCTCCCTCCCACTCTATCTAAAAATCAATGGAAAAATGTCCTTGGGTGAGGATTAAAAAATGAGAGGAAAAAAAATTGCTCTATCTGGTTTGGCTCAGTGATTAGAATGTTGGCCCATGGACTGAAGGGTCTCGGGTTTGATTCCCAGTCAAGGGCACATACCTCAGTTACAGGTTCAATCCCCCACCCTGGATGGGGTTGTGCAGGAGGCAACCAATGGATGTGTCTCTCTCACATTGATGTTTCTCTCTCGCTCTCCCTCCTTCCCTTCCACTGTATCTAAAAATCAATGGAAAACTATCCTCAGGTGAGGATAAACATTTTTTTTAAAAAGGTTGAGGGTTTGGGCACAAACCTAGTTTGCAGGTTCAATTCCTAGTCAGGGCACATATGGGAGTCAACCGATGATTGATGTTTCTCTCATATACCATTGTTTCTCTCTCTAAAATCAATAAACATATCCTCAGGTGAGGATTGGAAGGAAGGAAGGAAGGAAGGAAGGAAGGAAGGAAGGAAGGAAGGAAGAAAGGAAGGAAGGAAGGAAGGAAGGGAGAAAGAAGGAAGGAAGGGCAGAAGGGAGGAAGGGAGGAAGGAAGGGAAAGGAAAGGAAGGAAGGGAAAAGAAAGGAAGGAAGAGAAAAGAAAGGTAGGGAGTGATAACGTGGAGGTTGGTCAGACCAGCTTTACAATCCCTTCTGAAACAACAAAGCCTTTCTGAATTGAAATAGTTCAGCAGCTGAGGGGAGGGAAGGCGAAAACAGGCATAAAGAAGTCCTACTACACACACACTCAGTCTGCCTCTCCAGATCAATAGTGCTCCAGACCCTGCCAATCAAGTCAAGTTACTAACTACAGATTCAAATTTAAATAAGATTTTGTCATTTATATGCATTGAGAGAAAAGGAGGGCTCACCAGCCAGTAGCTGGGCAATCACAGTCCAATTCCTTAACACAATGAAATTACAGGCCTCCTTTACACAAGTGCCTTCTTCACAAAGTAAAGTAAGTACTTGTAGTCAGCCAGAGAAGAGGGGCCTCATCATACTCAGAAAATGGAAGAGGAGATCACATGATACTTAGCAGTGTAGATGAAAAAGGGGCACTGTGATAAATCTAACTGAAAAAACCTCTCAGAGGGATCTGATCATATATTCCTAGTTAAGCAGGTCATGGTGGGTGGTCACAACTCAGGCCTCGAACTTTCGTAGTAAGAGGCTATCTTTGCTTTAAGCAAGCCCTGTCCATTGTTTTTGTGCACCTAGGTTTATATGCCTTTAATATGCCTCTTTTTCAGACTTCTAGGAAGTTAACCACCCTCAGGAGAGCACATAATCTTGTTTACTATCCTGTAATCCAATCCCTGCCTTGCTCTCTCCCACCTTCATATAATCTTCCTTATGTTCTCTCCTTAATTCCAAATGCATGAAAGAAACTGCAAAACTGTCCTTCTCCAGAGCACCGGAGATCTTGCTTTCCGGCAATGTTATTAGTTTGGCTCAAATAAACTCATAAAAATCCTCTACAGTTTTTGACATTTCTTACCTCAACAGCTGGAAAGAGAATGGTGAACTCTGCAGTCCTAAGTCAGCAAACCTCAGAGAGGCTACCTGAAAGGAGTCCTAGTGTTTGTTCATTAAGGACCTATCAATTTTTGAAGAGCTTAACTTTAAGTGTAAGGCTTTCTCGTTAAGGAGGGGCTGATTTCCTCACCACCAGATACTGTGTCAGGCCAGCTTGGAGTCAAAAGAGTTTGCATTGGGAAGGGAACAGTGGGAATGCAAAGGAAGGTTGGATGTAAAGAAATTTCCACGGAGTAGCATGTGTAGCCAACGAGGCCACGGCCTTGCTTCATATTACACAGAAAATAAAAACTATCTGAAAAGAATTTCCTCATGTTCCCACTTCCAAACATAGCAGCTGGCCTGCAAGCACCCAGCCACACTCTCTTCCCTCCTGAAAATCAATGAGTTGTCCACGCAGCTAAGACCATCCTCTCACTTGAGCCCCAGACCCCACCTCCTCTGTCTACTCCTGTAATTATCTCCTTTCTTTCCTGCATCACCAAAATTTCTTTCCCACTCATTTCCTATCACAGAGTGCTATAATATGTCCCATCTTTAAAAAAGAAAACAAAACAAAACCTCCCCACATTCCTCCCTACTACCAATCTATTCCTCCTTCACTCTTGAATCCATTCCCACAGGGTTTTCACCTCTACCACATCCACTGAGAGAAACCTTATCAAGGTCACCACTGACCTCCACATTGTCAAATCCATTGGTCATTTCTCAGTCCTCATATTGCTTGGCCTCTCTGCATGGTTTACCAAAGCTGACCCCTCCCTCCCTCTTGAAACATTTGTTTCACTGGCTTCTGAAATAACTAATTTTCTTACCTGGCAGAGCTGGTTTTTCATTCTCCTTTCCTGGATTCTCTTCTTCTAGACCTCTAAACCGGGGGTGGGGAAACTTTTTTCTGCCAAGGGTCATTTGGATATTTATAACATCATTCACAGGTCATACAAAATTATCAACTTAAAAACTAGCCTGTGCCCTGGCCAGTTTGGCTCAGCGGTTGGAGCGTAGGCCCAAGGACCAAAGACTCTCGAATTTGATTCCAGTCAAGGGCACATACCTTGGCTGCGGTTTGATCCCCCACCCTGGTTGGGGTTGTGGGGAAGGCAACCAATTGATGTGTCTCTCTCACATTGATGTTTCTCTCTCTCTCTCTCTCTCTCTCTCTCTCTCTCTCTCTCCCTCTCTCCCTCTCTCCCTCTCTCCCTCCCTCTCTATCTGAAAATCAATGGAAAAATATCCTCCAGTGAGGATTTTTTAAAAATTAGCCGCTATATTTGGTCAAGCTAATTTGGTGAGGTATGTGATGTTAGCTGGTATTGATTTCGTGGGCCATATATGGCCCGAGGGTAAGACATTCCCCGCCCTGCTCTAAACAGTGGTTGCCACAGGGCTCAGTAATCAAACTTCTACTCTTCTCTATCTACACTCACTTCCTTTGTCCATCTAGTCCCATAGCTTTAAATACCATTTATATATACTGATAATTTCCAATTTTATATTTCCAGCCCCACCTCTTCCCTAAACCATACATGTACAATTCCCTACTCTATATCTCCACTTGATTCTAAAAGGCATCACAAACTAAATCAAACATTTAATATTCTCCCTACCAAGGTGCTGCTCTCAGTTTTCCCTCAGTTTTGGTAAATGGAACTGTTCTTCCACTTATCCAGGCCAAAAATCTTTGAAATCGTCCTGACTCGTGTCTTTCCGTCACTTCCCACATCCTATCCATCAGCAAAATCATTTTGATTATGTCTTCAAAATATATCCAGAATTTGACTCCTTCGCATCACCTCCACCATCTCCCTATCCAAATTACCATTAATTCTCACCTGGATTGAAGCAGGGGCCTCCTAACTCTCACCTATAGGTGCCTCTTACCAAATCCTGCTTGAGGGGCCAAACAATATAAGGATTGAGAAATGACCAATGGATCTGGTAACTTGCTTTCGCTGAAACAGTAGGCATGACAGCCTGATAGAACTGAATTTCACTCTATAGTGAAATCCTGCAATGCCCCCTATGGTGTACTCTCCTTGATCTTGTAGTAACTCAGAAAGTCAAATTCCTGATTCAGAGCCTTTGCAGTTTCTCTTCCTTCTACCAGGACCACCCTTCTTCCAGGTAGTCACATCTGGAATGCTGTACCTGCTTTCTCTCCTGAATTCAGATTTCTATTAAAACAACAGCTTCTGAGAGAAGCAGACTATTATCGGGCCATTTAAAATAGTGTCTTCTATTCTCTATCCCTTCATAATATTTATCACTATCTTACGATATCGATGTATTGGCTATCTACACACTAGACTGTAAGCTCCATGAGGGCAGGGGCTGTGTTTTGTTCACCACTGTATACCCGCCATGGCAAATAGTGGGTTCGCAGTAAATACCTGTTGAATGAACAAATAAATGACCTTCGTCTCAAATGCACAGTTACTACCAAAACGTGCAAGCATACTCAACTTTAAGACCTCTGAAGAGAATAACCCTCTGGCCTCCAGAAATGTGAGCATTCGCCCTTAACACCTCTCTTAAACGTCGCCCTCTTGGAAGACGTGCGGCGGCGCTTCCGCCCTCGCTCCGATCTCGGAAGGAGGGGCGGAGGGTGGATGTCATCATTCTGCGCCCGCCTGCCCAGCGACGCGCCGGCGGCTGGCGCAGCCCTTCGCTCGCCCGGCCTCCCCCTCCCTGGTTCCGCGCTCTGGTTCCGCCATGGAATCCAACAAGGATGAAGCCGAGCGCTGTATTAGCATCGCCCTCAAGGCCATTCAGAGTAACCAGCCCGACCGGGCGCTCCGCTTCCTGGAGAAGGCGCAGCGACTGTACCCGACGCCGCGAGTTCGCAGTGAGTGTGAGGTGCCGGCGAGACAGAGGGGACATTAGAACTAATGGGGGGAATACGGGAACGGACCGACGGGAGCAGTTGGAGGAGGGGGAGGGGTGGCGAGGCGCGGCTACGCCTGCGCACTGAGACGCGTGGTGGCTGCTGGGAGGTGTAGTCTTTCGATCGCACGCCTCTCCGGGATGCTGCACACCTGGTGACAGGGGCGACCGCGACTTCAGCTTTCCGGGTACTGGCCGAACCCTCTGAAATGTGAAGTTCCCAGGAATGAGAGGCGCTGGCAGACGGGGCGAAGGGAACTTACTTGAAAGCGAAATCGAACTACTTTTCCCAAGGGGCCATTCGGTGGCCGAGGGCCAGTTGCCGACCTGGGAAATACTATAGTTTAATAAACATAACTACTCTGACGGAGAGAATGGGTTCTAGGAAGGGAAGAACGACTTACGATCTTCGGACTGCCTGCAAAGGCGTCTTCATATCTTCGCTCCCTTGCATGTTTCCAGTTGAAGGCCAGGGACCACCCTCCCAAAACTAGGGCCTGCTTTCTCTGGCCCCCCCGTCCGCCGACCCCCGACCCCTTACCCCGGACGCCACACCACCTTGGGCGGTCTGTCCAGAGACCCGGCTTCTCACTCCCTCCTGGAGCCTCTTCACTCCTTTGTGACATGTGGAGCCGACTGACTTGTTGGAGACGCTGGCCCCAGCCACCCCCACCACCGCCACCCTTGCCCCAAGAGTGCATCAGTGGCTGGCCATATGGACGGCTGGACAGCACCAGGCTGTCCTGCTCTATGGCCCGAGACTGAATGAAGCCTTCCAAACCAGGGAGGGAAAAGTAAGGTTGCCTCAACCACTCAGCATCTCTCTGTATCCAGCCAGTAACCCTTTTTTTCTTGAACCTAAGTCTTCAAAGAAGTTTTTCTTAATACAAGCTGGAAGAGAGAAAGAAGTAGTCCATTAAAGATCCAGGGTTTGTGCCTGCAGTTACCACTTAGTAAACCGTCTGGCATATAATAAGTACTCAGAATCAGAAGGCCTGAGTTCTCTTCTCATCCTAACTGCTACCATGTGATTTTTCTGAGGTTGGGTTTACTTACCTAGAAAGATAAAAGGTTGGCGCAGATAATATGAATAACAGTAATACTGATAGGGCTTTTCAGTTTAGAAAGCTCTTTTGAAAGCATTTTCTCACTTGAGCTTGCCTATCAGGGAGGCAGAGCAAAGATCATTATCTTTATTCTGTAGATGAAGACATATCTCAGAGGCAAGGGACTTGCCCAATATTACACAGCTAGAAATTGGAAAGTTCTATGACTATAAATATTTACTAAAGGAATAAAATGAAATTGGAAAGCAGTGGTCAGCCTCCTAATCGTCCTTGCCCACATTATGAGATTGAGAAAGGGGAACACTAGCAGAAGAGGCAGCTGGAATGCCTGCATTTTGATCTTTTGCCCTATTTTCCAGGTCTCCTGAGGTAACACTTGAGGAACTTCTCTATGAAATAAATCACACTGTATAAGAGGAACGCGGGACGGGGTAGGGTGGGGGCCCTCCGGCTCTCAGAATTCTATCTGACTGATGCCTCTGGCGGCTCAGGAGCAGGCAGCCAGGAATGGACGGTAACAATATAGCTTGTGGAGATCCTCCTGTCAGCAGGCCTAGTACAGGGGCTTTGATGGATGTCCTTCCTCGGCTCTAGTGCTGGAATTGGCTCAGGCAGAAGAGTCACCTGCTGCATATTTGTAATATTTATGATATTCTGGAAAGAGTATAGGCTTCATGCTTCTCTGTAAACACCATCTTGTGCCATCTATGGCCCTGTGTGCTGAGCCAACAAGGACCTGGAGTTAATTGTGGCTCTGATGGGGAAATCTTGGTTAGAAAAATACTAGGTAGTATTGTCCACGCTCGATATGTGAGATTTGAACTCATTCCAGTTGCTCATGCAGTGCAGCCGACATTTTTGTTTTGTTTGAAAAGTCCTCTGCTTGATGCTAAGTGGTATAGCAGAATTGGTAAGACATAATCCTTTGCCTCAAGGAGCTTACGATCTAATGAAGGAGGCAGATTACAGAAAAGATAATGTTGTAAGCCATAAAACAATAACTGTGATTAAACAAAAATACAGTATCAGATGCCGAGGTCTTAAGGATGGACATGAAAAATCCAGTCCTTGCCTTCCCTGAGTCCACAGTCTGGTGAGGTGGAGGGAAGTCCTGGGGGTGAGGGGTGTGGAGGACACTCTCCTGAACATTAAATTACAAGCAGTATAGTGAGTGCTGTAGTGAGCACATAAAAATAATGGTAGATTGCCCTGGCCGGTTTGGCTCAGCGGTTAGAGCATCGGCCTGCGGTCCAGAGAGACCCGGGTTCGGTTCCCGCTAGGGGCATGTACCTTGGTTGCAATTTGTCCCCGGCCCTGGTTGGTCGTGTGGGAAGCAGCCACTCGATGTGTCCCTTTCACGTCGATGTTTCTCTCTCTCTCTCTTCCTCTCTCTCCCTCCCACTCTATCTGAACATAAAGTGGAAAAATGTCCTCAGGTGAGGATAAAAAAATAAATAAATAAAAATAATGGTAGATCACAGTGAGGGAAGAGTTCAGGGAGGCAGTGTTTGAACTGTACTTTGGAGGAGGGTAGGAGACTTGGAGAAGAGCATACTGGAAGAAAGACATGGAGGCTGGAAGTGTAAGAGTTAGAGGAAGAGATTGAGTATAGGAAGATTTGGAGGCTGTGGAGGTGGTCATTTGAGTATAGAGAAGATTAAGTTTAGAAAGTAGAATGGGACCAGATTGTGGAAATCATATCTTGCCAGACCAGGATATCTACTTTATTCTGTAGTTAATGAAAAAACCGTTGAAGTTTTAGATGGCAGGAAGAAGAGAAGGGTGTTTTTCTTAAGAGAGAACAGTATGAAGTGTTAATAAGAGGAAAGAGAGACTAAAGGCAGAAGGTAGTTGGGAGACAGTTGCACTGAGTAGGTGAGGAGCTCTGAAGGCCTGAGATAAAGGCAGTGTGGGGGAGGGGGAGGCCATTGGAGGGAGCTAACAAGCCTTATGTGAGAGAGGGATGCTAAGGGGAAATGGGCATTCAGGTCCAAGCCTGTGTTGCTGGGAAGACAGCAAAGCCGAGGAGCATGAATGGGAAGAGGTGGGCAGAGTGCAAGGTGCTGGTGGGCTGTTACTGGTGGGTTGTTCCAAAGGAGCTGTCAGCCCGGCTGGTGTGGCTCAGTGGTTGAGTGTCAACCCATGCACCAAGAGGTCGCCGGTTCGATTCCCGGTTGTGGGCCAAATCCCCAGTGGGGGGCATGCAGGAGGCGGCCAATCAATGATCTCCGTCATTGATATTTTTCTCTCTCTCTCTCTCCCTTCCTCTCTAAAATCAATAAAGAAAAAGAAATTAGCCCTGGCCGGTTTAGCTCAGCGGTTAGAGCGTCAGCCTGCAGACCAGAGAGTCCCGGGTTCAGTTCCTGCTAAGGGCATGTACCTCCGTTGCAGTTTGTCCCCGACCCCAGTTGGGGTCGTGAGGGTGGCAACCACTTGATGTGTCTCTCTCACATTGATGTTTCTCTCTCTCTCTTCCTCGCTCTCTTCCTCCTGCCTCTATCTGAAGATAAATGCAAAAATGTCCGAGTAAGGGGGGAAAAAAAGAAAAGAAAAAAATTAAAATAAAACAAAGGAGCTAGCAGCTTGGAGCTCAGGAGCAAGAGCTTCAGGTTCCAGCTGAAAGTCTGGTCTCGGTGTGATAGAGCTCATTGGAGTTGTGCCTGGCCGAGTCACTGTAGGAAAGTGTGGAACCATGTAGAGGAGGCTGCTGCTGGCACACCCTCAGCCGCTGGGTGAGATGGAGCAACAACAGGAAGGGGCGGTCCCAGGAGAGAGCAGCTGCCAGGTAGCCATGGAGCAGTGTGTCAAGGAGGTGGTGAGCTGCACTGTCCTTGCTGCAGAGGCCGTGTGGGAAAAGGGCAAGTTGAGAAATGAAAGGGGAGGATCAAGAGCATGGAAGTAGTAATGGAAGGACAGACAGAGGGAAGGGTTAGGGTGAGGAAGCTCGGAGCAGTCTTGAAGGGTCAAAGGATATGAGGGGCCCTGGCTGGTGGGGCTCAATTAGTTGGAACATCGTCCCTCGAACCAAAGGGTCTGGGTTCAATTCCCAGTCAGGACACATACCGATGTTGCGGGTTTGATCCTCCGTCAGGGAGGCAGGAGGCAACCCATTGATGTTTCTCTCTCTCCCTCTCCCTCTCTCTCCCTCTCTCTCTCTAAAGTCATTAAAAACTTATCCTTGGGTGAGGATTTAGAAAAAAGAAAACAAAAGAAAAGATATGAGGGGACTTGAAACTCTGCAGGAAGTGGGACGCGGAGGCACCAAGGGTAGGACAGTCATACTGTGGAGCAGTGGCCAGGCCCTAAGCTGGGATGCCACAGGGCAGGGCTAATGGAGCTCATCAGTCCCTTTCTGGGAGTATCTGTCCAGTGCCTGGCAGCCTAGTAGACATTGGCTTTGCCTGAGGCTTAGCAGCCATGGTGGAAGGTACCAGGTTTTCCAGGAACTGATGAGAACATCCGTAAGCCTCAGTTTCCCCAGCATGGCCTGAATAACATTGCAGCTCAGGCTGCATGAACTTCTATGAGATGGCTGGCTCTGGGTCCAGGCCAAGTCAGGAAAGCAAGGTGGGAAGGCCACAGCAGGGAGAGGGGAGGTTTGTTGTCAAGAGATTTTGGCATTCAGGGTCTAGGACCGAGAGATGTTCTAATACTGGCAAGGTCTAGGGTGGGGGTGTCCATTCAGGTCATTCAGCCTTCATGAACCTCACTTTGTGCTCAGCCCTTCCATTCACCTGATTTCACTGGGTCTTTTTTTACCCCTAAGAGCAACCCTGTGAAGGCAGAGATCATATCTTCACTGAGGAATTAGATAGCTTGACAAGGCTACATGATAATTAGCAAAAGAACCAGACTGTCTAGCTCCACTCCCAGACTCTTTCCCTACTCTGGCCTCCCTTTCCCGACTCACTTTGAACACTACAGGTACAGAGAGAGAGCCTGGAAATAAAAGTAACCCCCACTTTATATTTGCTGCAGGTTGTGCTAAGTTCCTTATATGCGTTTACTCATTTACTCTCCCAGCTCTCTCGAGGGAGGTACAGTTCTACACGGAGGAGCTGAGTTAACTTGTCTGAGATGACCTTGTGAGCAGTGGCTAGTTTTGAACCCAGGCCGCCTGCCTCTGCAGCCAGGGGGTGAGGGGGGGCCACCCCTGTGGCTGTAGTGATAGAAGTGCTTTCACCTCTGTCACCTCTGCCTCAGCTGCCACCTCTCCCACCCCAGCTTTGGTTTCTTCTACCAGTTCCCTCCTGTTTCGATGCCTGCCAGCTTTGCTGGGAAGGGGCAGAATCGGGATTTGAACCAGCCATGTCCGTCTAACTCCAGAGTCGTGTTAAGCTGTTCTATCTACTACTCTTTGTGACCTTTGCCTGTCAGCCACTGTGCCAGTGAGGGATGTAACCGTGAGTCAGAATGAGCCAGTCACATCCCACAGGCCTGAGGGAGGGGGTGTCCGGGCCACAAGAGCGGCCTACTTGTCAGCAACCAGAAATCTTTCATTACCAACTCAAGCAGGAACCTTCTGTCTGACCCAGAGCACATCTATTTCCCTTTCGGCTCTCTTTCTGCAGCATAGGGAAATTAGTGGCTGATTCTGTGTAACTGCTCTGAAAAGCTTCCAGAATCTTCCCTGAGAAGTACTGGAGAGAGTCTGTCCCATCTCCTGGCTGATGCTCTGTGACAACTGAATGGCTGGTCATGTTGTCCTTAGGGTAAATCAGCTCAGCCTGGACCACTGGGGCTTTCAGAGAAATCAAAATAAGCAACTTCTTTAAAAGCCCTAAAAACAACAACTACCAAACCAAGCTTCTCCCCCTCTGTCCATCTTGATCAGCATCTCTTCATCTGCTGGTTTCCTGCTTCGCCATTCCCTTGATGCCTGGCATGGACCTGGCATCTAGGACAACCTGAAATGGCATGGTGCAAGCCTGCTGGGTGCTGCAGCTTTGCCTCCCCGAGCCTTAGAGCTCCGCAGTCCCCGCCACCTCGGGTCCCCTCACCTTCCTGGACAACTAGTTCATCAGCCCAGGTCATAATATCAGCAGCTACTCATTTTGAACTTTTACTCTATGTCAGTCCCCTGCTGGGTGCTTATACACATTATCTCATTTCGTCGTCATACCCCCGTTGTGAGGAAACAGACTCAGAGAGGTCTCCCAGGTCGACCAGGGTCATACTGTTAGGATGTAGCTGAGCTGAGGTTTGAGACCTGGCTCTTTCTGAATTTAACTTCTCTTCTACACTTGGAATGACTGTTAGGAGGGGCTCCCCTGCCAGGTATGTGGTCTGGGATACCAGCATAGTGAAGAGCAGGGTCCCATGAGCTGGACATCCTGGGGTTCCAGTGCTGCCTACCCAGCTTGTGCAGCCACAGGCTGGCCGACCAAACGCACAGCCCCTCCTTGTCACAGGGATGGTGGTTGTCAGACCTGCCTCTGAGGCCGTTGTGAAGACTGGAGGAGCTAACACGTGCAGAGCACTGTGTCCGGGCCTGCTTGACCGTGAGCACTCGTTGCTGTTGCTCCTCTCAGAGTGCTCGCTCAGGGTTTGCTACAGGAACCCCTCCACCTCCCTCCCGTGGGCAGACTCGGCTGTCAGCTCCTGTGTGGGTTTCCCAGCTGCTGACTCAGTGAGGTCTGTGACTTTGCTGCAACTAAGGCAGCAGTGGCTCAGGGCACATTGGTTCACTTGAGTCCCAGTGTTCTGCTCCCAGCAAGCGCTGCTCAAGGCCCTTGGGTGAGACCCAGGTGTGCCGCAGTACAGGGTGTCTGACACCCAGCACGGTGCCTTGAGCCCAGCAAGCACCTGGCATGTTTTAAGAATCTGAGAAACAGTGGGCTATGCTGGTGTCCTTCCTCAGCACAGAGGTGTCCTGGGTCCCTGCAGTGGTCCGGATGCCTGGTTTCCCGGGACACTGTAGCCTGGACATGACTGGAGGTTCAGAACTGGTTTTGTGCCTGAAATAAATGTGCACAGGGGACCTCTGCCAGAGATTTGAGCTTGCCCTTATTGAGTCAGCAGGAACCAAGGACTTGAATGAATAACCATGACCCTGTCTGAGGGAGACAGCTGATGCCATGTATAGACTCTGAACATTTGAAGTAGCACATTGGACATGGCCAGCCATTTGAAAAATGTAAAAAATAACAAGTAGTGAGCACAGCAGATGTTTATCCTGAGCCTCACACCACCCCTGCGCCTCTGGGGCAAACTCATTGCCCCCATTCCTCTTTATGGCTAAGCAAAGGCCTCCAGGAAGCCTTCCTGACCAGTTCCAGCTAGATCAGACGGTCCTGCTAAGTGGGTCCCCATTGCGAAGTACTTCACCCATCTCGGCTCTTAACAGAGGATGGCTCTTGAACACATTACTTTGGGATCTAAAAAATCTGAAGCATTAATAGTTTATTTTTGGAAATAGGAAAAAAGAAAAAAATAGTTTGTTTTTATGCCTAGTTTAAAATGACCTATGTGGCCCAGCCAGTGTGGCTGTGGACTGAACGTCGTCCCGTGGACTGAGAGATCTGCTTTGATTCCTGGTCAGGGCACATGCCCGGGTTGCAGGCTCGATTCCCAGTGTGGGGCGTGCAAGAGGCAGCCGATTGATGTTTCTCACATCGATGTGTCTCTCTCTCTCTCTCCCTTCCTCTCTTTCTCTAAAAAAAAAAAGTCAATAAAAAATAAAATGACCTTTGTGTACCCTGCTGACTCCTGAGGACTATGGATCCTAAGAGAGCAAGCGACTACCCCACTAGCGCCCCACAGGCTCAAGTCAAGCAAGAAGGTAGTGGCTTTGCCTGGCCGGTGTGGCTCAGTGGTTGAGCATCAACCCATGCACCAAGAGGTCGCCAGTTCAATTCCCGGTCGGGGCACATGCCCAGCTTGTGGGCCAAATCCCCAGTGGGGAGCATGCAGGAGGTGGCCAGTCGATGTTCTCTCTCATCTATGTTTCCCTCTCTCTCTCTCTCTCTCTCTCTCTCTCTCTCTCTCTCTCTCTCCCCCCTTCCTCTCTCTCTCTAAAATCAATAAAGAAAAAAATTAAAATAAAAAAAAGAAGGTAGTGGCTTTGCCGGGAGAATAAGCCAGTGGGGTGTGTGGGGCCCTGGCCTCTCCCAGGGCCAGGTGGCCCCTCAGCCATGACATGTGGCTTTGCTGGAGCAGGAGCCCTGAATGGTTTTCTTGCCTTGCACAGCCCTGATCGAGTCCCTCAACCAGAAACCACAGTCTGCTGGTGACCAACCCCAACCCACAGACACAACCCATGCCACCCATAGGAAAGCAGGTGGGTCCAGCGCCCCCTCGGCCAATGGTGAAGCTGGAGGAGGAGGAGAGACCACCAAAGGCTACACTTCGGAACAAGTAGCAGCTGTGAAAAGGTAGAAGGCTGGCCTGGCGGGCAGGTGCGGGGGCCTGGAGGTGGTGGGAAGTTTTCGAGTCTGGAGAAGTCTTCCTGCGGTGCGTCCTCCACCTCACACCTGCCTGTGGTCTGGATGGGCCCTGGGAGGGTCCTGAAGATGGAGGAGGTCCAAGTGGTCAGGCTCACCAGGCCCACTCCTTGTTTCCCACAAGGCCCTGGAATATAGTGTGGGAATCAGGGCTCCACTGTCCCCTCCCGCCAAGACAACCCACAGCAGAGGCTGGAAATGCTGACACCGCCACTTCCTCTGCTGCTGGCCAGGCAGGCCTGGCCTCTTTACACGGCTCCATTTGTTACATAGAGATGAGGCCTGGTCTCCCCCTCCAGATTCTCCCCAACCCACAGCCCCACCCCCAGCAAAGACCCTGTCAGACCGGAGCCTGTGTGGGGAGAGTGGAAACAGGAGACGGTTACCCCTCCAAGGCTTGGGTAGGCCCTGCTCGGAGCAGCTCGCTAGCTGGCCTTGGGACCCCTCCGAGGTCATTCCCACGTGGTCCTGGCTGCTAGTAAAAACATCAGCAAACTTTAGGACTGGGGTTCAGCCTGCATGTGACCTAGCATGATTATAGTTTGTTGTAAAAATGTATGCCAGATTTACATTTTTCTGACCAGACAAGTCTATCAGTTGTAGGCAATAGAAATTGATTGTGGGGAGTTACGAATGCCTGGAAAAGTTCAAGGATTGGGGTCTCTCCAGGACCCTGAGATGGGGTGAATGGACACCTGCTGTGGCCTTTGTGTTGCCCACTCAAGACTGAAATTGCAGGGAGAGGAGATAGCTGGCCAAGCTTGGGAGACACCTACCGTGGGGCAGAGGCCCCTGATGGACAGCCCTTGTGAGGGTGCCCTTAGCAAAGGGAAGTGGTTCCTGGTTTGACAGACACAACAGCTGCCCCCTCTTAAACCCTAAATGTATTCTTGGTGTTTCTGCTAGGCCCTGCCCAGGTCCCCAACCCTGTTGGAGCATTCTGAAGCTCCCTTGACTCCAGAGTCTGACAGTGTGTGCCCCGAAGCCCGCTCGGAACTGTGTGCTCACACTGCTTGTTCCTCGCCCACCTCACCGCACAGCCCCTGGCCCATGTAGAGCTCCCCCACCATGCTCTTTTCCCTCCCCCAGGGTCAAGCAGTGTAAAGATTACTATGAGATCCTGGGAGTGAGCAGAGGGGCCTCAGATGAGGACCTGAAGAAGGCCTACCGCAAGCTGGCCCTCAGATTCCACCCAGACAAGAACCACGCACCTGGTGCCACTGAAGCTTTCAAAGGTAAGCCAGCCCTGGTTTTCTGGTGGTGGTGTTGGTTGGTTGGTTGGTTTGTTTGTTTTTTAAATTCTCACCTGAGAACATTTTTCTATTTATCTTTAGATAGAGTGGGAGGGAGGGAGAGAGAGAGAGAAACAGTGTGAGAGAGACACATCGACTGGTTGTCTCCCACACAACTCTGACCAGGGCCGGGGACGTACCGCAACCAAGGTACGTGCCCTTGACCGGAATCGAACCCGAGACTCATTGGTCCACGGGCCAACGCTCTAACCGCTGAGCCAAACCAGCCAGGGCTGGTGTTGTCTGTGGTCCTTGGAAGGGAAAAGGGGCTTTTCCAGGAAGCATCCTTGAACCCAAGTCCTACCAGCTCAGGAACTGCTTCCTGGAAGAAGGTCCTCGTAGTCACCTCTAGCCACACAGACTCTGTCAGCTCAGATCGCACCATGCTGCCTCCCTTTCCTCCTCATGCCCTGGGGGTTAGAGGAGGGGGCTGAGGAGAAAGAGGACTGGTGGCTTCTCCAGGTCATATGGGATTAAGGGGCAGAAGCTGTCCTTCCTGACTCACCTGTTTGCAGTCCCCTGTCGTGGGATCTCCATAATGGTTTCCTGTGCTGAGAAACTGGGCAGCCCCATGTCGAGGGCCCTGGCCTGGTGACCTCAGCACCAGCAGCCATAGCCAGCCCCCCCAACCCCTGTACACACGTTCTGCAGTCTCTCTGGCCTCGGCTTGTTGGTTCCATTCTGGCTGAAATCATCAGCTGCTCTTTTTTTTTTTATCAAGAATTTTTTTTCCTTTATTAATTTTTAGAGAGAGAGGAAGGGAGAAGGGGAGAGAGATAGACACACGGATGAGAGAGAACATCGATTGGCCGCCTCCTGCATGTCCCACACTGGGGATTGGGCCCACAACCTGGGCATGTGCCCTGACGGAATGGAACCAGCGACCTCCTGGTGCATGGGTCAACGCTCAACCAGTGAGCCACACCGGCCGGGCTCATCAGCTGCTCTTTAATCATTAGATTTTCATTGAACTTGCACATGGGTACAGACTCTGCCAGCACTGTGTTACTGGGCACCGCAGCTCCACATCCCCCAGACATCTCTCATGCCCACCTTGTCTTCCTTGGGACCTTCAGGATCTTAGGCTCACCTCCCTTGGGGAGATAGCATGGTGACTCGCCTCGCCTGGCCCAGGCAGGGTGCTGCACAGTCCTGGGGCCGTGACCATAGCCAGGTGGGGATCCTGCAGCAGAGCAGACCCCAAGACCTGCTGTGCTGTCTCTGGATCCCACCACAGGTGCTCCTTGGGGTTGGTCCTGTATGGGACAGTCTGTAGGCATCGTCCCCTGCTGCGTATCAGCCCAGAGGATGAAGGAGAATGGGAGCAGGGAAGCAAGGTGGCTGTGGTTAATGTTTCTCCAGCCCTGGCCTCTGCCTGCAGCCTACCCCGACAGGCACTGAGAGGCCTATCAGACCTTGGGCCTGGTTGGGTGGGAGAAGGAGAGGCATTGTCCTTATTCTCAGGGGTTGCAGGTTCTGAAGCAGACGCAGCTCTGGCTCATTCCCATGTGAGTGGGCTACCTGAGAGGGAGCGAGAGACTCAGGAGGGCCCAAGCTGAGGTCCTTTGGGGCCCGGGCTTCCCATCTGGGGAGCTCTACTGGGGAGGCCCCAGTGCCAGGCAGAAGAATGGCAACTGGGACCTGGACCCCAGGGAAAACAGGGCTCCTCGCCCAGGCCACTATCAACAGTGGAGGAACCTTGACCAGACCAGGGAGTTAGCCTTTCGCCTTTTCCTGCAGCTTCTGCTGCTCCCAGTTTACAACAGGACACCATGTGTCTGATTGGCCCTTAGGTCGCACTGTGACTTCAAGATTGCATAACCTCCAGAAAGAAATGCCCCATCCATTGGGCACCTCAAGAGAGAGGGATGGGGGGAGAGGTTTGATGGTTTTCATAAAGTCAGAGAGCAGACTTGAAGCAAACACCTGGCTCTGTGACATCAGAGCTCTAGGAGCTTACCTAACCTCCCTGAGCCTGTTTTCTTGTTGGTGAAATGGAGATGGGGTTGCTGTCAGGAGTAACTAAGATAAAGCCCTTAAAGGGTCTGGTGTGTAAAAAAAGTTGGACTCTCATCATGAGGTGAAGAGCAAGGAGCCTGAGTTTTAATTCCCTACGCAGCCCAGGCTGCCCAGATCCACTCAGAGGTACTCCTGCATGCCCGTCCCACAGTTGTCCAACAGCTGAACCTCCCACTGGCCCCAAGGACCCCTGCTTCCTAAGCACCACCTAAGTACCTGAAGGAAGTGAGCTGCTGGCTGCCATGGGCCATGTCACCCACACCCCCAGCATCCCCAGGCCTGACCTTTCTACCTCCTTTCTAGCCATTGGCACAGCATATGCAGTACTTAGCAACCCAGAGAAAAGGAAGCAGTATGACCAGTTTGGTGATGACAAGAGCCCGGCAGCCCGGCACGGCCACGGGCATGGGGACTTCCACCGTGGCTTTGAGGCTGACATCTCCCCTGAAGACCTTTTCAACATGTTCTTTGGAGGTGGCTTCCCATCTAGTAAGTTCCCCCACCCTCCCCACAGCCAGGTCTTACCAGGGTGATGGTGGGAGACTGGATGCCAGTCTCTCCCTTTCCCAGCCCCACTCCTGATTCAGCCCCTTTGACCCCCAGGTAACGTCCATGTCTACAGCAACGGCCGTATGCGCTATAACTACCAGCAGAGGCAGGACCGCAGGGAGAACCAGGGTGACGTGAGTGAGGAAGGTGCTGGGGAGCGGAGGGGAGAGCCCCACCACAGGGTAGTGACATGCCAGCTGTCTATTCGGGGATGGCAGTGTGCCCACAACTCAGCGGAGGAGCCATCTTGGGCCTCCCTTGCCATTCTGCTGAGCGACACCAGAGGGAGCCACACTCCACATTGCCCACCAAGATGAGTGGGGATTTGATGGCTTCTTTGAATGTAAAGCAGAATGTTTCCCACCTACAGAAAGGTTTGAGTGTGAACAGCCTTTGTGCAGTTTATTTGTTCATAAGGCCAACATTTTCCAAACTTCACGAAAGAACTGTAAAGGATGACTATAGGTGCTGGCTCTTGTCTTTTCAGCACTCAAAAAATGTATGCAAAAGTTACTGTCAGGCACATTTTGAATGCCGGAAGAACAGCTAGCTAACCAAAATGAAAATACTGTGGACAGTTGCAGAGCATTTAACATTGTGGCAGGCAGAGGGGTTCCCTTTTGCTCTGACAATGTAGCTGTATGTTTTTATTTATTTTTAAACTTTTATTTTGTGTATGTTTATCATACAGAAGAGTTTTTAAATTAGAAATTGTCACACAATGAACACATTTATTTTTATTTATAGTTTTTTAACTGGCAATTTTTAATTGGTAATATATTCGTATGCTTTAAAATTCAAAAGGTCTGTGTAGGGAAAGTCTCCCTCCAGGTCTGCCTCCCATTCTCCCGCAGGCAGCCACTTGAGCTCCTTTTGTGGTATTCTCTCACAAATGCATATACCCACCTTCCTCCTGTATTTAACATCAGTTGCTGTTTTGTTTTTATCTGGGAAGGTGGCAGGTTTCTGTATTTTGGGGAACTGTGGGAGGAAAGGGGAGAGGGTGATGTCATGGCCCGTTTGTGTGGTAACTGCCTCCCGACACCTGGGCTCCACTGTGCTGGGGACGCTGGGGGTGGTTGTGGCCGACCCCACACCCCAGCCCAGGTCTGGTGTAGGTGACCATTGGCTCTTCCCTCCAGGGCGGGCTAGGGGTATTTGTCCAACTGATGCCCATCCTCATCCTGATCCTCGTGTCAGCTCTCAGCCAGCTTATGGTCTCCAGTCCGCCCTACAGTCTGAGCCTGAGGCCGTGAGTACCTGTAGCTGGGGGTGAGGCCCGGGTGGTGGGTAGATGGGGACTTTTGGAGTTTCAGCCAATCCCGCAGATTCTTTTTTTTTTAATGTTTTTATTGATTTTTTATAGAGAGAGAGATAGAAACATTGATGTGAAAAACATCAATCAGCTGCCTCCTGCACGCCCCCTACTGGGGATCGAGTCCGCAACCTGGACATGTGCCCTGACTGGGAATCCAACTGGGACCTCTCAGTCCATGGGACAACGCTCAATCCACTGAGCCACACCGGCAGGGCACCATCCTACAGATTCTGTGTGTGTGTGTGTGTGTGTGTGTGTGTGTGTGTGTGTGTGTGTGTGTTGTTTTTTTATCTGCACCAGAGGACATTTTTCCATTTTTTGTTCAGATAGAGTGGGAGGGAGAGAGAGGAAGAGAGAAAGAGAGAGAAACATTGACATGCAAGGGACACATCGAGTGGCTGCCTCCCGCACGACCCAACCAGGGCCAGGGACAAACTGCAACCGAGGTACATGCCCTTAGCGGGAACCGAACCCAGGTCTCTCTGGTCCGCGGGCCGACGCTCTAACCGCTGAGCCAAACCAGCCAGGACAGATTCTTGATCGTAACGCAGGAAGCTGGCTTAGAATCAAGAAAATACACTTTCCCTGTTGAGCAGAAGTTCTTGATCTTTTTAGGATCATGGTCCCCTAAGAAAATGCAATGAAAATTGCAGATATTTTTCATATGCACAGTCGTGCATATGATTTCACAGGCTTCATGACCCACCCACCCCCATCTTATCGGATGACCTTGAGATAAGAATCTCTGCTCATGTTCAGGGTGGGGGCCCTAGGGCCATGGAAAGAACAGAGCAAGGGTGGCTTTGAATTTCAGCTCCTCTACTAACTAAGCAGTTGTGTGACCCTAGACAAGTTACATTACTTTTCTGAGCTTTGGTTTCCTCAACTATAAAATGGGAACATCTACCTGCTTGTGAAAATTAAATGAGTAAAATACAAAGTGCCAGGCTCACTGGAAATGCTCAACAATGTTTGTTGCCCTGGCTGGTTTGGCTCAGTGGTTAGAGCGTTGGCCCACGGACCAAAGAGTCTCGGGTTCGATTCCAGTCAAGGGCACGTACCTCGGTTGTGGTTCGTCCCCGGCCCTGGTCGAGGTCATGCGGGAGGCAACCAGTCAATGTGTCTCTCTCACGTTGTTTCTATCTCCCTCCCTCCCAATCTGTCAGCGGTTCTCAACCTTCCTAATGCCGCGACCCTTTAATACAGTTCCTCATGTTGTATGTGGGCGTATCTGCATGTGGGCGGACCCGCCTGGGGACGGATAGAGGAGCGGTGTCTCGGTTCCTAAGACCGTCGGAAATATGTGTTTTCCGATGGTCTTAGGCGACCCCTGTGAAAGGGTCATTCGACCCCCAAAGGGGTCACGACCCACAGGTTGAGAACCGCTGGTAAAGATAAATAGAAAAAAACAAAACAATGTTTGTTGAATGAACATATGGTCTCAACTGCCAGTAGTGAACTTGGGCAAGTTATTTAACCATTTAAGGTGTCAGCTCCCTGATTTGTTTATATCACCTGACAGTATCTGATACATAGTGGGTGCTCAGCTCCTGAAGCCCTCTGCTCCTACCTAGAGGCTTGGCTCTAGCTGGGAGCCTGGCAGCATCCCTGTCAGCCAGCAGGGGGCAGAGTCCGTCCACTGGGCCCACACCAGCCAGCACAGGCTGTCTCTGGCCTGATGGCAGCCCTTTTCTCTGCAGCTGGAGAGATGACAGGCAGCAGTGGGCAGGCAGGGACTGTCCTCCCCAGAGCACTGACTCCTGTTTGTGTGTTGAGGCTCTTCCCACAGCCTGTGAGCCTGTGGTTGGGGCTGGAATATAGAATCCAAGAGCTGGAAAGATACAACTTTTTGGAATCCTTCCTGTCATTTTGTCCCTAAGCCTCTTAACTCTAGACTGGGAGCTCCTGGATAGGCAGGCAGGCAGGCCCTCAGCAAGGATTGACGTAGGGGATGAATGAGGAAACCGGAGGCACAGGGAGCTCAAGTCATACAGCTCTTCAGAGAGGAAGCCAGACTCACGCCAGGTTCCCGCTTCCCTCACTGGGCCTCTCAGACAGGGGCTTCTCCCCAGAGTCCCCGAGTCCACAGCGTGGTAAGCACAGAGCCTGAGGAAGTGCTCACCATAGCCTGGGCCACTCGTAGAGAAGGGACACCCTGCTTTTCTTCAGGCCCTCACTCTGGGTGCGGTGCAAGTTTCTGCTCTGGTTCGGGAGGGAGGCAACTACTCCTGTGGCCTGTGTGGCACCTCCTGTCAGGGACCTTGTCATCCCTGGGGATGCCCTGGGCCTGGGCCCCGTGCCCACTTTGTGCCTGGTATGTTTCTGGCCAGATCGGTGGGCCACATTCACAGGCGAGTCACTGACCATCTGAACGTCGTCTACTACGTGGCAGACACCTTCTCTCAGGAGTACACAGGCTCCAGTCTAAAAACAGTTGAGCGGAACGTGGAAGATGATTATATCGCTAACCTCCGAAACAACTGCTGGAAGGAGAAGCAGCAAAGTGAGTGTGCGTGTGTCGGAGGCACAAAGCTTGAGAACAGGGAAGGAGAAAGTCCTACTTGCCCAGTGATTTGTGAGCCCAGCACCTGGCACTGCCCTGCACCAGCCACCTCCTGGCCAGGAGCTGGGCTCCACCCCTGTTTCCCTGGAGCCGGGAGCCAGGGGCCACCTGGAGATTCCCTTTAGATTCCTGTAAGTCACTGCAGTCAGCCTGTCGTTTGGCTGCCAGAGACACCTACATCCACAGAGATTGGAGCAGATCTGGGCACCCACTGTTTGCACATCTGGCTCTACCTGTGGGATCCTAGGGAGGTCTGGCCAGGATGACAGGTTCTTACCTTGGCTGGCCCCACCCCCACTCTATAGAAAGGGGCCACTGTCCCTACCTCAAGTTGGGATCATGGTCTTTGCTCCTTCAGGGTCCTTCCTAAAGGTCTTCTACCCCAGCTCCTGGGCCTATAACAGCCTTCCTCCTGTCCCCACAGGCCAGACAGGTGCCCTAGCAGGCTTCAGGAGGTACCGGATATGTCCTAACCCTGCCCCATTGCTTTGCAGAGGAAGGCTTGTTATATCGGGCCCGCTACTTCGGCGACACAGACATGTACCACAAAGCTCAGAGGATGAGCACCCCAAGCTGTAACCGACTGTCAGAGGTGCAGGCCTCCCTGCATGGATAGTCCTGGGCCAGCTACACAACAGAGGTCCAAGTATGAGCCAGGGCCTCCTCTGCCCTGCAACTTCTGGCAGCTCTGGCCCTGGTCATGAGGCAGAGGAGGGTGGGAGGGAGAGAGCCTGGTGATGATGGCACAGACTCCTTGTCCCCAGCCTGACCTCCAGCTGCAGAATTGGGGCAGCTCTGGGGTGTGCTTGGAAACTGAGGTTTGCTTCAGGCCTCTATTCTTCACCCCACCCCACCCTACTCCCTGACTCTGGGGCTCGAGCTGTGGGGTACCCAAGAGCTAAGCAGAAGGGGGAGCCCAAGGCTGCTGCTGAGAGCCACTCGTGCCTCCTTGGCCTACTCCAGCCATCTGGTCAGCACGGCCCTTTTCCCAAGTGCAGCAGACTATTGTCTGCACCCTGATGTTTAAGCCACCAAATATTCCTGGGCCCGAGACAGCCCCCACACAGGGAGGACCACGTGGGAACGGTTGGGCCAAGAGCCCTCCTCTTCCTCTGCTCTTCTGGGCATAGGCCATGGAACAAGATGGGAGCCCAACAAAGGGCAGGGGAGGGAGCCAACAGGCTGGGGACAGGAGAGGTCTGTGCACCCTGACCGCTCCCTCTGGCGGGATCAGAGGCTGGCTCTCTGTCTGTGTCTTTGTCTCTGTCTGTCTCTCACTGTCTGTCTCTTGTCTTTGTCACTGTCTCTCATGCTACTGCACCTACAGCCTGGAAGCCACAGGCATTGGCCTCCCCAGGCATCTCACCTGTGGCCTGAGGAAGGGAACAGAAGGTCATGAGTTCAGGGTTGACTGCAGAGCCCCCAGCACAGAGAGGGCGGGGAAAAAAGGAAAGTTGCTTGTATCAGGCTACTTGCCTCCTTTATCCCTGTGTGTGGGTAGTGGGCTCTGCTTCCAGCACTAGCCAGAGGGGACAACTTGGACCAAGCCCAGAGGAGTGTGGGCAGGGCCAGGAAAGGTTCTTTTCATGCTAGTGCCCAGTCCATCCCTCTGCCTGTGTCCCCTCAGGAGGGATCTGGGTACAGACTCTCTGCTTTGAGGCTGTTCACTTGCGCCTCCAGGAGAGTGGAGCAGGCTGCAGGTGGGCACATGGGCGAAGCTCGGGTGGGCAGGACAGTGGCAGGGAGGGCTGCTTGTTCGTGTGGGCTAAGCTCGAGACTCGACTGCCAAGCTAACTGCTCCACTCTCCTCCCCAGACCATGAAATCCCTGGAGAATTTTTGGTGACATGCACTGAGCCAAGGTGATGGACTGTATATTTAAGGAAAGACATAAAAAGGAGGAAAAAAACAAAACATTAAAATGGATTGGAGGCCGAACGCCACACAGCTGTCCTCTCTCTCACCCAGTCAATGCAGAAAGCTCTTAGGACAGACAGGAAAACCTGCCACGGGGCTGCTTCCCTTCCTCCCAGGGCTGGCAGAGGCTCAGGCTCCACATTGGCTCTCTCCTAGGCTACAGAAACCATGGCAACGAAAGCAGAATGTAAAACTTGCAGCAAATGTCTGTGGGAAGGGCTGGGGGAGGGGACTCCCCACTGCCTTTCTTCCCCCTCCCAGGAGCTACCACCAGTCACCTCTCGGTGGACTCTGGTGGTCAGAGGCGTAAGTCAAGGATAGGAGGAAAGAACTTTCCAGAGAATGTAATTTATAGATGCATGTATATGTATATATATCTATTTATATGTAAATAGCATATATAAAGATATATATAGATATATAGTCTACTTTTTAAACTATGCAGGGATTTGGTGAATGGATTAGCTGATTTCTTCCCTGTTTTAGAAAACGGACTATTTGGGGATGGCAACCTGGTCCTTCAAAGGCTAGACATTAGCCATAGCTGACAACATAAGGAAAGTCGGTCATAGCTTTCAACATTCCCCTCAACCCCAGCCTGGTGTTGATGGCAGCAGCAGTCATGACTGTAAATCCGTAGAAAACTTGAAGGTTGCCAGGTTTATGGTTAGGCTGAAGGGGAGAAAGTGCCCTTAGGGCCAGGTGCCATGTCAGTATTGAGTCATGGTAGAGGCCCCAGATGGCCTTCTGGGGGGAGATCACCCACCTCAAGCTTCGGCCAGCTCAGGTGGGCTCTTTGTCCTGGTGCCCAGGAGCCCTCTGACCCCCTGCCACAGAACAGCAAGGTGGAAGAGGGACCGGGCTCTGCCAGCCACCTCCCCCTCAGTCCCCAGTGAGTTTTGCCTTATAGGTGCCACAGGGCACAGCTCTGTGGTCGCCACTGGTTTTTCCTGAGTCGTGCACCAAGGACTCCAGAAGGCTCTTCCTCCAAGAGTCAGCCCGCCGGTACCCAGGACCCCGGGGCAACAGCCGACTCCTGAAGAAAGCCCGTGCCTGTGGACACCTGCCTCTGCACCCCCTGGACATGGTGCCACCCAGCCTTCTCTCACTTGGACAAAGGATGCAGCTGAACCAGAGGGTTTCTTATCCTCACCTTCGAATGAGGGTTTTTCTCAAAACAGCAGTTGCTGCCACGGGAAGGGAGGGTTTTGTTTATTCCCACAGTTTCAACTGGGTTTTTTGGAATTACCATTTTTCCCCCCAAATTTTCCTCTGGCGGTGGGTGTGTCATTGAGCCTGCCATCTTCCACAGCCTTACTTCCCAAGCTGCCAGCTAGGCGGTGTTAGCCGTCCTCCCAGAGTTTCTCCTGGCTCGTTTTTTAAAGTCCCCCAACAAATAGGATTCTTGCTGGAAAAGGAAGCTCGGTAAAGAAATGTCAGCTCTGGTGTTTGAACAAGATCCTGCCCTGTGATGAAATGGCCACCCCGGCCCAGAGAGATGTCAAGAACTGGACATGGGCGAGAGTGTCCCACCACAATGGCCCTGGTGCTCTGCCCCCACCGTCCCGACCGGCTGGTCTCGGTAGATGTCCCTAGACGAGCTAAGCCATGTGCAATAAGAACAGATCCTAAAGGATCCCCTGAGAAGCTGTATTTCTTGAAAGAATTCTGAAATTGTACATCTATAAATATATGTTTATTATGTGATTGGCTGTGGTGGGTCTGCATTGAGCAAGGGGGCTAATGTGGGGAGGCACCAGCACCTGTTGCTGCTGAGATCCCACAGGAGTTTTGGGTGAGGAGCCTGAGTGCCCCCCTCACCCCTTGCCCCAGCTGACAGCCACTAAGGTCATCAGTGTTCCAGGGCTGACTCCATCCAGGCAGAGGGTAAGGGACTCAAGCCAGGCCCCTGGGATCCCCCATGCCAGCCCTAGGTTGACAACTGGGACATGATCACAACCTCTGCTTCTCCCTGTCCCTGCTCCCTCCACCTCTTCTATCCCGTCAGGCCTGCTGTGAGCGAACCGGTTCCGAATATCCCTCCTCCCCAGCCTGAAGCTCTAGCCCAGTCCGGACACAGGGCCAAGGAAAAGTTCTCCGAGTTTCTTTCCATCGCTGGCTGCACAGTCTTTCCGGCCATCTTTCCCACACCGCCCCCACAGCCTGCCCTCCTCCCCCAGAAGGTTGGAAAAGTTAAAAATGAGGCAGCTCCTGTGGGGCTTCCCATGAATGGACCGGCAGATCTGCCCAGGGCCTCCCAGAAACAGGGCCCTGCAGCCCTGACTGGCGGCCTGAGGCCCCTCCCGCTGCCGCTCCAGCCAAAGACAGGCAGGCTGCCCGGTGGTGCCACTGCGGCCTGGGAGCTCATTGGCTGCCCCGCCCGGGGTCACCGCAGCCTGCCCTGCCTGGTCTGCGAGCTGCCACTTGTTAACTGCAGTTGGCAGGGGCGGTCCCGGCTGCCCCATTTACCCAACCCATCCCCCTGCCCTCAGCTTGCGGCTCCGCACGCCAGAAAGGGCGGGACAAACTCCAACTGTTTGCTGCAGAAAAGAGCCTTTGACAAGTGTCCCCACCCACTGTCAGGTGGCAAAACCTCTTGTCCACCCAAGCTCCTGGGGTCTGCCAGCTTATCTCCTCATTCCAGGCTGCACCCAGGTCTCAAAAGGGGAACTGTTCCAAGGAGCAAGGTGCTGGCATCCCGGCCCAACTGTAACCTCATCCCCACCCCGACTTGCCCAGGCAAAGTCACCTGGCTTTCTAGGGGAGACAGACAAACAGCAGCACCAGGACTCAGGTAAATAGACTGGGACACGGTGTCAGTTCTGGAGCAACTCAGAGTACTTCACAGATGTCACACCATGTGTTCCAGCGAGTCTGTTCCAGAGCAGGAAACCGGCTTGGGGGAGGGAAGGCCATGACCAAGGGTCTTCCTGAAGCTGTGTATATCTTGGGGGGAGGGGGGGAGCAAAGCAGTCATTCTGCAAACATTTGCTGAACCCAACTCTGTTCTCAAGGAGATCAAACCTGTTTTTGCCAAGTGGAGTGGTGGAGACCTGAGTTCCAAAGGGAAGAAAGGCCACAGTGAGGAAAATGGGACCTAACCTACAGGCTTGGGCTGGGGATGAGCTGCCCGCAGAAGCAGGTGCACTCTCTCAGCAATGACCAAGGTGTCCCACCCAGGTGTGCAGGCAACCTCCCTGAGTTGGCATCACCTCCAAAAGGCAGCATAGATCAGCGGGGTGTCATGGACTCTGCAGCCCCCACTGCCAGGGCTGGGTCCATGCACTGACTGGCCTTAGGGGGCTCTGCAGCCCCCCACTGCCAGGGCTGGGTCCATGCACTGACTGGCCTTAGGTGGCTCTGCAGCCCCCCACTGCCAGGGCTGGGTCCATGCACTGACTGGCCTTAGGGGGACTCTGCAGCCCCCCACTGCCAGGGCTGGGTCCATGCACTGACTGGCCTTAGGCCTGTCACTTAACCTCTCTCAGCCTGTGTCCTCATCTGCAAAATGGGAGTAACAAGACCACCTGCCTCACTGGGTTATTGTGATGAGAAAAGGGGTTATCACGTAGATAGTACACAGTGTCTGGTACATAGGACGCTCTACTGTCGTCGATCAACAGACAAAGATTAACTGACCCACCAACTAAGTGCCAAGTCCCATTCCACGCATTAAAACCACAAAGGTGACTAAGACACGGACTGCCCTGGAGGAGTTACAGGCGGGAAAGAAGCCAGAGTTCAACAGAGCCCAGGGCCCAGAGGATTGATACAAACAAACCTGGGAGCTGGCAGGTACGCAGGTGGAGCAGCTCTGGCTGGGGACTCGATAAGGGAACTGACATCTGTGAAGGAGGTGGGAGTGAGGTCAGGGCTGGGGGTGGAGTGGGTACTCTGGCCAGAGGGAACAGTGTGAGCAGAGTCCTGGAGCTGGGAAAGTACGGAAGTGACTACATTCAGGGAACAATACATAGGCCAGGTCACCAATCTATAATTGTCACCTTGCCAGTCACACCCAGTGGCCATGGGCAAAGAAAGAACTCACGGAGAATGAATGAACAAGAACCCCTGTGCTCAGGGAGGCTGACCAGAGCAAGCAATCCTGGAAGGCTACCATGTCCCCATGGCGGGGGAGTGGGCAGAGGGGACTGGCCAGGCTGCAGGCCAGGAGCAGCATTTACCCTGACATGCCCTTCCCCCAGGTTCTCATAGAGGGGTGTTTCCCCAGGAACAGGGCCTAGGCCTCCTGTTGCTTCCATAGCCCCACACCCATTTCTGTAGGAAATAAAGGTCCAGGGCCCAGACAAGACAAGGGGTATGGGGGAGGCACTCTCTAGAACCCCCGTGGCCAAGCAGTCCTCCCAGAGCCCAAGAGTTGGGGGTTTGGGAGGAGAGTGGGAAGTCTGACCCGCCACACCTTGGCCCCCTTTCTCCCCTTCCCTTTGGATGATTTGGTCTAAACAAAGGCCCAGGGAGCTCAGAGCTGTGTTTTATAGCTCTGACTCTCTGGGCTTTTCCGGGGGGAAGGGAGGTGCAGTTCCCCAATGGAGTTGGTGCTGGTAAGGGCGAGTGGTCAGGCTCAGAGCCGTCAGGGACTCCGGCCAGCAGCTCCACTTCCTTATCTGGATTGTTGCCATTTTTCCTGATGGACACAGTGAGAGGCCCAAGAGACAGATGTCTGAGCAGCGCAGAGGATGTTGGCGATCTCTTTTTACAGATGGGGAAAGTGGAGGCCAGAGAGATACAGTGAGGTCCTTTTCCTGGCTCCAGGTGGCTGGCAGGCCCTCATGCTCTGATCCCACTGCCCGCCAGAGCCTCCTTCACCCACCCTTTCCCGACACGTTGCCCCAGTTCCTTCTGCCAGCAGCGGCCCTGCTCCTCCGCCCCCATCTCCTCCAGAGGCCCACGGTGTTCCCACAGCCTCCGCCTGGCCCTGCCTCCAACCCTGTAATGCTGGAGATGCCGTGCAGTTCTTAGATGAAGGCTTCACACCCTGGAAAGCCAGGGGCCTGTCTGGGGCCCGCCTGTCTGTCTGGTTCAGTGCTACAGCCCCAGGCCTAGTCACAGTGGGGCCTCCATGAACACTGCTGAAGGAAGAAGGGTGCCTACCCGGCCACCTTTCTGATGGCCACTGTGGCTGTCCCTGTTTCTCCGCCTCCCCAACCCTGCCCAGGGTAGCCCTGTAGAGAGTTTTGTAGCCATAAACTTGCACACATGACCAGGGACACTCCTCCCAGACCTCAGAGGGCTCAAGTGAGGTGTGCCCATGTGGGGCACCCAGCTGGGCAGTGGGAGGAGGCACCATCTCTTTCGGGGTAAGGAAGCACTGAGTGGGGCCTTTTCCCTACCTCATGGGGGAGGCAGAGTCCTGCTGAAAGTGCCCGTGTCTTCTCTCTCTGAGTGAGGACAAGTGTACCAGGGGCTGGTATGAGAATCATAAACAGTGCTCATCCTCAAGGGAACCTCTGATCCCTGTCCCTGCAGTCACCACCCTGATGAGTACAAGAGGATACTCTCTCTAGCACTCAGGCCTCTGCCAGGTGGCACCACCCACTCCTGGACTCAGACCCAGTTCTGTCCCTTGGCTGCCCCAGGGCTGCCCTGGCCACAGGCCTCAGGGTCACTGCTGGCAGGTTTGCTACCTGTGGCCCTGCGTACTGAGGATAGCGTCCTGGCCCCGTAGGTCAGACAACCTCCCACTACCACCACTAGACGGACTGCAGGGACCACACGGGCAGCAGCTATTGGGGTGGTGTTCAGGCTGTGAGCCCCAGGCTTTGAGTGGTTACAGGTAGTGCTCAGGGCCACTTCGCTCTGGACAGCTCCGGGCCTCAGTCTCCCCTGGGCCCTTCTCATCACTGAAGCACTGGGCACAAAATCCTGACACCAGGCTTCAAGCCTCAGCTACAAAGGATACTATCCTTTCAATGTTTTGTTATGATTTTAAAATTACACATAAAGAAGCAATTTTCATTTGTATCATTTAAAGTTGTTTTTATTATAATTATCATCCTACAGATTTCACCGATTTAGTCCTTAACGTCACCTCTGTCACCATGTTGTCTATGGACTGCTAGCCGGACTGGGGTGGGCTTTGAGAAAACAGGTCCCTCCTGGACCCAGCCTCACCCTCAGGACCCCAGGACTGGAACCCCCCTCACTGCCAGCCTGGGGTCACGGAGTCAGGCAGGATTCAGGCCACAGGATGGAGTTGCGTGACCCACATCTGTTCATATTATTAGCTCTGGAGCTGGCAGGCCACGGCTGTAACACAATTCGAGGAACTGTTGACACTGCTTAGCTCATGTTTCCAGCCCAGTGACCGGGAGGGATGCATGGAGGGGGAGCAGGGGCCTCTGGCCCCTCCCCGCCCCCTCGCCTGTTGTCGTGAGAGCCAGAGAAGGCTGTGTGAAGACAGCACGTCCCTTCAGGGCACTGATGATGTCAGTGCAGACACTGGGGCCTTTGGATGACCCCAGTCAGCTGCCTGGCCAGTGGATCCTCCCCTACCTGTTCCTGGGGTCCCAGGTACTGAGGACCTGCCCTCCCTGCCCCTCCCTGCCCCTCTCTACCTGAAGCAGGGAAGGTGATGGGGTGGGGGGTTAGTTAGGAAGAATACTCTTTGGCTAGCTGGGAAGAATACTGCCCTAGACCCCCAGGATGAAGAAGAAAGTTTTCCTCTTTCCTGCCTTTGTCATAGACTCTACCTCCTCTCTGCCGTTGGTGCCCACCGATGACAGCACCCAGAGAAAAGCTAGGGAACGTCTGGGCCTTGGCCAGTGCCCCAGACTGTGGCTCCAGGAAAGGACAAGGGTTCACGACTAGGTGCCCAGCTCCGTACCCACAGGTGGGATCCCGAGCCAGTCTCCTCAGATCCCTGAGCCCCTTTTCCTCATCTGCAAACGGAGGAGGTTCTCAGACCTGTCCTACAGGCTGTGGGGGGGCTGGGGGGGAGTGGCATGAGATGAGGTATGTGGAAGTCCTTCACAAGCCCAGAAGTGCCCCACAGGGTTAGCTGAGGCACAGAATGTCTTGGTCCCACAACTTCCCTGAGGAGGGACAAGAGTCTGTGGCCCCACTGAACGCTGTAACAAGGGCTGAGAGAGACTTCAGTGTCAGCAGGAACCAGGAGTTAGAGAATTTGAAGAGTTCTGTACTTGGTAGAAGGTGCCAGAAAGTGCTGGGCTTGGGGTCTATTTACTGGGCTGCCTGGGAAAGGAAACAAGGACATCCTTGCCCTTGAGCCACAAATAATAGTGTTAGAGATGGCAGAAACCCTGAAGAGGGGTTCTCAAACTGGGTCCCCTCGGGCCCCTGGGTGCCCTGGGGTGTGAGCGTTATCTCTTTTATTTAGTGTAATTAGAACTTTGACTGGAAAAGAGGTTCCACTACTAAAATAAATATTTAAAAACCAGAGACCTAATCTAACCCCACAGTTTTACCGACGAGGAAACTGAGGCTCAGAAGAGACAAGCGGCTGCCTACGGCCACCCAGCTCAGCTGTGTCAGAGCTGCTGCCTGGCCACACCCCTGGTCCATGGGAAAGCCAACACCCCAAGGGAGGAGGACAATGGAAAAGAAAGGGGTGCCTCCATCAAGGTCTGAGCCTCAGCCACAGCTCCCCGGTATGACCCCAGAGGTGAAGCCTGAGGGCCAGGAGCCACAGTGTCCCAGAGAAGGCAGCCTCAGATGACCTGGGATGGACAGGAAGGCAAAGGCTCCTCTGCCCACTTCCCTGACCAGCCAAGAGGTCAGCCCCAGCCCTCTCCAACTAACCAGCTACCCCAGCCGCAGCTGGCCAGTTTGCCACCCACTGGCCCAGGCATTTTCTCAGATTCTCCTCTGCAATTATCTGAAGCCGGCAGACAGATGGGTGGCCCTCTTCCCATTTTACAGCCGGAGACACTGTAGCACCAGCAGTAAGCGGGCCTGGAACCACTCTTCCCTGATGCAAACCCTGTGCTCTCATCATTATTTCCTGCTATTCCTGGGGTCTCTCCCCAGCCCCTCCTTCCCCAATACCAGCTCAGCCCTTGCACCCAACCCCATGGTGACTGGCCCACCCTTCCCTCATTGGCTTTAGCAAGGAGAGCTGCCCCCAGCCAAGGTGTTTCTCGGGTCTGTCAACCAGCCCGGAGCTCCAGACATTCCTGTGCAGATGAACAGAACCATCCCCTGACCACAGAGGTAGGACTAGGTTACATCTGCCCTTGCCCTAAGATACAGCCTACGACTGAGCGCTCACCCAGGACTCTCTTGGTTAGCACTAGAAATCTCAGGTCCCAAGAAATTCCTCCGACCTGGGCAAACTGGGACAACTGGTCACCCTACTCAGCACACATCTACCCAAGGTCATCACACCCTTCCCTTCCCCCACTGAACAGGGTCATTCTTCTTTCCTCAACCCTGATCTCCACTGAGGCTAATGAATAGGACCACAGTCAGACCCCTTAACCTCTGGCCTCCTCAGAGTCCTGAGTCTGCTCAGAAGTAAGCAGAGGGCCTACAACCTGTTAGGGGTCCGGTTGTACCCTAGACACTATGAGACAAATAGCAGATAGCAGAGAAAGTCTAAGCAAGGCCTAGTGAGATCCTGGGCCTTGCTCCCAACCCAGCTTTATCCTGAAACTGGGAGGTAAGCCACTTTGGGGTGACCCCGGGTGGGGCAACCATCAGGCTGGAGCCAGGCAGGGCCTGCCTGGGGCTCACTGAGGCTGCCTCTACCTGTCTGAGTTTGAGGTGAGTCATTTCCTTCCTCTGCTGGTATGAGGCTTGGAGGGAAAGGGAGGGGTTACATCTAAAAATAGCAGAGCCCAACTTAGTGATACCCAAAGAGCTTCTCCTTGGGCCAGGGAGGAGCCAGCTTCTCATCCAAGCTGACACCAGCTATAGCCCCAGACGCTTGCCTGCATTAGGCCGAGGAGGAGGGTGGCACTGAGACCCCCTTCCCCTCCCCTTCCCAGGCTCAGCATCGGGGGCTTCCAGCGGACAAGGCCTGGGGAGGGGCAGGAACGGATATAATTTGGAAGGCTTGGCCCTCACTAAGGCTAGCAGAGGGGACAGGGGCTGGACCCCCTCCCACATAATCTCCACAGAACCACATTTACTCCCTACCCCCCCCCACACACACACACAGACACACTTGGGGACACACAGACACAGCCCTTACACTCAGCTCCTGTGTGAATCATTTCCTCTCAATAGGACTCATCTCCCTCCTAAGTGGGACTCAATTCCCCTGGTCAGCAGCCTAGACTGAGGCCCCACTGTGTGCTGGAGCCACACCCTGAAAGCCAAGGAAGCAATGATCATGACTGTCTCTGGCCTTGGGGACATCTCCAGGGGCCCACTCAGGAAGAGCAAGACGACACTCAGAAACCTAAGAAGCAGGGAAGGCCCTGTGTGGTGGGATGATGTGGAGTCTGGCAGACCTAGGTTTAAATACTGGCACTGCTACTTTCTGGCCATGTGACCCGAGACAAGTTATCTGGCCTCTCCCTGCCTCAGTTTCCACATAAGGCCTTCATCACATGTCAAAGACAATAATCTCCCAAAGCAACAGAGCAGTTTACCTCACAGCTCATGGTATAAGGCTATCAAATTTTAACAAACAAAAGGGTCCTAAAGATTTCAGTACACATTTCTTTTCTTTTTATTTCAGTACACACTTCTATCCCAAAGACCCAAGACAATAATATTCTACTGGGCCCCACCTGTGGTAGGTGAAGGTGTGGGGGATACAAGCTGCATTTCACAACAATAATGACACTGCTGTGAACACTTCATATTTACCTCGTTTTCTCTCATCTTCACAGCAGCCTAATACAGCAGGCATTCTATCCCCATTTTGCAAGTGGAAAAATGGAGGCCAGAGAGTAACTTGCTCAACATCATATAGCGAGCATATGGTAGAGACCGAATTGGGACCCAAGTCTGAGGCAAATTCTTGTGCATGGTGGGGTGTAGGGAGTGGTCTGTTATGTCTGAAGCTGGATGAGGGTACACTGAGCCCTGACTCTTTCAGGAGAGAGCCTTTGGAGACTAGCCTGGGGTGACAAGAATATGTCAAGCCTTTGACTTAGGGCTGCCTTCCTTCTGTCTCAACTCTCTCACCCTGAGCCCCTACTAGCCTTCATGGCCCCTCCTAAGAACACCCCCCTCTTATTTGGGGGATGGGGGGACTTTACAACAGCCCAGTGAGGGAAATATCATGCCTCCACTTGATAGAAAAGGCAGACAAGTCAAAAGGATCAAGAAGCTGCTGGTGGTCACAGAGCTGGGGGAGGCAGAGCCTGGACCAAGCCCTGGCCCCTTAGATTCCTAAGCTGGGACTATGTCCCCACACCCCAGCTGTCTGGTGTGTCTGTGTGTGTTGGGTAGGGGGCGGTCCTCTGCTCTCCCCAGCTGATCACTTTCCCTGAGCCATTCCCGCTCCCACTTGCTGGATTACACGCAAAACCCAAACCTTGCATCAGCCAGACAGGCCCTGGCTCTAGCAAGAGCCTCTTTCTGCTTCTCCGGGCTTTCCCCACCGTTATCTGACTCATCCTCCGCCAGTTCCAGGAGGCTGAAGAGAGGAGGAGAGGAGGCCTCTTATCCCTATATACAGATGGAGAGACTGAGGCAGGAAGTGACTTCCTCCATGAGTCAGCAGCCAGAGCTGGCAGGTGCCCAGCCTGGGAGGCCATAGGTGTAGCTGGCACAGCCTGGATAATGTTCCCGGGGTGCCACATACTCAGTGAAAGAGTTTTTAATGCCACACAGTAGCCACTAATATCAAGATTTGCATTGAATGAATGAATAAATGAAGGTTGCAGGCCCCAAGTGAAGAGATGAGGAACGATATTGCAGAAAAGATGAATATGATAAAGGGAAGGGGGGGGAGTACCAGAAGCCCAATCTTCCCCCAGTCACAGACTTTCCAAGCCCAGCTGGGGCTTGTAGCTCACTATTCTCTCCACTATGAGAATCATCATGGCACCCTGGCCGGTTTGGCTCAGCGGTTAGCGCGTTGCCCAGGGACCAATGCCTCTCGGGTTCGATTCTGGTCAAGGGCATATACCTCGGTTGCGGTTTGCTCCCGGCCCTGGTCCGCGTGATGTGGGAGGTAACCAGTTGATGTGTCTCTCTCACATAGATGTGTCTCTCCCTCCCTCCCACTCTATCTAAAGATAAACAGAAAAATATCCTTGGGTGAGGATTGAAAATAAATAAATAACTTTTTTTTAAAAAAAGAATCATCATGGCTATCATCTACTGGGTGAGTCCTAATGTCCACTGAGGCTTAAAACTTTATAGCCACTATCTTCTTTAATCTCTACTACAACCCAATGAGAGTAGTATGTATTATCAGTATCCCCAGTTGACAGATGACTGACTTATCTGAGGCTCAGAGAGGTTAAGCAACTTCTTCCAAGGACACGCAGCTCAGCCCTTGTTCCAACAGGCAGGGGACAACAAACCCGGGAGCTGACTTAGAATAGTTCTCCAAATCCGGCGCGGCAGATGGGTCCCGGCGTGCGCAGTACCCACGTGGGCTGCCCAGGTGTGTCTGCGGTTGGCACCAGGACCTCCTGTCTGTCAGTGCAGTGTGGGGGTGGAGGAACAGCGCAGAACAGGACACCCATCGCCCGGGGAAAATGAACCAGGGACCCTGGGAGGCGCGGAGGCTTCGGACAAGGAGAGCTGCTTGGGCAGTGTCCCCGCGCGTGCCCACCGCTGTGCGCACAGCCCCGGCCTGGCCTGTGCAGGTGCAGTGAGCTCCAGTGCCGTGCTCTCCCTCGGAACCCAGCACAGGGGCGGGGAGAACAGGGAGGGTGTCACCCGGGCAGAGCGTGTCCCGCCCGAGCTCGCCACCCCCGCCCCCAGCGCCGCAGACGCCCCGCCCGCGCACGTTGCCCGCGATTGCCCCATCCGGCTGCATCCGCTTGCGCCGTCCCGTCCCGCACGTTGCACACTCCGCGCACCCGGCGGGCGGGGCCGCCAGGGCTCCCTCTGCCTTGGCCCCCAGCCCGGCCCCCTGTCCCTCCCTCGCCAAGACCCAGGTCAGGCTGAGTCCCCAGCGGCGCATTAACCCGGTGGCAGCCGGAGCCTCGTCCCAGACACCTTTGATGGTTGCCCTTTGCTCCCTCTGCTCAGAGCAGACAAATGAGGGAAATTGAGTAAGCCAGCTTACCAAGGCAGGAAACTCCAGGCCACTTTGTTACGATTTTTCAGCAACTTTTTTTTTGGGGGGGGGGTGCGGGGGGGTAAGGGGAATCGGGGAGAGGACTACTGGAGGCGAGGATTTCTGGAGTTAAGGAGATTGGGTACTAATTAATTCAGTCCTCTAGATCTTACTGGCCTTTGTGTATCTCCCCAGTCAGGCCCAGTGCTTGGCATTCCTAGGTGCTACACAAAGTCTTGTTAAAATGCATTTCCTCACCCTCCTCCTGCTTTTAGTGCCTGCCAAAAAAAAAAAAAATCCCCTAGGTGACAGGGGTGTGGGCTTAAGGCTGGAGCTGAAGGCTGATATTTGCCTGGAGCCTTGGCTTCTGCCTTTGGCATGAGTTGGCTGTTTCATTTGAGCAAATTCTCTGACGTCTCTGGGCTGCATTTCTGTAGGGGAATCAGTAATAAAGTACCCTACCTGGCCCTAAGGCTCAGGACAGGCTTTGATTCCTCCCAGACTGAGTGTGATGGGTCGTTCTCTGTTGCCTATAGAATCAAGTCCAAATTCCCTGGCTTGGCATTCAAGGCTTTCTGACATTGATTCTACCCTACCTCTTTAGCTACATTGTAGCCTTAGGGGGAGTCTTCCCCAAAGCACACCACACAATATTCATACTTCTTTTTTTTTTCTTTATTGATTTTCAGAGAGAGAGGAAGGGAGAGGGAGAGAGAGATAGAAACATCAGTGAGAGAGAACATCAATTGGCTGCCTCCTGCATGCCCCCCACTGGGGATTGGGCCCACAACCTGGGCATGTGCCTTGACCGGGAATCGAACTGGCAACCTCTTGGTGCGTGGGTCGATGCTCAACCACTGAGCCACACTGGCCAGGCACAATATTCATACTTCTGTGTCCTTGCTCATGCTGTTCCCTCTGCCCAGAATGCTTTTCCCTATAGTCTTCAAATGATTGGCTCCTTTTCATCTAGCTCTCTAGTTAAATGTCACCACAAGTGACATTTAAAACCAGAGAGGTCTTTTCTGAGTACCCAGACTAAAGTAGGGGCCTGTTAGTCCTTCTGAGAGCTTCTTGTTCCTGCCCTCCTGCGCTCTTCCCGCATCTTGGGAGAAGTTTGTCTCTCCCTGGAAGGCCTGAGGGAGAGACCATGTGCATTTTCTTCATCTCCATACACCCAGCACTTACCAAGGTGCCTGGCGTATAGAAAAAGCTTAATAAATATTTATGGAAAGGAATAAAGGATGGATGGTTGATAGCAAACATTGAGAACAGCCTACATGTCCATCAGTAGGGGACTGCTGCTGTAAATGATGATACAGCCAGACAATGGAATACTGTGCAGCCATTACATTGACAGCCACATGGGGAAGTGTTCCTGACACCTTGAGAAGTGAAGAAAGAAAGTTGGTCCCTTTCTCATTTAAAAAACAGGGGGGTTGGGGTGGGGATGTATATAGATAAAGGCATAGATATGTCTGTAAACATAAGAAAAACTCAAGAGGGTTTTTCTGCCCTGTGTTAGAGCTGCCCCTGAGCACGCAGCCAGGTACCCTGAAGCACGGCCGATGCTCCCTCCTCAGAGTCCAGGCCAGAGGCTGAGTGTGTGCACTGAGGGCAGCCCAGACGACGACAGCAGCTCTTCTGGGTGTGTGTTTGTCCACTCGGTGCAGGTAAAAACAGCTGGTAGGGACAATGATGACACAGGACTGACACCAGGCAGCCTGTCTCCACCTCCCAGGTGATATGAGCAGGTGGCCTTGGGCTATCAGCAGAGCCAGAATGTGACAGGAAGCCTGGCCTTGGTGCAGAGCTGGGCACAGCTGACTCAAAAAAATCCAGATTCGGGACACTCAGCCTCCGCTGGGGAAGGCACACAAGGCAGCTTTTACTGCCCTCGGGTGCCTTGGAGTTGAGAAGGGTCAGATGCAATTTGGAGTAAGCAAAAGGCCTCCTGCCTGTCTACCCACTTGCTGTGTCTGTCCCATAACAGCTCCCAGGAGACCTGGAACAACACAATTCAGACCAACTGGGCCAGGGGAGAGGAAGGAAGAGCGGCAAAGGGCTCGGGGTCAGATGTCTGAGCTTCCATTCCCACGGGTGCCTCTCATTATGCTGGTCAGGAACAGAAGAGAACAAACCCTCGCCCTCACTTTCATCCCACGCGGGGGCTCTGCCCCTGTGTCTCAACAGGTTCCCGGTCCGGGAAATCACGGAACGGTGCAGGGGTGGACCCTCCATTCCGCACTCACCCGGTTTCCAGTGGTTTCAGGTCCACACTACCAGCGGCGACCCTGGCCAACTGTCTTGCCCCTCTGTGCCTCAGTTTCTCTAGTAAATTCGTTAATGCATGGCAAGTGTTTAGAAGCAGGCCTAGTCTACATAAGTGGCTTTGTTATCTGTGTGTGTTAGCTATTATCTATATGGCTAGGATAATAACAGTACCTACCTCACTGAGCTGTTGTGAGGATTAAATTAGATAAGTGTTTGGCTGTGTTACGTGTTTACTTGTCTCAGTAAAGATAATAGTATGGGAGTACAGATCTTGGTTCCCGAGATGCCGGGAGACCAGGAATGCAGTGCAGGGCCTCCGGTGGCCGTGATGGCGTTACCGTGCTGGGGGTGCTGAGCTGTCTGGTTAGTCAACGGCCTGCTCCCTCAAACCCATTTAAACCAGCTCTGTCTGGCCTGGCTTTCTCAACACACCACCCTGGCAGCTGTCACTGGCCCAGAGCACTGGGCAAAGTGTCAGGCCTGCTGCAAAATACATTGGAACTTTATCTGACCCCTGGCTCCTGTCCCAACCAGAAATACATTGGCTGGGACTTGTAGCCAGGCTCCAGCAAGCCTGGGGGATGGAGGAGGAAGGCAGCCTTGGATCACAGACCAGATATTCTCCCCACACCCTCCATCCTTTTGGCCCCCCTTTTTATTTGCACAGTTCTACTAATGAATACTGTTTCTAGTTACGAAGTGGTTTTTAAAACCTTGGGCTTAATCTTGAGCCCTGAATTTGCAGAAAAGGGACAAAAAGAGGACCATTCCCCCCAAACTCAGTCAAGTTTACTGCATAGCTTTCCTCTTTGTCTTCCGTCAGTGTTGATCTGTGGCAGCCTTTTTCAAGGTCAGGACTACCCTCTGTGTGCTGGTGCTGTCTGGAACTCCCCAGAAAATGCCCGCGACAATGGCAACAGACGCAGCCACGCCAGAGTGGGATCTGGCCAGCTCTGGAGGGAGCATGCTCGGTCTGGGAGTCTCCGCCCCAGTCCAGGGTGAGCCTCCCTCCCTGCCCTGCTCCTTTTGGTGACTCTCACGGGGAGGTCCAGAGCATAGCAGGTACCCCTCAAAAGGCCATTGTCTAGAATAAAAGGAATTCCAGGAGCACCCCACCCCAAAGCACTCATGTGAGCATTCAGTAGAGCTTGCTAGTGAAAAGAAACAATGTGTGGTGGCCTGAGAGAGCTTTGGTCCTTGGGTTACATTTTTTTTTTTTTTTTAATCCTCACCCGAGGACATTTTTGCATTTATCTTCAGATAGAGCAGGAGGGAGAGAGTGGGGAAGAGAGAGAGAGTGAAACATCAATGTGAGAGAGACACATCGACTGGTCGCCACCCACACAACCCCAACCGGGGCCGGGGACAAACTGCAACCGAGGTACGTGCCCTTAGCGGGAACCGAACCCGGGTCTGGTCCGCGGGCTGATGTTCTAACCGCCGAGCCAAACCAGCCAGGGTGGGTTACATTTTTAAGAGCTCCAAAATTTCCCATTACACAGGGAATATTGTCAAGACCCTAAACCTCACAGATTTGGAATTCCTTAGATTAAGATGTTTTGAAAAGTCAGCTGGTCAAATCTGAGTATGGACTGGATATGAGATACTATGGAACTATTGTTAGCTTTTTCAGATGTGAAAATCACAATGTGATTATGTACCAGAACAGCCTATTCCTAGGAAATTCGTGTTGAAGTATTTGGGGGTGAAACATCGTAATGCCAGCAACTTCTTTTCAAATGATTCACACACAAAAAAACAAACCGTTACCATTGTTGGGCTAGGTGAAAAGGGTAGCTTAAGTGTTCATTGTGACATTCTTGCAACTTTTCTGTATGTTTGAAGACTTTCTCAGTAAAACATTAAGGGGGAAACATTTACATAAAATAAGCTATTCACATGCAAAGTAAGACAATTCAGCTTGTTCTAGCTGAATCTCGCTTCTTCTCTGAGGACAGAGAAACTAACGGGGCTGTGGAGGTGAGCCCACCAAACAGAACCATTTTTAAAGAATTTATTAAATACTTGTCTGGAAACAATATTAATCATGAATCTTTCTAGTTCATGACCAGGAGAGGACTCATCGTGGAAACTGGGAGATTCCAGCCCTTTTAGCTCCTTGGAACAAGATTTAATACAAGTCAAGAAATAGATTTTTTTTTTTTTTATCCTCACCCGAGGACATTTTTGCATTTATCTTCATATAGAGGGGGAGGGAGAGAGGGAGGAAGAGAGAGAGAGAGAGAGAGAAACATCGAGGTGAGAGAGACACAATGACTGGCTGCCACCCACACGACCCCAGCCGGGGCTGGGGACAAACTGCAACCGAGGTACGTGCCCTTAGCAGGAACTGAACCCGGGTCTCTCTGGACAGCGGGCCGACGCTCTAACCGCTGAGCCAAACCGGCCAGGGCAAGAAACACATTTTAAAGAAATACTATGAGCAAAGCCCTGAGACTTCACAAAAGGTGTTTTCCCCCTGTCTATATAGTCTGATATTGAGTACAAAGTAGCCACAATTGTGTGTGTGTGTGTGTGTGTGTGTGTGGTTGTTATATGTTGAATTATAACCCACACACACACCCCAACTCCTGTGTTGAGGCCTAACCCCCAGTACCTCAGAACGTGACCTTATTTGGGAATAGGGTCATTGCAGATGGAATTAGTTAAGATGAGGTGCAGGGTGGACCCTAATTCAATCTGACTGCTGTACTTATAAAAGGGAAATTCAGGCACACACAGAAACACACCTGCAGAAGGAACACCATGTGAAGACACAGGCAGAGAGTGAAGTGATGTTTCTACAAGCAGGAATGCACAGATTGCCAGACGCCGTCGGAGCGAGGAGAGAGGCCGGGGCAGATTCCCCCAGCACCCTCAGGAGGAAGCGTCCCTCGACGCCTCGAGTGTGGACGTCTAGCCTCCAAAACAGAGACAATAGATTTCTGTTGTTTAGCCCACCCAGTTTGTGGCAAATTGTTATAGCAGCCCTAGCAAACTAACACAGCAGTAGATTATACATGTTTTAATCCTTTTTTTTTTTTTTATCCTCACCCGAGGACATTTTTGCATTTATCTTCAGAGAGGGAGGAAGAGAAGGGAGAAGAGAGGGAGAGAAACATCCATGTAAGAGAGACACATGGACTGGTTGCCACCCACACGGCCCCAACCAGGGTCGGGGACAAACTGCAACCGAGGTACGTGCCCTTAGCGGGGACCGAACCCAGGACTCTCTGGTCCATGGGCCGACGCTCTAACTGCTGAGCCAAACTGGCCAGGGCTGTTTTAATAATTTTTAAAGAATATAGTTCATGGGCGTTAAGTGCATTCATATTGTGCAACTATTTTTTCTTGTTAGCTAGGGCAAAACCCAGGACTGTGGGAAGGTTGGAAGACCTAGTTCCATATCTGCTTCTGCTTAGCTGGCTGACCTGTGTCATCATGTGTGCAGTGAAGAGACAGGGCACACAACTTCCTGCTCTGATGCTATCATTGCCCATGTGTGGAGAAATTATAATAGCATAATAGCTCACAATTTACCGAGCAATTATTATGTTCCAGGACCACGTTAAGGGCTTTACAAGAATTATCTCTTTTAATAATTACAATAACTTTATCAGGAAGCTATCATTAGTCCCATTTAACAGATGTGGAAACTGAGCCTCGAAGAGATTAATGATACGGTTCCGTTTTGGCAGCCCTAGAAGATACAGGGGTGGAGGTCTTAACCACTGTGTAATACTGCCTTCAATATGTTTTGGCCACACTGGCCTAGGAGAAAGTAAAAAGCACACGATATTGATCAGATTAAAAGACGTTTGCGTCAAATCAGCCAACAGCCCTAGAGCCCCCTGGCACACAGTGTCATACCACCAGCCCCACTCTCTCATGCCCCCGTGTTCTGGGGGTGCTCTGAAGAGTCCAAGAATTCTAAATTCAAACTTGGCTTCCCAGGTCATTTTGAAGGTGTATTTTTAGAGGTAGGAAAATAAAGCATTTTATTTGACAGATTATTAGCTTGATTTGTACATTGTGAATATTGAAACATGGTGTATACGCGATTCCATGTGTACTCCTGCCCAGTGTCCCAAAGGTTAGAGGCAGGCCATTTACCATGGTTTCTCTGGGCCAGCAGATTTCCAGTGGCCTCCCAGTGGTGGCCAGAGCTCGAAAGTCGGGAGTAAAAGGGAGAAGCCACAGTCAGTCAGCACAGACCAGGCCAGCTCTGCCCTCCAGCAGTTTCACATATTTCCATCAAAAGGCAGGAAGTAAGTTGCAAAAGTGGGGGGAGAAGTCCGGCTCCCGGGTGGTCTGACCTGATGGTCCACCCGCTGAAGAACCTGCTTCGCTGTAACTCGAACCTACCTGCTCAGCGCAAATAGTCTTCAATCCTTACATACACTACATTTTTCTTTCTCTTCCACATACCCTTCTCTGTCTCAGAACAGAAAAGGCTACAGCAGGTTTGCTGCCCAAGGAGAAGGAAAGACAGAGTTGAAGAGCTAAGACAGAAAGGGGCTCCTGCTGGGCAGGGTCCCGGAGAAGATGCCCCATGGAGGGGAACAAGGGACAAGGGTAGGGACTCAGCCTCTGGGCAGAAGGAAGGGAGCAGGAGCCAATGAGTAAACCAGAGGGCTCAGCCCCACAGAGCATCCTGCTGGGAAGAGCTGCTGTGTCTGATGCCAGGGGTGGCTGGCTGGGTGACACCCCAGCTGCAGTAGGGAAGGGCCAGTGCAGCCTTTTGGGTGAACTGCAGCCTCACAACAGGGCTGAAGCAGAAACACTGACTGGCTGAGGACTAACTGAGGAGATAAGGGAAGGCTGAAAGTGGGCCAGCCGGTGTGGCTCAGTGGTTGAGCATCGACCCATGCACCAAGAGGTCACTGGTTTGGGTCGCCAGTTTGATTCCTGGTCAGGGCACATGCCCAGGTTGTGGGCCCAATCCCCAGTGGGGGGCATGTAAAGAGGTGGCCAATCGATGTTTCTATCTCTCTCTCCCTCTCCCTTCTCTCTCTAAAAGCAATAAAGAAAAAATTAAAAAAAAAAAAAGTGGCTAAATATGCTGAGGTTTGGCTGTTGCCTCATTCACATCCCTTTGTCCCACAATGCCCTGAGGCTGCCGGGATTGTGGTATGGGGGAGGGGAAAATTCCCTCTTACCCTTCTAGGTTCTTCTAGCTGCTAAGAATTAAATTGACATGAAACAGAAAATCAAATTTAATTTCATATTCATATGAAGGCCAATAAGCAGCCAGGTAACTGAAGTTTATATAACCTCACGAGCTAAGGAAAGGGAGAGGGGTCTGGGGATACAAAAGGGATTCGGGCCATTCACAGGAAGGCAGAAGAGATGTTTGGACAACAAAAGGTTGCCCTGTTTCTCAGATAAATTTCTCAGGAGAAAGGAATTTCCATTGGTGGCTCTGTTCCTGCTACAGGCCTCTCTTCCCATGCAAATTTAGATAGTTGAAGGGGAGATAAAGAGCTTTTCTTGAATCTGCTGGATTTTGGTTGCTTTTAGCTCAAAATAATCTTTATGCCAAAGTGGCACATTTCAGGGAGCCTTGCTCTGAACTCCTTCAATGGGCTTCCAAAGCACTATGGTAAGCTCTCCCCTTGACCCTCACAGCAGGCCTATGGGCTCAGCCAGGCAGTCACCAGTGACCATTCATTCATGGGCCGTACAAAATTATCAACTTAAAATTAGCCTGCTATGCCCTGGCCGGTTTGGCTCAGCGGTTAGAGCGTCGGCCTGCGGTCCAGAGAGACCCGGGTTCGGTTCCCGCTAGGGGCGCGTACCTCGGTTGCAGTTTTTCCCCGGCCCTGGTTGGTCGTGCGGGAGGCAGCCACTTGATGTGTCCCTTTCACGTCGATGTTTCTCTCTCTCTCTTCCTCTCTCTCCCTCCCACTCTATCTGAACAAAAAATGGAAAAATGTCCTCGGATGAGGATAAAAAATAAGTAATAAAATTAGCCTGCTATATTTGGTCAAACATTTAATTAACTCACCCCTAATGTGATGGCTGGAACTGCTTCTCTTTGGTGAGGCGTGTGATTTTGGCTGATATCGATGCTGTTGCTACTCACAACTGCTTCTCCAGGTTTGTGTCGGTCAGTCTGGAGTGCAGTCGACTCTTTGTGATGGTAAGTTTTGAAAAGAACTGCTCGCAGCAGTAAGTTGTTCCGAACACAGATGCATGTCTCCTACAAGTGGGAGTTCATCATTGCTCATGTAACGTTTATAGAACTCAAGCAGTGGGAGGTTGTAGTACCTAGCTTTCAGCTCATCATCACTTTGCAGCTGAATGATTTCGTGTTGTAGGTTACCAGGCACATCAGTTGGTTCCACTTTGAACTGTGTAGCAAAGATGTTCAATTCCATTTGTTTACTTTTCACTTTCTTGGATCTTTCATTAAATGCCTCAATTAGTTTCACACATTCACCAGCATATTCAAGTGTGTAGAAGGCTCCTGTCCTTCCAGAGTGGGGAAATGCACCGTCTTATTCCTTTCAAGTTGCACTTTCCACAGCCTTAATTTAGTTTCAAATGATTTCAGGTTTGAAAGCAGGGAGCTGAGAAGTTGGTTGGGGCTTGATGTTCAGCTCTGAGAAGTACTTGCTAATGTCCACCATGAATGCTAGATCACACAGTCATTTGCTATCATTGAGTTTCCTGACAGGTTTTCCCTTTATTTCCATGAACTGCTGGGCTTCATCCCACAGTTTGTAAAACCTCACGAGCACGTTCTTGCGACTCAGCCACCGCACTTCACAGTGATAAACAAGATCACTGTACTCAGAGTCAGTAACTCCTTTCTGGAGGCTGTTAAACCCTCTGCTTTTGACAAAATTTATGCATGACACTACTGTTGACATCACATTGTTGAGCCCCAACAACTGTGCTCAGACTTTCTTGGTATATGATGCAGTGGCATATAATTAAATCACTTGGATCAAGACTGAGACGCTTCAATTCTTTCTTGACAAATGCAATTAACCCTTTTTGCGAGCTAACGATGGCTGGAGCTCCGTCTGCAGTAAGGCCACTTAATTTTTCAAATGTTAGCTCAAGTTTTTTCATTGTTAAAACGAGTCTCTCAAACAAGTCCTCACCTCTTGTAGTGCCATGCATGGCTTCCAGTGACCGCAGTTCCTCTCGCGTGTCAAGCTCTACAGTTATCCCACGAACGAAAACGGCCAGTTGGGCGGTATTGGTTATATCCATTGTCTTGTCAGAAACCAGAGAGAAAAACTGGAAATCTCCTGCAGAATCCTTCAGTGTTTTTTCAGTATCTTGTGCTAAATCAGTAATCCAATCTGAGACAGTTCTCTGAGACAAACTAACAAACACTCTGAAACAATTTCACTTTGTCTGGTGCTAACAACTTCCCAGCAGCCACCATGCACTCTTTCACAAACTCTCCCTCTGCATGAGGCCTCAGCTTCTCGGCGAGTAGCTCGCTCACTACATAACTCATCTGAATAACGTTGTCTCTGTCACAAGGAGGCCTAGTGAAAGCGGCCTGTTGTGATTCCAAACTTCACTGAAGAGCGTTGATTTTATCCAGACGCATTTGACCTCCCAATTCACAGCTCATGTTTTGAGCTGTAACGAGGCTCCAGATGGCTTTTTTCATTATTGCTAACGCATTGCCTCAAACTAGGCACCCAGGTTTGCCTTTGACTTCAACACAAAAATAATCATTTGTCCACTTCTCTTGGAAAGATCGACATTCTGCATCAACTTTTCTTTGTAGTCGCCATTGTAGGATGTCACACACTTAAGTCCTAATAACTATCCAGTGTGCGTGTCACCAGCAACGCAATTATTTTGCTTTGATCGCTGTTCTAACCCTGCATCTTTGATTTGGAACATATTCAGCGTTCATATCGTTGACTCTTGAGGGCTTTTCTGTGTACTGTAATTTCCTTAATATTCATCCGAGATTCCGTTTTTGTGAGGGTTGTTGACCGTGGACATGTGGATAAAGGTTGGATTGGAGTTATCGTCTGTATCGTCAAAGAAGTCGACATCGTCAGTCGAGGCAAGGTCATCAACGTCTCGAGGAATCATCTTATTGCATCTTGTCTCATCATCACCAGATCGCCATAGTTTCACCACAGTGTGTTAATACTTTCTCAACACGTACACTCCCGGCCTGCCTGGCACTGACTGTCCTCTGAGTCACAGCATATGTGTCTGTCCCATCATATACTCGTATGTGCCCTGTCTATTCCTTGCTTGTCCCTCAAAGTTTACATTATTATTATGATTCACTTAATATAAATGTATGTTGCTATGAAAAAAGCTCCTAAATTTATTGAATTTCAAGTTCTGCTTGCAGTTGCCTTGGCAGGGCCAGACCAAATGATTTCGCGGGACTTATTCGGCCCAAAGGCTGGACGTTCCCCACCCCTGGCCTATGGGAAAGGCCCTATAAAGTCCCCATTCTATAGATGAGACATCTGATGTCCAAAGGAGTTAAGTCAATGGCCCAAGGTCACACAGTAGCAAGATATGGTATCAACAGCCCAGGTCTGAGGGCAGAGTATATGCCGGCCTGGTCCCCAAATGTGAGCCTCTGCCATGAGTACGAATGTACACTTGCAAAATCCATAGAGCACACGTGTGTCGTGGGAGAAGGAGGGCCTGGTTCCAAGCAGCAGGGAACAGCTGTGCTGGCAGGAGCCGGTGAGAATGTGATTGAGCACAGCTTTGACAGTGGCAAACAGCACGTGGGAGTGTGTTGATGGCAGGGTGTGGGATGGCAGCGCCATCGCCATGTGTGTTTCTGCTGGCAGCAGAATGTTCTGCTCTGTGTTGATAAACAACAGTTTGGGCTGGCGCAAGGCTGGAGCAGGGACGGAAGCAAGGCTGGGGGAGGAGGGGTGTAGGCAGGAAGGAGGGGCCAAGCCCAGGGTCGATGGTAGCCAAAGCCTGCAGCTCCCAGAATGAGGGGCACAGGGTGGCAGCTGTTGTTTTCTCAGCTGACCTCACTGGGTGCGCAGGTCTGGGTGTGGATCACTCTACAAACCACCTGATGCCAATAAACATGAAAAACAGGAGCAGGAACACACTGTGAGGAAGAGAGTGTTCTTCCGGGGGTGCTAGTTGCATGGATGATGGTTTAATCAACAGCTGAAGCCAGTGCAAACACATCATGATTCCCACGGCCAGGCAGATTCCTCAAAAGCCAGCTTCTTGGAAGAGCGGCACCCCTGAGACCAACCAGGCTTATGACTGTAATCTGAGCCCCTGCATCTCACCCTTGCTCTTGGCAGGCACAGGTGCAAGCCTGCAAGGGTATCTCAACCTGGGAGTCACCCGTAAGACACTTCCTGGGGCTCCGTCCACACCCTATCACTCCCCCAGCAGGTCTGCCCACCAGAATATCTCCTCTACTGGCTCCCTCTCCATTAGCTGAACTATATGTCACCTCCGAGACCCTATGTATTTCTCACCACCTCCTGGAAGCCTTCCAAGCACCCTGGGAGGGCCTTAAAACTGCCTCCTTCAGAACTTCAGCTCCTCTTGTTGCCAGAGCCCCCCACACAGGCCTCATCGTGTGGATGTTGCCCAAACATCTGCTCTGTGCAAGACAGTAAACTGAGCAAAATGGGGGCTACAAAGACCCCTAAAGACCAGTAGCTGCACTCAAGGATCTTACGTTGGGGTGCACAGAGGGCAAACACACGAACGAGGGTGTGATGAAGGCGGAGAGAGGGTTCATAGTAAATGTGGTGGGACATCAGTGAGGACAGTGATCACTTGGGTTTGGAAAGGAGGGGATGGTTAACACACAGGAGCAAGAGGGTGGCCCTGCCTAGTCAGTGTCAGCTCCTCGAGTTCAGGGATCTTTTGAAGCCAACACATGGTATCTGCTGAATCAGTGCCTGTGGTTTCTTGACTGAAAATCTCCCAACCACCCTCTGAAATCCCTGGTTGGCTTCTGGAAGCACCCCCTGCCCTCCTGTCCTCCATGGGGTTAGAAGAAAGAAGCACTGGCCTGGCCGAGCTGGTGGAGGAGGCTGGAGCAGCTCTCCCCTGTTCCGCTGGCTGCCGCCTTCCTGCCAGCGGCCTGTTTGTCCCCAGGGTGGTTATCACATTCCCGACTTGCTGCTGTGTCCTGGCCTCCTTGTCCACCAGAGTTCTCAGCTCCTGCTCACCCCAAAGGCCAGGGCCCGAGAGAAACACCTTGGACGGAGGCTTCCACCGGGACAAGCACAGACATATCCCCAGGGAGGGCTGGCCTGTCGCCCTCCTTGGCTGAGAAGTTCAGCACAATGATGCCCTGTGCTTCTCCTCATGAGGCCGTCAAGAGACAGACCCTTTCCTTCATGCACCCAAGTGGAGTTATTCTTCTTGTTCAGAGAGAGAGAGAGAGAGAGAAAAACATCAATTTGTTGTTCCACTTATTTATGCATTCATTGGTTGATTCTTGTATTGTAGGTGCCCTAACTGGAGATCAAACCCACAACCTTGGCATAATGGGGCATTGCTCTAACCAACTGAGCTACCCAGCCAGGGCCTGGAGTTTCTCTTAGTTTAATATGTTAGCAGGACCAACCTTACCACCCCATGCAATGGCTGGCACCTCTGTGTTTCTATCTGAACAACGTCACAGGCCCTTACTCCAAAACCTTCCCCACTGGCCTGTTGGCATGTCTTAACTTATACTGTCACCCTATTTCCAGGAGGCCTTGTTAAATTATGATTCATGTGCACTTAAAAATTGTTAAAATAATAAATTTTAGGTTTGTGTATTTTACCATGAAAAAAAAAATTTTGGAAGAATGTGCTCCAAGATTTCAAATAGCGCTGTTTTTCTAGATATAGAAATTTGGGTCATTTTACTTTCATTTTTATACTTTTCTACATTATTTGATTTTTTTTAAAAACAACTGTACATGTATTATTTATATAATCAGTAAGGAAGGTAATGTTCTTTCTGTTTTGAGAAATAAACACTTTGACTTTCAAAAAAAAATACAACTCATCCCTTGCAGAGGCAAACACCTCAAGTCAGTGTGTGTCTAACTTCGTAGCTCAGGGAGTTTTGAAAAGAACTCCCTGGAGAGAACTGAGGAAATGTCGGTGCCCAGCCCGGGAGGCCGAGGGCCCCCGTGTCTCTGAGGGCTGCCAGGTCTTCGAATTCCAGCCTTGGAGACCTAGGGTGGGGCTGCCAGGCTGTGGGAATGGAACAGGGCAGACAAAGCCCCTGCCCCCTGCCCCCTGCCCCCTGCTGCCGAGGGTCCCCTCCCAGGGGCAGGGGCCGAGATGAGGTTTTTCCCAGGTCCTGTAAGGTGGAGCCTTACATGCCTGTCCCTGTTTACTAGATGCTTTGGGGAAACGGCCAGGATGGCCACCTTGATGGCAGGGTGCACCCAATCTCGGGGCTGGACAAGTCCTGGAGAGGTCATTCAGTCCATTCCCCTGCCTCGGGGCAGCCCTGGAAAGATCCCAGCTGGGCAAGCCTTTATCTTGTTTTGAGGACTTCAGAAGCGGGCACTCCACACCCTTCCTTGAGCAGTCATTCTCATGTCCAAACATTTCTAGCCAGGAAGTCCTTCCCCATGTCTAAGGCAATTCTCTGTGACATGAGTTTCCATCCTGTGGCTCGTGGATTTGGCTGGAGACAGGGAAATGCCTCCTTCACCACGAGAGCCTTAAATCAGGACCAGCGTCCTAACTCCCTGTGTGACCCTCAACAAGTCATGACTACTCTCTGAGCTTTAGTTAATCTTCAGCTTCATCCGCAAAATGAGGCCAACGCTGTCCACAGTGCAGGAACGGAGATGATCAAATGAGACTGTGAATGTGAACGTGAGGAAGAGACATGAAACTCGCTACTAACACGAGGCCGTAATTTTTAGTGATAAGTAATAACCACCCCTCCGTGCTGAACCATGGCATAAGGTGGTTTCCAATGTGGTGGTACACAGGATAATCTTAGCAATAAGTATTTTAAATTAAAATGTAATGTGTTTCAGAAAAAATAAAACCAGGACATCAAATCCAGGATTTCAAAAGTATGATTGCGCCCTGGCCCGTTTGGCTCAGCGGTTAGAGCATCGGCCTGCTGACCAGAGTCGCGGGTTCGATTCCGGCCAACGGCACGCACCTCGGTTGCGGTTCGTCCCTGGCCCTAGCTGGGGTCGTGTGGGAGGCAGCCAGCGGATGTGGCTCTCTCACGTCGATGTTTCTCTCTCTCCCACTCTATCTGAAGATAAATGGAAAAATATCCTCCGGTGAGGATGAAAAAAGAAAGTATTATTGCTTAGAACAAGGCATGTTAAAACAACAACAGAAATGTAACATTGTTTTCAAGAAAAAAAAATATTGAGTGAATAATACTCCAGGTAGCACAGAGCTGGGGTAGAAATCATAAACGTGATTTAGAAATGCTGGCTGAGTGGAGATGGCAAAGAAAAAAAGGGGGGTGGTGCTTAAGAGAGGCAAGGTGCCTGAGTCAGGGGACGGATGAGAAGTGAGGTCCCAGAGGACAGGAGGAGACAGCTGTCAGCAGCTGCCGCGTGTCCTGCCCACAGATGCCCTCTCTGGGCTCGGGAGTCTGTGAGCAGCTCCAGCAAGACCGGTGGGCAGGCAGGGCTGGGATTTCCTGCCATATTCATGGTCCCCAGGGCTCAGAGCCCCCTCTGCTTCCCGCTCTCCCCTACAGGGGGAACTGGACAACTCTAACCCCACCTTGAACCCCTCCTGCAACGTTGCCCAGTCATGGTTTGTGAGCCTGTGCTGTGGAACTCAGACAGTGACTGGGAACTCACAACTGCCCAAACAGTTCCCCCTCCTCTACTCTCAACATGGGACTGGGCAAAGAGACCCTGACATAAAGATCCTCTGAGACCCTCTGTGTGCCAGGCCCAGGGACACAGAGTGACAGACCTCAACCCTCCAGGACTCACAGCCAGGGAGATCCCCCCTCAGTCACGATGGAGCTGGGTCTAAGACACAGGGCGCGTTGAAGGAAATGATCCCCTCTCCCTGTGGGTCCTCAGCCTCCTAGGACCAGGCATTCTATTGGAAGAGGACAGCACCTCCCTGTGCCCTGGGAAGAGACTCCAGGCCCCTCACTGACCCTCCATCCCTAGCCCCAGTACTGAGCATTGCAATGCTTCCTCTTGAGTTGGGGTTTCCCAAACCCTGGGTCTGTACAGGGGTTCTCTGGAGTCAGAGATCTCTACAAGACTCTAAAGTGTTTGTGTTGTCATTTTGGAATAATCTGAAAAAATCAACACAAACATATCCCACATCATCTGGATGCTTGGCTTACAGCTTATTATGTGATCACAACATTTTAGTGTCTACTTTTGTACTGATGTTTATGAAAAGCAGCTAACTTGGCCCTGGCTGGTGGCTCAGTTGGTTGGAGCAGCGTTCATGCACCAAAGGATCGCGAGTTCAATTCCCAGTGAGGGCACATACCCAGGTTGCAGATTCAATCCCCAGTCAGGGCATGTGTGGGAGGCAACCGATACATCATTGTTTCTCTCTCTCTCTCTCTCTCTCTCTCTCTCTTTCTTCTCTCATCAATAAAAACATATCCTTGGGTGAGGATTTTTTTTAAAAAGGCAGTTAACTTGTTTTAATTTAAGTAGAAGCTATATACAGAAAAATACACAAACCTTAAGTATATAGCTGGATGAATTTTCACAAAGAGAACACATCTGTGAAACCAATACTCAGATCAAGAAACAGATATTATTAGTGTCTCCCTCCACCCCCCAGAGACCCTCCTCAAGACCTTCCACATCCCCAAAGGTAACCGCTATCCTGATTTCTCCCACCATAGACCATTTTGCCTATTTTTGAACTTGATATAACTGGGTCATATAGAATGATTCTTTGGTCCCTGGCACCTTTAATTCAATGTTATGCCCATGAGATTTATCCATGTTGTTGGCGTGTAGCTGAAGCTGACAGTGGTTAGTTTCTAATCCAATGTTTCTTAAAGTGGGATCCTCAGATATGGTTCTTAGAGTTCCATGAATCTGCTAGTTGGAGAAAAAAAGCATGTGGGTGCCTGCTGGCTCGGAAGGGGATTGAAAGCAGCCAGCTATGGGGCACACAGTCCTGTCCTGGGTGTTCACTCCACAGCCTAGGTCCTGCCACAGCCCCATGCCAGACTTGCAGGTTCCCCAATATGCTGTGCCCAGCCAGGCCTCTAGGTCTTTGCAGATGTTCCTCCCCTTTGCCTGGATGCCCTCCCCTTGCTTATCTGCCTAGCAAAGGCCACAGTGTCTTGTGTTCTCTGAAAGGCTGCCTCCTCTGTGAGGTCTCCCCTGGTTTCCTGGGGTGGACTCGGGCACCTCTTCTCTTGTGCTTCCACTTATCACACTGTGTGGTCACTTCAGGTTTGTCTGTGGGCTTTTGTGGGAGCGTGAGGGGGTGCTGGTTTCATTCTCAGAGTGACTGAGGAGAGAGTCTTGCTGCACCCTCACCCAGGGCCATCAGAGAAAGGGGCAGTGTTCTCTGTCCTGGCTCACCTGCGTCGTTAAACATGGGGTTCAGTTGGCCCGAGCACCTCTGCAGAGCCAGCAAAGGTGGACAGCATCAGAACCGTGGCACAGTGCTTTCTTAGACAAGCCACCACACCAGGGAATTAAAAGAGAGCCCTGCTTAGCCGGGCTCCAGGACCCAGGGGTTTCTTGACCAGGCAGGCATTAGTTTCCTGATCTGTGAAATGGGGACAATGAACCTGGTCACCTTCCTTTTTCCTGAGAAGAGTTGGAGGTTAATGAATGTCCAAGACAGGACATAACTCCGGCTACTCATCTTGTCCCCCACCCTGCTCTGGGTGGGTCTTGTCTTGGAAGCCCTAATCTGCTTATTAAGCACCCTAAGCACCTACCCTACTCATTCCTACCTAAGTTTGCCCTGCCCTGTGCCCTGCCTCGCAAGTGCTCTGTCCACTCCATTGCCGGACGTTGGGTTTCTTTGTCTCTGTTCAGAGTGCCTCCCCTCCAGGCAGCCTTCTCTGAACAATCTTGGGCATGCTGGGGCTCATCTACACTGTTGGCATTTGTGAAGGGGTTGGGACCTGGTTGTCCCCCAACTTCGGATCCCCACTCTACCCAGAGATAGAACTGGGGCCTTCCAGTCCTTGGAAGAGTGGGCTCCACCCTGTGGAGAAAGCATGCTGCAGCTTTCTGTTGCCATGGCAACCAATAACTTCTTCATTGGCCACTGAGGTCGAGATCCCGCCTCCATCAGGAGGGACATACTAGGGGCCAACTGGCTGAGACCCTGTTGAGGGATCAGTGGGTGACGCCTCTGGATTCCCATCCTGCTGGGACACTCACGGGCACAGGATCCCATTTCCCATGGCCATCCTGGCCACGGTAGAGCTCTGTCCAGGAGTCAGTGGATGGGGTTGGGGCGGGTGGCGCGGGAGATCGTCTCGCAGCACGTGTGCTCGGGCGGAGCTGGGTAGATGATGAGCTGAGTGCATGGGCCCGGGAGGAAGCGGTTTTTCTTCCCAGCAGTTTAGGCCAGAAGCCGGCTCGGTGGGGCTGCGGCCAGGTCCCGAGGGCGCCAGGCGCTGGCGGAGTTGGGCCTCTGCGGGGCCCGGGGAGGAGGAAAAGTATTAGGACCCCGCTGGCAAATAGGGCTGAAGCTCCAGGAGGTGGAAGTGGTCCGCACTTGCAGTCAAAGAAGACCCGGGTTCGAATCACGTGCTCCCTCTGTTTGGGGGAAGGGGACGAATACCTGTTACTTTTTTCTGATCCCTGTGCTGAACATCCTAGGGGTAATTCTCTCCATAATGTCCTCAAAACTACCCTGAAATATGTGGGAGCCACTTTATTTCTATTATTTTTTAATCCTCACCTGAGGATATATTTTTCACTGATGAGAGAGAGAGAAAGAGAAGACAGACTCAAGGATGTGAGAGAGAAACATCCATCCGTGGCCTCCACAGGCACCCCCGCGCGGGATGGAACTCGCAGCCTGGGTATGTGCCCTGACGGGGCATCCACCCGCCACCTTCCGCGCGGGGGGCACGCCCTAACAGCCACAGGGCCCGAGCTGCGGGAACCACTTCACAGATGAGGAAACTGAGGCTCAAGGAGGCTGCATGGGAAGAGCCCAAGGTGAGCTCAATCCGCAGATGTAGAATTATCTAGCCGATTGGTGGCTATCCGGGAGGAAGTGGGAGGTGGCGTTCCCACCCCACCCCCACCCAGGCATCCCGGCCTGCCGGAAGGAAGGGTCATGCCAAGCTGCCACACTTGCGTAGTTTCCTTTAGCAAAACTGCCTCCGGCTCTCTCTGGGGGGTAAGCTGCTGCTAGCTGGGGCAGCGCCTAGACTACCGGAGATCAGAAAGGGGAAACCGAGACTTCTCCGGAAAATTCCCTTTGTAGAAGACCGCAGGGTAAAGAAGACAGAGCCCGCCCTCACGGGAAGGAGGGAGGGAGGGTTTGTAACAACTTTTTGCCCTTTCAAAACCGCCTAAGGTTATTTATGGAAGCCGTCCTTGAACAGTAACAGACCAATTTCATTTAGCCTGTTTGGGATGGAGACCTGGCAAGGAGCGAGTCCTGGGACGGCGCTGATGTGCTCCAAGGGAGGGGCTGAGCCAGCTGAGTGGGCCCCAGTCGAAGAATTCCCCTGAATCTGATCTCTGGGCCTCACATTCTTCATCTGTGAAATGGGCTTGATTAGACTGAGAATGAGAAAAATAATCATGACACCCACTAGAGCATTTCTTGGTGCCACCTGATATCTGGGGGGTCAGGCAGTTCTCTTTGCAAAGTGTGTCCCATCCCCCACCGTCACCCCACACACATACCAGAGTTTCCTGGGACCCCACAGTGTCTCAGGAAGAGGCTTTTTTTTTCAGATGGCCCTTGCAGTTCACCTCCAGGACCCAGAGTCATTAACGAACACTTATGGAACATCTTAAAAGTTGGTGTTTTTTGAATGTCTAACGTGTCAGGCTCTGTGTTAAGTGTTGGACCCTGATCAACCCTTTTCATTATCCCAGAACAACCCTTCCTTTCTTCTGAGAAATACTGTGATCATCATCCCCTATTTTGCAAATGAGGAAACTGAAGTTTATAGAGAGGTTAAGAAAGTTCACCATGTGAATTTCAGACTCTTTCTGATACAAATGACAAAAAATCTGACTCAAACTGATTTATGTTAAGAAGGGCATTTCCTGGATTCAGAAACAGAAATCCAGGCAGACGATCTGGAGACTCAGAAACATCATAAAGACTGAGTCTCTCTACTCTGCCTCCACCATCTTGGTGTCATATTTGGACTCTGTCAGTGGTTCATATCATTCCAAGTTCGAGGTCAGTAGAAAAGAGAGTCTCTTCTTGGTAACTGGGACACAAGTTCCAGGATTCACTCTAATTATTACAGTTGGGGGTCAAACGACCACTCTGACAAAAGGCACTGCCCAGGAAAATTCAGTGCTGATTGGCAGGGCTAGTGGTCTGGTCACAGGCCCCCCCACCTGTAGCCTCACCTGTACCGATGGGCTGATAGGGAAGGAGGGAGGAATGTTTCTCCAAAGGAGGAACAGAAGAGATGGGGAATGGGTGACAGTAGCTAACTCTACCTGTGACCACAGGTGACACAGTTGAGAAGAGATGAGGCCTGGATCGAACCCTGGGAGTCTGGCTCCAGAACTCCTCTGCACCTTCTACTACAGGTGCCAGCCTGGTGCTAAGCACTTAGTAACGAAAACACAGGTGTAGAGGGTGAATCCCTGCCCTGGGAGAGAACCCACCGCTTTCTGTGGTCTCAGGTCAGTCCTCATCACATCTGGTGCCCATCCCCACCTCCTGCCCTGGCTGCTGCTGTTCCTGGAAGGGCCTTGGAGCCTTTCTGACAGCTGGGCCTGGGCATTGCCTGCCATGCTGGGGAAGGCCCTCCACATTTAGCTAGGGTTATGCACTGTCCTGGGGTCTAGGAGCTCCCTGTTTCTGCAAGCAGAGGAGAGCTTCATTAGACCCTGGGACTATGTTCTCCCTTTGCCCATGTGTGGTCCTCTCTGGGACAAGGCAGGATTTTGCATTAGGCAGCAACTGTGATTTTGAGGGCCCCGGGGAGCCCTTCTCTACCCCCTATATACCTTCTTTACTTTTAAAATTCCATCATTAGATGGGATTTCACTCATTTAACTCCCATTAACATTAAAATTCCCTGGGAGAAGGAACATAGTAGGTCTTATCACCCATTCACATTTTTAGTGAGAAGTAGTTCCTAGAATCCTTCCTGAGGGCAGCCTTTGTCATCATGGCCACCGTTTATTGAGTGCCCTCCACTAATTCAAAAGCTTCTCATGCATCATCTCATTTAGTCCTCACAACTCTGTCAGGTGGATACCATTATTGCCCCAGTTTCTTTGTTTGTTTGTTTTTTTAATCTTCACCTGAGGATATTTTCCCATTGATTTTCAGATGGAGTAGGATGGAGGGAGAGAGAGAGAGAAACATCGATGTGAGAGAGACACATCGATTGGTTGCCTCCAGCATGACCCCAACCAGGGCGGGGGACCGAACCATAACTGAGGTACGTGCCCTTGACTGGAAGCAAACCCGCGACTCTTCGGTCCGCAGGCCAACGCTCCAACTACTGAGCCAAACCCGCCAGGGCTTATTACCCCCGTTTTACAAATGAGGGAAGTGAGGCTCAGGGTCTGCAAGCAGTGGAGCTGGGATTTGACCGCATGAAGTCTGGTTCCGGAGCCTCCACTGCCTATCACTTCACCGGAATAACGCCTGATACTCTTCAGTTTACAAATGTATACAGTGTGTACATATATCTCTTTTGGACCTCCCTACAATTCAGCAAGGCCGTTAGTATGATCATCCTCATTTTATAGAGCAGAGTGTTGAGGAGGCCAAGTTCGGTCAGCTGGTGGGTGGCTCTAGGATTTAGACTCACTATTCCCGTCTGAGACCAGTTCTCCCGGACCCCAGGCAGCACGCAGTGACAGAGTCAGCTCACTGGTGTCCTGGGGACGGAGGGAGAGTGTGGTGGGCATGGAAGCCAGGAGCTCCACGAACAAATCTGCTCCTTTCTCCCTTCTCTCTTCCTCCCTCCCTCTTCTTCTTTCTTTTCTTTTTTATCCTCTCCCAAGGACATTTTTGCATTTATCTTCAGACAGAGCAGGAGGGAGAGACGGAGGAAGAGAGAGAGAGAAACATCGATGCGAGAGAGACACATCGACTGGTTGCCACCCACACGACCCCAAGCAGGGCCGGGGACAAACCGCAACCGAGGTACGTGCCCTTAGCGGGAACCGAACCCAGGACTCTCTGGTCTGCGGGCGGATGCTCCAACCGCTGAGCCAAACCGGCCAGGGCCCTCCTCTTCTTTCTGTCCTTCCTTCCACTCATTCATTTAGCCACCTGAGCACCTTCTAAGGATGATGGCTGTGGGTAAGCAATGGCCAAAACAAGTGTCCCTCATGTCCTCACAGGGCTGACAGTCAAACAAACTAAAAACAAAAAATACTTGTAATTTCTTAAGTTTATGGCAAGCTGGGCATTGTGCCAAGTGCTGAACATGCACCATCCTCATAGTCTCTTTTCCAGGTAGGGGACTGGGCCTTAGGAAGAGCTAAGTGTGTTAATTCCCTTAATATGATTCCAGTCTGACTCCAGAGTCCAAGCATTTCACCAATAGGCTGGACTGCCTCCCTCTTGGGGTATAATGAGGAATCAGTGGGTGCTTATGGAGTGATGAACACCCCCCCCACACACACACACACACACAGTGTTGGCTCACCCAGCACCGGATGCAGCCATCTCAGCCATCTCCAACATCCTCCCTACCACCAGGAGCCAGGCCCCATCCCAGAAAGGAAGCTGAGTGGGGAAAGGCATCTTCCAAGGCAGGAACAGGCCGGCACACTTCAGGACCTCTGGATGGAAACTCCCAGCGAAACTGAATTAGAGTGATCTAAGCAGAGGTCCTGGAAGGAGAGCTCAACTGTTCTCTCCAGGTCATCTTTCAGCACGATTTCCCTGTGCCTCAGTTACCTCTCCCCTAGGGTCATCTGCTCATAAGCGGTGTCTGAAACATTATCTGTCAGAAACTTTGCAGAACCAGCTGGATGCTTCATCCTCCCTGCTTTCTGACCTGGTTCTTTTCTGGGATCTTCATAGGGATTATGTTTCCCTCTTTGTGGATGTGGGAACAAGGCTCAGAGAAGCTGACCCACAGCCACATAATGAGTGTTAGAAATGCAGTGAGAACCCACTCAGGTTTTGAGTCTACTGCCTCATCAAGTATCTCCTGAACATTCAAAAGGATGTCAGAATCTGAGCTATGCCCAGGAGATGGAACAGTGAGCAAGATAGACTTGTCCTACCTTTAGGAACACCAGTTCCAGTAGGGGGTGACAGACAAGACAGGAAATGTTGGGAATGTGGGCAGAATGAGGTGACAGGAGCAAAGAGACTTTTGGCAGGGCAGAGGACAAGACCCACTCAGCCCTGGCACTTGGGAGGACCCAGCTGTGCAAAGGTTTGGAGGCTGGGGAGTTGAAACTGGGAAGGCTAGGGGAAGGCTCATGTGGGGTGCTAACTGGGAGAGGGAGTTGGAGCTGCTTCACCCTCAAAAATACCCGGACCAAGCTAACTTTGGCCTCTGCCACCTCTCAGGCTGTACTCTGCCTGCTGGGAGTTTCCACCCCAACAGTTTCCTTGTCTTGGGTGGTTTCCAGCCCCACCTGCTTTCCTGGAGTCCAGTTCATCCCTCATTCCTGCCAGATATACCAGTGTCACTCTGAGTAACTCTAGGGACCCAGGGTGACCTCACCTGCTCCTGATTCAGTTTGACTCATCCTCCAAGTTTCTGGAAGGTGCCTCTTGGCTATTTTTATCTCATATTCAGGCACCCAGGGTCTTTGGGTGTGGCACCTTGCCCTCCAGACTCCCGATGGTTAACCAGGTCTGTGTCATGCAGGGGAAGTAGGAAAGCTCTGTTGAGGGAACCCTCATCAACCTGGGGTTAACTCCCTCCCTCTATTGCTCTCTTTGGAAATCTTTCCAGTGATCATGAACATTTTCATCTACTTTTCTGTTCTTAACATAAAAGGATATTATCTAGGAAGAATAGCTTTTTAAAAATTAATTTTATTGATTTTTAGAAAGAGGAAGAGGGAGAGAGATACAGAGAGAGAGCAAGAAACATTGATGTGAGAAACATCAATTGGTTGCCTCCCGCACATGCCCCAACTGGGGATCGAACCCCCAACCTGGGTATGTGCCCTGACCGGGAATCAAGCCCACCACCTTTTGGCATACAGAACAATGCTTTAATCAACTACCCACAGCAGTGAGGGCAAGAATAGCTATTGGTTTTTTGTTTGTTTGTTTTTAATTTTAAATTGAAATTTTTAAAAAATTTATCTTTATTGCCCTGGCCAGTTTGACTCAGTGGTAGAGCGTCAGCCTGCGGACCAAAGAGTCGCTGGTTCGATTCTGGTCAAGGGTACGTACCTCAGTTGTGGTTTGTCCCCGGTGCTGGTCAGGGTCCTGCGGGAGGCAACCAATTAATGTGTCTCTCTTGCATTGGTGTGTGTCTCTCTCTCATTGGTGTGTGTCTCTCTCTCCCTCCCACTCTATCTGAAGATAAATAGAAATATATCATCTGGTGAGGATTAAAAAAAAACACAACTTATCTTTATTGTTGAATGAATTAGAGATATCTCTCCTTTTTCCCCTATTGTCCCCCTCCTCCCCACTCCTGTCCCCCTCCTGCCTTCCCCACACTATTGTCTGTGTCCATTGGTTATGCATATATTCATATAAATTCTTTGGTTTATCTGTTCCCACCCCACCTCTTCCCTTCCCTTTGAGGTTCTTCAGTCTAACAACCAATTTGTACTTCTTAATCCCTTCACTTTTTTCACCCAACCACCCTCCTATCTGGCAACCAACAAAAATTTCTCTGTATCTATGAGTCTGTTTCTGTTCTGCTTGTTCATTTTGTTTGAAGATTCAATTGTTGATAGATATGTATTTATTGTCATTTTATTGTTCTTTTTTTTTGCATTTATCCTCAGAAAGAGCAGGAGGGAGAGAGGGAGGAAGAGAGAGAATCATGGATGTGAAAGAGACACATCGAGTGGTTGCCACTCACACGACCCCAATCGGGGCCGGGGAAAAACCACAACCGAGGTAAGAGCCCTTAGCGGGAACTGAACCCGGGCCTCTCTAACCGCTGAGCCAAACCGGCCAGAGCCTTGTTCATATTTTTTATCTTTTTCTTCAAGAAGACCCTTTAACATTTCATGTAATACTGGTTTGGTGGTGGTGAACTCCTTTAGCTTTTTCTTACCTGGGAAACTCTTTATATGTTCATCAATTCTAAATGACAGCTTTGCAAGATAGAGTAATCTTGGTTGTAGGTTCTTGCTTTTCATCACTTTGAATATTTCTTGCCACTCCCTTCTGGCCTGCAAAGTTTTCTTTGAGAAATCAGCTGACAGTTATGGGAGCGCCCTTGTGGGTAATGAACTGCTTTTCTCTTGCTGCTTTTAAGATTCTCTCTTTGTCTTTAACCTTTGGCATTTTGATGATGATGTGTCTTGGTATGGGCCTCTTGGGGTTCATCTTGTTTGGGACTCTCTGTGCTTCCTGGACTTGTATGTCTGTTTCCTTCACCAAGTTAGGGAAGTTTTCTGTCGTTGTTTCAAATAGGTTTTCAATTTCTTGCCCTCTCTCTTCTCCTTCTGGCACCCCCAAGATGCGAATGTTGGAACACTTGAAGTTGTCCCAGAGGCTCCTTACACTGTCCTTGTTTTTGTTTGTTTGTTTGTTTGTTTTGTTTTGTTTTTTGGTACATGCCCCTAGCGGGAACCGAACCCAGGACTCTATGGTCCACAGGCCGACGCTCCAACCGCTGAGCCAAACTGGCCAGGGCTGTCCTTGTTTTTTTGGAAAATTTTTTTTTTTTTTCTATTCTGATTGGATGTTTTTTCTTCCTTATATGCCAAATCAATAGTTTGCTTCTTGGCTTTACCTACTCTACTATTGATTCCCTGTAAATTATTCTTTATTTCAGTTAGTACCTCCTCCATTTCTGACTGGTCCTTTTTTATGCTCTTGAGGCCCTCACTAAGTTCATTGAGCATCCTTATAAACAGTGTTTTGAATTCTGTATCTGTTAGATTGCTTATCTCCATTTCATTTAGTTCTTTTCCTGGAGTTTTGTTCTGTTCTTTCATTTGGGACATGTTTCTCTGTCTCCTCATTTTGGCTGCTTCCCTGTGTCTGTTTCTATGTATTAGGTAGAGATGCTAAGTCTCCTAGGCTTGGTAGGGTGGCCTATTATAGTAGGTGTCCTGTAGGGTCCAGTGGCACAGCCTCCCTGATCACCCCAGCTGGGCCCTCGAGGTGCACCCCTCATATGGACTGTACACCCTTCTGTTGTAATTGAGTCTTGATTGCTGTTGGCACGTCAATGGAAAGGATTTATTCAGGCTGATCAGCTGCAAGGACTGGCTGTGCCCACTGACCACTGACCTGACTGTCTCGGAGGACCAGCTGTGCAGGCGCCCACCACACAGAGAAAGACTGACTTCAGCAGGACTCTGGTACCCACTGAGTCTACTCCTTGAGTGTGTCACTTGTGGGGGTGGTTGGGTGGTGGTGCTTCGCCGTGGTCTGAAGCTGTCCATTGGGTGTGCTGGCTCTGGGGCCAGGTCAGCCGCTACCTGTCTTCTACCTGGGGCCACCAGGCATAAGCTACAAAGTGATCTACAGTTGGCTGCTTCTTATGCTGGGCTTGGAAGTGCCCAGGCGAAGCCAAGTTGTGAACCAAGGCTGGCTGCTTCTAGTGCCGGGTCTGGGGCCACTTAACAAGAGGTATGGGGCTTGCTGAGGCCAGATGCTGCTTGTTTGAGAGATTTTAGGAAAATCTAAAACAGGAGCCAAGACAGGCAATTCCTATGATAAAGCCACTGGGAACAGCTTGGGTGGGCCTGAAAATTGGGTGGGGCGGGGCCTCAGGGAATCACCAGGGTGGGTCAAACTGTGTGAGCCAGGTTGCTGGAGTGCCAGATATGGCGGCCATGTTGGCGTTGGTGGTATAGTGGTGAGCATAGATGCCTTCCAGATATGGTGGCCAGCTGCCTGCCCCAGGGAAGGGCTCACCAAAGGAACAACGGCCTCCACCAGCACGTCTGTCTGGGAGAAAGCTGCCCCTCCAGCCCTCGTCCAGAGGCCAAACAGCCCAGTTCTTCTCTGTATGTCTCTGGTGCCTTCAAGCTGCCTCCCCCACACTGGATCCTGGAGGGAGCGAGTCCTAGTAAGTCCGTGCGCGGGCCCTTTAAGAGGAACTGCCTTGCTTAGCCAGTGTGGCTCACTAGTTGAGTGTCCACCCATGCACCAAGAGGTCGCCAGTTCGATTCCTGGTCAGGGCACATGCCCAGGTTGTGAGCCCAATCTCCAGTGAGGGGCATGCAGGAGGCGGCCTATCGATGTTCTCTCTCCCCCTCTCTCTCTAAAATCAATAAAGAAAAAAAAAAAAAGGAACTGCCTGGGGCTCCAGTGGCCTCAGTCTCTCTCAGCCTCAGTTCCCGCTGGTTTTTACAGCCAGAAGTTATGGGGATTCTCTTCCTGGCACTGGAACCCTGAGCTGGGAGCCTGGTGTGGGACGGGGACCCCTCACTCCTCAGGGGACCTTCCCAGCCGAGGTGTCCCTCCTGATTTTTATCCGCCACACATGGGTGTGGGACCAGCCCGTCCACCTCCTACCAGTCTCGGTGTGGCTGCTTCTTTAATTTCGTAGTTGTAGGACTTCCATTCAGCTCGATTTCGGGCGGTTTTGAATGATGGCTGTGCTGTAGTTTAGTTGTAATTTTAATGTGGTTGTGGGAGGACGCGATACCGCATTTGCCTATGCTGCCATCTTCTCAGTGGGGGTTATTTTTCCAGGTGACTCGTTTCGTGGTCTCTAGAAGGCACAACATTTTCAGGCTTCCTGGCCAGGCAAAGTCCAAAATCAGAAAGCAAGAAGAATAGTTCTTATAAATTGATTGTTTACTATGAGTCTTACAACGTTTCATTATTGGTTTTCATTTTCAAGATGAGGAAACTGAAGCTCAGAGAGGGGACTTGGCTTGTCTAAGGTCTAAGGTCACACAGCAAGGAATTGGCTGAGCTGTAACTGGAACCCAGGTGTGCCTGACTCGAGTTATTTAACCAGAGCCACACACCTGACCCCCTCCAGCTGCCCACAGGTAGGGAAGGAAAGAGGAAGGTCCTTCCACCATCACTTCTGAGCCTGCTCAGATCCAGCCTCATGCACCCCCCAGGGTCCCTTGTGGTGGCGGTGGAAGGAACAGCCCCTCTGAGAGGAGCCACCCAGGGATCTGAGGGCCAGCACTTCCTTGGTGAGAGGAAGCCCAGACCTACAGAATGCCCTAGGAGGCACTGCCCTTGTGAGTGGGTCGGCCTGCGCTGCTTGCTGGGAGGCATGGCTGGTCATCCCACCTGGACTTGACGTGCGCCCAGGCCTGCCACCTCCGTTTTCCCCACTTTACCGTCCCCAGTGCTCCGGATCCCTCCTCCTGGACCTCTCCCACCACACGGCCTTCACAGCAGGTGAAGCTGTGCGGCTGGACTGTGCGACCCGCGCTGCGGCCACGTGGCTGCCCTGCAGCGGAACGCAACTAACGCGGCTAACGCGGCTCAGGAGCTGAATTTTACATTTTATTTCATTTTAATCAATGTACATGTAAGTTGTTTTTTTTTACATGTAAGTTTTTAAATTGATAGTAGTATTATTGGAAAACATTTAAATATGTGTGGAGCAACTTGGGTATGTGAATCTACTGTTCCACTGCAAATTTTATGAAATCTAAATACAGATAATTTTCTAATGAAAATGTAACAAACGCTGTAAGTATAAACTAGGCCCCGGATTTTGAACACTTAGTAAAATAAAATGTAAAACTATCTTATTAATATTTTTATATTGATAACACGTTGAAATAATATTTTTAATATATCAGATTAAATAAAATACATTGTTAAAATTAATTTCACCTGCTTTTTTGAATAGATAAGAGAAAGTTTATTTGGAAAGTTACAGACAGTAGAAGTGAGCCAGCTGGGCTGGGTCGGCTCAGCAAACAAGTCACAGAAGGAGAAGGGCCCTTGGAACTTAAGAGAGAGAAAGGCAAAGGTAACCCCCTGGGGGAAGAAGAGGGGGTAACGGGCCGCTCCTGAGAGGGAGAGTGAACCTCACCTGATTTTTTTTTTAATGGGGCCACTAGAAAATTTTTTAATTACTTATGTGGTTCATATTATATTTCTATCAGACAGTGCTAGCTTTGAGTTTAAATGTGTAAGTTCAAACCCTGGTTCTGTGTGTCCTTGAGCAACTTAACCAACGTCTCTGGACCTCAGTTTTCTCACCTGTTAGGGATAATAGTAGCACCTGCCTCATAGAGGAATAAAGAAGATCATGTTTGTAAAGCACTTACCGCAGTGCCTGGCATATAATAGTGCTCAGGGAAATAAAACAACATTATTATAGGCTTCCTTTTATCGTAACACTCCAAATGCAGTTCAATTAAACTCAATATTTATTGAGAGCCTGCTATGTGTGGGCTCTGGGGATTGGATGGAGACAAATCGGACTACTGCCTCTGCTCTCGTGGAACTCCCATCGCGAGGAGGGAGGCAGCCACTAAAAGAAACAGGATAAATGCAGGTGGTGGTAAGTGCTGGGGAGAAAATGAAACGTGGATAATTACTCAAGAGTGAGTGGAGGCCGTGGCCAGGGAAAGCTCCCCTCTGGAGCAGGGGACTTTTGAACTAAACCTGACCTATGCTGAACCAGCCAGGTGAGGCTCTGAGGAAGGGGTGTTCCCAGCAGAGTGAACAACTAGTGCAGAGGCCAGAGCACAAGCCCCCGCCTCGGCTGTCTGTGTTGCACAATCTGCTCACCAAATTTTCCACTTCTTGCATCCAACTCTCTCCTGGCCATGACACTGTCCCTGTGTTCATGGCAACATGTGTAAAGCTGGTCCACATTATCCCTTCTCATCTGTTCTGCATGCTCCTGTCTGCCTTCGCAGACCTCCTTCTCCATTGCCCCTCCAGCTCAGGTCTGTTGTAGGAAGTTTCCCCTGATGGTTCCTGTCCCCGCTGGTCTCTGCAGAGTTCTTCTAGGCTGAATACTTTGTTCTACACCATCCTGGTTTCCACCCACCCCCTTCATCTTTCTAGGGCAGCTGTGCTTTCCCAACACACTTGCCCTTTTTCCTAGGGCAGGAACCAGACCCAAAACCAGAACCAGGTCTTACATGCCTCCCAGCACAGAGCTGAGCCATTCAATAGTTCCTGTGGAGTGCCAGATCCCTTCTCTGAGAGGCATGTCTGCCCAGGCAGAGTGGAAAATCCCTGGCTGAAGGAAGGGCCGTGGAAATTTCTTCTTAACGTTCCCTTTCCAAACTTGGACTTGCCCCAGAAAGCAGTCAAGCATTTGCCCAGTAACCTGCAAGGCAGCTCTGTCCTTCCTCCATCCCCACCCCAGGCTAGAGCCCAGGAAGCAGTGATGAGTGGGCAGGGCTGGGGAAAAGCCACAATGACAGCAGATGACAGCTCAGCTCTGCCTCAAAGAATGACTCTTGATGTCCTCTAGTCCCACCCCCTCAGTCCAAAGATGAAGAAACACAGGTCAGTGGCAAAATCATACTAGATTGCAGGTCTCCCTACTCCCAGTCCAACCTCCTTCCATTGTTCCATGTACCTGTTTCCTCATCTGTAAAATGAGAACAATAATAATAGCACCTACTTCATTGGATTGGTGATATGTTAAATGAGTTAAAGATGTAAAGTATTCTATAAATATGAGCTCTGTGTCCTCTCCAGTCTGCGCTTGCCCCTCCTCACAGCCCCATGCTGGAGTGTGCTGTTAGCATTCTGCAGTAAGTGGCTGACTTGGGGAGGGAGGCTTGAGTGAGGGCTTGAAGTCATCACCAGAGGCAGGCAGGTTCCAACGAAGCCTGCCCCTGTCTTGTCTATAGACTGTATCCACAGCATGTCTGGCCCATATGTGTCCTGCTGCTTTTTAAATGTGTGCAGATGCAATTACTGAATAAAATACAAATCCATTTAACATTGTTACTGGAGTCACATGTTTGTCATACATTAGTTCAATCAATGATAGCTAATGGAGGTTCAGAATGGGTTGGGGGCCACTGAGACAGGTGCCTCAATCCTCAGCCCTTCTCCCCTGTGGTGGCCTGGGCTCCTCTCCTGTCCTTTGAGATGTGTGAACCCAAATCAGCTCTACTACTCTCCCCACCCCTTGGGCTACCTTCAGAGGGTCTCTGACAGGGACTCGGAATGCTTTGGACAGACGGACAGACGAGGTCCAGGTGAGAGAATGAGGAGACCTGCGCTCACATCTTCAGAGCTGAAGTTTCATCCTTCCTCTTCTTGGAACCTGTCCTCACTCTGGCTGGCTGATATCCCCCTCTCCTCCAACTTCCTAGAACATATAGAATACCGCAGATCCACAGCCCTCATCTGGTCCTTCAATACTTACCACCTTGTAGGCATGGGTGCTGTGGGACTTGACTGTTGGGGTAATTTGAACTTGGATGGGATATGGAGTGGCATAAAGTGCTTGGAATTTGTGCACTGTTGGTGGGAATGTAAAATGGTGCAGCTGCTGTGGAAAACAGTATGATGAACCAGGTTGGTGTGGCTCAGTGGTTGAGCATTGACCCATGCACCAAGAGGTTGCCAGTTCGATTCCCATTCAGAGCACATGCCCAGGTTGTGGGCCTGATCCCCAGTGGGGGGCATGCAGGAGGCTGCCAGTCGATGTTCTCTCTCATTGATGTTTCTATCTCTCCCTCTCCTTTCCTCTCTCTCTCTAAAATCAATAAAGAAAAGAAAGAAAAAAAAAGAAAGAAAGAAAACAGTATGGTGATTCCTTTAAAAATTAAAAATAGAAGTATTACATGATCCAGCAATTCCACTTCTGGGAATATACCCAAAAGAAGTTAAAGCAAGTCTCAAAGAGTGATTTGTACACTCATGTTTATAACAGTATTGTTCACAATAGCCAAAAGAAGGAAGCAATTCAAGCATCTATTGGTGGATGAATGGAGAAGCAAAATGTGGTATATACATGCAATGGAATATTATTCAGCCTTAAAAAGAAAGGAAATTCTGACATTTGCAACAACATGGATGAACCTTGAAGACGTGCTAAGTAAAGTAAGGCAGACACAATAAGGCAAACACTGTGTGATTCTGCTTCTGTCAGATACCTAGAGTAGTGAAATTCATAGAGACACAAAGTAAAATGGTGGTTGCCAGGGGCTGAGGGGAGGGGGAAATGGGGACTTGTTTAATGAGTATATAGTTTCAGTTTGCAAGATGAAAAGTTTTCGAGAAAGGTTGCACAACAATGAGAATATATTTAACATTAGTGAACTGTACACTTACAATGATTAGGATGGTATTTTTATGTTGTATACTTTACCACAATTTTTAAAAAACAGTGTTTGGGCCCTGGCCCATGTTGAGCATCATCCTGTGAGCTGAATGGTCACCGACGACGATGGTTGCAGGATTGATCCCCAAATCCCCAGATCCCCAGATTTCCTGTCAGGGTGTGTGCAGGAGGCAGCCGATCCATGTTTCTCTCTCACATCAATATTTCTCTCTCTCTCTCTCCCTTTCCCTTCTTCTCTCTCAAAATCAATTAAAACAATAAAATAAATAAATAATTTAAAAAGTGTTTGGAAGTGGCCCCAATGGGCTCTCCAGGAGATGAGGGATTTGAGATGTCAGGGTCCTTTCCATCCTTCCTTTCTTCTCCACATGTTCATTAGTTATTGTTGTTTTGAGGAATTAATATTCAATTTCATTGGGCTCAGGCCAGGAACCCATAATTCTTGAGGACCTCTGTGTATCTGTCAATTTCCTTCTCCCCGGTCATTTTGGCCTTTTCCGTGGCCTCATGAGCTGCGTTTTCTGTTGGAAATGGATCATGGCCCTCTCCTTCCTCTCCCCCCCAGAGTGCCTGTGACTGCCTGGTACTTCCAGCCAGCCTCATGAGCCAGGCGCCCTAGGTAGGCCAACCTCGTGTAGGCTTCAGACACACAACCTGCAGGGCCGCAGGAAGGCCAGTGGGATCCCATCCAACACCCGGGCGGTCCAGGGCGGCCTGGCCGGCTCGGCCGTGTGGGGCAGCAGAAGATGCTGCTGGGGGCTCGGCGGTGGTAAAGAGCCAAGGGATGGGTTAGTGTTCATCTGCTTGCAGAGGAAGGCCAGGTACTTCAACTTGTGGACAGAAATGTTGATGCCCTCACAGTGCACAACCACCACCTTCCGCCCCACCAGTAGCTGCTTGGCCTGGATGGCCACCAGGCGGCCGGGGAGATGGCCTTGGCCACCGGGCCGCCTGGGCTCATTAGCATTTTCAATAGGCCAGGCTCTGTTCTAGACACACCGACAATGTGGGCTGACATTCTTTTGTTTGTTTGTTTTTTATTGTTGAAAGTACTACAGATGTCCCTCCTTTTTTCCCCAATTGACCCCCTCCTCCCCACTCCCACCCTCTTCTGGGCTGACATTCTTATTGACAGAGACAGACAAATAAATTTGATCCAAAATGCTCATGGCTTTTCTTTTGTTTTCCTTTTCTTTTTGAAAAATTTACCATATTTATTTACATATTTACATATGGTTTATAAATGACCATATTTAATCGCGGAGACATAATTTATGTTTTAAAATTTCTGAACCTCATTTTAATATATTTTGTGTATTAAACATTTTTTAATTAATTAATTAATTTCCTTTTTATTGAATTTATTGGGGTGACACTGGTTAACAAAATTATACGGGTCTCAGGTGCACAATTCTGCAACACGTCACCTGCACACTATATTGTAAGTTCACCACCCCAAGTCAAGTCTCTGTCCATCACCATTTATCCCGCTAGTATCCTCCTCCACCTCCCTCTCCCCCCTGCCCCCAGCAATTACCACACTGTTGTCCATGTCCATAAATGTCTCTTTTTTTGATATTAGGAATGATGCTATGAACATTCTTATAAGTTTTTGTATGGACATTATGTTTTCATTTCTCTTGGGTATATACCTATAAGTGAAATTGCTGGGTCAGATGGTAGCTCTATGTTTAACATCAAGAGGAACTACCAAACTGTTTTCCAAAGTGGCTGCACCATTTTACAATTCCTTCAACAATGTATGAGGGTTCCAGTGTCTCCATATCCTTGCCAATAGTAGATATTATTTATCTCTCTCCTTGATTATAGCCATTTTGGTGTATTAAATGGTATCTCATTGAATGGTGATTTACATTTTCCTAATGACCAATAATATTAAACATCTTAGCTTATAGGTCATTTGTATATCTTTTTTGGAGAAATGTCTCTTCAGATGCTTTGTTCATATTTTTTTTTCTTTGCTCATTTTTGAATTGAGTTATAAGAGTTCTTTATATGTTCTAGATGCAAATCACTTATTAATATATGATTTGCAACATATTTTCTCCCAGTCTGTGGGTTCTCTTTTTAGTCTCTTGATTGTGTCCTTTGAAAGACAAATGTTTTTAAATTTTATAAAGTCCAAGTTGTTGCCCAGCTAGTGCTGGTGCGGCTCAGTGGTTGAGCGTTGACCCATACACCAAGAGGTTGCTGGTTCAACTCCTGGTCAGGTCATATGCCCAGGTTGTGGGCCCGATCCCTGGTGGGGGGCGTGCAGGAGGCGGCCAATCGATGTTCTCTCTCATCCATGTTTCTGTCTCTCTCTCCCTCTCCTTTCTTCTCTCTCTAAAAGCAATAAATAAATAAATAAATAAATAAAGTCAAACTTATTGATCATCTCTCTTATCTTATACTTTTGGTGTCATATCTAAGAAATCATTGCCTAATCCAAGATCATGAAGATTTACTCCTAGATTTTATTCTGAGAGTTTTATAATTTAGCTCTTCCATTTAGGTTTATGATCCACTTTGAATTAATTTTTGTGTATATATACCTTTTTCAAAAATTCATGTATGGCTGATGTGGCTCAGTTGGTTGGGCATCATCCCGTGCACCGGTTCCATTCCTGGCCAGGGCACATGCCTGGGTTGCAGGCTCGATCCCTGGTAGGGGGCATTCAGGAGGCAATGATCTATGTTTCTCTCTCACATCAATGTTCCTCTCTCTCTCTCTCTCCCTCTCCCTCTCCCTTCCTCTTTCTCTAAAAATCCATTTTAAAAATTCATGTATTGAAGTGTAATTTACATTCAATAAAATTTACCAATTTTAGCCCTGGCCAGTTTGGCTCAGCAGTTGGAGCATCGGCCTGCGGTCCAGAGAGACCCGGGTTCGGTTCCCGCTAGGGGCGCGTGCCTCGGTTGCAATTTGTCCCCGGCCCTGGTTGGTCGTGCAGGAGGCAGCCACTCGATGTGTCCCTTTCATGTCGATGTTTCTCTCTCTCTCTCTCTCTCTCTCTCTCTTTCTTCCTCTCTCTCTCTCTCCCACTCTATCTGAACAAAAAATGGAAAAGTGTCCTCGGGTAAGGATTAAAAAAAAAAAAAAAATTACCAATTTTAGTCATTCTATGTTGTTGGATAATTTTTCCTGGGAAGTTAGGGAGAGAAAAAGTTGAGCGCCCATTTTCTCTCCTTATGCTCCACTATTTTGTTTATAAGTGTGAGAGAGTGGGGAGAGAGACAGAAAGAGAAAGAGAAAGAATCAGCTTCTTAGGGGTCCCACTTATTTTGGCTTTCTCTTGCAGCCCCATGGATCCATTTAATTATATATAGACTGAGTGAATGAATGCAGTAATCAAGTGACAGTCCATCAGTGTCTGCTTTCAGAGTCACAGACCACAGACCACGTGACCACAGATATTGCCATTGTTGGGATGGGGATGAAGACTCTTCAGCTGGGACCCTGCATGGACGTGTCTGGGTTTAATGGGCTGTCTTCTAATTTGTGATTCTTTCATAAAGAGCCCCTCTTTCAGGATAATTACCGAGTCCTGTAATAGTCTATTAATTGGGCCTGGTTTCGGGGCCTCATGTTTCCTCAGCCTTAGGCTGGGCTGGCCCAGCAGCACTAGGCCACCTCTGCCAGCAAAAGCAGGATATGGCTGACCCAGACACTCTGAGCTGGGGAACCAGGAATGGAAGGACCAGGAGGCAGAAGGCCACACTTCCCATCTTAGCCCTGCAGCCCTGCTCACTGAGCCACTCTGGGCCTCCGCATTTCCCTCTGAACTAGGAGGTAAAACTTAACGAACCTTTTTGTTTTTCCTGGTGCCCTGACCGGAGATCAAACCTGCAACCTTGGCATATTGGAACAATGCTCCAACCGAGTTACCTGGCCAGGGCTTATGAAAGGAAACTTTTAGCCCTGGCCAGTTTGGCTCAGCGGTTGGAGGGTTGACCCGCAGACCAAAGAGTTGAGGGTTCAATTCCGGTCAAGGGCACGTATCTCAGTTGCAGTTCAGTCCCCGGCTCTGGTTGGGGTCATGCGGGAGGCAGCCAGTCGATGTGTCTCTCTCACATCAATATTTCTCTCCCTCCCTCCCTCCCTTCCACTCTATCTGAAGATAAATGGAAAAATATCCTCAGGTGAAGATTTAAAAAAAAAATAAGATTAATAAATTTTTAAAAAGAAAGGAAACTTTTACAGGGTGCTTAATATATATGCCAGGCTTAGAAGTAATGCTATCTAAGCACATTACTCCAAAATGTTTTTCACAAGAATTTATTAAGGTTATATGTTGACATGACTTATTAAGATGGTGGCTTTTGAAAAGATGGTAGAGGAAAGCAGGACCAGCGGGGAAAGAAGTCAAAGGTGGTCCTGCTGTGCAGGGTGCTCGGCAGGCAGCTCGGCCACAGCTCAGGCCCCCATCTCTCGCCCAGCCACTGTCTTCCTCACTATTATCCCCATTTTACAGATGAGGAAAACTGAAAGTGACTTGCTCAAGGTCACCAGCTTAGAAATATCTGAGCCAGGATTCAAACCCACATTTCACTATCTCCACTGCATGGTGGCCTCAGCCACAGGACATACCTCTCTTCCAGGATCTCAGCCTTTACTATTCCTCTACACGAGGTGACAGGCATGATAAAACAACAAAGTGTTCCTACCCTGCCCTCTTTTTTCCTTAGCCTGAGAGTCTGAGGCTGGTGGAGGAATCTTGCATTGTCTGAGCGAAGGGAGAGGGGGATGATCAAGAGAGAGAGGTGTCCCACAGAACTGGATGGATACTCAATAAGTACATACAATGAGATCAGAAAATTGCTAAGCTTTCAACACTGTAGTCATTAAGGGGGAGGCAAGGGGAGTTAGAGGGGAGTCATAAAAGGGCTAGAACTTGCTCTGGGCCTTAAAGAAAGGACAGGCTTTGCAGGCAAGAAAGGGTCCACATCCCGTGTATAGGGCACAGTAATGAGCAGAGTCTGGGGCTAGAAAAGGGGGCAGGCCACACTGACCTGTACCAAAAGAAGCAGAGTGGCAGGGAATATCCTGGATAGGCTGAATAGGACCCAATACCAAAGGCTGAGAGGCACACAGTAGAATCTGATAATAGGGAGCTATTGCAGGTCCTAGAGTAGTATCTTGGATAGGTGGGAAATAGAAATAAGGGAGGGAATCCTATACAAAGGGAGGTAATCAGTACAAATTTTGTAGGCCTAATAATATGATTTCTGAAAGCATTTTTCAAAGTTGGACTTCAGTCTTAGCAAAAAGGAGCCTGCCCCATCTTCCCTTCAAAAGCCCAATGTCTGGGGCAGAGCTTCCTGCTGCATCTTAGGAGGCCTAAGAGCTCCCACCCAGGAGCCCTTCTGTCCTGCTTGTGCAGATTTTCAAGCGCTGTGAAGATGAAAAAAGCCTGTCTAGCTTCAGGAGAGGGTTCTCAGCTGAGCTTTCTTGAGAACCCAAGCTTTCCTCTGGCCTCAGTCTAACCATATAAGAAAATCCGAGTGTGCTCACTGCCTCCTAGTCCTGGAGAGGGGTTAATGCTTGTTGTGCCATCCAGCCTCCATGTACCAGTAAGACTCTTCTGGAGCAATACACATTTGTTTTTCTTGCTCCACTTTTGAAGCCAGGGAAACAGCCATGAGCATTGGCACTGATCTCAATTCATGGGAAAGTGACTCTCAGACACCATGCAAATGTTGAGCCTGCTTCACTTCCAGCTCCCACCCTGAGGGGCTGGGTGGATAGGTCAGCCATGGTCAGAAGAAGATGGACATGCAAAGGCAGGGCCTCTGTTTACTAATCTGTAAAATACTACAAACCCCTGCCGGATCCACACTTCACAAGGTGGCTATTAGGAGGATTTGCTCAGAAAATGAGTGTGAGGGCACTCCTAAAATTGCTCTCACCATTTTCAAATCTGGTTCTAACCCAAATTCATTCATTTTGGGGAACAAGTCACTCAGTTCTACCAAAGAGATGTGAGTCTTCTAAACCATCCCAAAGTCCAGGACCCTGTGTCAGAATCCCTGAGGAACATGCAGATTCCTAGGTCTCTTCTCCAGCACCCTTGGTCAGAATCTCCACCAGGGATCTGTGTTTTAACTGGGGACCCAAGAGATCTGACTACACACTCAAGTGGAAAAAACTACTTTTACAGTTGGGCAAACAAGGCCTATCTGGGACCAGGAAGAGAAACAAGGGAGATAACTCTCCAAAGGCAAGAGTGGGAGGATTGCCTGACAGTCACAGGGAGTGAGAAGTGGAAAAGGCCTTGGCCTTCATCTGGCCCAACCCCAATTTCACTGATAAGGACATTGGGGCCCAGAGAGTACAATGAGTCCAAGTCACCCAGGGCATTCACGAAGACAGGTCTGCAATCCCCTTGTCTCTGAGCCCTCCTTTCTCCTTCCTTCCTTCACCTCCATGTACATGAGTGTCTGTATGTGCATTGTATGTTCCACACCTGCCTGGGCCACACCTCCCAGTGGCAGGTCATGTCCCTCTCTGAACCCTACTTTCCTTGTCTAGTAAGAAGCTTGAAGGAAATAGGTTTGGGTTTTTTGATGTTTTTATTGATTTTAGAGAGAGAGGAAGGGAGAGAGAGAGGGAGAGAAACATCAATCAGCTGCCTCCTGCATGCACTCCGACCGGGGACCAAACCTGCAACTCGGGCATATGCTCAACCAACTGAGCCACACGGGCCAAGGTGGAAATAATCTTTTGCAAAATCCATTTATTGGTGTTCCTGCCCTATAGCTTTTTTATATCCAAAGATAAAATTTGTAATTTTCATGATTACAGCACTAATAGAACTTTTTTTTTTTTTTTAAAAAAGCAAAGTTTCTTGCAGTCCTTTCATTACCTGTAAGGACCTTGGGCTTAGGGGGCCCTTGTACCTGGGCCTCCTAACCCAGGGCACAGCCAGGTGAGCTCTGCCTACGGAGACTCTGGCTTTGTGGGAGGTCTGACTCATTCCTCACCTTCCAGTGTTTTCCCCTGGTAGCCTCAGTCAGCAGAGCCAGGGATCCACGGTTCTTGGCACAGATGGCACACAATCCACATACCTCTATTACCAGGCTGGCAAGCAGCCCTGGAAAGGGACAGAGAAACACACAGGTGGACCTGAATCTGATGAAACCCACCTTTTAACAGCACCCATCATACTCCCTATTATCTCTTGGCACTAATAAGAGACTCAACCAACTTTTAACAAACACTTTTTTATTAGAAAAGTAAAAAATATTGCATAGGTCTTAATACTTGAACATCAAGTGTATTCATGAACAGCAAGTATCTTCATGTAAACAGTTCTAGATGGAAGACCCAGATGGCACTCCTCTGGGGGAGGGGTTCCAGCCCCCACCCCAATCAGCCCCACCCCTCACAGATCAACTCTTCAGTACACATCAGGGGATGGGCCAAATGCAGCTCCCAGGTGTATTTTTTTCTCAAGTGTCAAAGATCCCCCAAGTGATCCCAACACCCATCCCTTTCTACTCTTACATTCATGCGTCTGTAAGATAGCTGCCTAGAACAGGTCAGTAGTGAAGCTCCGGATCAAAAAACAACAACAAAAGATGCAAAACCAAAGAACAAACACACTTGGCCCCTTCAGACCATGAGATACACAAAACACCTCGATGACCTCCCCCCTCCCACAGGGCCAGCTACCTTGAGCACACACCAACTGCAATTGTAGAGGCCAGTGCAGCCCAGCTGCTCTCCTGGCTGTCACACCACTGTTGTCTTAACTGTCAGTAACAATAAAAATAAGGTACATGCTACATACACATCCAGCCAGAAGCCTGGTTGGCCCCTAAACCTTAGTTTCATGCTACAGTACTGAGGGACAAGCCTGTGCCCCCAATGAGAAGCCACCTACACACACCTCACTGAGCTTCCCAGGAAACGCTCTCCCCCACCTCACCTTCCTCCCCTCAAGTGGCTGTTGTCAGTTCTCTAACTGGCAGGCAACAGTTCCTCAGCTCCTGCCTGCCAATGTCCATCCCAAAAGTTCAGTTGTGTGCTGTGGGGGCTGTGTCAGCCCCTCAGCCCCAAGTTCAACACTCCTCAATGAGCAGCTGTTCTGAGCTGTACAGCTTCTTCTTGATGACTCGGAAGCCAGTGCTCAGCGTCAGGGACTGGCTGAAGCCAGGGACGAAGGGAGAGTTGGCGGAGCTAAACAGCCCTTGGATCTTGGGCCAGAGGCGTGAGTCCAGGCGCAGCACGAGGGTCAGCTGGAAGGTGGGTACCAGGCTGGGGTCGAGGGCCAGTTGGCCCACGCTGTGGCAGCTCTTGCCTTGTTCTACGCAGACGTCCAGCAGCGCCCCCCGCAGGCCGCACGGCTCACTGTAGGCCAGGCGCAGTAGTTCTTTGCCCACCTGGCTCACCAGCTGGCCGGGCATCAGCAGACGCGCGGGGCGCCGCGAGCCCAGTCGTGCCTGGGCCAGGCTCTCCTGCAACAGCTGCATCAGGTTGGCACACAGGTGCTCGTCCTCAGGGTCGCTGAGCAGCTCAAAGTCAGGCAGGGACACCCCATCCAGGTATGCCGAGTCTAGAAGGGAGAGCACACAAGGGAGGGTGTAAGAGCATGTCGCTCACGGGGGAGATGCTGTTTCGCTAAGAAACCAACACTCCCTCCCACTCCGTGCCTCAGTTTCCACCCCACACTCGTGCCCTACACTCCAATACCCCTCCTCCATTCCTCCGCAATCTGGGTTCTGATGGGATAGGAAGACAAGGTGGGTTTGACTCCTTCCTGCGCGGCCCTCCTCTCACCTCCCGGGCCCCCGAATCTCTGCCGGCCCCCGCCCACGGCTCACCTTCCTCGGGCCCAAAGCCGCTGTTGCTGCTATCCAGGGACTCGCAGTCCGAGCTCTCCAGGCTCGCGCAGCGGCCGAGCCCCTCTCCGCGGGCCGCCGACCCCCAGGCTGAGCGCGGCGGCTGATCTGGGGTGGGAGTGCGGGACAAGGACGAAGACGAAGAGGAAGAGGACGACGAGAAGCGATCCCAAAGGCTAGGCATGGTGAGGACCGACACCGGGACGTCTGCGGATGAGCTCAGGGTGCGGGAGCGCAGAAGACGCTGTAAGACAAGAGGGGCACGGACCGGCGTCAGTCTGGGGGCTGGACCAGACGGAGAACGCTAGGACCCGTACGACTGAGACCTCCCCACACAGGCATCGGCAATCGAGAAGGGACACTCACCAGCTAACACGGTCAGCGAGAACTGCAGGGACAAGTGCCGCTTGAATGAGTGCGCGAACTGGTGCCAATCCCCGAGCGTTGCCCAGACTTGTCCTTCCTAACCACTCTCACCTCCCCCTTGGCCTGCCGCGGTCCCTAGCACCAGCGCGCAGAGGCCTATAAGGACTAGCGCAGAGAAGCCACGCCCCGTTAGTGCTGCAGCCCAATCCAGACCCGGGAGTGTGGCCCGCCTCGGCCAATGGGCTCCGGGCGCACGTTCGCAACGTTCTCTCTTGCCCGGTGACAGCGGTCTGGCCCCGCCCCCGCTGAGCCCCAGCACTCACTCCGCCGAACCCCGAGCTGTGGCCACGCCCCCTTTCTAGAAAGGATCCGCGGCGGCTGCAGCTGCCAAGGTCCCCGAGGGCGCTCGCGGCAGGGGAGGATCAAGGAAAGAGTTGTTTATTATAGGGTCGTGTTGCTGGGGGATGGGGTAGCCCGTCACCACGCGGGGGGAGAAGTAGGGTAACTTGAAGGAGCGGCGGGCAGGGAAAACGGTTGCCCCAGAGTCTGGGAACCTGGAGCTAAAAGTATAACTGGGCGCAAGGTGGATGCTGGTGGGATGCGGCGCGGGGAGCTGACTTTAACCTGGCCGGCTCTCGCGCACGTACCCCACTAATCCTGCCCTGCGAATGGTCCGGATATGGGGATGGGGTCCAAAGACTGGGCAGCTCCGAGCACTGAGCTTGCAGCCCACTTGCCCACCCTCCTGTTACTCTACAGCCCCACGGGATGGGTTAATGAGGGGGTCCGTGCCCCCCATAAGCGCCTGGCCCCCAACCCGTGTCCGTTGCCACCTCCCGACTGCTCCCAAGGAAAGGGTTTGGGGAGGGTGGTTAAAGGAGTGTTGATGGGGTTCCTAGCGCCTGATCCTGGGGCTGAGAACTAGGACCCATATCAGATGGGCGCACTGACCCACCCTTGTCCCTACAGATGTCCGCGGTGCAAAAGTGACTCCCCGGCCCACTGCGGCCGAGAGCCTTCGGGCGTCCGTCGGGTCCTAGCGCCCCTGCTTCAAAGAGCTTTGTGTAAAAGACCCGAAGAGTTGCATCAGGACCGAGGATCTAGATCTATGGGAAAGCCCAGGAGTGCAATGGCCATCCCAGGTTTCATCATTCAGGCGGGGCCACAGGAAATCTGGCCTGACAGCGGTACTGGAAGACAGATATGATTGCAGAGGGTGGGAATAGGTCAGGACAGTCTTGACCTTTATTTCTTTAAAGATTTATCAATCTGGGACCAGGGGATCCCACCAAACTTACATCAGATGCTCCCGCTCCAGGGCAGGCGGGAGCCTAACCAGATCCGACAGGTGGGCCTCTCCTCTGGGCAGGATTGCACGTGACCGCTGGCTCCTGCTGGAGAGGTCGGGCTACTGCGTCCCCACCCCCATCCCCATTTAAAAACAGAAAAAGGCTGACCTGTGATCTATCCATGCAAATCTAGACAGAACTGGAAAGGACCAGAATTCAAACCCTGAACCCCGCCCCCATTTTCTAGATGAGAAACCACATCTGGAAACAAATTTATGGATAAAAAATAAATTAGGGGACTCAGATTAGGAGATATCTCAGATTAGGATTCAGATGAAGACTGCAGAAGAATCCAATAGTCCCTTAGCCTCTGGGGCTTGCAAGGCCTGAACTCTGGCCCTTTCTGGCATATTTTCCAAACTGCTGTCACTTGCTGTAAACTTTCAAGACACCAGGTCAGGGTAGTTATGTGAAGTGCTTGGAGGGCTGGGGGTAAATGACATCCTCTTGAGATCATCTTGTACTGAAGTGGAAAGAAGAGAGTTGGGGGTTACCAGTATGATGTGTCTTTCTGTTGCCCAGAAGAGATGATCAGGGAATTAATTAATCAGAGGACCATCCACTCCTCTCACCAGACTGACTGGGCTGGGGAACACCTGAGACAGCAGGAGATAGATTTAGGATATTGGGGTATTTTCTTCTCTCTTTCTCTCAGAGAAAAAAAAAAAAAAAAGGAAATATTTCAGAAAACTGTGGAACACTAATTTAAGAAAAATAGAGATTAAAAAAAAAAGTGGATCTTTATAAGCAAAACAATCCAGAACCAGTTTGGTAAGGTCAGTTTACTAGGAATCATTCATTCACTCAGTAAACACCGTCATGGAAACAGTGTGCTAAGCACCTTTCTTTCTTTCTCTTCTTTTTTTCTTTATTGATTTTAGAGAGAAAGGGAAGGAGAAAGAGAGAGAAACATTGATGAGAGAGAACATCAGTTGGCCACCTCCTACATGTTGGCCCTCCTGGGGATCGGGCCTACAACCTGGGCATGTGCCCTGACCAGGAATACAAACTGGTAACCTCCTGGTACATGGGTCAATGCTCAACCACTGAGCCACACCAGCCAGGCTAAGCACCTTTCTTCATTCACTGTCTCATTCTGTCAGTAAAACAGCTTTTTCCAGATGGGAAGGACTGTGTTAATGGGCACTAAGTAATTTTGTTTCTTTTCAAAAGAAATCCATTAATGTTGTTGTCTCATTGTGTTTTTTAAAAGTGATGGAAAAAAGGCAGGCAGCCTTCACCCTGGAGCATTTTCCCAGAGTACAAGGGAGTGGGGTACAGGGTGAAAAACCACCTGCAAGGAGGCCAGGCTGAGGCCTAGTAAGGGGGAGGGAGGAGAACTCTACATGGCTTCCCCACTGACCGCTGACTCTTGTGAAGGAGGGGGCAAAGCCCCATCCCTTTGTCTGCCTGGAGAACCACTGGAGCTGGAAGGGTAATTTTCCAACTGTTAGTCTCTCTGAGGAGCCAAGGTGAAGGGTCTTGGTTCACCCTATGAGGTGAGGGGTAGGATCCCTTCCACCTGGCTGGAGATAAAGACTTTGTTACTTACCTCACACACCCTTGAAGCAGATGGGGTGGGGGGAAACCCAGAAATGTGGCACTCCTAGGAGGAGATATCTCCATCCTCTGGCCTTTGAGCCAGGCCTCTTCAGAGCCCTCAAAGATCCTATAAACCCTGCATGTGATATGCTTCTCTCCCCCTCCTGCTCCTCTTGGGCTTAGGCTGGCTACAAGTCAGGCTTGCCTTGGAGACCTAGCTCTGGCATCCTTTCCTCCAGAAAGCCCTCCCCAGTGCCCCCACTCCAAACCTCCATCCCTGAGGTACCCCTCCTCAGGTCATCCTTACACTGTGTGCATATCTCTGTTAATAATTGTTTCCAGCCTGGCAGTTGTGGCTCAGTTGGCTGAGCATCGTCCCATGCTCCAGGAGGTTGCCAGTTTGATTCCCAGTGTGGGGCATGCAGGAGGCAGCCAATGGATGTTTCTCATCAATGTTTCTATCTCTCTCCCTCTCCCTTCTTCTCTCTCTTAAAAAAAAAATCAATACAAATATAATTGTTTCCACTTTCATCTGCCCACTGGACTATGAGCTTGTTGAGGGTAGTAGCCTAGACTCTTCTTAACTTCCAGTGGCTAGCACGTAGTAGAAGCTCAGTGAATATTCATTGGGTGAATGAATGAATGAATGAATGCATCGCTAGATTAAGCAAGAAGGTGGATTTTCCCAGTATTGCAGATTTACCTCTGGATTCCCAGCATCTAGGTGGGCCTTTGGGGTGGCCCTTCAGAAGACCTGGATGCTACTACCTTTCTATACCTTTCTGACAAGTGCTGCCAAGAGCCTTGGATGTATCTGAACACTTCCCTTCCTCCTCAGCTCAGGTCTGGGAGTGAGGCTTCTAAGGTAGCCTAGTTCTTCCACTTGGAATGTCAGCAACCCCAGGAAGTTGGGGAGAGAGGTGACATATAGATGGCTGACTAATGTGGGGAATCTTTAAAGCAATTAGTACTTTACTTCCAAGTACCTCAAAATACTTTAAAAACATTTTTTAAAATCGAGATGAAATTTACATATAGTAAAACTAACTTTTTAAAAGTGAACAATTCTCCCTGGCTGGGTTTGTTCAGTGGTTAGAGCGTTGGCCCGAGGACCAAAAGGTCACGGGTTCGATTCCAGTCAGGGTCGTGGGATGGGGGGGCAACTAATTGTTGTGTCTTTCTCACATATTCTCACATCGATGTTTCTCTCCCTCTTTCCCTTCCATTCTCTCTAAAAGTCAATGGAAAAATATTCTTGGGTGAGGATTAACAAAAATAAATACATAAATAAATAAAAGTGAACAATTCATTGGCATTTAGTGTATTCACAATGTTGTGCAACTACCAACTCAATCTAATTACAAAACATCTTTATCATTTCAAAGGAGACCCCCCCCAACCCATCAAGCAGTTACTCTCCTCAAAATACTTTTGAAGTTTATATTCCTTCCTTGTAGGGAGTAAGGCTGCTCTTTTGCACAGCTCCAGAGGGCACCATTCCCATTAGAGTCTCTGCATTTACATATGTCTTCTGGGGAGCTGTGCTCCTGGGAGCATTGGTCACATAGACACAATGTGCAACCTGAATCTGCATCAAGACAACCCTGATGGGAGACTGGCTGTGGGCTAGTGTCACGTCCCCGGTGACTCAGGCCCATGGAGTTAACCAGGCCCCAAGTCCCAGTCCCTGTGGCCAGAGCCCTGACCATGCAGATATTGTCTCTTCCTGGGCTCTGCTCCATTCCCGTGGGACCCGCTGCAGCCTGCAATTTAAAGTCAATGAGCACTCATGCCTGGCCACCTGCCCCTCCCTGTTCAGGCGGTTTCTGTCCTGCGCACCGGTTCCCAGGGCCTCAGTCTGGCAAGTTGCCCAAGTCGGGTTTGGGGAGTTAAACCAGATCTTGGGGTGGGGGTGTGATTCTGGGAACCCCAGAATTCAGGATGGGAACCCCCGAAGGCCAGGCAGCTTGTCTGCATGGCTCTGGCCTACAGCCCTTTGGAAACTTCTCAGCAAGTAGGTAGCAGGAGGAGTGGGTCAAGGGTCAGCGTGGTGGGGGGAAAGTCACAGTGTGGTGGTAGGAGGTGGGGCAATGAAGCCGGCAAAGGTGTTCCCAGGACTTCTGTGGGTTTTTTACTTGAAAAACAACAAACAACTAGTCAAAATAGCAAGATTATATAAATGCACCTGGTTTACTTGGAGGGCTGTGAAAGCTATTGGCAGCCCAGGGCTTATAGGATTTTCACAGTGCTATTGGAGGGAGAATTAAAAACTCAACGGGGAGTCTTTCTTGCAAACCAAGCTACTTTTTGAAATGGAAATACTAACAATACATTGTATTGTGCAGCCCTTCAAAGAAGCTTTTAAAATATATTCCTACTTACACCCTGAGGAATGAATACAGTGCCATTCCACAGATGAGGAAATCGAGGCCCAGAGTGATCCTTCATTAACCAATGGCTTTCAAGCCTGACTGATAATTGGAAACATCAGAGGAGCTTGTAAACCATAGATTTCCATCTCCCTAACCCCCATTCTGATTTGGAAGGTCTGGATGGGGTTCTTTTGTACAAAAGCTCTCCAGGCAGTCCTGATGTTTTCCTTTAGTTGGGTTGTCTGCTGGCCTCCCAGAAAGATAGGTCCTGGAAGGAATTCTGGGTTGGCTCCCCAGACTATCAAAAGGCCTCCCAGTGGGTCAGGGATGGGTTAGGGGCTAATGAGATGGCATGCAGCTGTGGAGACTAGGCCCACATGTGATAATGATGAGCTCACAGCCAGCCAGTTCTGCTGGGCTCCTAGGTTTCACAATGAGGCAGGATGGTAAGAAGTTAGGAAAATTCCCTGGCAAGTGAAATGAGGGAAACTGAGACAAGTAAGTTAAACAAGGCCAAGCAATGAACAGGCTGCTAATAAATCGCAAGATCTTATCTTCCCTAACCAAGGACACTTAGGAGCAGATGGTTTACACCTCTCCTCCTCAACCAGAGACTGAGTAGCTTGAATCACCCTGGTCAGGGAGAGAGAGAACAGAGATCCAGTTAGTGCCATTCGTGCCAGCCAAACCCCAGAATGGATGAAGTCAGGAGAGTAAATAACAACAACAACAACAAACCCAATTAGAGCCAACAAATCCAAGATAAAAGTAAAGTAGTGACACCCGGCCAGTGTGGCTCAGTGGTTGAGCATCGACCCATGCACCAAGAGGTCGCCAGTTTGATTCCTGGTGGCACATGCCCAGGTTGTGGGTCCAATCCCCAGTGTGGGGCATGCAGGAAGCGGCCAGTCCATGTTCTCTCTCATTGATGTTTCTATCTCTTTCTCTCCCTCTCCCTTTCTATCTCTCTAAAAATCAATAAAGAAAAAGAAATTTTAAAGAACATACCTGGAAAGCTACTGAATATTCTCTTGAGACTCCTCCCGCCCCCACCTCCCCTTCCCCTTTAAAATGTCCACCTTTAGAAAACAGATAAAAACCCTCAAGACAGGTGGTCGGCACCTTGTGCCCTGTGTGGTGTGTCATGCCCCTCTATGAGCCTGGACCAAGGTCTGGTGTGGAGAGCCCCTCATCCTTGAAAGGGGGCCGACCACTTGCCTGTCATGCAATACACATTCATGGGGAACCTGGTGCTAAACCATTGTTTATCTTGTTTAAACCACGAAACTCTGACCCAGAAGCAGGTTGTCTTCTACAAGATAGTTAAACAAGGCTGACCGGCTCTTGGTTTCATATGTAGCAGAGCAGCTCTCTCGCTGCAATCTATTGAATGTCAGCCCTTGACACAAAGGTTTGTAAATAAAAAAAACGTTAAAAACCCTCAAGACAAAAGACCCAGTACAAGCTCTCTCTTGAACACTACCATGTGTCCCACCCCCTTTTCTCGAGTGTGTACTTTTCTTTCTTTCTCCTAAACTCTAAATGTCCCCATGAGACTTGCAACCAGGGGAGCAGCAGACAGCAGCAGCTCATCCTGGGCTAACCCCCTGATCCTGTCTCTAAGGACTCTCCTTTTGCCTCTGTAACTTTCTTTCCTGAGTCCACGCAGCCCAGCACGGCTCAATTCTGTTACTCTGACTTCCTCTCCTGAGTCTAGGCAGCCCAGTCTAGGCTCACTCCTGTTGCTGTGATCTTGCCTCTTCTATCTTTTTGTTTGTTTGTTAATCCTCACCCGAGGATATTTTTCCACTGATTTTTTTTTTTTTTTTTTTTTTTTTAGATAAGTGGAAAGAAGGGAGGGAGAGAGAGAGTGAGAAAGAGACGTCCATGTGAGAGAAACACATCTATTAGTTGTCTCCCGCAAGACCCCAACAGGGCCAGGGATAGAGCCTGCAACCCAGGTTGCCCTTGACCAGGAATCAAAACTATGACCCTTCCATCCACAGGCTGACCCTCTAACGGAATAACCAAACTGGCCAGGGCGCCTCTTCTATCTTAAGCCGTTCCTTTGTTTCCCTGTGCCCAGCTTTAATAAACGTACTCTCAAAATCACCTGGACTGGAGTTGTGAGATCTTTCCTATTCGAAGTCAAGAGCCCACACATTCCAGATTGTATGGGGCGGGGGGGGAGACCTGCCTTGGTCCCGATCCCTTTCTGGTTGACAACAAGAAGTTATTTCCTCTGGGAACAGGTTAAGGGCAGTGGGAACCCCACAAAGGGCTGGCTTGATAAATCACCATGAAAAAGGATTTTTTTTTTTTTTTTTATCCTCACCTGAGGACATTTTTCCATTTTTTGTTCAGATAGAGTGGGAGGGAGAGAGAGGAAGAGAGAGAGAGAAATATCGACGTGAAAGGGACACATCGAGTGGTTGCCTCCCGCACGACCAACCAGGGCCGGGGACAAATTGCAACTGAGGTACACGCCCTCAGCGGGAACCGAACCCGGGTCCCTGTGGACCGCAGGCCGATGCTCTAACTGCTGAGCCAAACCGGCCAGGGCAGGATGGGGGTTTTGAGAGCTAGGAGGGTAGTCTTAGGATCCTGACAGAACTCTATTAACCCCAGCCACTGTGGTGAAAGGCACAGAGGGCTACCAGGCTTCCACTGCTTTCCACCTTGCTTTCCACACACCCAGAGTGGTCAAGTGAGTTGCTAAAGGGACCCAGCGAGACTCCAGGGCCCCATCTCTTTTCTCACTAACACACTCCCCTGCCTCTCAGAAAGGAATCCCATCTGCTCCAGGCCCAGCTTTTAGCTAGGTCCCTCTCCCATCCTGGCTTCTGAACCCTTTTGAGAAAAGAAAACAGAAGTGGAGGGAGGGTGAGGCAACACCCCTCTTCAGTTGGTGCCTGAAGCCTAAGCAAAAAGGCTCTGAGGCAAGCCCAGGCCTCAGGAGGGCCCGACATCAGCTGATCCATTCAGGCTATTTGTCTACTAAGGATGAATAGGGTTCTGGGCTGTGGCCCCAAACAGCCTGTGGGAAACAACATATCTTTGAAGTTCAGTATTTTTATTACAAATAATGCAACTTTGCATTCTATTTTTACATTTTGTCTATGTTAATTTTAGTGGCAAACTTTAAAATTACTAGTTAAATTACTTTGTTTAACTTAAGTAAAAGTTAAGTTTTACTTACATTAAAATTTTTTTTTACTTAAAAAAATTTTTAGCCCAGCCAGGTGGCTCAGTTGGTTGAGCATTATCCTGTACACCCCAAAAAGTTTGGGGGTTCAATTCCTGGTCAGGGCATGTATGAGATGAAACCCATCAAACCCTCCACCCCACCCCGCTTCCTCTCTCTTTAGAAAATCGATTTAAAAAAATATCCTGGGTGAGAAATAAAAAAAATTTTTTTAAAGCCCTTTTAATGAAAACAAGATACACTGGCTTCATGTAGTGATGGGATTTTCATACCCCAGTTTTGAAAACCCAGAACTAGAGAATCTCAAAGGCCCTTTCAACCTCCATAAGGATCATAACAAAGGAAAAAGAAAAATCATGAGTTTCATGGAGCTACTTTGCTAAAAATCTCAGGCCAGGACTGTAAGGGGGTGGACCATCTGGAGGAGGCCTGCCAGAGAAGGTAGAAACAGACATTCCAGTTCCAGCCTTTTCAGTGTTCTTGCCGTCTGAGGCTTTCCAACTGCCATATATCAAAGGGGAAGAGGGGCTGGGGTGGGCTTTGCTCATCAAGCTGAGGGTGGGGGAGGGCTGGGGGAGGGGGGTGACAAGGATGGTCAGGAGCTGCTACAATGGGGATAGCCTGAATCCAGGCTCACTGCCTGCCTGGACAGCAAAATGAGATCTCTTTTTCTGTTTGTTTTTCCAGACCAGGAAGACCAGGGGGGCTGTCCAGCCTCGGGATACCCCAAGGAGCTGAGGTGAGTTAAGTCTGGATTAGAGTGTTCAGCAGAGAGAGGAATCAGCCCTCCCACTTGTCAGAGTTCTTCAGTCCGTGGAATGAACCTTTAAAATCTTTTAATGTTAGGGCCTGTGGGTTCTGGGAGAGCACCCCATCCCCACCCCCTCTCCACTTCATGGACAGGAAAGGTGCTGGAGGGCTGGGGGCCTTAGGAGGTGCCCATGGTCTCTCACTCTCCTGGCAGTTAGGCCTCACTCAATCCCCAGGAACTTTCCTTTTCCCAGGCATAAAATCATTTCCTTGCCCCTCTGCCAAGTCTCTAGCCTCACTCAGAAGTGTTTTGTTTTGTTTTAATCTTCAGTGCCCTTAGTAGCCAAAGGCTTGGGAAACTCAGGTTTAGGCAAAAGGCAGTTACCCAGGGTCTACAACCTGGGCCTTTTTCTGAAATGCCTTGGCTGGCAGGTGATGGAAGCTGCCAGTTGCACCTAGCAACTTTGCCACCTCTCATAAAGATCTTTGACCTTTCTGGAGCTCTTTATGGTTTAAAACAAAAAAACGCTTCCATATCCTTTAGTATTTCCATAACTCTGTCAATAAAAATAACAACTGATATTTGTGTCGTGTAGGCAGGCCAGGCCTCATCAGTGTCATTTTACAAGTAAGAAAATTGGGGCTGAGCCCCAGCTGGATGGCTCAGTTGATTGGCGTGTCCTCCTGTACACCAAAAGGTTTCAGGTTTGATTCCCCAGTCAGGGCGCATACCCAGGTTTCAGGTTCAATCTGGGTCGAGTCGGCTATGGGAGGCAACCAATCGATGTTTTTTTCTCTCTCCCTTCCTCTCTAAAAAAATCAATAAAAAAAATATATGCTGGCCCTGGCCAGTTTTGCTCAGTGGTTAGAGCGTTGGCCCGTGGACCAAAGAGTTGCGGGTTCAATTCCAGTCAAGGGCATGTACTTTGGTTGCGGCTCAGTCCCCCGTCCTGGTTGGGGTTATGCGGAAGGCAACCAGTCAATGTGTCTCTCACGTCAATGTTTCTCTCTCTCTCTCCCCCTCCCTCCTACTCTATCCAAAGATAAATGGAAAAATATCCTCAGGTGAGGATTAAAAAAACAAATACATATGCTGGCCCTGGCTGGTGTGGCTCAGTGGTTAGAGTGCCAGCCCTCAAACCAAAGGGTTGTAGGTTTCATTCCCAGTCAAAGGCACATACCTGGGTTGCAGGTTCGGATCCTAGACCCGGATGGAGTAGTAAGGGAGGAAACCAATTGATGTGTCTCTCTGACATGGATGTTTCTCTCTTTCTCTCTTCCCTTCCCTCCCTTCCATTCTCTCTAAAAATCAATGGAAAAAATATCCTTGGTTGAGGATTAACAACAACAAAAAGAACATGTTCTGGGGTAAAAAGAAAAAGAAAAAAGCTAACTGAAGCTCAGATAGGTGCAATGATTTGCCTAAGGTCCCACAATCAGACAGCAGGCTGGAGCCATGTCTCTGGATATAGGCTCATTTCCTTGATTCCAAGCCACTGACACTCTTAGCTGTGAGCCTGTATGGGGGCTGTGGGCAGGGAAGGGGGCCAGTACCTGTTGGGGAGTGTTGGTGTAAAAGAGGTAGAGTGAACATCTGGAGTTGTTGACAAAATTTTTCCTGGGTTGGCCCTTGTTTTATCTGATCAGGTTCTTCCTCCCCATGCCTAAGAAAGCAGCCCCCGCACCTCGTCCCAGTGCTGACTCAATGGCAAAGAAGACTGTTGCCCAAGGGTTTCCCTTTAGCTACACACCTGCAGGCCCAAAAGTGACAGTGATTTTGTCACCACATCCCTCCCTGTAAACTTCCCGAGAGCTCTGGTCTCCTCTAGGAAGGCTACTTGGGGAAGCGGTGCGCCAAAACAGGGACCATTCCGCGTCCCCAAGTGTCTAGTTTGTAACCCACAAAGGGTAGACTTTCGCTTAGGAATCTAGGAGCCACTGCTGAATCTTTTCGTACTTGGAAAACAAATGCAGAGAGAAACACAAAAATTCTAGATTTCTAGAGTCTGCTCTGGGAAGAGGAGCACACAAGAGCTTAACCGACTTCCCCGCGGCCTGCAGTAGGGCCAGCCAGGGTGGGGGAAGGGAAGACCCTCCATCACCCTCCCCTTGTCCTTCCCCACCCCCTACTGAGGTGCGCCCTTAGGGGAGCCCGGCCTCGGAGGTGACAGATGCTGAGCAGCTGACTTGGGGGTGGGTCTGTCTCCGCGGACCCCCTGCGGGGGTTGTGGGGTGGGGGGAAGCGGGGACGTGACTTGGAGAACGTACATCTGGGGGATGGGAGGAGAACAGAGGGTGAGAAGGACTGGGGAGAAAGGCGGGGCTTCCCCGGCCCCGCCCACCCCTGGGAGGAAGGAGACTCCTCCCACCATCCTGGAAGACAGCGGCCTGCGCGGAGATGCTGAGCTCAGCGCTTTGGTCGCGCGGCTGCTGGGTCGGGGCTGGGCGGAGAGGCCCGCGCCTTTCTGGTGAGGGCAGAGGAAGGGAGAGAAGTGGGGGGAGGGAGAGGCTGAGGAGGCCCTCACAGCCCTGAGGCTGTTAACTCTCCTGGGACCCCGTCTCCTAACAAAGCGGTCTCTGTTGGGGTGGGGGAGGCCTCCTGGGTGCACGCAGAACCTTATGGGGGTGAGCTGGGGAGTGCCTATGAGTCACCACCCTAAACCCCGACTTAGCCTCAAGAACTCACGTCACAGAGGCCAAGCCCTTGTGCCCTCTGACCCCAGGATTTGTTGGGTGGAGGGAGTGCAGGGAGTAATGCCTGCCCCTGTAGGGCTGCCTGCCAGAACTGCCCAGGCCACCTCCAGCTAGTGCAGGAAGGGACTTATATTTAAGGCAACCTTGAAAAAAAAGCAGGGAAGATCAGCTTGGGAGGAGATGGAAGAAAATCCTTTGTACCCACCTGGCACAAATGGTTACTCAGGCCAAATGGGTAGGTGGCTATTTTTGAGTTGACCTACATACCTATTTGCCTCTTTATCTTTTTATTATCACACATGGTTATTATGGGAGCTTTTCTTTAGCACTTGGTGCAGCTGCTACATTTGCTGAGGGCTGCACAAATAAGCGTGTTGCCTCACTCTCCCAGGAAGTTTTAAGAGTCTCTAGCCCTGGAAAGAAGGACATCAATAGGTCAGCAGAAGCTTCACCAAGCTCTTTCTCCAAAGAACAGGGTCCTAACCCTGATGCACCAACTCCAGAGCTGGCCAGCCTTGGAAGCAAGGACTGACATTCGGATGTGACAACACTCACAGGGTTTTGCTGAGGCTGATCTGAAGCCCCTCGCCTCTGGGCCACCTTGCTTGCCAAAGCTGACCTTGTGGTTTTGCAGCCCCACACTGTGGCAGGCTTTCTTTTACAGATGGAGAAAGTGAGGCAGAGATGAGTTATGGACAGAACTGATTTGGGATTTATTGCTCTGATTGTGGAGACAACTGTTGTTTTTTCTTTTTTTGTTAATCCTCACCCCAGGATATTTTTTCCATTAATTTTTAGAGAGAGTGGAAGGGAGGGAGGGAATGGGAGAGACAGAGAGAGAATGAACTGTCGATGTGAAAGACACACATCGATTGGTTGCCTTGAACCTGCAACCCAGGTACATGCCCTTGGCCGGGAATCCAACCCGTGACCCTTTGGTGTGTGGGCAGATGCTCTAACCACTGGGAAACACTGGCCAGGGTGAGACAACTGTTTTCTTAAGTAGAAACAAGGAGAGTCTGGAACTTTCTATTTATTGTACCTAGTGCAGCCTCACTAGGACTTCTCTATGAACCTTCTCATAGCCCCACTTGGTCTTTAATACAGATCTGTCTCCTTACTTTGGCCCACCAAGCTTCCAGGGCAGACCCTTGCCTATCGAGAGTCATCTCCCTTCCACAGCACAGGAGGAAAAAATCACATATGGTTCTAATTACATCTGAAACGCTCTTAAATTTTCCATAAAGTACAGTGTACATAGCTTTGTGTATACAACTTTGCACAGTAATATGTATGTAGATGTGCCAAATATATACAGCCATGTACAGTAGATCGTAAAGAGGACATCAACAAAGTATAAGCATATAATTTGCAGTATTTTTAATCATGTTAAAGAGAAACAGACATATAGACCCAGAAGTAAGACCGGCAGAGGTAACAACAAATTTCTGTCTTCTCCCATCTGGTGCCCTCTCTGGGGCGTGAAATCTTTGGCCCAGGGAAAGAGAATGGGGGATGCTTGCACTCCTTAAACTACTCTTTTTCTGCCTGGATTTTTTTTCCCCCCAACACTGGTATAATTGACTTTACCCAGGTTTCCTGTGACCTGTGGGATGCCTTTTCTCTATGGTCTTAAGAGTCTTCTCTTTCCACTTGCTCTCATCTTCAGAGTGATTACTTTCCCCAGATGCCCTTCTCACTCTGACTCACACTCCAAGCTTGTCTGAAGCTCAGAGCCCTCCAGGAGCCCTCTTTCAACACACTTGGGAAGCTCCATGTTCCCCTGCCAGGTAGTGCAGGGCAGGGAGTCCAGCCCAGACCTGCTTGACTTTGAAGCCAGTGCTCAGTTCACATAACCATGGATGAGTTGCTCTCTTCCCACTTAACATTGTATATTGAAATGATCCTATTCTGGGTCTGATGCCCCATCAGACTGTAAATTTCTTTAGAAGTCACATATTTTAAATCTTGAAGCACCCACCACTACCACCACCACAACTCCCAACACTCACAGATACACACACCCCTTCTGTATGTTCATACATATGGTGTATGCTCTATAAATATTTGGCCCAGAATTGAATGGAACTAGAGCCCATGTATGAATCAAGGTCAGTGTAAAATCAGCAAGAAGTCTCCCTGACCTCTCCCAGGCAGTGGGGAACTCTGCTTCCCTTGAACTCTAGTAGCATTTATTATTGTCACAGAAAGTTAAAACTGGGAGAAAGATTTCCCTTCTTGTCAGATGAGAAGACTAAAGGGGAAGTGTCCAGAGTGGCCTGGAATGGGAACCAGATCCCATGGTCTGCTGGCTTGCCAGTACTGGCCTTCTCCATTGTACATCATCACCTCTTCAGAGAGGCCTTCCCTGGTGGCCCCATCCCTCCTCCTCGTTGTTTCCTCTCAGAGCACTCATTCCATATGTAATTATACATGTGTTTATCTGTGTGGGTGTCCAATGCCTGCCTTCCCCACTGACTGTAAGCTTCAGGAGGCCAAGGTCTGTACCTGTTTCATCCTGGAGCTGCAGTACCCTGCACAAAGTCAGGCCCAGAGAGTTCCCAATAAATGTATGTGAAAACAAAGAGTGAGTGTCCCTGTGGTCTGAGAACCTCCTTACATTCCCCTAGGGCAGCACTGAGGTTGGCTCAAAAACTGCAGAGTTGACAGGCTTAGTGTGCTCCTTGTCAGGAGCTCCTAGGAAAACACCCTGTCTTGAGGAACTTAAGATCTAGGAGGGGAGATAAAACACCTAGTGAATAACCCTGACACCAGGGAGGTGGTTGAGCTGGGTGTTGGCATTGAGCAGTGGTGTGGAGGGCAGATTGGAGGTTTGAGACCTGAGGCTGGGAACCAAGTAGATAGTGATAGCAAAAACTGAAAACCACCTAGGAGTCTATGCCAGGAGAATAGTGAAATAAATGATAGTCGATGCAAATCATGGGAATATTATGTGGGTGTTAAAAAGAGTAAATAGATTTTGGAAAGAGGTTGTCAGGTAAAAAGAACAAGCTGCAGTATAATTTGTATGCTGTAATCTCATTCTGGAAAAAAGCCAGAGGCCACTCCCCTGCAGACACACATTTAAGTGTGCAGAGAAAACATCTAGAAGGACACTGCAAAACTGTTTACAGAGGTTATCTCTGAGGGATGGAGGGGAGGGGAGCTTTTACTTTTTCATTTTCACCTTCTGCACTGTTGGGTTTTCACCATGAGCTCATATTACTTTCACAAGAAGTTTTGTTTTTGTTCTTGCAGGACTGGGGGATGGGTGAAGAGGTGGGGTGGGGCTGGAGGAGTGGAGCCGTGATGAGAAGTACTGCACTGATAGGACCTGGAAAGACGGAGGAAGGGTCTGAGGAGGCTCTGTGGTTCCCAGTGTGGGAAAGTAGAGATTACTGTGGAGCCAGTGGCATCAGGTGGAGATGGAATGTGGGGAGCACAGTGCAGTGTAGGGAGGCTCATTCAAGATGGCTGACCACAGTGCCCGTGACCCTGGGCAGGGGACAAGAAACCCACACCAGGGACCCTGACTTGTGGGAACAAGGGCAAAGAAAGGAATAAGGTGGACCTTTAGGACCCTACGGATTCCTTGGCCAGTTCACCATCCTTTGGGTACAGACTGTTCTGGCTGCAGCTTGGAAACAAATGGAGCAAGGAGGGGCCAAAGCCAAAGCCAGAAGAGGAGGTCTGTCTTCCTCTGGCTGGGGTGGTGCACCGGTCTGGGTCTCTGAGCTCCTCCTGCTTGCTCTTCTGGGCTGACATCCAGGCCTGGGGTGAAAGGCCAGGGCTTCTGGCCCCTTCCGGAGGCGAAGCCCCTTCCCAGGACAGGAGAAAAGGAAGTCAGAACAATGCTGTTCATGGAGAGATTGGGGGAGAGGGAGCTAAGTGAGGGCAGGAGAAGTTTCTTGGCTCAGATAAGCCAGTAAAAGGCTGGAGAAGGTCAAAGACGAGGAATGTTCTGTAATTTCTAAGACAGCAGCTCATTTATCTCATAAACACATGCTCTGAGCCCAAGTCCAGTGGTAGTGCTGCCCCCATGCAAGCTGGATAAGGACCCACTTTGAAGGGACTGACTGTGCTTGGAGTCTTGTCTCCAGGCCTCTTCACAAAAGCCTTGATGAAAGGAAGGAGGAAAACATCTGCCATGTGCCGTGGGCACTTCCACAGGTGTCTGTTTAGTCTGCACTACAACCTTCTAAAAGGAGGTCTTTTTTTTACAAAGCAGGAAACTGAGGCTGGGGAGGATGGTGCCTTGCCCGTGACCACATGGTTAGGAAGTGTTAAAACTGGGATTCGAACTTGGGTGTGCCTGTGTCCCACTTATAATTTGGTTGCTTGGAGCTCAGAACACATTTTCCCATCAAAATAATGCTGTAAGTGGTGGTTTGGTTGCCATAATGGCCTAGCTCACCCAGGGTATAGCCAGAATTAATTCTATGTTTCAGTGTGGTTGTGGATGAATCAGGCTTCTGCGGGCTAGCCTGGAAACCCACAGGAGAGGGAAAATGCAGTTCCCAAGCTGGGAACTGTTGCCCTTACTGTAGTACCTGATTCAGGGCAAGCAGGGGACATGGCGGTTCAGGGAGCACTGTCCATGTCCCGCCCTAGTGAGTTCTAGATGTTCACAGGAGTGGGGAAGAGCGTTGGCAGGTCTGGGGTTTATAAGGCAGGACCTGCTGCATGAGGATGTGCACTGATTTTCAGACTCTGAACATCTTAGTCCTTTCTCTTTCTTCCTTACCCTGCCCCCCAACTCTCACATCTTCTTCCTCTAGGATGAAGCAGTCAAGGCAAGATCTAGGGTTCATTTTCCCCACTAAATATGGTGTCTGCCTATGAAGTGGCTGAGTGATAATGACTCACAGGGATAGGAGTGAGGGAGAGCAAAGCAAGGATCTGTACAGCTTTTAGAGTGACTTCAGGGAGAGCATTCATTCATTTGCTTGTTCACTCATTTATTCAACAAACATCTGTGCCTTCTTTTCATGGCAGTTCTATTGCCAGGAGAATCCTGGGCAGGACTGACTGTGGGTCTTAGACCCAGAATCTTAGCACTGGAAGGAACAGTTGGAAACTGCAGTCATTCATTAATTCAGGAAGGTCTGAGTGTCAGGCTAAATACTGGGAATAATATAAAGCATGAAACTTGAGGTCTAGAGAGAGGAGGAGAGTGATTTGCCCAGTTTCTCAATCCAGGGTCCCAGTGACTGGACCAGTACCTGCTCCTTCTGGCCATACCCATGGCCTTCCTCCTTCAGGCCTCGATGGGTCCCAGTCATCTTTTAGGATTCCTCTGGTTTCCCCAGGAATGGAGTCTAGGGCCTGGGGGAAGGCCACAGAGAAGTAGTAGGAATCCTTTCTCATTGATAATAACAGTGGTGGGGCTCTCCCTGGAGTGAGAACTGGATTTCCTGTTGGTGGAGTTCAGGAAGACTTGGAAGACTTTTCTCGTTCTTTCAATGAGCCACCTGCTTGCTAAATTCCAGGTCTTCACAAGCACCATTACCTCTGCCTGAACCTCCTTTTCCCACCTTCCTTCATCTGGCTAATTCCCATTGGGTCACAGCTTAAAGGTCTCTTCCTCAAGAACTTTGCTCACCATTAGCACCCTGGACTTCCCCATAGTGCCCTGTGCTCACCCATAGCACTCTGGACTTCCCCTAGGATGACCATGGATCTTGGGATTGCTCTTGCTTATTGAATGCCTCCCCCCAACCCCCCACTGAAAAGTGATCTCTAGGAGGGGCACTCAGCATGGCTGCCTTTCCTTTGTATATTTGTTTTCAGCAGTTGTGTGCTGAAAACACATCATCTCAGGCAGTTCTTAGTATACAGTAGGTGCTCGAAGTGCAGTTGTTGAATGACCTGTGATCCATAGCTAAAGGCAAAGCCTTCCACTGAGTGACTTTCATTCAGGTCATCCAACAACTGTCTATCAAGGACCAGCACACAGACAGGATATGTGATAACTTGGAAAAAGAGGCTTACAATCTAGTAGAGGAATTTATAATCCAGAACCCACTTTAAAAACTGCAAAAATCTCTTCTAATCAGAGAGCCTCCATCCCTTCCTAAGTCCTCTCTCCCTCACTGCTGGCTCATTGATCCTTGGCTACTTGAGCTGGGGCCTAGCATCTGCCTCTGAGTTCTGAGACCTTCCACAGGCACAGAATCATCTGGGGCCTGTACAGAGGCTCCTGGTGGCAGGTCAGGGGGCTCATGCACAGGACAGGTATGATCACTAGGGCTTGCTAGACTCTGCACAGGACAGGGTTCAGGCTATGCCTGAGCTTTTAGCTGTTTTGAATTCGTTAAGAAAGCACCTTATTCTCAAATTCATCTGGAGAGAAACTTTGAAGGCAAAGACTTACATTCATTTCAAGGATTTGAAGTGATATCTCAAAATCAGTTATCCCTAAAGTGTCAGGAGACCTGGGTCCAAAAACCTTAATACTGACCTTGGTTGTTCCTCCCAACTTCCCAGAGCCTCCCTTTTGTCATCTGAAGGACGATTTGTCAGGGGGCACATGAGATGCTACTGTGTGACAGTACGAAGCACAGTGAGGATGCTTCATAAATGCAAGATGGATCAGAAGGTCAGTGCTCACAGTCTGAGCACTGGGGGCCTCAGGAGGGAGGGAGGACACCATGGAAATGGCCTCCAGGGGTCCTACAGTGGGCTTCATGTACGTGCAGGCCAGCTGAGGCTGTGTGAGAGGCAGCACTAGGACCCAGGGGTGGTGTCCTGAGCCGGCTCAGCTGGGTAAGTTCCCAGCCAGAACACAATGTTCTCAGTGTACCCACAGGAAACCCTAAAGAGAACTGCACATGGCCCTCTGCTGGGTGTGTTCTGGTCCCAGCCTTTTATTCTTTTTCTTAACCTCAGTCCCCACTTTCACATCCTGTAACCTGCAGAGCTGCCCATCCCACCCTGCTGGGCTGGTCCCAGGCCCTGGGAGAGCAATCGATGCAGGAAGCCCAGGCCTCCCGGCCTTCACCGGTTTCAAATAAGACCGTTTGCCTCTAACCTTGGCTTCCTGAATCGACCCTTTGTAATGGAAACTTTTCAGTGCAGAAGGCAGACTCAGGGGACAAAGCTGAGTTGCTAGCTGAGGCCAGGGTCTTGGCTCAGAGAAGGGAAACAGCTGATGCCTCTGAACCATCTCCTCCCTTCCTCCCTGCAGGCCAGACCCCACCTGGGACAGGGCAGGGCCTCCACTGCTGCTGCATAAATCAGAAGGAACTGGGAGCTGCCTGGGGAACCAGGGCCAAGTTTGTAGCAGAACATCCTATGATGTGGTTCCGAGTTTTTATTTCCACGAATGCTAGAATACATTGTCCCACCGAGCTATTTTTATTGAATGAAATTTTTTTAAAAAAGCAAACCTCTGCAAAAAGCAAACAGCCGTCTATTACAGGGAAGGACAAGGTGAACTTTTCACTTCCTTCCCTGCAGCCTATCAACTCATCTGTGGTTTGGTGTCACCCACACTTCTGTGCTATATTCAATCTCAATTTTGCCTCCTTGGTTTTGAAGCTGTAAGAACCAGGTTCTTAAACCCGTGTTGTTCCTACAAGTTGCACGAGACTTTCAAAACAGCCTTCTTAGTGAGTTCTCAAAACAGATTGCAAAATGGAGATCTACAGCCTTCTGGCCAGGTATGGAGGCCAGATGCCAGCCTCTAGGCAGAGGCGGGCCCAAAGAGAGTGAACAGTGGGAGAGAGCACAGAGCATGTGAGAAGCCAGCACCACCCAGCCATACTCTGGCTAACTGCACTGTTAGAGGGTTGTAAGGAGCAAAGTCCTGGGTGGCACACTGCATATCTGCCTCCTCAACAAGGGGCCTGGCCATAGAAAATAAACCGCAGTGCTTATATTAAGCTCCATTTTTAGGCTCCCTCCACTCTGACATTTTAGAGTCTTCTTTCTTTTTTTTTGATCCTTACCTGAGGATATTTTTCCATTGATTTTTAAATAGAGTGAAAGGGAGGGAGTAAGAGAGAAAGAGAGAAACATCGATGTCAGAGAGACACATCGATTGGTTGCCTCCTGTATGACCTCCACCAGGGCCTGGGATTAAAAGTGCAACCCAGGTATGTACGTGCCCTTGACCGGAATTGAACCCCTGACTGGGAATTGAACCCATGACCCTTCAGTTCGCAGGCCAATGATCTAACTGCTGAACTACACCAGCCAGAGTCTTTTTTCAAATATTGGTTTGTAAGAGCAGTTTTAGGGTATCCTCACACAGGCGTATAAAGAGATTCTGTGGGGTGCCTCCCAGACTGTCTAGGCTTAGGGATTCCCTTCTTGGAGAAGGGGCTTTCAAAAGCAGGCAGTGCTGCTACTCCTGGGGACGTCTGCTCAAGGCTCACGGTCCCAAAAGACCTGGGTTGTAGTCTTACTTTTTTCAGTTTGCTGTGTGACACTGTGCAAGTCACTTTCCCCCTGAAGGCTTCAACATCCTCATTAATCGAAGAAGAAAGTTTGGTTAGACGCCACTGTTATAGGTGGAGTTGTGTCCCTTCCCAAAGTTCATATGTTACTAATCCCAGTTAGTTAGTACTAACTAACCCCAGTACCTTAGAATGTGACCTTATTTGGAGATAGGTCTTGACAGAGGTAATCACATTAAAATGAGCTCAATAGTCCTGGCTGGTTTGGCTCAGTGGTTAGAGCATCTGCCCGCAGACCAAAGAGTCGTGGGTTCAATTCTGGTCAAGGGCACGTACCTTGGTTGTGGTTCGGTCCCCGGGCCTGCTCGGGGTTGTGCGGGAGACAACCAGTAAATGTGTCTCTCGTCGATGTTTCTCTCTCTCTCTCTCCACCTCCCACTCTATCTGAAGAAAAATGGAAAAATATCCTCCCACTCTATCTGAAGAAAAATGGAAAAATATCCTCGAGTGAGGATTAAAAAATAAATAAATAAAATAATAAAATGAGCTCAATGGAGTTAACTCTAATGCAATATGATGGTGTCCTTATAAAAAGGGGAAATTTGGGCACAGAGACGTGCATAGAGAAGAAATGATGTCAAGAGACATTGGGAGAAGATGGTCATCTCCAAGCCACGGAGAGAGGCCTGGAACAGATCCCTTTCCTCTGCCTCCAGAAGGAACCAACCACGTCAACTTCTGGATCTTGGATTTCCAGCCTCCAGAACTGTGAGACAATTAAGTTTCTGATGTGAAAGCCACTCAGGCTGTAGCACTTCGTTATGGCAGCTCCAGGAGGCTGTTACAGCCTCAGCCCACACTAATGCAGTTGCTAAGGCCCCTTCAGCTCTAGGACTATTGGATTCTTCCTTGCCATCCCTTGGTGGCTTCCTCTGTCCCACATGGCCTTTCTCTTACCCTCTTCCATGGAGTAAATGACATCATGTGTGAAAAGTGCTTAGCACAATGCCCCACGTACAGTAACTTCTCACTATCTATTAACCATGATGAACATTATCAGGGTTCTCAGTGCCTAGATACAACTTGTACCTACCCTGAGACCCTCTGTGCCAAAATGAGAGGTGTAGGTTCTGAGCTCAGGCCCTCATGATCACTTGGGCCTTCATTATTGAAGGCTTTCCTCCCCCCTCACAGCTTTTAAATCTAAGAGCATTGAATTGGCACCTTCTAGGAGCAACGAATTGGCACCAACTCGTTTTAATGGAAAGCTATTTGCCACAGAGCCAGTAGGACTCAAAAGAGACTGTAAAGGCTCAGAATGGGAGATTATTTCCCTGTCCTTGGACTCGATGATCCCCAGGGTCATGCAGAGCTGCAGAACTTGAAGGCTAAGCCTCTGTTTTCCTGTTTGCCTAATGAGCACACCCCTTGCCTGGCAGCATATTGGATAAGGCTTAACTACAGGTGGGGTTAGGGCTCCTTGATCCTCCACCCCCCCTTCTGCTTCTTGCCTAGCTCTGGGAATGAGTACTCCTCTGTACTGAGAGATGGCACAGGGACTGTGTCCTGCTTTCTTCCTGGTTCCTGAGTCCATAGGTCTCTGAAGGTCATAGCGCCTGGTACTCCAGCTGCAATCTCTGGCTGGCCAGGACAGTCTGATTTTCCTTTTCATTATTAGGAGTGCTTTCAGAAAGCACTCTAGCCTTGAGCTTGTTGAAATGGGATCACAGAATGACCTCGAGTCTTCTCTGGGCGACGACACTGGTCCAGGACAGCAAAGTCCTAGGTTGTCCTCCAGGCAGTCTGCGTCTGGGAGCTGAACTGCCCTGACATCACAGGACATCCCACATCAACTATATCTTGGAGACTCTGCAAAAGGTTAAGTGGATAGAGTCTCACTTTAACAGCCCCAAAACATGGGCTTTGGGTTTGCTAAACAAATGAAATGCCTGTGCTTGTGGGGTTTATCCTGAAATATATGCCTGGAGGTTTCTGAGAATAAGGAGGGGAGAGAGGGCGTGGGAGTCTGTCTCAGGCTTTCAGGGCCAGGGAAAGGAGGAGGAGAAACCATTTAGGGGGAAAACATCTTCCCACAATGTCCATATACTTTACATTTGATCACTTTAGGCTGCCTCTTATTCTGGTTTTTGGCTCAGAGCCTAGAAGGGAGGCTCCTTCAATAATTCTGTCTGAGCTTAGGACATCTGCCTTTCCCTCAAAGTAAGTAAATAAATATGAATCTGCAAATGCTTAGTTTCTAGTCAGAGCAAAAATACTGTCTACCACCTAGTGGCCTGCGAAGATCACATCTGCTGCCCTATACCAGCCTCTGGGTCTAACCCTTCCAAACCCTGAGGGGCCTGCTTTCGAAGTTATTTACTGTGAAAGTCAGGATTCTTGGCCTCTTTCTTAGGTGTACCCTGGCTATGTCAGACAAATGCTCTTTTGATGGAAAGTGGAGCACAGGGAATGAGGCTCAAAACAATCTGGTTTTTGCTTCCTTCTGCTGAGAGCTCACCACTCCCCTGTTTACACCCTTTGCTCCAGCCACACCAAGAGACTTGGAGTTCCACAAATGCAGCCCTGCCTTTGCACGTGCTGTTCCCTGTACGTGGAATGTGTATTTGGCGTCTTCCCCTCTCTGCTCGGTTAAATGCTTCACCAGTCATACTCAGGCACAGGCTCACCTTGTCTAGGAACATGTCCTCGTCATGCCCTCTACATTTCTACCTCCAAGCCCTCTTGGCCTCCACAGCAGCCTGCATAGACCAGTCATGGGGGCCCTGTATATACTCCACATGTCTGTTTAATTGTCTCCTTTTTCCATTGGTCCAAGGAATGAGGTCAGGGAGTCTGTATTTTATTAAGCTTGATTCTGAGGCACAGCCAGGTTTGGGAACTATTGCCTTATCTTTGTATTTCTATTTCCCTACATATTACTAGAGACATAGTAGGCCCTCAATAAATGTTTGACCCTTCTAGTTTCTCTCATAACCTCTTTTTGTTTTCAGTTCCTTCCCTTGCTAGCCCTAGACCAACAATTTGCTTACCCTCTTGCCCTTATCATGCAAAACTGTAACCACCAACTGTTCGTTTTTTCCATTCCTGCTGCCATGCTGCTGGGAGCTGCTGGTATACTTCCCCAAAGACTGGTGCCCTTGCAATTCAGGGCTCTAACTGCAACTGGCCCCTGAATGTGCTGGGCAATCGTCTGACCCTGGTCAGCGCCCTCCCTTCTTCACAGAGACTGTTCCAACCCTGCACTGTTCCCACCTCCTCCTGCCCCTCACCACAGGCAGTAGACCAACTTGCTTTCTCCTTCACAGAGAAAACAGAAGCCATCTGATGGGCACTTCTTCAACTTCTTGCCACCTCACCTACACATTTACCCACATCAGCACTGTCCTCTTCATCCTCCCTCCCTCTAAGAGTAGTCACTCCCACTGGGCTCTGGTCCCCTCCCCTCCCACTTACACCCTCAATTATCCCCTCTTTTACTTTGACCTCTCCCGTCATAAAAGAAAAAACAGCCCTGGCCGGTTTGGCTCAGCGGTTAGAGCGTCGGCCTGCGGTCCAGAGAGACCCGGGTTCGGTTGCAATTTGTCCCCGGCCCTGGTTGGTCATGCGGGAGGCAGCCACTCGATGTGTCCCTTTCATGTCGATGTTTCTCTCTCTCTCTCTCTCTCTCTCCCTCCCACTCTATCTGAACAAAAAATAGAAAAATGTCCTCGGGTGAGGATTAAAAAAAGAAAAAACAAATGTCTTGACTGTGTGTCCTCCTTTAATGGTCACCCTCTCTGTCCCTCACTTTGCCTCCCCTTCCCATGGACCGTCTTAGAAGTGTTGCCTAGACTTGGCCCCACATCTTCTCCTCCCACGCACCGCAGTCTGGCTTTGCCACCCCCACACCACTACGACGACTGCTCTTGAGACAAGGTCACCAACAATCTCCCTGGTAAAATCCGAAGACCTTCTCCATCCCTGATCTCATCTAACTGTTTGGCTACACCAGATACTCCTCACAATGGCCTATCCCCTTGGCTTCCTGGATCCATACCCCTCGTTTTCCAGCTTTCTTTCTTGCCAGTTGCTTTCCTGGGCTCCTCCTCTGCCTGTCCCTTGCATGTGAGGGTTCCTTGGGGATCTGATCCCTGCTTGGTCTAATTGTCTTCTTGCTCTATGGGCTCTCTCCCTGGGCAATTCCATCCATGCCTACCTTTGATTTAACAACATCTCTAGGCTAGTGAGTCCCAAACCTAACTGTAGCTCAGCTCACTCTCCTGAGTTATAGACTTGTATCACCTGCTTATTGGTCGTATCCTTGAGCCCATTCCTCTTTCTGTACCTCTGTCTCAGTGAATAGTACCACCAGTCCCTCGGCTTTGGCACATGAAACCTGGGTTTCCTCCCTGAGTTCTCCAAGTTTCAAGTCCTGTATATGATACTTGAGTAACTTTCTTTTTTATTATTATTATTTTTTCTTTATTGATTTTAGAGAGAGAGAAAGGGAGAGGGAGAGAGAGAAACATGGATGAGAGAGAACATTGATTGGCCGCCTCCTGCACGCCCCCCACTGGGGATGGGGCCCACAACCTGGGCATGTGGCGACCTCTTGGTGCATGGGTCGATGCTCAACCATTGAGCCACACTAGCCGGGCTTGAGTAACTTTCAAATCAAATCCATCCTCTGTCTCCAAATCTTTATTTTATTCATTTATTTGTTGAAAGTATTACAGTCCAGCCGGTGTGGCTCAGTGGTTGAGCGTCAACCCACGCACCAAGAGGTCACTGGTTCAATTCCTGGCCAGGACACATGCCTAGGTTCTGGGCCCAATCCCCAGTGGGGGGCATGCACAAGGCAGCCAATCAGTGTTCTCTCTCATCGATGTTTCTATCTCTCTCTCCCTCTTACTTCCTCTCTCTCTAAAATCAATAAAAGAAAAAAAATTTTAAAAAAAGAAAGTATTACAGATGTCCCCCTTTTTCCCCATTGACCCCCTCCTTCCCACTCCCACTCCCTCCTGCCTTCCTCAGCCTGATGTCCATGTCGATTGGTTGTCTCCACATCTTTTTTTTTTTTTTTTTTTTTAATTTTTTAAAATTGATTTTAGAGAGAGAGGAAGGGAGGAGAGACAGAAACATTGATGAGAGAGAACATCGATCGGCCACCTCCTGCATGCCCCCCACTGAGGATTTGGCCCACAACCTGGGCATGTGCCCTGACCGAGAATCAAACCGGCGACCTCTTGGTGCATGGGTCGATGTTCAATCACTGAGCCACACCGGCTGGGCTGTCTCCACATCTTTAATTCAGGTTGCAGTTATCTCTCACCTGGATTTCCACAAGTTTCCTAAAGGACCCGAATCTTACTGCCACTTGTTCGTCATCATTCCCTCCAACTAAAATTTCTAAAGTGAAACCCAATTTTGTCATTCCCTTACCTCAAAACTATTTATTGGTTTCCCCTGTTCTCTGGTTGAACTTCAAATTCCTTAGCAAAACCCATGAGGTCCAATCCTGTCTCATCTCTTGCCCTTACACTGTATGAACCAGCCACAACAAAGCACCTGCAGCCCCACGAAAGCATGATACCCTTTCTCACCCTTGGACCTTTGCATATTTTATTCCTTCCACCTATAAAGTGCTTCCTTCTCACCTTACTTACTTGTTCTTTGGGTTTCGCCTAGACATCATCCTTCTAAGGAAGCCTTCTCTGGCTCAGCTGAATTAGCTGTCTTGATTTTATAGCATCTCATGCTTTCTCCTATCAGACAGTTTTTACACTTCAAATCACCCCATTTGTCTCTCTGAATATATTCAAAAACTCGAGGTTGGTGACTGTGTCTTGTTTGACAGGGCATCCTCAACATCTAGCAGAAGCTAGACACATAGCAAGTGCTCAGTAGTTGTCTGTTGAATGAATAAAGGACATTTGGAAAGGATCATCCCATTTTGTTGCTGTTAGTAAACTATGTTGTTTCATTATCTGCCCTAAAGAGCTTACACTATAAAAATGAAATAAGCTGATTGTGGGAAATAACTTCTCTAAGGAAACTTGATAGACTGGAGAAATTAATGAATCTTGAGAGGTGGAGAAAAGCTCATGGATACAGACGTGGCATTACCTTCGGGCACAAGAGCAGGAGCCCATGAGGAGGGCAGGGGGCCACCAGCATCACTGGCCTTGGCTCCTCACGTGGATGGGATCACGTGAGACATGGCTGCTTTGGCACAGTTTCCACCTGTTAGTGTAGCATCATAGAGAGCTCTGGGCTGAGACCTGGGCTATAGTTTTGGCCTTGTCCACTACCTATCTTAGTTACCTTAGGCACTACTCCACTATGGATGCTGCACTGCAGATAGCACAGCTTCTGAAACAGGGTACACACACAAATTCATATGTTCATTCACTCAGTAAATACCTATAATACACCTGCTGTGTGCCAGGTGGTGTTCTAGATGCTGAGTGGATGGCGGTGAATGAGAGAGACAAAGTTTTGACATCATATCTGTAAGCTGGAGGATGAACGATATGATCTCTAAGGTCTCTTCCAGCTCTTAGACCAGCTGCAAATAAACAAGGCAGACTAGTGGCAAAGCATCATGCTCCAGCCTCCTTCCTGTTCTCCCTCTCCATTCCAAGCTCAGCTCTGGGAAGCAAAAGACCTGGTATCATTTGTACTCTGCCTGCAACCCAAGATTTAACAACTCTCCAAATGTCTGTTATTTAAGCCTTTTCTCTCTTTTTGTGGAAAGGCTTTGTTTTGGTTGGAATAAGACCTAGCAAGATATTTTAGGTAAAGTTAGGTGCTTTGGCAAAAGGAAGGGAGAGGCAGAGTGGCCTTACCCTCCAGATGCAGTATCTCTTTTTTTAAATCCTCACCCAAGGATATTTTTCCATTTTTCTTCAGATAGAGTGGGAGGGAGGGAGGGAGAGAGAAACATCGATGTGAGAAAGACACATCGACTGGTTGCCTCCTGCATGACCCCCAACCAGGGCTGGGTACGAACCGCAACTGAGGTATGTGCCCTTGACAGGAATCGAACCCGCGACTCATTGGTCCACAGGCCGATGCTCTAACTGCTGAGCCAAACCGGCCAGGGCTAAGTGCAGTATCTCTTAAGTTGGCCTGAAAGGGCACTAGGTTCCTCCTTTTCCTCTGGATGACAGGCACCCCCTGGTCCTATTTCCTGTCTTCTGCCTTTGACTTGGCCCTAAGGTCCAATGTTTCTACCACTTCAGTATCTGGTGTTTCAATCAGGAACAAGGGATTCAAGAACTCTCAACCATGTGGGGGAAGGCAAGCCATAGGCTGCAAGTAAATGGACAAAGCAAAGAGACGTCCTTGGGTCAGAAACATGATTTAGAGTTCAGATGACTGTCATTCCAGGTGAGTCGTCAGGCATGGGATGGCACTAACAAATAACACACTTCAGTGTATCAGTGAAAAATAAGGATTTTAATACTGATCCTGGATAATTGTGAAATCAAAAAGTATAATTTTTGTTTGATTATGTAAAAGGTCTATTTATGTCTCACTACCATGAGATAAGCTATATGTAATTATATATCAGGTTGGCATGAATAATTCTATATTAACACAAATACTACCTTCAAATTTTTTGTATGTGAACTAGAAGGCATGGAGAAAAAGATCTGAAAGACCCAGCCCCCTTGCTTAACTATAATCTTGGTACCTTACCCTCTCTGTGCCTGTTTCCTCCACTGTAAAACAGCAACGGCCTCATCTACCTCACAGGGTCGATGTGAGAACTGACACTGCACGTGACAGTGCTCTGGAACCTGCCAAGCACCTCATGCAGAGGGGCCGGTACCATCAGCTTCGTTAGCATGGCTGCCTGTGCAGTCCTGGTCCACAGCTGCCCCGTCCTCTTGCCTTCCTCCTTACTCACTTAGGTGTCCCTCAAGGACAGAACTACACTTTCACCATACTGAATGTCAAAAGGTTATGCAGATACAAACATACAGTTAATTCCTATCAGTTCTTAAAGAGGCTGTTCCTTCATTGTGCTTGAGACCTCTTGTCACCAAGTACTGGGACAAGGCTTATTTCCTCTAGGTAGTTAATTCATTTTATCATAAAAAAAGTGTTAGGCGTTGTCTGTGTATAAGGCACTGGGATGGGCTCAGTGGGAGGCGGCATCATGCATCAAAAATAATCTCAGCTTTGGAGTCTGGCAGACTGAGTTCAAACGCAGACTTGGCCATTTACTGAGCCATGCAGCCTTGGCAAGTCATGCTCGCTCTGGGCTTCAGGTTCCTCTTCCGCATCGGGGGTATTACATGTCTTGCAGTGTCCTGAAAGGATTATAATTAATGCCTGAGACTGACTGGCACAAAATGAGTGCAGAGATGACAGATGAGCAGCAAGGTCCGCCTCCAGGCTCAAAGCATGGTAACTGGAGTTGTGGATGATGAAACATAATAACCAACCAAAACGGGCAGAGAGGGAGGGGCCAACTTAAAAAAACAGTGAGGGTCTTTTTCCTGGCAGCACTCAAGTAGTAGCTGAATGATCACTGTGAAAGGTGCTTCAGAAAGCATTTCTGTTCAACTCTAGGATCTCTTCAGTTTCTAAGGTCATAAAGAGAAATGTCCAATTTAAAGAGAAAAAAATCCTGTAAGTTCAAATACCAAAGGGTAAAGATAAGCTAATACAGTGTCTGTGTTACAAATGTAACCAATGAGAGAAAATTAGTGATTGTTTCTAAACTGTCACTGAAAATATGATTTAAAGGTTTATTGCATCTACGTATTTTTATTTTTTCCTTTGGTAATAATCCACATAGTTGATGCTAAAAAGTACGTTAAGAAACTCAGTGGTTTTCAAATATGAAGCTTGTTTGGATTGAGAAAATATGGGCTAGTAATTTTGGTGCTCTGATATGCTTTGGAGACAAGAGCAGTGGGCTGAATTATCAATCAGCTGGAATCTATTTCAGTTCCAAGGTTTTCTTCTGCCCGAGCTGTGTGACTACGAGCAGGCCTTTGACTTCTGTGCTCAGATTCCTTACCAGCGCAATAAGGCCGCCACCTCCCTGTCAGGTAGTACGTGCTAAACATTTTGACTCCTGAGATTAAGGCCAGTTGCCTCTGAGATTATATTTATTCATAATTAAGCAACTCTAAGTAGGTCAGGTACAAGTTTTTAATGAGGAGAAAGGCAAATGTTTCTGAGGCAAAATTTGCATAAAATCTAATAAATGATTCTCTTAATTGTGCAGTGTGGACCTGGGTTCCATGAAGGAGAACAAAGGACACCTTTTCGCTTTTTAGGTTTTTCCCTATCATGATATAAAAACCTACTCAGATATTGCTAAGATAAATTCATATACTTTTGTAAAGATAAATATTCCTGAGATAAAGCAAATCTCCCATTCGCTTAGGAGAAATGGTTTTCAGATTCCTGTCTTACAAAAAATAATCTGACCTCCTCCCCCTAACCCAAATCCCCGAGACTTTGAAAGGATAAAGAAGCCAATTTGGAGCTCTTTCAAAGGATTTATTTGCTACAGAATTGCTTGAGCCCACCAACAAGAGGAACTCAGGACTTCTGTGTTTAAAGGATTTTGTTCACTGCTTTATTCTTACAAGTGCTTCAATATTCAAAAAACAATTCTTTTTGCCAGCATTTGGCATGTCTAAAAGAGGTTAGAAAAAGTTAGAATCTATAGAATTAGGTGTCTAAAAATAGAAAAAACCCTAAACATTTAAAAATTCCTCACTTAGACAGGTCCTGAGTAGAAATCACATTCATCAGCAAAAAGAATGTTTTAGGTCGGAAATGCTGTGTTTTACAGCTCCAGATCCTGACCTAGACTTGACCGGTGAGGATTCCACGCACTGCATGAATGTCAGGAGAGAAGCCATTCCGCTGGCCAATTCTGGCGTGTGACCTACCTGGCTTGCGAAGTTTTATACATCTCTTAAACCCAAACCTCCTGGTTCTCTGACACCGATTGTCTTAACCTAATTCTCAATGATGTTTTAAACAAACAAACAAACAAAAATTTTCCCTGCAAGATCACACATTTAAATATTTGTTGCTTGTGGATAGAAACAGAGAAACCAAGTACTGAAGTGAATTAACCAAGTATTGATGTGAATTAACAATTCAGTGATGGAGCTGTGAACTCTGGATGGCTATGTAAGCAGTAAGGAAAGTCCCTCGCTGGCCCTGCACTTGCTGTGCACACCAGAGGTGACCACCCAGGCAAGGTCAACAGGAAGAGGGTGTGAACCCCAGCAGCTGTTCGATGGGTTTAAACCGCCACTCGTCTGCCTCCAGCTCTTCTACCAAACCAGCTAGTTTTTCCATCCGAGCAACTTGCTGATCTGTAAAGAGTCAAGGAGGTAATACATAATACAATGTATTTCCCATTAGACAGTCACCAACCACCAACATGATGATTGGTTTAAAAGTAATTTCTACGCCCTGGCCGGTTTGGCTCAGCGGTTGGAGCGTCGGCCTGCGGTCCAGAGAGACCCGGGTTCGGTTCCTGCTAAGGGCATGTACCTCGGTTGCAGTTTGTCCCCGGCCCTGGTTGGTCGTGCGGGTGGCAGCCACTCGATGTGTCCCTTTCACGTCGATGTTTCTCTCTCTCTCTCTTCCTCTCTCTCTCTCCTACTCTATCTGGACAAAAAAATGAAAAAATGTCCTCAGGTGAGGATAAAATAAAAAAAAAATTAAAAAAAGTAATTTCTGCAAGGAGTTTTTCCCTCAGTATTCTAGTAATGGCGTCTTATTCTATGTTGGTCAGAGACTTAATCTTAAAAAAAAAGTAGTACAGCGATGTGTACTAAAATCCTAGGGTTACAGGCAATCGCAGCTTTCCTCTGACATCATGCCTTCAGTGGTGAAATGGTCTGGTAGGGGAACATAGTTTCCTGATGCGTAAGTGAAGGCCTAGTGTGGCATGATGGAACAGACAAAGTGCTACCAGGATCTGAGTCCAGGTAGACCATGAGTATTACATAAATACTTGAAGATGACGATGATGGTAACCAGTGGAGGATGACAGTAAAAGTTTTCAGAAAGGAGAGGAAAAGCAACAAGAGTAGGCAGCACTAACTCCCCTAGAAAACCCTTTTTTTATCCTCACCCGAGGACACTTTTTCATTTTTTGTTCAGATAGAATGGGATGAAGAGAGAGAGAGAGAGAAACATCGACGTGAAAGGGACACACTGAGTGGCTGCCACCTGCACGACCCAACCAGGGCCGGGGACAAACTGCAACCGAGGTACATGCCCTTAGCGGGAACCGAACCCAGGTCTCTCTGGACCACAGGCTGATGCTCTAACCGCTGAGCCAAACCAGCCAGGGCTAGAAAACCCTTTTTACTTTAACTTTAAGCCTTAATGAGGACAGTATGTCTGGATTAAGGCTGTAAAACGTTCTTGTCTGCAGGTAATTTAGAAAAGCCCCACTAAACAACCTTGCTGAATTTCAGGAGTTTGTCACAAAGCACACTGACCTTTCTGAATCCCCCTCTCTATCCCCTGCCCGGGAAATGTATTCTCATAGTAAAGTACACAACACTCATGTGCTTACCATGTTTCACCTGCTTCAGTGTAGATGCCACCTGATAGCTGAACACAGATTCACAGAGGAATCTCTCAGAGCCATCTACAAACAAAACAGGAAAAGTTTTAATCTGCTCTAAGGGTTCTATGGCTCCCATAAGCCAAGTAAACATGTCCATTCTTTTTCCTGCTTTTATATTCAGGGTCTACTTTTCAGGATTTACTAAGAGGGCTTCTGTTTCATTTGAGAACTAACACTACTGCTCTGCTGTAAAAGCTATTTCTTCTATACCTAGAATATTAAAATAGTTCCTCTACTTGTTTAAGAATTTAAAAATAGAGTTTAAATAAACAAAAACAAGAAACCTCAGTCTGATGTCCTGGTCAACATTTCCCCCTCCCAACCCGATAGTTTCCTAATGTTCTCCTGTTCTGTATGTCAGGCAAACACTGGCAGCTTTGGCCATGTGCCACCGTGCTATCAAAATACAAAGGCACACCAAAACTCATACTCATTTCATTCTCAAAAGTCAAGCTGAGGGAAAAATAGCTGTTGTTGATTTTCAGTATATCAAATTACATCATTATGACCATGACAAAACACTGCTGGGAAATTTCATTCTGTCAACGCAAATTGTAACCTTGATTTTCCAACTGACCCAAAACATTGCAATTTGGATGGCGATAAGAGTACAGTGCAATTTCAGAACCTAGCACCGTACTGGTGCCAAGAACTGGCAACAAGAAGGTAGCTAACTCAGTCACAGCATTTGGAAGATGATTGTGAAATATAAGCTAGTTCATGTTATTCCTAGTCAGGCAAGGGCAGAAACAGCAAAACAGACCCCAAATGACACAAAGGTCATACAGGAAAATGTGACTTTTAGAAGGGTAGCTCAAACCATTTGGAGAAGGTACTTTATTCCAAAAATCCTAAAACAAATGGAGGGAGAGGACACAGCTGTCCTTTTTTAGGTGGTAGTTCATGCCAGCACTGCTAGGTGTCAAGCATTCACCCATCAATCATGAGTTGGTACGTCAGCCAGGTATTAAGTGATAAGGAATTATGACTAACACATTCTGACTTCATGCTGAGTTTCACACAAGGCAGACCTTATTTCAGAAGGCATGGTAAACAATAAAAAAACCACAGGTACTGTGTCCAGATGTCTTGAATATACAACCAAGAGCGCTCCTTTTGTCCAATTTTATCTTCAAAATTGATGCAAAAAAATTTGTTTTCATACATATTATGCATTATTTCAAAATATAATTTATTTTATAAAGTGATGGACATTTTAGGGAGAGTGTTACATTCAACTTCTTTTCTCCACATTGTGCTATATGGGATATGATCCTATCTTCTCCTCCCACTCCCATTCCTCTGGCTGAATGTAAGTCAACTGTGAGCAGATCATCTACACTGAGCAAAAAAATTATTTTCAATGAACTGAATATTATACTGATTGTCCAGTTTAAAGATCTAGGTAAGCTAATGATATCACTGAGCAGCAAGTAACTATAAATTCCACTACGGGAAGAGGGACTGTGTGAACATTTGACAACAACGATGCAATTTGTTATGGCTCTTCTGTGTAGATACACCAGTGTTCATTATCCTAGTCATACCCTTGCTTTAAGAGTCAAATTATAACTGAAGTTTTATTTTAGAAAGAGCAAAGCATAGAGAATTAGAGCTTACTTCTCAGGTAGTTTGATCCTGAACTATACTGATCTTTAAATCTCAAACAAGGCAGTGGGGATTAATGGGCTATAAGGATCAGGCCAAGATATATTTGGAAGCTCTTAGAAATGCTACCTTCTACTTACATTTAATCACTGGTGCTATTAGGATAAAATGCTTAAATTATAACATTTGCATATTTCCCTTGGTAATAAACTTCAAAGCCAAAGGATGTAAGCTAATCTTTCAAAAAGACACTCTATACGCCTTTCGGTGTGCCCTTGCCACTCTCACTTTCCACTCTATGTGCCCATGGAATACACTTTTACTGACGTGCAGCTCTGTATTAACCACAACGTCCACTGCTTCCTAGCCACATCCTATTAAATGCGATATCTGTACTAATCTAAAGCCTGGAATTTCTCCAGAGAGGAATCAGCCTGGGGGCAATCTGTCTTCCATTTAGAAAACTGTAATCAAACACACCAAGTACTAGCAATATATCAGCTTTCCTCTTAAGAGACAAGCAAAGGTTATAAATACTGAAAAGTTCAGTAAATTGCCCAAATCTAACACCATTGCAACTCCAATAAATGAATAGCAAATTCATTTAAAATAATTCATTTCACAACAGGAAATTAGACAATGTCAGATAATTTTCACTTCAGTGGCCTACAATGTCACTAAAATTCAGCCACTTCTGGGCTGGAAGGCTTACTAACAATTGGGTGAGGACAATCCTACCAAAGGGCAGGAGAATGCTGAAAACTGCTGTGTACTGCTTTCGTGAGGTGTCTGCTATCAGAGAGCAGGTAGGTGCACAAAAAAGTTAATTTACAAGGCTAACTACAGGTTATTTGGGTTTATTATCCTAGATTTAGGAGCATACAAGATCAAGTTGAACCTGTTAAGATTATAAACAGCATCCAACCTTGATTCCTGATCGTTTTTGTTCCTTTGAATAGGCAACTCTTCCTACTCTATTTTCATATTCAATTCAACTACTGTTAAGAAAAATGGTTTAGTACATGGTAATATTAATTGCAAAACAGTATCACCTGTAAGCAGGGCAGAAGATGGCTTTCAAATCTAACATCCTTATTAACTCTCATTTAGAAGTACTCTTTTCAATTTAACATTCTTGATTTGAACAGAGCAGTTCAGGGATTGCCATCTCTAATTTTTCATATTCTGTCCTTAAGTGTAAGCAGCTTTAAAATATGGGCGAAACTTTAAACTTAAGAAAGAGAATCAAAACTGTGCACTGTGAATTTAAACTTAATTCCACTAGAAAGCCAACACAGTCCTCCATAAAGCACACTGATTGAATAAAAATGAACAGAACTGTAACTTGTTAAAACATCAACAATCAGACTAATCTCAGAAGCCTTTTCTCTTTCAATGTTTCTAAGTAATCTGTGTACACTGACAAAGAATGCTTATAGCTTTGAGACTAAGGAGGTATCTCCAGTATTAAATTCCTCCTATAGCTAGAATTTAAATGACTTCAATTTTAGAGTCCATTGTTAAACATTGATTCCTCTTCTGCTGCTATAAAACTCATTAAGCAATTTTGTTTTTTTGTTGTTGCTCATTAAGCAATTTAAATGCCCCCAACTTTTGATTTGTTTTATGGGAAACTTCCTTAACACCGGACTCTGCTATGTATAATTAAAGTCATAATATATTTTCAATGTCAAATATGGAAAATAAGGCCTAAATTACTAACTCCAGACTCAGTGACACTAACTTGAATTTTTGTTAACACAATTGAAGAAAGTGAAAAGGCAAAGACACAAGTACAGACACTTCAGGTGTATTACTATGTTACCCTATTGTTTATGTCAGTAATCATGATTTGAACCAATTCTAGAAGGCCGTAAGGTCCTGGTCTTCCCATATTTTCCTGTCAAAATGATTCTTCTATTTGTCCTAGCTTAACCCCAAACTCTGTTTTTTATTATACCTGATATAAATGAATAAAGAGCACCCCCAGAAACAGACTCCAACTGGGTTTGTACCTTTCTCAGAGACATTTTCAGATTAAATATACTTACTGAAATTTGCAATATTTAAAGCAAAAAAGATCAATATATAATTAAACACAAAAGTGCTAGAATCAAGTAGATTTTGAATTCTTAATAGGTTCTATGTTGACTTTTTTCAAAGTATGATAAAATTTAATAGTTAAGGACCATTTTCATGAGACTCACCTGGGTGTTAGTCAAAATAAAGATTCCTGTGCTATACCCTAAGACTAATTCAGAATTGCTAAGGTTGGCCAGGCATGTGGATTTAAGTAAACTCTTCAGGTGATTTTTATGATCCCCATTAAGAATTTCTTTTCTTTTTTTTCTTTTTTTTTTTCCGCCCTGGCCAGTTTGGCTCAGTGGTTGGAGCATCGGCCTGCGAACCAGAGAGTCCTCGGTTCGGTTCCCGCTAGGGGCACGTACCAAAAAAAAAAAAGAAGAAGAAGAAGAAGAAGAATTTATTGATGTAGCTCCTAAAGTGAAATGAATCTGATGAATTCCAGGTACCAATGCCATTTTATGCTTACAGCCTGTGCCCTTATCTCACCCAGCCAGTTTGCAAATGTGTGCTGAATAAGATGGCGGATAGTATGATGCAAAATCCATCTCCAGTGCTAGAAAAACCACACAGCACTGTCCTGAAGTGGGCCAGCACAGTCATCTGCACAGATAAAAGTAGTATATTAGTTTTGATTTCTTCTCAGAACCTCTTTGGTGGAGTTAGTCTATCTTTAGATTAACTACACAAGACAAAATACATCAAACCTACTAATCACAGGGAGACAGGCTGGTGCCAGGATAAAGCAAACTGGAGCAGGATGTCAGGAGAACTCCTGGTTCCAGTGCTGAATTTGTCTTTTAACATGGGCAAATCATTTTTTCTTTTTTTTAAATCCTCACCCAAGGATATTTTTCTATTTATCTTCAGATAGAGTGGGAGGGAGAGAGAGAGAGAGAAAGGGAGAGAGAAACATTGATGTGAGAGGGACACATCAATTGGCTGCCTCCTGCACAATCCTGACCAGGGCTGGGGATGAACCGCAACCGAGGTACGTGCCCTTAGCTGGAATTGAACCCGAGACTCATTGGTCCTTGGGCTGACGCTCTACCACTAAGCCACACCGGCCAGGGCTGGGCAAATCATTCTAACTTTCCTGGGTCTAAATAACTCTAGATGGCCCTGGCCGGTTTGGCTCAGTGGTTAGAGCGTTGGCCCTTTGACCAATGAGTTGCAGGTTCCATTCCGGTCAAGGGCACGTACCTCAGTTGCGGTTCGTTCCCAGCCCTGGTGGGGTTGTGCGGGAGGCAACCAGTCGATGTTTCTCTCTCTTTCTCTCTCTCTCTTCCTCCCTCCCACTCTATCTGAAGATAAATAGAAAAAAAATATATCCTCGGATGAGGATTAAAAAAAAAAATTCTAGATGATCTCCTTGACTTACAGTGTTTTTCAGCTCCAAAGTTCTGATTCTGGAGACTTGTATTTTAAAGATATTATTTTGAAATGGGGACAAAAGATGAAATGTGGAGCTGAAATCAGGGCAAATTCTTCTCTAATCCACTTAATAGCGTCTTTACAATGAACAGTGATTGCAGGTCTGAATTCAATTATCAGCAAAAAGCAGCATGAGATCACCTTCTAACATCTCCCCAGCTCCTTTGGGGTAGGTGAAAAGGGCTTTCCGTGGTGGGGCAAGGTCTGAGACACTGAAACCAGATCCAGTGACAGAACTTCCACTGACCCCACCAGCTGAGGAGGATGATGAAGAGGCAGCCATTTCCTTTCTAGTAGAATTCTCACTTCACTGCAGAGAAAGAAAAACAGCAATTGGCAAATTTATGGGAGTGAGATTGACAACATTTCATTCTAGCTGCCATAAAAGCCAGCATAAATTTAGTAAAGAATTGGCTTCCTGCCCAGCCAGTGTGGCTCAGTGGACTGAGCGTTGTCCCAAGGACTGAGAGGTCTGGATTGGATTTCTGATGAGGGCACATGCTCGGGTTGCAGGCTCCCTCCCCAGTAGGGGGCGTACAGGAGGCAGCAGATGGATGTTTCACATTGATGTTTCTCTCTCTCTCCCTTCCTCTCTCTCTAAAAAATCAATAAAAACATATTTAAAAAAAAAAAAAAGAATTGGCTTCCCTTTTTTCTACCCTCTCTACTCTTACAATCTTTTATTGATGCCTCAGGCCAAAATGTCACTCAGGATTTTAAGTGAAGATATGTTTCTTAGTTTTTCTACTTAAAATACTACTTCCTACCATTAGTAAACTGTTTAAGTTGCTTGAGATTGACTGTGGGTGATTTATGAGTTAGGAAAGGGTGACAGGGCCATGCCAAGGTAGTAATTTGACTGAGGAAATAAATTATATGAGGATAAAACAACCATGCCTCATAGGACAGTTTGTCTTGGATACATCCTGACCAAGCCACAGCAAAATTCACTTTTAAAATTTTCCAAATAAAATTCCAGAATAACACTGTGTTCTGTTCCGAAGGAAGGGGAACTGGTTAGGAAGTATATATTGGCCCTTTTATTATTAACATTTTAAAAAGACCTTTTCATCCAAATGTAATATGCAAGTTGATCACTTGGTGGCGTCCCAAGACTGGAACAAAACAGCTCAGGAAATGATTTTAGAATTCATGGCCGATTAGGAATAGAGCAGCTACTGAGTGTTTCATCTCGTCATATCAAAAAATCAAAAAGTCCAAATGTAGATGATAAAACCTATACTGAATACATGACTCCTTACAAAAAGTTCAAAACAAAAAAACTACCTTTGTCATAGAAGCTTATACCATACATTTATAAAAGACTCTAAAAAGTGTTTTTTTTTTTTTTTAATCCTCACCTGAGGATATGTTTCCATTGATTTTTAGGTAGAGTGGAAGGGAAGGAGGGAGAGAGACACATCAATTGGTTGTCTCCTGCACAACCCCCATGACCCAGACCAGGGCCAGGATTGAACCTGCAACCCAGGTATGTGCCCTGGACTGACGTTATAACCACTGGGCCAAACCAGCCAGGGCTAAAAATTCTCTTTATAAAAACGTAAACGGTAATGGACCAGATCCAAATTTCTAAGTAGATTCCTGTTGGGATCTAAATAAAGTATATAGACAACTTAGCTATCTTTTGGGGAGTAGCTCAGTATTATTTCCCATCCGTTCAGAATAGAACCCATTGCGAACTGTTTATATATCTCACCTAAGGCTTAAACTCTATCTTTTCCCCACATCTTTACTCAGTTGCAAATGTAAGGGGTACTTTATATTTTCAAACCAAGTTGCTCAGCAGAGTACTCAAGCTGACTGCCAGAGTGAGGGAAACTTCAAAGGCTAGATACAATGTGACTTCTAAACTGAATATCATAAAAGAAATTCCCTTTCATCCTATTTTATCCCCCCCCCCCCCAATCAATAGGAGGCTTTTATTGCATCTTTAAAATATCGCAAATAAGTGCAACAAATCACTTGGCATTTTGGTGTTTCTATAGCTGAACAACTTAGATCTTATTCATCAGCCAGCTGAACTGTTCCTTTTTCATAACCATAGATACCATTCAAAAATTTTCTGATATCCTTGTTTTTAACTGTTGTGGCTTGCTGAATCAAAGCAGCTGAATTTGATACAAGTTCAATGTTGTTTTCTTCAAGATCAACTCATCGTAACAAAAGTAAATTAATAAAAAAAAATAATCAACTCATCTTTCTGGGCTTCAGATACTGAACAAGCAACACCTGACCTCATCCGACCTCTGCGGATGTATTTTTCATCCAAGAAATTTCTGATTTCAGTAAGAGAACCATTCTCCTGAATAACGACATTTAACGGAAGCCCAGTGTAACACCCCTGACCATGTTCTGTACATTGACTGCAGATAGTGTGAACCGTGGCTAGTTCCTTCTATTTCCCAACCTTTTGTCAACCTGGAGCTCTTTCTTTTCTTTCCAAGGAGACTGAGTTCTACATTGATGTGGTTGAAGTCCCTCTGCAGGGTGCCTCTGGGGCCCTCCCAATAACTGTGCATCCCTTCAGAGTGATGTCCACATTTTCTGGGATGTCGCCAGTTTGACTGCTGAGAATGGTCTTCATCCTCTCGCTATAGATGTGGCCCATCCTATTTTCTTTCAAATTCAGAACTACTATCATTCAATACACAAAACAGCCAGGGTTGAAAACTGGAGTGCAGAATTAGCACAAAGCTAACTTTAACATAAATAAGCAGTTTTCTGCTGAGGTGGAAAGATATACCTGAGTAATTTCAAATTTTAAAGATTTAGGTTAAATTTTGAATGCTATCAGCAGGTGGTAACAGGAATTAAAGTGAAACTAACAATCAACCCTGGTTTATAACTGCTCTATGAAGGCAGGCATTCTGATCACCAGAACCAACATAATGCCTGGTATACACCAAGTAGCAGATTTAAATAAATGTTTGCCACATGAACTAAACATTTCACAGGAATCATAAGATTCCTTAAAGGTCATCTAATCCAACTTCCTCATTTTACAGATTACAAAACTAAACTGAGGCATAAAGACTTTAGCTTATTTGCGGTGACATTTTTCAAGCAATGGCTTTGTTGGCACGTCATGTGCCATGTGAAAGGTTAAATAGCACAGTGGTTAAGAGTTCAGATTCTGGCCCTGGCCAGTGTGGCTCAGTTGGTTGGAGTGTCGTCCACATACCAAAAAATTTCGGGTTTGATTCCCAGTCAGGACTTACACCCAGGTTTCAGGTTTGAGCCCGAATACAGGAGGCAACCGATTGATGTCTCTCTCTTTCTCATCAATCAAAAAAAAATTCAGATTCTGAAGCCTCTAGGCCTGCGTTCATGTCCTGGTTTTTGCTACTTGCTGTGTAACTCTGGAAAAATCTCTTAACCTCTCTGTTCCTCAGCTGCTTCATCTCTAAAACGGGGATAATAATAGTACCTACCTCAGAGATGTCACAAAGGTTAATATAACTAAAGCACCTGGAACAGTTACAGGCACAGTAAACAATAGTATTAGCTATCCCAAATCACTAATGAATATTTACTCTTGAATCTTTTTTTTCCCTGTGCAGATTCGCTTTTTGTACTTATTATGTCCTAACACACTCATGGGAAAAGTTTGAATTCTCTGCATTTGACATTGGGTGAGCAAGCTTCTAAGGGGAAAGTGTCTGCTCAGGAAGAGGAAAAATGCCCTCCATTAATGCACTTCACACTTTCATTTTAAGGTTCATGATTTAGGAAGAATCCTATGATCTAGGAAAGGGGGAAGCTGTCTTTCTACCTCCATGTCCTGGCAGAGTTCTGGTCACAATGGCCAAGTAGAAAATAATGAATGTCAACTGTAAGTAGGAAAAAAAAAAAGACCTAGTACAGAATCTGTATCACAACGTTTCCTGCAGGAACGATGAATAAATGACAGAACACAGTGCTAGCAGCTTAGCAAAGGCTATGAAGGGGATAGAGAAGCTTGGTGTCATGAAGGTTAATTCATTACTGTTTTCTTTTTCTTCCTCATTCTGCAGATCTATTTACACAACCCTCTCCCACTAGGCTGCCAGGCCCAAAGTAGGTGGCTCATTAAGACTTTGTTAAATGAATAAAATATTGATGATGAAGTAAATTAGCGTTTGGCCTTATCAGGGAAGCTGGGACTACTGGCAAAAAGATCCTCATAGAAGAGCAATGCTATTTTGGTGAGACACAGAATGGATGTGTCCACACTAAGATGATTAAATATTTACTTACCATACGAGGGATGACCTCGCATTCATTAACTACTTTCCTTCCTAACAGATATATGTCTATTTTGTTAAGAAAAATTCCTTCGTTTTGAAAAAGTCTTATTCAAAATATAGACGCTGAAAAAGGTAACGTGGCACAATGGCAAATTATTATAAGCTATCATTAAATTCCATCAACAAATCGCTCCACTGTATCCCACTTAAATAGCTGGATTACCATTCAAATAGGTGCTGCAGCTAAAACCAGGTGCGGAAGGAGCAGGAGAGGGGAGGAGTCAGAACGTCAGAGGTTCCCAAGCGAATTCCAAGCCACACTTCCCCCGCAACCCCTATTCAGCCCCCACAAAGGCCCACCGCGCGTGCGCCACCACTAGGCGCGCATGCGCACTTAGTCCGTCGCGGCCTGAGGGAATTTCCTTTTACACGCCCTCTGCGGCACGCTCCTGTTTCTCCTAGCTTCTCCTTTTCACTAGTCCCTGCAGGTAGGATCCCAAGGATGAACTCCCTTTTCACCAAGCTCCTGAGGGTCCCTGAGCCCTCGGCCACTTACCTCAGCGGCTTTGGCACTTTCCCTACAGCCCCACCCCCAGTGAATCAGCCGGGGCGGCCGCGCAGACAACGACGAGGACGGCGGTGTGCTCGCGCCCGAGTAATGGTGGGCGTGGCCGGGGCGGAGTGGCGCGGGGAACGCGCTTCCGGAGAGGACTTCCGGGTCTTTTTTTCTTCTCCAAGCCGCAGTGTATCTGCAGCAGCGAAGGAGTCCTGTTTAGTTGCATTGGCCTACTCGGTTTTTATGATTCAGGACTTTTGCTCCCCCCACGACGTTGCAGGCGTTCTGCTTTCCTCTCCCTTTCCAGACCACCAGGAAGCAGGGATAAATTGGGTGTTCCCCCTTCTGAGCAATTTCGTAGCCCAGGGCTGGGTAGCGAAGGCAAATGAAGTGTGCCATCTCTGAGGCAGCTCTCTCTTCTTCCAGAGCTCCTGGGTGAGGGCCTGACCTTGACATTAAAGTCTTTTGTGGAGAGCCTTTTTCTTTAGAGGTCTTGGGGAAATAGGGTACTGGTGAAACCGGACCACGAATGGGTCCGGACCACCTGTCATTACTTGAGCCAGTGAAGCAGAGACATGGTTGAATAGTCTGTGAGCATATAAAAGGGTTTATTCTAACATTGCTGGCAGTATGGGAGAGCAATGGGTCATCCCAGACAATCTGCTCTGTCCACCCTCACTTGCCAGCTGCAAGTGGGCTGGGGACTACAGAGGCTGGTTGCCAGTGAGTCATGGTCACTGGGCCAGTGTTCTGTTGATCAGGTTGTTAAATCTTTCCACGATGTCAGGTAGACCCCCTTATCCTCACATTAGGAGAATGGAGAGCATTCCTGAGGTAAGCTTCTGAGGCGCACACCTCCCAGCCAGGTCAGAGTGGGCTTTTCTTTAATCAGAACAAAGCAACCACGATTAACATTGCAAAGGATGATTACCATTTCTTGTAACTATGGCTAGTGTGCCACTATGATTAGTTCTCTGTTCTATTATTCTCTCCTGCCCCTTTCACTAGGGTGGAATGCCATTAAACTATTGCTAATTATGCCCCCCTCTTCTCCATTCAAGCCTCTTTTCTACGTTGTTATTTCTCACAACACAAAATCTCTCCTTGGTTCTGTTTTTTTTTTTTTAATCCTCACCCAAAGACATGTTTGCATTTGTTTTCAGATAGAACAGGAGGGAGAAAGGGAGGGGAAGAGAGAAAAAGAGAAACATCGATGTGAGAGAGACACATGGAGTGGTTGCTACTCACACGACCCCAACCAGGGCCGGGGACAAACTGCAACCGAGGTACGTGCCCTTAGCGGGAACTGAACCCGGGACTCTCTGGTCTGCGGGCGGACGCTCTAACCGCTGAGCCAAACTGGCCAGGGCTCTCCTTGGTTCTGTAAGCAAACTACCAATTAAAGGTACTTTTTGAGGGTTGGAGTGAGTATGAGTGTATTTATTAAGGATTAATCTGTTTTCGTTGGAACTTTATGTATTTTGGGTCTCAAGACTATCCACCTATGTGGTAGGAACATTGGTTGAACTTAAACACAGCCAGCCCATAAGCAACCCTTGTTTCCCGAGTTATTGATTCATTAAGTTATGACTAGAAGCTTGGCTTCTCAGTGAGTGATGTTGGGCAGTGGTCTGTGGAAATTGGATTCCTCCCTTCAGCAATGTGGGTCCCCCCCCCTTTTTATTGAATTTATTGGGGTGACACTGGTTAACAAAATTACACAGGTTTCAGGTGCACAATTCCATAAAACATCATCTGTACACTGTATTGTATGTTCACCACCCCAAGTTAAGTAGTAATGTGTCGGTTTGAAGAACCATGTTGGTTAAGTCATATTTTAACTGTTTTCATAGGCAACTGGATCTAATTGTTCGGTGTATATTTCAAGCACCTCTGAAAGTACTAGGGGCTCCCCCCCACCCCGAGGGCTGTGTATTAAATATCCCTAATTCTATTAATTATCATGCTGCATAGAAAGGGTGAAACACTTTGAAAGTGGTTAAACACAGAAGGTTGCATTTTACTCCTTTTAGGTTAAAGTAATAAACAGACCTCTATTCTTTCTTTCAAAACCATGGACAGGCTGTATATAAAGAGTTCAGTATCTTTTAATCACCTTTTTTGTAATGCTGAATAGTTTACAAATTACTGTCTAAAGTCAGCCAGAAATGATATAATGTAGTGGAAAATGCAGCAATTGACTTAAAACAGTTTACAAATAGGGGAGGTCTAATGGAAACAGTGCTGCTTTTGCTTAGAATGTACTGTGAACTGATGCCCAATTATGTCCTTTCAGGCCTACATAATGATCCATATAATAGAGATAGGGTTTTTCTTTCTGATCAAAAGAAGGTGATTTGTTTTTTGTTTTGTTTTTTTTCAGGATTTCACTGGAATATTGTTTGGGAAAGTCTCATGGAAGTTCTGCGCCCACAGCTTATTAGAATTGGTGGACGGGTTTATAGGAAGAATCCCATTCAAGAACAGACTTATCAACATGAAGAAGAGGATGAGGACTTCTATCAAGGTAATCCTAGTTGCTCTTTGGTCAGATTAGAAGTAAAATGTTCTGTGTATTATAGAAGCAGTTCTTTGTATTGTTTCATTGTGTTTCTTTGTAGGTACTGAAATTTGAGATGATTGGCTTCTCATAGCTCCATTTGTGTTGATGTTTAAGGGGACAGATGTGTTTGAGTTTGATGAGGTGTTCTCACTTGCAGTTCATAAGTCAAGTTATGTTTAATTTTTGTACAGAAGTGTCAATGTAATAAGGGGTAATTTTATTTAACTATTAAGATTAACCATTAATATTCTGTGACAGATAACTTCCTTTATCTGTAAAGTTTTGTGAAGTAATATATACACACACACATATATATGTATATATATAAATTGGTGAAATAAATGAACATACGTAAAGTATTTTATCCACTGCCCAATAATGTTAGCTATTATTATTGTTATTTTTCTCTTCTTTGCAGTCATATACAGGCAGTTTCTAAATACACAACTTTATTACTGTATAGGGATAATTTTAAGAAATAAACTGAACAGTCAAGATGGATTATAAATGTTTTCAGGCTAATTAACTTGGGCTTAAGTTTAATGCATAAATTGGCAAGGCCTTTCAGGTTCTTTGCTTTCTTTTCTTTGGGTCCTAAGCCTTGGGAGTTTGTCTCCCTGATGCTCCCCACTATTTCCCTTCAGCCTTGGGGCCTTTGAGCTCCTTTATTTTACATTGTCTCCGCTGTATGGAGTAAGTTCTCCCAGTATCACTCCTGGTTTATTCACTGGAGGAATTTTGTGTTTTAAAACTAAAAATAACTGAGTTGTACATTTTTCTTTTTTGCTCTTTACCCGAGGACATTTTTTTTTTGTTGCATTTATCCTCAGATAGAGCAGGAGGGAGAGAGGGAGGAAGAGAGAGAGAAACATTGTCCTGAGAGAGACACATCCATTGGTTGCCACCTGCACGACCCCAACCAGGGCTGGGAACGAACCACAACTGAGGTACGTGCCCTTAGTGGGAACCGAACCTGGGACTCTCTGGTCCGCGGGCCGACGCCCTAACAGCTGAGCCAAACTGGCCAGGGCCTGAGTTGTACATTTTAAGAGAATGAATTTTATATTATGTGAATTACCTTTCCATAAAAAAATAGTAAAACTTTTTTTATTATGTCTTAGCTTTCTGGGAGAAAACAGTTGGGAGAAACAGTGGTATGTACATACTAATTTTCCAAGGTTCCAAGACTGGAAGATTTGAAATAGTCATGTGTTTTTTATTCTTTATTTTTCTTCTAAGAGCGAGTCACAAGGAATGTCAGGGCAGTGCTCTGCAATGTAAAGTGTCGGGCTGTTCTGTGTATGTGTGTGTGTGTGTGTGTGTGTGTGTGTGTTTGTATGTGTGTATTGCTGTTTTTAAACCTCGAGAGTGGTTGTCAGCTGGGGAGAAGACTGTTGTCCACAGAGCAGCAGCTCTGTGCAAGATGTTATGGTTTCTGTGCAGGCTTCATGGAGTGTGCAGAAGAGCCCTGTGATGGCTACGACGTGGTGCAGACCCAGCAAGGTTTCCAGTGTACTGTGAAGGCCCCCAGCCTGCTCTACAAGTGAGTGAGGTCCAGGGCAACTTCATGGGGAGGCATTTCCAGGAAACTCAGCAGCAAGCTGACTCTTCTCTCTTCCACGCTTAATTGCAATGTTTGATTACTAATGACAAAATAGTGTTTTATGTCCTAGAATTTCTTTTTTTTAATCAATTTTTTATTGTTCAATTACAGTTGACATACAGTATTAGATTAGTTTTAGGTGTACACCCCAGTGATTAGACATTATACAACTTACTAAGTGATCATCCTGGTAAATCTCATACCCATCTGATGCCATACCTAGTTATTAGAATATTACTGACTACATTCCCAATGTTGTACTTTACACCCCCATGACTATTCTGTAACTACCAATTTGTACTCTTATTTATTTATTTATTTATTTATTTATTTATTTATTTATTTTAATCCTCACCCGAGTATATTTTTCCATTGATTTTCAGATAGAGTGGGAGGGAGGGAGGGAGAGAGAGAAAGAGAGAGAAACATCCATGTGAGAGGGACACATCGATTGGTTGCCTCCAACACGACCCTGACCAGGGCTGAGGATCGAACTGCAACCAAGATACGTGCCCTTGCCCTGGCCGGTTTGGCTCAGCGGTTAGAGTGTCGGCCTGTGGTCCAGAGAGACCCAGGTTCAGTTCCCGCCAAGGGCATGTACTTCGGTTGCAGTTTGTCCCCGGCCCTGGTTGGTCGTGCGGGTGGCAGCCACTCGATGTGTCCCTTTCACGTCGATGTTTCTCTCTCTCTCTCTTCCTCCCTCCCACTCTATCTGAACAAAAAATGAAAAAAAAAAAAAAAAAAGATACGTGCCCTTGACTGGAATTGAACCCCGTGACTCTTTGGTCTGAGGGACGACACTCCAACTGCTGAGCCAAACTGGCCAGGGCTCTCCTCTTTCTTAGCTAGTTATATTCTTCTTCCTTAGGGAAGCTTGCTTTGACAGCATTTTCCCTATCAACCACATTCATTACTCTACTATATGTTTTCATAACACCCTCTACTCTTCCTTTGTATATTTCTCAGTCTTGTGTCTGTATTTATTTCTGTGCTATTTGATGTCTTCTCCACTAGATGAGAAGCTTCTTGAAGGTAGGCATGTGTTTGTTGTATTAATCCTCAACACTTAATCAAAGACTATTATGTTTTTGCCAGGATCATCTTTATAAATTGCTTGGAACCATTGTGATCACTTCAATCTGTGCTTCTTGACCACATTCTGTCCCATATTAACCCCTAATGTGGCTAGCTTATGTGCCTAACGGGCTTCATTTGGGCTTACACCTCTGAAGATAGGCTGGTCTGAAAAGTCCATAAATTCTTTTTCTGTGTTGTACCAGTTGAATTAGGTCTGTTCAATCTCCTTTATGAGAGGAGATCTACAAATATGGAATCATATACCTTTAAGCTTCAAGAGGCAGTAGTTTCATTTTCATCAACCTTGAGCGTATTCTGAAATACCTCTTAAGGATGAAATTCTTCTGGAATGTGGCCAAACGGAAAACAAAATGTTGACCCAGACAGCTCACTTTCCTCTTGGGTTCCAGTGACATTTTCTTCTTCTTTTTTATTATTTTTTATTTTGAGATTACGTTTATTAAAGCAGGGACAGTGAAACAGGGAAGGGCTTAGGATAGGAGAAGCAACAGGAGAGAGCCTAGGCAGGGCTGCTTTGGCTCACTGAGGAGTCAGAGAAAAGAGGGCCTTGGAAACAGGTTCAGGGGGTTAGCCTGGAATCGAACCCACGACTCTTTGGCTGAGCTGCCGTTGCCCATTGCCTCCCTGGTTACAATCTCGTAGGATCTCTTGCAGTGGTTCTCAACCTTCCTAATGCCACGACCCTTTAATACAGTTCCTCATGTTGTGGTGACCCCCGACCTTAAAATTATTTTCGTTCCTACTTCATAACTGTAATTTTGCTACTGTTATGTCTTAGGCTACCCCTGTGAAAGGGTCGTTTGACCCCCAAAGAGGTCATGACCCACAGGTTGAGAACCGCTGTTTAGAGTTTAGGAGGTACGAGCCTGTGGGGGAATTAGAGGGGGAAAGAAAAGGTGTGGGTTTGCTCATGGGAGGGAGAGTGCAACAACATTTTCTTCTAAGAAACATGATTTGAGAAAGTCGTGGCTCAGTTCCTGGTAAAATCAATGTAATCTCTTATTTAATGTGCATATCTACTACTGCTAAGGTGTGTAAAAATTCCTTAGATTTATGATTCCAACTTGATCTTTTGAATTCTTTATATTCTAAGTACTCCTGTACCAGATGATTTGCATGTTAGATTAGATATTGAATCTGTTAAATTTAAATTAATAGACAATATTTACAAGGAAGATTCCTATGAATCATTTCTGTAGGTTTATTGGGATCAAAGAACAAATTACCTGGTCACACTAATTTATAATCAAAGCCTAATGGTGGTTAACACCTGTCTAAGGATTATATCTAATACTGTGTTTCTCAATCTCGGGTGCACATTAGAATCACCTGGGAGCTTTTAAAACTCTTGCTATATGGCTGCACCTCAGACCAAATTATAGTCTCGAGCTGGACCCAGATATCATTAGTTCTTTTAAGTACCCAAGGTGATTTAACTGTGCAGCCAAGATTGAGAACCACTCAATCTGGTAGGAATTTCCACTTATATATTTAATAAAGCAGTCACCCTTTCACTGTGTATCTGTATTATTGTAGTGAATGTCTTAGATTTCCCATGTAAACCTCTTTGAGTCTGCCTGTAGTCTTAACTGGGAGTCTGCTATTATGGGCTTAATAAGGATAGCATGGACTGAACTATGTGCCAGTCACTGGGAAGCCCTTTTTATATATGATTGCATTTAATCCTTACAACAACCTTAGGATACTTAGGTATTATTCACTGCATTTTTATAAGTGAGGAAATAGACTTAGAGTGGTCAAGTGGCTTTCCCAGGGTTTATTTGAATCCAAAGCCTCTTTAACCCTCAGTTACTTCCCTTTCTAAGGTGTGTAGACAGCACTTTAAGCCAGTCACTGTTTGTGATACGCTTGTCCACTAACAACATGCTATCAAATAGAGGCCTGGTTGGAAGCACCTCTTACTGATAAGGCCTGGAAAGACAAAGTCCTGACAGAGTTGGTGAAATAGCCCAACACAGAGAAAAACCATATGTAAATTTGGGAGTTCTCACCCGCTTCCTAACATACTGTATTTTTTTTTCTTTATTGCTTTTAGAGAGAGAGGAAGGGAGAGGGAGAGAGAGATAGAAACATCGATGAGAGAGAACACCAATTGGTTGCCTCCTGTATGCCCCTACTGGGGATTGGACCCATAACCTGGGCATGTGCCCTGACTGGGAATCGAACTGGTAACCTCTTGGTGCATGGGTTGACACTTAACCATTGAGCCACACCAACCGGGCAACATACTGTATTTTTAGAACTAGGCTTACTACAATAGATCTTAATAGAAATAATAGGGTTTGGTTAGCCCATCTAAGAACAAATATATACTCACACCTGTCAGAATAATTGTCATCAATAAATCAACAAACAACAAGTGTTTGGCGATGATGTAGAAAAAAGGGAACCCTTGTGCACTGTTGGTGGGAATGCAAAAAAAATGATGTAGTCACTATGGAAAATGATATGGAGGTTTCTCAAAAATTAAAAATGGAACTGCCTTATGACCAAGCAATTTCACTTCAGGATATATAGCTGAAGAAACCCCAAATGCTAATTTGAAAAGATATATACACTCCTATGTTCATTGCAGCATTATTTACAATAGCCAAGATATGGAAGTAACCCAACTGTCCATCAGTAGATGAGTGGATACAAAACCTGGATACAAAACCTATGGTACTATATGCAGTGGAAATTACTCAGCTATAAAAAAGAATGAAATCTTACCATTTGTGACAGCATGTTTGGACCTAAATGGGTATTATGCTAAGTGAAATAAGAAAAAGACAAATATCATATGATTTCACTTATATGTGGAATCTAAAAAACAAAATAAACAAGGAAAGAAACAGACTCAGAGATACAGAGAACAAACTGATGATTGCCAGAGGGGAAGGGGGTGGGGTGGTGGTGAAAAAGGTGAAGGGATTAAGAAGTACAAATTGGTTGTTACAAAGTAGTCATGGGATATAAAGTATAGCATAGGAAATGTAATCAATAATACTGTAATAACGATATATGATGCCAGGTGGGTTCTTGAAATATCAGGAGATCACTTTGTAAAGTATATGATTATCTACCTACTATGCTGCACACTGAAACTAATATAAAATAATATTGAGAAGAATTAAAGCAAATGTACAGTTTTATATATAGTCATCCATGCTATTGGGTACTGTGTTGAAATCATAGAAGCCAAAATACTGTGATGATGGGGGAGTTTTTCCTTTTAACTTTATAGTCCAGTGATGGTCTCTTAGTACTTTATAGACTCTGAAACTTCTCTCCTGGGATCCAGTAGTCTCATTCACTATAACACATTAATTACTATGGGTTCCAGAAGATAACCTTGGAATGTCAGAATTATTTATACTAGGAGGGCCAGGCAAGTAATGCAAATAAATCAATAGATAATCTAGTGGAGTAGATGAAAGACAGTAGGGTATGATGGGAATTGTGATGAGCTCATGTTCCATTTTTAGAGATGAGAGTAGGCGCCAGTCTATTGTTGCCATGAGTTGTCAGATCTTCTAATTTAGCTATAGAACCTGGAAATCTAAATTTTTAGGTGAAATTTCCCAATTTATAGGTGAAATCTCCCAAATAAAACATATCTATGTGAATTCAGCCTCCTGGGGTTTACCTGATTACTCTCTGCTTTTAAATCTATCCTGAATGGTGGACCCTGCTCTTTGCTAAGTTCTTTATTCTTATTTAATTAATCAAGGATAATTCCCTTAGGATGAATTCATAATATAGTTAATTTGTTCTGCAAAAGGACAAGCTCCCCCGCCCCCCAAACTGTAGTCCCATTGGTTGCTGAAATTGCCTTTGGGACTATGCCAACTTTCCTTTCACTGAACTGCAGACCCAGATTTTAAGTTAATTTTGAGAAGCAAACAGTTGTTGGGCATAGTTATTATATCTTTACATTGACTTTGGCTGTAGGACATGATTTTGTCAATGAGGATAATGTTGCATGTTCCGTAAAGCTATATGACTTGTAAATTCCTTTACAATATTGAGCTTTTACTGAAGCACTTGTCTGTAAGGGAGTGTCTCTGGCTACATATTATTTAAACATGATAGAATTCTTTATTTTGGTACATTTTTTATTAATCTTCCAATAATTAATTTTTCTTTATATTATAGGCATATAGTTGGAAAGAGAGGGGACACTAAGAAGAAACTAGAAGCGGAGACCAAAACTTCTATTAGTATTCCTAAACCTGGACAAGAAGGAGAAATTGGTGAGACCTGGTATATATGTTATATGTGCAATCATTTTTGCATGTGTATGGAATAATGTAACCCAACTGAAGTGTTTAGTGACTGTATTCTTTTTTTTTTTTTTTTATAATTTATTTTATTATTAATTTGTTTTTGTTACAGATGTTTTTCCTTTTTTTTTCCCCCATTGACACCCTCCTCCCCCTCCCCTTCTCCTCCTCCCCATCCCTGTTGTCCATGTCCATTGGTTATGCACCCATGCACATAGGCTCTGTGATTTATCTCTTTCCCCCGCCTCCCCCCCTCCTCTGAGGCCCGTCATCCCGTACTCTACCCTCCATGTCTGTGGGTCAATTTCGTTGTTCAGTTTGCTCAGTTCTCCTGTGTGTTGCCGGCTTCCCCCGTTGGTGGGGGGGTCGCCGGGCTCCCCCGCTCCGCCTGGGTTCCCCCGTGGTGGGGGTGTTGCCCGGCTCCCCCGCTCCGCCTGGGTTCCCCCGTGGTGGCGGGGTCGCGGCTCCCCCGCTCCGCCTGGGTTCCCCCGTGGTGGGGGGGGGTTTTCTTTATTGATTTTAGAGAGAGAGGAAGGGAGAGGGAGAGAGAGACAGAAACATCGATGAGAGAGAACATTGATTGGCCGCCTCCTGCATGCCCCCCACAGGGGATTTGGCCCACAACTTGGGCATGTGCCTGACCGGGAATTGAACCGGTGACCTCTTGGTGCATGGATCGACGCTCAACCACTGAGCCACACTGACAGGGTGTGACTATATTCTTGATGAGGTTCTGTAGCTATTGGCCTTTTTATGATATATCAGTATTAATCTCCCAAATGAGGAAAGATGTAATTATAGACCTTATCTTGATTGAGGACCTGGGCCTTCATTTTATATTTTACCATGCACTGATGGGATAAAGCTTCTGGATTTTGTTGTGAATAGATTTCTTTTATGTTTTAGTAGCTTGAAATGGAATTTGTGAATTGTTTCAAGTTAGAATTAGCGAGAACCGCCCTGGCCAGTTTGGCTCAGTGGTTAGAGCTTTGGCCCTCAGACCAGAGAGTCCCAGGTTCGGTTCCCGTGAAGGGCACGTACCTTGGTTGCAGTTTGTCCCTGGCCCTGGTTAGGGTTGTATGGGTGGCAACCAGTCGATGTGTCTCTCTCACATTGATGTTTCTCTCTCTCTGAAGATAAATGTGGGAATGTCCTCGGGTGAGGATAAAAAAAATATATTTATATATAGAATTAGCGAGAACCAATGAGACCTGCAAATTTGAAATAAAGTTCAACCCTTTCCATAAGTATTTGCTCATTCTTACCTTGCTTTGTAGGCTATGAGTAATGATTAAAATACCAATCTGATTCAAATAGCTGCTCAGGCGAGGGAAAATTGTTTGGTAATATAAAACAAGTCAGAAAGTGTCTGTGCCAAACATCAGTGTGAACCAAGGGCACAGGCTTGTGTTGTAAAATGGCTTTGAGTGAGGGGCAGTATGGTGACAAAATTAAAAAAAATTTTTTTTTTTAATCCCCACCTGAGGACATTTTTGCATTCATCTTCAGATAGAGCGGGAGGGAGAGAAGGAGGAAGAGAGAGAGAGAAACATCAATGTGAGAGAGACACATCGAGTGGCTGCCACCCACATGACCCCAACCGGGGCCGGGGGACAAACCGCAACCGAGGTACATGCCGTTAGTGGGAACTGAACCCAGGACTCTCTGGTCCACGGGCCGACACTCTAACCGCTGAGCCAAACCGGCCAGGGCGACAAAATTTAAAAAAACTCATCCTAGCCCTGGCCGGTTTGGCTCAGTGGTTAGAGCGTCGGCCCATGGACCAATGATTTGCGGGTTCGATTCTGGTCAAGGGCATGTACCTTGGTTGCGGTTTTTCCCAGCCCTGGTGGGGTCATGTGGGTGGCAGCCATTCGATGTTCCTTTTGGTCTCTCTCTCTCTCCGTCCCTCCCACTCTATCTGATAATAAGTAGAAAATATCCTCGGGTGAGGAATTAAAAAAAAAAAAAAAAGAAAAACTCATCCTAAAACTATAGGACTTCTAAAAAATCAGCTAAGTTTAGCAGTCTCCAATAATCTATTTTCCTTAAACACCCATAGATTGTTTTGTTTCAGGAGAAAAAAATGACAAGTACTCTTCTAATTTTGTGCTCTGTAAGAATAATCACTGTGACAGATATGTAACAGTTGACTTTAGAGCAGTGATGTCCAAAAGAACTTTCTGTGATGATGGGTATGTTCTATATCTGCACTGTCCAGCACAGGAGCCACTAGCCACATGTGACTATGAGTACTTAAAATGTGGCTGGTGTGACTGAGGAACTGAATTTGTAACGCTATTTAATTCTAATTCATGTAACTTTTAGTCCAACTAGCTGCATGTGGGGTCCTGTATTGGACAGTGTAGTACTAGAGTTTTCCCCAGCCTCTTGTAACGTCAGTAAACTCCAGCATAGGAATTTTAACCACATTTCTAAAGGACTTTTATTAAAATAAATATTCAGTTCATTAGAATTACAAATAAAGAAAACTTGGGTCTTTCCTTAAGCTTTAAAGTTCAAGTTACAAATATTGAAGTATTTTTTTTTTTTATCCTCACCCGAGGACATTTTTTCATTCTTTGGTCAGATAGAGTGGGAGGGAGAGAGAGGAAGAGAGAGAGAGAGAAACATCGACGCGAAAGGGACACATCGAGCGGCCGCCACCCGCGTGAACAACCAGGGCCGGGGACAAACTGCAACCGAGGCACATGCCCTTAGCGGGAACCGAACCCTGGTCTCTCTGGACCGCAGGCCGACGCTCCAACCGCTGAGCCAAACCGGCCAGGGCTGAAGTATTTTATAATTGCATTTAAACTTATTTACCTACTTTTCCCCTAATTTTAAAATTACTATATACTTTAAACATGGAATCTTACAGAAATTATATGCAGGTATAAAGGGAAATCTTTTGTAATAGGAACCCCAGACCTAATTGCTATTGACAGTTTAATATGTTCCCCATTTTTGCTATCGATAGAGTAACATATAAATAATTTTTATAACATGGTATAAATGTGGAGACATTGGCCATTTTAAAATACTGAATCATTCCAAAATTTATCCAGAAAAGGGTAGGCAGATTGTAAAGATTAAATTTTGATTTAGAAAGCACAGATATTTCAGTGTGAAAAACAAGTGTGTCTAATCATTAAAAGTAAGAATTTGGCCCTGGCCGGTTTGGCTCAGTGATTAGAGTGTCGGCCCATACCTTGTACCTCGGTTGTGGTTCGTCCCTGGCCCTGGTTGGGGTCGTGCGGGAGGCAGCCAGTTTATGTGTTCCTCTCACATCGATGTTTTCTCTCTCTCTCCCTCCCTCCCACTCTATCTGAAGATAAATGGAAAAAAATGTCTTCGGGTGAGGATTGAAAAAAAAGTAAGAATTTGGTGAAACTAATTTAATTGAAAAACAAGAGGATAAACTGGTTTATTGGTCTTGTAGGGAAACAAAGTATATGGAAAAATTAAATGTATTGGTTAGAGGAAATTGAATTGTGATGTGAAATTAAGATTGCAATTGCATTGCTGCCATTTATTCATGTTCTTTTGTTTGTCCTTAGAGAGACTAGAAAAGGAAATGATCTAGTAGGTTTTAATTTGTCCTCAAGACATACAATTTACCATTTTGACCTTTTTAAAGTATTGTTGTCATCCCAGAAGGAAACCCCATATCCATTATGCTGTCACTTCCTATTCCTTCCTACCCCCAGTCCTTGACTGTCAGTAATTTGTTTTTTGTCTCTATGAATTTGCTTGTTCTGGGTATTTCCTATAAATGGAAGCATACATACAATATGTGGCCTTGTTTTGTCTGGAGTCTTTTACTTAGCATAATGTTTTCAAGAGTCATCTATATTTTTGCATGTATCAGTTCTTCATTCCTTTTTTTTTTGGCTAAAATAATATTCTATTTTAGCATCGGCCCGCAGACCAGAGAGTCCTGGGTTCGGTTCCCGCTAAGGGCACGTACCTCAGTTGCAGTTTGTCCCCGGCCCGGTTGGGGTCGTGTGGGTGGCAACCCCTTGATGTGTCTCTCTCACATCGATATTTCTCTCTCTCTCTTCCTCCTTCTCTCCCTCCCACTCTATATCTCAAGATAAAAAAATGCAAAAATGTCCTCAGGTGAGGATAAAAAATAAATAAATAAATAAAATAAAATAAAATAAAATAATATTCTATTTTATACAGATACACCACATTTTGTTTATCAATTTATCAGTTGATGGACATTTGTGTTTGTTTCCACCTTTTGGTATTGTGAAAAAACTGCTATGAACATTTATTTGTGTGCAAGTTTTTTTGATTACCTGTTTTTACTTCTTTTGGGTTTCTATCTAGGTGTGGAATTGCTGGGTCATATGGTAATTCCTTTTTAACTTTTTAAGGAACTGCCAAACTTTTTCATAGCAGCTGTACCTTTTTACATTCCCATCAACAAAATATGAGAGTTTGCTTTGTATTTTTTGAACTCGTTTTTCTAGTTCATCAGCTGGTCTTTAAGGATATTCTGTTTTAGACCTCATTCTGCTTAGATTGAATTCATTTTAAGTCTCTTACCTTTGATACTGTTCCCTGTTTAGAATTATGTTCACATTCAGGGCAGCTCCCCACAGATGACAGTATCAAGAGGTCACCTATCTTACAAGCATTTTGATGGTCCTTGAGTATGTTAACCCTATTTTTTGTTTGTTTGTAGTTATCACTGGCCAACATCGAAGTGGTGTAATTTCAGCCCGAACTCGGATTGATGTTCTTTTGCTCACTTTTAGAAGAAAACAGCCCTTCACTCACTTTCTTTCCTTTTTCCTCAATGAAGTTGAGGTTCAGGAACGATTCCTGAAGTTCCAGGAAGAAGTACTGGAGAAGTGCTCCATGGTAAGCAGTACACAAAACACAATGAAAAGTTTAAAAGAAAAATGAAGAGTACAAAAACGGTTTGTAATTCAAACAGTAGATACAAATCTCTTCTACCAAAAAAAGTAACCATTTCTGATTTTAAAACCTAACCATTTTAATTCTGAGCTGAAAAAAAAAGTATAGACATATCAGCACATAAGTGGCTACATATTGTTGAAATATTATTTAAAAATTTTAATACACAAAAGGATCATCTTAATATGCACATATCCTGCACCTTGTGGATGGCAGTGTTAATGAGATGCCATTATTTGTAGATCTTCCACCTCTGGACATCATAGCTTATTTGGGGTTAGTAACAAAAAATAATTTTGCATATGGAATTGTTTTTTTGTTTAAATTAAGAAAAAAAAATTTTTTTATTGATTTTTTTAGAGCGAGGAGAAGGGAGAGAAAGAGAGAAACATCAGTCCGTTGCCTCCTGTACATGTCCTAACCAGGAATTGAACACAAAACCCTTTGGTGTATGGGACGATGCTCGAACTAACAGCCACTGGGCAGGGCAGAAAATAAGTTTTTAAACTCCTTTTGGCCCAGCTGGTGTGGTTCAGTGGATTGAGCATCATCCCGTGGACCGAGAGGTCCTGGTTTGATTCCCATTCAGGGCTATGCACACATACATTTAAAAAATAGCCCTGGCCGATTTGGCTCAGCGGTTAGAGTCGACCTGCGGTCCAGAGAGACCCGGGTTCGGTTCCCGCTAAGGGCACGTACCTCGGTTGCAGTTTGTCCCCGGCCCTGGTTGGTCGTGCGGGTGGCAGCCACTCGATGTGTCCCTTTCACGATGATGTTTCTCTCTCTCTCTGTCTTCCTCTCTCTCCCTCCCACTCTATCTGAACAAAATGGAAGAATGTCCTTGGGTGAGGATAAAAAAAAAAATATTTGTTGCCCAACCTGTGTGGCTCAGTGGTTGAGTGTCGACCCATGGCCCAAGAGGTTGACGGTTTGATTCCTGGTCAGGGCACATGCCCAGGTTATGGGCCTGATCCCCAGGGGGGGCATGCAGGAGGCTGCCAATCGATGTTCTCTCATTGATGTTTCTATCTCTCCCTCTCCCTTCCTCTCTCTCTAAAAATCAATAAAGAAAAAAAATTGTTTAAAAAAATAAATAAATAAAAAATAATATGTCGTGCATATGGTTTTATATCCTGTTTTCTTTGAAATTTAACACTATACCATGATCACTGTTTTGTCATTGAACAATACCTAAATATTTTACCTTTGCTTTGGAGACTAGGAAGGCAATTATAGTAGTGATGACTAAAATAACATTATTTGATTTCAATAACTGTTCAGGTGACTTGATTTTTTTAAATGACTGCTTACTGTTTTGTTGTATGGATGTATAATTATTTAATCTTTATTCTGTTTTTTATTATAAATAATGATGTTATGAGTCTTCTTCTTATTTAATAAATTCCTGGAAGCTGAAAAAGACTAAGTGTGTGTTGGAGGCTTTTGATATGTATATCCAAATTACCTTCAGGAAATGCTATAGTATTTTATACTTAAAACTATATCTTTCTTTAGGTTTCTTTTCCTACCCTTGCCAATACTGAGTGTTATCATTCTTTTTTTAAAATCTTCACCTGAGGATATTTTTCTATTTATCTTCAGATAGAGTGGGAGGTGGAGAGAGAGAAAGAGAAACATCAATGTGAGATAAACACATTGACTGGTTGCCTCCTGCATTACCCCAACCAGGGCTAAGGACTGAACCACAACCAAGGTATGGCACATACCAGAATTGAACCCGCAACTCTTTGGTCCGCTGTCCGACACTCTAACCACTGAGCCAAACCAGCCATGGCTGTTATCATTCTTTTATGTATTTTTTTGTAATCCAGTGGACAAAAAATATTAGTCATTGTTTTACTGTTCATTTATTTGATTATTGGTGTTAAGACTTTCTCATATGTTTAACTCTTTTTCCTTTATGTTTTGGTCGATTTTCCTCTGAGAGTGTTCATTTTTTAATTTATTTGTAAGAGCTTCATATATATTAAGGTCAGTATTACTTCATAATTTACATTTAACTTTTTAGTTCATTTGGAATGTATTTTGGTATTTAGTAAGGCTATAACTTTTTTTTAACCCCTATTTAGTTAACCACTTATTTCCAGAAGAATTTTAAGAATTTTATTTTACCTTAACAATTATCATATAGTGCCCTGGCTGGGTGGCTCAGTTGGTTGGAGCATCATCCTGTACACCAAAAAAGTCTTAGGTTTGATCCCCGGTCAGATTGCTTACAAGAGGCAACCGATCAATGTTCCTCTCTCACATTGATGTTTCTCTCTCTCTCCCTTTCCCTCTTTCTCTCCCTCTCTCCCTTCTTCTCTCTCTGAAATCAGTAAACAATAAACATATCCTTGGGTGAGAATTAAAAAAAATTATCATATAGTAAAATGGACTTTTTGAGTGTACATTTCTTTTTTTTTTTTTAAATGTTTTCATTGGTATTTTAGAGAGAGTGTAAGGGAGAGGGAGAGAGAGATAGAAACATCAATGTGAGAGAGGAACCGATTGGCTGCCTCCTGGGGATTGAGCCTGAAACCTGGGCATGTGCCTTGAACAGGAATTGAACTGATAGACCTCTTGGTGCACGGATGACACTCAATCTACTGAGCCACACCAGCTGGGCTGGGTGTACATTTCTATGAATTTTAACACATGTATAGATTTGTGTAGCCACCTACCACAATCAGGATACAGAATAGTTCTACTACACCAAAAAAATTCCCTCATGTTATTCTTTTATAGCCACCTCTTCTCCACCCCAAACCCTGGCAATCACTGGCCTCTTCTTGGTTACTGTAGTTTTGTCTTTCTGAGAATGCCATAGAAATGGAATCATGCAATCTGTAACTTTTTTTGGGGGGGGGTGTTAATCCTCTCCCAAGGATATTTTTTCCATTGATTTTTAGAGAGTGGAAGGGAGGGAGAGAGGGTGAGTGAGAGAAACATGGATGTGAGAGAGACACATTAATTGGTTGCCTCCTGCTAGCACTCCAACCGGGGCTGGGAATTGAACCTGCAACCCAGTTACATGCCCTTGACTGGGAATCAAACCCATGACCCTCCAGTGTGCAGGCTGATGCTCTAACCACTGTGCAACACTGGCCAGTGCCAATCTGTAACCTTTTGAGACTTTTTCACTTAGCATCATGCCTTTGAGATTCATTCAAGTTGTGTGTATATGGTTTTTTCCTTTTTATTTCAGTCTGTGGATGCACCACAGTTTGTCCATCCACCTATTGGAGGACATTTAGGTTGTTTCCAGCTTTTGGCAGTTAGGAATAGAACTGCTATATAAGCATTTGTGTACAGGTTTTTATGAAACATAATTTTCATTTCTTTAAATATCCTAGAAAGGGATTGCTGGGACAGTAAGTATATGTTTAACTTATGAGAAGCTGACAAACTGATTTTCAGAGTACCTGTACCATTTTGCATTCCCACCAGCAAGATGAGAGAATTCCAATTGCTCCATGTCCTTGCCAGCATTTGGTTTGGTTAGCATTTTTATTTTATCCATTGTACTGGGGGTGTTGTGATATTGTGGTTTTAATGGCTAATGATGTTGAACATCTTTTTTGTTGTTATCTTCACCCAAGTATATTTTTTTCCATCCATTGTTAAAAGTGGGGGGGAGAAACATTGATGTGAGAGAGACACATCGATTATTTATTCCTACACGTGCCCCAACCGGGGGCCAGGGATTGAACCTGCAACCCAGATATGTGCCTTTGACTGGGAATCGAACCCATGACCCTTCGATTCTCTAACCACTGGGCCACATCAGCCAGGGCCGAACATTTTTTTATGTCCATTTTTGTCATTCTATGTCCTTTTTGGTGAGGTGTCCACATCGTTTGCCCATATTAAAATTGTTTTCTTACTGTTGAGTTTTGAGAGTTCTTTTATATATATTCTGGATACAAATCCTTTCAAAGATATGTGATTTCTAAAAGGCAGGCTGTAGCTTGTCTTTCATTCTCTTACTAGTGTCTTTTGCAGAGAAAAGTTTTAAATTTTGAAGCAGTCCAATTTACTAATTTACTTTCATGGATCATACTTTGGATGTCATGTCTAAGAACTCTTTGACTAACCCCAAGTCACAAACGTTTTCTCTTAGAATTTTTATAGTCTTTCTTTTTTTATGTTTAGACCTATGATCCAGTTAATTAAAAAACAAATTTTTAAAAATTGATTTTTAGAGAGAGAGGAAGGGAGAGGGAGAGAGAGAGAAACATAGATGTGAGAGTGAACTATCGATTGGCTGCCTCCTGCACGCCCTCTACCTGTATGATCCAGTTAATTTTTGTATTAAGTGTGAACTTTAGGTCTAGGTCATTTTTGTGCACATGGATGTCCATGCGTTGTTTTTGCAGTCTTGTAGTAATGAGAGGAATAAAAGCATGTGAAGTAAAATAGAATAGTGGTTAATATCCTTGGTTCCAGAAATGATGAATTCTAGGTAGGATTCTGAGTTCCTTGATCTGTGTAGACTTGGGCAGGTGAACCTCTTCAAATCTTTACAGCTTGCTTTGGAGAACTGCAGGAAGGATAAGTGAGGTAACATAAAGTACTTGATAAGCAGTAAATATTTAATAAATGGTAGTGGCTACTTCTGCTATTTTTATGGTTATTAGTTATTAGTATTACTTAGAGTATTAAGAGTAGATGAGGACTGTCTTTGATCATTGTGGGAAAGGCCGGGAAATGTTTTAGGTGAAAAAAAGTTTTTTTAAATCTTCTTTTTAATCCTCACCTGAGGATATTTTTTTCCATTTATCTTCAGATAGAGTGGGAAGGAGGGAGAGAGGAACATCGATGTGAGAGACACACATCGACTGGTTGCCTCCCGCACAACCCCAACCAGGGCCGGGGACTGAACTGCAACCGAGGCATGTGCCCTTGACCAGAATCGAACCTGCGACTCTTTGGTCTGCAGGCTGACGCTCTAACCGCTGAGCCAAACCGGCCAGGGCTTGGGTGAAAATTTTTACAAGATCCTTCCCCTTCCTTCTCTTTCCTTTATCCTTTTTCTTTTTACCTTCCTTTCTTTTTCCTGTCCTGTCCATATTGCTCAAGCTGGGTCTTAGGTGTTAAAATATGATGGGATATAGATATGCAGATATAGAAGTATCAGAATTGTAATGTTAGCCTTTTTTTCTCTTTGTATGTGTATATGCTTTCTCATTTTTCTTTTGGCTCCTGACATGAACTGTCAGGGAACAAATATTTGAATATAGTCGTCCGTTGCCACTTCGCGCTTCGACTTTCGCGGCTTCACTCTATCACGATTTTTTCAAATATATTCGTTAAAAAGTTGATCGAGGCAGTGAAAATGATACAGCGTGTGCTCAGTTGTCTGAGTCAATTATATACCCCTGTATTACAATTGCAATTAAAATTACTATACGTGTGGACTGTAGGCCTATGTATTTGAGCACCCCAGGAATCCTTCAACGCCAGTTGCAACCTCTAGAGTCTGGAACGGATTAACTGCGATAAACAAGGGACAACTGTAATTACTTTCACTTGGCCAGAGTGAGATTGGCCACTATGAATGTCATGCTGGCCCTAATCAGTACAAAGTATTTTCTTTCAGCTTTCAGGAAGACTCCATAGTGACATTGCCTTCTACTTTTAAATCATTTCCTGATAACAGCAGGGAAATAAGCACAGCATAAAAGAGTAAATAAATAAGGGACCATTCTCTATACCTATTATATGGAGGACATTTTTAGTGAATTTCATTCAGATGTAAGAACAATAGGCAGATGGCTATAAAAGCCTGTAGGCATTTTCCAGTAGTCCTCTGCATTTATTACCCCAACTTAGGTGAGTTCCAGTCTAGTAGCTTTGAAGAACATACACCTTGTTCATTGAGATGGCAGATGTTTCCTGAAAGACTGGCATTTAGTTTTGTTTTGGCTCTTTGGAAACTCAATGGACATTTCTGATAGTTTCTTCATCTCTAAGATAGGAATGGTCTCAACATTCTCTTACTTATAGAGAAAAAATGACATCTCTTGGTATAAAGTTGGCACATAAAGTAAAAAAACAACAACACTTTGCCTGGCCAGTGTGGCTTAGTGGATTGAGCATTATTCCATGGACTGAAAGGTCCTGGTTTGATTCCTGGGCGTGTGCCCTGACCAGGAATTGAACTGGCGACCTCTTGGTACATGGGTTGACGCTCAACCAGTGAGCCACACCGGCCGGGCTGTACTCTAACTTTTAATCAATCCCTGATTGATGGAACATTTAGGAAATTAAACAATTTTTTTTTTCCTTTATTGATTTTAGAGAGAAAGTGAGAGGGAGAGAGAGAGATAGAAACATTGATGAGAGAGAACGTCGACTGGCCACCTCCTGCATGTTCCCCACTGGGGATCGGGCCCATAACCTGGGCATGTGTCCTGACCAGGAATCGAACTGGCGACCTCTTGGTGCATGGGTGGATGCTCAGCCACTGAGCCACACTGGCCGGACTGGAAATTATTTCTGTTCAGAAAGCCAGGATGGGGCTCAGTTTGTTTGTTTCTCCTTTCTTAGGGATCACAGTCCAATGTCTGAAAACATTTGCTGTACATATTTTATCTAGTTTTCTAGTTATTGATAGGGGGAGGGCAAGTCCTTATAGGAATCAATTCTTCATGGGCAAAAGGAAGACATTCTCATACATTTAAAAATTGACATATAATTTATATATCATAAAATCCCCATATTTAAAGTACACAGTTCAGTATTTTCAGTATATTCACTACATTGTGCAACCATTGCCACTAATTCCAGAATCATTCTATTAGCCCCAAAAGAAACCCCATATACATTTCAGCTGTCACTCTCCATTGTGAAGGTCACATTTTTAATACAGCAGACAAGTTTTCTACTCCCAAGTCTCATCCTGTCCTTCCCTCACTCTTCCTTGAATTCTTCTTTTCTTCGTTTAAAATACTTGGCTCTTTTCTGTATTTGGTAGCATGCTTGTCCTTGACCTCTCCCTTGACGCTCCAAGAAAATGTGAATTTACCTTTTAGAATAGCATTTCTTGAAGTCACCTTTCTTTGTGCTGATCAATTATATAAGAAATGTTGTTTGACTATAGACATTATCACCATCATCCCTATGCTTCAGCTCCCTAAGCTTGAGTATTTAATGTAGGATTTGGCAGCTCACAGACATCGACAAGGTATTTCTTATCTGTGTGATCTGCAGATAAACAGCATCTTATATTTTCACTCTTTCCTCTCTTGCATTAGGATTCAAAGGTGTCTCACTGTCTGCAAGTTCAAGAAGTGTATTAAAACCCTGTATATCTCTCAATCATTCTATAGCTAGTAATGCTGCTATAATTCCATTTTATCTCACAGCAGGATCTAGTAGAAAGCACATCAATAATGAAAAACAGTAATTCAAAGCCATGTCTGGTGGAGCATTCTGAAGGCTCATAGATCTGTCTAAAGCTACAGGAGATTTCTCAGGCTGCTTGGAGGACCCAAATAGGTTTTAGCGTCAAAAACTACATAATTCTGCTCATGTTGTATGTGAAGGCTAACACTGGGCAGAAATGGCTAATGGATCTGGGGTCTCTCCCTCAGTTAGGATTAGTTTTCCTTCATTTATTATTATTCACCGAAGAAGAAAATTTGTTTATAAAAGCTTTAGTGTGTAATTCAGGATTCATCATGTATAGGAGAGTTAGGGGATTTATAATTATGAATTAATTTAGAATGAAGATGAAATGGTTGTCTGTGGTTGTAAGAAAAGTTGTAAATTGAGTTCTGGTGTTGTGTAGGAAAGTAAGAAATGACAGAACTTATATATTGCACCATTTGGATGCTGCCAGTTGTGAACAAGTGTTTATCTTTTATTCAGCCATTCACTGTTTATTAAATGTCTACCATTTGCCAGGCTATGCATTATACACTAACAATGGACTCTATCTTATGGATCCCATGCTCTGGGGAGGGAGTAGTGTTCTTACAGAAACAGTTGCAGTACTGTGTGATAAGTGCTATTAGAGGGGAGTGCAGTGGGTACTCAGAAGAGAGTTTCTTTCTCCAGTGGTCGGAAAAGGCTCCATAAGGAAGGTGACGCTTGAGCACAGTCTTGAAAGAGTGAGTTTGTGCCAGGCTGGCAAGGAGGAGATGAGCATTTTGGGCAGGGGAAATGGCACTTGCCAGGAATGGAGGTGTTCTAGTCCTCTATGTTCCGGGGAGAGTAAGGAGTTTATTAAGATTAGAGACTAGAAAGTGGGTAGGGTATAGAGAGTAGGGTAGGGAAGAGGTAGGAGTTAAGGGGAAAGGTGAGTGGTATCTAATCTACCTGGTTGTCAAAGGTCTTCTGTGAGTTTTGGATTTTGAATGTATCCTATAGGTAGTCAGGAACTATTAAACATTTTAAGTAGAGACTAATGTGAATAACTTAGCATTATAGAAAAATAATCGTGAAGGCAGTGTGGAGGATGAATTGAGAGTTTAAGGAGTGGGGTACCAGAGGCAGCTTACCAGTTACAGACTATTAATACAATCTGTTGGAAAAAAAGAATAGGGTCTGTGGCATATTCAGTAGGGGATATATTCCAGAGATGTTTAGCAGGTCTTCTTTAAAGTGGGAATAATAATAGTACCTACCTTAGTGTTGATACAAAGAGTAAATGAATGAATAAATTTAAGATGTTTACAGCATAGCATGGCACATAGCTAGTACTGTATGTGTTAGCTGTTGTAATACCTCCAACACCATATAGGACATGAGGGAAAGCGTGGCATCAGGAAGAAGCGGAGGGTCTGGTTGGAACAGGTGGTGTACAGTTAAACCATCACTAATGTTTGAGTGGTGAGTGCCTATCTTTGGGAATAAGTATAGATTGGTAGATGGATTACTAACTGGTGCTTACAAGTAACTTATGGAGGAACAGTTAGGCTTTTAGAAAAGTAGCTTTGATTATTCATTGTGCTCATCAAAGCTAAGAGGGATGCATCTTTTGGTAAAGGGGAGATGTTCTTCGCTCATTTTTAATAGTAAGGATATTCTTTTTCTGGTCAGTATAAAAATACATTTTTTTCTCATCCGTGTTAAAACCTGATGTTTGAATTTTTTTGTTTTGTTTTTAAGAACCTCTCCACTTTTATGTTTTATATCTGGATAGAATTGGTAAGCCAGAAGACTCAAAACTCTGTTTTCTGAAGTTTATTCAACATAACAGGGCATTTTATTAATAACATATAGACACTCTCAAATCAAAGTCAGCTTTTGTGAACATTCTTAAAGAGTAACAGAAACCACTCATCAGAGCCTAATTTCGTTCTCCGTGGTGATTTAGATGGAAGATCAAGGATGGTTTAGAGTGTTGCATGTCATGTGGAAAGCTAGAAGGGGGAGGGAGCCTGTATTTATTCCATACTACCATGTTCCAGAGGCTTCACATATATTTTATTTAATCCTCAGAACAACCCTGAGAAGGAAATGCCTGTTTTATAGATGATGACGTTGAATTTCAGAGGGATTGAGTAACTCATTTCGGGTCACACTGCTGATAGGTGGCAGAATTAGAATTTGAACCTGGCCTGTCTGGTTGCAAAGCCAATGATCTTTTCACCAGTCTGCCTTATTTGAATAACTTTCCTGTGTGAATGAGGTTTATATCACCTGCCCAGCAATGCTTTTTATGGGATTTGGCCATAAAAAAAGAAAGAAAATATAATGAGCATAGGGGAGTCTTCCATGCTTATTTCTTCTTTTTCTTTGCGTAGAACATCAGGAATTTAATTCTGGATCCCTCACAGATACCTATTTTGTACTTATTTGTAGGCATTGTGGGAGCATGTCAAAAATGTATAGGACCTTTGACTTAGAGGTAAACTAGGCTACACCTCCATTATCTTACAGAGGAGGAAACTGAGGGTCAAGAGAAGTGAAATAGGCCCTGGCTGGTTGGGCTCAGCTGTTAGAATGTCAGCCCTAAGGGTCAAAGGTTCAATTCCAGTCAAGGGCAGGTACCTGGGTTGCAGGTTCGATCCCTGGCCCCGTTTGGGGTTGTGTGAGAGGCAACCAATTGATGTGTCTCTCTCACATCGATGTTTCTCTCTCTTTTTTGGTTAATCCTCATTTGAGGATATTCTTCCATTGATTTTTAGATATAGTGGAAGAGGGAGAGGGTGAGAGAGAGAGAGAGAAACATCTATTGGCTGCCTCCCACACAACTTTTACTGGAGCTGGGGGTTGAACCTGCAACCAAGGTACATGCCCTTGACTGGGAATTGAACCCTTTACCCTTTGGTCTGCCAGCCGATGCTCTAACTGCTGAGTCAAATCGGCCAGGACTATGTAAGTATAATTTGAGAATTTTTTTTTCCCTGCCTCTGGCTCTCAGCATGTACTGTTAAGGCACGGTGCGCTACATTATTTACGTTTGAGTGGTACACATTTGGATCAGATTCGGTCTCTTTTTTCTTAACTCATGTGATGGAGCATGACCTTTGGGTTCTGAGTCTGAAGAGAAGCTTCCCTTCTGTTAGCTGACAGCTCTGGCAGATGCCGCTGCGTTCTGTCCCATTTGTGTGGAAAGGATGGTTGAGTTCTAACCTGGGTTTTAAGGAAGCAGAGAGAATGCTCCGTGGTGGGCTGATCCATACTTCTCTCTACTGGCCTATTTCCAAGTTTGACATTTTAAAATTTCACTATACCTTGTTAATTGTTCGTGCTGATAGCATTGCCAGCGTTTCTGCCCCAGTGGATCCTGAGTGCTGGATTAAAAGTGAAATCAGCCCTGGCTGATTTGGCTCAGCGGTTAGAATGTTGGCCCGTGGACCAAAGAGTCTCGGGTTCAATTCCGATCAAGGGCATGTACCTGGATTGCGGTTTGGTCCCTGGCCTTGGTTGGGGTCATGCGGGAGGCAACCAATTGATGTATCTCTCTCACATTGATGTTTCTCTCTCTCTCTCTCCCTCCCCCTCTCCCTTTCACTCTATCTGAAGATAAATGAAAAAGTATCCTCGGGTGAGGATTAAAAAAAAAAAAGTGAAGTTAATGAAGGGCCAGAGATAATGTGGTGATTGCTGGTGGTAAATCATGAAGCTGCAGTTTTGTTTTGTTTTTGTTTTTATTTATTTATTTTTCTTTTTCCAGTTGTATTTATTTATATATTATTTTTTTTTTTTTTCCCATGAAGCTGCAGTTTGAATGAGAGGGTTATGGTTTTGCACCTGGGACTGCTGAGGTAGGAAATTACTTTGAACTCTGAACTGTGGCTTAGGCCTGCACATATGCTTTCTGTGGAGGTAGCTTTTTAAAATTTTTTTCAGAGAGAGCTAATGAGAGGGGGGAGAGAGAGAGAGAGAAACGGAAACAGAAACATCGATCTCACATCAGTTGGTTGCCTCCCACAAGTGCCACGACCAGGGCTGGGGATGGAACCTGTAACCCAGGTATGTGCCCTTGACTGGAAATTGAACCTGAGACCTTTCGGTCCAAGGGCCTACACTCTAACCACTGAGCTGCTCCAGCCAGGGCAATGTAGAGGTAGCTTTTGCATGCAATTTTTTCTTGGATGAGACCTTATTTAACAAATAAAGAAACTGAGGCCCGGCTGGTGTGGCTCAGTGGTTAAGTGTCGACCCATGCACCAAGAGGTTTCTGGTTCGATTCCGGTTGGGGCGTATGCCCAGGTTGTGGGCCGAATCCCCAGTGTGGGGCATGCAGGAGGTGGCCAATCAATGTTCTCTCTCATCCGTGTTTCTATCTCTCTCCTTTCCTCTCTCTCTAAAAATCAATAAAGAAAAAAAAAATTCTTAAAAAAAAGAAACAGGCTTACGGATGTGATTTAGCCATAAAGAAACACTTTTTTCCATGTAGTCAAAACTGCACAGGGAGTTCCTGTTACTTTACTCTTTGCTTCTCCTTGCTCGGGTGGGAGGTAACCACCATTAGCATTTTCAGGCACCAGCCTGGTTGGCTAACCTAATGGAGTAAAATAGTTCCAGCTCCATATAATGGTGAGCTTGGAGCAGGGCCCAGTGTAACTAAATCCCTGGAGTAAAAAAAATTGATGTTGGTCTTTATTCATTTCAAAGAGGAGGCTTGTGGGTAGGAATATGATATATTCTAAGCAAAGAAAAATAGTGGCTCTAGAGATTTATGCCATTGCCTTGAAGATTGTTTGTTTCTACGTTAATTTCAGATAATTCAGTAAGACAAACTAGGCAGGGTAAAATTTAGGGTGTTTCTTCATTTATTTTCTATTTTTAATTAAAAAAAATTTTTTTTTTTGTATCTTAACCCAAGAAGACATCTCTGTGTTCATCTTCAGATAGAGTGGGAGGGAGAGAGGGAGGAAGAGAGAGAGAAACATTGAGTGGTCACCACCCACACGACCCCAACCGAGGCCAGGGACAAACCGCAACTGAGGCATGTGCCCCTAGCGGGAACCGAACCCAGGTCTCTCTGGACTGCAGGCTGATGCTCTAACCGCTGAGCCAAACTGGCCAGGGCGAAACTATTCTATTTATAAATAAATAATCCTACTTTGCGGAAATTCATTTATCGAGGTAGAGTCTGGAACTAATTAACCGCGATAAACGAGGGCCTACTGTAATTTGTTACAGCAGCAATAGGATAATAATTATTTTATTTATTTATTTAATTAGCAAAGCAAGCAAGAATTTATTGGCTGCAGCAAAAAACACACTTAAAATAGTGAAACAAGGAAGGGCATAGAAGAAACAACAGGAGAGCCTAGGTTGGGCTGCTGTCAGCTCACTGGGAAATCAGACTAAAAGGGGACTTGGATAGGTTCGGGGGTTAGTCCGGTACAAGCTGCCACTGCCCACTGCTCCCCTAGTTGCAAGTCTTGTGGGGTCCTTTAGAGTTTAGGGGATACATGTTTTGTATTAGTTTCAGTGTAGAGGTTAAACTAACATACATTAAAGAGTGGTCCCCCGATATTTCAAGTACCCAACTGGCACCATACATAAGTTATTACAGTATTATTGACTATATTCCCTGTGCTGTACTTTACATCCCCGTGACTGTTTTGTGACTACCAGTCTGTATTTCTAATCCAGTTCACCTTTTTCACCCAGTCCCCAATCCCTTTCCCCTCTGGCAACCATCAGTCTGTTTTCTGTATCTATGAGTCTGTTTCTATTTTGTTTCTTTAGTTTGCTCTTTAGATTTCACGTATAAATGAAATCATATGGTAGTATTTGAAGAGATGACCACTCTTCTTTATTTATTTATTTACTTTTGTTACAGATGTTTCTCCTTTTTCCCCCATTGACACCCTTCTCCCCCTCCCTCCCTGCCCTGTCCCAAGTTTTGTAGTCCATGTCCATTGGTTATGAGTACATGTGTATAAGTTCTGTGGTTCATCGCTCCCCTCCCCCACCCCCTCTTCTGGTAGTTGTCAGTCTGTACCCTACTTCCACGTCTCTGGGACTACCCTGTTCCTCAGACTATTATGTTCATTATATTCCAGAAATAAGTGAGATCATATGATATTTGTCTTTCTCTGCTTGGCTTGTTTCGCTTAGGATAATAGTTTCCAGGGAGATGACCACTCTTAAACTAGTCCATGAATAGCTCTTAGCAGGTTGAGTTATAGGTCAAAACTTGCTTCAGGATTGTTTGGATGCTCTTTAAAAAAAAAGGCATACACACACATTTATGTTTAACAGCTTTATTGGGATATAGTTTACATACCAAAAAAAATACACCCATCTTAAGTATACAATTCAATTGTTTTTAGTAAATTTACAGAGTTGTGCAATCTTTACCACAATGTTTTAGAACATCTCCATCAATCCAAAAAGATCACTCCTGCCTATTTGCAGTCTTACTCCAGACCCCAAGCAACCATTAATTTTTCAGTCTCTGTAAATTTGCCTTTTCTGGCCATTTTGCAGAAATGAAATCATATAATACATTATCATCTTTTGCATCTGACTTTTTTACTTAGCTAATGTTTTTGAGATTTATCTATATTGTTGCATGTATTAGTATTACTTTTTATTGTCCAATAGTATTTCATTGTATGGCTCTACTACATTTTGTTTATCCATTCTCAAACAGTTGATAAGACATTTCAGTTGTTTTTACATTTTGGCTTTTATAAATAATACTGCTATGAAATTTGATATCAAGTCTTTATGTGGACCCATGTTTTCATTTTTCTTGAATAGAGTCCTAGGAGTGGAATGGATGGGTTGCATTATAAATTAATGTTTACTTTTTGAGGAACTGCCTGTTTTCCAAAGTAGCTAAACCATTTCACATTCTTCTCAGCAATATATGAGCTGTTCAGTTTCTCCATATTCTTATCACTTGTTATTGTCTATCTGTTATTGTCTATCTAGTAGGTGTGAAGTGATATCTCATTTTGATTTTGATTTGCATTTCCTTAATGACTAATGATGTTGAACATCTTTACACATGTGTATTAGCCATTAGTATTTCTTCTTTAGTGAAATGTCTATTCAGTTCCTTTGCTCATTTTAAAATTGGATTGTAGCCCTAGCCCAGTAGCTCAGTTGGTTAGAGTGTTGTCTGATATGCCATGATTGTGGGTTCTATCTCCGGTCAGGGCACATACAAGAATCAACCAATGAATGCATAAATAAGTGGAACAACAAATCGATGTTTCTCTCTTTAAAAATCAATAATAAAAATTTTAAAAATTGGATTGTATATCTTTATATTATTATGTTTTAAGAACTTTTTTTTTCTTTATTGATTTTAGAGAGAGAAGAAGGGAGAGGGAGAGAGAGACAGAAAACATCGATGAGAGAGAACATCGATTGGCTGCCTCCTGCATGCCCCCCACTGGGGATCAGGCCCACAACCTGGGCATGTGCCCTGACCGGGAATCGAACCACTGACCTCTTGGTGCATGGGTCGATGCTCAACCACTGAGCCACACCAGCCGGGCCGTTTTAAGAACTTTTTATATATTTATATTTATCAGATATAAGATTTGCAAATACTTTTTTATGGATCATGCTTTCGGTATCATATCTAAGAAAAGGTTTTATTAAAACCATTTTTCTTTTTATAGAATTATGAGATTTGCTTTACTTCCATTAGTTTAATGATCAGACACATTTATTGTGTGAGCTTGTTAAAATGCATAAGGACTAATAAATAAAGAAATACTGTAATAAAATGCATAAGGACTTGCCTCTGGGTGATGGTCACATTGTTCCAGGCTTGTTTGGGCAGCTGTTACTAGAGAGGCAATATAATATTGATAAAAAGTGCAGGCTTTGGGGCCTGACTACTTGGGTTTGAATTTTTGCTTCATCCTCTCCTAGCAGTGGTACTTTGGGAAAGTGCCATTATTTCTCTGTGCCTCAGTTTCCTCATCTGTAAAATGTGGATAATACTACTTCCCTCATAGGGTGTTTGTCTATATAAAGTACATAGGAAATGCCTAGAATAGAGGAAGAGCTCAAAAAATATTAGCTCTTACTACCAGGTGTGCTATTCTCAACTGTAGTTAGGCATGGAGTTTTCATATTAGAATCATTTTGGGGGGAGGCTCTTTAATACTTTCTAAAGTGACAGGTTCTGCCACAGGTTGGATCAGCTGGGATGATAAGCATTGCATATAGCATTCCTTGACACATTTAGAAGTGGATTGTTTCTTAAAATCACTTTATTGAGACATTTTGGGTTGATGTATAGAATCACAAACTCATCATAAGATATAAAAATAGCTCAACTTTTATTAACACTTAGAAAATGAATAATCTATCAACTCCTATTGTCAAGGCAAAAATTAAGCAGTCTTTGGCAAAACAAGAATAGGATGTAAGCTCTCTACATTTGGTAAATGTATTTCTCTGCTTTTTGGTGGTTTATTAGTCCAGGGATCAGATTATGTGATAAGAATTTGGAATTCAAAGATAGAAATCCTGTTTCACTCCTGTTGGAGAAGATTCTCAACTTTTTTTTCTTATTTTTATTTGTTGAAAGAGTATAATGAAATTTGAGACCTACTTATGTTCAAAAAGGATTCATGATCTGATATGGGACCAGTATTAGAATATGTAAAGAATTCTTATGCCTGGCTGGTGTGGCTCAGTGGTTGAGCGTCGACCCATGCACCAAGAGGTCACCGGTTTGATTCCCAGTTAGGGCATATGCCCAGGTTGTGGGCCTGACCCCTCAGTGGGGGGCATGCAGGAGGTGGTCAGTTGATGTTCTCTGTCATCAATGTTTCTATCTCCCTCTCTCTTCTTCTCTCTTTCTAACATCAATAAAGAAAAAATATTTTAAAAAATATATTAAAAAAAAAAAAAAAAGGAAAGTGTTAGCAAAGACGTAGAGAAATAGGAACCCTTGCACATTGCTGCTTGAAATGTAAAATGGTTCAGCTGCTGTAGAAAACAGTTTAGTGGTTGCTCAAAAAGTTAAATGTAGAATAGAATTACCACATGACCTAGCAATTCCATTCTTAGGTTTATACCCAGAAGAATTAAAAACATATGTCAACACAGAAATGTGTACATGAATATTTATAATAGCATTATTCATAATAGCCAAAAGATGGAAACAACCCAAATGCCCATCAAGGGCTGAATTGATAAACAAATTGTGTTATATACATACAATGGAATATTATTCAGCCATAAAAAGGAGTGAAGTGTACCTATACATACTGCAACCTGAATGAACTTTGAAAATATGCTAAGAAAACAAATCAGTCAAAAAGCTTATGTATTGTATGATTCCTTTTATATGTTATAACCAGAATAAGAAAATCCAAAGACACAGAAAGCAAACTAGAGGTTACCAGTGGGTAGTGAACGGAGAATGATTATTTAATAATTTCATAGTGTTGTTATGGGGTAAGGAAAAAATTTTGAAACTAAAGAGAGCTGGTGGTTATACAACATTGTGAATACAGTAAACATCAATAAATTCTACACTTTACAATGGTTAATTGTATGTTAAGTGAATTTCACTTCAATTTTAAAAAAGAGAGGCCCTGCTTGGGTGGCTTAGTTGGTTGGAGCATTGTCCTGTACACAAAAAGGTTGTAGGTTCGATTACTGGTCAGGGCACATACTTAGGTTGTAGGTTTGATCCCTGGTCCGGGCACATTCGGGAGGTAACCAGTTGATGTTTCGCTCACATCGATGTTTCTCTCTCGCTCTCTCTTTCTTCCTCTCATTTTAAAATATCAATAAAAACATATCCTTGGGTAAAGATTAAGAAAAAAAAGATTGGTGTGCTAAGATAATAGTTCTATGATCTCTGTATAGGGAAGTTCAGTTAATACATTTAAAAACGGGGAGGAGATATGAGTATATTTATGGGTATATATACCTTTTTGTTTCCCAGAGAGAAAAGTTTTAAAGTACAAGGAATGATAATGCCAGAAATGAATGACCATATTTGATGTGGCAACTCTGTGTCTGGGTATCTCTCCAAATTTATTTTTCACTCATTTCTTTGCTTGGGAGAATTTATACATAACACAGAGTATTTTACCTGAAGAAAGAAGAAAAATTTCTAATAGACTTTTTAACCTCACAACTTAAAGAACTAGAAAGCAAACAAAAAGAAAACCCCAGAGCAAGTAGAAGGAAGCAAATAGTAAAGATCAGAGCAGAAGTAAATGATATAGAGACCAGAAAAACAATTCAAAGGATCAATGAAACAAAGAGCTGGTTTTTTGAAAAGATAAACAAGATTGATGGACCCTTAGCTAGACTCACCAAGAAACAAAGAGAGAGAACCCAAATACACAAAATCAGAAATGAAAGAGGAAAAGTAAAAGTAACAACTGACACCACAGAAACACAAAGGATCGTTAACAAATACTATGAACATTTATATGGCAACAAATTCGACAATCTAAGCGAAGTGGACAAATTTCTAGAAACACATAGTCTCCCAAAACTGGACCGGGAAGAGATAGAAAACTTGAACAAACCAATAACAACGAAGGAAATTGAAGATGTAATCAAGACTCTCCCAGCAAACAAAAGCCCAGGCCCGGACAGCTTCACTGGCGAGTTTTACCGAACATTCAAAGAAGAACTAACACCCATTCTCCTCAAACTATTTCTAAAAATTCAAGAAGAAGGAAGACTTCCAAACTCGTTTTATGAGGCCAGCATAATTCTAATTCCAAAACCAGAAAAAGACACTACAAAGAAAGAAAACTACAGGCCAATATCCCTGATGAACATAGATGCCAAAATCCTGAACAAAATACTAGCAAATCGGATCCAGCAATACATCAAAAAAATTATTCACCATGACCAAGTGGGATTCATCCCAGGGATGCAAGGCTGGTTCAATATTCGCAAATCAATAAATGTGATACACCACATAAACAAAATGAAAGATAAAAACCACATGATCATATCAATAGATGCTGAAAAAGCATTCGACAAAATCCAGCACCCATTTCTGATAAAAACGCTCAGCAATTTGGGAATAGAGGGTTCATATCTCAACATTATAAAGGCCATATATGAAAGACCTACAGCCAACATCATACTCAATGGGCAAAAACTAAAAACATTTCCCTTAAGAACAGGAACAAGACAGGGATGCCCACTTTCGCCACTCTTATTTAACATAGTACTGGAAGTCTTAGCCACAGCAATCAGACGTGAAGAAAAAATAAAAGGAATCCAAATTGGAAAGGAGGAAGTGAAACTGTCATTATTCGCAGATGACATGATATTATACATAGAAAAGCCTAAAGACTCCATCAAAAACCTACTAGACCTAATAAATGAATTTGGCAAAGTAGCAGGATATAAAATTAATGCCAAGAAATCGACGGCATTCTTATACACCAATGATGAACTCACTGAAGGAGAAACTAAAAAGACAATCCCATTTACCATCACAGCAAAAAAAATTAAGATACCTAGGAATAAACTTAACCAAAGAAGTAAAGGATCTATTTGCAGAAAACTACAGGACACTGAAAAAAGAAATAGAGGAGGATATAAAAAAGTGGAAGCACATACCTTGTTCATGGATTGGAAGAATTAACATCATTAAAATGTCCATATTACCCAAAGCAATCTATAGATTCAATGCAATCCCCATCAAAATACCAGTGACATATTTCACAGAACTGGAACAAATACTTCAAAAGTTCATATGGAACCAAAAAATACCCCGAATAGCCACAGCAATCTTGAAAAAGAAGGACAAGCCCTGGCCAGTTTGGCTCAGCGGTTGGAGCGTCGGCCTGTGGACCAGAGAGTCTGGGTTCGGTTCCCGCTAGGGGCACGTATCAAAAAAAAAAAAAAGAAAAAGAAGGACAAAGTAGGTGGGATCACAATACCGGATATCAGGTTATACTACAAAGCTACTATAATCAAAACAGCCTGGTACTGGCACAAGAACAGGCATATAGACCAGTGGAACAAAACAGAGAATCCAGAAATTGACCCAAGACATTATGCTCAATTAATATTTGACACAGGTGGCAAGAGCATACAATGGAGCAAAGACAGCCTCTTTAATAAATGGTGTTGGGAAAATTGGACAGCTACATGCAAAAAAATGAAACTAGACCATCAGCTTACACCATACACAAGAATAAACTCAAAATGGGTAAAAGACCTAAATGTGACTCGTGAATCCATAAAAATCCTAGAAGAAAATGCAGGCAACAAAATTTCGGACATCACAAGCAGCAGAATCTTCACTGATACATCACCTAAGGCAACAGAAACAAAGGAAAAAATGAACACATGGGACTACATCAAACTCAAAAGCTTCTGCACAGCAAAAGAAACAACCATCAAAACAGAAAGGGAACCCACTGTATGGGAGAGCATAATTGCCAATGATACATCAGATAAGGGGTTAATCTCCAAAATATATTGAGTGCTCATACAACTCAACAAAAGGAAGACAAAGAACCCAATTAAAAAATGGGCAGAGGAACTAAATAGACACCTCTCCAAACATGACATACAAATGGCTAAGAGACATATGAAGAAATGCTCAACATCACTAATCATCAGAGAGATGCAAATTAAAACAACAATGAGGTATCACCTCACACCTGTCAGAATGGCCACCATCAACAAATCGTCAAACAACAAGTGTTGGCGAGGGTGTGGAGAAAAGGGGACGCTAGTACACTGCTGGTGGGAATGCAGACTGGTGCAGCCACTGTGGAAAACACTATGGTGTTACCTCAAAAAATTAAAAATTGAATTGCCATTTGACCCAGTGTTCCCACTTCTAGGAATACACCCTAAGAAACCTGAAACACCAATCAGAAAGAACATATGTACCCCCGTGTTCATAGCAGCACTATTTACAATAGCTACGATCTGGAAACAGCCCAAGTGTCCATCAGTGGATGAATGGATAAAAAAGCTGTGGCACATATACACAATGGAGTACTATGCAGCTGTAAGAAAGATCTCTTATCCTTTGAGACGACATAGAGGAACCTCGAGAGTATTATCCTAAGCGAAACAAGCCAAGCACAGAAAGACAAATATCACCTGATCTCACTCATTTGTGGAATATAATAAACATAACAGTCTGGGGAACAGGGTTGACCCAGAGATGTGAAAGTAGAGTACAGACTGACAACCCTCAGAAAAGGGCAGGGGTGGGGGGTGGGGAGAGAAGAGATAAACCACAGAACTTATATGCATGTATGCATAACTGATGGACATGGACAACAAAGCTGGGGACAGGGTGGGGGATGGGGAGGAGGGTGTCAATGGGGAAAAAAGGAGAAACATCTGTAACAAAAATAAATTAATAAAAAAAATAAAATAAAGTGAATGACTCAGTGGCATTTAGTCCATTTACAATGTTTATGTGACTACCAGCTCTTTATCATTCCAAAACATTTTTATCACCTCAAAGGGAAATCCTGTACCCATTAAGTACTTCCTTGCCAACTTGTGTTATTTTCCACTTTTTAAATTGTAGCCAGCCTAATGGGTATGAAATGGTACCTCACTGTCGTTTTGATTTCTGTTCCTCTAAATGACTAACGAAGTTGAACACCCTTATGTATTTATTTGCCATTTGCATATCTTCTTTGGATAAATGTCTACTCATTTTTGTTATCTATTTTTATTTTTATTTATTTATCTGTTTTTTTCTTTATTGATTTTAGAGAGAGAGGAAGGGAGAGGGAGAGAGAGAGAGAAACATCGATGAGAGAGAACATTGATTGGCCGCCTCCTACATGCCCCCTATTGGGGATTTGGCCCACAACCTGGGCATGTGCCCTGTCTGGGAATTGAACTGGCGTCCTCTTGATGCATGAGTTGATGCTCAACCACTGAGCCACACCAATTGGGTTCTTTATCTTTTACTTGTTGAGTTGTAAATGTTCTTTATATGTTATAGATTCTTATCAGATATGATTTATAAATATTTCTCCCATTCTATAGGTTGTCTTCACTATCTTCATAGTGTTCTTTGATACACAAAATTTTTTAATTGAGCTGAAGCCTAATTTATTTTTCTTTTGTTGCTCTTCCTATTGGTATCATCTAAGAGTCATTGCCAAGTCCAAGGTCATGAAGATTTCCCCCTATTTTTCTTCTAAGAATTTTATTGTTTTAGCTTTCATATATATGTCATTGATCCATTTTGATTTAATTCCTGAAATAGTATAAGGTAGGGGTTCAACTTCATTCTCTTGCATTTGGATATTCAGTTGTCCCAGCATCATTTGTTGAAGAGATTCTCCTTTCTCCATTAAATTGTTTTGGCACCTTGGTTAAAAATAAGTTGGTTATATATAAATGTGTTGGTTTATTTCTGGACTCAATTTTATTCCTACCATTTACTTTTGTATGGGATGAGTTTCTGATTTTTCTCCCTTTCAACAGGATCATGGAGTTGATAGCACCATTTTCCAGAATCCAAAAAAACTTCACCTAACTATTGGGATGTTGGTACTTTTGAGTGAGCAAGAGATCCAGCAGACATGTGAGATGCTAAAGCAGTGTAAAGAGGAATTCATTGAGTAAGTAATCTGCAGGAGTGGGGAAGGGTGGTTACCACCTGTACTGGCTTTTTTTTTTTTTTTGGTATCACAGACTTGTTTTGGGACTAGAGAGCAGGTGACATGGGAACAAGGTTTGTTAACTCACCCATTTGTAACACTTACCATTGGACCATTGTCTGAAAGGTTTAAAATGGATTTAAAGCATATATTTACAAATTTGTAGGGAAAGCCTCTACCTTAAATTATACTAGCTCAATAGACAACTTTTGTTTTTTAATAGGACATGCCATTATTTTCTCCAAAAGGAAATTCTCTTTATTATCCATCAAAGAGTATATGCTACTGTGTTTGTTTTCTGTATTACTACAAGGTTGGTGGCTTAAAACAGTATAAGTTTCTTACGTAGTTCTGTGGGGCAGAAGTCTGATATGGGTTTTAATGGGCTAAAGGTGTGACAGGGTTGTGTTCCTTTCTGGAGGCTCTAGGAAAGAATCTGTTTTCTTGCCTTTCAAGTCCAGCTTCTAGAGGCCGCACACATTCCTTGGCTAGTGGTCCCCTTCCTCCGAATTCAACACTAGCAACGTTGCATCTCTCTGACCTTTCTTCTGTTGTTTTATCTCTCTCTGGCCACAGCAGGGAAAAGTTCTCTGGTTTTAAGGACTCACATGATTTGATTGAGTCCACCCAGATAATCCAGGATAATCTCTCTATCACAAACTCTGTAACCTAAATCACATCTGCAAAAAGTCTCTTTGCCATGTAAGGTAGCGTATTTACAGATACCAGACACTAGGATGTGGGCATCTTTGGGCATCTTCTGCTTACTATGGTAACTCAACACTATAACATGATTCTGTAGGAAAGTCTTCATTGTATTTCAGAAATGCAGATTTTAATTTTCTGTTTTTAATACAGGTAATTTTGTGTGTGTGAGTCAATATGAGGATACCAAAAAACTATCCAAGCAAATGTTTTGGCTTAGAGAAAACATTGCTGTTCTGGGGGCAGAGTTATTATTCTTTTTATTATAAAATTTTAATTTACACATACATCTGACCTCATAGCTTTATTTCAAAGAAGCATCTCTCCCCGCCTCTTACTGTACTCCTTTTACTTAAGATTGATGAAGAACAAGTGAAATTTGAAAACTGACTCACTTAAGCCCGGCTGGAGTAGCTCAGTTAGTTGAGCATTGTCCCCTGCACTGGGGCACGTATGGAAGGCAACTGGTCAGTGTTTCTCTCGCTCTCCCTTCCTTTCCTTGGGTGGGGAGTAAACGAAAAGAAAACTGCCCGGCTGGTGTGGCTCAGTGGTTGAGCATTGACCCATGCTCCAAGAGGTCGCTGGTTCGATTTCCAGTCGGCACGTGCCCAGTGAGGGGCTTGCAGGAGGCGGTCATTGATGTTTCTATCTCTCTCTCTCTCCCTTTCTCTCTCTAAAATCAATAAAGAAAAAATTTAAAAAAAGAAAAAACTGACTCACTTGAATTTAAAAAAAAAATTTATTGCCCTGGCCGGTTTGGCTCAGCGGTTAGACCATCGGCCTGTAGTCCAGAGAGACCCGGGTTCGGTTCTCGCTAGGGGCACGTGCCTCAGTTGCAATTTGTCCCCGGCCCTGGTTGGTCGTGCAGCCACTCAGTGTGTCCCTTTTGCGATGATGTTTCTCTCTCTCTCCGTCCCACTCTATCTGAACAAAAGATGGAAAAATGTCCTCGGGTGAGGATAAAAACAAAAAAAACAAAACTATTATAATATTCAGGTCCCATACTATTGTATCATTGCCTTGTAGAAATGGGTTATATGGTTCCTTGGGTAAAACAAGGGAAAAGGATTTAAAAATTTTCTCTAGTTGTGTTGTATATGAAACTGTAATATGATGACCACTTCTCCTTTCCCATTATTGTTTTGAAGACAAAATATTTTTCGTGAGCAAAATCATAACCTGATTGGGTTTCCAGTCTGCCTATTCTTTCTGAATCTCAAACAGCAAAGAATACCTTTGTTTCGTTTTTTTTAAATCCTCACCCGAGGATATTTTTCTATTTATCATCTGCTTACAAAGCAGAGCAGTTTACCTGGTTTAAGAATGAGTTCTGATCCCTGGCTGATTTGTCTCAGAGGTTAGAGTGTTGGCCCATGGACCAGAGAGACCCGGGTTCAGTTCCCGCTAAGGGCACGTACCTTGGTTGCAGTTTGTCCCTGGCCCCGGTTGGGGTTGTGTGGGTGGCAACCAGTCGATGTGTCTCTCTCACGTGGATGTTTCTCTCTCTCTTCCTCCCTCTCTCCCTCCCGTTCTATCTGAAGATAAATGCAAAAATGTCCTCAGGTGAGGATAAAAAAAAAAAAAGAATGAGTTCTGATACTTTAACTTAAACCCAGGTCAGGTTTTGCTAAACAAAACTGCAAGCAGCTGCATTTTCTTGGCTGCCATTGGAATAATCCTGCTGACGCTCTAACCACTGACCCAAACCGGCCAGGACTAAAAATTTTTTTAAGGTAAATAAATTATTTGTTTAGAGAAGTATTTGGTTGTTTTTTGTTTTTTACCTTATTAAAAATCACTTCACTATGTGAGGACACAGTGAGAACATAGCCATCCACAACCCAGAAAGAGCGTTCTCACCAGAAATCAAATCGGCAGAACTGTTATCTTGACTTCCAAACCTCCAGATCTGTGAGAATAAATGTCTGTTGTTTTAGCCCCCAAGTCTCTGGTGTTTTGATGACAGACTGAGCAGATTATGATGCTGCAGCAGCTGCGTTTTCCTCACTGAACCAATTTTTTGCTTTTTGCCTATTGTTCCTGACTATGCAGCCCTGAATCTGATTTTCTCAGAATCCTGGAGATTCCATAAGACACCAGACATTCATTAAATAAACTTTCTTCTTAAATGAAAAAAAAAGAAAAAAATCAGGTCACCAGTTTTTAATCACTGAGGGTTTATCCTGAGCTATGTGAGGATTTAGCTGAGTTCCTCTCTTTTACGTCTCTTGGTGTCTTTTGTGACTACGGGCCAAATCTAAGCCGTTAAGCATGTTGGGGTTGGTGTGCATGGGCAATGCAGAATAGCCTTAATCATTCCTAAGAATTTTTTATATGACAGGATGAAAACAGTAATTGTAGTTTTTCAAATTCAGCAAAACTTTTGAAATAGGACAAAGTTACCCTGCCAAAAATCTGCAATGCAGGCAAAACATTTTTGAACATGCTCTTTTCAAGAATCTGGAAAGATTTGAAATCAGCAAGTAAAACAAGCCTCTCCAGCCCTCTTCTCCCACCTTCTCCTCTCTCACACACACTTGTTTAAAAAGTACACAATGCAAAATTAATTTGTTTCTGAGGCGGAGGATGAGAATCAGAATTGGTTGTTTGGATTGGTTAGAAGTGCTTTGTTCTCCTAAAAGGAAGAAATATCTACTTAAAAAAAAAAAAAAAGATACTGCCCTGGCTGGTTTGGTTCAGTGGTTAGAGCGTTGACCCGTGGACCAGAGAGTCGATCCGTGGACCAGAGAGTCCTGGGTTCGGTTCCCGCTAAGGGCATGTACCTTAGTTGCAGTTTGTCCCCGGCTCCGGTTGGAGTCGTGTGGGTGGCAGCCACTCGATGTGTCTCTCTCACGTGGATGTTTCTCTCTCTCTTCCTCCCTCTCTCCCTCCCGTTCTATCTGAAGATAAATGCAAAAATGTCCTCAGGTGAGGATAAAAAAAAAAAAAAAAAACTTATATTATAGCTCTGGTGAGTAAAATCTAACCTGAACGTTTTATGATGTAAAGATCTCAAATTAAAATATAAAAAATGAAAGCATTAAAAATGAATGATCGGTGTATAATATGCTGTAGTTTAATTTGATGTCTTTTAAAATTAAAGTAGTAAATACATGTGGCTATATTGGAATTTAATTAAAATGGTGTTATTATATAGGTATTTTAAAGAAATGGGTGGTTGAATATTTGGGGGTGGGTTTTGAGTTTAAGGCTGTTACCTGATGAGAAACAGAACTTTGATTTCAATTCTTAGACTCAAGACTCTTGTAGCTATATAGAATTACAGTGAATTATTCAGTGTCCAGTAAATGTTGAAGCTCTGAATGAGTCCCTTGTGACTTCTCTGTGAGATGTAGAACACAAAGAGTGCAATGGCTTTGAGTATATAGTCTGACAAATAGGCAGCACTTAGGTAGCTCCAGCATCACTCTACTTATACCTGTGTGTTCCCAGTAGGCTGGAAGTTAAACCAAATAAGGTAAAAAGGGATAAGAAGGAGGAGAGAAGAGGAAGAAAAATACCCATGGACAAATGTTAGTTCCTAATTATTGCCTCAGATGTCACTGAATTGAAAAATATGCTCACTGGTGTTCCAGGTGGAATAGTTTGGTCACCAAGACAAGAGCGTTTACCAGACAAACCATTGTATTTCTCTACTGCTCTTTAATCTCCCTCTCGATAAATTGATAAATCATGGATTGAAAGAATTTCTAAGGCAGGCTGTGGATCCTGTTTTATTGTTTCATTTTCGTTGTTGTTATTGGTACCCCATCTAATTCCAAGGATTTGAGGTAGTTTATAATGAGGACTTATATACAAAAGAAATGTTAAAGTCAGAGAACTCAGGTGGAATGGGGAGAAAATTCTACCTGAAAACCAAGGTAAGATAATTGTACTTGAGCATTAAAATTTGGTACTGTTTTCGAGCACCACTATCTTTGAACTAAGTTCTAGAAAGAAACACAGTGATTATTATAGTTCTTACCTGATAAAAAGGGAGCATAACAAATTTTTAGGAGAGAACCTTTTTCTGGTTGTCAATTCAAGAAAACTGATCGCATAAATCTTAACATAAATAACCCAGAATGATGATAAGCAGTGTCTTTAACAGTTCTGAAGAAGATACATAAACATTGTTCACATTGCTTTTTCTTGTATTGGCCTCTATAAATTGAGGATATAACATTAAATATTAACCCAGTAAAAACATTTTAGTGGGAAACTAAACTAATGATATGGTGCTTTCTGGTGATCTAACTGTGCAGAATTAAAGCTGAAAAATGTAGAGGAATGTATGGTTAGTATAAAACTTTTTAAAAAATAAGTTTTGTTGATTACACTTTGATAGGATTGAATGGCAGTCTTTCATATTGAATTCTTTGGCTGTTACTTGTACTGGAGATACACTGTATTGTTGATTGAAGCTACAGGCCTCAGATAATAGTTCAGAGCTTGGCTTGTGTTTTTGGAATATCCCACTTATTAGAGGTAGTTACAGGACACTTATGATCAAGGCTGTACATTTTTTCTTTCAAATATCTGTCTAAAATAGTTTTTATTTAGTTTCTTGCAGAGAAAAATTCTAGTCTTGTGCAGTAATATGGCCTTGAAGTTTTAGGGGAGTCTTTATCATTAGGATTCCTTGGCTACAAAGACTCTTTTATGACTTTAATTCAATATCAAGAGAACATTTTTATTTTGCCTTTTTGGAATTGTCTTTTGGTGGATCCTAGAATCCTTTTGTCTTGGAGCCAAAACCACATTTTATTCAATAACAATATAATGTGTCCATATTTTTCTCAAAATTGTCCAGAACAGCCTTCTGCCTTTATAGCAGAACATCAAGTCAGTGTTTACCAGAGATTTATGGAGTACCTATTTCATATAAGGCACTGTGCCAGGTGCTGGGCATATAGGAGTGGACAAGATGGATACAGTCCCTGGCCTCATGGGGCTTGGAGAGGGCTGTGTGTGATGAACTGATTTTTAGTTGGGTTTCAGCCTGACACACAGTCTTTTCTGGTTGAAGTATAAGTCTGTTTAAGGGGTCTGAGAAGAAAGGATGGTGGGTTTTACTTAATATGAAAGTAATACATGCTAGTTTTAGAAAAGCCAAAAATTCAGATAAATAAAAATATCACTTGTAATCTTACCACCTAAAGATAATTACCATGAACACTTGGGAGTATATACTCCCACACTTCTTCTATATGCATATATGTATTTTTTCTTTGAGGTGTAATTTTCTTGGAGTAAAATGCACCAATCTTTTAAAAAAAAAAATATGTTGTTATTGATATTTTAGAGAGAGGAAGGGAGAGAGAGATAGAAACATCGATGTGAGAGAGAAACATCGATCGGCTGCCTCCTGCACACCCCTACTGGGGGTCGAGCCCGCAACCCAGGCATGTGCCCTTACCAGGAATCAAACTGGGACCTCTCAGTCCATGGGACGATGCTCAATCCACTGAGCCACATGGGATGGGCAAAATGCATGGATCTTAAGTGTAGTTGATGAGTTAAGGCAAATTTATACACCTATGTAACCACACCCAAATCAAAATGTAGAACATTGCCATCACCTCTTGAAGTTCCTTCATGCTTCATCCTTTTCCAATAAGTTCACCTATTTGAGGAGAAACTACTATTCTGATTTCTATTACCATCGATTAATCTTGCTTGTTCTTTAATGTCATATATATATATATTGAATCATTTGATATATAAACTTTTTGTGTTTGGCTTATTTTGCATATTATTAAAATTTTTTAACTTTTAACCGCTGAGCCAAACTGGCCAGGGCAAAATTTTTAAACTTTTAAATAGATAATACATTCACATGGTTCAGAAATTTAAAGGTACAAAGGATATGCATTGAAGAGTTTTCTTCCCACTGCTATCCCACCAAGCACCCTGCTATTCTTTCCAAAGGTAACAGATGTTAGCAGTGTCTTTGTATCATTCCAGAGATTTTATGTATGTACAAGCAAATATATATTTATATATATATTTTTTCTTACCCCCATCTTTTGTATAAATAGTAGTATAGTGGCCCGGCCGGTGTGGCTCACTGGTTGAGCGTCGACCCGTGCACCAAGAGGTTGCCGGTTCAATTCCCAGTCAGGACACATGCCCAGGTTGTGGGCCTGATCCCCAATCAGGAGCATGCAGGAGGCGGCCAGTCGATGTTTTCTCTCATCGATGTTTATATCTCCCTCTCCCTCTGCCTTCCTCTCTCTCTAAAATCAATAAAGAAAAAATATTTTTGGCCCTGGCCGGTTTGGCTCAGCGGTTGGAGCATCGGCCTGTGGACCAGAGAGTCCCAGGTTCGGTTCCCGCTAGGGGCATGTAACAAAAAAAATAATAATAAATAGTAGTATAGTATGCACATTTGTTGTGCACTTAAAAAAATATTTTATTAATTTTTCAAAACTTTTATTTATTGTTGAATGTATTACAGATGTCCCCTCCTTTTCCTCTACTGACCCCCTCCTCCCCACTCCTGCCCCCCTCCTGCCTTCCCCACACTAGTGTCTGTGTCCATTGGTTATGCATATATGTATAGAAGTTCTTTGGTTTATCTCTTCCCACCCCCTCTCCTCCCTTCCCTTTGAGGTTCCTCAGTCTAACAAGCAATTTGTACTTCTTAATCCTTTCACCTTTTTTGCCCATCCTCCCTGCCATCTGGCAACCATCAAAAAGTTCTCTGTATCTGTGAGTCTGTTTCTATTCTGCTTGTTCATTTTGTTTGTAGATGCAATTGTTGATAGATATGTGTGTATTGCCATTTTATTGTTAATATTTTTTATCTTTTCTTCAAGAAGACCCTTCAATATTTCATATAATACTGGTTTGGTGGTGATGAACTCCGTTAGCTTTTTCTTGTCTGGGGAACTCTGTATATGTCCATCTATTCTAAATGGTAGCTTTGCAGGATAGAGTAATCTTGGTTGTAGGTCTTTGCTTTTCATCAGTTTGAATATTTCTTGCCACACCCTTCTGGCCTGCAAAATTTCTTTTGAGAAATCAGCTGACAGTCTTATGGGAGCTCTGTTGTAGGTAACTAACTGCTTTCCTCTTGATGCTTTTAAGATTTTCTCTTTGTCTTTTCTCTTTTGATTACGATGTGTCTTGGTGTGAACCTCTTTGAGTTCATCTTGTTTGAGACTCTCTGTGTTTCCTGGACTTGTATGTCTGTTTCCTTCACCAAGTTAGGGAAGTTTTCTGTCATTATTTTTTTCAAATAGAGTTTCAATTTCTTGTTCTCTCTCTTCTCCTTCTGGCACCCCCATGATGTGAACGTTGGTATGCTTGAAGTTGTCCCAGAAGCTCCTTACACTGTCCTCATTTTTTTGAATTCCTTTTTTTTTAATCCTCACTTGAGGACATTTTTGCTTTTTTATCTTGAGATAGAGTGGGAGGGAGAAAGGGAGGAAAGAGAGAGAGAGAAACATCGAAGTGAGAGAGACACATCGAGTAGTTGCCACCCACACGACCCCAACCAGGACCGGGGACAAACTGCAACCGATGTATGTGCCCTTAGCGGGAACCGAACCCGGGCCTCTCTGGTCCGCGGGCCGACGCTCTAACCGCTGAGCCAAACCGGCCAGGGCTTGGATTCCTTTTTTTTTTTTGCTGTTCTGATTGGGTGTTTTTTGCTTCCTTATATTCCAAATCGATGGTTTTCTTCTTGGGTTTTCCTACTCTACTATTGATTCCTTGTAAATTATTCTTTATTTCAGTTAGTGCTTCCTTCATTTCTGAGTGTGCACCCTTCATTTCTGACTGGCCCTTTTTTTATGCTCTTGAAGCCCTTACTAAGTTCATTGAGCATCCTTATAACCAGTGTTTTGAACTCTGCATCTGTTAGATTGCTTATCTCCGTTTCATTTAGTTCTTTCCCTGGGGTTTTGTTCTGTTCTTTCATTTGGGACATGTTTCTCTGTCTCCTCATTTTGTCTGCCTCCCTGTGTCTGTTTCTATGTATTAGGTGGAGTTGCTATGTCTCCTAGGCTTGGTAGGGCAGTCTATTGTAGTAGGTGTCCTGTAGGGTTCAGTGGCACAGCCTCCCTGATCACCCCAGCTGGGCCCTCAAGGTGCACCCATAGTGTGGACTGTACACCCTTCTGTTGTAATTGAGTCTTGATTGCCGTTGGCACATCAATGGGAGGGATTTACTCAGGCTGATCAGCTGCAAGGACTGGCTGTGCCCACTGCCCTCTGACTACCTTGGAGGATCAGCTGTGTAGGGGCCCACCACACAGAGCAAGACTTACTTCCGCAGGGCTCTGGTACCCACTGAGTCCACTCCTTGAGTGTGTCGCTTGTGGAGGTGGTTGGTGGTTGTTGTGGCAGAAATTCAGTCGGTGGGGAGAGACAGACTGCAATGCACTGGGAGGATTAGAAAAGGACTGTTTAATGCGCACTGGTGCAGTCCCAGCGGAGTCACCTCCAAGGCTGAGCCCAGAGCCCGGGTTCCAGCTGCTTTTATACATGATGAGCCTTTGGGCATTTGAGGGTCTTCTAGTTCCGCTGTAGTTTAAGGGGTTAGCAGATGTATGGGAATTACAAAAGCCAAGGGTGGGGTTGCTGCATTGCCTAAGGGGCTGCACCTGGCTTGCCTTCTCACAAAAGCGGGAGGGGGGCGGTGTCTGCACTGTGAGATAAAGGGATTGTTTGTATCCGGCTTGCCTTCTCATGGTGGTGCTTCTCCATGGTCTGAAGCTGTCCACTGGGTGTGCTGGCTTTGGGGCAAGGTCAGCCAATCCCTGTGTTCTACCTGGGGCCACCGGGCATAAACTACAAAGCCATCTGCCGATGGCTGCTGCTTGTGCTGGGCTTGGAGGTGCCTAGGCAAAGCCAAGTTGTGAACCAAGGCTGGCTGCTCCTGGTGCCAGGCCTGGGACCACTTAGTGAGAGGTATGGGGCTTGCTGAGGCCAGATGCTGCTTGTTTGAGAGAATTTAGGAAAATCTGAAGTAGGAGCCAAGACAGGCCAATCCTATGATAAAGCCACTGGAAACAGCTTGGGTAGGCCTGAAAGTTGGGCAGGGCCTCAGGGAATCACCAGGGCGGGGCAAACTGTGTGAGCCAGGTTGCTGGAGTCCCAGATATGGCGCCTGTCTGCTGGCCCCATCGGGGAAGGGCTCACCAAAGGAACAATGGCCTCTGCCAGCTCGTCTGTACAGGAGAAAACTGCCTCTCCAGCTCTCGTCCCAATGCCAAACAACTCAGTTCTTCTCCGTTTTTCTCTGGCACCTTTCAAGCTGCCTTCCCCATGCTGGAACCTGGAGGGTGCGAGTCCGAGTAAGTCCGAGTGCTGGTCCTTTAAGAGGAACTGCCTGGCCCTGGCCGGTTTGGCTCAGTGGTTAGAGCGTTGACCTGCGGACCGAAGAGTCCCAGGTTCCATTCCGGTCAAGGGCACGTACCTTGGTTGCTGTTGGTCCCTGACCCAGGTTGGGGTCATGCCGGTGGCATCCAATTGATGTGTCCCTCTCACATTGATGTTTCTCCCCCCCCCCCCCATCTGAAGAGAAATGTAAAAATATCCTTGGGTGAGGATTAAAAAAACAAAAGAGGAACTGCCTGGGCCTTGGCCAGTTTTGCTCAGTGGTTAGAGCATCGGCCAGAGGAGCAAAGTCTCAGGTTTGATTCTGGTCAAGGGCATGTGCATTGGTTGTGGTTTGGTCCCCGCCCTGGTCAGGGTCCTGTGGGAGGCAACCAATCATTGTGTCTCTTACATCTTTGTTTCTCTCTCTCTCTCCCCTGCTTCTCTCTCTGTCCCTCCCTTCCTCCCACTCACTCTATCTCAGTGGTTCTCAACGTTCCTAATGCCACGACCCTTTAATACAGTTCCTCATGTTGGATGTGGGCGTATCTGCGTGTGGGCGGACCCGCCTGGAGACGGATAGAGGAGCGGTGTCTTGGTTCCTAAGACCATCGGAAATATGTGTTTTCCGATGGTCTTAGGCGACCCCTGTGAAAGGGTTGTTCAACCCCCAAAGGGGTTGCGACCCACAGGTTGAGAACTGTTGCTCTATCTGAAGATAAATGGAAAAATATCCTCAGGTGAGGCTTTTAAAAAAAAAGAGAGAGAGAAACTGCCTGGGACTCCAGCAGCCTCAGTCCCCCTCAGCCTCAATTCCCGCTGGTTTTTACAGCCAGAAGTTATGGGGACTTCTCTTCCTGGCTCTGGAACCCTGAGCTGGCGGCCTGGTGTGGGACGGGGACCCCTCACTCCTCAGGGAGGACTTTCCCAGCCGTGGTGTCCTTCCTGATTTTTATCAGCCACACGTGTGTGTGGGACCAGCGCCTTGCGCCTCCGCCCCTCCTACCAGTCTCGATGTGGCTGCTGCTTTAATTTCGTAGTTGTAGGACTTCCATTCAGCTTGATTTCAGGCGGTTTTGAATGATGGTTGTTCTATAATTAGGTGTAATTTTGATGTAGTTGTGGGAGGAGGCAATACCACATTTACTATGCCGCCATCTTGACCAGAAGTCTCTTTTATTGAATTTTAGAGAGAGAGGAAGGGAGAGGGAGAAGGAAATAGAAAAATCGATGTGAGAGTGAACCATGGACGGGGCAGCCCCTCAGTGCATAGGGTGATGCCCAACCAACTGAGCCACACTGGCCAGGGCTGTGCACTTTTTTTTTAACTTTAAAAGGTAATCATTACATATCAGTACCTGAAAAGCTTCCTTAGTCATGAATAGTTTTTTATTGCTCATAGTATTTCAATTTATCTTTTTTATTGTACTTTAAAAAAATCCTCACCCAAGGATATGTTTATTGATTTTTAGAGAGAAACACAGACAGAAACAGAGACACATTAATCAGTTGCCTCCTGTAAGTGCCCCGACCAGGAATTGAACCCGCACATTTTGGTGAATGGGACGATGCTCCAACCAACTGAGTCACCTGGCCAGGGCTCAATTTATTTAATTAGTCCTATGTTATTGGACATTTAGTCTGTTGCCAGTCTTTTGCTACTCCAAACAATGCATCAGTCAAAACCCTATTGCATCATATCAGGAGGTACACATTATTTGGTTGTTTCTTTTGTGTGTGTAATAAACTTGATCAATGGATTTGGGAGTGGTCAGCTTGATTCATTGTTTATAGAGCTCTCTTTTGGAGGGATCTCTATATTTTCTCCAGCCTTTTGCCTAAGTTTTAGCATCCATTGGTGATCTTGCTTAGATCCACTACTTTATCAGGAGTTGCAAAATGGTGAAATTCTAATTCCATCATTACTTCTGCATTTATCAGTTGGCATTCTTCTTTAAAGAACTGTCCTTTATTAGCTGTCATTGCATATGTAGCTGAATTCATAACTATTTTCTTAGGGTTGGCTCCTGTAAGTTGAATTGTCTGGGCAAAGGGTTTCTCTTCTTGAAGCCTTTTTATAAATATTCTGAAATTACTCTTAAATATGTGATATTAGCCTACACCTCCACCATTGTTATATGAGTAAAATACTGTTTGCAACTTGTAGAAATAATGATGTAAAACCTCAGATATGGGCAACACAGTAAATGTCTTTGTCAATCAGAACTGTTGTTGCTTGCCTTTTTCTTAGAGATTGTTAGTGTGACTTTGGAAATACTAGTGTTTCTAGTCTGTTTGCATTAAGCATGTTTTAATTTTGAAATTAGAAGAATGGTTAAATAATGTTGTTAGTAAAAAAAACAAACCCAAGAACTTCATTTTCGTAGTTTGACTATGTATATTAACTATATTTCAAAATATAATAGCTCTCTTAGCTTAAATAATTATAGAAGTCTAATGGTTTTTCCTTTGCAGTGACATTGCTGGGGGCAAACCCCTGGAAGTAGAGATGGAAGGGATAGAATACATGAATGATGATCCTGGCATGGTGGATGTTCTTTATGCCAAAGTTCATATGAAGGATGGCTCCAACAGGTATGTTTCTGGAATACTTCTTTGTTTCGATCAAGAGGTACCTAAAAGCATCCCTGGAAGTTTAACTAGTTTTGATTCCTTTTCTTTAAGATTCTATTATTGTAAAGAATGTGTCAATTCTTTCTCTCTCACTCTTTAAAAAAAAAAAAGTAAACATATCTTAAAAGAGGAATTTGTTGTAGGAAAAAATATTTTAGTCTGATAATTATTAAGTTACTTGGATGGTGGAAATTGACAATAGCAGTCTAGTTTTTATGGAATTCAGTGCTTCCTTCATGTTTTCCATGATAATAGGAGGCAGGAAGGATGGCATTTTAGGATGTTAGTTACAAAAGGGAAATAATGCCGATCTAGTGAATACCTGGACAAAATGGTGATGATAGCTATATAAACTTCTTAAGATTATTAGATTTTAATTAATCCATATAAAATGCTTTAGAATAGTGCTTGGCATGTACTAACTCATCAACGCATACATCAAAAAAATGTTTGCCCTGGCCAGTGTAGTTCAGTTGGCTGGAGTGCAGTCCTGTACACTGAAAGGTTGTGTGTTTGATCCCTAGTCAGGGCGAACATGAAAAGGCAACCGATCAATGTTTCTCTCTCACATCGATGTTTCTCTCTCTCCCTCCCTCCCTCCCTTCCTTCTTCTCTCTCTAAAATCAGTAAGCATGTCCTTGGGTGAGGATAATAAAAATGTTTTCTATTTTCTTTTAATTTTTGTTTATTACCACACCTACATTCATTTCAGGGGTTCTCAGTCTGCAACCCAGGCTATTTCTGAGGCCACACTAGGCATCCAGAACAATTTCAGGCCTTTGGTGAGCAAAGGAGCCCGACTTGAATTAGTTTGTTTTTGTGTGATCTTTTCATTAGGGTAACAGAAAGAACAGAGCTCACACTGAAATCAGAAATCGTCTAGAGAAAACCTTTGTCTCCAGGCAGGGCCCCAAATTGATTTTTTTCCTAGATGATCTCTCGGAAGGTTTCTTTCATAAAAATTTGAATTGATAATTTCAATTATCTAGTATCTCAGTTCAATTGGAAGTGGATTTGAGGGGAAGGGAAGAAAAAAAGTGGTATAGCATTACTTTTTGTGTGTGTTCTGGACCAGGATTTTTACCCCTAGATACCTGGCATATGCCTAAAGGGCATACTAATGACCCTGACCTAAAAACTAGGGACATGTTATTACTTAACAGGAGATCATATACTAGGACATTTCAAACATTTCTAACAGGTTAAAATTTGATACCTGTATAGATAATTTATTTTGTGATCTAAGTCGTAACTATCCACATACCTTTACCATGTTGTGAAACTACTATGTGTGGGATAGATTACTTTTGAACTTTGTGAACAGAAACAATGAATAAGATAGCAGTTCTCAAACTTTTTGGTCTCATAATCTCTTTAGTTTCTTAAAAATTATTGAATACCCCAAAGAGCTTTTGTTTATATAGGTTATATCTATAAATGTTTACTTTATTAAAAATTAAAACAAAGAAATTAAGATTTGTTAATTCATTAAAATAATAGTAATAATGTAATTTATTTTTATATAAATAACATTTTTCATGAAAAATTATTCTATTTTCCAAACCAAAAAAATTTAGTGAGAAGATAGGCATTGTTTTACATTTTTGTAAATTTCTTTAATAGAAGACAGCTGAGTTCCCTTATCTGCTTCTCTGTTCAATCTATTTTGATACATTGTTTTGATCAAATTATATAAGAAAATCTGGCCTCATGCAGAAATGTAGTTGGAATATTAAGGAGTACTTTAATGGTCTGTCAGACAATTGTGGGTATTTGATATTACACTGAAACTTGAAGGTCATAGTTTCTTAAAGGTCAGTTGTATGAAATCTGAAACTATATTAATGAACATTTCATTCTCTGTTACATTAAAATCCACTGGTCTTTGTTATATTTTGCCTGGACTTTTAACTCATGCTTAATTTTGTAACATTGGTCATTTAGAAAATGTTGTTTCACTGAGTTGTGCACATCTTCCAAATGTTGACACATTTCATTATGTGATATTAAAAGTACATGTGGCCTGGCTGGTGTGGCTCAGTGGTTGAGCGTTGACCCATTTACCAGGAGGTCTCTGGTTTGATTCCCAGTCAGGACACATGCCCAGGTTGTGGGCCCAATCCCCAGTGCGGGGTATGCAGGAGGCAGCCAGTCGATGCTCTCTCTCATCGATGTTTCTGTCTCTCTCTCCCTCTCCCTTCCTCTCTCTCTAAAATCAATAAAGGAAAAAAAAAAGTACACGTTAAGGCACGTACCTTGGTTGCAGGTTTGATCCCTAGTCCTGGTTGAGGTCGTGCAGGAAGCAACCAATCTATGTCTCTCTTTCTCTCTCTCTCCAAATCCTTCCCTTCCACTCTATCTAAAAAAATCAATGGAAAAATATCCTCAGGTGAGGATTAACAACAATAACAAAAGTACATGTTAATATCACTATTAATTTCATAAAAATCTTTAATTATTGGGGAGCTGTCAAGCTCATAGTGGCAGATACATGTTTTCTAAAACTTAGATTTTCATTTGAATGCTTGAATTTCATTATTGGCTGAAAGTACTGGTGATTTTTTTCTTTGAAGTTCTTTTTTGAAAAAAAAAAAAAAAAAGTCTGCTAAATAGCCAAGTCTGAATAACTGTAATTTGTCTGACAGTTATTCTGTCAAGTAAAAATTGTATTACATGGACAAAGAAGCTAGTTCATCTCACAACTCAGACAACCCCAAAAGTGCTTTTCCTCCAGACAGCTGTCTATTTCAATATACAGCCCAAGTGCTTTATACATACTGCCAATTTCATCACAAAGAAGATTAAAAAGGCAAGTACTCAAGGGCTGAGATTTAGTAACATTATTTTTACTGCTTCGTTAAAGATAAATGAAACTGGCTTTTTAAAATTTTTAAACTGTGACTATATAGTGAAGAATATACTACTAGTGTTACAATGTGATGCTACTGCCTTAGTTTGTGTTAAGGTGCCAGCAGTTTTATCATTGCTTTTGTATCATCAGTGCAAGTGTCATTGTTGTGAAAAAGACACATAATGTCGTGTAACTATTATAAAAATAGTTCTGACCTCATGGACTGCCTAAAAGAGTCTCAAGAGGTCCATAGACCAGGCCATGGCCAACCTCTGATCTTGTTACCAGAAAGGAGACCGGGCTCTGAACCGCGTCTGCCGAGGGCTGGCAGATAGTGTGTGGGTTCTTGACTTCATGCAGGAAAGATTTTGCAACACAAGACCAGGTGATTTTTAGAGGATGTTTATTAAAGCTGGGGACAGTGAAACAAAGAAGAGCCTAGGATAGAAGAAGCAACTGGAGAGAGACTAGGTGGGGAAATGAGCCTAGGCTGGGCTGCTTTGGCTCACCAAGAAGTCAGAGAAAAGGGGGCCTTGGGGACAGGGTCAGGGGGTTAACCCCGGAGGAGCTGTAGCTGCCCATTGCTGCCCTGGTTGCAAGTCTCGTGGGGTCCCTTAGAGTTGAGGAGATGTATGCCTGTGGGGGAAGAAGAGGGAAAGGCGCTCGGGAGCGCTCCTGGGAGGGAGAGCACATGGAAGGAGGCACCTTCATTTTGAGAGTTAAAGGCTGGGAATTTAGTGGAGGATCTCAATAGAATGATTATGTTTTATGCTGATGTGCCCAAATGAGATTTATTCCCTTAACTTGATCTGTTCTTGGGTGTGATTGGCAAATGGCACTAATTAGATTTCTGCTATCTATCTTCCTGAGTAAGGTGATTTAAGCTATTTACCTTCGGGTTGGAGAGAAGTGTAAGCATTTACTCTTTTTTTAAATTTTTATTTTTTATTCCTCATCTGAGGATATTTTTCCATTTATCATCAGATAGAGTGGGAGTGAGGGAGAGAGAGAGAGACAGAGACAGAAACATCGATGTGATAGAGCCACATCGACTGGTTGTCTCCCGCTGGGGACAAATCTCAACCAAGGTATGTGCCCTTGACTGGAATTGAACCCGCGACTCTTTGGTCTGCGGGCCGATGCTCTAACCACTGAGCAAAACCGGCCAGGGCTTCTCATATACTCTTAAGTGTCCTTGGTTTAGGGAAGACAGAATTTTTGTTGTTGTTGTTAATTCTCATGTGAGGATAGTTTCAATTGATTTTTTTGATAGCGTGGAGGAGAGGGAGGTGGGGGAGAGAGAGAGAGAAACACTGATGTGAGAGGGACACATCAGTTGGTTACCTCCCGCATGACCCTGACCAGGGCTGGGGATCAAACCTACAACCCAGGTACGTGCCCTTGACTGGGAATCGAACCCTTGACCCTTTGGTCTGTGGGCCGATGCTCTAACCACTGAGCCAAATCAGGGCAGAGAAAATAGAATTTTTCAATTTACTAGATGACTGTAAACTGCTTGGCTATTAAACTATCTCTCTCAGTTTTCCTATACTGCTTGTCCTGGCTTACTAGCCTGTCTTAGAACCATACAATATGTGGCCTTTTCATTCCGCATAATGTTTTCAAGGTTAATCCACGTTGTAGCATGTATCAATACTTCATTTCTTTTTATGGCTGAGTTATAGTTCATTTTATAGAAATACCACATTTTGTTTATTCATCAGTTGATAGACATTTGGGTTGTTCCTACCTTTTGGCTATTGTGAATAGAGCTGTTTTCAGTTCTTTTGGGCTGACTCACTTTTTAAATGATTAAAGTCATGGTTTTAATTTCCTTGATTAACCTTGTAATTTTATAAGGCATCATAGTCACTCAGCCTGACCTGTGTTAGTTTGTTTCCTTATCCTCTGTTATGGGATTTACTTAATTTTTGTCAGTACTAGTGTAAACTTTACTGTTGTAAGACTAATATCTGTGGTAGTCTTATAGACATGCAGTTAACGTGAAGCTATATGAAAAATATACTTGGGATTACAGAGTTTCATGAAATAAAATAGTGAATATTTTCGAATTTAGGGCTTCAAGTCTGTTTTAACATACAGATGTCATAAACTCTACAGTTTTGATTTACCCTATTCTTGGTGGCCCCTAGAGGGATAAAGAGTGGTGACTGAGAAAGGATGATAAAATCATTGCCTCGAGTGTTTCAAACTGTATATGTTTACCTTTTGCTTTTAATGGTTAGACCCTTAGGTCTTCAAGTTTAGAGAATTAATAGATTTTTGAGATTTGTTGACCTAAAAATAGAAGAGAGAAGCTAAAGTGAGAGTCAACAAGCATTTTTTTGAGATCCCAAAATTAGCTGTTTGGAAAGCACTGATTCAGGCAGAAACCTGAATAGTGTTCCCAATAAGGAAGGCAAGGGAAAGGATAACAATGACTTCAGTAGAAGGAAGGCATTTCTATAGGTGCAGATAAGCTAGCATAGTGATGCTACTTCTAAAGAATGTTTAGTTTTCAGTCCAGTAGTCATAATATATGCTTTCTTGTTATCTTTGCAAACAGTTGTTTGGGATGCAATGCTTTAGACTCACTCCAAAGGTTATTTTGCAAAGTTTTAACATTCCAAAGGTTTGAGGAGTAAGACAGGCAAGGCAGTTCCTCTGGGATGGTGGCCGCTCTGAGTCCATTTTAAAGTGGCTCTGTTTATATTACTTTTTACAGATTTTAAGGAAAATAAGAGCTATAGAAGCTAGATGTCTTTTGAAGGCAGTGTACAGATGTAATTTGTACTCACATTAATGGAAGGGTCAGGGCCCAGAAGGTTGAAAGGATCCTTTATTCTCCCACAGGTCCAGCCCTTACAAATTTTTCACACTTCTGTTGTTAAGGCTTTGTAGGTTCAAAGGTCTTGTGAAATACCCACTGAATCCACTAGTGTGATCAATGCAGAACATTTCTGAGTAATTCCCATCTCTCTTACTGCTCTATTTTCTCTTTTCTATTGCTTATTCCTCTTTCCCAAGAGACATGTTGGTGTTACTTCAAAAATATTTATAAATTCTCCTCCCCAAATCTATAGTGTCTGAGGAACTTATACACCTCTTATTTAATTCAATATTAAAACTATTTGAGCCCGACCTGTGTGGCTCAGTGGTTGAGCATCGACCCATGCCCCAAGAGGTCACCAGTTCGATTCCTGATCAGGGCACATGCCCAGGTTGTGGGCCCAATCCCCAGTGGGGGGGCATGCAGGAAGCGGCCAGTCGATGTTCTCTCTCATTGGTGTTTCTATCTCTCTCTCCCTCTCCCTTCCTCTCTCTCTAAAATCAATAAAGGGGGGGAAAAACTATTTGAATACCTTCTTTGTGCAAAGTATTTTGCAAGGCTATGTAAATTAATACAGAATTGAGTGAGACGTGACCCTGTTTTTAAGGAATATTTCAATCTTTTACATTTCTTTTTTTTTTTAATCCTCACCCGAGGACATTTTTTCATTTTTTGTTCAGATAGAGTGGGAGGGAGAGAGAGGAAGAGAGAGGAAGAGAGAGAGAGAGAGAAACATCGATGTGAAAGTGACACATCGAGTGGCTGCCACCCGCACGACCAACCAGGGCCGGGGACAAACTGCAACCGAAGTACATGCCCTTAGCGGGAACCGAACCTGGGCCTCTCTGGACCGCAGGCCGATGTTCTAACCGCTGAGCCAAACCGGCCAGGGCTCTTTTACATTTCTTTATGTGAAGAGACATGGCTCAATATAAGAGGCATGAGGGAGAGACCATGTTGTAATAAAAATACAAACACTCAACTTTCTTTGTGTGATTTCATATACTTTAAATCAAAGATTACCTTAAAATGATTGACTGTGAAGTGCCTGACCTTTATAAGGATAGGGCCACTTAGATCAGATTTTTTCCTTTGGAAACAGCTGGGACAGTGTAGCTACACTAATAGATGCATCCTTGGGTTTGGTGAAGCATGACTGGGTAAGGAATTTGTGTTCAACTTTTACTTATTACTTCGTAGTCAGCTATTGCTAAGACTTAAGTGTTGATCACAGTGGCTATTCTGTTCTGTCTGTTACTTTCTCAAGACTCCACACTTGCTCCTCTTCGAAGAATGATTTTCTCACATTTTACTGAGCACATGAAACCAGTTCATCAATCTCCTTTTTCCTTCACAACCTACGTATTTTCATCATACCCACCCCACTCAATTTCACTTTCTTTCTGAAGAAAGGCGTACATGATCTCTGATGAAGCTAATCCTTTTCCTAGTCTCCTTCCTAAGAAGCAGTTACCCCATTCCTTCTTATCTCTTTAAAGACCTACCAGCACCATCAGTTAATTTACCCTACATGGCATTTCCAGTCCCCTTTCCCTCAGATGTTTTTTCAAATGCCCTGTATGTGATGTGCAATAGATTCTAGGGCTCTGTCTTGAGGGGGCAGATGTCAGTAATTAGGGTACACTTGGGTGAGGGCTCTGATTGAGGTTCTAGGGGTGCATAGGTGGGCATTAAAACTATGTCCTTCTGTGGGCAAATTTTGTAAAGGAAGGCTTCAAAGAGGTTTCTTGGCTGAATAGGAGTTTGCAGGCCGAGGGAGTAGCATTTTAGGAAAAGGGAATAAATAGCAAGTGCAGCCCTAGAAGCACCGTTGTATGCCATATAAAGGAAGTTGGGTATTCATTTGGTCATTTGTTTATTTAACAAAAAATTATTGAATGCCCGCTTTGAGCCAGGCACTGTGGTAGGCTGTGAATAAAGCCAGACGCAGTCATTATCCCCATGTAGTTTACAGCCTGATGGAGAAAACAGATGTTAACAAATAACATAAACATATAACTGCAAAGTGTAATAAAGACAAGCAGGGGGAAAATCGTGCTCTACTAAAGAGAGAATATCATGGGGTGGGAGTGGGGGATCTGGGGTGGGTGGGCAGGGTCAAGAAAAGTCTCCCTAAGGAATTGATACTGAATTGAGATCCAAAGGCGTTAACAGGCAAAGGAGGTGGTAAGGCTCTCCTCACCTTTTGTTCTAGGCAAAACAAAATGCAGAGCAAAAGCCTTGAGGCAAAAAAAGCCTAGCAGTTTCCAGGTGTGGATGAGGCATGATGACATGAGAGAGGTAGAATGACATGAGATGGGGCCGTGTGAAGAAATTAGAGGGGCTTGGATTGACGCAGTAGCAATAGATAAGAGAAAAAAGATTAAATACAAGTAGAATAAATTTAAAAATCCATATTAGGATAAATCATAGTGGAACTGCAGAACACTAAAGACAGAAAAAAATCCTAAAAGAAGTCACTTACAAAGGATTGACAATTATAAGAACAGTGGATTTCTCAGTATCAACAACAGAAGCCAAAGACAGCAGAATGTTTTCTAGAGAAAATAATGGTCAACCTGGAACTGTGTATTCAGAATTTTTTTTTAAAACAAAGGTGAAATAAAGACTTTAACAGATGAACAAAAACTCAGAGAATTTATCACCATGAAATAGCGTCAGTAAAGGAACTTCTAAAGGATATATTTCAGGAAAAGGAAAATGAATCAGAAAGTTTGAGATGCAAAGAAGGGTAGTTTGAGATGCAGAAAGGAATGGTGAATACATAAAATGGCAAACATTGTCTATGTAATTGGGAGAATTTTAAAAAATGATAAATTAACATTGTTCACCTAACGTAAATATCAGCTAACAGCATGCAAGTCAGGACTAAGGGGAATTCTGGAGTTGAAGTATTTAGAGCTTTTTTTTTATTATTTGGGAGAGGGTTGTTAAGATATTTTTAGCTTTGTTAAGCTAAATGTGCATAGTAAAATTTCAAAAGTAAGTCTGAAAATAGTGGGAATTAAATTCCAGAGAAATGGGAAAAGGAACAAATACAAATTCAACCCAAATAAGGGTAAGTTGTGCACAAAAGAAGTGGAATGAGTGGAAATTAAAAAGTAAGATGGTAGGAAGAAGTCCACACAAATAAAACTTACATGTTAATGAAATAAACTCACCATTTAAGAAAGGTATTATAAGATTAGATATACACATAATTCAGATATATGCTCTTTACAAGAAATGCATCCACAGCATGAAGTTGTGAAGTTCACAACAGGCCTCCCCAAAATGTGCTGCTTTGGCATGTGAATTAATTTTGAGCTGAAGGCAACTGAGACCCTGCAGGCTCATGAAAAACTTCTACCTTTTTCTTAAAGAATTTAAATTAGAGGCCTTGCCCATAATAAGAGTTATCACCAGAAATAACTTTTTATGACCTATCTATATGGCGGGGCAAACATCTAATTACTAAACATCTACTCTTCTTACTGTCCTGCAACTGTCCTGCAAATGACCTTCCTCCCCCCTGAAGCTCCAAGGTGCCTTACCTCATCCTTAGTTCAGGATGTCATATATACCTCATTTCTCCTTTCTGTCTTTGAACCTTTCATGTATGTGGGGGGTCTCTGACACTCATATATGTGGAGTTCCCATATGTACATATGTAATTGAATTAGATTATTTTCTCTTATTAATCATTCTCATACAGATTTAATTTTAAGACCAGCCGAAAAGAACCTTGAAGGGTAGAGGAAAGTTTTTTTCTCCCCACACAGTTGAAATAATAGAAAGGAAAAAGATATATACCAGGCAAATACCAAAAGAAAGTTAGCATAACAGAATGAATATCAAACATGATAGGCTTAAAGACAAAAATACATTATGAGCAATAGAGAGGACTATTACATAATGATGAGGTTCAATTTACCAGGAAGATGTAATAATTCTAAACTTGTATGAAGCAAACACAACAGCCTCAAAGGAGATTAAGCCAAATTTGTATAGTTAATATTTTATTGGGGAGAAATTGAGAAACCCAACATTAAGAGGAGATTGCAACATATCTTTCAATTATTGGAATGTCAAGCAGCTATAAAATCAGTAAAGATACAGAAGATTTTAACAATTGAAAAGTTTAATGTAATAGTCATCTCTGGAATTATATACTCATACTCAGCATTAAAGAATTCATGTTCTTTTCAGGCTCATGAAACAGTTGAAGCAAATTGATTACATAGTAGATTATAAAGTAAGGCTTAATAAATGTCAGTGAGTTGGTATCTTACAAATCACATTTCTGACCAGAAATAAAACAAGGTTATTTACACTTATCAAGTTATTAGAAATAATAAGAGTTTAGCAAAATGATTGGCTATAAAATTAGTATAATAAAATCTTGCTTTTCTATACACCAGTAACAAACACAAAACAAAACAATATTTTAAAAAGACGTCATCCATTTACAGTAGCAACAAAGATCATAAGGTACTTAGGAATAAATATAACAAAGTATGCACAAGATCTTTTTACAGAAAATTATAAATAAATTGAGAGGCACCCATGTTCAGTGATAGACTTAGTTTCTTTTTTTTTTTAAAAAAGGTTGAGCATCTTTTCATGTATTTATTGGCAATATTTGTATATTTTTTAAATTTTTTATCCTCACCTGAGGACATTTTTGCATTTGTCTTCAGATAGAGTGGGAGGCAGAGGGGTGGGGGGAGAAAGATCGATGGGAGAGAGACACATTGAATGGTTGCCACCCACATGGCCCCGGGGACAAACTGCAACCAAGTTACGTGCCCTTAGCGGGAACCGAACCCAGGACTCTTTGGTCCGCAGGCCGACGCTCTAATCACTGAACCAAAGTGGCCAGGGCTAGACTTAGTTTCATAAAGATGCCATTTCTCCCCAAATGGTTCTATATACATTTAATGCAATTATATACTATATATGTAATTGAAATGAAGAGCCAGGAACAGGAAAGGGAAATATTTAAAAGCCATACAGTAATTCAGGTGAGAAGCAAAGACCTGAACTAGAACAGTAACGATGAGAATTGACACATCAATGCAAGAATAGTAAAATCTGCTTAATTTGGCAATTTTCTGAAAGTGGAGTGTAGGAGTCAGATGAGTATGATACATTATGACTAAGCTGGTATATCTCAGGAATGAAGATGAATTAAGACCTGGATAGTTAATAGTATCCTACTTAATAGATAGAACTTAAATGTAATATCTAAATACATGTTAAAAAACTTTTGATGAAATTAAACCTATTTTTTCATTAAAATCTTTCAGAAAATAGAAATAGAAAGATATTGCCTCATATGATAAATATCTATTTTAAAGCAAAAATCAGTCATATTGAATGGTAATTTTTACTGAATTTATTTCCATTATAATCAGAAATAAAACATTGTTGCCTATAATAACCATTATTGTTTTGAAACTTGAGGCTAATTATACTTAAGCTATAAAACAGACAAATTGAAAAGAAGACAAAAATTGTCATTATTTGCAGATAACATTTACTTTTACTAAGAAAATCTCTAAAATTGATAAGCGATCTCTAAAAGGCCTAACAAGTGGTTGGACAAAAGATAAATATCCCCCAAACGAACAGTTTAGTACTAACAAAGTATCAGGTACTCTTTTAGACACCATAAGGGATACAAATGGATAAAATGACCCTTACCTTAAGAACTAAGCTATTAGCCTAGCCGGTGTGGCCCAGTGGATTGAGTGTCATCCCATGGACTGAGAGGTCCTGGTTTGATTCCCAGTCAGAGCACATGCCTGGTTTGTGGGCTCCATCCCCTGTAGGGGACATGCAGGAGTCAGCTGTTCGATGTTTCTCTCTGACATTGATGTTTCTATCTCTCTCTCCCTTCCTCTCTCTCTAAAAACATCAATAAAAAACATGTTAAAAAAAAAAAAAGAATGAAGCTATTAAAAGAAAACGCATTTTAAAAGTAAAAGAGAACTAAATAGGTGTTTGATAAAGGTCACTGCTGGTAAGAGTATAAATTAGTACAAACTTTCCAGAAAGCAAGTTGACACTTTATTTCAAGAGTTTTGCTTAATACTTCTAGGACTTGCTAATTCTCCCTATAGCAATTTTTCCAATGGAATTAATCTGGTATATGGACAGATATCTGTATGTGGAAATATTTATTACAGTATTGTATATAACAGTAAATACCAGAAACAATATAAATATTCATCAAAATCATATTGGTGAGGAAAAACACTAGAGCATTTTCAGAATAGAAAATAGTATGGATTGATTAAAATGTGTCTTGGAAAAATGGAAAATATTCACTATAGAGTATTTATGTGATGAAAACAGATTACAAAACAATTTGTAAATATACATTCATCTTTTTTCCCCTCAAAAAGTGGGAAGAGAGAGCGAGAGAGAAATAAATCAGTTCATCTGAATATATAAAAATTGTATCAGCCCTGGCCGGTTTGGGTCAGCGGTTAGAGCGTCTGCGGTCCAGAGAGACCCGGGTTCAGTTCCCACTAAGGGCACGTACCTTGGTTGCAGTTTGTCCCTGGCCCTGGTTGGGTCGTGCGGGAGGCAGCCACTCGATGTGTCCCTTCCATGCCGATGTTTCTCTCTCTCTCTCTCTCTTTCTCCCTCCCACTCTATCTGAACAAAAAAATGGAAAAAAATGTCCTTGGGTGAGGATTAAAAAAAAAAAAATGTGTCAGTGGTTATTTCTGGATAGTAATTTTTTTCTTTTAGCTTATCTGATATTAAAAATGACTGTTGTGCCCTGGCCGGTTTGGCTCAGCGGTTAGAGCGTGGGCCCGCTGACCAATGAGTCGTGGGTTTGATTCCAGTCAAGAGCACATACCTTGGTTGTGGTTTGTCCCAAGCCCTGGTCAGGTCGTGCAGGAGGCCACCAATCAATGTGGCTCTATCACAGTTTCTCTCTGTCTCTCTCTCTCCCTCCCTCCCTCCCTCCCTCCCTCCCACTCTATCTGATAATAAGTGGAAAAATATCTTCGGGTGAGGAATAAAAAAACCAAAAACCAAAAACCACTATTGTTGCCCTGGCTGGTGTGACTCAGTTGGTTAGGTTGTCGTCCTGTGCACCAAAGGGTCACAGGTTCATCTCTGCTTGGCCCATGCAGGAGGCAACTAATTGATGTTTTTCTCTCACATCACTATTTCTCTCTCTCCCTCTCCCTTTCTTTCTCCTTAGAATCAATGAAAAACATATCCTCAGGTGAGGATTAAAAAAATAATAATAATTTGTATTAAAAATACATTAAAAAACAATCAAATATTGTTATAACAGGCAAGTGTTATACTTGTTCAGATTTACTTGGTATTCTTGATCAGGTCAAGGTCAGTAGTAATTAGTATGTGTTTGTAAGTGGTAGAATTGTAGTGGTTTGACCTAGCTCTCTTTTACTGTAAAGCCTGTGCTTATGATGGGGCAGACAAAGGGGATTAAAAATAATTAAAGACAGCCCTGGCCGGTTTGGCTCAGCGGTTAGAGCGTCGGCCTGCAGTCCAGAGAGACCCGGGTTCGGTTCCCGCTAAGGGCATGTACTTTGGTTGCAGTTTGTCCCCGGCCCTAGTTGGTCGTGCGGGTGGCAGCCACTCGATGTGTCCCTTTCACGTCGATGTTTCTCTCTCTCTCTCTTCCTCTCTCTCCCTTCCACTCTATCTGAACAAAAAATGAAAAAATGTCCTCGGGTGAGGATAAAAAAAAAAAAAAATTAAAGACAGACTACTTTTTGTTGAAAAGAAGTTTGGTGAAAAGATGAGAGAGGTGTCTGTATGTGTGTAATTAGAGTTCAATTCCACAGCTGTGCAGCCCGGCCTCACTTTACTATCTTCCAGTTTGCCATCTTCCTTTCACAGCCAAGCTGCTTCTTTCTACATTGTTTTCTCTTATAAAAATAAAGCCTTGCAGCCCTGGTGGAGTAACTCAGTTGGTTACAGCATCATCCTGAAATGCCAAGGTTGTGGGTTCGGTCCTTGGTCAGGGCACATACAAGAGTCAACCAATGAACACATAAATAAGTGGAACAACAAATTGATGTTTCTCTCTCTCAAAAATCAATTAAAAAAAAAAAAGCCTTACAGCCCTGGCCGGTTTGGCTCAGCGGTTAGAGCGTCGGCCTGCGGTCCAGAGAGACCCGGGTTCAGTTCCCGCTAAGGGCATGTACTTCGGTTGCAGTTTGTCCCCGGCCCTGGTTGGTCGTGCGGGTGGCAGCCACTCGATGTGTCCCTTTCACGTCGATGTTTCTCTCTCTCTCTCCCTCTCTCTCCTTCCCACTCTATCTGGACAAAAAATGAAAAAAATGTCCTCAGGTGAGGATAAAAAAAAAAAAAAAAAAAAATAAGCCTTACAGATAGGTAAAGTGAAAATTAAATGGCTCTCTTCCCCTGCCCTGACTCTTCCGATTTTCATCCCCAATAGATTATAAGCAGAGCAAACACTGCTGAGAGTCCTTGTTTATGCATATTATTTTACATAAAAGGGATCACATTACACATATGTTCTACAGTTCATTCTTATGAAATATTACGTAGACATAACTTTAATGACAGTGTGTATAGATCCTATGAAATACTGCTACATTAGTCCTCCTAAGATATAGCCTATATACCATAGGATTTACTTGCTTAAAAATCTCCCATTATACCTGGCTGATGTGGCTCAGTAGTTGAGCATTGACCCATGCACCAAGAGGTCCCAGTTTGATTCCCAGTTGGGGCACATGCTCGGGTTTCGGGCTCCATCCCCAGTGGGGGGCATGCAGGAGGTAGCTGATTGATGAAGTTTCTATCTCTCTCTCCCTCTCCCTTCCCCTTTCTCTAAAAAAATCAATAAAAACATATTAAAATTAATAATAATAAATAAAGCCCTGGCCGGTTTGGCTCAGCGGTTAGAGTGTTGGCCTGCGGTCCAGAGAGACCCGGGTTCGGTTTCCGCTAAGGGCACATACCTTGGTTGCAGTTTGTCCCCGGCCCAGGGCCGTGTGGGTGGCAACCACTCGATGTGTCTCTCTCACGTCGATGTTTCTCTCTCTCTCTCTCTCTTCCCACCTCTCTCCCTCCTGCTCTATCTGAAGATAAATGCAAAAATGTCCTCGGGTGAGGATAAAAAAAAAAAATTAATAATAATAAATAAAAATCTCCTATCACTTCACATCATCTTTTGAATTAATTTATATTCCTCAGTTTAGTATTCAAGATCTTTCAGTATGAAACCAACTTAATATGTCAACTTGATCTTCCACTATCTTATACTTGCCCCAAGCCCCAACCAGCTTCATTGCTTATTCTTTTTTTAAAAAAATATGTTTTTATTGATTTTAGAAAGAGAGGGAGGGAGGGAGGGAGGGAGAGAAAGAGAAACATCGATTGGCTGCCTCCTGCACGCCCTCTACTGGAGATAGAGCCCACAACCTAGGCATGTGCCCTGACCAGGAATCAAACTGGTGACCTCTTGGTGCATGGGACAACTCTTAATCCACGGAGCCACACCCGACAGGGTACCAGCTTCACTGCTTATTGATGATCCTATGTTTCTTTGTTAATATTTTGTCTTGTGACTAAAATGTCTCTCATGTTGCTCCTCTTTTTGTGTCCATATGCTGCTCTCTTTCCTGCTTCTTTTTCCCAAATAGATTTTTGGGAGCAGAGCGTATGTCTTATTCAGTATTGTATATTTAGTGCCTTTTATAATTCATGGCTTATAGTAGATGTTCAGTGAAATTTGTTTGCTTAAGTCATTTCCTTATTCAGCTGATAGACAAAGATGATTTGAATACAGCTAGCTTCCTGTCCTCTAAGCCCATCCTCCTAGTAGCCTATTCCAGTCCCAACCAAGCTATAATCTCTTCCACATTTAAATTACCCAGAGTACCTTGAATTGCTTGTGTCACTACTAAAGTCGTCTTTTTTTTTTAAATCCTCACCTGAGGATATTTTTCCATTTATTTTCAAATAGAGTGTGAGGGGGAGAGAGAGAGAGGCCAGGGCACCAAAATCGTCTCTATTGTTCATTAGCACATTAGTGACTAATAAAAGATTATTTTGAGCAAGGAAGTTAATTAGCATGTGGCACACATCTCAAAAAAGGCCAAGGGATAGGTTGAAAGGTGCAGGCTCCTGCCTGCACTCGTTCCCAGGTGCACTGCTCTGTCATTTGTTGTGACCTCCCAGTCAGTGCCAACGTTCAGTGAGAGCTTACTTGGGTTCAGGGTGACGGTTTGGCACAATATATAAAAGCCACAGGCTGCATTTTATCATCAGAAAGATGGCTGCTTTCTGAGGCCTAGGACCAAGATCTGCTCCGCCACATACTTGCTAGGATAATAACCCCTCCTGTTGGAACTACTGGCAGAGTTGTTCTTCAGAGTGGAAGGAGAGATAAGGAGTTTTCCAGACAAAAAAATAACTGAAGAAATTCATCATCACTAGATTGGCCTTACAAGAAATGTTAAAGGGAATTCTCCAAGCTGTTGAGCAAAAAACCTGAACAGAATGAAAACTTCCTATGCAAGAATTACTTCTGGTGGAGGTATTAGAATGAGTGGCCATCATTAAGGTAGAGCTCATCTACTGTGGAGCCTGTAGTGCTTAGAGCCACCTGAAGTAAGTCCATGAGGGGAGTCAATCATGCAAATCCAGCTTGTGGATTTTCTTATATGTATTGTCTTTATTGGTGTAGTGTCCAGTGCTATTGGGATCTTCGAGTGCATACTCCTTCCCAGTGAGCAAATGTCTCAGAGTCAGAAACACATCGACCACACTAGTTTTGGGTTCTGTGACAACCAATAAAACACTTCTTTGTAGGCAACACCGTTGAGCCTGGCTTCTTAAGCTCTGTTCTCAAAATGATAAACTTTGTTTCTTCAAGACCGTGTTTAAACCTCCCTCGCTCCATGTACAGTTGATCACTCCCTTAACACTCACCATCGTTTTGCAGTTATTTGTTTCCATGTTTGTCTTCTTCATAAGGCTGTGAGCTTCATGATGTTACAGTGATTGGCCCAGAGCAGGTGCTTTATAAATGTTGAATTAGTAATAAGGAGTTCAGGAGTTTACTAAGATTTCTGTACTTCTTTCTTCAATTTTGCCAGGCTGCAGGAATTAGTTGATCGAGTGCTGGAACGTTTTCAGGCATCTGGACTAATCGTGAAAGAGTGGAATAGTGTGAAACTCCATGCTACTGTCATGAATACTCTATTCAGGAAAGACCCCAATGGTAAGTCCTCCATAGAACTGGAGCACAGTTTGTCATTAGTAAGGCCAAAATGATATCATCTCTGAAGTTTAAATAGGATGGGATATCAAATAATTTCTGATGTATCTTCTTATTTGAATCTGTTAGGCTTTTTTTAACGAGCACAGTAGAAATGTGCAGGGACATATCTAGCATGAGAATATGACGTTCCATATCTTTTATTTCTGTTATACATAGGGTTGTCAGATTTAGCAAATAGAAATACAGGATGCTCAGGTAAATATTAGGTAAACAATGAATAATTATTTTAATGTTAGTATGTCCCATGCAATACTTGCTGGCTTATTTTTTTTTTTTAACTCATCTTTATTGTTGAATGTATTACAGATGTCCCCCCTTTTTTTCCCCATTCACCCCCTCTTCTCCAATCCTGCCCCCCTCCTGCCTTCTCCACACTATTGTCGGTGTCCATTGGTTATGCATATATACATAGAAGTTCTTTGGTTTATCTCATCCCTCCCTCCCCCCTTCCCTTTGAGGTTCATCAGTCTAACAACCAATTTATACTTCTTTTTCTTTTTTTAATTTTTTTTCTTTATTGATGTATTAGAGAGACAGAGGAAGGGAGAGGGAGAGAGAGATGGAAACATCGATGAGAGAGAACATTGATTGGCCTTCTCCTGCATGCCTCCCACTGGGGATCAGGCCCACAACCTGGGCATGTGCCCTGACAAGGAATCTAACCAGCGACCTTTTAGTGCATGGGTCGACACTCAACCACTGAGCCACACCGGCTGGGCCCAATTCGTACTTCTTAATTCCTTTATCTTTTTCACCCAGCCACCCAGTATCCCCAGCCCCCACCCATCTGGCAAGCAACAAAAAGTTCTCTGTATCTATGAGTCTGTTTCTGTTCTGTTTCCTCATTTTGTTTGTAGATTCAATTGTTGACAGATATGTATTAATTGCCATTTTATTGTTCATATTTTTGTTCTTCTTCTCCTTCAAGAAGACCCTTCAACATTTCATATAATACTGATTTGGTGGTGATGAACTCCTTTAGCTTTTTCTTGTCTGGGAAACTCTTCATATGTCCATCGATTCTAAATGATAGCTTTATAGGATAGAGTAATCTTGGTTGTAGGTCATTGCTTTTCATCACTTTGAATATCTCTTGCCATTCCTTTCTGGCCTGCAAAATTTCCTTTGAGAAATCAGCTGACAGTCTTATGGGAGCTCCTTTGTAGGTAACAAACTGCTTTTCTCTTGCTGCTTTTTTATTTATTTATTTATTTATTTTTTATCCTCACCCGAGGACATTTTTCCATCTTTTGTTCAGATAGAGTGGGAGGGAGAGAGAGAGAGAGAGAGAGAGAAACATCGACGTGAAAGGGACACATCGAGTGGCTGCCTCCCACATGACCCAACCAGGGGCCGGGGACAAACTGCAACCGAGGTATGTGCCCTTAGCGGGAACCGAACCCGGGTCTCTCTGGACCGCAGGCCGACGCTCTAACCGCTGAGCCAAACCGGCCAGGACTCTCTTGCTGCTTTTAAGATTCTCTCTTTGTCTTTAACCTTTGGCATTTTGATGATGATGTGTCTTGGTGTGGACCTCTTTGGGTTCATCTTGTTTGGGACTTTCTGAGTTTCCTGGACTTGTATGTCTGTTTCCTTCACCAAGTTAGGGAAGTTTTCTGTCATTATTGTTTCAAATAGGTTTTCAATTTCTTGTTCTCTCTCTTCTCCTTCTGGCACCCCTATGATGCGAATGTTGGCATACTTGAAGTTGTCCCAGAGACTCCTTACACTATCCTCATTTTTTTTTGGATTCTTTTTTCTTTTTGCTGTTGTGATTGAGTGTTTTTTACTTCCTTATATTCAAAATTGATGGTTTTCTTCTTGGCTTTATCTACTCTACTGTTGATTCCCTGTAAATTATTCTTTATTTCAGTTAGTGTATCCTTCATTTCTGACTGGTCCTTTTTTATGTTGTTGATGTTCTCACTAAGTTCCTTGGAGGTCTCCTTAAGTTCCTTGAAGGTCTTACTAAGTTCCTTGAATGTCTCACTAAGTTCCCTGAGCAACCTTATAACTTGTGTTTTGAACTCTGCATCTGATTGATTGCTTATCTCCATTTCATTTAGTTCTTTTCCTGAAGTTTTGTTCTTTTCATTCATTTGGGATATATTTCTTTGTCTCCTCATATTGGCTGCTTCCCTGCGATTGTTTCTATGTATTAGGTAGAGTTGCTATGTCTCCTAGGCTTTGTAGGGTGGCCTATTATTGTAGGTGTCCCTTAGGATCCAGTCGCACAGCCTCCCTGATCACCCCAGCTGGGCCCTCGAGGTGCACCCCTAGTGTGGACTGTACACCCTTCTGTTGTAATTGAGTCTTGATTGCTGATGGCACATCAATGGGAGGGATTTACTCAGGCTGATCATTTGCAAGGACTGGTGTGACCACTGACCACTGGCCTCTCACTGCCTTGGAGGATCAGCTGTGTAGGGGCCAACCACACAGAGCAAGACTCACTTCGTCATGGCTCTGGTACCCACTGAGTCCACTCATTGAGTGTGTCACTTGTGGAGGTGGTTGGGTGGTAGTGTTTCAATGTGATCTGAAGCTGTCCACTGGGTGTGCTGGCCACTGCCTGTGTTCTATCCGGGGCCACCTGGCATAAGATACAGAGTGATCTGCCGATGGCTGCTTCTTGTGCTGGGCTTGGAGGTGCCCAGGAAAAGTCAAGTTGTGAAACAAGGCTGGCTGCTTCTAGTGCCAGGCTGGAGCCACTTAACGAGAGGTATGGGGCTCGCTGAGACCAGATGCCGCTTGTTTGAGAGATTTTAGGAAACTCTGAAGCAGGATCCAAGACAGGCCAATCCTATGGTAAAGCCACTGGAAACAGCTTGGGTGGGCCCGAAGGTTAGGTGGGGCGGGGCCTCAGGGAATCACCAGGGCAGGGCAAACATTGTGAGCCAGGTTACTGGAGTACCAGATATGGCATCCATCTGCTGCCCCCAGGAAGGGCTCACCAAAGGAACAAAGGCCTCCGTCAGCACTTCTGCCTGAGAGAAAGCTGCCCTCCATCCCTTGTCCAGAGGCCAAGCAGCTCAGTTCTTCCCTGTATGTCTCTGGTGCCTTTCAAGCTGCCTCCCCTCTGAGCTTAGAGGGAGCAAGTCCGAGTAAGTCCATGCGCGGGCCCTTTAAGAGGAACTGCCTGGGGCTCCAGCAGCCGCAGCCTCCCTCAGCCCCAGTTCCCGCTGGTTTTTACAGCCAGAAGTTATGGGGACTTCTCCTCCTGGCACTGGAACCCTGAGCTGGGCACCTGGTGTGGGACAAGGACCCCTCACTCTTCAGGGAGGACCTTCACAGCCGAGGTGTCCCTCCTGATTTTTATCTGCCACACATGAGTGTGGGAGCAGCCTGGCCGCGCCTCCGCCCCTCCTAACAGTCTTGATGTGGCTGCTTCTTTAATTTCGTAGTTGTAGAACTTCCATTTAGCTCGATATCAGGTGGTTCTGAATGATGGTTGTGCTGTAGTTTAGTTGTAATTTTGATGTGGTTGAGGGAGGAGGCAAGTACCGTCTTTACCTACGCTGCCACCATGACCGGAAGTCCTTGCTGGCTTATTTTGAAAGAAGAAAGAAAAAAGGAAGATTAAGTAGTAAAAGTATATGTTAGACCAGTGGTTCTCAACTAAGGTCAGTTTTGTCCCCCAGAGGATATTTGGGATTGTCTAGAGACATTTTTGGTTGTCAGTTAGGGGGGCAGGGGTGGGTTTCTTCTACTGGTTTCTAGGGGGTAGAGGCCAGGGATGCTGCCTAACCCTCTACAACGCACAGTATAGACCCCAGCAATAAAGAATTATTCAGTCCAAAATGTCAGTAGCACCAATGTTGAGAAACCTTGTGTTAGAATAATAATTTTTTCCCCTCATGGAATCTGAGCCTTCATATAAAAATGTCTTGTTTTAACCCTATGTTTCAAAATGGATCTTCTTTTCTTCCCATCTCTACTCCCCAAGTAAAAGCTTCTCCTAACACATTCAGCATCTATCTGAGCAGGAGCCACAAATTCAAGTGCTATGCAGCTTCTCTTTCAAAGTTCTATACAGGCACGCCCTGGCCGGTTTGGCTCAGTGGTTAGAGCATCAGTCCGTGGCCCAATGAGTCTTGGGTTTGATTCCGGCCAAGGGCACGTACCTCAGTTGTGGTTCGTCCCTGGCCCTGGTCAGGGTCGTGCGGGAGGCAACCAGTCAATGTGTCCCTCTCATGTCGATGTTTCTCTCTCCCCCTTTTTCTCCCTCTCTCTCCCTCCCACTCTATCTCAAGATAAATGGAAAAATATCCTCAGGTGAGGATTAAAATAAAGAAATAAAATATACAAGCACCAAAACCCCATATTTAGTTTTTTTAAACTCAATTATTCCTTTATTTTTATTTTAAATTAATCACTTGTAGGCAACTTACAGATACTCCTAAAAATACTGAATTGATAGCCAAATTGACTGGTATGTTTCTTAGGGCAGTTCTCATTTTGTCATTTACTCCATTTAAACTCAAGGTCCTTATTTATTTATTTTTAAAATATGTTTTTTTATTGATTTTTCAGAGAGAGAGGAAGGGAGAGAGGGATAGAAACAGCTAGGTGAGAAACATTGATCGGCTGCCTCCTGCACGCCCCCTACTGGAGACTGAGCCCGCAACCCGGGCGTGTGCCCTGACTGAGAATCGAAGTGGGACCTCTCAGTCCATGGGACCACGCTCAGTCCACTGGGCCACACTGGCCGGGCTCAAGGTCCTTATTTATACCTCATCTCTTTCCTGAGCTATGGAATCTCTAACTGGGGAATTAAGAGATGAATACCAGTTAATCTCCATTTTCACTTCTCTTCGAGCTGGGTTTGGAGAAATGAGCCTAGAAAATAGAAAACAGGAGACTAAACAGAATTGAATCAGTATAAAGAGACCTCAAAATAGAGGGATGGAACCAACTTTTTAGGTTAGAAAATACTCTCAAGGACCTGTTTCTAAGCAGAATTGGCATCTGTAAAATGTATTGGGTAGATAGCAGTTATTAAAACAAAACACTGAACTGCAGTTGGGGGACTGGGTTCTGGGCCTAGCTTCTCAAATAGCCAAAATTATAATTTAAAAGCATCAAATACATACAAATGTGTAGGGGAACAAATGTAGCAGGTGACAAAATAATTATATATATAATATATATATTTTTATATATATTTTAATTCTAAAGTTGTCACAGTAGCATTAACATCAAAATGTTTTAGAACCAGAAAAAATTCAGAGATCTAATTAGTCTAATTGCCCCAGAGTATAAATAAGAAAATTTGTCAATCATCATTGTCGTTGTATATTAGTATGAAAGGAGTAATTTTAACTCTGACATAAAACAATGTTTTTTTTAAACATTTCAACTTTATATCAAATTAGATAATAATTACATATAGATCATAAAATTAATAAATTGAGCACATTTTTCTATATAATTCACATGAAATTTAATAGTTTCTTCACTGATTCTTTGTACTGGGAAAGGGTATTTTCTTCCTTTCTTTGTTTTTTTTTTTTTAATCCTCACCCGAGGATATTTTTACATTTATCTTCAGACAGAGTGGGGGAGGGGGAGAGAGACACACACACACACACACACACACACACACACACACACACACATCGATTGGTTGCCACCCGCACGATCTCAACCAGGGCCGGGAACGAACCACAACCAAGGTACGTGCCCTTGGCCAGAATTGAACCCGGGACTCTTTGGTCTGCGGGCCAACGCTCTAACCGCTGAGCCAAACCGGCCAGGGCTATTTTCTTTCTTTCTTTTTTTTGAGAAAAGGTATTTTCATTGACCCCCTCATTCTTAAAACTAACAACAGACTTTTTGTAATCTTCAGCTTCTTTATTACCAAGGAGCTCTTCTTTATTTACTTCCCGGTTTTCCTCTGTGGCTTTAATTTGGAGAAGTGTTTCCAGGATTTTTTTCTTTTTTTTTTCTTTTTTTGGCAGAATTTTATGGTTTCATTAACACAAATACAATGTGTACACAATCTGTCTATTCATTTTCTTCGCTGCGCAGCCTGGCGTTGGGATTGGTGGCTCTGATGGCCAGCTGGGCTGCTCTTTCCACAATGGCTTTGCGGTTCTTTGAGGAGATGTTGTGAGCAATCTCAGCACAGTAAGATTTGTTGCACATCAGCAGCACTTCAAGCTCCTTGACGTTGTGGACCAGAAACTTATGAAAGCCACTGGGTAGCATGTGTTTTGTTTTCTTGTTGCTCCCATAACCAATGTTAGGCATCAAGATCTGGCCCTTGAATCTTCTGCGCACCCTATTGTCAATACCTCTAGGTTTCCGCCATTTCCGCTTAATTTTGACATATCAGTCTGACTGGTGCCGGATGAATTTCTTGGTCCTCTTTTTTACAATCTTGGGTTTCACAAGGGGTCTGAGGGCAGCCATGGTGCTGAGCAGAAGACCGCTGCCAACTCTTCTTGGCAAGGAAGAGCTCCAGGATTTTTTTCTGCGGAGTTGTTTGTCTGTATATACTCTTATAGATCTACTTCAGTATTATTTTTCTCCCATTCCTCAGTTTTCCAAGATTCATGGTTTAATACTGTTAGCAGATACATTGTATAATCATAATTTTATCTCTTTAAAGGGCATCTGTTTTGATGGTAACCACATCTGTGGTCTTGCAGTATTGCTCTCCTACAAATTTAATGTTTCTTCTTTGCATGATATCTAAATTCAAACTGGAAAGTTTAACCTTACAGTTACTACTTCTGCTATGGAATTTCGAATAGATGGTCCTGATGAAACATAGTCAGCTGTGTCCATTTCAGTTGCAAAATGCTTCCAGCAATTCTCATTACTGCCTAGTGCTGCTGGCCACTCAGTGCAGAAATCTTTACGAGCTTCACTGTGCTAATTGCTACAGGAGTCAAATGCAGAAAATTGGGGATCTTTAAAATTCTAGATTTCCGCCCTGACCGGTTTGGCTCAGCGGTTTGAGCGTTGTCCTGTGGACCAGAGTCCCGGGTTCGGTTGCGGTTCGTCCCTGGCCCTGGTTGGGGTTGTGTGGGTGGCAGCCAGTCGATGTGTCTCTCTCATATCGATGTTTCTCTCTCTCTCTCCCTCCCTCTCTCCCTCCCACTCTATCTGAAGATAAATGCAAAAATGTCCTCTGGTGAGGATAAAAATAAAATAAAAAAGTTCTAGATTTCCCTCCTTTGCCATGGGCACCCCCTTTTTTACTGCATAACCCCTTTGAACAGGAGAAGGTATTGCAGAGGGCTTAAATGGTGCTGCAATAGGGTAAACACGAGTCCAGTTTTGGTCTAGAGCCATTTTCTTTGTCCTAGGAGGTAGTGTCTTTTTCCTTGGAGGCCTTTCTGATTTGGATGTTCTTTCTGTTGTATGCAGGCTTAGTTTCCAGGTGAGTGGCCAGAGTCATGGCTGTGGAGAAAGGCATGCAGGGTCCTGGCCCCTGGCTGCAGGGTCAGCCATGTGGGAAGCCAGGCGGCTGCCATGTCTGGGAAGATAGCAAGCCGGGGAGGACAAGCCCCATATTTAGGTTTTATTTCCTTTGTTAGGACTCTGACCTTGGTTTTATTTATTTATTTTTAAATTATTATTATTATTATTATTTGGTACGTGTCCCTAGCGGGAACCGAACCCAGAACTTTCTGGTCCGCAGGCCGATGCTCCAACCTCTGAGCCAAACCGGCCAGGGCTAAATTATTATTTTTAATCCTCACCTGAGGATATATTTATTCATTTGAGAGAGAGAGAGAGAGAGAGAGAGAGAGAGAGAGAGAAACATCCATGTGTGAAAGAAACATTGATTCGTTACCTCCTATACGTGCCCCCGACCGGGGATTGAACCCACAACCTAGGTATGTGCCCTGACCTGGAATAGAACCTGAAACCTTTTTGGTGTATGAAACTATGCTCCAACCAACTGAGCCACTCTGCTTGGCTGACTTTGGTTTTAGAAAATACAAATTTGAGTCAGATTCCATCAGGACTCGAACTCATAAACTATTTGTAGATGTATAGTTTAGGACAGTTTGTATGTCCCTTTTTGTCAAAGTACATCCTTTTATTTCTCTCAGATATACACCAAAGACCCCAAATGGAAGTCATTTAATAGTAACCCCATTTGGTTAGAGCCATTGTAGGACTAAGAGATATGTAGCTATCCAATTTTTAGTTATGTTGTTTTATGATGCTAGATTGTATTTTATTTAAGACTTTTCTTAATAAATCACTTTTATTTTTGAGAGCACAGAGATCAAAAAAGTTTCAAATGGCTCAGTTAAAGCCTCAGTTATAGACTCTTGCTTGGGTAGTTAATAGAATCCAAAACTCTATTCTTGTTATTGTTCTGATAGATTACATTTCTTTCATTTGAACAGTAGTATTGCAGAAGAATATTTGGAATTCTAGGAAAAAAATTCTGGAATATTTAATATTTATATATTATAATGTACATTGCCCATTGGGACCATTTAAAGGAATTTATGGTATTTTGTTCTGAAAAGTCCATTTTAATTTGGGAAAACACAGATCTCTCAGGTGTTGTACATTTTAACATTATAATGTAAAGACAGAGTTTCAGAACTCTAGAATCCACTCCAAATTGATTGATTTAGAAGACATATTGTATCTAGTACCATCCAATAGAACTTTGTAATGATAAGAATATTCTGTATCTGTTATGTCCAGTATGGTAGCCCACTATCCACATGTGGTTATTGAGCACTTGAAGATGGTTAGTGAGACTGAGAAAGTGAACTTTTTAAAAAAAGTGTCTCTGTATCACATAAAAAAAATTGATTTTAGAAAGAGAAAGGGAAAGAGAGAAACATCATTGTGAGAGAACATCAATCAGTTGCCTCCTGCATACTCCTGACCAGGGATCGAACCCAACCTGGGTGTGTGCCCCAACAGGAATTGAACCTGTCATCTTTTGGTGCACAGGACAATACTGGGCCAACTGAGCCACACCAGCCAGGGCTGAGAAAGTGAACTTTTCCTTGTTTGGGGTGAGGTTAATCTTCACCAGAGGATATTTTTTCCATTGATTTTTATTTATTTTTTTAAATATGTTTTTATTGATTTCTTTAGAGAAAGAGGAAGGGAGGGAGAGATAGAAACATTGATGTGAGAGAGAAACATCGATCGGCTGCCTCCTGCATGCTCCCTACTGGGGATTGAGCCCACAACCCAGGCATGTGCCCTGACTGGGAATCGAACAGGGACCACTCAGTCCATGGGACAATGCTCAGTCCACTGAGCCACATCGGCTGAGCTCCACTGATTTTTAGAGAGAGTAAGAGGGAGGGAGGGAGAGAGAGAGAAACATCGATGTGAGAGAGGCTCATCGATTGGTTGCCTCCCGCACATGCCCGGACCAGGGCCTAGATCAAACCTGCAACTGCATAATAATATATTATGTACATGCCCTTTACTGGGAATTGAAACTGTGACCCTTCTTTTTGAGGGCCAACGCTGTAACCACTGAGCCACACCAACCAAGGCTGTTGATGTTTTTTCTTTTCTTTATTGATTTTCAGAGAGGAAGGAAGAGGGAGAGAGAGATAGAAACATCAATGAGAGAGAACATTGATTGGCCACCTCCTGCATGCCCCCCATGGGGATTTGGCCTACAACCTGGGCATGTGCCCTGACCAGGAATCAAACCAGCGACCTCTTGGTGCACGAGTCAACGCTCAACCACTGAGCCACACCGGCCAGGCCGCTTACAGATATTTTAAATACAACAGCTTTGAGGTATAATTCACATACTATATAATTTGCCCATTTAAAGTATATAATTCAGTGATTTTTAGTATGTTCAGAGTTATACAACCATTATCACAATCAGTTTTAGAATATTTCATCACCCCAGAAAGACATCCTGAACCTTTGACAGTGACTCCCATTTCCCCCTAAACCCCCTAGTACTAAGCACCAGCAGTCTACTTTCTGTTCTATGAATTTGCTTTTTCTGGATATTTCATATAAATACAGTCATGTAATACGTGATCTTCTGTGACTGGCTTCTTTCACTGAGCATGTTTGAAAGGTTTATTTATGTTATTACATGGATCATACTTCATTATTTTTTATTGCTGAATAATATTCCATTGTATGGATATACCACATTTTACTTATCCATTCATCAATTGATGAACATTTATGTTGTTTCTCACTTTGGGCTGTTATGAATAATGCTGCTGTGAACATTTATATACAAGATTTTGGGTGGCATATGTTTTAATTTCTTTTGGGTCTGTACTTAAGAGTGAAATTGCTGGGTCATATGATCACTCTATGTTTAACTATTTGAAGAACTACCAGACTGTTTTCCAAAGTGGCTGCACCTTTTTACATTCCCACCAGTAGTATATGAAGGTTTTACTTTCTCTATGTCTTTATTAATCTTTTTGATTATTGCCATTCTGTGGTTGTGAAGTGGTATCTCATTGTGGTTTTGATTACCATTTCCCTAAAGGCTAATGCCACTTACAGATTTTGAAACTATCATTAAACATTTCAATGTTCAGATATGATTACTGCTTTTTTAAATTTTTTTTTTCTTTATTGATTTTTAGAGAGAGAGGAAGGGAGAAGGAGAGATAGAAACATCGATGACAGAGGACATTGATTGGCTGCTTCCTGCATGCCCCCCACTGGGGATTTGGCCCGCAACCTGGGCGTGTGCCCTGACCAGGAATCAAACTGGCAACCTTCTGGTGCATGGGTCGACGCTCAACCACTGAGCCACACCGGCTGGGCTGATTACTGCTTTTTATAGATGTTTATTTAATATGATTTACGTAAAAATTGTGCATCTCCTTTTAACAGGGGAATTATTTTTAAGTTGTAAAATATCAAGTGTATTGGGATCTCTGATTAAGAGAATACTTCTCGCCCTGGCAGGTATGGCTCAGCAGTAAGAGTGTCGCCTGCGGACCAAAGAGTCCCAGGTTCGATTCTGGCCAAGGGCAAGTACCTTGGTTGCGGTTCGTCCCCAGCCCTGGTTGGGGTTGTGTGGGTGGCAATCAATCGATGTGTCTCTCTCACATCAATATTTCTCTCTCTCTCTCTCTTCCTCCCACTCTCCCTCCAACTCTATCTGAAGATTAATGTAAAAAATATCCTTGGGTGAGGATTAAAAAAAAAGAGAGAATACTTCTCATTAGAGAAATGGCTCCATAGTTACCCATGCATAATTCCAATGGGCTAGCTAAAATATATTATGTTCATGGAGTTAGCACTCTGTATATATTTTATCAATTCTGACTTGGTAGTCCCCGTTCCTATATACAGTAAAAGACCATACTCAAAAGTGGAAATACAAATATTTTTTACAGTATTGGTGGGCAGAAAAGAGTTATTTTGGAAAATATCCTGAGTTAAATCTTGAGGATGCTTTGATTTTTCTATACTCTGGATTCTTCTCTGTGTTGAATTCTTACTTGAAAGGGACATAGTAAGGTGGTTGTTTTTTTTTTTTAATACGTTTTTATTGATTTTTTTTAGAGAGAGAGGAAAGGAGAGAGAGAAACATCGATGTGAGAGAGATACATCCATCAGCTGCCTCCTGCACGCCCCCTACTGGGGATCAAGCCCGCAACCTGGGCATGTGCCCTGACCGAGAATCGAACCGGGACCTCTCAGTCTAGCGACAATACTCAATCCACTGAGCCACACCAGCTGGGCTAGATAAGGTGTTTTATGTTTTCTTTCCTGTCATCCCTTTCCTTTGATATTCTTTTCTTGCTATACTTTCAGGACACCTTTTGGGATAAGCAAGCTAACTAAATTAACTAAAGGAGTTAGAGTGCAGCTTTGATGAGACTAAGGTCATAGATTTGCTGTATTTCTGTGTAGAATGTCTATTAAGATACCTTTGATTGCAACTAAAGGGGTCTTCCTCATTCAAGGGGTGTCAAAGTCACCCAAAGCATAGTTGCCAACATTTATGACTAGTTAATGTATGAACTTTTCTGTATTTTTATATATTTAAAAATATATAAAATCTTGGGTTTTTAGACTGCAGGGAACCTTTGGAGATCACTTAGTCTTAACCTGTAACTTTGTAAATGAGGAACTGAGGTCCTTAGAGGAGACATATTTGACTAAGAGTATAGCTAGTTACATAGTTAACATCATTGAACAGTGTTGAATTAATAAATGTATATTGAATGTGTTAATGACAGAGCTGAAACTAGAGACTGGTTCTCTTGATTAATATGGTGATATTTTCTCTCCATATTATGCCACTTTCTAGATAGCACATGGAGATTTTTCTAGATTTTTCTATAGAAATCAAAAAGAAAACAAACATAAATAGTCCAAGCTTCTCTTCTGACTTTATCTTTGCAATATTTACAGCTGAAGGCAGGTACAATCTCTACACAGCGGATGGCAAATATATCTTCAAGGAAAGAGAATCATTTGATGGCAGAAACATTTTAAAGGTCAGTATGAAACAGAGTGAATTGGAAATCCATTGGCATGTGTCCTAAATAAGCAAGGAAAACAAGTCCTCCTTTTAACAGTAAAGTATATTTTTCTCATGCTTCCCTTGAGGCTTGTCGACTGAAAGCAATGTCCTGAAAGAAAAGAGAATCTTTTGGACTCTGTTAAGGTTGTGGTATCTCTAGAGTATTTGAAATGGATGATTTAAGAAACAAGAATCCAACTACTTGGATCCATAGGAATAAGCTGATTTTTGACCTGGTCAGTTTTACTCTATATTTTATCTCTGGAGGTCTGAGTTTGCTTTTTAAAAAAAAAAATCCTCACCCGAGGATACTTTTTTCCATTTTTATCTTCAGATAGAGTGGGAGAAAGAGAGAGAGAGAGAAACATCGACGTGAGAGAGACATGTTGACTGGTTGCCTCCTGCTGACCCCGACCAGAGCTGGGGACCGAAACGCAACCGAGGTACGTGCCCTTAGCGGGAACCGAACCCGGGACTCTCTGGTCCGCAGGCCGACGCTCTAACCACTGAGCAAAACTGGCCAGGGCTGAGTTTGCATTTTTTAAGTGAAAAAAGAGTTGTTTGTTGTGTTCTAGTAGGTTTTCTCTTCTCCCACAAAGTGACTCTCCAAAGTTGCTTCATAATCTATTTTTACTCAGGAACAGCTCATGTCCTAAAAAGTAGGTAGTCCAGTTCTGACTATTGAGGCTGTGCTTTCTCTGTGTTAAATTAATCCATGAAATTTAAGTAAAAGGGGCTTTTCAGGATTGCATTTATCTTTCTTTCACAGACCACATTCTGTAATATCTATAATTTATGCCCTCTCTATCAGGTTAACATGCCATTGTGTTTCTGGGCACAGAGAAACATAAGTTGATACCAATGGAAAGGTTTTTAAGTCTGCATTTCACTTGTTCTATAATGGCTTAGGTCATACATTTGCAAGGCCATGGATGTTTTTTGGAGCTGGGAAAGAGAGAGAATGCATATAATAACTGCAGAAAAAGTTTAGCTTTGGAAACGCTTTTCTTTTTCCTTCCCTACCCTGTCCTTCATTCCCTTATCTTGTTTTGTCCCTTGACAGTTTTCTTGCCAAATGCCTAATATGATCCTGTTGCCTCTACTTAATAACATCACTCCAGCAGCTGCAGAGCCCAACAGGGCAATGACAGCATTCACTTAGGCATACGTTCCAGCCCCCACATTGCAGAGCTACGTTGATTCCTTCTTCTCCTTATACTGTATCTTTCCTCTTTTTGTGTATTTTTCTTGTTTTCAAAGTAGCTGTGGTAGCTTTGGGTTTGAGTGACAGGCTGCTAATGAATTTAGTTGCAATTAACTACTGATTTTCCCAGGCCACAGCTTCAGTGTGATATGAATCTTTCTCTTCCTCTATCTCATTTCCTTGGAGACTTTTCAATAGTATAATTAATTAATTTGGGTTTTTTTGTTGTTGTTAATTTGATTAAGAATGAAAATAGACTGAATGGGAAAAGAAATCTGTAGGAATGACTCAAATCAAATAGCTTCTTTTGCAATTAGAATTAAAGCCCAGACGATGTGTTGATGTGAGGTGCTTTGATATCTGTGAGAGGGAGGTGCCAGCAGAGAGCCTGTGTGTGGGGTGGTTCTGTGAACATTATGGAGCTCTCACTTGATATTTAATTTCTCCCATTTTGTTAAGTCAGTTTTCCATTTAAAGATGCTTTGCCTTGAAATCTCCCTAACCAGCCCAGTGATGACATGAGTGTAGCTCCCTCTAGTGTTGACAAGGGCTTATGGCTGTAGCAGTGGTACCCTTATTGGTTCATGCAGAATCAGTTTTAGAGCTGGATCCGTTTGGGTACTTGGAGAACTTTATTTAATCCCATTCCACATTTTAATTTCTAAAGACACAAGATCCTATGTGGTTAAAGTGATCTATGAAAGGTTATTGCTAGTTAGTAGTCTGAATCAGAACAGAAATTCAAAACTCACAAATTAAAATGGTTTCTGCTGCCTCCCATAAAGATACTCATTGTTTAGGTAGACAGCATTAGATATTTGAAATTGGGCATATCTATTTGAGCTGTGATAATGTCTGATTAAAACTTGTTCCATAAATGTTGGGGCAATTGGTGTGCCAGTTAGTCTAAAATTGTGCATAATTAAGAATTGGACTTTTGAGCTGATTTTAATACTAACACATACTTATTATGTGCCATCTGCCAGACCATGTGCCCTGCAGATAAAACAGTCATTATGATATAATCCCTGCCTTCCAGGAGCTTCCTGTCTTTGAGGGGTACAGATGGTTAATAGGCAATTACAATACAAAATGATGGGGGCAAGTTATGAATATGGAGGAGTACCTTTGAATACAGATAGTTATAACAAAGCTTCTTTTGGTATAGTTTATAACATTTTATTCCAGAAAATATAAAGATAATCTTTCACCTGTGTTTAATCAAAGGAATTAACTTTTTTGAGAATAAAGGTGACATGTGATGCCTCCAATAATTACTCCCCAAATACATATGAGGTAATAACTGAATTTGTACAGTAGTTATAGCAGCCCACCTTTTGGAATTACCACGAATGGACATGTCTTTCTCCAACAGAACATGGTGCCTGAAACTCTTGGGGAAAAAAATCTGAAACCAATGGATTATATGCCCGGCTGGTGTGGCTCAGTTGGTTGAGCATTGTCCCATGCACCAAAAGGTCACCAGTTCTTTTCGCGGTCAGGGCACATGCCTGAGTTGCGGGCTTGATCCCCAGTAGGGGACATCCAGGAGGCAGCCAATTGATGTTTCTCTCTTATCGATGTTTCTCTCTCTCCCTCTCCCTTCCTCTCTCTAAAATCAATAAAAACATATTTTTTTTTAAAAAAAAACAGTGGATTATATATATAGTTTTTGTACCAGATAAAATTATTATGTTTAGAAAGGGGGAAAAATCGATTTCACTAACAAGATTGGAACTGACTTGGAGTAAACAGAAAGGTTAACTGCATTAGTTGTTAAGATTGAATTCAGTTGCAATTAACTACTGCAGTTAATGTGTGTACAGCATATTAACAGCTTCATAGGTCAACGGTCAGGAATGCTGGTGATGGGAAGCAGCCTTGGAAAGGAATCAACTTCATCTACTATTCAAAGAGAAACAGAAGGAGAAAGCAAGTCATTGCTCATTGACTTTAATGAGTAACAGCCAATTGCTATTCTCCTCCATAAAGAGAATTGGTCCTTTTGGCTCAATGTAATATTATGTATTCTGAGTGCCTTAATAAGAAAAAACAAAAAAGCTCTAATAGCTTTTGGAAGAGGAAGCCACAGTTTTCTTTTGTACAGCTCTTTTGAGAGTTGTTGCAGGTATAATAAACCAGTATCTGGTTATTTCTAGTTAAAAGAAGACTTTTCTTACCCTAAAAAGGACTTTGAAAGAAGAGCTGAAAATTAAAGAATTATTCTCCTGTGTTTTTCAAACCAGAAAAGGAACAAACATATTTAGTTATGGTGGTTTTTTATGGAAGACTGACAGATAACTCTGAAAGGAAGATGTTTGAGTGAAAAAAAAACTAAGCCAAATTAATAAGATAGTGTTCCCTCAGAGTATTTCCATTTCTAATCTAAGAGATACAGACTAAAATACTATTTGTTTATCCATAGGCAATGATAAAATTATGCTGACCTAAAGACACACTGCCAGGAAGTAACTGCTCCCTTGCTAGCTAGAAGTATAATGGTCATTAACTGCCAGCTTCTCGAGAGAGAAATGGTCTTAATGGCAGTCTGTTTGGGGGACTTATGAAATGGCCTTAAGCAATAGAATCAGTATTCCAAGAGTGTGCTCTCAGCAGATTGAACGGGTACAGTATTAACCGTTCAAAAGCATCGCTCTAACTGCAGAATGAAGAGGAGACATTGGAGCCCTCTGTTGAAGTCACCAGAGGAGGTGGTTTGGTACAAATAAAGGCATAGTCATATATTTGGGAAGGAATAGAAAGTACTATAGGTCCAAAATAAAGGACACCATGGAAGTGCCATTTCTTTAGACACTTAAAAGTCCTGGGAAATATAAGCCAAATAAAAAGGAAATGAATCTGTGCTTTTTCCACTTTATATATAATAATCTTTAAACTTAGAAAAAGAGGGAATTTGCCATATTAAATGGTATTCATTTTAATGCTTTACTTGAAAACGTTTTAAGTGTATCTAGCCACATTAAGACTTTTCTTGAAAGATGTAAATAAGAGTAAGGCATATATTTCATTTATTTTTGCTTTTTTCCATCTCTGTCCCTTAAAGTCTTTAAAAGGGACAGTTAGAATGAATAAATTTAGATTAGATCTTTATTTAGTTTGCTTTACTTAGAGAAGTTTCTGTAAAGGAAGCTGTTTAAAAATACTATTCTTTTTTAGTGATACACACACACACACACACACACACACAGCATATGTACTTTTAAACCAATAATCATACAGTGAACAGTGTAACTACTACCAAGGTAAAAAAGTAGGACATGCCTCCCATGTCCCGCCCTGGCCAACTCTTTAGTCTGTTTATCCTAAGGTAACAAAGGCACAATTAATTTCTTAAACAATCTCAGTGAAGAGACTTGATTTGAATAATTCCTTTATTTTGAAGTATTAGAAGAGTATTGAAAAGTATTAGAAGAGTATTATTTTTCTAGGGAAGAGAGGTGAGATTGAGAACTATGTAGTAATTTTTTAAGAAAAGATATTAATGTCTACAAAGGAAGACTAGTGTTTTAGAAAACATATTATTTCTAAGGAAAAAAACATTGTGTTTTTACTATCCAGTTCAGTAGTGAGTCATATTATATACTGTTCCTGAACATTACTTCTTAGTCACATGGTTCTTCTTTAGAAAAAATTTTTTTAACTCAACTTTTTCAGAAAGCCTTTTCTGAGAGTCTATCACTGAATCTTCTATTGCACTATTATATCAGGATAAATAACAGCAAATTGATTGTGTCATAAAGCTACTATCTCTCATTACCACCATAGCTATGGTGTTATTTTTACTACCTGATATTTCTATAACTTGAAAATTTAACTTAAGTAAAATCACTAATCAGGTTGACACTAAATTCAGTTCACTTCGACTACTAATTATTTTGTAATAGCACTTATCTTTAGCATTGAAAACAGACATATTATCCTTGACAACCATGTGAAGTATGCAACTTGTTAGAGGAGCAAACGTACAATTTCCTGAAGTATTTCACTTGGAAAATAAAAATAAGATGTTGTGAAAAAGGTCAATTAGAGATTAAGAGAGTCCATAGAAATTACTATATACATACTAACAAATACGTAATTCAACTAAGGAAGATAAAGTTAAGGAAATGTCTGGCAAAGGTGAAAAGAGGGAAATATGACAAAGATGATCCTTAGGCATTGCAAAAGTTAACTATTAAGGTTCTAAAAGTAGAAAATAGACCTTGAATGAAGGAATCTCTGGACTGGTAGTAGCAGGTACTAGGCAGTAGCAAAGAAAAATCCTCTTTGGAAGGAAGTTTCATCACCCTTTGTCTAGAAATATTCCTCCAAGGAACTTGTGCCCCGAAAGTGGCCAGCACACAGTCAAAGATAGTTAGGCATATATGGAAACCACTCTCTAAAAGCAGAGAAACATCCAAAACTCATAAAAACATGAGAGTTATTAGGCTTAGGCAAAAACAACTATGCTTACTATGTTCAAAGAAATAAAAGCTAAGCTTAAAATTCTTATCAAGTAATTTGGAACTATTACAAAAGAAAAGTGATGTAGCACTTTTGAGGAAAAACCAAATAGAAGTGCTAGAACTGTAAAATGCAGTAACTGAAATTAAGAGCTCAATTGATGGGTAGAGCAGCAAATTAGACATAGATGAAGAGGGGAATAGTGAACTGGGAGTTGAGTCAGAAGAAATGACTCAGAATGTGGCATGCACAGAAGAAATAAAAACTACAGGTGAGAGAATAAGCGACACATGGGATACAATGAGAAGATCTAAAATATACTTCATTGGAGTCCCACAAGGAGAGAAGAAAGAGAATGGGTCAGAGCTGATGAAGGACATCAGACTGCAGATTAAAGAAGCCAAATGAGCCCGGCTGGTGTGGCTCAGTGGTTGAGTGTCAACCCATGCACCAAGAGGTCGCTGGTTTGATTCCCGGTCAGGGCATATGCCCAGGTTGTGGGCCCAATCTCCAGCAGGGGGCATGCAGGAGGCGGCCAGTCGATGTTCTCTCTCATCAATGTTTCTATCTCTGTCTCCCCTCTCCCTTTCTCTCTCTCTCTAAAATCAAAAAAAAAAAAAAAAAAAAAAAAAAAGCCAAATGAATAACAAGAATTTTGTTAAGTGATATTATATTATACTTCTTTTAAAAAGATTTTTAAAAATGGATTTTTAGAGAGAGAGAAACATCATTTTGATAGCGAAACATCAATCAGCTGCCTCCTTCATGTCCTGTACCTGGGAATCCAGCCCCCAACCCGGACATGAGCCCTGACCGAGAGTCAAACCGGCAACCTTTCAGTGCACAGGATGACATGCAGCCAAATGAGCCACACCGGCCAGCGCTATACTTTTCTTTCCTGTAATTTGTGACCGAATTATGGAACTACTGGTTGGCAGTATGCATATTACAAAGAACAAAACCAAGGAAATTAAGCTAAAAAATGCTTTTCTTAAAGTAAGTTATTTAAAAAAGAAAGGATAGAAGGTTACCCAGGAATTCTTTTTACTATTCTTGTAACTCTTCTGTAAGTTTGAAACTATGTCAAAATAAAAAAAAAAATTACAAAGAAAGAAGGACAGACAGACATGTACTTAGGAGAGGAATAGGACACCAACCATTTGTTCTGTGTGTATATATTTTTTAACAATCACTTTCCAGAGAAGTTTGTTGAAGTCTTAGCTGTGTTTGGTTCTAGTGTTTAGGGCAGATGCAGGTTTTTTTAACTGCTGATCTTACCACAAAAATTGGGCCATTTGATTTCAAAGAGTAACTACATATATATATTATCTCACAACTTCCTGACTAGAATGTCTCATATTAGAGCAAGCTACTAAGAAGATAGGTGCATCTTTCATTACAGTGCTTTTTGTTTTGTTTAAAGAAATGAGAGTCCATTTCTCTGTAAAGCCATTCTTCCTACCATCATTCCTTTCAAACTATTCCCTATTAAATTCCCTGAAATCTCTCTCTTACCTCTATCATTGTACTGAAACAGCACTGTAAAAAGTCACTGGTAACCCCCATTTGTTCAGAACTTTGACCTACTTTTATTTTTTTCCTAGTTACCACATTGAGAGTATTAAGCCCTTTTCTCCTTCAAATGTTTTCTTCTCTTAGCTTCGGTGGCAGTTGTCTCTTCTGGATTTTTTCCTGCCTCTGGATCTACTTTTTAAAAATTCATTGCTTTATGTGACCACTCCCTAAGGTTTTGTTTTTGTCTCTGTGTTGTTTTTTTTAATTGATTTTTAGAGAGAGAGGAAGGGAGAGAGAGATAGAAACTTCGATGAGAGGGAAACATCAATCGGCTGCCTCTTGCATGTCCCCCACTGGGGATTAAGCCTGAAACCCGGGCACGTGCCCTGACCAGGAATTGAAGTGGGACCTCTCAGTCCATGGGACGATGCTCAATCCACTGAGCCACACTGGCCGGGCTCTGTGTTTTTCTTTTATTGTGATCTTGTTCTTTCCAAATGGTACCTATTCTTTCTTTATTTATTTTAAAATGTTTTTCTTTATTGATTTTAGAGAGAGAGGAAGGGAGAGGGAGAGAGAGATAGAAACATCGATGAGAGAGAACATTGATTGGTCGCCTCCTGCATGCCCCTCACTGGGGATTGGGCACACAACCTGGGCATGTGCCATGACCAGGAATCAGACTGATGACCTCTTGGTGCATGGGTCGACACCCAACCACTAATCCACACCAGCCGGCGGTACCCGTTCTTTAAAGTCCAACCTCTCCATAATGGTAAGGACTATCCCTTCACTGGTGCTTATCTGCCTCTTAGCTCCTTCCCTCTTTTCTTTACTTTGATTTTGCAGAGACCTGTTACGTGCTCTCGGTGCTGGGTAATGTGTCTTGTGTGGACAAGCACTGAGGAAGTTTTTTGGATGACAAACTAAAACTGTTTTCCATAGAAATCAGATTTTAGGAGAGGAAAAGAGAAAGATTTTCTGTTTGTCAAAGGGGATATTTTTTGCCCCATGCTTGAGATTGTAAACTCAAATATGGCCTGCCACCTGTTTTAAAAAATATTTTTTTTCTTTATTGATTTTAGAGAGAGAGAGAGAGAGGAAGGGAGAGGGAGAGAGAGATAGAAACATCGATGAAAGAGAACATTAATTGGCCACCTCCTGCATGCCCCCCACTGGGGATCGGGCTCACAACCTGGGCATGTGCCCTGATCAGGAATTGAACTGGCAATCTCTTGTGCGTGGATCGATGTTCAACCACTGAGCCACACCAGCCGGGCGGCCTGCCACCTGTTTTGTGTATGGCCTTTAAACTACGAATTGTATATATCTCTATATATAGATATAGAGATATATAGATATATATATATATACACACACACATATATTTAATATATATTTTTTTAAATGTTTTAATTGGCCCTGGCCGGTTTGGCTCAGTGGTTTGAGTGTCGACCCTCAGACCAAACAGTTGCGGGTTCGATTGCAGTCAAGGGCAGGTACCTTGGTTTTGATTCGGTCCCCAGCCCTGGTCAGGTTGTGCGGGGGACAACCAGTCAATGTGTCTCTCTCACGTTGATGTTTCTCTCTCTCTCTCCCCCTCCCACTCTATTTGAAGATAAAAGGAAAAAGTATCCTCAGGTGAGGATTAAAAAAAATAATAATAAATATTTTAATTGATTTTTAGAGAGAGAGGAAGGGAGAGGGACAGAGAGAGAAACATCAGTGTGAGAGTGGAACATTGATTGGCTGCTTCCTGCCTCCCACTGGGGGATCAAGTCTGCAACCCCAGCATGTGCCCTGACCCAGAGGGAATTCAACTGGCAACCTTTTGATGCACTGGACAGTGCTCCACCAACTGAGCCACACTGGCCAGGGTGGTTTTTATATTGTTTTTAAAGGTTGAAAATAATTAAAAGGTGAGTGATATTTCATGATATGTACAAATTATATGAAATTTAAATGTCAGGGTTCATAAGTAAAATTTTATTGACACACAGCTATCCTCATTTGTTTACACACTGACTGCTTTTGCACTCCAGTGCCGGAATTGGGTAGTTGTCACGGAGATCATATGGTCACCTGGCCCTTTATGGAAAAAGTTTCCTGACCCCTGCCTTAAAGGCTAGAGTTTAGTTTAATTTTCTTTTATTTCACTCAACATAGCTTCCTGCTTTTTTTTTTTTTTTTTTTTAATCCTCATCCTAGGACATTTTTCCATTTATCTTCAGATGGAGTGGGGCGGGGGGTTGAGGGAGAGAGAAACAAACAAACATCAATGTGAGAGAGACACATCGATTGGTTGCCTCCTGAACGACCCCAACCAGGGCGGGGGACTGAACCACAACCAAGGTACATGCCCTTGACCGGAACGGAACCTGCGACTCTTTGGTCCGAGGGCTGATGCCCCAACTGCTGAGCCAAACCGGCCAGGGTGCAACTTCCTGCTTTATGATTAGATATAATGCTCATATTTAATAGATCCTCAGGATATACTAATTTTGTCATAAATATTTAACAACAGTCAAGCCTACTGAATTTCTGTTTACTTGAATCTTTTCTAGCAAATGTTTATTTCTTTTTAAAAATGAGTTTACTAAATCCAAGAAAAATAAATCTCCGAATTAAATATACCTATAGCTCATATTCATAATCCTCCATTAATAAGTGAAGTTGATTTTTCAATTAAATTTGATTGCAACTTTATTACTACATAGCAAATTCAGCTGATATGGATAATGAGCTTGAATTTAAGTTTAACTTACTTTTATTTTAAAGTACATCCAAAACTAATTTGTTCTCTGTGGTATGCACTAATTAACTTGAAACGTGAACAGTGATTTCTTTTGCAGTTTCATTTATGCCTTATTATAGGATGTATTAATAAAAATTATTGAATGAAAAATAAAGAATACTGAACTTGTAAGTAAATTGTGCTAATTTCATAATTAGCATGAATATCAGAAAAAAGTGGAGTTTAGGAAGGAACCTGTGACATTTTGCCAAAATTTGGCCAGTGTTACTTTGCTATATTAGTGGTAAAATATGGCTCCACCTCCATTCTTGACAATTGTAAAACAAAACTCATGAAAATTATTATTAGGAAATTATTAGGGGCTTTTTATATTTTGATAATAATAGAAATAACATATACATGTTAAAAGATCTGAAAGACTTCTGACAGATTTCTTAGCGCATCAGATATATTTAAATTAAAAAAAATTTTTTTTCTTTATTGATGTTATAGAGAGAGGAAGGGAGAGGGAGAGAGAGAAACATCTATGAGAGAGAACATCGATTGGCCACCTCCTGCATGGGGATCTGGCCCACAACCTGGGCATGTGCCCTGACCGGGAATCAAACTGGTGTCCTCTTGGTGCATGGGTCGATGCTCAGCCACTGAACCACACCAGCCGGGCACATCAGATATATTTTAAAAAGTGCAGTTTGAAATGTTTCAGTTTGGTTTTGTACCTTCTTATTTTAGGCTATTAGGTTAGAATGGGGTGGGTGGAAGATTCAAATCCAATAAATATTTCACCAAAACTTATCTTCAGAATTTGTTTTGTGTGTCACTTTGCCTGGAAAGTGAAGTCTTAAAACACTAATGAAGGCAACCAAAGATATGACTATCAGTGAGGTGAAACCATTCTTAAAATGAAACTGGAAAATGAGCAATTGGCTGATTTTTGACAAAGTTAACATCCATTCTGAAATATGCACCTTTTCTGGTCTGTTGCTGTCTGTTCATACACTGTTTTTTTCTCCCTTCACTCTCTTTTGAATTTATGTTTATTTGGTTATTCATCTTTGCAGTGGTCCTGGAATACTTCCAAGTGTTGTGTTGGCTCAGGCAGGGAAGGATGCATTTGAAGGGTTGGTCTAACCTACACAGTGACAAGAAATAGGCCATGGTTTGGCAAAGACAATGAGAGTAGAAAAAAATTAAGAGATTAAAATTACTTTTCTTAAAATTATTTCTGGTTCTTATCAGGATGAAAAATAAGTATTTCATTGAATACCTACTAAATATAAAACACCAAGCTAGATTCTTGGTGTATTTGGGAGAGGGAGAATAAATATTTAGTTGTCTTTGGTCCCTTTTATACCATTCCTGTGAACTCATATCTGTTCTTATTGTGGGAAATAGTAATCTCTTTTAGGTATTCATTTCTTGGAGTCCAATCATATAATTTCCCCCCCAAATTTTTATTTATTGATTTGAGAGAGAGAGAGAGGAAGGGGTGGGGAGAGAGAGAGAAAAAAAAGGGAGAAAAAACATCAATTTGTTGTTCTGCTCATTTATGCATTCATTGGTTGATTCTTTTTCTTTTTTTAATCCTCATCCAAGGACATTTTTACATTTATCTTCAGATAGAGCGGGAGGGAGAGAAGGAGGAAGAGAGAGAGAGAAACATCGACGTGAGAGAGACACAATGAGTAGTTGCCACCCACACGACCCCATCCGGGGCCAGGGACAAACTGCAACCGAGGTACGTGCCCTTAGCGGGAACTGAACCTGGGCCTCTCTGGTCCGCGGGCTGACGCTTCGGCCAGGGCCATTGGTTGATTCTTGTATGTGCCCTGACCAGAGCTCGAACCCTCAACCTTGGTGTATCAGGACAACTCTCTAATCAACTGAGCTACCTGGCCAGGGCGAGTCATATCATTTTGAGTGTAGTTCACAAATGAAGTGAGTTGGGTTATGGTTTACTTTGGGTTCATTGTGGGTTATTTTAGTTGTAAAATATAGGTAAAATTTATCATTTTAATCATTTTAAAATATACTATTTAGTGGCATTAAGTACATTCACATTGTTGTGCAACCAGCACCACTAGCCATCTCCAGAACTTTTTCATCTTCCCAAATTGAAATTCTGTACCATTAAACAATATCCTCATTTTCTCCCCTCTGCTCAGCCCTTGGCAACCACCATTCTACTTTCTGTCCCTATGAATTTGACTACTCTAGGTGCCTCATGTATGTGGTATTGTACAATATATGTCCTTTTGTTCTTTTTTGCTTATTTCAGTTACATGTTTGCAAGATTCATCTATGTTATAGCATGTAGCACATATCAGGATTTCATTCCTTTTAAAGGCTGAATAATATTCCATTGTATGTATATACTCCATTGTGTGTTTTTAGCTATAGTTTGAACAAACCAGGAACAGACTATAAACCTGCACCCACAGAGGGTGACAGGACACTGTCATCTTTGAAGCAGCTTGTTTAAATGAAATCATGTTAAATTGGGTGGCTTGGTGCCAACAGTGTCTAAGTGTTAGAGGACAGTGTCCAGACATTAGAGGACATTGGTGGAAAGAGATAACAGAAATGAGAGGGGAGCCCACTATGCCATGAAACTGTGATGACTTCTTAAGAGATGATGTCCTGTTTTCCATATCCCAGTCATGAAACAATTTTTGAATTAATGATCAAATGTCAACATTACTATTGCAAATTAAAAGTGAAAAACAAAAACAAAACAGGATATAAGTCAACCAGAACTGGAACTCAAAGTTTACTCCCTCAGTTGTAGGTTAAAACATTGATACCAATTTCTTAAATTGTAGAGTCTCCTGAGGTATGTGGGGGATAATCCTCTCTCCCTTCCAAGGCCTTTGGCTTATTAGACTCTAACTCACACCTTTGCAGAGGGGAAGGAGACCGTCTGAACTAAGTTAAAGACAAGTGTGTGTTACAATATATAATGCTCCAGTGGTGCTCCCGAAGGCAGGTTCCCTCTGGTCCTGACAGAGGACCAAGTATTTCATGTCTTGTTTAATAAGATGACTTAGTTGAAAATCCAAGCTAACATGTGGCAGCCTCTCCAATCTTCCAAGGAACCATTACACACCCAGGTATTATTTGGCCAGCTGTTATTTACATGTGTTTATGCTCTTGCTGTTGCCCGACATTGCTGAGGGGCATCTGATTTGCTTTTAATGTCTAGATGCTGTTCTCTTGTTGGAGAAGTTGGAGTAGAGATGGGCTGAGCCTGATGACCTCACGTTCTCCTCTCTCACTTTGTTCTTTTTCTGAATTTGTTGCTTGGCACAATAGTCAGCCCCTTTATGCCAAGTCTCCCTAAAGCCACTTTCCTAGAGACCCCTAGGCCAAGAAGAAATCATCTCTGTGGCTGTCCCCAGTGTTCCCCCCCAGGGACTCCTTTTTGCTGACTTACACTCTATTTCTAATATATAATACACAAATCAAACGCTCATCTGTTGCAGTTGTTTGAGGGACAATTGTGAATAATACGTAAGGGAAGACGACCAAATCAAAAATAGGAGTGGGAACATACTGGAATGATCATTAAGAGGCATTCTTCTGAGGGAAAGAATTGATCCACAGAAGCATTACCTGGATTCTTTCCAGAAGGGTGCCTGCCTGTAGGGCTGGTGGTCACAGGCTTAGGGCACTGAAGAGTCTTTGCTAGCTAGCAGCCACCACGGGCACTTTTGCCCTGGTAAAGCACTATATTTCTGCCCTGTGGCAAAGCTTTCTCTGGAAGAAATTTGCAACAAACTGAACTTCCCGCAGCCCGTCTCTGACGCTAAGTCAACGCGCTGCTGTGGAAACGCAGAGCGTTCTGGTGTGTGCCGAGATGAGGGCTAGTTCTTAGCTGTGTCAGCACAGCCTCTTCTCCTTCCTCCTACCTCCACCCCACATGTTTTCTTGCTACTTTTTAAAATTGAAAGGCTGTGCAGGGAGGGGAAGTCCCTTGGTATTTTGAGTATTGAGGTGCTCAGCAGAACTGCTTGGCATCCTGTTTGTATATAGTGGTTTTAATTCACTCTCTAATTGGTCATTTGGCCTTACCAGCAGTCTTGAACTCAATAATCCTTACATCAGCAGTGAGGCTCAGGCCAAACCATCCAAAAGTGCAACCCTGAGTGATTATTTGAAGGAAGTTTTAAGCCTTCATTCCTGGCTCTGTTTGTCTGGCTTCTGCCTGGCTCCCCCTTACGTCAGGTTGTTAACTCCTCATGCTCACTGCAGCCAAGCCAGGTGGTTTGGGAGAACAGAATGAATGAGGGAAGTTCATGGTCACGTTCCCATTCTGTGCAGGGAGCCTGGTAACCTTCATATGCCCTTTCAGTCAGTGGAATTGGGACTTGTACTCTGGTGGCATACGAGCTTTGTGGTACGCTTTGAGTGGAGATGTGCAAAGCAGGAGTGATATGTGATGGGTTGAAAATCACAGCTGTTCCACCGATTTACAGCCGCCTTGCTGTTTTCCTTGTGGAGGTAACTGATGATGAGAACTGCTCTTCCTGCACACTGGCCTTAACCTCGCTCCTTGGACCTGAGGTGTCCCAGGACTTCGGAAGTACATTATATCCTCCTTTTCATTGGCTATTATTAGCTATTATTATTGGCACTGTCAACACTGCTTACTGCAGTTTGAGGTTTCAGATTAAAAGTGGCATCTTGGGCAGAGTTGGGACTGTATTTGGAGACGACTCTAGGATAGTAGATACCTGCCAACTATATTGTGTTTTATTCTGAAGTAGATGTTTTTATTCCAGTCTTCATGTGTTCTGAAGTAGATTTTCCTGTTCCAGTCTTTATTTAACCTGAAGTACATGTTCCTATTCCATTCTTTAAAAACATTATAGCTCTGAAACCAGATCATGACCACAGAGACTGTAAACTGTGTTTTTTATTCTGAAGTTGATTTTTAAATTTTTATTGGGGTGACATTGGTTAATAGGATCATGTAGGTTTCAAGTGTATATTTCTATGATACATAATCTGTCTATTGCATTGTGTGCCCACCACCCCAGGTCAGACCATCTTCTGTCACCATATATTTGGCTCCCTTTACCTGCCTCATCTCCCCACCCCCTTCCCTCTGGTAACCACCCTATTGTTGTCTTTGTGAGTTTCAGTTTTATATCCCACATATGAATGGAATCATGGTTTTTAGCTTTTTCTAACTGACTTATTTCACTTACCATAATATTCTCAAGGTCTATCCATGTTGTTGCAAATGGCAGTATTTCATCTTTTTTTGTGGCTGAGTAGTAATCCATTGTATATATGTACCACATCTTCTTTATCCAATCTTCTATCAAGGACACTTTGGTTGCCTCCATGTCTTGGCCACTGTGAATAATGCTGCCATGAACATAGGGATGCACCTTTGCCAATAAATGTTTGCAAGTTTTCTGGGTAGATACCCAGAAGATGGATAGCTGGGTCCTATGGTAACTCTACTCTTAATTTTTTGAGACACCTCCAGACTGTTTCCCACATTGGCCGTACCAGTTTACATTCCCACAGCAGTGAATGAAGGTCCCTTTTTTTTAAAATCAGTAAAACATATTTTATTTTATTTATATTTTTACTCCCCAAACATTTTTGTTTGTATGTTTTTTAAATCCTCACCTGAGGATACTTTTTTCCCTTTATCTTCAGATAGAGTGGGGCAGGGGGAGAGAGAGAGAGAGAGAAACATCAATGTGAGAAAGACACATCAACTGGTTGCCTCCCACACGACCCCGACTAGAGCCAGGGACTGAACGGCAACCGAGGTACATGCCCTTGACCAGAATCGAACCCGAGATTCTTTGGTCCACAGGCCGATGCTCTACCGCTGAGCCAAACCAGCCAGGGCTACTCTCTAAACATTTTTAATATATTCATCAAAAGACACAATGTACATTAAAATTTAAAAATCAACCATTTAAGAATTATAAAATACCAACTTAAGTGTATTAGATGTTCATTTCCACTGTATTATAGTGATTTTCTTCCCCAGAAATATCTTTATGTATGTATTGGTGAGGGTTCCTTTTTCTTTTTTTAATTTTTTTTTTTTAATCCTCACCCAAGGACATTTTTCCATTTTTTGTTCAGATAGAGTGGGAGGGGGAGAGAGAGAGAGAGAGAGAGAGAGAGAGAGAGAGAGAGAAAGAGAAACATCGACATGAAAGGGACACATCGAGTGGCTGCACAACCCAACCAGGGCCAGGGACAAACTGCAACCGAGGTACATGCCCTTAGCGCAGGGTTCTCAACCTGTGGGTCGCGACCCCTTTGGGGGTTGAACGACCCTTTCACAGGGGTTGCCTAAGACATAATAGTAGCAAAATTACAGTTATGAAGTAGCAACGAAAATAATTTTATGGTTGGGGGTCACCATAACGTGAGGAACTGTATTAAAGGGTCGTGGCATTAGGAAGGTTGAGAACCACTGCCTTAGTGGGAACTGAACCTGGGTCTCTCTGGACCTCAGGCTGAAGCTGTAACTGCTGAACCAAACTGGCCAGGGCTTAATATTTTTTTAAATTGATTTTTAGAGAAAGAGGAAGGGAGAGAGAGATAGAAACATCAATGTGAGAAACATCCATCAGCTGCCTCCTGCACGCCCCCTACTGGGGATTGAGCCTGCAACCTGGGCACATGCCCTGACTGGGAATGGAACTGGGACCTCTCAGTCCATGGGACGACTCTCAATCCACTGAGCCACATCAGCTGGGTGGGCAAGGGTTTTTTTTCTCCACAACCTCTCACCACTTGTTATTATGTGTCTTGTTGACAATAGCCATTCTAACAGGTGTGAAGTGGTATCTTACTGTAGTTTTGATTTGCATTTTCCTAATAGCTAATGAAATTGAACATTTTTTCATATATCTGTTGGCTTTTTGTATGTTGAAGTAGATGTTTTTATTCCAGTCTTCATATGTTCTGAAGTAAATGTTCCTGTTCTAGTCTTTTATTTAACCTGAAGTACATGTTCCTATTCCATTCTTTAAAAACATTAGAGCTCTGTGAAACCAGATCATGACCACAGAGACTGTAAGCTGTGTTTTTTATTCTGAAGTACATATTTTTATTCCAGTCTTCATATGTTCTGATGTAGGTGTTCCAGTCTTTATTGATCCTGAAGTACATGTTCCTGTTCCATTCTTTACAAACCTTACAGCTCTGTGAAACCAGAGACTGTATGCTGTCAGAGTTCCTACTAAATCATTTTCCTTTTAAGGAAACTCTGCTTTTTGGTTCCTGTAATGGTGGTTATAGTCAGTGAGTGACAATAATAATCAGAACTCAGAATTCCACCTTATAATTTATCTTACTGTAACTACAGAACATCCTTGTAAAGCATGTTTAAAGATAGAGAAATTGGGGGAGAGTGGCTATGTGGTCACTGATAGGAAAGCTTTCAAGTCTAGCATGCCCTAAGAACCGTTGTGACGTCTCTTCAGTGGAAAAGAAGTTTCTGTCTTTGGTTTCCAGGTGAAGGTGTGTTTATGTGTGTGTAGAGGAACATGGCTTACCTTGGTGTGGATGGGCTCAATTGTATTCTTTGGTGATGATATTTAGAAAGAATTCATAGGTGTGCAGCCTAGATTAATATTTTAAAAGTAGACGGAAGGGTTATTTTGACCCTTGGTTGTACTGGAGCTCCATTTCCTTCTTGTCTCTTTGCATCTCCCACGTTTGCTCTCGTCAGAAGTGATCTCGCGTGTAGCCAGACGAAAATGCAAGGTGCGAAAGGCTTGATAATTTGAATTGCATGGTACCTTGGCAGAAATTCAGAATTATTTTTTAGGTTTGGGGAATTTTAACAAATAAAACTTTGAAACAAAACTTACTTGTGGGAAAAAAACCCACTTATTTGTGATCCTGATTCTAAGTGAGATTAGTAATATGACATATGAGGAGCTATGAATTTTTTTATATCAATTATATTTTTAATATCTGTCTCTTTCTTTTTATTACCTAAAGTCGTATTAATCCTGTACCTCGAAGCCAATTTCATGAAGAATGTTCCTGGATTATACCATTTTTGTTTCGTTGTTTTCTGTGAGGATTTTCCAAGGGCTGTGATTATAGTTTTCAATATCATTTGTTTCTCACTCTTGGCCACAAAACCAAGTGAATTTCTTCCCTGTCTGATAGCATACGTATTGACCAAAGACAGAACTACTTCTCCTCTTGACATTCTTTGGTACAGATTTGTTACTTCAGTTGTAAGGCACATACACAGTGCCTTGTGGATATGGCCTTTTCCTGGCCTATGTTCTGGACCTGGTCCCAGGAACTCTTAAATTCATATCACAGTGTTAGTGGTCCTAGCCTGTCTCTGTTTCTTATCTTTTAAATGGGGATAATAATGCTCAGCTCTGGTTTACACCATAGCAACTTTTTTGAAGGGTTAATGAGCTGGGCTTTCTGAGGTACTTTTAGATCCTTAGATGAAAGGTGTCATTTAACCACAGCAAGGCTTTGTGCTGGGAGTGCCTTCCCAAAGAACTCAAACTGCTTGTCGGCCTATCTTCCATTTATCCTCATACCATGCCTGGCAGGGCAGTAGGTGGGTGAGCATTATTATTAAGTACAAAATAGTGTTATTACTGTTACTTTTATCTGTAAGCAGGGGGTAATTGTGAGAAATAGAAGTTGATAAAACAGATTATGGGAGGAAAACACTGGGAAAACTTCAAAGCAGCATGCATTTGCTATTCCTGTTTACTTTGGATTTCAAAAGGCTAATTGCCATGCATGAAAACAGTAGAAAGCATCTTTTCTTGGGGAGAAGTGGGGCCCAGTACATCCTTCTAATTACTTGCATTAATTGAATACCAGTACTTATTTTCAGTGGCTCCAGATTTATGTTCTAAGGGTTAGTTTAACCCATTACACCAGGAATGACTATACATTTCTCAGGACTTGCATATTTTGAATCTTCATTTTTTTACTTCAAAAATGCATTTCTTATATTGAAGTCATATTGGACAGCAAATAGTTCACTGAGGCCACCCAACACAAGAAGTAGATTTCCTTAAAGGAGAAATCTCTGAAGAGAATGATCTCTTCTTTGTCTAAGATTGGAGAAAGAGAATGACCCTCATTTGGGAAGCCAAATGGGCAGGGATCCCCAACAAGTTTGTCATTCTGCTGTTGAATATTGGCCATTCATTCAGTTTTGTGGTTGGAGATCACAGATATGAGAAGGTTCTTCTCCACCCTCCGCTCCACCTTTGTCTGAGATTTTCAGTCTTATTTTTGCAGCCTAGTCACATGTAAAGTTATTTCTTGTCTTTGATGGTTGTCGCAGGGCACAGGAGGAAGGAGTAGAAGGTCTGAAATGAATACAAGGAAAAATGACCACAGTGGCCTTTAAATCTAGCTGTTTGTTTTCCTTTGGTGTATACCACTACATAACTAGAAATCAATAATTCCTTCTGTGTTCTCCCTAGGAAACAAGCACTTACAAACGAAAAGTGGTGGCTTCACAGATCATGTGAGCAAGGGACTGCAGGATGGTTGGATTTTATCCTGCAATTTTCTGTCAAGGAAGCCTTGGTTTTGACCAAAAGCCTTTTATTTTGATGGTCCACATTTCTCTCTTTACTTGGCTTAATTTTGTAAAGGTGCTAGGAATCTTTAGTAAAGGATAGCAGCTGTGGCCCGACCAGAGTGGCTTGGTTGGTTGAGTGTCATCCTGTGCACCAAAGTGTTGCCGGTTCGATCCCTGGTCTGGGCACATACCTGAGTTGTGGGTTTGATCCTGGGTTGGGACATGTATGGAAGGCAACTGATTGATGGTTCTCTCTCACATCGAACTCTCTCTTTCCCTTTCTCCCTTCCTCTCTCTTTTTAAAAAAAATTAATTTATTTTTGTTATAGATGTTTCTCCTTTTCCCCCCATTGCTACCCTCCTCCCCATCTCCCACCGCCCCGTCCCCAGCATTGTTGTCTATGTCCATTGGTTATGCATACATGCATATAAGTTCTGTGGTTTATCTCCCCCCCACCCCCTCTTCTGAGGTTTGTCAGTCTGTACCCTACTTCTATGTCTCTGGGTCTGTTTTGTTCATCATTGTGTTTTGTTCATTATATTCCACAAATAAGTGAGATCATGTGATATTTGTCTTTCTCTGATTGGCTTGTTTCGCTTAGGATAATACTGTCCAGGTCCCTCCATGTCATCTCAAAGGAAAAGAGATCTTTCTTTTTTACAGCTGCATAGTATTCCATTGTGTATATGTACCACAGCGTTTTTATCCACTCATCTATTGATGGACACTTGGGCTGTTTCCAGATCTTAGCGATTGTAAATAGTGCTGCTAAAACATAGGGGTACATATATTCTTGCTGATTGGTGTTTCAGGCTTCTTAGGATATATTCCTAGAAGTGGGATCACTGGGTCAAATGGCAGTTCAGTTTTTAATTTTTTGAAGTAACACCATAGTGTTTTCCAAAGTGGCTGCACGAGTCTGCATTCCCTCCAGCAGTGTACTAGAGTCCCCTTTTCTCTACACCCTCACCAGCACTTGTTGTTTGATGATTTGTTGATGGCAGCCATTCTGACAGATGTGAGATGATACCTCATTGTTGTTTTAATCCTTCCCTCTCTCTAAGCATGTCCTCGGGTGAAGAATTAAAAAAAAAAAAAAGATAGGAGCTGTGTACACAACAGTTTTCAAATATCGTATTTCCTTAGGTTTAAAATTTTCTTCTTAAATTGTCCAAATCAGTACTTATTACTGTTAAAGGACAAAAATTTAGTTAAGCAAATTGGAAGATCTAATTGGCTTTACTGAGCCATTCATGAACCAGGCAGCATTCCATATAGCAAGTGGAGAGGGGCTTGGAGAAGCTGTCCAACCTGGGAGATTTTATAGGCAGGAAGAGAGGGGCAAAATAAAGGACTGTTTCAGCCAGGACACCCCTCTCCCCCCCAGGGGACCTGTAGGGGTCTTGCAGATTACCTCACTAGTGCTAACCAGGAAATTTCCATTCACTGCTTACAGTCACATTCCTGGGAGAGGTTGAAACTGCAATTACATCTTGGTTTCCTGGCTCTGGCTTGGTAGCCCATTTGGTTAGAGCATCGTCCCTATACACCAAGGTTGTGGGTTTGATCCTGGGTCAGTGCGCATACAAGAATCACCCATGAATGCACAAATAAGTGGGACAACAAATCGATGTTTCTCTCCCTTTGCCTCTCTCCCTCTGCCTCTCTCAAATCAAGAAAATAAAAATGTCTTAGTTTACTGTTGTGGGGGCAAATGACTCCATTTTGGGTCTGTTATTTCTTTTTTAACATTACTTACAAGAGATACCACAAATATTGGCAGTCTTAAATTCTATTTTCACTCTCTTATCAAATATTTGTAGTTTTGTGTAGCTGTTCATTGTTCTGTTCCTTTACAGCAGGCTTTAAAAAAATGCTGGCTTCCAACACAACAGGGCTCTATGTGTATTGTGTCAGAGAGAAATGTTTTCAGAAGGAAAATGGTTTAGGTTTCAAAATCCCCAAGGGAATTGTTATAAAACAACATCGAGGAGAAAAGACTCAACTTGATTTAAAAACCTTGACGTGATTCTTTTTTAATTTAAATTTTTTTCTGTTAGGGCTCTTATTTTCAAAACAATAGACTACTTAGCTCTTCATGAACTACTTTAGGCTAGAAAGAGCTACCAAATTTCTTTTTCTAAACTTGTAGTGGAAGCTTTTTCCTCATTCCCCATTTAGGTACCTAATTAAATGGAGCCATTTAGTTGATTTGTGTTTATTTTCATCCAGAATTCAATTACATTTCTTCCAGCTGAACCAGAGCCATTCGATTCTTAAACCAGGTCCAGGTGACTGTGAAAGCAGGAATAACAAGGGAAAGGATATGTTTATTTCAGTCTTTGGGAGATTGTGGGTCACGCTTCCTCACTGTGACTTAAACAGGGCCAGGTTTTAAGGGACATCACCCACAGGAAGAGGCTGGAGAATTCAGGGCTTAGGGTTCAGCTGCCTGGGTTTGAATCTCAAATTTTATTACTATTTTTCTTTCCCAGCATCATGCATTTCAGTTTTCCGCCACTTACTTGCTTGTGTACCCTTGGGCAAGTTACTTAAACCTTTTTGTTGTTGTTAATCCTCACCAGAGGATGTTTCCATTGATTTTGAGAGTGGAAGGGAGGGAAGGAGAGAGAGAGAAAAAGAAACATCTATGTGTGATCGGTTGCCTCCCAAACAACCCAGACCGGGCCGGTAATCGAACCCGAGACCCTTTGGTCCGTGGGCTGATGCTCTGACTGCTGAGCCAAGCCAGCGAGGGCTGCTTAAACCTTTTAAACCTCAGGTTCCATCATAAAATGGGGATTAATAGTATCTGCTTCCTGGGGTTGCGGGGATGCTGTGGGGTAATCACAGAGAGCCCACAGCATAATGCCTACACACATGCTTTTTCAGTAGATGCTGGCCATGATGATCTTTACTGTATTAGTGTGTTGTCAATACTATGCATGTGTTGTTTACCTTGATCCCTGAATCTGTAACAATATTGGCATTAGGTAACTTTGATTTAAAAATCTCCTGTTATTGTGGTAGTCAGACACATGAGCAGAGCAAGGACCATGAGCCAGGTACAGAAGGTCACCAGGGTGGAAAGCCCCAGGTGCCTAGCAAAGGGCAAAGCTGGGAAAACAAGGACCTTGACCTCAGGGTAACCTTTCCTCTCCTAGCATATCGCTGGTTCGAGGTTTAGACCCCCTGACCTTTCATATTGCTGTTAGTGTGGTTGGGACCCTCCCCGGACCTTTCCTCAGCATGTTGCTAGTCATATGGGTTAGACCTACTTAGAGGGGGAATAAACTAGGGGGCTGGAGAACAGGCCATAAGCATTAAGCCCCCAAGACAATTAGGTTCTGGCCCACAGCAAATACATCTAGGCCTCAGCTGTGTTTCAGCTCTAGGCCCAGTAAAGCAGCAAAACCAGACAAGTGAAGCCATGGCTGAGCTCAGGACCAGCTGCACTGACCCCCTGCCCTGGCACCAGCCAATCAGTAGAGATCACAACCCTTAAAGGACACACCTGTAAAGCTGATGCGTATTCTATGGGGATCCTCCCCTGAGACCTCCAGATAAATACCCTCGAGACCGAGGACCGAGGACCGAGGACTGGTGTGGCTCTCTCTATGGAGCACAGCCTCATCTTTGCCCACCCCTTTCCCTCAGTTTCCCTACCTCTCTCTTTCTCATAAGCTCCAAGGGCCCTTCTTTTGCCTCTGTAACTTATTTCCTGAGCCCTTTTCTAATACAGCTCACTTCTTCTACCTCTGTGACTTTCTAAATAAACTTTCTCTTACAGTTTGAATCTTGACTCTGAATACTTTCTCAGCTAGAATTCAAGTACTGAGGCCTCGCTGCTGAACTGAGAGATCCGGTCTGACTCTACCGGCCTAACATCTGGTACTGTTTCACTTCGAACATTATTGTACATTTGAGTTCATAAAACTTTAAGTTGACATGGTAAAAAAAAACCCACCATAAGCAAAGTCAAAAGACAAATGACATACTGGGGGAAGATATATTTGCAATTTATAATATAAAGTTTCATTTTCTTAATATATAAAGAACTACTACTCAAAAAAAAATGGACAGCTGTAAAGTTTTCTGTGGTGATATACTTCCACTTAGCTACAGAGTTCATGTCTCTAATGTATATTCAGTGTACCAGGAAAACCCTAGATTGGAGAAGGGCTTGGTACACAAAGTGTATAAACATACCTGAATTTGTTTCATTTCCCCCATTAAATAGGTTCCTCTCAGAAATGTTCTGTTGCTATTAATGGCATCCTCATATACCCCACTTACCGTGTTGTGAACCAAAAAGGGGCCACATCGCAAACCTGACAAGCCCAAGGGAGGCCTGCATGGTGGCCTTACAAACTCAGAGACTGCTGGTAGCCACACAGGATGGTCTGAAATGAACACTCCTAACTGACAGCGAGTCATGGTGGGTAGTCATGTCCTAGGCCAGTACTTTCCTTGACAAAGGTCAATCTTTACCTTAACTGAGCCTGTCTGTTGTCTTTTTTTTTTAATATGCTTTTTTATTGATTTTTTTTTTAGAGAAGAAGAGAGAGAAACATTGATCAGTTGCCTCCTGCATGTCCCCTACTGAGAATTGAGCATCCCGGGCATGTGCCCTGACTGGCAATCGAACCAGGACCTCTTGGTTCATGGATGATGTTCAGTCCCCTGAGCCACACCAGCCATGCTGTCTGTTGTCTTTCTGCACCTATGATAATGTACATTTGGAATGCCTGAATAATCTCCTTATTCCAGACCCCAGGGCATAGAGTCCCTCATTTACTGTTATTGTGTTAATTGTTAACTATCCTGTACCCACCAATGTAAAAGAAGTATGTGTGTTGCCCTGGCCGGTTTGGCTCAGCAGTCAGAGCGTCCCGGGTTGGGTTCCCGCTAAGGGCACGTACCTCGGTTGCAGTTTGTCCCTGGCCCCGGTTGGGGTTGTGTGGGTGGCAACCAGTCAATGTGTCTCTCTCACGTCATGTTTCTCTCTCTCTCTTCCTCCCTCTCTCCCTCCTGCTCCGTCTGGAGATAAATGCAAAAAAAAAAAAAAAGTATGTGTCTATTCATTTTACTTTTTATCCAATCCCAGAGATTTCCCTGCTTTGCTTTCTCCCGCCTCCCTAATCTGTCACCAATGGATTTCATGTAACCCCTCTCACATCTTCTCCTTTCATTGTAATGTGTAAAATAAGGTACAAAACTGCCATTCTTCGGGGCATGTTCTCAGTCTATTGAGCTTTTGCTTCCCGGCAATTGTTGTTAGTTTGGTTCAGATAAACTCATAAGAATTTTTACAGGTTTAGATGTTTCTTATGTTGACAGTGTCATTTATGATTTTTCTCATCTCCTTTTCTTACCTCCTTCCCCTCATCTAGAAAATCACTGAACCTTTTCTGTGTTTCATTCATAGTATTTCACATCTGCTCGTCTTTCTAGGCCCACTACTAGTACTTTAGTCGAGAGATGCTCAGTATCTCTCTCAGAGTAAACTGCTACTCTGGTCTCCTTTCCTTTTTTTCTCTTGTTCCCTTCTCCAGTCAGTACCATACCCAGATTAATTTTCCTGAAAAAGGGTTTTCATCTTAGGCCACCAGTCTACTCAGAAGCTTTCATTGATCCCCCCTGTCTAGAATGAAGTCTACCTTCTGAACTTGATCCTCAGTTACCCTTAATCTGATTTACTCTCCTTATTTCTCTAGCCTTAGTCTTTCTCACTGCTTCTTTTTAGGAACCCTCTAAACATCTAACCTGGCTTACTTGGCATGGCCCATCGTGCCCATTTCTGCCTTCATGTTGCCCTCCCCCTCCTCTTTGCTAAGTCTTATACTGTAGTTGCTAGGTGAAGTCAGAGGTAGGTCACTCTCCAGCTGTAGCTGTGGTTCCATCACTTGGAAACATAGACTGCTAATCTTTAATTTTTTTTTTTTTTTTTTATCCTCACCCGAGGACATTTTTCGATTTTTTGTTCAGATAGAGTGGTAGGGAGAGAGAGGAAGAGAGAGAGAGAGAGAGAAACATCGACGTGAAAGGGACACATCGAGTGGCTGCCTCCTGCATGACCAACCAGGGCCGGGGACAAATTGCAACTGAGGTACGTGCCCTTAGCGGGAACCGAACCCGGGTCTCTCTGGACCGCAGGCCAACGACGCTCTAACCGCTGAGCCAAACCGGCGAGGGCTAGACTGCTAATCTTTAAAAAGTAATTTGTTGAAAGTATTAGGAGTTCCCTTTTTTGTTTTGTCTCATCTTTTATTGCTTCTTTGGTCATGTCTGCTTTGTACCTATAAGGCTTTGGTTTGCAAAATTGTAAATCTCTGTCTCACTGATGGGGCTTTCAGTTCAAATTAATGTTCAGCAAAGGGATTAGCAGATCACCTCTTCAGGCTGTATTTCTTTACACAAAAGGGTGGATATGGTTTGAACAGGCTACCAAAGCCAGGAAGAGGAGTTAATTGTGTAAATCAATGCAGGCAAGAGCTGATCACCTTTCTGAAGGACAAGACAATGCAGCACACAACCTTTAAATAGATCTTTGGGGTCAAATTGATGTCACATTGAAGAATCAATATTTACGGGGCTTTTATAAAGTTAGCCTTTAATGAACCCCAGGCATTTAGCTAGGCCATTAATTGCAGGAAGTGGAAAGGTGATAGTGGCTGGAGTTCATGGCTGTGGAGGTTGTGTAAAACTAAGAAAAGAGACAGTCACTTGCTGATTGCAAAGGTCCTCCCCTAGGTTCTACTCAGACATTGTTGGGTGTGCATATTGAAAGGATTTCTTAGGATCTTGTTGACATTTTGAGAAAGAGCAACTCTTGCAAGCTAACGGAAGAAGGTACGCCCTTTGTTCTCTGACACTCCGTAACCAAGCAGGGTGGCTTAATTTTCCTGGGATGACTTCTCATGCCATTTTGTATTCTGCTTTAGAAAGGTGCTCGTCACAAGAGCAGGACTCTCAGAGTTTGGCTTATCCCTCCCTCTGACACACTTGAAAGGTTTTGTTTTTTTTAATTGAATTTATTGGGGTGACTTTGGTTAATAAAATTATATCGTTCACACTTGAAAGTTTTTAAAGTGAAGAATTGTAGTAAAGAGCATCTACTTTAGGATACTGGCTTGAATCCAAGTCTAATGAAAGGTTTTTGATAAATGTAATCATTTGTACTCGCTATGTCATCCAATGGAAGTGTTGCCCTGGCTGTTTTGTGTTCTGTATTCTTCACTGGGTTGTCAGAATCATTTGTGGGTCAGGAATCTTGTCTTCTATTATTTCAGTCAGTGCTTCTACTAAACGTTGTTGACTAGATAAGAGGAATGTATTATATCAAACTTTATCCTGGCTGTAACATAACTAGGAGTCTACACAACTGAAAGTCATAGTAGCGGCTTTGTTAGGCCCTGTGAGTTCGGGTGTGTTTGTTACAAGTCCTCGGTCATATCTGCTCAATAGATATTTTGGAATTAACTTTTCAGACCTCTTTCTCTAGTGCATTTTGTCGGAGGAGGCCTGAAGATTAATCAGCAGAGCTGCTGTTCTTTTCTCACTCTCCCTCCCCCTCTCCAGGGTCATTTTTGAGAATAAATACTGAAAAGAAAAAGCATGAGAGATTTGTTGAGATTGTTCTGGTATTTTTACAAGAGAAGCTGATGCTTAATATTTCCATTTGTAATTTTCTTTAAATGTTCATTCTGGATTTTTATTCTTCCTTTTCAGCTGTTTGAGAACTTCTACTTTGGAACCCTAAAGCTCAATTCAATCCACATCTCTCAGAGGTTCACAGTGGACAGCTTTGGAAACTACGCCTCCTGTGGACAGATCGACTTCTCCTGAGGCGGATCTGAGGGAGCCCTAGAAACTGACCATTTTCACAGCATGCTGAGGGAAAGTGTTTTCATGTTAATTGCCAAGGAGGGATGTGGAAATTTGGATGGCGGCTTTCCTGGGTGGTTCCCCATGGACTCTGTAGTCTCTTTGATGGTTGTCCACAATCGTCAAACCGTCAGCCAAGATGGTTGTGGGCACAAGGAGAACTGTGCATGTAATCCTTGGCTTATTCATCTTTTGCAAGGTCTACTTTTCTTTCCAAAACTCTTTTCTGGAAATGTACCTCTGAAGCCCACTGGAGCTCAGATTCGCATTATTTCTTATGTACCTACTGATTTAGCCCCAACCATTAAAGTTGTTTGTATTAATACTTTAAAAGAGAATTAAAGACATGCTTTCATTAATCTCTCCATCTAGATAAAATACCTGTAATTTTTAGAAGGTTTGCTTTTTCCCCTCTTCCTCTTGTACCCTAAATTGTTTTGTGTGTGATAAAAACAAGCATTTATTAAACACCTACTATCAGCCAGGCATTGTGCTAAGGGTATACATATTATTATTATCCTTGTATTACACTTAATAATAATACAATTATTGTTAATATTATTATCACTGGCAGTACAATGAGGGAGGTGCTAATACAATCCCCATTTTACATATGAGGAAACTGAGGCCAGGTAACTAGCTGAAGGTCACATAACCAGGCAGTGGATAGTGTCAGGATCTGAACCCAGCCAGCCTGGGCTCTTCAACACTATGCTAAGCTGCCTGGCCCCTTAGCGGGGCTAGAGAGAGAACAAGGAAGATGCCTGGCAGACCAAGTATGGAGAGGGAGCCGCAGGGGTTATCCCAGGACCACGCAGGAGGCTGTGCACTCTGGGTGCAGGACTCACACAACGCTTTGAGAAACTGGATTCCTTAGGTGTGCTCGCTTGTACCCTAAATTATTTATTTTTTCTTAATTTAACAAATTTTAAATTGATTTTAGAGAGGAAGGGGGAGAGAGAGAGAGAGAGAGAGAGAGAAACATGGATGTGAGAGAGATACATCAGTCAGTTGCCTCCTGTACGCACCCTGACTGGGGTTTGAACCTGCAACCTAGGTATGTACCCTGACCTGGAATCAAACCCTAGACCTTCCGGGGCATGGGATGGCACTCCAACCAACTGAGCCACACCAGCCAGGGCTGTACCCTAAGTTTTAATCACTACCCAGAATTTCTTTTCTATTGTGGTAAAAAATACGTAACATAGAATTTACCATCTTAACTATTTTTAAGTGTACATCTCAGTAGTGTGGAATAAGTATATTCATGTTGTGAAACATTACCAGAACTTTCTCATGTTGCATATCTGAAACTCTATCCATTAAGCAACTCCCCATTTCCCTCTCCCTAAGCCCCTGGCAACCACGCTTTTTCTTTGTTTCTATGAATTTGGCTGCTGTAGAAACCTCACAGAAGTGGAATCATACAGTATTTGTCTTGTTGTTGTTGTTAATCCTCACCCGAGGATATTTTCCCAGTGATTTTTAGAGAGAGTTGAAGGGAGGGAGAGAGAGAGAGAAACATCTACGTGAGAGAGACACCTCTATTGGTTGCCTCCCTCATGACCCTGACCAGGGTCGGGGATCGAACCTGCCACCCAGGTTCGTGTCCTTGACCGGGAATCGAACCCGCAACCCTTCGGTCCGCAAGCCAATGCTCTAACCACTGAGCCAAACCAGCCAGTGCAGTATTTGTCTTTTTGTGACTGGCTTATTCCATGTTGGTTCATCTGTGTTGTAGCATATGACAGGATTTCCTTCCTTTTTAAGGCTGAATAATATTCCATTGTACGTATGTACCGCATTTTGTTTATCCATTTATCCGTCAGCGGACAGTTGGGTTCCTTGACCTCTTGGCTTTTGTGAATAGTGCTCTGTGAACATGCTCTCACCTTTCATCTCCTCCTCCTCACATCCTTTCTTCCTCCACGTCCTCTCTTTCTTTCCTTCATTCCTTATTCTTAGCTTGCTTCCTACTTTCTGTTTTAGAGCTTGATTCTGAACCCTGTGTGTCAAGGTCACTACATCGTGAGGGTGTGTGTAACACTCAGATTTGTTTATCACTGTGACTGCGCAGATCATTTGTGAACAAATGAATTTCCAAAGTAACTGTTTTTTAGTATTTTCCTATAGTTCTGTAGTTTGACCCCTTTCATGTGTGTTTGGGATACAGTGTTGCCATCACTTACTCACGGGCAGAGCTCTATCATTAATTCAGAACGCACATGCTGGTGCCTGTAGGACTGGTTTTTCCCAAAGAATTTTGACCACATTGACTGGTTGCCACCCACACGACTCCAACCGGGGCTGGGGACAAACTGCAATTGAGGTACATGCCCTTAGCGGGAACTGAACCCGGGACTCTCTGGTCCTGTGGCTGACGCTCTAACCACTGAGCCAAACCGGCCAGGGCTAAATAAATTTTTTTTTTTTGAGAGAGAGGAAGTAAGAAGGAGGGGGAGAGAGAGAAAAAAAAAACAGCCTTATGAGAGAGAAATATCCATAGGCTTCTTCCTGCATGCCCCTTACCTGGGATTGAGCTCAAAACCTGGGCATGTGCCCTGACCAGGAATCGAACCAGCAGCCTTTCGGTGCACGGGACAATGCCTAACCAACTGAGCCACACTGGCCAGGGTACAAATAATTTTTGATGGAGCTAAAAGATTTTTTTCAAGATTCAGGGTCCCCTCTCACCAAATTGTAATGGGGTAGATGTTAGAGGATTTGCTACTGTGTTTATAATCAGTTCTCCCTTAATATTACCACTTTGCAATCATTCTACATTGAAATATGAAGAATAATTTTGATTTTGGGGGGGGCATAATGAGTTACCCCCAAATGAACTCCGTACCCATGATAGAGACATGATAAATGTTACTTAACATTTCTTTCTTTTTTTTTTAATTTATATTTTTTCTTCATTGATTTTAGAGAGAGAGAGGAAGGGAGAGGGAGAGAGAGACAGAAACATCAATGAAAGAGAACATTGATCGGCCGCCTCCTGCATGCCCCCCACTGGGGATTGGGCCCACAACCTGGGCATGTGCCCCGACTGGGAATCGAACTGGCGACCTCTTGGTGCATGGGTCGATGCTCAACCACTGAGCCACACCGGCCGGGCTTAACATTTCTTTTTAAGTGAGCTTCAGAGTTTGGACACCGATGAGAATCCAGCTTCATCATCAATGCCACAGAGCTTTGTTCAGGTTTGCTCTCGCACTGTGCTCTTCCCGAAGGGGAAGGGAGCCTGAGGGCACCCAGATGCACTGCGTTGCGGGGCACCTCTCACACACAGTCTACCTTGATGCCTTGGGGTACGGGCATCCTAGCGCAAGGACGATAGGTGAGCGGAGGGCTGCTCTTGTGTTTGTTTTTATTAATAGCTTTTCCTGTTTTGTTTTTTTTTATCCTCACCCGAGTATGTTTTTCCATTTTTTGTTCAGATAGAGTGGGAGGGAGAGAGAGGAAGAGAGAGAGAGAAACATCGATGTGAAAGGGACACATCGAGTGGCTGCCTCCCGCACGACCCAACCAGGGCCGGGGACAAACTGCAACCAAGGTACGTGCCCTTAGCGGGAACCGAACCCGGGCCTTTCTGGACCACAGGCCGACGCTCTAACCGCTGAGCCGAACGGGCCAGGGCTTTCCTGTCATTTTTAATAAAATGTTCTTTTATCAAATATAAACTAAGTTCATGTTGTGAAAAATCATCAAGCTCTATACACTTTATACTTATTTTTCAATGTATATGTTATACTTTAAATATTTGTTAAAAAATAAGTTTCATCATTCAGAGGTTACTACTCCCTATGCATTTAAGCACATATCATATTGTTAAGCAATTTTTCACAATATTAGCTGAACATTCTCATTTGTCATTTGTGTATTAACTCATTTCATCTTCACACTTTAGTCGGTATTATCATTATCCTCATTTTATAAACTGAGGCTTAACAAAGTTAAGAACTTAGCCAGAGGTCATACAGCTTGTACCAGTGGTTCTTAAAATGTGGTCTGTGGAGCCCTGGGAGCCGTCAGAACCTTTTGGCTGTGTGAGGTCCACACTCTTCACAGAACTAGTAAGGTGTCATTGCCTGTCTGTCCTCGTTCTCGCCCAGGTGTGCATGGATTTTCCAGAGGCTCCATGGCATGCCGTCTTCCCCCGATGGTTCATGCTACATGTGCTTGTATATTTTTGTGTTTTCTAGAATTTTGTGCGTTGGAATGTTTAGGGTATAAATATGTGTTTTTAGAGTATAATTCAGTTTGCTGTCAGTACTTCTACTGTGATCCCACTAGGTAGTTCAGTTTTAGCTGGGTCTGTCCCCTGAGAATTCACGTGTCGAAGCCCTCACTCCCATGTGCCTCGTAATGTGACTGTGTTTGGAGATAAGGCCTTTGAAGAGGTGGTTAAGTTAAAATGGGGCTGAGGCTGTTAAAGGGGGCCCGAAACCAATCAGACTGGTGTCCTTATAAGAAGAGAACATTTGGATACACAAACATCTAGTATGTGCACGGAGAGAAGAAAGACCAGTGTGACACAGCGAGAAGGCGACCATCCGCAGACCAGGAAGAGACGCCTCAGTAGGACACCAAGCCTGCCAACCCCTTGCCCTCGGACTTCCAGCCTCCAAACTTTGAGAAAAGTCTCTGTTGTCCAAGCCACCCAGATGGTATTTTACGTCAGCCCAGCACTAACACTTGCTGTAGCGCAGAAGCTCGTCTACCTGTCGTCTTTTAAGTAGGACATGAAAGAGATTTGCAAAAATGTAAAACTGCCACTCTTCTCACTAATTTTGTAGGGGAAAATACGTATACAGTCGTCCCTGGTTTATCGCGGTTAATCCACTCCAGACTCTAGCGGTTGCACCTGGCGTTGAAGGATCCCTGGGGTGCTCGAATACATAGGCCTACAGTCCACACGTACAGTCATTTTAATTTTAATTGTAATACAGGGGTGTATAATTGACTCAGACAACCGAGTGTGTGCTGTATCATTTTCACTGTCTCGATCAACTTTTTAATGAATATATTTGAAAAAACCGCGATAGAGTGAAGCTGCGAAAGTCGAAGCATGAAGTGGCGAGGGACGACTGTAGGTGTTTTTCATAAAATATATTGGATTCATTATTGTTATTTGTATTTATTTATTTAAATTAATTAATTTATTTTTTTTACAGATGTTTTTCCTTTTTCCCCCAGACCATTATTGTTATTTTTAAATAAATATTTTTTAAATTCTTAGTTTTTGTTGTTGTTGTTAATCCTCACCTGAGGATATTTCCCATTGATTTTTAGATAGAGTGGGAGGGGGGGAGGGAGGGAGAGAGAGAAACATCAATGTGAGAGAGACAAATCAATTGGTTGCCTCCCCCATGACCCTGATGGGCTGGGGATCGAACCTGCAACCCAGGTGCAGGCCCTTGACTGGGAATCCAACCCTCGACCCTTCGGTCCACGGGCCGGTGCTCTAACTGCTGAACCAAACTGGCCAGAGCTAAAATTCTTAGTTTTTTTTTTTTTTTAAAGAGTTAATACTTTTTAGAGCAGTTTTAGGTTCACAGCAAAATTGAGAGGAAGGCTTAGTTTTATTTTCTAGTAAATTAGAGCCAAATCTATATCTCACATAAACAAAAGTTCTTTGGGGTCCTCAGTAATTTTTGAGTGTGCAGGACTCCTGAGACCATAATGTTTGAGAACTGCTGTGCTGTACTATCCTTCCTCCCAAGGGATGATGTTATGCATGATCTTCCATGATGAGCTTTTCTCCCCCAGAGATATGTAGGGGATCACATTAGCTGTCATTAGATACATAGCTACATCATTTTTAACGTCTGCACAATAGTCCACTGTGTGTATGTATTATAACTTAACTAGTTGGTCCCTGACTAATGGGCAGTGAGCTGATTTCTAGGTTCGGCTATTTGAACAATCCTGGATTGGGCATTTCTGTGCATTTGTCTTTTATGCTTGTGAGGTCATCTAGAAATGGAATTAAATGGTTTTGAAGATCTAGTTAAATTTAAGTTTCTTACTTGGAAACTAAAGTTTCTCCATTTTGTATTACTCCATATGAAATACAAACACAAAAATACATAAAACATATGCACCATTTGACAATGCACCCAGCAGCTTTTGGGTCCATTGGTTTGAAAGGCTGACCTGTTGATAGTTCTCTCAAAATTTTGGAAAACTGTTTCTTCATTATAAGCTATAATTATTGCCCATTTTCTACAACTCTTTTACCCATCATCTGGAAATCTACAACAGAAATAGCTTTACTGTTGATTTAACTACAGTGCTTGACTGTTGGCCATTTGCTTTCAGCACAGGGCTAATATTGACCCAGCTTTAAGGTGCTGCCAAAGGCAAGTAAGTCCCTTTGGACGAGCTGCCCAGGAGTAGGGGGGGGGGGGCATTTTGACCTTCAAAAGTCTGGAAACAGCTATTGTCTTATTGAAGGGCATCTTGCCAATGCCCTTCCACACTCTTTTGGGGAATCTTTGGTAATTATAGCAGACAAGGGACTTCACAAGATAGTGTTGGAATGGGAGAGCTATGATATCTAGGATCTACCGCCTCAGTGCCTTGGAGACATATAATTAGCTTTGTAAAAGACTAGGATTGAGATGGTGGGAAAAGATGGCAACTTTTAGTACATCTTCAGAACTAGGGGCATCATAGCCTTTGCTTCCCAACCCGAGGGAAGAACTAACCTTTTTTTACGTGCCCACTGTGCCCAGGCATAGTGTGTAATTTTGCATAAGTTTCACAGCAATCTTCTGAAATAGGTAGTATTACCATTAATTTATATACAGAAAATAGGTTAGGTAATTTGCCCAGAACCCAGATTCCACCCCTAGTCTACATGACAACAAACTGTTCTTCCTCTCTACAGTGCTGCTATATAGCCCAGCAAAGCTGCTGTATTTACTGTGAGATGAAGACATCAGTGGCCATGTCCTCGTTGCTGCACCACCTCTAAGTCCAACTGCAAAGGACAAAGAAAACACGGAAAGGGAGCTATTGTTTAGTTGTCCCAAGGGAACCCCAGCCCAAGCCATCGATGCATTCAGAATTCCCAGGCCAGACTCAGAGTGACTATGAACCTTATAAACTGTGTTTTTTTCCCCCTACTGATTAAGATCATGTTTTTCATTGCCTTTGATTTGCTTTAAAGATCACAGCAGCTAAGTTTTTTTTTTTTAAAGAAAAACACAATCTAGATTTTGGGTCCCAAAAATTCAGTGTTTTGTCCTGTCAGATAATCTGTTTCCTCTTCAATTTATTTATAATATAAACCTCACGTTATTTCTGCTCTGATACTGGGGCTGTGCCTAGCCTTCCCAGCTGGTATGTCAACACATTTCTACAGGCAATGATAAGGGTCACAATTTTAACAAAAACCTAAACACTTCAAACAAAACTAGCCCCCCTTCAACGCCCCCCTTCCCCAGTGGCTTATTAAAATCAACTTGAAGTCAAAACCATGAGCAAATGTGCCTTCTCCAGATTTGCAGCCTCAAGGCAGATGAATGGTCAGACATTTGCCTTTTAGGGTTGCCCTAGGAAGAGCTAACAAAAGGGGTGACAGCCCTTAAACAGCTGCTTGGGAGGAGGACATCTGCCTCTGTTTTACCAGCCATTCAGTGCTCGGGCCTCGCCTTGAAAAGAGCATGTGGGGCTGGGGAGCAATAGTTCTGAGGCAGCCAGTTGTTCTACGGCTTTTGTCTTCACGAAGCCACCCATTACTGTAGAGCCATAACTCGCAGGAAGCCAGCTGTCAGGGCTGTGGCACAGTCCCCTCTGGGTGGGAGGCAAGGGGGGAGAAAGGGTGTCTGTGGCCAAATTCCCTTTTAGACACCTGAGCCTGGCTGCTTTGTAACCGGAGAGTTCTGTGTCTTCTCCCACTTCCATCTTCCTTGGGGAGACCCCTGGGGCCCCTCTTCTTGCTCTCCACCCTTGGAAAGACAGCAGGGAGGCCGGTTTGGATTCCTTGGTTTGCAACTCCCTGAGTGCTGGGCTGGGCTGGGCTCAGCTGCGGCTGGCTGGCGTTGGGCGCTCTGATCTAGCGCTTCCCTTTGAAATCTACCCCCTCTTTTTTTTTTTTTAAACCAGGTATGATGATGTCAAACGTGATGCTGATGCTACAGTTACAGACACGGCCCCTGTTGGCGCAGCCTCTCTGATTCTCTCCTCCTCTCCGCGTCCAGCGCTGGGCTTTTTCAGACAAGTGCATCTCCTAACCAGGTCACATTTCAGCCGCGACCCGCTATCCGTCTGTCACCGGAGTCAGACCGGGCAGGAGGAGGGCTGAGGAGGACGACAGCGTTTGCTTCGCCAACTGTGGGGTGGCAGGAAGGACATTAAAATACTGCAGAAGTCAGGACTCCCCCCAGGTCGCGCCCAGACCACGATGCACGCCCCGGGCTGCGGGCGGCTGGTGCTGCCGCTGCTGCTCCTGGTTGCGGCAGCCTTGGCGGAAAGCGACGCCAAAGGGCTCAAGGAGGGCGAGACCCCCGGCAATTTCATGGAGGACGAGCAATGGCTGTCGTCCATCTCTCAGTACAGCGGCAAGATCAAGGACTGGAACCGCTTCCGAGACGTAAGCCTGCAGGGCCCCGAGGGCGGAGGGCGAGGGGCACGGGTCTGGGGCGGGAGTTTCGGAGCCGAGACCCCAGCCCCGGGAGCAGCGGCTCAAGTCTCAGCCAGAGGCTCCCGCAGCCCGGCCAGCTCGTTGCACCGCGAGTAAACAGCGTGCACCCACCGGGCTCTGGCCAGTCGTCGCCCTCACAGCCCGGAGCCCCCTCCCCGAGTCTCCCTGGTTCGGGACCGGGTCTCCCCCGCAGGCGGCGCCGAGAGGGATGCGGGATGCAGCGGGGGAGGTGCAGGGCGGGAGGGGTGGGGGCCCTGGCTGCGGCTGGGCTTCGGACCGCTCCCCACCGCCCTTTTTTCTGAGTCGCCCCCGGGCCTGCACCCAGCCGAGCGGATGCTGCAGGCTCCACTCGCGGGGCACTGCAGAAGGGGCAGGTCTGGGCGCGGCTGCTGGGGAAGATAGCATCGTCTTGCGCGAGTGCCCTCTGTTCCCATCTTGGGCTTTGGGGGAGGGGACACAGAAGGGGACCGGGCCCACAGCTGGGGCTCTGAGTTTCGGGGGCGGGGAGGGTCCTGGCAATCCTAAGGCTAGATGGTGAAAGGCGTGTCTGTGATGGGGGAGGGGGGCAGGCGATGGCGGTGAAAATACCCGAGGCCACCCGGGTGGCCTCCGGAGCCAGGTCTGGGGTGCCCATTTACAAATGAAGGCTGGTTTTCCAGGACCAGCCTTTCATGGGGGAGCCCAACCCCGAGCTAGGGGAGCGGTTCTGATCCGGAGAAAAGACTCCATAGCCCCATGTGCTTGAAAAGCGGAGGGGAAAGCCCACAAGCTGGGTCTGGGGGCCCTCTGCGACCGCTGCCCCAACCCGGCTTAACCTTGGGAGGAACTTTGCGGGATGGGGGAGGGGAGGTGGCTGCGGACGAGCCGGTGATGCCGCAGCACTTTGTTTACCGGCACCTGTAGATCAGAGGGGAAACGGAGGTGGTGTTCCCAGGGGGGAAGTGAGCGAGGAGTGGAGGGCAGAGGGCGTGGCTGGGACCCAGAGAAGAGGGTGGGGGTGGGGGTGGGGTGGTTAGGTGGAGGATGGGCCCGGATGCACCAGAGGAGACGGTCCCGGCGACCTAGTGCTCTCTGATACTAGTTCCCAGAAACCCTCTTCCACGACCCCAGTTCTTGCTCCTCATTCCCCAGATGCCCTCGTCGCAGCCACCTAGTACAACACAAGCCACCCCCTGACCTTTCCCATCTTCTCTTAAACTGCATGCATCCAGAAGTTCCTTACAAATGTGTTTGAAAAACACACTCTTCATATGATATCCAGCCAAATGATGGGAAGAGGCAGAGAGATAAGGATCTTTTTGTTATGGTGAGAGAAACGACTGTTTCTCTCCAAAGTCATACTGGTGGGCTGTAATTCATCAGAAAGAGTGTGCTGCCAGGTCGTCTGGAGAGTGACCTGGGCCCCAGAGTGAGGTTGCCCCACCCAGGCTGCTCTAGCCAAGGCAGAATGGAGCTCCAGCCAGGCCTTTCCTTGGCCCCTGCAGGCCCAGCACAAATTAGCTGCAGTCTCCTGTCGCTGCCTGGGAAGCAGGCCGGCCACAGCAGCGAAGGGGGGAGGGGGGACAGCAGGCCGGCCCATCCGAAATCCATGTGTCACTGGTCCAGGCCTCCCTCAGCCTCAATGGCTGTTTGATTTTCCACAACAGGACCGGTGAAGGTCAGAGGGAAAAGAAATGCTTAATCAGAACAGTAAAGGTTTAAAAATAAAAGATGTGTCCCCACCTCCCTTCCTCCACCTGCTTCCAATAGCCAACTCTGTGGGTGAGAATAAATGATTGGCTGCTTGACCCCTGGCACAGGGCTGCCCACCTGTCTCCCTGTATTGGTGCCAACCACTTCCCCCTTTCCCCCATGCTCATCAGAAGGGAGGCACCAGATTTGAAATTCTGCAGGACCTGCCCCCATAGGATTTTTGGAAGGCTGAAGGCATGTATTGATTTGAGTGGCCTCAGACTTTCTAGGGCAGATTTCCTCTAGAACCCCATTTAAGAGAAGCTCTGGCTACTGGAGGACAGGGTCAAGGAAGGCTGTGCAGAAGGGTCTGGCTCTGGGGATCTGTTAGCAGCTTTTGTAGAAAGGCAGGAAGCTGCTAGCTCAGAGCCACTGCATTGCATAACTTTAGGGATGCCACAGTGTGAATGGTGCCCCCTGGAATTGTGCAGTGCACAGACTGCACGCAGGGGCTCTGCCAGCGCTACCACTTCTCATCCCTCCTGTTAGCAGAGGTCCCACTTCCCTCCCTAAGGGCTGGAGGCCCTCTGGTTGGGCACATAGTGTCAGGCTTTCCATACATTTCATCAGGTTAGCTTTCTTGAAAATAGACTCCTTGGCTTTTCAAAGGGGAGATAGGAGTTTCTTCCTCTGAACCTTTAAGGTGTTGTCAAGTTGAGCCAGAACCTCGTTCATAATCAGTCACAAAATGGCGTGGGGTCCCCGGATCGCCTTGGTAGAAGGGAGGCAAGCAGGAGAATGGACTGTTCTTAGGAAATAGGATGGAGGAGTCAGTATGAGTGGGGGACATGTGTCATGAAATGGTGTTGGCTGAATCAAGGGGGAAGATTGAGGGAATCACGTCTAAGGGGTCAGGAGAACGAAGACAAGGAGGAAAGCCCAGGCAGTTATTCTAACACGGAATTGGTCTGAGTTGGTGAGGGGGGAGTTCAGTTTAGCCTTCTTCCTCTGAGCACTGGGATTACAGTGGAGGCCGGATTTGCTAGTGGAGTGATCCTCTCCCACAGTGCGCACAGCAGATCTCTTCTGATGCCCAGGAGGAGGGACTTTCATGTCAGAGGAGATGGGGACGTTGTGATCTAGCTGTGCCCTACCCTGGGCAGGCCTGGTCTTCTCCGATCCCTGCCTCCCAGGGCCACCATCCCAGATTCACTGAACGGGGTGGGATTTACTGCAGGTCTTTGGAGTAAAGCGTCCAGGCCTCAGAGATAGAGGTGGATAGTCGAGAGGAGACAGCATTACACAGCATTCTTCCGGCGGCTCCGAGAGCCTGGCTAGGCAGCACTGACCGTTCTTGTCCTTCTGGCTCTCCGCTACTTTGTACTCCACTTCCATTCAGTTGTAATGAGATTTGTGAGTGTCTAGCACGGCGTGTGGCCCCCGGGAGGCACAGAGTCCTCTCCTGCAGTCCGTGTGTGTTGAACCACTGGTTGCAGTGAGTGCTGACACCGGCCAGCGAGAGCCGCCTGTGCATTGCCTCTGGGGCCCCTCGAAAGTTGTGGTCACTTCAGAGCCCACCCATTTTGTGGTTGGAGAAATGGAGGCACAGAGAAGTGAAGTCATTACCCAAGGGTCAAATAGCGAGTAGGTGGCGTACCGGAATTGGAACCCAGGTTATCTAGTTCGACTCTGCTTTTCAGGGAACTCTAGGCCTAACCTTTAGTGAAACTGGGAAGGAAGAATCTACCCTGAAGAACAAATTCTAGCCTGGCTTGTGTCCTGTGAATCTCAAGGATGCCCAGGGCAAGAGCAGCGCCCCCTAAAGGTGGGCCAAAGGCCCCCGCCTGCTCCCACCCGCTGGCCTAGTGACGCTCCAAAGGCAGCGCCCTGCGGGAGAGGCGGATGCAGGGTGCTCGGAGAGCTCTGGCCTGCGCGTTGGAAGGCCTGGGTTCAGGTTCTGCCTCTGCCGCTGGCTGGGCACCTGATGCCAGGTACATCCGCGGACCCCTCTGAGCTTCAGTTTTAGGCGAGGAAGCTGAAATGAATGCATAAACACGAAGGCCTTTTGTCGGAGGCCTGAGGGCATCCACCTCGGGTGGTACTGTCCAGCCCACCGAAAAACTACCAGATGGACCATCATTTCCGGGGCTAGCCCACACCACGCCTCAGTCTCCATGAGAAAGGTGCTGATGCGTGTTCACTAACTCACTCGTTCTCTGTAGGTCTAAGCACCTCCCAGATGCCAGGGCTTTGCCATGACCCTGGGCTCTGGCCCAGGGAAGTGGTGTCTGATGGCTACTCAGGATTCTGGTGTGTTTATGATCACCAAGCAGGTCGGTAGCAAGTTTTAGCCACAAAGGTGCTTCCTTATTACCACCCCAGCCCCACGCACCTCAACCAATGCAAGTGTGGGGACGAACTGCACAGATGTTTGTGGGTAAGTGTGGGTGTGTGAGAAGAACCCCCAAATGGGTCAGAGTAGGTTCCATAGTTGGGGTCCTCCCCTAACCTCCTCTTGCAGCCTGGTTTTGAATCCTCTCTCACACTGCAGAGCGGTGTCACCGTGGAGAGGGACTCTTGAGCACCCAGCAGGGCTCCGCGCCTTGGGAGGAGGGAGAGAAGAGCCCTCCGCCTGGAGAGGGTGTCATGTGCTCCTCTCAGCTGCCAGCTAGCCTGAAGGGGATGGCAGGCCAACACCACCTCCCGTTCTCCAGCCGGAGGCTGTCTGGAGGAGTGGGAGAGCTCTGTCTGTCCTACCCCAAGCCCCAGGGAGCGCTCCGCCTGTCTTCCTGTGAGAGGACAGAACTGATGCTGTGGCCTTGGGAGCCATGTCACATTTTGGCCCTTGATTTTCCCGTTGGTTTAATGACCAGGCTAAACAGAGGAATCTACCAAGCCCTCTCCATTCCGTGACTCCAGGAAGATGGCGCTAGAACTCGCCAACAGCCCCTTCACCCGCAGACATGCCCCAGCCACTTACCCATCCCTGCCACAAGCTGGGCAGCCAGTCTTGGGGGTTAGGGAAGGGATTTACCTTTAGCTCCTGAGGAGGTATCTGTGACCAGATCAGGGTAGGGTGTGTATTAGCCAGAGACTGAGACACTTAAGAAATGGGGCTCGATGGCATCTTGGGGCAAACGCCAGGCTGGGGATGGCATACCGCTTCTGTCCATGTTTATTGCAGGTGGAACACGAGTCTCCTTAGGCCGGTAAACAAGGAGAATGTGTGCCCAGGTAGAGGCCTGGATACAGACTTTAGATGCCCTGTGTCTAACCTTGTGGGCTGTGTAGGGCGATGTGGTTCTTGAACTGGGACAGCCTCTGACCTCGAGGCTCAGCGGGCATTCCTTTGGAGGTGTGGCTCCTTCCTCCGGGTTCCCGAAGTATTTATTGGCCATACCCTCATTTGGCACATGTTGGTGCTGCCTTGTGGCCTCACACTGTGGGCTTGTGTCTCAAGAGTCCTCCTGCTGGTATTTTTAATGTGTTTGTCACGTACCTCCCAAGGTAAGCCCTTGAGGGCAGGGTCTGGGAATAGACTGCTTGGTGTACCTGACCACCCGTCCTCAGAGCACTGCACAGGTGTTTGTGTACACAGTAGGTGCTCAATATAAGTGTATGCACTGTGGAATGTGAGAGCCAGAAAGCATCTCAGCTCACCCTCATCCGAGCCCTTCCCTGTCCTCTTCAGGCAGCGGAGGGCCAGCGGGGAGCTGGGGCTCTGGAATGAGCCGTGCTGGTTATTTGGGGAGATCTCTTTCTCTTTCTGGACCCGAAAAGGTTGGGACAGTCACAGCTAGAACCCCAGCAACCCGATCCTCCAAAGATTCACTTGTAGTATGGAGAATGAACAACACCACGAAGGAAGATTGTCCGCCAGGCCTCCCTGTCCTCCAGCCTTTTTGTCTGTGGGTCTGGGCCTGACTGCAGCCAGCCTTCCCCTTTCACCTGGCGAGTGGGGGGCTCGGAGCCCACAGAGCAGGCCAAGCACCTGGCAGAGCTGTGCTCCCTCTGGCGGAGAACAGGTTCCCCAAGGCAGGACACGCGGCCCTGCCCGCTCTCTTCCCAGACATCTGAGAAGAGGTCAAGGCTGCGCTCTGCCTGGGTGCAACCTTCTGGCTCCTTCCCTGGTCCCTTGTTCCCTTGCATAGGTCGAGGACATGTAAGTCTGAACTCATTCAGACTCCTCCTCTCTTCTCAAAGTTGTCATTTTGGAAGAGCCAGGGGAGCAGAACCATGGAGCCTCAGCAGAATTAAGTACGAAGCACTGACCCCCACATTTTGTAGGCGGAGAAACAGACCCAGAAGGGGACAGTTACCTGAGAACACTTGTCCCCACTCACCATACCATGTCTGTGTTTCCTCAGTTCCAGCCCCTGGGTCCTCCTCAGAGATCCCTGGCATTGAAATTCTGCCCCACCCCCTGTCCCGTGGCAGCTGCCCTGTCCTCAGCCCCGGGACCTCTGCCTGGAGCAGACACCCAGGGACTGGGAAGTGGCTCCAGACACCCCTGGGTTAGCGGGAGAGGGCAAGCCCAGGGATCTGGGGAGGGCGGTGTGGGCATATGGATGCCAGGCAGAGCTCTGGCATGCACGTGTATGCCCTCCAAGGAAATTCCTCTGTCTGCCAGGTACCTGTCTCCTTCTGTTTGTCCAGGCCCAACAGCCTCTGCCGCGCCCTCTGAGAGAGGAGCAAATATTTAATGACTGCTCCGGTCCCACCCTCCTCTGCACGGAGGGCACTGCCTCCTCAAGATGCCTTCTGCCGGCTGTGAGGGGGTGCCAGTCCTCAGCTGAGAAGGAGCCCAGGCAGCCCCACTCGGCCCGGCTCATTCCTTCCCGGGTGCCTCACTCTGCTCCCCTGGCTGTTTGCAGGGAGGGGCAGGAGGAGGCCGGAGCCACAAGTCTCAGGGCCTCTGGGGACTGGGCTGCGGAGGTTGTCTGGCCAAGGAGTGAGGCGGAAATGGTGCCAGGCACAGGGTCTTCCCGAGGTTGAGAGAGGCCTAGCCTACTTCAGTGTTAGAGGTTCTCCACCTATTAAAAAATGAAGAAATGCCATAACAGGCTTACAAAAGTTCATTTAGTCTCAGGATGGATATCATTTGGCCCCATCAGTGTGCCTCTGGCTGCAGATTCTCGTTTAGAGACGCTGTCAACAGTCTGTGCTTGGAGTCTATCCTTGGAGAGGGTGAGGGAGGTAGACTCGACTTCGGGTGGTGAACACACGACAGTATACAGCTGCTGTATTTATAGAATTGCATACCTGAAATCTACATAATTTTATTAACCAATGTCACCCTAATACATTCAATAATATATATTTTTGGTTAATCCTCACTTGAGGATATTTTTCCATTGATTTTTTTTTTTTTTTTTTTTTTTTTTCAGAGAGAGTCTAAGGGAGGGAGGGAGAGAGAGACATCAATTGACTGCCTCCCTCATGACCCCGACCGGGGCTGGGGATTGAACCTGCAACCCAGGTACATGCCCTTGATCAGGAATCGAACCCTTCGGTCCACTGACTGACGCTCTAACCTCTGAGCCAAACTGGCCAGGGCAATACATTTTTTTTTTTTTTAGTCTATATTTGAGGCCCATCGTGACCATGAGACCCAAAAGTGCACCTTGCCCACCCAACCCCAGGCTCCGCTTGTGTGCCAAGGAACCGAGCCTCCGTGGTCTTCTCTTGTGGCTTTTGAAAGTGCAGCGCTCCCCAGTTTACAACGCACTGTCTCAGACATTGCTGCACCGACCAGGAGGTGGGGTCTGGAGCGGGCAGGGCTCCAGCCTGCAGTCTGGCTGGCGGTCAGAGGCGGGCCAGGCTGCAGCCCAGTGCCCTGAGTCCATGTTCGCGGTCAGTCCCCCGTCACACTGTGCAGCAGAGGCAGGCAGACAGCTGCCCAGGGGGTTTTAGCCCAGTAAGGCAGGGCCTTGGGAGGGCTGCTCTTCCTTTGCTCCGCTTACTGCTGTGTCTCATCCTCCACCAGATGGAGAGGCCGGGAGAGACTGGGTTAATTCAAGCTGTGAAGTGAGCGGGTGATTTGGGTGCTAATTAAAATGACAGGAAGTAAACAGCACTTGGAAACACCCAGCATGTGCCCCAGGCCTGCGCGCTCACCGCCATCTCTCCCCCAGCTTGGCAGGGTGGGCTCTGTCTCCATGGCAACTGAACTGAGCCACAGAGATCAAAGCAGGAGATGGGTTAGCTCCAAACTAGTCAAACCACTGGCATGTGAAGGGGTTTCTGGAAAGTGCCTGGAGAAGGGGGCCCCAGGTGTCTTCCCCCACCACTGCCAGTCCCTCCCCTCTGGCGACAGGACTCCCTGCTTGGGGGCTGAAGCTGCACTGGTGTAATTGGAGGAACCAGCACTGCCTGGGATTGGGCCTCCTGGGTCCAGCCCCAGGCCTGGGACTTTCTTCACCTGCTCGAGTGTACGGAGCAAGTGCTGAGTCAGTACCCAGTCCTCGTTAGGGGCACAGATTCTGGGATCACAGTTCTGGGGCTACCAGTACTCTTCTGCTGTGCAGCTGATGTGTGATCCTGAATAAGTCCTCCCAGCCTCAGTTTTGTCACCTGAGAAATGGGGATAACAATAGTCATTTTCTCTTAGGGTCATTGTGAAGAGCCAATAACGGATATAAAGCGCTTAGTGCAGTGCCTCCCGTGCGGTAACTGATGAAAAGATGTCAGCTGTTGTCAGTGGTATTTTTACTAAGTGCAGGTGCTGGGCACAGACAGGGGAGCTTCACATGGCCTCTGCCCTGAGGGAACTCGCCATCTGCATGGGCAGAAGCAACAACGTCACTCTGATGGAGGAATAATAACTTCTACCAGGCGCCTTCGGCTCGAGGGAAAACTGGACGTGGGGCAGGTTAGGAAAGATGAGGACTGAGCTGAAAGATGAATAGAGCCCTGGCTGGTTTGGCTCAGAGGTTAGAGTGTCTGCCTGCAGACCTGAGAATCAAGGGTTCGATTCCCGGTCAAGGGCACGTACCTGAGTTGCAGATTCAATCCCCAGCTCCAACAGGGGTCGTGCAGGAGGCAGCCAATCGATGTGTCTCTCTCACATCAATGTTTCTCTCTCTCTCTTCCCCTCCCTCCCTTCCACTATAAAAACCAATAGAAAAATATCCTCAGGTGAGGATTAACAACAACAGAAAAAGATGAACAGAAGTTCTTGGGCTGGATGCAAACACACATTCAGGATTGGGTCGAAGGCTGTGCCAGGTCCCGCCATGCCGAAGCAGCCACTGGAAGGCATGAGGCTGGCAAGATGGGCTTTCTTCTCCAGGTGACAGGGAACCAGGGAGGGCTTTAAAATAGATTTATGGTGGTTTTTCCTTTTATCCAAAAAGTAAAACATGTTCACATTGTAGAAAATTTGGAAACTTGGGAAAAGGCAGAAAGATGCCCAAATTCTCTGCATTCCTACCCCTGGGGGAAACCACTGTTAACATTTTGGTACAAATTCTTTTTACCTGCTCACTGGTCAAAACTTCTTTTAGGCCCTGGCCTGGTAGCTCAGTTGGTTAGAGCATCGTTGCGGTACGCCAAGGTTGCAGGTTCAATCCCTGGGCAGGGCACGTACAAGAACCAACCAAAGAATGAATAAGTGAAACAACTTTCTCTCCCTCCCTCTCTCCCAATAAATAAAAAACAACAACAAAAACCTTTTTTTCAGAATGTATATTCAGTGAAGGGTTTTTTAAGGAGGGAGAGAATGGTCAGAATGGTGTTCTAGAAAGATCTGTGGCTGCAGCAGCGTGGAGGGTGGACGGATGCAGGGAACCCCCGAGGAGACACCGCCGTGACTGAGGCCGGGGCTGGCGAGGCAGCAGTGGAGGCTGTGATGGGGGAGGGGAGCTAGGGAGAGGACGAGGCAGGGAGGACAGGCGGGGACATAAGGACAGGGCGGATTCCTTGGCCTGATGTGTGAGGTTGGAGAGGGCCTGGAGCTGGAAGTCAGGACACTGGGTTCCAGTGAGCCAGCCTGCCCCTCAGATGCTCAGTCTGCTTTTTCTCACCCGAGGCCCCGTGAGAGGCGAAGACACCAGAGAAGATAAGGAGAGCATTAGACATGAGATGCGGAGCTGGAAGGCCCTTGGACCTGAGAGCTGGTGCCGTCGGCTCACCCCGCTGCCTGCTGAGCCCCCAGCGGAGCTCTCCAGGCCAGCACCCGGAGCCTGCAGTGGGCTCAGGTGGTGCTTGGGCAACGATGGTTTAAGGAGCTCTGCAGGTGGTGCCAGAGTGCAGCTGGAACTGAGAGGTACCCACCTGGCACAGAGGACAGCCCCGAGAGGGAAGTGACTTGCTGAGGACACACAATGAGCCAAGTTTAGAGCAGACTGTGTCCAAAGTCCTCTCCACCCCGCTGCCCCTTGTCAGTGCAAGACTCTCCCTCTCTCAGTGAGAGACCCCACCTACCTGGAAGGTGGGGCGTAGGCTCAGTCCCCTTAGGTCCAGCCGGAGCCCTGGCTCACTTTCTCATCTGTCTTGTGACCCTGGGCCAGTTGCTCTGCCTCTCTGAGCCTCCGTTTTCTCATTTTTTTATGGGGTTGATTCTTATGGTCCTGCCCGTTTAACAGGATTGTGAGAGTAAAAGGGAGACAGACACACAGAACTATTTGGAGAGGATTTCATTTAAAAGCACCGATGTTTCTTCAGCACCTGCTCTGTGCTGAGCACCACTGTGTGCAGGGGTGACCACGGCTGAACTGACCAGGTGAGGTAACCAGGTAAAATAGACATGCTTGTCCTTTGCCCAGAACTTTGGGTCTCAGCCTATGACCCATCTCCCTTTGGACCTGGCCCTAGCTCTAGACTAGATCCTCCTTCCTGTGGGCGGGGGAGGGGGAACAGGATCCATCCATCAGTAGCAGAAGCAGAAGCAGGACAGAACAAGCAGGACAGAACGACACCTCCTTCTCCCCAGAAGACCCTTCATCTGACCATTTCACACAACTGCTAATGAGCCCACTTGGGTGCCACAAACAGGCACTGCAGCGTTGAAAGGCACAGTTCGCACCTCACTCAGCTTATAGATGAGCCAGCCCACATCCGACCTCCAGGCCCCCAAGTGTGTCCCTGGGCTGTGCCCCCCTGCTGCCCCAGGACTTCCTCATCACCCCTTCCCCGGAAACCCCTTGGGGGAGACTTCGCACGACTTCGCACTGGTCCCTGTCCCCGCAGCCTCTCTGTTCTCCTCGCCAGGGGCTCCTGCGGTGGCCTCTTTCTACCTGTTCTCTGATTGTCCACCGTTTCCTCTGCCCAGCCTTTATGGTCTCTTCTGCTACGATGGTTTTCCTTGTTGAGTGCTGTTTGGACACCAAGCACCTCACAGACACCACATTCTTTAATCCCTGAGTAGCCCCAGAAGATAGGTGCTGAGCTGGTCAGGGTGCTTGCCCAGGTGAGCACCCTCCCTCCTCATCCCTCTCTGTCAGCTGCTCCCCTTGTCCAGGCAGTGAGGGTCCTGGGCCCAGGAGCACTCAGGCCTCCTCCACCCGCCCTCGCAGTGGACATGAGAGTCGAGCTAGAACAGAGGACTCAACCCCTGCCCCCTGCCGGGAGGAGCTGGGTGGGTGGAGATCGCTCCTCACCAGGACTCTGAGGAAGGAGGTGCATGGTGGAATCTCCCTTCTCAAGCTCCCTCTTCCCCTTCTCACTTTCCCTTGGGTTTCTAATAAAAAATTCTTGGTCTTGACCTTTGAGAACCCACTTTGCGCTGAGCCCCAAAGGCTCCTGCTCACAGGCTAGTTGGCGGCTGAGGCCGGAGCGTAGGGAGAGAGCCGGCACCGGGGCCCTTGGCTGACACAGGCCCCTCCCTACGCCAGTCCGGGCGGCAGGTGGGTTCTGGGGCACACAGGCCTTGCTGGCTGGGACAGGTGACTCATACCAGCCACTTCCCCGGTCCTCGTCTCGGCCTCATGTCCACTCCCCTCCCAGGGAATGATGGAACAGCTGGGAAGACCCCAATTTGATGGATGCCAGTCCCTACTTTTGTCCCAACCTTGAAGCCCTGGCCTCAGCCATGTGGCCAATTCCCATTTGGGGTGGAGTGGACACCGGGAGAGGACCCCTCCATCCCGGGGCGTTCCTGGAGGAGGGCCAGGTCTGGGCTGGCTTCCTTTGGCCCTAGCAAATGAGGGAAATTGTGCCTCGGTTCCCTGCCCTGCAGTCTCCTTAGAAGCTTGCCCAGGGCTCAAGGGGGGCTCAGGCCACACCCTGTGGAATTGGGAGGGGTGCCCGAGCCTGGAGCCTGGGCTGGCCGTTCAGTGCCCATGGGACCGCCCAGGCCAGGTTCTCCGGAAGCCCATTCTGAGCCGTTCCTCCTGCCAGCTCCCGGGCTCCAGGACAGCAGGACACCGGGCTGCTTGGACATGTGTGTGGGGGCAGGTGTGGGCAGAGTGGAGGGGGAGAGAAAGAGGAGCGACACGGAGGGAGATGGACACAGAGGTGCACGTGGAAGCAGGACAGGAGAGAGCAGAGCTGTGCAAGCCGCCTCCCCTGCTGGGCTCGCCTGCCTCCCTTCCTTCCCCTCCCCCCTCCCCCTCTCTCTCTGGGGGAGGGTCAGGAAGACCAAGCAGGGGAAGGCCTTGGTGCTCAGATGTGAAAACTGGAGGCTGCTGGGAGAAGTGGAGTTTGTTACTTTGTTTCTGGATAAAAACCACCTGGCATTGGGTGAGCTGCCTGGAGGTGTCCTTGTTTCCTGCGTTGCTTACACGTGTGTGCACATATACACGTGCTCATAGACAAGGACCTGCACACATACATGCTCCAGAATGCATACCCAGGGCCCGCAGGCATGCACACATGTGTGCAGCACACGGTACACGCCTGACCACAGTGCACTTGACCTGGGTGCTGATCCCAGCTGCCTGCTGGGCCCTGGCTGCTTTCTGGCCTTTGCCTAGAAGGCCGTGCTGATGTGGCCCTTGCCCCTTGCCCCTGCCTGTCCCTCTGATGCTAGTGGACTTCCAGGGGGCCCTTCAGAGGCGCCGAGCCTGGGGCTTCAAAGCAGTAGTGGATGCCGGCCTTTGTGCCCCTTGCTGCCCCCATGTGGCTGCCCTGTGATGCAGCAGCCCCATGCCCTTTCCCCCAGGCCCTACCCCGCCTCACCCCTGCACAGCTCTGATCCTTGGGTGGGCCGACTCAGGATGAGGTGGGCAGTTGTGTGTGGCTCCTCATGCCCGTCTGCCTCCATCCAGAGGAGGCCAGCAGCTAGCTCCTTGGCACTGCCAGCTCCAGTCCCGAGAAGCCTCCTTCTGCTGTCTGGCCGAGCTCCCCCCAGGGGCACCCCGGGAGCTGTTCGACAGTTTTCAGCAATGCCACCCCCCCGGGGAAAGTAGGGCAACCAGATGTGTTGGGAGTTCCATGCCAGCGAGCTAGGCTGGGTGGGCGCCGCTCTGGGGTCCACGGGCCCCTGTGGCCAGAGCAGCGTGGCAGTGAGCGCCTGTGTCTTCTGTCTTGGAGACTGAATTGTAGCCAGAAGAGAGGTCTGTGCTGGGTGTCGGGAGACCTGGGTTCTGTGACGGTGGGGCCTAGGTCAGGTCATTTCCTATCACTGGGCTTTCCGGCCTCTCCTGTACACAGAGGGGCTGGGCCAGGTGGCCTCAGAGGGCCTTTTCAGAATCCTCTGAATTTGAGGATTTGTACCTGGACCATGGTAACTGAGGATGCCGTTAGCATTTGGAGGGACTGTGGCCCCCCTTCTCTCGGTGCCCCATCTGAACTCTGCAACCAGGTCGACCTTGAGTAAGAACAGTGCCTGTGCAGCCTGGAAGGGTGGTCCTCCTCCCGCCTCCCTCACATGGTGGGCAAGGGTGAGGGGAGGGGCTGCCTAGGGAGGCAGCAAAGAGCACACCCAGGGCACAGCTGTGAGAATCACTTTTCCCAGGTAGTATGGGCCCCCCAGACATCTGCCCTAATGGTGGGGACAGGGCTGGGCCACTGGGAACAGCCTCAGGGCCTGGAGGAGAGGATGGCGCCTCGCCCCCTCCATGCCACGGGCCTCACCCCTACTGCTCGTAGGGCCGGCCTCGAGTGGGCCCAGGTCTGTGGTGCAGACATAGGAATACCAGACTCCAGTTGGCCGTAGAGGTCAGAGGACCATAGCAATCGAAGACCATTGCGCAGTGCCCCCAGCCACGGGCAGGGGAGCCCTGGGGTCCCGTGGTCGGGGGTGGCCTCACACTGACGTCCCCATCTCTCCCTCTCTCCTCCTGCTTCGTTTCCCGGCCTGCTGCTGCTTCCCGCTCCCCAGGAGGTAGAGGTGAGTACTGCCCGGGGCCCCACGGCACATGTCCCTCTGCAGCCCACTCTCCCTCCTCCCTCTGCGTCCTCACCCCGACTTCTTCCCTGTGGCATCCAGTGTGGGATGGGGGATAAGGAGCCTATGGAAGAAGCTGGAAGGGATTCTGGACATGGGTTTAGGGGGACAGAGGTCTGTGGGCGGCAGCTGGCAGGGCCTGGGTGGACAGGGGTCATCTGGGTAGCCACCAAGATGGTGGCAATGTACACGTGCAAGCAGTGGCCCAGCCCTGTCCTCTCCTGGCCCTGGAGTTGAACCTCCACTCTGAGATGTGAGCCTTAGCCCTTCCCTTCTCCCTCACCCCTCTCTGCCCTTTCCTAGGACGATTACATCAAGAGCTGGGAGGACAGTCAGCAGGGAGATGAAGGTAACATGACCCTCCCAGGTCGGGGAAGGTGACTGATGCCCAGGGAGACTTGAGGCCAGAGGGCAAGTCCTGACCCCGGGCAGCCAGGGAGCCGAGGTGCTCTGGTTATCACGAGCTGCAAGGGCTGCGGACAGGGGCTTCCGAGCTCACAAGTGGCGCCGGGGGCCGGGATCTCTGGCACTGAGTCCCAGCTGACCTGAGCTCTGCTCGTGTGTCCCGCAGCCCTGGACACCACAAAGGACCCCTGCCAGAAGGTGAAGTGCAGCCGCCACAAGGTGTGCATCGCCCAGGACTTCCAGCGGGCCATGTGCATGAGCCGCAAGAAGCTGGAGCACAGGTGCGGGCTTGGGGAGGGGTGCCCGGCAGGGCTTGACTGTCCCTCTCCTGCGCGTTACTCATCTACTGCTGTGAAACAGACTACCTCGAAACTTCGTGTCTGAAACAACCACGGTGTGCCAGCTCGCGTATTAGGAGGGTCAGGAATCCAGAGGGGGTTCTGTCAGATGGTTCCGGCTCAGGGTCTGTCCTGAGTGACAAAGATGCTGCTGGGGCTGGGGGTTCGCTCCCGAGCTCCTGCCACAGCCGTTGGCGGAGGCCGTTCTCCTAGTCACCGGGCCTGTCCATGGGGCTGCTTGAGAGTCCTCACCACGAGGCAGCTGGCCTCCCCCAGGGGAGTCGTCTGAGGGAGACGGAGCGACGAGGAAGCCACATGTCATGTATGACCTAGTCCCTGAAGTTACATACCATCACTTCTGCCACTGTGTGTGTCAGGAGTGAGTTAGAAGTACTGCCACACGCTGGAGGAGGGGGATTCAGCTCCATCTTTTGAAGGGAGGAGTGTCAAAAATGTGTGGACACATTTAAAGCCACTTTGAGAGATCACTCCCCAGACACGTGGGCCCCGGGAAAGTCAGGGCGCCTGTCTGGGCCTTGCTGCCCGTGTCTGTGAGGCAGATAGGCTGGCCCAGATAGTTGGGGTTCCTGCCAGCTCTGGCATGCAGTGACTTCATGAGATATTTAAGGTTGTCGCTTCTGAGGCTCGCAGAGGAGGGGAGGGATGAGGGGCATTTGAGGCCTTAGCTCTAGCCCAAGGACAAGACCCCGCCTGGCGCCAGGACACCTAGAAGAGGTCCCAGTTCCCTCCCCTCTTGTCCTGAATTAGAGAATCAGAGACCAGAGACGGGGCACAGTGTTAGACGCCTGCAGGGGCCTGGCAGGCCATGTCCTGTGCAGAGCTCAGTGACGGCCACTCGTGAGCCCAGGCCCTGCGGAGGGGCCGCTGCTGACTATGGCCGTGCGGGACCGGGACCAGGACTGCCACGTCTTACTGACAAAGGCCGGGGTCCAGGCTTTTGTGTGAACACTTCTATTTTGTATATAACTCAATTAAAAACAAAAAGCCGCGATGGCCAAAAAAACAAGTGTGCTGGGCAGATATGGCCTGTGGCCATCAGTTTGCAACCTCTGATTCGGTCTGACCCTTAGGCTGACCCTTTTACATCTTACAGTCAGACTGGCATTGCTGCCCGGAGGCCCTGCAGCTCAGCGACTCCAGAAAAGGGGAAGCTGGAGTCTAGACCCTGCCCAGTTGGCCCTCCTGAATGAGCTGGAGGAGGGTCTGGCTGGGGGTGATGGGGGCGGGGCTCAGGGAGAGGTTGCATCTAGGACAGGTGTCCCGGACCAGCTTCTCGTGGGAGGCGGTCTCCTGCACCTTCTCTGTCCCTGTCCCTTTCTCATGTCACCTCTGTCCTTGTGCCCTCCCCACCCCTCCTGTAGGATCAAGCAGCCTGCCCTGAAGCTCCATGCCAGCAGAGACCCCGCCTGCAAGCCCTGCCACATGGCCCAGCTGGCCTCAGTCTGTGGCTCTGACGGCCACACTTACAGCTCCGTGGTGAGGACCCCGGCCCCAGCGGGGTGGGGTGGGTGTCATTGAGGCCACAGGGAACAGAGAGGACTGAACAGCCAGCAGGGCCTCCTGAGGGACCCCAGTACTGATGGGGGGCCAGCAGGGCTCACGTCAGCGCATCCAATGTAGCCCATCAGAGGAGGAACACCTGAGCCCTGGGCTGGGGCTCCCCGAGATGCTGCACCAGACCCTGCCCCTGATCTCAGGAAGGTCAGATAGGGGCTGGGCCTGGGAAGCAGGTGGGCAGGTGACTGCAGGTTAGAGAAAATGAGGAAAGGGCCTCCCGAAAGGACCGAGGCCATGGAGGCAGGCGCTCTGTCATCCAGTGCCGGGGGGAGCTTTCCACAGGCCGAGGCCATCGGAGGGGACGGAGGGGGCGGTGTTCGCCAGCAAGTCCTGGGCGCCCTGGGGCGGGAGGAAGTACTCTTCCGTGAGGGGACCGTGGGAAGGAACAGCGGTTGGGGGAAGGAATTCCCACCTGAAGGGATTTTTGCGAGGATTAAATGTACAACATTTGTGAAAGCCTTCTGGGGTCGCCGACGCCACGGACGCGCAGTGCTGATGGCGATCTCCTCCCAGGCGAGCGGGGCTGTGGAGGGCGCTGACTGTCCGCTCGGGTGGGGTGCCAGGCTTCAGAACTGGGGGTGCCGTGCAGGTTCAAGAGCAGGCCCGCCCCTCCCTGTGGGTGGTGAATGAAGGCGGGGAGGGGATGAGGTCACCCGCTGAAGGGAGGGTGGGGAGAGAATAAAGCTCAGGCTGAGGCCAGGAGCCGGGGGCTGGCAGGGCGGAGGAGCAGGAGGAGAGGCTGTGCCACACCCAGAGGGCACGGCGGGGTTTGGGCAGGAAGCTGAGGTCTGGGGGTCATGGCTCTCCTGTGGGAGGCAGAGGGCACCAGGAGGTCTGGCTCCCATCCCAGCCCGGTGGCCTCCAGCCAGTCCCTGGGCCTCTGAGGTTCCATGTTCTCTGCTGAGCACAAGGACCACAGTTCCTCCCTCGGAGCTGAAGGGGACCAAGCGCGAGAATGCTGTGACAGTGCTGCAGTCACCCCTCGGGGGGACCAGACTGCCGCCAGGGAAACTGGTTAAGGGCAGGAGGGTGAGCCCGCTCAGCAGCTGGCTTTAGCTGACAGCTGCAGCCGAGTGGTTGATAAAGGCCCAGGAATGAGCAGATGTTCGATAGCCGGTGACTGTTGTCAAGAGAGCTGAGCAAAGCCCATGGAGGTGACTGTGGGAAGGCCACTGAGGGAGGGGTCAGCGGCCAGGGACCCAGGGACCCAGGGACTGTGGTGAGCAGGAGAGGCCATGAGGGCAAGGAGGGGGCGGGCAGTAGCTAAACAGGGTGAGGGCATGAGACGGGTGTCCTGGGAAAGATAAATGTGCAGAGAGGGCAGGCTGGTGCAGAGTGGGCTCACGGGCGCCTTCAGTTGCTAGCACCCCCTTCCTAGGCCTGCGGCCCCTTGCCCTGTACACCCATGGCCGCCAGAGGGACCAGGCGGGCTGTCCTGCCAACAGTGGGAATGGGGAAGGCAGGTGTGGCTGCCATGTCCGTGCCCAGCTGCAGGGCCCCTGAGCTGAGGCCCCCTCACCCCTGCACCCCACCTTTCGTCTTGTGCAGTGTAAGCTGGAGCAGCAGGCCTGCCTGAGCAGCAAGCAGCTGGCAGTGAGATGTGAGGGCCCCTGCCCCTGCCCCACGGAGCAAGCCACCGCCTCCACCGTGGAAGGCAAACCAGGTGACGAGCGCGGGGCCACAGCCAGGGCGGGCTGGGGCGGGTCTCAGTGCCGGGGCTCCAGGACGGTAAGAGGTTTGCAGTGCAGCAAGGGAGAAGTGGAGAAAACAAGGCCAGGCCTGGGAGGGGGCTGGTTAACAGAGCAGGGGGCTTGGGCCTCAGCCACAGGGAGCCTGTGCTGTGTGTGTTTAGTGAGTGAGGGCAGAGCGTGGGAGAGGGGGCCTCTAATTTCTAACTCCCCTTTCCGTAGCATCCCAGAGGGCTGCCCCAGCTCTGCCTGCAGGGCAGCATCCCAAGCTAAGATCATGCTTGCTGCTTCACTGACCTTCACCCTCCACCCCCTCCCTGTTCTGCAGAGACCTGCACGGGTCAGGACCTGGCCGACCTGGGAGATCGGTTGAGGGACTGGTTCCAGCTCCTCCATGAGAACTCCAAGCAGAACGGCTCAACCAGCAGCGGAGCCAGCCCAGCCAGTGGTACAGGAGCCCGCGGCTCTGCCTGGGAGGAGGGAGGGAGACGGGGAGACAGGTGTGCCCTGGGGCCGGCCCGCCTGTGCTCCCTCCTGCCAGACTCGGAGTCCCTAAAAGAGCCTAAACCCCAGAACCAGGGGCAGTAGGCTTCAACCAGACGGAAGGGATTCAGGTTAGCTAATGGGAAGAACTTCTTAAAATGGGTGGGGTGAGTTTAAGCCCTGAAATGTAGCCAAGGGAAGGTAAGGAATTATTTTCTCTGAAGGGCTTTCAAACAGGGTTTTGAATGGTTTAGGTGCAGTCCTAGGGGGAGGCAGAGGGATAGACTGACCCTAAACAGAGAGCTGGGGCTGAGGGACAGGTGGAGGGAGGGACGGACGGATGGCTGGAGCTCTTTGCCTTGTCGGAACCTTGTCTTCTCCCCAGGCCTGGACAAGATCTTGGGGGCCAGCTGCAAGGACTCCATCGGCTGGATGTTCTCCAAGCTGGACACCAGTGCTGACCTCTTCCTGGACCAGATGGAGCTGGCTGCCATCAACCTGGACAAGTACGAGGCCTGCATCCGCCCTTTCTTCAACTCCTGTGACACCTACAAGGATGGCCGTGTCTCCACCGCGGAGTGGTGCTTCTGCTTCTGGAGGGAGAGTGAGTGCAGCCCCTGGCCGGGCCCCCGCCCTCCCGGTCTCTGCCCCTTGCTCCAGGCCCTCTCCGGGAGTCGGAGTGGCTGTCTCGGTCAGCTGCCAGGACCAGAACTTTCCCAGCTCACCCACTTCCAGTACTCTCCGTGACGCCAACACAAACTCCCTTCCGTGTCGGCTCCGAGGTGGACCCAGATTGTGTGGGTCCCGAGGCGTGTGCACTTTTGGAGGCCTTCTTAAAGAACGAATGTTAACAACGATAAATGTGCCCTGGCCGCTGTGGCTCAGTGGTTAGAGTGTCAGCTCACGCACCAAAGGGTCACAGGTTCGATTCCCAGTCAAGGGCACGTACCTGGGCTGCAGGCTGGCTTCCCGGCCCCGGTCCAGGTTGTGCGGAAGGCAACTAAACGGTGTGTCTCTCTCTCTCTCTCCCTACCTTCCACTCTCTCTAAAAATCAGTGGAAAAAATATCCTCAGGTGAGGATTAACAGCAACAAAACTATAAATGTACCATTTCTAGGGACCCCTGGAGGGTCTTGGAAGGGCCAAGCTAAGGCGACTTTGGCTTCTCCATGCTTCCACTTTTGGGCGCATCTCATGTTATTTGTCCCTGGTATGTGATTATATAGGTGATCGGTAGCCTGAGCGCTATTTCACATCATTTGCTGAGTCACAGCTGGACACGTGCTAGAGGTCATCTAGGCCAAGTGCAGCTGCCGCTGATGGGGAACGAGCCCCAGGGATCAGCTGCCCGGCCCAGCCCCGGCACATGCCCGGTGCCCTGCCTGGCTCCTCAGTGGTCAATGGTCATGGAGTAAAAGTAGTACAGCGTCCGTGGCCCGAGGCTCAGGCTTCTGCTAGGGCTCCGCCATATGCTGGTTTGGGACCCTGGGCAGGCACCTCTCTGAGCCCAGTTTCTCCATTTGAATCGGGAGAGAACAGTCCCTGCCTCGGAGACTGCTGTGAGGATGAGCTGGGAAAGCCTGGGTGCGGAGCAAACCCTCTGCCGAGCGAGGCCTCTGCATCAGTTTGGTTGCCCCGACTGCCCACCTCCCTGCTGTCCGCATGCTCCCTCGCCTGTCCTCTCCAGGCCTGGAAGCTCATCCGTCGATTCTATGCACCAGCCTTCTTGGGCAGAAGCCTGGGAACAGGCCTCATTTACCATCACCCAGGCCTCCAGCTGGGACGGGCCAGGGGACTTCTCCGGTCCCAGACAAGTTCGATTTGGCTGCTAGTTATTTTCAGGCTTCCACTCACGTCCCCTCTTGTCTCATGTTTCCCCTGGAGCTTCTACCCCTGGGGACTGTGTGCGTTCACCCCTCTTTGGAATTCTATTTACTCACCCCATGGGTCACCCACACCCTCAGAGAGCCCTTGGCTTCTTGGGGACCTCAGCCTACCCCATAGCCATAGAATGGCCTCCCCCAGTGGGAGCCTGGGTGCCCTGCGACAATTTGGGGACATCAAAGGGATCAGTGCACCCCCACCACTGTGGGGTGGCTGCAGATCTGAGCCTGGCTACTTTCATCTTGTACAGCCCCCTGCCTGGGTTTCTGAGCCTTGGGGGGCACAGTGAACCCTCCCGGCTCCATGGGACAGTCCCCAGCCGAGGCTGCTTCTCTCCCCGCAGAGCCCCCCTGCCTGGTGGAGCTGGAGCGCGTCCAGATCCAGGAAGCTGCCAAGAAGAAGCCAGGTGAGGCGCTGAGCTGGGCTCAGAGGAGGAGGCAGGGAGGGGTGCCCGGGTCCCTCTGAGACCACTGGAGGCTCCCGCCCCTGGGTGTCCGGGAGGACCTTGAGCCCAGAGGACACCTGGCCTAGGAAGACAGGGGAGGGACGCTCCCTTCCTGTTTTCCTTCTTGTGCTGGGGCAGGTCTCCCAGCCAACCCCCAGTGAGTGTGTTCTCACCACTTTTCCCTACCCCTGTTGGGACAGGAGGCTGGGCTACACGAGGTCCCCAGGACCCTCCATTTTATTCAGTTCAGCAGGGTGAGAGCGGGGCTGAGGTGAGGCCCCCACAGCAGGTGCTTGGGAGCCGGCCCAGGTCAGAACTGAGGGGTCACAGCCGTGGCCCTGGCCTCATGAAGTACCCGGGAGCAGCACACACCAAAAAGGCAGAACCACCAACCGTGGCTTGCGGATGTGGGGTGCTGAGGGGGAGTGCAGGTGGGCGTAGGTTAACCTGGGGCTCGCGAAGGCCTCTCTGGGCTGCTGGCTTTCGAGGGGAGACCTGAGGGATGAGAACGAGCCAGCCAAGTGCGAGCTGAGGGCAGGAAAACGCTGAAGGTTTTGGGGGAACAGAAAGAAAGGTCCCATGTGGCTGGAAGGTGGTGGTTGAGGGGACAGAGGTCTGAGAGGCAGATTCTGTGGGGACTCAGCTCCTTGACAGGCTTGGTGTTGAGCTGGGTCGGTGAGACCCGTACATGTGAAAACGAACACTGGAACCACACTGCAGACCCATACTGGCCGAGAGCCCGAGGCCTTCAGGGGTGGATTTGAGCGCCGCTTCTTCCAGGAAGCCACCATGATCCTCTCCGGTCTATTCCCGACCATGCTTGCTGGGCCTTTGGGCACCCATCCGGTGGTGCCTGGTATGATTATTTCTGTGTGTGTCTCACCCCCCAAAGTGGGCCGAGTCCATCTCTGGGTCCCCCGAGTGGTGATCTCAGGTGTCTGCTGAGTGGACAGAGGAGCAGCCATTCTGCAGCCTGAGGGGAGATGGGTGGGCCCTTAGGCAGGTCAGAGTCGGAGGGGCTGAGAGGAGAGGCGTGGGCACTGCCAGCGGGGACAGCCGGGAGCAGGGGCAGCCGTGGACCGGCGCTGCCAGGGGGAGATCAGCCTGGCGTCCTACAAGGCTTGGGCCAGCTGAGGAAGTGGTGGAGTCGGACAGGCGTCATCGGGGCCTGAGCAGGTCACCTAGGGAGCTGGCTTTTCCCGACTCCAGTCGGTGGAGCTGGAGACACACGGGCATCCAGGTTGGTCGGGGGGTCGGCGCCTGGGCTGGCGGGGTCTGGCCCGCCGCCTGTGTCCACGGCTCCAGCCCGCCTCTGACGAGCCGGTGCCTCCCGGCCCCTGCTCTGACCCATCCAGGAGCCTTCATCCCCAGCTGCGACGAGGACGGCTACTACCGGAAGATGCAGTGTGACCAGAGCAGTGGCGACTGCTGGTGTGTGGACCAGCTGGGCCTGGAGCTGACCGGCACCCGCACCAACGGGAGCCCCGACTGCGGTAAGGGCGGCCGGCAGGGGGGCTCTGACCTGCGCCTGGGGGGTCTGCCCCTCGCTTGGTGGGCAGTGGGGAGAGGGGGCCGGCAGGGTCCTAACGTGTCGTCTGTTCACCTCACAGACGACATCGTGGGCTTCTCCGGGGACTTTGGGAGCGGTGTCGGCTGGGAGGACGAGGAGGAGAAGGAGGCGGAGGAAGCGGGTGAGGAGGCTGAGGAGGAGGAGGGCGAGGCAGGCGAGGCGGACGACGGAGGCTACATCTGGTAGACCACCTGCGGCCGTGGCAGGGGGACAGGCCAGCAGAGACCTGGACAGAAGCAGGCAGCTTACGGATGGATCCGGAAATACAGCTGGAAGGACCCTGGCTGCAGCGGGAGGATGGGAATTGTGAGTGTGCATGACGGGTGTGTGGCCTAGACGTAAGAATGCCTGTGTGTGTGTGCATGTGTGCGTGTGTGTGTATGCGTGCGTGTGTGTGCATGTGTGCGTGTGTGTGTGCGTGCGTGTGTGTGTGTGCGTGCACGCGTGTGGCATGCGCTGACAAACCTGTCCTTGGTCCACACTGCTCCTGGCAGAGTGAGTCACCCAAAGACCCCTTTGGCCTCCTCGTAGTTGTTTTCGCTCCACCTGTTGTTGGTTTTGAAATACACGCGTTCACACACATATACCCACCGGAAGGTCAAAATTGATTAAATGAGATGCCCCGCTAGTCACGGCCCCTAGCTGCCTCCAGGCCTGCCCTGGCACCCTGTCCTGCCTGGCGATGAGGCTCAGCCAGCCCTGACTCCTCCTGTCCCTGCCCGCCCTACTCGCTCCCCCTTCTGGGGTCCAGCTCAAGCCTGCTGGCATGTCCCCATTGAGAGGAGGGAGGGCAAGGAGCTGTCTGCTGGCTGGAGGTCTTCCCAGAGCTCGGCCGTTTGGCTGTGCCAGCCCCACCAGCCTCAGCAAATCCTTTCCCTTTGCGGGGCTCCCCAGCACCAGAGAAGCTCTTCTGACCCAGGCCGTTGTGGCCGAGGTGGCCGACAAGGAGCTGGGGCACAGGGGCACAGGAAGGCCTGGCCCGGCTGCCTGGGGGTGGAGTGGAGTGTGGAGTGGGGTGTGGAGCGGCAGGGGCTGACCGGCAGGGAGTCTGCTGGTGCAAATCCAGACAGAGCTCAGCAGCCGAGACAGGGCAGCCTCTTCCTGTGGGGCTCAGTGGGGCCGTTCCCTGGGAGGCAGTGGGCAGGTTAAGTAAGTGAGTTCTGCCTGGCTGTGTGGGGTGCTGCACCTGCCCGGTCCCCTCTGGGTCTTCGCCGGGGTGTATGTGTGCACCACCACCTCCTCCCTGACCCCCTAATAAATGCTCCCCTCCGCAGACCAGTAGAGAGGGCTGTCCCTGAGCCCCTGTGAAGGAGGAGCGGTGGGAATGAGTAACCTCCCTGCCCTCAGAGACCACGACCTTTCCCCAGCTCGCTTCCTCAAGGGAGAAGCACTTCTGTGCCTGAGCGGCTCGCAGCTCCACTGCTCCCAGCCCCACTCCTCCCAGCCCCTGGGTTTTCTCTGTCCCCCTGGGGGTCCTAAGGCAGCTCTAGGGAGGGACTTCTCCAAGCTCTGAAGGAAGCTTTCCGAAGTTGTGAAAAGTCAAAGGGGCGGGACTGGGACAACCAGGACCGAGGCCACGCCTCGCTGTTCCCCCAAATCTCTGTTAGGTGGGAGCTAGGGTGGATGAAAAGCTACCCGTGTCCCCCCTCCCCCCCCCAACCTGTCCAGTTCTACTGAAGCAAATCCCTAACACTGCTGGTGAAGAATTTCTTACCCAGACTTGGGCCTCCGGTGCCCTTCAGTGTGTGGCGAGGGCAGTGTGAGTGTGTGTGTGTGTGTGTGTGTGAGTGTGTGTGTGTGTGTGTGTGTGTGTGTATGCGCGTGTGTGCACGCTTTGTGTGAGACTAGGGGCCACCCTTGGGGCCTGGAGGTGAGGAGGGCACCCTGTGTGCTGGGTGGGTAGCAGGGCGTGGGGTCTATCTGGCGAGGTTCCCTGCCCAAGGCTCCAGCCAGGCCCTCCGCACCTTCAGCACCCATAGCATCTGCTGGACTTCATGAAAGAATCTCACCCGTCTGCCCCATTACTCCTCCCTGGAATCCCCACCTTCCAAGTCTTCTCTTGGGGGAAATAATGAAACTCCAGTGAGCCCCATAAACCGCTTCTCATTCTGCAGCACAGTTCGGACCATAAGGTGTCATGCTGTTCCAGGTCCCCCAGGTCCATCTCCCCAGTCTCCCCTTCCTTCCCCCCACCTGCTCCCACCTCCTCCCCTCCTCCCTCTGGTCCCAGCTCAGTTCAGGGATTTGTCTCGGAGCAGCCGCTTCTCACTCGGGGCTACTTGAAACTTCCTGCTCTTGCTTGGATTGAGGTCTGTCTGTCTCTTCCCTCTGCCTCAGCTCAGACTTCTGGAATGTCCTCCTGGAGGCGGCTGTTGAGGATGCTGGGGCATTCTGGGGTGGGAGGGCAGGGGGAGGAAGGGCACCCTTCCCTTCTCACGTCCCCCCTCTCAGTGGGGTGGGGGCACGTGCTCTCTCTGTGTCTCTGGGTCTTCTGGTTGTGCACGTTTTAATGACCTTGTAAATATGTTGTAGAAAGAAAGCAAAAGGCGTCCAGCCTGGCCTGTCTCTGGCGCCCCCGCACTGCTTTTCACTGCCCGAGACTGAGGCCCCGCCCGGGCCAGACGGAGCAGCTCGTCCCCAGCGGGCTGGCGGCCTCCAGGTGGCTTCTCATCAGCAAGCTGCAGGTTTCCCGTGAGCAGGGTTGCAGGGTGGTCCTTCCCCAGATCCTTGGAGTCATGCCCTTGACCAAGCTGCCACCACCTGGCCCCTCCATGCCCCTCTACTGGCTGTCCTCTGTCCTTCCTGTCCCCACTCCCCTGGCTTACGCAGGCAGTGGAATTAGGGCTGCGTTGTAAAGATCTCAACCAAAAATTCAAACGACGGGTTTCTTGTGGGCCCTGGAGCTGCCCAAGCCCTCCTAGCCCACGGGTGCTGGGAGAGATGGTACGTCTAAGACGGGGTAGGTTGCAGTCGGAGGGAACAAATGTGCCTTGAGAGACACTCAGAGAGGGTCCCAGGGTGATGGGGGAGGAGGCGTGGCATGGAACTCGGGAGGGAAGAGGAAGTGAAGTTGATGAGAGTGTGATGGGTTACCATGACTGCCCCCTATTGTCCTCCTGGGGCTGTGACCATGTGGGGTCAGTGGTCACCCTTCTTTCCTCACGCCGGCCTGTGTAGTTTTAGCGGGCAGGCCACCCACTCAGCCTTTCATGAGCTCCATCTGCTTCCAGTTCACTTCTGAGTGGGTGGGTCCATTGGATCAACTTGGGCACCTCCATTTCAACAGAGCCTCACCCTCAGCCCTTGGGGAGAATGAGTGGCGAATCCACTGACACCTGGCACCGTCGGGAGGCTGTGGACTGGCAGGGGTCAAAGGGAAGAGCCACTAGGGGTGCAAAAGGGGACTCGAGACATCCCGAGGAAGTCCCAAGCAGAGCAAACTGCTTTATAGCCTGAAGCTACTAAAACTGTGTCATGTGCGACAGCTGAGCTTAGAGTTAAGACTTGTGTCGAAGTGCGTGGATTTCCGTCTGTATATTTAAGTGCTGAAATCGTAGCTCTCAGTAATTTAGATGTCTTTTAAAAAAATCGAAAACCAAGTGTTAGACCGTGTGTGTGCATTGATGAGCACGCAAGTGTCCCGTGGATCACCCCACCCTCTCCCTTTCCCCTGTGGCCCCCACCCTCACCCCCGAACCCCGCCTCCACTTGGGGACCCTGCCTCGTGTTGTCTTTATCTGCCTATTACTCAGCCTAAGGAAACCAGTACACTCCACACATGCATAAAGGAAATCAAATGTTATTTTTAAGAAAATGGAAAATAAAAACTTTATAAACACCACCTTCTGGCAATACTGATTCTTCTTCCCCTCAGTGTCATTTTTCACTGAAATGGGTTTTACAGACGAGGTCCCAGAACAGACTCCTGGTCAGCACGCACCTCTCATTCACCTTCATGCAGACCTGGGGAGGGTGGGGCTGGGAGGAGGGGACAGACCTACTGAGGGAGGACCACGAGCAACTTAGAGATATTTTGGGGATCGTTGCAAACATATATACAATCTGTGCCGATAAAGACATCTCCATCACAAAGCAGAGCTCCATGTCCTGCTTTTTCCACTTAACCCATTATGAACCTTTCTTCATGCTGTTAAAATTATTTGAAGACATGACTTGAATATTTTCATAATATTCCACAATATGTTGTACTCTAATGAATTTAACCCTTTTTCTGTTTTGGGACATTTCTATTGTTTCCAATTTCCTGATACTCTTAACTGTAGCCCCAGAACCTGCTATCCGTGACCTTGGACAAGTCATCTGGCAGATGGGGAGGCGCCCATCCCACAAGGATCACGCACCTGAAGAAGTGATTTCTGAACAGGAAAGCTCTGCACAGGTGTCTACTGTGCCCCCTGCCAGCCCATAGCTGGGCAGGCTCGGCCGGCTGCTAGAGTGGAGCCTAAGGAAAGAGCGCCGCCTGGGGGTGGGGGAGGGCCGTGCAGGATGGGTTTCTGCCCTTTGTTTTTCTCACTGCCACCTGCAAGTGGTCACACTTGGAGGCTCCGAAATCTTCCTGGAAGGAAGTGTGAGGAGTGAAAGTGGGTGGAGACAGGGATGGAGATCCCTGGGAACTGGTTTACTCAGGGCTTGTGGGGGCCTGTGGTTTTGGAAATGAAGGGACCATGGGGGAGGGGTGGACTTGAGGTTGGTATGGGTTATGGAAGCATCTTGTGCCAGCCTGTGAGGTAGGTATTATTATTAATGCCCATCTTGCAGATGAGGAAACAGTCTCACAGAGGTTTGGTAACTTGACCAAGGATATACAGCTAGCGAGGGGCAAAGCCTGGATTCTGCTTCCAATCTACCATCTGACACAAAGCAGGCTGCCATCTGTGCCCAGTGCCATGCGCTTCATATGGCCCACGGGTGCTTAGAGGAGGAGGGCCACCTGCAGGGGGGCAGTTCAGGAGGGCTTCCTGAAGGAATGGGACTTCAGTTAGGTCCCCTAGATGGGTAGGAATGACCTAGTGGTGCAACCCTGGCTGCACATTAGAGTCATCTGGGGAGTCTAGGCTCCCCAGGCCACACCCCCAGAGATTCGGATTCATTGTTGTGGGTTGGGGCCCGGGCATTGGTGTGCGTGTTCCCAGGCGATGCTAACCGCAGCCATGTGTATGCTATCAGCCTGAGCAGACAGGAGCAGGGTGCGTCCCTCCTGTGAGGACAGGATGTGCAAGAGGCCAGGGCAGGGACAAGCTTGTGAGGAGCAGGACTACGCCTTCATCTCGGTGGGGGCAGTGTGAGGTCCGCAGGCCAGTGCTAGGGCAGGAGCCGGAAGTCCAGCAGTTTCCTGGCAGGGGAGCTTCCATTTTATTGTTTCATCCAACATCTTGTCAATCACCAAGCCAGGCCAGGGTACCAGTCCCTGAGGAGCGTGGAACCCTCTGAGCGTCCTCAGCCTACAGGGACATGTCAGTGTTTGCACTCGCTCAGCACTTGTTCAGGCGCCTGGGAGATGGAGGCCAGGCGGGGCCCTGGCTTCTGGAACAATACAGCCATCGTCACCATATCTGGCAACCTGGGTTCCCAGGGCCAGCGGCCAAGAGAGCATTGCGGGGGACAGGCCCAAGTGCCCACAGCGTGCAGGAAGCACCCACTGCCACCCCTGGACGGTCCCTCAGCACGGGTCTCCACCCTGTCTGCACTGTGGGCGCCCCCTCGTTCTGGTACACTGCTCCTCCTCAGGGTCTGGCCTCCTGGGGACAGCGACTGCACAGTTACTGCTCTCAGGAGAATAACTGGAACAAATCTAAAAGAAAAAAGCCGCGTGCAAACCGGGACAGGTATGAAGGACCAGAGCCAGGCATTCCCCCGCTGCCTGGGCCCTGGCTGGGGCTGGTTTCACATCTTTGGGGTGGGGCGTGGAGAGGGGGTGGGTTTGACCAAGAACAAAAGAGCAAGCAAACGACAACAAAACCCTAATTTTAAAAAGTAATTTTTGAGCAAAATAGGTGAGGGAAAGGAGAAAAACACAAACGATCCCATTAACGTCCTGCGTGCTTTTTATGTTTATTTATTTATTTAATCCTCACCGTAGGATATTTTTCCATTGATTTTGAGAGAGTGGAAGGGAGGGAGGCAGAGAGAGACACACATTGATTGGTCGCCTCCCGCAGGGTTCTGGTTGGAATCGACCCCGCAGCCCTTTGGTCTCCGGGCAGATGCTCTAACCATGGAGCCAAACTGGCCCGGGCCTGCGTGCTTTTTACCTCCTGCTGTTGAACCCCCATGAGGCACAATCCCCGCCACCCCTGTTACACAGGAGACAATTGCCTCCAGGCGACCGACGGGGCTCCCTCGGCTGTGCACGGTGACCCCCCCACATCCTGCGGGGCTCTGGCCTCACTCCCACAGTGACATGGTCAGTGCCGCAGGGACCCTGCGCCTTCCTAAGCAAGCCACGAGAGAGGACGCACGGGAGCATGCGGGCCTGGGAAGAGCACGGAAGACCGAAGGACACTTGGATCTGCTCCGCTCTGCCTCCAAACTCGGGTCAGCGCTGCTCCACGAGCCTCAGTTTCCCCACCGGTAGGATGAACGGATTGGACTATATTGCCCAGTTTTGTGATTCTCCAGAAGAATGCAAATATATGAATCCAGAAATTGGTTTCAGGATTTTCTCTCTAACATTCCACATTTACTCTAATTAACCCCCAAGGGCTCACACATTTGCAAAGAAAATGAACTTGCTGTAAAGAGAGCGACGCTGGCTCCTCGCTTTGTTCCCCTGCGACCTGCCGCCCTGCAGGCTCCGACTCCGCCTAACTCGGTCCCTCTGCTTTTGCTCCTTATCCATTGCTCCTGCCCACACGCAGGGCTCCAGGGCCTGCCTTGCTCAGGACTCAGGAGCTACGTGGAATCTGATATTCTCGACTCAGAATCCTGGCATCATCAAATCCCAGAGATGTCAGCCTGGTCCCCAGAGCTATACTGCCCTTGACTCCCGGAGATGGGAAGCTCACACAGCTAAGTTATTGAGACCCTCCTGGATGCACGTCTCTCTGCTTATCAGGACCTGGAGAGAATGAGTGGGGTGGTGGGAAGGAGGAAGCAGAGAGAAATAAGATCCAGCCTAGCTAGCCCTGGCCCTGTAGCTCAGTGTGGCTTGGTTGGAGTGTCAGCCCGTGCACTGGAAGGTCACGGGTTCAATTCCCATACAGGGCACATACCTAGGTTTCGGGTTCGGTCCCCACTTGGGGTGCGTATGGTAGGCAACTGATCGATGTTTCTCTCAAATCAATAGAGGAAAAAAAACAAAAAAGATCCAGCCTGCCTTAGAGTCTCACACAACACACATTTGGTTTTTTTGTCAATCTTCTTTTTTTTGGTTAATCCTCATCCAAGGATATTTTTCCATTGATTTTTAGAGAGTGAAACGGAGGGAGGGAGGGGGCGGAGGAGAGAGAGAGAAATATCATACACCAATTGGTTGCCTCCCGCACGACCCAGACCAGGGTCTGGGATCGAACCTGCAACCCAAGCATGTGCCCTTGACTGGGAATCGAACCCATAATCCCCTGGTCCACAGGTCGATGCTCTAACCACTGAGCCAAACCGGCCAGGGTGTCCTTTCAGTATTGTTCCCGACTTCCAAGGCCCAGGTCAAATGTGCCTTCTTAGGGAACCGTGAGAACAGTTAGCACAGCAGGCCTGAGACAGCCGCGCTTTGAAAGGCCTGCGCACAAGCCTGGCCCTTGGCCGGAGTCCGGGAACGTGGATTTCAGGAGGGTTCCCATGATTCTTTCCGAAGGGAGGTGCACTGTGCCTAACTTGTTTGAGCGAACAACGTGGCTGATGCTGAACACCTGCTGTCCTTTGGGGAGTCTAGAATTTTGGTATGTGCTGGCCAGGGGGTGCCTGTTGGACCAGCCCCCCATAAACACCCTGGTGCAGGGTCTCTAATGAGCTTCCCTAGCAGAAAACGCTTCACATGTTGTCACAACGGGGAGGAATGAAGCGTGTCCTGTGTGACTCCACTTGGAAGCCCGTGCCTGGTGTCCTCCAGCCCTTCCTGTGCCGGGTTTGCTCAGTGTCCTTTTGCTGCAATAGAGCTCAGCCGTGAGCATGACTATATGTGCGTTCCTGCGAGTTCTCCTAGCAACTCGCTGAACCTGGGGGTCTTCGGGACCTCCCAACAGAGGAACCTCTTAGTAAGCGGCATATTTGATCACTTCTTTCTTAGGATCCTGCAGAAGAGAGAGGTCCCTTGGATGTGGGATGAAGAGTATTTGTAAATTGTTGGGTGTTGGGAGCTCCTGGCCTGGGGCCTGGGGAAGGTGATACAGCTAACTGGGCGGAGCGAGGAGGAGGAGCAGCTTTGGAGGGTCAGCCATGGTGCAGATGGCCTCGTTCGCTGAGGGCTTGCCGTACCGGGCCCTGTGCCGTAGGCTTGCCCACCCGGGTCACCTGGTTCACTCCTCACAGAGCCTAAAGAGCACGGGGAGTTGTGAGAGCCACAGGTGCCCAGAGAGAAGACACACGGTGAGGGGGAGGGCGTCCCTGCCCTGGGGAGGAAGGCCTAGCATGTGGGTTCCAGGGCTCGTGGGTTCCAGGGCTCCTGTGCCCAGGCCACAGATCCCAAAGCCCATGGTCTCCGAGCAGTGCCCCAAACACAGGCAGAGGCTGCTAGAGGACCCCATGTCCACTCTCCCCGTACATAGTAACAGAACACCCCACTTCTAGCTGGGCACCTGGCTACCCAGACAAGGCCACACTTCCCACTGCACATGGCTAGGACTCCCTGTGACAGTGGGATGGGAGCGGAAGTGAGCGATGCTCCTCTGGTGGTGGCGTTCCAGGGAAGAGGCTGTGTCCTCCCCTCCCCCACTGGCCAGAACATGGACCATCTCCTCTGAGCAGTGACCAGGAGGAAGGAGCCTGGGTCCCGCACACCCTGGGGTCACGGTCCAGCCTGGGACTGCCCAGGTCTGAGACTGTTTTGGAGAGAGACAGAGATATTTATTTTGTTTAAGCCATTGGTACTTTTGGTCTCTGATACAAGACCAGATCTATATCCTAGTCCTGAGGGTCTCGAACGTTTTGGCCACGACCACAGGAAGAAGTAGGCTTGCCCTGCGCCGTGTGACCGGGACTGCACTCCACCAAGCAGTACTGACCCTCACTGTGCACTCCCATGCGAATGTCTTAATTTCATTTAGTTCCTTAAAAAACGCTGGTTGTGGGCTCACTAAATTGTCACCTGAAGTCAGAAAAACACCATCTTGACTATTGCCCAGGCTGCCCTGCTCCCCTCAGGCCACTGGCTTTCTGCTTCTCCGCAGTGCCGCCCCCTCTGCACCACCGCCCTCACGCCACTCCTTCCGTCTCTGTCATCCACTCAACGGCCACTACGGAGTGTCCACTCTGGGCCAGAAACCACTCCAGCGGTCGTTCCAATAACAGTGGCAAGGAGCTGAGAGAGGAAGACAAGTCTGACTGCTGGTGATCAGGGGAGGCTTCCTGGTGGAGGTGGTGTTTGCACTGGGCCTTGAAGGACAGAGATACATGTGGTGGGGCAACATCCTGCAAGACGGGCCCAGCTCCACGGCAGCCTCGGTCTCAGCCTCTCCCAGCCTCACGGCCATGTGGCGCTAGCCACACTGGCCTTCTTTCTGTGACAGAAGAAAGCCCAAACCTTTCCCACTCTAGTCCCCCCCGTTCTGTTTCCTCTGTCTGAAATGTTCTTCCTCTGCCTCACTGTCGGTAACCCAGCTTCTCCCCACGGCCAAATTGCCTGGGCTAGTGCCTGCCTCTAGGTGAGCAGGTGATGATCAACTACTGTCTGTTGAATGAATGAATTCCCACTCAGCCTTGTGTGTCCATCACTTGGACAACTGCAGCACCTCTGGCCTGGTCTCTAGCCCCCTCCTTTCTAGCACTCTTGGTCCATCGTTGTCACAACTGCCATGGAGAAAGGGTGATTTCCTTCCTCTACATAAAACCCTCAATGGCTCCCTATTACCCACAGGGTAAAAGTCAGTTTCTTTTGTCTGGCTTTTTGGAAGACTGGGTGATTTGGGCCCCACACTCCTCACCGCAGCTTCTCCTTCCTCTCTACCTCCTGCTCGTCAGGAGCTGTGGCTTAGGCTGAATCCCTACCTGAAAATCCTCTCCATGCTCCTTCTTTACCTGCTGAACGGGATCCTACACATCCTTAGAAGCCCCGCTCAAACAGCATGTCTCCCTTCCACATCCTCAGGCAGAGAGGACCAAGCTACCTCTGTTTTCACTGGCCTTGCGTAGGCCTATGTCCCAGGACAGGGCACAGATCATGTCTTTTCACATCTGTGTCCCTGAATCCCGCTGTCTTGCCCCAATGAAGCCCTGACGTCACCCTTGTCTAAAATGCTTATCATCACTCCGGTGCTGTTTGTCACCATTGGAGATTCACTTCTCCCGGGATGCTCGAGCAGCTTGCCCTTCCTGCAGCACCTTTCTGCAGACGCTTCCACGCCAAGGAACCCACCGTTTCTTGTTGGAATCCAGAATGTCAGCATTTTGAATTGCTGAAAACTTTATATTTAGTTAAAAGAAACAAGTTTTGCCTGACGGACGCCCAGAGACTGCTGCAGACAGACGGACCGACAGACCGACAGACCGACGGACAGCCAAGGGGATCCACGGCTGGGCCAGAGGAGGACGGGCAGCAAGAACCACACTGGGCAACAGTGTCCGTGGAACTGGAGACCTCAGGGTAGAAGAGTGGGAGAGAAAGAGCTCCGGGGCCCCAGAAAGAGAAAACCACACCGGGTGGTCGATCTCTCCGCGCTCCTGTAGGCAGGGACCAAGGAAGCACATGACCGGGCAGGAAACACCGTTTGTCAAGGACTTCTTGAAGGGCGACATCAGGGAGGAGCTGTTTAAGCTGGCCAGACGGCGCTTTACTTCACACCCAGCCCTCGAGGAGGAAATGGACCGAAACAAGGACCACCCAGCCTCGGCCCCCTCGCTGCCCGAGGACATGGAGTGTTTCTGTGGTGGGGACGAGGAGCAGGCGCAGTGTCTGAGGCCACCTGGAAGTACGTGGAGCGGATCCACGATGTGGGCAGAATGGGCTGAGCTGCTGGTGGCCCACCCCCATGCCCGCTACATGGGGCCTCTCGGGGGGACAGGTGCTTACAAAGGTGGCCCAGCGGGCCCTGAAACTCCCCAGCACAGGGGAGGGACCCAGTTCCACCTGTTTGAGCATGTGGACAATACACAGCAGCCCAGCAGTTCTGCGGGGCCAGGATGGACGCCCTGGACCCTGGAAACCAAGGAGAAGATCGTGGAGGAGGCCAGCAAGGCCTTCGAGTACAACAGGCAGGTAGTCAGCGAACTGGACCAGGCTGGCTCACGCTGGCCAAAGAGCTCCTGGGGGATGGGCTCCCGGGCACAGCGGGAAAGGAGGTGTGCTGGCTGTGCCGAGCAAGCCCAGCCTCCAGCTCAGTCTGGCGACTGGTGTGGCCCTGGCTGCTGCTCTTGGCCTGGTACGACATGTGACAGACCCATCACGTCACGATGGTGCCCTCCTCCTGAGTGACTGCTGGCCTGCTCCCTCCTCCACCTGTGACAACCCCCCCCCCCTCAGGTGACTTTTAAAAAATACTGGGTTTGAGAAAAGCAACCAATAAAAGCCAGACACTAAAAACAAACAAGTTTTTGGTAATTTTGTTAATTTCATAAATTGGTGCATCATTTAAGGCATATTAATGTTTTGGCAAATTGGCCTACTTTCTGCCTCCTGACTGCTCTCCCAGCTTATGTTTGTATTTCAAAAGAAACCTTACCCCAAAGGAGTGACTCTGTAAGGGTGGAAGTGTGTGTCTTTTGGGGCAGAAATATCACAGAGAGGCTCCCATTTGCTATTTTCTCTGCCATTTTCTGTATTTCATACCCCTGTGTTTTTTCAGTTTCACCTTAACAACAAAGTGCTCACATGCTCACCAGGAAGTGCACAGGGCAGCCTTTCTGAACTGGAGAGAGGGCTGCTGGCCTGGACAGGCACTGCCCTCCTTTGTTCTCATTGGCTGTGTGATCAGCAGGGGGAGGGTTTTAGAAATAGGATCATGTCATCCAGGACCCTTTGGTTGCAAGTGACAGAAAGCCAACTCAGCCTGAATTTATTGGCCCCTGTAAAGGGGAAGATATTGGGATAGCTCTCGGAATTGAAGGAAGAAGTCTAGGAACCAGGGCCGCAGGGCCGGCGACAGTGAGGTTAATGCCCCCGAGATTCTACCCATACTGGCCATTTCTCATCTCCACTCGACTCTGTTTCTCATTTACCTGTTGGCCTCATTCTGTCCGACTCCTGATGGGCCTTCTCCCTGTGACAGGGAACAGCTGCTCCAGCAGAGAGCGCGAGCGGCTTGCTGGAGTCTATGTATCAGTCCCAGGGAAGGGCTCCAACTAGACCCATAACTGCTGCCAGGTGGATGGAGGGCTGTGATTGGCCAGTGGGGATCACACGCCCATCCTTGCAGCCAGCACATGGGTCTGTTACCAGAGGAGGGGACACAGGGAAGCTTCCCGAAAAGATACAAAACCAACAGTCCTCCATACAAGAGGAGAGTGGAGTAGTTTAGCTTGAAGAAAAAAGCACAGGGATGTGGATAAATGTCACATATTCTACTTAGCATGCCTGAGAGCCCAGGAGTTTTTTTTATTTTTTATTCCTCACCCAAGGATATTTTTCTGTTTTATCATCAGATAGAGTGGGAGGGAGGGAGGGAGATAAAGAGAGACAGAGAGAAACACTGATGTGATAGAGCCACATCGACTGGTTGCTTCTCACATGACCCGACCAGAGCCAGGGACACACCGCAATCGAATTACATGCCCTTGACCGGAATCGAACCTGCAACTCATTAATCCGCTGGCCGACACTCTAACCGCTGAGCCAAACCGGCCAGGGCGAGCCCAGGAATTTTAAAGATTTAGACTCTTCACTGTTAATTCCCACCTACTGATCCCACCCAGCCACACACCTCCATTTCGGCTAAGCTCACTGCTCGATGCTCGGTGAATACATATTCAGAAGGGACGAATAAGTGTTTCTGTATATGGCCCACACCTTACTGCTTCTGGGCCTTTCACTGCTCTGTCACCTGGAACATACCTACCACCACCCCTCTTTCTTCTTGTTTTGATCATATCCATCCTTTGAGGCCCAGTTCAAGTGCCACCTCCCCTAGGAAGCCTTCCCCGATCCCACAACCAGCAGGGTTGCCTCTGATTTTATGTTGTTTGTATTATGTATTGGTTTAGCACAAAGAGCTTTCCAGCAGTCCGTCACACAGACGTCAGGTAGTGAGCCCTCCGTCCTTGGAGCGTTAGAGCAGAAGCCTGTTTGCGGGATGTTGTAGAAAGGGGAGGACTCCTGAAGATTGTGTATTAGTCTCCTAGGGCTGCTGTAAGAAATGATCACAGATTGGGTAGCTTAAAACAACAGAAATTTATTCTCCCAGAGTTCTGGAGACCAAAAGTCCAAAATTGAAATGTCAGTGGGGTTAGTTATTTCTGGAGGCTCTGAGGGAGAATTCGTTCCAGACCTTTCTCCTAGCTTTTGGTGGCTGCCAGCAATTCTTGGCACTCCTTGGCTTGTAGACACATCACTAATCTGTCCCTGTTTCCATATGGTATTCTCCTCTGCGTCAATCTGTGTCCTCACTCCAGGATGACTTTATCTCAGGATCCTTAACTTATTACATCTGCCAAGACCCTATTTCCAAATAAGGCCACATCCCGAGTTTCAGAGAGGACATGAATATTTGGGAGACACTTTCAACACACTACGAGGATCTTGTGTAGGGCAAAATGAACACAAACAAAAGTGGCTGCAGTCATTTTTCACAGAGAGACAGACCCCAGCCCCAGTCATCATCAGATCTGGTTTTCAAAAGAAGCCAGAGGTCTAGATTCTTATGTAAAACAACCAGATTTTGAAATGTTGGCAACATATTCAAAATTTTTTAAAACATTGTGATCCATACATCTACACCTTTAAGGACAGTACATCTATAAGCCAGGTTCGGTCTGTGGAGTGCCAGTTTGTGACCTCTGGTGGAAGCTCAAACTTGGCTTCTGTGAGCTTAGAAAAGAACAAGGCCTGTGCACTTACTTCCACAAGACGCCACCAGATGGCGCGCCAGCCCTTGCGTTGGGCTGGTCTCTTCCATCCAGCTTGGGAGAGATGTCCAATTGAAATCCAACCAAGGGGGTTTTTCAAGTCGGAGGTGGTGAGGGGAAGCAGGATGTGTGTGTGTGGCAGGTGGGGTGGGGGGAGTGGTATTAAGCTAATGGCCAGAGTTCATTACGTTTAAATTTACTCTTCCATTACTATCTCAATTTTTTAAAAATACGTTTTTATTATTATTTTTTTTTGGAGAGAGAGGAAGGGAGAGAGAGAGAAACATCGATGTGAGAGAGATACACTGATTGGCTGCCTCCTGCACGCCCCCCACTGGGAATTGAGCCCACAACCTGGGCATGTGCCCTGACCGGGAATCGAACCGAACCGGGACCTCTCAGTCCGTGGGACGACGCTCAGTCCACTGAGCCACGCCGGCCGGGCACTGTCTCAGTTTTTGATGCCTGCCACCTCTTGTTTGGTAGTGATACCCGCTCCCTTGGCAGACGAAACTAGTTAAAAGGCAGCAAAGACACACTACAGGAAGGAGAGGAACAGCCAACAGTGCTTGTTTAACAGCTTTTCTTTATTCTAAATAAGTCAATTAAAAAATTGACACATGTAATGGGAAAAAACATTTAAATCATGCAAAATATTCCTGCGTCCACTGCCAACCCCTGCTATCTCTGTGAACACTTCGTCATTGCTTCAAGAGCTCTGAATTCAGGGACTGGGGTTCGTTTCGATGTTGTACGTATATAATACACTTTTCTTGTAAGGAAAGTTCTGCACTGTTTGCTAAATGGAATTAAGTCTATCAATACAGATGGTTACTGACTTCTGTATAAATATGGCTCTGATAATCCTTATAAAAATCACAGAATCAGTTATGGGGAGGGTATTTCTGGGAATTTAATTATACCTAGTCACAGTTTGACTTTCACTTTTTATTTTTATTTATTTATTTTATCCTCAGCCAAGGACATTTTTGCATTTATCTTCAGATAGAGCAGGAGGGACAGAGGGAGGAAGAGAGGGAAACATCGATGTGAGAGAGACACATCGACTGGTCGCCACCCACACAACCACAACTGGGGCCGGGGATAAACTGCATCCGAGGTACGTGCCCTTAGCGGGAACCGAACCCAGGACTCTCTGGTCCGCGGGCCGACGCTCTAACCGCTTAGCCAAACCGGCCAGGGCCACAGTTGGACTATTTCAAAGTGCTTCTCAGACATGGTGTCATTCATCCAAAAATACTCAAGTAGTACACATTCTCTTATTCTTTTGTTATTGTTCTTTTTCTTCACAAGAGAACTCATGGCCAACTGTCTCAAGACCGATCCCCGTCCAACGTGGGCCAGTAAGCTCCTCCTGCCATCCCTGCCTCCATGGTCTCGGGGATGCGAGTCCACATCTTTTTCATTATTCCCATCAACAGGTCCACTTTTCTGTTTTCCACTCATTTCTTAAAAATCAGATAGTATGGGTAATACTCAATAGTGTATTCAAAGAATTGCCCAAAACTCAAAGAACTCCTCTGCCAAAGTCCATCTGTTGGCTGACACTCGGAGCCCCTGTGACATCATAGCCCAAAGTGTTTGTGGGTTGACTGAAGCGTGAAATGGCTGAATTTTGTGTAGATAAAAGATAGTGCATGGGTGTCGATGTCAAATGTACAAGGGCTGACGGTCATAGGGCTTCCATCTGCCTCAGTGTGTCCTACCTGCTCTGGATGTTGGTGATGACTCTGTGTGGAAGAATATGTCTTCCAAAGATAGTTGCAACATTTCCCAATCTACATGCTATTGAGTGACCTTGACACTCCTCCCCTTGAGAGATGAGGTCTGTGTCCTCTCTCCTGGCATCTGATGGACCTGTGGCTTGTTCATAACCAATAGAACGCAACAGAAGTAACGCCGATTACTTCCAACTCTGGCCCGTAAAACGTGATGCAGTTTCTGCCTGGTTAGCTGGAACACTCGAGCTTAAAGCCTGAGCGGCCAGGTGAGCAGGCCGACCGTCCTGAAGCCACCACACTGTTATGAAGCCCAAACTATCACTTGCGAAGAGACCACACGGAGATGCCCTGAAGAGAGAGAGCTCGGCCATCCTTCAGTTGCCCCAGCCTCGTGCTGTTCCAACACCAGGCTCCATCCGACTGCACCCGCATGAGGTCCTGGGCCAGCACCACCCACTGAGCCTGCCCTTGGTGTCCTGGCCCACAGAAATCACGAGAGAGAATAAAATAATTGTTGTTGCTTTAAGCCACTAAGTTTGGGGGTGATCTGTTATTCAGCAATAGACAAGCATATTGTTGGTTTTGTGACAATTGTCATAGCATATCATTTTTGTTACTGTTGTTGCTATTGTTATTGATTACTGAATTCAGTTTGCCCGGACTGGAGACGGGGCAGGAGCTGGCAGCCTGGCTGTCTCCCTCTCTCCCCTGATGTGCTGGGAGCCTCTTAGCTCCTGTCAGGAACTCCTCGCTGTTTAAACATGTATTTAGTGCTGACGACTGGAGCCTCTTGTCTGCTAGTCATACCTGCTCCCTTGGCAGAGCACCCCCTGCTTCCTCGGGAGGGGGGGCGTCCTTCAGTCTTGGGTGCAGTAAATAGCTTTCTGTGTGTTCTGTGTCAGTAACCCCCAAACATTCTGCTCCTTGTGCCAGAAAGTCCTCCGTGAATGGCTGCTCTTTGGGATGTGTCTCTGCCTGTCCTTGTGAGAGTTTCTGACCCCATCTCACCCCACCCCACAGGGAGGGACTGAGTTAGCGTCTTTCCGAATGCAGCCAGCAGGGAGGGGCTGCTCGGCGCTCCCTGGGCAGACCAGCTGACGTTTGCAGACCCCTCAGCCCCACATCAAGACCGTTCTGCACCCTGTCCTCGGGGAGCCGAAGGGGACCCATCACACACTCTTCATAAGACACCTTCCCTCCCCATGCCACCGCCTCTCCAGAGAGCTCTATCCTCCCCAACGCCAAAAGCAGTCACTAGTTTTCTCCTACGGGCACTAGGAATTAATGACTGACCGTGTTTCTGCCTTTCCTTTGGTCGCTAGAAAATGTGTGGCCACAGTCACGGCTCACCACAGTACGGGTGCTGATCGTGCTGGTAGAAAAACAGAGAAAAAATCAGTTACAGTTTTATTGCTCAGAGAAAGAGACGGCATTTTGTGGCATAGTCTCCCAGACTCTACATAAACATGTAAGTGGGACTTAGAACACATGTGGTTTATACACAACACAAATGTCTTGCCATGCGTTCTGTCCTTTCTCTAGGGCAGTGACTCTTAATTTCTTGGGGGCCACAGTCATTTCCAAGAAGCTCATCAGACTTCTTCCTAGAAAAATACCCTTAGTCATATATATATGACACACACAAATATGGCATTAGGCTCTAGAAATAAATAAACTATTTATAAATAAATTAGGTTCCATAGCTGTAATTTCAATTTTTATGGCTGCATAGTATTCAGTTGTGTGATTAGGTTATAATTTATTGACCAGTCTCCTATCGTTGGCTTCTAACGCGTCACTGCTTTAAACTATTAATATACTAAACATTCCTGTAGCAAAATCACTAGGAGCATCTTGTCCTCGTCTTCATTTATGCTGGTTGCATCGTATGTGTCCCTGTGGCAGGAACAAGGTAGGGCATGTTTAAAAATGAGGAATGAGGCCTGGCCAGTTTGGCTCAGCGGTTAGAGTATTGGCCCACGGACCAGAGAGTCCCGGGTTCGGTTCCCGCTAAGGGCACGTACCTCGGTTGCAGTTTATCCCCAGCCCCGGTTGGGGTTGTGTGGGTGGCAACCACTCAATGTGTCTCTTTCACATCGATGTTTCTCTCTCTCTCTTCCTCCCTCTCTCCCTCCCTCTCTATCTGAAGATAAATGCAAAAATGTCCTCGGGTGAGGATAAAAAAAAAAAAATGAGGAATGGCACTGCACCCACTGTAGCCTTGGGGTGCAGCCCAGGGGCTCCTGGCTCAGTCTCAGCCAGGGCTCGGTGTGGCCCCTGGAGCGGAGGCGCTGGGATTGCTTGCCAGCCCGCAGGGTGTCAGGGACGCCTGTGCTGCGAGGGACCTGGCTGTGCTGCCCAGTCCGGTGAGCAGTGATTTATGTCCTGGGCCGAGGAAGAACAGGGGCTGTGTGTTCCCTCCTGGAGCCAGGGCTGGGGGCAGCGGGGCGGGATGTAGCAGGAGGGTGGAAACAGCCACTTCCAAGGCCTGCCTGGTGCACCAGCGGCGAATCTTTATGTCCACACAGCAAGGCTTCAGGAGCGGGCAGGAGCCTGTCCTGCAGCCGCCAGCGAGGCCAGAGGCTGCCCATGGAGGTGCCCGGGACCAACACAAACAGCCAGTAGAGAAAGGGGCCTTTGTGGTGAGCAGAGGGACGGCTGCTGGCCTGGGGGGAGGATGCCAGCACAGTGTGGCCAGGGAGGTGGCTGGCAGGTGTTGCTCCCAGGTCGCCCCCATACGGCTGCCCTGAGGGTGGGGGGCTGTATGTAGTGCTAGGGGTTTGGGGCTATGGTCTCCAGAGCTAGTTGGCTCTTCCTTCCTCCTTCCCTCCCTCCCTTCCTCCTTCTTTCCTTCCTTTTTCTCCTTCCTTCCTTCATTTTTTTGTTCTTTCATCATTTTCCTTTTAAAAGGTTTCCTTCTTGATTAATCTTGGTAATTACAAGAGTGGCCTGTGCTCATTTACCTGGTGAATCTGTACAAAGTGGAGAAAGAGCACAGGGATCTCCCCACCCCTGGTCCCCATCAGCTCTGGGCCCTTCCTGCCTGCCCAGGTCCCAGGTCCAACACCTTACACAGCTGCGGTCTTTCTATTGTTTGTTTGTTGGTTTGTTTTTTAAGTGCCAGGCCTCACCTCGTAGTGGTTGTCAGTCTGGAGTATTTGGAAATGTGTTACAGCTTTGCTGTTATTGTTGTGACAATGACTGGGCCGGGTGGGGGAGGACTGCTGCGAAACTATTGCCGAGGGGACAAGGGACGCTAGACGCCATGCAGTGGCGGGTGGGCAGTTTCACATCAACTGTGTAGCACTTTCTAAATTAGCAGCAGGTGCCCTGCCCTCCAGATGGTGGACTGTACCTACGCCATTCTTTTTAACACGTGCCCAGTACACACCAGCATGAACCTACCGATGGTGACTCGACCGTTTCTCACACAGAGAATGGCCATTCATATTCCTCGGGCTTTTCACGATTTCAAGCAATATCACAAAACCACTCCTTTTTATCCATCCTTTCGGAGGGTGCTTTTACTCCTGCGGGAAACTTGTTAACGTTGGGGCTGCTGGGCTACAGTAAGTGTGTGTTTCAGAAGAAATTGTCAGGTTATTTCCAGAAAGGGTGAGGCAGTGCTCACAGCCACGTGTCGCTGGACATTCCCAGTACCCCCTGCACCACAGAGCAGGGCTGTTTGTTTTACATTCTTGCCTGCTGGTTGCTTTAGTTTGCATTTTCCTGAACTCTGATGAGGCTGAGCATCTTTTCAAACTTTTTTTTGCATTTATCTTCAGATAGAGCAGGAGGGAGAAGGGGGGAAGAGAGAGAGAGAAACATCGAGTGGTTGCCACCCACACGACCCCAACTGGGGCCGGGGACAAACTGCAACCGAGGTACGTGCCCTTAGTGGGAACTGAACCTGGGACTCTCCGGTCCGCAGGCTGACGCTCTAACCACTGAACCAAACCGGCCAGGGCTCTTTTCAAACTTTTATTGGCCCTTGGCTTTCCTCTTCCAGTTCCTGCGATAGGTCCTCGCATGGGGTGGGGGCACATAGCAGTGAAGTGCCCTTCTCATCACAGCATAGCCAGGGTACGCGGTATCGGCATGATGATCGCTGTTGATGTCAACCTTGCTTAATACTCTTTGGACATGGCCCGCGTGTGCGTGTGCGTGTGTGTGTGTGCATGGGGACTGCTTCTAACCCATGCATCCTTCAGGGGTCTGTTGGTGCCACCACTGGCTACCACTGGGGCTCTTGCCTGCAGCGACCAGCTTCGCCACCCTCCAGCACCTCAGACTCAAGGGGACACAGGCCAGCTCTCCTGAGAACTCTGCCTATGCTTCTGAGTCACCAGATGGCAGTTCCTTCTCTTTGTGGGAACCCCCAGACTCCACGAAGAATTCCAGGAGTCCCCCAGCACTTGGCTGGGGGTGGTGACAGGGTCAGCCAGCCTCTCACCATGGGGCCAAGTGGAAATGGCACTCATCATCCTCACACTTTTCCCTCAAGGGACTGTCCCTCCACCTCTGCCTGTGGTTGAGTGAGGGCGGGAGCTACTGGCTGGTCTTGGTTTGGGGGTGTCTGGCCCTAACTGGGCTCTCTGAAAACCTAGGCCGATGCGCCTTTGGAGGTCTGCTTTGGGCCCGCAGGACAAGTTCCTCGTACTCTCCTGTTGTGCCATCGAATGAGCAAATGAGTCCTGATGACAATTCTGGCTCCGTCCGTGGGGACCGAGCACCCGCTGCACACAAGCCTGTGCTGGGTGCTGGGGCGGAAGTGATGTCGAACCAGGCCAGGCCTGGACTCGGGCGCTCCAGGTTGGTGGTCTGGGACGATACATCAGAAATAAAGCAGATAACTCATCGTTACCAGGTATGGCGAGCACCCAGCAGGGTGGGGGAGGGGGTGCTCTACACAGCCAGGTAGGGGGGCCTTCCCGAGAAGGTGACACTGAGACCTGAAGGGTGAGGGGGCCAGAAGAGTCCAGCTCATCACCCTGCCTTGGGGGGTGCAGGACACCCTTAGGGTCATCCCCACCCACCCCAGGCACTGCTTGCCTGCCTGGGCTCAGGTAGGACTTTCCCCTGACGGGAGCCCAGCCCCTCCGAGGCCCCAGGCACGCCTTGCTGCACAGCTGCCAGCCGCCCCAGGGCAGGAAAGTGTGGGCGTCTGCCTGCCCCGGCTTCCCTACCACCCCACCCTATAATTTCCCTGTCTGCATGGCAGCTTATTTGGGATTTACCCAGGACTGGTCTCACTCAGGGGAGAGCAGGGTCCTCAGCCCCTCCCTGAGACAGGCCTCAGCCCACCTGCCACCATCAGCTCCCGGCAGAGGCCAGGGCCTCGAGCTGTGGGTGGCAGGGCCCTGGCTGGAAGGCAGGAGTCTGGGACCTGGTCCTGCCCCGCTGTGGCTCACTGACTGACTGGCCCCTCCTTGGTTCTTTCTGGGCCTTTCTGAACTAACAGCACAGAGTTCAACTGAAGGGAACTGAGAGACCCCTGAGAATCTCACAGGGCAGGGAGCCGGGGACTGCCCCCATGCTGCACCGGGAAAGGAAGACCACACCGCTGGTTCAGAGGGTGGTGGGGTGTGGGGACAGGAAGGCAGGCCCGGGGAGCAGAACCCGTGCTCTAATCCCACCCCCCACCAGCCAGGGGGCCTGGCCATGCAGGACTCAGTTTTCTCATCTGTAAAGTCGAGACCAGCCCTGGCCGGTTTGGCTCAGCAGTTAGAGCATCGACCCGCGGACCAATGAGTCTGGGTTTGATTCCGGTCAAGGGCACATGCCTCGACTGCGGTTGGTCCCTGGCCTTGGTCCGGTCGTGTGGGAGGCAACCAGTGGATGTGTCCCTCTCACGTGGATGTTTTTCTCTGTCTCTCTCTCCCTCCCTCCCTCCCACTCTATCTGAAGATAAATAGAAAAATATCCTCAGGTGAGGATTAAAAAAATAAGTAAATAAAATCGAGACCCAGCTCTGCGATGAGGTTAAAACGACACGAACAACATGAAAGGGTCTCGGAGCCGCTCAGGGGGAGGCGCGTGCTCTCTGTGGCGTGGACCCCAGCCCGGGGAGGCGCGTGCTCTCTGTGGCGTGGACCGCAGCCCCGGGGGAGGCGCGTGCTCTCTGTGGCGTGGGCCCCAGCCCCGGGGGAGGCGCGTGCTCTCTGTGGTGTGGACGGCAGCCCCAGGGGTGGCGCGTGCTCTCTGTGGCCTGGACCCCAGCCCCGGGGGAGGCGCGTGCTCTCTGTGGCGTGGACCGCAGCCCCGGGGGAGGCGCGTGCTCTCTGTGGCGTGGACCCCAGCCCCGGGGGAGGCGCGTGCTCTCTGTGGCGTGGACCCCAACCCCGGGGAAGGCGCGTGCTCTCTGTGGCGTGGACCCCAGCCCCGGGGGAGGCGCGTGCTCTCTGTGGCGTGGACCCCAGCCCCGGGGGAGGCGCGTGCTCTCTGTGGCGTGGACCCTAGCCCCGGGGGTGGCGCGTGCTCTCTGTGGCGTGGGCCCCAGCCCCGGCCCTGCCCAAGCCTCTGGGTGTGACCCTCGGCGACTTCCGGCAGAGCTCAGAGGGGCCGGAGTGGGAGACGTGTCTTCCTTGGTGGCCAGAAGGAATTCAGGAGGCGCAATGTGACAGGGGGCAGACATTCTTGAAGAGTGGCTATGTGACAGTGGCCGATTTTGCCAATGTCCCTGAACCCGCTTCCTTATCTGTGCACAAGAAGCCCAATACCGCATAGATGCACGTATTAGCAACTCACCGAGCTAGAAGCTATTATTGTTGTTATTACTGTTCGTTGCTTTTTATCAACGAGGGAGATGAGAGGCAAGCGTATGTGTCCCCAGTTTGAGACCAGGAGCATGAACCGCAGAGGCCCCCCAGGGACACCCGGGCCCTCTCTGCCCACTCTCCAGGCAGGGGAGTGGGCTCCGCCGAGAAGCGGGCAGGGAGGCCCGAGCACCAGGGGGCAGGGTCCGGCCTCCTGCTCCGCAGTATCAGACTAGGTCACGGGGGGACAGGGTGCTCGAGGAGACAAAAACAAGTCCTGACCATCTCCCGGTCGGCGCGGAAAGCCAACACCAGCGCTTTGCGCCGTAAATAAACTTCACATTTAAGTAAATATGGAATGACATGACATTTTTTTCCTTCTGCAAAAGAAAAGGGCATTTATCCTGTCTTCAGAAGCTGGTTCCTTATTTTCAGTTCCTCTGACAGCACCAAGGGGTCACAGGAGACGTTTTCTCTTCTCGTCTCAGGGGTGGAGGTGGGGTGATGTCCGGCCAGGCGGAGGGGCAGCACTGGGTCCCCAAGCCACAGACAGGCTCTGTTCCCATAATTCTTCTGTAGATTTTTCTTGGGAACTCAGAGTGGATTTTCCCTCTGAAGCAGTATCGTGGGTGGTTCTTCAGCTCCCAGGTAGACCAGCAGCCCCTTTTGGACGCAGGGAGAAAAAAGCAGGGACTTTGGAGTCAGATGACCTGGTGTAACCCCAGCTCTGCTCTGTCTAGCTTGTAACTGTGGGGAAGTGACTCGCCTTCTTAGTGCCTCACTGTGCCAGCCTGGCAATGTTGGAAGACGATTCTCCTAGGGCCTCTGGAATTTCTGCGAGTCTCGTGACAGCTCTTGTTCTGGACTATCTTTTCCAGGAGGTTTGTTTAGCAAACATTCTGGGAATATAGACATAGCTTCCCCTCTAGAACAGAGGGCAGATGTGTTTCCTTTCCAGGATAATGAAAGCAATGTCTCTCTCCAGGGCAGAGGTTGGGCAGGCTCGCCAGCAGCCCCCTTGTAAGATGGGGCTTTCCTAATCTCAGGTTCCTCAGCAGTGGCACACACCCACCGTGGGCACAGCACCCACCTGGGAATGCCTCCCAGGTGGCTGGTGAGGCGAGGGGGCAAGGGAGGCAGTACGAACATGGCGCGCCTGTCGCCTGTTTTGCCTGGAGCAATAAGTCCTTTGTTTTTGTCCCAGAATTCTCGTGTCCTCTGCCAGCATCCAGGCACCTGGCAAGCGGACTGCCAGCTTGCAAGGAGAGTGAACTCTCAGACCCCCCGAGGTTCCTGGCAGTCCATGGCCTGGCTCTAACACCCCCTGTTGCTGGGAGGGAGAGATGCCAGCTTGTGCCTGGCCCTTGGGGAGGGTTAATAAATGCTGGTTGGAACACGTTTACTGTCCGTGGATGGGAAGTTGGTTATTCAGAATTCCCACCCAGGATTCCCGCGGCGCAGCATGTCCTGGCCCTGGGGTTAGGAATTCCATCCTGTCAGGGGTCTGGGGTCTGGGACAGGCTTGCAGGACCCGGGCAGGGGCTCCAGAAGGGTGCCATTTCAGTCCTTCTTGACCACCATTTCAATCCCACCCCCTCCTCAGAGGCAGCCTTGATGACCAATCGAAAATCTTCCCCGACCTTCCCCTGTGCTGAAATGTGTTTAGAGAATGTACAGTTTATTTTTACATAAATGATGTACATTGTATGTATTATTTTGCAATGTTCATTTTCACTAAAAGATACATCCTGGACACCTTTTTGTGTCAGCCACTTAGCTTGTAAGAATTACTGGATGACAGTCATGATATGACTAACCGCCATCTATTTTCTTATTTTTATTTTTTGTTAATCCTCACCTGAGGATATTTTTCCATTGATTTTTAGATAGAGTGGAAGGGAGGGAGGGAGAGAGACAGAAAGAGAGAGAGAGAGAGATCGATGTGAGAGAGACACATTGATTGGTTGCCTCCTGAACAAGCCCAACCGGGGCCGGGGATTGAATCTGCAACCCAAGTATGAGCCCTTGACCGGGAATTGACCCTGCGACCCTTCGGTCTGAGGGCCGACACTAACCGCTGAGCCACACCAGCCAGGGAGACTCACCGCTGTTGACCACTCCACTCTGGAGGGACATCTCGCTGCTCCCACTCTTCATCAGTACAGAGACGCACGTTTGCACACCTGCGTGGTGTGTGGGTGAGGGCTTCTCCGGCAGAGGTGAGGGTGTTCCACCCTCACGTTACAGGTATGGAAATGCACCCCCGGGGCCTGCAGACTTCCCTCAGCTCACACTGGGGATGGCGCGGCCAGTCTCAGTCCCTCTTGTGCCCCCTCTTTCTCTCTATAAGAGTCACCACCGTGAGAGAGGTAAGGGGGGTCGGACACCAGGTGGGGAACAGGAGGGTGTGGGCGGCTGGGTCACAGGGCCCTTCTCTCGAGATGCTGGCAGGCCCTGTGGAGACAACTGATGAGGCAGCAAGAGGTCCCCAAGGAGCCACCTATGGGTGCCAGAGGGGAACTGTGACCGCCGGGCCCCAGATTTCCTAAGGACCCTCTCCTAGGTGCCCCACTTTGAAAAGAGGCTCTGTCAAAGGTGGCCCTGGGTTCAAAAGCTATCAAGTCCTCTTGTGGGGGCCCAGTCCCCTCAAGCTCAACCTAGACTCTGCCCACTAGCCCTAAGGTCTCCTCGGTTGCTGCCACCTGTCACATATTCATGTAGCCCAGGCATTGCAGACCAAACCAGCCAGGTCAGCCAACAGGGCAAGAGCTGGGGGTCAGGCCGGCCAGGACACTAGGCCTTGGACAGAAATGCCAGCTCATGTCCCTGAGAGCCCCTGCCAGGCTCTGTGCTGGGCCTGCTGGGGACATCCATGGAAGACACAGCTTGCTGAGGTCAGGTTGGCAGAAGGATGTGACATCAAATATAACGCAAATTAACTAACAGTTAATCAACTCACCACTTACAGGTGTTGATGCACCAGGCTCTTAACCCCGTCTCTCCTATCCTCACAGGAGCCCTGCGAGGCAGGTGTCATTACAACCCCCACCTTACAGGTAGGGAACGGGCTCAGAGAGGTTAAGAGCTTGATTCAGGTCCCACAGCCAGTAAACCATGAATGTGGCACTCAAACCCAGGCCTGTCTGTCTCTGGCCTTCTGCCACCAAATAGTTCTTAACTTTCAAAGAGTCCTGGACACCACTGAGATTCTAATGAAAGCCCTGAGGCTTTTAACCAGACAAGTGTCTGCAGTATAAACACTCAACCCACCCGTGAGCTCAGGGCCCACTTCCTGGGTGTTCGGCCTGGGTAGTCACATGGGGCCTGTGCTCAGAAGGGACCTGTGCTTGGTTGAAGGTACTTTTGTTGCCATCACGAAATTATTGATACTCTCAGAACAATGGGCCCACATTTTCAATTTGCACTGGGCCCTGCACATGATGTCCTGTCTGTGCCTCCACTTCACACACACACACACACACACACACACACACACACACACACACACACACACCACAATTTTGCAGATGACTTTAGATGCTCAGGAATCCCATGAGTCCATTCAGAGACTCCAGAAAGACCCTTTTTACTTTCCCCTGCTTCCTGGAAGGTGGTGTGGTGTGCACGTGTGTGTGTTTGCAGGTGTGTGTGTGTGTGTCCCTGCGGCAGGTTGTCAGGTGGACATGTGCCCAGGCAGGGAGCTGGCCAGGGAGCAGAGGAAGCGGTGGCGAGGATGGCACGGATCTTCACACAGCCTGTGACAGCGATAGTTTTACCTCTGAGAGAGGAAGCCCAGTCCTGGTAATGAACAGCCATAGTAGTAAACCCAAGTCTTTAAAAATCTGCCACCTTGGGGACCGGACAAGGAGGCTTTGTCCGTCGTGGTGGCCTCAGTAAACACAGGAAGGCGACCAGCAGCGGATGCTCTGGGTAGCAGTCTGGGCAGGGTTGTCCAAGCCTGGCCTGGCATTTTGCTCAGAACACTGCCTCCTCTGGCCAGCTGGAGGGCTCCCTGTGCCAGCCCTGACAGCGGAGACTCCTAGGCAAAGGGTGAACACCAAGACGATCATATACGTCCCTGAGGGCAACAGGGGCACAGGGAGCCTCAGCAGGCAGGAGGGGCAGGTGAGGGGCTTTTACACAATCCTCACTCTGACTGTGTCACCTTGAGCACGTGGCTAAACTTCTCTGTGGCTCAGTTTCTCTGTCTGTGAAATGGGGATAACAGTAATCCCTACCCTGAGGTTATTGTGATCACTGAATTTAGTTAATGTCTTTCCAGCAAACCACACTAAATGATAGTTATTGTTGTTATTATTATTATTTAAAAATGGACCAGAAAACAGGGTTTCAAGCACAACACCTCTGCTTTTAGTTTTGAGATTTTGATAAGGATTGCAAACCTATAGGTCATTTTGGGGAGAATTGACATCTTTACTAAGTTGAATCTTTCAATCCAAGAACATGGTATGCTTTTCCACTTACTTAGATTTCCTTTTATTTTTTTCATCAGGATTTTGTAATTTTTCAACATGTATTTAGTTAAGTGAATCCCTAAGTATTTGACTTTTTGAAGTTATTGGAAATGGTATTTATTTAAAAAAAATTTTTTTTTCTTTACTGATTTTTACAGATAGAGGAAAGGAGAGGGAGAGAGAGAGAGAGAGAGAGAGAGAAACATTGATGAGAGAGAACATCAACTGGCCGCCTCCTGCATGCCCCCCACTGGGGATTTGGCCCACAACCTGGACATGTGCTCTGACCCAGAATCGAACCAGCGACCTCTTGGTGCATGGGTCGATGCTCAACCACTGAGCCACACCGGTCAGGCGGTATTTACTTTTTAATTTCAGTTTCTTCATGTTCATTGTTAGTTTATAGAAATGCAATTGATTTTTGTGGGTTGACCTTGTATCCTGCAGACTTGCTGAACTCACATACGATGGAATACTATGCAACTGTTAAAATGGTGTTATATTACCTACCTCTTTGCTTCATTCAGGGTGAATTCCCTTGTGTTAAACAACTGTGTGCCATAGAAGGTTTATCCATTCTATTATGTCCAATGATATATTTTTCACTTTAAAGATATAAAAAATATTTTTACATTTTTCATTGTTCTTGTTTCATTTCTTCCTCCTTAGGCCTCATAAATGTTTACTCCTTCCTTTTTCTTTTTGTTAATTTTATTTTCCAATTACAGTTAACATTCAGCATTATTTTATTTTAGTTTCAAAATGTTTATTCTTGAAAAACACACACAGATTCCTGCATTAACCTCAGAGGAGCCTGAACGTGCGTCTGTAAAGGACTTTTGTCAGATTGTTGCATTTGTCTGTTTTCTTAGCCATGAGGTCCTTTATTTGATCTGGAATGTTAGTTTCTAGGCCAGCTGCGAGCAGGAGGTTGATTTATGTTTTGTTTTCTCTTCTGCCTCCTGCTCACCATATCTGTCTCGGGCTTTGCCGTCTGAGCCCACAGTCCGGCTTGTATGTGGCATTGGGCTCCTGCTCCGTGTTCATAGGGAGGTAAACAGGCGCGGGGGGGGGGGCTGCCCTGGGTCCTGGTGCTTCCTGTCCCCGACGTGCAGCTCTCATCAGCCGTGGGGGCTTCGACCCCGAGCCCAGGGCTTAGCCCCTCGCACAGCTTGGGGTTTTTATTCCATTTATTCACCCAAAAATGTTCATCATGTTTTTGTTTTGTTAATCCTCACCCAAGGACGTTTTCCCATTGCTTTTTTTAGGTAGAGTGGAAGGGAGGGCGGGAGAAAGAGAGAAAGAAATATAGATGTGAGAGAGACACATCGATTGGTTGCCTCCTGCACAACTCCAACTGCAGTTGTAACCTGCAATCCAGTTACGTGCCCTTGACCGAGAATCGAACCCGAGACCCTTCAGTCCTTGGGCCGATGCTTTAACTGCTGAGCCAAATTGACCATCGCTCTTTATCCTGTTTTTGATTGTGACTCTGTCTTTTTGAGGAAGGGAAGGAGCTTTTTAATTAAAAACTTTTTTCCCATTATTACTATGTTTTTGGAGTCATCAGGCCCTTAAAGCATGAACAGAAAGCTTGACCAGAAGCCCACCCCTCGTTGCCTGCATTTCATAGATGATGTAATTGAGGGTCACAGAGGCCAAGGGACCTGCCTAGGGGGCTCTGAGGGCCCAGTTATAAAACGACACCCAGACTCTAAAATCTTTAGATTCTCTTTCTCTTATCTGGGCTCAGGGCAGACCAGGAGAACCCCGGGGGAGGCGAGGTGACAATTGAAGAAGATCAAGAGGTGTTCTGTGTGCAGCGGAGCTGGGAGGAGGAAGGCGTAGGGATGTGGGGAGGAGGGCATGTGAATCAACACAAATGCACATGCATGCACACACACATGCACACGTGTGCCCGCACACCCCCCCATCCTCTCCCATTCATGGCTTCATATCAGACACAAGGAGGGCGGAGAGGTCCTTTGTCACCCGGTCCAGGTCAAGGTCGGCTGCAGTGCCCGCTCACTGCTCACCATCCCAGTGGGTAACGCTGGGAAAGGCAGGGGTGCTTTCCTTCTGGACCAGGCCTGTGGGGGGGACCGTGAGAGAGGAGACCCCGCAGCCATCCACTCTGAGGAGAACACGGCAGCCCATTTGGGTAGAGGGGGCAGGGAGGGAGAGGAATTTTTAATTTCTCAGAGGTTTCCAGCACTCTTGTTGAAGATTGTAAATGGGCTTTTGTGATTCCTGAGTAAGGACAAGTGTAAGAGTGGTTTCATGAGGTATGATGCCGCCTGTGAGGAGCTGACAAGATGAACACAATTCATTCTCATCATCAACATGGCCCCAAATAATTCAGAGACCTTCCCTTTCAGGGGAAGTAATCGTCACCGTGGAGAGAGTTAAAATTAGACAGGGGTTCGAGTTATTTTACTTATTGGCTATGTGTAACCTTGAGCACGTATTACAGGTTGACTTGTGCCCCCTCCCCCCAAATTCATATGGCACCTTATTTGGAAATAGGGTTGTTGCCGTTGAAATGAATTAGGATGAGCTCATACTGGAGTAGGGTGGACCCCTAATCCGATATGACTGGTGTCCTTATAAAAAGGGGAGACTTGGACACAGACGTGCACAATGTGAGGGTGACGGCAGAGATGGGGTGATGCTTCTGCGAGCCAAGGAACAGCAAGGACGGCAGCAAACCACCAGAAAGTGGGGGCCAGGCCCGGAACAGATGACCCTTCACAGCCCGCAGGAGGAACCACCCGGGCTGACTCCTGCCTCCAGACTTCCGGCCTCCAGCCTGTGGGGCATAATGTCTGTAGTTTAAGCCACACAGTTGTGGTCCTTTGTATGGCAGTCCTAGCAAACTAAAACAGCAAGTTACCTCACCTCTTGGTCTCAGTTTTTGTGTCTGTAAAATGGGGATAATAACGTTACCTACCTGTGGCAGAGATAGTGATGTTCACCAAACATTCCACTTGTTGCTCTACATTCCACCACCCCTCCCCCCCCGTTGGGTAGGTGCCACGTGACTAGTGCTGGTCAGTGGCCTGTGGACTGAAGTAACATGAGTCACTTCTTGGGCAAAGCACAAAAGGGCCAGCACATGACCCTCTGGCTATCTTCTCCTCTGCCTCAGCACCACAGTGGCTTCTGTTCATTTGGTGAGTCACATGATCAAGACTGCCTGGCTTGCTGGGTCACTGCATGAAGGAACGTTGCCCTGGAGAGTCTCATGGACCTATGGCAGACTTTGTGTAAGTGGGAAATAAACCTTTGTCATGTTAGGCCCCGAGACTTTGGGAACTGTTTGTTACCACAGCATAACCTAGCTTATGCTGACTGACACAGTCCTGCTAGGATTGCTGTGGGGATTCAATGGGTCAATGTGTGTACAGCAGCTAGGGCAGAGCCTGGCACATAGTAAGGACTCAGTAAGTAAGTTAGCAAGTAATATATAGTTAGTAAGTTAGCTATCATACCAGTCCTATGACTGTAGGCAGGATGTTTGACCTCTCTGAGCCTCTATTTCCTCGTTTTCAAAACAGGATCAATGACAGCACCTCCTGTGGAGTTGTTGTAGGGATTAAATAAGAAAATGCTCATCAATGCTTGGCCCGGGGAGGCGGAATGTGTTTATTCTCCTCCCTCTGCCGCTCACGCCTGCAGTCAGTGTGCTTGCCGGCCTGCCTCTCGGAGGCTCCTCTTGGCCAGCACCCCCCTCCCCTCCCCTCCTAAGGTGAATGTGTTGGGCCCCGTTCTGCGGTGAAGTCATTGTTTCAAAGCATCTGCTCTCTGTTTTGTAAAGCCTCCCATGGAGGGGCTGGAGGCCCAAAGTTCCCCGTCTGCCAGGCCTCGCTAGGCAGACCCCCCTTCCCACAGCCGCCTGTTCAGGCCGAGGACGGCGCACAGCCCTCGGCTTCTGCAAGGATCAAGGCGAGTCAGCTTTCCTTGTGCTCGGCCAGGAAGGCAAGACACAGAGGATCTCAGCACCTCGTGCAAGGAGAGGGACTGGTTCTCTCAAAACACAGGGAAGAGGAGGAACATTAAAACACCCGTGAACCTGCAAACTGAGAGCTAAGAGCTGTAAGGGGCGCTGATGCCCCAAAGCCCAGCCAGAGCCAGGAGCAAAGCAGGGACATGCGGAAGGGCCTCTGCGAAGCTGTAGGCGCCCTGTCAGTACCAGACTTCTCCTTGATGTGAACAAGGAGCAGGGGTTAGACAGGCTGAGACAGAGACCGGCGGCGTTTTAGTAATTCTCGCCTGATAACTGGGTGTTTGTACTTTATAATGTGCTCTTATAGCAGATCTCACCTTCATGGGCCCTCGGGTGTTAGTGCTTCTCCCAGGATCCCCTGGCGCAGACCCCCCTGCAGGCCCGCTGGACCAGGCTCTGAGCTGGCAGGAGGGCGGTGGCTGTCCAAGTGTGCCCCAGGGCCCAGCCGCACCAGCAGCACTCGTTAAAATGCAAATTCTCAGCCCCACCCTGGGCTACTGAATCAGAGGCTCAGAAATCTGTTTTAACAACCCTCCAGAGGGTTTGAGAATCAGTGGGTGATTTTTACGTGGCCAGAGTTGAAACCACTGGGTTAGTTTAAGAAGCTCTTTATTTTGTATTTTTAAATAAGGAGTAGAAGAAATGGTGTTGAGTTTAATGGCTTCTTCAGCAGTGGCTTATCTCCTCCCAAAGAAGGTCAGTTCAGGATGAGGGCAGCTGACTACTCCTGCAGGGGGAAGGGCCCAGTGTCCTTCCCATTCTCTGAACATCATCTACATACATAAGTGAGGACAAGACAAAAATTATGGTCACAATTAGTGTTCCTGCCCGCTCTGTTCTATTCCAACCCCAGTAGCAGGAGAGGCCAGCCCGAAGGCTGCTCAGGGCACCCCGCATTTCAGACTCTACTGAAATGCACAGAAGTCAAGGCCAGGCTCCTTAGCTGTGTCTTAGTGAGGTCCATGGAAGCCAACTTCACACCTGCAAACATATAGCCTTTTTCTTGGGTTTTGGCACATTCTTCACAATCCTAATCCTGGAGGAATTAATTTCTTATTTTGGAGTAATAGAATAGTTGTGGGAAGTGGGTGGAGTGGGGATTTCTAGGAATCCCAGCTTTCCTTTCCTTTCATTTTTCTCTCAAATGCCATCCAATGTTCCTGTCTGCCCTCAGCAACAGTTCCTCTGCTTGTTTTCAGTCACTAGAATTCAACACCTGCATTGTTTTCTTTCAAGCAGAGGAGACTGCAGCATCCTTCGGGGTTAAACCAGTTGGAGGATGGAGTCTGGCTGGAACTCCACAACCTTCCTGCTTTTCCTACCTGGAAGGAGGGGTGTGTGTGTGTGAGGGGTGTCTGTCTGTGTCTGCGTCGGGGAACCATGGTGTTGGAGGAGGTTCTAGGACACCCTGGACAGCCGCAGGACGAATAAGTGGGTCCGAGAGCGAAGTAAGCCTGAAACACTGCTGGGGGCAAAAATGACAAAACGAGGCTGTTGTACTTCGAGCACACCCCGAGAAGGCAGGTTCTTTGGAAAAGACAATAATGCTGGGAATACAAGGCAGAAGGAAAGAACAACCACATATGAGACGGATTGACTCCATAAAAGAAGTCATGGGGCCCTGGCTGGTGTGGCTCAGTGGTTAGAGTGTCAGCCTTCGCACTGAAGGGTTGAGGGTTCAATTCCTGGTCAAGAATATGTACCAGGGTTGCAGGTTCAATCCCCGGCCACAGGAGAGATGGAAACCCGGCAGGTGGATGCTGGCTGTTGGCCGCACTGGGAGTGTTTCTCTCTGGCCCATCTCTCCCAATTTCCAAACACACCCGTCACGTGTACAAGCCTCACCCCCAAACACATCCTGGTCCTCATGAGGTTATCACCCACTCTCCTCCTTCCTGCCCGTCTCTGCCTCTCAGGGCTCCTGCTGGCAACACTGCAGAGTTTCTTCCTGGCTTCTTCCAAATCCACTGGACTCAGGGAAACGTCTTGGATTTATTCAAATCCGTCCCATGTTGTGGCCAGATGCTTCGCAGCCAATGAGGTGGTCAGGACGAAGAGAAGAAACAAATAGGCAGCACAAGGAGACCCAGCGGTGCAGGATGGCCTCCCTGGGCCTCGCTGAAAGTCTCCTTTCTTGGTGCAGGCTCTGTTCCGTCTCTTCTCCCAAATCAAACATTTGCTTATGCATTTTTGTAAACTTCCTCGTCTCACTCTGGGGCCAGCAGACTGGTGTTTTTGGGGCTGTTTATTCCAAGTCCTCTCTATGGACAGAGGTGAGGAAGACAGGACACTGGAGTCCTGGCGAGTGTGAGCCGAGTCCTGCAGGAAGTTGCACAGGGAGCTTTAGCCGTGTTGTGGGAGCGCTGGTAGGGATGGCCTTCTGGCTAGGTGGGCAGAGCAAGGAGGCAGACACTCAGGCTTTCTCCTTCCTAATTGCAATCATCACATTGGTTAGTCTTAGTAATCATAGTAATGGTAATGATAAATCACGACAAATCACGGTGAGGCACGGTACTAAGAATTCGCATGTGTCATCTCATTTAGAGCCTCCTAACACCTGCTGAGCAGGGGCTTTGGAGTTATTATCCCTGTTTGGCCTTGAAGACTGAACTTCAGAGGTGTTTCCATGAATGAAGGATGGAACTGGAATTTAAACTCAGGCAGCCTGACTTCCAGAGGTTATGCTCTTATATGCTATGTGACGAATGCAAGGAATATGTTTGTTAAAGAAATTGTTAAAAATTCAGATAAGCGCCTGGCCGGTGTGGCTCAGTGGTTGAGTGTCGACTCATGCACCAAGAGGTTGCCAGTTCGATTCCCGGTCAGGGCACATGCCCAGGTTGTGGGCCCAATCCCCAGTGGGGGGCGTGCAGGAGGCGGCCCATCGGTGTTCTCTCTCATTGATGTTTCTATTTCTCTCTCTCTCCCACTTCCTCTCTCTCTAAAATCAATAAAGAAAAAAAATTTCAGATAAGCGATTTACTGTCAACAGTTTGGTTTATGTCTTTCCAATCATTTCTCTGTGAACATATATTCACATTATAGAGAATCCTTTATGTTGTATAAATGGAGTCAAGTAATACTTATTGTTTTACAGACTACTTTTGTCATCTAATTTATCTTAAACATTTTAACTGCCATAAAAGCCTTCTGCATGATCATCTTAATGGCTGCAGAGTATTACCATGTGGATAACTATAATTTATTTGACCAATCCCTTATTATTCAACACTTACGTGATTTTCTGGTTTTTCACTATTATCAACAATGTTTAATGTTTAAGAACATTAAATCTCAGCATTCAGCCCGTTATTTCCTTAGGAGAAATTCCTGTACTGGATTCACTGGATGAAAGGAGTTTGATACACACTATCAAACTTTCCTCCAAAAGTCTCTCAGAAGCTGAATGGCTGTTTCTCCACATCTTCACCAGCACTGGGTTTTACTATAAAAAAAAAAAATAAGAGCTTGCCAGTTTCAGAGGTCACTGTTGTTTTGGTTTGTGTTGCTTGGCTCTCTGATGAGTTTGAGCTCTACTCCTCTGTCTCCTGTGGGCCGGTATCTGGGGGGCAGTAGGACCTTTCCTCGAGGAGCCCACACCTGCCATTTCCCTGCCTAAGTGCCACACAGCTGGCACTGAAAGCCAGCTTGGTCCTGCTGCCTCTTTCTTGGTCGTCAGGAGCCTGTGAGCACTGTTTCCAGAGGAGACAACATCTGCAAATTGCCCAAGATCCCAGACAACCAGGCTGACGAGTACGTGCCTTTTATTTGTCCTGTCACCAAGGAGAAGGATGAGGGTGCCAAAGACCCTGAACACATGGACGTCCCCACAGTGGTGTGGCACAGCAGCTTTGAGGTCTGGAGGTAGAAAGATCTGGTTTGCAACTTGGATCTGTCCTCGCTCCACCTCTCCAAGCCGTGGTTACCTCATCTGTAAAATGAGTGATAACCAAGTGCCCATTTCACAGGGTTCGAGGATCATCCAATGGGATAATGCATGGAAGGTACTGTGCACAATAAATAGTACATGCTGCATAAACCATCCTCATAATTATCGATCAATCGTATCTGGAGTGTTTTGAGAGAAGTAGTTTGAGTGAGAAGCAATATTTCAAATATACACTTGCTTAAAATGTTCATTGATGCACAACCAATCTTGTCATTTCTGGGGAGCAAAGTCATTAGAATTCTGTTTTTCTCTGTTTATTCCCACCTCTGATCAGGCTCTTAACAAACTAGCTAACATTTATGAGTACTTACTATGTGCCAAGCCCCTCACACATCTTTTTTTTTTAATCCTCACCCGAGGATATTTTTCTATTTATCTTCAAATAGAGTGGGAGGCAGGGAGGGAGAGAGAGAGAGAGAGAGAGAGAGAGAGAGAGAGAGAGAGAGACACATCTACGTGAGAGGGACACATTGACTGGTTGTCTCCCGCATGACCCCAACCAGGGCCTGGGACAAACTGCAACTGAGGCATGTGCCGTTGACCGGAATTGAACCCGTGACTCATTGGTCCTAGGCCTACGCTCTAACCGCTGAGCCAAACCGGACAGGGCGCCCCTCACACATCTTAGTTTACTTAATCCTTACAACAACGCCGTGAGATAGAGACCATTTATTTGTATCACCATTTTACAGATGAGGAAACTGTGGTGCGGACAGGTTAAGCACTTTGTCCGAGGTCACACAGCCAGGAAGTGGGCAGGGCGAGGATTTGAGAACAGACAGGCTGGCCCCAGATTCCACACTGTTATCCTTCCTGATACACACATTCCAACATTGGCAAAGATGGCAGCATCTCTGTGTATGTAAGAAAAAATTGCCCAATCTCACTTAAATTCCACTTCAGTTTACCTACCAAGAGGTCACACGTGGCACTGCCAGGGCTCTGCCATCAGCTCCCAGGGCAGGCACTGAACCTCCTGCAGCCTCTGAGAAAAGATGCAGGGGTGTGGCCTCGGCGCCGCTGGGGCCCTACCGCCCTATGCCGCTCTGCTGGGTCCTGCCCTGGGGAGTTTAATGACCAGAAGTTCATGCAGGGCCCTATAGTGAGACAAGTATTTTGAGTGAGAAACAATATACAATATACACTTGCTTAAAATGAGATGGCCCTACAGTGAGCCATCTCCTGCTTCTGTCCTCAGGGCCCTGCTCCTGTGGCCACATGACCACAGGGCTCTCCTAAGTCAATGGTGAGAAGTCAGTGATCTGGCTGCAGGACAGGCGTCTGGTCACCTTGCTTCTATGTCCGAGATAAAGCGTCCTGCAGTGGAGGTCCTGGACCTCTCGAGGAGACTGACCGAGCTCCTTCTGGAGCTGCTGCTGCAGATATGGACGGAGAGACTTTGCACTGCCAAGGGCAGAGAGGAGCTGGGGAGTTACACTTGAACCAGTGAGGCCCAAACCACTTGGAACTGGACAATCCCCTCAGTCATATGCAGGGAGGGACTGAAACAGACATGGGGTCTGATGGCGGGTTTTATTTTTTCCTGATTGGGAATTTATTGGTACAAATGATTACAAATTAAGCCACCTTGTAGTCATTAATAAATTTATTTTATTGGTCAGTATAAAAGTAAGTAATAATAAACTGTCTGGAGTCTGCCATGAGATGTCTGTTACTTTGTAGACGGGCTGTGCTTCTCATTTCTGTACCCTGCAGCCTGGCGGGGGTCTGGCGTCCTGCAGGCACTCGCCAACATTTGTGGGGGTGAACTGTTTCTGCTACTTTGTATCTCAGCGAGTTCCTTAAACCTTGCTGAGCCTCAGTTCTTTTATCTGTGAAATGTGCAAATAATTTCTAGCCATTTGAGAGCAGTATTGAAGGTTCAATAAAAGATAATGAACAAGTGTTCAGCATAGTACCTGGGCCATAGTAGGTGCTCAAGAAATGTTTATGAAACAAAAGTGCAGCCAAAAGATGAAAACAACCCATGTCCGCCCTGGCCAGTTTGGCTCAGTGGTTGGAGCGTCGGCCTGCGGACCAAAGAGTCGCCAGGTTCGGTTCCAGTCAAGGGCACGTATCTTGATTGCAGTTCGGTCCCCAGCCCTGGTTGGGGTTATGTGGGAGGCAACGAGTCAATGTGTCTCATGTACATCAATGTTCCTCTCTCTCTCTCTCTCTCTCTCTCTCTCTCACTCTGTCTGAAGATAAATGGAAAAATGTCCTCGGGTGAGGATTAAAAAAAACCCTACAAAAACCCGTGTCCATCAACTGATGAATGGATAACAAAATGCGGTATATTCCTGAATGGAATATTATTCGGACTTAAAAAAGAATGAAAGTGACACTTGCTGCGACATGGATGAACCTTGAAAACATTATGCTGAGTGAAAGAAGCCAGACACAAAAGAACAAGTAATGTGTGATTCCGTTTACGTGAAATGTTCACAGTAGGTACATCCACAGAGACATAATGCAGGTGAGCGGTTGCCGGGGACATGGGGGTTTCCTTTTGGGATTATGAACATTTTCTGGAACTAGATCGTGATGATGTGGTTGCACATTATGAAGGTATTCAATGTCACGAACAGTAAATTTTATGTCATGCGTATTTGACCACAATAAAAAATCAAAAGCTTATCCCAAGTGCTTCTTAAACCTAATCGTCATTCGGTCACTCGCTCATTCGGCCTGACACACGGCGCTGCAGGGACCACAGTGAGACGGTGTGAACACGGAGGCTTTCGCGGAGGCCTGATCACCTGTGAGAGAGGAAGGCGGGCCGTCTAGAAGTGAGATGCCAGGGGCATTTCCCTGGAATGGCTCCTTGGGTCTTCCTTACATGGGCAAGTCTTAACACATGTTTTCCCAACTGTTCTCTGCTCCCCAGCCAAGTGAGATGAGTCAGGAAGTGGTGGGCTCCAGGCCAAGTGTGAACACGCCTCTCTGTTTTGGGCCAGTCGGACCCCTCCCGGGCAGGGCAGGGTGGGGTGGGGGGAGGGGAAGTGCCACCCATCCGGCCATGTTTTGAATGAATTGATTTAAACCCCTGTCTTCTTGGTTCTGAAGTGTCAGTCTCTCCACTCATACGACAGAAGTCAGAGGGCATTTTTTTCCTGGAAGGGAAACTGGTTAAAGAAATCAGTATCAAGTCAGAGGAAAGAATGTTAAAACACAGAGTGGAATAAATGAAAACTTCCCAAAGGAAAGTGGGCATGGCTCTGAGGGGCATCACTGGGCTGTCCCTGGAAGCCCAACTCTGGTTTTCGGGGTTCGTCCTGCAAGGGGCAGCCTGACTGCCTGGGCCAAATGCTGAATGACTCGCTCTCCTTGGCCCGGGTTCTAGTATAAACTCTATTTGGGCCTCTGTTCAGGCCTTCAAAATATTTGTCGAGTCACTGATTAACTGAGAGGTTCCCAGAAGAAGGCGAACGTAGGATGAAGGGCTTCTGACTGTCTTCAAGTAAAAGCATCCACTGTTTATTCAGGTCTCACCACGAACCGGGCACACTGCATACGTGCCCGTCCTTCACATTGATGTTTTCCCAATTTGCACACGAGCAACCTAAGGCTCAGAGAGGCCAATTCACCGGTGAAGGTCACACAGCTAGGACACAGTGCTGCTGCTCAAGCCTGGAGAAGAGCAGGCTCGGGCTGACTTTGAAAAGCTGGCATTTAGGGGAGGGCTTGTGTATGACCCCAAAGGGAAGCCTTTGGTTCTGGGCTTGTGCCTCCAAGGCATTTACATGGCCTGTGGGGTCTCAACAGATCAAAGTTGGAGACTTGAGGCAAAAGATGGGACAGAGGGTCTGTAAGGGTGAAGGACGTGGCGTCACATCCTAACACTGGCCACGCCAGCCTCTGTGCCGCACTCTCCTCGTCTGTCAGATGGGACGTGATTGATCAGACCAGGCGACCCTGCTTCACTCTGCCTATCAACGGTTCCCTAGGGCTCTTAGGCTCAAGTCCAAGCTCTCCTGAGTGTGACTTAGCAGCTCCTGCACGCCCAGGCCCGAGCTCTCCTCTCCAGACCCTTATCTCACCATCTCAGCCAGAGCAAACCGTTTCTCAGTCCCCAAACTCTCCAAGTCCCCGTCACCCTCCAGGCCTTCGCTCACGATGTCTCCTCGGTCACTCTGTTGAGCTTTCCTGGGTGGGCAAGAACAGGGCAGCATTTGAACTCAGGCGCTGGAGATTGCAACATTGGTCAAGAGAATGCCCAAGCGACCCGTGTGCCCCCCAGTGAGCACCCCCACCACGTGATCAGAGCAGAAGGAAGTTGAAAACTTTCCGGGGAGGGCAGCTCCGGTGAGGACTGGATGCAGACCTGCAGTCCAGCCTCCGGGTGGACAAGGTCCCCATCCTCTTCCTCACTGCTGTTCAGCAGCTGCTCCGGGGGAGGGGTGAGCAGGAGGGAAACATGGGTGCAGCCAGAGACAGCGATGGAGTGGTTGACTAGGGGAGTGGAGAGTGGGGGGCCTGGGTGCTATTGTAATGAATGGAGTGGCAGCTGTGGCCCTCTTGGCCTGTTGCTTTCCCACTTTGGACAGACATGGATTCATGGAGAAGATGTCTCTTGGAGGTAAAACATCAGTGCAAGTGCTGTGCTAATGCTGCCTCCGTCTTGGAGAGACCAGAGAGGGCATGGTGGCCCCCTTCTCCCAGCCGTAGCCCACTGGCCTGTGGGCAGGGGCATCCCATGTGACTATCACCTCCTGTTCCCAGGGACCAGGTGCTGTCAGACCCTTCCGCGCTCCTCACATCTTACTCTGGAAACCCACACTGTGCTCTGGAAGCTTCCAGCTGCCTGCATCTTCATCTTGGGGCCGAACACTTTTTCCAGAATTTGGAATGCTGTTCTGAGTACCGAGGGGGACAGTACTGAGGAATCAATACTCCCCCGAGAGCAGCCTTCAGCCAGAGACTGACAAGGACCGGTGGGGACGTGCCTTGGGCTCCCCTGCCTCACCCCTCAGCAATTCCAGGCGAGGGCTTGATACCATGATGGAGGGATTCTGCTCCCATGCCTGGGCGGCAGCTGGTTTGCTGGCTGTCTTCCTCCCCTCCTCCCCTGCCAGGCTGTCCGCAGCTCTCAAATAAACTGTTTGCTCTCAAACCCTGTCTCAGCGTCAGCTTCTGGTGTAACTCAAACCGAGACACCCGATTTTCAAGAGGAAGCAGAAATCTGGATTTTATATAAAACGCCTTAATTTTTAAGTGTTGGCCTCTAATGCCAACTGTTAAAAACAAAACCAGACACTGTGTGGGCTGCACACCCGCGGGGAAGATCGGGTCCATGGCGTGCAGGGTTGTGTGCGCCGGGCCTGGCCCGACCCTGCACATCCCCGAAATTCTTGGACAGCGTGGCTGTGGCTGTTGGGTGATTTCAGCAAATTGGCCGTCTTCCTCCCTTGCATCTCATGAGAATGTCCACTCCTCATCACTTTCCCTGCCTCCCTTCCTTCCTTCCTTCTTTCTCTCATTCTGATTTTCCTGGGAGCCTTTCCTGCAGAGACTTTTCTAGTTGCTTGTTCTTCCAATAAGGTGCAGAACAGCATTTAGCAAGGGGTTTACTAGCTACTAGAGGGTTATATCTCCAGAGAACCTAACTGTCGATAACCTCTGTCCAGATGTTTCAGAAGCGGCTCCTTTAAGAAGTACCCCACGCTCCAGTTTCTCAGATGAATAGGGTCCTGTGGTGTTTATGCCTGGCCTGGGTTCCCAGGTCCTCACTCCCTGAGGGTAATGTCCCAGGGGCCCTGCAGGTGTGGGTTGAGTTGAGGAAGCCAAGGACCAAGGGTTTTAGGTGACCAGCAGGTTTTATGACAGCAGCATGGATGTCTTGGGGCCATGAACTCTGACCCATAGTGACCCCAAGTCTGCTACGATTGCCACAGGTCAAGGCTTGCTCCTGGCCCGCAGCTCAGAAAGAATGGCGTGAAGGTGGGATGGGGCTCTGAAACTTGACCCTGGACTTTTTCTCTCCAGACTCTTCACCCCCCCCCCCCCCCCCGTGTCTGCTTATCCTGGCGTTGAGCGCTATACGCTCATACTGGCAGGTCTCTGGCTGCTCCCAAATGTTCTGTGCAATTCGAGTATTGAAAATGTTGTTCGGGAAAAAAAAAAGTTTTTATGATAAACGAATTCCACCCATAAAAGTGATTCTGAGTGAATCCTGGTAAACTGGGTCCAAGGAAAGCTGGGCTCCTCAGAGCCTTGACTACACTAATGTGTTCTGTACCCTCAGGGCGGTTAGGGGACCACAGTTCTTCCAAACACACTCGGAGGTCCTCTGCTGCAGACTCCAGTGCTGGGTCCGCCCGCGGGGCTCCTGGAGCAAATGCACATGTCCCAGTCCCCTGCTGGTAATCACACTGCCTCCCGCCTTGGTCCAGCTGACTGTCACTTCCATGGGACCCTGTGGGGTGTTCAGCTCCAGGGCTGGGTAACTTGGGGTGTAGTGGAGGAAGATTCAAGAGCAAACAGAGGTCTGGGAGGGAGGGAAAGATGGCTTTTGGTCTGGGCTGGCAGCTGAGGGGGTGAGTGGGTGGGGAGGTGTCCGGGCCGCTCTGCTCTATGATTAGGGCCATTTGTTTCTCCAGGGGGCTATTTGTGGTAGGAAACACAACAGAAATGAACCTAAAGATACCCAGTGCCCAGAAAAGCGGAGACAACAATGGCACCTGGCTGGGGGCGGCTGGGGGTGATTTCACTCAGGTCGGGATGTCATTGTACTGACTCCTATCGCTCAAGGGTTGGGAGGAAAGCGGTTTGAGTTTCCAAGGCCTGGCATGGGTGAAATGGCCCAGACTCAGGCTTGCGTTTTGGGGAAGGGGTCTCACTCCCTTATATAATGCCTCACCTTGTCATCACCCCCTCACTGTAGGTACCATTGTCCCCAGGGCTCAGCTCCTCTCTGTCTCTTCATGGTTGCTGCTGTTCTGTTTGCCCATGCCCCCCAACCCACAGAGGTCCACCCGCTGTGCCTTCCTGTGTTCCAGAATGAACCTTCTCCCTAGGGAAATGCCCATTCCCCCTAGGTGGCTGTGAGGAGACAAAAGGGTGGAAATCTAATTCATACTAAAATTGTCATGACTGCTAGAGCAATGTAATTGCAATTTGAAAGGATTCCATTACATTTTTTAGTGGAAAAGATCCTCAGAAATCTCCTCATGGGGTTTTGGAGATTTTGTCGAAGGCCAAATGAAATCTCAGGTGCTAGCCAATCAACACAGTTGTTCGGGGCAAGAGGGCTGATTTTGGAATCTCTAAAGGACATTTTGCAACAAAGGTTGCCAACCAGTGATTACACCCTTCATTGTAAAGGAAACTGGGGCTCAGATAAGGAAATTTACTTGTCCAAGGTCACAGGGCCAGATAGTGGCAAAGCTGGGACTTGTCCCAAGTCCCCTGACCTCTAGCCAATGCTCCTGTCCCTGCCCCATGATGCCTGGGTGCTTATCTCTGACCTCATTCTTGCAGCCAGCTCCAAGCACAGTCACCACCAGCTCTGCCGGCCTGGTGACACAGACATTCATCATGCCCCTGCACTTGGCCATGCTTCCCTTGTGCCTTTCATTCCTCAGGAGTGGGCAGGGGTTTCTTCTGCCCTGCTTCGTGCTAGAAGTCACCCCATTCCTACAGCTGGTAATTTTTTTCCTGTTAATTTTTATCATTGCTGCTGAGAACAAATGCAAAAGAAAGGCAGAGACACTTGCAATTTTGCTCATTGCATGTTTTCCTTTTTAATTAAATAAATCAAGTAAGCCATCGAGTGATGGGTTCACATTCTGTTCCACAAAGCAGACCCTGACCGGCGGTGGCTGCCAGCTCTCTGAAGGGTAGCTCCTGCGTTTCCAGGAGACGGCAGATTGTAGCCACGGTGAGGACATATGGGACACTGATGGCGCGGAGGCTGGGAGCAATGTGGCCAAGCAGAATGAGCTGCATGCTACACACACACACGTGTGTGGACACATATGTACACACCATGGCCACACATGGCCATGAAGGGAGTGTCCTGTACCATGTGGCCATGAAACATGACACAGGGAGAGGTCTTGGCAACAAAACAGAGGGTTTGCAGAATCCAGGAGGGAACGGGGTAGCCATGCAGCCTTGGCCTAGAACTTACAGATGAGATGGAGACGTCGGGGGGTGCCCAGGTCAAGCCCAGTGTTAGAGGAAGCAGGGTACATGGGTCACTTTATTTCCCAAATAAAATACCTGATCTACAATATGAGCTTGGCACTGTGTCTGTATCCTTGGAAACACTCGACGGATTAGCCCCCAGGGCACAGTCATGGAATGACAAACGTCACAAGATCAAAGGATCTTGAAGCTCTTAAGACATCTGAAGTTGCCAGTTCTGCTTCATCCTTTGGAGGTAAAGAGCAGCTTCGATTGTTCCTGAAACCGGAGCAGCTGAGAGGCAATGTGGCCACCGTCAGGAAGCCCTGGGCCTCTCCCTCCCGGCCAGCTGGACCGGTCCTAGGAATCTTCACCAGCAAACTCGGCCTGAGCCCTGGACTGCAGTACAGACCGACAAGCCCCAGCTGGTCTCTGCAGCACCTGTTCCTTACCACCCCCCCCCCCTTAGCCCTTCCTGACTCGGGGACCCATCCTCCGAGACCTGCTTCTGCTTTCAGCCTTTGGGGAGTGGAGTGGGAGGGGACTGCCTTGGGGACCTTCTGCTCCTGCTCTTCATCATCCAGGGCCTATCAAGGGACAGGCCCTATAGTCAGTTAAAACAGATATTAGTGTGGGAGAGGATGACCCAGGGCTGGAGGAGACCTTCAGGGTCAGGACCACCGATGCTTACATGTCCTGTCTGCTGTCTAGGCCAAGCATCCATCTTCTGGGTCAGGGATCCCCTGGCCTTCTGGAACTTGCTCCATCACTGGACAGATGGCAGAGGTGGCAGGGAAAGATCTAGGGTAATGGCTGAGTGGGTGTCTTCTGCTCTTGGGGGTTTGGTAAGCAGCTGCCCCATTGACCAGCCTCTGGCTGAGGGTGCTGGCAGATAGGGAAGCGACTCCTCATTAAATATTTGTTTCTGTTCATTCAGTTATTTCTTTTCAAGTGTGTGCATCACATAAAGGGACAAAGGCTAGAATGCAGTCCTGTCTCTCCACCTTAGCACTGACTCGGTGAAAACGGCAGGGGGGTGACAGAGCTGCCGTCTGCTGCTTGGTCCCTCTCCACGGGAGCAGGGATCCTGCCCTCTTCCACTCCAGGGTTTGTAGACAAGGCAGAGAAGCCAGGAATGGGCAGCGGTGGTGGCGGCTTGCGGGTGTTAGGCACTGCCCCGTCTCACCAAGGCCTGGAATGTTGGAACTATTTATATAGGCCAGGCTAAAGATCTTCTTCAAGAAGAAAAAAACGAGTAACTGCTCACTGCTGAATGGGCCTCTTGTTCTGGGGACGCTGGTAGCCGCGAGGTAACGCCTCAACTGCTCCCTCTGTCTAAAGGTGTTGGGGGCGGGGTGGGCTGCTGTGCAGCGGTGGCTCCTGGTGGATCAGCAGGAGCGGAGAAGCCAGGACAAGAAGGCACTGGCCCCCAGCTGGACCACCTTCCCCGACGAAGTTGCATGCTGAGAACCCCAAAGGCATGGCTCCAACCAGGTCCCACGGAGTGTTAAGGCAGCAGTCACCTCCACCCTCTCCTTCCCCAAACCCCCAGGTTCCCAGAGCCCCGAGGAACACCCACTTGTGTCCCGTTTCAGACACCTGGGCAAAGGTCATGCAGCAGAAAGGGCCTTATTGTTGCATCTTCAAACCAACAAGAGTAAACCAAGGAATCTTCTTAACAAAAGTGTGGGTCCGTCACAGCTTCTGCAGTCCCGGTTCAGTCGCCTCTTGCATTCCGAATGGTCTTGGAGTGTCCTTGTGTGTAGATGATTGAATAGTTGCTATTATTTTTAGTTTTCATTATTAGTCTTATAAAAAGACTGATAAGTCTTATAAAAAGACTTATTATTAGTTATTATTATTAGTCTTTCTTGATTTGGGTACAGCTTTGAGTCCCTGCACATAAGAAGGTATTTTCTGTCTCTTTTTCACAAAATAAATAAATTAAGTCAACTTGCAGTGTACAAATTCTTGATGTCCTGAGAAGTCCCAAAGGTCCACTCTCAGTACAGTCCTCAGAGCTCAGGACATAGAAAGGAAGGAAGAAGTCCACTGTCCACACGAGGAGGGCCCAGGAAGAACCCTCGATAGAGGAGCCTGCCCCCAGCAGCCCCAGGTGGGGAACAGTGCAGGGAGCAGGACAGGACTTCTGGGCCTGCCAGAAAAATCCTGGCGCCACTCTGTCCCAGGGTCAAGTTTTCCAAGCTGGAGTCCCTTTGGACCCCAAGGTAGAGCCAGCTCCCTGCCCAACTTATTCCTGGACTGGAAAACCTAGAGCGGAGACTTCCTTGAATGGCTGAAGTCCACGCTGATGCATTCTCAGTAGCTCAGGTACGGTGGTTATAGGGGACCCCATAAGATGGCTACCATCTTCACCTTTTCTAATGGCAGCTTCCAGCCAGACACACCCCTTCCTTCCCCACAGCAACACGGGCTGGACTCAGATCCTGTATTTCCCTCATGTCCATATTATGCAGCCCTCTGGGTTTGACAACGGGACAGATCTGACAGAGAGGTTGTCCAGGAAATCAGAAACAGCCCTTAGGGAACCGTTACAGCTTCCTGCAAGTTCGGAGATGGTACTGAGTTTTGCTCCCCGGGTTGGGATGGGAGTGGGGAAAGGCTTCCACTTTGGGGACATTTGCTGCTTGGTCATAGGCCCTGACCTCCTGGAAGTATGACTGGGCCTGGGAGAGATGTTTAAGTCTGGCCTCTTCTCAGGGCGGAGTTGAGGGCTGCTAATTTACGCTGCTGCTGGACATGTAGCACAAAATGCTGGTGGGCCCTGGCTGGTTTGGCTCAGCGGTTAGAGGGACGGCCCAAGGAACAAAGGGTCGCAGGTTTGATTCCTGGTCAAGGGCATGTACCTGGGTTGCAGGTTTGATCCTCGGCCCTGGTTGGGGTTGCATGGGAGGCAACCAATTAGTGTGTCTCTCTCACATCGATGTTTCTCTCCCTCTGTTTCTTTACCCCTCCCTCCCTCTCTCTCTTCTACTCTATCTAAAAATCAATGGAAAAGTATCCTTGGGTGAGGATTAACGAAAACAAAACAAAACAAAATGCTGGTGGTTTCTGAGATTCACCTCACATATGTTGAAATAGAAAAGGCCGTGGGGCACTATGGACACCCAAGCTCTAATCCTTCAGGGGGAGGCTCTTCCTCCTCCTCCTCTCCCTCCAGCAGGAGCCAGAGTGCTTCCCACTGGTCCTCCCAGGGCCCCTCAGCCCCTCAAGCACAGATTGCTTCCCAGAGGCACTTCTGCAGAAACAAAAACAAAAACAAAAACACAGCCGCAAAACAAGACACTAAACCATAAATACCCTTAAAAAACCCCACAAGAAACCCAGGAAACAAATACCCAGTCCACCCCCAGTTAAGCAATCCTCTTCCCAGAGCCCTAAAGGAGGAATTCCAGACCCTAACCATGTAACCACGGCAACCAACTAGGAGGCTGGCCTCTGTCCCATGTCTTCTCAGGGGAGGGGCTCTCCCGTGTGACTTCTCCCCAAGAGCATTCTGGACTGTCACCGGGGCCCTGCACCACAGAGCCTGGCTGCAAGGGCCAGGACTCATGAGTTGCCTTTTGCTTCCAGGGCCCACTCTGCTTCTGCCAGTCAGGCCTGAGGCAGCTTCAAATATGGACATGCTCTAGGACACCAGTCAGGCTGGGATGAATGGGGACTTTGGGCCGCATTCACATGAGGGTCAACCACGCCATTTCAAAACATCCTGCCTGCCAGCAGTGAGGACGTGAACGGGGCCACAGGAGGCAGCCCTGAGACTCCAATAGGCAGGGGCCGAGGGCTCGGCAGTTCTGTGTCCACTGTTCATCCCAAACGTGGTTGGGAAGCAAGGCCATGGTCCATGACCTGTTTCCTTCCCCTGCCCCCAAATAATTAAAGGCTCCTCTTTAGGTGTGTGACACAGACGAACCCTATAGAGCCGGTGGGCACAGAGCAATGGGAAAGCTTGTCTGCTCATTTATGCGTGTATGTGGAATTGTGTTCTTATGTTTTCCAGTGTGTGTGGTGTGCGGGTAGGTGTTTGTCTTTATACGTGCGTGTGTTTTGTAGCTCTTCACAGAGCTGATTCCGTCAGTAACCAGCACAGCTATCCCATTTATGAAAATATTGAATTGTAAGCCTCAACTGCCGTCCTCTAACACCCTGGACAGTCCCAGTCCCTCCCCAGGGACCCACCCAGAATCCACACTGGCTTGTGTAGAAATCCAGACCGTGGTCAGTGCCTACAGCCCCTTTGGTTGTTAAATATTTGGACTCTGGCCCACAGGGTCTACAGGCATTTATATGTGCTTCATGTATGTTTCTGAAAGAGAGAGAGAGAGAGAGAGAGAGAGAGAGAGAGAGAGAGAGAGAGAGAGAGGCGCTGTCAATAGGCCGGGGCCTGCCGCGACCTGCCCTTAGGTCTGGGTCTGATGGCCCACAAGGGGCAGGACGCTGTTCTGTTCTCAGCCACAAACCCCAGCCCGCCGCTGCGGTGGGGAAGCTGGCTGGGGGCTACTTCTACAGCAGAGGGGCGGCCTGCTCACTGCCCGGCTTCCTGCCATCCTCTGCGAGCCAGCGCCACCGGCTCACAGCTGGCCTGGGTGTGAGGAAGGCAGGGCGGGACCTTCACGAGGAGGGGTGCACGTGGCCCCAGGCCCCCTACGTGACCCAGAAGATGCCACGCTCCTCCAGCAGGCTGACAGAGCGGTTGGTGAGGGAGGCGGCATCCTGCGCCAACTTGTAGCCAAAGAGTTGCATGGCGGGGCCGCAGGCGTCCTGCACCACCTGCGCCAGCTTGAAGGGCATGCTGAAGCGCCACTTCTCAAACTGCTCCGAGGAGTTCTTCTGCGTGGAGTAGATGCCGCTGCTGTCCCGGGGCGCCTGGGTGTTCTTCTGGATCCAGTCCTCCACCTGCGGGGTCAGGGGGATGCCCGCAAAGCGGTACATCTCGCGCGCCTTGTCCAGCGGCCTGCGCGCCACGTCCTCGTAGCGCACGAGCATGTAGCGGCCCCGCAGCCAGGCGGGCTGCCGCAGGCCCAGCTCCGCCGACAGGCGGATGCTCTCGCAGTTGCCCCTCAGCCGCTGCACCTCCTCGGCTCTCAGCGGGTCCTGTCCCTCGGCCAGCCACTTGTTCCACGTCTCGTACTTGCCGGCGAAGGCCACCATGCGCGAGGCCAGCACGGCCCGGGGGTCGCGCACCAGCTGGATGACGCGCAGGTCCAGCCGGGGGTCCTCGGCCAGCGGCTGCAGGAACTCCAGCTGCCGGATGCGGACGGCCTTGAGCGCCATGTGCTCCTTGCGGCGACAGGCCTCGGCGGCCAGCGTCACGTTGAGGGGGCCGCAGCGGCGGTTCTTGCAGTGGTACTTCTCGAAGACCTTCTTGACGAAGGGCGTGCACACCGGGTCCTCGCAGAGCGAGCGGCTGGAGCCGCGGCGGAACATGAACGGGGTCAGGTGGTCCTCGGGCAGGGGGCTGATGAAGTGCTCCAGCACGTACAGGTCGCACAGGAAGAGCTGCTTGAGCACGTCGCGGTAGACCAGGGCCGAGCCCGCCGCGTTGGCGCCCCCGGGCACGAAGGACACGGTGCGCTCGATGTGCCACAGCGGCTCGAAGAGGTAGAAGATGTTGCCCTGCTGGTTGAAGAACTCGCCCACGAAGGAGGAGCCCGTGCGGGTGGTGGCCATGAGGAGCACGTGGCGCCGGGGGCCGGCCTCGGCGGGGCGGGGGCGCTGCACCTGCTCCCCCTCCCCCTCGGCCTCCTCTGCGGGCTGCAAGCCCAGCTGCAGGCTGACGTTTCGCAGGCGGCTCTGCAGCTGCGTGAAGTCTGAATCAAGCTCGCTCAGGGACAAGAGGGATGCGTTCTCGGTCAAGACCAAGGCTGGGTCAGTGCTGTTGGCATCTGCCAGGGACTGGGGGATCTGCTTCAGCTTGTCGGACACCCTGTGAGGACAAAGGGAGACCGGGGTCAGTAACTGACTGGGGACTCCCTGCCCTCCGTAGCCTCCCAGGCGGATCCCCCAAAACATTTTAGCAGGGTTTCCCCAGAAGTTGACTTTGCCCAGGGATGCGAGGGTAAGTAGTTGACTTGGGACACAGTTACAGGTTGGACTGGTAGAGGGTAGGGAAGTGAAGTGCGGAGGAAAGAAGTCCATAAAGGAGAGCAGGCTGCCCCTGTGGGAAAATCCCTCTGACTGGGGGACCCTGGGAGACAGTGTAGAACACAGCTCAGGACTCTCCCCCAAGGGGTGAAGCTCCCTGCTGGCCTTGGCTGAGGGCTGCACTCAGAGGCATTTTCTCCCCAGTAGTGTGCCTTACCAGTGTGCAGGGGGAGAGGAGCTCTCGGGGAGAGCGGCAGGGGCTTGCAGCAGGGCCCTGCAGGCAGAACTGGAACAGTCCATGCTGAGGAACACAGGCAGGGCACTGACTTGGTCCAGTTCCTACCCATCTCGGCTGATGCTTTCTTACAGGGGTTGTACCTGGGAGAGCAGGTCTAAAGACATTTTTCTATGCCTAGCAGGGCCACTAGCAGGGCCACTGCATGCAGCCATAAGCCATAGACGGAGAACTCTAGGGCAGCATTCCTACTGTAGCTTATGTGAGGGCACCCCCCCCCCCCCACCCCGCGACTTGGGCGATACACCACCTGGGCAGCTGCACATGGCATCCCTGCTCACCAGGGTGTCTGTATCAGGGCCCTTTCCATGGGCTCACCCTCATCTATGACTTTGGATTGGTATAGGGGATGTGCTGTTAATTTGAGTCATCATCTTAGGCCAGGAAATTAATTGATAATAATAAACCACAGCCAGCAAGTACTAGATACCAACTATGTGCCAGGCACTGGGCTAAAGGGTTTTACATTTTCTCATTTAATCTTTACAGTAAGGCTGGCCCCACCATTAGCCATGTTTCAGAGAAGAGGAACTTAAGACAGAAAAGTGAAGTAATGTGTCTAACCTGTCACAGCTAAAAAGGGCCAGAATTAGGATTCCAACCCAGGTGCCTGTGTCCAGGGCCCAGAGCTCACCACTGAAGACTTGTGCATGACCCACTGCCTGGGCACAGGAGGGCTCTGATGGTCACTGGTTGAAGGATTGCCTTTGCAGGTCCAGAATGCCCTCCAGCTACCCCCCCCACCCCCTTGATCAGGAAGACCTGTGCTTGCATCCCTCACCTTGATATGATTTTATTTTCCTTTTCAATAAAGAAAAGCACCACCACAAAAGCCAGGAAAAGGGCATATTTGCTCCTCATCCTCAGACTGTGCAGAAAGTCCCGGCAGTCCTGGGGCAAAGCAAGTCCTTTCTCCATGGGGAAGGCTGGGGCCGTGGGCACTCAGCGCCGGGGCATCACTCAGGACCTGGCTCGCTGTCTTCAGGTGGGGGACACCCTCATCCTGTGGAGAGACGGGCCGTCAGGACACCCTTGTCTGTAGATGAGAATGAAGAGGAACTTCTCCACCAGACTTTTGAGGACCTGCTTAGCAGCCAGAACCCCAGAAGCACTTTCCTAATGGACTCTGACCCAAAGAGACTTGAAATCAGGTCATTAAAAATGCTATCCCTCTGATTCATCCATGCCACCTCCATCAATTTGTCCTTTGACCTCAAACATGACTCAAAGGCAAGTATATGGAAAAGAACGCTCCTTGTAGTATAAATGTTTGCAATAGCTAAAGACTGCAGACCCTTAAATAAAAATGATGGGGGAGGATCTACAAATGCTGATGTGAATAATTATCTATCTATCTATCTATCTACCTATCTATCTATCTATCTATCTATCTATCTATCATTCTGTTGTAATTTTATGTATACAGCAAGTGCAGATACAATGCGTTTATATAGAATGGGGTTTCTTAACTTCAGCACTATTGATATTTTGGACCAGATAATTCTCTATTGTGGGAGCTCTCTTGTGTATTGTAGGATGTTTAACAGCATCCTTGGTCTCTACTCATTAGATGCCAGTAGTATCCTCTCTGCTCCAATGTGACAATCGAAGATGTCTCCAGACACTGTCAAATATCCCCTGGGCTGGGGGAGGTGCAAAATCATCCCAGGTTGAGAACCTCTGATGTAGTATAATCCCATTTGAAAACAATTTTTTTTTCATTGAGAGAAAAATATAGACGCTGAATATAAATAGACTGTGACTATGGGGATACACAAGGTCTCGCATGGGGAACTCAGGAGAGAAGGGTGGGGGTGAGTCTTACGTTTGTTATATAATACTGTGCACTGTTAGAAATTTTATAATGTGTTAATTTAAAAAAAATTAACCACAGTACATGAATTCTAACAAAATCCTTCTCATGGCCTTGGCCAGTAGGTCTCGGCTTCCTGGGACAGCTTTCCACGGGACAGGTTAGGGCTCCCTGGCCCCACCACTGTACAAAGACTCCCAGTAGTACCAGAGACTTTGTCATAAAACAACCCTCCTTGTGATGACTTGTTCAATGCTGATCACCCCTCCATGGAGGACAGGCTGCACCGTAGTCACACAATGGAAGTAGCTTCAGGGACAGCCAGAAGACCTGTCCTCAGGGGAAAGCAGTGAGGCAGGGGTTCTACACGTGAAACGTGTACTCTGGCAGCCGACTGGAGGCCCCAGCTGTGCAGGGCAGAGTGGTGATGGGGCAGCAGGCAGCTCTCCCTAATAGGGCATTAAGGGTGCTTCCTGAGTGTGGGTGGGTAGAGAGGGGCCCAGGAGGGAGAAGGCTGCAAGGAGAGCTCCCACCTCTTCTGAATTCCTCTGGGCCTTTTCCCATGCACTCATTAAATAAATATTTCCTGAGCACCTGTTATGTGCCAACCTCTGGTCTAGGCTCTGGGGATACAGCAGTGAATAGCAGACCAGTCCATGCCCTCATGGGGCTTACACTCTGGTTGGAAGGGCCAACTGGACTGCTCTGGGTAGCCGAAGTTTACTGAATGCCTCCTACTCCGCGCCAGGTGCATGCCGAGCACTGGGTTTGCATTTCCACATCAAATCTCCACCAAGTCACATTACAGATGAGGAAACGGAGGCTGAGAAAGGTTAAGTAACTGGCCCACGGTTCCTCCAGCAGTGGCCTGATCGCCCTGTCCGATCCAGGTCATTCAAGCCTCTTCATGCTCCCCAGTGACCCCCACTGGAGCACATACAGTAGGGCTTTCCAGCTGATGGTCTGTCTGTCTTTTTAAAAAAATCCTCACTCGAGGACATTTTTCCATTTATCTTCAGATGGAGTTGGGAGGGAGAGAGAAGAGAAAGGCAGAGAGAGAAACACTGACATGAGAGGGACACATAAACTGGTTACCTCCCGCACGACCCCGACCAGGGCCGGGGACGAACTGCAACCGAGGTACGTGCCCTTGGCTGGAATCGAACCCATGACTCATCGGTCCGAGGTCCGACGCTCTACCGCTGAGCCAAACCGGCCAGGGCCTGTCTGTCTCTTTCCCAGACTGCAGGCTCCCTGGAGTCGGGACTAGCATCTAGAATGGCACCCACACATATCAGCCGCCCAACAAATCAGTGGCGAGGGAACGAACCTGTGAAAGCTGGAGCCTGGCTTGGTGCCTGGCAGGCTGTCAGCATGAATTTGCAGAATAACTGGCAGGACCACGTTCCCATGCACCCTGTTTAGCCCGTGGGGGCTTGAGGCTGCCTGTCCTCCTGAGAGGGTGAGGCCCAACACCGAGTCTGCAAAGCACAGGCGTTGAAATCCTGACTTTCTGCCCTCAGCTCTCGGCTAAGAGTTGCCTGGGTCTGATGGTGTGAGGCAAGCAGAAGGAACTGAAACCGTAAGTCCTGGGTTCCAGTCCTCCCTGTGTGTCTACCATGCTGTATGACCCCGTGTGAGTGACTTAACCAATCTGGGCCTCAGTTTCTTCACCTGCAGCATGAAAAGGACAGTACCCACTGCATCAGGTTGCCAGGAGGGACAGTATCTGGTGTGTGGTAAGCGTTCAATGAATACTAGAGAGGGACGAAAAGGTAGGGGTGGGACGGGGTTGCCTTCTCTGTCTCCTCTCTTCGGAGTCTAACATCTTGGATCAGATTTAGAAGTTTGGTCGCCTTGATGACAAAGCTCCTGGACCTCTCCTCCTGTCCCTTCCAGGCACTGTTTCTATTTGAGTTGCCATGCCAGCCTCACCCTCCGAAGAGCACAGGGCTCCTAAGAACTCTCCGGCACTGCCCTAAAAGGAAGAAGCAAGAGTGAAAACTCTGATGTGACACGCCAGGCAGGCTGCTGGCTCCTCCGGCCAGCCCAAAGGCAGGTGGGCGGGGGCGGGTGGGCAGCAGATGAGGGAGGTTCAGAGGTCGGGGGGGGGGGTGTGGGATGTCTCCAGACCCAGGAGGTAGGAGAGGGTCACGGGTGCCAGGAGGTCACAGAGTCATGAGTGAGGAGGACAGGGCCAGGATGGGGGCACCTGGCAAAGCTGCCCTGCAGGAAGCACTCTGCTAGAAAGGGGCCTGTGACACCTGCAACACAGGACAGACCTTCATACGACCTCCCTCCCCAAACCAGTGGTGCACACGCCAGACCTGCTCCCTTGCTTAGCTCACGGGAAGAATGAGAAATTTCTTCCTTCTCTTGTTGGGTGCCGCCTCCCAGGGGAGTACTCGATCCCTTTCCTCCCCACAGCACCCAGCAGTGATGTGACAGCCAAAGGAACCGGCGGAGCCCTCTGCTGGGATGCCAGCAAAGGTCACATTTCCAGGGCACCTGGGCCAGTGGTGAAGAAGGTCAGGGGAAGTGCCAGCCCAGTTGTGCCTGGATGCAGAGTGGTGGTGGGACAGCTGCCCTCAGCCCACTTACACCCGGTGCTCAGCCCAGATGTCCCCTCCTGTGGAATCCTTCCTTGACCACCAACCTCACGGTGACCATCCCCCCTCCCCTGGCAAAGGGCCCTCCCTAGACACCAGTTTTCTACTAGATGCCTCCCAGCCAGGCCCTTGGCTTCCCTGGGCCTTCCACTGAGGCCCTAAATGGACTGCAGCCCACCCCTGGCCCCTCCTGGGGAAGGTGGGGTCCCAGAGTCTGCTGTGTGGAGCTCTGATAAGGGAGAGGCCCTGCCAGACATTGCATCAGGCTGCAAAACTCCCCTCCCCTGTGTGTTCAGGGCCAAGAGCACGGTAGGGTTGGGGCCTCAGCTGCTGCAGCCCACTCACAGCTTTTCCACCAGGCAGGAGGAGGAGCCACCCAGAAGGGGGGGCTTGGGAGGGCCAGAGCTGAGAGGGGGGAGGCTCCATGGGCAGGATGGCAGCAGCGAGGCCCACAGTGAGAAAACTCTGAACCAACGCATGGGCTGCAGTCCTGGGGGGCCGGGAGGCTGCCCAACCGTGCCATGTTGCCCAGCACCTGGGACGGCAGAGCCTGGGAGGGTTTCTGTGAGTTGCCTCTGAATGCCCTGGTGAGTGGAGGCAGGCAGGACAGGGAGCGGGAGCGCAGGCGCTGGGCTGGCCCCTGCCGTAGCCGCTCTTTGCTTGGGGAACACAGGAGTTGGTCCAGTGGCCCGTCAGGCCAGGTCCTATGTCACAGAGCGACATCCAGAGATGGCTTCGGAGGGACCGAGGCCTCGATATCTCGAACTTAGTGTGACACAGTTGTGGAAATGCCCAGAGGCTACTGGATGACCCAGTGAGTGAAGGAGGAAGAGAAGGAATGAAAGGAGGAGGAAGTGAGTGAATGCCTGGCCAAGCCCCCCTTGCAGCTCGGGGCTATCATCCCTCCCCAAACCCCCTCACACCCAGGGCTCCAGCTTCCTCGTCCAGAACAAACCCATCTATAACCTTCTATGGGCACCTGTCCAACCTCAGCCAAGACAGAACAGAAGCAGCTAAAAGTGAAGGTATTTGTCACCTGAGTGGCAGTGGACACCCAAGAACGTGTGAGGAGTTGTGGGCCAGAGTCCTGGGGTGGACCACGCGGCTGAGAGCCAGCCTGGTGGGGGTGGGGCTGCCGCAGACTCGGGGAGCAGCCCTGCCAGGGAAAGACCCCGGCTGCCCCTCAGTCCTGTTTTACCGTGTGAGATATGGGGGAGCACACTCTTCACCCCCACTGGACACAGTCACTTCATCGGGGCCAGCTCAGCTGTGTGAGCAACACATCCTGTGCAAACCCCAAAGCCGACAGCTGCACGAAATACAGGACCCGGGAGGACAGTCCCAGGCCTCCCAGGCAGCGAAGGCACTTCCCATGCTTTGACGCCGAACCGGGCCCTGGGCCAGCTTGGAACTGACCCACTGCTCTGGGCTTCGCTGCGGTTGGCTGATCAGGAGCTGCAGTGGAGGCTGATGTCCGGGACCCCCATAAGCATGCTGCCCAGCAGCCTGGTGAGGAGTCTGGGCCGAGATTCATGGCCACGGAGGTGCACCCAGCCCTGGAAATCCAGCGTGTCAGAAGCAACCTGAGAGTCCCACCAGCCGGGACTGGCTGACTAGGTGCAGTGCCTGGGGGTTAGAAACGCTGCACAGCTACAAAAACGCAACAGCGAGCGGCGATGCTTTTCAGTTTTGCCCTTTCATGTTGCGTGAATTGTGGACGACTACGCACACGTACCACTTTAGTTTAAAATCGAATCTGAAACCTAAAAAGAGAAATGTAAGATCACTTTGGAAGTGGTGTGGAAAATGCATTGGACGAGGGCAGGACTTGAGGCTGGGGGACCAGTCAGTTCTTTCTGCAATGGTCCAGGAGAGAGGTGGCATCCTGAGCGAGTGGTGGCAGGGGGCGAGGAGGGAGGACAGACACACGAGACATTAAGGAAGCTGACGCCATGCCTATGACGTGTACAACATGCATACGCCTTGAGGACAGCACCCTGAGAGACAGAAAGTAGAGGGAGGGGATGGGGACAGAGTGTCAGTCTGGGAAGATGAAAGAGTTCTGGAGATGGATGGTGGTGACGGCTGCACAACAATGTGAATGCGCTTAATGCCCCTGAACTGTGCACTTAAAAATGGTTAGAATGGGGGAAAAAGGAGAAACATCTGTAATAAAAATAATTTAATAAACTAAAAAAAAAAGGTTAGAATAGTAAATTTTATGGTATGTGTATTTTCCACAGTATAAATAAATAAATGGCGATGCCTGTGGGCAGCAGGAAGTAGGGGAACAGAGGAGTCTAGGAGGGTCCCTGGCTCTTCCCTTGGACAGTGGTCCGATTCACCGCTACCCACAGCGCCTGGCACAGCAGCTGGCAGAGCGCTGGCACCTGGCAGGGCTCGGTAATACCTGTGAACTGAATGAATGGATTCATAGACTGTCTTGAGGAGTTAGCTGTGGTTTCCTGTAGGCTGGTCTTCTCTTCCCCAGCGCGAGTGCTGTACTGGACACATAGAAGATGCCATCGGTAAAGAATGTTGGCATGGAGTTCACTTAGTGCACAGAAAGATGTCCACATCCTGATGCTGCACCGAGAAGGGACTCACCAGTAGCTAAAGCAGGAAACCATTTTGTAAAAAAAGAGAGTGTGTGTGTGTGTGTACACAAAAACATGTATATATATATAGAGACAGACACTCTGGAAAAGTCTGAACGAGTTCACAGTGATTCTCTCTGCAGCTGTGGGTACCCTGACTTCCTTGCTTTTACTTATTGTCTTTGAAGCCCTGTGACCTCGGGAAAGGACCTTAAGCCTGAGTGGTCTCCTCTTCTGCAAATGGGGACATTTACAGCATCTATTGTAAACTCAGTGGTCACGAGGAATTCGATGAGACGTTGCTAGTGAAATGCTAGTGGCACTAGGAAGGAACCGCCTGCCCCATCCTTACTGATGGGTAAGTGTTGGAATGGGGGTCTCAGTCCCCTAAAAATATACAAGTGAAGAAACAGTGCTAACCTGACCTGACCACCAGCTGGAAATGTCCCTCGGGCCACCACCCACTCATTTATGGAGGGCATTTGGCTCTGGGCACCTCATTCTGGACTCCTGGCCTCACCTGGAGAGAAACTCAGTGACTTTCTCCATCCCAGGCACTGTAACCACCTGTAGCCCAGAGGCAGCAGGGCAGCCAGAGAGACCCAGAAACACCGTAGGCAGAACCCTCAGGGTTGCTCTCCTCCCAGCTTCCCTGCAGGCCAGAGCTGCTCACAACTTCCACAGGGCCCTCCCTGCATGGCCAGGAAAGGCTGAGCACGCGGACAAGAGTGTGGCCACAGGAATGACGGGAGCCCTGGGGAGTGGTGGGACAGTGGACCCCGGCAGTGCAGCCTTCTCCACTGACTGTTGCTGAGGGCGTGCATTGAGGCTCCAGGCCTGGAGATGTCAGGCTGAGGACAAGCTGGGTGCCAGTGGGCTTTGCCCCTACAACAGAATCATGTTGTCAGAGGCTCAGGCCAGCAGCCTAACACAGAGCAGCTTGGCTTCCCAACTTTAGGTTCTTGTCTTCGACTGTACAAGTCTGAGAGGCCACGTCCTTCCGAAAGGTCCAAGAGAAATCTGTCCTGTGCACCACCCCACCAATCATGAAAATCATGGCTCTTTCCCTAAAACTGCAGAATGTCAGGACTGGACAGGGCTTGGGAATTTTCTTATCTACCCTTCCTCATTTTTTATCTATAGGAATTTAGACTCAGAGAGGGGCGTGCTTGGCCATGGTGTGCCACTGGCTGGTCACAGAACTCAAGCTGCTGGTAGGTCTCCCATCTCCCAGGCTAGTGATGGCCCTGCCCAACCATACCACCCTGACTCGCATAGCTTAGCCCACTCCAGAACCTTCAGCACAGGGATGGCTAACACTGGCACACATTCCACCACTCAGCAGTCCTGTGCCTGGAGCAGACATCACTAATCAATCATCGTCCTCTTCAGCTGAGACTAGATGTAGCCTCATAAGCCTTCTTGATGGAGTGCCAATCCATTAGAGCTAGCATGTGAGATAAAACCAATTTGCCCTTCCAACTTTATAGGATCCTTAGTGGCCACCAAACAAAATTCCTCAGCACCCCTTAGTTTGGCACTCCACTGTCTGGCATCATCCGGCAATGCCAGCCCAAATCCCAAGTCTCCTCTCACATAAACCCTCCAATCAAGCACATGTGTCTTGGAAATCCATCCTCTGAGCCTGTCATTTAGCCGATAAAGCCCTTTACAGAACAAAATACCACAATTACAATTAATGGTGAAGTTGCTAAGAACAGTTAACTCATCAAAATTTGCCAAAGACATATTGCTTTTTGAAAAGAACAGCCATGGGTGCAGGGTTCTTGTAATTCCACCTTCCCCCTCGCTCGGCTGCGCTTTCGTGAACGAGGGGAGGTGGGGTTGCAGAGAGCCTCGGAAATTGCACAGAACCGCTGCCAGTCCACAGCTGGCATGGAGCCTTACGTGGCTAATTTTATATTATTACTCACATTCCTTTATATGTTTTTATGAATAAGAGCCAAAATTAAAAAGTCTTCGGGCTTCCCCACAAAATGTTTTTTTGGTTTTTGGAAAATGTGGGCAAGTCCACTGGAGTGTGCCTTGAGTGTGAACACAACCCGCTCTGGGTATTAGAACAGAAAAAGGTTGAAGCCAGTTGCCTAAAGAAAGCGTAGGAGGACAAATTGGAACGATACGTGGTGCCATTTTTTCCCACATACTAGATCGGAGAACAAACTGTTCCATAAAATACTGTGTGGGTGACGTTTGGGGAAACCACCTGGGGCTCCTCAGGTGCCCACATGCCCTCCACCTTCCCCAGCCTCCCGTGCAGTTAGGCGGAGGCCATGTGACCAGGTTCTGATGAGTGGGGTGTAGGTTAAAGTGATGTAAGCCACTTCAGGTCCTGGTCTTTACAATGACCCCACACACGCCCAGGCCCTCCCTTCTCTTGCTGCGGCAACACTGGAGGCCACATGTGCCGACTGGTTCAGTACACGCTGGAAGCAGCCCAGATCCTGAGCTGCTGCTTGGAGAGCCACCCAACCCACACCAGATGTGACGCAGGTGAACGCCAAGCTTCGTTGTGCCGAGCCACTGAGATGTGGGGTCACTAGTTACTGCAGCACAGCCTATTCCGTCCTAGCACATAGGAGCCTCTCATAATGTTGATAGGAGTGTCCATTTTGAAGGACAATGTGGCAAGACCATCAGAATTTTAAATATGCACACTCTTTGACCCTGTGGAGACCCTAGAATGTCTAGGAATTAATCTTGTGGATACACTTGCAGAGTTATAAGGACACACACGATAGCAAACAGTTTATAATTGCAAAAGGCTGAAAATGACCTTAATGTTGATGAATAGGTACACACAAAAAAATCCCCCCCAAACCAAAATCGCTATTTAGGTAAATGACGGATGTTTATCGGTGCAATACTCTGTAATGATGGAAAAGAAAGCGGTAGCTCTGAATGGGCTGATGTGAAACACTGTTCAAGATATGAGTGATACCAGTGGGGGCGAGAGTGTGTGGTACTGCCATCTGTGCAAATTGGGTGGACACGCCGGAGAGCTGGGGCATGCTAGAAAGAAGCAAGGAATCGGGAGGAGAGATTGAGGGAACTGAGAAATAGGGGTGGGAATGGGGACCCATTTTTCATTTATACTCTCTTGTGTTATTTGAATTTGTTATTATTTTTATCTATTATCTTTTCCAAATAAAAGGAAGTAGTTTTAAAATAAACTGGAATAAAAGGAGTGTATGGAGTTGTGTTCCAATCCGTTGCCCTATACAGCAATGAATAATGAATAATGTCATTTCGTTCAACGTTGTTTCATTATAACGTTAAGAAAAAAAACTGATGCCCAGCTGGGGCCACCGTCTGTTTGGAGTTTGTAGGTTCTCCCCACGTCCACTCGGGTTTTCTCTGGTTCCCCGGTTTCCTCCCGCATCCCAAAGATGTGCACGTGGGGTGACAGGCAGGTCTCAACTGTCCGTGTGTGTGTGTGTGTGTGTGTGTGTGTGTGTGTGTGTGTGTGTGTGTATGTGTGTGAATGCATCCTGCCATGGGAGGGTGTCCTGTCCAGGGTGGAGGCTGACCTTGCACCCTGAGCCCCGGGACAGGCTCAGCCACTTGAGACCCTGGACTGGAATAAGCAGGTTGGAAAATAATTGTTTTTATGAATCTTTCTTAAATGTGTTCATAGTTCACATTTATTTCAAAGTTTAATATCAGAAGTGTTTTGGGTTTTTATTTAGAAGTTTGGTGATGTTTTTGTGACCAGAAATATGCCGTGGGAACTTGCGTTTATGTATCAGTTAGCCTATGGTGAAATCGGTTTCGTGACATGTCATTTCGCTTAAAGCTGCAGAAACCTATTGATGACATTAAGTGAGGACTTACTGTACGCAGTGAGTGCTTAAAATGTACTTTAATGACAAGTTGTCTAAGAAACTTTGTGAGGAACTTAACCCAGCACGAGCAAGAGGACGCTTGATGAAGATGGCGAGCGTACCAGGTTCACAGCACCTTGAACCGAAGCATGCCATCAAGCCGAGGACAGCAAATACTTCTCATCCCATGAGCCAAAGCCAATAGATTGGTATTGGCTGCCTGGAGCACTGTGATGAGAACAAGTCTGAGGTCAAACTTATTTCCTGTGGCCTAGAGACACCTGCGTGGCCATTGCCAAACAGCTTCAGGCTTCCCGGCTGGGAGAGCAAATCAGTTTCACGCCGGCCGAGGCTGATCAGCTGGAAGGGGCTGCCTGGAGTGCTGTTCCTGAACGGGCGGGTGGAGAGCAGAGGACAAGGGTGCGGGGACCGCCCGGCGATGTCTGCGTGGCTCGCCGGGAGGCGTGCTGGGTGCGTTTGCTGGGTCCGTTGAGCACTGCGTTTGAACCCTGACAGCACATGAGAATCACCTGGGGAGTTTCAGAAATCACTGAGGCCTGGGTCCTACCCCAGGAGATCAGGACTGAATTGTTGTGGGGATGTTTTGGGCACGATCGTTTAGAGCTTCCCAGGTGATGCTGACCTAGACTCGGCAAAGGTTGAGAGCCACACCTCGGAGCACCCAGCTTTCCTGGGGGCCTCGCGGAGAGCAGAGCACCCGCCTGCTGCCCAGCTCAGCAGCCACACTGGCAGGGGGGGGGCTGCCGACTCCTGCGGGCCAGGGACGGATGCCACCAACAGGTCTGTGGTCCTTGTTCTACTCAGGATGTAAGTACTTGGGGGAGTTTCTGGGCCTGTGTTTGTGTGGTCCATTTCAAACCTGCTCCCCTGTACCATGGTGTAGAGGAAAAAACTCAGCTTTTTATCCGTTCTGTGTAGGGAAAAACCCAGTCCTCCCCCACCATGTTTCTTCCCTGTGTCTCCTTCACTTTTACATAGAACACCATTCCTGGTGACCAGATGTGTGGGTTTCCCCGTAACAGCAAGCAAGGCTCTGACAAACTAGGGTGTCCTACAATCTGACTCAATTCTTTTTATTTTTTATCCTCACCCGAGGACATTTTTGCATCTATCTTCAGATAGAGCGGGAGGGAGAGAGAGAGAGAAACATTGATGTGTGTGAGAGACACATCGAGTGGCTGCCACCCACACGACCCCAACCGGGGCCAGGGACAAACTGCAACTGAGGTACGTGCCCTTAGCGGGAACCGAACCCGGGACTCTCTGGTCCGCGGGCCGACGCTCTAACCGCTGAGCCAAACCAGCCAGGGCCAATTTGCCTCAATTCTGACACTATGTAGAGACAGTGTCAGATTTTATGGTGAAGGGCTCAGCTCCATAAAGCTGCCCCCCACCCTAACCAGACTCACCTCATTAGAACAGGAGATGCTGGGAACGCTCTCATCACTTGGGAAATCACAAGGGTGTCAGGAGCTCTGTGCTGGGAACCGGGATCTCACGCAGGGTACTGGAGTCTCAGGCAAGGATACTGGGGTCTCAGGCAAGGATACTGGGGTCTCAGGCAGGGTACTGGGGTCTCAGGCAAGGATACTGGGGTCTCAGGCAGGGTACTGGCGTCTCAGGCAAGGATACTGGGGTCTCATGCAGGGTACTGGGGTCTCAGGCAAGGATACTGGGGTCTCACGCAGGGATACTGGGGTCTCACACAGGGATACTGGGGTCTCATGCAGGGATACTGGGGTCTCAGGCAGGGTACTGGCGTCTCAGGCAAGGATACTGGGGTCTCATGCAGGGTACTGGGGTCTCATGCAGGGATACTGGGGTCTCACGCAGGGTACTGGGGTCTCATGCAGGGTACTGGGGTCTCACGCAGGGATACCGGGGTCTCAGGCAGGGATGTTACTCAGCAGGAAAAGGCACAAATTGTTGACACACAGCAAATTGGATGGATGTCAGGGGTGTTGAGTGAAAAAGGCCAATCTGAAAATGATTCCAGTTTTATTACATTTCTTGAAATGACAAAATTCTGAGAAGAACAGATTAGTATGGCCAGGAGTTAAGGAAGGGGGCAGGAGGGAAGGGGCACAGCTGTGGAGAGGCCATATGAGGGGCCCGTGCGGTGAAGGGAATGGTCTGTGTCTGACTGTCGGCGTCACATCCTGGTCGTGATGCTGGACTAGAGTTTTGTAAGATGTTACCATCAGGGGAAGCTGGGTAATGGGCTCACGGGATCTTTCTCTATTTGTCTACAATTATCTCAAAACTTAAAACATTTCATTAAAAAGAAAAAAAGCTAGCTCCCACAGCAGTAGGCCGGGTCCAAAGAGATCTTTGAAAAACGGAGCTAGAGGTGGGTGTAAGCCTGAGCAGAATGGTCTTCTGGGGGCAGAAGGGCGATCTGGTTTGGCCTTTTGTACAGCTATGGACTGGTGACCCTCCTGGGGTCCAGTCCTTTGTGTGGACAGGCTGGGGGCTTTCTGAGGGGGAAGCTGAATGAAGAAGCAGAACTTGAGGAGGAAGTCACCTCCTCACAGGAGGGGAAGGAAGGGGGGACAGGGCTCGGGAGGGGATGACATGATATCTGACCCCCATCAGCTGGCGGACCTGGCAGGCGCTCCAGTTAGAGAGGAGCTGGGAGCAGGCAGGGTCCATGTGAGAGCACACGGGCTCGGAGCCCAAGCAGTGCCGAGATCCCTGGAGACCGCAGCAGGCCCGCCAGCAGTGAGGTGCCCTGGGCACCATGCTAACTGCAACACGCACTCACGGCGAGGCCTGGGGACATCTGGGTCATCTCTGACCCGCTCGTGGGACTTACAGAGGGCAAAGCAAGCTTCAGGATGCTTTATGGAAATTCTGCAGCTCTCAGATAAGAAGAAAGGAGAAGGGTTTGAAAAACTAAGGTGGAACTTTTAAAAAGTGAAAACATTTGCGAAAACATCTAGTGACCCTACAGATGACAAAAGCTCACATTCAACAAGTAAATTCATTTGGCGAGTCCTTGAACCAGGCACTGTTCAAACACCTCACACACACACACACACACACACACACACACACACACACACATTCAGTCCTCGGAACCACCCTATGAGAAAGGCACAGCAGTACCTTCCTAGACAACAACAGATAATAACCACCACCTCCCTCTAAGGCAAGCAGAGGCCAAACAGCTTGTCCTCAGTTGCCAGGTAGAGCTGGGGTTTGAACGCAGGCAGCCCGGCTCAGAGTCCATGAATCCAACCGCTATGCTGTATCACCGAGCAAGCAGCCAAAAACGGGAGCACAGTGGGCAGCTCAGCCCTGGCCAGGAGCCAGGACTGTGACCACAGAGCCCTGTGACCACCTTGCTGTGCGACTTAGGACAACCCTCTAGACTCTTCATGTCTCACACTCCTCCAAATACAAGGCTCTTGGATGGTCTTGAAGGAAACATGCATTGCAGGCACCAGGCCACATCTCATCTCCCAGGAAGTGGGAGCCCACTGGCGGCCCCAGATAAGCGGCTGTCGCTGGCGGCGGGAACAGGAGCAGAATGCTGCTCCTGGTCCCAGATCTGCGGTGCTCCGTGGCGGCTGCATGTGGGCCAGACCCCAGGAACTGAGCGTGCCTGAGACAGCACCGTGAACGCAGCGGAGACCAGGACAGCATCCTGCGGGCTCCGTTCCTCCAGAATGAAGTTCTAACGCTTCCACGTGGCGTTCCCCCTGGGGACCACCTGGCCCACCCTAGCTTTCCAACTGGTCTCCCTGCTTCTCCCTGCCCCACAGCCTCCCTCTGGCCCAATGGCCCCACCATTAGTGAAGGACACAGGATGGAATGTGGCAGGGCTGGACTTCTAACCCACATCTGTCTGGCTGCAAAGGAGGGCAGTGTGGTGAGAACACTGGTTACGGGGCCAGGTGCACCTGAGTTCTTCCTGGTCCGACTCTACCGCTCACCAGCTGTGTGGTCCCAGGCCACCGCCTCGGCAGTAGAACAGGGCCAGTAGCCCTGTATTCGTCTCCTAGGGCTGTTGTCACACAGACGTCCAAGTCCAAGATCAGTCTCTCTGGCCTAAAATCAAGGTCAAGAGGCCTGTTCCTTCTAGAGGCTCTAGGTTTCCTTGCCTTCTCCAAGTTCTCGAGGCTGCCTGCTCTCCGTGGCTCGTGGCCCCTTCCTCCGTCTCCGAAGCCAGCAGTAGCTGGTTGAGCCTTCGTCTTGCTGTATTTCTCTAACCTCCTCCTCTGTAGAAAATCTCCTTCTTATAAGGACCCTTATGATTACACTGGGCCACTGGATAATCCAGGGCAATTTTCCTATCTCCAAATCCTACTCACACAACAAAGTCCCTTCTACCATGGGAGGTACCATCTCTACAGGTACAGGGGATTCATACATGGACATCTTTGGGGGGGCCATTACTCAGCCCCTCACAGGCACCCACCTCAGGAAGTGGGATGCTACAAGGTAAATGCTTAGCACTGTCTAACTGGCAGGAGGCCCATGGTGCTTAATTCCAGTTGGGCATCAGAGTCACTTTGAGATCTTGTACAAAATATCAGTGCCTGGGGTTCACTCCTGGAGATTCAGGGCGGGGCTGTCTGTGCACTGGAATTTTTACAAGCTCCCTAGTGACTGCAGGGCATTAGGGGTGGGTTGACTATAAGCACTGAATTCATGTTAGCAGTTATTCTTGTTCCCCACAGCTACTTAGCACCATCCTCAGTGGCCAGGAGCTCTTCAATAGATGACTGTTGGATAAGACTGAACTGAGCCACTCCTGGGGCCCCAACTGCCCCTGGGATGCGGTGGGAGGGGTGAGAGGGTTTCTCGCTGCTGCATCAGGGCCTGAAGAATGAGGTTCTGTGGGCAGACAGAGGCTGAGGCCTCTGAATCAACCTCACACCCAGAAATGGCTGCCTGGGGGGCTGGAGTCCTTCCTCCTCCCCAAAGTCCAGTCAAGGGGGCCGACTGGGCAGAATCCAGTCATCAACGGGCCATTGTTAACAGAACAGAGGGGCTCTGTGCCCACTTAACACTTCCCTCCCTCCCGAGGCTGCTCCCAGCTGAGGCCTGGCTTCTGGAGGACGGCAAGGCTGGGGAGGGGGCCATGGGGGCCCAGGCTGCGAGGGGGAGGATTAGTGGTGGGAGCTGTTGGAAGCGCAGAGGCAGCTTAGAACATAGGCCAGGCTCAGCAGTCAGCAGGCTGGAAGGCCAGGGTGCTGATGTGGGCGCTCAGCTACAATGCCAGGAAGAGGCTCCAGTTCAAGCTGGGAATCCAGAAACAGCCAATGAAACCCACCAGACCCCAGCCAGAGCCAGGGGGGCAGCTTTCCCCATGGGGTGGTCATGCTTGACCCACTTTTCTTCCCTTAAAAAAACCCAGAAAGGTGAAATTCACATAGTAAATGGCACCTTTCATTGCCTATAGAAGAACAGTGTTTTCAAAAGGGCTGGGAGGGTTTTATGTTCTGTGGGCTTGGGATTTAAGAGGCAGGTAATTCAACCAGGGCAGGGCATAAATGTCCCTTTGCTTAGCAGACCTTTTCTATATTCAACACTTGATATTAATAGTGGGAGCTGGATTTCAGGAGGGTGGGGTTTAAGATCCCACAGACAGTGCCTGGCCAGTTTCCTCAAAAATGTCAGAGACCCAACATCTTGTGCTAGCCATGAGCGATTCTCATCTGTTGAATAAAGCAATCCTCTGGTAGTCTCTGCCAAATGAGTACATCGCCTCAAAAAAACGTTCTAGGAGGGTGGGATCTCACAGCGGGGTTCTGGGCCAGCAGCAGCGCTCAGGAGCTTGGTAGAAATGCACATTGTCGGGGCCCCCCCCCCCGACCTCAGGCAGAACCTCTCCGGGTGGGCACAGTGAGCTTGGGAGGCGAGTCTGATGCAGGCCTGGTTTGGGAATCACTGTTCTGTAGATATTTTTCAAACTTCAGCTTGTGCGATCGGTTTGGTAGGTGGGACGAGTTTTGTTTTTTTAAATTTATCTTTATTGTTGAAAGCATTTGTTTAGCTAATAGAATAGAACAATTGTGTAGAACAGACAATAGCAGAGCGCATCACGTGTAATGAGGACGTGTGGGTTTTATAAGACTCATTTCAGTTATGTGTCTCTGTCTGAGGTTTTGAGTAGACAAAATAAAAAGACTGAAAGCCACTGTCCTTGAGCCGGAACGGACTAATTTCAACCAGCTCCCCTTTGACATTTGTCTGGATAGGGAGGTTTGAAAGATGGTGGCCTGAGTTCCCCGCCCCACACAACGCTCCCGGAGGCAGGGAGCAGATTGGGGGCTCCCGGGGCAGACACTCCTTCACAGTGCTGGCCTGGAGGGAAGCTGAAGTGTGCATTTCCCCACATTTCTAAAACTGCTGTCCCTCTACTGCTTCCTCTTCTACGTATATGTACCTAGAGAACTGTGAGGACCAAATGACTACCCGCTACGTCTAGGTGGTGGGATTGAGGAGCAATTTGTTGCTTTCTTCTCTGTATTTGTCCATTTTACTTGAATTTTGCATACTAAGCATCTATCATTATTATAAACAATAAAGTCAAGACTTAAAAAGCAAAACAAAACTGAGGGTCTATCTTTGTATGGAAATACAGAAAAGGGAAGGCAGTTCCAAGGGCCACCCTACCCCTATCCGTGCCTGGCCAAATTCTACCAGAGGGCACATCCACCAGAGCCCTCCTGATCCAGCCCCACCGCCATACCCAATCCCCAGGGGGTACACCCCCTACACATCTGTCACCCTCTCCTCCTCAGAAAGCCTTGGCACCTCCAGTTGTCACACCAGCCCTGTGCACAGCCTGGATACTTATCACCGCCCTCTCTGTCGCTATCCAGAGACGGAGATTCTGAAAAGCTAAGCCACCTGCCCAAGGTCACCCAGCCAGAGGTGCAAGGCGGGAACCTGGCGGGCAGGGTCTGCTGATGTCAGATCTCAAGTACGTTGCTCTCCTGCTATTTGTTTCTCTACCTCGGGCCCTTCTTATCACATTCCACCTTGCACCCGAGTTGAGTGTGCTGTGCAGAACCAAATAACTAGGGGAGGAAAGAGGGAGGACGGAGGGCAGGATGCAGAAGGGATGCTAGGCAAGGTGCTGAGGGGAGGGGGGGGAGGGGAGGGAAAGGGAGAGGGGAGCAAGGGAGGCCTCAAGTCACACGCAGGGATGGCAGTGAAGGGTGGACCCGGCCTGTGTGAGCCCCGGCACGGAGGGGACCTTGAACACGCCGTCTGGCCCAGAGGCAGCATGGCCTGGTCAGATCACCATGGCCGGGCCTCGACCCACAGGCCCCAGCTGCAGGCCCCTGCCCAGCCAGACAAGAGGGGAAAATGAAGAAGGAGCAGCCAGGAACACGGAGTTAACCAGGAGCCTGGAGAATGCTACCCTTAAAAGCTGCCGGGCCTGCGGGATGGCAGGGGGTGAGGGATGAGGGTGCTAGTTGTGTCCTCTGTGTCCTGTGAGTGGAGTCAAAAGTGACTGCTGAGCCCTGGCTGGTTTGGCTCAGCGGTTAGAGCGTTGGCCCTCGGACTGGAGAGTCCTGAGTTTGGTTCCCGCTAAGGGCACGTACCTTGGTTGCAGTTTGTCCCCGGCCCCGGTTGGGGTCGTGTGGGTGGCAACCACTCGATGTGTCTCTCTCACGTTGATGTTTCTCTCTCTCTCTTCCTCCCTCTCTCCCTCCCGCTCTATCTGAAGATAAATGTAAAAAAAAGTCCTCTGATGCGGATAAAAAAAAAAGTGACTGCTGAGGGTGGGGGCTGGGATGAGGGCGGAGCCTGGGAGGGAGCAGCCGCTTAGCAAGGGTCCCAGGCAGTGGTCACAGGAGCAGTCTGGGCCGAGCTGGGCTCCGCAGCTGTTTCCCAGGTTGTGCCTCAGTCTGACCAGTGGTGGAACAGGAAGCCCAATAAGTACGATTTTAATCGTTTTAAAACTGGACAATTTAAAAGCAGCTTACACACAAGAAACTGATAATGCTGGTTCCTTTGTGGAGAAACCGGGGTGTCTGGGCAGGCACGGGAAAGAGATTTTACCATATGTCTTCTTGTACCTTTCTGATTTTGTACCATGGGCATGTGTTATAAAATTTAATCAAAACTAATCAAATAAGCAAGCACCGGTTTTCTACCTGCAGAAATAGAGGCAAAATTCTTTTGAAGTGAGGCTCTTTCAGTTTGGACAAGTCACTTTAACAGGCCTCTGAATGTGAGCAGAGGCAAAAGGACAGCTTGGGGGCCGTGAGAAGCGAAACTGCCCTCTGGTCTACTTTCTCCGTGAGAAGCGACAGCTCTCCAGAAATTATTAGTGTAGTGACGAGGCCTGCACTGAGGAGGGGGGAGCAACTGGACTGGGTCCCCTCCCTCCTGTAGAGAGAGGAGTGGCCACCCCCAAGGCCGGAGGCGACCTGGGGGCTCAGGGGGCAGCGTCAGGAGGAGCCACCCACCAGATGTCCTTAGGGCGGGCAACTGAAATGGTGCTAACCACATGGGACTTGGGCCTTAAAGGGGATGAGGGACGCCTAAAGGCAGCACACCCTCAGAGCTCTGGGAGTCTGGCACCTGTCCACTGGGTAATCACTGAGGCCAGGCCTCACACAGAGGCCCTTGGTTTCCAGGCCCTTCCAGGGACAGGTACTGACAGGACCAGGGTGGGGTTGGCACTGGGCAGGGGCTCAGAGAAGAAACCTGCCCCCCAACCCCCAACCTGAAGCCTGGGGAGGGCCCCTATGGCTTCAGAAGTGCTTCTGGAAAAAACGGTGACTCATGGCCCAGTTGAAATCCGAGCTTTTCTTTCACGCCAGAGGGTCATTTGCCCTGCAACACAGGGACTGGGTAGCTGCAGAATGAATCAGAAATGCAAGCCCGAGAACAGCCAGCCTGTACTGCTCAAGGTCAGAGGGCAGGCTAACTCCGCCCTCCAGCCTGCAGAAAGACTGGAGTCTCCTTCCTCCCCTTTCCGGCCAGGGAGCTCAGGAGAGTCAGAAAACCTCTCTAAGCCTCAGTGTCCTCACCTGGAAAATGGGGATAAGCATGCCTCTCTCTGGACTCAGTGCAGGGCTGGTCACTGCCCCTCCTCTGGGCTGCTGCAGGGCAGGTGGCACAAGAGGGAGGGGAGTCATAGCAGCAGCTGTGGCAGCCTGACATCCTGTGCCACCAGACTGGGCTGAGGAAGCTGGCGCTCAGCCCCTCACTTGACTCACACTCCCTTTCCAGGGCTGGCCCACCAAAAACGGGACCGGCGCCCCCTGAGCACCTGTGCTCCTTCCAGAGGGAGGGTCTCACCCCAAAAGGCCATGTCAGCTGGGTCTGCATGGCCAAGGAGCTGAGCACTTTCTGCCACTTCCTAAATGGATCCGCACTCTCCAAGAAGCTCTGGTAAGTGACCACACTGAGATGAAACCGCCCTCACTTCCTGTCTGCGCAGCACCACTGGCAGGCACACATTCCGTGCACCCCACCTCCAGTGACGCTCTGGTGGCTTCATCTGTGAAGTGGCTAAGAGCATAGACACATCTGGTGTGGGACAGCTGCGGGTTTGAATTCTGGCTGTGATCTTCGACAAGTCACCTAACCTCTCTGGGCCTCAGTGTCAGCATCCGAAAATTGGGGCTACCTCATGCAATCAGATTGATGTAAATAAATCACTCAGCCTGAGCAAGCTTAGTACATGAAGGGCTCTGAGATACTCAACAGTACCTTCCAGAAAGGCAGAGGACTCTGGGAGCTGGCACCGTGCTGGGCACACAGTTCAACCAGGCTTTCTGTTTTAAAGGTGATTCCAAGAGAACGGCAGGCACCATCCTCCACGGAAAAGCAACTCTAACAGCTCAACCAGAGTCTCTGGAGCCGTGCCTCACCCCCCCCAGAATTCCAGTCATGGCATGGAGGCCCCTTTGGAAGCTCTTCATGCCCATTATGACTTCCAGAAGCTCCTGCCTCATCTGGGTTTATGAGTGGGGGTTGGGTGGGGAGGGACCCCAAGTAGGGAGGGAAGGGGTAGGAAAGTGGGAGACAGAGGTTGGGGAGAGAACCAGGACAGGAAGTTGGGAAGCTGACCTGGCCTTGCCACCTGGGGTGTGGGAGTGCCCTTGCAGGACTTTGGGCAGGAGGTAACAGGAGAACCACAGAGGGCAGACTGACAGGTGGGCAGCAGACAGTGAGACTCAGTGATGTCATGTTTTCCCAAAATGACTCAGTGGCTTGCTCCTGGGCTCTGAATGGTGAGCTGTGTGCTGTGGCCTCGGGGCCTCCCATCTCCTTGCCCTCCAGCCTTGCCCAACATCTCTCCTGTTACCTCCTGCCCTCCCTGCCCCAGGAACCATGGCTACAGCGTCCATGCTCTGGGCCTGGCTGCAGCCCAGCCTAGGGCACATCCTCATGCTGCTTTGATCATGTCCAATCTTCACAGTGAGGGAAGACTAGACAGACCTGGGTTCATTGCTGCCTCTGACTGCTCCTTGCTGAGCGGCCTTGGCTGGTTACTCTGCCTCTCTGAGCCTCAGTTTCCTCATCTGTAAAATGGAGACATTGCTAACAACATTGCTAGGTTGTGTGGGGCTTAGTGAGAATGTCTGCAAAGTATTTGGCACACAGCAGGTGCTTAACAAATGGAAAGTATGACATTCAAGGACCTCTGCGATCTGACCACAATTTGCTTTTCTAGCTGCCTTAACAAAAGAAAAAGGATAATATCTCTTCCTGTTGCTCACTAGGTGCCAGGCACTGCTCTAAACACTTACATAGAAACACATTTTATTCTCCTGTCACCCCATGTGGTAGACATGTTAATATCTCCATTTTACAAATGAGAAAACTGAGGCACAGAGAGGTTAAGCAACTTGGTCATGGTCACACAGCCAGTAAGCGAGGAGCAGTGTTTCCATGCAGGCAGCTTAGCTGTAGGATCTGCTCGTGTAACCACAGCTCCGTCCTGCCTCATCTCTCTCTCTCCTTTGTGCACCCTACAAATTACAGTTCAGTGCGACTGGGTTCCTCGCCATCCCTGCATTCGATCTGGACTTTCCCATCCTGTGCTTTTGCCCAGCTCCCCATGAAGCCTTCCCCAAGTCCTGTCCATGTCCACCTTTGTGGGCTCATCACAGTTGGACTTGAAAGTGGTTATTTGTGTCTGTGTCCTCTCCTCTCCTAGCTTGGAGGTGCCTTCTGCTACCCCAGGCCACCTGCACAGTGGCAGGCACGAGTGGGTACGCAGCACCTGGAGAGCCGATGCCCGGGCCAGGCACCCTCATGTGTGCTCCCTGGGTGTTGTGGAGTTGGGTACAGCCCTTGGGGCCCCACTAATTCTGCAAGGACAGTGTGAGGACTGCAGAGGGAACTACTCCCAGGGAGGCAGCATGCCAGCTGGGCTTCCTTCTCTCTGCCCAGGGGCTAGGACTCAGCCTTGGGGGGCCTCCATGCCCTGGGGGTCAGGGCTGAGCGCTAGGAGGCTGAACAGATATCTGTCCACAGAGGAGACAGCACTAAGAAGCACTTGCTGGTGGGGCTGAGTAGTGGGGTCCATACATAGTGCAAACACCCCAGTCCACCTAATTCACAGGGGCCTCTAGGAGGGTTTCAGGCCCATCCTCAGGCTCTCAGTCCAGTGCCCACAGGGTAACGACTGTGAGGAGGTATCTGCTCAGGGTCCCACTCTCCCATTCCTTCCCTGTCCCACACAGGGCCTCTGGTCCATGTCAGCTGCCCCCTCCCACTCACCATGACTGCCACCACCTCTGCCCAGACACAGATCACTCCAGCAGGAGCATCCTATCCTTGGAGGATGGGCTCTGTCCCATCCGCCTGGCCAGTGGCTCCTGGAGGGGCAGATCCATGCCGCCTTCATCCCAGGGCCCCACATCACACCCATCACTCCCGGCTCCCCAGTCGGGTGTGCTCACTCACTACACGCCCAGGGCTTGCTAAGCACTAGGGCCGCCAGGGTGAACAAGGCAGGCACTGTCTGGCCTCCTGGAGCTCAAACCCAGCGGAGAGTGCAGACCATGAAGCCAGCAATGGCCACACAGGAGGGTAAAGTGCAGGCAGCAGAGGAGGGCTGCTGACCTGGGTAGGCTTCCGGAAGGAGACATCCAAGCTGAGGCCTGAGGGTGATGGGAGCTGGCCACCAGGAAAGGAGGTGGGAGAGAGTGTTCTCAGCAGCTGGAAAGGCTCCAGAGAGCAGGACATGTGCGGCTGGGAAATAAAGACAGTTTGAAACCTGGAATACCAGGTACAAGGTGAGGGCTGGTGAAAGACGAGGCTAGGGGCTGACATTCACGGGAAGATCGCGGGACCCAGCCTTGAGGCGTCGAGCAGCTCCATGCTTACTCCGGGGTACGGTTTGTCTTACTGGACCGGCCTAGGGGAAGACAGGCCCCAATCTGCCAGTTCCTCCTTATTAATTTAAATCCCTCCTGCTGCCATCTGCGCCACTTCCTGAGACCAGGTCTCTGCCAAGGGGAAGCAGCAATCAGCAGAGAGCCAGCCTTGCAACAGAGGCGGCTGAACCATCAGAAATGCCCGGCCCAGGTCAGCTTGGGGAAGGCGAGGCTCAGACATCCACTTGCAGTTGAAAGGGTTAATAATGTTTTAACAAAATTAAACTCCATTCTGACAAGTTATTCCTGCACGTAAACACCTGAGCAGTTTTCTAAAAATCCTGGGACTGAACTCAGAGAAACCATGAAGATAAGGGGTTAATGGTGGCCTTGGAAAACTTGGAGGGACCATAAAAAAGAAAGAGATTAATGACTGCCCTAATCTCTGTAACAAGCTCATCTCATACCCTGCAACAAATTCTTCCCTCGCCTCTGTAACAGTTCATATCAGCCCCGGCACCAATTAAGCAGTGCCAAGAGAACGTGGGTTTTTTTGAATGTGATTTTTTTTGTTTCTGTAGTTTGGGCCTATAAAAGTGAGAGAATAAAGAGATTTCGATGCTGGGCTCTTTTTTGAGGAGTCAGCCCACCTGCACCCAGGCATATGCAATAAAGCCATTTGGCTCTACACTGGCCTTGCGTTGTGGATGTGATCTCCCATTGGCTCAGACCTTTTATTTGGTGCCGAAACTTGGGAGGTCTGTGAGGATCCCACATAGGGGGCAACCACGGGCACCGGGAGTCCTCCGGGCCTCCTGTCGGACCGGGATTGATCACATCCTCAGCCGGATACCGGACCTCAAACCTTTCCTGCCAATCCAGCATCAACACCGGCCACTAATTCACTGGTGAGTGTTTATTTGCCTACCGGTCTGATTCTCCAGGCTGTCTCGTTATCCTTCATCCGGGAAATGAGAGCCAGGTCTCTCGGTCATTCCTGTGTGATCGTCCCTCTGAAAATCCAGCGCTGGTCGGGACACACTCCTCGGGAACCAGGTTCCCTCAGCTCACCATATATCTGGGGACGCCTGATATAGGTGAGTTGCACGTCTCTCTACTCTAGGGAGAAGCGGGGACGCCTTCTTCTTCCTCTAGTGTATCCATCAGACCGCTAGGCCACGACATCTCACACCGCAACATGAGACAACACCCCTAGGATATCTCCTAAAAAATCTACAGACCCTAGGGCGTACTCAGGACTTATGTCCCAAGATCCCCTGTCCGGGACATGAGAGCCAGGTCTCTCGGTCACTCCTGTGTGATCATCCCTCCGCGACTCATTTTTTACTGTAACATGGCATGGCCTCAGTACAACGGGTCACAATAGCCTGAGAACAGCACTTTCGACATTCTACCAACATAGACAATTTCTGTCAAAGGCAAGGAAAATGGTCTGAGGTTCCTTACATCCAGGCCCCTTTGCACTCACATCACACCCCTCTTTATGCAACTCTTACTCACCCTCCAAAATCTTCCTGCTGCACTCTAATCCTCCCAAACCTCCCTCTGAAGACAGCGGCGCTAACTTCTGTTTCCTCCTTTGACCCAGCGATCTTGCTCCACCACCCCCTCCCTCAGTCCCTCCAGCAGGGCCTCCTCCTCCAGCCCCTTCTGCGGGCCCCCGCCCTACCCCAAACCTCCTACTCCGGCTCCAACTCCCTCACACACACAGTCGGGAACCATCTCTGGTCCCTATCCGTCCCCTACCTCAGCCCCCGTTTTAGAATGCCCCCGAGGGAGGCAGCGGGAACTGAAGGGACTGTCAGAGTTTATATCCCCTTCTCTCTCAGATTTGTCCCAAATAAATAAAAAACTAGAATCCTTTACTCTGAAATAATCCAGAAAAAGAATAAAAACCCTACAACCTTTCTATCCTGCCTTACACAAGCTATGAGAAGATATACTAACTTAGATCCCACTAGCCTAGAAGGGACTGTCATTTTAAACCTGAGATTTATCTCTCAGTCAGCCCCGGACAAAAACTTAAAAATGGCCCTCAAACCTCTCAACAGAAACTTCTAAATCTAGCCTTTAAGGTGTTCAATAATCGCGATGAAGAAGCTAAACAGCAAAGAATAGCAGAATTCCAAATGCTTGCCTCTGCCGTCAGAGCCTCCACTAATCAAAGGGGTCAGCAAACCCCCTTCAGGGGACAGAAGAAGGATCCCCACCAGGATCAGCAGAGCGGACCCCCAGGTCCCTGCTTTAAATGTAATCAGATTGGCCATTGGGCAAGGCAGTGCCCCAACCCCCAACCACAGCCTAAGCCATGTCCTCAATGTGGAGGGCCCCACTGGAAGTCGGACTGTGGACAGACTGTGCAGAGTCGGTCCTCATCCCTTCCTCTGGCTGGCGGATCGGGCAATCCAGGCCTTGATCTGAATGGCCTCGCCAATCAGAAGGTGCCCAGGAACGGACACCCCGAACGTCATCTCGAACTCCGAACCTCGGGTAACTCTGATGGTAGCGGGTAGGCCAATTTCATTTTAATTAATACTGGGGCAACCTACTCTGCCCTCCCTGAGTTCAGGGGACCTCTTCCACACTCTGGGGTTTCAGTTGTGGGAATTGATGGCCAAATATTACAACCCTGGGCAACCCAGACACTCACTTTTTCTTTAGGCCCTTATATCTTTCTCCACTCTTTTCTTACATTACCAGCCTGCCCCACTCCCTTGTTAGGGTGGGACATTCTTTCTAAACTCCATGCTACTTTAACCTTTACTCCTTCCCTCTCCACCAACCACTCTCATTCTTTACTTTGTTTCCTCCAAGAATCTGCTTCCTCCCCTAACAAAAGTCCCGGTGCCCCTCCTCCCCTTGTGGGCCACCGCTGAAATACCACTACTCTTTATCATCGGTTTTTTCAATGACCCAGTGAGGGGGGGCAGTGAGCCCCGAGCGGCTCTCACTTCTGGCGCCAAGCTGGGCGTGACCTGCTCTGGGAAAAGTGCTAGGTGGGGAGCTTGACTGGGACGGTACACCTGTCAATCAGTAAACGCAGGTGTCCTAAGGCATCTCAGGGAGGACAGAAACCTCCTGCAGAGCAGAAAGACAAAAGCTCACTTGATCTTAATTCTCAGTACAAATACAGGCCATAAAAGTGGACACCACATATAATATCTCTCACTATAACCTTAAGAGGGGTGTCTGTAAACTAACTATTCATAATAGGCCTAGCCCCTGCAATGAGAATTTATATATATGCAAGCTGAGAGACTTAATGCAATACCAAAAAAAATCATACCAAAAAAATTAGTCACTATCCAGGGTGTAGTTCTGTGGTGGCACTAACCCCCCCCCCTTTCATGGTTTAATCATTTGAGCCTTACGGTGGGTCTATCAAGCACCTCCCTAGGCCCAAATATGACTGGACTGCTTTGCCTACCAGCGGGAATGATGTTTTTAGGTGCACTAAACATTTCAGCCCCCAGGAGAGGAATTGCTATTCAATGCCTAAACCCAGAAAAACAGGGTGGCTTATGGGCAATAGGATATGTCACCCCAGCCAATACCCTAATCCATTCCTTCATCCCTAATTCAACTTCATCAGGCCCTGAGCCCAGAAGCCATCACAGGACAAAAAGAAAAGTTGGACACCTCATAATAGGAGTCGCTTACAATGCCTTAACAGCAAAAAACATAACCACCACCATGGCAAATATAAATACAAATACAGGTGAAAATTTCAAGCTTCTTTCAAAGTCCCTCGACTCTCTTGCCTGCATGGTAATAGATAATTGCATTACACTAGATTATTTACTAGCTAAAGATGGGGGCTCTGCCTTGATCCAGTCTTTGATTTACTCGTGTGTAGTGCCTTATCTGTTTGGAGGGGCTCTTCAGACCACAGCCGTCTTGCTGCCTGTGTTCCCACCTAACCTGCATGTCAACACCATCCCGCACTCTGGGAAGGGAGACAGTGGGGTGGGAGCTCTTTATGCCAAAATAAACAATAAAGTTTGAAAGCACTCAGACCAAGATAATTAGAAAAATGATACTGAATAAAAGATGGCATTAGTCCGGCCGGTGTGGCTCAGTGGTTGAGCGTCGATCCATGCACCAAGAGGTCGCCGGTTCGATTCCCAGTCAGGGCACATGCCCAGGTTGTGGGCCCGATCCCCAGTGGGGGGCATGCAGGAGGCGGCCAGTCGATGTTCTCTCTCATCGATGTTTCTATCTCTCTCTTCCTCTCCCTTCCTCTCTCTAAAATCAATAAAGAAAAAAAAAAAAGATGGCATTAGATTTATGATTATGACCAGACTACCCACTTAGGACACACCAAGCTTACTGAACTCCTGAGAGGCAGGTAATGTCCAGTAAAGTCACAGGGAAAGGGAGAAGGCAGAGGGAAGCAAGAATGTGTGGGTCTGAGCAGGGAGGAGAAGAAAAACTGGGGAATGTGCAGACTGCAGATAGATTGAGCTAGCTCTTAGGTTAATGTCAGGGGAAGGACTAGGAAAGTTGCTTAGGGTCTATGCAAGTTAAAGAAGGATTATGCAGAGGAAGTAAACAGATAAGAAAGGATAAAAGAAAGGGACATACATATTACAGGAAGACAGGACATTGGAGGAATACTCAAGAAGGGAAAAAAAACAGGACACAGAGAGGGAGAGCTTGCCCCTGGTAATGGAATAACAGTCTGGGATGTAGTAAAGGGAGTAACAGGTTTAGGCTACTCCTGACCCTCGGATCCGACAATCGCCCCACCTTTATAGCAAAGATATCACAGGATATCCCTAAGGGGTTAGATATAAATTGGAAGCTCAATTGTGCTTACCGCCCACAGAGTTCCGGGCAGGTAGAGTACATGAACAGGACCTTAAAGGAAACCTTAACTAAATTTACTTTAGAAACTGGTGAAAACTGGACCACTCTGCTCCCCTCACCCTCTTACAGTTCTTGTAGGTCCTGTAGTCCACCCAGAAAGCTGTCCATAAATACGTCTGTGACGCCCTGCCTGTGCCCACCTCAGACCCTGTGCACCCTTTCCAGCCTGGGGACTCGATGTGGGTAAAGAAGTTCACCACCCAGGGACTGACTCCGGCCTGGAAGGGACTAGCCACTGTCATCCTGCCTGCACCAACGGCTCTCAAGGTCAACGGCATCCCGATCTGGCAGCACCATTCCTGGCTGAGGGGGAAAAAGCAAAATGGACGGTTCAGGCCCCTCCAGATAAGACTCTTGCGTTTATCAGGACTTTGATTTTTCTGGTTATGACTGTTCAGGGGAATCCTTATAGACCTGGGCCCCAATGGAACTGGGAACTTAGAAATGGAGTATCGGGGGAGGTCTTAAGAAATGTGGGTTACTACAAAGGGAATAGAAAAACCCGTCTTCAACCTTGATCTATGTGACCGCTTAAGGGGGACCGTCGGGGTCACAAAGGTCCCTGATGCTGGGTCACATATGGAGGGGTTAGCCCCCAACCAGAAGACACCCCAGCATGGAGCTGTGGAACATCTGCTGCAGAATAGGGATTGCAAGGGACAGGCTTTTTAGGAGTCCACGACAATCCCTACCTGCAGGAAGTAGACAAAGAGAAACTTCACCCCTTTTCCCTTTTTTAAAATCATTATAAGGTGGGAATGAAAGGGTTAATAATGTTTTAACAAAATTAAACTCCATTCTGACAAGTTATTCCTGCACGTAAACACCTGAGCAGTTTTCTAAAAACCCTGAGACTGACACTCAGAGGAACCATGAAGATAAGGGGTTAATGGTGGCCGTGGAAAACTTGGAGGGACCATAAAAAAGAGATTAATGACTGCCCTAATCTCTGTAACAAGCTCATCTCATACCCTGCAACAAATTCTTCCCTCGCCTCTGTAACAGTTCATATCAGCCCCGGCACCAATTAAGTGGTGCCAAGAGAACATGGGTTTTTTTGAATGTGTTTTTTTTGTTTCTGTAGTTTGGGCCTATAAAAGTGAGAGAATAAAGAGATTTCGATGCTGGGCTCTTTTTTAAGGAGTCAGCCCGCCTGCACCCAGGCGTATGCAATAAAGCCATTTGGCTCTACACTGGCCTTGCATTGTGGATGTGATCTCACACCGGCTCAGACCTTTTAGCAGTGCCCACGGGGGCTGTGGCTACCCCTGAAGCCAGCCTCCCCAGAGCTTCCTGGCCTGAGCCAGTGGCACACCCGGCCACAGTTATAAACTAAAATATAAAAAAGTTTTTGTGTGCCATTCGGCCGCTCGGGCTGAAGCCGCAGCAGGACAGACACACAGGTGCCACAGCAGGGTGAGGGCACGGACGGAGCCAGGCTGCGGGGCTCAGGCCCGGCTTTGTGCTCACCACCTGTGGGAAGCTGGCAACCTATTCTGCCTGGCTGGTTCTGTGTGCCCAGCTGTAAAATGGTGATACAGCGGTACCTACCCCAGGAACTTCCTCAGAGAACTCAATGAGCACAGGCCCAAAAGGTGCTAAGAATGGTGCTGCCCTTGCGAACTATTATCACCAATAGTTCCTGTGTACCCCCCCCCCCCACACACACACACAGGCACCTGCACCAGATGCAAAAGAATGAAGAACAGTGAAAGAAAAACAGAGTCTCTCGGAATAAAAATATGACAGGTACCTGACCTTTGTGGTCAGAGGCGACTTCCCCTTCAAGACTGACTCAGATTCTAATCTGGGACCTCTTCAGGCACATCTGTCCTTAACCCTGCAGCAATGGGGCCTTCTCCAGAGGACAGCCAGCCGCCCTCACCCCTCCCACACCCCGCTCCCTACTGCCCCACCTGCCCACATGACTGGGGTTGTGAAAGTCTTCGCTGAAAGTCAGTGCAGCCTCAGCCAGGGGGTGGCCCAGTTTGTTTGCAAAATATTTCCTCAGATAGCGCTGCTTTGGCTCAGACACTTTAGCACTTTCCAGAGCCCTGCAGAAGGCCAGGCAGCTGGAAAGGAAGGGAGAAGAGGAAAGCTCGGGAGAGGCCCAGGGCCAAATACCTCAGGTAGCTGTGTGGGCTCGCAGGCACAGGCATGGACATGGCATGTGTGAGCAGGCATGCCACACACAGGCGGATGGAAGGCAGATCAACGTGCAGGGGGCGTTTCAATCGGCTAAGCTAGGGAGCCTTCTTAGCAAATACCTTTCGTTGGAAGCCTAGCTCTCACTATGTACAGGCCCATTTCTAAACTCCTCACAGAAATTAATTCATTTACAGCCCTGTGACCTGTGACCTATGACCATCCCCCTCCTACCAATGAGGAGACTTGGGCCCAGGGAGGTTACGTATCGTGCCCAGTTACATGGCTACTGAGCAGCCCTGCGGGCATTCAGGCTTCAGCATGTGGGCTCTTGCTCATTCCATAACTTGCATCATGGAGTAAGTGTGTCCCCGTGTTTGTTTATCTGTGTGTGTATTTCAGCCCATGACAAGGTGTGTGAGTCTGGGGGTGTGCAGCCTCTCTCTCACCAAGGCTGCGAGCTATGGGGCTCACCCCTAAGTCCTCTCTTAGCGGCCTGGCAGCAGCAGGACCAAGGGACTCCCCCCTGGAGGCAGCACCCAGAGCCTTCTGGCAGTGCCCACTCCCCAGATCCCAGAGGTTTCCGTTGCTGGCCAAGCTTGGCTTAGCCACACACCATGGGAAGGCCCCTCAGCCACTCCCTGGGTCTCAGGGGGGCCCTCAGTTGCCACCCCTACCAGGGAAGTGCCCCCACCCCAGAACCCTGGTTCACTGGGTGCTGGGCTCTAGAGTGGGCCAACTGAATTAATTGACGCTATTACATTATCACAGATTTGCTTCTTATCCCACAGACACACTACCAGCACCCTGAGCTGAGAGGGCCTAAGCTAACAGGACTTGGGTGAAAAGCAAAGAACCTTGACATTCTAGTTAGTCCGGGAAGCCCTACAGCGTCAATGTATGGCTTTTGAGGGTTTCTTCCCAGGCGAGCCCCACCGTGGAGGGACACAACAAGGGAAAGGAGCCTGGGTCCCTCCGTTTACTCTAAACAGATGTTTAAGACGCAAAGCTCTCTCGGATGTCACAAGACTGGAGAAAGCCCCCACCATCCTCCATCATCAAAGTCAGACTCCCTAACCTAGAGACCACCCTCTGCCTGGCTGAGCAGGTGAGGCTGGGAGACTTACTCAGATGAAGCAGGGCTGAGCCACAAGCCCGGCGGCCAGTGGTCTTTCCTCCCACATGCTCTTCCTGCCCAGCCGCCAGCTCGCCAGCCAGCATCCCGCAGCACGCACCGGACAGGCCGATGGTGGGTGTGCTCGAAGGTGGGTGTGCTCCCGGACTTTTGAAGCTCCCAAAGGCAAGGAGGAGGGGCTGGACCAGGAGGGGCAGGGAGGAGGGAGCTGGAGAAGGCAACCAGTGAGCCAGGTGTAACCAGGGCCCGGGAGCCAAAACAGAGCTTCCAGGCCGGCTTCTGGGATGGCTGTTTACTTGTGGCATTCAGGAGAGGCTGAGCTGGGAGCTGGCTTATTTATTTTCCACACTTTTCTTCCAAATCCTTTTCAGAGAGGCCTCGGGAACCCCAGTGATAAATTTCCCAGGGCCCAGAAAATCCCAGTCCCTCCACACATGCCGTCTTGGTGGGCAGAAGGGTGGGGAAGGGGAGGCCTAGAGAGGGAGGGGCGGGGTGGAGACATGAAGTCACTGGGTCAGGGCTCCTGTGGCCTGCCTGCCCCCCCTCACACTGGGGGAGTGTGGGGTGTAGGGGTGCAGGAGCAACCAGCCAGATTTGAGGTAATGGAGATGGGGCTCTCCCTTCAAGCACAGAACAAGCTGCCCAGCCAGCCAGGGACACCTCACACCCAGCTGTCGAACCCACAGGCTCAGGGCAGGACCAGCAGCATTCGATCATTTGTTCAGCGTCAGAGGAGAAAAAAGGACACGTATTTCTGTTTAAGGAATAAAAAGGAGAGCTGTTTCCTTTTCTCCTGTGTGACTTTATGAAGGGCAGAGGGCTCTCGGAATGTTTCCTCATGACTAAGGTTCCCCTGGCCCCCCTGCTTTGCGACTTCTCGGCAGAGGGACTCATAGCCTGTCCCTGGCCTTCACCAATTATCTGTCAACGTTCCCAAGTACTTCCATGCGTCAGGCACTGGGATGGAGCCAGGGGTGCAAAGATGGGGTGCCTGTGTCCCTCGGGTGGGGCAGCTCTCCCCACACCCAGCCTTCTGTCCCGGACAGCGTGGGCACTGGGCACTGCGAAGGCTCTCGGCTCGCACAGGGTGGGCTTCCTGGGGCCGCTGGGCAGGGCTCCTTGTTTCTGGTTGCCAGCTTTGCCCTGACTACGGAAACCTGTATCAGAGGCTTTGGGGGCAGAGGTGGGGGTCAGCAGGACAGTGAGGACTCTCCCAACAGGAGTGATCCCTCTCAGCCCTTCGGGGGTGTAGAACACCAACCGGACTGAAAACAGGCGGCCCTAAAGGCCTGCAGGGGTGTCCCGAGGAAGCACGGCTGCAGTTCCCCAGCCCTGGGATCCTGGGCATCCGCTGCCCCTCTCGGAGCCTCATCTCCTCATCTGGTCAGTGGAGACAGTAACCCCTGCCCCTCGGTGGGGTCTGTGTGAGAAAGCACGACCTGGGGAGCAGGAGAGCCATGTGGTTATCACCCCCACCCCGACCCCCACTGCCCCGGCTCTCCTGAGGATCAGACTCCTCAGAGGAGTCCAGCTCTCCGGGGCACTTGGTGTGGTGAGAAGGACAGCCATGACACGTCCTTTATATTTACGTGAGTGACGCAGCACATGGCGGGTGAGGGCTGATTTCCCTGTGTAATGGGTTTCTATCCTAGCGAGGGTCAAAAGGGAAAGGAATATAGTAATCCATTTGAGGATGTTTACCTGACAATTTCTCCCAAACCCACTTTGTCCCACTTCTCAGATAAGCCACGAGTCATCTCTCACTGGAGTTACTGCGACATCTCTCTGAAATCATTCCTAAGCCCCCACTTTTTCCCGACTCCAGACCCACATGTAAAGCTCTAGCAGCCTGCTGCTGGTGCCATTTGATTCCCATGGCCCACGGTGCAACCCAGGCTGGGCAGAGTGTGTGGAAAAAGAGGACTGCAGCCAGAGGCCCCAGGACTGTGCTAGTAAGTGCATCACTGTTGCTTCCTTGTTGCCATGGAGAACCAGTAGGGACTTAGAAACAGACTGGCATGGTGGACAGAGCATGGGTCCAGAGTCAGACTGCTTTGGTTCAAACCCTGGCTTTGTTCCTCACCAGGTGTGTGACCTTGAAAAAGTTACAGTACTTAACTTTTCTGAGCCTCAGTTTCCTAATCTCTAAGGCAGTGATAAAATGCTAAGCTCATAGGTATGTAAGGGCTTACTTAATGAGAAAATGTATGTAGAGCACTTGATTCACAGAAGACATAATTAAGGTTTGGAAAGGTGATGTTGGGAAGGGACCAGCTGCAGCGTCCCACCTGAAATTGGGGGTGGCCAAGCCCAGATCACTCCCTCTCTCATCTGGGGCCAAAGTCCCGGGTGCTGCCCACATACTTTGCTAATTTCAGCATTAAGACCGTTTAGAAGTTTGAATTGCACACTGAACCTAGTCACAAAGGGACAGGGGTGGGGAGTGACACTCTTCTTTGCAATTGCATGGCCCCACATCCTTGCATACTTTCAATCCCATGCCAGCAGGGAATCATTCCCAAGACTGCTTGCAATCACAGTTCTAGAAACATGAGATGTTGCTGCTCTTCTGGGAAGTTCATGCCAGCTGGCCCGGAGGCACCCACTCAATGCTCAGTACAGGGACTGAGACTGCCCCTCCACCTGCTGCCACTATGGAGCCAAGCCCCTGCTGGAGGACACAGCTCCCAGACCCTTCACAAGACCCATCTCCAACATGGCCAGCAGAAGCCTGGAAGAAACACACCATACCACCCCAGGTTAGCCAGCTGCAGAAATGAAGACTTTCCTGCTGCCCCGCTTAAGGAAGCAGATGCCAATGATGAAACTCAAGTCCCTGATGCCAGCCCACAGGGCACAATGGAACAAGCTGCTTGGGCCACTTTCACAAACACATCAGGCAGGGCTCCCTGGAACCACTCAAGACCCCCTCCTCTGCAGGAAGCCACTTCCAACCCAGCCAAGGCCACCAGGCTTGGCTCATAGTGAGTCCTTAACATTTATTAGTTATTGCTGTCGTTATTTGTCAAACAACAATTTATTGAGTACCCACTATGTGCCAGGCGCTGTGCTAGGTCCAGGACAATCCTTAAAACATCCTGGGGCCTCGGACACCAGGACTTCTGAAAACAAACACAACTTCAGGTGCAATGAAAATAAATAAGGCTTCAGGATCACTCCGGTTTCTCCTGACCTTGGAATCTTAAACACCCCCCACTCCCTTTTACACATCCGCACCTAGGCCTGGAATCTCCCCAGTCGGTCCCCCGGAGGAAAGTCCCTCTGAGGAAGCATATCCGCTGGGGGAAGAAGGGTCTGTGCTTCCTTTGCTGGCCTGTCACTTCCACCACCCAGCTGTCCAGCTCAGCACCGTCCTGCCAGCCTTTTCCACTCTGCTCGCAGACCCCAGCACGCCAGGTCTGAGTTTATGAATCACTCCCTCCTTCCTCCTGGCCTCGCCTCCGGAAGGGCTGTGTACACTCAGACACATCACTCAGACACCGAGTTTCCACACCAAGCTCGCTCCTGATGAACCCCGAGAACGGACCGCAATGTCTGTTTTCCCCTCCACCCTTCTCGGCCTCGGGGTCCTGGCCACGACTTTTCAAAGACAAGACAGCCCCTCCCATGCCCGTCGCTTTTGGGGGGCTCCTTAGTGGGGGGCTGCAGGGGCCGCAGACAAAGACCGTGGATTTACGTAAGGGCAGGAGGACACGCTAGGTCTGAAGATCCAAGCTGCCACGCTCCCGGAATTGTACATTTCAGTCCGCGGCGTGTGCCTGGTCGGTGTGGCGCCCGCTCAGAGCGTGTGTGCGGTGGCCGTGGGTTGAGTGATGAGGAGCTGTGTGTACCTGGCAGCTGTGAATCAGGATGCAGTGGGTGTGGCGATTGTGGATGCCTGCGTGGAGTTTCCCCGAGCCGGGAGCTCCCTCTCCCACCCTGCATTTCGCCCCCTCTCCTCCAAAGTTTGGCGCGCGCGCCCGGCCGGGGAAGGTAGGGGGCGCACGGCTGGGCGGCCTCCCGGGGCCCCGGAGGCGGTTCCCGCACTCCAGCTCCCTACTTACCCCAGCCGCCAGCCTCCTCCGGCGGGGGCGGACCCGACTCTCCGCGGCTGGGGTCCGGCGCACGCAGCATCCGCTCGTAACTTTGCCCTGGTCTCAGCGGAGCCAGCTCGCTCGGGGCCGCGGCTCTGCACCCTCCCCGGGGCAGGCGGCGGGGAGAGGGGGCGCGCAGTGCGGCCGGGCCCCGCCGGTTCGCACGCCGGGCGAGAAGAGGCGCCAGGCGGGCGCCGTCCTGCCCAGCGACTGAGCGACTGAGCGGTGCTGCCTGGCGTCCTCCCGGCTCGGGCCCGAGCGGCGAGCGGCGAGCGGCGGCGGCGGATTCCTGAACCGCGTCCAAGGAGCCCGGGGAGCTCTCCTCCTCCTCCTCCTCTTCCTCACCCCACCCAACTCCCACCCCTGCGGGCCGACAACTTGGGAACCGTTGGCGAACTTGGCGAAGCCCGGGCTGCGTGCCGGCCGGGCCTCCGGGTGGAAGAAGGGGAGGAGAGGGAGGAGCTGAGTGGGGAGGGGTCCGCCCCCGCCCCCGGGGAGTCTTGCTCGCCGGGACCCCTCTATGGGCCTTTGTTCCGGGCGCTGCCCCTCAGCCCGCCTCTCCCGGGGGACTCGCTTGGGGCCTCTCGGATCCCCCACCCCCTCCCGGAGAGGCTGGGAGGAGCTCCTGGGCCTGGGTGGGTGGGTGGGGGAGAGGCGGCCTGGAGATCTTGGTGGCTTCCCTTCTCAGAGAGACCCTTCTGGCTGCGCGGGTTCTCCACCATCTCTGCCTGGGGAAGGGGGCGGGGGTGCAGGAGGGTCAGATGACGTCCCTCAGGCTTCCAAAGACCATAACACCCCTTCTCTGACACCGGGAAGTGAGAAGGAAATAGGGTCCACGCGGGCCAGCTGGAGCCGCTTCGCGTTATCTTCAGATCCTTCGGGCAGCTGGCGCCTCTGGCTGGGGCTGCTGGAGGAGTGAGGGCCCAGTCGCCTCCTCTGCGTGGGTCAGTGCCCAGCTGGGCAGCGCCGGCTCTGGGGTACCAGCTAACTTCACCAGGCGCATGGTAAAGGGCTCACAATTGGCACACAAACCGAGCCTCCCTTTTACTTGTCTGAATCCTGGTGATGCCTGTGCCTCCCAGGCTTTGATTCAAGCTGGTGAAGCTTTTCTCCTGGGTCTTACCAACACTTAGAGCATGAGCCAATAATCCAGGTCTTTCTAAGACCTTTGGTCCTGGCATTTAATAGGCTTTAGACACAATAAGTCATTTTCTGTAAAGGAGAAATAGGAAAATCCAAAAAAGCAAAAACCTCGACATCTGTACTTGGCCTCCCTCTGTCATTCTGGACATTTGTCGATGAGAAACCCAAGTAGAATTGAGCACCACCCCAGCCTTCCCAGGAGCGGGTCCTCACAGGTGGGCAAAGTCAGAGATCCCTGTTCATTCAGAGGTCAGACCAGCCCAAGCACCCACCAGGCTGTGGGCTGGAGGGCACCTGGGCCAAGTGCTCCAGACTGAGGTGACGCCTTGGTGTCTCTTTCAGCAGAGAAACCTAACTGTGTACTTCAATTCTGTTATTAACAGTTCTGTGACTTGCTATAGGGAGCTGGACATTTGGTGAGAATGCAGACCTCAGCTCAGCTTTCGGAATCCCTCTCTCCGCCTCTCCTGGCTGGCCCCCTCTGAAAGGGGCGGTCCTCCGCCCTGGGATCAGCCTGCATGCTTTCCAGCTGGCTTTCAGAGCAGGTATCTTGACACATGGGTTTCTCCAGCCTCCATCACCTCTTCTCAGAAGGGAAGGCCTCCATTTCAGCCTCACAAATCTGTCATGAAACTGCATTTAACCGTGCCTGCTGGCCTTTGGAGGGAGGCCTTTCTGTGGAACATAGGGAGCCTTGGATTTCATTGCCAGAACTTTGTGACGCACCTCAGGGCTTACAGAGGCCGAAACCCAGAACTGTGTCACCACCAGATTGTAGAGACTGGGACTCTGCTACCGACGGAGGGGTGGGGAGGGGGAGCACTGATGGTCCCTGGGAAATTCCTGTATTCACCCAAAGCTTGTTGAGCACATTGAAAACCAGGGCCCACAGAGGTAAACAAGCCTTAGTCCCATCTTCTGTCAAGAGAAGACAAACCTATATCTCAATAAATACTAGTGATCAATGTGCTATGTGAGGTGAGGCTGGGCTGGGGGTGGGAGGTTTCTCCAGAACAAGACCACAGGCTTGCCCAGTTCCAGGGGCACCAGACACATGGAATGTGATGTGACTGTTTGCCCCTGGAATTGTGGGATGCGGCAGCCTTATTGCTGGAGCTGAGGACCCCAGGCCAGAGCTTAGAAGATGAACTGAGTTCTGCAGGTAGAAAGGAAAAAGAAGGTAGAGGTGGGACAGGGCTTTCTAGGTGAAGTAATTGAAAAAAGCAAGGGTGGCCCTGGCTGGTATTGGTCAGTGGTTAGAGTATTGGCCTGTGCACCAAAGGGTCAAGGGTTTGATTCCCAGTCCAGGGCATGTACCTGGGTTGCAGGTTCAGTCCCCTGCCCTGGTCTGGGTGTGTGCAGGAGGCAACCAATCCATGTGTGTCTCTCACATCAATGTTTTCCAACCCCTCTCTCTTCCTCCCTCCCTCCCTTCCACTCTCTCTTTAAAAAAAAAAAAATCAATGGAAAAAATATCCTCAGGTGAGGATTGACAAAAAAAGGAGAAGGAGGAGGAGGAGGAGGGAGAGGAAGGGAAGGAAGGGGGAGAAGGGGAGGGGGAGGGGCAGCAGGAGGAGGAGGGAGAGGAGGGGGAGGAGGGGAAGGAAGGGGGAGAAGGGGAGGGGGAGGGGGAGGAGGGGAGGAGGGAGGAGGGGGAGGAGTGTGAAAGGGTATTCCTTCTCCCAGCCTCAGGCTGGCATGACAGCCAATACTTGGGCCTCCAGTGAGAGTATCTTGGGTGCAGATGAGAAGTATAGGGGTGAAGGTCTGATCCAAGACATTGGGAATTTTTATCCTAAAATAGTTTCTAGGTTCAACTTCTTCCCAACATTGCTCTGCCAAGAGAGTTGGTTTCAGTTTTCTTTTGTTTTATTTTTATTCTGTTTGAAAAATTGAAAGAACTTTCCAGGCCAGAGGCAGAATTACAGAGTGGTTAAGAAGTGGGAGCCTGGGCACCACTGTAACCAAGCAATCCAAGTTAAAGTCGCTGAGAACAGGACACGTGGACATCATGTGTGTCCCGATGTGAGCCGCTGAGAAGAACACGACGTTGAGTATGAAGTATTCCTGTCCCAAAATACATCACCTGGATCTAGTCACGAGGACGCATCAGACAATCCCAAACTGAGGGACATTTACAGAACAATTAGCCTGAAATATCTAAAATGTTACAGACACGAAAGGCAAAGAAAAAGGCTTACAGAACCATTTCAGATGAGAAGAAACTAAAGAGTCAAGAGGGTTCTGAATGACACCCCGTCATCTGGTGTTCACATCCTTGTGCCATCCCCTCCCCTTGAGAGTCACTGGACCCAGTGATCTGCTTTTAACGAATAGAATACAGCAAAGGTGATGGGATATCACTTCTGAGATTACAAAAGCCTCTAGCTTGGGTTACAAAAGACTGTGACGTCTGACTTGCTAGCATTCTCTCTCTGGCTCTTCTCAGCTCTCTTGATCGAATGATGCCAAATTATGAGCTGCCCTATGGAGAGGCCCATGTTTCAAGGAACTGAGAGAGGGAGAACTCTGGCCAATGAGCAGCGAAAAACAGGGCTTCAGGCCAACAGTCTGCAATGACCTGACTCCAACAATCACTGAGTGGGCCTGGGCGCAGATCCTGCCCTTGTCGCACCTTGAGATCACTGTCAGCCTGGCTGACATCTGGAGTGCAGCCCAAGGACCCTGAGTCAAAGCACCCAGCTCGGCCACATCTGGATTCCTGACCCACAGAAACTGTGAGATGATAAAGGTTGTTGTTTTAAGCCACTTAGTTTGGGGTGACTTGTTATACAGCCACATGTAACTAAGATAACCACTAAATGCAATGAGTAATCCTGAACTGGACCCTGGGACTGAAATAAATAAATATATATATATATATTTTTTATTCTCACCCGAGAACATTTTTGTATTTATCTTCAGATAGAGTGGGAGGGAGAGAGAGGGGAAGAGAGAGAGAAAAACATCAATGTGAGAGAGACACATTGACTGGCTGCCACCTGCACGATCCCAACTGGGGCTGGGGACAAACTGCAACTGAGGTACGTGCCCTTAGCGGGAACCAAACCCGGGACTCTCTGGTCCATGGGCCGACGCTCTAACCGCTGAGCCAAACCAGCCAGGGCTGGAACTGAAATATAAAATATTATTATGAAAGGCATTATTTAGATAATTGACAAAATACAAATAGAGACCAAATGAGTAATAATATTGTGTCAATGTTAAATTTCCTGAATTTTTTAACTGTACTATTTTTTTTAACTTATCTTTATTGTTGAATGTATTACAGATGTTCCTCATTTTCCCCTCATTGCCCCCCTCCTCCCCATTCCTGCCCCCCTCCTGCCTTTCCCCACACTGTTGTCTGTGTCCATTGGTTATGCATATATACATATAAGTTCTTTGGTTTATTTCTTCCCACCCCCCAGCCCCCCTTCCCTTTGAGATTTGTCAGTCTAACAACCAATTTGTACTTCTTAATCCCTTCACCTTTTTCACCCATCCCCCCAGCCCCCACCCATCTGGTAACCAACAAAAGTTCTCTGTATCTATGAGAATGTTTCTGTTCTGCTTGTTCATTTTATTTGTAGATTCAATTGTTGATAGATATGTATTTATTGCCATATTTTTTTATCTTTTTCTTCAAGAAGACCCTTCAACATTTCATATAATAATGGTTTGGTGGTGATGAACTCTTTTAGCTTTTCCTTGTCTGGGAAACTATATGGCCATTGATTCTAAATGACAGCTTTGCAGGATAGAGTAATCTTGGTTGTAGGTTCTTGCTTTTCATCACTCTAAATATTTCTTGCCACTCCCTTCTGGCCTGCAAAGTTTCTTTTGAGAAATCAGCTGACAGTCTTATGGGAACTCCCTTGTAGGTAACTATCTTCTTTTCTCTTGCTGCCTTTTTTTTTTTTTAAGCGGGAGGGAGAGAGGGAGGAAGAGAGAGAGAGAAACATTGATGTGAGAGAGACACATCAAGTGGTCGCCACCCACACAACCCCAACTGGGGCCGGGGACAAACTACAACCGAGGTACGTTCCCTTAGTGGGAATCAAACCCGGGACTCTCTGGTCCATGGGCTGACGCTCTAACTGCTGAGCCAAACCGGCCAGGGCTCTCTTGCTGCTTTTAAGATTCTCTCTTTGTCTTGAACCTTTTGCATTTTGATGATGATGTGTCTTGGTGTGGGCCTCTTGGGGTTCATCTTGTTTGGGACTCTCTGTGCTTCCTGGACTTGTATGTGTTTCCTTTACCAAGTTAGGGAAGTTTTCTGCCATTATTGTTTCAAATAGGTTTTCGATTTCTTGTTCTCTCTCTTCTCCTTCTGGCACCCCCAAGATGCGAATGTTGGCACGCTTGAAGTTGTCCCAGAGGCTCCTTACACTATCCTCATTTTTTTGGATTCTTTTTTCTTTTTGCTGTTCTGATTGGGTGTTTTTTGCTTCCTTATACTCCAAATTGATGGTTTGCTTCTTGGATTTACCTACTCTACTATTGCATCTGTGTAAACTATTCTTTATTTCAGTTAGTGCCTCCTTCATTTCTGACTGGTCCTTTTTTATGCTCTTGAGGCCCTCACTAAGTTCACTGAGGTTCTCACTAAGTCCATTGAGCATCCTTATAAGCAGTGTTTTGAACTCAGCATCTGTTAGGTCGCTTAACTCCATTTCACTTAGTTCTTTTCCTGGAGTTTTGTTCTGTTCTTTCATTTGGGACCTGTTTCTTTGTCTCCTCATTTTGGCTGCCTCCCTGTGTTTGTTTCTATGTATTACTTAGCGAGAGGTATAGGGCTAGCTGAGACCAGATGCTGCTTGTTTGAAAGAATTTAGGAAAAGCTGAAGCAGGATCCAAGACAGGCCAATCCTATGGTAAAGCCACTGGCAACAGCTTGGGTGGGTCTGAAAGTTGGGTGGGGCGGGGCCTCAGGGAATCACCAGGGCGGGGCCAACAGTGTGAGCCAGGTTGCTGGAGTTCCAGATATGGTGGCATCTGCTGGCCCAGGGAAGGGCTCACCAAAGGAACAAAGGCCTCTGATAGCACGTCTGCCCAGGAGAAAGCTGCCTCTCCAGCCCTCGCTCCAATGCCAAACAACTCAGTTCTTTCCCATATGACTCTGGTGCCTTTCAAGCTGCCCCCTGCACGCTGGAGCCTGGAGGGTGGGAGTCCAAGTAAGTCCGTGCGCGGGCCCTTTAAGAGGAGCTGCGGGGGCTCCAGCCGCCTCAGCCTCAGTTCCCGCTGGTTTTTCCAGCCAGAAGTTATGGGGATTCTCTTCCTGGCACTGGGACCCTGAGCTGGGCACCTGGTGTGGGACGGGGACCCCTCAGTCCTCAGGAAGGACCTTCCCAGCCGAGGTGTCCCTCCTAATTTTTATCCGCCACACGTGGGTGTGGGACCAGCCCGTCGCGCCTCCGCCCTCCTACCAGTCTCGATGCAGCTTCTTTAATTTCGTAGTTGTGGGACTTCCTTTCAGCTTGATTTCAGACGGTTTTGAATGATGGTTGTTCTGTAGTTTAGTTGTAACTTTGATGTGGTTGTGGGAGGACGCGATACCACGTTTACCTACGCCGCCATCTTGACCAGAAGTCCCTATTTTTTTTTTTATTCCTCACCTGAGGATATTTTTCTACTTATTATCAGATGGAGTGGGAGGGAGGGAGGGAGACAGAGAGAAACATCAGTGTGATAGAGACACATCGACTGGCTGCCTCCCGCACGACCCCAACCGGGAATGGGGACGAACCACAACGAGGTATGTGCCCTGACTGGAATCGAACCCGCTGAGCCAAACCGGCCAGGGCTGTTATCATTCTTTTATGTATTTTTTGTAACCCAGTGGACAAAAAATATTAGTCAGGAAGCCAGGCCTGGGGAGCAGAACCTGTGCTCTAATCCCACCCCCTACCAGCCAGAGGGCCTGGCAATGCAGCACTCAGTTTCCTCATCTGTAAAATTGAGACCAGCCCTGGCCGGTTTGGCTCAGCGGTTAGAGCATCGGCCCACGGACCAATGAGTCTCGAGTTCGATTCCAGCCAAGGGCACGTACCTCGGTTGCGGTTCGTCCCCGGCCCTTGTGGGGGTCCTGCGGGAGGCAACCAGTCGATGTGTGTCTCTCTCTCTCTCTCTCTCTCTCTCCCCCCCTCTCCCTCTCCCCTTCCCACTCTATCTGAAAGTAAATGGAAAAATACCCTCAGGTGAGGATTTAAAAATATATTTTTTTATTGATTTTTAGAGAGCGAGGAAGGGAGAGGGAGAGAGAAACATCAATGTGAGAGCAGAGCATTGATTGACTGCCTCCTGCACGCCCCCTGCTGGGTATCTGCTGGCAACCCGGGCATGTGCCCTGACTGGGAATCGAACTGGCGACCTTTCAGTGCACAGGACAACACCCAACCAACTGAGCCACACCAGCCAGGGCAATAACTGTACTGTTTCGTAAGATGACGTTTGGTTTATTACAGATACACACTGAAATATGTAAGGTCGTGATGTCTACCACTTCCTCTCAAATGGTTCAGAAATAATAATAGTATTTATTATACATATTATATGTGACATATATACTATAGGGAAAGAGAGTTTCATTTACCTGTTGTGTAACAAAGCACTGCAAAACTTAATGACTTAAAACAACAAAAATGTATTACTTATAACTCTGTGGATGGACTGGGTTGATCTGGAGGGCGCCTCTGCTCCTATGGCATCGGCTGAGGCCACTCTGCCGCATTCAGCTGGCAGTGGGCTGGGCTGGAAAGTCCAAGAGGGTTTCATCCCACATGTGGCACATTTGTGCTCCTCAGCATGCCCTCCGTGCCCCCGCGTGGCTGGCTTGCGCTTCCTCACAGCATGGCAGTCTCGGAGGAAACAGACTCCGTGCATAGCAGCTTCTGAGAGAGGAGGTGTGAGCTCTCTGTTTCAAGGTAGCCCAGCTGCATGCTCGGCCAGAATTGCTGAGCAAATCTTGGGATCTGGGCCAAATCCTCCCTGGTCCAGGAAGACCTACTTGGCAGTCACTCAGGGAAGAATCCTGGGGTCAAAACAGGAATCAAGAGATGTTATCACTTAAAGATGTTAGAGAGCGAGGAAGAAAAATGTCACTTACTTAGCACAAAGTGCCAAGAACTTTACCACCTTATTTCATTTAGTCCTCAAGGCCACCCTGCAAAGAAGCTGTTATTATCCCTTTGAAAAGAGGAGGTAGCCGAAGTCTCAGGAGGTACGGTGACTGGAGCAGACTCATACTGCAAAGGTATTGAATCAAGGAATGTATTTGTTTCTTTATTTAACAAACATTTTCTGGCCCAGGACTGTGCTGAGCTTGGGAACACAAGGATAAATGATGTCAGAGTCAACTATTGCTGCACCACCCTCCAAATCTCAGTGGCCTACGACAACCAATGTCTGTTTTCCTCATTCACAGGTGGGTGGGTCAGCAGGGTTCTGTTTCAGGCCACCGGTTGGCTGGGCTGGCATCCAGCCTTCGGGTTGGGTTCAGGGCTACTCTTCACATCCCCGCATTCTGTTCGGACCAGTGGCTACCCAGGACACATTCTTCTCAAGGGACTACAAGAGACGAGTCAAACCACCCAAGCTCATTCAAAGCCTCTGCTGACACCACTGGCCTGAGCCAATCCCACGCCCAAACCTGCAGTCATTAAGGCAGAGAGGTCTGTGCTAAGTCTGCCTCTGCCATGGTGATGGCATAGACAATGAATTCTGTGACAAGGGCAATGAAGAACTGAGAGCAGGGATCCAATCTGCCACAGGGGACGAGGCACAGGCCTTGCCTTCAGGGAGCTCCCGGTCTGGTGGGGGGACTCATACACACAATTACGTGCAGTGAGGAGGCGGAGGTGGGCAGCATGGGAGTGTGTGTGTGTGCATACACCACGGGAGCGGGGAGGTGGTCCCTGCTGCTGCCTAGGCTTTCTGGAAAAGGAGATTGCAGAGGGAAATGCCAAAGGATAGAGTACATAGGCACTCTTGGTTGACACAGAGAGAAAAGGGCAGGGAAGCGAGGGAGGGTGTTGTAGGCAGTCACGACTGTGTGAGCAAAGGGGAGGAAACCAGAAGCAGGATGGTATGTGGGGGAAACCCAGAAACCGTTTGCTGCCCCCAGAGCATAACAGGAAGACAACAGGTGTCAGGAGGTCGTGGAGGGAGAAGTAGGCAGGAGCCCAGTCACCGGGGGCCTTTGTCACATGCTGAACATCTCCCCCCAACGCTCGAGCACTCCCCTACCCTTCCCACTCTGCTCCCTGACCTGGGCGACGGGCCTGATGGACTTCGGCCAAGCCTCTCTCATTCTGGGATGATGGCAAAATGTAGTTTTTGCCTCTCCCGAAACGCCCCGTTTTAGACTGAACAATGTCCCCCCAAATTCATATGTTGAAGCCATTACCCACAAAGTGACTGTATTGGGGATAAGGCCTTTGAGGATGTTATTGAGGTTAAATGAGGTCATAATAGTGGGGCCCTAACTCGACAAGACAGGTGTCTTTAGAAGAGGAGGAAGAGATACCAGGTCTGTGTGTGTGTGTGTGTGTGTGTGTGTGCGCGCGCGCGCGTGTGTTCACAGGAAAGGCCATGCGAGGATGCAGTGAGAGGGGTGCTGTCCACAGGCCAGGAAGAAAGATCTCACCCGAGGGGAGGTGGGCAGGGGGCTGGGTGAAACGATGAAGGGGTTAAGAACTGCAGATTGGTAGCTGCAGAATGGTGACAGGGATGTAAAGCACAGCAGGGGGCATATAGTCAATAATGCTGTAATAACTATGTAAGGAGCTGCAACATTCTCTAAGGAGCCGTGGAGACGGGCAGGTCTAGAGCTGGACAGTGGCACAGCCAGGTTTATACTTTGGGAAGGTCACTGTGGGTGCAGAGTAGAGGGATTTGGCAGGGGGACGGCTGGAGTGAGCACCCAGGCAGGGTCCAGGCGAGAAGCTGGGGTGGCCTGGGTGCGTGGTGGCAGTGGGGATGGAGAAAGGTGGCCCTGGTTAGTGAAGGTTTATTTAGGAGTGGGGCCCCTGACTGATTGGATGTGGGGAAGAGGGGGAGCCCAGCGGAGACAAGGCAGAAGCCCATGCTGGCAGATCTGGATCGAGGCTCCTTACTTAGCAGCTGCTGCACCTTCTCACGAACCCTTAGGGTTGGATTGTAGAAAGCAAAGCCTGAGGCCAAGGGCTGATGTCTGCTGCTTGGTTAGGAGTGACCCAGGGAGCAGGAGGGAGGGACAAGGAGTGAAGCAGGGAGAGCCAGTATGTGTCCCACTGGCCACCACAGGGTGCAGGTGAATGACTGCTCTATCCCCTGGAGGCATGGAATAGAGGCCTGAAGAGTCTGAAGGAGAAAGAATTTATCAGCTCTTGTCTCTCACTGGCCAATGTCCACCCCAAGGGGCCTTAACAGCACTGTCTCCCCTTCTTGGTTATGCAGCAGTAGACACCAAGCTGGGCCCTGCAGCATCCCACGCTTTGATGGTCTCAGAGAAGCCCAGGACATGAGGCCAGGCGCTGTCCCAGAAGCGGGTCACAGTCTCGCAGAGCTGGTTGCCACCGCAGTGACGAAAATGAATGATAGCAGAGGCCAAGAGCATCTGACGTGGTGCCTAAGGGCTGTCTGACGTAGGATCATCATTAATGTCACCACCACTGTCATTGTCCCCATTTTACAGGTGGGAAAACTGACACTCACAGAAGTCACCCACCCACGTAGTCTGGTTCTGAAGAGCATGTAATAAGCTGTCTCCTGGGGTCAGTGGCCCCGAACCTACCCCCTCAGTGGGCCTTGGGATTCCAAAGCCTTTCAGGAGGTGGGGGAAATAGAGCCACCAAGATAGGCTTATTATTAGGGAGGAGTCAAAGGTAGGGGGAAAAGGAGAGAGAAGAAATAATAATCATATGTTAGAAAATGGCTTTGCAATGTACAATTATCCATTCCTTCATTTATTCAGCAAATATTTGCCAGGCTCTAAATACATGTCCAGCCTTGCGTTCGGTGCTGGGGGGACAGAGGTAAGACTGATGCGCTGTCCCTGGGAGCTGGCGTGTTGCTGGTAAGACAGACATGCAGTGAGTGTTCAGAGCAAGACAAGCGGGGTGAGGCAGGACAGCTCAGAGGCTGTGATTCCGTTTGCCCACGTTGCCAGCCCACCCATTCTCCGTCCTCCTCAGCCTCCTCTGTGCCCCAGGGGGCGGGCCTCTACAGACTGCATGGCTTTGGAGTCAGCCAGACCTGGGTCTGAATCTAGGCTTTAGCCCTGAATTTATTCAACAAAACGTGTTGAGTGCCCCCAGCGGGCCATCGTGCTGGAGGTGCTGGGGTGCAGCTGTGACCGCAGCCGACCAACCCCCGGGCTCAAGGGGCTTTAGTCTAGTGAGAGACACAGGCCACAAACAACTGGCTGGCACAGACCGCAGTGCAGTGTGGTGTGGTGTGCCAGGCAGGCCGTCGGGTGGCGCTTGGTGCCGTGAGGAGATATCCAGAGCGAGGGGCAGGGGAGGACTCGCGTGGGGAGATTACCTAGATGATGTGCTCGGAGAAGGCGTGCTGGTCTGGGCAAAGCTTCTGGCCCAAATCCGAGCCTCGGTTTCCTTATCTGAGACCTGGAGTGAAGCATGCCCACCTCCCAAGGATGCTGTGAGGATCGTATAACACCACCAAAACCTTAGCGATCCAGAGTAAATACGCTGGGAAGATGACCTGCTTCTTAGCCAGAGACTCACTACCAGTGATGCATGTCAGGGAAGGACAGTGTGGCAAGTGAGTTCATTTAGTTTCTGCTTTGGTTTTGTTACGAAGTCTTCCTGTTTCTCTCCTTTGGTTAAGGTTTCAGTGTAAACAGATATTCACACTCACGATATAAAGGAAAACCTGCCCCCAAATGCCAAAGCAAAACACCTTTCTTGTGTCAGGCACTCTGTTAAGTTCCCAATAACACACGGGTTCCCCGTCCATGAGGAGCTGGCTTATTTTGTGTCCGCTAGAGGAGTGGCGTGATGGGAATCGGGTTCTGAAGAACTTCGTGGCAGCACACAGAGGGCCACGAGTCTTCCTTGCGGCAGGAGAGCCGGCACCATGCCACTGACGGCCGAGAAAGTCAGCAGGTCTGCGGTGAACACGCACCAGGCAGGGAGGAGGGATGGCTCTGCCGAAGGTGGCCCGGCCCCTGCCCCACGGCTCCTCCAGCTGCAAAGCCAGCTGCACACCCAGCACCACCCGTCTCCTCTGAGAAGAGATGGCACGCGTGTATTTCCAAGATGGCCCACCCCAACCTGACGGTGGAGATGAGGCGGGCACAGAAAATCCAGACCCCGGCTTCCTCCCCTGCCCCAGTTTTGACTCCACTGTACCAAGCCTGACCCTAATTTACAGAAGAGACTTCTGGCCACAGAGCATCACCAAAGTGCAAGTTGAAGGGCCATCCAAGGTCTGACTGTCTGCTGGGAGTTACAGTACAGCGGTGGCCAGGCTCCCAAATTACAGGGCCGCCAGGGTAACTGGTGATTGGAACGGATAAAAATAATCATGGCTCAAGGCGGGAGGTAAGGAGAGGCATCTTCCCTGGGCGAACGGGGTGGCTACAGACGTGGCCTCGCAGGGCCATGCTTCCTTCCTCACGGAGCTCTGCAGACAGACAGGCTGCCAGGAAGCCACCCCTCTGCCCTGAGTCATGCGGAGGCTGGCCCTGCCCAGGATGGCCTCTGGACCCCAGCTGGGCAGCAGCTGCTGGTCACTGCAGTCCAGCTGGCTGAGACCCACTTGTCCAACACAATTTTGTCAAGAAAGAAGATTTAAAATTCTAATGCTAGTTATTTCACTTTTGTCCTATCTTTGGGGACTGGTTTTTTAAAAAAATCTTGAGATGCCCTGGCCAGTTTGGCTTAGCAGTTAGAGCATCGGCCCTTAGACCGAAGGTTGTGGGTTTGATTCCCAGTCAAAGGCACGAACCTGGGTTGCAGGTTCGATCCCTCGCTCGGGTCAGGGTTGTGCGGGAGGCAATCAATCGATGTGTCTCTCTCACATCAATGTTTCTCTCCCTCCCTCCCTCCCTTCCACTCTCTCTAAAAAATCAACGGGAAAGTGTCTTCAGGTGAGGATTAACAACAACAAAAATCTTGGGACAATATATTGAGGCCTGTTTATTGAGCTCATAGCATGTTGTTTTGTTTTCTTTTTCCTAAGGATCCTGGCTTCCGAAGTGTGCTAGGGCAGTGCAAGTGAAGAGGGCAGCGCAGTGCGCATCGTCAGGTACCTCTGGGGGGACACGTTGGCTGGTGAGGATTCCGGTCTCTGCAGAAGCACAGTTACCCCCAGAATTCCCCAGAAACTGATAACATCAGTTGCCTCCAGGAAGGGGAACCAGGTGGCTGGGGCCACAGGTGGTGGAAAACTTTTATTTTTGCTTTTGCTCACCGTAGAGAGGCTCAGAAGATGCAAAATATAAAGCGGGGGTGGGGCGTGGAGGCATGTCTTACCCAGTTCCATTGCTAGGGATTTGTCCCGAGAGAGAATTGGTGACACGCACGGATGTCTACACAAGGACTTTTTTACAGCATTGTTTGTGTACTGAACTGAGATGAGGAAAATAAATTATATGTTTCTGTGGGAAACTACGTAGCTCTTAAGAAGGCAATGTTGCCCTGACCAGTTTTGCTCAGCGGTTAGAGCGTTGGCCAGCAGACCAATGAATCGCGGGTTTGGTTCCGGTCAAGGGCACGAACCTCGGTTGCAGTTCCTCCCCAGCCTTGGATGGGGTCATGCAGGAGGCAACCAGTCGATGTGGCTCTATCACATTGATGTTTCTCTCTCTCTCTCTCTCTCTCTCTCTTTCTATCAGATAATAAGTAGAAAAATATCCTCAGGTGAGGAATAAAAAAAAAGGGCAATGTTGATCTATAAACATTAACACAGAAAGACATTCACGTTGCTGTTGACGGGAAAAGGTAGGATGTAAAACAGCATGGACCGTGTGCCCCCGTTTATGTGAAATCGGGTGCCCATGGGTACATGAATCACAAGGGCAGGTGTCTGGGAAGATGATCATCCAAAGGTTAAGAGTGACTCGGGCTCCCCAGAATGGCAGCCGCCGCTCTCGATGAACACATCTGCTGCTAACAATGACAAGTCTGGATGAAACATAAAAAACAGCTATTTGAAGGCACTGGAGGGCTACCCGAAGCAGGTGGAGGGGAGGTGACTCTTGAGGGGAAGGTCCTCATGGGATGAGGTCCACGGTTCTCCAACTTCCCCGTGAGGGCACAGCCCAGGCCCTGCTGTGTTCCAGACAAACTCAGCCAGAAGCCGTGCACTTGAGGAGTCAGAGGTTGGAATTCAGGGCTGGTCGAGCAGCCAGGTATCGAGGGAGAAAATCTCAGCAAGGTGGGGGCCCAAACTCTGCCTGAAGCCCCCCTCAGACTCTCAGACTCCCGAGCGGCGTGTGTGTGGACCACACTCTGGGGAGTCCAGGGGCGGGGGGAGTAAGAAGCAAATGGAAATCCTAGAACAGAAACAGACATCTGAAATTTTTCTTTTACTAAAGGGCATTAATAGCATCCCCACCTATCTCCCATCTATCTTACTATGTTGTGCTTTCATTATTATTCCCCTAGAAATGTTTGTTAATTTCCCTTGTGATTTCTTCCTTGAGCCCTAGAATATTTAGAAGTGCTGCTTAATTTTAAAATATTTGGGAGTTTTCTGGCTATCATATGGTTACTGATTTCTAATATAATTGGTGTGATGCCTTTGCATTGTGTTGTTGCAGTCCTTGAAACTTCTTTTGTGGCCTGATGTATGGTTTCTCTGGATCAGCCTTCCTTGGGCATTTGGAGACTGAGTCCTCCACACTTCGTGAGGACAGTGTTCTACAAATTTCAGTCTGAGTTCCAGCAGGAGGAAAGTGGGAGATGAGAATGTAACATCAGGAGAGGAGACTTCCCCAGGACTCTCAGCAACGTCTGCTGATACCTTGGAGGCCAGAACTGTGTCACGAGGCCACTCCTAGCTGCCAGGGAAGGAGGGGAGATGAGGTTTTAGTTTTCTAAGATTCTATAGGAGGGAAAGTCAAGGAGAAGGGGGCTTGAATGTGTGCTGAGTGGGTGCTATAGACTGAATGTTTGTGTCTCCCAAATTCATATGTTGAAACCTAATTCCCAACGTGATGGTATTTAGAGGTAGGACATTTGGGAGTTATTAGGTCAGGAGGTCAGAGCCCTCATGAAAGGGATCAGTGTCTTCATAAAAGAGACCCCGGAGTGCTCCTTGCCCCTTCCGCCATGGGGGGATGCGTGGAGAAGACAGGCTATGAACCAGGAATCAGGCTCTCACCAGACCCGGATCTGCCAGCGCCTTGGCCTGGACGTCCAGCCTCTAGAACTGTGGGAAATAGGTTTCTGTTGTTTTGTGAGTCACCCAGTCATGTCTCTCTGGTCTCCTTTAATCTGAAATAGTCCCCCAACCGTGTTTGTCGTGGCAGAGACTTTGTTGCATCCCAAGGCCCTTCGCTTGCCTTCGTGGGTACTTCCACGCTGGAGTTTACTCTCACTCACTCCACCTTTGGGCCCCCCTGAAAGCAGAGCCCGCAACAAGGGCCCAGGTGCAGGAGGGTATCAGGATCAAGAGGAGTGGACCGGGGAAGGAGGGAAAGCTAACAAAAGGTGTGTTACTGGGGTCCCTGCTGTGCGCAGCCTGGGCTGGTCTCCTGCAGAAGGCTTCCCAGGAAGGCCCCAAGCAGGACGGGAGCAGCAGCAGCCAGCCGCTGGCCCCTGCCCCAGTAGGCTGAAGATTGGTTCAAAGGTTCCATCCTTGTGGGCTGCCCTGCCCAGGGACCCAGCAAGCAAGGTGTACCTTATTGCCCTCATCAAGTAAAAGCTCCGAAGGGCAGAGGAACGATCCAGCCTCACCCTTCATGGCCAGTGAAGCCCACAGCATATGCAAGACTACTGGTGCCCCACACCTGCTCCCCCCTGGACCCCCACACCTGCACCCCCCTGGACCCCCACACCTGCTCCCCCCTGGACCCCCACACCTGCACCCCCCTGGACCCCCACACCTGCTCCCCCCTGGACCCCCACACCTGCACCCCCTGGACCCCCACACCTGCACCCCCCTGGACCCCCACACCTGCACCCCCCTGGACCCCCACACCTGCACCCCCCTGGACCCCCACTCCTGCACTCCCCACTGGATCTGATATCACAAGAGCAGAGTCATCTCCCCCGTGCAGGTGGTCCAGGTGAGCCGCAGTGAGCTGTGGGAAGGAAGGATCTCTGCTGCCTGTCTGGGCTCCAGCAGCTTGGAGAGAAGGAACGTGTGAGCAGAGCTGGTGGGGAGGGGGTAAAGGGCCTTTTGGGGGGTGAATCAGCACAGAAACAGGAAGGAGCCCTGTGTGTTCTGGGTGTGGTGAGGAGACCGGAGTGCGGAAGGGTCTCTGCAGATCTCTGGCTCTGTGCTGGCCTGCTGTGTTATTTTTAGTGCTGCCATACAAATTATCACCAATTTAGGGGCATAAAGCAACACAAATTTATCATCCTACAGTTCTTTAAGCCAGATGTCTGACACGGGTCTCCCTGAGCTAAAATCAATGTCTCAGTGGAGCTGAGGCCCCCGGGGAGAAGGCAGTTCCAGGGGCCACCCACAGCCCCTGGCTGGAGGCCTCTTCCTCCATCCTCAAAGCCAGCAACTTCCCGTGTCGCTACCCCTCCTTCCAAAATCTTGTCTTCCTCTGACCGCAGCTGGAAAGCTTCTGGCATTTAGGAACTCATATGATGAGATGGGTCCCCCCAGACAACCCAGGGCAGTGTCTCCCATCTCAAAGTCCATAATCTTTTTTTATTTTTATTTTTAGTTAATCCTCACCCGAGGATATTTTTCCATTGATTTTCGGATAGAGTGGAAGGGAGGGAGGGAGAGAGAGGGATACATCAATGTGAGAGAGACACATTGATTGGCTGCCTCACACGTGACCCCAGCGTGGGCTGGGGATCAAACCTGAAACCCAGGTGTGTGCCCTTGACAGGGAATCAAACCGGAGACCCTTTGGTCCAAGGGCCTGTGCTCTAACTGCTGAGCCAAACTGGCCAGGGCTCAAAGTCCATAATCTTAACCAGCTCTGCAAAGCCCTCTGCCCCTGCCTGGGAGGTAACACCCACAGGGCCTGGGATCAAGATGTGGGCATCCTGGAGGGGGCATTACCCCGCCAACTACACAGCTTCCACCCATTCCCACCAGGACGGCCTCAGGTTTTGTGGAGGAGAAAGGGGAGCAGACATTTCAGCGCCTGATCATCCCCATTGCTGGGGAGCGTGTGGGGACAGGGACCTCATTCCCTGTGTGTGAGGCTGGCAATTGGCATAACCTTTTCGGAGAGTCATTTGCGGCAGTATTAAAATTGCGTATCCACATACCTGCTTGGCTGAATGAGCCATGCTACTTTTAGAATGAATCAGAAATACTGCATGCCGGAAAGTATCAGTTAGAGGTTGATACAAAGAGATGGTTGTAGATGTAAATGTAGCAGCACTGTAACACCGAAAAACTGAAACACTGCATACATAATGGAATTCTGTGCAGTGATTTAAAAGGGTAAACAAGATCTATAAACATTGACCTAAGAAATGTGTCAGACTTTACACCCAGTATTCCACTCAGTCCTAACATGAGTGGGTGAGTACTACTGTAATCTATGTTATAGATGGGGAAACTGAGGCTCTTTTTCCCGTAGTAAGGAAAAGATTTGGGACACTTTGCTCAGGTCCCCAAGAGTAGCTCTGAGAGGGCACATGTCCAGGGTGAGGGGGGAGTGTGGGCCCAGGAGTTGCTCCTGTGGGGGCTGGTCTGGGTCACTCCGGTCCTGCACACTCTGGAGAGTGGCCGGGGTAGCCCGTCCAAGGGGCAGTCGCATCTCTGCCCTCGGGCTCCAGGTAGGCCAGGGATGGCTCCACACAGGGCGGCCCAAGTGGTCCCCAGAGTCAAGAGTCCTGGACAGGAACAGGGCATCTGTGTCTCACTCTGCGCCTGACTCTTCCTGACAGTCACTAGATGCTCTCTGCCTCAGTTTCCTCATCTTTACATGGGAATTGCATACATTGCAAGAAGCAATATTATAGAACAGTATGTACATATGACCCCAGTGCATAAAATATATATCAGTTTTAATTTTTTTTCTTTATTAATTTTAGAGAGAGAAGAAAGGAGAGGGAGAGAGAGATAGAAACAACGATCAGATAGAACATCGGGAATCGAACTGGCGACCCCTTGATGCACAGGTCAATGCTCAACCACGGAGCCACACCAGCTGGGCTGTGCATATCATTTTTAAAATTGATATATATTTTGCCCACACAGAAAGAAAAAACACCTAAAAGGATATTTTCTCTTTCTTTCCTTTCCCTTTCTTTCCTCCCTCCCTCCCTCCTTTCTTTCTTTTGCTTTCATCAGCCAGGTAATATGCTGATGTAAGGAGGTTTGAGGGCGGCACATCCCACAGCAGTGAACACCGAGCCTGAACACTGAGTCGTCTTAGGAACGACAAAAGGATCTCGACGAGGATGTTTTCAAACTCATCCCCTGGGTTCTCTCTGACCCTCACTAATCCACAGGGTTGCTGCTTTGGAAGAAATGTGTGAGGAGCTCCACTAACGGAGGCAGGAAGGAGGAAGGAGGTGGGGGCGGGGGCGGTCAAGCAGGCCAAATTGCAACAACCACATGGTTCCTCTCTGTGGTCATATTCAGGAAAAAGGAGGAAATGACAAACTCAAAGGCATTAGGGGGCTTTGTTCCCAGAGCCCAGGGATGGCCAGAGTGGAGGGTCTGTGCAGCCTCCTCCCTCCCAGGCGCTCCGGTCCACCTGCCCCAGACCCAGCAGCGGCTGCAGGCAGGTCATGGCCTGGAGACAGTACTGGCAGCCAAGAGGTTTGGAGCTGGGTCCTAGGGATTTGGTTTTTGAGCCATCCCAGGTCCCTCAGGTGGTGGTGGTGGTGTGACCACCTGTTCACAACTGTGTCCAGATTCACTGCCCAGCTGGAAACCTGAAGACAGGGCCCAAGTCCGGCTCTTGGCATACCTGCTCAGGCCTGGGCAACAGTGGGCTCCTAAGAAGTGTCTGTTGAATGAATGCGTGATCCTTAGCCATCAGCTGTCTCTGAGGGGTGACTCACTTTACCCACGGCCATTCAAAACCACTCAGCCAGGGATGGAACTGGAACCCAGTCCTGCAGGCGTGTGTGCTGGACTCGCCCCAGTATGTCATTCAGTCTGGACTCTAGTGCCATGAGCACTATTGTAATCTATTTTACAGATGGGGAAACTGAGGCTCAGAAAGATTAAAGTCACTTTCCCAAAGTCACATAGCAAGTGAGAGGCTGAACCGGATTCTAACCCAGATCCTCTGGTGTGGCAGCCACATCCCAGAGAGGGTCAGTGAATTGCCCAAGGTCACCCGGCGGAGGGTGAGGCCCAGCCCAGAACCAGGCATCTGCTCCTCACTCACACTGGCCCAGGCCCAGTGGGGTGAATGTAGTTGGTCCAAAATCGCCACAAAATCAGCGCAGAACTGCAGGACCGGGTGGTGTGGTTTGACTGAGATGGAAGAAAGGGTTAAGGGTTGGAGTGGGCAGCAGAGTGACGTGGCTTGCAGATGGGTATGTGGCCGCAGTGATAGGAGCATGGTGGTGTGCAGAACCAAGGGGCTGCCGGTGCTCATCAGGCCACCAGGAGGGGTGGGCTCAGCGCTGACTGTATACCAGCCCCTAAGAGGAACATTAACAGGAGCACATCCAGGGGACAAAGTGACGTCACAGGGCAGGTGAGAGGCAATAACAGGACTATGAGGTATTCAAGGATGTGGGGGACCCAAAGGGGACTAGATCTCTGACTTCCTTCAGGTCTCCCTGCCCCAGCCCCTGACAACTACTAATCTGTTTTCTGTCTTTGAGGATTTGCCTGTCCTGGGCATTCCACATAAATGGAGTCATACAGTACGTAACCTCTTGTGACTGACTTCTGGTTCAGCACACTGTAGCATGTGAGTGCTTCATTCCTCTTTATGGAATAAAATTCCCACCGAACTGGCCTCCTACAGCTCCTGGTGGGCACTAAGCCTTTTCCCACCTCCAGACTTCTGCACGGGCTGTTCCTGCTGCCTGGAACTCTTCTCCCACAACCCAGACCAGCTCCTGCACCTTCTTATGTTCCTTTCCTGATTCCCAGGATAAGCAAGAACCCTCTCTCATGTGCCCTTAGAGTCCCCCCTCCTCCCTCATAGCCCTAAAAAAACCTTCGACTCTGTGTGTGTGTGTGTGTGTGTGTGTGTGTGTGTGTGTGAAGTTTTGTTCCGGGTCTGTCTTCCCTGCTAGGTGAGAAGCCCCAGGTGGGCAGGACTGGATCCCTCTTGCTCATCACTGTGTCCTCACTGACTAGTTTAGTACCTGGCACCTTGTAGGTGCTCAAACATCTTTTCTTGATTAAAGGAATGAGTGAATGGTTTTATTAAACACCTACTAGGGACTAAAAGTTTTATACACATCAAGGTTTGCAAAAGCCAAGCACGTTAGTGGCAGAGTTGGCATTCGATAACTTTCTGGGTTGTTGCTGCCCAATTCTGCATCCTCCTCCGCTCCTCTGTGTTTAGGGGTCGGGGGTACCCCTCCCTAGGGCAGCTGTGGGTTTATGTAGAAACCAGAGAAGACAGTTTAGCCTGCTAATAAGGGCACTTAGGGCATCACTACTGTGTGAAACTCTATAAGGTTAGTCCTGCCCCAGCACAGCTCTTCCTTGCTCCCTGCCCCAGTGCTTGGGCACCTGGCTGAGTGTGAGGCTTCAAAGGATTAGGAGCAGGGTACCCCTCCCCAAAGGTTAGCACAACAAATGTTGTGTTCTTCTGCCCTCTTATGGTTTGTCTCAGCATAGCAAGTACCAGTTTCCTTGCCTTCCTGATGCTAATTCTATCACTGGCCACAAGAGGGCAGGGTTGTCAACACTATCCCACTCAATACAATACTTGGCCCCCATCCAACCCCGGCTTTTTAAAAAAATACTGTAGATTGTTGAAAAACAGCTTTATTGAGCTATAATTCATATACTGTACACTTTGCGCATTCAAAGCGCACCATTCAATATTTTCAGAGTTGTGCAGCCATCACCACAATCCAATTTTAGAACACTTTTATCACCCCCAAAAGAAACCCCCACCCCCTAACTCTTACCACTTACCATTTCCCACCCCCCAACCCTAGGCAACCACTAATCTGATTTTTGTCTCGATAGATGTGTTTGTTCTGGACATTTCATATAAAGGTATCATACCATCTATGGCCTTTAGTAACTGGCTTCTCTCATCTAGACAATGTTTCGATTTTCAAGGTTTATTCGCGTTGCTGCATGTTTCAGTACTTCGTTCCTTTTATTGCAAAACCATGCTCCCCTGTATGCATACACCACACTTACTTACGCATTCGTGACTTAATGGACACTTGGGCTGTTTCTGCTTTTGGCCGTTACGAATAATGCTGCTGTGAACATTTGTGTACAGATTTTTATGCTGGATGTATGCCTTCGTTTCTCTTGGATATATGTATTTAGGAGTGAAATTGCTCAACTCTATATTTAATGATTTGAAAACTGCCAGACTTTTTCCTATTGGGGCTGCACCTTTTTACATACCAACAGAGCTGTGAGCCCACGGAGGGCAGGACGGCGCGGGTTCTCGAGCCCCCGCAGGCCTGACGTAGGGCCAGTGATGGTGCTTCATAACATCTGGGGACTGCTGGATGAGGCCAACGAGTGGAGTAGCCTGGGAGGTGTGGCTGACCCCTATGGATCTGGAGGGGAGTTTCTAAGGGGAGATGGACTGTGGGAAGCGGCAGGGGCGGCTCAGAGACCAAGGTCGTACAGGTGTGAGGGGCTGTGGGAGGCTCAGGTGGCGGAACAGAGCCCCTCCCAAGGAGGGACTCAGGAAGCATTCCCATGCCTGGCACCTTGCCAGTGTGAAGGAAGGGGGTGGTGAAAAGCTTCCCCTGAAGGAAGTGGGGTCCCCGGGTGTGTGAGATGGGGGGTCAGGGGCAGGGGGTGCCAGGGCAAGAGGAGGAACACTGGTGGAGGGAGGAATGGGCTGCAGAGGCAGGGACAGTGTCTGGAGGGAGGACAGAGGGCTGAAGGGGGGGAGGCAGGATGCCGGCAGGGCCCCAAGGACTCTGGGACGATGGGCCCAGACCTCCCCTGAGGAATGCACCCTCAGTGTGAGGACAAGACTAGAAACCATCACGCACGATGTGCACAGGCCCTGGGATGTCTGAAGTGTTGGGGATCCTCCAACTAGCCTGCTTGACCACTGCACTGTTGGGGAAACCGAGGCAGGGTCCAGCGTGACATTTTCTGGGCCAGGCCAGCCCTCGCTTCTGTGAAAGTTCTTATCTGTAGAATCTCAGGGTTCCTGACTCCAAAGTCCTCCCTCTACTGTGCTCCCAGGGCATCGCTGCTGTGCATTTCTTTAGCTTCAAGGAGAAACCTCAGTTTCAAAAGTCACTAGGGACTCCTGGGGGTGGGGTGGGGCTGACTGTGGACACACTGAAGGCCTTAGCTGAGTGACTGCGACCCCTCAGGAAATCAGCCCAAATTCTGTATGTAATTTCTTTACCTTAAATGTTGGCAACTAATTGAAATTATTATTATTATTATTTTTTAATCCTTACCCGAGGACATTTTTCCATTTTTTGTTCAGATAGAGTGGGAGAGAGAGGGAGAGAGAGAGAAACATCGACGTGAAAGGGACACATCGAGTGGCTGCCTCCTGCACGACCAACCAGGGCTGGGGACAAACTGCAACCGGTATGTGCCCTTAGTGGGAACCGAACCCTGGTCTCTCTGGACCGCAGGTCGACACTCTAACCACTGCACCAAACCTGCCAGGGCAATTGAAATTATTTTAAAAAACTAAACACAATTCCTTTAAGACTACAGGTCAAACATACGCTTCAGGGCACAGACTCAATGGCCACAGGGCTGGAGCTCCGGCTGACCCACTGACTTCCTCATTGGCCTGGAATCCCCCGGGCTCCACACGGGGACTGTGCTGGGAGAAGTCCCACCAGAGGGCTGGAGGGGCCTGGGCAGCGGGGAAGCGGGTTTGCAAGCAAAGCTGTTTCCTTCCAATGTGATCAGAAACCAGGGGCAGGCCTCCCTGTCATTGTTCACATCGTTCTACACAATCCTCCACTTCTCCAGCTTGTTTTCGGGCTGAGGAAGGAGACCCAATGAAGGGGTGACTTGCCCAGGGAATCAGCAGGTTCGTGGCAGGCCCGACTGGGGGAGTGGGGGACAGGAGGGAACAGGGGTGGAATCCAGGCCTCCAGGCTCTTTTCTCCCACGTGGAAGGTGTTGCCAGGAACAAACGGACCTCCAGTCTCAGCGCTCAGCACTCCCTTCTGTCCCCATGTGCCCAACGAGGAGGCTGAGGCCCGGGAAAGGGAGTGCTTTCCCCAGGGTTCCCAGGCAGCAGCAGCACAGACTGGCTCATGCCACTCCAGCAGGAGCTCTGAGCAGGGAATGACCGATGACCTGGGAGAGAGAGGGCGCAAGGACAGACAGGAGGGTGTGTGTGTGTGTGTGTGTGTGTGTGTGTGTGTGTGATGTTAAAATCAATCAACACACCTTCTGGAAAGGGGTGAAGTGAAAGCCCAGTCTTCCAACTGACTCCCTTTCCAGTTAGACCCACATCCATCCCCAGAGGAACCACACTCAGCGCCTCCTAAGCTTCCATGGGGGGGCAACCCCAGCACCCCGCCCCGAGTCTGAAATCACTCAGTTCTCAATTTCTGATCCTCTTTCACTTCCCTTTCTTGAGAGGCTTGAAACTCCATCTGCCAGGGTTGCATAAAATTGCATTTCAAAACAGATAAAGACTTTGATGGTGGGGGCCGTGGCAGGTCTGTCGCAAGCAGGAAAAGAGAGGTGTCCATAGAGGGAACTGGGCCCAAAGGGCAGGAGAAGCTTCCCTGAGAACCCCAACTACCCGCTCCCTCCCCCAGAGCAGACTTGCTGTCGAAAGAAAATGCAATCACTGTGGTGACTGGGAAGAGGCCTGTGGGGTGGCTGGCAAAATTCTTTTTCTTGGTTTCTGTATGTTACCTTGTAGTAATTAGTTATTAGTAATCTGTCTCTGTATTTTATTTTACAATAAAAGTATTGTTTAAAATAGTCAAGTAAGTCTTGTTCTGTGGGGCGGGCCCCTACACAGCTGATCCTCCAGGATAGTCAGAGGCCAGTGGTCAGTGGGCACAGCCAGTCCTTGCAGCCGATCAGCCTGAGTAAATCCCTCCCATTCATGTGCCAGCAGCAATCAAGACTCAATAACAACAGAAGGGTGTACAGTCCACATGAGGGGTGCACCTCGAGGGCCCAGCTGGGGTGATCAGGGAGGCTGTGCCACTGGATCCTACAGGACACCTACAACAATAGGCCACCCTACAAAGCCTAGGAGACATAGCAACTCTACCTAATACATAGAAACAAACACAGGGAAGCAGCCAAAATGAGGAGACAAAGAAACATGTCCCAAATGAAAGAAAAGAACAAAACTCCAGGAAAAGAACTAAACAAAATGGAGATAAGCAATCTAACAGATGCAGAGTTCAAAACACTGGTTATAAGGATGCTCAAGGAACTTAGTAAGAGTTTCAACAACATAAGAAAGGACAAGTCAGAAATTAAGGAGGCACTAACTGAAATAAAGAATAATTTACAGAGAATCAATAGTAGAGTAGGTAAAGCTAAGAAGCAAACCATCGATTTGGAATATAAAGAAGCAAAAAACACCCAATCAGAAGAACAAAAATAAAAAAGAATCCAAAAAAAATGAGGACAGTGTAAAGAGCCTCTGGGACAACTTCAAGTGTGCCAACATTCGCATCATGGGGGCGCCAGAAGGAAAGAGAGAAAGAGAAAGAAATTGTAGTAATTAGAAAAAAACCTATTTGAAATAATAATGACAAAAAACTTCCCTAACTTGGTGAAGGAAACAGACATACAAGTCCAGGAAGCACAGAGAGTCCCAAACAAGATGAACCCCAAGAGGTCCACAACAAGACACATCATCATCAAAATGCCAAAGGTTAAAGACAAAGAGAATCTTAAAAGCAGCAAGAGAAAAGCAGTTCCTTACCTACAAAGGAGCTCCCATAAGACTATCAGCTGATTTCTCAAAAGAAACTTTGCAGGCCAGAAAGGAGTGGCAAGAGATATTCAAGATGATGAGAAGCAATGACCTACAACCAAGGTTACTCTATCTTGCAAAGCTCTCATTTAGACTTGATGGACATATAAAGAGTTTCCCAGACAAAAAAAAGCTTAAGGAGTTCATCACCACCAAAACAGTATTATATGAAATGTTGAAGGGTCTTCTTGAAGGAGAAGAAGAACAAAAATATGAACAATAAAATGGCAATTAATACATATCTATCAACTGAATCTACAAACAAAATGAGCAAGCAGAACAGAAACAGACTCATAGATACAGAAAACTTTTTAGTGCTTGCCAGATGGGAGGGGTCTGGGTGGCTGGATGAAAAAGATGAAGGAATTAAGAAGTACTAATTGGTTGTTAGACTGATGAACCTCAAAGGGAAGGGGGCGTGGGAGGGCGGGATGAGATAAACCAAAGAACTTCTGTGCATATATGCATAACCAATGGACACCGACAATAGTGTGGGGAAGGCAGGAAGGGGACAGGACTAGGGAGGAGGGGGTCAATCGGGAAAAAAGGGGAGACATTTGTAATATATTCAACAATAAAGATAAGTTAAATAAAATAAAATAGTCAACAAATTACATCTGCCCACAGACTGAAGGGTTGCGGATTCGATTCCCAGTCAAGGGCACGTAACTGGGTTGCAGGTTCTATCCCCAACCCTAGTCAGGGTCATGGGGAGGCAACCAATCAATGTGTCTCTCTCACATCGATGTTTCTCTCCCTCTCTCTTCCTCCCTCCCTCCCTCCCTCCCTTTCACTCTATCTAAAAAAAAAAAAAATCAATGGAAAAATATCCTCAGGTGAAGACTAATAAAAAATGAAAATAAATAAATTTTAAAAAGTCAACAAGTTAAAGTTGTAAAAGTTAAATTCCAACTCTAATTTTCCCTTCCTTCCTTCCTTCCTTCCTTCCTTCCTTCCTTCCTTCCTTCCTTCCTTCCTTCCTTCCTTCCAGTTTGTCTTTCTCTCTCTTCTTTTCTCTTTTTCTATTTGTCTGTCTTTCTTTTAACAAATATTTCCTGAATGCCCACCACGTGCTAGGAAATGTTCTGGGCTCTAGAACTCTATTAATGAGTAGATATGTTCCCGCTTCCCAGGAGCTTACCATCCAGTGAGTGGAAGGAGGTTGACAAATAAATGGGAAAACAAAGAAATGCATAAAATTGTGATAAGCGTTTGATATGTATCAGAAGTTTTATATGCATGCACAGACATGCATGCAATTTTGTATATGTAGGCTTTTTTAAAACACGGGGATCAGACTGTGTTATAACTTGTCTTTCTCACTTAAAAGTGCATAGTGGGAGCCTGGGCTGGTTTGGTTCAGCAGTTACAGTGTCGGCCCGTGGACCAATGAGTTGTGGGTTCAATTCCGGTCAAGGGCACGTACCTTGGTTTCAGTTCGTCCCTGACCCTGGTTGGGGTTGTGCAGGAGGCAGCCAGTCGATGTGTCTCTCTCACATCTATGTTTCTCTCTCTCTCCCTCTCACCCTCCCTCTCTCTCCCTCCCACTCTACCAGAAGATAAATACAAAAGTATCCTCAGGTGAGGATTAAAAAAAAAGTGCATGGAGGGAAATTTTCCCAATGGGAACATGCAGGCTGCCTTGTTATTTTTGATGGCAGCATAGTAGTCCATTCCACAGCTGTGAAGTTGCTGTCTCAAAGACTCTCCACAGCTTCTTGGAGTCCCTGTGGTCTCAGGAGTGGCCTTGGGGACTGTTGGGGAGGGGACTGGGAGATGTTTATGGCTCTGCCTCAGTTTAGCAAAAGCCGACCTGCTTTGTTTTTTGTTTTTGTTTTTTATGCTCACCCGAGGACGTTTAGAAAGCTGCCAGGTGAGTCTTATGTGCCCCCAGGCTCGAGGATACACATCAAAGTAGGTCGGCTCAGCCCTGGCTGGTTTGGCTCAGCGGTAAGAGCATCGACCTGCGGCCCAGAGAGACCCAGGTTCGGTTCCCACTAAGGGCACGTACCTCGGTTGCAATTTGTCCCCAGCCCTGGTTGATCATGCGGGAGGCAGCCACTCGATGTGTCCCTTTCATGTCGATGTTTCTCTCTCTCTCTTCCTCTCTCTCCCTCCCACTCTATCTGAACAAAAAAATGGAAAAATGGTAATAGAAGTTCTGTTTGGATGGAGGGATTATGAATGCTTCTTTTTTCCTCCCCTCCCCTCTCCTCTTTCCTCCTCCTCCTCCTCTTCTTTTCATGTTCTTCCTCCTCCTCTTCTATTTTGCTCCTGTACGTTTCTTTCCTTTTTCAACGAATCTGAGTTACTTGGGCTCTGGCGGAGGGACAGCGGCTTGTGGGGTGCCAGAGAAAGGCAGGAGAAACTGAGTGTGTGGCTTCAGGGTGAGGGCAGGAGGGACCACGGCCCTTGTCCCTGTGCTGAGCCGTTCTCCTATGTGGCTGGCAGGTGCCATCTGTCCTGTGCTGACCTCTCCCCAACTGGACGTGGCCCCATTTTTACTATCAGAATGTGTGTATTTGTGTATGTATTCATGCATGCATGTGTGTATGTACATGTGTGTATGGCTGTGTACATGCATGTATGTGTATGTCTGTTATATATGTGTGTGTACATATGTATGTTTGTGTAGATGTGAGTGTGTATATGACTGAAAGGATATTAACTATTAACACTGGTTATCCCTGGACAGTGGGATTACAGAGGTTCTTTCACTTTTTACTTTCTTTTCAAAGTTTTTTCAATTTTACTTTTTGATTACAGTTGACATACATTATATTAATTTCCGGTGCACAGCACAGTGATTGGGCATTTATATGACTCACGAAGTGATCGCCTCAGTAGGTCTAGCACCCACCTGCACCATACGTAGTTGTTAAATATTATTGACTGCATTTCCTCTGCTGGACCTCCCGGCCCCGTGACTGCTCTGTGACCACAGATTTGTGCTGCTTCATCCCTTCACCGTTCAGCCCCTCCCCTCCGGCAGCCATCAGTTCATTCTCCGTATCTGTGATCACTCTTTACTTTCATACATGTGTATATTGCTAAACATTCTTTTTACTATCAGAATGTATTAATTGTATAATCTGGAAAAAGTTTACAATCTGAAAAAAGTTCAAAGAAAAAATGATAAGTACTACACATTTTTCAGGGAAAATACAGAAAAGCATAATAAAGAACCCACGGGGTCCGCGGTTCTGTCGCACGGAGCCCCCGCAGCGCCCGCCACGCCTGGCCTGCCTCCCGGTTTTCTCCTCGGCCTGTGCATGTAGCGGCTGTCCCCTGGCACAGACAGCTTCGCATCCTCTTCCTCCTCCGCCTTCCTCACTGAAAGCCTTCCCCGTGTGAAAAAGCCTTGTCGTGGGCTGTGTAATAGTCTATGGCAGTCTTGATTTTCTTAATACTTTTCTTATCGTCAGACATTTGGAACATCTCCAACCTTCTGACATCACGACCAACGCCCTGATGAGCATCTCTGTGCTCAGTGCTTGCTTGTCCCGAGGCCTTAGGCTCCGTGCCCAGGAGTGGCTGAGTTCCTGGGCTAAAGAGAAGGACCACTTTTAGGTCTGGCGCTCCTTGACAAGTTGCTCCCCAGAAGGATGGAGACCGTCTCCACTGCCACCCGCCATGCGGGAGCTGCCCTCGCGAGGTGAACTCTCCACTCTCCGTTTCAGTTTCTTTTCTTTGTTTTTAATCCTCAGCCGAGGATATTTTTCTATTTATCTTCAGATAGAGTGGGAGGGAGAGAGAGGGAGAGAGAGAGAAACATCGACATGAGATGGATACATTGACTGGGATGACCGCAACTGAGGTACGTGCCCTTGGCCAGAATCAAACCCGCAACTCATTGGTCCTTGGGCCAATGCTCTACCACTGAGCCAAAGTGGCCAGGGCTCTGTTTCATTTTCTAATAAGGCCAGTTTCTCTTCTGAATCTCCTCCCTGCAAGCAGACTTCGTTTTCTCCACTTTTGTCCTCCTTCCATGCTTTAGTGGACCAAGCAGTGTACTGTGGATTCAAATCATGACTGGCCCCATGGCTGGCTGTGTGACTTGGGGATAATCACTTGACTTCTCTGGGCCTCCAGTTTCCTTCTCTAGATCCTGCCTTCTTTTCCGTGTAGCTTGAAGATCAAGTACCCGACCATGCTTTGCAGACATCAGGCATCCAGATCACTTATTAGTTATATATTCGACGGGTTGACAGAGGCTTCCTGCCCCTCACTGGTGCCTCGCCTGGTGCAGCCGGAGAAATGCCAAGGAGTGGAGGAGCCCAGGACCCAGTTCCTGCCCCTTAGAGTTCCATGTTGAGGGGGGCAGGGCAGGACTATCCCAGGCTTCTCATGGCCCTTTTGATCAAGTCCGGTGGCCTCAGCTCGTAGAGCCCTGCATGATCCAGCCACCTCCACCTCGAGCCCTCCCCTCCCTTCACCAGACACCTGGTGTTCCTGGAACCTCTGCTCAGAAGACTTCCATGCTCTGCCCTCTTTGCCAGGCTAACTATTACTTATTCTTGGGTCCCAGTTTGGATCCACCTCCTCCCAGAAGCCTTCCAGGACTGTCCAATTCTGGATTGCGTGGCCCAAGTGTGTTTCTGAGGCAGCCCCTCCCTTTAAATCTGATCACATGCTCGATGGTCTTTGCCCCTCCTCTTGTAAGTTGCCCCATCAGACGTGTAGCCTCTTGAGGGCAGAGATGGTGTCTGTCTTATGGAGCCTTGTAGCCATGTCATCTAAAGCAATGCTCAGCATATAATAGGTGCTCAGTAAATATTTGGGGGGCGAGGTGGAGGGTGTGAGAGCAGCAGACAGTGTGAATGGGAAGACTCCGAAAGGTGCGGCCCTCCCACATGCTGGAGGAGCCCGGTGGGGCTGGGATGATGAGAGCAGGTCCTGAAAGAAGGGGATAGGAGCTGGCTTTGAGAGCGAGCAGGAGTCAGACGAGCAGAGGGAGGAAAGGCACCGCGGTCGAGCTGGCAGGAGCAGAGACAAGAGGGCGGCACAGCGCGCACTGCGAGCGGACGCGCTGGGCTGGACGGAGGGCTTGCACAGCGAGGTCGGTGGCAGAGGTGGCACTGCAGGACGTGGGCACGGGGCAGAGAGTGGAGGGGGCATGCGGGAGAACAGTGAGAGATGACGGGAGGAGAACCAGCAGACCGCCCAGGAGATGAGTGATGAGTGTGGTGTGGTCCTGGGGGCAGCAGAGAGCCAGTGAAATCGCTGAGCAATGAACTTGCCCCGAGCGGGCGGTGCAACCAGCCCGGAGGCCTGCGCTCAAAGCCCGTCTCTACCACTTTCTGGCCGGGCAAATCATTTCAACCTCTCCACGTCTCATTTATTCAACAAAAAGATGGTGAGCTCCTTGATGCCAGAGCCCCGGAGTCAGTGAGTCACGGGGACGCAGGTTCTGTTCTCACAGCCGTGAACCTGCAGCGAAGACTGTGTGTGAACATGCGTTATGATGAATGAAAGTCTGTTGCCTGATGTCTGTCTTTACAACAGTGATGACAAATTTAGGTTGTGTGGTTTCTGTGGGTCCCAGAGGGGTGACCCATGTGAAGCCGCCGGTGGTGGCTGTGGAGGTGACCGTGGAGGTGACAGGGGTACCTGAGATTTAGGAAGTCCCTAGAGATGGTGTGGGAGGGGGCAGGGCAGGGAGAATGCATCGGAAGGTCATCTCGCAGTCCACACGGGCCCTCAGTGGCCCCTGGGGAACCTCCTGAGGGCTGGAGCTCCGTACCCTCGCTCAGTACCCAGCACCCACCCACAGTGGGCACCGGGGCGGGCCCTCAGCAAAGGCGGTGGAGGAAAAAACTGTCTGCATTGTCAGTATCAGCCCACGGATCGGGACAAGGCCCAGCTCTGCCAGAGGCCCAGCGGCAATGAGAGCAATGAACCTTCTGCAGACGGAGCACAGCCCCAGGCTAGGCAGCCTCTTTCTGGCCTGAGGTCCAGTCACTGTCACTGGGTGAGGCTCACCTGGCTTCTCGGAGAGTCAGCCACCCAGAGCCTTTCAGGAACTGATAACGCGTATTTGCAGCCGAAACTAGATGCAAACTGTCTCTACTCCCCTTCTGTCCTTCTAGAGCCCTGTCCTCAAAAGGTCCCTCTTCCGTCCTGTCACGAATCCGAGGTGAGGGTGGTCCTCTGGGGGCTGAGTGCGGGTGAGGTGTCAAGCTGCCCAGACAGACTGGAGGCCTACAGAGCACAGAATTACAGGGGACCTCTGCTTTTCTTCCTTACGTTTTCCCGTGTTTTAAAATTTTTTCCCAATGAGTATGCTTTGGAGAATCATTTAAAATCTACATTTTTAACGGACAAGATATAGAAATAAATGAGTTGAAATTAAAACATAAATGGTACAAATTGTTTTCACATAATGGAGGCTGAGATTTGGGGCTCAGTACCTGGCACAAGGCAGGGGCTCAAAGTATCGGACCGAGCGGCAGGGCGGTCAGTGGGCTCTCCTTCCTCAGCCCCTCTTGTCCGCGAAGCACTCACCGAGGCCCCGCCGTGCTCCAGGCGCCTGGGCCCAGGACACTCCCGGGCTGGAGGGGAGGCAGCAGCACAGGCCAGGCTGTTCAATCCATCGCGGGGATGTGCTCACCTGTGGGATTGAGGAAGATCTCATGAAATGGGGCGATACTGGAGCTGGGTTGCCGAGGATGGGGAGGGGTAGGTCAGACCGGGAAATGAGTGCAGGTCCCAGGCTTCAGGTCCACACTCCTTTGCTCCTTCCTTTATTCACTCAGTGATTCCTCAAACAATGATTATCCGTGGCCCACTGGCCCCAGAGGTCCCCACTTCGCCTGCGTTTCTGGAGAAGGCTCCCGGAGCCCCTACGGTGTGCCAGGCCCTGACCTAGGGGCTGGGGACACAGCAGCATCAGCGGTCTTCCTCATGCTGACACTGAGTGCCCTGGACAGTGAGCAGACATGCCAGACCGCCAAGGAGAACGCAGGGGGCAACAGCAGAGACGGACGGACGGGATGAGGGTGGAGCCGTTTTGCTTGTGGTGGTCGGAAGCAGGCCCCAGAATGCATATCTGGGGAGGAATGTTCTAGAAAGAGGGAAGAACAAAGGGCCATGTGTGGGGGTGGGGTAGGGAGTACACTGCTGGGTGCATTTGAGGAGGAACAAAAAAAGGAAAGGTCAGTCCTGGCCAGTTTGGCTCAGTGGTTAGAGCGTCGGCCCGCAGACCAAAGAGTCGTGGGTTCAATTTCGGTCAAGGGCACGTACCTTGGTTGCAGTTTCGTCCTGGCCCTGGTTGGGGTCCCCAGCCCTGGCTGGGTCCTGCAGGAGGCAACCAATCGATGTGTCTCTCTCCCCCTCCTTCCCACTCTATCTGAAGGTAAATGGAAAAGTATCCTTGGGTGAGGATTAAAAAGAAAAGAAAAGGTCCCTGGAGATTTTTTTTTTAATTAAATAAAAGTTTACTGTCTACTGTTTGTATTCATGTTCCTGCTAAGGGCCCCTGGAGATTTTGGAGCAGGCAAACAGTGTGTCTGGATCAACATCTTTAACATTTTATCCTCACCTAAGGACATTTTGTTCATTTTTTTTGTTGTTCAGATAGAGTGGGAGGGAGAGAGAGGAAGAGAGAGAGAGAAACATCAATGTGAAAGGGACACATCGAGTGGCTGCCACCCACATGACCAACCAGGGCCAGGGACAAACTGCAACCGAGGTACATGCCCTTAGCGGGAACCGAACCCGGGTCTCTCTGGACCGCAGGCCGACGCTCTAACCGCTGAGCCAAACCAGCCAGGGCAACATCTTTAACATTTTAAAAGATAGCTTTACCAAGACAATGAGCTGCACATTTTTTCCAAAGGCGCCCCTTAAAACACGTTTGAAACAATTTTAATCATAAATTTAAACTTGCAAATGATGCATTCTGTGGCTTGCTGTGTACTGCAGATGGTTTTAAAATATTTTTCCACCTGAATTTGGGGCTACAGATTTAATTCCTTTTATTTAAAAAAGAATGTCTGCCATCTTTCTCTCGGCCACTGCAGTCAGCCAAGACAGACTTGCTTTTTGGTCAGAAAACATCAACAATTAAAAAAAAAAAAAAAAAGACTTCACTTTTTAAATTCAAAGAAGCATGCGTCCCCACGGCAACCTCTCATTTCTGAGCTCTCACCATGCCCCCAGGAGCCCGTGCCCACCACGCCCGTGGGCCCCCGCCTGCCCGTGAACCTGAAGCCTTTCCAGAAAGACCAGCTGCCACGGGCCTGTGCCAGCTTCCAGCCCTCCTGTGAAGCCCCGTCCTCGTAACTTCAGAGCCAGGCTTGATAATCGTCCCTCCTCTTTCCTTGGGCAGTGTCCTTAGGCCTTAGAGAGTAATGAAGTCCCAAATTAAATTTTTTAGCAGATTATCTCTAGGGCCAAAGGCCAAAGCAGTGGAAACAGCGTCCAGGGAGTCAGGAAGCGTGGGTTCTGCCCCAGCTCTAGCCCCTCGCTGGGTGGTTTTGGAGGAACCCCTTGCTCCTCTGGGCCTCAGTTTCCCTTTCTGTATAAGAAGACAATTGGCCCAGGGGCTCCTTAAGGGACAGTAAATTCTACCCTCACTGGTGTTGGTGTCTCAGGGTCAGGTCTCCTCAGCCCTGTACTTGTCACACAAGAGCCCCAGCCAGGGCACCAGTGAGGCCTTTGCTGATGGCCCCAGGCCAGGAACCAAGTGGGAGAGTAGTTTTGAGGGTCACTCATTTTCTGGAAGTGATATTTGGCTTAGAGACATTGGGTCATATCTGCGTCTGAGCATATGACCGACTCCAGCCTTCTCAGCCATCTGACCTCTGGAAGGGAGCATGTGACCTGGCAGCCGCAGGCCCTGACTGGCACTTCCTCGGCTGTGACCCCAGGTGAGGCCCCGAGCCTGGGTGGGAGGGGAGAGGGCCCAGGGGAGTCTGTTTGTCTTGAGGAAGGCGGGCATGGCAATGTCTCCTCCAGGCCCTTGAAGTGAGGCTTGTTTAAGGTCAGTGAAAGTCCCCTTCCTTTTTTATAGTTCTCAGGAGACCTGTATAGAGTTCTAGAGGAAAAAGGATTTTTTATCTCCCTCTTGTGCTTTTTCACTGTCCACTGTCATTGTGACAGTGAACACACACACTGCCTGGTAATGGAGCGGGAAGCCGGTTACTAGTATTGTTAATGCCTTTCCTGAGGCCATCAGCGTCACTACTCTGCTCATCTCAGGGTTCTTCCCAAGGAGCCCAGTGCTGGGGGTGGAAGGAACACTGGCTCAGTCACAGACCTGTGCCTAAAGCCTGGCCTACCATTTCCTGGCTGTGTGTCCTTAGCCAAGTTACCTAGCTTCTCTGAGCCCAGGTTCCTTATGAAATGAAAATAAGTCAATTTTATTGTGCATTTAACATGCCAGTCACTGTTCTAATCACATGTATTAACTAGTTTAATTCTCATAACGACTCTACAAGGAAGGTGTTGTTATTAGTCCCATTTTACAAATGAGGAATTAAGGCACAGAGAGCTTGAACATCTCGCTCAGGCCACTCAACTAGTCCATGGTAGAGCTGGGACATGAGCCCAGCCCAGGGTCCAGCCTCAAGGCCTGGATGAACCTATGCTCTTCTCCACACTCAGGGAAGTTTCCATGAGAAGCAGTGTGCAGAGGGCTCGGAGCCCAGCACATAGTAGGGTCAAGGTAGCTCAGGTCAATGCCCAGTGACCCTGGGAACACTTAATACCCAGGCCCTTACTATTCAGAAGCCCTGGGCTTCTGAGCCACTGTGTCACCATGGGGGTTGAGAGCTGGGTGGAGCCCGCACAGCCTGCACCCCAGCCTCTCACCCTGCATTGGTGCTGGGGCCAGCACAGCTGGAGAGGAGCAGGGCCTTGTCTGCTCAGCTGGGATGAGCGGGAAGCAGGAGCCAGGCCTCTCAACTCCTACTGAGGCACGGTGGGCTACAACCTCGTGGCCAGGAAAAGCCCCTTGGGGGTGCAGAGGAGGGCTGCTTGATTCTGGATGTTGTCAGATCATCTTAGCACCTGCTGGCTGGGCTGGGGGCTGCAGGAGCACCTGCAAGTGTGGGCAGATGAGAAGAAGAGAGAGCCCCAGCCCACAGCCAGCAGAGCAAGCTCCTAGCAGCTGGTGTGGTGGTTTTAGGCAGTGGGCGGAGGCTCTCTCCTTCCCCAGCATTGACATCACTGCCACTCCAGCCACTGCAGGCCCCCCAGCCCTGTAGGCCACTGGCATGGGGGTGAGGTGACCATGATGATGGGGGGATTGTGGCTTTAGATACTGGGAGAATCCAAAATTGTGGAGCAGATATAGACCCAATGGGAGAGGGGGGCGTTGAAGAACAACTGTCCCCTGGGACACGTAGGCTGTGGGGCAGTTTCCCCACTTTCTTTGCCCATTCAAGAAAACTTCCTCCTCCTCCTGCTCTTAGTAAGAGGGAAGCAAAACCCCCACGCCTTCCGTCACCTAGGACATCCTCTGTCGCATGGTTCCCGTCTGTGCAGTGCTAACACTCACGGGGCCTGTGCTGGGCGCCTCACATGCCTGATCTCATCTAATTCTCACAACGGCCCTACCACGGAGGTGCAGCTATTCTCCCCGTTTTCTGGAGGAGGACACTGAAGCTTGGTCAGGATCTCAATGGCACAGCAAGTGGTAGACATGGGATTTGGACCCTGGACCCTGGTGTCTCTTTCTCTGGACATTTTAGGGCCTAGATTGTTCAGGCATTTCTTTTTTTTCTTTTTACAAAAAAAAAAAAAAAAAAAAAATTTAAGGAAAATATTTTCTTAAAATTAAAAAAAATATATAAAATAGCTTTATTGCACATACCATACAACTTATACACTTACAGTGTATAATTCACTGGCTTTTAGTACATTCACATAATTCTGCAGCAATCACCACAATTAACTTTAGAACAATTGCACAACATCATTACCCATCCCCCAAAAGATCCTGCACTCTCTGGCTGTCACCCCCAATCCTCCATCCCCTTCAGCCTCTGGCAACCACTGATCTCTATGGATTTGCCTATTCTGGACATGTCATATAAATGGAAATGTACAATAAGTGGTCTTTTAAAACTGCTTTTGTACAGTCCACACTAGGGGTGCACCATGAGGGCCCAGCTGGGGTGATCAGGGAGGCTGTGCCACTGGATCCTACAGGACACTTACTATAATAGGCCACCCCAAAAAGCCTAGGAGACATAGCAACTCTACCTAATACATAGAAACAATCACAGGGAAGCAGCCAAAATGAGGAGACAAAGAAACATGTCCCAAATGAAAGAAAAGAACAAAACTCCAGGAAAAGAACTAAACAAAATGGAGATAAGCAATCTAACAGATGCAGAGTTCAAAACACTGGTTATAAGGATGCTCAAGGAACTTAGTGAGAATTTCAACAACATAAAAAAGGACAAGTCAGAAATGAAGGAGGCACTAACTGAAATAAAGAATAATTTACAGAGAATCAATAGTAGAGTGGTAAAGCCAAGAAACAAACCATCGATTTGGAATATAAAGAAGCAAAAAACACCCAATCAGAAGAACAAAAATAAAAAAGAATCCAAAAAAAATGAGGACAGTGTAAGGAGCCTCTGGGACAACTTCAAGTGTGCCAACATTCGCATCATGGGGGGGCCAGAAGGAGAAGAGAGAGAGAGCAAGAAATTGAAAACCTATTTGAAATAATGACAAAAAACTTCCCTAACTCGGTGAAGGAAACAGACATACAAGTCCAGGAAGCACAGAGAGCCCCAACCAAGATAGATAAACCCAAAGAGGGCCACACCAAGATACATCATCATCAAAATGCCAAAGGTTAAAGACAAAGAGAGAATCTTAAAAGCAGCAAGAGAAAAGCAGTTCCTTACCTACAAAGGAACTCCCACAAGACTATCAGCTGATTTCTCAAAAGAAACTTTGCAGGCCAGAAAGGAGAGGCAAGAGATATTCAAAGTGATGAAAAGCAACGACCTACAACCAAGATTACTCTATCCTGCAAAGCTATCATTTAGACTTGATGGACATATAAAGAGTTTCCCAGACAAGAAAAAGCTAAAGGAGTTCATCACCACCAAACCAGTATTATATGAAATGTTGAAGGGTCTTCTTGAAGGAGAAGAAGAACAAAAATGTGAACAATAAAATGGCAATAAATACATATCTATCAACAATGGAATCTACAAACAAAATGAGCAAGCAGAACGGAAACAGACCCATAGATACAGATAACTTTTTGTTGCTTGCCAGATGGGAGGGGGCTGGGGGGATGGGTGAAAAAGATGAAGGAATTAAGAAGTACAAATTGGTTGTTAGACTGATGAACCTCAAAGGGAAGGGGAGGTGGGAGGGCGGGAAGAGATAAACCAAAGAACTTCTATGTATATATGCATAACCAATGGACACCGACAATAGTGTGGGGAAGGCAGGAGTGGGGCGGAATTGGGGAGGAGGAGGTCAATGGGGGAAAAAAGTGGGGGGACATCTGTAATAATTCAACAATAAAGATAAGTTAAATAAATAAATAAAGCTGACTGCTTTCACTGAGCATACCATTTTGAAAGTTCACCCATGTTGTAGCACGTGTCTGTATTTCATTCGTTTTTATTTCTGACTAGTACTGCATTGGGTGAACAAACCACATTTTGTTCATTCGTTCACCAGGCAATGGACATTTGAGTTGTTTCTACTTTTGGGCCACTGTGAACAATGCTGCTGTAACTACTCATGTGCAGGTTGTTGTGTGGACGTATGTTTTCAGTTCCCATGCGTGAATGCCGGGAGCACGTGGTAACTGCGTGTCGCTTTGTGAGAAACTGCCAGCCTGTTTTCCACAGCAGCGGCACCGTGTACATCCCCAGCAATGCACAAGCGTTCCCACTTCTCCGCGTCCTCGCCCACACTTGTGATTGTCTGTCTTTTCAGTGGCTGCCCTTCTAGTGAGTGTGCAGCGTCTCTCACTGCCCTGGTGACAGTGACGCTGAGCCTGTCTTCGCACAATGAATGACATCGGCCACTTTATAATAGGTTTAATCTTCTGTATTTTTTAAAACGGGAAATGCCTTTACATGGTTTCTAAATGGATTCTAGAGGAGGTTTAGTAAAAAGTGTCCCTTCTATCTGCCCGAAATCCTTCCAGACATATTCTATGCAAATATGAGAAAATACTTACAAATGTTCTTTTTTTTTCAACACAAAGGGAACAGATTAAACAACTTCTCTGTGTTTGATTTTCCGCTTTATATTGTTACATATCCCAACATGCTTTAGCGCTATAAAAGCCACTGGAGGCCCCGTGTGTCTGCAGGGCCACAAGCCTCTAATTTACTCCTGGGGCAAATCGGGCATTTCTGGCACCAGAAGCCTGCAGGCCTTGTCAGGGCTGGTCTCTGGGGCAGGGTTTTGTTTGCTTTGTTTTAAATCACAGACTTTATTTTTAGAGCAGTTGTAGTTTTACAGAAAGGTGAGCAGGTCATAGAGTTCCTTATGCTCCTTCCCTCCCTCCCAGTCTCCCCTCCATCACCATTTTGCATTAGTATAATACACTGTTCACAATTCATGACCCAGTGTTGATGGACTATTATCAACTGAAGTCCATAGTTTACACCAGAGTTCATTATAGTTTTGGCAAACGCATAATGTTGTGGGGGAGGAAGAAACTTCCCTCTACCTTCAAGGTTCTTTTTGGCTGGTCTAATAACCAATTAGATGTGAGACTGATTAGCAAGAGAAAATAATCAAATTTAATCACACGCACACATGGGAACCCTGCATACAGGAGCAGGTCAGAGACAGAAAGTTAAAACGAGGTATACATGACATTCTGAGTTAAGAACGAGGTCAGGCACCTTGGGACTTCAGAGGGGAAGAAGGTCATGGAAGGACAATAAGAACAGCAGATGTTCAGTAACTAGATGTTTGCCCTGCCCCATAGACAGGTCATAGAAAGTTATTTCTGGTGACAACTCTTATTATGGGTAAGGCCCCCAATTAAAATTCTTTAAGGGAGAGGTAAAAGTTTCTCATGCGCCTGCAGGATATCAATTGCCTTTGGCTCAGAATAATCCACATACCACAGTAGCACATCTTTGTGTTACTTTGCTACTTTGTGCTACTTCGGAACAGGCGATGCCTGCTCTGAACCCCTTCAAGGCCATATAGTCACCATTACAGTCTCATACGGAAGAGTTTCACTGCCCTAAAAATCCCCTGTGCTATGCAGCCCTCTACCCCTCCCCCACTCCCTGGCCACCACTGATCTTTTTACTGTTTCCCTACTTTAAAAAATATATATGTATCTCCATCGATTTTTAGAGAGAGAGAAAGGGAGAGGGAGAGAGAAGGAGAAACATCCATGTTAGAGTGGAACATCGATTGGTTGCCTCCTTCACTCCCCCCACTGGTGATCGAGCCCACAACCCAGACATGTGCCCTGACCGGTTATCGAACCAGCAACCCTTCAGTGCACAGGATGACGCCCAACCAACTGTGCCACATGGGCCAGGGCCCACTGTTTCGCTACTTTTGTGTGACATGGTTTTGAAGGGAAAGCCTGCCATGTTCACCCCATGCTCCCAGCTCAGGGAGAGGTTGGAGCCCACTCAATGGCTAGGGGGCAGGAGTCCTTTTTGAGAACTGTCAAATGACAAAACTAATACAATTTAGTAATGAGTTTGATGCCCTTTATGTAAGGGACACGATCCTTGGATTAGGGGGTCGGGGATTGCCTTCCGAGGCCAGGGGGTCCCTTTTTCTAGGGGAAGGTGAGCAAGCTAAAGCTGAGTTGGAGGACTGTGGTCGGTGGGGCTTAGGTTCCTGGACAGGTGTTCCACATAAGTGCAGGCTGACTTAGGTTTAGATTTTCGACATGAGTGGGGCTGCTGGGGTGGCCTCAGTTTTGTGGGTCCCATCTGATATATATGCATAAACATGATCAGAACCGACCTTGTTGTGCCCTTGGAGAGCCCCTGCAGGAGTGAGGTGCTGCATGCGTCCCCTTGGTGAAGAATTTGGGTCTCAAATTTAAGTGCCGTGAGGAGCATACCTTCATAATCCTCCATGGAGAGGAGAGGAGAGATCAGTAATTGTCTCCTCTCAGAAAAGGAGAGTGTTCACCCATCTGAACCTCCACCCAGACTGTGACCTCCTGGGGACAGGAAGACAGCTGTGCCATCCGCTACCCAGTGCCTGGCCCAGGGCTGGCTGTGAAGATGGTTTAATTGATTTGTGGTTGCATGGGCAAATCTGACCCTGTGACAACAGGCTTATGCCCCCCAGGGTCACAGCGATTCCCGCTGCGGGTGCAGCGCTTTTTAGTTGGCTTCAGAGGGTGTCACAATCTCGATGGTCCAAGGGTCTTAGTCCACCTGGCCGAGTGAGAAGTTGAATGTTTTCAGAGCCCAGAGTGGATGAGACTAATGAACAAACTCACCAATCCAACACAAAAGCCGCAGCAGCCCGGCCGGTGTGGCTCAGTGGCTGAGCATCGACCCAGGCACCAAAAGCCACAGCAACAGTCTTTTCAAAAAAATTATATATGCATGCTTTTAATGGCTTTAATTAAGGTGGGACATAAATTTTAAAAAATGATTATTCCATACAAATAAGACAAATCAAAGTAAAAAATTTCTTTTGGATTCCAGCGGAAAGTTAAAGAATGCCAAATTAAGATTTAAAAACAACACCAGCAAACGTGTTACTAATGTTCTTATTGTAAGCACGCTCCTAACAGGAATGATCTTTCTCTAACCCTCCTTTCGTCTCAGTGACAGCGCTGCTGGTGTTTGCTGCACCCCCTGGGTTGACACGTGGTGAACGTGAGATGCAGAGAAATTAGTAACATGTTTGCAGTGTTTTAACCAATGACAGAGTAGTCAGGATTCATGACAAGTTCTGCAATCAAAGTGGTAGGGAACAGGCTCCACTTAGATTCATCTGAAGGAAGGAGTTTATCCCAAATCGCTGTGCTGTGGTCTGAGAGCACACGCTGCTCTCAGAAGCCACTGGAGACACACAGAAGCTCACGGGTGGGCAGCAGAGGTGGAGATGAGGGTGGGGAAGAAGCACAGTGAGGTCCCTATGAACGTGTAGTCTGGGAGATGCTTAGAGAGCAGCTGGATGTAACGGCTAGAATTTGCTCTGTCATCTTGACTGGAAGCCCCACAGTGACAGTCCTTTCTGTGAGGGACAGCCCCGTCACACCGACAGAATCATGTGCCCAGCCAATACTGCATTCTCCCCCTGCGATCGGGGCGTGTAGAACCTAAACATAGACCCTGGTTGTTTGATGGCATCTGGCTGTGATGGCTCTAGTGCATCTTCACAGTTGGCACTTGCCTGCCTTGGGCATCAAGGTGAGTGTCCCAGCCAGGGCACCCATCTGGGCGTCCTCAGTGGAGGCAGTGTGGCATAGACACTGGCCTCAAGCTGTCTTGGGCTTGAATCCTGGTTCTGCCAAGATCAGGAATAGCCTAGCAAGTCAGCCTCCCTGAGACTCAGTTTCTTTGTCTGTAAAATGGGCATAAGCAATCTTTGATTTAAAGATTTGAGATCATGTATGTAGTGAACGGTAGAGATCCTGGCATACAACAGGCAGTCTAATAATGCCAGTTGTCGTTGTTATTATAATGCCGATTTGCCTTTTGGATTCTTCTGTCTGTCCCTCCCTAAACTTCAAGCTCCTGCCCTGGCCAGTTTGGCTCAGCGGTTAGAGCGTCGGCCTGCGGTCCAGAGAGTCCCGGGTTCAGTTCCCGCTAAGGGCATGTACCTCGGTTGCAGTTTGTCCCCGGCCCTGGTTGGGTCGTGCGGGAGGCAGCCACTCGATGTGTCCCTTTCACGTTGATGTTTTTCTCTCTCTCTTCCTCTCTCTCCCTCCCACTCTATCTGAACAAAAAATGGAAAAATGTCCTAGAGTGAGGATAAAAAAAAAAAAAAAAGCTCCTAAGGAAGCTGTGCTTTTTAGAGCTATGGTAATGCGGTGAATTTGCCTATAACCCAGTTCTTGCTTTCCTTTCAGGCTCAGGAAATATTTGGTCCTATCTTGTCTTTGTTACTGCCCCCCTCCAAGCTTGGCCAAGCGTTGGGGGTGCTCTAGAAGATGGAGGAATAAAAAGATGCCTGAAGCTAGAGGGAGCAGCGAGGCTTCCCAGGAGGTGAAATGCCGCTGAGCCTTGAAATGGGGGGAGGGAGTAATAGGTGTAAGGAATAAAGTGAAAACATAAAATGGAGTCACCACAGTCAAGCTGCGAAACTATAAACTCAAGCAAGTTGAGGCCTGAGGAAACAATTCGATTCTTATTTTATCTAGCCTGGGAACTTAAAGTGCTGGGCTTTCCAGCCATTGTCAATGCCTGGCTATCCATCTAACCTCCGGATAATCCTCTGCTCACCCCCTGAAGGACCAGAGAAAGAATGTGCATGTACCCCGACCACCTGACATCCATTATCCAAACCACCAGTCATCTAGAGGACCGTCTCCCACCAAGCCAGGACTGATTCTTCTCTAAATGTACCTTTTATTCTATGAACCCCCCGCTTTTCTTCTTCGAAACACTCTGGGTTGTGCCTACCTGTATTTCTTGTTTGCAAACCCTAGGAACCTTGAATAAATCTTTATCATTTTTTTCCCTTTCGCTGAAGCCTCATGATTTCATTCATGCTCAGTGCTTGAGACAGAGAGATTAAGCTGATTAACGGAGAGGACTAGAATCCCAGAGAGCCGGTTCTGTTTCCAGTTCTGTTATTTACTGGCCGTGTGACTGGTTAAGTCACTTCCTCTCTTTGGGTTTATTGCAGTTCTGCTTCCGACATTCAAAGGCGGATGGTGGAGGTCTGAGAGCCTCCTGGAACCAGTGAAAAATGTTTTCTCTGAGCATGTTTTGGCAGTGTTCACAGCTTTCAGCAGATTCTCAAAGGGCTCTGACCTCCTGGCTTGCAGACTCTCCCAGTGACTCAGCAGCACCCCCTCACCCCAGCCCACGTGGGCTCCACTGACTCACCACACGCACTCTGAGCAGCTCCTGTTGGAGCTCCCCACGAAGCAGCCAACTGGCCCAACCAGGCACAGTCCCCTCTGACGGCCCCTGTGGGCACAGCTCTGAGGCCTGGCCACATCCTGGGAGCCGGCCAGCCTCCAGGTAGACTGGCTGCCGGAGTGCGCATCCCCAGCCCAGAGGGTGGCAGGGCCTCACGGTTCCCAATGGGACCAGTGGTCAAGGAACCGGGAGTGAGCCGTGACCTGGTGGGCACTCTGGCTTCCCTGGAAGGAGCAGGGTAACATCAGGCCCCTTGTAGGGGCTTCCCAGTCAGCCCGTGTCTTTCAATTCAGTGTCCTCAGCTCCGAGTGCAGTGCTTGGTATATACTAGGTGCTCAGTAAATGTACAGCTAAAACATTAACAGGACAGCTACTTGAGAAGCAGGCACTTAGGACAGAGAGATTAAGCTGATAAATGGAGAGGACTGGAATTCCTGAGAGCCAGTTCTGGTCTCAGTTCTGTTATTTACTGGCCATGTGACTGGTTAAGTCACTTCTCTGTGGGTTTAATAAGTAAAGCAGCAAACAGAGAAGAGTGGGGCGGCGAGGAGGGAGCCTCCAAAAAGGAAGCAGAGAAAGAGCTTCCCTCTGGGAGTATTATTTTAACTGGGCTTTGAAGGTTGAATAAGAAGTTCACCAGGGAAAGAAGTGAAAAGGGGAATTGGAGGTGGGGAAGAAAGCTGTCTGCAAGGCACCCAGATGAAGCCACGCAGCCTGTTTAGGTGACAGTGGACGCCCTGGGCCGAGCGGCTGGGACCGTGGGGCGGAGGGCAAAGCTGGGAGTGTAAGGGAGCAGGATCACAGAGTTGCGTTAGGGCCCAGGCCTTCGATTCGAAAAGACGTGCCAGAGAAGTGGGGGACACTGCGAGCTGGGGCAGTAGTGTGCAGTGCCCCCCCAGACCTCCCCCTCCGCACCGAGGCACTCAGGTCCCTGCTGCCTGCAGGGCCACCTGCTGAGGACTCCCAGTGGGCGTGTGTCTTAGCCTGGCTGCCTGACGAAATGCCACAGGCTGGGAGGCTGAAACGTCTGTTTCCCCACAGTGCTGGAGGTTTCTGCTGCTTTGGGTTCTGTGAAGGCTCCCTCCTGGTCTGCAGACAGCTGCCCTCTCAGTGTACCTTCATAGCGCCTTTCCTTGGTGTGTGCAAGTCAGGAGTGGGCAGTGGGGAGACAGCAAGCTCTCTGGTGTCTTTTCTTATAAAAAACCTAATCCTATAGGATCAGGGCCCCACCTGTGTGACCTCATTTAACCTTAATTACTTCCTTAGAGGCCCCATCTCCAAATACAGTCACACTGAGGGTTAGGACTTACACATATTAATTTTTTTTGGGGGGGTGACACATTCAATCCATAACAGCTCTTCTTCAGGAATTGCCCCGAGTCAAAGGGAGCCTCTAAAATATATATATATATATATATATATTTTTTTTTTTTTCCTTTATTGATTTTAGAGAGAAAGGAAGGAAGAGGGAGAGAGAGATAGAAACCTCAATGAGAGAGAAGATCAACTGGCCGCCTCCTGCATGCCCCCCACTCGGTATTTGGCCCACAACCTAGGCATGTGCCCTGACTGGGAATCGAACCGGTGACCTCTTGGTGCATGGTCGACACTCAGCCACTGAGCCACATCAGCCAGGCTAAAATAATATTTTTTAAAACAGGAAATAAAATATATTACATTACAAAGAAAACTTAGTCACATTGAAATAAAGTAATCAAAATATTTAAAAATTATGATGTAGTAGTATATATTTGTAAATAAATAAAATAAAATAATAAGACGTACCAATGGGTCTAATTACTAAAAGTTTGAGGTAGTGATAAGAATACAGCCCTGGCCGGTTTGGCTCAGCGGATAGAGTGTCGGCCCGTGGACCAGAGAGCTCCAGGTTCGGTTCCCGCTAAGGGCACGCACCTCAGTTGCGGTTCGTCCCTGGCCCCAGTTGGGGTTGTGTGGGTGGCAACCAGTTGATGTGTCTCTCTCACATCGATGTTTCTCTCTCTCTCTTCCTCCCTCTCTCCCTCCCACTCTATCTGAAGATAAATGCAAAAATATCCTCGGGTGAGGATAAAAAAAAAAAATTAAGAATACATTATTTTTTAAAGATATCTGTGACAACTGTAAAACACACCAATATTTGATTTCTGTTGGTGATAGGAAACTACGAATATGACTGTGGTTTGTTACCTGGATTTATAATTGAAGGAAATATGGAGTTTTGATTAGTGTTAGTGGAAATAACAATTCCCCATCTATTTCAGTTAGCTAGTGATGCAGGACAAAGTACCCCCAAACCTGGGGCTTGAAACAACCACTCTGTGGCTCGTGAACCTGTGTCTCAGGGATTTGGGCAGGGCTTCGTGGAGACAGTTGTCTCTGTTCCAAGCGACGTTGGCTAGAGGATCCAAGACAGCCTTTCACAACTGTCGACTTGGTCACTGACTGGGGGCCTTGGGTCTCTTCCCAGTGGGCTCCTCTCTCTCTGTGCACACAGCCTTTCACTGTAGTCTAGCAGCAGCTTCTTTGCACAGCCTCTGTTTGCCAAGGTGGTGGAAATAGAGACTGCAGCGCCTCTTAAGGCCCAGGCTTCACTCCTTTTTGAAGCATTGGCTGGAAGTCCAGGGTGTTGCCATCTGAATTATTCCAGATCCCAGTGAGGCTCCTGGGGTGCAGTTCTGGTACAGAGGATTGGCAGGAGCTCTGGCCCTAGAGATCAGTCTTGATGTGGCTTCGTCTTTAATTTCGTAGTTGTAGGACTTCCGTTCAGCTCGATTTCAGGCGGTTCTGAATGCTGGTTGTTCTGTAGTTTAGTTGTAATTTTGATGTCACCAAGAGCCAACTTTGACCGGTTGGTAAAAGTAGCTGGAGTATAGGCACACCTTGTTTCATTGCATTTCACTTCATGGTGCTTCACAGGTTTGTGTTTTCTACAAACTGAAGGCAAGACCCTCCACCAGCAAAGATTATAACTTCACTGTGATATTTGCTTTATTATGGTGGTCTGGAATGGAACCTGCAGTATCTCTGAGGTCTGCCTGTGCCAAGTTGAGAAGGCTTCGAGGTCAAGTTCTAGTGGTAATGTCTGCCACAGGTGAGGAAGAGGCACCGTGCTTGAGTGCTGGATGTCTGAGATCCTGCAGAGTGGCGCTGTGTCACTGGTGACAAACTTGTTAGGGGGTGTTGTAGGAAGGAGGAGCAGATTAAATGTCAGGCTGGAGGGAACGAGATGGGGCTGGTGGACTGTCCATGTAGGAATTTACCATCTACTTTCAAAAAGCCATTCAGTGCCCTGTGGACTGGGTTAGAGTGAGTCTGGAGCGCGAGTAGTGGATATGGTGTGTAGGTGACAGTTCCAGGGAGAATGACAATGAAGGGAAGGTTGGAGAAAGCTTACTAGTTTAAGTGAAAGTCAGGGGTGCGAAAAGATTTCTTTTAAAATGGGTGCACATTGGGTATATTTCTCATCGGAGTGGGAAGACTCAGTGGCAAGAGTGGGGGACTGAAGACATAAAAAAGGAAAGGACAATTGATGGAGCAAAGTGCTAGAGGAATGATGTTAAAAATATTTAACAATTGGTAAGTCACGGGCAATGAACATAAAGAATGGACAGAATATCAGTTCAGTCCTAGAGGTCACAAGAACTGATCAGGAAAAGCACAAGAGGGTTTAGCTAAAATTTAGCCTCACCAAGAGAAGAAAAGGCATTTCCTCCTCAGAGACAGAAAGGAAGGGGTCAAATAGGACATGAGCAAGAGATAGATAAAGATGAGGTTGGGGCTTGAGCATTGTTGAGAAGATCTGAAGTGTAAAAAGAACTCAAGATGATGAGAGCTTAAATAAGACATGGGTGTGTTCACATAAAGTCTGGAGGTGGACAGTACAGAGCAGATATAATCGTCAGGGATCCAGGTTCTTATCTTGCTGCGCTGTCATCCTTAATAAGACTTCTCTACCTCATGGTCCAGGATGGATGCTTGAGCTCCTGCCATTATGTCTGCAATACAAGCAGCTTAAAGAAGAAAAAGCTTTGTAGTCAGGAATGACACTTAGCTGGTAAAGATCAGTAGGGTTGCATGAGCAGTAAAATAATTGAAATACTTCTATAGCGGCTGATAAATAGCTGCTGACTCACTGATGCCCAGCCTCTTGCTTGCTCATTCCCCGGACCACCAACCCCTCCAAGACAACAACCTGGCTCAGCTGGGACCTTCCAGGACATTCCTCCAGCACTACAGCCAGTGTCCTGGCAGTGCCAGTTGTGAAATAGTTGCACTGGATGTGTCTCTGCCTAGAACAGTACCTAGGTCACAAAATGGGAACTTGTTCTTTTATCTCATTGGCCTGATTGAAGTCCTGAGGCTGCAAGGGAGGTTGGGAAATGTAGTCATTAGTCTGAGTGGCCATGTGCCTAGCCAGAAATAGGGGGTTTGATTACTAACTATCAAGATCAGGGAAGAAGAGGTGAAGGATATTAGGAGGCAATAGCAGACTAAGCCACATGGGAGGGCTAAATAGGTGCTGAGTGGCACAGAAGGCTTCATGAGGCTGGATGGTTGATTCTCCAGCAGCCCCAGGCAGGTGGAGATAGAAAAGAAGAAATCAGAAGCTGGGAATTGTGGGTTGGGTGACTGAAGTATGATGGGGAGAGGAGTCCTTGGGAGGGGCCGAGACTTACTTGAGTGGATGCTGGAGGAGTCTAGCCTAGGCAGAAATGCAAATGCAGGCAGGAGAGCCAGAGGCCAGAGGTCTTGATGAGAGAGATGCTGCAGGGAGAGGAGCCTGAGCTTGCTGTTTGAGACACAGTGGGGAAGGGGGGGGGGAAGGCGGTTTGCCCTTTCAGGGCAAGATGAAGTTCCAGGGTGGAGGAGCCAGAGTGGAACTTTGGGGCCTAGTGGGTAGTGTGGGCTTTCACAGTGGATGCCTCGGTTATACTGGCTGTCTTGGCCAAGGGCTTTTTCAGCTGTAGAAACAGTAACAGATGGAAGCCCTCTGGAGTCAGCAGGGGAATTATTATTATATTATTTTGATTTTGAGCGCATATTTATTAAAACTGGAGAGAGTGAAACAAGGAAGGGCCTAGAAGCAACAGGAGAGAGCCTAGGTGGGTTTGCTGTCAGCTCACCGGAAACTCAGAGAAAAGAGGGCCTTGAGAAAGGATCGGGGTAGGCCCAGGAGAAGCTGCCGCTGCCCACTGATCCCCCGGCTGCAAGTTTCGTGGGGACCCTTAGAGTTCAGGAGAAAGAAAATTCACTCAGAAAGGAGATTCGAGTAGGTGTGCCCCAGGGAGGGCATGCCAACAGGGGAATTATTAAGAGGAGCTGGCCGGCGGGGGTTTCAGGAGATGTCAGGCACTAGAAGTGGGGCCTCATGAGGAACTGGGACCCAGAACCGGAGAGCCATCAGAAACTCTGCCAGGATCTCCAGTATGGCTCACGTTTCTGAGGAAAAATGGTCGTTTGGCTCCCCGAAAACTTGAGCACACAGGAGGAAATAAAGGGAATTTCTTTTTCTTTTGTAAATTTTCCTGTAACTTTTTCTTTAAAAAGTTCAAGGTAATGTGTGGGCATTGTGATGAGTGAAATAATGCAAAGGCCAGTTGACTCAAAGCCAACAGACTCTCCCACCTCCTATTCTCTGTTCCTCCCTCACTGAAAATCCAGCTCCCTCGGGGAGACAGGGCAGTGGGCGGGGCTCCTTCAGAGCCTCCTGGACTGGAGGGCTCTGCAGCTCCCGCACCAGCTCCCGCACCAGCTCCGCCAGCCCCTCGGAGAAGTCAGTGGCAGGCTTGAACTAGAAGGTGGGCTTTGGGTCTTGCTCTGCCCATATTTCTCGGAACCCACTGCCCCTGAAGGCCTGTCACAGACCAGTGCTTGCTGCTCCCACCTCACACTCCAAAGCTGCTTTGAGTACCGTTGTTTGTCCAGGCGGCTTTCTTAGCCCATCATTGTTCAGCATTTGGGACCTTTCCAGGTTCCACTGATATAAAGGGCCCTCTGTGACCACTTTGGATAAAATATGTCTTAGCTCTGGGTTCTTTCCTTTGGGAGTATGCAACTAGGAATGGTATCATAGGATCAAAGGGTTCGAATAGCTTCATGGCTCTTGTTGCCTATGCACACACGGTTAGGAAGGTATTTTAAGAGGTTTAAGCACCTACTGACTTGGTAAAAAAGTGGTAATAATCCTCTTATTGTTTATACATATATTTTTTGCTTTTATATTCTTTACTAAAATTCTGTCCTTATAGGGAAGAAGGTGAATGAAGGAACTGTTGTGTTCCAGGTGTGCAAATGAAAGGCAGCAAAAGTTCATCTCAAAAGCACTGACACACCCCTCTGGTTAGGAGGTGGGGGTATTTAAAAAGAGTCATGGTTGGTTCAGCTTCTGTCATTAAGTAGCTGTGAGAGCTCAGTAACTCCACCAAAGTGAGAGCATGCTATCTGAAGGTCTCTAAGCCCCCTTTTGGCTTGGAGTCTTGTGACCTCCACATGGAACCTGGGGATGCTTTGCCTACTCCTTCAGCAAGGAGCTGAGGGATGGGGCTGTCACCTAGAACCCCACTTCTGGCTGTTGGGGTGGTCTGCCTCATGATTTAGGAAGCCTGCAGATGGGGCAGCCATGCAGTCTCCATCTGGCCGTTGAGGCAAACCAGTGAGGTATCCAGTCTAGAATAAATCTTGTCCCAACTTGACTCAGTCCTTTCGTATCGCCCACTGTGGTGCACACTTCCCCATCCTGCTCCCCAGTGGGAAGTAAGAGCTGCAATGTGGGGGTGGTGGAGGAAGAGGAGCACCAAAGGCTCTGAGACCTCTGTCTGTGAGCTGTTCCTAAGAGAGGTTATAGATTGTGGAAGGTGGATGGAACCCTGGGTTTGCCCCCACCAAGTCAGTTGTGAGCTTGATAAATGTCTTTCCCTTCCCCTTTGGCACAATGATGGAATGGGACTACTTGACCTTTAAGGGGTTTCCCTAATAGGTGATATTTCCTTCCTTTCCTTCCCTGGGCAGGTAGGTACTTGTCCCTGGGGTGGGGGTCGGGGTGGGGGCGTCATCTCTCTGCTCAGAACCAAACAGGGTCAGCCATAGTAGGTAGAAGGTGAGTGGTTTTGCGTAGGTCACCCAGGTCTTTCTTGTTCTGGAATCAGACGGGGTGGGGCCTCTTCCCTCTTCAACAAGGGCCCTGGCCGAAGTTCAGCGGGGTTCTCAAATCAGGCTCCACTTCTCCTTCCCTTCTCCAAGGGCTGAGGCACTTCCTGCTCCCCGTCTTACTCCTCAATCCCTTGCCCCCTCTCCCTCCACGTCCACGTTCAAACCACGACAGGACCTTGGGAGGGAGTGTATTTAATACTGAAAAGCCTGTCTGGGAGTCATGGGGAAGAAAAGTGATTGTAAATATGAAGTATTAACAGAAAACAGGGCCCATAATGAAGCTACACTGCCCTCCGCCAAGTAAATACGCTAAATATCATCTAGGTAGGAGACATATGGGTTGAATGGTGAGTCTGAATTCTGACTGTGAGAACTTAAAGTCGGTTAAACCTTTTTCAGCATGGATTATCATCTGAAAAATGGTACTAACAATAGAAAATGGTGACGACAAAAAAAAAATGTGAGGCTTAAAAGATATGTTATATCTATAGTCCCAAACGCTGACTTATTCAATGATTCGTTTTCATTTTGACTACCTCTCCTTCTCTTCCCTACACGTTCTTCCCGCTCCAGTCCCGCTCCATCCCCCTCCCATTGTCTCCGGTCCCTCTGCCTAGCCCCCTTCTTCCTTCGCGCAGGCGCGGCGTGCGGCGCTGAGTCAGGCTGCAGGGAGGGCGCGGGCAGGCCTGGCCGGGGCGGAGCTTGCGCCTGCGCCGTAGGCGGCTTGGGGCAGGGCAGGTTTATATCTGCGGAGGGTCAGCTGACGCTCTGCATTGCAGACTGCGGAGCCCGGCGTCGCCATGTACACTCTCCTCTTTCTGGCCAGCCTCCTGGGTGCGGGTAAGCCCTGGGACCCCCAGCTTGGAGAGGGTGTCCCCAGAAGAATGAGGCCCTCGGGTCCCGGAGCGGGCTGTACCGGGCCGCGCCCTTCCACTCCCTTTTGGGCTTGGCGGGGGACGCGCACTGCGCAGGCGTGTGCGCCGCGCCGGGACCTGCTGCGGGGCGAAGGCGCTGTGGGAGTTGGCGGGGGGCTGTGGGAGTTGGCCGGGGGGCTGGCGACGAAGACCCGGAGCAGGCCGCCTAGGGCCTGGGGTCCCGGCCAGTGGGCGGCATCTCCCTCAGGGCTCGAGTTGGTGCCCCAGGCGGCTGGGACCGCCCGGGCCTTCCCCCCAGGCTGCCCTTCCAGCTATGGGGGTGAGCTTGAAGGGTGAGCCCTCCAGCAGCTGTGTTGTGCTCGCGCTGGGCGCACGTGATTGAGATGGCATGGAGCCCCATCCAGCTAAACACACTGGCCCTTGGCCTCAGTTGCCCCAGTTTTTGAGAGTATTGAAGTTGCAGGAAGCATAAAAATCTGTAACACCATCTGTATTGATGGCTTTCGTGTGTGTGTGTGTGTGTGTGTGTGTGTGTGTATGTGCATATGTGAATGATACGGGGTTTTTGTGATCCGGATGATTTTACAATGGAGCCCTTATTTCACCTGCTTTAAAATGTCTTTGCACAGCCATTGGCCGGTTTTAGCAGTGGCCTACATTTGGGGGAAAAGTAAGTATGTGAGAAGTAGTTGTGCACAGGAGTATTCTTACACCTGTTTATTGCCCTGCGTGAAATAGTACTGGTTATTAAAATCACTACAGGCTATGAAGGCAACGCACGAGAACCAGCTGCATTGTCTTCTTAGTGCCCTTCCCATGTCACCGATGTCGTCTCTTCACCCTAATGTCATCTTAACCTCATTTGAATCCACATGGTAAAGGGAAAGTAGTGAGATTGAGTTACTTAATTTATAAGCAGATAGTCAAGGAGCTAGATTTTAATTTATATAAACTTGATTTTAATTTATAAACAGGTTTAGGTATTTTCAGATAATGGCCCACTGAGGGAAATAAACCTGATCTTTAGGGCCAACCTCAGTTTCTCTTTATTAACTGTATGTAATTTAGGGGTTGACCTCCATTCTACCTATCATGTAGCCATCCTATTCAAATTTTAATAAACAGTAACAAAATGGATGAGAGTTGATGGTAAACCAGAGAATTAAGAAGATACTTATAGATGAAGTAGGTTTAAGATGTTTTCCCTCATGTTAGCTTTCAGCAGCTCATAAGAATATGTCTTAACCTTAAACCAAGCTCTTAAATTTGTTTTATTTGTAGACTATGAAAGGTTATGTGCTTATAAAGAAAGATTTTTGGTTTTATAGTCACTGAAGAAAATTTATTTTTTTCTGAGGTTAATACTGCTTTTTATTTCATGGTTGGTGTAATGAACTAATGCTAGTCTAAATTTTCTATGCTGACTGAGAACAATTTTTTTCCAGTATGAAACAATTGTTCTTAGGCAGTGAGTCTACTCCTCACAAGACCTTGAAGAGTTCTGAATCACTCAGTCACCCAAAAGGGACTTAATTGATTCTTTGGAAATGTAAAATTCTCCTCTGGTATATATGGGAAGATGGTTAACCAGAATATTAAGCCAAGAGGCCCACTTCCCTGAATGGAAGTGTGTTATAGTGGCCTTGCTCTAACTTTGCTGCCCATAAGGCCTTCAGGCTTATGCCAAGGTAATGCTGCTAACACAGTGTATGGATGCTGGCTTGTCTGGACAGCTCTGGCCCCACTGTGACTTTTTGGAAATGTTATTTCTAATAATATTGATACTGTTAACGAAGGCACATCATGACTGCAGCCATCATCTGCTCCCCGAGAGGTGCTTAGAACTTACTGTTCCAACATGGCGCTACTGTATAGTACAGTGTCATTCTAAAACTGGAGAAGCTTTATGGTTTGTGTTTTAATGATGTCCTTGTGGTAGACACACTTGCTTTTGAGTTGTTTTTCTACTCCTCCAATTGTCCCTCCTTTTTCTCTGCCTGAAAAATAAAGGGAAGTGATGGTATACTGAGAGAATTGGAGAGTCTAGTCTTACCACTTTGTAAGGAATGAAGACACTGAGCCCTCAGAAGTGACTCTCTCAAATCGTAGGCCGTTGACCAGAGAAATCAGGGTCAGAACCCAGGACTCCTGACAGTGCTTACTCTTTCCATGTCCTTCCATCAACACTAACCTCTTAACTTTTTATAAACTTACTGTGTTGTCATTTACCTACAGGAAACATACAAATTTTAAGTGTCCAACTTGACGAATTACCACAGGGTGAACATACCTACCATAAGCAGCCCCCAGGGTCAAGGATTAGAGCATGAGCAGAACCCAGAATCCACTATGCTTTTCCATTCACTACCCTGTTTCACTTGCCCCAAAGGAAACAATTTGGTATTTGAAACTGTGGAATGGCCAGGCTGGGACTTGATAATGGGGAAGAGAAAGAGTAGACAGGGTATTTTAGACAGGGTGTTGTCGGCTGGGGAAACCACCTAATAAAGCATTGGAAGCTCTCAAGGTCACTGAGCCACTGGTGTGCCGTGGCTTTTGGAGGCCGTTTTCTACCACGGGCATTCTAGATTGTGGATGTCAGGCTGTAAGTAACCTTGCTCTCTGGATCCTGTTTGGTTTTGCCACCACAAAGGAAGGTCTAGGTTTTCTTTAAATCAACAGAAGAGAATGCTAATTACATTGCCTGTTGTTGTTTTAAACCATTTTAAAACAATGATAAATATAGTGCTTTACTTTTTGTTCCAGGAAGTTCCAGATAATAATCTGAATATGCCTTGCATAATAGTCTGTGCATTGAAAAATAATCTATCCAAATTTCATGTTTCTTGTGGAATTTGTAATTCTTTATGATGGGACTGAGATGTTACTGTGGAATAGAAGTTTAACTTGATCACATTGCCGACAGGAGCTGTATACCCTTGGGCAAGTTACTTAAACTGCTTCCCCATCTGTAAAATGGGATTAATAGTCATTCATGTTTAATAGAGTTGCAGTGAGGCTTTGATAAATTACTGTATGACAGTGCTTAGGTAGGGAGTACTATAAGGTTTGCTGCTATACCATGAAGAAAAACAGGATAGTGTTTGTCCGTGCCCTTGTGCCACCAGCACAGCAGCCCTTCTCTGCTCTTGATTTTGTAATATCTCCTGGTGTCTTTCATTTCAAAGGATGTTGTAAGTTTAAGAAAACAAAACTAAATTGACTTATAAATGTGTGTGCTTGACATAATTACTGGGCCAGGAAAACAAACCAGGGAAGGTAGTCAGCAGTTAGGAGGGAGGTGGGAGTCTGTGCCGCAACAAACTCGGTTTTTACCAGAGCAGCCCAGCAGATCAGGACTGGTTCCTGGTAACCTGAATTCTCATATTCTAGGCCTCTTGTTACTAACCGCGTTCCCACGGTAAGTCTTTTTAGCCAGCCCCTTCCCCTTGCCCCGCCTCCCTCCATAGATAACCACCTTCCTGGACTTGGTGTTTATCATCTTCCTGCAGGTCTTTTTTTTTTTTTTAATCCTCACCCGAGGATATTTTTCCATTTATTTTCACATAGAGTGGGAGGGAGAGATAGAGATAGAGTGAGAGAGAACCATCCATATGAGAGGCACATATGGAACGGTTGCCTCCCACATGACCCCAACCAGGGCTGAGAATTAACCTCAACCGAGGTACGTGCCCTTGACCGGAATCAAACCTGTGAGCCAAACCGGCCAGGGCCTCCTGCAGGTCTTTATACTTTCATAGATATACTGGAACCTTCATCAGTGTATGTAGTATTGTTTTGGATATTTAAAACATTTTACAAATATTGTATATATTCTTGGGTTAGTATTTTTTTTTTTTTTTTGACTAGTGGGGTTCATCCATGGTGACAATGTGTAGCTGTTTCACTTTCACTGCAGCCTGGTATTCCATTTATATTGTGCTCACTCTCCATTCTGTCTCTAGATGTTTGGATTGTTACCACTTGTTCTGTTTTTATGTTACAAACTGCTTCTATAAATATTCTCATGCACATGGACAGCAATTTCTTTGGAGGATATACCTGGGAACAGAATTGCTGAGTTGTGGAGTGTATATATTTCACCTTAACTAGAAATTGCTGAATTACTCTCTAAAATGACTTTGGCAACTTATATTCCCACAGAATATGCATTTTTTTTTACTTGAATCATTAACATTTGATGTCAAACTTTAAATTTTGCCAATTCGATGAGAGTAAAATGGTGACATGATTTTCATTTTCATTTCTGCTTTTATTTATACTTAGAGGTGATCTCATGCTAATCCAGATAGATCATATTACCACCTTTTCAAAAAAAAAAAACTTCAAATTTTGGACTAATTTTAGATTTACAGAAAAGTTACAAAGCTAGTAAAGTGAGTTCCTATACACTCTTCACCCAGCTTCCCCTAGAGTTCATGTCTTGTATGATAAGTATACATTTGTCAGAAGAAATTAACATCAGAACAGTACTGTTAACTGGACTGCAAGCTTTATTTGGAGTTTACAATTTTCCTACTAATTTCATGTTTCTGTTCCAGGATCCAGTCCAGATGACCACATTGCTCTCATTGTCATATCTTCTTAATATCCTCCTACCTCCAGCTGTTTGAAACAGCTGCAGAGTATTTCATTGCATGAATATGTCAGTTTAGCCAGCCTTGTTGATGGATATCTATGTTTCAGAATAAGTGAGATGAATTCTAATGACACTTCAGAATGTTAAAATTGAATTCTGACCATATTTGGATAGACTGCTTTTGAAAAGAAATAATTTATATTGTAAACAGAAACTTAATAAATAAGATTGAAGGAGACACTATAGCAGGCTTTTTTGGCCAGTCTTAGTGACGTCACTTATTACAGTAAAAAAAAATCCTTTAGGAGCTGTGATGGCACACTGTCCTGCATATGTAGGGTCACCTAGTTTCCTGTCTCACTAGTTAAAACTTAAAGTTTGTCCTGCAAGGTCACATGACATCTGGCCCTGGGCTGCTTCTCAGAGCTCTCTTCTCCCTTTCCTCCCATCAGGCCAGGGCTGCTGTCCAGCCCCCTGGCGCCTTCGTGCCGCTCAGTACCTTTGCATTTCGTGTTCTTCCTGTCTGGGACGACCCATGTGGCTTACTCCCTCCATTCAGGTCTTTGCTTAGATGTTGCCTTATCAGAATTTCCCCCTGCAACGGCTGTGCCATCCTCTGCTAGTCTTGCTCTTCTTTGACTATGCTTCATTTTCTTCATAGCAATCACCACTACCTGGCATTATATGGTGTATTTATGTGTTGTCTTGATCCCTCGCTGTATCTGCAGCATGTACAACAGAGTGTGAGGTGTAGCCAAGCAGATGTCAACTCAGGAAGTGCTGGTAGGTTAGTGTGTACAACACTTAAATGTTAATAGTGCCAAGTCTTTATCACAATTAAGTAAAGCATTTTCTTTTATTTACTGACATGAAATTTAAGAGATTGTGTTTAGGAGTTGACAAATCAAAGGTGACTTATCCTTTATAATAGTTCATGTTCAGGTTAGAGAGACCCCCCAAAACTGGGAGAGGATTTTAGTGGGTGGTAGGGACAGAGGAGTCTAACGTGACTTAGACAGATTCCCCTGGTGGCTTTGATTTGAAGTAAATCTGAAAGAGGAACCAGCTATAAATTGAGGAAGTTGTTTTCCCTTCTTTCTGTTCCAGAATTTGTTTTATAAATGTTTAACTCAGTGGTTCTTACGCATTTCATTTTCAGGATCCCTATATACTTATAAGTTATTGAGGGACCTCAAAGAGATTTTGTTTGTGTGGGCTGTATCTATCGATACGTACCATCTTATAAATTAAGCTGACAGAATTTTATAAAATCCTTTAGAAATAATGGTGAACCCATTACATTTGACATAATTTTTATGAAAAATAACTGTTTTCCTAAAACACAAACATATTTGGAGAGAAGATTGGCTTGCTTTACGTTTTTGCAATCTTGGTAACACCTGGCTAGATTCCTGGCTGCGTCTGTGTTCTGTCTGTTCCAGTGTCACCATCAGGAAGAGCTCCACTGTACATTTGTGAGTGAAGGAGTGATAAAGGCAGCTAACTTCCTGGTGGTTTTATGAGAATTTTGACCTCATGGACTCCCTGGAAGGATCTCTGGGACCCTTGGGGTTCTCTGCACCAGTCTTAGAACCACTGGTGTAGCTGAGTTGTGGGAAATGCAGGCATTGTGATACCTAACACTGAGAGTTTATTGTGTACCCAGCTGTGTTCTGAGTGCTTTTTGCTTAACGTTGATTTAATCTCACAACAGCCCTCTTGAGGTGAGAGCAACTGCATCAGAATACTGGGGGAATTCTAATTTATGCTGTGGTGTGAATTTCAGATTTTGGCATTTCAAATGAAGGCAGTACTGTTTAATATTAACTAAAGTAGGTTAAAAGTGACATGTACAGTAGACACACATGTATCTGAAACTTTAATAAACATCACGTGGGACAAGTCCAGAACACTAAATTTCCTTAGTGGGGTTTGCAGGAAATCTTTTTTAGCATATTATTATGTTCAGGGACCACCCAGCCATTTAGCAAGGGTAGGGTAGGACCTGTGCCTGTTTCTGGCTCACTGCATCGACCCTGAGCAACACCCTGGGCTGGGTCTAGAACCATGCAGGCGTACCTTTGACTCCTGCCTGTACCTGTTCACCTGACTGGACCCTGGGCAGTACTGCCAGGCGCTCACTTCTTCATAGTCCACTTGTGGCATCATTTTATCTAAGGCGATTTAACTTCACCTCTGATCATCATGTGATAGGTTGACACTTTGGAAGGAGAGCTTTGCTGGTAGGCGTTTATATTGGACTGGAGTACTCTTGAATAAACTAGATAGGGATTTCTCGTCCTCAAATTAATTATGCCACATGACACCACTTTTGCACAATCTAAGATTGCATTCTTGTCCCTCGTATCTCAGTATCTCAGTCATGGCACAGGGTGATTTGCCTGAGGACTCTTGCCTTCTCCACATAGATAGATTGCTTATCTTAAAAGGATCTGGCTTGTGAGGAAAATTAAAAAGCAAGGTGGTAGTGGAAGAGGAGAAGCAGGGAAGAAAGAACCTTTGTCTTAAATAACAGAAATAATAGCTTATCTGGGCCAGAGGTGATGGGACGTCAGCCGAGCGAGCTTGAGAGCTTTATTGCCATGGATTTATTTTGTGATAGGAGGAATATTTGGACCTTACTTTCTCCAGTTCAAGGCAAGCTGCCTCTGAGGGTATGCTGTTCTGAATGAGTAAAGGGCAGTGTTTATTCTCCTCTGCAGAATGTTTTCCAAAGCAGGGTTCTGTAGAGAAGAGACAAGTGCTCTTTGCTGTAGAGGGTACTTGTGACACCAGCTCTGATCTGGAAGTCAGTGTTGCATGATCTCTTGCTCTTAGGGGATTTAAGTGCATGAGTTCTGAGAAATGTCTGACTATAGGGGACTTGAGGCAGCTGCTGCCTCTCCTGGGGTTTTCCTCTCTTGGTTTCCTAGCAACCTGCCTGTTGCCATGGTGATACATTACCCAGAGTGCAGATCCACTGCCTTTGGAATGTTTGCTGGGCTCCTTGGTGCTGGGAGGCTACATGCATTTTCTGTTATCCTTTCATTGGTAACTAGACTGGAACAGTATTTAGTATATGTTGCCTAAAATACTTAAAAGGAAAACATTTGTTGTATGGCTAAAAATAAGACTGATTGTTTTAAGAAAAAGAGCATAAGATATACCTTCTAGGAAAGGTCCTCTTCATTGTGAGGTTGCTTTTCAGAATCTTTGGTGATTATATTGTATACATGGGCTTTTAAATATTCTCAATGAAGGCAAGCCTTAGTACAGACTTGTCATTTGGAGGCTTCTGGTGAGTGAGGTAGATGATAAAGCTGGTATTTAGTTAGGCTTAGGTTTGCCTGCAGACAACAGAGACCTAGAGTAGTAGTGGCTTAAATATGACAAAACTGCTCCTATCTGTCAGTGTTTAGGAGCTGGGCAGTCCAGGGCTAGTCCAGCCCAGAAGAACTCAGAGCCCCTTCTAGCTTGATGTTCCGCATCCTTGAGGTCTCGCCCCTTTCTTCATGTGACAGCCTCTGCTAACATCCCATCAGTCAGCACGTGGTTTCATGGCCAGAGCATGCTGTGAAAGAGACTTGGAAATACAGCTTTTATTATTATTACTATTTGTAATCCTCACCTGAGGATATTGTTCCATTTGTCTTCAGACAGGGTGGGAGGGAGGGAGGGAAAGAGAGAGAGAGAGAGAGAGAGAGAGAGAGAAACATCAATGTGAGAGAGACACATCAATTGGTTGCCTCCTCATGACCCCTACCAGGGCTGGGGACCGAGGTATGTGCCCTTGACCAGAATCGAACCCGCAACTCTGATCTGTGGGCTGAAGCTCTAACCACCGAGCCAGACCAGCCAGGGAGGGAAATACAGTTTTTAATCTTGGCAGCCATGTGTAGCTAAAAGTCTTGTTCCTTTGAAAGGACTGAAGAACAGATATAGGGAGCAACTTGTCTCTGCCACATCGGGCAATAATTGTTCCCTGAAACAGATTGCAAAGTTTAATGAACTCTTTTTTATGATTTTAAAGGTAACAAGGGAAAAAATAAATTATGCCAAAGTATAAAAATTAGAATGTGAATGCCTGTGCTTGGTCATCCTTCCCTTCAACCTCACCGTAGACAATTATGTACAAGTAATTCAGCCTTGTAAGTACTGGGCAATCTCAGTGCTTTCTCTACTTTCTCACTGATCTTCAGAATTCCCAAGAAAGGGCACTGTTAGTGTCCATATTTTGCAGGTAATTGTGGTGTAAGTAAGCTGTCCGGGTCTTGGCTGTAGCAGACAGCAGAGCAGCGCTTTCAGTCAGGTCTGTCTACCCCAACACTCAGCGCAGCAGTCTTCTTGCTATGTTGCCTCCTCACCCTGCCCGTAGAGGAGAGGTTTTGAGGGGGCTCTTCGAAAAGGTGGGCTCTTCACTGTGAACTATGGTAACTTTATTGGGATCGGAGGACAAGCAGCCTGTAGCTCCAATTACATGAATCACTGAAAGCATTTCACCTGTGTTACTGTTGGTGCCTTGCTGGGCACCTCTCCTTCTTGCTCATGCAGGACTTCCTGTTAAGCACCTAGGTACACAGTATCGACTCCTGGACTCAGTTCAGTGTGGCTTGTGACTCCTGGGTCTTGAATTTAGTAACCAACAACTTCTGAGGTTGTTGCAGTACAGCCCTCCAGGTCTTTGAGCTGCCAATTAAATATTTGATTTAATGAAAACAAAGAGAACAGTCCTGATTCAGCTGTCTGTGGAGCATCTATTCTGGACAAGGTAATAGGCCAGAGAAAGGTCCTGTTGCTACTACAGATGATGATGTAGATGATGATAATGATAATGATGTTAATGGCACTTTAAAATACCAGAGAGATGATGGTAAGGGCATAATGGTGGAGAGAGGGAGTATTCTGGTACTTGAAAGCGCATAATTGTCATCTTGATTCTCACAATCCACTAACATCAGTGGCTCTATCTTAGTTTCACAGAAGAAAAAAAACAAGCTTAGAAGGACAGTGGACAGGACTTGGAGCCAGATCATATTTCCTTTTCTGTATACCACATTTGAGAAGCATTAATTTAGATGGTGGGTAAATTGCCTTAGAAGTCTCACTCTAGACTCAAGGTTTAGTTCCTTTTCATAAGAAGTCATCATAAGAGCACCTACAGCGCACTCGGCTCTGATGAACTGACTCTCCCCCCCTCCCAGGCTCACTGAGGGTTTAGTCCAGAGCTGCTGAGAGCCCACGGCGCGTGGCTAGTCCAGCTGTGGCAGCTGTTCTCGGTGCAGGAAACTTCCATTATAACCTGTTTTTGGTAAGCGACCTGCATGTGGAATGGTTTACAACATGTCTGTGTATTTCCCCTAGGCCTGGAGAGTAACAAGGGAACAGAGCACCTACCCCCTTCCTAGGGAAATACAATGGAAGTCTTTTTAGAAAGCCTTTCTTAATAAACTGAAACTTGCTGGTCGGGTTTCAGGGTCTCTGAAATGCTAAGTTCTCTAATTCAGCCTCCTAGAGTTTTGTCATTGAGGGCTTGAATGCCAGGCCCTTCGACTAAGGAGTGTCATGCCTCATGCACTTGGAGTAGTGTTCGCGTCTTAGTATGACACACATTCGGAAACCTCCAGGGGTCAGGCAGCATTCTAAGAACTTTCTTAGAGTTCAGCATATTGCCTCAGAGAAGGAAGTTGGTAGTTGGGGGCAGCGTGTGGGAGGATTTGAACAGAGATGAAAGCTTTGCTAGGAACATGTTTTGAGAACTCCTCAGAAAGTGGTTTAGGGTAATGTTCATATATTGGTTGTGTATTAATACTGAAAATGTCCTTTGCCTCGCTATTACAAGAATTAAGACTTGTAGCCCCTAAGAAGTCTTCTGGCCCTGCTTGCCACTCAGGATCCCTCTCACACAGAATTCCTCATAGGTTGGACATTCTGATTGCTTCTGCTGTTGGAGAGCTCATCCCTTCGTGAGGGAAGCCATTCCCTTTTTATATTCCTGAGGACGTTAAATGTGTTCCTGCCCTTAAGCTGGGGCCTGCTTCCCCTCACCTGTGCTCATTACTCTGAGGTCTGGGGTCTGAGACCACACGGACAGGATCCGCTGTCATGCGATAAGTAGAAGGTGTCCTTCACCTGTGAAGATGGCTGTGTGTCTCCAAAACATTCTCCTGGCTAAACAAGGGAACTCACCTTCCTGACCTTGTCGCGGTTTCGCAGGAAGCCACGTGCTCAGGTGTGAAGTCCTGCCCTGCCTGTGCCTGTGCCCTGCCCTCCACTCGTGTTGGCTTGGGCAGCGCAGCTTCGGCCACCACCTCCATCCTTCTGTTGGCTCTTGCTGTTTCCTCTTCTCTTTTAGCCTAAGACAGCCATTTTCAACTTTTTTCATCTCATGGCACACATAAACTAAATACTAAAATTCTGTGGCACACCAAAAAATATATTTTTGCCGATCCAACAAAAAAAATAGGTGTAATTTTGATTGATTTACCAAAAAAATTATAATGATAATTACCTACCCTCTTTGCTTCAAAAAGATTTTTTAAAAATCAGGAGCTTATACTCGTATATAAGGATTTCTGGTGCCAAGATTAACCAATCAAATGCAACCTTATTATGCGACGGGACCAATAAGATGCAACTGTTTATATTTGTGGTTCAAGACAGGGCATTCACATGGACGGCTATTGTTGTGTTGGCTTTTGTCATTTTTTAAAGTTTGACAATAAGGGAAAAGAGGTCAGTGCCCCTGACTAGTCAGGTATTGCATATTTTAAAAATTCTTGTGGCACACTGATTGAAAATCGCTGGCCTAAGAGACTTATGTTTCAAATTAACCCTGTGAGTTTCATTTCCCTGGCTATCATGTTCTTTTGGAATCTTTCTGTTAGCCTCTCTGTCTGCCCTTGCTGCTGCCGCTTGCTTGGACGTTTTGGAATGAGCTCTCATTCCAGTTAGGAGCCATGTGGTCTGAATCTCCCACCTCCTTGCAATCCTTCTGCCACTGTGCCTGGGTTGTGAAGACACTCACAGCTGTCGCCCACAGGACGGACTCATCACGTGGGGATGAGTGTGCCAAATGATGACTTTCCCCTGTGTGCGAGGTCTGTTTTTGTAGCGTGGCCCCTGCCGCTTCCCTTTGCCCCACTCCTGAAAAGACAAAGGATAATTCTTCCCCATTGACAAAGAGGACTGCTCTGCCTGGAATGTTCAGCGGTTTCCCCTATGCCCTCTCTGCTTAGCCAATCTATATCTCTTTTAGTCTTTTAGGTGCCAGATCAAATTCATTTTGAAGAAGCCACCTCTAGCTCCCCCTAGGCAGGTAGTCATTATCTTTGCTGCTCTGTGTATGTGGCCCTCTGCTTTTGTTTTACTTTAGGCTCTGTCCTTCCCACCACAGGGTTATAGAGCCCTGTCTGTTCACATCGGTCTCCCACCGGAGGGCCCTGAGCTTGGCCCAGTCAGTGTAGTTGGTCATCCTGCCTTCGTCCTAGTTGTTTTCCTACTTCTGTGGAGAAAACCACACTTGCCTCCAGAGCTTTCAGCACACAGTGGGGGTCCCTGGGCAGGGGTTGTGGTACCCGAGTGTCCCCTGGATTGGTGTGAGGATTTTGTGTATAAATACATTTTCTGGGGACAGGATTCATGTCCCCACATCAGGAGATCAGCTTCCAAAATAAGCACCTGAACCTCAGCAGGTAGCGCACTGGTGTCTCAGCCTCACATTACTGATCTGAGGACATGCAGTTATTTCTCTGTCAGTATACATCGGGTCATCTTAAGAAATCGCATCTGCTGTATACCACAGACCGTTTTTATAATATACACCTTTATAAATTTGGCTTTAGGTTGGAGGTAAATGGGAATGTTTTTCTAAGAACTATATTTTCAGTTTCATTTCTCAGCATCCATGAAATCTGTTTTAGGTTTGACTTTGATGACTTCTGGATCTACCAAATTGGCCACCGTGCATGCCTGGCTCTGAGGTGGGGGGCTTGCCTTGCTTGATTAACAGACCCTGTGGGACTGGGAAATGACCTTGGGTTTGTTAGCTGCGCCATTCTCAGATAAAAGGGGCTACCCTGATCATTTTTAGTCCAGAATAGCCTGCCCAAAACAAATAACAAAGTCATTATTGCAAATGATTACTGTTACAAGTTCCTAGAAGGAGTACACAAGCTACAAAGTATTCTTGCTGCTTGGGCCTATGATTGTGCACTTTGTTTCCCGAATCTGATAGATTTTGGTCATTTGTAACCAGTTCCTAGCTGGGATGGTTGGAGAAAACCCTTGGATCAGAGGTCTGCTGGACTGAATATTTGTAAGAATGGGGAATGCTGGTCAGGCCTTGTGCAGAGAGGACTGCTTACTGGCCCTGCTTCTGTCTGCTGATGTCCATCCCTCTTTCTGGCTCCCTGCATACCACTGTGTGTTCCTTTGTCTAGAGACTAATTTTCTAGCTTACTGTTCATTATTCAGGCTCCTTCCTCCTAATTTGGAGGTAGAACCAGACAGTGTAGCTTAGTGGGTGCTTTTTAGGAGTCCTGGGGACCCAGTGCCTTGGAGGAGCATGGCAGGTGCTGGTGGGAGCTGCCAGGTCTGGGGCTCCCATTTGTGTTGTCTGTGCCGCCACACTCCCCGGAGCACTTACTCTCATGATGCAATTTCTGCTCCCTCCCGCCACTCCAGACCTACAGCCGAGGGCTGGTTTGGCTGCCTTACTGGTTAACTAAACCTTCCTGGGCCATCTGGGGAGCTTAGTACTGTTTTGAACCTGGCATATGTTTTCCCATGGAAACCAAAGTTCACACCAACAGTTTTTGGAATGTGGCTCGTTCAGTTGAGTTCGTGAACTGGTTGTGGTGGTGATTTTGGCTCCCAAGGGGCAGAGAAGGCTGTAGCTTGGGCAGCAGATTAATAATGCATTTGCTGGTCTCAGAAAGGGTGCAGATAATCTGGCTTGAGCTTTTCTGGGGACTTGTGACTCAGTCTTTGTGTGAGTAGTTTGTGGAACTACAGCTTTGGTTGAACAGGTAGTAATAATAGCATTTTATTTCCTTCCCTCCCCTGACAGGAGAGCACCTACAGACCTAACTTATGTTGTATACTGTGTGTGTGTGTGTGTGTGTGTGTACATGTGTGTTACATGTTTGTAGAATTACCGTGTCCTCTCTCAGCTTACAAGTTGAAGCAATAAGCAGCATGACTCCTGGGGTTCTAAATCTATTTCTTAGGTGGCTGTGTAGTTTTCTTCTCAGGCCATGGGAAACCACGGTGCGGTCTGCTGGAGTTTGCCTTCTGCACAGTCCTCCGTCTCTGTGTAGGCTGGTGTAATCTGTTGTTTCCTAGTGAGGGTTTTCCCCATTTTTTAGTTTTAAAATCAAGGATACTATAGACCTCTTTCAAGAAACAATAGGAACTCTTAAGGTAGTTTATAAAATATTTTTTAAAATGATACACACACAACATAACATTGGGAGTTAAGTAACAATTCAGCTAACCACCCGGTTTGTTGTTCTTTTCTGATTTTTGTGTAACTCATATAATGTCATATTCTTGAATTTTTTTCTATTATACATTATCTTTATATTTAACAGCTACACAATATTTTAATAATATCATTAGTTTTGCCCTGACTGGTTTAGCCCAGTGGTTAGAGCATTGGCCCGTGGACCAAAGAGTCGCAGGTTCGATTCTGGTCAAGGGCATGTACCTCGGTTCTGGTTCTGTCTCTGGCCCTGGTGGGGGTTGTGCGGAAGGCAACTATTCGATGTGTCACTCACATTGATGTCTCTCTCTCTCTCCCCCCTGTCCCCTCTCTACCTCCTACTCTATCTGAAGATAAGTGGAAAAAATATCCTCGGGTGAGGATTAAAAATAAATAAATAAATAAATAAATAATATCAGTTTCTCTCTTTGTCTATTCAAGCTGCATCTACTTTTAAAAAAATATTGTGTATTAAAGTGGATTGCTTTTTAAAAATTTTTTTTATTGTTGACAGTATTACAGATGTTTCCCACCCTTTGCCCCCCTCCACCTGGCAGAAGTTGATTATTTTTTAAATATGTTTTTATTGATTTTAGAGAGAGGAAGGAAGAGAGAGAGAGAGAGGGAGAGAGAGAGAGAGAGAGAGAGAAGCATCAGTGAGAGAGAAATATCGATCAGCTGTCTCTCACCTGCCCTCTACTGGGGATCAAGCCTGCAACCAGGTCATGTGCCTGTCTGGGAATTGAACCTGCGACCTCTTAATGCATGGGGCAGTGCTCAACCACTGAGCCACACCAGCCGGACAGAAGTGGATTACTTTTTGAAGAGGGATTTTTTTTTTCTTGAAATACATTAGTGTATTAAGGAATATCAGGCCCTGGCTGGGTATCTCAGGTGGTTAGAGCGTTGTCCCAGTACACCAAGGTTTCAGGTTTGATCCCCAGTCAGAGCACAACCAGTGAATGCATAAATAAGTGGAACAACAAATAGATGTTTCTCTCTCTCTTCCTCTGTCCATCTCTCCCTCTCCTTCTCCTCTTTCCCCCCCTTTCTCTCCCTTTCTGAAATCAATAAATAAAAATTAAAAAAAAGAAATATAATCACACTACTATCGGCATTACAAAAATGCAAAAACATGGCACATTTAATCTGCATTTCTTTAGTCTCGGGTAATGTTGAACATTCCTGTTTTTTTCTAATCCTGTTTCTGGGCATGTGATTTCTGTCCAAGTCCTCTCATTGCCACAGTAGCCGAAATGCTGTGCACCTGGTTTTGAGTGGACACTTCACTTTTAATATGTGGTCTTTTTTGCTAGTAAACTTGTTTATGTGTAAAAACTCACACAATTAGGTTTGTAAAGAGCTTTTCTATTAAAACATTAAGAATCATTTTTCTGTGTAATAAGGATATAAATCTTGGTGGTTTTCCCTACAGATTAAAACAACAAAATTTTGGCTAATTTTCATTCTACAGAAGTTAAAATCTATATTTAAATGCCAGTCTCCTGTGATTTCTTTCCCTGCATCATGGAATGTTTTTCTAAGGTTATAAAAGATTAAAAGGTTTGATACTCTCTAATACGGTTTAGAAATAGTTTGAGAGGGAAGAAGTGAACCAGATAAATTAGTCCCTTAGCTTCTCGTCTGGATGCGGGGCCTCTGTGGTTTGCATTTCAGATAGCTGGGTGAGGGGCCGGATTAGTGCCCGGCTAAATGCCAGGGCCAGGCCTGAACCCTGGTAAACAAGTGAGGTGGACCCGGTGCGGGAAACGAGCTAGCTCCTCACGATGGTTTTCCTTTTAGCTGCAGCCAGCCCTGTCCTAGGCCTGAAAGAATGCACCAGAGGCTCAGCGGTGTGGTGCCAGAACGTGAAGACGGCCGCCGACTGTGGGGCCGTGAAGCACTGCCTGCAGACCGTCTGGAGCAAGCCGACGGTGGTGAGTGCCCTTCGTTCTGGGCTCGATCCCTTTGTATCGTCTGTAACAACTGCCACGTACAGAGCACCGTCTCGTACAGAGCACCGTCTCGTGCCTCGTTTTGTTGCTCCTCACGGTGACCCTGTGAGGGAGGCAGGACCTGTTGGTGGTTTCCCCGTTCTTCCGCAGAGGGAGTGGAGGCTGGAGAGGTTAAGGTTCCAGTCTCTTGGTGATAGAGATAGGATGGGTCCTCCCATGCTCACGCTCTGTGCTCCGTGCTGCCCTCCAGGCTTCTGTGCAGACCCCACTTTTCCACCCCAGTGAGGGACCAGCAGGTGCACAGCTCCCATTCCCAGCACTGGGCACATGGGCACAGCTTCCATCCTTGGTCACGTACTCAAAAAGTAGATGCTAAGCTTCTCAGATCCTTTCCCCCTTTTTGATGTTTTCTTTCTCTGCCTGTCTCAAACACCTGCCTGTTTGGGTCACTAATTCAGACCCTGGAGCTTTAGTAGATATTTAAAATTTTATTTCCAGCTATAACCAAACTAGAAAAGATGCCACTGACTTTCTTCATTCTAACATTCAAATATTCAGGTGGGGCTCTTAGCACTCATGGGGATGCTCCAAGATGACAAACCTCGGTGCATTCTTCACATGACCCGAACCCTCTCACGAGACGCCGCACTCTGCTGGCTCACCCCTGACTCACTCTGGGGTGTGCGCTTCCTGTGGTGCAGGCCAGATGTGACTGAGAGTTCAGGTTCTAAAACTTGTCAGTGGCCCATAGAACTCAGTAAGAGAAGACTAATTAATTAAATACCACTGCTCTTTAAGAAATATTTTCAGAATTCACTGGAAAACCGCCCTTTGTGGCCACAGTCACTTTCGGATTTGGCCTCTAATTTGCTTCTGATCTTGTTTTTAATACTGCTTCCTCTTTCCAAGTTTAGTGTGTGTCAGGCGAGGACTTGAGATCTTTCTTTTTTGATAGGACAGTCTCATGAATGATACCTGACTCTCTTGGTTGGCCCCATGCACATTATTAGCCTGACTAGGTCCAAAGGTGCAAATTGGTTTCTCTGAATGCAGCTAAGTTCATAGGCGTTCCTTAATCTTACCCCGACACGTTAGTTCCTTCTTTGTGGGTCGAAAATCAGTTGATATCAAGAAGGGAGCTCCCCAAGAGATTTGAGAACCTACTAGATTTCCTGTGGTCCTGATTTCTGCGGCTCTGATTTTTACCTTTCTGAGCCTGTTTCCATACAGAGCTGTTGTGAGCATTAATAGGAAATTTGGCTCATACTGTGTGCACTAAGTAAGATGCTGAGAGGTAGAGGGTACAAGAAAAGGGTGTCTGTCCGTTAAAAGCACGGAGTAATCTGGTCAGTTACACTGATCCTTCCTCCGTGGTGTCTGAGTGCTTCCTTTTTAGGTTGGGGAGCCAGGGTGTGCCTGTGTGTCAGGTGTAGCCATGGTCATGTCCTTGGTTAGAGAACACGGGGGATAGGCCAGGGGGGTTTCAGCTGTGTGCAGTGTGAGTTATATCCTGCAAATGCAGATCTCTGTTCCTTGTGTTCTTCTTTCCTCTTAGAAATCCCTTCCCTGCGATGTGTGCAAAGACGTCATCACCGCAGCTGACAACATGCTGAAAGACAATGCCACTGAGGTAAGCTGCCCACGTGTGTGGCTGTGTGAGTGGTGGCCTTGTGGCCACAGGCATCAGTTGCTTAAAAGCTGTGACTTGGGGAAGCGGGGGGTCTAACAAGGAATGGTCTATGCCCAGGTAGGCTATAATTGGGTCATGTGGGCCACATACTGTTTCTGTCATAAGTCCCCCCCCAATCTTTTAAAAATGTAAAAACTATTCTTAGTCATAAGCTGTTCAAAACAGGCTGTGGGCCCCAGTTTGCTACCCCCGCCCCCAGGTGTTCAATGCCCAAGTTCGGTGGCGATTTTGTATTGCATGCTGTTAACCTTTGGGTCCATTTGGCTATCTCTGCTTCCTCAGAATTCCCTGTGCCGGTGAGACTGCAGGTCGGAGGATCTGCTTCTTGTCCCATTGCTGGGACAGTTGTGGCTCCCACTCGTCCTCTCCCAGGTCCTCTTCCCTGGGGGGTCACTGTTTTCCAGCCTCCACTTTTCTGGGAGCTGTGGAGGGCCTCTTGCTCTCAGCCCATTTGTAAAGCAATGCATCCTCACTTCCCCTTGCCTGTGTCCTCTCCAGCAAGAGATCCTTGTGTACTTGGAGAAGACCTGTGACTGGCTCCCTAAGCCGGACATGGCTGCCTCATGCAAGGAGATGGTGGACTCCTACCTCCCAGTCATCCTGGACATGATTAGAGGACAGACGGTACGTGCTGGAGAACACGTCTTCCTTCAAGGCACTTCTGGGGTCTGGGGAAGTACCAGACCAGAACAGAGTGATTAAAATGGAAAGTCCATTCAAACATTTGGGTTTTCTCAACAGCTCTTTACTACAGTTCTGACATCCGAATGACTCCGGCATGGCAGAGCCCTCTGTAACTGTCAGGGGTTGGGAAGAGCACAAGAAATAGGATCTTACAGAATTACTGAAGGAGTGTAAACTGGCACAACGTTTCTAGGTGCTGGTTTGATAACTCCTGTGGGATCTTTAACTGTCCCTCTGAGCAAGCAATTCATTTCATTTCTGTGATTTTTATCCTAAGGAGTAAGTCAGGGAATGTACCTGTGGGTTCAGCTATAAGGATGCTCAACTTTCATTCAATAAGTATGTGTTGTGTGTAAACCATGCACCAGAGGTTGGGTTTTCAGCAATGAACAAGGAGCCAGGTTTGTGGAATTTGGGAAGATCCTAAGAAAGAAGAGGTGGTTAAAAAACTGAGAGGGGACCAAGGTTTTGGTAAGGAATGTGGCGTTACATCATGCATGTTTAGGCTATGTTTAAGGATTGCAAGTGAGTAGGAAGTTCTTGGAGTTCGGGAGAGGGGTGCCATGACCATAGGTGCCTTTTCGAGAGGGTTTGGTCCAGGTCCCACCGATTGGAAGTTGATGGGGAAGCTGGAGGACGGTCAGGCGTCAGATGTGCTGGGGGCAGTGGAGATGGCAGATGCATTTTTTTAGAGGATAAATGGACTAGTAGACTTGTTGGTGGAGGGGATGTCTTCCAGGTTTCTGGCCTGAACTTCAGGGAGAATGGTGCTTAGACCATTGCTAAAATAGAGATGGGGGAGTGGGTGGGCGGTTTAGTTTGAGATGCCTGTGAACTGGGTACGCATGCGTGAGTCCGGCCAAGAGATGAGGAAGGGGGCTCGTTCAGAGGCACCAGGTGGCCTGTTAAATTTTCCCTGGGGAGAGGATTTCAGCTGGACTTCTTTCCCCTCCAGAGCCATCCCGGGGAGGTGTGCTCCGCGCTCAATCTCTGCGAGTCTCTTCAGAAGCACTTGGCAGAGCTCAATCACCAGAAACAGCTCGAGTCCAATAAGATCCCAGAACTGGACATGGCTGAGGTGGTGGCTCCCTTCATGGCCAACATCCCCCTCCTCCTCTACCCTCAGGACGGCCCCCTCAGAGAGCCCGAGCCGAAGGTAAGGCAGTGGGCCTCCCCGCGGGCTCCGTCTCTGGCTGGGTTAGAGGAGCCGTGGAAGCGGCAGTGGGTGCGCAGCTCCGCGATGGGCACTGTGCCAGCCGGCCTTCAGATGGTGGTGTCATGGAGTTGCTGAAGAACCTGAGTATTTAAACTAGATTAAAAAACTGGGATTTTAAAAGTATGCAAATATTTCTCCCCTTCCTGTTAAGTTTTACTAAAATCAATGCCCGATCGATAATTTTAGAGTCCGTAAAAGCACATTATGAACTTTTCAGGGAATCTCACCCCCAGTGCTGCGGTTGCGAGTGTGTAAGGAAATTTTCCTAGGAGTTTGAATCCTCTTAGTTACGGTGGGAGTGTGCAGTGTTTGTAGCCTAACCGCCCCTGTCTCTGTAGGCTGGTGGGGACGTTTGCCAGGACTGCGTCCAGCTGGTGACTGATGTCCAGAATGCCATAAGGACCAACTCCACCTTTGTCCAGGCCTTGGTGGAACATGCCAGGGAGCAGTGTGACCGTTTGGGGCCTGGCATGGCTGACATGGTGAGCCTTGTTTCTTCCTGGGCTCTGGAGACAGGAGTGGGGGAACCAAGAAAACTTTACTTCCTGGGGTACCATTTTAAGTTCCATCTTTGGGGCTTTGAGGAAGAGATTGTTCAAACAACTCCCATTTCCTTCTAACCAGAAAGCAGCTGGAATAGGTGGTGAGTTCTTAAATCCTTTGTTGGTTAATTGCACTTGTATGTATAACAAAACTCTTGGGACAAACTAGTAGAAGGAGACCACTTTGGTGAAGATTTCTTTTCTACCCAGTAACTGTGTATGATACAACACTAGAGCCACTGTTTTTAAAAGCCTGGCTGTTGTGTCTTCGTAATTCCAGGTGTGCTCTCCTCACAGCCAGCAGGGTTGCCGTCTTTGGGAAGCCACACAGCTGGCTTGCAGGAGGTTCACCTGGAATGCCTTCCTTGTCTTGGTGAATGTTAGACCTGTGGGCTCAGAAACTCATTTTGTTAGTCCCTTATGGGGCTTTATTTCTAGGACCCTCTTCCCATCACCCACACTCAAGAGGTGGGTGTGTAAAACCAAAATGCCAGTTTAGTGCCTGACAGCCAGAGAGCCTCTGCTAGACTGGATGTAGGAAGTGGGTTGTAACGACTCCACGGGTCTGGGATCTGGAGCAGTCTTTCTGCAGGGCAGTGGCTGGCTCGGAGGTAAGGGTTCCTCGCTGATGACTTACTCTCTGGAACGCCTGCGAATCTTTAGCCTCAGTGAAGTATCTTTGCATATGGGCTTCTCCAGTATGGAGGGCTGTCATGTTACTCTTGGTTTTCTCACTGTGGAGGCTCTCCAGTTAGGACCTGTTCTCTGAGGGTCTGTAGGAAATACCTAGATGTCTATAAAACCAGGCAGGTTGAAAATCATTATAACTTGATTCTATTGGATTTCAGCTTTGTAATTCTGTCCAAGATTGTGTGAAGGGATTTGACACTCCCAACAGTCTCTTCCAGCCACATCCACTCTAAATTGTACTGAATAGCTACTTTGTGAGCTTGGTGCGAGTGTGGGGCAAAAAGGAGAGCAAGGACCTTATCTCTGGGCCTTCAGTAAACATGTTCAAACACCTTTTCCTATAAGGCAGTGGTTCTCAACCTTCCTAATGCCATGACCCTTTAGTACAGTTCCTCGTGTTGTGGTGACCCCCAACCATAAAATTATTTTCGTTGCTACTTCATAACTGTAATTTTGCTACTGTTATGTCTTAGGCGACCCCTGTGAAAGGGTCGTTCAACCCCCAAAGGGGTCGCGACCCACAGGTTGAGAACTGCTGCTATAAGGTATAGAATAACCAAATTGCCATTAAAAAAAATTTTTTTTTTTATCCTCACCTGAGGACACTTTTTGCATTTATCCTCAGATATAGCGGGAGGGAGAGAGGGAGGAAGAAAGAGAGAGAAACATCGATGTGAAAGAGACACATCGACTGGCTGCCACCCACACAACCCCAACTGGGGCCAGGACAAACCGTAACCGAGGCACGTGCCCCTAGCGGGAACCGAACCCAGGACTCTGATCCTCGGGCCGACGCTCTAACTGCTGAGACAAACCGGCCAGGGCCCAAATCGCCATTTTAATCTTTTTTTTTGTTAATCCTCACCCCAAGGATATTTTTCCATTGATTTTTTTCTTTTTAGATAGAGTGGAAGGGAGGGAGGGAGGGAAAGAGAGAGAAACATCGATGTAAGAGACACACATCGATTAGTTGCACCCTGCATGACCCCAACCAGGGCCAGGGATCAAACCTGCAACCCAGGTACGTGCCCTTGACCAGGAATCACACCCGAAACCCTTTGGTCCGAGGGCTGACGCTCTAACCACTAAGCCAAACCAGCCAGGGTGCCTTTTTTATCTTAATAAAATTTGCCTAGAGCAGACATTTACAAGACTCTACTCTTGGGTTTGGAAATGCTGGGGTTTTTTTGGTGTGTTGTAGCCAAAACCCACTAATTATTTCACTAACAGTTTGTTTCTCTGCCCCCAGTGCAAGAACTATATCAACCAGTACTCTGACATCGCTATCCAGCTGATGATGCATATGGTAGGTGGCCGGGGAAGTTCCTCGTTGGCATTTTTCTTCATCTCAAACTGTGATTTACAGGAATTTTAAAAAGTATATGGTTTAGTTTTTCTTATTTACCTTTGAGTACTAAATTGAGCCAAAATGAGCCCTTTTCAACCAGCTGACTCTCCACCAAAGTGACCCACCTGCGGCTCAGGACCTCCCCTTTCCTAGCCTAACACACACCGCTGCCCTGGTGCCCTCTGGGTTCATTTGCCTGTGCATATGTGGGCTGGCCATCAGACCGCTAGCATTGGGCTTTCACCCTGGACCTCTTGGCAACAGTCTTGGTCTGTAGCCTGAGAATTGCCGTGTTACAGCCTGAATTCCGAGGAGGGGAGACTCCTGCCTCCTAGAGCTGGTCCTGCGCTCTGCAGCAGTGTTAGCTGTGCGTGAGTCCTAACTCGCTCACCTGCCTCTGCTGTATCCCGGTGGTAGGGGCATCCCTTCATTATTAGAGATAGAAAGTGTCATCAGCTGGCCAGCTCCACACAGAAAACTTGTACAGAGCAGGGTGGTCTGGAGCATCATTCCACTGGGGACATGCTCTGGCCTCCTGGGACCTAATCTGAAGGGTTGGAGGGTTGGGTGGCACTTTTTTCTTTCTGTCATGCTTGCTTCTGATTATGTTGAGATTGGCTGACAGTCCTTGAGTTTATTCTCTGAGCAGGGGCTGTTTCTGTAGTTTTATTGGAACACAGCAGTGTCCATTTTGCACTACAGCAGCAGAGTTGCGTGTTGGAGACCTTCATGCCTGCAGGGCCGGAACGGTTTACTCTCTGGCCCTGCTCAGACCACTCAGGACTCCATCCAGTCACAGTAGAGGTTATTTGGATTGTCACTCAGACCTCACCTTGTGCTGAGGCGGCTTTCAAAGACATGCAGCTAGAGCAGGAAAAAAATAAGCCTGTGGTGTGACTTGATCTAATTAATGCTTCCTTATGTAGCTAACTACAGAAATATTTGTCTCGTTGTAAAAATTATACTGCATATAAGTTCTTTGAAAATGTGGATAATACTTCTCAAATCAAAAACCATTTGGGGTTTAAAGAAAGTCACTGGGGTCATATTTTATATACTATTTCAAATTTTGTAGTTTGCATTTTTAATCTAAAATGATAACTGGTCATTAAATATTTTGTACAAATGATTTTTAAGTAACTACATAATATTTCACTGTGTGACTAGAATGTAATCAATCCCTGTGGCTGGGTATTTAGGTTGTGTTCAGGTTTGCCCTTGGAACAAAAAGCATGATGAACATTCCTATGGCCAAATCCCTGTTTTCCTCCTTAGTGTATAGGTAATTAAAACTGGAATTACTGAACCAAAGGGCAAAGCGTTTGATACAGTGTCAAACCAGCCTTCCGGGCTGGCCTTGGCCCCCTGGGGATGGATTGCTGGAGGGAGACCTGGGCAGTGGAGAGTGTGGCCTGGGTCCCTAATCCTCCAGGTGTATTTTATAGCACACACCTATAATTGGGCATCCCTGTGTCTTGTTTCATTTTGCTGCTCAACACCAACCTGAGGGGAGGGCCTTGCAGGTATGGTGGGGTTAGGCTTCTGGGGATGGAGAGCCCTTCATAATGTGGCCTTTTCTGGGAGCCTGCTGCCGAGTGTTTTGAACATGACTTGGTGTGTCAGGGACACGGGGACGGTGCACACACAAGCTGGAGAGAGTGATCTGTTCATTAAGGAGGCCAGAGTAGTTTTAGGGCCCCCGTGTGCACTCAGTAGTAGGAACAAGGTAGGTGGCTGATTTGTGACTGCAAGGACGGTTCCCCTGAACTCCTGGTGATACCTTACACCTGGTTAACTGCTTGATTGTTGTTGTTTTGACTTTTTCTTAACTGTTGTGTCCTTTCCTTTCTCTTATTTTTACCTCCGATTTCCTGTTTTTTGTTCAGCAGCAGGATCAGGTATGTGACGGGGTTTGCTTGTAGTAGCGGTCTGCTGCTGCTTGTAGCTCCTTGGCTCCCCTTGTGTATGGCAGGGTCCCTTCTGTGTCATCGGCTGACGGGAGCTTCTGCACCTCTTCCCTGTGACTCCACACCTGAGGTGTTGGGTTTCCATCTCCCCTTCAGGGGGCCAGAAAACGAAGCCAGCAGAGCCTCACACTGGGCCAAATGCCAGGCCACCAGTGTGATGATGGGAACCATGGGTGGTCCTGGAGATCCCTCAGCTTCCTGCACTGTAGGCCTGACTTCGGTGGGACCTTGTTTCTGTCTTGACTGGAGAGCACTGCATGTCTTTAGGCCTGTTTTCCATAACCCCAGAAATGCTTCTCCTGCATGAGCACATCACTCACAGATAGTGAGCAGACTGTTGCCCCGTCTGCTGGATCCAGAGCATTGGAAACAATCTCTTGATTGCGGCTTCTGCCTCCCCGGGTGATGAGTCTGCGGGTCGTGGAGCCACATCAGACCGCCTGAGAGCTGTGCCGCCATGGCGAAAGGGGGCACGGAGCCATCAGGCCAGACTTACGGGCCAGGTGCCCTTTCGGCGCCGTCCTGAGCATTGCCTCCTCCTGAGCACTGGAACTGAGGGTTTTCCAAAGGTGTTTAAAATCTAGTGGGAGAGGACTTTGGCTGAAATATCTGAATTTTCACTTAAGCCGCCTCATGGAGCAGAACAAAGCTGATCTGAGACGAAGCAGCCAAACACCTCCTGAATCTGTCTGTTTTCTAAAAAGCTTGCTATGTCTTGGCCCCATTCTGTTATCCCTCCATTCTTAAAGTGTGCCACAGACAGGATACTTCAGACACACTTTCAAACTCCCCTAATCTTAATTAATTCTAGAGCCTTCTTGGTATTAAAACAAGATGAACCATGGCCATGGTCTCGCTCTCTTCCCTTAACAGGTCTCATTTTTAGCAATCCTGTTCCTGTTGCTTTATGGTTTGGTGGTGGGAGGCAAATGCCATCAGGCCAGAGCTAGTGGCTGGTTGCATTTGGTTTACAAAGTATACAGAGTATGTATACTTTCCTTGCTGTTGGCTACCAATAGTGAAATGGTCAAGAATTTGTCTAAACTACCTAGTTCTCTGTGGTTTGGTGTGTGGTTGGGAAAGAGAATCAGTCTGGTGACTTAAAAAGATTCATTAATTTGGGTGACTGGGTTTTTGTGTTTGTGCAATTGTGAACATAGAATGTGGTTTTTATAAAAGCTAACATTTCCCCCAATGCATCATTTTAAATGGTCTTGCCTTTGAATAATTCGGTGTGGTTTTATTTCTAACACATTTGGCTGTTAGTGAATGAGCACCGTAGTTCCTCTAGAGAGAACACAGAGCTTCCTTCCTTCCCACTGAGCTCAACTGAAAGCAGGTTCTAGAGCAGACCAGTGCTTTGGAGATGATTCATCACCATTAAAGGTGTGGGAGTCTTGCTTCCCTGAGGTGCTCCCTGGTTGGAGCAGAGATAGCGGTTCTGTCTGACCTCCCCCAGAGCTGTGTGTGGCCTCCTTCCCTACAGGAAACTGGTCCATCTGCATTTGCGCAAGCTCCTTTAGATTTAATGTGGAATCTTTACAATGTCAGCCCTTGACATTGGGACCAGGGTGCTTCCCTAGCACCCTGCCTTTGGGCATAGGGAGAGGGGCTTAGGGGTGGGGGGTGCAGGCCTGCATCTGACTGCTTTTTCTGGACTCTCTCCAGCAACCCAAGGAGATCTGTGGACTGGTCGGGTTCTGTGACCAGGTGAAGGAGATGCCCATGCAGCCTCTGATCCCTGCCAAAGTGGTCTCGGAGAATGTCATCCCTGCCCTGGAGCTGGTGGAGCCCATTAAGGTACCTGGTGTCATCGTTCTGTTCTGGCCAGCGCCATATTGAGTACACTTATTTCTTTGGTTATGAACTCATTCGAGATCATTTTTCAGTGCCTGGCTCGAACCACACCCTCCCCATACAGTAGCCATAGTACAAACTTTGTATTTCCAGGACACCCCTGGGCTTGTACAGAAGCCTCTCTGGGTGTGCTGTGTGCACGCACGGGTGTCTGTTGTGTTGCACTTGGTGGAGGGCCTCCTTTATTCTGTAGTCAGCCTATATTCTGCACGTCCAGTGGGTCAGGCAGTGTTCTAGAGATTGAGGCCTAGAACAGCCCACCTGCAGTGGTGAATAAACTTGTCCTTGTATTCATGGGGCCTGCAGTCCAGTTCTCAAGGGCTCTGGCCACATGATGTCTTAGCACATGGCACATACATGCACATACTTCTTGTCCCAGGACTTCCACGTCGTCCTCCTTTAGCTGACTTGTCTTCTTCTACTGTCTTCTCTCAGCAGGTGCAGTGTGTGGACCAAGGAAGGGTTAAGGTGTCAGATAGAGTTAGGCAAACACTGCCTTAGTCCTGTCGAGATGCTGGTAGGCCCTGGCCCACTTGGCTGACAGAATTAATGGTCAGAGGAAATGGAGAGTTACAGCTTGCATTCTAGGCACATGACTTAAATGTAAACCAAAAAAAAATTCAGTCCCTGGCTGGATGGCTAGGTTGGTTGGAACCTTGTCCTGTGTACCAAAGGATTGTGGGTTCAATTCCTGTACAGGGCACATACCTAGGTGGCAGGTTTGATCCCTAGTTGGGTGTGTGCTGGAGGTAACAGATCAGTGTTTCTCTCCCCCCCAATCGCTTTCTCCCTCTCCCTTCCTCTTTCTAAACATATCTTTGGGTGAGGATTTTTTTAAAAAATTCAGTTCATTGGTGACACCAGCCATAGTTCAGGTGCTCAGTGGAGACGTGGCTAGTGACGGCTATGCTACATTTGACAGCAGGGAGAGAGAATGTTTCTGTTGTCACAGAAAGTCCTATTCAACAGTATTGCTTTATTAAAGGCAGGCTCTGGAAAAGCAATTTCAGGCATTAATGAGACTTGAAACTCAAGAGCAGACCTGCAGTGCGTTTGAAACTGGCTTCTCAGTAGTAGCGATTCCTTACTTTGTTCCTGCCCCCCCACTCCCCTGACGAACGCTGACGGATGATACAGTTGTGAGCGACAGCAGCTCATGGACAGATCGTGGTGGGGCAGTTTCTCTGCTTTCACTGAAGTATGAATTCCTGGACATTTTCACTGAACTGTAATTCCTGGTTTCAGGGGAGTGCGGTGGGGGTGGGGTGTTGATGGTAGAGGATTGGAGAAAGGGCTGGGTTTCCCACATCATAGAAACAAGAGGGACTGGAGCTTAGACACTGGGAGGAAGCCACACATCATTTTGAATTCAGTAGGAAGTGGCCCTTTGTGATGTTAAGCTGTCCTTGGCCTCTGTATCCCCTCTCCTTTAGAGGAGCAGGACCGAGGGGTGAAGTGAAGGCCTCAGCATTCAAGTGTTCTCCTTTTACCCTCTCGACAGAAGGACCTGGTCCAGGCCAAGTCTGATGTTCCCTGCGACTTGTGTGAGTACGTGGTGAAGGAGGTGGTCAAGCTGATCGACACCAACAAGACTGAGGTGTGTGGATTTCCGGAACGCTGCCTTCCTGGCAGAGGGAGGAGCTCTCCTCTCGTCGTGAGCTAGAATGGCTGAGTGGGAGAACCCTGCAGGAGAGGTGGGCTTGGCCCTGGACACCAGCCTGGGAATCTGTGTCCCCACTTCCCACCAGTGGATCCCTTGGGCCGGGGCTGGAGGAGGCCACTTTGCCCTGCTTTGTAGCTCTCGTCTTGTGCAGGAGGAAACAGCATCTTGCTGTTGACTGGTTTCCTGGTCGTGTTCGTATTTCAGAATCTCTCCCACCCCGACCCAGCCTTCCATCTTCCCACATGGTCCTCTTGTGTTTCAGGAAGAAATACTTCAAGCTTTGGATAAAGTGTGCTCAAAACTGCCCACATCCTTGTCCGAAGAGTGCCAAGAGGTGGTAGACACGTACGGCCGCTCCATCCTGTCCATCCTCCTGCAGGAGGCGAGCCCCGAGTTGGTGTGCAGCATGCTCCAGCTGTGCTCCACCCAGGGGCTGCCCGCACTGACTGGTGAGCCCGGGGGCGCGAGGCCGGCCGGCCCTCGGGGCGGGGGAGGCCCTGCTGGCTCTGAGCCCGAGCTCTCTCGCACAGTACACGTGACTCAGCAGAAGGACGGTGGCTTCTGTGAGGTGTGCAAAAAGCTGGTTGGCTATTTGGACAACAACCTGGAGAAAAACAGCACGAAGCAGGAGATCCTGGATGCTCTTGAGAAAGGCTGCAGCTTTCTGCCTGACCCATATCAGAAGCAGGTGCGCCCTGGGCTGCTTTCCGCTAGAATCTGAACCTGCCTGGGGAAGCAGAGGCTGAGTTGTTCACTGACTGTACCCTTGACCAGAGTTTCGAAGCTCTTTCTGCCTGTATGGCATGGAGTCCAGTGAAATTTTCTCAGAGGCGATCTGTTGGCTCAAATGGAGCCACTGGGGAAAGTCACATAAGCAAAGGAGGCCGAGTGTGGTGGGGTGTCTGGGAAGGGAGGCTCTGGGGCCACTGGGCTGGCGAAGTTAGGAGTTCTTGTAGAAGAGCATGTCCAGCTCCCCTCCTTCTACGTTCCCACTCCGCGTGGGCATACCTGGACCTGGACTGTGTCCCTGTTCACTCCACAGTGTGACCAGTTTGTGAGCGAGTACGAGCCCGTGCTGATAGAAGTGCTGGTGGAGGTGATGGAGCCGTCCTACGTGTGCTCGGTGAGCTCTGCTGGCGGCCGGGTGCTGGGGCATGCGGCTGGGAGGTGCCGTGTGGACCTGGCAGGTTCCTCAGGTTCTGGGCCATGGGCCAGGGTCACTGGGGTGGGGCGTGGGAGAGCCACGAAGGAGGAGCCAGGCTTCCAGGCCCCACCTGTACTCGGCAACCCCGAGGCTTTCTGAAAGTGCACATCAGAGCTCTGATTCCAGCTGCTTCCAGAAACTGATCATCTCGGTTCTGAACAGGGTTGGTTTGGTAGGTCTCATTCTTCCCTCTTTGCCCCTTTCCCACCATGTAGAAAATTGGAGCCTGCCCTGCACCCCGTAAACCTCTTTTGGGAACAGAGAAGTGTGTCTGGGGCCCCAGCTACTGGTGCCAGAACATGGAGACAGCAGCCTCGTGCAACGTGAGTAGCTCACAGCGCTGCCGGGCCTCCTCGGCCGGAGCCTCAGTGACCGCGCTCTGCCCTCTCTCTGAGGCAGTGCACAGCGCTGCCGGGCCTCCTCGGCAGGAGGCTCAGTGACCGCGCTCTGCCCTCTCTCTGAGGCAGTGCACAGCGCTGCCGGGCCTCCTCGGCAGGAGCCTCAGTGACTGCGCTCTGCCCTCTCTCTGAGGCAGTGCACAGCGCTGCCGGGCCTCCTCGGCAGGAGGCTCAGTGACTGCGCTCTGCCCTCTCTCTGAGGCAGTGCAGAAACAGGCCGAGAGGAAAGTGGGCTGACTCATGGCCGCCCGGCAGAGGCAGGGCTGGCTGTGTTCTTGTCTTGAGGAGTGAAGGGTAGGGGTGATATTCTTTCTTTTTTTTTTGTTTCTGCTTTCTTGCTTTCACCTCCAGTTCTGAGAGGGTCAGATTTGCACGCGGTGCCCCCAGGGATTGCACAAGGCCTGTTGGAGTCATTGCCCTAATTCTTGCATAAGTCCTCATGCCTCTCGGGGGTCACTTTTGCCCTGGCTGGAGCCTGGCCTGAATCTTCACCCAAGGCCAAGCAGAGCCGTTGTAGAAAGGCCCTGAGAGTTGGCACCTGCCCAACAGCCACAGGGTGCTGTGACACCGTCCTGGCTGGGTGACCACCTATTGGGTGACCTGCGCTCGCTGTTTTCCTGGGTGGGGGTGCTTGGACCAGCCTCTCTTACTTCATGTTCTTTTGCACAACTTTTTCTTCCTCATGAGAGTTCCTCCAGTCAGGGCCTGACTGCTGGTTTTGGGGAGGTTGCATCATTTTGGGCCACTGTAGGGAGGGGTGGCGAGGCCCATCCTGGCCGTGTCCAGCTCCTTCCTCCAGCCAGGCCCCAGCCCATAGTGCATTAGTGCTGGAGCAGGTTTCTGCCACTGTCCTGGGTAAATGGGCCTGTCTGGTGTGCACCTCTGACCCTCGGCAGAGGTGTTCTGCCTTGGGGGCCTCCAGTGCAGCCTGTCAGCTGATGCTGGGGTCTGGGCATGGGACTAGACAAAGGGGTCCTGGGCCCTACCTGCATGGGCCTCTGCTCTGGTTCACTGGGCTGCCGCTACCCTGGGTCTTCAGTGTCTGGTGCCATCCCGCTGATCTGGGACAGGATTAACGGGTTCTGTTTGGGGGTGATGTCTGATGCAGGAATGGGCCAGGAATGGAGTTTGTCATCTGAAGAGTAATCCATTTTTTTCTCTCCTGTCAGGCTGTCGAGCATTGCAAACGTCACGTGTGGAACTAGAAAGAATGTTCCATCTTGGAGAAACCACAGCATCTTTTCCTACTTTTGTGTCTGGAGGAACAAGCACAGATCTATGGACTCTGTTATAAAAATAGGCCCCCTTTCCCCATGCCGTTTCTTATCCCCTGTTGTAGCATTGCTGTCAGTGGGGGGGTGCCTGCCCGCCGCTGACAAACCGCTTCGGTGTCCTTTTCTTTCTGCCACTGGATGATGACGTGCTGCGCCCGGGAGGGCTTTTAGCCTGCGCTGCATGGTGGTTACCTGGAGGGGGACGGGGCTCTGACTGCTGGCAGCAGCCAGAGCGTCTTCATAGAAGGCCATCCGTCCTCTTGGCTGGGGCTTTGCTCTGAGCCCTGACCAGGGCTTGGGCACTGGTGGCTTGGGCTTCTGAGGCCTCTGCCTACCCTGAGGAGGGACATCTCCCCTTTCCTGGGCCTCTTGGCTGCTAAACAAAGAAGCAAAACAAAGGCGGCTTTATATAAAAGATTAGAGGCTCAAAATCGGCTTTTTACACAGTGTAGTCTGCACTGAACTAATTTGGAAGCGGCTGCTTGGGAGACCTGGGTGGGGTTTGGGCTCGCTGTCGCTGGGTCACCTCTGATCCAGCGTTCCCTCGTCTGTCCTGGTGATGCCTTGTTTAGGGTTCTGTGGTTTGGGTGGGAGGGGAAAAGTCTGCCTGAATGCAACCTGCGTAGCTCTGGAGGACCTGCGGGCCTGGCTTGTGTGTGTGGACCGCCGCATGCCTGCTCTTGTTCTGCCTGACCGAGGCCAGCTCTGGGCCCTGCTCGCTGCCCGGGCCACCCTTGCCCTGGCAGTCCCAGCCCTCATCTCTGACCCATTTCCTGGATATTCTTTTTGACCTTGAAATAAATGTGGAGGACAAGCTCCTAAGCCTGTGGCTTGCGGGTGGAGGGCTGCTGGGTGCGCTGCTCGGCGTCACTGCTGCCCTGCCTCGCGGTGTGGCTGGCTGCTTCGCACGTCTGGTTGTCAGGAGACAGCAAGACCTGCAGTTGCCATTCAATGGACTTAACGATTTTTTTGTTTTGCACTAAAGTTTCTGTGATTTAACAATAAAGTCTGTCAATCAGATCTGAGCATTGCTGTGACACCTCAGCCAGAAGTTTGGTTTCTGATTAGCTCTCCAAGGCCACGGACCTGTGAGTGCCCAGCAGTCCTGTGGCACCTCTCGGTCAGAGAGAGAAAGCAAAGTGGGTAAAGAAAGTCCTCCCTGAGATCCCCCGGGCGCCGTGCCCTTCGCCCCACTCCCTCGTGTCCCAGAGCCAGCCACGCAGGTGGGTTACCAGAGCACACTGCCAGTTCTCGTGAGGTGCTTTTCTTTTTAAAATTCAGACCATTCCAGAAACGTTCAGGGAGTACCAGTGAAACAAACCAAGGGGAACATATTGAGGGAATAACTTAATTTAAAAAGTAATACACACAAACACTACATTCAAAACCCAAGGGAACATCAGTCATTTCTCTTCGTGAGCCAGGTGCATTGGGGAAGCCAGTGAAGTGGAGAGAACGGGTTTGTGGATAATGACCTTGTCCATATGGGGAGGCAGGGATCACTCACTGCGTCCACCTGCTGTCCACTCGGGTGTGGCGGAAACGCAGTAAGACTTGAACTGAAGTCAGGCCAGGCAGGGGACCCGACCGGGAGCGGGGGAGGGGAAGGAGGGTGTGCTTGGCCGCGCTCAGCTCAGCCTGGACTGAATTGGTCCTTAAACTCCTGGTCCCCCAGTGATGCTCCTTACCTCATCCTCAGACACTTAACATTTTTGTTTGGTTTTCCTAAAAAAATAACAAATCTTATGAAGGTAGAGATCAGATGCTGAATGTGCCTGGCAGAAGTGGAATGTGAGCTGCTGATGGGCAGGCTGCAGCCCCCGGGCCAGCCCAAGGTCATGCCAGGGCGGCCTGGAGGGGCCCACGCCCCACGGTCCAGTCATAGCTCCGTGATCTCCAGGGGGCTCTCCATGATCACATCTCGCAGCTTGTGCAGGGGCGTCGATTTGGCGGACTCCGTGCGGGCGTTGCGCTCAAAGGCACTAGCCTCAGCAGCCGTCAGCGTCTCCAGTGAGCGGCCCAGGCCCTTCTGGTCGTCCTCGGGCAGGCTGTTGAGGTCGGTGGCCAGGAGTGTGCCCGTGCTGCCGTGCACCATGTGGGTTCCGTCGGGCCCCTTGAGCTCCGGGGGTGGCTTGCAGAAGCGCAGGCTGCCCTGGCCCGGGCTGCGCTCCCCCGGCTCCTCCAGCTCCGTCTGGATCAACTGCAAGAGTCCAGGATCCCCCACGTGCTCAGGGCCACGCCCAAGGGGTGAGCAGGTGGATGGCCCCAGAGTCCTACCTGCTCTGTGCCTGCTTCCTTCCCACGGCACACAAGGGACCCTGGGCTCGGGCTGCAGCGGGCCTGTCCAGCCTCTACCAGTGTTTCTCAAGCTGGGTACAAAGGGGAACCATGGATACTTAAAGGTGCTGCAGATGTATTCTCAGGGGTATGGGCTTCCTATGAGTTGAATTTTGTTTATTGACTTTTAACTATAAAAATCCTGTGATGCAACTGTAGCATCTGGGTTTGTTACCAAGTTGGCCTCATGCAAGGTTAACGCTAGTGGCCGGGCCCAATGTGTCCACAGGTGGAGTTGGAGGGGACTAATAGGGCAAAGTGGGGACTTTTACTCTGTGTGGAACTCAGCTTTAGCCCATTTCACTTGAGCATGTTGGCCCAGCTGGCGATCTGGGTTTTTAGATAAAGCCTGGCTTTTTAAAGTGTTGACATATCACTGCAAACAAACATGTATACATATTTGAACCTACAGCCAGTTTCTTTACATGATATCATCACCCCTTAAAGGTATTTTCTTGGGGTTCCTCAAATCTGGAGAACACTTCCTTGTGCCTACCAAACCCCGGAAAGCCCACTGCAGAACCCAGAAAGCAGCCCAGTGACTTCCTGTACCCCTGCCCAGTGCTCTCTGGTCCTGGCTGCTGAGCTCCAGAGACCCTGAGAAGGATGAGGGCAGCAGGAGAGCTAGAGAGAGAGAAAGCACCCCCAGGGCTGGGGCACGGCACACAGCTCCCCTGCCCTCCCGGCTACCTCGGAGATGGAGGAGTGGCAGGAGGAGGCTTTTTGCACCATCCGCTGTGCAAAGAGCTTTTTGAGCCGCAGGTAATCCTCCAGGACCACCTTCAGCAGCGAGCCCTGGGGAAGGGAGAGGGTTAACCCCCCACCACGGCCCTCCCCAACTCCCCCACCTCACTCTCACTCCCGTGACTCAGAGGTGATAAACAGTGACTGGTCTAGGGGCACGGGCCTCTAACCCCAGTGTCGGGGCAGAGCCTGGTGAAGGCACCCTGGTCCTAAGCACCACGGGTTGAAGCAGCTCCTGATCAGCCCCAGTGCCCAGGATCCTCTTTGTGCCCCGGTGTTTGCCCCAGTGGAGGGCAGGTCTAGCTGATCCTGGAGGTGGAGAAAGCTCTCCCCCCTCTCTGCATCCTCTGCCAAGGGTCTGGGTGCAGGCTCTGGGGCGGGGTCTGTAGGGAGGGCTCACCTTGATGGGCCCCTCCCGAATGATCTGGCCCAGCTTGGCGATGTTGTCATACTCCTGGATGGCTGCCCGTAAGTACCGGTCTTCGTCAGGTTTCACTGCTGCTGGTTCACGTCCAAAAGTTCCCTGGGGAGAGAGGATGCTGGCTGGACCAGAGGCAGACCGCGCACACACGTGGGGGACTGCCTCCTAGAAAACCCAGCGCCTTGGCCAATGCTGGCTGATCTGTCCCACCTCTACCCCGCCCCTCATGGACACCCACCCCTGCCCCTGGCTCTGGCCCTGGCTCACGTGGGTGCGGGTGGGGCTGCTCCACAGGTCAGCGATCTCACTCAGGTTCTCTGGCAGGTCGTCCTCATGCTCGGCCTGGGCGGCCAGTTCCAGGTTCCGGCAGAAAGGATCCAGCCATACTGGGTTGGCCCTGCAGGTGGGGGGTAGGGTGGGTGAGGATGGAAGGCTTGAGTGGACAGATGCCCTACCAGCCTCACCCCTCACCGCTTCTGGTTTCCCTGGCCAACTGTAGTGTCTTTTACAGAATGAGGGTGGGGGAAAGGGGGGTGAGGAGCCATAAGTAGGTCCCTTGCCTATGGCACCTGTGGGTGTGTCCTCCCCCTAGGACCCCACTAGAACAGGACAGGACATGTCAATCTGGATGAGTTTTGGTTTGGAAGCCTCACTCTGCACCCACTGACCAAAGTCAACTTCCCCCTCCAACTTGGGGCCTATCAAGGGTGGGGCGCCCAGCTCAGTGACATGGTTTCTGAGGGTGGAGAGAAAGGGGTGGCTGACCCACCAGGGGGCGCCCACACCCCAGGTTTCAGCCAGCCTGTGTTCCCTCACTGCCTGGGAGGCAGCAGGGAAGTCTCCACCCCAGCTGGATCCTTGGAGGGCCTTCCCGAAGCGCATCAGGGTGCGGGACCCCACTCACCCTCCCGAAGCGCGCCAGGGCGCGGGACCCCACTCACCCTCCCGAAGCGCGCCAGGGCTCGGGGCCCCACTCACCCGTCAAAGGAATACTTGTTAGTGTTGGGCATGTCCATGATGTCGATGAAGCCTCGATGCCCTGCAGGGAGCGGATGGGGGTGGGGGCGCTCTGCTGGGGCCGGGAGCCTGGGCCCAGTCCAGGGCCTTGTGAGCTCCCCAGGAGCCCCTCCCGCCCTCCACCTCCCCACCGGGCACAGCCCTCGCTCACCTGCAGAGCCAGCCACGATGGCTTTGAGTTTCCTCTTGTGTCTGGAGAGAGGCAGAGAAAGGCACTGGTGAGGGAGGCTGGGGCTGGGCTGGCATCTCAGGGCACTGCCTGCCTCCATATCTATCCAAGGAGCAGGGCTGGTCAGCCCATCTCCGGGCAAGGGCAAGGGTCACTCACACGGTCCTGTAGTACCAGTTCATGAGGATGAAGAGCATGGCAGCCAGGAAGAGGAGGATGGCCAGGACAATGATCGCCATCTAGGGAAACGGGACCAGGTGTGAGCGGGCAAGAGCACTCAGGGTGGCAAGGGGGCTGGGGAGCAGGTGCCCAGGGGTACCTGCAGGGCGGACATGTCATCGGGCAGCTGCACAGAGATGGCAGGCTGCACGTCCAGGACGTTGTAGTTCCGGAAAAGATTCCGCAGCTGCTCCTTGTTCTCGTCGATCATCTGGATCACCCTGGGCAAGGGGCAGGGGCCTCAGCTCCACCCTAGCCATCCCCGAGCTCGGCTCGCTCAGGCCAGCCTGCCCAGCTCTTGCTTTGGACCCCTAATGTTTACCCCCGCAAGATCTGCAAGATTAAAGCCCACCCAGCTAGGATAGCTTTGTGTCTTATAGCTCACCATCCCTTCATACAGGATCCTGTTTGATCCTCACAATCAGTGTAATACTCCCATTTTACAGATGGGAGAGTAAGGCTCAGAAGGGCAGAGCTCTGCTCATACCCACAAACTGTTCTCCCTACCAGCCCTGCCAACCTTGGGGACAGCGCCACACAGCAGGCATGATGGTGTTGTCTATGCCTCTGTTGGTGGGTCCCCTCCCCAACTGCAGGGCAGGGAGGCAGACCGACATGCTGAGCACAGACCCCCACCCACCGGTCCACGTCCAGGATGCGGTTGGTATCTCGGTTCACCACATGGATGAGCAGCTCTGTCTGTGCGAAGTTCACCCGGCCCTTCTTATCCACGTGGAACTAGGCAAGAAGGGGCATTATAGGGTGTGACAGGTGCAAGGGCTGGGTTGGGCTGGGCAGGCCTCTTCTAGGAGTCCCTTCTGTCTTGTCTTAACAATAAACCTATCACTACTGAGTGCTTGCTGAGGACCAAGCATGATACCCATCACTTCATGGCACTGAGCAGGGCACTATCATTAGCCCCGTTTTACAGATTAGGAAACTGAGGTCCAGAGACCTGGAAGGACTTTCTCAGGACCATGCAGGGAGGAAATGATTGAGGGGCATATACCCCTTTTCATGCCCCTGACCTCTCCACGATGCCCTGTCCCTCCTTGTGGCCGAGTCCCCCTTCTCCCTCCACTGCCCCCAGCCCCAGGTGGGTTCCGTGGCACCTGCACATCGTCCGTGTTGACAATGGCACCGGTGATGTTGGAGAGCAGGCGGATGAACTCCTCCTCAAAGCCACGCACACGGTCGGGAATCTCATTGATGACGACCTTGACGCGCTGGTCATCCCTCAGGATGTAAATGCCGATGATAGCCGTGTCATTGTGACCTGCCAGGTCCCGGGCCACAACGTCTACCACAAAGTAGCCGGGACTGTAGGCCATGAAGAGGTCGAAGGTGCGCAGGATGCCATCCACACTCCCTGCAGGAAGAGCCCACGGGTGGGGGCAGCTCAGGGGCCATCCAGTGCCCCAGAATCCCCGGGGCAGGGGTGAGGTCCAAGGGCAGGTGACACACCTCCGGGGAGGCAGCATGGGCCTGCAGCAACGGGACCCAGATGACTGCAGAGCCCAGCACCTACCTCCGCTTGGCTGACTGCTGTGTGTGTGTGTGTGTGTGTGTGTGTGTGTGTGTGTGTGTGTGTGGTGGGGGTGGGGGGCAGTCTGTGCTGCAGACCTGCTCCTCTTCTAGAGATTCCTAGTGAGCTCTCCTGATTTCTAACTATCGACCTCAGTTTTTATTTACACATTCTGCAGATTAAACAAAACAACTGTGGGGTGTGCTGGCCCAGGAATGATGAGTTTGGGAATCTGGTGTCCCCTGCTGGGGTCCTTCTGAGCCTCCTCGGTGTCTGTCTCTCTCTTCACACGTATTTCAGAATTTGAAAGTAGAGAGGTGAGCACAGGATACAGCCTGTCTTCTCTTAGCAGACGGGAGACACGGGTTTAAAATTTGCCACTTTGTAGCTGTGTGAACTTTCGCTACTTAGCCCCTCTGTGTTTCAGTTTATTAAAATAAGAACAGTAGGAAGTCAGAGGACAAAGGGATGGTGTCTGGTTGTGTGGCTGGAGAAGGTGGCATATGAACTAGATTTTTTATTTTATCCTCACCTGAGGATATATTTTTTAATTTTTAAAAAATATGTTTTTATTGATTTTTTTTTTTTTAGAGAGAGAGGAAGGGAGAGAGAGAAACATCGATGTGAGAGAGAAACATCAATCAGCTGCCTCCTGCACGTCCCTCACTGGGGATCGAGCCTGCAACCCTGGCATGTGCCCTGACCGGGAATCGAACCAGGACCTCTCAGTCCATGGGAGGATGCTCAATTTACTGAGCCACACTGGCAGAGCTGTTTTTTTAATTAAATTTTTTTTTTTTTTTTTTTTTTTTTAATTTTAGAGAGGGAGGGAGAGAGAGAGAAACATCAGTTGGTTGCCTTCTGTATGCACCTCAGTCGGGGACTGGGAATCACACCCACAATGCTCCAACCAGTGGAGCCACCCGGCCAGGGCTGAACTAGACCTTGAGGGATGGTGGGGAGAGCACATCTGAAGGCAGAGGTGAAGGTCAGGATGGGAATGCCGGAAGTGAAGGAGAGGGGCCACGGCCCAGGGGGGATGCTGTAGAGCAGGCTGAAGGAACGGGGAGCCGGGCAGCATGTCTGGGCACGGGGCCACAGGGCCCGCAGGGGGATGAGAACCAGAGGGGGGCTAGGAGGAAGACCTCGTGAGCCTGAAGCCAGGCCAAGAAGTCTGGATTGACTCCTACAGACAGAGAAGAGCAGGGAAGGGGTTGGGGCTGAAAGCAAGGCAATGGGACACCCACTGGGGCCTTCTGGAACCTAACCCAGAGAGGCCAGCCACCCACACAGGGAAGTACACAAGCACACCCGTAGGTGCAAGTGTGCTCTTTGAATTCTGGCTCCCCAGGGCCCGCACTGTGCCTAACATGGAAGGACGAGGAGCCCAAATGGAAAGTCAGGTGGATATATGGAGAGGAGAATGGGAAGATGGGTGAACGAATGGATGAATGGATAGATGGGTGGATGGATGCATAAATAATGGATGGAGGGGGAAATGGGAAGAGAAAGAAAAAAAGGAGTTGGGTGGGTAGATGTAGATATGGATAAGTGGTTGAATAAAAAGATTAATAAATGACAGCTGACTGGCTGAACAGATGACAAATGGATGGGTGAATGAATGGAAGGACTGGCTAGGCTGGCTGGCTGGCCACCCATGCTCTGTGGTGCCCAAATAGACCACCCCCATCTCTTCCAGACCACAGTGCATGCAGTGACAGAGGTCTTGGCTGGAGGCCACCATATGTGACCAGGCCCCTACCCATGGTGAAGACCTGGCCCACATCCTCAGAGTCATTGGCAAAGGCCCGGAAGTAGTGAATGGCCAGGATGCTGTAGAACACCAGGCTGTTGTTGCCAATGTCTGCATCCAGGGCCAGCACCTGGATCAACTCTGAGCCCATCTTGGCATCAGTGGCCACTCCTGCGGGGATGGGCAGACGGGTGTAAGTGGTAGGGCAGGGGCCGCCCCACGCCCCATGCCCAGGCTCCAGTCCCTGCACCTGCAGTATACTCAGCCTTGGTGAAGCGTGGTGGCTGGTCGTTGATGTCCTCTAGCACGACGCGCACCTCCTGCAGGGTGAGGTCAGTGGCCAGGTCCAGGTCTGGTGAGGGCCCACGGGGAGGTGTCCAGCTGCGATTGCTTGAGGCCTTGACAATAAAGGAGAAGAGAGCTTCGCGCTCCCGATCCAGGTCCTTGAGCACCAGCAGACGCCCGTCAGGCTGAAGATGGAAGTTCTTCTCTTCGTTCCCAGCTGAAGGTGGGACCATGGAACAGGGTGAAGGGTACGGCCAGGGCAGGGCATATTGGGGTCATCTCCAGCCCCAGGGTAGGTAGGGCACGAGCCCCATCAGACCCCACCTGCGATGAAGTAGTACACGATGGCGTTGGGGCCCTCATCTGCGTCCACAGCGCCTGTCACATTGCCCACGAGGGTGCCACGTGGTGAGTGCTCAGGCACTGTCAGCAACTGGTACTGGGGGCTGCCTTTCTGCAAAGGGTAGGGGAATGTCCCACACATTACGAGGTGAGTAGAATGGCTGTAATCTCAAGGGAGCAAAGGCTGGGCCTGGGAGACCCCAGCTCTGCCCTCATGGACGTCACCCAGTGCTGGGCTTGGCACATTCTCTCAAGTCTCCCAGCACAGAATGGATGTTTGAACCAGGGGTCATAGGTCTCATACGCACATGCGTGTGCACACTCATACTGTCTCCAGGGAACATCCCATCCCATGTGCACACTAGAAGGAAAACCCAGCAAGTCAGAGAGTCTGAGTCCACAGGAGGGGCTCAGCTCCAGCTCCACAAAGCAGAGCTGATTTGCAGGCTTCCTGTGTACAGTGTGTGTAGCAAGGAGGTCAGCTCTAGGAGGCAGGCATTTCTGTCCGCTCTTTTGAAAGCTGGGTAGTGATTTGAAATAGCAGTTGCTCAGTGAAGTGTATGCAGGTTTCTGTGTGCAACCACGTGTGCATATGGTAAAGGGTGCACAGGGGAGTATACGCATGTGTATGCTTGCAGGCAGGGAGTCCCTGTGTGGGCGTGACCAGTGCAGGGGATGGGTGAGAGCTCACTGGAGGCCTCAGGAAGAGGGGCTCGTTGTCGTCGATGTCATCCAGGGCCACCTGCAGCGGCTGCATGGTTTCATAGTGCACTGGCTGACCCAGGTCGCTGGCCACCAGGATGAGCTGGAGGTGGAGGAGCACAGTCAGAGGAGGAGCAAGCGGGCCCCAGAAGGCACTCCTGAGGTCACCACGTTCTAGGTGAGGAGGTGGTGGCCCTGCGCCCAGAGGAAAGCCCCTCCCGGGCCCCGCCCCTAGAGCCAGGCCCCGCCCCCTTACGCTGTACAACGCCTGCTTCTCACGGTCCAGGCGCTGCGCTGTCTGGATGAGGCCGCTGATTGGGTCAATGGTGAAGTACTCCCAGTCCCGGTTGCCCGTGGTCTTCAGGAAGCTGTAGCGCACAGCCCCGTTCAGACCCTCATCCTTGTCTGTGGCGTAGACCTCGTACACGTTGGAGCGCAGGGGGATCTCCTGTAGAGGGCATGGGAGAAAGGCTCCTGGGGCATTTGGGAGAATCGCAGCTCCCAGGTCCCCACAGAGCTCTCATTTTTTCTCCTGTAGCACAATGTCCTTGCCACCTTTTAGCATCCTTAGGAGATGGCTGCCTGCTTAGCTGGACTCTCCTGGAGTCTGAGCGTCTGCTAGAATGGCGCCTCACCCCACCCCTAGCCAAGGCCACTGCCCATTGATGGTTCATCCTGGGATCTGCCATGCTCCAAACTCTCTCAGGGTGACTACCCTTCCAGGGGGCTACCTTCCTCCCTCCCACCCATTGCATGCTAAGGTTTAGAAGAAGGGTCCAAAAGCTGAGGCCACGGCCACCCTCTGTTCCCAGGTCTGCCTTGCTTTCTGCTACCCAGTCACAGGAGCTCTAGGTATCCCCAAACAACACCATCCACTCAATGGGGTATCTGAAAATGGGGGACAGACAGGTAGGGTGACACAGTGGGTGCAGACTGGACACCTGGGTTCTAGTCTGTTACTAACACTATGTGACCCGGACATGCCACTTCACCTCTCTGAGCCCCAGTCTCCGGAATCCCTGGAGCTCAGTCTAAGATATCAAAAAACCGAACTGATGTCATACATTCATTGACCCATGCATGATAAAGATGCTCAGGGCACAAGCAAAACAAGTTTCTTTGCTTTTAGTCGGAAAATTACCAGCCCAGTATGGTTTCATTGTTTACCTCATTGATCATGACCACTGGAAACTCTGAATGGCAGTTACAGCTAATTAATAGAAAGTGGGATAACAAACAGATCATTACTTAACAAATGCTGGCTGTTTGGGAGACATGAATCTTTCAAAATACAGAGCCCTTGAAGGAAAAAAATTAGTAAATGGGGACTTCGGTGTGGAAAAGAACTCGATTACTATAAATTTATACCCTGCCTCATTCCACAAAGAGAATTTAAGGCAGTCTATAAGAAAGTATAAATTATAACAAGAGTGAACAAGTTTTTAAAAATCAGGGTAGAGAAAAGAAATGGTTGGCAGAAAAATGGGAACTGAGGGATGGGAGACAAGGTGTGTGTGCTAAGACCCTGCAGGTCCACTCAAGGTGGGCTGAACACTCTGAGCTCCCTAGTGGGCAAAGCAAAGAGGGCCACTCAATCAGTACAGTAGACACAGGTTAAAGCAAGTCACAATATAAAAGGTGTTTCCTAGAGCTCAGCCCTGGCAGAAATTTCTTCCAGGAGAACTCAAAGAGGAGACAGAGTGAGAACAAGAACTGACTGCTGACATTCTGAGATGCAGAGACATGCTGAAGTTTGGGGAGTAAAGAACAAGTGAGAGACACCCCGAATGTACCACCAAGGAACATTTTGGGACTGGGTGCTGAGAGGAGGGAGGGAAGGGTAGGAGACAGAGGGAGATTTCTCTATCTTCACAAGGCAGTTTAGGGCAAGGGATGGAAGAAGACTTGGAGAGGTTCCAGAAGCTCAGCCACTTCCCCTTGCTTCTTATTTTGATGCCCATCCTCAACTCCCAGGCTGTCTCCACTTTGGTATCAGCAGAAACAACAGACAGATGGAAGGGGCCTGTGTGTTTATTTCGAGACAAGTATGGGGGAAGTGGGTTTCTGGGGAGACTGTCCTTCTTGGCAGACATCTAAGAGCAAGAGACGGAGCAGCTAGTATTATTAGTCCCATATTGCAGATGCAAGAACAAACTCAGAGGAGTCACTAGCTCAAGGTAAGTGCTAGAGTTAGACTTGAACCCAAGACCTTCTGCTGACACAGCCCATATTACTAACCATTGTTCAGTCTGTTCCCTTCCTGGCCTGTTTCCCCACCTTCACAGTGGGGCCCAACCTTCCCCCCTCCCAGGCATGCCTGCAGGGTGCAGAGGTGGGCTGGGTGTCGGAAGGGGCGTGTTGGGGGCAGGAGGCTCTGGGAGACAGCTGTACCTCTCTGATGTGCAGAATGGTGCCGTTAGGGGGGCGCACAAAGACAGGGCGGTTGTCATTGACGTCGATAACCTCCACCAGGAGCATGGTCGTGCCCCAGAGCGGGGGCTCTCCACCGTCCGTGGCCACCACGGTCAGGTTGAACCTCTCGTAGGAATGCAATGGCCGCTTTGTGGTCACCAGGCCTGAATCCATGTCCACGTGGAAGGCCTCTGGTAGGCGGGGCAGAGAGCAGGGCATGGCTCTGGCTGAGACATCCTTCCCATGGCAGTCTGCCCTTCCCATGCCCCACCCCCACGGCATCATGGGTGGGGAGCAGGCTACGTACCCTCGCCAGGACCCTCAAGTGAGTAGGTCAGCTCCCCGTTGGAGCCCTCATCCTGGTCGGTGGCCATCATGGTGATGACGGAGGTGCCCGCTGGCTCATTCTCATAGACGCTCGTGCTGAACTGGGGCTTGGAGAACTGTGGCCGGCAGTCATTGACATCTAGCACCTGAATCACCACCTGGGGGGAGGTTGAGGTCAAAGGTCAGGAGCATATTAGGGGCTATAAGGCAACCCAGTCACATAGGAGTAAGAGGAGGTGGACAGTGCCCTCTTGGAGTCTGACCTCCAACAATGTATTTAACCTCTGAGCCTCAGTTTCCTTAGTAGAACTTTGGGACAATACACCTGATCTCTCAGGGGCTCATGAGGCCCCGTGATGGTGCGGGCTAGGTTGTGACGGTGTGTGCGCAGTGCCCGGCCTGAGGAAACAGCAGCTGGTCCAGGGATCAGCAGGTGCTCTGTCTGCGCCCTGGAGCAGGAAGCCCTCCACCCACCTCCTACTCTGCTGTTGGCTGCTTCCCTCAGCGACCCCACACATCTCCGCACCGCAATGCTGGTGGCATGGCCTCAGCCCCGAAGGTCCCCTCTTGACTGGGATTTGTATCTGGCCTGGGACTTGGCTCTCTGCTGAGCCCATAGCCTAGGGCGGGTCCTATGGCCACACCAGGCCAGGAGGCCTCTTCCCCGGCTGCTGTGGCCCTGCCTGGCTGCATCCGCACCAGAGCTTTTCACAGCAGTGACTTTAAGGGCCCCTTGGGTGCACAAAGCACTTTCCGCCCCCAACTCACCGTGGGAGGCCAAGTCCTGCGCTTCTCCCCACCTCCCCACACAGCAGTGGCCCTGTGACTGGGCCGGGGTTCAGCTGGGAGTGAGTGCTCCAGACCCTCCCCCCATCTGCTACAGAGAATTTGCCCACCCAGCTTCTAGCCTCCTCACCCAGGAGGGTTTTTTTGGATGGTTAGGTTAATGTGGGGAGAACTGAAGGCAGAAAGACATGACTGGAAAGGTAGAAAGAAGGGAGAAGGAAGAGGAAAGCAAAGCCTTGACGAATAGGATTTTGCCCTGGCCAGTTTGGCTCAGCGGTTAGAGCGTCGGCCCCTGGACCAAAGAGTTCTGGGTTCGATTCTGGCCAAGGGCACGTACCTCGGTTGTGGTTCATCCCCGGCCCCGGTTGGGGTCGTGTGGGAGGCAACCAACTGATGTGTCTTTCTCATGTCGATGTTTCTCTCTCTCTCTCTCCCTCCCACTCTATCTGAAGATAAAATGTAAAAATATCCTCGGGTGAGGATTAAAAAGAAAAAAAAGGAATAGAGTTTTGGGTAGAAATAGGGTAGAGCTTAGAAGGTGGGACACTGGCAACTGTGTGGACGCTAGACCTGGACTTGATCCCTCATTACTGTTCTTTAGGAAACATAAATAAAGATAACTGCTTTATAAGTATGTTTGGTTGCTGGACTGTGTTCCTTTGGATGGGACACCTGGGGACTCTGGGCCGTGTGCAGCCCCTGGCTTTATTTGGGTTACACCCAGGTATGTTTAGCTGCCTCAGCAGAGGTTTGGCACAAGAGATTTCTGCTAGCGCCCCCGTCTCCCTAGGCCACAGCTTGCGACCCGCCTGTCTAAGCTCTTGCCTTTTCCTTCCTGCCACCATGTCTCTGAGGGGACCAGGTGGCTCTGCAGTAGTCAATCTCCAGAGGCTTTTCTTGCTGCCTCCACAGCCCCGGTCCCTGGTGTCCCTGGCCTAGCCTGGCACCCCTCACCTGCACCGAATTTTCTCGACGGTTGCTGGCTACATCCCCAGGGTTGTCTTTGGCCAAGGCAGTCAGGATATAGTGGTCCTTCTTCTCCCGGTCCAGAGAGGACAGCACATAGATGTCACCCTAGTAGGAAGAGGATGGAGTCAGGTCCTTCATGAATTCAACAGATATTTACTGAGCATCTACTGTGTGCCAGACCCTGCTGTGGGCCTGGAGACACAGCACTGAACAGAAGAGACAACAGCCCCTGCCCCCATGGAGCTCTCATTCTTGCCCTCACTACCCCCCTCCACCTGGAGATGGGATGAACAGCCCAGCTGGAGCTTACTACCTGGCCGGGTGTATGGTAGTAAGCCATAAACATTCGTGTTCACAGTGCCAGGCCAGGAGCATGTCTGCTTGTTCACACCAAGCAGGACACTGCGGAGGGGGCAGACTGCAGGGAATGTGGGCGGGGGGATAGTGGGAGGGAAAGTCCAGTTCCAGCCCAGCGACTGGGGAAGGCCCTGTCTGACCAACAGCCCCCAGGCCACAGGACTCTCTGAACTGAAGCAGAGCTCTGAACCACCTGCAGACATGTGCACCCCTCGTTTCCCTTGCATTTCTGCTCTCCCACAGTCTGAGACTCCTGAGAGCATGGGCAGTGTACTGAGTGCCGGGCTCCATGTACACGAGGTGCTCACAGCTGGCGCTCGCTTTCTGCAGAGCTGCCCATGCTTCTCGTTTGCCAGTTTCAAAAAGCGGTCACAGGGACTTGAATCAAGTCTTCTAGGCTGCTTGGGACACATATCAGAAGTTTTTGTCCCACAAAGAGCTAGTCCCAAAAGACTTTGGCCACTTCCTTCCAGGTCTGCTGGGACAGAAAGGCCTCAGTCTACAGAACGTCTGGGACTCTGAGACAGGACTCGCTGACGTGGCTAAAAAACCTCTGAGGTTACCGATCTCCAGGTGGCAGGACCCAGAAATGGGGATAACTGCAATATTTTGCTGGCTTTGCTCAGCCTGTGACCCTGGCCCATTCCACTCCCCACTCCCCAAACCCGTGCTCTCCATTGCCTGCTTACCGTAGTGGGGTTGATGGCAAACTTGCCCTCTCCATCTCCGAGGCTGTACTCAATGACGGCAAAGTTGCCTGAGTCGGCATCAGTAGCTGTGACTGTCAGGATGACTGTGCCCACAGGCACATCCTCATAGACGGCTTCCTGGAGCCCAGCGGGCAGGGGCAGAGAGTAGGCCAATGTCAGTCCTCCAGTCCATGCCCCGGCTCTAGGAACTCACCAATATAGACAACCCAGGGCATCAAGCTGCTCATGGGATGGTCACTCCCATGAGGCTTAGAGGCTGGCAGTGTGGTAGCGAAAGATGAACAAAGGCCCCAAAGAACGGGTACTGATCCTGGACCCGACTTGCCAGCCTGGCCACGCACCTGGTAGGAAGGCTGATCAAATATGGGGTTGTTGTCATTGACGTCCACAATCTCCAGGTAGACAGGGATCTCAGCTGCCCGGGGTGGGGACCCATTGTCTGAAGCCCTCACAGTGAAGTTGAGCCAGTGCACTTCCTCGTAGTCCACCGTCCGGTTGGCAATGACCTTCCCTAAGACACAGGGGCACACCCAGGGCCATGTTGGCCATTGCTCACTTATAAAGCTCTCCAAAGTATGACGAGAAAGGATCTAGAGCTCTGAGGGGCAGGTATGGTCCCTTGACGAAGGAGGATGGCCAGGCAGCACTGCCCAGGGGCAGGTCAGAGGGCTGAGAGCAACTGGCATCCAGCTGTTCTCCTGACTGGAGGGGTGAGAGAGCTTTCCCAAGTCAAACAGATGGACATCAACGTGGCCAGGACCTCCTCCGAGAGACTCCCTCTTGGCCTTCTTGCTTCCTAAGTGATACTAATATAGTCAGCCCTCCAAGTGCTCAGGTTCAATCTGCTGTGGGTTGAATATGTGGATGTGGAACTGTGGCTATGGATGGAGGGCTCACTATGGGACTTGAGCATCGTCAATTCTGGTATCCGCGGAGGGGTCCTGGAACCAATCCCCCTTTGATACCAAGGGACAACGGTAGTGAAAGCTTGGGTGGTGGAGATGGTGGTGGAGTATTCCAGGTTTCCAGCAGAACTTAAAGGGGCCTTCCATCCCAACCGAGGACAAAGCATTCTGTCCTTTCCTCCAGTTTGGGTATCTGGGAGTGGCTGGAACATTGGCCATACTGGCTCAGGCCCAGCCTACTGAGGGGCCATGGTGGCCGCACTGGAGGGTGAGAAGTGGACCATGGTCCTCTTAGAGGTTAAACAGGCACACACATGTCCTCCAACCCCCCTCTGGCAGATGTCCCACCTACCTGCTGAGGAGTCTTCCAGCTGGACGTAGCCTGGGGGCATCGGGTCCAGCAGGGTGTAGGTGATCAACCCATTGAGGCCCTTGTCAGGGTCCACGGCTGCTACGGCGATGAGCGTGGTGCCCGGGGTGGCCCCCTCCAGAATCTTTTCTGTGTAGTAGGTGATCCCAAAGGGCTTGAACTGGGGTGTGTTGTCATTGACATCCAGGATGTTGACCGTCAGCTTGGCTGGGGTGAAGGCAAGGGGTGAGGTGACGTGAGGGGCACTAATGTGGCTGGGCCAGGCCTTCCTAAGTCTCAGCTATGGCTGCAGAGGATGGCAGCATCTCACAGCCCTCCTGGGATCCCTGAACCTTGACCCAACCTTTGAGTGGTGGCACACGACCCTTTCCTCTGGTCTGGTCGCATTCTTCCATAGGGAAAGGAGCTTGGGTTCTACCAGCTGGCGGAGTAACCTTGGTGGAGCCCCTGGCCCTACTGTGCCTTAGTTTCCTAACCTGTCCAATGAGACCTTTCCTGAATCAGCCTTCTGCCTCCTGCCGGAGTCATTCCCTCTGTATAACCAGCCCTCTGCCCTGAGTATAGGACATGTAGATGAGCAAGTCTGCCCTTCCTTCCTGAAAACGAGGTCCTCTGGGCTGTGAAGAAGGTGAGCAGACAATATCTGCCAGGCCGATCTCCCCACCCCGGCAGCTGTCCTTGTCTCATGGCAGAGGCCAGTTGCGGCTACACCCTTCCTGCACCCCCTCCCTACTTTCCCCACACAAAATCCATGCCTCTAGCAGCCCCTTCCAACTCATGCCTCAGGCTGCAGGCTAGAGGCTGTGCCAGGCTGCGGAAGGCAGCGTTTGTTTCCCTCTCTGCCTAGTGCCCATGCACCCCAATGTGGTGTCTGTGGCTTCACATCAACTTTCCTCGTGCTTTCCTTCCTCTGGGCTGACCCTGTGGCTTCCTATCAGATCTGAGGTTCCTGTCTCACATCCCAGCCACATCTTTCTTACCAGTTTTGACAGTGGATTCTGACCTAAGTCTCTGTAACCCATCCTTTCTCAGTTCCTGTCCAGCCTCAACCAATCCTTCCCACTCTTGAGCCTTGGGGTTCATGAACGCACACAATTCTGGGCTTCTGGATCCCCTGTCAAGCTCTGCCTAACAACTGGGACACATGGCCACCCTGGGCCTCACTGTAACGGCCACTGGTCACATCCCTCTGGGTCCTGCTGCTTCCTTCCTGGGGCCAAGTCTTTTCTGTTCCCAGCCTGCCCCTCCTGCCCTGATCAGCTCTGAGATGGCAGATGTCTGTGAGGAACCTTACCATTTGGCACGCTGACAGAGCGTTCTGGTAGGTCACTGGCATTGTCAATCACCGAGACAGTGACCTCATAGGTGGCAACCAGCTCCCGGTTCAGGGGGGACTTCACCATTACAGACCCTGTAGACCAGATCAGGTCAGGTTCAGCCCAAGAGGAACCCCCTAAAATCTGGGCCTCTTAGGGGTGCTCCTGGCCAACCCACCCAATCCCCACCGAGGGCAATGGTCCCCAGTGGACCTGGGATTGCTGGCCTCATCTTTGGCTGGGATGAGACCACAGCCACCTGTAAGTTGGGCACATCACTCACTGCTTACTAGACGGTGACCTTGAGCAGATTGTTTACCCTCAGCACCTCCGTTTCCTCATTTGTAAAATCAGGACAATTACAGTACCTACCGGATGTTAGCAACTAAATGAGTGTAAAGGGCCTAGAACAATGCTTGGCACATAGAGAATGATATAATTACTTGTTTAAAACATGTTTTGGACACAACAATGTGAGTATACTGAACACTACATTTAAAGATGATTAAGACAGTGAATTTTGTTATGTGTATTTTATCACTATTTAAAGAATGCTTGTATTCCACAGAGATCAAGTATAAAGGACGTTCAAGGCCGCTAAAACCACTGAGGGGATTCTCCAGGGGACAGTGATGGAACAGGCTGGATCATCAGGATGACTCCATTAAGTGGGGAGTGACATGGGCTGATGGCGGGAAAGGAGCACAGCCTCGTGTCAGAACCAGCAAGTTGTTTTCTTCTCTCCTACCTACTGCGTCCCGAGCCCCTGCCTACTCCCACCACTGGGCAGATCTAGTTCAGCTGATCTCAGGGCTGCTCTGTTGGGAGCTCTCTGCTTCCTGCCTGTGGGAGGGTCTGGTGGCTCTTCCTCCCACCCACCTCCTCTCTCCCTTTCCAGCTCCTTCTCGGGCACTGAGGTCTCTGGGATTCCCTTCCCCCTTGGCAGGTCCCCCTGCTGGGCTTCTGTCTTCCTCGGGTCCCCAGCCATGGGGAGGTCACTTACCCTGGGCCGCTGCCTCCTCCTCCTCCTCTTCCTACTCTCGCTCCCCGTCCCCGAGGCTGGGGAGCGAGGATGGGGAGAGGGTGGCTGCATTCAGTCTGCAAAGGCTGGGCCACGGCCTTGGCCTGGCCCCACAGGATGGGAAAGGTGGTGGGGGTGCGGTGGGTATGGAGGAAGGCAATGGGGTGAAGCAGAGAAGAGATGAGGTGGGAAGTGACAGAGAAACAGAGCTCAAACCTGTGGGCCTGCCAGCCGTGAGGAAGAGAGAAGAGGGTTAACATCAGTTAGTTCAGGGTGCAGAGGGAATAGAGCAGGGCATGGGGACAATGGGGCTCAGAGCTGACCAGGGAGGAAAGTTTGGGAGAGAGGTTGTGAAGGGAGGAGACAGAGGGGAAGGAAGCTAGGAGAGGAAAAGGAAGCCCATTTGGTAGGAGAGGAAGGGGGAAGGAAGGTGAGCAAGACAGGTGGGGAGAGCATGAGGAAGAAGGGGCAGAGAAGACACTGGAAAGAAAAATAGAGAGAAGAGAATCAGTTAAAGGGAAGGAGAACAGAAAAGAGAAAAGTGGTAGAGGCATCAGTACTGTTTGTACACAGCATCAAGTTGGGCAGGGGTATGGAGCAGCTCTCCATGGTCCTGACCAACCACTGCAGGGGGAATTTTGCTAACCTGGGACATGGTTTAACCTATGTGACTTCTCCTAGTGCTCATGGTTTTCCTGACATTTTTCTTTTAGGCCTCTGATGCAGACTGAGTTAATCATACTCTTTGGTTCACTGCACACTGTGGTCATTGGCACTACTCTTGTTTTATGTATGTATCTATTCCCTTTTATTCCAATACTCCCCACCCCTTCCCTTCTCCTCTAGGGCAATCATTGTAATGTATTGAAGATCATGTATTTTGTGTGTATGTCTCTTATTTTTATGCAAATAGAACTGTGATATATATATATATATATATACACACACACACACACACACACACACACACACACACACACATATATATATATATATAACTCCCATCCTATTTTTTCCTCTTTTCAGTAAGTACTTATTTTTAAGGTCCCCCAAATTGCTCTGTGTGAGTCTAATCTAATCAGTTGCTTCTAACTGATGCTTGGTATCCTATGGTGTGCACCCACAATGTTTTAGTCTCCAGTCTCCCACCACCAACAATGCAGTGAACATCCTCAGATAGTCCCATCATTGAGCTGAGAATTTCCTTGGGAAATTCTACCCAGGAGCAGAACTGCTGGGTCATAAGGTATGAGTGTACTTTGTGCTAAATTGCTGTCTAGTTGGTGGAGTTGGTCTGAGCTCCAACAGTAGTGTATGAGGGAACCGATGTCCCCACATAATCACCAATGCTCAGTATTGTCCAGCATCCTAATATCTGGTAATGACATTTGGAAAATTGATATCTCATTGCTGTTTTACCATGCATTTCTCTAAATAACAACAATTTTTAGCATTTTGCATTAGCCATGTTAGTTTTTCTGTCATTCCGCTGGGCCTTCCTGGAAGTACGTGTGGGAGGTCAATGTTCCTTCCCTAACTCCCAGAGGAACAAAAAAACTGAACTTTGGGAAAAATGGTAAAATCATCAAGATGATAATAAACTGCATAAATCATAAAATGTAGGCCACATTTCTCTTTGTTTTGTGATAGTGTAAGAAAGTCATTATATATGTGTTATTAAAGAAATGCATATTAAAACAAGGTACCATTTTCTTAGAAAATTACAAACATACAAACTTATTAATATTTAATGCTGGCTAGAGGTGGTGAGATGGGCACTCTCATACAACACTGATAGACTGAGAGAATCAGAAAGACAGGGAGCTGGTCCAGGGAGAAGGAAGAAGAGAAAGGAGAGCTAGAAGGACAAAGAGAAAGATGGAAAAGGGAGGGAAGGATGTGTTGTCAATAGAGGAGAGAAGAGACAGAGGAGCAGCTGAGGGAAGGGAGGAGCAGAGAGAGAAAATACAGAAGAGGAAGGATGAGGAAGAGGGCAGAGAGCAGAGAGACTGGGGCAGGGAGTCGGGAGCAGGGGTGAATGGGGAGCAGGCCCTGGTACCTGTGTTGATATTCACAGCAAAGGCGTCCTCCTGGTGGGGCACCAGGCGGTCAGTGTCGTCCTTGGCCACAATGCCAATGATGTGGTATTCCAGCTTTGGGTTGAGGTCGCGGTCGATGGCTGTGACATTGGCAATGACAGTGCCAGGCTCCGCTGACTCCAGCACGCTCACTGTCTGGATGGGGTTGAGGAACTCGGGGCGGCAGTCATTAACGTCATCGATAAGGACAGTGATGATGGCCGTGCCAGAGAGAGGAGCAGTGCCCCGGTCAGAGGCCACCACCGTCAGCCTGTAGGATTCCTGCTCCTCCCTGTCAATGGTGACATTGCCAACGCGGATGACCCCCGTGATGGGGTGGATGAGGAAGCGGTCCTGAGCCCCGGCTTCTATTCGGTAGATCAGCTCCCCATTGAGGCCACTGTCCTCGTCTGTGGCTGTGACCTGAAGGATGGAGAATCCTGGGGGGGGGGGGGGAGTAGCTGAGCACAGTGCTTCTTCTGAAAACATCACAATAATATACATCTGTTGGCCATTCACACAGGTTCTTCTCACCACAGCATTGCCAGCATATATCTTTTCTATACTTTTCATGTTTATAATTTTGTAGGAAAACAGTATCTTATTTTACTTTAATCAGTGGTTCTCAACCTTCCTAATGCCGCTACCCTTTAATACAGTTCCTCATGTTGGATGTGGGCGGACCCGCCTGGAGACGGATAGAGGAGCGGTGTCTCGGTTCCTAAGACCGTCGGAAATACGTGTTTTCCGATGGTCTTAGGCGACCCCTGTGAAAGGGTCGTTCGACCTCCAAAGGGGTCGTGACCCACAGGTTGAGAACCGCTGCTTTACATTCTTTGATTATTTGTGACATTGAACACTTTTTTTTTTTATTCCTCACCTGAGGATATTTTTCCATTGATTTTTCAGATAGAGTGGGAGGGAGAGAGGGAGAGAGAGAGAAACATTGATGTGAGAGAGACACACCAATTGGTTGCCTCCCGCACAACCCCAACCAGGGCTGGGGATCGAACCACAACCGAGGTATGTACCCCTAACTGGAATTGAACCCGCAACTCTTTGGTCCACAGGCTGTCGCCCTATCCACTGAGCCAAACTGGCTGGGGCGAGATTGAACACTTTTTAATAATTTAATGATTAGTTGTATCTTTTGCAAATTGTATGCTTTGTCTTCTGCCCATTTTTCTGTCAATTTATACAAATTATATAATCATGATAACTTGTGACAAATATCCTTTTTCATTTTGTTGTTTGCCTTTCAATATTGGTTATAATTATTTGAAGTAAAGAAGTTTAAATGTATATGCACCAGAATTCAATATTTTTCCTTCATTAAGTTCTTCTGTTTCTTGTATGCTTAGAAACTTCTTATCCTGAAGTCAGATAAATATTCATCTAAAGCTTTTCTTTTACCTTTTTTTTTTTTTTTAATCCTCACCTGAGGACATTTCTCCATTTTTTGTTCAGATAGAGTGGGAGGGAGAGAGAGGAAGAGAGAGAGAGAGAGAGAGAAACATCGATGTGAGAGAGACACATCAAGTGGCTGCCACCCGCACGACCAACCAGGGCCGGGGACAAACTGCAACCGAGGTACGCGCCCTTAGCGGGAACCGAACCCGGGTCTCTCTGGACCACAGGCCGACGCTCTAACCGCTTAGCCAAGCCGGCCAGGGCTTTTCTTTTACTTTTTAATGTTTTCTACTTTTTAATCTTTTCTTTAGAATGCCTTTGGCTTTCATTTTGGTTTGTTATGCGGGGTAAGAATCGACACTAAATGTTAATAGATGTTTTGTACACTAAAAATTAGTTTTCGCTATTGGTTTCATTATTGCCTTTATCACATTAATATGTTCTTTAATTTACTGGTATCTGTTTCTGGGCTACTTTGTCCCAGAGTGTTTTGCTCATATCATATGGTTTTAAACACTGTAGTTTTGTAATATGTTTTAATGTCAGCCAAGGCAAATCTGCCTTTATCATATTTATTTTTCAAAATGTTCTCATTCTTCCAGATGAATTTCAGAATCAAATTTACCCCCAAAATCTTATTTGATTTTGATGGGAATCACATTACTCCTACTTTGACTTTAAATTAGTCTCTTCATCCAGGAATATTTCTCAATAATCTTATTTTGCAGACAAGACACTGGGTAACAGAAGGGGGCCTGGGCCTCCTGACTCCCTCCCCAGTGCTCTCTCCACCCATTCTGCTGCCTGCCCCTCTCCCACTGGGTGAATTCTGCTCCAACCTGTGAGGCTCCAATCCCCACAGACCACAAACCAGCTCCTGCCTGGGGGCCAAGGCCTGTTCCCTGCACCCTGCTCACCTGGTGGGCAGTTCTCCAGCAAGTGGACAGTGAGGGCAGCAGGGCTAAAGATGGGCCAGTTGTCATTGTCATCCAGGATGGTGATGAGCAGGTCAGCTGTGCCGTTGAGCAGCCCAATGTCCTCAGCCAGCAGCAGCAGCTCCAAGATGGGAGGTGAGAAGGCCTCTCGGTCAATGACAACACCTGACCTCACTGTCACGACGCCTGACACCCAGTGCCACCAGCCAGGGAGATGCGAAGAAAAAGGGGCGCAGTGGGGAAAAAGGGCAAGGGCCAACCAGGAGGGTACATTGACAGACCCGGGCACAATGTGGGCAAGAGATGAAAGAGGAGCGGAGAAAGTAACAGATGACTTTCTTCTCCAAGGCTCAGCAACCAAAGCTGAGGGAGGTCCCCCAAGTGCCAGTCTCCTGGGACTGTCCCTGCCCCAGGTGCCCTCTGCAGTTCTACACAGCCCTGCCTGGGATGAGTGACCCAAGGTGGAGGACTGAGCTGCTCTGCTGAGAGAGGTGCTAGTATATCCCTCTGTGGTGTCACCTGTCACCAAATCGGCCTGCTGTCTAGGACCAGACTGATGTGACATGGTCTCTGGGGAGCTTTGGGTCTGGTTTGAGGACAGAGCTTTGGCTGCTTCTGGCTGACTAGGGGCCAGAGTCCCTGGCCTGGGCATGGGGAGGTGGAGGGAGTGGGTGGGAGGGCTCTCTGTCCAGGCTGAGTTTATGCACTAGCAGGTCCCTCGTGTTGTCCCTAGGTCTTCTCACCTGGCCCCCAGGTGCCCTAGTACAGCTCTGAGGAAGGGGAATCCATAGCGAGTCCAGATCCAGCACGGAGAAGGGAGGCCCTAGATCTAGCAGCGGGCTCACGCCCATCCTGCTGGAGGGCACGGAGCCAGGCTGGGAGTGCTGGGGTGTGCCCACGCCTCACCTGTACTGTTGTCGATGTCAAAGAGGCCGCTCTGGGCACCCAGCAGCTGGTAGGTCACCACGGCATAGACGTCCAGGTCTGCATCCAGGGCCAGGATGGGCCCATTGAGCACTGTGAGGGGGGTCCCTGGACCAGGGGGAGAGTGGTCACTGCAGGGCCAACTTGGCCCCCCGCCCCTCCCCCACCCCCTTCCCAGTGAGCCATGGCTGACAATGGATGAGAGGGAGGTGAGGTGGATGGGGTGGGGAGGCCCTGGCCGGCTGCGGCAGCCTTGGCAGACTGACGCAGATGCCTGGGGAGCGGCCTCAAAGCCCTGCTGGGGAGAAAACACAAGAGTGGTGAGCAAGCCCCTCCGGCCCGCCCGGAGCATGCCTGCCTTCCCAGCAGCCTTTGAGGCTGGCCACTCCCAGGGAGGGTCTGGGGCTCCCTGACATCCCTCGCTGTGTGTGGGCCCTATCAGGTATGCACACCCTTTCCAGTCTGTCCACATGGGTGTGCACACACGCTTTATACAGGGTCTGACCGTACATGACTAGAAATCCACATGTGTGTGCAGGACTCTGTTCATGTGGCCACAAGCATGCACACGGGAGCACTCGCAGGCCTGGGTGTCCCCTGGTTGTGCACCTGTCTGCCTCTGCAGGTGGGCACATTTGCACACGGAGTACACTGTACAGGCACCCACATGTCTGTGTGTGTCTGTGCATGTGTGTAAGCCACACATGTGCCTTGACATGAACACGTACTGGCACATGTGTGAGCACATATACAGGCATGTTTAAGAAACATTCATGTAGGAGGTACCCAGCCAGAGACATAGAGTTTCTCAGTTCAGCTCTTTCTGACTTAAAACAAGCTTGGGGGCTGGAGGGGACCTCACTGGGGGACAATAAAAAGGAGATTCTGTCCCTCTGAAGGGAGGTGAGACTGGTCAGTGCACGTGTGTGGGAAAGAGCTATGCTGACCTACACAGGGCCTCCGGCCCCACCTCTGATCACAGATGCTCCTGAAGCTTCCAGAGGCCTCCAGGATGCTCTGTGCTCCTGGGTTGAAGAGAACAGGCATGCTCCCATCCTGGGTAGTCCTCACACTTAACTGCTCCTCTTGGGGGGCACTGGGGCTGCTCTCAGTCCACTTTGAGTACCAATGACCACTTCTGACCAGACCTGTGGCTTCTTTGGTGGCCCCTATGAGGCCTGGCAGCTCAGGCCCACTAGCCCCTTGGAGCTGTTCCTCTCCCTCCCGTCCACACCCTTTTGTACCCACTGGCTCTGTGTTCAGCTATGTGGTGAGGCTGCCTCCCCAGCCAGGCCTCAGCTGGGCCCACCTCAGGCAGAGGGTGGGTCCACAGGCATCTGGGACCCAGCACCTACCAGCAGGCGAGTTCTCCATCACCTCTGCCTGGTAGGTGCTCTCAGTAAAGAGGGGGTGGTTGTCATTCTCGTCCGCAAGAAAGATCAGCAGCAAGTCAAAATCCTGTGGGAGGCACGATGGGAGGGCAGGCTGTAGGCCACACTCTAGCAAAGTGCTCCAGGGGAAGGAAGACTGAGAGGTGGGGGGTCAGGGCACAGTGGTGGGGGATTAAAAAGCCCATACTTGGGGTTCAAGTCCCCGCTGTGCTAGCAGCTCACTGAGTGGCCTTAAGCAAATAATTTCCCCTAGCTGAGCCTCAGTTACCCAATCTGGCAAGAGGGATTTTTTAAAAAATTTATCTTATTGTTGAAAGTATTACAGATGTCCCCTTTTTCCCCCCCATTGACACCCTCCTTCCTGCTCCTGCCCCTCTCTTGCCTTCCTCACTGGTTATGCATATATGCACAGAAGTTCTTCGGTTTATCTCTTCCCACCCCTCCTCCCCCCTTCCCTCTGAGGTTCTGTTAGAGGGAAATTATCAAATTAACAACCAATTTGTACTTCCTAATCCCTTTACCTTTTCACCCATCCCCCCAAACCCTCTCCCATCTGGCAACCAACAATACATTTTCTGTATCTATGAGTCTGTTTCTGTTCTGCTTGTTCATTTTGTTTGTAGATTCAATTGTTGCCATTTTATTGTTCATGTTTTTTATCTTTTTCTTCAAGAGGACCCTTCAACGTTTCATATAATACTGGTTTGTTAGTGATGAAGTCCTTTAGCTTTCTCTTGTCTGAGAAGCTCTTTATAGATCCATCGATTCTAAATGATAGCTTTTCAGGATAGAGTAATCTTGGTTGTAGGTCCTTGCTTTTCATCACTTTGAATATTTCTTGCCACTCCCTTCTGGCTTGCAAAATTTATTTTGAGAAATCAGCTGACAGTCTTATGGGAGCTTCCTTGTAGGTAAATACCTGCTTTTCTCTTGCTGCTTTTAAGATTCTCTCATTGTCTTTAATCTTTTGCATTCTAATTATGATGTGTCTTGGTGTGGACCTCTTTGGGTTTATCTTGTTAGGGACTCTGTGCTTCCTGGACTTGTATGTCTGTTTCCTTCATCAAGTTAGGGAAGTTTTCTGTCATTATTTTTTCAAATAGGTTTTCAATTTTTGTTCTCTCTCTTCTCCTTCTGGCACCCCTATGATGCTAATGTTGGTACACTTGAAGTTGTCCCAGAGACTCTTTATACTACCCTTATTTTGGGGGATTCTCTTTTCTTCTTGCTGTTCTGACTGGGTGTTATATTCCAAATCGATGGTTTGATTCTCAGCTTCACCTACTCTATAGTTGATTCCCTGTAAATTATTCTTTATTTCAGTTAGTACATACTTCATTTCTGACTGGTCCTTTTTTATGCTCTTGAGGTCCTCACTAAGTTCTTTGAGCATCCTTATAACCAGTGTTTTGAACTCTGTATCTATCAGATTGCTTGTCTCCATTTTGTTTAGTTCTTTTCCTGGAGTTTTGTTCTGTTCTTTCATTTGGGACATGTCTGTCTCCTCATTTTCGCTGCCTCCTGGTGTTTGTTTCTATGTATTAGATAGAGCTGCTATGTCTCCTAGGCTTGGTAGGGCAGTCTATTGTAAAAGGTGTCCTGTAGGATCCAGTGTCACAGCCTCCCTGATCACCCCAGCTGGGCCCTCGAGGTGCATCCCCTGTGTAGACTATACACCCTTCAGTTGCAGTTGAGTCTTGATTGCTGTTGGGAGGGATTTACTCAGGCTGATCAGCTGCAAGGACTGGCCGTGACCACTGATCACTGACCTCTGACTACCTTGGAGGATCAGCTGTGCAGGGGGGCCCATCACACAGAGCGACAGTACTTCAGCAGGGCTCTGGTACCCACTGAGTCCACCCCTTGAGTGTGTCACATGTGGAGGTGGTTGGGTCGTGATGCTTTGACGTGGTTTGAAGCTAACCACTGGGTGTGTTGGCTCTGGGGCCTCCCGGTAGACACAGGCCAAGTTCAGCCACTGCCTGTGTCTTACCCGGGGCCACCAGACATAAACTACAAAGCTATCTGCAGATGGCTGCTTCTTGTGTGGAGCTTTAAGGTGCCCAGGCCAGGCCAAGCTGTGAACCAAGGCTGGCTGCTGCTAGTGCTGGGCCTGGGGCCACTTAGCAAGAGGTATGGGCCTCACTGAGGCTGGATGCTACTTGTTTGACAGGTTTTAGGAAAATCTGAAGCATGAGCCCAGACAGGCCATTCCTATGGTAAAGCCACTGGAAACAGCTTGGATGAGCTCGAAAGTTGGGTGGGGCGGGGCCTCAGGGAATCACCGGGGCGGGGCAAACAGTGTGAGCCAGGTTGCTGGAGTCTCATCTGCCTGCCCCAGGGGGTGGGGGGAGGGGAGACAGTGGCCTTTGCCAGCAAGTCTGTATAGGAGAAAGCTGCCTCTCCAGCTCTCACCCTGATGTCAAAAAACTCAGCTCTTCCCTGTATGTCTTTGGTGCCTTTCAAGCTGCCTCCCCGACACTGGAGCCTGGAGGGTACGAGTCCGAGTAGGTCTGTGCTCGGGCCCTTTAAGAGGAGCTGCCTGGGGCTCCAGCAGCCTCAGTCTCTCTCAGCCTCAATTCCCACTGGTTTTTCCAACCAGAAGTGATGGGGACTTCTCTTCCTGGCACTGGAACCCTGAGCTGGGGGCCTGTTGTGGGGGGGGGACCCCTTGCTCCTCGGGGAGGACCTTCACAGTCGAGGTGTCCCTCTGATTTTTATCTGACACATGTGGGTGTGGGACCAGCCCATCTGCGCCTCCGCCCCTCCTACCAGTCTCGATGGAGGACTTCCATTCAGCTGGATTTCAGGCGGTTCTGAATGATGGTTGTTCTGTAGTTTAGTTGTCACTTTGATGTGGTTGTGGGAGGAGGCGATACCGTGTTTACCTACGCTGCCATCTTGACTGGAAGTTGCAAATGGGATCTTAACTCCTTCACAGAGGTGTTGCCATTCCCAGGAGGCTGGGCATGAACGGCACTTAATCAGTCCATCCCAGGGTAAGAAAGGGCTGAAGGCAGGAAGATGATGTCAGTTCTCAGACCTTCCAGGCCTGCCTGATGCCCGGCAGAGCTCACGCAGACTCTCACCCAGGGCCGCACTTTACCCTTTTAAAAACCAGTCATAGTTCTGATCTCGCTGCATCTCCACTGAGAGGCAAGGAAACCATGGCCCAGAGGTGACTATTCACTGCACAGCAAGTTAGCAGCAGAGTGGGGACCAGCCCCCAAGCCTCCTGATTCCCACCACTTCCCAGGGTGACCCAGGCCCTCCTACAGCACAGGCTGGAGGGAATGAGAGCAGGAGAGAGAAGAAGGGAGAAGAAATGAGAGGAGGAAAGAAAGGAGCACAGAATGAGAGAGGCCAGTGGCTTGCGAGCACCTCCAGCCTGAAGTCTCCTCAGCCTATACAGATGGGGAAACCGAGGCCCAGAAAGGGTAGTGCCTTGGCTGAGCCATGCAAATGGCCATGCAACTATTTCAGAAGCAGAGCTGAAATGAGCCAGACCCAAGGATTCTTGGTCAGGGTCCTGCCCCAGTGCTCGTGGGCTGGGAAGGAAGGGTTGAATCCTACCCCCAAAAGGGACCGTTTGCTTGCAACACCTGCTTCTCTTAGTAAAGAGAAACACTTTCTTTGGCTTAGGAGGGAAAAGCCACCCTTTCAGGGAAAATGCAACCCTTTCAGAACGCCGGGGCTGTGCCTGTCGGTGCACCCAGGCCATATGCACACACAACTGTGGTGTGTGCCCAAGTGGTTGGAGGGGAAAAGGTAGTAGCTGAGTACACCGAGTGTGTGCCACCTGCCAGGCAGGCACTGTGCTGAGGACGTTACAGATATCGGCTCCTTCAGGTCCTCTCCACAACCCTGGGGTAGGTGAGGTCTTCCCTTTGCAGAAGAAAACGAGAATGGAGGCTGAGAGAAATTGACTGGCCAAAGTCACACACCCACTGACAGGCAGGACTGGGATTTGAACCCAGCACTCGCTTACTCCAAGGCCAACGCCCTGGCCAGGCTGCCTATGTGTCTGAGCACCCAGCACTGCTTCCTCCAGCCCTGCGTCCCCCCGCCCTGCCCTCCAGCCTCACCCTCCTGGCTATGCGTGGGTTCTCCGGGTTGTCTTTCACGGAAATGGTCAGCTTGTACTCTGGGATCCGCTCACGGTCCAGGGGCCGGTTCACGGTGACAATCCCTGTCTGGGATGTGGAGAGTTGGTGAGCTGAGTGGCGACGTGTTCTCCACTTTGGGCTCTGGCCCAGATGCCCAACAGCTCTTCTTGTGTGTCATGAGTGGCTGTGAATTCCCTCCCTAAATCGCAGATACTTCTATAAGGCTGAGATGGGCAGGCAAGGGGTTGCCAGGGTAAGAATGACCCCCCAGTGCCCAGGTGTTGCTGTCTCAAGGGATGGGTCCTCTGAGGACCCTGTGGTGCCAGCAGCTGGCACCACTCTAAGATACCTAGTGAAGACTTCCTGGGGGTATCTTGGTACAAACCAAGTGGTACTGAGGCTCTGGCCCCATATCTGTACATGACAAGCCTTGGGGGAAACAGAGACCCCAGAGATGGCTCAGCTGGGAATCTGAACTTCCATGCGTCCCACAGAGACTCCGAGTCCCGTGGAGGAAGGCGGCTTGAGGAGGACACGGAATCAAAGGGAGACTAGACAATGGCGTAGAAAGGCCTCTAGGGCAGGGTCTTCCTTTCTAGGAAAAGCCCTGGGGCCCTCCCCGGGGCCATCCGGCCCTACCGTGGCATTGATGGAGAAGGCCCGCTCCCGGTTGCCCGCGGTGATGTTGAAGGTGAGCAGCGCGTTGCACCCGCTGTCCGCGTCGCTGGCCAGGATGTGGGCGACGAAGCTGGAGACGGGGCTGTTCTCACTGATGGTGACGTTCATGGGGAGGTTCAGCAGCACAGGGTCATTGTCGTTGATGTCCAGCACCCGAATCCCCACCAGCATCTGGGGCACGCCAGGGGAGGAGGAGGAAGAGGTGACGGAGAAGGACAAGGAGAAAGGGGGTATGGGGAGACAGAGAAGAGAGGAAGAAAGAGTGGTGGTGGACATGGTAGCCAAGGAGGCGGGGATGAGTGAGACAGGGCAAGAGAGCAAAGGGTGGTAACTGAGGAAGACGGTGCAGTTGATGATCACGGAGAAGACAGAGGAAGAGGACGAGGAAAATTACAGTGAAAATGGCAGCGGGTGAAAATGAGGATAAGAGGGAGGCAGAAAAGGTAAAGAGGCAGAAGGAGTGCAGAGGCGAGTTGCTGTGGGGGGACAACTCTGAGTGGCCGTGGCTGCCAGGCCCCAGGTCCAGCCTCCACGGCGAGCCCAGAGATGTACTCACACGTCTGTTCGGGGCCCCGAGGGCCTGGACTGGCTCCAGAGCAGCACGTGGCCTCTCTGGGCTTGGGGGTGGGAGTGTTTACAGGAGTCTCTGTGGAGAGTCCAGGGGCAGCAAGGTAAAGCCAGTAGAGTGGGGCCCCCAGACTCACCGTGGAACTGAGTGGGGGCACGCCCCTGTCGCGAGCACAGATGGTCAGGTTATAGAAGGCAATGGTTTCCCGGTCCAGCTCCATATCCTTCCGGACCCGCAGCACACCCTCCACAGGAGAGATCAAAAACTCCCCTGGGTGCCACCCAGGAGAAGCCAGAGTTAGCTGGGAATGGCCAAGAGTGGTGGAGAGCCCAGGCCTCTCCCTGCTTCTTCTAGCAAGCCTTCTCACCGGGAGTGGGGGACAGCTGGGGTGTGGGTCCTCTAATGCCCTCAGCTTCAGATCCTCATGGGACCTGCCAAGGTCTGGGAAATGCAGGAGGGAGGGGAACAGATAACTGCTGGGTGCAGGTGGGCCTGGGCCCGCTCATGCCCTGAGATGCCTGAGATGCCAGGTCAGTTTCCCTCCCTGGCTCATGGTCAGGCCAGGGACTGACCCTGGGTAAGATGGTCACATTGAAAGAGTGGGATTCAGTAAAGTTGCAGGATACAAAATCAATATACTAAAATCTGTTGTGTTTCTATATACCAATGATGAACTATCCAAAAGAGAAATTAAGAAAACAATCACACTGCCCGGCCAGTGTGGCTCAGTGGATTGAGTGTTACTCCATGGACTGAGAAGTTCCGGTTCGATTCCCGGTCAGGGCACATGCCTAGGTTATGGGCTCTCTCCCCAGTCGGGGGCCTGCAGGGGGCAGCTAATCAATGTACCTCTCTCATATTGATGTTTCTATCTCTTTTTCCCTTACTCTCTCTTTAAAAAAATCAATAAAAACATATTTAAAAAAATCACATTTACAACTGCATCAAAAGGAATAAAATACCACCCAGCTGGTGTGGCTCAGTGGTTGAATGTCGAACCATGCACCAAGAGGTTGCTGGTTCGATTCCTGGTCAGGGCACATGCCCAGGTTGTGGGCTGGATCCCCAGTGAGGAGCATGGAGGAGGTGGCCAATCGATGTTCTCTCTCACTGATGTTTCTATTTCTCTCTCCCTCTCCCTTCCTCTTTCTTTAAAATCAATAAAAGAAAAAAGAAATAAAAAAAAAAGAATAAAATACCTGTGAATAAATTTAACCAAGGAGGTGATAGACCTGTACTTGGCAACTATAGAAATTAATGAAAGAAACTGAAGACAGAAATAAATAAAATTCTGTGCTCATAGATAAGAAGAATTCATATTGTTAAAATGTCCATACTATCCAAAGCAATCTACAGATTCAATGCAATCCCTATCAAAATTCCAATGGCATTTTCCACACAAATAGAATAGACAATCCTAAAATTTGTATGGAACCAAAAAAGACTCCAAATAGTCAAAGCCATCTTGAGAAAGAACAAAGCTGGAGGAATCATGTTCCCTGATTTCAAACTACATTACAAAGCTATAATAATCAAAACAGTATGGTTTTGGCATAAAAACAGATAGAGATCAACAGAACTGAACAGAGAGCCCAGAAATAAACTCACACATATATGGTCAATTAATTTATGGCAAAGGAACAAGAATATCCAGTGAAGAAGGAACAAGCGCTGGGAAAACAGGACAGCCAGAAGCACAAGGACGAAATGAAACCACTATCTTGCACACACCCACAAATTAACCCAGAATGGACTGAACACTAGAATGTGAGACTTGAAGCCATAAAACTCCTAGGAGAAAACATAGGCAGTAAGCTCCCTGACATTGGTCTTGGCGATGCATTTTTGGACTTGACACTAAAAGCAAAGACAAGTGGAACTACATCAAACTAAAAAGCTTCTGCACAGCAAAGGAAACCATCCTCAAAATGAAAAGCCAATCTACTGAATGAGAGAAAATATTTGCAAATCATATATCTGATAAGGGGTTAATAGCCAAAATATATAAAGAACTTATACAACACAAGAGAAAAAAGAAAGAGAGAAAGAAAGAAAATGACATGGGATGACTCGTCTAAGCTCCCCCAGCAAGTTAACAACAGACCAGGATTCCAACCCAGAGCCCTGGGTCTCAGCCCACTGCATCCCATGGGACTTGTGGTCTTTCCAGACAACGCCATTCAGAGCTGAGCAGGGTGGAAGGTGCAGGAGGGAGGGGGGAGAACAGGGAAGGGGTAGAGGAGAAGAGCAGAGGGGCAAGAAGCCAGGGGAGCAAGTGGGAGCCAAGTTGGATAGAAGAAAGGGGAGGAAAGGGGAGTCAGAAAGGTGGGGAGAGCATGAGGAAGAGGGGGTTACCTGTATGTACTCCCCCAGGAACTGGGAACAGGGAGAAAGTTACTTCCTTCACTTTCCCTTTTGACGCCTGAGGGTAAAGGCCCAGAGTGGGGCACTGACTGCTCAGGAACACACAGCACAGGAGCGCACAGCAAGGACAGAGGCCCAGAGTGGGGCACTGACTGCTCAGGAACACACAGCACAGGAGCGCACAGCGAGGACAGAGGCCCAGGCTCTCCCAGTTTTCGCTGCCTGCCCCTTCACATCCTCCCTCACCATTCCCTGCTCCTCTCCTACTGCTCTGATCTGAAGGACAGCCCAAGGCTCACAGGCAGCTGGGATTTCCCACCAGCTCTTCCACTCCCAGCAACCCCGCAGACTGCTTCAAGCAGGGTTTCCTGAGCCTGACACTCCAAGGTCTCCAAAGAACGGCGGATCCCCTTCTCGGGGTTTCTCAGCCCTGTCTCAGCCCCTGACCACGTGCAAGCGATGGCCGCCTGCCTTCTTTGCACAGCCAGCCACTCCCTCGAAGGAAGGAAAGGAAGAGGTCTCGGAGGCTTAGGGGAGCAGGCCTGCGGCTCTGGGAGCTGGGCCCAGGCTAGAGTCCTGTCAGCTCCCTGGGGGGCCTGAACAGGCTAAAGGCCCCACACAGTAAATTACCTTCCTCACAGCTTGCCTGGGGCCTGAACTTCCTACCACTCCACTCCTTCGGAGGCAGGGGGTCAAAAGCAGAGGCTTTCCATTTAGTCATATACAAGTCTGCATCCTGATTTCACTCCTTTGCACTCTTGGCCATGTTACTGAGTCCTGCCTTGATGTTCTCATCTGAAAAGTGGGCTAAAAAAGAGGTCCACCGCAGGGTCGTGCTGGTGCTGGACAAGGCCTGTTCCACCTTGTGTGTGCTAGACCCATGGCAGTTCTTGGTACCACTGGGGGCATTCTGGAAGGGAGCCTCGGCAGCCCTCTTAAGGAACTGGGGGCTTTCAGGGAGGATGAAGATGTTAGAAAGGGGTCCAGGGAATAGGTCTAACCAGAAGGGGTAGCTGAGAAGGTTGGGGTTGGCAGGAGAGGCCCAAGAAGACATGGCCTGTTTCCCAGCTGATTTCCTTCTCACACCTTAGTGGGGCTTGCATAAGCCTGTCATCCCTGATGTCACCCTACCCGACAGGGGCACCCTCCGGACTCAGGCTGCAATGGTGGAAAGGTGACCTTGAAGCTGAGTAGCCTGGAGCTTGTCCCTCCACCCATGATATGTCGCTAAACCAGCTTTTCCAGAAAACAGCTCTGATTTGTCAGTTTTTCCAGTTACCAACATGGTGTCACTGAACGCAGAGGTGGGAAGAGGTGTGGGGAGTGGATGTCGTGACCTTGTGAACCGCTCCAGCGTACCATTAGATCATCGCTTATCTATTCTGGCATGGAGCGTTCTGTGATCCTGAGGTTATCACTGGGCTCTGAATGTCTGCTTTTCCTTCCTGGGGGGAGGGAGCCCCAGGCCCTGTCAGTCCGGAGGAAATCCCCAGTCTCTTACTCTTATAGGGACCTGCCTCTCAGGCTCCTGGGGCACCCCATGAGACCCTAAATTCCTAAGGCTGACCCGATCACATGTGGGTTTAACCCCAGAGGTCTTGCTCATGACTCCAAGGGCCCATGGCATGGAGCAGTCTGCAGTTTTCTGGGGCACTGGTGTGCCCTGCACCTCAAAGCTGGGTACAGAGAGGGCCTTACTGGGAGGGGCTCAGCTGCCCACCCAGCACCCACCTCTCAACCAGGCTTTGGCATCGTCCTGAACAGCAAGGGTCTTTCTTGGCCACAGAGGAGACTTTGGGACATGAAAAGGTGGCATGTCAGAACGGAGTGACCCACCATGAGCTCTGGACAGCAGGGACTCCAGGTCTGGTCTTATAGAGTGAGTTCGTTCCTTTGCCTCTTAATTGCAAATTCGTCCCAGCTTCTCAGTCCTAGCCTTGGACCTCTCCTGTCAGCTTCCTCAGTGTCCTCTCATCTTGCGGCTTTAAATATCTGTGCTGACAACTCCCAAGTATCTCTCTCCAGCCCAGGCCTCTCTCCTGAACTGGCTTACCGGACACCTCCACCTCGCCTCACCCTTCCCGACACCTGCTCCCGATTCAGTCTTCCCATCTGCTAATGGCAATGCCCCCTCTCCAGTTGCTCAGGCCCAAACCTTGGTGTCACCCGTGACTGTTTCTCACATCCCACATCCAATCAGTCAGCACTTTTGGTTGGCTCCACCTCTGAAATATACCAGAGCCGACCACCCCTCACCGTCTGCGGTGCCGCCACTCCGGTCCTGGCTACACCAGCTCCAGCCTGAGTGGTTGCAACAGGCTCCTACCTAATCTCCCGCTCCTGTTCCTGAGCTCCTATGGTCTCATCTGAGCACAAGAACTGGAAAAGTCCTGCTAAAATCTAAGTCAAACCGTGCCCCTCCTCTGCTCAAAGCCCTCCTACGGTTCCCACATCACTCCGAGCAAAAGTCAAGTTTTGATAAATAGCCCGCAGGGCCCAACAACATCTGGGCCAAATACCTCTCCGATCTTCTCTCTTTCTACTTGCCCCCTTGCTCACTTCATGTCAGCCACAGGGCCTTTCTGCTTGCTGCCAGGCATGCTCCAACCTCAGGGCCTTTGCACTTGCTGTTCCCTCTGCCTGGGATGCTCTTCCCTAGATGTCCACATGACCCACTCCTCATTTCCTTCAGGTCTCTGCTCAAATGTCACCTCCTTGGACAGGTCTTCCTTGAGGACCCTATCTAACACTGCAGCCTTCACCATGACACTCTTATCTCCCGGCTCCATACTTAGCACCTACGATACACTCAGTCATCTCCTTAATCAGTCACGCTCACTGCCCGTGTCCTCCACCTGGAAAGCAGTTCTGTCAGATCAGGGGTTGGCATCTGTTTTGTCCTGCTCTGTGTCCTCAGGACCTGGAATATGACTGGCAAATGGTACATGCTCGGTAACTATCAAATGATCAATTAAAAACCAGGGTGTTTTACAAAGATTTAAATTTCCAAATTTTTCCATTTTCTTTTAAAAATAAGAAGGCCTGGTACCCAGGTCTTAAAAATGTGGAGACATGATAAAAATAAGACAGAAAAGAAAAGGAAAGGCATGGCTACAAGCGGCCGGAGCCAAGCCTGGCGGCCCAGCCCCCACTACTCCCTGTTGTCTGGCGCGGACCCCTCTCCCATGTATGTTCCGGCATAAGCCCAGGAGGCCTTTGAGTTTGGAATTCCTACTCCACAGAAATGAGAGAAAACCAACTTGAGAAATCTCCCTCTGGCCACAAACCCTGTTCTTCAACTGAGGAGACCAGCCCAGTGGCTGTGGAGGCTATGGGTGGGTGACGGCGAGGTGTGCAGAGAAATCCCAGTGCCGAATGTGTGTATTTGGAGGGTCCCGAAGGTTTGGGGCGGATGCCTGTCCTTCCTCTACCCTGGAGCCTTTTCTCTGGGTATGACACAGGGACATTTTCTTTTTCTATTTTTGCTAATCCTCACCTGAGGATATTTTTCCCATTGATTTTAAGAGCGAGTGGAACAAGGGGCAGGGAAAGAGACGGAGAGAGAGAGAAAAAGAGAGAGAAAGAAACATCTATGTAGGAGACACACAGATTGGGCCGGGGATTGAACCTGCAACCCAGGTACGTGCCTTTGATTGGGAATTGAACCCGCAACCCTTCTGTGCACAGGCTGATGCTCTAACTACTGAGCATACCGGCCAGGGCCTGGGCATTTTCTACTTGGTTCTCAAAGGGACTGTGACCCTCAAGGCTATCAGCCTCTGTTCCCAGGTTTCAGAATGTTCTCACCATATCCACGTGAGAAGATTATTTTCATCATCTTATGGATGGGGAAACTGAGGCCCAGAGAGGGTAAGATCACATAGTGGTGGGGCTCACTGCCATGAGGCTTCCTTTCTCATTCTGCTTCTGAGTGGGAGTGTGGGGGGTCATGAGGCCCTCAGGTTGTGCTGCCCCCACCCAGCTCAGGCCCCACTCACCCAGAGGGTCTCCGTCCACGATGCTGTACTCCACCTGCCCGTTGGGGCCCGAGTCCCGGTCATGGGCCAAGAAGGTCCACACTCGAGGCCCCGGCTGGCCCTCAGTGACATCAAACGGCCCCTCATAGTCTCGGGGGAAGGTGGGCACGTTGTCATTGATGTCATTCACGTTCACAATCACCTGCGATGGTGGACAAGCTCAGCTGGGGCCGTACGTCAGCCAGCCCTGTGCGGGGCCCAGGATCCTCATCCGGAAACTGGACCCAGTAACCCGGCCTCAGGGGCAGATGCGAGAATCACATGAGACGTGGGTGTGGGGGCCGCCGAGCTCTGCACGCATCGGTTACCGTTACCGCTGAAGCCTTTTTACGGGCACTCATATTTTTGATAATGAGCATCTGAACTTCTATTTATTGCTACACTGTGGTCATTTTACACGGTCTCGGCAGCTCCTCTCCTACCCTGGAATAGTTTTTATTTTCCCACTTTCGCAGGGAAGGAAAGTGGAGCTCAAGTTGGTTAAGTGACTTGCCCAGAGGCACACAGCTAGGAAGGGAGAGATCAGGGCTATGAACCCCTGCGGGTTTGACCAGAGTCTGTGCTCTTCCCACGAAGCGGGGGAAGGCAGGTGTCATCATCTGTCTGATAGATGGATCACACAGAGACGTTTCTCAGTCACACGGCGAGTTTGGGTGAGCTGCCGAGACCAGGACAGGGCTCTTGGATTCAGGTGTTTCTACCGGACAAGCTTTCCCTACCCCTCTGCCCCATTCAAGCTTTCTGGGCTCCATCCTCCCCCACCCCCAAGATGGGGCTGTGTACCACCCACCCACCGTGGTGGTGGAGGTGAGGCGGCGGGACAAGATGGGGCACTGGTCGGTGGCTGTGACGATCAGGGTGTAGCGGCCATGGCTGATCTCGTAGTCCAGCTCCTTGGCAGCACTGAGGACACCCTGGGGGATACACAGAGGGAACAAGGGTGGATCGATAGGTAGTGGGCCAAGGCCACCCTGGGGACCAGCTCCTTCACGGGGCACTCTCTGACCACCCAGCAGGTAGACCCTGACATCCTGCCCATGATGAGAAACCCTTGTTGCCACCCACCCAAGATTTTCATTCTCCTGCAATTCCCCATTTCCTCCCAGACTCCATCTTTGCTCTGCTCCCACTGCCGTGATATCACTGCGCTCCCCTCCAATCCCTTTAGCCAGCTGACCCTCTTCTTAGACCCCGCCACCAGCTGCTGACCGTGCGTCTGCCAATACGGAAAGTGTTGATGATGTTGCCTGCAATGATGGCGTAGGTCACCGTGCCGTTGGGCCCCTCGTCCAGGTCCAGCGCCTGGATGGTGAGGAGGCTGGCGTTGACGGTGTCTGGGCCCTCGTCCAGCAGGATCTCGTAGTGGGGCTGCTGGAACACAGGTGCGTTATCGTTCTCGTCCACGATGGTCACGTACACGTGAGTGGTGGCCTGTGGAGAAGAATGTGGGCAGGTTCCTCGGTCAGCCGGCTGGAGCGGTGAGGTGGAGCCAGCTGGATATTCCTCCAGGCTGAAGTCACTCAGTGTGACCCAACATGGTGAGGGAAAGGGAGAGGATGAGAGGGAGGGAGTCACAGGCTGGTAGAGGAGGCCATCACAGTGGCTCCACCAAAAGCCACCTAGGTAACTGCTTAGGTCCACGATGGCACTTCACCACCACGAATCTGTCCATGCCCGTGGCAGACATCACTAATCAATCATAGCACTGCTGAGGCCAGATATAACTTCAGGATCCTCGTCAGCCCAGGGACCTAGTGATTAAAATTGGCATATAAGATGAACCCCAGGAACCCCCGAGCCCATAGCTTTGCCTGGGCCAGGGCCTCACTGACTCTGGGCTTACATCCAGATTACAAAAGGCAAGAATGTGATGTATTTAACCCAACACAGTATTTAAGCTTCACCCACGTTCATATAAATGCAAGTAATGCCTATTTTCAGCAGTGTTAAGAAGGAGAACATTCGCCCGGCCGGTGTGGCTCAGTGGTTGAGCATCGACCCATGCACCAAAAGGTCGCCAGTTCGATTCCCAGTCAAGGGCACATGCCCAGGTTGTGGGCCTGATCCCCTGTGGGGGGCATGCAGGAGGAGGCCAACCGATGTTCTCTCTCATCGATGTTTCTATCTCTCTCTTCCTCTACCTTCCCCTCTCTCTAAAAATCAATAAAGAAAAAATATATTTTTTTTTTAAAAAAAGGAAAACATTGGATTTGGGGCAATTTTGCGGGCAGAATTTGTTGAGCTATGAAAAACAAAGATCCCAGAAAATGCTTCACTGCAAGAACAGTTTCTGTAACATACTCATTGGCCATTTTTGGCCGATGCCTGGTCCTCGGACCACATGTCATATTTAGACCACTGGAACTCAGTGATCAGCACCACGGAGAAACTGGATACAGCACTTTCCAAGCAGAGCAGGTATATGGAAGACAGACATTAGCCGTGTGCTGGTATTCTGTGTTCCTCGCCCCCTCCCCCTACCTTCTCTGCTTCTTCACCTGGGAGGATGTCCCTTGCAGACTGCCTTACCTGGCCTCCCTCATCTGGCTTCCAGATGTGTTTGGCCCATGGGAGATCCTGGCAGAGGGGAGGGGAGGGGGAGAGGGAGGTGGGGTGTTCCCCACTTGCCCTTTTCCTCACTGTAGTTTTGCCAATAGCTGTGTTTCTCCTGTTGGGTGGCCCCTTTCAGAGCTCCAACTGTCACTAGGCTCCAGTCACCTCACCTCCTCCTCTTGTCCTTTTGGCTATGTGAGTGGTATGGCTTCCTGCAGTTGCTAGTCTGAGGGTGCTTCCCCAGCTCTCTGATAGAGGCCCTGCATTAAACTATCTCCAGTTGAGCCCTGCCTGTGTCCTCTCTTCACTCTGGCCCCTGACTAATATAGACCACCTGCCAGCACACGAGCACCACCTTGCAGGAAACGGGCCGGATTCCAGCTCTGCCATGGGAGTGGCAGTGTTGGCATTTCCCCACTTTCCCAGGCTCCCGGAAGCGGGTCTAACAATCTTGCAGGCTGCAGGGGCTGGGGGGAGGTTCTAACGGAGCTGCCCCACAGAGCCTCTTCTCTCTGAGATCAGGCCTGAGCTTGGCAGGGCAGGGTGGGTCTGACTCCTCTGGTCTCTGGAGTGAGGAGGAAGTTAGTACCCCAAAGGCCCTTTCAGCTGAGCCCTTCCTGTCCTTGCATTGAGAAAACAGTGCTTGAGGTTTCTGGACCATGCCCACACCTTGGGCAATGCCTGTGTGTTTCACCCTGCTGCAAACCCAGGAAGCTCAGCTGGTGGGAAGTGTAGCGGGGAGGAAGGAAGTGGAGGAGAGCGTCAGGGGTAGGCTCAGGTGTTCTAGCCCTCTGGGGAGGGCTTGGGGGGGCAGTTGCTCCCCTTCCCCTAATCACAGTCTCTCCTCACTTACCTTCTAGGCCCTAGGGCAGAGGGAGTCTGGTTTCGAGGGTGGTTTGGGCAAGGTCAGGCCAGGAAGAAATGGAGAGTGGTGGGGGCAGGTGCTCCAGGGTCTCACCCTTGAAGGACCCCACCTCTGCCAGAGGATGGCCAGGGGGGACGAGAGCTCAGCACCCACCTGATTTCAACAGGCTTTGCACCTTCTCTGGGTGGAAGAGCTCCCACTCTGCCAGCAGAAAGGGCCCTGGGCTGTCTCCGGAAGTGGGGTCATAGGTCAGGATCAGGATCAAGGACCTGTGATGTCCTGGCAGTCTCTGGGCCTCCCATCCCAGGGAGAGTCCCTGACTCCAGGGGGGCTGGGCCTGCACAAAGTCACCTAGTAGAGCATGACACTCACCCTTGCTCTGTTGCAGCCTTCCCTGCTCCAGGAGCGAGGGCCGAGCGCTCTCAGAGAGCCTCTGACTTGGATCAGGGCACCCGGGATTCCTGGCTACTCCTGAGTCCCTCTACCATGGTTCCCAACCCAGATGGACTCTGGCTGTCCTCTGTCCTTCAGCCTGGGAGTTGCCTGCGAGCTCAAGGTCCCTAATGAGCCAGCAAAGCACCTGAAGCTTCAGCCAGGCTGGAGCTTGGTACAATGGCTGTGCCCTCCACTCTTCTAATCCCTGGCCCTAGCCACTGTCGCCTCCACTCCTCCATTTAGGAAATCACTTACTTATTCACCAGTTTTCCCATTCAGACAAGAGTGCATGAAACACATTCTCCATGCCCAGTTTTGTGCCAGGGACTCAGGAACATCAAGGAGAGGCCCTCGTCTCCCACAGCTCATGGTCTAGCTCAGAAGGGCAGATGAGCCCAGATGAGATCAACTGGTTGGTAACCCCAGGCCTGGTGTGATAGCTGAAGGGTGTGGATATAAGGCCTGGAGAGGGGACCCTCAGAAGTTCAGCGTACTTGGTGAAGGGCAGGGCTTGAGTGGAGCCCTGAGGGATGAGAAGATTTTGGAGAGGAGAGAGACATTGCCAGTGGCGCCAGTGTGCTGAGTTGGGTGCCATAGCAGGACACTAGCGGTGTGTGTGTGTGTGTGTGTGTGTGTGTGTGTGTGTGTCCTGAGGATGTCCAGGCACAGGTAGTGAGATGGGTAAAGTGGAATGGAAGCTGGGGCCTGGGGGGAGAGGAGCACTGATGGTTTTCTAAGGGACACACGAGCAGATGTTGCACGCACACATCCGTGTATCCTAGGGTGCGGATGTGCCCAGCCTGCTGTGTACTCCTGCACCCGGGCCATGTCCGTGTGCACAAGGGTGCTGCAGGCTCTGGAGTCTACAGTCAAGTCTGCTCAAAGTTAGATTGTTTTCATTCATTCATTCCACAGCTGCGAGTGCCTATCACATACCAGGCCTTGGGCTGGGCTGGAGGATGTAGGGACAAGCCCCTGCCCCCAGACAACTCAAAGGCTGGTGGTAAGGGCAGACACAATCCACGATGATTCTGTATCACGCTGAGTTACACACAGACATACTTCACAGTCTGCACAACACCACCAATCCTCTCCAAAGAGGAATGGGGGAGCGTGGAAAAGGCTTTAAACTGGAGATCAAGGGGAGCTGACTGGCTCCCCTACGGTGTAAGTCAGCTGGAAGCCCCGCCCAGTGGGCACTTGGAAGCAGTGCCCCCCCTGGCCTCCTGGGGGCGCTGCCGGGGGGAGCGGGTGCTGAGCAGGAGGCTCGCAGGCGCTGGCTGCTTTCACTTGCTGGCGCTCCGGGAACTCAGTTCACTCACTCGCCGGGAGGTTTCCTCGCCTGCCGTGTCTGCCCTCTGCGTACCAAGAGTTCGCCCTGTGTGTGCGCAGCCCCGCTTCTGCTGGGCTGCCCCAGACGCCACTCCACCCCAGCCGCTCCCGCCCGACCCGACGGTGACATGGGCTTCCCCCTAGTCCTGGAGGCTGGCGACCGGCGCTGGGGGCCTGTGCTCCTCGCTCTCTTCCTGGCTGCCTCCCGAGGTAAGGTTGACAGAGCCTAAGCATTTGGGCAGAGCACAGGGAGAACACGGCGGGTGGGGTGAGGGGGTCTCAGGCCTGATGGGCACCCTGGGAGCCCCCTTCAGCCTGCTGTGCTGCCCACCCCCGTGCAGGCACGCTGCTGGGACCGCTTGGCAGGGGGCAGCAGCGCCTCTGCCAAGTGCCCTGGCTAGGCAGTGGGTACATTTCTATGCTCTGACAGCTGCCGGAGCAGCTGCCTATCTAACTTCCCTGCCCGGAGAGCCCAGGGCGAGAGTAGCTTCTGAGGAACAGGGGATGGGCACTGTGGGGACAGCCCCAGTGTGTTCTAGTGGATGCCACTGGCTTTGACACCTGTGGCATCTCCCTGCTCCTCCCGCCTCAGGGTTCCAGGATCTCACAGGGTGCAGGGGGTGTGGTACTCTCAGCCTGTGCCCTGTCCCCTGGTGACACTCCTGGTCCAGCCTTGCTGGGCACTGGTCAGTGTGGGCACTGGTCCACTCCCAGATGTGGGCACCCATCTTGTCTGTATCCTGAGGGTCTGATGGCTGAGAGTTGAGTGGTCAGCTGATTCCTGGTATCCCGGAGAAGCTGAGCTCAGGGACCCATGTGGGGCACTGGGGAGAATGTGGGACACTTTTCTAGCTTGGCCTTGAGTGCCTTCTGGGTCCCTGGATAACTTATGGCATTCTTCTGGCCTCAGTTTCCTCAGCTCAAACACAGAAGCCCTACACAAGGAGGTGCCACTCTCCTCTTTCAAAGTCCAACTGTCACAACCCAGGTGATATCCTGGTCAGGACCCAGGCGCTCCTGGCGGGAGGGCAGAGGTCCTAGTGCCCATAACCTGGCCTCCGGTTTTTGCCTGCCCAGAACTGAAGAGGCTAGATCTCTAGGGAAGAGGGGCTGAGGCAGCCCGTGGAACTAAACTTTACGGGGAGGGCCCAGGGAAAGTGTGAGTCATGCAAGGAGTCAGAGGGAGGCAGGAGGGAGGTGGGGAGCTTGGCACAGAGACCCAATGGGTGGGTCAGAAGGAGAGAAGAGAAGGGGGAGGATAGGGCAAGAGGCAGAGGAGGAGGCTGAACCTGGAAAACAAATGGGAGCCTGCGGGCAGCATGATATCTCAGTACTTGGACGCTGGCCAAGCCCTCTGACGAGGAGGGAGCCACGGACAGAGCTGCCTATACTCCAGCTTGGATACTCCACCCTGGGGAGACAGTGGGGGTGGGGGCAGTCTTGACACCAAAGCCATGGCTCATGTCAGGACATGGCTTCCAGAAGGGGCAGAGGATGGTGGCAGGCAGGAGCTCCTTACTTCACCTGCTTTGTCCCGTCTTCTCCAAGTGACCCCGAGAGGCCCTCCTGTTTGCTTCCCCCTCCCTGCCCTCCCCTGGCTGGGCTGTTCTCTGTTCAGCAGCCTCAGTTTGGGAAACTGAGTTCTAGAGAACGAGGGCTTAGAGACCCAGCTCGCAGAGCCCCTTGCTCCGTATTGGCTACAGAGCCAGGAGCCTTCACCCCAGAGGTCGTGGCTACTCAGACAGCTTGGTACTCCATCTCTTCCTGGGCCCAGCTCAGGGAGATAATTAGGGCTCGACGCAGCTTTCCACAGAAAGGAGTCTCTTAGTGCTGCACCATTCTGAGACTCAGAATTCTTAACGGCAATATGGGCATGCTACTGAAGGTTCACCCTGCTGCCCAGCACAGTGTACAGGGAGATGCCAGATGGGAGGCCGGGTTGCAGTGTGGTCAGGAGCATCCGTGAGCTGGAAAGACCTGCTCACCATCCAGCTAAGGTGCTAGGCTCCCGGGCAGGACTGTTCACGTCCAAGTCTTCATGTCTGGGAAGGTCAGATGGAGGAGGCTGGTGCAGGCCTGTTCTCTAGCTCTGCAGTTGGGCCATCACCCAGGAGAATGGTGGTGGAGAACGTGGTGTTCAGGAGCCCAGGTTGAAGATGCCCCTTTCCTGGGTCTGGCTCAGGGTGACATGGCTGGAGGAGGCACTGAGGGAACCAGGACCCAGCAGACCAAAGGGTGGCCGAGCCTCTCCTTTCCTTATAGGCGTTCCTAGGACCTCTGAAAGTACTGGCCTTGCCATGTCCTCATAGGCTGACCTAGGAGTCCCAAACTCTGGGACTAGCACATGGAGGTGTACTGGGGCCTGGGAGGAGGCCCACCTTCCCCTTCAAGGTAAACATTGCTGCAGGGCCTTGCTGAAATCCCATGGCGCAAGCGTCATGCAGCAATGGTCAGCTCTTAGGAAATCTGCGGCCCTCTGCCCAGAGGCCGTGGGGTGGTGAGAAACAATCCTTAGGCCAGCCCACTGGCATGAGAGAACACCTACCCAACGCCAGGGGCATCCCACAGTACTGGGGAGTCCCTCTCTGAGCTGGGCTGGCTGCTCCTGTTTGTCCCCAAGCAGGGCAAAAGTTCTCTGCTGGGGTCTGACCTCCCTGGGAGAGGTCGGGGGGAGGTGCTGTGCTGGAACCTGAACGAAGCTACCTCCTGTATGCACACACACGGCCTACTGGCAGCCGCCCTTCCAACCAGCACCCACTGAGCCCCACAGCCTGAGCTTGAGGCCCCAGGCTTTAGGCCAACTATTCATTCAGGAGCAGTCTGGCCTCACCAGGGGACAGTGAGCTGGGGATCGGCAGTGCAGCTTCCGATGGACCCTTGGATCCCCTGAGCTGCATGGGGACGCCCGACAGCACCCAGTGTAGGAGCAGCAAAGCAAGGGACCTGCAGTGTGTGCCCTGCATGCCAGGGCTTCCCTATGGCTCCGCTACTTAACCGTTGGTTTTAGGAGTCAGTCAGACCTGGGTTCAGATCCCAAGATGCCACTTACTGCTCTGTGACTTTGGACAAGTTACTCAGCATCCCTGAGCAAGTTCCCTCCTCTCTCAGGTGGGGGTGATGACAGTACTCCCTGGGAGGGTTGCTGTGCCAAGTCAGTGCCCAAACATTTGCACAGCGCCTGGCACTGTGAACGCAGTGTAGTATTATGCTGTTTCTTGGCTTCTGGAGGCCACGTGCCAATGGCTCTGCTCTGAGCTCCTTGCTGCCTGCAGGGCCCTGTGGGGTGGTCTGGGCATGGGGAGGCACTGCCCTGTTTCACTGGGACTGGAGCCTGACGGGTGCACAGGCTGGGTCTCCCTGCCGCACCATGGGCACTCAGAGTCTGAAATGTCCATGGAGGTGCCTGTGGATTCTCCTCCTAAAGTTCCCCAGAGGTGGGGACTTTTCAGCTTCAAGGCAAGTTGGGCTCAGGGTTTGCTTGACTCAGTGGGGGTCTTTCTTGCAGCTGATCTTTACATTCACCCTATTTGCTTTGGCTGAGCATGCCCAGACAGACAGACAGTGGCCACCATCATACCCACCAGTAATCCAGTAATTATGATTAAGCAAGCCCAGTTCCTTTACCCTTCCTGCAAAGGATCTCCTTCCCCCTGGGGACATGGGGTCAAGTCCTGCCTCTGCTGCTCACTCACCATGAATGTACAGCCCCGTTGACGGGACCCATGGGCAGGCCGGGTGACGTGGTCCCAGCGAGGCTGCCCACTCCCTCCTGAAGGGTGGCTCTGTGACAGTGTTTCCTGGGCTTCAGTCAGGGGATTTCTGCAGTGTCTGCCTATCATCATTACACTTATTTTTTCTTGAAATCTATAAGTTCTTTTACTTAAGTAAATAGATTTTAAAAGGAAACTTTATATCACTGCCACAAATGGGAAGCCAGTATCACTTGCCATAAATAGAACAAAATCATAAAAGTATATAATAGGAAGACCAAATAAGGGTATTAAATTCTAGTTGGGACTATAGCCTGTGAAGGCTCCAAGCCTGAAACCTGATGTCCTTTGCAAAAAACAAAACAAAAACAGCCCCAAAACAAACCAAAACTAAAGGAGCTTAGCAAGTGGCAGATGTTTTGAAGACATATTGGCATCAACTAGGACTTTCTCTTTGATATAATCAGGACAGAAAGAGAACTGAAAAAGGAATAACCTCTCTGTGTGATTCAATGTATTTAATGTGGTAAAATAAAAACGACCTGCTGTAAATGTTGGCAGCTCCTCTGCACCAGCACAGAAGCAGACTCACCTCTGTAAGGAGCATTAGCTGGTGGCAGAGGACAGTTCAGCTCTCCGGGGGGGATGGGGGGTGGGGGAGGCCAGTGCAGATTCACTCTCTCCAGGCTTCTTCCAGCCCCCAATTCTCCCAGCCCTGTTGCCTTCCCCACATGAATACAGCCGCTCCAGCCGGGTCCTCTCCTGTGCTAGGACCAACTAGCCACCCTAATAGGCACAGGAGGAGAGGGAGAGGGAACTTGCAGCCTCACTGGCAGGGCCTAAGAAGCTAGGTCCTCATGGGTCAGGCCCCTGTCCATATGCAGCAAGGAGGGGGGCCTCCAGTCAGCCCCTGGCTCCACACCCTAGAGGGTAGTCCATGGCACCAGACCTCTGGAGTCAGACCACCTGGGTTCACATCCTGGCACCACCACTTACTTTACATGAGATTCTGTGCAACTTACTTAACCTCTCTGTGCTTCAGTTTCCTCATCTGTGAAACGGAGGAGGATTAAATAAGCGAATCCATGTGATTAGAATGATGCCCGGCACAGAGGAAGCGCCAGCTGCTACGACCCCAGGAGCCTCCTGCACTGAGGGCAGGGCACGAAGACCTGAACCTGAACCTTAGGAAGTCTTCAAGGCACAGGATCTTGAGGGCAGCTGGCTGGAGCTGGTAGTCTGGGCTGCCTACAGTCATCCTCAGGCAGGGCCTGGGGGAGCTAGGAAGGAGTCATCCAGAGAAGCATCCACTGGCAGGGTCTCAGGCCAGCTGCTCAGGCCCTCCCCGGGGAGGTGTGCTGATATCCAGCCTCCAGCCCCGGATGCATGGATGCTTTCCCAAGGTGCTGGAAGTGCCGCTTCCTCCAATAGAGCCTGGCTTCCCCTTCCCAGACTCCTTGGTCCGATGTGAATAGACACTTCCTGCGGGGGCAGGTATCAATAAACACATCTGAGATGCCCTTTGTCCACGCTGGCCATAGAGCCCCAGGGGCGGACCTGCTGGCTTCAGGCCCTCAGCCTCTCTCCCAGGGGCACATCCTGGAGCTGAGTGCTGGAGACTCAGTCCTGACTGGTCCTTGCCTCCGTTTCCCTCTGTGCTCTGCATCTTGATAAAGAAGGAGCCTAGCCTTTCCCTACACCCTTCATGAATACTGGGGGACAGGGCCAGGCAGGCAGCTGGAGACCAGGTCCATGTGTTTGGGGTCCCCTCTGCGGGTGAGGACCTGGCCTTTTGCATCTCACAGAGCGCCAGTAACCGCAGGCGATCAGTAACTGTTTACTGAGAAGCCCTAGCAGCTGGACAGAGTTCAGCTGTTTGGGTGGGGCCTCTGGCCCAACCAGTCAAGATAGGGACCCACCTCCAAAAGTTGGGGCGTTGCCTTAGCAACTGCGAGCTACGCTGATGCCACATCAGGGAAAATACGCAAGCCTGTCCACACCCACACATCCCCATCCCGTGCACGCCCACAGGGTTTCACGAGGCCCCTGCTGGGTGGAAAGAGGTGAAGGTCACGAAGAGATGAAGCCAGACAAGAGGTCCTTCCTCCTGTAGTGGAATAGAACCTTTTACTAGAGGCTGAGCACACCTGTGGCTGAGGGTCCCACAGCTGGAAAGCAGCAGAAGCAGAACAAAGTTCTGAGTGGATGTCCCTTATGGAGCACTGTACTCCCATGCTCTCTGCCTTGGGCCTGGCTCGTGTTAGGACCTTGGTATTTGTGGAATGCAAGAAGGATGTTTTCAGTTTTGGCCTGAGTCAGAGCAAGGATGGCTATGTGGAAAGCAGTCTTCACTCTAAGTAGCTGGAGGATGAGATGTCAGCCCTGCCCACTGCAGTCTGGTGTATCCAAGGTGTGTGTACCAGCTCAGCCACATGGGGCTCTGTGGCCTTGGGCAAGTTGCTTGACTCCTCTGAGTCCTTTTCCTCATCTTTAAAATGGGGGTAATAATACTTACATCAGGCGGTGTTATGAGAATTAAATGAGATGAGTACAAAGTGCTCACAAATCCTAACACAGGTGATCACAGGTGAACACCTGTGGTCACCTTTGCGGCCCATTTCTTGCCCTGAAGAAAGGCAGCCCTTCCCCCTGCTGCAGGCTTTCAGAGCTGGAGGGGGCCTAGGAACTTGGGGAATCTTCTCAAGATGAAGAAAGGGAGGTCCAGAGAAGAAGTGGACCGGCCCAAGGGCACACAGCGGGGACATAGCTAAGCGGGGACAGGGGCCCAGGGATCTGACTGTCCAGGCTAAGGTTTTAATCCTGAGACCGGGAATTGTCCAGGTTCACGGCATTCTTCCTCCAGGTGCTTGTGCCTTCTTACCCAGTGGCAGGTAGGGGCCTGGGCCCCAAAGGGAGCACAATGACTGGATGGTCCCCACCTGGGCACAGGCTCAGGCCCCAGGTCATTTTCCTGTCCGACATGATCTCCGCCACCCTGGAGCCAGGGGCCTTCCTCCCCACCCACGGTCCCCAGTCTCTGACAATGACCCAGGTGTCCAAAAGGATCTGCTTATGACAATAAGCAACATCCTCCTGCCAAATAATTGTAATTCCAGCTGGGCTCTATACATATATGTGTGTAAAATCTCCCCAATAACACACGCAGCTTTGAATGGCGTGGTCACTGCCTTCCCGGACACTGTGCCCTGTGTGTCCTCCCAAGGACAGGCTGCCCTGGACCTTGATCCGGCTTGAGTCTCAGGCAAAACAAATGGGAAGTTTTCTCTCCTCAGGGCAAAACGCTATCTGGCCCTTTTGCTGAAACACTCAGCCCTCCAGACCTGAATCCTAGCTTCTCCTTTTCCTAAAAGGGGAAGAGTTTCTCCGGAGTGTGTGAGGGCTCGGGGATTGAGCAATGCCCCTCCTCCCACTGTCTCTGAACCCCAGTTCTCTCTGTGCTCCCCTCTTGGTTGTCAAGGAAACTGCCTCTAGGGCTGAAAAGCCCCACCCACTGCTGTTTGGGCTCTGGGCCTGACACCCCACCGGAGGTCCTGCTGCTTGCTCCCGCCCCGCCCCGCCCGCCACAAGCTAGCTGCACCTGGCCTACATTTCTCCCGTCCCCTTCCAGTCCCCACCTGGCTCAGCTGTGAGCTCCACTTCTCGCTTCCACCTCTCCTCTGCCTGTCCCCTGCCACCCCTCAGATGCGCGGCCCAACACCTCCTGAGCCAGCCCTCCTGAGAGCCCCACCGTGCGCCCCTGTAAATGCTGCTGGGTCTAGGTTCAGCTCCCAGCCTTGGGGTAGCTCTGGGGCTTGAGGTGATGCTGGGGAAAGAGAACACAGGGCACCGGCTGGGAGAGGAGCTGGCGGGAGCCGCCATGTGGCCTGCTGGGGACAGGGGGTGCACAGGGCAGAGATAAGTCCGGGGTCCACTCTGTGGGTAGGTTTTAGTCTCCCGGGAGCACCTGGGAGGGTCCTTTCCCAAGCCACCCCCCACTCCTATTTACTGGCACAGCCATAGTTCTGAGGTCACACCCAGCCCACGCAGGCCTGAGAGGGGGAGTCCAGGCTGGCAGGGATAGTCGGGCACAGCCAGGGCATCTGGGGCTCCTCCTCCATCAGGTCTGCTGAGGGGGTAAGAGCGACGGGTTGGCAGTGGAGCAGGCTTGGTTAGTCCCTGCTCTGCCAGACTTCTGCTAGGGACCTTGGGTGGATCGTCTCCTCTCTGAGCTTGAGGGTCACATCTGTAGGGTGATGAGCTTGGGCAGTAGGGTCCCTTACTGGCTAGCCCAAGGAGCCACACTCATGGGTCAAATCTCAAATGTCCCTGGGGCCCAGCAGATGCGGTGAGAGAGCGAAGCAGGGCTGGTATAACATCAGGGAGAGTGGAGGCTGGCCAACGGGGGTACCATGGACCCTCTGAACCGGAGGCTGCTGCTCAGCTCTAGCTGACAACAGCTTCGTGGGAAAGCTGGTTTGGTGTTAATCTTCTGGTTTTCAAAGAAGCTAAGAGACAGACTGTTCATATCAAATTCCTGGTTTTTAAATGCTGGCAATCTTAAACAAATGTAAAATACTTTGAGGGTCAAATAAAATATGCCTGGAGGCTAGATGTGGCCCTGGGCTGTCAGTTCCTGAATCCCCCTCCCCCCAGTACAGTGTCTAATGGCCTGAATTTAGTTCTGGCTCTTGCACTTACTGGCTGTGCGATCTTCAGGGAGTTACTTAATATCCCTGTGCCTCAGTTTCCTTATCAGTGAAACAGGAAAAAAATCCAACACCCATCTTATGGGGTCGTTCGACATGCCCACACTGTACAGTCTATTTCTTCCAGTTCTAACTGGATCCTGCTTTACCTGGAGCCCCCGCGCTCCAGGTTCTGAATTCACACCCTCTGGAACTTCAGGCAGACCACTTCCCCTTTCTGAACCTCTGTTTCTGCCTGAAAAGGAGACCAGCCTTTGCCAAAGAAATTCTGAAGTCTCTGCTCACCTTAGCAATGACTTTCTTTAAATCTGGGGCTCCCAGACATGGCTCCCTCTCACTTGTTCGTGGTGACTGGGAGGCTCTAGTGTGTTCTGTCTTCCTTGTCTTCTGGGGCCTAAAACTCCACACTTGCAGACATATTCTTTGGGGCTATGGCTTTACTGCCTCCCCACACTCTGCTTTAAATATGCTGGGTTCCAAGATTGGATCACGAACTGTTATCAGTCATTCACACCATAGTGTAAAAGACTTTGAAGCTGGCGCATTCTATTGTACAGAACTATTTTTCACTCCTAGGGACTGTTTCTTCAGTTGCTGAAATGAATTAGAGACCCTTCTAGCTCCCATGCATCAAGCACCAACTCCTAGCGAGGCATTTTCAGAGCATTTCATGTGAATTATGTGTAATTCTTGCCTCAGCTCCAGCAGGTAGATGTTTCGGGTTTTGTTTTACAATGAGGACTCCAAGGCGCAGAGTTTAAGTAACTCACAGTTACTGGACTCCAAGGCAGTCCAAGCCTTTCAGCTCGGTGGGCGGGTCCCAGGCTCTACAGGCAGGGAGTGGCCTCTGAAGGAAGCGGTGTTTTCCTGGGCTCAGGCAATGCCCATGGAAAGGACATACCCGTGTGGATTCTGTACGTATTTCCAAACTCTCCTTCCTTGTCTGCCTGGCCTACAACTGCCCCTGAGAAGCCAATTAAAGTAAAAAGGTCACTTATGCCTAATCATATTGTTGGAGCTCACATCTTGTGTTCTCAGCTTTCCCTCCTTTGGCCCTTTCACAACCGTGTGTTGTAGGTAATATTTTTCTCATCGCACACACAAGGAAACTGAGGCTCAGACAGCTAGACAGAGGAGCCGGGACTCCAGCCTGACATTCTGTTTTCAAGGGCCAGTGCTTTTAAGGGTCGACATAGTTAAAGGCTGAAGGGTTGGAGTCAGGTAACGAGGACCAGGGATTACATCATTGGCTTATTGAAAACAAAATGAACTAGAAATATTTCTAAGGAGGCTGGGTGGCAGGGAGGTACAGGGGTGAGATGGCCCTTTATGCATTCCTGGTATCTGTCCCTGAGACACCTTGGGTTTTCCAGTTTCCCCACCACCTGGCCCAGAGCAGCTCTCTACTTGCTGAAACCCTATCTGTTCATCACCCTCAAAGGCCCTCCTTCCTTTAAGAAGTCTCCTGACCATCCCCAGGAGGGCTAAGTCCTCTCCCTTCCAAGTGCCCTGAGGCTGGCACCAGTTTGTCCTTTAGCCAGTGGGGTTACTGTGTTGCGAAGGCAGACCCTGTCTGCCACTAGGTTGCAAGCTCCCAAGGGGAGGCCATGTGTTCAGCACGCAGATGAGATGTAGCGCCTCCCACAGGCCTTGCGAGGCAGCTCCCACCAGCACCTCCCCAGCTGGTGCCCTGTGTTGCTTTTCCCATCATCACCTCAGGGACCAAGGAGGTGGGAAGGCACTCTAGCCTCAGGAGTTGGAAGGGTCAAAGGTATTGATGGTCCCCAGAAGAGGGGTCCAGGACAAAGGGCTGCTGTTCCCATACAGCCTTTCTGCTTCCTCTCCTGACTCCCGCCCCACAGTGCTGGGCATGGAGGCCAGAAGTACCGAGGACCAGCCGTGGGCAGAGCCACAGTGCCTGCCGTGGTGGGGGGCGGGGGGAGCTGGAGCATGGCGCATGCTCCGCCCTGGAGATGGACACAGGCTGGCTGGGATCAGTCTGCCACCTGCCTGGAGTCTCTCCTACTCCTCAGTCAGCATCCCTGGGGTGGGGGGCTCCCCCAGCTGGGGAAGCACCCATGGCTCCTCCCACAAAGTCTGGGATGGAGCTGGGTTCATGAATAAGTGAAGACTCAGGGAGGGCAGCTGACTTGCCCGGGGCCTGCGGCTGGGGAACCCACAACTTCGGAGCCCCAGGCCAGGGTTCTTCCCCACTCCGCAGGCACGGACAGTGGCACTGGCTCAGGCAGGTGACAGGTTCTCATCTCTTTGAGCAGGTTTGGTGACAGCCTTCAAGGTCGCCACACCGTATTCCTTGTATGTGTGTCCCGAGGGGCAGAACGTCACCCTCACCTGCAGAATCTTGGGCTTGGGCTCCGTGGCCAAAGGGCACGATGTGACCTTCTACAAGACCTGGTACCGCAGCTCACGGGGCGAGGTGCAGGCCTGTTCCGACCGCCGGCCCATCCGCAACCTCACGTTCCAGGACCTTCACCTGCACCACAGTGGCCACCAGGCCGCCAACACCAGCCAGGATATAGCCCGGAAGCATGGGCTGGAGTCGATCTCTGACCACCATGGCAACTTCTCCATCACCATGCTCCACCTGACCCCCCTGGATGACGGCCTCTACTGCTGCCTCGTGGTGGAGATCAAGCACCACCACCTGGAGCACAGGGTCTACGGTGCCATGGAGCTGCAGGTGCAGAGAGGTGAGCACTTCCCACACGGGGCAGCTTAGGGGTGGTGTCCCCGTGCGACGGTATGAGTGCCATCTGGAAGCGTAAGCAGAGCGAAGGACAGGATGACTGTGGGGTGTGCGCTGTGTGACGTTGTGCTGAAGGGTACTGGACTCTATGTGGGTGGCAGCAGCACTCCACGGGTGCGTGTGGAGCTGTATGAAGTGCCTCTGGTCAGTTGGATGTGATGGAGAGGGAGGGTATGCACGGCAGTGGGACTTGTTCATGGAAGGGTGTGTATGAACCTGGGCTGGGATATGACTGCTCACGACAGCACCACGACTGTGAAATGTGAGCTGGGTGTGAGTTGGTGAATGGTCGAATGGCTATTGGGGAATATGTATAAGTGAGTGTGCAAGGGGCAGTGGACCGGACAGAGGTGTGGGCACGGGCAGGTATCCACGGGCTCCTGCGGCGGCGTGAGAAAGGGCAGGGCATGCCCAGCTGCATGGTGAGAATGTGCGTGCGTGTGCGCGCATGTGTGTGTGTGTTTTCTACCTGTGCCAATGCTACTAAATGGACAGTAGCATGAGCGGCTGTGACAGGAGAGGGGCATGCCAGCCTGGACAAGCCTCACTGGTCTCCTGGGCCTGACACCCACCTGACAACCCTTCTCTTTGCTCCCATAGGCAATGGAACACCAGCCAAGTGCATCACATACCCGTCCTCCCCCAAGGAGAGTGAAAGTAAGGGGCCGTCCTCTTGCCCTTCTGGGTTCTCTGTTCTGCTCTGTCCTCCTGGACCCAGATTCCATCCTAAACTCTGACCTCGTCACCCCATGGAGCCCCCTTCCCTCCTTTTCTGCTGCTGTCCTCCCCTTTGCTTCCTCCTTCACCTGAGCCATTGGGCTGCAGCCCTCAGAAGCCCAGTCCCCTTCCAAGGCCCCGAACCTGAGAGAGCAGGCTTCCAGAGTCCTTGCTCCTGACTCCCTGAGTAGGCCTGTACCCTGGCAATGACCTTTGGCCAAGCACCTCCGTAACAGGTACTGGGCACCACAGGCTGCCAAGCTTGTTTTCACTGGGTTCCCCTCCTGTCCACCAGCCCACTGCCACATGGGAAGGTTGGAGGGCTGAAGGGAGTCCTCAACTATGTACAATTTCCTTGTTCTGTGTGTGGGGCGGGGGGAGGGGGGAGAGGCTCAAGAAGGGGACAGAAGAACCTTTCCTGGTGCTCCTACTGTGTGCCAGGCCCTGTGCTAACCTTCCAAGTACTAGTGTCTCAGAGGGTTCTCAGAAGAGCACTGTGAAGCAGGTATCAGCGGCTTCACTTTACATACATGGACACGGAGGCCCCGAGAGGTGACCTGACTTGCCCAGTTCTCATAGCCAACAAGGGTAGCACAGCTGGCATTGTGCTCACTTCACCTTCTTCCCAGCTCAGGGGATGCCTAGTGCAGAGGGTACCAGCCACCTGCTGTTTGCCCAGAGAGGTGCCCTATGGGGTAACGGGGCACTCAGAGGCCAGGCGGGAATGCCGAGCAGCTTGGAGACAGCAGGCAAGGGGGTGACATCTTTGGAGTGCCCCCCTCTTCTGAGAGCAGAGGGTCTTGGCTTCCACAGCCTTCTAGTCATCAGCACTTATTGGGCATCCAGCCTGGACCAGCCCCTGCCCAGAGCCTGGAAATACAAAGGTACAGACTTCCTTTCTGCCCGCCAGGAGCACGTGTACAAAGACCAAGCCAGGAATGGGAGCCTCAGCCAACCCCAACTCACAAGCTGCCGTGACTTTCTACTCAAACTACCCCCCCCCCTTTTTTTTTGAACAACAAAAGACTCGCCAGGAACAAAATTAGCACACTTGGGTCTGAGGCAGACCCACATGGGGCTAAACTCTGGCTCGAGCCCCCTCCCTGCGCACCGCAGCGCTCACATGTCACTCGGGGCCAAGCCACCACCGTCCTCACTTCCTCCACCAGCGACTCCCTGGTGAGGGTGGAGAGGGGCCCCCGAGTGGCTCCTTCCTTCCCACGCAGCAGTCTCAGGACTGCGCAGACACGCGTGCCTGTGTACGGGACGGGCTGAGCTGCCCTGGGGGTACTGAGTGTTCACTTCCACATTGCTCCTTCCACTCTGAGCAACCTCCGGCCCACTTCTTCCTCCAGGGGCTCCTGCAGAACTCCCTCAGAGACGGTGCTTCTGTCACTTTCCCCATTTCACAGATGGGGAAACTGAGGTGCAGGCAGGTGAAGGGACATGCTCCCAGTCTCTGAGACCCAGAGCGAAGAGGAGATGCCAGAGTGCCCGACCGTCAGCGTGCAAACCCTGCCCGAGTGCTGGGCTGCCCTCCCCTCTGCCAACGCCAGATTTCTAAAGTCAGTTGTGTACGTTTTGGAGACAGAAACGAAATGCCAGAGGGCATGATGCTAGAGAAAGCAGGAGAAAAATGGAGAGGGAGCTGAAATTGGGTTTTTTCTTGATCTAGACTTTAGAGAAGCAGCTGCTAGAATGAAGGGATCAGAAGTCACTTGGGAAATCTCAGGAGTCCAGCTGAGAAGAGCCAGAGGGTGAGGCAGAACCTTGAGCTGGCCTGCCAGAAGTGGGTCAGGCTTCCTCTGGGCGCCCCTGCGCTCCGGTTTCCACGCTGCCTTCCTCTCTAATTCATGGCATGTGCAGCCTCACCTGGCCCATTTCCCCGAGCCACTGTGCAGTTAATTGGCTCCCTGCGGGCCAAAGGGACATGTGTGCTTCTCCCAGCTGTTGGGGGCAGGAAGATGGCTTCAATGACCTCTGGAGTCCCCTTCCAATCCCCTTCCAGTCTCTTGGTCCTGGAGGTCTGGAGACTACAGCTGTGGGGGAGTCTTGGCACTATGGCGGTGTCGCCTCAGACAGGAAGAAACCCAGCTGTACTTCAGGGTGGGGTGTGGGGGTTTGGACAGCAGGCCCAGTCTCTGGGTACCACGTGTGCACTGAGAAATGGGAGCAAGTATGTCCTTTTCCTACTAATGGAGGAGCAAATCAGTGTTACCTAAGGAGCTGATTCAGCGTTCAAAACTCAAGTGCCTGCAGGGCCAGGGAGCTGGGAATGATCAGTAGGAGGGCTGGACTGGCTGGCACCCAGCTGCCAGTCTAGGAGTGCAGTTCCCACTGCTGCACACAGGGGCGGGGCCCAGGGTTGCCAGAGCCACTAAATTTCCCAGCAAAGTGAGAAGTGCAGATTTTTTGTGAACTCTTATTTGAAAAAGTGGAGTTCATTCCAGTGGAAGGCAGTATGGTGAAGTGCTCAAGGACACAGCCCCTGCAATCAGCCAAGTTGCTTAACCTCTCTGTGCCTTGGCTTTCTTGTCTGTCAGATGATAATTGCACTTACTTTCCAGGCTGTTACAGGGCTAAAATGAAGTTCTACATGTAAAGTGCTAAGAACCACGCCTGGCACAGAGCAAGTGCTGTGTGAAGTGCTGGCTATCAATGCTTCTAATGCAGAATTCTAGCCTGGCTTCTGAAGTCTACTCATCCACTCCCCTGTGTCAAGGCAGGATGGCAAGTGGATGGTAGCAGACAGTGGACACATCCTGTTTTCTGTTAGACACATTTGCCTGGTGACCCAGGTGCTCAGTGGGCCTCAGGGCTGGCCACTGGGTGCTGCTCTCCACTGCCACTTGCCTTTGGAAAGATCCCAGTCCTTGCTCCAAGACAGGTGCCCCATAGCCCGCTCTAGTACCTGGTCAGCTAATAATGCGTCCAGCCAAGAAGCTCTGAGTTCTCCTCCCCTGACTGCCCAGTCTCCTAGTGTTATCTCTGGGAAGTAGGGGGTAGCTAGTCTACGAAATCATCTGAAAGCCCAAGTCAGCTTGAGGTCAGGGGAGGTAACAAGAAAGGAGGCTGAGGAAGTTGGTGCCCCAGGAGCCCCAGCTTGCTAGGGGGTTGTGGTTTCTCACCGACCCCAGGGAAGGGGGCTGGGCAGCCCATCTCCCCTCCCCTAGTAGCAGCCTCCCTACCCTTCATCATAGCAGAATGTTTTGGTTTGCTTTTATCCAGCCCCCTCCCTGGGGAACCAGGCAGCCCAGCCCGACTCCCTCCTCTTTCTGTACCCATGGGGTACTGGCAGGCCCCTCCCATCCCATCCTGCTCTGTAAGGGCCTGGCACAGGCCTCCATGCGGGCCTGCCAGCTGCCTCTGCCAATGCCTGATCACCTTCCCAGGATGAGCCTGGCTCCAGATGGCTACTAAGCAGGAGCCCCCCCCCCCCGCCCCAGTACTGGCTATGCTTGTGGGGAGGGGTGGGGAGCGGCAGTGAGGCCAGGCTCTGCAGAGGGCAGTTAGGTCCACAGAGCTGTCCCCAAACTCCTACCCACCCCCACCCCCCAACCCGTCCAGTCCCAGCCTTAACTCTCAGACCAGGTTTTAAGCAAACCAAGTCCCGATCCCCTAGAGGGGCTGCAGACAGGAGACCTTTGCCTGGGGACAGGAGTCAGGCTGGGAAGTTGGGCCAACAGGGAGCTGGAATTAATGAGCACCTAACTAACCTCACCAAAAGTTACTTAGCACCTGTTGGAGGAGACCTGCTTCGCTGCCTAGAAAAGAGCGCTTTGCAGCCTGCTTCTCTGATCGCGCCCAGTAAGGTCCTGGGATGGGTTAGAAATACTCAAACGTCTGAATTAGAGAATTTTTTACTTTCAATATTCCACGTCGCCGAAATGCAGCCTCGCTCAGATCTGCAGGGGAGCCTGCTTGAATGTGAAGTCGACTGGCTTTGTAATTAGCATAGCCACTGTTCCTGCACCGCTGGGTACTTCTAAAGTGCCCGAAAACAGTTTGTTCTTTCTGCGGTGTGAACCAACCCCTGAAAGCTTGTTTATACCATCGAGTCGTTTAGCAATACAATGAGACAAAAACAGCCCCCATTCCAAAAAAATAGTGCAAAGGCAACCTGGAGAACACCGCCTGGCACCTTCCCAGAGCTCCCTGGGGCAAGTTGATACTGTGACAAGCTATCCTGGCCCATCTTCTGGGAAGGTCTAAAATCGGGAAGGAAATGCGTTTACGCTGGTTGTGGTTGTGAGGGCGCATCTGTTCCCAGCTAAACTCCTGGAGTCAGCAGACAGACTAAAATAAAGCAAGCCTCTCACGCTGTTGGTGGGCTCGCGAAGCGGTGCAACCTTTCGGAGGGCAGTTAAGCAATAGATGAAAAGAAAATGCATGTACTCTTTGGATCAGCTCTTTCACTGCTGGGAATTTATGTACAGATGTGCTTGGCTGAGTGAGCAAAGATGCTACACGGGGAGTTCACCGCTACATTATTGGCTTGTTGAAAAATGGAAGCAACCCACATGTCCATCATAGGGGGCTGTTTCAATAACTCTGGGTGAGCTGTGTGATAAAGCCCCAGGCAGAATGCAGATCTCTGTGCCAATCCAGACAGATGTCCAACTATGCCAAGTGGGAAAAGCATATCATAGCTATGCCCTATATACAGAGAACATGTCTAAACCATGCACAAAGAAACAGCAGACACCGATTCCTTTTTTGGAGGAAGAAATTTTAAAGTGTGTTGTTTTTTTTTAACTTAAACATTTTTGGTAATTTAAAAAGTTTAAAATTTAAAAATGTCAGACAAGTCTGTGGTCAGTGTGGCTCCGTTGGTTGGAGCGTCGTCCCGTTCACCAAAAGGTGGCAGGTTCGATTCTCCGTTAGGGCACATACCCAGGTTGCAGGTTTTTTAAAATACTAAGTCCCTTTCATTTATTTATTTATTTAAAAAAAATGTTTTTCTTTATTGATTTTAGAAAGAAAGAAAGAAAGGGAGAGGGAGAGAGAGATAGAAACATCATTGAGAGAGAACATCAACTGGCTGCCTCCTGCATGCCCCCCACTGGGGATCGGACCCACAACCTGGGCATGTGTCCTGACCGGGAATCAAACCGGCGACCTCTTGGTGCACAGGTCAACACTCAACCACTGAGCCACACCAGCTGGGCTAGGTTGCAGGTTTGATCCCCATTTACATGTGGGAGGCAATCAATCGATGTTTCTCTCACATCAAGGTTTCTCTTTCTCTCTCTCTCAAATCAATAAAAAATAAATGTTAAAAAGAACTGTCGGACAAGAATTCACATTTCTCTAGTTCTCGCCCCATGACTGGAAGTATGAGATCACTTCCAGAGGCTCCACCCTAGAGCTAAGGGGTCTCTTAGGAGATAAGGGTGGTTCTTTATTCATTTATTTTTGTTGTGGCAAAACATAAAATTGGCCATTTTAACCATTTTTAAGTGTATGATTCAGTGACATTAATTATGCTCACAAGGTTGTGCAACCATCGCCACTATTTCCAAAAGTTTTTCATTACTTGGGCTCCATTTGACCTTGAACTCTGTGGCACGAGGTCTGTGAAGGGCCTGCTGTCCCTTCTCAGGGAACAACCTGTGGTCCAGGGCAGTTGAGCTGTCCCCAGTGGCTGGCTGAAGACCCTTCTGTCTCTTACCTGGAGCTGCCTCAGCTGTAAGCACCTGGCCTTGTTTGTGTGTCCTCTGGGCCCAGCTGGGGAGAGGGCATGGGGCTCTCTTTGAAAAGGGGTTCCCAGAACTTCCCCTCTGCAGGTCACAGAGGGTCTGGCTATGAGGCCTGGGTAAAGGTGGGTCCCTCTGCTGCCTGGCCTTCCCCTCAGGAGGAACAGTGGGAACAGGGCCTCACCTCGCTGCCTCTCTGCCCATTCAGATATCACGGCTGCCGCCCTGGCTACGGGCGCCTGCATCGTGGGCATCCTCTGCCTTCCCCTCATCCTGCTCCTGGTCTACAAGCAAAGGCAGGTGGCCTCCAACCGCCGTGAGTATCCCTGCCCTCGTGGGATGGGTGTGGGGTGTGAATGATCCGCCCAGCTGCCAGCTCAGCCCCTGGGGGCAGCAAAGGCAAGGGGCAGGCACGAGACCTCTCTGTTCTGGAGATGGGAGCTACTGCGGGTCCAGCAAGGAGCTGAGCTCAGTGGTGGAGAGGAGGGCACTCAGACGTGCATCTCCAGGGCCTGAGTGCCCACCGGCCCCAAGCAGTGCTGGCTTGGCATTCAATAAATACCTGTTGATGAATGAGTAATTATATGGGGCAGTTCAATTGGTTTATCAAAATGCTGCCACTCAGAGATCCTTTGGGGATCTGCTTGAATGTATAGGTGGCTTGTTATTAGCACTGCAATCTTTGGGACAAAAATGACCTTTGGATTATCATGACTGGAGGGATCTTGGCGATAACTTAGTTCAACTCTTTCCTTTTACTGCTGAAAAACCAAAAATCTGCTGGGTTAAGTAATTAACCAAATGTTACTCAACTTAGTTAAGTAGCAGAGCTGGGACTCAAACTCAGAGCTTTCAACTCACGCTTTTCCCAGGGAGTACAATCCCGCCATATAAACAAATGCTCATTAGCATGAACATAGCCAATTGCCCCTAACTGGCAGGGTTGCTGTGCCAGCTGGCCCGCCAAGCTTGTTGTGTACCTTCTCTCACTTACTGCTCGTAATGACTCTGAAAGTTTGGTCTTTCCATTGTCCCCATTTTACAGCTGAGCAAACTGAGGCACAGAGAGGTTAAGCAGTGCACTTAAGGAACTGCACAGCGAGTAAGTGGTGGAGCGGGCCTTCAAGTCAGGGCCACACATACCTTTGCGCACTCCGCTGCAGGCGATAGTGCCCTTTGCCCTTCTTCTGACCTCACCCACAGCCCTGGCCAGTCTGAGTCCTCCAGGAGCCGGGTGTGGGGGTTCCTCTGCCCTAGATCCTTGCGCTGCCTCCCCCACCTCTTCCCCTCTGCTCGGGGGCAGAAAGTACCCGAGGGAGCGCTGCTCTGGACTGTAACAACTTGCACCCCTTGTTCCCAGGGCCCCACATGGAGCTCCAGAGTATCACTCAGGGGCTGTGGTCCCCTCTCCCTTCTCTCAAGACATCCATATCTCACAAAACCCACCACAGCCTACCTACAAAATACCCCGAGGTTCGGGGTGGGGGCAGGTAAAGTGGCTGGAGCAGAAAGAGGAACCCAGGGGCTCCCCCAGGAAGAGCAGTCGCTGTGGCACTGCCATCAGCTCCTGCTCATCGGGTGGCATTCCTGCGCAGGTGGGTGAGGGACAAGGAGCGCCATGCTCTGCTGGGCTCAGCTCCAGGCAGGTGATTTCTGCGCCCCTTACTCCAGACAGCAGTGCTGCCTCCGCCGGGAGCAGGAACTGGATAGCAGATTCCAGGCGGAGGATGTTGGGGCGGGGGAGGGGCCGCTGTTCCTGCTTTTGTTGCCTGGCGGCCTCCCTCACAGGGTCCCTAGGGGCTGCTCTGACTCTTGCCCACGTTCCTGGCTGGAGGAAGGAAAATCAGAGAGGGGCCAATCCCAGGCCAGAACACTGTGAGGGTGTCCTGAGGACCTGGGGAAGCTGGGGTCAGCCCCCAGTATCTCCTGCTCCATGTACTGGGACACCTCTGAGGGCTCCCCAGATGAAGGGACCAGGAAGGGACAGATGAACCGGAGGCTGACGAACTGGACTGAAAGGCCGGCTGGGGCTGTGCCGTCACCAACGTTGAGCGCATCCTCTGGAACGCAGGCGAACCCCATTTCAGCCACTTCATAATATCTTTTTTGTTTTTAATTGATTTTTTAGAGAGAGAGGAAGGGAAAGAGGGATAGAAACATCGATGTGACGGAGAAACATCGACCAGCTGCCTTCTGCATGCCCCACTGGGGATCGAGCCCAAAACCCAGGCATGTGCCCTGACCAGGAATCGAACCGGGACCTCTCAGTCCATGGGGTGATGCTCAATCCACTGAGCCACACCTGCTGGGCACTTCATAGCACTTGTCCCTCAATTTAACATAGCACTAACAGAAAGGTGTCAATAGTTTGTCTTCTAATAAAAGTATATTTGAAGCCAGTCCCCACCTCTTCCAAAAGGAAGAAGAAATGAGTTGTATGACTGAAGTCTTTAGAGACAGACAGGAGAGATGCCAGAGGGGACGAGGCTAGAGGAAGCAGGTGCAAAATGGAGAGGGAGCGGAGATTTGGGTCATTTTTCTTTTTTAAATTTTGTACCCTTTATTGATTTTAGAGAGAGAGGAAAGGAAAGGGAGAGAGAGATAGAAACATCGATGAGAGAGAGCATCAATTGGCCACCTCCTGCATGCCCCCCACTGGGGATCAGGCCCACACCCTGAGCTTGTGCCCTGACCAGGAATCGAACCGGCAACCTCTTGGTGCGTGGGTCGATGCTCAACCACTGAGCCACACCGGCCCGGCTGGGTCGTTTTTCTTGATCTAGACTCTAGAGCAGCAGCTGCTGGGATGAAGGGAACAGAAGTACCCTGGGCAATGCAGGAGGCGGGCCACAGGGCAGAGGCTGAGTGGCCCGGAGCCTGGGAGCCTGGTGGGGAGGGTGTGCCCAGGAATGAGCCCACTCAGGCAAACAGGAAGAGGAAGGGTTGGGAGCACTGAGGGGGGCAGTTTGCTGCAGAGGCTGATGGGTTTGGAAACCGACCCAGTGTGAGACGGAGGCTGGTTTCCCAGCTCTAAAGTGGGATCGCCAATCCTTACCCCAAAGGGTGGAGGAGAGGATGGGCTGAGGGACGGCAGAGAACCCACACGAAGCCTGACGCACAGGAGCCCCCAGGCACAGTGGCCATGATTCTAACACCGCAGAGATTTCAGGAACTTCTGTGCAACTTCCCTGTGTGCGCTGTTGTGCCCCTCCCCCACTGTCCGTTTCCCCATAGTTGTCAGCAGTGACACTCTTAAAAACAAGAAGGATCTGTGGGAGTACATGGGGAGCTGCACGAAAGAGAGAAGTTGGGGCCACTGCATTTGTTGGAGTCCAGTTTGGGGGTGGAGAACCCCAAGAGAGGGGCAGGGTAGCAGCAGCTTGGATGAGAAAGTGATGGAATGGCTGAGAAGTGATGGGTCTCAGGCCCCTAAGATTCCTCTAAGGATGTCACCTCTGTCCTGTCCTCTGCATTGCACTGTATTATGCAATGCAGAGGACGGGACAGAGAGGCCCAGGAGCCCTCTAAACAGGAATTGACCTTGCAACACTGCCACACAGGAGGTCACAGATAAAAATCAGACCGTGGCAAATGTCCAAATAGGAAATACCAAATTCAGGAGCCAGGAGCCAGGCCTTTGGTTGATACTTAAATCCTGAAGGTCTAACACCACCTAAGTCAAGCCATAGGAGGAAGCATTGGCTGCGTGATCTCCTGCTGACATGTGTTGTCCCACACACTTGTAAAATGCAGCCTGAGTTTCGTTTGTCACTGGTCAGATGTGCCACTCACTGATAAACACTCTGAGTGCCGCTGTACGGGCCTCTTGAGCGAGCAGGTGTGGGGTCCAGGGCTGAGCACGGCCTGCCTGGGCTTGCTCCCGCTCCCCGAGGGGCATCTGCCGGCAGGGGCAGGGATGCTGTCTGGGGAAGCCTTCTTTTTGTGACCAACTTCTCTGTTCGTCTGTCCCTAGGTGCCCAGGAGCTAGTACGGATGGACAGGTAAGGCCCATGGAGACCTCCCCAGAAACGTCCCACAGCTGCCCCTGCCCTGACTCAGAGCTTGACAGGCTTTCTCTCCTCTGCCTCGGAGGGCTTGTGGCCCTGTGGGGCAGTGCCTACATCCCACTGTGGGGTAGCTTTCAGCCAGGACAGACGGACTCTCCCCCCTTTGCCAGGATCCTTTCCCTCTCTTCTCTGGTCCCTGATACCAGGACAGGGGTCAGAACGCAGACATGGCCTCCCTGTGCCAGCTGTCAGGAAGGAGATATTTCTGTTCAGCTGCGCAGAGCAGCTGGTTAGGAGAGCCTCTGCCACTGAGGCCTACACATCTGTACGGTTTGGCTGTTCTCCCTGCCACCCCGCACCCCACAGGCTGAGCTCCTACACTAGTAGGATAAACTGTGCTCCCACCTTCTGGTCTTAGTGGTTGGTGGGCTGGGGTTGGGGAGGGGAGGAAGCAGCTGAGCTGGGGTGACACTGAAACATGCAAAGAGGCCAGCACACCTGGAGCTGGGGCCCCTCCCTGCAGGGCCACGCCCACAGGGGCAGAGGTGACTGGGCTCAGAGTGGGCAGGAGGTCGGGGGTGGAGTGGTTAGGGGAGTGTGTGCTGGTGCGCCCTGGGCAGAAGCTGGCACTGTAGCCTGGCGCGGAGGGCATACTCAGGAATTAGCCCCGCTCAGGAACTGGCCCTCGTACCTGCAACACCAAAACCAGAGCTCCTCTGGGTGTCTGAAAGGGATGATTTTCAAGACAGGTCGAAGGAAGTCCTGCTAGTGATCCTGCTAGAGTCTCAGAGGGGGAGGGGTCTTAAAGGTTGTGCCATTCCGAAGAGGGAAGAGGGTAAGAAAAGAGAACCCCTCCCTTTAGCTCAGGCCAGCTGTGGGGACATTCAATCCTAATGCCATTGACTCTACTGACCAAAGAGAAACGTGTCCCCATATTCTGAGGCCAGTGTCCTGGAAGTGCTTCTGACCCTGGGCTTCCTGGCAGGACCCAGGGCAGTTGGTCAGACCCCAGGGCCGAGCTGGGGTCAGATGCCCTCAGCTCAGGGCAGGTGGGAGAGTGCAGCCCATGGCCTCTCTCTCTAGCCCGGACCCTCCCTTCCTGCTGGAGAGAGGCTGCGGAGCAGGAGTGGGAAGGCAGGTGACAGGAAGGCAGCAGAGGAGTGGGGCAGGCGGGGAGGGCAGAGGCCCCAACCCCCAGGCAGCACAAATGACTTCGGTTCTTCTTCTCTGGCAGCAACGCTCAAGGAATTGAAAACCCAGGCTTTGAGGCCCCTCTGCCCTCCCAGGGGATGCCGGAGGCCAAGCCCAGGCCCCCACTGTCCTACATGGCCCAGCGGCAGCCTTCTGAGTCCGGGCGCCACCTGCTCTCGGAGCCCAGCACGCCTCTGTCTCCACCAGGCCACGGGGATGTCTTCTTCCCATCCCTCGGTGAGTGCTTCCCCACACTCGCAGTGTGGTGGCCTGCGAGGTCACGACCTCCCCTTAACCTGCAGAGCACCAGCCGTACTCCCCACCCCCCGGAGTCTCCCTGTCTCCGGGTGTGGCGTTGGGGGGTGAAGGACAGAGGAGCCCCCCATTCACTCTGCTTCTCCTATCTTTTGCAGACCCTGTTCCTGACTCCCCAAACTCTGAGGCCATCTAGACAAGCTGCTGGGCAGCTGTGGCTGGGCCTGGGGCAGGTGCCTTTGGGCCAGACGAGCCCTCTGAGGGGTCCCTTGGCCTTGGCCCTGGTGTCCTCCCTCCTGCTCTGAGCCCAGACTCTTTGAGATACCCCTGATGGCCAGATTCCTCACCCCTCTGGACGCTACATGGCAGAAGTGAGAAGGTGTTGGATCACTCAGCCCCTATCTCAAGAATGGTGGCGTGCTGGGATCCCACCCCAGAGACCTGAAATTCACCAGCAACGGAAGCCAAACGACCTACATCCTAGAAGTCCCAGAATTTCCAGCCTTGTGGTAGCCTCTCTGGGACATGAGCCCTGGGACTCGATAGGACAGATGCGACAAGATGGGCACTGAGCAGACTCCGAAGTGCCACCCTCCCAGGAATAAGCAACAGGACTAGACGTGGAGAGATTCCTCCCGTTCTGTTGGACTGGCTCTCCCATCCCACCCGAGGCTGCTCGTCTGCCAGACTCACTCTGTCACGTGGGGCTCAGGGCTGGGCCTGCTGCCCCCACCAGCAACCTCTCCTAGGCGCTGTCAACAGCTTAAACGAATCTGGGGCTCCCACTGCCTGCATTCTGGTCTCCAGAGTCCACGGGCCAGGGGCCCCCAAACAGGAAGTACACATCGGGGCACGGTGGCATTGTGAGCCAACTGGCATCTTGGGCAATGGAGGCTGGGCCAGAGGCTGCACACCACCCGGATGGGGGTGAGGGGAGCCCAGGGGCCTGCTGGGAAGGCGAGTGGAGAGGGCTCCACCACCCCTCTTCCCTATCGCACTCCTCCGCTGCTCAGTGTGGCCAATAGAGAGGGTGACCACATGGTGTGTTGTCCAAACTGTGATACTTTTGAGAGTGAAAAGGGGATGCTATTAAAAACTACACGGGCAACAGGTGCAAACCCTGTGGACAGATTGTAAGAGCTGGGTTTAAATCCCTACCTGCTTCTGAGGTGTCTGAGGCCTGGGGAGCCTCCCCCTACACCCCCATTGTTCTTCTGTTCTGTTCCATCTGCCGAGTGCTCACTGCAGAGTGACCCTGTCAGGTGGGAGGAGCAGGGCGTACCCACAGAAGGGTGTGTCCACTCTGCTCTGCACCCTCTGGTCCCACCTCCTGCTCAGGCATCCCTCCGGTTTGTTTTCACACACATGCAAGGGAAGTCCTCTGTGGAATTTTGATGAAAAGACTGTAAAGCGTGGAGAGGAGGGGGTGGGGGGTAGTCTCTGTACACTCTGGGAACAGGGAGGGGTGAGCTTGAGCTGGGTGGGAGCCCCGGGCACTGACTGCAGGGCCAGCTTCAATTGGGCATGGGCCTGCCATCAGCCTACACTGACTGCTGAGCCGGGCCTGGGTGCGGGGAGCCAGGACTTCAGGCCAGGGGAAGGGCCCCGTGGGCAGGGAGAAGCCCATCTGATCACCTGGCGGGGTGGGAAGGTGGGAGTGGGGGTGGAAGAAAGGAGCAGCTCCAGGCTCGCTAGCTGCAGTGAGCTCCAGGCCTGTGGCTGGAGCCAGAGAGTGCCCTGGATACATGGCATTGCTTCCAGAGCTGCCCTGGGCAGCCCAGGGGCACGGGCCCATGTGAGTGCCCTGCTATGCCTGGGCCTTGAGGAAAGGGTGAGCATCGGTCTTGAGACCGCACTGACACCTCCAGGGGCCAGAACCCCAGAGGCGGGGCTCCTGCTTTGTCCCTGGGGGTCCCCTCTTCCATTCCATCTGCTGCCTTGAACACTCAGTGCCAGTTGCCACAGAAAGAGGGTGCTGTTTTCACACCTTGTGGGGCCCATGGGGCAGGAATGGGCAGGGTGACACCTGCTCGAGGCAGGGCGGGCTACCCCCGTTGGACAAACCCACAGACCAGACTGCCAGTCTCTCCACTCAGAAAGCGAGCTCCTGCCCTCTGGGGAGGCTGGCCTGCCCAGCTCTCACTTCTGACCTGGAGGCAGAGATACATTCTAAAAACCTGGCTGCCAGCCCCCAGGCCCGCCTACTGCTGTGTGGAGGGAGGAGGAGGCCCCGAGCAGAAAGCCACACTTCCTCCCCAGCTTCCTCCTACATGGGCTCGAGCCCTTCTTCTCTGGACCCCTACAAGCATCTCAGCTTCGTGGTTTCCTGTTTTCAGTGAAATTTACTCTGAGCTCCAGGCTCCATCTTCATCCATGACCACAGGCCCCACCCCCAGCGGCCCTGAAGCTCTCCCTGTTGTTGCCAGGGAGAGGCAGGTGCTAGACTAGAAAGAAGACCATGCACCCCTGTGCTCACCTCTGGGGTGCTGCTGCCTCTGCAGATGCCAGCCCTGGTGGCTGGTCCCTGTGGGCCCTGGCCTAGCACCTGTGAGCTGGGGCGCACGGGACAGAGCAGCAGTGGGAACAGGGTGCCTGCCTCCAAGGGAGCTGGGAGGAGCCTGGGCCTCCAGGAAGTTGGCTGCAGGGTGGGGCTGAGGGCAGGAGGCTCATGGATCATGACAGTGTCTGAGGCCCTGGGAGGGAAACCTGTGCTTTTAGGTAATGAGTCATTGTTAAGAGATGTATCAGGAACCATGGGGCCTGTAAACCATCTCCCAGCCTTGACAGTTCATGAAGACCTGCCTTGATTCCCTCCAAGGAAATGGAATTGATACTTCTTGAAAATGTGCCACAGAGGCCACTGCAGATGCTGCTGTTGGGTCAGGCTGGCCCGGCCAGGGGGTCTGTGGTGATAGGCCCCGGGGTGAACGCGCAGAACCACAGGGCCTGCTTCCCAAAGACCAGCGTTGGGGCCGCCCTCGCTCCTGCCTGGCCAGAGCTCCCGCCCGCCCGCAGCGGCCTGGGCTGATGCACTGCCTTCTTTAGGGAGTAGTCTGCAGTGTGGGGACTCTGAAGGGCACAGTGGGGCTGGGGGCTGCAGAGGTCCTGTCACCGTCCCAGTGTGGGTGCTGTAGCCCTGCCTTCTGGAAGAAGCCTTACTGGATGTCAGCTGGAGCACTCCATGGCTGGCCGGAGTGTGCCGAGGCTGGGCTACGGTTTGCTCGGGGAATGCAAAGGGAACGGCAACGAGCAGAAAGAGGAACTGAGGTTGCCAGCCAGGCTGCTGGGTACGAGGCCGCTGAGAAGCAGACACTCGCAGCCCAGCTGAGCGTCTGCCCTAGCCCGCAGAGAGCACTGTCTAGCCCCTTCGCTGTACACACTTTGCATGGTCGTCCTTCTTTCCTGCACAGATGCTGTGTGTTTGGGTTAGGGTGAGGGTTAGGGTGTGAGTTCCAGGACGGTGGGTGTCCGGCCTGCAGAGCTGATAACTGAAGCATAGCCACTGGATAGTGGGTTGAACCACGATGTCAGAGTTCTGTTCTCTGGACTGCTCACAGTTCGCAGGGACCTCTGACTTGCCATTGGCTCTAGTTCCCAGCAGCTCCGTCTGGGCCTGATGGAATCTCCTCGGCAGCCACCATTCCCTGAGCTTGTGCAGGCCAGGGGGAAGAGGTTTCGTTTTGTTTTGCAGTTCTGATCTGTTGGCATGGCTTCCTAGAATACACGTTGAGAGGGACTCTGAAGTATCAGTATAGCTTAATGAGAAAGTGCTGACGCTGCTTAGCAATGTCTGCCTTGGGCACAGGATAGAGGAGCGGCAGTATGTTCACGTGTGTTATCGCTCCTTTGATTCCCCCTCGCCCACCAGCAAACCCGGAGAGGCTTTCCTGTCCCCCTTTAATGCATCGGGAAACTGAGGTTTCAAAGGTTTGTGTCTTGTCACAGTGAATGAGGAACTGGGAGTGAAGCCCAGGTTTCCTGCTCCCCAGGTTCGTGCTCCTTCCTCTTCATGGAATTGAATGGCACGACCGGGCAGGACTTGCTTACAGGACATGCCAGGGCCCCGGGAGCGGAGCTGTGCCCACATGCCCATGGCTCCACATCAGTCCTTGGCACTCCCTTTCTGCCTGGCAACCCTGACGCCTCAGGACTGCTGGTAGGCATGGCAGAGCACGCAGCACTTGCTTGCAGCGGGTGGGGGGCACCTCAGATGGCTGCAGAGCCCCCGTGCTACTTGGAGGAACCGAGCCAGTTGCATGTACAGCCTCTGAGCAGCGGCGGGACATCCCTTAAGGAGCAGGGCTAAGGGAAGGGCCTGAACGGCGTCACGCCGGGCCAGAGGCCAGCCTACTTGGTGTGCAGCACAGGGGAGGGCCCAGGCTGGGGTTTCCTGAACTTGAGCCAGGGGAAGCAGGCTTCCCAAACAGAAGCAGGGTCCAAGTTTAATACACAGGAGAGTCCTTGGCCCTAAGATATGAGGTGAGCTGCTGAGAGCAGTGTCCCTAGCTCTCAGACTCTCAAGGGGCTATTGCTGGTGAATCAGAAGGAGGTAGATTTTTTTGTCCTCTGCCTGGATAGGTGACTTCTGCAGATCCCCAGCAGCCTGAAAAGCTAGGCTGGTTTTCTGAGATTGTCTAACCTGTTGGGTGTCATCTGCCTGGAAGAAAGGCCCAGTCAGGCCCTCCCTCTCCCCATCCCCCTGCCAAGGTGCCTCTGTGGCTGGGGCTCAGCTTCTGACCTCCCAGTTACCTTCCGTCCTTCCTCCCTGGGCCCAGCCCTTCCTCTTGCAGGGGCCTCCCTGCTGGCCACTTAGACCCCTCCCCCAAGCCGGGCCTCCCTGCCTGTGGTCTGCAGCTAGCCAGAGACTGAGGCTGTACAATGACTTCTCCTGGCCGGCTGGCATATCATTGTGCAATAGGCCTGGGCTGGCCCGGATGCCCCTTTCAGCACAGCTGTTCCAAGCTCTGGGTGATACGGGGCTGAGAACTGGGTGGCGACGGCTTAGGCTGTTCGCAGGAATGTCCAGCTCTCAGGAAACGGGGGTGTGGGGGGGAGCCCAGGGAGAAAAGGAGATGTGGGGGCTCAGATATATCAGATATAGGCTTTCTCTTGGTTTGGGGAAGGCCTTTGGTAGCTGAATCCCAGGTCCCCTGCTTAGAGATATAAATGATGCTTTGTCCAGAAAAACTTGCCCTGGCTCCTGGCTGTGAGCTCCTAGCACGATCACATCACAGAGCATCAACAGCTGTCTGTCACACGTCCATTTCCCCCACTGGACTGCAGGCTCCTTGAGGGCAGAACCGTGCCCAGCTCATCTCTGACTTCTTAGCCTCTAGCACAGGCCTGGCATGTATTTGGTATTGAATGCATGAATGAATGACTCTTACTTGCCCCTGTCCTGCAGGAAGGTTGGTCCTGTGCCAGTGAGGCCTGGCTTGAACCAGGCAGATACTTGCAGGAGGGAACAGGAGGATGGCGTGGGGGTCTGCTGGGTGTCTCTGGACATGTATGTGCAGGGTTGCACCCACCCTCCTCACCACCATTACACCATGGTGACCTTTCCTGGAAACTTAGGATGGCTGGTCTGAGGCTGCCTGGGCTGTGGCTAGTCCAGGAGGGTTTGGGACCGGCTACTTTCTCGAATACCTATCCAGTGAATCTGCCCTCTAGCGGAAAAGATCCCTCCTCTGGTCACCTCTGGCAGTCATGACCCTGGGGGTTCACTGTCCAGAGGTTAAAGTCTGGTCAGTGGAAGCAAATCTTCAAGGGTCCAGAATTCCTTGGAGGCAAATGCCAATCCTAAGTGGGTACTGGCTGCAGGGCCCCATTTGGCCAGCTCTGCCCCATCCTCATCCTGGCTTAGCTGGACCAGGTGCTTGAGTGGTGGGACCAGCCCTCGGAGCACGCCTGAGACAGTGTCCTGGGAAGATACGTGGAGAGGGAGCCCTGCTCTCGGCTCTGAATGCTGCTGCGAGCCTGAACCACCGCGGGTCCCCAAACCACCCTGATCATCACGTGCTCTTAGGCCTCCGTCTGGGCTGATCCCTGGAGCCAGTATGTGCTTTGCCCTTTGCTGTGCTAGCCATGGCTGACGGACATGACAGCCAGGGTCACCTCCTCCAGGAAGCCTTCCCCAAACCCTTGTCAGCGTTCCTCAGGGCCCCGTCTGTATCTTGGCCCCCACACAAGGATATCCTCACTTACTCAGCTGCATTTCACTGTGGCAGGGACCATGTTGCCTCCATTTCTGTATCTCCAGTGCCTGGCACATAGCAGGCATTCAGGGAACACTGGCTGACTGACTGACTGAATGAATGAATGAACGAACGAACTGTAAATAAATGAACTATGCTCCTGGGATGGTCAGTGCCGTGCTTCACAAAACCCAAATAAAAGAGATCTTTCCCAACCTGAAGGAACAGAAAAAAAAAAAAAAATTGAAAGGATAGATTCCTTTTGACTTAAAATTTTTCTCCCATCAATCTTTTCCAGCTGGTAGCCGGTCCTGTTTGTCTATATTACAGTATTATACCCCAGGGGCCACATAGACAGGGTGTGGCAAAAGTGAATCTGAAGTTGTGAGTACGTGAAACACAGAATTTATTCTCGTATTAATATTTATTAATTATTGTATTAACTCTGTTTCGTGTACTTACAACTGTAAACCAACCTTTGCCGCACCCTGTACATTCCCCCTGTGATGGCCTCAAGGAGCCCTGGTCCTGCTCACCCTGACGGTGCTTTCCGGGGCAGTGCCGGTGATCACCAGGGTGAGGAAGGCAGAGGAAGGGAAACGGCACTTCTTATCACCCAACTTCCCACGTTCCACCAGGGAGCTGGCGTGGGCCGAGACCCGCTCCAGGGAGGGCCGGAGTGTCAGGACTGTGTGAGCAAAGGCGGTGCTCATGGTCTCCACTGGGCCGGGATGGGTCTCTACAGAGGGTCTGGTCAAAAGATGGAAACTATTTCTGGCCAGTCCCAAGTTCCGCAGGGACTGCATGGGTAGTAGCCCACCCAATCCGGGTGGTTCCGTGTGGCTAGGGTGATTTCCCAGCTCTCCGATTCCCATTTCTTCTGCGGACCAAAAGGAAGCCAGATGTTGCCTCCAAAACTCAGCGTTTTAGAGTGTCAGGGTCTCAGTGACTGCGGCGTGTGGGGGGGTGGGGTGGGGGTAAGGATGGTGTGTCCTGGCCTAGGTCAGGATGAGGAAGAGCAGTGCGGCAAATGCTATCGATTGGCACCTCAGATCGATTCCCACCTCGTCCTCACTAACAGAGCCCATGGTCCGCAGTGCCAACATCAAAGGCGGGGGGGTGGGTGTCTACCAGAGTCACCTGTTGGGGGCAGAGGGTCAGAGGTGAGGCCTCATATATCATCAGGGTCCCTAGGGTGGACAGATTACAAAAATGTCCCCGTATCCACACTCTTTGCAATGTAACTTTACAAGCTCATCCCTTCAAAAAGTAGTTTATTTCTCCACACCTTGATTCTGGGCTGGCCCTGTAGCTGCTTCGGCCAACAGAATGTGGCAGAAGTAACCTCGTCCAGTTCTAAGCCTGGGCCTCACAAGCCTTTGCTGTCTCTCCTGGACCCTTTCTAGCGCCATGTGAACAAGTACGGGCTACCCTCTGGAAGAAGACAGAGACACACCCCAGCTGACAGGCAACTGACCCCCAGAAGCACAGCCCTCCAAGCCACACACAGCCGCCCCACCACACACGTGGGAACACAGCGGAGAGCAGAAGACTCGCCCCGCTAAGTCAGGTCTGAATTGCCAGCGTGCAGAACTGGAGCGAGATCAACAGTTGTTTTGGTGTGTAAGGCAGCATTATTGTGGTGACGACTGATACAGTCCCCCTCCTTCTTACGGTTTACCAAGCCCTTCCACAGACATGAGCTAATTCAATTCCCCAAACACCATCTATGAGAGAGATACCATCTCCTGTTTGCAGATGACAAAACTGATATCCTGAGAGGTTCTGACTTGCTCGCGATCCTTCAGCCAGCTCACAGTTCTCCACTCTGTTGGCAAATTTCTCCATTGCAGCCCATGACCTCCAGATAGTCTCAGTCCCGCAGGCCCCCGCCTCCTTCTCCAACCTTGCAAACCTTGCTTATTGCCTTGGGCAGCGGCCCCATTCAAGCATTAGATCAGACTATGGACATTAGCCCCTTCCAACCACGACATGTTTTGACGACTGTATCACACCCACATGACACGGGGAAAGAGCCAGAGGGCACCTCTTCCTACTGGGCACAGAGGCGCTACCATATGGGTTAGTGTGGCCCCACAGGCACACAGCTTGGCAAGTGGTGTGGGGCGGGCCAGCCCCCAAGGTACAGGCTCAGTCTGTACCATCCCATAGAGCTGTGCGAGCAAAGAAGCCTAAGCAGAGACCCTTGCTTTTGCGGGCTCCCCATAAACACTCCTGAGCCGACGGACTAAAGGCACAATGAAGGCGCTGTCGAAGATGCACCCACTGCACGGCGCCCCAATCCCTTCCGTCGTCTTCCCCTCCCACGGAAGGGGCAGTTGCACCTCGCCCACCCTCCCTGCCCCGTGGCTGCCCCATCACTCACTGACAGCGGGGGGGTGCCCTCGTCCTCCACGGTGACCACCAGGTGGTAGAAGCTCTGGCGCTCGCGGTCGGGCGGGGCGGGTCGCGTGGCAATCTCACCACTGATGCGGTCCATGCGGAACGTCATGTCGTCGTTGCCCTCGGTGATGTAGTAGGACAAAACGCTGTTGATCCCGATGTCACGATCAGTAGCTCTCACCTGGACCACGGCAGTACCGCCGCCCACGTTCTGGAGGAGGGCAGGAGAGCGGTCACTCTGGATTCCACGGGGGCAAAGTCTAGCGCCTGCTCCTGGGAGCCCAAGGGCCTCACCCGGACCTCCAAAACGCTTTGCTGTCTACACTGGAGCCGCGAGGAGGAGGAAGATGACAGTGGCGAGCATTCTGTGTGCTCCTACTACGTGCTGGGGCTGTATTAACTCAGCGACTTCCCTCTTCAACCCTACGTGTTAGGGCCTGGTGTCACCCCATTTACAGGTGAGAAAACTGCGGTGCAGGTAAGGGATGTGTGCAAGTCACACAGCCGGTCAGTGGCAGAGCCAGGGTCTGAACTGAGGGAGGCTGACCTCGAAACCCCTGTGCCACCCTGCCTTCATGAACGTCCCACCTGACATGACCCCCAGCAGTGCTGGGGCAAAGATGCTCCGGGAGGGGCTCAGTCACAGGACTGAATAATTGAAGAGCTGGTTTATTTAAAAACAGCTCTCCCGCCCGGCTGGTGTGGCTCAGTGGTTGAGTGACGACCCATGCACCAAGAGGTCGCCGGTTCAGTTCCCGGTCAGGGCACATGCCCAGGTTGTGGGCCAAATTCCCAGTAGGGGGCATGTAGGAGGCGGCCGGTCGATATTCTCTCTCATTAATGTTTCTATCTCTTTCTCCCTCTACCTTCCTCTCTCTCTAAAATCAATAAAGAAAACAAAACAAAACAAAAACAAATTGAAAAACAAAACAGCCCTCCCAGGGTAGACCTCAGTCGCTGTTGGTGGTGGAAGGCCACTTTCTACTTTCCCTCTCTTCTCCTCACTCCCACCACGAAAAGACACCGCACTCCGGGACCTGCCCCAGGCGTTAGGCCTAGAACTGTGAATAAGCCACTGTCCCCACCCCTGTCGGAGAGACTACTGCCTGGCAGACAGACAGGTGCTTGGCAGTCGGCTCGTACCCACTGTCTGCCCTGGATGTCCGTCTGTGTAGGTGCTGAGTTGCCCTCACCTCGTTCACACTGACATTATATCCAAAGGGGCTCTCGATCACTGGGGGGTTGTCATTGACATCCAGGATGGTCACCTGCAGGATGTGGTCCTTCTTCCGCGGAGGGGTCCCACGGTCAGATGCTACAACCTACGAGGAAGGGGATGACTGGAGTCAGGGCTAAAGGGTGGAATTAGGATCGGGAATAGGGAGTCCAAAAGGGCTGTCTACTCAGTGGGGAAGGCTGGGAGGAAAGACAGACTTACTGGTCCATCCCTTTTCCCAGGGGCCCCATCAGCTCCGGGCTCTGCCCAAGGCTTTTGCCTTCTGCCCCATGATGCCAACAATTCTTGCCCAGTTCTTATCTGACCTGGGATCCTCATTTGCAATCTGACTCGGGTGTATGCCCAGTCTTCACCTCCCAATCCTACCTGACTACATCCTGGACTGTGCCAGCCCCTGATCATGACCCCGGGCCTGTGCCCAGACCCAGGGCTCCTGCCTTTCGCTTCACAGGCCGCTGTTCCAGGACCTTAGATCTGAACTCTGGCAAACAGACAAAGAGCCTCAGATAGTCCTGAAGCAGTCCTAAGCGCAGACTGAACCTGGCCCCGGGGGCCCTGATGCCTCGTGGGTCCCTGCAGGGCAGCAGGAGTGCCCGAGGGGCCCAGGCTCCTGCAGAGACCCCCAGGAACCATGCCAGCCACAGCAATTCCGTAGTAATGGCCAGGGAGGGGTTCTCTGCCCATTGCAGAACAGAGGGGAAACTGAGGCCCAGACGGAGTGAACAACATGCCCACATCTCACACTGAATTTGTGGGAGAGCCAGGGCTCTGCCAGGCTCCCTCCGGGCTCTCAGGGCAGGAACAAACACCTCCGCTGCTCCTGCTGAGCCCCTCCCAGGCCACTCCCTCCCGGGCTGGCCTCACTCATGCTCTTGGCCCTGAGGAACTGCCTGCCCCATGGTACTTGGTGACGGCGGGGAAGCTGACTAGTAGGACATGCTGATGGGCCGAGCGCTCTCCTGGATGGTCAACAGTGACCCTGAGGGGCGGTCCCACCTTGAGGAGGTAGTGGTCCAGCTCTTCTCTGTCCAGCGGCCTGGCCACAAACACTTCGCCAATGGAGTCATTGGTGGTGACAATCTCAAAGGCCCCCGCGATGTTGCCCGAGGCCAGGGAGAAAACCACCTGTCGGGGGAGGAGAGTGTGTGCTGAGGATGCGGGGAGGACAGGTGCCAGGTCAGGTCGAAGGCACAGCCCTGACCAGCTGGGGCCTCTGCTCGGCAAGGGCGTTTCAGAAGAGAGTGTTTTGTAGAAGCGGTTACGTCCATCACAGACGTAATGGCAGGCCCACGGAGGTAGAGCAGGGCCTGTGGCAGGTCCCTGGGCGGGGGTGCCAGCACACTGGGCTGGGGGCCAGGAGGCAGCTGAGTCCCACGGCACTGACGTTTCCCAGGGCGGGGACCGGGAAGTGCCGACACTCCGGAGACCCTGCTAGGAGCAGGCACGTGCCCTGGTGGGACATGGACTGTTTGGCTCTCACAACTCTGTCACAGGGAGCTGTTTTCTCCAGTTCACAGGCAGGAGGCTCAGAACGTGAAACAACTGGTCACAGCTTGCAGGTGCCCAAGAGAACAGGGGCTTGGACTCACATGCTCTCACCCCAAGCCAGCGTCTCAGTCCCCAGAGGTGTGCCAGCATTTTTCAATGGTGCCGCCCGATTCGTAAGACAGGGATGACATGCTCTATTGTCCCTCCTTGTGCTCTAGGGGTATCCAGCCCCGGAGCCTGGGGAACGGCCCTGCTGTGGGATGGAGGACTGAGAAGCAGGAGGGGGAGGAACGTGCTCTCTTCCAGACCTGGATCCGGCAGGAGGGCTGCCCCATGGCTGGCACACAGGGGCAGGATGCCATGTGGTCTGTGCAGAAAGGGGAGGAAGGAGTCGCTGGGAAAGCTGACCCCGACTCTTTCAGTTTGCTGTGCGGGGCTGACCTGGGGCTGGCCGTCAGGGTCCGTTCATTCCACCGAGGCAGGGCCAACCACCTGCACAGCTCTGCCTCCTCTCCCTGACCACGGGCTGGGAGGAGGGCAGGGGGTCCTGCTTGGGACTGGGCAGAGCCGGGGTGACCCCTGCTTCCTGCCCAGTGATGGGGTGGCTTAGATGGCCCCCTCCAACAGAAGGTCATGGGAACCCCCTACTGAGAGCTGATCTGGGCTATTTCACTGATGCCCACCTGCCCGTTGCTGCCGGCGTCAGGGTCCCGGGCCTTGACAGTGGCCACACGCTGGCCCACGGGGCAGTCCTCCGGCACGCTGACAGCCGAGTCGGAGGTGGGGTCGAACCGGGGGCTGTTGTCATTCTCATCCAGCACAGTGATGTAGACCTGTGGGGCGAGCGTTACTACAGACCTACGGCCTCCTCCTCCTCCCCAGCCCCAGACACCAGGGTCCCACGGGGGCCACTGGGCACCAGACCTCCACTCAGTCTGGAACATCAGCTAGCTTGCAGGCCAGTCCTGACTTCACACGAAGGCCCTGGTGGGGCTGGGACGGCAGGGAAGGGGCCTGGCAGACCTGGAAGGTGGGCCCTGGCCAGAGGGGGTGGAGGCTCCTGGGCTCCAAATCCGCCAGGGAGTGCCAGACTGACACGGGCAGAGCCTCCTATTTTTCAAGAGGGACTAGGAATACAGATTTGTGTTTGTGGAATTAGGTGGCAATAAAAATTAAAGAAAAAATTATGTGCAGGCTGGCTACCACACATCTGGCAGCCAGATACTGCCTGAAGGCCTCTTTGCTAGCACATCTGGATGAGAGGGAAGGAAGCAGGGCTCAGGAGGAGGGAGGCCGCAGGGGGCTTGGTAGTCCCTGTGGGGAGGGGGCAGAGGAGGAAGAGAGGCATTTCCAGCCACCAGATAAAAACCAGGAACAGGCACACTGCACGCAAAGAGCATCGTGCTTAGCGTCCACAGCTCAGGCTTCTCCTGCAGGGTCTGGATAGCGAGCTGGAGAGAAGGCCCCCTGTGGGTGCAGCCTCCAGTCACGGATGGCCAATGGCCATGGGCCATGAGGCCAGGACTCCAGGTGCACCTCAGGTTCACTGATGAGGGGCTTGAGGTAGGGCAGGAGGAGGCTCAGATTTTAGGAATCCCAGTCCAGGCCTCCTCCCCAGGTCAGACCCCATCTTCTTCCTTGGACCTGGGGTTCTGGGGCTCCCAGGACTGCCTGCTTGCCTGCCGCCCTAGGGACCCCATAGGGGGCCTGTAGAACCTCGCATCCTGCCGAGGAGAGTAATTTCATTCTCCCTCCTAATCAGATTTTTCCTCTTCTTCTCAGTCCTAGCCATGCTCTCCTATCTTTAGGCAGCTTTTAAAACCATGAGGCACCCTCGTCGCTGAGGCCCAGTTGGTTGGGTGTCATCCTATGCAATGTAAATTTGCCTGTTTGATTCCTGGTCAGGGCACATGCCCAGGTTGTGGGCTCGATTCCTGGTGGGGGGCATGCAGGAGGCAACCAATCGATGTTTTGCTCTCACATTGATGTTTCTCTCTCTTTCTCCCTCTCCCTTCCTCTCTAGAAAAAAAAAATCAATTAAAAAATCTTAAAAAACAAAACAAAAACCCACAAGACAACAAACCCAGGCTTTGCAGCAGAACCTACTCCACCACGTCCACTTACTAGCTGTGTGACTTTGGAAAGTTATTCAACCTCTCTGATTTTCCATTGTCTCAGCTGAAATAGGACGAGAACACCTACAGCACAGGGATGCTGAGGGGAATAAATGAGCAAGCAAAAAGTTAAGGGGTGGTCCCTGTCCGCTTTCTGCCTGGCAGATAGGCCTGACCTCACTCTCCAAGACTCTGCCCATCCATCATGAATTTTGGACAGGAAGTTCCACGAAGTCCTGGAGCCCCAGTGTGCTCAACTGTGAAATGGGCACAATAATGCCCACCACACTCTTCTCAGGCCAGAAACTAGCAAGGGCTCTGTGCTCGGATCCTTGCCAAACTCTCCCACTAGGGTCAAGGCCTTGTTTGGGCTCCCCATGCTTCCTCCCACTACAGAGCCTTTGCACATGCTGTTTCCTCTGCCCGAAATGCTCTTCTTTCTTGGCTGTGTAAATGCCTGTGCTTTCTGGGGATCTCAGCTTGAGTCACTTTCTCAGGGAAGCCCTCCTTGATTTCCCCGACCGTATTATCTGCTCTCTCTAGTGGCATACGTTATTGGTGTGATAAACTGGTCAGTGTCTTTTCTCCCACTGTATCGTATGCTTGTGAAGGCAGGGGCTGTGTCTGATTTTGGTTTCCTGTTGTACCCGGAGCCCAGCTCAGAGCCTGGCCCATGGTAAGTGCTCCCTCTATGATGACTGCTCTGATGATCATGATGATGTTTGTGAGGTGCTCCCGGTTCCAGGGAGTCAGCTGCAGCAGAGGAGGGGGAAGGGCCGGTGTCAAGGTCTACGGCAATTAGACATGGGTCTGCGTCCTCGGCCAGGACCTCCTGGTCCAAATCTCCCTACTCTGTACCCTGGAGGTCTGAGGGCATTACACTCAGAAACTCTTACAGCAGAGCCCCCACCCTGTCTGCCCCTTCCTGCTGCCTCTCCACCCCTCCCGGGGCCGAGGGGGGCTACCGGGGCCTGGGAGGAGTCAGGTGTAGGTGAGCTGTGGTTTGCGTTTCGGCCTCGCGGAGGAAACGGTAGCGCCACTAAAAGGGCCCTCAGCCTGCCTCCGCCCTAGCACCTCCAACAAGTTTGGGCTAACAGGGCTGGCGTATCTGGGGCAGTGGGCAGAGTGCAGGGGTGGGGGCGCTGCCTGGAGGGGTGGAGTGGCCGTGGAAACACAGCGTGCTCTGAGCCCTCCAGCCCATGCAAAGGAAGTGGTAGCCTGGCCCAGGACGGGGCTTCAGCAGCCTCGGTCCCCACCTGTCCTCAGCTCCTGGACTTCATGACAGCAAGGGTGAGGAACTGACCAGTGTCACAGAGGAGGCTGCTGAGGCCCTGGGGAAAGGGCCCACGCAACTTCTGAGTCTAGGTCCCGTGTGAGGGCAGGAACTGCAGGACACAGGGAACCTGCCCACGCCCGCCACGAGGGCCTGCTCACTGGCGCCCCCTGGGACCCGGGCCGAGGGTGCTAAGTAGTGCAGTGCTGCTTGTGGCCTCACTCACCCCCAGGTGAGTGAGATGGAGGGGCTTTGGGGCATGGCCGAGCCACAGCCAGGCCTCTGCAACTAGGCCCTTCTGGTGGCCGTGGGTGAAGGGGCCCGCGCAGCTACCTTCGGCTCAGCCTGGGTGCTGTGACAGGGACTCAGGGAGGAGTAAAAATGTGTCTGTAGCCAAGGCAGACGGTCAGTGGACACCCCATGTGGTCTACAGATGGCCTCAGACCAGACTGGCTTCCGAGCCAGCTCGATGGCTTAATGTTCTCATTCCCACTGCAGGATGCCACCTCAGGGGACCCTCCCCTGAGCCCCATTTCAACCCCAGCCTGAGGTCGCCTGCCTGCCTCTCCCACCCTCCCAGGAACCTCTGATCTCAGGGGTCACCCTCTCCGAAGTGCCCCCAGCACATGGTCTCCCCTGCCTCAGAGTCCTTGAGGGCAGTGACTCCCACCATGACCCCGGCTGCCCTCGCCAGCACGCCCCAGGCCCTGGCGCTGTGCATGTCGCTCCACATGCTTCTCACACCAACCGCCAAGACAGGGAGGGGTGCCCTTTACAGATGCCATCCCGTCACACCTCCCCGAGACCAGTGCACACAGAGCTTCCTACCACCGCCTCTGCACCGTCCTCCTCACACCCTCGGAAGAAGGCAGGGCTGCTGGCCCCATCCTCGTTTTAGACCCAAGGAAAGGAAGCACAGAGAGGCTGGACAACTTGCCTGTGTCACACAGCCGGTGAGGGGCAGAACTGGGATGGGCCTCAGTGTTCCTTTCACTGTGTGCTCCACCTACTCCTGGTCAGTGCACCCTCCACCCCAGGGTCCCACGGGGGCTCAGCAGGACAGGGAGGGCAGAGAGGGCAGAGAGGGCCATGGGTACATGCCCAAGCAGGCCCGGACTCAGGTGAGAGAGTGGATGAAGGTGTGAGCGGGGACCCACCGTACATGTGCTCTCCAGGGGAGGCAGGAAGGTCCAGCCCCACCCAGGGGCTGAGCCAGCACTAGCCACAGCCAACAGCACAGGGGAGACCCCGGGCCATCGCTACTCACCTTCTGTAGCAGAGCCGGCGGGAGGCGGCCAGGGAGAGAAAAGGCAAAGATGCAGGTGGTTAGCAGCGGTAGCTCTTCCAGCCCCGTCTCAAGCAGTGGTCTGCTGAGGATGCCCCACCCCCACCCGTCCCAGGTCTCACCCTGCCCAGGCTGCCCCGGAGGTGTGGCATGACTGGCCTCAATGTGCCCCTGGGCTATAACAACCCTCGCCTACTGCCCGGCCTGCATGTTGGGTGGCTGGTGAAGATGTGGGTTTTGGGGTGCCTTGGGGTGGTGATGGGCTACACGTGTGGGCTCTCACCAGGGGACCCACTCACCACAGTGGAGTCTACTTTGGGGCCGCCGTCATCCGCCACCACCGTCAAGGTGTAGAAGTCACCTTTCTCCCGGTCCACCAGGCCCTTGACTGTGATTACACCCTGCAGGGAGGGGTCCAGATGGGCGAGTGACAACACCGCACCCACAAGGCAGAGCCTGTGACCCCCACAAACAGGCCCATGCTCCGGCCAGACCAGACTCCTCACGGACCCCGAACATTCGGCCCACTGTCCCACCCCACGTCGCTCTCTCTGCCTGACGTGACTTTTCCGGGAAGCTCTGTAGGTTGAAGCCCTGCTGCTCTCCGTCCCACTCAGGTGCCACCTCTTCCATGCAGGCTTCCTGCCTCCCCAGCCAGAGGCGGTCCACCACCCACTGCAGGTCTGGACACCTCACCCCCATGCTGCTCGGATTTGCATGCTTGTTACTCCCACTTCTGCCCCTAGCCGGAGGACTGCTCGAGGGCTGGGGAGGAGCTTGTTCATCGTGGTGTTCCCTGTGTGCCCCAGGACAAAGCCTGGTATACTGCAGTGACTATTACCATGCCTATTTTTAAAGAAGGGATTCTTATAAAAAACACACTGAAGCCCAGATAAAAGAATAAGAGCCAGGAAGTAGATAAGAGAGGGCTGCACCAGACACCTGGTTAGAACTAGCTATTGCAATGAAGCACAAAATTTATATTGGAGCTTCCTAACAGCCAAGGTAAAAAGGGAAACAGGACTTCAATAGCTTTCATCATCTAGTAACAGGAAGGACACCAGGTTGCCTAGATATAAACATTATCTTGCCCCCAAATATTAAAAGGGATGTATTATAGGGATGTTTATCTCAAAGACACTTTATGACAAAGAGGAGAATGCCATATATATGGAAGGTGCTTAATAAATGTTAGCTTTAGAAGGGTTGAACGCCCTGCTCCCAGCCTCCAGCCTCCCTCACCGTGTAGGCATCTATCTTGAAGAGGGCTTTGGCCTGGGCGCTGGTGTAGGCGTCAAAGTGGTAGGTGATCTGGTTGATGTTGTCAATGGAGTAGGCCTGGACCCGCACGATCTCGGTGCCCAGTGCCAGGTTCTCCAAGATGGCAGCCTCGTAGGAGGCGTTGGAGAACTGCACAGCCTCGTCCAGCTCGTTGAGCAGAGTAATGTAGACGCTGCAGAAGCCCTGGTTGAAGGGCGGTGCCTGGTCGGTGGCGGAAACATTCATCAGGTAGCTGGTCTTGGTCTCGTAGTCCAGGTAGTCCACAGTGATGATGAGCCCCGTGCTCTCGTCAATCTCGAACTTCCCCTCTGCGCCCGACAGGATGCGGTAGTTTACCAGGCCACCATCCCCTGCAGGAGGACGCGAGAGGCTGTGCAGTCCCAGATGGGGCGAGGCTTCCCTGGGCCTCCCAGGCTGCCTGCAGCACACCCATGCTGTCCCCGAGGGACAGGGGGAGAGGCCCTGGCTGGTCTACCCAGTGTGCACTGCTCCCACCTGTGGGCTGAGTCGTCCCAAGTGATGCAGCAAAGACCAGGGTCAAGGTCTGTGTGGACGGCAAGGCCCAGCACACACCGTCCACCCCTCTGGGCCTGGTCCGGGCGTGAGAGATATGCCAAAACTGAAGCTCAAGTACCTCCCTGGGCATTTGGACAGAGAGGGTGGGGAAACGAGGGACCTCTGCTAGTGAAGGTGTTGATCTAAAAAGTGTCCGGTCAGCAGGGCAGCGTCCGCAGAGGTGACCAAGTCTTCTTTTGGTCCCTCCAGCCGAGGGGTCCCAGTGCCAGGGACACCTTCTCCCGTTTCCCCAATCTTTCCCCCCAAATCCCCAGGTCTTGGAATACATCCTCCAGCCAGGAGCCAGAGGTGGAATTCCTCAGCTGAAGTCCACAGACTTACAGGGGGATGGTCATGAAACCACTCAGGAAATCCCAGCCTTTCCTGAAATTATTTGCAAAACTCTGAATGGACGTGCATTTTTCTGGGGAGGGATCCATAATCTATAGCTTTTCCTCATTTCTCAAAGGGATTCCTGACCCAGAAAAGGTCATGAACCACTGGGCCGCAGTGATGTACGTGACCTGAACTGTATAAATGGGAGAGCAATCCACCTGAGAGAGTTCAGACTTGTTTCTCCCCCTACCCCATCCTGTGCCCCAGGGCAGCTGGGGATGCTGCCAGGGCTGGGCTGGGAGCCCCCAGAATGGCCGACAGGAAGGAAGCACAGGAACGGAAAAGCAGGAGCAGCTCAGGGAGCCTCTCTGAGGGGCAGCAGACCCCCAGGAAAGAGCCCCTCTCTGGCCGTGTCCCTGGCCCAGGCCCCATGAAGAGGGAGGGTCACAGTGACCTGGCCACTGCTAACTGTGGCCACCTCTGGGGCTCGGGCCCTCAGCAAGATCCGGGCTCCCTTCAGGGCAGACCGCTGTCCTGCAGAACAGGGCACACTGCCCCTTGAAGGCCTGTGTGTGCCAGGCCCGGGGCCAAGGCTGGCTGGAGGAGCCAGATTTCCGACAGGTCCTTTACCTCGCCCAGCCCTGCCCAGTCCCTAGCCAAAGGCCGGCTGGGAGCTGCCAGGTCCTACGGTAACCAATCTGGACTTCCCAAACTTGTGCCTTCTCCTCTCCATTCGGAGATTGGGACACTTCCCCCTGACGCCAGCCCTCCTAGTCCTGGGCCCCTGCCACCAAGACTGTCCCGGGAGCCCCTCCCTGGCCTGGGAGCCGCTGAATGGGCAGCCCGAGGGGCCCTGAGGATGACAGGCCCTGCAGGAGCAGGAGGGATCGAGCTGGGGAGGGTCACTCAGGGGAACGGGACTCCCGGCCTTCCCCTGCTGGCCTCACCAGTGTCTCGGTCCGTGGCTTTGACGACGATGACCGACGTGCCGATGCCCGCAGTCTCTCGAAGCGCCAGGCGGCTGTACTGCTGCTGCGTGAACACTGGGGCCTCGTCGTTGACGTCCTCCACGTACACTATCACCTGTGGGAGCCGGCCCAGAGGTGGGAGGTCAGGAAGGGGGACCAGGGAAGCCCAGAGCTGGGCCCCTGGGCCTGAGTGTGCGGTCACTGCTCTCCTGGGAGGAGAGGGCCTGGGTCAGCCTGGGGGTCACCGTGTCCCCCCTGGCACAGTATCTGGCAGGTGGCAGGTGGCAGGTGGCAGGTGGCAGGTGCTCAAGCCTCGTCTGCTAAGGAACGAACTTGTCTTGCGGTTGGCTCTGCTCCTACCCCGCGGGAGCCTGGGACTGACCAGCGAGTCTCTGGAGCCACCGCTTCCAGTTATGAAACAGTAACATGGATGTAATAATTCATGTCCCATGTCACTCCTAGGGCTGTTATGAAGACAAAATGAGCCAGGCCCTGCAAAGTGCTTGAAAAGGCTTAAAGTGACCCCATTCAAATACCAAAATGTGTCTGGGAGAACAGACATAAAAATGCTAATTACGGTTGTAGCAGAGGGTGACATTGCTCGGACCCCTGCACCTCTCAGGCACCTTCTCTGGGTGCTCTGACTGCCAGCACAGCACCTACCCAGGCGCGGAATCCGCTCACCCAGACGGCCGGGGTGCCCGGGCGTTACGGCCGCTGGGGCAGCCCTAGCCACTGACTGCTGGGCGCAGTGTCGTGTCTCTGGCTTCCCGGCCCATCGGGGCAGCTGAGGTCTCTCCCCAGAGCTCCCTGTGGGACTGAGGCCAAGTTCCCTCCGTGCTACTCTGCTGACTGCCTCTCCTTGCTGGTCCCATGACCCTTCCAGTTTTTCCTGGGGACACTTCCTATTAATCACTTTCATGCCAATCCTTGTGTCAGGTTTTGCTTCTGGGAACGAGGCCCAAGACAGTGGGTGTATTTCTGAATCGTGGAATTATGCACTTTTCCTCACTGCTTGTCTGCCCTAATTTCTCTTCGATGAACACGTACGTCTTGCGTAACAAAATCATTTAAAAGATGTTTACGGAGAGATGTTTATGGCTAGAGATCAAACCAACCCTTCCTTCTGCCACCCCACCTGCCCCTGCCACTCAGACACAGGCAGGGGCACGGGGAGGGCGTGGCCCAGCGGTGGGCAGGACCCGGGCTGTGCTGAGGACCAGTGTGGTGGGGGGAGTTACAGCCACACCGTGCGATGGTATTGGTGCTCAAGGAGCTGTAGGGAGCCCAGGGCTCCTGCCTCTTCTCCCAGATGGGGAAACAGAGGCCCCGAGATGGGGAGGGACTTGCCCAAGCCCCCCAGTAACCGAGAGAGCTGGAAAGAGAGGGCGGGTTCTTCTGGTCCCCAATCTACAACACTTCTGCTCTTCACACTATGTTGGGGGTAAGCTGCCCCAGAAGAGAACAGAAGAGATACCGCCTTCAGGCCTAACAGCGCCAGGGCCAGCAGACTTGCCCGCAGACAGGAGAAGGGGCAAACGGGGCCGGGCAGTGATGCGCGACACAGATTTCACATGTGGTCACGGCACTAATGGCGGCCGAGGCAGACAACCCGAGAGCACAAACATTCGGTTTCTGATTGATCACAGCTGCCGGGATCGGCCCTGGCTTCTGTTCTGGGTTTAGCTGGGAATTGGCTGGAGAGAAGGGGCTTCTGTTGGTACAAGCAGAAATGGCAGAGAACTGTGGGGCGGGCGGGGTTGCAGAGGGAGGGGGAGGAGGGGCCCGTGGGGACAAAGGTTTCTCTGCTTCCCCACTCCTGGGGTTCCTGTAGCCCTGCTGTGTCATTGACTTTTCACGTCCAGACACCCAAAACCCACTATGCAAACCGAGGTGCCCACCGCGGAGCACAGCTGTTCACAGGCCGGAGCCTTCTAAGTTTAGCTTCCCCAAGAATTTGGCTGGGGAGACTGTGGGTGGGGTGGGTCTGGGGAAGAATTTGCATGGATGAATTTCGGGAACTCTCTTTCCATAAACAGAAACTAACCATTCATCTTTCAAAACTGTGAGCCTTCCCCTTCCCGAGCCTGCTTGTCTAAACGGCCTCGCGCCCAAGGCGGAGGGGAAAACAGGGCTCATCTGACAGCGCAATGAACGGGGAGGCAGGTGGCACAGAGCCTGGGTGTGGCCATCCTCCTGAGGCTGGCTGCTTGCCACTCTCCTCTTGTTGGTTTCAGCCTTGTTTTTAGCAGCAGAGACAGGCAAAATGGTGTGTGGTTTAAAAACCTGAGAGACACAGATGTACAGGAAACACACAGGCCTGCCAAGTTCTTGCTGAGCGGGAGGGCTCAGCTACTAAGCTACCAGGCTCCCTGGAGAACCGGTCTTACTTTCTGTTCAGTGCTGTGCCCGCCAATAGGGATAGGACAGGAAGAGAGAGTGTGTGCGTGCGTGTATGCATGCGTGTGTGTGTGTGTGTGTGTGTGTGTGTGCGTGTGTGTGCACGCACACGCGCACTTGCGACGTGCATGGGTCCCTGGTCTCCACAAGGACTGCTTCACTCCGTGCTCCCTGGCCCTTCCACCTGGGCTGCCCCTGGTCTCTGAAGCAGGAACTGGAGAACTTGGATGGTCTCTGCAAACCATCTCTGCTGCTGCTGGGAAAACGAATCCCAGGCAAACCTGAAGTCCCCGCATTGTCTTCAGAAAGGTCCTGGCTTTCCTGGGGCTCAGGTGGGGGCTGCATACTACAAGGCTCACCCAGTGGGGTAAGGTAGCAGTGGTCTGTGTGCTTTGAAGAGTCTTGTGTAAGGCAGCGTAGGGCAGTGGTTAGGAAAACGGACCTGGCTGACTGCCTGGTATGGAGCCCGGCTCTACCTTTATTGCTATGTGACCCTAAACACAATAGCCAATCCCTTTTTGCCTCAATTTCCTCATCTATAAAACGGGCACAATAACAGTGCTTACTTCTTAGGGCTGTCATGAGGATCAAATGAGCTCAAGTACATGAAGCACGTACTATGTGAGGCTTTATTATTCCTCGGGGTTCCCGGGAGAAGAGCAAGAAGAGGGGGCCGAGCAGGCGTGGCTAAGTGTCCCCGCCCTGCACCGCCTGGCTTTGACCTGTTTTACACGGTACCTTGGGGTGCCGCAAACCATTTTCTCTAAAAAGACTGTGGCTAAAAAAAAGTCTGCAGCCACAGTGCTCAGGCACTGACAGCAGCAAGCTTGGAGAGAGGGGCTCACCTGCTTCTGGGAGGATGAGGGCGAGGAGGCCACAAGGAGGGCTGTGCGGTCCAGGGAGCCACCCAAGCTATGCTGACATCAGTCGCCCTGTGGCCTGAGTCTGGCCCCGCCAAGGGCAGGCTCTGCCGTGGCAGTGCTGATCATGTGACCGAGCAGCTCACAGGCATGCAGGTGAGCGTGGCCGCGTGGGACTGCCCGGGCGCTTCTTCAGGTAACTGTGTTTCACCCTCAGTCACTAGGGCTCCAGAACTGTTCCAAGAAGCCCCAAGGTGTGAAAACCCAGGAGGTACGCCTAACTCAGCCATCTCCGCCCAGGCAGATGCCACTTGGAGGGGCAGCGTAAGGACCCAGGTTGCCCTCCCATGTCTTCTCGGGGCAGCCTTTCAGGGGAGGCAGCAGGAGACGGGCCGAGGGTGAGTCACCTGCTCCCCAGCACGGCTGAGTGGTGACCCAGGCAGGCCTCTGCTCACTGTTTCCAGCCTGGGGGAAACAGCAGGTGGAGATGGGCTGATAAGAAGAGCCGATTCTGCCCCACTCAGTTCTGGGTAAAAGTCCCTGCCCCTGACTTTTCCCATCTGCCTCCCACTCTTCACCTCTGGGGTCTGACTCACTTTCCACCTGGTTTAGGGGAATGGGCTGTGAGCTGCTGAGTGTGCAGTGGGGGTAGGGTGGGTGACCTTGAGAGGCCACTTCAGTCACTGGGCAGGAGAGGGCACAGACTGGCCCAGCCGGTGGGAACATCTGTGTGTCTATTTTTGACCATCCAGGAAGAAGGCTGATCTGATTTTAGCTACCTAAGGGAGAGGCCTGCTGTACGTGAGGGAGGGCAGAAAGAATACACTTGACGGGGCAGCTGGAAGTAGTCACTGGGATGGTTGGGCGAGACTTTCAGTGGAAAGAACACTGAACTCGGACTCAAAAGACCTGGGCTCTGAGGTCTATCACAGATGCCTTTTCCGTGCCTCAGTTTCCTCATTTCTAAAATGAAGTGGGCAACATCCACATCTCCACGATCACATGTGAGATTTCCTTGGCACCCTAGAGAGTTGTGTAGATTCAGGGGATTCGTATGGTCAGGACACCTCTTTCATCCCATCATTGACCCCCTTCCACATCCGAAGAAACTGAGGCTCAGAGCAAAACAATACATCCAAGATCCCAGGCTGGGCCCCCCAGAACCTGAATCAGTGGCAGCCTTGCCCCACCAGGACCCAACTGGTGGCCATCTGCAGTCCAGCTATGGCCTTGGCCCAGCCCTGAGGTCAGTGCGGAAGGGGACGCGGGGCTCTGACACCTGCTGACTGGCTCTCTGAGAGCTGCCCCAGCCCGCCCGCCTTACCCTGACGGAGCTCCGCATGGGGCCCAGGTCGTGGTTATAGGCCTCCACTATCAGCACGTGGGATGAGTCCTGCTCCCGGTCCAGGGGCTGGGGCCCTCGCATCAGGAGCCCGTCACTGACATGGATACGGAAGTTGTTGCCATGGTTACCTGTGTGGAGAGACAGAGGAGATGCATGAGCTCTGTCCTGGAGCAGGATCCTCGTGGGATTGTGGGGGGAAAGAAGAGGGGCCCAGCGCCCCAGAATGCTGACCCTGCCCAGAGGTCTCAGGAGCTTGGCTGAAGCCCACAACGGCAAGCAGGCCTCTGCCTCATGCCGCTCTGACCTGGCAGGATTGGGGGGAGGGGGAAGAAGTTTACTCTGTACTCTCCTTATGGGAAGCCTGGGAGACCCCCGAGACCCCCATACCCAGAGGTGTCAGTGGAGTCAACATTTCAGAGGGATCTGGGCACTGCAGAAAGAGGAATCCAACCAATTCTCTGTAGGTGGTTAAAGCCAGGATTTGGGGGACACATCTGGGCTGGTCCAGTGCCCGTTCCCATGTCTTGTAACAGCACCCTGCTTTTCCTCTGGGGATCCGCCCTCCCTCACTGTCAGCCCATGTGCTTTGTGACTCATTTTGGGAAGCAGGGGGCACTGCCCTAGAGTCCCAGGCAATGGTGATGGTTAAGGGATGGGCACAGATACATGTTGGGCAAATAACATTCGGACTCTGGGGAGCTCGGTGCCAAAGGCTGCCCCGGTCCTCAGGACCCCGCTGGACCTCAGGAGCTCAGCAGTCAAATGCCACAGCCTCACGTCCAACTGGGGCAAATGGTTGGAGAGTGTTCCCGTTTCCCCTGTGCCCCCGGGTGCACAGTACTTGGGGCTTCCTTGGCCTCCCTCCCAGACTCCTGGGAGCCTGGAGCAGCTCTGCCAAGGGGGGGAGGGCAGCCCTGCCATCCTAGGGCAACCCACTCACCGTGAAGGATGCGGTACCACACACGCCCAAACTCGCCCTCGTCGGCATCCGTGGCCTTCAGCTGAGGAAGAATGAAACACGGTCAGTCCTTGAATTCCAGTCCATGGGGAGAGAAGATGTTTGTGGAGACCCTCTCCTCCCCTCCACACCACCTGCAGCCTGTCCTGTTCAGACCTGTGGTTTCCTGTGGAGGCTGGGTGGGGGATAGGAGAGGGTCATGTCCGTCTTTCTCTTCCCCGAGGACACCTGACCACAGATGTCTCCATGCTGCCCTGTCCGTGGCGGGGGACCTGACAGCTGTTCTCTGATCCCCCTCCAGGTTCTTGGGGAGGATGGGGAGGAGGTGGGTGACAGATCCGTGCTTGACTAGGTCAGCTCATACCTCCACAGTTTCCACCTGCAGCCTTTTGAGCTCCCAGGAACCTCACCTAGGGTGGTGGATTGCATGGACGCTTCTTGACTGGGTGGCCCCGGCCAGGCCACACCTCTCTGGACCTCGTGTTATCTGAGAGAGGCGGGGCTGGATGAGGTGACTTCTCAGTCACCTAGTGGACTTTGACAGCCCATGGAAAGCAACCCACTGGGGGCTGTGCAGAGGGCTTGTTCTCTGCTCAAGAGCTAAGGGCAGGAAGCAGCAGCTCAATAACCCAAACCAGGGCTCCGAAAGACAGGGTGGACCCCAGGCTCAGGTCTTGGGCAGAGCCACAACTTCCCCCCCTGCTGTATTTCTGGGGGCTTGGGGGTCCTTGATGGAGACGCTGCTTAAGATGTAGGATCCTAAGCGGCAGCTTGTTGCCAGGGAAGATCTGGCTTCTGGGAAGAAAGAGGCTGGGGGAGGAGTGTCTCTGTGGGGGTGGGGGTGTTTGTGGAGGGGGTGCATGAGTGTGTGGGGTGTGTGGGTGGGGTGAAGATATGTGGGTGTGTGGGAGGTGTGTGGGTGGGTGCGGGGTGTATGTGTGAGAGGTGTGTGTTGGGGTGTGGGGAGAGCCACTGCCTGGATGGTCTCCCAGGGCCCACCCATACTGTGAGCCGCACAGCTTTGGCTGTCTCTCCATGCCAGGCTTCCTGCCCTGCCATCACTTTGCCTTTGAAAATGCCCCTCAGCCCCACTTCTACACCTTCAGAGGGAAAGTCCTTTTCTGGGGAGTAGAGGGAGAAGCCTGGAAGGTGAGAGGCCCAGGGGGCAGGAGGGAGAAGGGGCCTCGGGGCTACCAGGGCCCACCTCTCTGCCTGCTCCCGCCTCTGCGAGCCCTCTCCCCGGTAACCTGGAAGCTGGCCGGCACTGAATAGGGACCCGCTGGCCGCTGCAGACCATACCATTCAAACGTCCAGTGGGGGAAGGTGAGAGCCATAGGGCGGAAGAAGCATTGAAACCTTCCCCGTGTCCCCCCAGCGCCTCCGCCCCTCGAGAGGGCTCCAAGGAGACAGGCTGGAGGGAGGCCCCGGGAAGGCTCAGGAACACAGCTCCCCTCTCCCTCTCCCAACCCAGTTGCCATCCCTACCCTCTTGGGTGTCCCCTCCCCCTCGGCAGGACCCAAACTCTTCCAGACAAAGCCGGGAGAGTGAAGGGAGGCGACCCACTCTGCCCAGCTGGCTGGCCGAGGGACACAGGGCAGTGCAGAGCCCAGGGCGGGTTGGGGTCACAGGGGGCGCCGGGGGCTCCTGGGGTCTCCTTTGGACAGCTGAGGAGACCCTTCGCCCAGCTTGGACTGCTGAGAGCAGGCTCTGAGGTCAGTGCTGGGGGCTGCAGGAGGTGAGGAAAGTGGGGCCAGACCCTTGCTGGAGTACTCTGTGTGTGTGTGTGGGGGGGGTGCTCAGACCTGGGGAGTCTCCTGTTTTTGTAGAGAGTGGAAGACCTAGCGAAGGGCCGTGGCTAGCCCGAGGCCACACAGCCAGATGTGCTGAGGGCAGTCCCTCTGTTCACGGGCCTGCTCTGTGGAGCTCTGAGGTAAGAAAGAAGGTTCTAGACTAAGCTTAGAGCTATGCCCTGGACTCCAGGAGTGCGGGAGGGACCTCGCCTGCCCTCAAAGAGATCCCGGCCTTGGGCTGGCGGACGCCGCCTTCTCCAGAACCAGCCGGCCTGGCCGGTGAGAGGGCGCATGGGGGCACGGGGTGGCAGCTGGCCTGGCTGGTGAGAGGGCACACGGGCCGGCAGCCAGCCTGGCCGGTGAGAGGGCGCACGGGGCCGCAGCCGGCCTGGCCGGTGAGAGGGTGCACGGGCCGGTGAGAGGGCGCACAGGTCGGTGAGAGGGTGCACGGGCCGGTGAGAGGGTGCACGGGCCGGTGAGAGGGCGCACGGGTCGGTGAGAGGGCGCATGGGCCGGCAGCCGGCCTGGCCGGTGAGAGGGCGCACAGGGCCGCAGCTGGCCTGGCCGGTGAGAGGGTGCACAGGGCCGCAGCCGGCCCGCTGTTTCCCAGGGAGGTGGCCTGATGCTGTCAAGCACTCTGGAACCCTTGCTTCCAAGGGAATTACTCAGATGCTAATTACAGGCTCATGGATGCTTTCACTGAAGTGCTTCCACAGGGACTGGAGCCGAGACCTGCTCTGCTAGCCTGGTAAGGTCTCCAGATCCACGTGAAGACCTCGAATAACAGCAGGGTTAGCAGGGTTGAGACTTCTCCCACTTCACTCCTGTGACTCTCCCAGCCAAGCACAGCCCAGGGTGGAGCAGAGGGACAGCCCAGTCTTCTCCCCGTGGGAGATGGCAGTGGGCACCCCCATTCCTCCTCCCCGCTCCGATTCAGAGGAGGGCCAGCCCTATGGCTGCCGGTTGGAGCACTATAGGCGATGCCCGCAAGGCGGAGGCCCTGGGCAGCCAGACAGGCATCAGAGTTTCCAGCTGGGAGCTGGGAGGGTCCCGTTCTGCCTGGAAATCCTGGAAGGAGTGGTGGTAGGGAGTGGGTGGGAGGTGGGGTGGGGTGCATCGGATGCCCTCAGTCGGCTGGGCACAGGGCAAGGCTGTAGGCAGGAAGGAGGCTGGGCACAGGGAGCCTGGAGTTAGGTCCTGCGGCTGCTGGTGAGTGCCTGGTATGGGGACTGGGGTGGGGGTCGGGAGGGGGAACAGCATGGCCTCGCCACTTCCTACCGCCTGCGGACCTGGACTCTGCGGCACCTCCTGCCAGTGCAGGAGCAGGACCGAGCTAGACCCGCGGCAAGTTGGGGAGAGAAGGGAAATCTGCTATCCCTGTCTCACCGAAGTCTCCAAGAGCAAAGAGAAATAAATGGTTATTATTGGCCCATCCCTGGGGTTTCCTGTCCTGTGTCTGTCGAAATCAAAGATCACAGACCCGGGCTCGCGAAGCTGGGCGTGGCCCGCTTGTGTGTGTTGTTTGGGCTGCTGTAGTGCTTTAAATATTTGAACATTCATTCCGAAGTGTTTGGAATCAAGTTTGTTTGGACTTGGCAGTGTTTTCTCTCTCTCCCCACTCCTCTCTCCTTCCTCCCCCTCTCAATCTCACGTTGACCGAATTAGAATTAGTTGCCAACATTTAAACATCAGGACAGTTAGCCTAAAAATCTAGATTTCTGGCTTTTCCTGGGAAGCTGGAAGGGCTGACCGCACTGGGCCTGCCTTCTGGCCTTCCCTCAGCCTGGCCCGGATGCCTGCACTTCCTAGACAGCGTGGTCCAGACAGACCTGCCCACCTGTCCTCTGTGTCACATGTTATCCGCCAGCCTGGCTCTAAGCATTTTCCTTGTAACCAGAAGCTCAGCCTCATCTACAAGGGCCGTCTGTCGTGCTCCCTCTAGTGGGGTGGCCTTAAGTGACAACAGGTGCCTGGTGTTTGCATGGGGTTTGAGCCCCACCTTGTCAACTCCGTTGTTCTCTGTGGGTTATTTTCCACCTGTTCTCAGAGCAGCTCGGTGAGCCCTGGGAGAGGGTGGGAGCCAGAGGGCTGGCAGGACTGCGGGGCCAGGAGTCAGGAAACCTGGTTCTGGCCTTCACTTGGTCACTGGCTCACAGTGCGTCCTTGGGCTTGGCCTACCCTTATTTGGGACTCAGTCCCTCACTTGTCACGGGAGCAGCTTGGGCTGTCTCGGGAAGCACTGACAGGATGCCCACGGGGCCCGGCAGGGGGCATGAGGTATCCATGGGCCTGTGGGGAGCTGGGGCCTGTGTGGAGGAGGCAGCTCAGCGCAGCCCCAGCCACTGGGTGCCAGGTACAACCAGCCTCAGGTTGCCAGTGCTGACCTTCTGAAATTGCAAGAGATGCCAGATATTCAGATATTGATGTGAAATCTCATTTCGTTGTTTGTTTGTGGTTTTTAATCAAAATTTAAATTTATAAAAATACTGCAAGAACCACGAAACGCACCGGTGGGCCCCCAGTTTGCAGCCTGGCATCAGATCATTGCCTGGGTCCTTGCCAGCTCCAGCTTCCCACGATCCAGGATTCGTTCCGGGCACGGAGCAAGTCATGGATGGAGTTGGCCTTAGACCCCAGGTTTCAGGTTAAGACTATTGTAATTCATGAGAAGTGACTGTAAGATTCCCAGCTCCTCCACTGCAGGTGGGCAGGGAGACACGGCAGGCAGGGGACCTTTGTTCCGCTGTGTGACCTTCGCCTGTCGCCTCTGTGGGCCTCACTGTTCTGACCTGTACAATGGCTGTACCTACTCCTTTAGCAGTGCCCAGCCCCCATCAGTGTTCCCCTCCCCAGCCCTGGGGCCAGCTGATTTGCCTCTGAGCTTCTGTCCCATTCCTGTTGCAGGAGCCATGGGCACAGAGGGCCCCAGCCCCCTCACAACTCCTGTCCCTCGGGGGAGCCCTGTGGAGGCAGTGGACCCCCTGCCCATACTCATCGCCTTGGCCTGCATCTTCCTCCTGCTGGCCTCCTGTCTGCTGTTCATGACCCTCTGCAAACCGGCAGCGCTGGACCCCAGCCGCCAGGCCCGGGAGTGCATGCCCCACCACCCCGGGAGCCCCAGCGAGCCCCAGCTCCGGCTCTGGAAGCGCCTGGGCTCCCTGCGCCGCTCCCTGCACAGCTTCCGCCGGGGCCGGCCTGCCCCTCGCCGCTCCCTGCCGGACCACGACGGCAGCCATGACTGGGACTGCACGGAGTCTACCAAGATGTGACAGCCGTTCCCCACCACCCAGGATCCACGCTCGCACCCTCCTCCCTCAGACACAGCCTGGCACCACAAGCTGCAGGAAGACAGCGGCTCAAACACCCTGTGTGCCCAGGCCCATGGCCTCTCCCAGAGAAGCCCCTGGAAGAACGCCTTCCTCACTCCAGAGCCTCCCGCCGCTGCCTGCTGAGACGGCTGGCCAGCCGTGGAGAACCGACAGCTATCTGGACCCTGGGCCCAAGGCTCTGGAGAGTACAGCCTGGGGCCCTGGGGTTCCTCTCTGGCAACCAGGCACCAACACCTGCAGGGAGCAGGGCCCCTGCTTCCCCACAGAAGCCATGCCCACCCTCCAGTGCCAAACCCAGCTCAGATGTCAGTGCGAGTTGCCAAATGGCCACATGTTCCCTCCAGCCAAGGGAAAACTCAGCCCACACCGGGGACAAGGTACTGTCCTGCCCTCGAGGCCAACTCAGGGCCCAAGGAAAAGGGAACCCAGAGCCTCCTCTCGGATTTCCTGGGCCCTGACCGCATTCGCCCAGGGAGCCCCGGGGGCAGCCAGCACCCTGTGGTGGATCCGATGCCCGGGTGCCTGCAGGGAGGAGGGGCCAGTGAGGCTCCCAGTACTGACTGGCCACTTGCCATCTTGGCTGTCCCCCTTCAATGCACCCACATTAGGATGGAGCAGGAAGGGGCTGGGAACGGGTGAAAAAGCTCCCTGCAGAGTCCAGGTGTCAGAGTGGCAGGAGGCTCTGCCAGATGCTGGAGGTGATGCAACCTGGGCTCTGAGGCTCACCCACAGAAGGGGGTGGCCTCCCTCTGGTGGGAGGGTCCAGGTTTCTCCAGGAAAGCTGTGGGACTTCAAGCCTGGACCACACCAGGGCTTCTGTCTTTTTGGTGATTGCGTCATTGATTGGCTACCTTATCAAAGCAACCCCCACGAGGGTGGGCTTCTCAGAATCCCTGACTCCACCTCTCCTCACAAAGCCAAGGGCTCTACACTTCGGGTGGGTCCCACATCTGGAGAATCGGCAGAGGGGGCTCTGAGCTGCTGGCTGGGGTCATCTTGTGCTCGGCCACGGGGCTGCCCCCTCACCCTGCTATGACCCACAGTGCAGCTGGCCAGGTCCCGTGGAAGAGGCAGCTGCAGTTTCACTACGCGCCAGCTCCAAAACCATCCTGGCTGCCCAGTGCTGGCTGGATAAAGCCAGAGCTCCTCGGTCCGGTGCCCGGTGCCCTCTGGGAACTGGCTCTGAACTGTCTTCCCAGCCTTGTCTTGACCCAAGACATCAGGCGAACGGAACTACCTGTTCTCCCGGGGCTGTGCCTGTGCTCCACAGGGCGCCTCCTCAGGGAAGCCCTCTTTGCTCTCCAGCTGAGTCACCTCCTGCCTGGGAGCCCCCTACTTGCCCCTCTGGAAGGGAGGACGGAGAGCACATCCTCTTGGCAGTGTGGGTCGCCCCTGTCTGTCTGTCTTCTCCCAGCCCCTCACTCGGCCTCACCGCTGGGGCACGGAAGTCTGTTTACTGAGTGAAGGGAGGCCCAGTCTGGGTGTGTGGTTCCCCCCCCCCCCCCGAAGCCTAAGGCGTCCTCCTCTTCCCTCAGACACCCCTAGAGAGCAGCTCTCTCCAAGCAGGCCTTGGAGAGGCTCACGGTGCCTTTCCAGGCCAGCATGATGTCACAGAGTGTGTCCCGCTTGGGCAGAAACTTGCTTTCGGGAGAAGTCACTGGTGCCTGGATTCTCCCCGGGACCGGAGCAGCAGGGCCCAGGGCTTCCGGCTGAGCCTCGTTGTGTAACAGACCAATTCTTTGGTTTAGAGTGGGCAGGCCTTCTCCCAGTAGGCTGGCTCCCCTCCTTCCCAGCTTGTTAACCTCTTCCTGCCCCCGAGACATTCCAGGATGAATTCCTCCTAAGTCAGTCCCCACGTCATTTCCTGGCCAGGAGCCCTGCAGGGCACTAGGTGCTCTCTTCCTGGGGACTGGGGGTGGGGGTGAGGTGGCCTTGCCACCGGAAGAAGGAAAGGCTGGGGAGGGGCAGGGCTCTCAAAGGCCTGGCCATACCCCCAGGGTCGTTCCGGCTGGTCCTGGAAGACCCTAAGCCAGGGTGGCAGGTATTGGGCTAGGGGAGAGGTGCTCTCAAGCCCGCAGGAGCGGAGACCCAGAGGGAGAGGACCTCCTCCTTCTGGAACCAGCCCAGGCCCTTGCACACCCCCGTGGTTTTCTGGACTCTTGGTGCCTCTGGGAGTCAGCACCCTGCTCCCAGCCCTCTCCTGCCTCCCTCCTGGTCCCTCCTGGTCCCCACACAGGGTGCTGGGTGCACTCCCTGCCCCCAAGCCCAGAGCCCGCTCCACGGACAGGCCCAGATTTGCTGTTTGGCTCAGCCTCCGAGTCGGAAACTCTCGCAGCTGATGAAGAGGGTAATTCATTCCCGGCCCCCTCCCACCCAGCAACCGAGGCCTCATTTGCAGGTCCTCGCCATTCTCCCTGAGCCTGCTCCCTTTCTTCTTGTGCCTGTTTACTTCCCAGGACAGGAGCTGCGGCCAAGGGCCCCATGAAAGCCGCTCTGTTCCGGGCCTCGCTGGGCCCTGGCTCTCTCCTCGGCTCCTCTCTGGGAAAATGTGACATGGCCACCTCCTCCCTGCCCTGAAAGGCCCATCTGGGTGGGTGGGGGACAAGGAGAGAGCTGTGGGAGGAAGGGAGAAGAGGGGGTGGGCAAAACCATCTTTCTGTTTTTTGGGGGGAGCCAGGGCCCTGTCCTTGACGACATAACCTGGTGTCCTACTCTCCCCAGAAGAGAGGGGGGCCTGGGTCTCCCTTTCCTCACAGCTCCGGCCACTCCTGGAGCAGTAGCTGGGCCCCCCTGTTTCCATCCCAGACCTGATGTGGCCCTGCCTGCCCCCAGCCCTCACCTACCTGCACGATGCTGTGGCCCTCGGGGATGTCCTCGGGGACACTGGCCTCGTAGCTGCTCTGCAGAAAGATGGGCCGGTTGTCATTCACGTCCAGGACAGTGACGAACACGGTGGCAGTGCCGGTGCGCCGCTTGCCGACGGGGCCATTGTCTGCGGAGTTGAGGGAGGACGGGCTGTGAGCAGCTGCCCGAGGGGCGCAGTTCCCGGGAAGTGCCTGTCACCCCAGCCATTGGCCCTCGCAGGTGGCTCTTTCCTTTCGAGATGAGGAGTAACACCGACAATGTCTAAAGTGTCCCAGGTACTAACCTAGCCTGCTCAGGCTCTCAAGCAGCCTGTGAAGGAGGCACTGTTATCATCATCCCCATTTTACAGAGGAGGGAGCTGAGGCAGGAAGTGGGTTGGATAGTGGCCCCCAAAAGACATACGCATGTCGGGGACTTGTGAGTGTAAACTTATTGGGAAAGGAGTCCTTGACGATGTAATTAAGGTACAGATCTTTAGATGACATATCCTGGATTCTCCGGGTGAGCATAAATCCAATGACAAGGGTCCTTTAAGAGAAAGGCGGAGGGCGAGTTGACAGAGGAGAAGGCCGAGTTCAGTCATTTGGCCCTCATTGGAGTCCTGCAGCCACCAGAAGCCGGAAGAGTCAGGAAGGACTCTCCCCAGAGTCTTAGGAAGGAAGGTGGCCCTACTGACGCCTTACTTTAACGGCGTCAAATGTATCCACGGGTGGATACATTTCTGTTCTCTGAAGCCACCGACTTTGTGGTCTTTGTTACAGCGGGCCTAGGAACCAGACTCAGGTACTGAGATCACAACCCAGCTGCTCTCGGGGCCAGCTGGGGGGATCCATGGGCCTAGGAACCAGACTCAGGTACTGAGATAAAAACCCTGCTGCTCTCGGGGCCAGCTGGGGGGATCCATGCGCCGAGGAACCAGACTCAGGTACTGAGATCACAACCCAGCTGCTCTTGGGGCCAGCTGGGGGGATCCATGGGCCGAGGAACCAGACTCAGGTACTGAGATCACAACCCAGCTGCTCTCAGGGCCAGCTGGGGAGATCCATGGTGCCCAGCTGGGCGGCCTGCGTCAGGGGGCGGTGGGCCTCGGGGCCAGTGCACAGTGGCTAGGCAGAATGTGGGCCCACCGACACTAGGTCTGATTTCTCAAGAGAAACTGAACATGAGCTTTTAAATAAAATCTGATTTTAAAATGTTCACGACTGTCATTCATTATGAAACACGAGATGGGTCAAACAAACATGCTCGGGGGACAGATTTGGCCCGTGGGCCTGCTACCTTCAGGGACGAGGGCCCTGCTTGATCTCTAAGCCTAAGGTAGCCAGGGGTTCTGCCCCTTCAGCTCCCTGCAGGACCCTCCCAGAGCTGGGAGGTGGCTCACCCCAGGGGCAGCTGTTGGGTCACCCTCCCTGGAGGGAGCTGTGACCAAAGCTGTATGCCTAGGCAAGGACAGTCACCCCAGGGAGGATGCACCAGTGAGTTGGCTGAGGACCAGTGATGACTCTGTTCCTTCTTCCCCAGGCCAGCTGACCAAATACTGCAGTCGCCCAATTCTGAGTCACCTTGTCCTCCTACACTCCAGGACCAGCCTCCCACTGCCCTGGGGGTCCTGCTTACTCGCCCCGCTGGTGACAGTGTGACCTGGCAGGCCCATAAAAGGCCTGAGCCTGAGCCCTGTCCTGCTCGCCAGAGCTTGTCATGAAGGCTGGACTCAGTGGGGATGATGGGTCTCCAGAGGTGGTGTGGCTGCCCCAGGAGGAGAGCAGGGCAGAGGGAAGATGTGGGCACGGGCAGGCTCGGGAGGGGCTGCTGGCCGAGAGGGAGGCACACAGAGCACACCCCTTCCCACCCAGAGCTCACTGCAAACACTGAACTGGGTGCTGCTGGGAGGACCAGGGCCATGTGGGAGGCAGAGGTCTCATCATGCCCTTCTTCTCATCCAGAGCCCTCAAGGGCTCCTGCTGCCTGGAAACCGAAGACCAAACTTCCAGCCCGACATTTGGGCCTCCATAAGCTGGCCCTACCTGATCACAGCCTCCCTTCCCCGGTATATGCCCCACTGTGGGGCAGCAGAGAGAGACAGAGACACACACACACACACACACACACACACACACACACACCTCTTTCCCACCTCCAGGCCCTTGTGTGGGTTGGTTCCTCTGCCTGAAATTCCTTCCTTGCTTCTCCTACTAAAACCTCATTTGGCCCTTGAGGTGGTGGGGGGCCTGCCTCATTTCTGCCCAGAAGCACCGTCCTGCTCTTAGGTAAGTCCATGGCCTGAAAGTTGCTCCAAGAACCCACCCTTCCTGACTCTGAGGCCTCGGGTTCCAGGTGGTCTGACTGTCCCCCAGCTCCAGGGACAGGCATGCAATTTAGGCCTAAGCCACCAGCACCTCTCGCCCTCTTGGCCATGACCGGGGTTCAGGCACAGGCAACGGGGCAGATGGACCTAAGCAGAGTGCATGTCAGGCTTCAGCTGGGGAGACAGGACAGAGACACTGCTGTCTCCCTGCTGCTACGCTCCAGCCCAAGGGGATCAAGGCTGGGGCTGCAGCAGCCATCTGTCTCCATGTGAGGCAGGGGGTGGAGCCGACACACAGGAGGCAGAGCCAGCGCACACAGACAGACTGAGGCCTGGGCAACCGAGTCGCCGTCACACAGAAGCTCCATCTATCTCCCAGAGGACTGGTTCTGTGAACTCAGAATCCTGAAGTCAGTGTATTTTATTTTAAAATTTGCAACCAAGAGTCCTAACTGATCCAAAGGCATTCCCTGATGCCACCTCCTCCAAGAAGCCTTCCTTGGTCATTCCCACCCCACCAAGTTTCCACCACCCTTGTGCCGCTACTCTTGGGTCGTCCCTTCTCCCTTTCTGCTTGGTTTTGCCTGATTCTGCAGTGAATTGTCTACATGTTGGTCTATCTGGCTTCCATGTAACTCCTGCCACACCACCTTAGTGTACGTATATGGCACCAGGCACTGAACCTCATGCCTGGAAAGTACTCAATAGAAGGTCGGATGCCTGGTCACCCTTTCTCCACTGGCATCAGGGCAGAGCCTCTGGCTCAAGGCCTGGCTCCTGGGAGGGCGCCCACGTGACCCCTGCCCAGCACAGCTGGGTGGCGGTATGCGGGGAGGCTAGCGCGTACCGATGGCCTCCAGGATGAGCGTGTACGCAGCCGTGGTCTCCCGGTCCAGGTTCACGACTGTTCTCACGACGGCGTCACGGTAGCCAACGCTGAACTTCCCATCCACGTTTCCACCTGGGGGCAAAAGAGACCGAATGAAGCGTCAGCCAGGAAACGAGGCTCCTGGCTAGGGAAAGGGAGGTGGCACCCCAACTGTCCCTGAGCCCGGACACTCGAGAGGTGGTCCAGGAACGGAAGGCTGCGCTGCCGAACGCCTGGAATCTCAAGGGTCTCCCTAACATTCACTGAGCACCTACTGTGGACCGTTTCATTTCATGTGTACTGTCGCTGTCTCCATCTCACAGACAAGGACGACGGCCGTTAGTGAGGTCAAGCCTGGTGCCCTGGGTTCCAGTCCCCTATCTGGGGTGTAGGACTGCAACCCAGCAGTCTGCTCCCCAGCCTGTGTCCTTCACCACTCTGTCACCTGCCTGTCCTGCAGGAGTGTCTGAGCAGTTAACCTGGGCTGGGGCTTTTCTGTGTGGCCGAGGTCTCTGGGGTGGCTGAGCATTCTCCAGGTTCCTTATCCGGGTTCTCTCAGTGGGGACTCCGTAGGCGCCCGAGTGAGAAGTAGGGGCAGGACAGGAGACAGGTGCTACTGAGTCTTCCTGGGTTCTGGGACAGGTGGGAAGTGGGAGGGTCCCCTTCTTGAATAGATGGGAGCCAAGAAAGGACTCCATCAGAACAGTGTGGAGACCTCTGCCCGCTAGCTGGCAGGCAATGTGGTACTCTGGGCAGCAGAGGGCGCCACGGCACTGGATTTGGGCTACTTGGGAACAGGACACTGCACAGCTCCTCCCAGAAGGTGCGAAATTACAATCTGAGAATCCCAGGGCTGGGAGGGCTCTCAGGTGAGCAGGAACTGGCTACCTCAGGGAAGTCATCCTGGGGGCCACCACCACCGGCTCCCTTTTTCTGACATGATGTGCCCCTGGGGAATGTCCCCTGCCCCCAAGCCGCCAGTAGCGGCTCCCCAGGGTCTGAAGCACTGTCTACAAGGGACCCAATGTGGCTCCTAGGGGCAGGGGAGGAACTAAGATACAAGTAGTGCTGAGGCTGAACCATGGCTGGTGCCATGTGGGAGCCTTTGTAACTGAGCCGTTCCCAGGGCAGTCGAGGACCAGACTGGGAGGAGCTGGCCTGAGGGTGCTGGGCCCCTTTATGGAGGGGAAGGAGGAAAAGCATCTGAAAAGGAGAGGCTGAGGGCTGCGAGGTCACCTTGGCTGCAGCAAGCAGTGGATGGGCTGTGAGCCCGGCATTCCTTGCTCCAGGAGAGAGGTGTCAGGGATGCTGGTGTGTGCACTGCAGATGTGTGCATGTACACATGCATATGACATGTGTGTGATGTGGCTGCAGGCTGGTCATGGACGGAGGAAGACTGAACCAGTAAAATGGCCAAGGGGGGGGCTCAGAAATGTGTAAGAACCATCCCCCACCCCCATGCATCCCAGCACCTCTCTGGTATGCCACAGACTGAAGAATGCTGGGACACTGCTCTAACCCAGGAAGGACTACCACATGGCATGTCTGCCACCACCTACCGAGCCTGCCGTCACGGCACACATCACTACTTGATCACAGCTCCCTGTCACCTGTTGAGCCAAGGCATGGCCTTATAACATTTCTGCACAGCTCTTCAGGTGGTAGCTACTCGACACTCGGAGCTACAACTATTTCAGTTAGGGCAGCGGTTCTCAACCTGTGGGGCGCCACCCCTTTGGGGGTTGAATGACCCTTTCACAGGGGTCGCCTAAGACCATGGGAAAACACATATTTCCAATGGCGATTCATAACAGTAGCAAAATTACAGTTATGAAGTAGCAACAAAAATAATTTTATGGTTGGGGGTCACCACAACACGAGGAACTGTATTAAAGGGTCACGGCATTAGGAAGGTTGAGAACCACTGATTGAGAGAGATCTAAACCACCTGCCTCTAAACAGATGGAAATTCTCCTCAGAAGCGAAGGGTTCCCAGGGAAGGACAGGCCACATTCCTCCAGTCTGCTTCCTCACCCTAACATGGGGGGGGGGGGGCTCCTCCCAGGAGTCACTGGCTCCATCTCCCTCTAGACTGAACCTCGGTAAACCCCTTCACCCCTACCCGATTCAGGAGGCCCCGGGGAGCCAGACCAGAGGGACGGGGATCCAAAGCCCTTGGGCAAAGCCAGGAGCAAATCCTCAGGGAGGCTCTAGCAGGGGCACACCCTGGTGGCCAGCTGGGCCTCCCCCCAGGCCCTGCCCCGGCAGGGGGGAGGCTGCACCTGTGACGAAGTAGCTGAGCTCAGCGTTGAGGCCCACATCGTTGTCCGTGCAGTTCAGCCAGACCACGCGGAAATCCCGCGGCACGTCCTCGGACACGGAGACGTTGTACACGGCCGGGAAGAAGGTCGGCGTCTCGTCGTTCACGTCCAGCACTGCGGGCAGAGCCGGCACACGGGACTAGCCTGGCTTCTGTACCAGCCCCAGCCCCAAAGGCAGTGGCTCGTTCCACAGACCACCAGGCAATGGATGTCCTGTCGTCAGCAGTTCCCCGTCTGAGCTGGGGGCCCCATGCTGGCTGGGCCAGGGCAGGGCTGGCCAGAGCTCCTCACCAGTCCCTGTTCCCTGGGGCTTGCTGCTGCTCATGCTGTCCGAGCGGGGAGAACACCCTAGAGCCCTTTTCCAGTGTGTGCCTGACAATGACAGTGACCGTCCCTCGGCTCTGCCCACGCGCCAAGCCCACGCGAAATGCTTCCTATACAGGACCACACAGGTCCCTTGTAACACCCGGAGGCAGCCATTCTCAGACACACCGTAGAGACAGGCAGGCAGAAGCCCAGAGCAGCCGAGTGACGTGCTCAAAGTCACACAGCTAGAGAGTGGTGAGGTTGGGGTCTTGGGGAGGCCTGTCCCTAGTTTGTGATGAGGTCCCAGGGAAAATAATTGCTTTCAGGACACTTTCCTCTCAAAAAATCCAATTTCCCTTAAAGATTAGTTTTTTTCAGCTCTGCCTGCAGGCCCCTATTCCGTTCGCAGACGGGGCTTGGGAAGGTCTTCATAGTGAAATGACCCCACCCCACCGTGGCTACTCTGTGATACCACCAGGAGAAATGATGGGCTCATGTGGTGAGACGGCTTCTGTTCAGCCTTGGAGAGAAACCCTCTGGGGGTGCTCTCTGAGAGGACTGGACATCCTCCCTGTCAATCACTGGCGTAGAGGCGGGTCCTCAAACTGGCACGCACGTGTTGGTACCAACAAGCCAAGCCTGGACCAACAGGAGAGCGTGCTCGGCTCTCTCCTGTCTTCACCATCTCAGGTCGCGACTGATGAATGTTTGTGCCTGTGCAGAGCTAACCACCCCCATCCCACGAAGCCTGCAGCAGCCAGGAAGGGACCTGGCCTGTCCTAGACAACAGGCCACATCTTGCCCATTGCACTCTGTGCTTATTTCCAGGGGCTTATTCCTGGCCCCTTGGCAACAGCTCATGTCAAGGTACCAGTTTTGTTCCAAAAATTAAAGATATAGCCAGAGTGGATGAGAAATAGTAGCCCTCCTTGGCCCCACCCAACAGAGGGTGGAGACAGTGGGAAGTACGGACAGGGCCCGAGTAGATGAGGAACCTCAAGGAGGCTGGGAATCCCAGCTGCCCTCCTCCCGGGGCGACACCTTTCCATTGAGGTTCCAGGCACACGGGAGGGGAAGGTTCCCTTTGCATCTTCAAATAAAAACTCGGGCCTTCAAAGGAGACAAAGGCTCTGCAACCTCCCCAGACTGTTCGTGACCCTGAGGGCCTCACCCCTGCACAAGCCCTCTCTGCTGTCACCAGGATCAGAGAAGGGGGTCCAGGCCACTGCTCCGGGCTCTGGGGCACCGAAGGCAGTGGCCAGGTGGGGAGAAGGCTCGCTGGCTTTTTCCACTCGATGAGACAGGAAAGGCTCTGCTGTGTTGAATGGGTCCAGTTGAGGAGGACGCCCCATTAGCAAGGTGGCCTGTGCCCCCTTGGACAGGGCCTGCAGGGGTACACGTGGGCTCCCCCGCCCTGCTCACCTCGGATGGTGAGCGTGCTGGTGGAGCTCTTGGTGGGCGTGCCCGCGTCCGTGGCCACCACCCGCAGCTGGTACTGGGCGATGCGCTCTCGGTCCAGCTCGGTGGTGGTCACCACCACCCCGCTGCTGCTGTTGAGGTGGAAGTCCATGCGGGGCATGCCCACCTGCATGCGGTAGGACACCAGCCCGTTCAGGCCCTCGTCCAGGTCGATGGCCACCACCTGAGGGAGGGGCGAGGCTGCATGAGGAGTGGGGGCACCAGGACTGGCACTTCTCCCCTGAGAAGTGCCCCCTACTGCCCTCCTTCCCACTGACTGATGCTCAGCTCCAGCCAGACACACCTGCTTCCCCCCAACCCCAGAGCCTCAGGCCAGGCCACTGCCCCCAATGCACCCTGCCCGGTTTCTCTAAGGGACAGCATGTCAGCACTGAAAGGTGCCAGATGACCAAGTGGGCCGGGGTGCGGTGGGAAGGGACGTTTTAGAACAAGAGTCTAGGTCCCCACAACGTTCCCCTTCAGAACCCTGCTTTCCCTCAGGAAGCCCTCCCAGATTGACCCCAGTGGGCAGGGCCGTCGCCCCTCACCCTCCAGCCCCTAGGAGGCTGGCCTGGAGCTGTCCTTACAGCCCAGACTCCCAGACCAGTGGTGCTCAACTCCCAGGACTCCCCACTCGGCTTTGTTTTGATTTGTAAGACAACAAAAATAAGATGATATCAAGGATCCATTTTTGAAGGTCACTTGAGTATTTGATTATTTAGGAGTGGCTCAGTTGGACTGGTGTCGCCCCGTGCTCCGAAGGGTGGCCTGTTCGATTCCTGGTCAGGGCACATGCCCAGGCTGTGGGCTCGATCCCTGGTCAGGGACGTGCAGAGGGCAGCCAATCGATGTCTCGCTCTCACATCAGTGTTTCTCCCTCTCCCTTCCTCTCTCTCTAAAATATCAATTTAAATAAATCTTAAAAAAAAGGATAAAAAAAAAAAAAAGCCATTGAGGCCCTCTGTAGGCAAGCCTCCTCCCATCCCTACACTCTTCCCATCTGCACTTCCAGTTCTGATTTGCGATATCCTGACTCAAGGCCCTCCCTGCTACGTTGAAACTTTTATGGGAGAGAATTTAAGACATTTAAAAAAATGTGTAATAATGATTAAAATAAGAGCTTTACATCAAGCCAAGGCTCTCAGGATTGAAAGGCAAGGTCAAGGTCAGCTGGTCTAATTCACACTAACAAGCTGGACAAGAGGGTGTCCAGACTCAGCTTGAATGCTTTCCTGGGTGGGGGGCTCACTACTTATGATTTTTCTGCACACAGCCCTAGTCCCTGGAGAAAGTTGTTCTGCACATCCAGCAGAAACCATTATTGGTTGTCATGAGGGAACCTGGGGAATCACACAGCTCAAGCCAAGAACCCTCTTCCTGTATCTGAAGACAGTTTCTGAACTAAACACTTACAGCTCCTTCAACCATCTTCTTATGATTCTGATTCTGAGCCAGTTCCTCTCTGAACTCAGAAGTTGTGCTGGTGGGCATGTCCCTCTGCTATCTGTGAGTCCCCGGAGAACCCGGTCGAGGGGCTCATTTGCTCTCTCACCCCACCTCTCCCATTGGGGGACTCCTCCTCAGGGATTGGCTGCTGTTCCCTGGATCGAGGCTCCCCCTGCTGGGAGTTTGGGGACAATACTCTGCTGGAGAGAACGCTCCCTGGAACCCTTCAAAGAACACTATTCATCTTTTATAGATGAAGAAACTGAGGCACAGTGGGCCTGCAGGGCATCGCCAAGGTTACCACTCTGGCATCCGATGAACACCCTGTCTCCTCTGAATGGGATCAGGCTAACCAGATCCTGTCTCCCAGGTATAAACTCTCCCGGCAGAGACAGAATGAACACGCCAGCTACCATGTACCCAGTCTAAGTGCCGGGTCGCTTTACACTCGTGTCTGACTGAATCCTCACGGCACAGCCAGGAAGGTGCTATTATGATCCCCATTCCACAAGTGAGAAAACAGGCCCAGAGAGGTTGAGTCATTTGCTCCAAGTCAACCAGCACACAGGCGGCAGAGTTGGGATCCACACCTATACTGGTCAGACTCCAAAACCCGTGCTCTTAATTGCAAAGGCCTTCCAGTGTTTCTCAAAGGGCGTCATCTCCAGAACCAGCACCTTCGGGGCCTCCTGACCAGAAGGGTAACGGACAGGAGGCAGAGGGGCTGGGTTGAACATCAGGCCCTACCCCTTCATGGCCACAGGGACTTGGGCAAATTTCTTAAGTTTCCTGCAAAATGGGGAGAATCCTATCCAATGTGTGAAGCTACCGTGGGGTTTACAGGAAAGCATAGGACAGGGGCTGCCCCATGGAGGCAGGTCACATGGGCTACACACGTCCGAGCTTCTCGGTATTCTAAAACCGCCTGCAGGCTCGGGGTATTGAGGGTTTCGGGCCAGACCTCTATAACCAGGCCCTGAGAAACTCTCTGATGTGGCTTCTCAGAATTCTCTTTGCCCGCCCCCACCCCCATTTCTGCCTTTATCCATCTCCTGTGGTGCTTTCCCTCCACCTCTCCAAATCCACTTGCCCTTCAAGCCCCTCCTCCTCCAGGAAGCCTTCCATCACCATCTGTCAGAATATCGGCTCCCCAAGCCTGGCACCGACTGTGTCCTGTCTGGTGGTCTCGGCTGGCCTCCCTGACTCGCCCTGCAGAGTGCTGGGCATGCGGCTAGGTCCCTGCTGCCCCCTGCTGGCTGCTCGGGACGAGCGGAGGGAGACAGGCAGCAGGATCTCAGGTCAGCAAAGAGCAGCTCACCTGGTACACGGAGACCCCCGCAGGGGTGCCTTCAAGTACCTCAGCCACAAAAGGCAGGTTTTGAAAGATGGGGTCATTGTCGTTGAGGTCCAAGAGGTTCACAAACACTGTGGCACTGCTGGTAGCTCTCAGAGGGGGGTTGCCACCTGGGGGGACCAGGGAGGGAGGCAAGGAGAAGAGGGGTACAGGAGAAAAGGGCCAGGGAGAAGATGAGTGGGGAGAAGGGCAGGCTCAGTGACCCTCCATCCCAGTGGCCCCTCCAGGGAGCAGCCTCGGCCTTGCACCCCCAACCTCCTCCACCCTGAGGGTGCTCTGGGGGGGGGTACAACTGGGAAGTGAGTGTCACTCCACTCTTAGGCATCAAGACACAGCCCCTCAGGAGGTCCAGGGGCCCCAGAGGAAAGTGTGTGGGGGGCCCCGCCCTGGCGCTGGGGCAGTGAGGGGCACCCAGCCCCGGCGCTGGGGCAGTGAGGGCACCCAGCCCCAGCGCTGGGCAGTGAGGGCACCCAGCCCCGGCGCTGGGCAGTGAGGGGCACCCAGCCCCAGCGCTGGGGCAATGATGGCACGTACAGTCCGTGACCGAGACCACGATCTTGCGCATGAGCTCCGCCTCGTGGGGGTCGGGGTTCTCCCGGTCCAGCATGACGTGGGTGGTGCGGATCTTGCCCGTGCTGCTGTTGAGGCTGTAGAACTTGTTAGGCGGCTGGATGCTGTACACCAGGGTGCCGTTCTCCCCCAGGTCCGGGTCCACCGCCACCACCTGCCGTGGGGGGAGGAAATCGACCCTCCTCTGAGCCCCAACCAAGGAGGGCGTTTCCGCACCCAGGCTGCCTGCCTGAGTCATCTGAGCTTACATGCCAGTCCTGAGCACCCCACCCAGACCCAGGCAGTGGGGTTCCCTCCTGGCTCGAGCAGGGAGGCTCATGGGGGTTGGGAGGTGGAAGGGTAAAAGGATGAATCAGCAGTGGAGATCTGGGCTCCTTGGCGGCTTTGCCTACCCAGTCTTGGCCTCAGGTAAGTCCCTTTCCCCAGGTAAGCCTCAGTCTTCTGATCTTATAGAGGCTCTCAATACCTCATAAACGCCGGCCCCCTCCACATACGTGTCAACAGCCTTGCGACGCCTATAATTATGCCCATTTCACAGATGAAGCCCCGCAAGGCTCCCAAAGCCTCCTAGCCAGGAAGTAGTTCTGAGTGTCTTAGAATCCTTCCTTTCCAGACATGTGGGGTAACAGGTTCACGGGCTTTGGGGAGACGGGGGCCCCAGCAGGTCCATGACCATGGGATTCTTCAGGGTGAGGCTGGGAAGGGCTGGAAACCCTTGGCTGAGTTTTTGGAAGGATTTGTAACCCTGGGTTTTGGGAATTGGGTTCCTCCTCATCAAATCCTCTTTTCAGTCCTTTGGAGCTGTTGATTGTGAGGCGATTTGAAAAGAATGAGGCCTCTGGGACACCAAGGATGACGGCACAGGAAGGGAGCCACGGACAAGCCACCCAGTTTGGAGGATGGGTCCCAGCAAGTTGGGATAGTCATGGGATGGGGGCGGGGGGTGCTGGAGGAGGGAGCGGGCTAACTCTCCCTGGAGGTGGGGAATGCCATCCCACGGGGGGAAGGGTCTTGGGATAAGGGTCCCAGACACTCTGGCCACTTTAACTTTCCACCCTTGGCTCCCCACTACTATCCCCACCCCACGAAGGGACTGACCTCAGTGCTGTCCTAACCCAGGGCCACATCCCCTGCACAGCCTGTTCTCTCCCAGTTCCCCATGCCTGTCCACCCCTGCTCTGCAGGGGACTTCTCTAGCCATCTACCTCCCAGGAGGGGGAAGCAGAGCTCAGAGAAGCACAGGCCAGACTCAAGGTCACACAGCACCAGCCCTGGGGGCCATCCAGCAGGCCTCCAGGGTCCCGGAAAGCAGTGGCGCCCTTGCTCAGCCCTGCCCTGGCCCTGTGCTACAGAGGCCGCCACAGCACCAGAGGTGGACAAGACCAGTGGGGGCAGGGGGTGGCTGCAGTCCCTGGGGCCGCATCAGGACAGTGTCATCTTTCACTCCAGGACACTTGGCGATGACAGCCCCGCCTCGTCAGCTCCTTTATCTTACTCGATGTGGGGCCTTTTGTGCTTTGGCAGCAGAATCTGTCCCTCCTCTGGCTTAATCCCCAGCCGAGGTGTCTCTGGGGCCACCAGACCAGAACAGACAGATGGGCCACTCTGGCCAAGGGCTCCCATCTGCCCCTGAGCCCCAGAGGAACCCTGCTACTCCAGGCTCTCTCTGCTTCAGAGGGGGACGCAGCCCCACTCCCATCCCAGACTGCTCAGCCCAAGCCCTCCCTTCCCAGCCTTGCTGCACCAAAGGGCCAGGGATGGGGGCAGCCTTCCAGGCCTGAGCTTGGCATGCTGCCTCAGTTTGCCCAGCCTCGATAATGGGGACCCAGCCACTCCTGTATTGACAACTGGAGACAGGGCTCTAGGCACTCCAAGCAGGCACTCTGCTGATGGACAAAGGAGACCAGCAAGCCCTGCCTTTCTACATTCTCTCCAATTACAGAAGGGAGAGGGTTCTTATCCCCATTTTCCTGGATGGGGAAACTGAGGTATCGGACAGTTAAACAACCTGTTCCAGACCAGCAGCCTGTTGCTGAATGCACTGATAAGTTCATCTGGGGGGGTGCTTCTCTTCTCTCTCCTCCCCCACCTCTAAGTGCCCGCGGGCACCTGAGGCAGCTGTTTCCCAGAGGCACTAGTAGGAGGTGGGCACTGATATCTGGCCTCCTGGCCCACTGCTTGGGCACCGGGCAGGGTGGGGGCACGGAAGGGTGGCAGGCTGTGACCCCGTGTTCCCTGCTGGGCGATTCTGTGGACGCTCACTGCTTTCCCTCATTTATTTCCCATTTCACGCTCGTCATTTTTCTCCTGGCCTGACGGGACTAATTCTCTCCCTCTCCCCTCTCCTTTATTTTGCTGGAGGGTTTGAAAGGCTCTAAATCAATGCCCATCAGCCGGGTCCTTGAAGCAGACCGCAGGAGCAGGACGGAGAGTGGGCCGGAGCCGCACCGCAAACAGAAGGCACTGCAGGCTCCCGCCGTGGACAGTCGGTGCGCCACGTGCACACGGACACGCGTGCCCGGCCGACTCCGCGTGCACGGGATGCAGCACACACGGCTCTGCACACAAGCTCTGAGTCACTGGGGCTGCCCCCTGCCCCAGACTCCTGGGCCCCTTTAGGGGGGCCCTTGGGAGAGTCCCGGCTCATCCGCCCTAGTCTCCCTCTGACAAGGAAGACCCGACCCGACCTGGCAGGGCTGGGGGAAGAAAGGTGAATAAGTCCTTCAACAACATTTGTTCACAAATGTTGGAAACTCGCACAATGTGCCTGGCCCTGTGCTGGGCGCAGGAGCTCAACAATGAACAAGACAGATGTGATTCCAGCAAGGGAGGCAGACGGTGGCGACAACAGCTGCCATTTGTCGGCCACTCACCGCCTGCCAGTGTACTTGGTGTATTTTGGCTCATTAAGTATGAACCACACTCTTTCAGGTGAGGACTCTACCATTTTCTAGATGAGAAGACTGGAGCACAGAGAGGTTAAGTAACTTGCCCAAGGTCACACAGCCAGTAAGTGGCATGGCTAAGATTAGAGTTGAGACATTCTGGCACCAGAGGCTGCCCACTGAATCACTAAGCTATACTGCCTCTTAATAACCAAGGAACCTAACAAATAAGCACAGTCTTTGGGATCAACTCTGAAAGAAACAGTATGGAGAGGGGCAGAGCTACGTTAGGCAGGGTAGTTAGGGAGGGCTTCTTGGTGGAGGTGACATTTTAGTCTGGGAGACTGGAGGAGAATGAGCCGGCCACGGAAAGAGCAGGGCTGGGGGAGCCGAGGAAGAGCACTCTGGGGAGAGCTTGTGCAGAGGCCCCACGCGGGAGAGCGCCCAGAGGGCGCAGACACGGATGGCCAGTGTGTAGTTGGGGCGAGGGGTGTGGTGGATGCGAGAAGGGTGGTGGGAGATGTCAGATGGGTCAGCCTCCTTTCAAATATCGCCTCCCCCTTGACGTCGCTTCTGGGTTACCCGTCCCGCACTGCAGACACCTCAGCAACAGCCCCACCTCGCCCGGGGCCGCTGGGAGGCCTTACAGGGCCCCTCAAAGGCATTAAACACACCCACGTATATACGCATACAGACAGCATACATATAGGCTATGAAATCTGAAAGAATTTTTATGACTATTCCTTTCTAAATTATTTTGCTATGATGAACTCGATTAACGTACGGGCTCCTGGACTTCTGGTTTCCTGGCAATCATGACACATAACTGGAAATTCCAGAGAATTCTGGACAATTCCCAAGAATTGTAGAAAATTTAACCAATCATTTGCCCTTGAATATAATGAATATTGTACAAATATGAAATTTCATAATTACTAAAGTTGCCATAATATATTTGCTAGCTGTCTAACACACGTTTTAATTCTGATTTTGCTTCTTTCTTTCGAAACTGAGTCCCTGCATTCTTTTCAGGTGGCAGGCACCACGGTGGGTCCCCGAGAAGCTGGAGCGCCCCCACCCGGGGGCTGCCGAGCTGGGGGAGGAGCGGGCATGTCTGTTCTGTCCTGAGGGTGGGTTCGCATGTCCGGCTCCCCAGAGGCCAAGGTAGGTGCGGCCGGGACTCTGGCTTTTACCTGGGTGAGAGGGGACCCAGGTGGGTTTCAGCAGGAAGGGTCGTGAGACTTCCTGAAGGCGGAGCAGAGCACAGTTGCTTCCTGGACTCCCGAGCCTGCCGGGCACGGAGCCTGGGAGCGAGGGGACGCGGGCAGCAGGCCCCCGGCCCACTGCCTCTACCTGCTCATGGCTCAGAAGGACGCGAGGAAAGGCTGAGACCCAGAGAAGGCCGCTGGGGACCAGAGGTGGGAAAAGCCCAAGGCCGTGCAGCCCCCACCCAGCAGACCTACTAGCTTGGTCCAGCAGGTGGACTCGTCAATAGTGGCATCCCTGGCTGGTCTCATCGGCCACTTTCTTCCAGGGACACCTCCCTCACTTGCCCCTCAATTCCCTGTGGGAGGAACTTCCCAGAAATATAAAGCAAAGGTAAGAGTTGACCAGACAGGTGTTCAGAGGGGGGCATCCAACCCCAGCTCTTGGGGTCCCTGGCTGAGCTTGTCCAGGGCTACAGCCCAAGTGCCCACGAGGTGGCAGCAGAGAGTGCCCATCAGATCTGGAGTCCGAGAGAGTGCCTGGAAATGGCCCAGGGGGGTGGCTTCCTACCCTGGCCCCAGGCTACAAGGAATCCCCTCTCTGACCAGGGCTTTTGAAAAACCACATATTCAAGATTCTTCTCCCCCACCCTACTGGAACCTCTGGGAGGGGATTTGCCCTCCAGTTGGGAACCATTCAGATTAAAAATAAATTTTTTTTTCTTTATTGATTTTGAGAGAGAGAGGAAAGGAGACAGAGAGAGAGATAGAAACATCGATGAGAGAGAACATCGATTGGCTGCCTTCTGCATGCCCCTCACTGGGGATTTAGCTCACAATCTGGGCATGTGCCCTGACCAGGAATCGAACAGGGGACCTCTTGGTGCATGGGTCGATGCTCAACCACTGAGCCACACCGGCCGGGAGAACCATTCAGATTTTGAACTCACAGAAAAGAGGATAGGACAAGTGTGATGGCTCCTTCCCTCCTTCCCTCCTTCCTTCCCTCCTTCCCTCCTCCCTCCCTTCCTTCCAGGTTGACATCTCTCCCACTGAGACCCAGGTGGACGGGTCACTGAGGCCTCGGCTGATGAAGAGCGAAGCAGAGAGGTTAGGCATCTCCAGCCTAAGAACGCTAGAGTTCAGGGTGGGCCAGCCTTGCTGGGGAGCTGGATGCGAAAGTTAGCATTCCTTCCCCCACCCTACCGAGTCCTCCAGGTTCTCAGGACCTGGGCCACCTGCCAGGGCGCCCCTGAGCCAGCACAGGATAAGGGCTGCTGGGCCAGGCAGGCAGCGTCAGACAGACCTGGGTCCGAGTCCCGGCTCTGGGACCCCGGGCAGACCCCTCCATGTCTCAGTGTCCTCCACAGCACAGCGGAAGCAGCGAGTCTGCCTGCCCTGTGAAACTGTCACGAGGACACGAGAGAATCCACGAGAAAACCCCAGCACAGCGCCCGGCACATTCCAGACATTTGATAAATGGGGTTGTTAGGTTCATGTCCATCATAGGGCTGGCTGAGTGGCTGTGGGGCTGGACTCTGGGGACAAGCCTCCCCCAATGAGACCAAATGGGGCACAAGTATGGGGGGAGAAAAAGGCCTCACAAAAGTGGGGTGCTCATCCTTGACTTTCCTCAGCTTCCTCAGGACACTGGTCTCTATTCTGGATGCCCTGAGACTTTGGCCATACCTTTCCCTCCCCACCCTAAGCCACAACCTTTTCCCAGCATGCACAGGGTCTGTGCAACCTGGAACATCCCATGCCAGCACATCCCTGGGGGAACTGCAAACCCCCGGCGGGGCAGCCCTGGGGCCAGGTGACCCAGGTGGCTGCGGTGACCGAAGCCGTGAGGGAAGGTGCTGAGGGCAGAGCTGAAGCTTGTGCAGTTTGAGGGACGGACCTGGGCCAGGCCAGGGGAGGCGGGGGCTCTCCTGAGGGTGTCACCAGAGTCCTGGACTCTCAGGGCAAGCGTGGCTACAAGCTGAACCAGCCCTAGCTCCCCCGGAACTGTCCCTGGGAAGTCTGCACTGAAGCCCAGTGTCCCTGGGGACTGGGCAAGGGCTGTGCCCTGACCTCTGACTACCTCTTACCATGCAAGGCAGCTTCTGGAACTTGGCCCCGAGGGACACGCTAAGTCCCGCAGCCCCCTGGGCGGGCCCACAGGGCTTGTATGGGAATGGCAGACACCCCTCGGAAGGGCAGGCCTGGAGTTCTGCCGCTCCACCACCGCTTACCGTGGTCACATCAGAGTCTGGAGGGGTCATCTCCACCAGGTTGATGTAGTAGGGAGCATCCTTCCAGGTGGGGTGATTGTCGTTGATGTCCAGGAGGGTGATGTTGACCTGTGAAGCCACAAGCGGCGCTGTGGGTGCACTTAGCTGGGCTGTACAAGGACAGCGCCCACGAAGGGGACACATTCAGGTGCCTAAGGGGCATCTTGGCATTAATTCCACCAGGTCAGGGCCTGGGCTTTCAAGGACAGGAGGAAGCCAGGATCCTTCAGAGGGATTAGGTGCTGTCCCATCAGGAGGCAGAGGAACCGATGAGATGACTCTTAAAATTGTTCCTGAGACCTGGGACTTGTCCCACCCACCCCTAGTCTTGACTAAAGGTGATTGATAGGGTGGGGAGGTTGGGGGGGGGAACTCTGATAGATCCCTTGAGCGTCCCAGTCAGTCTCAGCTATAAGCCAAGCAATTTCCCTGCTCACCTGTCACCAGGTAAATTATTTATAGAGCTCTGAATCCTATTAGCAGGGGCCTCCTGTGACCGAATAAGGCACTGGGGACTTTTCTGCCAAGTTCCTGGCCAAGTAATACCAACCCCAGCCTCTCTGGCTGGGCTAGGGTGGGGGCAGTGGCTGGGGGCAGCTGATGTGGGCTGGGTGAGGGAAATGGGGAGAGGTCAGGAGAGGGGTCCCGAGCGCGAGCCACAGAAAGCAAATAAAGATCCAGGGGGGCAGGTGATGGGAATGACCTGTCAGCTGGCCTTCCTGCTCCCTTTCCCACGGAGGGGCTACTGCCCTCTTCCCCCTTCTCCCCTGCAGCCAGAGCTCAGGACCCTCAACCGTCCTTCCTCTAGTTCCCTACCCTGAGGCACCTTGGAGGGTGATGGGGCCTTGGATGGGGGCTCTGGGCCTGCAGGGGTCCTACTGCTCATGGGAGGGGAACCCAGGCATCAGTTCTCAGCACCACAAGGGTTAGGATGGGGTGGTGACAAGCCCCAGGGACCCTCCAAGGGCCCCGCTTCCTGCTCTGAGCCACTCTTCCTTTCAGAAACACTGCTCCTCTGGGGGCCCGAGGGAGGGCCTCCGGGTCTCCTGCCATCTCCTACCCAGCCAGCTGGTCTTTGGGGGGAGGGGAGAACATATCTGCTCCTCCGAGTGCCCCCACGTCCCAGGTGGGAGTGTCTTTCTCCCCACAGCTGCGGTGGCCACAGGGCTGACCTTCGCTGACAGAGAGCTGGTGGCTGCTGCCACCCTCACTCCACTCCCACAATGCCTCACGCTGCCGCAGGACCAAGGGCCTGGAGGCCTGGAGGTGCAGCCTGAGATGAGCCGGGGAGCAGCAGACTGGGTGGCACGTGGGGAGCTGGGGGCACAGGAGGGGTGGGCACTCACGGTGGCGATGCCAGTTTTCTGGTTGTGGCCCACGCCCCCATCCACCGCTCGTACGATGAGGATGTACTCAGACTTGGTCTCTCGGTCCAGCAGGGAGGTGGTAGTGAGTTCACCTGCAGGAGAGGCGGGTGTGGAGAGAGGGTTTGGGTGGGCCAGGGAGAGGGCGGGGAGGGAGGGAGCGAGCCAGGAAAGGAGGAGGGAGCGACGGGACGAACAGAGGGAGGGAGAGTGTGAGAGAGAGGCCCGGAAGATCCAATGGTCCGGAGCGTGGGTACACGTGCTGGGGGAGATGTGCCCACGGAGGGGGGGGGGCACCAGCTCGGCAGCTGGGACCCGGAGCTGGGCGATATAACGCCATGACGAGGCGGTATTTTCAAATGTGGGGAAATCAAGGCCAAGTATGGGGTTGGTGGCTGGAAAACAGGGCAGAAGGGCCATTTGGCTTTAAGCTCAGACACCTAACAGCATCTTACCGGCTGTTGCTTGGAACTGGTTACAGTCTGTGTGCCTCGGTTTCCTCACGTAGTCAAAGGGGAACAGCAGTAGGCCCTACCTCATCTGGCTGTGGGGTCAACCTAGTTACCATGGGAAGCTCAGACCAGCACCTGGCACTATTTATTCACGTAGTCACAGATATTGGGAAGCTCAGACCAGCGCCTGGCACTATTTATTCACGTAGTCACAGAAATAATGCAGCCGGACTGAAACACACGTGTGCCGACTGGGACTCACCGGACAGTTCAACCCCTGGCGCCTGAACAGTTACACAATGATTTCCTTAATCACCTGTGGGTAACAATTACATCGCCTTGAAATTTTTTAGCACATATACTAGTTATTCTATTAAAGATAAACACTGAAGCCCAGCCGGTGTGGCTTAGTGGTTGAACATCGATTGACCCGTGCACCAAGAGGTTGCGGGTTCGATTCCCAGTCAGGGCACATGCCCAGGTTGCGGGCCCGATCCCCAGTGGGGGGCATGCAGGAGGCGGCCAGTCGATGTTCTCTCTCATCGATGTTTCTATCTCTCTCTTCCTCTCCCTTCCTCTCTCTCTAAAATCAATAAGAAAAAATAATTTAAAAAAAAAGATAAACATTTAAAACAGACCACAACTTTTGTCAGCCTGTTTTTGCCTTTCCTTTGTATATTGGTGTAAAAAAATATGGCAGTCACCCTTCACGGTGTGCTGGTAATTATTTGACAACCAGCTCCCCAAAAGAAAGGCATCTGCCAATTTCAATGGTGTAAACATTCTTACCAGGGCCCATGGTAAACTACCAAGTTGATGACACTGAACACGGAATTGGGAAGAGGTGCATACAGTTGGCTGTCACTGCAGGTGAGAGCCAGTGCCAGCCGTTCCAGCACAGGGTGGCAGCCAGGCCACTTGCCATCGCACACGGGCCACGGAAAACAGCTTTGAGGGCAGTGAGGCCCAGATCTGAATTCTGATTATGGCCCTTCCCAGACGCTTGGCCTTGGGAAAGTTACTTAATTTCTCTGAGCCTCCGTTTTCTCATCTGTGTGATGGAGATTACAGTTGTCCCTCGTCACTTTGTGCTTCGACTTTCGCAGCTTCACTCTATCGTGGTTTTTTCAAATATGTTCATTAAAAAGTTGATCGAGACAGTGAAAATGATACAGCGCGCGCTCGGTTGTCTGAGTCAATTATACACCCCTGTATTACAATTAAAATGAAAATTACTGTACGTGTGGACTGTAGGCCTATGTATTCGAGAACCCCAGGAATCCTTCAATGCCAGGTGCAACCACTAGAGTCTGGAGCGGATTAACCGCGATAAACCAGGGACGACTGTAGTGTGCCTTTGAATCAGAGCTGGTGTGAGGATTAAATAACTATAGGTGAAGCTCCCAATATTCAGGAAATGCTCATTTTCTCCCAGTGGACTGTGTGCTCTCCATCTTTTTATCCCCAATGCCTGAGCTGTGTGACTTGGGGCAAGTTACTTAACTTCTCTGGGCTTGTTTTATTCTATCATGAAACAAGGGAGCTGGGCCAGATGGTCGCTGGGACCCCTTCCACTATCCCACTTCCCTCCCTTCCATGCTGGCCTGTCCTCTGGCCTGTGCAGGGCTGAGAAGGGAGCTGGGGGTGGGGACAGGGCAGCGAAGGTGCTAAGGTGTGGAATGAAAGACTGGCAAAGGTATGCCCACCTAGACATGATCCTTGGTGGGGTGGTGTCGATTAATTGGCAGGGCGAGGAAGAAATTAATCTCTAAAAAGTTTTAAACATGAACTTGTCGGCATGATAGATGGCTCTTCCTGTCTGGGAAATTAGATCCAATTAAGGCCGCCTTTGTGGAGCGGCTTGGCTAATTTGACCGAAGAGCTAAGAGGAAAACGTTTACACCTTCAGAGCTAAAGGAGTCGTGTTAAGGCAGCAAGAAAATGTCCCCGTCATTACTAAAAGCCCGGGGTGGAGCTGGGGTCCCCGAGTGTGGAGGCAGGTGGGTGCTGAGCGGTCAGTGTGCCCGCCACGGGATCCGGGTGGAGCTGGGGTCCCTGAGTGCGGGCAGGTGGGTGCTGAGCGGTCAGTGTGCCGCCACGGGATCCGGGTGGAGCTGGGGTCCCTGAGTGCGGGCAGGTGGGTGCTGAGCGGTCAGTGTGCCCGCCACGGGATCCGGGTGGAGCTGGGGTCCCTGAGTGCGGGCAGGTGGGTGCTGAGCGGTCAGTGTGCCCGCCACGGGATCCGGGTGTAGCTGGGGTCCCTGAGTGCGGGCAGGTGGGTGCTGAGCGGTCAGTGTGCCCGCCACGGGATCCAGGTGGAACTGGGGTCCCTGAGTGTGGAGGCAGGTGGGTGCTGAGCGGTCAGTGTGCCCGCCACGGGATCCGGGTGGAGCTGGGGTCCCTGAGTGTGGGCAGGTGGGTGCTGAGCGGTCAGTGTGCCCGCCACGGGATCCGGGTGGAGCTGGGGTCCCTGAGTGTGGAGGCAGGTGGGTGCTGAGCGGTCAATGTGCCCGCCACGGGATCCGGGTGGCAGCCTGCAGCTCCAGCACACTTTCTAAAAGGGAGCAGTTCAAGTCTGGGCTCTGCAGTCAGAAGTTCAGGCTCTGCAGGTCCTCAGTCAAGCTACTTAACCTCTCCTGTGCCTCAGTTTCCTCATCTGGAAAATGGGGACAATGCTAGCACCTGCCTCAAGAGCAGTGAAGAAAGTGAAGTGGGATGATGCTAGTTGGAGCGCTCACAGCAGTGCTGAGGACTTGGTTAACACTAACTCACGATGTTATTCTGAGCCCCAAGGAAATGTGGGCTTGTTGAGGGCGGATGCTTCTGAGAGCAGGAGGAAGGCCTCTGCGTTGTCAGAGGTGGAGAGAGAGAGGCCCAGGATGGTCTCGAATGTGTTCAGTCTTTGTACATGTCAGCACCAGCCATCCACTCCCCAAGCTCCCAGGAAAAGGGGACCAAAGACATGGAAGGCAGACTTCAGCCAGGAAGGCACGGATGGCAGGAAAACTTAGTGCCCCACTGGCCCCTGAACACACTGGCAGGGATGACCAGTGTTCACCAAAGAATCCTGCTCCCTCCCCAGGCTAGAATGATTGCAGCAAAGTGGTTGCCAGGCCAACGACTGCGTTTCCCAGCCTTCCTTGCATCTAGGCAGGGCCACTGCCTGGTCCTGGCCAATAGGATGTGTGAGCACACGTGATGTATGTCACCTCCAGGTTTGGCCCATAAACATCTCCTTACAAAGATGCCATGCTCTCTTTTCCCTTCTGCAGTGACCTTGGAGCCACAACATGGAAGGGACCTGGGTCCCAGAATCACCACGTGGAAGGCTGTCCATCGGACACGGCGCTGGACTGCTGTGCAGTTAGAATTTCTATTGTGCTGAGCCACAGAGATTTCGGGGTTTGTTTGTTTAGCATGCACAGTTCTCTTACCTAATACAGAAATGGGTACTTAGAAGTGGAGCGCCCTGTAGGCCCACTAAGCTGACTTGGAACCCTGTGAGGGCAGGGCCGTGTTTTATTCCTCCTGTGCGCCAGCACCTACCACAGCACTGGCAGATATCCACTGACACCTAAATAAATATAGGAATGAGCCCGGCTGGTGTGGCTCAGTGGATTGAGGGTCATCCCGTGGACTGAGAGGTCCAGGTTCGATTCCCGGTCAGGGCACGTACCCAGGTTTGGGGCTCGATCCCCAGTGGGGGTTCTGCAGGAGGCAGCTGATTGATGTTTCTCTCTCACATTGATGTTTCTATCTCTCTCTCTCCCTTCCTCTCTCTCTAAAAAAAATCAATAAAAACATATTAAAAACTATATATATATGAATGAATGTCCAGGGGCCTCATATTCCTTCCCAGCTTCTGGGGTCTCTTATTGCTTTTTTTTGCTCCCCTTCCCTCCCAGCTTCAAGGAGGAGAGAAATGAAGAGGGAAGGAGTTACATGGGCTGAGCACAGAGCCAGGGATGTGGGCCCCTAGGTGAAAAGAACAAGAGTAACGATAATAAGCTAATTTTGTTAGCACTCACTACGTGGGGACTGCTTTACGTGTTCCCTCTAATGCTCGCTGAATCCACACAACAGCCCTCATGTGATCATCATTTCTAGGTGGGGAAACCGAGGCACACACACAGGACGAGGAGTCGACTCAAGAATGAGGTCGGCAGCTGAGGGAGGGGGACGCTTAGGCTGCACGAAAGGTGTCCCTGAAGAATGGCATGTAGAAAGGAGCACACTGTAAACAGAACAGCACTCTTCATCACTGAAAGACATTCTTTCGTGGATAAATTCACGCTGCGATTTTTGGTAGGATCAGTCATCTCACTCAGATTAGTAGTTCAGGGATGAAACCAGGTGCTCAAGGATGGCTTGCTAAAAACAGGGGCTTCCGGTGGAAGGGAGGAGGCCTGACCCAGAGGCAGGCCCGGCCTGGGCAGGAGAGTCAGCCCGAAGTGCAGGGCCAGGGCGTGGGGGCTCACCTGAGCGGGCGCCGATCCGAAACTGGGAGGAGCCCTCCAAGGAGTAGATGATGGACTCCTGGCCGTACTCCCGGGAGCGGTCCAGGTCCGTGGCATTCAGGAACAGCACCGTGGCTCCTTCGGGAGACAAGGGTGGGGTGGGGGAGCATACTGCCCACCACGGCCTCTCCCCTCCCACCCCGCCTGGCCACCATATTAAGTACACTCAGGCTGACCAACGTGGACTTTGAGTCAGAAAGAAATGAAGCTCCATATTAAATTGTTCTACCTTTATTATATCCAGTCCTGGTCTTGTTCTGTCTTGTTCACAAGGGGAATTTATGAGGGTTTTTACTTTCTGTTTCCCGTCCAGTTAAGGCCCTCACCTTCATGTCCTCCTCTGTGGAGCCTGGGTTAGGGTATCGGCCTTGCCAGCTGCCCTGGCCAGGCCCTGAGAGCAGCTTGCCCTGTAGCCGAGCCGGCCGGGGCTTTCTGCGCCCTCCTGCCACCCAAACGCCAGCTCTGGCGGAGTGGTGAGCAGGCTGTGTGTGGATCTCCAGGGCCACCACACCCAGGCAGAATGCGGTGGGACCTCTGGCAAGCGCTTTAACTTGTCTGAGCCTCAGCTTCTCCCTCTGTAAGATGGGTGTAACCATGAAGCTCATTTGTGGGGCGGTTGGTGAGGATCCCACAGAGAGGCATGCAGGACGCAGGCCTGGCCGGGCAGTTCTCACTGAACTGCAGGCTGTTTCAGCCCCTGGGGGCGTACGGGGCCAGGCAGTGTGCTGTGGGACAGGAAGGTCATTCTGGCTCCTTCCAGGGAGCTGTGGGGCCTCTGACTTGACTCTCAGTCCTGCTTTAAGCAGGACAGATACATGGGTCCTGACATACCACTGTAGCCAAGCGTATTCAACTTTGAAGAGTATTAAGTGCCATGATGAAGGCGTCTCCTTGGCAGAGTCTCTAGGGATGGTGGAAATGCAGGGGGCCGCTTGGGCAGTGACATTCTCCAGGGGATGCCTGAAACTGGGATGGGTGGGCGGGGCACAGTCTGGCACCCACCCAGCAAGTCATCAGACACTGGGGAGGTACCAGGAGGCTCTCTGTAGAAGGCTCTGTGGTGCCAAGGACGGTCACCCCTGACTCCAGCTGTTCCTGACTCCTCCAGCTGTCCCTGACTCCTCCAGCTGTCTGACTCCTCCAGCTGTTCCTGACTCCTCCAGCTGTTCCTGACTCCTCCAGCTGTCTGACTCCTCCAGCTGTTCCTGGCTCCTCCAGCTGTTCCTGGCTCCTCCAGCTGTTCCTGACTCCTCCAGCTGTTCCTGACTCCTCCAGCTGTCCCTGACTCCTCCAGCTGTTCCTGACTCCTCCAGCTGTCCGATTCCTTCAGCTGTTCCTGACTCCTCCAGCTGTTCCTGACTCCTCCAGCTGTCCGATTCCTTCAGCTGTTCCTGACTCCTCCAGCTGTTCCTGACTCCTCCAGCTGTCCCTGACTCCTCCAGCTGTCCGATTCCTTCAGCTGTTCCTGACTCCTCCAGCTGTTCCTAACTCCTCCAGCTGTCCGATTCCTTCAGCTGTTCCTGACTCCTCCAGCTGTTCCTGACTCCTCCAGCTGTTCCTGACTCCTCCAGTTGTTCCTGACTCCTCCAGCTGTTCCTGACTCCTCCAGTTGTTCCTGACTCCTCCAGCTGTCCGATTCCTTCAGCTGTTCCTGACTCCTCCAGCTGTTCCTGACTCCTCCAGTTGTTCCTGACTCCTCCAGCTGTTCCTGACTCCTCCAGTTGTTCCTGACTCCTCCAGCTGTCTGACTCCTCCAGCTGTCCCTGACTCCTCCAGCTGTTCCTGACTCCTCCAGCTGTTCCTGACTCCTCCAGCTGTTCCTGACTCCTCCAGCTGTTCCTGACTCCTCCAGCTGTCTGACTCCTCCAGCTGTTCCTGACTCCTCCAGGTGTCTGACTCCTCCAGCTGTCCCTGACTCCTCCAGCTGTTCCTGACTCCTCCCGCTGTCCCTGACTCCTCCAGCTGTTCCTGACTCCTCCAGCTGACTCCTCCAGCTGTTCCTGACTCCTCCAGCTGTCTGACTCCTCCAGCTGTTCCTGACTCCTCCAGCTGTTCCTGACTCCTCCAGCTGTTCCTGACTCCTCCAGCTGTCCCTGACTCCTCCAGCTGTCCGATTCCTTCAGCTGTTCCTGACTCCTCCAGCTGTTCCTGACTCCTCCAGCTGTCCGATTCCTTCAGCTGTTCCTGACTCCTCCAGCTGTTCCTAACTCCTCCAGCTGTCCGATTCCTTCAGCTGTTCCTGACTCCTCCAGCTGTTCCTGACTCCTCCAGTTGTTCCTGACTCCTCCAGCTGTTCCTGACTCCTCCAGCTGTCCCTGACTCCTCCAGCTGTTCCTGACTCCTCCAGCTGTTCCTGACTCCTCCAGCTGTCCCTGACTCCTCCAGCTGTCCGATTCCTTCAGCTGTTCCTGACTCCTCCAGCTGTTCCTGACTCCTCCAGCTGTCCGATTCCTTCAGCTGTTCCTGACTCCTCCAGCTGTTCCTAACTCCTCCAGCTGTCCGATTCCTTCAGCTGTTCCTGACTCCTCCAGCTGTTCCTGACTCCTCCAGTTGTTCCTGACTCCTCCAGCTGTTCCTGACTCCTCCAGCTGTCCCTGACTCCTCCAGCTGTTCCTGACTCCTCCAGCTGTTCCTGACTCCTCCAGCTGTCTGACTCCTCCAGCTGTCCCTGACTCCTCCAGCTGTCCCTGACTCCTCCAGCTGTTCCTGACTCCTCCAGCTGTCTGACTCCTCCAGCTGTCCCTGACTCCTCCAGCTGTCTGACTCCCCCAGCTGTCCCTGACTCCTCCAGCTGTTCCTGACTCCTCCAGCTGTTCCTGACTCCTCCAGCTGTCTGACTCCTCCAGCTGTCCCTGACTCCTCCAGCTGTCCGATTCCTTCAGCTGACCCTGACTTCTTAGCTGTCCCTGACTCCTCCAGCTGTCTGACTCCTCCAGCTGTTCCTGACTCCTCCAGCTGTCTGACTCCTCCAGCTGTCCCTGACTCCTCCAGCTGACTCCTCCAGCTGTTCCTGACTCCTCCGGCTGTTCCTGACTCCTCCGGCTGTCTGACTCCTCCAGCTGTTCCTGGCTCCTCCAGCTGACTCCTCCAGCTGTTCCTGACTCCTCCAGCTGTCTGACTCCTCCAGCTGTCCCTGACTCCTCCAGCTGTCCGATTCCTTCAGCTGACCCTGACTTCTTAGCTGTCCCTGACTCCTCCAGCTGCTACAGTGATTCCTGACATTTGTCCCCTCTGGGTATAACAGTAAAGCTGCCTCAGAGGACAGAACAGGTCCCCTGGGTCCTGAGTGTGGAGCTTATGGCCCTAGGTCTGCAAGCTGAGCCCTGGCACCTGAGACATGACTGAGGAACGAGCCTCCCATTGGAACACACGCCACCCTCCAAGGCCACCCCTTCCGCCATCATGGCCCGTGGGACTTGGCTCTCAGCTTCTTAATCTCAGAACTCTCTGCACCTTCTTGTTTAACCAAGGTTGTTGAATTAATAATCATCAGTCATTATCGTCTTCCCTGCTAGACTGTAGCTGCAGGACAGCAGAGACCAAGAGCCTAGCAGACCGGCTGCACATAGTCGGTGCTCTGTAAGCAACTGTTGGCCGGCAGAGAACTGAACATCTCCAAAGGCTCCCCTCCCTGGTCATGAGAAACAGACAGGGAGGGCCATGGTCTTCCCACATGTGCGTGCACAGTCAGGTCTGCACACCCCGGGGCCGTGCCTGGTTTCCTGCCGTCACGTCCTCCCTGCCTGGGCCCGTACCTGCCATGATGTTCTCCACCACAGAGACGAAGTAGGCAGGCTTGCTGAAAGTGGGAGGGTTGTCATTCTCATCCTGGAAGGCAGACAGACAGGTTGCAGGAGCGGGGGGCAGTGGGGGCTGCCAGCTACCCTGTGCTGGCCTCACGGAGGCTGGGAATGGCCGGCACGGAGGCACTCTGGCCCCGAAGTTTAACCAGAGCCAGGTGGGGTGTCGCCTGGGGGCCAGGTGCCCTCTGGCCGAGCTATAGTTCAAGGAGGTGCGACAGGCCTTGGGGACACCTGTGGGGTCAGGAAGGGACGGCGAGGACTGGGGAGATGGACAAAGGCAGCAGCGGGAACTGCCGACAACTCCCAGCCCCCCTGGCTCTCCCGTCGGCCCTGCTGCTGCGCCCCAAGCTTCCTCTAGTTCTCCCTCTTTCGGCTCATCAGCCCCAGGACGGGAATGCCCACTGGGACCTTCTTTCTCAACCATGCCAAGATGATGGTGGAAGGTTCTAGAAACCCTCCTAGAAAGGAAGGGAGAAAGGAGCAGCCCAACCCACAAGATCCTGAAGTACCAGGCCGGGGCAGGTGGTTCCCAGGCCTGAGTTCAGACCCTGCCGCAGGTACTCAAGAACTCGGCTCCCCCCACCGCCGATCCCGCCCGGAACCCAGCACCTCCAGGTCTGAGCAGTCCCTCCTCTGGCCCAGCCTCCCCGCGGCCAGGTGACAGGGCCAGCGGGGCTGGGCGGGGCTGAGGGGCTGAAGCAGCAGGGTGGGCACTCTGCAGCCTTCGTCTCCTCCTGCGGCGCCAACGCCATCTCCCTCCGCTGTCAGGGGAGAGTTCCTGCCCCCTCAGGCTCTCAGCCTCAGCAATGCCTTCTGCAGTCACCCAACAAGCATTCGTCCCTGTGCCCCTCCTGGAGGAACCTCGCTGGCCCCCCGACTCGGAGCCTTCTCTCCTCCCCCACGAGCCCCGCACGGACGCCGGCTCCTGGGGCTCGTTCACCCGGGAACCCTGCGCTAGGAGGAAGGCTCCCCAGCAAACCCCTTTCCTGGAGTCACTTCGGCTGAACCAGCATGAAAGCGAGGGAGGCAGGATCTCTGGCTGTCCACCCCTCGGGACTTCAGAGAAGCCCACCCCACAGGGACTGTGGGTGCCCAGAAAGGAACGCCCTTCTTTCCCAGTCTGGCCCCTGGCTCTGGACTGCACCTGGCTGATGCTGACCTGTCCCTCTCCCCAGTCTCAGCGAACTGGCTGTGGGAGGACCCGCCAGACATCCAGCGCCCCGACAGCATGCCGTCCCCCGGCGCGGCACGCGGGCCCCATATGTGTGTCTATTTAAGCCTTCTGCTTGGCTGCACGGAACGGCGCCGAGAATGTCAGTGACAGAGCATGAGGCAGAAACTTATTAGCGGTGATATTTCCCCGGATCCTGGTGCTGCGTTCGCTATTAGTTCTAATTCAGCGGCTCCCTCTACAAAAGCTTATTGTCCCCTAATGGGAAATCTACAAACCGAGTTTGACTTCTTTATTAAAAACCAACAAGCAGTGGATGAAAAGGAATCACCTGGCCGCTCTCACCCACCCCTTCTCCTTCCAGAACCCTGTCTGCCTCTCCCCACCTCCACCCTGGCAGGGAGTGCTGCCGCCAACTGCTTGGGGAGAGAGGAGGCAGCTTAGACAAGTGACAGCTACTTAAAAACCACCCACGTGCAAAATCAACCCAGAGCCGGTGACCTTTTCAAGTATGGTCCTTAGACACAAGTGACTACACCATTCATAGTCCTGCTGGAGACGGTGTTCACCCACAGCCAGGTGGCCCCTGTTGCCGGGGGCCAGGGAAGACCTGGAAGGAGAGTGCGGAGCCCCTTCGACCCTCATGACGGCTTTGAGGGGAACTAGTCAATAATACTGTAATAACTATGTCTGGTGTCAGGTGGGTACTAGACTTGTTGGGGTGATCACTTCGTAAGTTATATAAATGTCTTAATCACTGTATTGTACACCTAAAACTTATATAATATTGTATGTCGACTGTAATTGAAAAATAAATTTACAAAAAGAATACAAGGGCGTGGTTATGGCCGGCAGGGAACACATTCTGGTTCGCTGGTGCAACCCTGGGTGTTTCATGTGGGAGTTGCAGGTTCAAGGCAGGCGTGTGCTCAGGCTTCTGGGGACCTCCTCGTCCCGTCCTCCCGCCATTCCCTGAACCTGACGTGCCGAGATCAGGCCCCAGACTCTGCCCGTCCCTCTGCTGCACCTGGCTCTGCACGGCCTCTCCCACCCACGCCACCCCTAAATCCTGCTCCAGGTGCCCACTCTCGACTTTGCCGTCAAGGCCAGTCCCATCTTATTCCAAGCAAGTGGCACCCCTTGCCCAGACAAGGACCTTCCCACCCAGGAGCTGGCCCTGGAGACTTAGCCTCCGGTTTCGAGGACGAGGCTTGTTAAAGCGACGTGTAGGGCAGCTCAGGGGCTGTTGGCAGAGCCGGCTGGGACAGGAAGGTCATCCAACAAGCCTGCCCTGGGCGAGATGTTTTCCTGAGCATGTCAAATCACAGTGTATCTCTTAACCTGCCAGTCTGATCTAATTCTCCTGGAATCGGTAATGTGCTGACGCTTCCAGCCACACATGTTCGCCCTCTCCTGCAGGCAGCAGCCTGTAAGGGGTGGGGGTGGGGGTGGGCAGGCTTCTGCCTGTGCAGAGTCGGAGGGTCTCCGGGGGAAAGGGCCTGTTGTCACCACCAGCTCATCCCCGGGATCGCTGGGGGAGCTGCACAGGGCCAATGAACCAGTGTGGAGATAAATTCAGAGACTGATCACTTCAGACGCGAAAAGCACTAAGGTGTGCGTGATATTCATGTCAGACAAGCTGTGGTTTGGTTTCAGGCCCCTTTAGAGCTTCAGAGGAGCGGAAAAAGGAAGTGAAAAAGAAAGAGGGAGATAGAGAGATAGGACAGAAGATGGCCTTCCAGGAATTCCCTTGAATTTCACAGAGTGTAGCTATAAATGAATGAACCCCAGCTCCTGTGCCCCCAAGAAGGTGTCCTGAGTGAATTTGGAGCAGGAAGGTCAGGGCATTCCAGGGCCCTGGCCCTCCCCTGGCCAGGCTAGCAGGGTTTGCTAGGACAGCCTTTGGGACAGTCTTCTAGGTAAGCCCCTGAGCTGTGGGGACAGTCAAGGATCTAGGGACACGGGGTTCAGGCAGGGCCCCTGGCACCCTGGGAAGCACTCACCACCCCTTACCCTGAAAGGGCAAGGCCAGCACCCCTGGGTATACTTACAAACACCTCGATGGTGACAGGGACAGTGCTGTTCAGAGGGGGGTTGCCAGCGTCCTTGGCCATGACCGTCAGATAAATCAGTCCATTGGGTATCTGTTCGTAATCCAGGGGGCGGCTCACACTGATCACTGAAATGACAGAGACAGGGCCCCATGGCCCCTGTAAGCGGACTTCAGATGCCCATCCAGCCAGGGCTTCCCTTGGGGCAGAGAGGGGACAGCTGGCGTGACTGGGTCAGCTCTGCCTGGCTTCCCCTCCTGCCTCTGAACTCTGGAGCCTCGTGGTCTTGACTTGGGTTTACTGACTGCCTGATATGTGCAGGCCCCGTCTGAGCCCACCAGCTGGTACCTACTGCAGTGGTAATGCAAGCCTAACTTGACAGATGAAGAAACCAAGCTCAGAGCGGTTTAGTAACTCGCCCAAAGACACACACTGAAGCACTTAACAGAGCCAGAATTTGAGCCCAGGCTTAATCCAGGGCCCAGGTGTTACTCCTACTTGTCTGTCTGTCTCACCCACTCAACTGGCACTCATCTGGAGGACAGGGTCATGCCCCAGGCTCTCTCATTCTGTCCCTGTTACTGTGCCCGATGCCCTCCAGATACACGGCTTGCCCATTTACTGCCCAGTGTCGGGGCTGCCAGGGCAGACGGTGGGGTACAGGTGGCAGCTCCCTCCTCGGCCTCCTCTGGCCTTGCCTGTTCCTCTCACTGCCTTTCTCCCCATTTCTCTTCTCTCCCCAACTCCTCCCTTCACCCTGCAGGCTCTTCATGCGTCCAGTGGCTGCTCTGGGCACTGGATAGACCCCCTGGGGGGCACTGAGGGTACGGTGCTGAAGATTTTAGTCTCAGCAGAACTCTGCTAGGTCAGTGAAGACCCCTAACATCAAAGGCAGACAGGGGTGGAGAGGCAGGATCTGGGAGGGGCCAAGACAGCTGCTTTGGCCCTCAAACATCCCCATCCTGCACAGGCTGGACTCTCACCACGAGCACCCTTCGGTGCTAAGCCACTGGTTCTCAACTCTGGATGGGAAGGCACGCTGGCTTGGGAGAGGGGGCATGGGTAGTCTGCCAAGGCACTGCAACAATATTAAATTGCCACTTTCTATTTGGAAAATAGAAATCAAATTATTGCTTTAGTAATATAAAACCTAAGGGAGGTCCTTCCAGCAGAGAGGAAGGTGAGGTGTGAGGGTGGGCAGATTTGACAGAGAACATCAGGCTGCAGCATCAGGACTGTAACGTCAGTGTGCATTTCTCTGACACACCGCGGGTGCCAGGAGTGAGCACTGGACTCAGCCATCCAATGCATGTCCCTTCTGCCTTGGGGGCACCTAACACATCTTCAAGCATTAGGGAAGCTTCCCAGAAGAGGAGATGTCCAAGGGAGCCCTTGAAGCTAGCCAGACGCTAAAGGGAGGCAGGGCAAAAGGAACCGACTGCAAAGACACGGAAGTGACCACTGGAAAAGGAGAGTGTCGAGGGGTCAGAGAAGCTGGACTCGGGTGGTGGGTGGGGAAGTGCTGAAAGGCAAGGCTGGAGAGGCAACCAAGAGCCAGATCACACGGGCCTCCCTGGACAGCTCTGCTATGTGACCTCAAGCAAGTTGCTCCCTCTCTCTGGGCCCCAGTTGCCTCATCTGAAAAAAAGGTGGTCTCTGGGATCTTGGAGCTTGAGGATGCTGCTGCTATTGCCTTCATGGGCTCTAGGGATCCGGACGCGCGGCGGGGCAGGCGGGGCAGGGTCCAGAAAGTGTGGAACTGCGCCTGGGCCAGGCAGGGTGAGGCCTCTTCCTGGGCGGGTGGAAGGTGGCCACAGCAAGCCAAAGGATGGGGAAGCTTGGCTAACAAGTCTCCACCCCACAGATCTGCCCAGGCAGCCTTGGTAAGAAATAGGGACCCCCGAGATTGTGGGAACATCAGACGCTGGGCTGGCCATGGGCCCAAGACCCAGGGGAAGATCTGGCTGATCTGAGACATAGATCTTGATCCTGTGGAAGCGTGAGCCATGCCACGTGCTGCTCCAGCCAACAGGAGCTGTGGGGAAACTCCCCGAGCGCTCCGGGCGTCTGGGGGACACAGGGCCCTCTCCTGACAGAGGTGTGAGTATTCAGCGCAGCTCCCACCCACCAGCCCTCCTCCCGGCTGGGCCCTGAGGTCTGCCCCCACGCACCTCCATAGCCCTCATACACGCTGATGTCGAAGTAGCTGCCAAAGGCGGAGGCATTGACGATGCTGTAGGTAATCTGGTTGTTGGGAGGGGAGTCTTCATCTGTTGCCTGGGAGGAAGAGGATAGACAGGGCCCTATGAACTGGAAGAGTGTGGGTGGGAAGGGAGGGCTGGTTCCTCTCAGAGCCCCCTTTTTGGGTGATCCAGACCCTCCTTGCCTTTCAGCTGAGGCTACTGTCTGGCTCCCAGCACACTCATCTTATGTTGGGGTGTGGAGCTATCCTCGGGCATCCAGGGGCCAGGCTGGAGGCCCAGGGAGAATAGGGCAAGGCCAGGCCTTACCCAGGGGATGGAGAGGGTCTCCACCGTACCTGGCATGCCATCTCCCAGCCCCTTCAGTCCCAGCTTGCACATCCCACCCACAGAGGCCTTCCCTGACCTTTACCCTGGGTTAGGGTCCTGTGCTGCGCACCCCATCCATCCCCCCTGACTTCCTGTTTAATTTCTGCCTGCCTCGCTCAGACTGTTAGCTCCATGTGAGCTGGAACCTTGTGTTTCTTGATCACAGCTGCACACCCAGAGTCCAGCACGGTGCTGGCATACAGTAGGTATCTAATGAATGCATGTTGCATGAATGCAAGGAGGGAAGAAGGCACTTGGAAGGGTCAGATCCTTCTTCCCGTTGACTGTCTTCTGGGGTGGCTGATAAAGTAGCTTCTTTCTGGGTGTCTGACTGCAGAGAGCATAAGGAATGGCCTCTGGGTATAACAGGAGCTGAGCGGGGAGGGAGGAGAGGGAGAGCAGGGTCCTGTGCGGAGCCATGGCCAGTGTTGGGTGGGCACATGGTCCTGCCTTCTCCTTCCCCACCTCCTCCACCTTGCTTCGGAAACGAGTTCTAAATGGAGACTCTGGGTCCTGTCACTCTGGGTGAGCAGAATGAGGAAGGGGCGTGAGGACACTGAGAAGTCTCATGGTCAGAGGTCACTGGAGCATGGTGGGGACTCACTGCAGCACACTTGGAGTGTAGAGTCCTGAGTTCTAGTCCTGTGTCTACCACTCTGCTAATTCGCTGTGCCTTCTGGGCCCTGCCTCCTTCTGCTTGCTTTCCTTCCTGCGAGGTGGGTTGTGCCCGTGGTCCCTGGTTCCTGTCAGCTACAGCGGTTTCTGATTCTAAGCACCCCTAAAGGACTTGGATGGGGGTTCTTACTCAAGAAACCGCTCAGCATTTCCAAGGGAGGTGAGGAGGGTGTCCTTTTGCTGAATGGTGAGCTGAAGTTTAAGCTGAGACAGACACTAACGATAACCAAGGACCTGAGGGGATGCTCAGAGGAAGCCTCACACAGACCAAGAATGTGTCCCCAAATCTGGTAGACTTCTTCGTGGATGGGAGGTTGGCAGCTCTTGCAGTGGCTTCCCAAGGGAAGAGCCAAGCAGAAGATGCAGAGAAGGATAAGATGGATGGCTAGACTGCAGGGAAGCCTGGCATCTTACCCGGAGCCGCACCAGCTGTGTGACAGAAGGCTCGTTCTCTCTCAGGGCACCCACGTAGGCATCCTTCTGGAAGGTGGGCACATTGTCATTGACATCCAACACGTTGATCCTGACCCGGCCTGTGGTCTCCTCTCCGCCCCCATCCCGGGCGATGACTGTCAAGGTGAAGCGCTGGATGAGCTCATAGTCCAGTCTGGCAATCAGCATGATCAGTCCCGTGTCCTTGTCCAGAGAGAACCTGAGTCAGGCAAGGAGGAGGAAGAGAGAGGACACCCTGGTGTCAAGCAGCTTGTGAGGTTGGATCTGCATTTACCAGCCTGTCCTTGCCCAAGGTGATAAACAGACACAAATAAATGGACCTTGCCCAAGGTGATAAACAGACACAAATAAATGGAGTCTGAAATCTGCCTTCTTTTTCACTTGCCCTCAATAAGAAGAGCATCTGTTTCTAAAGGGGGGTCATGTGGGAGGTGGAAGGCAGGAAACGGGACCACATGGGAGGCAAAGTGGTTCAGGTACTGGAAGGGCAGGAGTAGGTTGATTCACTCAGAGAGGAACTCAGGAAGAATGACCCTCCTTTGCTATGAACAGGAGTTTCTGCCTACTGGCCAGAGATGTTGGAGACCTGTAATGGTCAGAGACTCTTGTAACTGATACCACAGAAATACAAAGGATCATAAGAGACGAGTATGAACAGTTATATGCCAACAAATTGGACAACCTAGAAGAAATGGATAAATTCCTAGACACATACAACCTGCCAAGACTGAATCAAGAAGAAACAAAATCTGAACCAATAACTATTAATGAAATAGAATCAGTAGTCACAAACCTCCCAACAAACAAAAGTCCAGGACCAGACTGCTTCACTGGTAAATTCTACCAAGCACTCAAAGATGAATTAATATCAATCCATCTCAAACTCTCCCAAAAATAGAAGAGGAGGAAACACTTACAAACTCATTTTATGAAGCCAGCATTACCGGGATACCAAAAACCAGACAAGGACACTACAAGAAAAACAAAATTACAGCCCAGTATTCTTGGTGAACATAGATGCAAAAATCCTCAACAAAATATTAGTAAAACAAATTCAACAATACATTAAAAGGAGCATACATGATGATCACGTGGGACTTATTGCAGAGATGCAAGAATGTTTCAAGACCCACAAATCAATGTGATACTCACTCATTAACAGGATAAAACATTAAAGGATAAAAATCATATGATCGTCTCAACAGATGCAGAAAAAGCATTTGACAAAATTCAACATCCTTTTAGGATAAAAACTCTCAACAAATTGGGTATAGAAAGAATGTATCTCAATATAATAAAAGTCATATATGACAAGCCCACAGCTAACATTATTATACTCAGTGGTGAAAAGCTGAAAGCATTTCCTCTAAGTTCAGGAACAAGGCAAAGATACCTACTCTCATCACTTTCATTCAACTTAGTATTGGAAGTCCTAGCCACAGCAATTAGGCAAGAAAGAAAAAAGTCATCCAAATCAGAAAGGGAAAAGTGAAACTGTCACTAGTTGCAGAGGACATGATACTATATATAGAAAACTCTAAAGACTCCACCAAAAACTATCAGAATAAATGAATTCCATAAAGTTGCAGGATACAAAATCAATATATAAAAATCTTTTGCACTTCTATACACTAATAATGAACTGTCAAAAAGAGAAATCAAGAAAATAATCCAATTTACAATTGCATAAAAAAATACCTAGGAATAAATTTAATCAAGGAAGTGAAAAATCTATACATTGAACTATAAGATCCTGATGAAACACACTGAAGACGACACAAAGAAATGGAAAGATATTCGTGCTTATGGATTGAAAGAATTCATATTGTTAAGATGTCCAAACTACCCAAAGTAAACAACAGATTCAATGCAATCCCTATCAAAGTTCCAATGGCATATTTCACAGAAATAGAACAAATAATCCTAAAATTTGTATGGAACCACAAAAGACCCAAAATAACCAAAGCAATCTTGAGAAAGAACAACGGAACTGGAGGCATCATGCTCCCTGAGTACAAACTATATTACAAAGCTATAGTAATCAATACAGTATGGTTTTGGCATCAAAACAGATGCATAGATCAACGGAACAGAATAGGATCCAGAAATAAACCCACACATATGTGGTCCATTAATTTATGACAGAGAAGTCAAGAATATACAATGTAGAAAGGATAGTCTCTTTAATAAATGATGCTGGGAAAACTGGACGGCCACATGCAAAAGAATAAAACTGGATCACTGTCAAAAGGCACAGACTTCCGGTTATAAATAAGTCATGGGCCTGCAATGTACAGCATGGTGAGTATAGTTAATAATACTGTATTGCATATTTAAAAGTTGCTAAGAGAGATCTTTAAAGATCTCACCACAAGAAAAAAAATTGTAGCTATATATGTTGACAAATGTGAACTAGACTTATTGTGATCATTTCACAATATATACAAGTACCAAATCAGTATGCTGTACACTTGAAATGAATATGTTTGTGTCAATTATATCTCAATAAAACACACACACATATCTGGGTAATAAAACAAATTCTGCCATCCAGATGATTTTGCACCAAAATGTTTTAAACAGGCAGCAAAGCATCCAGCAAGGGGCTGTGTGCTTGGTCCTCTCTCAGGAGTTACCCCTCGTCTTTTGCTCAAGGGACTGAGCCTGGCAAGTATCTCCTGGGAGGAGCAAGGTCCAGTGAGACCGTCCCTCTACCTGCCTCCTCTCAACGTCCCCACAGGTGCTCCTGTGAGCTGTCAGTTGACATCTGTGTGCCCTGACCTATTCCACGGCTGCAGCCACCAGGCCAGGAGATGGGCAGAAATGAGGAAACCCAAGATGGCCAGGACAAGGCCACGTGAACACAGATCCCCTGAGGGATGGGGTGCCCTGCGCATCTGTCCTGGTTCCTTCCTCCCATTCTGAGGCCCCATCTCAGAGGGCAGAGAATGACCGGAATGCACCTAATAGCTTGTCTCTTCCTGGTCATTTACACAGACAGCCGGGGCCGTTATCCAAGCTGACAGCCAGCACCGCACACATCCTGCTGGGCTTCCAGATGTACCAGACACTTCAGCTTTAGAAGCAGACCTGCCCTCTGAATTCAACTTGGCTTTCAATCATGTTAAAAAGGAGAGCGCTTCTCCTGGGCTCAGCTTAACTGTAGACAAGGGAAAGAAATGTCCCAGAACCATGGTGGGTGACATAGGTCATGTGGTGAGGCACGCCACCTACCTAATGGCTGCAGCACATTACCTGCCCCTGCTGGAGGCTGTGCCTCAGCGGGGAGCACCCAGTGCAGAGGCCTGGCCCTCCGTGCTGTGCGCTTAGCCTCTCCGGGCTGCAGTTTCCTCACCTGATCACAGTGTCTCGCATGGACTTCCTGCAGCACTGAGTTTGGGGAATTGCATCAGCAAATGCATTTGAAGCATTTGGCAAACAGCCTGACGCACGGTAAGGGCTTCAAAGACGCGGGCTGCTGCTGAGTGCTAGCATCAGTTCCGGAGCTCCTTTCAAAGCTCCAAAATGCGACCTTTTGAAAGCCAGAGAAACTGTGCCCAGAGAGTTTAGGGGACTTGAGCCAGACTGTCCCCTAGTCAGGGCCAAACCAGCAACGGTGCCCTTGGGTTCCCTCTCCCAGCCCAGTGCCCTAGCCATGGGGGCACAGCGCCCTCCCAGGGCACTGAGAAGCTTCCCGATCATAAGGGTGGCAGAGGGCCACTGTGAAGAAGCTGGGGCAGGGTCTCACCGGTCAGGGTCATCACTGAAGAAATAGTTGACTTCCCCGAAGGTGCCCACGTCATTGTCCGTTGCCTGCAAAGGTGAGAACGAGAAGTCATCACTGCCAGACCCAGCTGAGGCTCCCGATCCCACCAGGACGGTCGGCAGCAAGCCGTGGCTCTCCCGAACGACTCCCTGGCCCCGGCCAAGTTTTCTAGAGCCATGAAGTTGAATGGTGGCCACCGGTCACAAGTAGTTATTTAAATTTCTATGGGAGAGCCCAGTTCTAGAAGCTCGATCTTTTACCTAAATCTCTGACTTCGTGAGACCCCCCTCCTGGCCTCCTGTCAGGCCAGGACGTCTTACTCTCTGCAGGTCCTCGGGGGCTTGGTGTCGTAACCTGTCCGTTCGAGAAGCATGACAATGAAGGTGAGGTGGGTTCGGCTTCTGCTGGATTCTCCTGGTTATTCTCCCCACAGACAAAGACTCCGAGTCAGATGCTACCCAGTGAAAGAGGCACCTCAGGGGCATCTCCGGTGTCCCTTTCTTTTTTTTTTCTTTCTTTTTATCCTCACCTGAGGACATTTTGTTCATTTTTTTTTTTGTTCAGATAGAGTGGGAGGGAGAGAGAGGAAGAGAGAGAGAGAGAGAGAAACATCGACGTGAAAGGGCCACATCGAGTGGCTGCCACCCGCACGACCAACCAGGGCCAGGGACAAACTGCAACCGAGGTACATGCCCTTAGCGGGAACCGAACCCGGGTCTCTCCGGACCGCAGGCCGACGCTCTAACCGCTGAGCCAACGCTCTAACCGCTGAGCCAAACTGGCCAGGGCTGGTGTCCCTATCTTGAACTCTGGGAATAATGCATCGCATGCAAGGGCAGACTGTCATCTGACTGGCAATCTTCTGCTGCAAACAGCCTGCTGCCCACTCCACCCCCTTCTCTGGCACTGGTCTCTGCCTGGACAAGTGGTCCGAGCGGGAGATGCCTGCTCTACCACGACTGCAGGGACAGGGCTGGGATGGCCCCTGACTGCAGCTGGCCGAGCAGCCTCCTTCTCTGGGATTCCTGTCGTGGCTGCTGGGGGTAAAGTTTTCCTCTGAAGCAGAGAAGCTGGGACAGAGTGAACTGGGAGCTGCTGGGTGGGTGGGAGGGTGGAGGTGTCCCCGGGGAGAGCTAGAGGCAGGGGCTGAGTTCTGGCCGTTCTGCAGTCCTGAAGTGGGCATCCTGTCCCACCAGTCTGCTCTGTGAGTCCAGCAGGCCTGTTTGACCCAGGCTTGTTGTCAAGAGAGACTGGAAGGAGAGAGGTGTGCCTGGTGCTGACGACAGCGGTGATGGTGACCACCGCCAGCCTGTGCTGTCATGCCTTTTACACTTTCAAAGGCCACCCATGCTCACCATGGCCCGCCTTGATCCTCACCGCTGTCACAACACGATGAGGAAGGCAGACGTTTCCACCCACCTCACGGGTCACAAAGCTGAGGCCGACCCCAGGGAGGCCCACTGTAACCCTGTCACCACGCCAGGTCATGAGCGGGTTACAAGCAGAGTGGGGCAGAAGCTGGGATCCCCACTTCCAGCCTGGGGTTCCTTCCTTCAGATCCCCTGAGTGAGGCTATTCTCCATCTTCTCCTTCTCTGGGGTGAGGGCAGTTCTAGAGACAGTTTGACTTCTGTGGCTGGGAACTCTCAGCTTCTGCATGGTCCCTGGCACGGGACAGTCCAAGGTGCGGGCCAAATGGCACAGTGTACTCGTCCACTCGATAGTTACTTAGTAAGCACACACTCTGTCCCAGGCACTGTGGCTGCTGTTCCCGTCCCAGGCTGCCACCAGACGCCAGGAGGGAACGGCCTTGGGTTGACCTTGGTTCCACTTACATCTGTTTTACACTCGGGGCTTCTCTGTAGGATCATAATTGGAAAGAGCTGAGCTGCTAAAAATGTTTCAATACCTTTGTCTGTGTATTTCATCATTCTTTTTCGCTCTGTTGAGGTACAATGACGCCATATTCAGGGTGTACGCCGTGACGGTTTGATACACACGCACTTGTGAACACACTGCCTCCTGTGCCCAAGTCCCACAGGCCCCCACCGTGCAGACCTCTGTCCCTCCCGCTGCCACGGCCGGGCTCCGGGACAGCCCAGGCTCTCAGGGGATGTGTACTGAACACACGAAGAGGAAGATGCTGAGCTCTGTACCCCACCCTCCAACCCAGGACCGATTCCTAGACAGACCCTCCCCTGGTGCCCTCCGCCACGCCCCTCGGCACTGCTGCTCCTCGGGCACTTTACACGTATCATATTTTATCTTCATTACAACCCTATTACAGACAGGGAAACTGAGTCACAGAGCGGGTAAATGGCTCACCCAAAGCTTCACAGCTAAAAATAGAGAGCAGAGCAAGGATTTGAACCCAGGGCCATCTTGCCATGCTCTTAGTCTCCATGTGTGATTGCTTCTAAACCCAGAAGAGAGCGTGCCCCCAGAAGCAAAGGCACTTGGTTATTCCAGGGGTGAGGAGAGCAAAGCTCCTCATAAGCCCGCCTCTCCCCTCCCCTTCCAGGGCCTAGAGAAGAAGGGGCGGCGAGGAGCCCCAAAGTTCCCTTCCACTCCACGACATGTGACCCTCAGCATTATGGTATTACTGAACTACGATGACTGTAGCTTGGTCTGGGGAAGAGCTGAGCAGACGCCAGGAGCCCGTGGCGAGGGTCAGCACGCTGTGGGGAGTCCAGTTCCAGGCTAGCGTCAACAGCCCAGGTCACCGTGCGACCAAACAGCAGCCCCCCGGGGCCTCAACACCCTCATGTCAAAGGGATGTGTTGGGGTGGCCATGAGGTCGGGGCCACAGCTGCCAGGCTCACCTCCCAGCATGGACGACGCCTGGCACCCAGCAGTGAATGAAAAAATACTGAATGAAGAGAGTGGTGGAGAGAAGAGAGGGAGCTGGCGGAGAGATGGGGGCAGAGACAAGGAGGAGAGAGGACTCAAAGGGAGAGAGGGAATGGAGCAGAAGGGGCGAAGAGAAGGGGACCAGGAAAAGGCGGGGAGAGAGTGGCTAGGAAGTGTGGAGGGGATCAGGGGGAGAGAGGGCTGCGCCCATGCAGGAAGTGAGGAGCCAGGGGCGCAGCGTAAGGGGGTTCCCTGCCCCTGAAGGTCACAGCCGGACCCTGGGTGCCCTCCAGAATTGTACCTGGACTGTCAGGGTAGGAAAGACCCCTGAGGTCCCCTGGTAGAGTACCCTTCACCCTGGGGCCTGGAGCAGCTGAGGCCGAGGGAAATTCAGTGTTGAGCCCCTGGGGACCAGACAGAACTTTCTTCTCTCTGGAGGCATGGGTAGGTGCCATTCTCCCCCCACCCCACCCCCAGACCCTACCTCCTCCCCAGGGGGCTGGGCACAGCCATGGCTCCCACAGTGACCCTTTCCCTGGGGGCCTCTGCTGCCCGCCCAGGCTGACGCTGACCAGGGAAGATTTGTGAGTCCTTCAGTGCCACTGTCTAATGACCGTATGAAATATGTGTGCTGGTGAAGGGGAGAGGGAGAACTTTCATTTTTCAAATGCATGAAGCAGAATAATAAGATGAAAAGCTGCGTCTGTGCCCCTGCCAGGGTGGGGGCAACCCTGTGCCCGGGAGGGCCTCCCTTGGGCCAGTACCAGGCTGTAGTGGGGCCGGGTGAGGGGCCCTGTGCCCGGGAGGAGGCAGCAAATCCAGCCACTCGGCAGTCCTGCTGAAGGCCCTCCAGGGCTCCCTGGTGCCCTCAGGGACAGTCCCTCCTCTTTTGCATGCCTCCTGCCCTGTACTCCAGCCTTTGTGCCAGCTCCAGCCTCGTCTCGGACCCAGGCTGGACCGGACTGGCTCTGGCACCTGCCTGGCTCTGCCCCATCTGCATAGATTGCTGCCTCCCTCTGGCTGGCGTATCTGCTCCTGTCTTCTCTGACTTCCCAAGGCTGGGTTGGGCTCTGATATAGCCCCAGCCCTGGTTGCACTTGGGAGCTGAAGCTGTGGGCTGATGTGTTTCTGGCCCCACTAAGCTGTGGCTCCCTGAGGGCAGGGCGGGGTCATGGGGCCTGGGCAGCACAGCTCAGGCAAGCTCCCGACACCTCTGCCATCTATAGCTACATTGTCAACCACACCTACAAAACAGCATTAACATATACATTGTTCAACTCTGACCACACCCCAAGTGAGGGTACTGTCCTAAGCCCCGCTCTCTGCCTTTAACAGAGCAAGGAGGATGCTAAGTAACTTGCCCAAGGTCTCACGACTGGTAAGTGGCAGAGCTGGCTTCCAAATCCCTGTGTTTAAAACCATTCAGTGCTCTGGCCAGTGTTGCTCAATGGTTAGAGCATGAGCCCATGCACCAGAGGGTCACGGGTTCGATTCCTGGTCAAGGGCACATACCTGGGTTGCAGGTTTGATCCCTGGCCCCAGTCAGAGTGCATGCGGGAGGCAACCAATCAATGTATCTCTCTCACCTCCATGTTTCTCTCTCTCTCTCTCTCAGTCACCCCCTCCCTCCCTCCTTCCCTCCCACTCTCTCTAAAAATCAATGGAATATGTATGCTACCTGCCTGAGCAACTGAAAGACCAACAGACAAATCACGCGTCAGACAGACAGCGGCCCTTGTGCTCACTCTAGGAGGGCGGGTTTGAGGAGCGGCCAGGGGCCTGTGCTGTGAAAACAGACGTCTTCCCATGCCAGGAACACCCTTCCTCTGCCACGTTCTAGGGACGCGCAGGCCATCTCCCTGCAGGGTGACTTCTGGGTGCTTACAGGCCAGTCAGATGGCTCCGGGAAGAGGGGCCAGATGGCCAGGCTGGGGGGGGCTCTCATACTGTGCCTGGCAACTCTCAGAAATGCCAAACCAGGTTCAGGTGAGCACCTCAGCTGTGCTGCAGGCCTCCCTCGGGTGCCGCTGTGCCCGCTGTCCTCCCAGGCTGGACTCTCACCCACGCACACACTGGGACGTTTCACTGCTTGCCAAGACTCTCACAAGAGGCCCAGGGCACGAAGACAAAACCAGTGGCTGCAACGATCCTCCTCTGCCCCAAACCTGCGGTGCTCCCACTGCTGCTGAGTTCATTCCAGACCAGCACCCGGTGCCCAGGCTCTGCACAGCCCCGCTGGCCGTGGGGGGCTTCACCCACGCCCCCCTGTGCACCACTCTTCCCATCGCCTGGCTGCACCAGCCCCTCTCTGTGACTGCTGTCCAGACTCCGGCCGCCCCAGATGCCCCTCAGGAACCCCGATCACTCGCTGTTCTTGAGCTGGGAGCCCCTGGCTGTACCTGTCCCGGAGCGCGGGCACCAGGTGCCGTAGGGAAAGCTGCCTGCGTGCACCTGCTTCCTGCCCTCGCCAGAGGAGCCTGTACCTAACTCCTTTTTGTATCCTGTTGTGTTCAGCACAGAGCTGAAAACCTTTGCCAACTTCAGTAAAATCTGGAATTCCTGTTGTCAGCCACAGAGCACCAACGTGATCTTCTGCCTGGGCGGCTGAGCTCGCTATCAGCAGACACCATGGTGGGCAGTGAGCAGCCAGAGCGAGGCTGCTCCGGCCGCCCAGGGCGCGTGGCGGGTTGACAGAGCATCTCCAACAAGCCTCCCAGGCTCTCAGCTCGGGTAGAGCTTCCTACTGGCCAAACCCTAGAGGCAGACGGAGGGCGGGGACTCGCTGGATGGCCCAGGAGTTGCTCAACCGGGCATAAGCAGAGTCGGTGAGAAGGGCAGGGTGGGTCTGGAGGGGCAGGCAGATGGAGGACGCTTGGAACCCACGGAAGAAACTTTCATGTTCAGTAAATATCTTCTGAGCTTTTCCAATGCGCCAGCTACTGTGCCAGGCACTGGAGTCCCAGCCATAAGCATGACCACACTCTTGCTGGAATGTGACTTACAGAGGGAAAGGGGGACAGTCCGTGGAGGAGAGAAATAATCAAATAGCAATTTCAGACCGACTGGTAAGAACCGTGAGAAAAATAAAGCTGGCAGGTGACTGGGTTGCTATTGCAGATGGACCAGTCCTGGAGAAGAGCTCCCCTTGGCCAGGTGTATTAGGGTCTATCGTCCAGTCACTGGCTGGACACCGAGACACCCAGGTAGCTTTTGGTAAGAACTGCCCTCCTGCGGGCACTGAGGCCTGGAGGGGGCTCGGAACGCCTGTGCTGCCCCTATCAGCCTGCCCTGGAAGAAGCGTCTGCAGCCCAGGAAGGCGGGCCAGCAGGTCAGCCTGTATCCCCATCGTCGTACATGGGAGAGGGGGCCAGGACTGGCCGCTGCCCAGGGCCTGATTTATAAGGCGTCTTCTCTGATTCTTCCCAACACTGGCATTACCAGCAAAACGAATCCCCTCATTTGGGCCTTTATAATTGCATCGCAAGTGCTTATTTCCGTGATGGACAATGCCGGCAGAACTGTAATTTTCTTCCGCTGACAAAAAGAGAAAAAAAAGATATACACGGGGGGATATTCCAAAGGTTAAGACAAGGTGAACCTGCAGTGGGGGAACAGTCAAATCCCCAGAATGGCCAGGCCCGAGCCATGAATGCCCATCATTCCCCTGGCTGTCAGGTGGTGCCCCCTGCCATTTCCCTTCGAGCATGCACGATGTGCCATGCTCTGCCCAGCATTTCTCATGCTGTATTCCGTTCCATCTTCCCAACAGCCTTATGTACTAATATTACCCCCATTTTACAGATAGAGAGAAATAAGGCTCAGAAAGGTTAATCAACTTGCCCAAGGTCACACAGCCACAGGGCCGGGATGTGAACTCAACACATCAACTACCCCCTGTTGGTGGGGCCGGGGTAGAGGCAGCTTCCTCCAGTATGAGAGCCCAGCCATGGGACCCAGGGTGCTCCTCCCAGGTCCCTGTCCTCACCCTGTAGAAGCCAGATGGGCCCCTACAGGCAGTCCTCTCCTTCTCTCAGTGGCTCTTCTCCCAGCCTCTGCCCAGAGAGGGTGGGCTCCAGCAACAGGGGCTGTGCCCAACAACGGAGGAGGCGGGGGTCTCTGGCTGTGGCTTCCCAGGAGGCAGGCCCTTAGCCAAGACCCTTGGTCCTCAAAGAAGGCCCCCCATTCCTGCCCCAAACTTGGTCTTGGTGTGTTCAGGGGGCTCAGGGCCTAGACTGGGGGAGGCTGTCACCTGCTGAAGGCTAGGGCAGCCTGGCTGGCTGTGTGGGTACCCTTGCCAACCCAGCCAGGGCTCTTCACCCAGCACCCTTTGGATGTACCTCTCCCTTTAACTTATATGCCAGGGCTCTATGTTCAGCCCAGCTCCCTGCCCTCTGATGCTCACCCCAATAGCTCATGCCTCCTCTCAGGGGGCCCATCATTCCAACAGTGGTCAGGTCCTCTTTTCTCTTTGTCCCTTCCCAAGAGCCCCCTCTGACCCAGCCTGTTTTCACAGTGAACAGTCACTCACGCTCACCCACTTCCATTCATTTGCCCTGGATCGAGGGCCCCCTACAAGGTGCCCGCTTTGCCCACACACTGCCCCCATGTGTCCCTGCACCTCACGGCCGTCCCTCAGCACGGCCTCGCAGATGCCCACCTGCTGATGTTGGGCCTTATGCACCCACCTGACTTCCGCCTGCTCTGGCCTCCTCCTGTCTCTCCCTCCAAACGACGCGCATAGGTGCTGCTGCACTGATATTCTGACCCCGCCCCGGGGACAAATGCCCTCCTCTCTCAGCTTTAAACACGCTCTACCCTTCTTCATAGCTTGAAAGTCCTGTTCTTGTGTCGTCTTTTTTCCCATGTCCTCACCCTTCTCTCTCTCTCTCTCTCTCTCTCTCTCTCTCTCACACACACACACACCTTTTCTTTCTTCCTCTCTCTGTCTCAGGCAGCCCCCACACCTCCTGTCCCCACTTATTGTCATAGAAACCTCTCTTCCTCTCTGTGTCTGGCTCAGGTAGATCCCATCCTGCTATACACCACACACAGACACACGTACTCACACCACCTTCCATCTCAAGCAACCCAACCCCCCATTTCAGCCCGTGGCCCCTCCACACCCCCTCCCCAGCCACCTGTGTGCCTCTCCCCGCAGGCAGGCAACGGGCAGGCACACGCTCAATCACTCCCACCGGTGCCCGCACCCTCGTCACGCACGCTCGCCTGGACACCCTGCACGGGGCTTCTGCTCTGAAGCACGGCGGGCCCAGCTGCCTCCCCAGCAGCCCTGGGTCCCCGCAACGGCGCAGGCTGCGGGCGCCGGCGAGCAGTTCTGCTCGCATGCACAGATCTGCGGAGAAGGGCACGCGGTACAATTTGTTCAGGAAACAATAGCAATGTTTGACATGTCATAAGGATTGATGGAGCAGAAATTTACATGGGAGAATGCATTTTTAAACAGCTCCACGGAGCCCCGGCGCTTCGCTGGTAATGCTTTCCACATTCATCATCCGCTGAGCCCTCTGAGCAACTCCTTAAACTACGTGAGATTAAGTGCACTCTTGCGAGCTCTGGGGACCGAGGTGGCTGGCGGGAGGGAGTCCGCTGGAGGAACTCGGAAGCCCAGAGGCTGGGGTGACGTCCCCTCGTCTTGATTAGACCCATGAGACCTGGTCCTCTCCTCTGTGCCCATACTCCCTCCCAGGTTGTGGATGAGGATTTCAGCTTTCCTCGGGGGTAAGAGGTAAAAGCTAATGGCCGGGAAACATCATCTAGTCTGCCCCACACTTCTAGGGAAATGCTTAGTGCCTCAGTTTCCCCTGTCATCTCAGAAGGAAGCTATCTAATCTGAGAAGGCAGGCAGGGCTGATGGGTGAGGGCATGGTGGGTGTTAGGGGCAGAGGTAAGTTCGCTGGAAGCTGCTGCTCGTGGGTCTCTGGGCCAGGGAGAAAATGACGGTGGCTGTACTTTGTAGGAGATAAGAGGGGAATGTTCCAGGCGGGCATTGGTATGAGGGGGTGAACAATGGGGTGCAGGAGAGATCGTGGGGAGGCAGCAGAGCACAGGAAGAAAGATGCCTTCAGGAGAGCCCCTGGGTCCTGCTTCTGGTCCTGAGCATTCAGAAAGCCTCAGGTCAGAGGCTGCTCCTGGGGACACTGGGGCGGGAGGCCAAGGACAGGGGCTCGGAGCACACGATAGGGTGGAGGAGCTGAGGGGGAGGGCAGTTAGGAAAGGGGGGGACCCAACTGGTGGTGGGGGCCTTTCCTCCCTCATGTTCCAGTGGGGACCGGGGATGGACACTCATGCCCACGGCAGACATCACTAGTCAATTACGATGCTGAGAACAGAGAAGGCCTCAGGGTCTCTCTCAAGCCTGTCTTCTCTACAACCAACAACCAAGCGCATGGAAGTCGTGCCAAAGCCTCTTTGCCATACATGCCAATTAAATAGGCAAGGGATCTAAACAGACACTCTACAAAGAGGACGTACAGATGGCCAAGGAACCTATGGAAAAGATGCTCAATGTCACTATTCATCAGGGAAATGCAAATCAAAACCACAATGAGATATCACCTCACACCTGTCAAAATAGTTATTACTGCAAAGTCAACAAAATAACAAGCGCTGGTGAAGAGAAGGAGAAATGGGAACCTTTGCGCACTGCTGGTGGGAATGTCAATCGGTGCAGCCGCTGTGGAGAACAATATGGAGAGTCCGCAAAAAACTAAAAATGGAACGGCCATACAACCCAGCAATTCCACTTCTGGGTATTTATCTGAAGAAAAAAACACGAATTTGAAAAGATATATGTATCCTTATGTTCACTGCAGCATTATTTACAACAGCCAAGATATGGAAGCAACCTAGGTGTCCATCAGTAGATGAGCGGGTAAAGAAGATGAGGTAATACATGCAGTGGGATATTACTCGACCATAAGAAAGAAGGAAATCTTCCATTGGTTACAAGGACCTACAGGGCATTGAGCTAAGTGATTAATAAGTCAGTCAGAGAGAGACAAGTGCCATATGATTTCACTTATATGTGAAATCTAAAAAACAGCAACAAATGAACAAATAAAACAAAAACAGACTTATAGATGCAGAGATTAAACTCGTGGTTGCCAGAGGGGAGGGGTGTGAGGGGCTGGGTGAAAACGGTGAAAGGGAACTAGAGGTACAAACTTCCAGTTAGCAAAACAAAACAAAACAAAAAAACCCAAAAATCAAACAAACAAAAAACGCCACCAGGCTGCAATGTGCAGCGTAGGGAAAATAGTCAATGACATCACCATAGCTATGAGAGCTACGCATGGTGGCAGCTGGCCACTAGGCCACCACGCTTACTGTGGTGATCACATCATAACAGAAATGTAGCATCACCATGTTGTACACCTGAAACTAATATAACATTGTATGTCAACTATACTTAAATAAAAACAAAGTGTCCAGAGCATCTTTTAAACAAGAAGGCCTCCTTACTACCCCCGCTGGACTCTCTGCTCCTGCAGGGTCAGAAATGTGCGTCTCCTGGGGCGGGGGGCACAGTACAAGACCAGGCAGGAAGGGCTCAAAAAGGATTTGTGGCTAAGTGCCGAATCATGAAAATACCACCCAAATGGGACCAGGTGATCTGGGTTCTGATCCAGCGTCTGCCCTAGCCATCCAGCTGTGGGACTTTGAGGAAGACACTGGGCGTGGGGCCTGGGGGTGCAGAGCCTTCAGACTGGTCTGGGCCTACCTGCTTCTGCTCTGGCACCAACAGCCCATCCTCCACCAGAGCCAGAGGGAGAAGCTGACAAGACACCACTCACCAGCTCACCAGCTCTGAAGGCTCCCAGAGCATTTAAGACAAAATCCCAGCTGCCTGCCATGGCCCCTGAGGCCCGACATGGGCCAGCCTCTGCAGCTCTGACCGCCTCTGTTCATTGCTCCATTACTCTGGCCCTCCTTCAGTCTTCACGGTCCTCACAAGCCAAGCTTGTTCTCCTGCCTCACAACCTTGGCACTAGCAGTCCCTCTGCTAGGAATGCTCCTCCCCGCCCCATCTCAGCAGACAGGAATTCCTTTACACTTGTAAATATATTAGCATTTGTAAACGCACACTCTGACTGCTGCTGGGATAACAGACTCTGGGACACAGAACTAGGAGCTGAGGCAGTCACTGCACTTTCCTGGGCAGTGGTGAGAGGCGATGGGCTTGGACAAGGTGGTCAGGGGCATGCTGGGAAGTGCCTGGACTGAGCGGGGGCTGAGAGGCCATGCTGGTGGATGGAGGGGCTTGGGAGAAGGGCATGGTTCTGGCAGGAGCACCAGGGCACATGTTACTGGCTATCTCCTTCCACTAGAATGTAAGCTTTATGAGGGCAGGAACCGAGTCTGGCCTGTCCCCCATGGATCCCCAGGGCTGCAGGCCTTCAACAAATAGGGTGTGAATGAACGAGTGAGGAGAGTATATATGATGATATATGAGGTCCTCTTGCCAGTGACAAACCAACTGCAAACCCTGAGTAGATGGACTTCCAGGGAGGGAGGGACACCAGAAGAATGATGATGGGGTGGGAGGCGGAACCACAGGAGAAAGGGAGGAGGGAGAGAGAGAAAAGAGTGGGGAGGGAAGGGGGAGGAAGAGACAAAGAGAGGAAAAGGAAGAGAAAGGAGGGGAGAGAAGAGGAGGAAGGAGGAAGAAGAGACCAATGGAACAGGAGAAGGAATAACCACAGTAACATCCACTGTAAGCCTCAGTTTCCTCCTCTGTAAAATGGGGCTAACATTACCACCGGACTCACTGGGATGGTTGTGAGGACTGGAGAAGATGCTACCTGGAAGGTGCTTCTGAGCATTGCCTGGCACATGGCCCACATTTCTAGGTGAAGCAGTATTAGTATTCTAACTCCCAATTCTGACCTCTCTCTGTTTCTGGCTGCCCACCCCCAGCAACCGGCCAGGTGGAGGAAAGGGGAAGTGGCACCGAGCCCTGCAGGAGGGGGTGCTCTGGCAGGAGCCAGGCCCGAGCCCCAAGGATTAATGTGTCAGTCCTGCGGAGGGGGGAGGAGGTGCTGACAGGTGCTCTCGGGGGGCGGGTCCCAGCTTGTTTGCTATTGCAGCCATGGTAGTTGTTCTTGGGTTCCGCCACCCCCCTTTATTTCTCTTTATTTTATTTTAAAACCTGGAAATAAAAATTGATGGGGAGCAAATTGCTCTGGCCAGCAGCTCAGTGCTTAAAGAAGTCATCGTGGGAAAGCAATTATGGGGATGTCAAAGGCTGTCAGGGTGGCCAGCAGCAGCCTAGCGGTCTCCTGGCCCCCTGCTGGGAGATGCAGGGGAGTCAGCCTGGAGGAGCAGTGTGGGGTCCCCTCAGATAACCGGGATGACTGAGATCACCGCCTGCTGAGCGGCACCGTGGGCCGGCACTGTGCAACGGACCTGACATGATCTGTCCCTAATTTGTCCTACGACAAGCATCAAGACAGGGTTCACAATCCCATTTTACAGATGAAGCAACTCCAGCTGATAATAAATGCAAAAATAGTAACAACAGCTGATGCATTAGTCCTTACTGGGTTCCAGGCATTATTCTGACATCTTTGTGGATTAGCACATTTCATTTCCACCCCCACTCTAGGAGATAAGTACTACCACTGTCCTGGTCTCATGGGTGCGGAAGGTGACGGACTGGAGAGCTGCCGGGGCGGTGCCACACACAAGCCTCGTGCTCACCTCCACCCGCCAGGGACTACCTGCGCCTCAGCCTGCGGGCTTCTTCCTCACGGAAGCAGCTGGCACGATGGTGTGTCCATGTCCCTGGAAGCCGCCCCCACTCCGTGGGGCCTGGGAGTGGATGGATCACTTGCCCTGAGGTGGGATGACTCAGGCACAGCCTCTCCCCCCAGATTCCCCAGTGGACTGAGCTCCAGTAGCCCCCCTTGTGGTACCTGGCTTCACAATACCCCCCAGTGATCTTATCTCACTTCCCACCCCGCCTGAGTTTCCTGGCGTCACTTTCCAAGTAAACTTGCCCCAGAATCCTTGTCTCAGGGTCTGCTTGCTGGGGAGCCAGACCCCAGACACAGGCCTCTGGCTAGACGCAGGGCGCACACGCTGAGCCAGACAGTGTGCTCCCGCCCTGACAGGCGCACAGGCTCAGGGTCCCGCAGTCAGTCTGTCTGACACCCCCACACACAGACAGAAAGGCCACTCCCGCTCCTAACTCATTTGCAACACTGTCCATTCTCTCAGGCTCTTGGGTTTGAAGAAGACTCAATTGAGCGACTTATAAAAAAAAAAATCACATCTGACCATCAAACAAAGAAAGCTGGGACGCAGAAAGCCATTTTCCCAGGATGCAGGGAGAAGGAGGGTGGCTGGCTGGCTGGCTGGCTGGGGGTGAATGAGACATTCACAATCAGGACGGACACGGTCTCTCTGGGGCCAGTTATCAAGCTGGGATTATGTGGTAGCAGATGAGAAGGGGAGGGTGCCAGAGAGGCGTGGGGACAGACACCGTGGCTGAGGCTCAGTTAAGTGGGACCTTGTGTGTGGAAGAGATAGAAGGAGGAGGAAAGGACAGTCCAATCAACCCCCTGGGGGTGCAGCCAAACCACGGCTGGGACCGCCTCCCCATCACAGATCTCACCACCGCACCCACCCCTTGTCCGCCACCCTCCCTCTTCTCCCCTACCCCGTGGGAGATAACAGGAGCTCCAGGTCTAATGGGGATGTGGGAGAGGTACCTAGGTGTGGGCCAGTCCTACCCACGAGCCAGAACATGTCCTTACTCCAAGGTGACTTGGAACATGGGTGGCATCCCCCCCACACACACGCTTGCTGCCATTGGCGGGCACTGATTGGCCTGGCACGTGCTACTTACTAATGAGCCGTATTGATTCCACATTCTCTTGTTGTCTCCCTAAATGGCAAGCCACACATCTGACAGATTAAATACCCACATGATTGCCCACCTGACATCTCCATCACTCCGCCCAAGGGTCCCTAATGAATTTTATAGCCCCACAACGACGGAAGAAATTAAGGTCAAAGTCTGACACAAAAACTATAAATCACCCAGGATCTCTGAGAATAGCAGAGGGCTACTCTCTGCAGCCCCAGGCCCAGGCCCAGCCCCAGCCCCTCACTCACCTGGGTCAGTCCAGCCCAGGGCTTGATGGCAAGACAGGTGCCGCATGTGAACGCAGTGTGGGGAGGGTGTGCTGGGAAACGTGTACCTGAGAACCACCCCTGTCCACAGACATTTGGGCTCCTTCGTTCCTCGGCCCACCCCACTCCCAGGGGGCAGAATGTTCTAACAGACTGAGAGACGCACCGAGAGGCGAGCAGCAGATTTCATTTATAAAAACTTGCATCCCAAGGAGTTCTAAACACTTAGGCCACACTGTTCTAAAAATGTCCCCAGGAAAGGGAGAGAGTTCAGCAGCATTCTCTCCATTTTGCAGATGGAGAGATCGAGGCTTGCAGAGAAAAGGGTTTGGCCAGGGTCATTCAGTGAATCAAAGACCTTCATCTTCCAACCCCAAGTTTGTAGGTCTTGTTATAATAAATGCCTAAAGGGACCTTTTGTCCTGGTCTTGTTTCTCCTTGGGAAAGGGTACCCTCTGTAGGTGCTGGGCAGGCAGAGGGACCTCTGGCCTTGGGTTCAGTTGGCATCTCCTCATACCTCTCAGTCACACAGTTTCATCGGCTCTCAGGGAGGGGTTTAGTCTCCTCGAGGTTAAGGGGAAGCTTTGTCATCCTAGAGATAGGGTTCATGCTTAAGCTCTGCCCCTTCCACAGGTGTAAACTCTAGCAAACACCTAAGTTCTCTGAAGCTCAGTGCTCCTATCCATAAAACAGGGGGCTAATTTCTACCTCACCAGGTTGCTGTGGGGAGTCAATGAGATTACGCACGTAAGGGGCTTAGTTTGGTGCCAGGCACTTAATATTAGTAGCTATTATTTGTTTAGCACTTACTCTGTGTCAGGTACTGTGCTAAGTTCTTCACATGTATTATCTCACCGAACCCCCTCAACAAATCTATAAGGAACTACCACCATCACCATGTTCCTCCAGAAGAAGAAACAAAGGCACATAGAGGTTATTTGGCAGAGACTAAACATCCATGCTCCTTTCTCAAATGAACAGAAACCGTGAATTTTAGGTGGCACAACACTATCTGGCTAAAACACTACACTTCCCAGCTTCCTTTGCAGTCAGGAACAGCCACAGACTAAGTTCTGGCCAATGAGAGATAAGCAGAAGTTTGCAAGGCATTTCTGGGAAGTCTCCTTAAAAGGGAGAAAGTGCCCTTCTTCTCTTCCTCCGCCCTGTAACTTGGAGTACGGATGTGAAGGCTGGTCCCATCGTGGGCCATGAAGATGAGGGCCATACTCTAGGAATGGTGGAGAAGAGAGCTTGAAGGAGCCACCCAAGGCTTTCCCCTCTCAACTGCTTTTACATAGGAGAGAAATACACCTTGATCTTGTGTGGAGGTTTCTACCACTGATAGTTGCACTGGGTCATTGCTGATACAAGGAACCTATTCAAAGTCACGTAGCTCAGAAATGGCTGAGTCAGGATAAACCTCAGTGGTTTAAGTCTGGAATCTAGGGTCTTTGCCACTCTGCCCCCAGTAGTAAGGACTTGAGGAACATGAGTTGATATCACATGGTAAAGCAGAGAAGGCTCCTTCTAGAGATATTCAAACTTAGGTAACCATGCATTAGTTGGTCATGAAACCAATTTAATGGGTCATGACTAGCATTAAAAAAAAAATCTAATAGAATAAAATAGAAAACAGTAGGGTAAAAACCACAAGCCACTGAAAAAAGAAATTGAGGAAGACACAAATAAACGGAAAGACATTCCACGCTCATGGCTTGGAAGAATATTGTTAAAATGACCACACTACCCAAAGCAATCTACAGATTCAATGCAATCCCTATCAAAATTCCAATGGCATTTTTCACAGAAATAGAACAAACACTCCTAAAATTTGTATGGACCCACAAAGACCCTGAATAGCCAAAGCAATCTTGAGAAAGAAGAACAAAGCTGGAGACATCACGCTCCCTGATTTCAAACCATGTCACAAATGAAAATAGTATGATGTTGGCATAAACGCAGACACACAGATCAATGGAACGGAATAGAGAGTCCAGAAATAAACTTATGTATCTATGATCAATTAATTTATACAAAGGAGCCAAGAATCTACAGTGGGGAAAGGACATCTCTTGAATAAACAGTGGACAGCCACCTGCAAAGGAACGAAACAGGACCACTGTCTTGCACAATACACAAGAATAAACTCAAAATGTATTCAAGACTTGAATGTAATGCCTGGAAACATAAAACTCCTAGAAGAAAACATAAGCAATAACTTCCTTGACATTGATCTCAGTGGTTTGTTGAGTTTGCCACCAAAAGCAAAGGCAAAAATAAACAAGTGGGACTACATCAAAGCTTCTGCACAGCAAAGAAAGCCATCAACAAAATGAAAAGGCAATTCTACCTCTGTTATTTATCTGAAGAAAATGAAAACACCAACTCAAAAAGATATCTGCACCCTCATGCTCACAGCAGCATTATTTACAATAGCCGAGATGAGGAAGCAACCTAAGTGTGCATCATTGGATGAACGAGTAAAGAAGAAGCGGTACATATATACAACGGAATATCATGCAGCCACGAAGAAGGGAATCCTGCCAGTTGCAACAACATGGATGGACTTTGAGGGCATTACACTAAGTGAAATAAGTCAGAGAAAGGCAGATATCATATGATCCCACTTACATGCAGACTCTAAAAAGAAAACCAAACTGAGCTCCTGGATACAGAGAACAGATAAGTGGCTGTCAGAGATGGGTGTGGGTGGACAAAATGGATGAAGGTGGTCAACAGGTTCAAATCCCCAGCTATAAAATAAACATGTCATGGGAGGTAATGCACAGCATGGGACCACAGTGAATAACACTGTATTGCAAATTTGAAAGTTGCTAAGAGAGTAGATCATAAAAGTTCTCATAAAAAATAAAATCTAGACTAAAACAGAAAACACTAGAGTGTATCGCATGTAGCAAGGAAATGTTTTGTTCCAGATACAAATGTGTGTGTGTGTGTCCTGGGTCATGAAATTAAGTGTCATTTTTATTAGGGATCATGGTTAAAAATTTTTTTTGAAAAACACTAAATAAACTAATGGGCATATGGGACTTTGAGCCACTCCAGAATTAAGCTGGCAGGAACCACCGATGGCATCCCTCCTGCGGAGACGGTGCAAGATTAAGCCCCCCAAACCCATGGGCCCAGCTCAATTTCTCCATAAACTCTGTGCCAAACCCCCACCCAGACCCCCTCTCTGCTTTCTCAGCCTTTCTCCCAACTGCTCGCAGGACAAACTCTCAGGCCGAGGCCCCTGTGGCTGCTAAGGGCCCGTCCCTCCCCTGTCATCCCATCCCAGGGCTCATACCTTCCCAGCACATGGCACAGGTGGGCTTTGCAGAGGCATTTGGATTGCAGCATTTATGACCTCATTCTGGCCCAGCCACTCCTTAGCTACCCATTGTCCCCTGACCCAGGGGGTCCATTTTCTCCTCTTGATGTCCTCTGAGCCACTGCCTGAACAGGAACAATCAGCCACTAACCAACTGAAGGGTGACTGACAGTCTCAGAGTGTGGGAACCACAGGCTCTCAGCACCCAGGGGAATGTCTGGGGGCAGGTGGTCACACATGTTGCGACAGGGGGCCTTAGAGAGCATCCAGCAGAACACCTTCATTTTGCAGGTGAGCACACGGAGGCCCCGGGAGCTCCAGGTAACCCAGTGACTGAACGGCTCCCACCTCCCGGGCCAGCACTCAGCCCATCCTCTCGGACTCCAGAGATGGCTGATTCCCACAACAGGCTGGAGCCCAGTGTGGGAGTGGGCACCTGAGGGTGGCCAGCGAACAGGAGGGAGGTCTAGGGGCTCTGAGGTCAGACAGACCCAGGTCTGAACCCCAGCTTGGCCACTTACTAGCTGACTGGCCCTGAACAGGTTACTTAACCTCTCTGGGCCTCCGTTGTTTTCTTCTGTATAATGGGTACAGAAGAGATGAATAACACTGAGCAACGCTTGGCCTTTCCTAAGCTCACAACGCCCACTCTCCAGGGCTGTGATGATGAAAACACTGTCCTCTGGGTTTTTATTTTGAAAAAGGGCAAAGGTCAGTGGCAGACAGAGCTGCTCCTGCCAAGAATGGGGGTGTCTGGATGCACAGTGAGGGAGGCTTCGAGGGCTCCACAGGGGTGGAGCTTCAGATCCATGTCAGAAATCAATCAGTGGAGCAACTGAACGGCTGGAAACCCGCATCAGGGGCAGGGGAGGGAGCCCCAGCTCTGAGCCCCCCAAGGGCCGCCCCTGGCTCCTGCCCAGGCCCAGGGTGGGGGCGGGCAGGTGGCGGCCAGCTGTGTTCTTTCTCTGCCTCTCTCTGTCCTTAGTGCCTGTCCTACCTCTCATTCCATCCCAGTGCAGTTTTACGGATTGATATTTAGATTAAAGAGATAAAGCCAGTGGAGGAGCACTGAGGCCTGACAGACAGAGGAACTCAGACCGTCAATCACCGGCAGCCCGCTCGGCTTCCTCCCGGCTCCTGGCCAGCTCCGGGCTGGCCCCTTGCAAGGGGATGAATCCAGGAACAGATTAAAGGTGCCCACAAGTACAGCCTAGACACCCCCAAAACGGGGGAGGGTGTGTCTACAAAGGCCTTCCAGGCCAGCTCGGGAGCAGGGCTGGGTGACAGACATACTATTTACTAGTACCTCTCTCTCTCTAGCTTCCCTCTTCCCCTCCCCAGGCTGCAGATAAAGAATTCAATTTTCTTTTAAACGGTGGGGAAATTGGAAGAGATTTTGTTCTGTTTAAGCACAGCTGGAGTCTCAGGTCTCAAGGGATTGAAGAACAATGAGATCAATTAAGATGCCCCCGGTGAGGAGTGTCAGGAGGAAGTGGGGAGAGAGGGCGTGAGGTGGGGGGCCAGGGGGCTGATCTCAGGAAGGGGAAGGGCCAGGTCTGTGGGGAAGTCCAGCTGCCACTAGGCCCTGCGTTCAGCTGCCCGTCTCTGTGGGTTTTGCTGAAGTCTGTACGCGGGGCCTATTCACTGGGTTGTGTTATTTCCTAGACTTACTAATAATTCATGTTGGCAATTTCTGTCATCAACGTTATACAATTATAGATTCAAGTTGACCCAATGCCTTCAGAAGAGGGAGAGGGCATTGGATGGACGCCTGGCAGGTGCTGGTACCACTGTCAGCTTTGCTGTGTGCGGGCTGGGGACTATGACCTTTCCACGCAGGAATCCACAACACTGCTGAGATCGGAAGTATTCCCCCCATTTTATAGGGGGGACTGAAACCCAGGCACAGCTAGTAACCTGCCCAAGGCCAACCTGTGGCAAGAGGCTGAGGCAGGACTCCAACCCAGGGCTGTCTGCCCACCTGGCAGTCAGGTGGAGATGTGATGGACACACGTTGTGGGTCTGGGGAGGAGAATGGTGACGCCGGTGCCCAGACCTGTGGGTGAGCCAGGACAGGGGGCGCGCAGAGGGCTTGCTCCTGAACCTTCCGCCTGGCCTGCGTGGGGGCCAGCCTCTCTCACCCCGCCTCCCAGCTTCTGCCCTGCCCCCCCCTCTCCACCTGGAAGCCACGGTGATCCATCAAGTCTCTCTTCAGCAGTCACCTCCCATAGGCTGCCTGCCCTGTCAGTCACCCCTCCCTCCTCCTCTCTGGGTATCCACAGCCTTTTACTGCAGCTCCCTCAGCCTAGGGCAGCCCTTCCCCAGATCCCCTCCCCCCAGCTTCCCTCAGGGCTCTGTCTAATGTCACCTGTGAGAGGCCTGCCTTCCTTGACCACCGGAGAAGACAGTTACACCATCAGCCCTGGCACTCCCCACCTGACATGCTCTGTGTGTCTGTTCATCTCTGCCTCCTGCCTGTGGAATACACAGGGACGTTTGTCTTGCTCACCGCCATCATTCCAGCCCGATAAAGTCACCGAATGGAGGAGCATGGCAGTGGCATCTGGGGGGCCAGGAGAGAGCGGAGTCCTGCTCCGGGACGGACAGCGGAGACCTGTGGGCTCCCAGAGCAGCCCCCACCTGCCCAGGAGCAGCCAAGGAAGCGGGGTCAGCTCCTACTCACCTGTCCGCAGAGCCAGGCAGAGCGCTGGGTGCAGTCAGCCTTGACCTTGCAATCACATGCTCTGATTAAGATCAGGAAGCCCAGGGGATCCTGGAATCTGGTGGCCATTGTGCCCCCCAGGCCCCTGCCTTTGATGCTGGGCTGGGGGGCCTGCATCCCCAGACCCTGCCTGACCTAGGAAGGGCCCTCAGAGGCACCGAGGAGTCAAACTTACGCTGTGCAGCACACCTCAGGGGTGGGGACACTGAACAGAGGGAACCTGCCTTCGAGAAGTTTCCAGTGGAGTGGGAGGAACGGCCATTAGCCACACAGCCCTAACATGAGTGGTGAGAGCAGCTGGGGAAGGTGAGGTACGGGCACGCAGGGGAGCTGGCGAGGAGGGTGAGGACCTCAGAGGAAGTGGGCTCAGGCCTGGCACCAGAGGGAGGGCTGCTTCTGAGGCTGCCCACTGGGCTGGCCTTTGGGGTCAGCAGGCTTCTGACAGTCTCGGACAGGAGAGCCGGAGAGCCGGAGGGCAGTGGTGCGAGCAAAGGCAGGGCGTGGGGAACCGGCCGGGCAGGAGAGAAGGGGCTCAAGGGTGTAGTAGGCATAGTGGGCAGAGGGCTGGACAGCAGCTTAGGGCCAGGGCACGAGGGCCTTGAATGCCAGCCCAGGCGTAGGGACTAGGGTCAGCAGGGATTACGCCTCTCCCTCCCTTCCCACTATTCATGGAGAGCTCTAACTAGGCTGAAAATGGCATCTGAAGGATTCCTCCTTCTGCTCTTCTGCTTGTTTCTGCACAATATCCAGAAGGAGAGGGACTTGCTGTCTCTTGGTACCAGGCTCACATACGACATCTCAGCAGAGGGGACAGAATTGGAATGAGCTCTGTGTGGTTGCAAAACATCTACATCTGTGTAAATTCTTTGCCGTTCTTCCCACCGACAGTTGGGGGAGCATCTGCATCCCTTTCCCTTGACTCTGACTCGCCTTACTGAATCACATAACCGACAGAATTCACCACAAACTATGCCGTGTGACTTCGAGGCTGGCTCTCTTGGGACGCTGGTTCCCCAGAGGCCACCTCTGAGGTCCTTCTGCTCAGAAGCCCCAGGCCTGAGATGCTCGTGCCACGTGGAGGGGCCATGTGGAGGGGCCACGTGGAGGCGCGCAGGGGACAAGCCAGCTGAGTCAGTCCTTCAGTTGGAGCAGCTCAGGCCCAGACACGGGAGGGAGCGGCCTCCAGCGGTGACCGTCACTCCCAGATTTCCAGGAGCAGAGAAGGGCCCTCTGCTGAGCTGGGTCCATATTCCTGACCCACCGAATCCACGAGCATAAGAAGACAGCTGTTGCTGTCCTCAGCCCCGTTTGGGGTGCTTTCTTACGTAGCAGGAGGACTGGAAATAAGCCCCGTGGCCCTCGCTCAGAGCGTGACACAAAGCAGGCGTTTGCTGAGTGAATGCGGGACGGAGGAACCGGTGGAGAACCACCGAGGTCCCTGGGGCCCCTACAGTCAGGAGAAGCTCTGTAATTTGCAAGGCCCAGTGCAAAATGACACATGGGTCCCCTTGTTCCAAAATTAAGAATTTCAAGATGGCGACAGCAGAGCATCAAACCAAGTGTGGGACCTTCTAAGTCCAGGTCCCTGAGCAAATGCGCAGGCCGCACACCCACGAAGCCGATGCCTGTCGCCTCTGCCGCTGCCTCTCTCCCAGTCTTGGTCCTCTCCTGTGTCCTATGCAACCTTTCTCCGTCTTCTGCTGCCCGAGGCTGGGGCCTGAGTGTTCGAGCCCCAGGGTTGGGCACAGACAAGAACTCAACCAGCGTGTCACCTTCAGAGGACTCGGTGTCCAATGAAGTCGGAGCCACAGGCAGACAATCCTGGAACTCAGATGCCTAAGTTTAAGAGCCACTGACCCTCGAATAAGATGGAGCCTTCATGGCGAATAAGAATCCCAACAGCAGCATTAGCAATCAGTCATCTACCCAGAGCTTTCTCAGGTGCCACGTGCTCTAAAAAGCCTCATTTCTCTTCATCACGGGACAGATACTATCATCATCCCCACAGGGACTCTGGGGACTGAGTTAGATCCAGCCAAGCGTCAGCGCAGGCTCACAGAGCAGGATCTGAACCCAGGTCTCCCTGGTTCCAAAGCCTTGTCCCAGCCAAGTTTCCCCCTGCAGGGGTTGATGCAGCTGACGGGTGTCCCCTCACAATGCAAGGCAGCATGCCCTCTGCAAGGGGCTGGAGGGACCAGGGAACACCCCAAGGCTGACGAAGGGAACTGACCTCCTCACTGGGCCATCAGGTTCCCAGGATCCAGGAGAGGCCCATGTTAGATTGCTGCATTCAGCAGCATGGCGGGGTGTGTGGGTGTCCCCGAGCCTGCAGGCTGAGGGAGGCCTGGGGCAGTGACATCACCACGTGCCTTTCCCTTCCGGTCCTGGCATTTGCTGTGGGTGGAGGAGGGAGCAGGGACCAGCAGCAGCAGGGCTGTCTGTGGGTGCGGGGAGCAGGGAGGACCAGGAAAAGCTGGTAGCTCTGCGAGCAGGGAGGTGAAGGCCTTGGGAATGTCCACCAAATGTCCAGACAGGGCGGGAGGAGGAGGGGCAGGGCGGCCAGGCAGCTCTGGAGGCAGTGGGTGAGGGAGGGCCCCTCGAAGGGCAGCAAGCTTGTCTGTGTCACAGAGTGACACTAGACGGGGCGACTCCCCTTTGCTCTGGGCACAGTGAGCGGGAATGAGAGCCTCACGGAGAGGCCCCGAAGCAGCACCCGGCCCAGTCGGCTCGCTGCAGAACAAGGAACTGGGGCTCCCGAGGACCATCCAGGTTACACGGCTGCCCGGGGCAGGCCATGCTGTGCGCGTGCTATCCCCACTCCACGGAGTCTCAGCCAGGAGATTCGGTACGACCTGTGGAACATTCCGAGGGTGTTCCGGGCCAGGCTCTGCGCGGAGCCTTCATGAACCGTTCCCTCCATTCGCACAGCCCCCTCCCCAGACAGGACCCTGTCGGGTATCTCCCCCAGGTCACAGGGAGGACCGTGCTCAGGGCCTGTCAGGTGGCCCCTCAGCAGAGCTGGGCTTGCACACAGGCTGACGGGGGCGGGGTGGGGGAGGGCAGCCAGACTGGGGCCCTTTAAGGCCAAAGAAAACCACTGTCTGTCAGCCCTTAACCACAGGGTGGGGCAAAAGTAGGTTTACAGCAGTGAGTGCCCGAAACATAATTTATTCTTGTCTTTTTATTCATTCATTATTGTATTATTTTCATCACGAACAACTGCAAACCTTCTTTGGCCCAGCCTGTTTACATCTGCATCGCCACACAGGGGTCTCCCAACAATCCAGCTGTGTGGCTGGGCACAGCAGTCCCCACTTCCTGGGACGAAAACCGAGTCCAGACCCCAGACCCTGCCCAGGACGGTACCAGCCTTCCCAGGACAGGCTGGGAGAGGGAGAGGAGCCGTTCCTTGTCCCCCACAGGCCACTCTCGCTTGGAGCCGGTGGCGGGGGTCTACCCCCGGCTGAGCCAGCCATGAGCTGGTGGCGTTGGGCCCACACCGCCCGGTCAGGGCCCTGACACGCCTCTCCTGCAAGTGATTCCTCTGCCTGGAGAAGAAGCCTGCCTTGTCTGCAGTCCATGCTCTGCCCATTCGCGCTGTGCCCTGCCTCCCGGAGTGGGGAGACAAGGTCTCAGAGTGCAGTAAGATCTGCCCCAGGGCACAGAGCTAATACATCTGGGGACATGAGCTCTATACTGCAGAAGGCCACTGGCTCGCACGTCCCAAGTACAACCCGTGCCAGCTGTTTCCCAAATGCTTGCCATGGGCTACCAGGATGGAATAGGTAAGAGAATGGACGATTTGATACAGGACTTCTCCTCTATCCAAATAGCAGCCCAGTGGTTATGTTTGGAGTAGGAGGCAATTCAGGAGGAAGAGAGATAGTTGAGCCCCATCGGCCTCATAAGACCAGGACTCTACCTCCCTGCACAGCACACCCCCCTCACTGCATTCCAGCCACAGGGCCTTTGCACATGCTATTCCTGCTTTCTCCAATGTGCTTCCCTCCCCTCGCTCCCCTGTTAATGCCTACTCTATTGCCACTTCCTCAGGGAAGCCTTCCCTGATCCCAGGTAAGGTCAGGTTCCCTTGTAGGTATTTATAGCTCCCTGATCTGCCCATCATATCAAGTAATGCTTAATGTAAAATTTCATTTTTTAGTATGAACACCAGGCTTTCTCAGAAGACTGTAAACTTCATGAGGTCAAGACTCGCATCACCATTGTGTCCTCAGGGTCGTGTGCCTAACACACAGTAGATATTCAAAAAGTGTTGAATAAATGAATGGCTTGATTACCCTCCTACTGTCTAATGGCACCCACAAACCCTGCTAGGCCCCATGTACCAACTGGTCAGGCTGTGGGGCTGCCCAAGCCTAGCAGAATCCCAGGAAGACACCCCGTGGTCTTCCCACCTGCTCCTGTTGTCAGGTCAGAAGGCAGGATCGAAAGGATTGAAAGGTGAGAATCAGGGCAGCCTGGGGACATGAGAGGGAGCAACCCACACAGCCTGGAGCACGGGGAGCCACCAGCACACAGGAACCTGCACACCGAGGTGTGCATCACACTCACATGCCTGCCACAGGTACATGCACAGACACAAGAGCATGCGTGTGCACACACACAGGCCCCAAACAGCCTCACATGCCCACCCCCCACACACGTGGGTATATGTGCCCTTGCACATCTCTCCCCTTGTGGTCACCCAGCAGAGGACCTGACATTGGTCCTGCATGCCCCTCCTTCCAGCGAGACTTTCCTAGTGAAGACAGCTCTGGGCTGCCTTGGGATTCCTGCCTCACTGGGCAAAGCGCTCCAGGCTCCCTGACCTGGCCTGGCCTTCCCACCAGTGCGGTCACTCACCTAGCTCTGACCCCTGAGCAGCTGGGGACCTAGAGAACTGGGGTGTCACCTGATGGGGTCGGAGGTTCCTGAGGGCCCAGAGTGTCGCCCAGAGACAAAACGCCTGGAGCGACCCTGTGGCCTGTCCTGGGCTCCGCGGAGAGCACTTTCCAGCTCCTCTCTTTGCCCTCCGCTCTGAACATCGCTGCAGGGACAGGCTGCACGGTCCAACGCAGAGCCTTTTGGGCGGGCAGCCTCGTGGTTAAGAGCCTGTGGCCTGGGGTCAGGCAGTCTCTTTGAGAACCCAGTTCAATCACTCACTGGGACTCTGAGACAGTCACTTCGTCTCCCTGAACCTCAGTTTCCTCACCTCTGCAATGAGAACGACAGCATCTACTTAGACTGGAAATACCACGTTCCAGTGCGAGGTTTACGGCTGGTCCTCAGTAGTGACAGCTGTTGAAATGACAGTCACAGCAGTGGCAGCAATAGCAGTAACAGTCCTCAGAGGTCATCTCAGCCATGCCCCTGCCTCTGGGCATGACTGGCCCGGGCACTAGGTCTAGGAAGGACTGTGGACACCTTTTAATCCGTCTTGTTCATATCACAGACGAGGTTCTGCTAAGGGAGCGGCTTCTGCCTGAGTCACCCAAGGAGTTGGTTCTGAAGATCAAGCCTTTGACTCTAGGTCCCCACTCTTGCCCCTCCACCAGTGGAAATGCATTTCATGACAACTGGGGGCTGTCAGGACCTCAGAGCCTGGCGGGGGGAGGTCCAGGGGGCAGGGAGGTGAGAAGGTCAGCCCTTCCACCCCAGCTGGGACGCCCAGGCTGGAGGTGAGAGCCCCTCATTCTGGCTCCCTGCCGCCACGATGAAACCGCTGCCTTTCCCCCAAACAGGCAATGAGCCACAGAAACGGGCCATGGCGGGGTGGGGGTGGGGAGGCCCCTCGCAGCAGGCGCTGCCCAGCCTTCAGTGCAAATTAAAACATTTTCCTTTTCTTCATAATTTTTTTCTGACACAACTGCCCATGAAACATTTGAATAACATCCCAGTAAAGGTCAGGGAGAGGGAATTTCACAGTCCCTGAGCAGGCAGCTATAACTTCAGCCCCTCCTGCCGCAAAGGAGGTGGAGAGGTGGGGCTGGCCCAGGGGCAGAGTGGAGACTGGCAGGGTGGGGGCGGGGGAGCAGGGTGGTGGGTGTGGGTGGTGTGGCCACACAGCTTGCTACTGCTAGGAGCCCTGAAGCACCTTGGAGAGCTCAGAGATGATGATGGGTAGGGGTTACCCAGGAGATGCTCTCACGTCATCATTCACACATCTTGACAGCAACCTTGGGGGGGGGGTCTCATAGCCATTTTGCATATGAGAACGAAAGGCTCTTGGAGGTGACCTGGGTAGACCAGCACAGCGAAGGCAGGCAGGCCAGAGCCCACAGCGCTGTCCCCTTTAGGTCCTGAGCCCCTACAGTGCACGACCCTGGTGCTAGAGCTTATCTTTGGGTGGACCAGCTCCCTGGTGTCCACACAATTCCACAGACGGGGGGCTGCAGGACCAGGAAGGAGGTGGGCTCAGCTTGGACAGACACACTCAGGACTGGAGGCTGGCCAGATGAGCAGCTCTGGACGGAAACCCTCAGGCAGCCACAGAAAAGTTGAACTCACACGTTACATATTCTAGAGGCCTGGGAGAGGAACTGGAGAAGGGTCCTGGGCACCCAGCAGGGGTCCACGCAGGCCCAGAAACTGCCCCAGTGCTCGAGGAAACCCAGTTTGAGGACCTACTCTCCAGTGCCAACCCCAGCTGGGATCGGGCCTGGCACATCGTCCCTGGCACCGGCAGCTGGCCACCAGCCAAGAGGCATGTCTTCCCACACAGCCTACCTTGCTCCCTAGGCCCCCTCACCCATCCCTAGAGACACGGTTAACTTGTGGCTGCAAAGGGAGACCCTCTGTCCCAGCAAGAATACCAGGAAGGAATCTGGGGACCCCTCCAAGCCTGGACCTGACATTTAAGTTCTTCACCAGGTGGTCCCAGTCCTGTGGGGGTGGGGCCTCCTCCCCTTGTGAGATCCTTGGAGCACAGGCTGCTTGGGCGTCCTTTACCCTGACATTCAAAGGTGGCTGGAGGGCTGAAGACACTTTTTGGGGTCCAGAAGGCCCAGCCCCTAGGGGCTGCAGGAGGGTCCATGGGGCCTTAAGCGCCAGGTGATTGACTGCAAGGCGCACCTTGTGAGAGCTGGAGAAGCCGGGGGCTGGGGCGCTGGGGGCGCAGGGGGAGCAAACAGCCACAGCAGACTTATTGTTTACGTCTGACAGCCTGCCCAGCTAAACATCTGTTTGAAATATTAGTAACTGTCAGATGGGAAGGGCCTGGGGCTTGATACAGTTTCATACCATCTGTCTACAGAGTAAACACACTTTGGAGTAGGGGCCTGGGATCAGCAGGCAATGTCTTGCTCGGTGTGAGGATGGAGCAAGAAATAGAAGTGAGGACTCTGGGACCTCAGAATGGGCAGGGAGGGGCAGCGGTGAGTACAACGCCACGACGTTTATTGAGCACCTACTGTGGGCGAGACGCTGAGCTTGGGTAACATGCAGCTACCACTTCAATCTGCTTAACAATCGATCCTCTTTCTTCTTATAACAGAACTTCCTTTGAAATACTCCCTTCCCCATGTGCAGCCCATACGATTTGGATGGGCTGACCCCCAACCCCTGGCTCCACAATGGGGGAGTATGACGCATCTTTAGTATATCTGAGTCATAATGACTGGCTCCAGGATAGCCCAACAAGCTGGGTCAATGAAAATCAGCTCTGGGACTTTCGCTGGAACTACTGAAAAGTGTATATATATATATATATATATATATATATATATATATATATATATACACACACACACATTTCCCACTAGGGTTGATAAATTGGTAAAAAGTAAGCCTAGGGGTGCTGGTGTCCCTCTCTGTCAATATAAAAAACAGAGCCTGGTGCTGAAGTCAAATTCCTGCTCAGCTGTGCCTGGATGCAGCCATGCCTGAAATCACTTCTACTTTTGAGTTACATGAGCCAATCCTTTTTTTGCCTGAAACACAAGTTTCTGTCCCTTGAAACCAAGAATATTGACTGATACAAATGGACACTGGGAGGGGCCCCTTAACAAAGTCCACATCAAGGGCAGCTGGGGATGCCAAGCGCCCTTAAGTAGCCCATTCTTTCTGGTGCCTGCGCTCAGACAGGGAGGGCCACCCTCCTCAGAGATGGCTGGCACCTTTTCCCAGTAGAGGACACTTCCAGGGCTCCTGGCCCACCCAGGAGCTGTCCCTCTCATAGACAAGGCAAAAACCAAAGTATCCTTGGCCCAATCTCATCCGCCCTCAGGCTGGCCCCTTCTGTACATTGCACCCTGGCCAGGGAGCCCCATCGAGGAGGGTCCAGGTGGTTTAATACATCATCACCACCACCACCTCTGAGAGCTCGGGGCACCCCCTCCTCGACTGCCCAGACTCCTTGGGCAAAATCCCTCTGGCTGCTTCCCCACGGCTGGCCCCAGAACTCAGTGGCCTGCAGGAGTGGGACTCACCAGGACTGTCAGCACAGAGGTCCCCACGGTGACGTTCTCGTACAGGCTGACGTTGTACAGCGGCTGGCTGAAGATAGGCCGGTTGTCATTCTCGTTGATGAGAGTGATCTTCACCTTGGCGTAGCCCACGTGGTCGGGCACACTCTCGTTGGCAAAGAGCTGGGTGTGCAAAGCAGGGCTCAGATAAGCTCCCGCGTGCTTCTGGAGTGTTTGTCCCTGTAAGTCCCCCTGGGCCTTTACTAGTCCCAACCCAGAACACCTGTCAGAGTCACTGCCCGTCCCAGGTGTGTGCCACTGTGAGTCTCCCCATCAGTGGTCATAGGCTAGAGTGTCCACTGATTCCCCTGCGAGGGAGCAGCTGGCGAGGGCTGGGCTGGCAGAGTCTGGACAAGAGCTCCTGATGGGGCTCTGGGGCTTTGACAGTGCCTGGTAAATTCCCCTCAATTCCTGGACATGTCCCTGAAGAGGGGAGGCCGCAGCCCAGCCCCCGCCATGGCTCAATGAAGTTGGGAAGAGGCGGAAAGGGGATTCAAGGAAATGGTGTCCGTATTCTCCCCTCTTCGCCTCACCTGAAATCCCCCCACCCAGCCAAGAAGAGAGAGAGGGGCCTTACGTCGAAGTCGTAGCGGTTCACTGTCTCGTAGTCCAGGGGGATGGCCACCCGGATGCGAATGTCTGCTTTCCCTTGGACGGAGGTGGGGGAGATGATGAAGTGGTGGGAGTTGTTCCCCACCAGGTACACCTCGAACATGCTGTTCAGGCCCTGGGTTAAGAAAGGAGGAGAGCCCAGTCAGAAGGGCGCAGGAGGCCAGGACGTGGAGGGCGGCTGGAGGGCCGGAGCTGCTTTGCTGCGGGAGGTGGATGAGAGGCAGGGGCGGGGCTAGCCTGGCCCCACCCCCCGTGGCCCAGCTCCCTGACCCCTCCTGCCTGTGTCCAGGCCCTCTGGGAATCTCCTCCAGCTTTTCCCCTGCAGCACCCCTCCAGATGCCCACAACACCCCTTGAAGGTGGTTTAGTTCCTTTTCCATCTCCTGCTCCTTTTAGTCTGTCCCAGTGACCCCAAGTGGAAAGGGGGCTTCCAGCTGTAAGACCCAGCAGGCGATGGGGGAAAGAGCGGAGGGGAGGGGAGAGAAGTCAGTGTCTACGGCAGGCCTGGACAGGAGAGGAGCAAGAGACAGAGCAGGACACTGCTTTTCCCATTCTCTTTCTGGGCCGTGTTGACTGGGGAGACATCGGCTTACATGTGGAACGGGAATCATTCCGTAGGCTGAGTGGCAAAGTGAACCCCCATGTCCCCACACTGTGGTCAGCCCTTGGTGGCCTGGAGGACACTGCCTCAGACAGCCACACCCTTCACAGGCTCTGCTAAGGCCCAGTAGCTTCGTTTCAGTCTGTAGTTTCAGGTGGGGGGAGGGGTGCTCACTCTAAGTTAGGTGTTTCTGATCATCCTGATCAAGGCCTGCTCAGAAAGGGATTTGACCTCTTCAACCTCCTGCACCGAGAGGGGGAATTACCCCCTTCAACCTAGGCAGGTGGCACGTGGTTTGCAACCAAGCAGCAGAGAGCCTCCCCTGACCCTGCTGCAGGAGCCCAGTAGGCTGCTGGCCCGGGCTCCCAGGGCCCTTCTGCTCGTCCTGCACCCCCTGGCCCAGGGCCCAGCACAGCCCAGCTGCACACAGGTTCCTGGGGAGCTGAGGGCTGGGAAGGGAAGCATGCCCCTCTTCTCGGTTCCCAGGGATGTGAGGGGCTCCCTTCCGAACCTGTTCCCGCTGAGAAGGGGAGCCAGGCAACCCGCTCAGCCAGGAATGACACCCTCAGCACAGCCCGGGAGGTCTCAAGAGTCTCCCGCCTCTGGAGTGTCCCACAGGTGCTCAAGTACACGGAATGAATGCGTTTAACATTTGCCCATCCGCCTTGAGTTTTTTTCCACTTAGACTACAAATTGGCAAAACAAGGGCACTTCCCTGCACTGAGCCTTTTCAAGTGCCTGGAAGCAGGCCCGTGCCCTGTTACCGGCTCAGCGGGTTTGCAGGGGGCGGTGGGAGGGGAGCTCTTTTAGCCGCCCCTGCCAACCTTGGGGTCTAAGCAAGCAGCAGGGCCTCCAGGGCCCCCACCCCAGAGGGGCTCCCACAACTGTGCAGGCCACGCTCCTCTGGCCCTGCTGGGCTGCGCCGTTTCCAGTCGCCCCCCGGCGTGGAATCCATCCGTCAGATGGAGGGGATCAATGAAATGCCCGAAGGGGCACTAATAGCCAAAGCTGGCGGAGTGTGACAGCTCTGAGCAGTGACACCAGCACTGTTCCCTCCCCGGGGCCTGGGCCCCTCCAGCACAGGACTGAGGCCTGAGAGGGTGGGGCAGGCTGAGCTGTGCCCAGGCAGGAGCAACAACCCCGGGAGCCCCCTCCCCTCGGTACCCACCGCGCCTCCCAGCTCCAGCCCTGCCCAGGCTCACTTACCAAGTTCTACCAGTGGGAGTCGGTCAGTCAGAGGATATGGAGACAGAGAAGGAGCCAGAGAGGTATGGAGAGGAGGAAGGAACCAGAGAGAAAAGATGGTGAGATCCAAGGTCAGGGTAAGGGAAAGAGAGGGGCCAAGAGGGACCCCAGGCACACACCCTGCCCCAGAGGAACAGCCCCCTCTGCCTCCGACGGGCCACAGTCCCTGGGGGTGCCGAGGCGGCCCATGCAGCCCCACGTCCAGAGGAGGGGGAGGGACACAGAGGAGGAGGACTGGGCTCCTGTCTCCCTGAGCTCACCGAGTCCTCCCCCAGAGCGGGTGGAAGGGGGTGGGGGAGGCTGGCAGAGCAGGCCATGTCCCTGTGTCCTACTCCCAGGAGCCTGGACAAAACCCCTGCAGGAAGTGACCCCAAGCATTATCATATTTTAAATTTTGTAACATAGAAAATGTTAAAGACATGATAAACACAGACATGGAGAACATTCACAGAAGTCAAGTGGCAAGGGCACATAGCCATCTTCCTCTCCCCACTGCCCCACGCTGGAGGGCGTCCCGCACCCAGCCCCGGGCCTCTCTCCCAGGAAGCTGTGCCCACGCGAGCATGCGGCCATCCTCCCCTGACACCACGGAAGCACGGCACACCTTGCTGCGTCGGATGGCTTTTACTGTGTACAGCGCACATTTGCTGGTCACCTACTCTGTGCCAGACACTGTCTGTGGCTCCTGGGACTGTCAGGAGCCCCTTGAGGCACAGACGTGCCTCCGGCCATGTAAACCCACGTGGGAGCAGGCCCACAGTGGGTGCTCAGAGGGTTGGGCTCTAGCAGCTTTTCCTCACCCATTGCTCTGTGCATCCTCTTCCCACAGGCCCCAGGGTGGAGACGGAAGAATGCTGGAGCTTGGAAACCCTCCAGAGATGAGGCTCAGAGAGGCTGAACATGCCAACCAAGGCTGCACAGGTGGGTGGCGGGTGGCAGAGTGATAAGCTCCCAGGCTGGGGTGCCCTCAGGCCAAAGGAAGTGGAGTCAGGGTCTGATGTGCGTGTCCCGCAAACCAGCTCCCGTGCAACATGAGTTTGCAGAGGCCGAATCTAAGAGCACACCGGCGGGGGAGCCCAAGAGGAGGCTGCCCGGAGAAGGGGAGCTTTGCGGGCTTTAGGAATGAAGGAGAGGGAAAGGGACGCACAGAGGAGGTGCCAGGTGGAGGAAGTGGTTTTGAGCACGGTCTTAGTCCTTAGGGTAGATCAGAACCACCTGGAGGCTTTGTTAAACTAGAACGTTGCCCTCCCCCAGGAATATTTGATACAGTGGGTCTGGGCTGGGGCCTGATCGTCAGCATTTATAACAAGCTGCAGGTGACGCAGATGTGCTGCTGGTCTGAGACCACCGCTTGAGAACCACTGGCCTAAGCAAGGGCATGGCACTGGCAATGAATAGTTAATGACGAGACCGACAGGCGAGCTGATTTGCAAAGGGTCCAGGTGTGGAAGCTGGCCTGATTGCTGGGATAATGGGAGGCTTTGTGGGCCCCCCGAAGTCCCACCTCAGGTACCATCTTGAGGGCATTAGCATCGTTTCCGGGAGCAATGGGGAGCCACTCTAGGCTCTAGAGAGCAGAGGTCTAAAGGGGAAGGCGACTTGGCAGCCATGCGCCAGTCTCACCAGTGCATCCCTTTTATCTGACCGCACATAAGACTTGCCAGTGGGGCTCTACAAAGAAGCACAGATGCCCGGGCCACTGTGTCGGAATCCTTCAGGGTGGAGCCCAGACAGCTGCATTTTCCCCCAAAGGCACCACATTGCACACAGATGGGGCTGGGAAGACGTCACGCACAGGGATGGAAAGGGGTGAGCAGGGGAGAGGCAGAGTGGAAGTTCTCCACAGGCCACACAAAGAAATCACCCGGGGAACTTTAAAGTATCCCCACGCCTAGGCTGTCCCCCAGAGCAAGGAAATCAGACCTGCGGGTGGGAGGGGCAGACATCCAGGTTCCGTAAGGCTGCCCGATGGTTCGTTCTGATGTGCACCCACGGGAGCATGAGCGCTGCGAGGGCAGATCGGGCTTCTGAGTGTGCTACAGGGACCGTGGGCGTCAGCATCACCCAGGAACTTGGTAATGCAAATTTTGGGGTCACGCCCAGTTCTACTGAATTAGAAACTCTAGGAATGGGGCCTAACACTGTTTTAACAAGCCCTCCAGGTGTTCTGATACACCCTAAAGTTTGAGACTCACCAGGATAGAGCAAGGCAAGGGAAGGAGCAAGTCTGAGAATAGTGAAGAAAATCAGTCAGATGACAGCTGGAGAGAAAGCTGAGTTAAAGCCTGGGGGGCGGGGTGCTGGAGCTATGACCACGGTTCACAGGCAGGCAGGGCGGGGCTCAGCAGGTGCCTGGGAAGGCATGCTGACCTCCATGTAGACTCAGCTTGGGTACCTGGCCAGGCCGAGCACTGGGTCTCCCGCCCTGTAGGGCTTCCCATGAGGTCTCCGAGCCTCCACAGATGAAGTCCACTCCCTCTCCCCGGCCTGCAGCAGCTGCTGGTCCACTCAGGCCTGAGCCTGCGGCTGACACCCCCTCACACGGCTGTCCTCAGGCCCCAGAGCTAAGTCCCCTCAATGCTCAGCCTGCCCCTTTCGGAACCTGCCCAGAGGCCCAGTTCCTGCTGGGATGGGCTGTGTGGGTGTGATCTTCTGCACCCAGTTCGCAAGGTTGATGCACAGCCCCTGTGAACTGCAGCCCTGGCGGGAGCTTCAAGAACCACCTCTCCCACGAATCAAGCACCAGCTGTGTGCTCGCATACCCTACCCAGAACCTTCACAACAGCCCGGCGACAACTGCGTCAGGCCACCCCCTTTATGAAGAAGGAAAGTGAGGCCAGAGAGGGTGACTTGTTCAAACCGCACAGCTGCCATGGAAGGAGCCCACCTGGCGGCTGACTCCTGCAGTCAGCTCTAGTCACCCCTCTCCTGGCCCCTCCCACCGCAAAGTGCTGGTGGCCTCCTCCCCCACGCTCCAAAGGGCACCTCTCCCAAGGTCAGGGAGCAAGGCCAAGGTTCAGGAAGCCCGGGCTGGTGGAGGGGGCAGCCCGACTGGTCCCCGTTCCTGGCTGGGCCTCCTCCCGTCCTTGCTCACTGCCAGGCCCCGCAGGGGGCTGCTTGGTGGGGCGAGATGGGAAGGAGGGAGGGAGGTGGGGAGAGGCAGGAGGCCCCCTTGGAGCTGTTGAGGGGCAATTTTGTTGGGAAGGGAGATAAAGAGGACATCAAAAGGAGTCCCAGGGTGTGTGGAGAGGAACCCAGAGGATTAAATTCTCTTCCAGCTGGGAGCGGCGATGAGCAGGCTGATAGCGGGCAGCTGCGGCCCTGGAGCCAGCGGCTGCCACCCCCTCACAGGCTGGGGAGCCAGCGGCTGCCGGGGGCTGTGGCGTTTGGCTTTATTTATTTGTTGGGAGGGGCAAGGACATTCCTTGCCTCCGCTGGTCCCCACCCCGTGCAGCAAGCCGAGCTGTGCTTCTGGTGACTGAAGTCTTGCCACCCCCCGTGGAGGGCAGCGCCACAGCCCGGCTTATCAGCTGCTGCCAGAAGGGGCTGGGTCCCTCAGCTCCCCCAAACCTTGTCCCCACTGCTGGAAGTGGAGGGTGGCCTTGAGAGCAGCACTCACTGCCCAGAAACGGGCTTCTGTCTCTCCACAGTGACTGTCTCCGTGGCTCCGTGGCTCTGTGAGTTGACCCAGTGTGTTTTTTCAGCTGTTTATTGAGAGCTCATTATGGGCTAGGTCTTCTATAAGCATCTGCTCACTGAATGCTCACACCCACCCTGAGGGGCCCAGACGGGACTGACATCAAGGACAGCCACTCCTGGGACATCCCCTCCTCTAGGATGTGGACTCAGGTTGGCCGCTGCAGGTGGGCCTGCCTGGGTGTCCTGGGAGCTCCCAGATCCTGGCCTGACTTTGCTCTGAGCACGTCTCTGTCATCACCTGTGAGCTCTGGACACTGGCACTTCCCTGCAGGTGACCTGGTTCCGGAGAGGGAGGGGCCTGGCCCACCCCCAGACTGCTCCCCTGGATGTGAGGTCTGCAGATACCTCCTCCATCCCTCGCTGTTGCCTGGTTCTCCCCACCCTGGGCACCTCCCTGCTGATGGTGGCATCAATTAGCCAGCCGCAACGCTCATCTCTCCTCACTCTGGGGCAGGGCAGTAGCTGGGTTGGTGACTCAGTGGTGTGATGCAGTGGAGAGAGCAGGGTTCAGGGTGTGGGTACAGCCCTGTCACTTCCTAGCCATGTGACCTTGGGCAACTCTCTTCCACTCCCGGAGCCTCAGTTGCTTCATCTGTGAAGTAGGGAGAATAAGGCATGCCCACAGGATGAAGAAGCATTGTCAACGCCCTGCCGGTGTGGCTCAGTGGTTGAGCGTCGACCCGTGCACCAGGAGGTCGCCGGTTCAATTCCCAGTCAGGGCACATGCCCAGGTTGTGGGCCCGATCCCCAGTGGGGGGCACGCAGGAGGCGGCCAGTCGATGTTCTCTCTCATCGATGTTTCAATCTCTCTCTCCCTCTCTCTAACATCAATAAAGGGGAAACAAAAAAGACAGTGTCATCTCTTTGCCCGGCCATGTGTTGGTGGGTGACACCGAGTTATGTTTTCTTAGACAGGAGGCTCCCCAATGGCAGGAACCTGGAATGCATTTTTCCTTTGTACCCCAAATGCTAGGGGACCCTCACCCCACCCCACAATGTGCTCTGGAGGGGACCTTAATTCCTTTAACTGAAGAGAAAAGACCAGGGTAATGCAAATGCAGGGTGGGCTAGGGAAGGGCGCAAGCACAAGGTGGTCTTTACACTGGGGTGGGGGAGGTGCAGTGCTGTGAATCGAGACAGAGATGGGCCAGGGACCTCGTGAGGCACCCAAGGAGTTCTGTGGGCTGGTGGGACACCCTTCGCCCAAGCTGGGAACAGGGCTGGGGACCTGGAGTGCAGAGATGGACCCCCAGAGTCAGGGCCACCCCACAGGAGCCCGGTCCAGAACTTAGGCCTGCCAGGGAAGGGCGCCGTGCCAGGGATGCCAGGGGTGAAGCCCTCAGCTTCAGTGGTGGGTAAGAGCACACAGCCTTTGGAGTTAGACCTGACTCCAGACTTGGGCACTGCCCTTTTCAGCTGTGTGATTTTGCCCCAAGGATGTTACCTCCTTGAGCCTCAATTTCCTCATCAGCAAAATAGGTAGAATAAAGGCTACCTGACAGTTACTGGGGGTGAGCTGCAAAATGTGGGTAAGTGCCCAGGACAGAGTAAGTGCTCAGTAAAGGACAGTTGCTATTATTGTTCTAGGAAGGAGGGGGGAGAGGAGGGGCTGATTTCTAGACCTTGGCCAGGAATGAGAGGGGCAGGCAGAGAAGGCGCAAAGGTTAGGATGTGTGCAGGGGTACGGGGACACCCCCACCCTGGGCAGGGGCCCTAGTTCTCCCTCCCTCTTCCAGTGCTCTGTTGGTCTAATCCATGCTATTGAGTGGCAGAAAATCAAAGCCCACTGAAGATTCTTTATCACTCCTTTGTCTCTCCTTTCACTTAATTAACCCAATCAGACATGCCACAGCGAACCTTGGCAGGAGGCCGGGCCCTCCTCACCCCTTCGCCTCAAAGCTCGCAGCTTCTCTCTCCAGACCCCCACACCGAAGGGTGGTGCCAGGGTTCTCCGGCCCTGCCTCCCCGCGGCAGCTGTGCCATGCCCGGTGCACCACGCTGCCAACTGTGAGGCTGGAGTCCAGGGGACAACAGGAAGGAGCGCTGTGGTGGTCACTGTCCCCTAACCCTGCCTCAAGCCCCAGGGACCTCCGGGTGTCAGTGTTCGGGAGAACTGATGCCGGCACTTCCCTGGCGATTCCTGGGCGAGGGCCCACCTTCTGCCCCCTCCTGTTCTTAGGCACAGAATCCCAGCTCCGGGACCCAGCAGAGCCCCTGTCACAGGTGGTGGCTCACCCTGCTCTTTCTCTTCTGCCCTCCAGGCTTGCCTCGCCCCCAGAGCCTCGGTGTCTCCACCCCGGGACTGAGCTACCTCTCAGGCCTGCATCCGCGTGAAGGAAACAGCCCTCATTTCAGGCTCTCGCCCACCTCACCCCTTACCAAGCCCCTCTGTGCCCTTGAGCAGCACCTGAGGTCTGGACCTGCGTTCTCTGGATCCACCGTTCACCCCCGTGACGGGGCAAACCCTCTGTTCTCTGGGAGCCTCAGCTTCCTGGTCTACACAGAGGGACGGTGGACGGGTGGTTCTCTAAGAACCCAGGAATACCTGCTGTGCTCTCCAAACGACTTTCCACTCCTCCAGCTCAAGATCCCTCTCCCTCTGTCCTCGCTCACGCCTTTCTCTTCCCGTCTTTGTCTTTCTTTATCTTTTCCTCATGTCCTCTCCTCTTTCCTCCTATCCCTCCTCTTCTCGCTTCCCACATTTCCCCTCATCTTTCTGTTTTCATTTCTCCTTTCCTCCCTCTCCTTTACCATCACCTCCATCTCCGTTTTCTCTCCCCTCCGGTCGCCCCTCCTGTTTCCCCTTTCCTCTCCTCCTGCCCCTCCCCCAGTCCCTCTCTGCCAGGCTCCCCTCCCCCTCTCCCAGGTTATCTGTTGGATTCCACACACGCCTGCACAGAGGGGATCAATCCCAGGCTGCCTTGCCTTCAGCTTATCTCTGCTCCAAATGATTGATTTTCCCTCTTTAAGAGTAATTTGCTGGCGAATTCCATGTATCGCAAAAACCCTTGTGAAATCTAATTCAATCCGGTTGGCGTCTGGCACTTTGGGGAAAGAATACTAGAGAGCTGTCAATTTCATCGCACAGACCTGTGTATAGAAGACGCGTCTCCAGCAGGGGTGCGAGGCGGGCAGGTGCTCTTCACCTGCACATGCGCACCTCTCCTCCCACCTTCGGAAAGGATCCTGGCCATTGGCCTGTCGGCCAGCCCTAGCTCTTCTGGGAAATAAATTATAAGGTGCATTGGGTACTTCCAGGAAGGTGAATGAGGGTCAGGTGCTTTCAAATCCTGCTTTCCCAGTTTGCAGCCCACACCACAGAGCACTACAGGAATCTCACAGTTCCCACGCCTAGCTGCACCTGACCACCTGCCTCTCTCCTTGCCCCCCACCCTCCATGTTCCGGGCGTCTCAACTCCAGAAGCCAGCAAGCCCTGTCAGCGGTGGTAGACCAGTCCTGCTGTCTCTTTTCCACATTCCAGACTCATTCGGCTCGAGCCTGAGTCTCTGCTCTGGGAGTGGGCCCCTCTCAGGCCTGAACCAGAGCAGCGGGGCACCAGCTGTCCCCGTTTGCCTGGGACTGAGAGGGTTCCCAGGACCTAGAACTTACAGTGCTAAAGCATGGGCAGTCTCAGGCAAACCACAAGAGTCGGTCCCCAGCTCTACCAGCTGTCTGAGCCTAGAGTAGGGGTCAGTTGGCACCACGCCCCGGCATGGAGGTCATGCACTTGGTGTGATAAACAAGGGGTCCTAAGCATCTAGCCTGGGTCCTACAGGTGCTCCCGACGGCTGAGCTGACCTCGGGGGCTCAAGCCCCCGTGCAGCTCACACACAGGCGTGGTCCTGACCGGTGAGGACGGGGCACAGCTGGCGAGCGGTTCTTGCTCAGCCCTGGCGGCCATCGCTCTGGGTGAGTCCTGTCTGGGGCAGGGTCGCAGGCGCCGCCCATGTTCACCAGATACAGCAAAGCTAACTGTATCCGCCCCCAGAGTTGGAACTGGCCACTCTGACCCCATTTCTCTGCCCCAAGCAAATAGCTAATTCTGGTAGGATTAAATCTTTGGGCTGCCCTGGACCTCTAGAGCAATCATCCCAGGGGGTACTTACTGAAACAAAGTGGCTTTAGGGGGACTGGCCAGGAGGGCTAGGCTCCCCTTAACAGTGCTGTGGGCATGGCCAAAGGGCAAGCTTCGTGTGGCAGGCCTGCGGTTACGGGGACCTTTCCTGGCCCGCACACACAGGGGGCTACGTAGGATTTATGAGGCTTGAGCTGTTAATTCCAGGACCACATATTCCACGCCACCCCGAAGGTCCCAAGGAAGTGAGGCCTTGTCCCCTTCTTCCTCCCCTTCCTCCCTCCTGCATGCACCCCTATTTGAAAGGCACCTACCCCAAGTGAAAAGCTTAGCAATTCCTTCCTCATGGATCTGCTTGGTAACCCAGGCACACCTCCCAACACAGGTGGCCACTTTCCTAACTGTAAGGTCTGCCATCCTGATCAGCGCGTGCCAACTGGGATCTCCCCCCACACCTGGCTTCAGCCCCCTCCTTCGCTCCATCAAATACTGCGCTGGAGTTTGGGCTGGGGTCGGGGCAGGGGGCGAGAGTGGGGTGTACGTGTTCTCAGTGGTGCGGGGAGGAGAGTCCAAAATGCAGGGAAAAGGGTGTGTGTCCCAGTCTGCCCCAAGCCCAGAACTGTCCCTCCCTCTCTCTGGGGGCCCCTTCTGTCTGGGGAGGAACGCGTGACCTGAGAGACAGGGCCCCTGCAGGAGGACGCGTCTCGGTGGCTGGCTGAGGGGCAGCCAGCCCTGTGCTTTCTGTCCAGGACCTCGAGGGGCCGCTGGCAGAGCAGGGGGAGCCGGACGTGAAGCTAGAAGCGGGGCCCTGCACGCAGCAGCTGCCTGGCTGTCTACTTACCATGCTAAAACTATTTCCCTGTTCCCACAGAGAGAGAAATGTGTGGCCAGGCAAAGAAATCTAACCGCTTTATGGAAATCAGGAGGGGGACACTGCCTGCTGCTAATCCCCCCACTTTGTATTCCTCTGCCTCTCTAATAGCCAGTCCATCTTCCCCGTGCCTCTGCGTGGCAGGGAGGGGGCTGAGACGGCTGGAGGGGTGGGAGGGAAGGAGAGGACCCGGAGCTGCATGCTTTTGTGACCTCAGGTAAACTGTCTCCTCTCTGGGCTGCCTTTCAAAACGAGGGATCCCATTGCCTTCAGGAGGCCTGGAGGACAGAGTTCGTGACTATTTAGAGGCCACGAAACTGGGAGTCCTGGGATCCTGGGAGCCAAAAGGAAGTGGGTGATTTCATCTCCCTTCCCTTCCTAGCCCTCTGCCAGGTGAAGCTGCCCAGACTTGGGTCCCCTTCCCTGTGAACAAAGACACCACCAATGCCCGAAGAAATGGGTCCTGGGCGGAGACAGGGTGCTGAGCTCCAGGCAGATGGATGGCGGTGCCTGGCGACAGCCCCACAAGTCCCTCAGCTGCCACTGGGCATCCCAGTGTCAAACCCAGACACAGCGACCCAGGCCTGCAAAGAGCCCTCCTACCGGCACGTTTCAACCCCCCAGGCTCACGTGTTGGCCACACCGTAACTATGCTTGGAGGGACAAAGGAACAAATGGATAAATGAATGAGCGACATGTGTGTATATGTGAATGTGTGGGTGTGAGAAAAAATCAGAGAAGACAAAAATAGGAGGACATTCGGAAAGGGGGGCAAGAAAGATCATCAGATTCAAAGAGAAACTAATAGAGACAGAAATAAAGAAATTGAGAGAGAGAGAGAGAGAGAGAGAGAGACAGAGACAGAGACAGAGACAGAGACAGAGACAGAGAGAGAGGAGGCAAGGATGGGTGTAGGGCACTCAGATTAGGAACTAAAATGAGGTCAAGATGAAACCAGCAAGGCCTGGCCACTGCCCAGCAGAGTGATGGGGGATGGTGGCAGCTCCCATCTTCCTTTCCTCCTCCCAGCCTGCCACACCTGTCCCTGGGATTCCAAACGCTAGTCTCATTCCAGCCACCGCTTTTCCTACAGGACCCCACGTGCAGCCCTGGCCCATTCATTCTGTCCGCTATCACCCTCCGTCCCTGTCTTCATTCTCCTGGTGTCCACATTAATCGACCTAAAACACAGCTCTGAGGACATCCCTCATGCTCAGGAACCATCAATGGCTCCCGAGTGCCGGCTGAATTAGGTGCAAACTCATCATGGCATCCAGGCCCCCCAGCCTCCCTCTCTGGCTTTACAGTAGGATGTGCGTTACTTGTGTTCTTGGGGAATTAAATGACAGCGAGGGAAGGATGATGATGGGTCTAAAGGTCCACCTTTTATGCTGGAACTGTCTACTGCACCTTTGGGGGGGTTTAGTGGAGAGGTCTTCAATAATTTATAATTTTTATAATTAACATCCAGTGAAATAGGCATTTTGGGGTATACAATTCTATGAATTTTATCACATGGATGGATTCATGTTACCCCCATCACAGCCAAGATACAGAGCAGTCCCAAGAACTCCCTGTGCTACCTGGCTACAGTCATCCTTCTGCTACCCTGACCCCTGGTCACCTCTGATCGGCCCTCCATCACTATAGTTTTGTCTTCTTGAGTGTCGTGGAACCACACAGTATGCAGTCTTTGAGACTGGCTGCGTCACCCGGCATAATGCCGTTGAGATCCCCTGATTCTCCCTTCACCTTAGCGGTCTGCTTACCTAAGCACTGTCACTATGAGTACTGGACGGAGTTAGCGCATCTGTCGGGACCTCAGAGCTGGGGGAAGCCCTGCATCCAGCTCAGGGCCCAGCCAGGGATGTGACAGACAGGGGAGGGCTGTGGGACAGGGCAGGGCTGTGGGACAGGGGAGGGCTGTGGGACAGGACAGGGGAGGGCTGTGGGACAGGGCAGGGCTGCGGGACAGGGGAGGGCTGTAGGACAGGACAGGGGAGGGCTGTGGGACAGGGAAGGGCTGTGGGACAGGACAGGGCTGTGGGACAGGACAGGGCTGTGGGACAGGGGAGGGCTGTGGGACAGGACAGGGCTGTGGGATAGGGAAGGGCTGTAGGACAGGACAGGGGAGGGCTGTGGGACAGGGAAGGGCTGTAGGACAGGACAGGGCAGGGCTGCGGGACAGGGGAGGGCTGCGGGACAGGGCAGGGCTGTGGGACAGGACAGGGCTGTGGGACAGGACAGGGCTGTGGGACAGGGGAGGGCTGTGGGACAGGGCAGGGCTGTGGGACAGGACAGGGCTGTGGGACAGGGGACGGCTGTGGGACAGGGAAGGGCTGTAGGACAGGACAGGGGAGGGCTGTGGGATAGGGAAGGGCTGTAGGACAGGACAGGACAGGGCTGTGGGACAGGGAAGGGCTGTAGGACAGGACAGGGGAGGGCTGTGGGACAGGACAGGGCTGCGGGACAGGGGAGGGCTGTGGGACAGGGCAGGGCTGTGGGACAGGACAGGGCTGTAGGACAGGACAGGGCAGGGCTGTGGGACAGGGAAGGGCTGTAGGACAGGACAGGGGAGGGCTGTGGGATAGGGAAGGGCTGTAGGACAGGACAGGGGAGGGCTGTGGGACAGGGCAGGGCTGTGGGACAGGACAGGGCTATGGGACAGGACAGGGCTGTGGGACAGGGGAGGGCTGCGGGACAGGGCAGGGCTGTGGGACAGGACAGGGCTGTGGGACAGGACAGGGCTGTGGGACAGGACAGGGCTGTGGGACAGGGGAGGGCTGTGGGACAGGGAAGGGCTGTAGGACAGGACAGGGGAGGGCTGTGGGACAGGGCAGGGCTGTGGGACAGGGGAGGCCTGCGGGACAGGGGAGAGAAGAGGCTCAAGTGGGTTAAAAAAAAAAAAAAAAGCCTGGTTGGCCTGCTCCGTAAATGTTAGCAGATTTGGACATTCCCCAATGAGGGCAATTAAGAGTCATTATGCTGAAAACAGAAAAGTAAACCTAGATTCAAATGCTAATTGAACTATTGCTGGAAGTCGGGGTAGCCAGCCTCCTCCCTCTTCTGAATGCTCCCACTGCCTCCGGTCCCCCATGCTCCCTCTTCGTCCCCCCTACCTCAGGGGCGGCTCCTTCTCAGTGCCTACTGCCTCACCCTCGTGTCCCCTAACCCCGGGGAGCCGGGGGCTGCTCAGCCCAGCCCTGCTCTCTGCTGGACCCACACCTCATTCACAGGTGACCCAGCTAGACCCGCGGCTTTCAATGCGATCCAGACCCAAATGTGGGCCAGCTCACATTTCCACCGGCAGAGCCGGAGTGTGGCCGGAGCCTCCTTGGCTCACAGAGGCGCCTGTTGGATGTCCAGGATCTGGGAGAGCCAGTGAGGTCACATCGGAAGCTGGAGTTCAGCCACGGTGAGAGTATCTACATCATAGAAATCAGCAAAGGCTACCCCAGATCCCTGTGGGACCCTCACCAGCACGGCCTCTGCCTTCTCGGTGCTTCCACCTGGATGTCTAAGGAGTACATCACACAGCATGCTGAGCGCTCACCTCCGAGTTCCCCCTCCCCTCTCCAAATCTGCTGCTGCACCGTCGGGAAGCAAGAACTCCATTTTGCTAACTGCTCAGGTCACACACCCTGTGTGGGGATTCTCACCCCCGCCCCCAACACACACGCCGCAAATCCTATTGACTGTCCCTTCCAAACAGGTCCAGTGACCACTGCTCTCTCCACAGCGCCTCCAGCAACGGTCCGGTCCTCACCCCGAGTCCCCGCGCTGCCCCGCGCTCTCTCCTCACCCTGGGCAGCCAGTGTTCTCGGCAAACATTTGTGAGAGATGAAAGTCACTGTTTTAACCATCAAAAGCATACAGTTCAGGGGTTTTTAGTATATTCATGACACTGTGCAACTACCATCTTTATCCGATGCCAAAACATTTTCACCACTCCAAAAGGAAGCCCGCACCCACGGTCACGCCTCACTGCCCCTCCCTGGTTGCTGCAACCACGAACCCGGTTTCTGTCTCTGTGGATCTGCCTCTTCTGGACACTTCAGACAAATAAAGTTACACACGGTGTGGCCTTTGGCCTGGTTTCTTTTACCCAGCATGACGCCTTCTAGGTTCACCGGTGTGGTAACATGTATCTATCAGAATTCACCACCCTGTGGCTGAAGAATATTCCACTGTGTGGAGATACGACGTTTTGTTTTGTCCACTCATCAGCTGATGGGCATCTGGGTTGTTTACACAGAGCATCCTTTTGAAACCTGAATCAGATCAAGTCACTTGCTCCCTGCTCACTACCCTCGGGTAGCTTCCTGCCTCAGTCCTGGGCAGGCCAAGTCCTGACAACGCCCACCTCTGACCTCCTGCAGCCTCCGCGCTTCCTCCTCCACTGATGTGCGGGCCCTCCTGCCTCAGAGCCACTGTGCCTGCTGTTCCCTCCACCTAGAATGCTCTTCCTCCAAATATCATATGGCTCGCCCCCACTTCACTGAGGTCTCTCCTCAAATGTCATCTTATTAGGAGGCTTCCTCTGACCCCTCCCCCTTCCCTGTACCCCTGAAACCTCCGCTCGGCTTTACTTTTCTCCAGGGCTCGCATCACCACCTGACAACAACATACGTTGATTGACTTGTTTGTCTCTCCGGTCTTCCCCCGCTGGCACACAAGCTGCCCGAGGCCTGGACTTGGGCTGCTGTGTTCACATATGGATAGCACCGAGAATCACACCCAGAACGTAGCGGTTTCTCAAGAACATGTACTGAATAAATGAACTGATGAAGTCCCTCCTCCCGCTCAGTGCGAGTCCCCCTAGGGCAGCTCCTGCTTCTGCCCGGCCCTGGCCCGAGCGCTCCATCAGCCGCTGCCAGTCTTTGCCCTGCTCTGTGACTCTGTAGAAGGGTCCTCTCTGAGCCTGGCTCTGCTCAGGACAGAAGAGCAGAGTTGACACGGGGCTCAGGGCGCACGTCGGGACGAAGGAAGGAGAGAAAGGTGCTCTGCACTGGCTGACCTGATGTACACACAGGACAACCTTGATTTTGAAAATTCCTTCTTATTCTCAATTCCTTTTCCAAATGAAGTGGGTACCAGATGGGGAAACTGAGGCCTGGAGAGGGAGAAGGGACGGTCGGCCGCATGCCTTCATGGACAGAGTGACACCACCACCGTGAAACCTTGCCTTGCCATGAAATGCCCTTCTCCCTCCCGCCGTATTCCTGCGCTGACCTTCCCTCCCAGGGCAGAGTCAGCGGGCGCCCAGGAGAGCAGGTTCTGTGCCCTCCTCGGTGGCCCAGCCTCACCACAGCTGCCCAGTGGGACTCGGTGTTTCAGGGCCTGTGGTCACGGGGACGGGGTGAGGCACAGGCACGGCTCCGGGCTGAGTGTGCTCAGCCTTACCCTTTCAGGCTGGGGACAAACAAGGCGTACCACCTACTGCTGTCCGGGGCACTCGAGAGGTGGCGAGGGGGCAGGCGGAGGAGTGTGGGAGGAAGAAACCACGTTCTAGGGTGGGACTGGGCTCACTGGTGCCCATGGTGAGGGGGCACCACAGTGGGCATGAACCAGCCAAGAGGCGATGGAGACAGGAAGAGGGATGGAGAATGAATCTGTTAGTTCTGCTCTGCTCCTGGGGGGTCTTCAGGAAGACCAGCTGCTGCCGTTAGGGACTGTGGGTCCCATGATAAAACGATCCTCACTATCTCCCATCCATGCCAGTCCTGGGGAAGGAGACTAGTGCCAGGGAGCTGGTAAAAGGGGACCGATCCCCCAAATTCCCCATGAGAGATGACCTCCAGCCGCTGGAAGGGCCTGAGCGCTGGGAGCAGATGAGGAATGGGCCCGGCACTTCGGCTGCCGAACAGGCCCTGCCTGCTTCACACCCCGCCAGCGCCACGGGGCTTGGTGTAAACAGCATGCTAATTAGATTTATGGATGAGACTAAATTAGGAGGTGTCTGAATCATGCCGAGGACACCCTCTGGTCCTCAGGGAGGATGGAGCTTAGCACGATGAGAGGGATCTCACCACGGGACACAGCCACGCACAGAAAAATCCTCATAATCACCATCGTCATAATAAGAGCCTCAGCGAAGGCAACTGGGGAGAAATTAATGGGAAAAAGCACAGACAGGGCTGCCCTGCTCCCCTTGGCTTCCCTTCCAGAGCGGCTTTGCTTTGAAGTCAACAGATATTTTCCTGGAGAGCTTGACCTTGGGGCAGAAACCCTAGAACTGTGAGTGAAGCTGTGAGGTCCTGCAAACGGACCCCTGCCCACCTGCCAGGGCAGAGGGGGTGGGGACAGGGGCAAAGGTGCTCCCCCAGGCCCCACGGACTCCTGGTACCAGCTGTGCTGACATTGTTTTGGGTGGACAATTTACCCCTGCTCTGCAACAGAGCCAGCAGAGAACCTTTGAGAAATAGGAGCGGCCAGGGTGGGCACTCTGGCTGGGGGAGCGGGGATAAGGCAATGCTGACCTCCATTTCTCCACGTGTCTCGCCTTGGTTACTCCCTGGACCAGAGCCCTCACCACCTACCTCCTCTCAGCGTTACTTCACTGGGTGAGAGGTGCAGAGTGCTAGAGGCATTTCAGTCACTTCTCTTATACCTCCTGGGGGATTCAGTGGAAGGTGCGTGACTTCCCGCCAGACCCCAGTTACCTCCCTGGGGGATGGGAAAGAAGGGTCCGGATAACTGAGTAATCACACAGCCACAGAAAGTACAGCAACTTACATCTGCCTCCATGGATGCTGGCAGCCAGCCCTCCTTTCTCTCCCTCCCCTCTCTCTCTCCTTCTGGAGTTTGGTTTCTAGTTCAAATTGCTTTGGAAAAATAGGAAAGTGGAGGCCCGTGCCCTGGGGCACGTCAGCAGGCCGCAGAGTTTAAGGCAGCTGGAACTGCTCCCCGGGGTGCAGGGAGGTGTATTTCCTGTGTCTCTACTGAAAAGTAGATGCCGAGGATGGATTTATGGGGCTTCGCTGAACAGTGGCCTGGAGGGTCCAGAACGGAAAATGGACCCTCAGATGAATGTGTGACATCGAGCAAACGGCCTCCCTGCTCCCAGCCTACCCCACCCCAATCCCACCCCACACGGATGTGTGGCCCAGGACCCCAACTCAGAACCGGTGAAATGTCAGCCTTAGGGCAAAAGCCCGAGTTAGTGAGCGCACCCGGATTAGAGAGGGTTCATCCTTTTTGTGCCACAGACCCAACAGCATGGGAAAGTCCACAGGCCCCTGCGCAGAATAGCTTTTTTTTTTTGGTTAACCCTCACTGGAGGATATTTTTTCCATTGATTTTTAGAGAAGGTGGAAGGGAGGGATGGAGGAGGAGGAGGAGAAGGAGGAGAGAGGGAGAGGGAGAGAGAGAGAGAGAGAAACAGTGATATGAGAGAGACACATTGATGGGCTGCTTCTCGCAAATGCCCGGACCGGGGCCAGGGATGGAACCTGCAACCCAGGTATGTGCTCTTGGTTGGGAATTGAACATGCGACCCTTCGGTGCCAGGGCTGACGCTCTAACCACTGAGCAACACCAGCCAGTCCAGAATAACATTTTTAATGGCATAAAATAAAATGAAATAAAATACGTAGGCCGACCAAGTCAACAAATTATTTTGAAATACAGTCATCAAAGTATTTAAAAAGGGAATTATAGTAGAATTATGTACTTTCTGATGCATTAAACAATGAGATTTAAACAGTGGGTCTAATATATGCTATAATTTCAAAGTAGTGATGAATGTAAATTTTGAGATACCTGGGACACCTGTAATATGATGTGAAAATATCTGCAATTTCTTTTGGGGTCAAAGTCACAGTACCACTAATGTCATTGTGGTTTGTCTCATTTTTCATAATTAAAGGATGTGCTCAAGTTCAGTTAGAGGTCAGTGAAAATAAAGATGCAGAGTTTTCTCCATCCAGGGTCACGGATATCTGGGGGGTTCAATGGACCCCCACTCCTGGGTCAAGAACCCCTGGACTGAAAGGAAGCCTGGGAGGGGCTTGTGGGGCCTGCAGCCGCACAACCTTGAGGGCCCTGTGAGGAGAGGGGTCAAACTGCAGGCTGGACAGATTGACTAACAGGAGCAAATGCGAAATTAATTGTAAATAAACACAAGGTGGGGGCTGGGCTCCCTGACGCCTGGCACACGTGGAGAATGGAGAATGAGGGTGATGGATACAGCTCAGTGCTGAGATTAGCAGGAGAACGAGAACTATCTCCCCGCACTGTCCTGCTCACGCTCCCCCATCCCTACAAATAAACCCAGTATTCTGGAATGTGGCTTTTCTGCTGTCATTTGCTTTCTTTCATTTATTTATTTGGTGACGTTTTCTCCTTGGGGAGGTGGATAATTCTCTCTGTTTTTTTCTTTGCCCCTCAAACAAATGAATCGTGTCATCTCCTGCCTGAAATAGGAATTAGCTCCTGACAGATGTGTCCCTGTTCACCTCTGTAGAGCAGGTGCTCCTCCTGCCTTACCTCTCCCCTCCCCCCCTCCCCAGCCACGCTGGAGGCTGGAGACCCACCAGATTTGTGAGCCCAAACCTTTGAGGAGAATGAGGAGCCATGGCTGCAAACGGGGAGCCCCGCAGTATGTGCAAGAAGGACAGGACTGAGAGTTCAAGGCCAAATTCTGAGACCCACTGTCTGTGTGACCTTGGGGAAAACTCTTACCCTCTCTGAGTCTCGACTTCCTCCTCTCTGAAAAGGACACAATAACATATAGCTCTCAGGGCTGGGGATAATAAAAATAGTTAAAAATTAAAAAGTGCTTCCCTGGCCGGTTTGGCTCAGCAGTGAGAGCGTCGGCCTGTAGACCGAAGGGTCTCAGGTTCGATTCCTGGTCAAGGGCATGTACCTGGGTTGCAGGTTCGATCCCTGGCCCTAGTTAGGGTCATGCAGGAGGCAACCAATCAATGTGTCTCTCTCACATTGATGTTTCTCTCTCTTTTTCTTCTGCCCTCCCTTCCACTCTATCAAAATAATCAATGAAAAAATATCCTCAGGTGAGGATTAACAAAAAAAAGTTAAAGAGTGCTTTTTATAGGCTAGGCACTATTCTAAATACACACCTTAACTTATTTAATCCTCATAAGAACTTTGCGAGGCAGGTACTATTATTGTCTCCATTTTGCAGATGAGAAACCCAAATCAGAGAGGGTAAGTGAGTTCCCCAAGGTCACACAGATCAAAGTGGCAGAGCCAGGACTTGAACCCAGGCAGTCTGGCTTCAAAGCCCTTGTTTTTAACCATTCCAGCTGCCTCTCTCTCCCTAACCCACGGTCCAAACGAACAAGCACATGGGCGGGCTGGGAGAGGCTGGTGGGGGACGAGGCCCACCGAGGTGCCAGGCCCCTCCGGGGACAGGGGCAGCCGGAGCCAGCTCAGGGAGGATGAGCCGGTGTCGGGGGGACTGAAGACGGAAGCTCAGGTGGCACCTCCCCTCCGCACCCAGGCCCTCTTGGACCAAAAGAATGTGTAGAGTCTTAACCGAGAATGACCGGTCCAACCCATGGTTTTCCAGAGGTGGACACTGAGGCACGGAGTGGGGACATTGCTTGCCTGGAGTCACTGCGAGTGAGGAGCAGAGCGAGGGGGGCCTGGCTTCCGTGTGTCTGTTTGTCCCCCAGGCGTCAGGGTACGTCTAGCAGCAGGAGCCTATGGTCAGATTCAAAATCCTGGGCCGCTTTGAACTTGGGGGGCCTCTGTCCCAGACGGGAGGCCACGCAGTCTCCTCTGGGAGGGCTCGGAGGGCAGTCTCTGTTGGACTCTGCAGGCTTTATCGTAAGGGGACGGGGGTGCTTGACTTCTAGCAAACACCTTAAGAGGGAAATGGCTACACTGCAAGAGAGCCTCGAGTTAGACGCTAGGAAGCCCCTGCTGGCTGGACCAAGCCGCCGGGGAAGTGGAGATTTTCTGTGGGAGACTTGACTACCTTCACGGACTTTCACCCTGGGCCCCTGGCATCCGTTTCAACACAGCAATCAGATGGCTTCTTAAGAAAGATGACTCAGAACACGTCAACTCCCTGGCTCCCCACTGGGCTCAGAGTGACAGAAAAACACCTCCCTGTGGCTGGCAAGGCCTGGTCTGGCGTCTGCTGGCGACTGCAGCCTCACTGCCTGCTCTCAGGCTCCCCCTGGCCAGCCACACGAGGCCACTTTCGGGGACCTCTGCCCTCGCGGGGGAGCACGCGCAAGGGTGCTCTCCCTCCACAGCTCTGCATGGCTGCCTCTCACACCCTGTAAGCTCTGCTCTAACCGCACCTCCTTGGAAGGTGTTCCTGTACCTCTGAGCCGCCAACAGCCCCCACCCTAGCCCCCCACTCACTCCTCCCACCTGCCGTGATGCTGGTGCTTATTCCTCCGGCTTCCCCACTGGAATGACACGGAAGCTCGCTCGTGGAGGTCAGGGACCACACCTTCAGCATCCTCTTCCCAGTGTCAGGCACAGGGCAGGTGTTGAGCGAATGAGTGTATAAACCGCCCCCCCCCAACCTAGGCAAATTTCAATACAGTCCCTCAGAAAGGTGGCGGGGAAGGGGGTGGGGTGGGGCAAATCAATGAGGTCTGAAAGCCATTCGGAAACAATTCCAACTTCCAGAAGCAGCCAGAACCAGGCAGTAGAGGCCTCTGGGGGGGGGGATATTGGCACCCCACTCCCCACTTTAACCCTGTTCCTCTGCAGAAGTGTTCTCAGGACAATAGCAAGTATGTTCTGAGAAATGTGGCAGAAATAAAGCGGATCTAATGCTCCCAGCTCCTGAGAAGATGTGATGTACACAGGGGTATTTCTCCTGACTGGCAGGTGCGTGAGAGGAACTGTCAATTTTTAGCTATCTGAGTCAATTGGGAGGGGTCCTGCATAATGCAAAAGTGGTATTTAAAAACAAACCCTGTTGCTGGAATTGGTAAAGCAGCCAGAGGCGTGAATGGTCTCCCTCACTCCCTGCCTCCCTCCCCAACCCTGCAGAGGCAGGACGCAGAACACAGATAACCCCCTTGCTTCTACGGAGAAGAAGGTTTTGAGAACTGAACAGAAAATTCCAACCATCCCAATAACCCCACTGGGGCAGATGGGAACACAGGACAGACTGGGGCCAGCTCAGCTGTAGGCAGGACTGGGTGGGGGGCACAGGAGAGGAAGTTAACTAAGTGGGGAAAATGCGAAGAACGAGCTTCAGGCAGGGGGTGGGTAAGGATAAGATGGAATCAAAGGGAACAAGTGCTTGCTTCCCCTGGCTTCCCAGAGCTCCGAGGAAGACAGGAGATGGAGCAGCCAGGCACCGGGAATGAAGCTGCCACAGCCTTTAATTTGAAACTCAGAGATGAGCTCCCACACCAAGGCTGACTCCTGGGGTCTTTGCCTGGAGATGTTTTTTTGTGATTTGCATTACAACCATTTATTTGCATCTCAACTGTCACACAGTACAAATGGGTTGTTGTAGGTTTCAGCTCACCCCGTCCCTTCCTTCTTTGGCTTCTGTGAGTTTTCTATAGCTGGGAAAATGAGAAGAAATTACTCCCAGAGACTTGACAATGAGGATGGAGTCCTTGGGAGATAGAAAGGGCTTCTTTCAAGCACCTTTGTTGCCTCGAATGGTCTGGCAGAGCCTGAGATTCAGCAAGAAACTGAGTAGAACCTTAGATGTGGAGAGGATGGCGGCATCACCTCGTCTTTGTGAATTCGATTAGCATCCTTATCAGGAATGATGGCTACAAAGTGCTGACTGGGAGTTAAACTGCTTCCTCCTTCCCTTTCTGTTTTCCATCAGCACCCTCTACTGCCTCACCGTGGACATTCGGGCTTCTGCACAAGAGCACTGACTATCAGTTTGGGTCACGGTATCATTTAATCATGCGTTAACTCCACCAATACGTCTCTGTAGCGCCTCCAGGAGCCAGGCAGCGTGTGAGGCACTGGGCTACACTGGTGAGCAAAAGCAGGCCTACCCCGTCTAATCAGGAGGCAGACACTATTAGATCACCACGCTAATAATGCAAAATCAGTCATGGGGAGCGCAAGGGACAATCATAGGGTCCCACAGAATCTGTGACAGAGGGATCTCACCTCTCCTCATGCTCCCTTTCTTCCTCCAAGTTTGCTCAAGGAACACATCTTTCTGCCACACTTAGCACATCCAGAGTTACCTTCAACCCAGACAAATCCCAATAGACATATTCTCCCACCAGAAAGGAAACAGGCAGAATGACAATTAAAAAGCAAACAAACTCTTTTACAAAAGTGGCCTGATGTCTCTTTGAGTTTGCCATGGCCTCTGTTTTTTCTGTTCCTGTTGACAATGTGGCTGAACACCGCAGCTTGGGGACCTGGGGCCTGACCCTCAGCACGCCAGACTGGGTCTCTGGAAGTTACCTGTCCAGATCTGAATCCCTCTGGAGTTTTGGAGAGCGGAGGAGACATCCGAGATAAAAAGAGCAGGCCATTTAGAAAGAAGTGATCCCTCCCTCTGACTTAGGAAGCAGCCCAGGGTCACATCCGGGGTTTTGGGGTGCAGTTCCATTGGGAGCCTGGAGCACAAGCCAGATAACTTTAGGGTGAAGCAGTTGGGCCTCAGGGCTGCTGCCCCCATGGGTAGTTCTCTTCCTGCACCTCACTGTGCCCTGGGGAACTGGGACCCTGCGGGGAAGAGGCGAGTCCTCCACTGTCAGAGACAGTGACCAGCTTCCTGGGGAAAACAGCAGAATGGTCCCTGGCAGTGCTGGACCCCTGTCTACAGCAGGTGTGCTGATGCCTGTGCTGGGGGCAGCGGTCACCAGAGGGAGGCTGTCCCCAGACCCCGCTCGGCATTCCTGCAGACGCTTCAGACAGGGCTTCCAGCAAAGAGGGCCTGAGAGAAAACCCAAGGGGTCAGGGTGACCTTGGAATGCCCCAACCAGTCATGGTGAGCAGGGCCCTGGGGGTCAGGCCCTGCTGGCAGTGATGCCCCCTGGGCCCCTCTGGTTAATACATGTGTGGGGCAGGTACTGCACCCGGTCCTATGTACAAATCATGGGCTCTCCTCCCCTCACATCCTTGTTGGCATCCCCTGTGGCAGACAGAGAGCTGCTGCCCACATTCCGCAGCCTCTGGCAGCCAGGTGGGCACGCGCTAGTTCTGGCCAGTGGCCCTCTCTGGACGAAGCACAGAGGAGCTGGCGCTTCACCCTCCGGCTGCCTCCTCCCTGCCGCAGGGGCCAATGGAACTGCAGCGTGCACCTGAGTGGCACCTGAGTGGTCACAGAGCGGGGCCCGGCCGCCGTGCCAGACAAGCAGTCTGAGTGAGAAATAACCTTCTTTCAGTGCTAATTTGTTACTGCAACAGAAACGGATACACTTTCCTTTTAGGTCTTTTTTACACAGATGAGTGCAGTGAGGCTTAGAAAGGGTGGATGACTCACCCAAGGTCAAAGAACTAGCACATGGCACAGTGGGACTTGAACACAGGCCCTGTCCAATTCCAGAGTTTGGGCCTTGAACCACCAGAGAAGCTGCCTCCCCGCTGGGCTGCCTCTAAAATTGAACCCAAATTCCTTGGCTCGGCATTCTAGGCCCTTCTACTCAGTCCACCTACCCTCCCACCAGGCTGCTATACAAACCCTGCATCAGTCACACAAATCACCACCTGGTCCCTCCACCCACCTGCAGGTTTCTCCCTCTGGGCCTCTCTGTGGGCCACTGTCCGCCCCGCCAGCCCTCCTGCTCACGATCTGATTTACACCCCAAGGCACACCCTAGTCCACCTCTTGCCAGAGAGCCTCTCCTGACTCCCAGCCCCTGCGTCCCCTTCCTCAGCCGCTCTGCGGCCCTCACTGCAGGCATCACCGGACCCTGGGCCCACACTCGGGTACCAGTGCCTCCGCTCTCCTGCCTGCTGTTATTCCCGTTTACCTCCACCTTCTAAACTGTCTACATTTTTGTATGTTTTATTTCACTTTTTAATCCTTACCTGAGGACATGTTTTCATTGAGTTTAGAGAGAGAGGAAGAGAGAGAGGGAGAGAGAGAAAGAGGAAACATTGATCATGTTGCCTTCTGTACATACCCTGACTGAGGATCGAACCTGCAACCTAGGTGTGTGCCCTGACCAGGAATTGAACCCACAACTCTTCAGTGCATGGGATGATGCTCCAACCAACTGAGCCACACCAGCCTGGACTTGTATATGTTTTAAAAGCTTCACAGTACCTTTGCATAAACACACTTGGGTCCTTGGGACAGGGACCATGAGTTATACTTCCTGGACTCCCGCAAAGGGCCAACTATAGATCCTTGTAGCCAGTAGGTGCTTAGTACATACGTTAGCTATCTCAGACAGAGAGGTCCGAAATGGCTTAGCAGGAGAAGGAGGCATGTGCATGCACACACATATACACATACACGCACACAAGGACCGGCCTGCCCTTGTGGCCCTGAGTCCTTGCAGGGGACCATGTCCAGCTGAGAGAAGCTGGCAGGAGACAGAGAGATGTGGGAGGAAGGGCTTCTGGGTGGGCATGCTGGGTGGTGTGCAGGGCAGAGCAGTGGAGAAGGGCAGGAGGAGCAAGGAGAAAGTGGGCCTGGAGCCAGGCCAGCGCGGGAGCCCAGAGTGAGGAGTGATTGCAGAGAAGGACCTCGGCTGGAAACCTAATGGAATCCCTGCGCAGAGTGGGCCGGCAGCGGTGGTAATAAACAGAAGTCCTGTTGACGATCGTGGCTGTGACAGGCAGAGAAGATGGGGCACAAGGAGGGGCTGGGGAAGGAGGCAGCTGAGAGGGTCTCATCCAGGCCTGGCCCATGGCCGATGAACAGGGCCTGCCAGGGCTCACGGGGGCTGCAGCCCAGCCCTGGATCCTCCTCCCTCCTGTCCCCCTTGACCTCTCCCTCACTTGAGGCCCATGTCCCTTCTTTTTAAGACTGGCCTCAGCCAGGCAGGTCCTTGGGCAAGGGGTACATCCCAGGCCTCTCTGAGTCTCCTTACGACCTGGGATCCCCTTGAAAGCACTCACACTCCTCGCGTGGAAAAGGAGGGGTCATTATTGTGCTGAAAGCAGGAATAAGGCTTTCTTCCAAGGTCATCATTTAACAAGAGCCTCCACCTTTTAAAATTTCTATTTTTTGGTGTATGTTTTATAGTACACATACTAGATTAGTAGAACGATCGTGTATATAGCTTCTAATAAATAACACATATTAGAGGTGTATACTCAAACATTTTTTGCAGGGGGTAGGGGGCAGTCCAAAAGTTAGAGTACTGATTTTTGCAGCCTTATGTGTTCTCAGAATGCAGCAGGGGAGGGGATGTAGCATATTTGTTTCAGTTTTATAGATGGGGACCTGGGAGCACAGAGCTACCTGGTGATTTTCCCAGGCAGGGCGGTGGGTCTAGATGGGCCATATGTTCCAGGGACTCACCTCGTCCTTGTCCACCACCTGGATGAAGAGGGGGAGGGCAAAGCCGACCTGTGCCAGCTCAGTGATGGCCACGCTGTACTCAGAGCTGTTGAACTCTGGGGCATTGTCATTGATGTCAATAACCAGGATGTTGAAGGTTGTGGTGACTGTGGCGTCAGATGGAGTACGGTCATCATTCAGCTCGGTGCCCTGCAGACAGAGGACAAACACTTGAGGATGAAGGCAGCCGTGATCCAGTAATAGCCATCATTCACCAGGGCTTTCTCAGCGCTAGACACAGCGCTGTATGTGAATTATCTCATCTCATCCTCACCACAACCCCGGGAGGAGGAGTCTATCATCAGCATTCCCATTTTACTGATGCCCATTTACCAATGAGAAAACTGAGGCTCAGAGAGGGTAAGTAACTTGTACAAGGACACACAGCCAGAGTAGATGTCAAACTCAGGCAGTAGGATTCTAGAACTAAGGGGATGAGGTGGGGTAAGGAGGACGACAGATTTGGGGGCTCATCAAGGGACAAAGGGAGAGTCTTTAAACAATTTGGCAGATGATGAAACTGAAGCCAAGAATTTTTGTGCTAGCAGGTAATCAAGACTTAATTCAGCATCTGCTATGGGCCGAACACTGTGCTAGGCACTGTGAGGGTCTGCATCGGACTCAGGAACAGACAGACTCAGATACCTGGGTGCTCGGTCTCTGGACCTGAATCTCTGGGCAAGAGGCCCAGGACTAGGTGTGTTTCACCAGCTCCCAGGGGATTTGAATTCACAACTGAGTTTGGGAACCCACCCTAACTTTTATATAAAGATGGACAGCTGAGCTCAGGGTCCCACAGTGAGTCAGTGGCTGCAAGGGGACTAGGGAGCAGCTCTCTCCCATTGCAGCTACTGATCTACAGGAAGGCAGGCTGAGGGCCAGGGGCCTGGCGCTGGGTGTGGAAAGGCGGCGTTAGCAGCCCTCTCCCAGTCGGTCCGCACATGCACATCAGTGCAGAGGAAGGAGCCAGTGGGTGAGGGGGCTGCTTAACCCGCCACTGCCCCAGACCCTTTCAAGGTCAAGGAGAGCAGTTAGGAGCCAGGCTGGGCTGCAACGTCCTCCCCAAACCAGTGGCAGGGTCTCCTTCCCAGAGCCCTCTCCTCAAATTTTGCGCTACCCCCTCCCCTCAATCGATGGCTGGGCTGGGGAGGAACCCTGTGGCCCAGGCAGGATCCATGCCCTAAATGGGTTTCCCAGGGAATGGCTCAGCAAGTCATTGATTTTAATGAACACTGGCCATGAGTGGCAGGTGGCTACAGCGGCTGGAGCGGGGTGGGGCTGTGGCTCCACCGCACCTTCCAGGGTGGGGACCCCTGCAGCTGCCACCCCTCCCCGCTGCACTGCTGTTTCCTAACAGGTAACAGCCCCAGGGACTCATGAGAATTAGAATTAGAAAACCCAGAAATAGGGTAAACTTAAGAATCTGAGGTAGCTACAGCAGAGAACTTGGAATTATGGGTAACAGTAAGGACCACGAGATGAGCACCTACTATGTGCCCAGCAAGGCCCCTGTCACGGCCTAGAGCTGATATGCATTGGCACGAGCCCCAGGAATCAGCACTGGGTGAGAGAGCAGAAGCAAAGTGCCTCCTGGGAGCCTCCACCTTGGACACTGCAGGAGGCTGGCACCATGGCAGGGGCATCCCTCTACCTGGATGGAGGTTGCCCAGCTCTCACCTTCACAGTCAGGATGAAGCCATGGCTGTACAGGGGGTTCTCCCGGTCTAGCAGGCCATTCAAGGTCAGCGCTCCGCTGATGTAGTCCAGGGCAAAGATGCTGTTGGTATTCCCTGCAAGGGAGAGAAGCATTCTGGGTGTGACTAGGGTCCAGGGCAGGTGGACCTGGGGCTGGGACCATGGCTCCTCTTGGGATGTCAAGGACAAGTCAGTCACTTAAAATGGAGGCTGGCTTGAGGAGGAACGGAAAGAGCTCTGAAGTACACAAGAATGCACAGGAGTGCATGGGAGTACATGGGAGTGCACAGGAGTACACAGGAGTGCATGGGAGTGCAGGGAGTACATGGGAGTGCACGGGAGTGCATGGGAGTACACAGGAGTGCACGGGAGTGTGTGGGAGTGCAGGGAGTACACGGGAGTGCGTGGGAGTGCAGGGAGTACACGGTAGTGCATGGGAATACACGGGAGTGCAGGGAGTACACAGGAGTGCATGGAAGTGCAGGGAGTACACGGGAGTGCAGGGAGTACACGAGAGTGCAGGGAGTACACGAGAATGCACTGGAGTGCAGGCAGTACATGGGAGTGCATGGGAGTACACAGGAGTGCAGGGAGTACATGGGAGTGCATGGGAGTACCCAGGATTGCGTGGGAGCGTATGGGAGTACACAGGAGTGCACGGGAGTGCACGAGAGTACACAGGAGGGCATGGGAGTGCAGGGAGTACATGGGAGTGCACAGGAGGACATGGCAGTGCACGGGAGGACACGGGAGTGCACAGGAGGACATGGCAGTGCACGGGAGGACACAGGAGTACACGGGAGGGCATGGCCCAGGCAGGAGACAGCCTGAATCACAGAATGAGAGCGTTGTGCCCATTCAGTCTCTGAGTCTAGGACAGTCTTGGTTTGGTGCTAACATGTCGGTAACGCCTCTCTGACACTCGCTGGTTTTCCTGTTTAACAAAGAGAGTGGGCTTCGGGCTCAGAGCCGCCGAAGGGAGCAGTGCCCAGCTGGGACTCAGCAATTTCGATGGTCTGAATGTTGCAGTCCCCCAGCACCCATAAGGTGAACCCCTAACCTCCCCAGCGAAGGTGGTAGAGGCGATGAGGTCGTGAGGTAAGCCTTCATGAACAAGATTAGTCTCTTATAGAACCCACACAGCTCCACGCCGAGACTGGTCTGAGCCGTCCCAGCCCAGAACGGAGAGAAATAAATCCTGGTATCTACAAGCCACCCAGTCTGTGTTACTTCGTCTAGTAGCCCCAGTGGACTCGGGCAGTAGCCTTGTTTTGTTTCCTTGGCTTATTTTTATGGTTCCCTTCCATCCTTTCTATTCTATTCTATTTTAATTTTCTATTTATGGCAATGATGCAAAGTTTCCTTTTATGATAAATATAAGTTAAAACATCATTCGATTTTAAGAATAAGTATTTAAATACTTATTAAAATTTAAAATATGTATTTGAAGTACTAGCAAAAATGATACGCTGATTTCACTGGCTCAGATGGAGGCCTCTGCATCCCACCCCTGTCCCCCACCAACCTCACTTTATGATTCCCCTACAGGCACCCCGTGCCCTCACTGTGGCTCCTCAGGTTCCCTAAGTCACCATGTCTCCGTGTCTGTCAGTGTCCACCTTCCTGGAACGCTTGGCCTCCCCTGCCCTCCTCCCGCCCAGTGCCAGCCCCTCCCGAAGGCAGTCCTACCTCCCCACAGACAGTGGCCACTGTTCTGTTTGTTCTTCTGCGGCTCCCTGTGTGTGCATGGGACCTTCCAACCCAGCTGAAAAGCCCCCTGAAGATGGGGGCCTTCTGCAACTATCCCTCAAGGTCCCTGGCCAGTGCCGGGCCCCCGCAGCAAGCAAGTCCTGAAGAATGGCTGCTCCCAGCCCCCCTGCTGCCCAGCCCCTCCCCCACCACACACAGGCACAGACACCCCCACCCCCAGCATCCCTTCTTTCCAGATTTTCATATAAATTCATTCTTCCCAATAAAGGAACCTATCAAATGTTTAACTGAATGTGATTCAATTTTTATCTTCGCAAGAGTTTCCCTATAAATCATTCACAAACCAGAAGGGCCTTGCTGAACAATGTGCTTGGTTCTCAGTTTGGAAAATAGGGCTGTCTGTCCTGGCACTCTCAACTGGGACTCCCCACCCAGCACCTTCACCCACTGATGGCCACACTGCCCATCCCAAACCCAGAGTCTGTCCCAGGACATAAACACCCCCTCCTCTGATCTAGGCACCTTCTCCAACAAACCTGCAGGCAAATACCCCCCAGTGGGTACACATTCAAACTTGAGGACCCTCCCCCAACACACACACGTGCGCAAACACACACACACACACACACTCACTCACACTTTTTTTCCCCACACATCTCTCTGTGTGGAGCTCACCTCCCAACCTCCTACCGAGTACGAATCACTCCCAGGACCAACAGCCAGAAAGGCTTACACCCAGGGAGCTGACAAGGCCACCTGAGGGAGGCACAGGCTCTGATGTTCCTGTTGTCACCATGGCAATATCAGCATCACTGGGATGCTGGCTGAGGCAGGGGCAGGAGGCGAGCCCTGCTCCCCAAACAGGGAGGGCCGAGGGCAGGTCTCATTCAAAGACGGACTGATTAGCTCACTCCTTCATTCGGGTTCATACTGAGCACATACTTGGTGCAGGGTGCTGGACAATCAGTAGGAAAAAGCAGGCAAGGTTCATGCCTTCAGCCTCACGGTCAAGATCAATGTTCGTGATATAATCACACTATTGACCGTGTGAGCACTTGCGGAGCTGAGGCCCCTGAAGAACAGCAACACAGAGTGGAGCAGAGAGGTGGTGAGGACTATGCCCTCCGGAGGCAGACTGAATGGGTTCGGATCACGGCTCCGCTACTTGCCAGCTGGGTGGCCTTGCTCAAGTTACCTAACACAACTGGGCCTCAGTTTCCTGGTCTGTAAAACGGGGGTAACAATAGTTACTAATAGTTATTGTGCTGCTGTGAGGATTAAATGAGCTAATACAGGGCCTGGTACATAGGAAGCTCTCAACACTGTGGCCACCTCCTCCACCCCACCCCCACGCAAGAAGCCTGTTCCTAGAGCTGTCTGCTCAGTGGAAACACTGAGTCAAAGCTATCCTACCAGGACGGCCTCACAACCAAGGGTCCATGTGTATACGCCGGCAGCCCTGAGGCCAAAACCAAGGACAAAGCCTCAGGCCTACAGGGCATCACACCCAGAGCTCTGGCCTGCTTCCTGTGTCAGTCACCCCCGGGGTGGTCACCACCTCCTGGCTCCCTTTCCTTATCCCCGCTCTTACTATTCTCTGTTCCCTGGGGGGCTGTGAGCTTGGCAGCCACGCACACAAGTTTCTCTGTTATCCTAGAAGCTGATACCCCCATGTCAGCCCTCTGGTCTCCCGACATTCTTTATCCAAGTCCCATGGGGACTGGGGGGTTGGGGGAGGCTCACCAGGGACGCCTTTCACCTGTTCAGCCCCCACTGCTGAGCAGAAGGGCAGCTGCTTCCCTGGAATCGACAGGCAGCTGCTGTCCTAGGATACACCTGGTGGGGGAGGGGCTCTGGGGTGGAATGGGGTTGCTCCTTGAGTGCCCCAGGACGTCTGGAACTGGTGACTTCAGGCAGTCACACAAGAGGAGGAGGAGGTCATCACTGGCCCTGCTGGTTGTCTTGGGGCAGCCACCTCCTCTAGACGCTTTAGGCATCGAGCCCTCTTCAGATTTGTGGGAAAGATTTGAGAATCAAATCTGCAAAAGCATGCAAGGTGGCCGAGGGGAGTTGCAGCCTTCTTTCCCCTATTTACGAAAATACAGTAGCTAGGTCGGACTGTGAGACATGAGGGCCGGTGGGGAACGAAGTGGGCACAGTGGTGCAGGTGCGGCTGCCCAGAGTCTGGTGCAAAAACAAGGAGAGGCGGAGTGGCAGCCAGAGGGCGCAGCAGAGTCGCAAAGGGCTTCTGTGTTACACAGACTGATGGTCAAAGGCAGAGGGGAGGAAGTGGGAGAGGAAACCTGGATGGGGGTGCAGGTGGGCAGATGGTCAGACTGGGGGAGCAGGGAGGCAGCTCTCTCTTTGGACCATGGGGGGCTCACCCTCCCACCTCCTCGTTCCCTGAGGCTGGCAGACTCTCCCCTTCCCCAGGCTCCCCTCCTCCTGGCCCCTGCCAAATCTCATCAGTTCTACATCTTGTCCCCTTGTTATCTCACCGGCAGCATCTTGACCCACAGCGGAGCTGGGTCTCGGCGAAAAGCAGTTTGGTGAGTGGCTGATGGTGCGTGTGGGAACACAGGCTGATGACTTTCAATTGCTTTGTCTGCTCCGCTGGGCTAACAGCAGCCGCTCTCTCTGCCCTCAGAGTTAAAGAAAAACCAAGGGCTCCCACCTCGGCCCTTCCTGTTCTTAAGGTCTACCTCCAATGTCGCCGGCCTCAGGAAGCCCATTCTGGAAACTGTGCTAGCTCTCATTCCTCCGAGCCAGCACTGGGCTGGCACCCTCAGAACTGCCCTGTGCCTGGGGCTCCCCGGTCCTCATGCCCAGAGACCCAGCGTGGCCTTGAGGAGAAGGGCTGGGTCTCAGGCTTCTCTCCCCGTGGCCCACAGCAATGCTCATTGTGTGTGTGGTGGCCTGAAGCTTTGCTTCCCTCCTACAGCGTTCCGAGGGGTCAATGAGCACACACTAGGTGGGACATCCTTTGGGTCTGGACTTGTGCTGGGGCCATGGGGGGACAAAGGAAGAAAGCAGCGCTCATAAAGAGCTCCTGTCTAGTTGGACTAACGGGCCCAAGTCTCCACCCATTAGCAAGTCCCTGAATGGAGGAGGCAGGAGGATGGACGAGATGACCTGTGGGACCTGATCCCTCACCCGGCACCCCCAGGCCCAGAGTCAGGGACCCTCCCCCCCAGGGAGGTGCACAGAACTGGGTGCACCCCTCCCTCCGGTGGTCTCTCTTTCAGTCACGGTCTCTGCCTGGAGTCTACCTGGCACAGTGACACCCCAGTGCAGACCACCGCCTGTGCACAAACGCACGCACTGAGAGGAGACCCAGGTGCCAACAACAGCTCGGCCACTTCCGAGCTGCGAGAGCCCCTGCAAACCTCCGCACAGTGGGTCACAGCGCCCACCTGCCCGGGCGGTGTGAGCACCAGGAGTGACCGTGTTGGCAGCACATCTACTGCAGCACCCGACAGTCGGCCCGTGGTTTGGTCCCCGTTCCTTCTTCCCCTGGGTGACTGCTTTCTGAATAGAAGAACCAGACAGGTTAGTCCCAGCTGTGGCCCTCTCATCCAGCACGAGTCGTGAGGAGCTCTCCCACAGTAGCCAACACGTGCTGTGTATCTTTTTCAATTTTCACAGAACTCCCAGGAGATAGGTCCTACTATCTCCATTTTCCACATGGGGAAACTAAGGCACAGAGAATGACGGGCACTAGGTCATCCAGGCAGTGAGGGGGGGAGCAAGGACTTCAGCTCAGCTCTCCCCAAGCTAAAGAGTTCATGTCCTACCAGAGGGATTTCCTCTCCCCGCGGCCAGGGGGAGCCCTTACACAGCCGTGTGTGCAGCCCAAGGGGCCAACGCCGGCCAGTGGAACCATATAACTGTATCACTGTCTAATGGGAATCGGGAGTCCGTCTGAGATACGGGCTTTAGAAGATGTCTTATGAATTAAAAATTGTCACTTAGCTGCCTGCTGACAAAAGGGGCAGGCATCCTGGGTGGCACCTGGGCTGGGCTGCATTCAGCGGCTTTGCGATCAACATATGGCAACCAGCGGTGTGGGTTACCTCAGCTTTCGGCGGGGGGAGACGCAGGCTAGGAGCTGGTCTCCCCGCTGCTGGACCCTCGAGGTGGGGGTCAGGCCCACCCTCTCCCCAGAGCTGCTCCTGAACCACCTGGAGGCTGCTCCCTGCAGTCTCCGCTGGGGGCCTCGTCTGCATTCAGGTCTCAGCTCAGATGTCATCCCCACAGAGGCGCCTCCCTAGCCACCCACCGTCCACTGTCACCCCCACTCCTCTCTCCTCCTTTATTCTATTTCCTTTCTCTCAGAGCCCTTTGGTTTCTGAACCTCCCTTCTCGTCGGTCCGTGCGTTTGCTGACTGTGGTCTCCCACACGGGACTGGAAGCCCCAGGAGGGCGGGGACGGGTCCCCCAGGGAGGTGCTCAACAAACGGGTTCTGAATGAACGAATGGACTGAAGCAGGGGTGTCGGGGGGCCATTCCAGGCGGAAGGGCACGGGGGATTTATATGTCACAGTGCACCAGGGCCACGAGGAGGAGCCAGCCCGTTAGCAATTCCAGTTGGGCTATCAGACCCTCCTGGTGCACGGCGGCAATATGTTTGTTTGAGCCGAGCGGGCTCAGCTAATTACAGTTATTACTGTCCAGCCAGGGAGAGACAACCTTCGAGTCCCTCTGTAGGTGGAAATTGCAGTCGCTTGTCTTGCAGACGTTTCACAGAACGACGGTTTTCATCAAGCTCACTTAAACCAACAAATGATTACCTCTCCTAATAAGACCACAAACTGGACTCTGATTAATTTGCTAATAACAGGCTCCAATTTATGAAACATTAACCTGAGTAGCCAAGGATAGTGAAGCCTATTATGTTAGGGTTGCTAAGGGTCAAGCCTCTCACACACACAGCGGAGCCTGGCTCCCTGCAAAGGGGCCTCGGACAGGCGGCCCCTGGTCCTCTGAGCACACTGCTATGAGGCTCCGCAAGGCACCGCCAGGGGCTATGGCTCAGGTCAGAATCGCCCCAGCTCCTGAAAAACCTTTACTCTGCAACTGGGGGAATTTCTCCAAAGGGAATCATCATGGATGGGCCCACAAAGGTAGCTACCAGGACGCTCGCCACGATGCCGTTTAATAAGGAAAACTGGGAATAAGCTAAATGTCCGACAACGGGGGATTAGTTAAAGAGGTTATAATATGAAATTTGGTCAGCCACTAGAAATAATGCCGTAGAAGAGAAGGTTGTGACTTGAAAAGACAGATGTTTAAGACTTTTTTTAAAGGAGTCACAAAATGCCAGAGTTCTATAAGACACATTTTTTGTTGCTTAAAAACACAGGGGTGGACAAAAGTAGGTTTACAGTGGTTTGTTTGGAAAATAACACAAAATCAATCAATAATAATACCAGAATAAACTGTGTTTCGCAGACTCACACTGTAAACCTCCTTTGTCCACCCTGTATAAGCAGAGAACTAGGGATGAAATGTCAGCACCGTGTTAACGCCTCTCCCAGGGCTGATGCTAGACCGGGCCCCCCTCCGCACCGCCGACTCTGGGCGGGGAGGTCTGTGGGGGCCTGTGCTGCGCTCTGTAGGATGGTCAGCAGCATCCCCAGCCTCTAGCCAGGCGCTAGAAACAACCCCTTTATCCAACTGTGACAACCCCAAAGTCTCCAGACATTGCCCAAATGTTCCTGGAACAAAATCACCCCTGGTTGCGAACCACTGTTCTAGAATCATTTCAACTTTTCCCTTTTGACTTAATTGATTACGTCTTTAAAAAAAAAAAAAGCTTAATACAAGTTCCTTTAAAGAACAATCCCCCAAGCTCTGGAACTAGATGGTGGTGATAGTTGTACAACACTGTGAAATTACCTAACGCCACTGAAGTGTACACTTTAAGTGGTAAATTTTATGTTGTGCAAATTTTACCACAAAATAATTCCCCAGGTTTGGTGATACGTGCCTATGTTTTCTAAGTCGGAGCCAGATGCAGACTGACTGGGAAATGGATTCACTTTAATGAGTAATTCTTCCTCTTCCTGGGTTATCACCATTACTAATGACAGTTTGCTGAACTTAATTTCCCCGAGGACGGGGACCTCTCCTGCCTTGGTCACTGTTATATCACCCAGCATAAAGGAAAGAGTTTGCTTGGAGAGGAGTTTGCAAGGCCCTGGGGAGGCTGAGCAGGGCACGATGAGCTTTCTGTGCCAAGTGGCACCCGGTCTAGGCGAGGAAAGAGGGTGCCCAGCCCTGCCGAGGGCGCTCCCGGGGCGGGGCGGGGTGGGGTGGGGAGGCTGGTGCCAGAGGGGCCCCTTCAGCTGAGCCTTGGAGGGCCGGGTGTGGGTAAGCCTGGAGAGGGAGAGGCCAGTCCTGTCAGGACTAGTATGAACAGAAGGACGGAGGGGGACAATGGCTTCACAGGCGCAGGCCATGAGGAGGAGCAGGGGTCACATGAAGTGGGGTCAGGGTGACTGATGCCAGGAGGGGGAGCCTTGAATGGCAGGTGAGCAGCTGGGATTTGTGTCCCACAGCAGGGGGAGTCCCTGGAGGCAGGAAGGCCTGCTGGCGATGAGGGCACGGATTGGGCGACGGTGGTGGGAAAGGGGCAGTTCCAAGGGCCACCGACTGGGCCCACTGTGTGTCAGCCAGGCTCCGCACACTTCACACGCATCAGCCCGTCACGCTCCACGCAACGCCGCGCGCAGAGCATCCTCACCGGCATCTTTCGTGATCCCGTTATTACTGTTATTCTCACTGCACGTGTGCGACAGCAGAGGCACAGCGAGGTTACGTGACTTGCCTGAAGACACTGCTGCCAGGGGGCAGAACCAGGGCTCAGGGCCGGGCTGACCAGCTCCAGAGCCTGCAAGCTTATCCACAGCCGGGCTGCGCCCGAGAGGCGGGAAGACGCGCTTCTGCTGGTCGAGAGCGCGCTCTGCAGGGTTTCGTATTCATGAGCTCACTGATCCCCGTGAGGCCAGCATGGTACTCCACTCATCAGATGAGGAAACTGAGGCTCAGTCAGGAAAATGACACATCCAAGGACATGTGGCTATTTAGTCACCATGATGGGATTACAACCTGGGTCTTTCAGGTTTCAAACGTCCCTCCTGGCTGCCATGGCCTCTCCTGCGTGGGGCTGGTGCTCCCTAGGCCCTGGGGGCTGGAGACTGGCCAGGAGATAAGCAAGGTGAAGAGAAGAAAAGCAGAGGGCTGTGGTCCCTCAGGGACCCACCCGCTCACCTGCCAGGAGCCTGGTTGCCTCCAGGGCCTGGGGCGGGTGGGCTCAGAACATCCTGCTCATCCTCGACTGGGGCACCTCCTTGGGCCAGGGTGGGGGCCTTGGTGCGCCATGCTCCCCAGAGGGCCACCTGTTCTGCCACTGCTGGGCTCGGCCCCATAACTCAGCGGAGGCTTGGCACTTAAGAGAGCGTCAGGGCTCTGGGAGATTTATGGGCTCCAATAAAGCCATCTCAATCCTCGAATAAGAAGCGTTTGATATTTGATGATCTGAAAGGCCTTGTCCTGGAAGGAGAGTGTGAGGGGGGAAGGAGGAGGGGACACATTTAAGAAAACAAAGAGGACAGTGATCAGATGCCCAAAGTAGGGGTATGCTCTGTGTGTCATCCTGGCGGGGCGTCACTCCCTCCCCCAGCACCCCTGCCGATCCAGCAGTGGGACATGGCCAAGACCGCCTGGGGGAAGGGCTTCCTGAGGAGTGGGGGCACCAGTGACCATCTCCCACAAACGGGACCTCTTTGTACCAGGCATAGGTGGGGGGTGCATGAGTAATGCCCCCAGGGAGCCCACCATTTGTGGGGGAAGACTGGTCACTCCCAGGGAAAGGACAAAGGACATGTGTGAAGAAGACGACTGGAGAACTCATAAGCACGCATCAAGAAGTTAAGAGACTGGATGCACACTTGTGAGCTTGTGGTCCTCCCTGAGCCTCAGTTTCTTCATTGTGGACGAGAATACCCGTCTTGTTCACAGGGCCATTTGGAGAAACAAGGGATCTGAAAACGCTTTACAAACTGTAAAGTGCTGAGCCAAGTCAGGTATGTGTCAAGGATGGTGACCAGGTGGCTGAGGCCCGTGGAACGCAGCAGGGCGTGGCTCTGGACAGTGCAGACAGGAAAGACCGTGGCGGAGTGGGGCAGGGTGGGCGAGATGCCAGCTGCGGCTGCATACTGAGAATGGTGGGAAGAGAGGGCTGTTGCCCCTGACCCTTCCCTTCCAAACCTATTTCCCAGAGTCCAACTGTCCCCATAAACGCCACTTTCTCAGTCCCTTGTCTTGCCATCATCATGACCATGTGGGAGAACTTTGGCACCACAGAGCCCTTTACTACTCGCAGCCACGTGAGTTTAGGCAAGTGGCACCACCTCTCCGAGCCTCAGTTTCCTCATGTGCCAAACAGGGATGATAACAACAGGGGCTGCTCCTGGGCTCCTCCCCCTGCCCCTTTCCCTGCTGGACTGCCGAGCCCAGGGCCTGCGGTGCCCGGCCCCTCCGGCCCCACGTGCCGCAAGGTGCAGAGTGAATGACTTTCAAAGCTGTGAAGGAGAGCCCATCACACACACCTTGAGCTGCGTAATTTATGAATCAAATTGTGCTCCGTCAGGGCTCCGCAGCCCAGAAATAGATGTGGTCGGACGAGGTTCAGGGAGCCAGCCTCAGACACAGTTATCTTCATAGAAACTGGCCACCAGCGAGCAGAACTGGCCCAGATGACTGACCTTGAAGGGCTCCCGAGGGCTGCAAAGCCACCCCCAGCTGGGCCCCGCTCCGGAAGAGAGGACAGAGATCTGCCTGGGGACCGGGAAGACAACGGGGCAAGTTACTTAACCTCTCTGGGTCCTTCCCTGTTTAAGGGAAGACAGGGCTTTTCCATGGCAGTGGTTTTTCAAATGTCTTTGTTTTAGTAGAAAATCCTCTTGTCAGATGACATTGTGCACAAAACCCCAGTATATAAAACAGCCCAAATCAGAGCTAGCTGCCCTGGCGGAAGCAGATGGGGGTGGGAGGCTGGACTCAGCACACTCAGCACCCCCTCTACCCCCACAGGGGGCCCCGAGGGGTGGAATTGGTGGCTTGAGGCTTCAGGGAACCTGAAAGTCCCCATGGACTCTTTCAGTTTTGGGATTCCACGGTTGTCTACGAGCACTAAGCCAAGGATGCACAGGGCCTGACATCATGCCGCCCAGGTCACACCCTAGGACCAAGAAACACTGACCGGGCCGGTGAGGTTCCTGAGGTTCAGCCAGTCAACACGTCTTCACCTGGATCTGATCTTTTCGAAAGAGGCAGATGTTGCAGTGGCTAGAACCAGGGCTAAGATCTCAGCGTCACTCCTACAAGCTGTGTGACTGTGGGCAAGTTACCTACCCTCTCTGGGCTTTAATTTCCTCAGCTGTAAAAGGGGAGCAATAATACTTATCTCAGAGCTGATGTGAAGATGAAAGCAGGTAATGCACCTTTTTAGTTCAGCACATAGTAGATGCTCAATATACATTAGTTACCATACATTCTTCTGGAGAAGAAGGGAAACTCAGCGCTTGACACACACTATGCTGCTTAATCCTTACAATAACCTCACTGGTGAGGTAACTAAGGTGAGACGGAAGAATGTGTCCTAAGGTACATGGTGGAACGCGGCTGAGCCGAGATCTGAGCCCACAGCCTTCGATGTCAAAGCCTGTGTTCTTTTTCCCACTCCCTAGAAACACTGCTTCTTGAAGGCCCCACCAGGAAGGGTCCAGATCGGACCAAACCCAGTTTCCTGCCGTTGGAGGGTTTTCTGGCATTTGGTCAGTGATTCAGATTGCAACATCAAAGCAGATGGCTCTGATCAGGGAATGACTGAGGGAAAAAACGACAGATTTAGTTAAGTACAAAACCCACTGGACAATGCGGAAAACATAACAAATCTTGTGTTCTACAGGAAATGAGTCAGAATCATCATGTTCACGAGAAAAGATGGCAAATGTGTCCTATGGGGCAGGAGCCCCCAAACTGAAAACAGAAAGGTCAGGGTTTCCCAGAGGGTATCCCCAGAACTCTGATGCATGGGGTATGGAAAAGGCCAAGTTCTGTGGTCAAATAAATTTGGGAAACACTGAATAGGTCTATTAACTGCAGGACTTGTCAGAGCCTTTAATAAGCTAATGTGTATTGTGATTTGCACAAGGACAAGGAACGTGTGATACAGTGTCTCTCCAACATATTTGGCACAGAACCCTTTTTGAAAGGCTCTCTCAAGGGTGGTGCAAGAAACCCACAGCGGAAACTGCTCCCGCAGTTAACCTTCAATGGGGTCTCTGAACAGGCAAGTTAGATGTGTCCAGTGTCAGAGATGGAAAATGGAAGGATACTTAGGGCCCATCAGGCTCAAACTTCTTCTTCCCCTGGAAAACTGAGGGGCAGGGATGGGGAGTAACTTGGCCAACATCACACAGCACGTTAGAGCCAGAGCCGGCACCAGGCAGGCGGACCTCCGGTCTGGGTGCTCAACCGAGACACAGTCAGGTGTGAATCCCAGACCAGGGTGGGGAACCCTGGCCACTTTGGGCACTGCACTTGAACTAATTTTTCCTATGGAAGCTTTCATACATGCACTAATGCAGAGACTAGAATACAGTGAAGCCGCAGGTACCCAGATTCAACAATCAACATTTTGCCAGTCTTTTTCTTTTAAACTCACCCCCCAACTTTTTTATGGAGTCATTAGAGCAATTTCCAGTTCATTCTTAAGTACTGTCTATATCTCTTACAAGGACTTCTGAAACGCTTCAAACATGCCATTATCACACTGAACAAAACGAACGATTCCTTAGTGTCACCGAAACGCCACAGACCGTACTCAGGTTAGGGACCCCATCTCGAAGCCACGCCAGAATTACAGGCTTAGCCCTTTCTACTCAGTCCTCAGAGACCACGCATCTGAGATCATGGAAAATGAAAGAAAAAGCGCCTTGAACAACCTCTGTAGTTTCATTTCTTAAATAAGAATGAAGAACAGAGAAGACTAGAAGCAAATATGGTGAAATGTGGACAAATGTTACTGGGAGAGTGAATACATACATCAGTTTCTGTACTTTCTAAATATTTTATATTTCACATTAGCCAGGGATCCTGGCCCTGCTTCTCTGATGAAGGCCAGGGGTCCTGGACAGGTGTGTGTGTGTGTGTGTGTGTGTGTGTGTGTGTGTGTGTGTGTGTCTGTGTGTGTGTGTGTGTGTGTGTGTGTGTGTATGTTGTTAGGTGGGTGTATGGGTGACCATTTCATCCTGGCAGCCCGGCCGCCAGAATGTCCCCATCCTCCTAGCTCAAGCTAGTCCCAGATGTCACATTACGTCCCGAGGCTCCCGCCCAGCGCCCCAAACCGAGTGGGCGTTCAGAATGCTTGATGAGTGAGCCCAGCCGGACAGGGCGGGGTGTCTGGAGACGTTCCTGTCCCCTTGGCTCACACAGGCAGGAACTTCTGCTGAGCAAGCAAGAAGCAGGAGAGAGAGAGACGTCCTTGCCTTTTTGGCTGGGAGGAGGATCAGCCGCCCAAATCTTTTAAAGCCTTTGACTACTTTTTTTGAAACAGAGAGGCCACAGGTCAGAGTTCAGGGTCCTTCCCACTGGGCCACTTCAGGATATGTGGCCTGGGGTCCTTCTCCATTGCAGGGGCCGGCCTGGGCTACTGACCCTACTCTCTTAGAAGGGCAGTTTCTCTGGGAAACTCCCCAGCACAGCCCAAGGGATGGACATCCTATGGCAACTCCACTCCAAGCTCTGGGAACAGGTACTTCTGGAAGGGGATCAAAGAGTTCTGCTGAAGACAGATGCATGTTTTTGGGCTGTTCTGCAAGCTTGAGACACTCAGTATCCACGGAAAGGAGGAAGTGAGTCTTTTGTTTGTGGCAGAAGCTCCCGGCACTGCCCCCAGCACCAAGTAGAGCCCGAACATGACCTCAGTGGAAACCAGAAAGGAGGGCAGTCTTTGATCTGCAGCCCCCACCACCTCTGCCCAGATGTGCCCACTCTCCTTCCCAGCAGGAAGCCCGGAGCAATGCCAGCTGTGGCAGCCAGAGCCTGCAGCTCCCCATCGGAAGATGACTTATGGCTTTAATTACTGAGGGCCGGTGTGAGCCTCAGGAAGGAGCCGCCCCACCGGGCGGGAGCCTGCGGAAAGGGCTGCCAAGTGGGCGAGGGCGGTGCTGCCACGCTGTCCCCCACTTTTTGGGCGGTGACCAGGCCCTCCCTTCACTCTGGGTGCCTGCAGCCTGCCCCCTGCTCTCAAGGGTGGAGCAGGATTGCGGATGCAGTGGGTGTGTGCTAAGGGCAGCTCCGAGGCCAGCCCATAAGACAGTGTTACCTCGAGAGTTGGGGAGGGACCTGGGCCAGGGAAGAGCAGGCCAGGCCAACAGTGGTCTCAGAACAATGACCAAGCCCCCCTAAGGAGAAGGGTGGTGGCCAAAGAAGCTGGGGGTGGTAAGGAAGAGTTGTGAGCAGCTGGCAGACAAATGGACGGAGCCTGAGATGGCTAGTGCAATAAGCATCCTGCAGTCTCTGTCACCTGTGCACCCAGTGGCCTTCCTGCTGGTCTCCTCGCCTCTTCTCCAGCCCATTCTCCACCCAGCAGATCTTTCTGTGATCTTTGCAAAGCCTGATGCAAATCTAGTTGCTCGACTACTGATGTCTTCGCAGTGCATCTGGAATGATCCCAGCTCTTCATCCCGGTCCGTAAGACCTCCAACGACCAATCCCTGCCCAGCTCTGACTCACCACCTACACCTAACCCCTGCCTCCCCACCACACTCTAACCTCATATACCATTTTCTAATTTTCTTTTTCTTAAATATATCCAGCTCATTCTTGCCTCAGGGCCTTTGCACATGCTGTTTCCTCTGCCTGGACCTCTTTTTCTCCACAGCTCCACATGACTGCTCAGGCCCCTCTCAAATGTGGCCATACCAAAGAGGCCTTTTTCAATCACCCCAGCTAAGTAGCTGCAGCTCAGTCACTCACCATCACACACATACACACACACATTTTGTTTTTTGCAAGTACTTGTCACTCTTCCTCACTAGACTATGAATTCTGTGAGAGCAACAACTTTATCTGTCTTGTTTATGGCTATATCCCCAGAAGCTGGTACATGAGAGGTGCCTGATCAATAATTATAAATAATCAAATTAGCTCAAACTCTTTGTGTTACCGAGGGACAAGGAGAGCCCCTCAAACTGCCCAGCAACTGAGAGGCAGAGCGACAGGCCAGCAGATCGCCCTGTCCCCTCCTCTCTGCGCAGTGAGTGAGCTACCCGGCCCTGCCATCCTCACTCCCTTCCCCCAACCACAACCTCTGCCCTGGGAGGCAGGCTCCAAGGACTACCATGGGGACTGTGGAGCCCCTACCAGTGACAGGCCTTAGCAGCTTCCTGTACCTTGGCAGCTCCCAGGAAGATGGGGAGCGGGGAGAAGTAATGACGGGGAGAGAGAACTGGGCAGAGTAGCCGAAAGGGCTAGCCTGAGAAAAGTACCTCCCTCACTGTTCTGGGCCTCAATTTTCTCATCTGTGACGTGGGAGGTGTGAGCTGGACAATATCTGGGTCCCTGCAGCCTGTGACAGGTGCCCCTTGAAACTGGGCCCCCAACGGAGAAAGAGGAAGATGGGCAAGGGGAAGGGAGGTGGATGGCACCTGTCCTTCCCCCTCCTTCCCTGGCCCCAGGGCTGCCATGGGTCCCCGCCCAGGCCTGTGTTATCAATCTCCTTCCACCTGGAGAACTCCCCTAAGTGAAACTCCTGTTGGCATGGGGCCTGTGATATAACAAGTCACTTGCTTTGCCTGGGAAATGAAAGATGATAAGGCAGAGTTCCCGGGACAGAGGTGATCTCCATAAATCTGCCAAAGTGTGCTGGGGATTACTTTGTGGGATTAATTATCTGTCCTTCAAACAAAGACCTGACCTCAGCAACCAAATGTCCCCAACCTGCGAGGGAAGGAGCCCTGGTGGGAGGGAGGTGGGCCGGTGCTGGGAGGCAGGCCACAGGGCGGGGTGGGCCGCACAGGCGAGCACTGGAAGACACCAGCTCTGCTCTGCGCTGCTCCGTAAGACCCTGCGTGGCTCCCTCCTGCCCACGCACCGAGTCTGCCTACCTTCCAACACTTTCTGCAACTTGACCCTTCTTGACCCTCCAACAACCAGGCCTCCCATCTGTTTCTCATGCCAACCCAGGGCAAGCCTACCTCATACCCTCCCCTAGTTACACTTCCACTGCCCAGACCTGGGGGGTGTCCAGGCACAGGTGGGAAAGTTCACGTGTGGACAGAATCAAGACTGGACCCGGAGCCAGTGTAGATTCTACCACTTATCCAACCATTTGACCCTGAGTTTCTTGAGCTCTCTAAGCCTCAGTTTACCCATCTGTAAAAGGAGAACAGCAGAGGCAGGGTCAGCCCATGACAGAGTTGTCATGACAACCCAGTGAGGCACGTGGAAAGCACGTGGACTTGAGCCTCGCACGGACCTGCCACTCCTTGGCCTAGCAGGACCCTTCCTGTTACAGAGCCCTCGTGAGTCTGCTTCCTCATCTGTGAGATGGGGACACCGATGCTTGTTGTGAGCGCGAGATGCCACCTCTGGAGAAGGCCTTGCATGGCATCCTAGGGTGGGATTCCACTGGCATCCTGAGTACGGCTGCAAGAGAAGTGGGGTCAGAGCAGCTTTCTGTCTTCTGCTGGTGCCCTTGGCCAGTCCCTTCTCCCTGCTGAGCCCACAATGTGCCAGGCAGAAGGCACCATTCTTGGAGCCAGAGAAAATCAGTGCTAATCACAGGAGGGCTGCTCAGAGCCAGGCTCCACGTCAGCCAAGCCCCACTGAGCTACTCTGAGTCACAGGGCCACGGAGGAAGGGTGGTGGTGTGGGCTTAGGTTCCTGGAAAAATAAGGAGTGGGGGATGGATTTCATGGTAAAAATGTGGACGTTAGGGGGTGACCTCTGGGTAGAGGTGGTGGGGGTGATGGAAACTCCCTGGACGTGGGGTGTGGGTGGCTTGGGCAATCCCGGGCAGGCACGCCAGGTTGGCCTCCGTGTTCTCACGTGTGAAATGGCAAGGCTGTCCCCCCGTGCAGCGTTGTCCTGATGACGGAAACTTAGCTGAAGGGCCCTGGCAGCTGCTCAGGCCCGCGTGAGCCCCTCAGGACAGGAGGCTTCTTTCGGGGTTCTGAGGGTGACATGGGTGGGGCCCAGCAGGCCTGCAGGGTTCAGTGGCTCTCATCTCGGGGACCTGTGGACATGTGGGTCCCATGGGATTCAGTGATCACCATGACGGGAAGGGAGAGAAAGGGTCAAAGGAGGCAGATGCTTGTGAAACCCTGAGCCAACCGGGCAGCTGAAGCCCAGAGGTGACACAGTGCTGGGCAGGGAGTGGGGGTGGCAGGTCAGAGAGAAAATGGAAGCTGAGCTGGTGCGGGAGCATGAGCCTCCCCACAAGCAACAGAATGGGGGTGACCAACCTGCTCCCATCAGCTAAGCAAACAGTGCAAGTTGGGTGGTCAGGAAAGGCTTCAGGCGGTGAGCGGGAAGACAGGTTTAAGGAGGGCAGGGGTGTAGAAGGATAAAGGGGAAATGGGCAGACTAGGTAAACAGACGATGCACGCTCCGAGTGCCCTTCTGCAAGAAGGTACAATGAAAAGCAGTCGCCTCCCCTAGGTGATTGATGTCAATGAACCTGCAACAATAACAGTGTACAGGGCACTCACGACACGCCAGGCGTGGTGCTCCGCACTGCCCCCTCTTTGAGGCAGGTGTTTTTACCTCTGTTCACAGAAGTGATGTGTCAAGGTCTCACAGGAAGTTGAACTTGGAGCCAGGATTAAACTCAGACCTATCTGACCCAAAGCTCTTAGCTGCTACCTCAGCATACCAATGCCGGAGTCACTTCCCAAGGAGCTCCTAGTAGGTCATTTTGTCCTGTGGGTGGTCCACCCCATCACTCCAGGTTGAGTCAATGTTCCTTGGCCACTGTGCCTGGAGGATGGCCAGAGGCTGAGGTAGGTGCTCTGAATTCTGCAAGCAAGGTCAGAAAGAAACAGCAGGGATTTCCTGGGCAGGGAGTGGGTATAGTTTTTAAGTAAGAAGGGAGTTTGCTTTTTCAGATCCCTTGGGTCCACCTATACCCCTCTGAACTATAGTCACCTGGCTGGACTTCAGATCTGATCTCCAAAACTGGAGCCCAAACTACCTGGGTCCAAACCTTGGCTCCAATAAGCTGAGTCGCCTTGGGCAAGTTACTTAACCTCTCTGAGCTCGGCTTCTTCTTCTGTAAAGTGTGAACGATGACAGTGACTTCCTCATTGGGGTGCTTCGAGGAGTAAATGAGTTAATACGCATCAGCTGCTTAAAGCAGTGCCAGGCAGGTGGCTATCACCCCACAAACGTTAGGAAGTGTTATTGCAGTTGGATTCTCCTTTTTATACGCTCTGTCTACCCCCCTCTTCTAAAGAAGTAGCAATTCCAGTGCTTTGCTAAATGTCCCTGTACCTACATGTGTTGTTAAATGTTGCCATCGATTATTTTTTACTCACAGACATGGTGTAATGTTTTCCCATTCTATTTCTTCTATCACTCAATACTAGGTTTTAAAGGTTGATCTATTTTGCTGTACGTATATCCATTATGTTGAATAATATGAAATTGCTGACATTCGACCATTTTTGACCGACGAAAATGGTGATTTCATGTGATTTAACCTAATAGTATGTGGTTTCTAACTGATACAGTATATTCTTTAGTACAGAGGTGGGCAAAACCTTCGTGTAAAAGGCCACAGGAAATATCTTAGACTCCGAGAGGCAACACAGAGGACACTGTGTCGGTACTTATTTAACAAGAGAGAAAATTAACTTCCACAGAACTTGTTGATGAAATTAGAAATATAATAATAATTGAGCACAATTTTTTGTAATACAGGTCTACTAGGGAGAAGAATGGAGTTTTGGTGACAGGGAATATGTCACTTACGTGTTCAAAGACAGTGATTACTACCATTAAATCAGCTGCAAAAATACTCATTTTTAAAACCATTCCTAGCTCGTAGGCCACAGAGACACAGGCAGTGGGGGGTCTTTCCCGCGTGTCCACGGGGGCACGAAGAGGTTGGGCGCTGTAGTGACCACGTGCATTTTGCTGATTCTAGTCAGTTTCAGTGCCTCTACCTATATCCACTAGCCACTGGGCATCCCATTTTTCCATGGAACTTTCTAACTTTTTTCCTATTAACTTAAAGGAATTCCTTATATTATTCTAAGCATTAGTCCTTTGTCAGTTTTAATGGTTGCCAAAAAATCTCCCCGCATGTCATCTGTTGACAACTTTGTGTATACATTGCTACTGAATTGGAAATCCTTTGATGTAGACCATTTTGCAGCTACGGCCTGTGCTCTCTGGGCGCTGAGTCCCTTCCTACCACAAGGTCACAAAGACATACCCCACACGAGCTTTATGGTGTACCTTTCACGTGGAGCCTTTAATCCACGTAGAGTCCACCTTGGCGTATGGTATATAGTAGGGGTCTTGCTTTATTTTCCTCCATGTGGTGAGCTAGTTTTCCCAACACCAGCTACTAAACAAGTCATTTCTCCCCCACTGATCTGTGGCGCCACCTTTATCATATATCAAGTTCCCATATTTTTACACGGGTCTGGCTCTAAGAGCTCTATTCTGTCCCACTGGCCTATTTATCTTTAAAAATGCACTAGATGGATTTGGGGCCTGCCCCACTCAAGGCCCTGCTGCCCTCTTATGTACTAGCTGCCTGGGGTGATGCCATCTCTGCTGCAAGCGACCTACAGTTGGACACTACTTGCAGTGATAAGCTGGCCAATCTGACCCCCTCTAGGAAACCTGGAATGGGAAAGCTAGTATGTGGAGCTGGTTCACATCCGAAAGAGAAGGACATTTCGAGGGGAGCTGTGATGGAGAAGGGGCAGTATGGCCATCGTGGACCAGTGAGAACATGAGGGAGCCGGTGCGTGAGGGGACACATGCTCAGAGAGGGGCAAGATGCTGCGGTAGACTGAATAACGGCCATCAAAGACACCCAGGTCCTAACCCCTGGGACTTCGGAATGTTACCTTCTATGGCAGAAGGGACTTTGCAGATGTGATTCATTGAACACCTTGGAATGGGGGTATTCTCCGCTCTCTATATGTAGTCACAGGACCTTAAGAGGGAGGCAGAGGGGGATTTGCCTACAGAAAAGGAGAAGGTAATGTGACCAGGGAAAAAGAGATTGGAGTGATGCGGCCACAAGCCACCGAGTGCTGGCCGCCACGGCAGCTGGAAGTGGCAAGAAGGGATTCTTTGCTGAGCCTGGAGGAACCAGCCCTGCCGACACCTTGCGTTTAGCCCTTAAGACTCTTTTGGATGTCTGGCCTCCAGAGCAGAAGAGAACACATTTCTGTGGTTTGAAGCCACCGAGTTTGTGATTTTTTAAAAACCAGTCACAGGAAATGAAGACAGATGGCAGTGAGAAAGGAGAGAGTGCTTGGGCTTCTGTCCCCGGCCCTCATCCCAGGAGGCCTGGATCTCAGGAGGTCTGTCCTGGATCCCTGTGGGAACCCCGCAGCCTCACAGAAAGTCCCGTCCTCTGAGCGTCCTAGTGCTCTTGGGACCACAGGTGTCCTGAAAAGAACAACCCACGCTCCTTAGCTTGACCTTCAAGACCCTTCAAATCATCTTCCACCTTTTCTCTCCTGTAGCCCAGTTGGTTTGCCTGCTGCCCCTCAGACCTCTCGTGAATAGTCCTCCTTCTAGGGCCTTCGCTCCTGGTGGTCTCTCCTGTCCTGAAAGCCCTCCCCACTAACCCACCCATCCTTCATCCCAATGGCAGCACCAATGATACTGCCCTGTGGGCACCAGCGCCCCTCCCCCCCATTTCCAGGGTGGCTGCACTGACATGCTCCTAGTCAACAGAAGGCTGGCATCTCCTGAGTTCTTGCCTGGTGCCAGGCATGTTCTGAGCACTTTACACGTATTGCTGTGACTCTCAGAACCCCATGAGCTGTCATCGCTCTCATTCCGCAGATAAGGAAAGGCTCAGCCAGGTTTCTCCTGCGGCAGGTGCGCCCAGTCTTCGGGCATTCGGATGCTATCTACCCCACTTCTGCCATATTTGCATGCAACTTGGATTATTATTATTTCCTATTTTTTCTTTAATTTGATTTAATTTTTCTTTTAAACATTATCCTAAAAGAATCTATTTAAGAGAGGATGAACCAAATGGAAAACCGGTTCATTGGCCATAAATAGAGGGTGATGGTCAAGTAGATAAAGTGAGCCTAGGTGGTTAGATGTTAGCCGCGTTGGCTTCATGTCCGAAGGCTCTGGCCATCTCTCTTTTTGTTAAAGGGGCAGATGGGCCCAGAGGTAGAGAGGTGTTAAAGGTGGGAGCGGCCAGCTGGACTTCCTCCTGGGCAGAACTGGCCGAGATAGAAATTCTGAAAGAGAACTGAGAAGGGAACAACCGTCTCACTGTGTGATTCGATGCTATTTCATGCCCCTACCTGTGAGTCACTTGAAATCATCTCTCTGGAGAATCAGCATCTGGGGGGAGCTGTCCTGGCCCCAGTCCAGCCCCCAGCACTCTGTCTGCTCTGCTCTGCGAGGACTGACTGAAAGCACCGCCAGTCAGCAAATGCTGTGTGGATGCATGAGCGACTTTTCCTATCCAAGTCCCGGTAAGTCCTCCAGCCTCTCGATGGAAAGGCTTTCCACTTCAATCTCTATTCTGCACACGGCCTCCCCAAGACCACCGACTGTGGAAGCTCTTTGAGACCTCCAGAAGCATCTGCTGTCGTGAACCAGCAGCTCTCCTGTCCCTCCGGACGTCTAAGAGGACCGACAGCACCCCAGGACTCAAGTCCCCATTTGCAAAGCGCCCCCTTAAGTCTCAACTAAATTGCTCTTGCAGACATTTAAGATTCCCACCGTCGTCGTTATGAAGAAAAACCAGCCCCCGGCTCCTTTAAAATAACCCTTGCTCTGCTGGACTTCGGGAAGTGCCCTTCAGCCTCTGCGTTCACTGATTCAAAAGCGCCTCACTGATGTGGTCCTTCAGAGTGGGGCTCTCCTGCACCGGCAGCAGGAGGGCTGGGAGGGGCAGCGAGCTGGGAAACAGAGGCAGCCTGACCCACCCCACTTCCCCACAAAAGAGCTCCTTGGGGACGGGGGTCGGGATGGAGCAGAGCCCTGCAGAATAAGACTACGAGCAATAAATTATTCTGTGCCAGAATGTTTGTTCACTTCAATCAATGTCTGAAAAATATCTGCCCTGAAATCTCTGTTTCCAGGATATTGGTCAAATATTTGAATGGGGCAGCCAGTTAATTGACTCAGGCAGAGCACTTGACAGAGGCAGAGGGCGGGGCTGCGGGGGCACAGAAAGGCGGCAGAGCCCAGAGCTGGACCTGGTGACTCCCAAACCCAGGCAGTCCCATTCAGTGCCCAGGGCAGGGGGAGGAGAGGCCAGGGGTGCTGGACAAGAGGGGTCCGGAGCCGACCTGCTCACCTCCCACCAGCCATGTGACCCTGGGCAAGCGGGACTCAGTTTCCTCATTTGGAAAACGGAATAACAATGGTTGAACTGAGCTCATGGGGTTCCTGGGAGGATTAGAGTTGATGCAGGTGGAAGCATTCAATCTGTTCCTCAGCTCCAGAAGTATTAGCTCTATTGCTGTTATTATTACTCCTCGGTCTGGCGGCTGAAGCTGTCCCAGTGAGACTCGCGCTGGAGAGGAGGGGCCCCTGAACGTGTGCTCACGCCCTGCCCTGTGGCAGCCGCCCCTGCCTTCCTCACGGTCTTTCCAGCCATCCCTTGAGACTGCCTTTCCTTTCCTGATCTCCCGAAGTATTTGCTGTATCCTTCAGGCTTTAGGCTTTTATAGTGAATTAGTTGTGTGGTTGGGTTCTTCCTGGGACCCACACTGGACATGTCTGGTGAACTAGTGGGGGGATGACATTTTGGCTAAAAGAAAAGTCCTCTCCCTTTCTTGTTTTAAATTGCTTTAAATCATGGGCTCTGTAAGAGAAATGGGGGAGGGGAGGGTGGCATGGTGCCCCTGTCTCAGCCCGACAGAGAGAAGGACTTCAGGCTGCAGCTGCTGGGGAGAGGAGGAGTCCCCGTCTCTGCCCACGATCCATTCTGCTCCAGGGTCATGGAGCGTCCAGGGGATGCTAGGTCATTCCAGCAGCGATGGGGGGCCCAGGTGAGTCACCCACCTCCGTGGCTTCATATAGGGGACACCAACAAGGGGTCAGGGGCAAATGAGTAGGTCAGTTCAACAGCACATGGGAATTGTCTCCCTCCCACCCCAGAGGCCCTGAAACACTTGGCGATTTTACAGAGAACGGGTCTTGGATTTGGCAGGCAGCGAGGACAGGCACGAGGGGAGACATTCGTATTTTTAGAGCCTCCATTACCACCTACACGCCAAGAGACTCCCGTACCTTATACGGGCTGCTCATAATCATTTTAGACAAACCCTACTGATACTCCCATTTTACAGATGAGGAGACTGAGGTACCGGCAGAAAAAAGCACCTGCTCGGTCACCTGGACCTGAGCCAGGCTGGCTGTGAGAAGGTGTGACGACAGGCTTCCCACAGTCTCTCCCCAGGGTGCCTTGCCCACAGCAGGCACGCAGTGAATACTGAGGACAAGAAAACGCTGACAGAAATGTAGGTGCAAATGTCAACAATGTTTTGTCCGCCCGGGAAGTCATGAATCAGCTTCGTGGGGGCAGGAGATGGCCCATGGGCTGAGCTAGTAGTCCATCTGCTTCCTGACGCTCTCTGCAGGGCAGCCCAGGGTGTCTCCCTCCTGCGGCCCCCGCTCCAGCCTCTCCCCCTCCTCCTGCTCGGGCTGAGCCGGGCTCAGAGACACGGAAACAGCAGTGTGGGGTTGTGGGCGACTTCAGGTTTAATATCTTTGTTACCATATTGCGAAAGAGCATGCGTAAGACAGCGCCTTATGCTTAATCTTTCTCTTTTATTGCTTTTGCTCTTGTATGATTTAACCTTGCACTGGGTATCAAGCTAGATAAATAAAAACTTTTATTTCAGATTAGCCCCGGCTGGGGGCTGCCTTGAAAGCTGAGCAGTCATCCAGGGCGTCAGATGAAAAAGGGAGCTAGGAATCTGAGCTGCTTAGAGGGGCTCATCTCAGGTTCAAAGCCTCCTAAAGAGCAGACCTTTTCTGAGGCGGGAGGGACAGAATCTGCTCCCATATCCACAGCCCAGGGAGGCTGGGCAGGTGACTGACTCTCCCTCGCCCAGCCAGCCTCCCCGACCCCCCTTCCGAATGCTCCTCCCCCCAGTTACCTTCTCCCCATCCTGGTATTTCCTTCCTGATGCTGAACACAGTCTGCAAACACTGCCTTTGCTGACTCATCATCTCTCTTCCTCACTAGAATGCGAGCTCCATGAGGGCAGTGACAGCAGCTTTCCCTTCACAGTCGGTCCCCAGGTCCAGCCTGGAGCCTGGCACGTAGTAGGCACTCAATTAATATTTGTGGTTAGCTGAATGAATGAATCAATGAATGAATCCTAGGATTCCAGTCCGGCACACAGACCATGGACTGGCACAAACTGTTTGGTTTCTCGGGCTGAGTATCTGAATTTGAATCCTGAGCCCACTGCTGTGTGCTGTGTGACCCTCAGCAGGTTTCATGAGCTTTAGCTTCCTCGTCTGTGAAATGACTCTGGCCAGCCACATTCCGGGCTTGTGGTGGGGTGGGAGATGATGTACGTAGCCCAAGGCAAACTCTCGTGTGTGTTCCGAGAGAGACATAAAAGATGTTCCTAGCACAGTTTGTAACAGCAAAAATCAACCTATACACCATTGACAGGAAAATGGATTACCTGTGGTATTCCGTTTGAAACAATATGTAGTAATAAAAATGAACTGATACCAAAATCATGGATGAATCTTGGATATATAACATTCAGTAGAAAACACAAGTCCCAGGAGACTGCATAACATGGTACTTTAAAAAAAAATTTTTTTTTTTTACCCTCACCTGAGGACATTTTTGCATTTATCTTCAGACAGAACAGGAGAGAGAGAGGGAGGAAGAGAGAGAAACATCGATGTGAGAGAGACACATTGAGTGGTTGCCACCCACACAACCCCAACCGGGGCCGGGGACAAACTGCAACCGAGGTACGTGCCCTTAGCGGGAACCAAACCCAGGACTCTCTGGTCTGCGGGCCAACGCTCTAACCGCTGAGCCAAAACGGCCAGGGCATAACATGGTACTTTTAAAATAAAGTCCAGAGCCCAGCCAGTGTGGCTCAGTAATTGAGCGTCAACTCATGCACCAAGAGATCACCAGTTCAATTCCTGGTCAAGACACATGCCCAGGTTGTGGGCCAAATCGCCAGTGGGGGGCATGCAGGAGGCGGCCAATCGATGTTCTCTCTCATTGATGTTTCTATCTCTCTCCCTCTCCCTTCCTCTCTCTCTAAAATCAATAAAGAAAAGAAAATTTAAAATAAATAAAATAAAGTTCAGAGACAACTAAATCTAAGCAATACGTGATCTACATATATATGACAAAATATTTTTTAAAAGCAAAGGAATGAAAATCATGCAAGATTCAAAGTTATGGCCATGTGAACAGGGAGACGGGATGAACTGGAGGAGGGACCCAGGCAGACGCAAGGTATGGGTGATGGCCTAGCTCTTGGGCTGGCTGGTGGGTTCACAGATATCCACACTATTATTAAAAATTAATAATAAAACTAAGAGGACCCCACATGGACCAACATTGATCATGAGCCAAGAATTATGTGTAGCCCTGGTTTGGCGCATCAGTCAGAGCATCAGCCCTTGGACCCAAGGGTCATGGGTTCAATTCCCAGTCAAGGTCACATACCTGGGTTGCAAGTTTGATTCCCGGCCCCAGTCAGGGTCATTCGGGAGACAACCAATTGATGTGTCTCTCTCACATCGATGTTTCTCTCTCTTTCTCCCCCTCCCTCAATCTAAAAATCAATAGAAAAATATCCTTGGGTGAGGATTAACAAAACAACAACAACAACAAAAGAACTCCGTGTAAATGAGTTGTGTGCCTGAGGTACGCCAAACTAAGAGAGAAAGAGAAAATGCAAAGGAAATGGTGGCCAATGTCAAAATTCTCCATAGATCAAAGCCCTGGGAAGTCCAATACAAAGCAATTATATCAGAGATGAGAAAAAGGTGGAAAAGAGCTAACTTTTAAAATAAGACAAATGCCCGTTGACACAGGGAAACCAGACTGGAACTTCCCCCTAGCCTCTGGCCATGAGCTGGAATCACCCTCAGCCCCCGAAAGCAACCTGGGCCGTGACTGCCTACCAGCCCCGGACACTGAAGAGGACTGGCTCCCTGAGTAGAGCTGAGGTCCATTCCCTGCCCCCTGGATGTGGGCACAAGGTGTAGCAGAAGAGGTTCTGGTTGGGCCTAATAAGGGGGAGGTTCTCGGGGTCCACGGGGCACCCAGGAGGCTGTCTAGTGTCACCGACAAGGGACAGGGACGCCTGCGCATGAAGAGGGCGTGGGAGAGAGATGCAGAAAGGGAGGTTTCAGCCATATGGCAGGGCAACCTCTGAAAAGTCCAGTGACCACGGTTACTCGCAGGAGAGAAGCAATGGAAGCTGCAGCCACCAACAAAGCAGACAGGGCGTCGTTAAGGAGGGAGGAGAACCCGGGACAAGACTCGGGCTCAGCACAGGGGCGTGCGGAGGAGGGCTGGAGCAGCAGGGCGAGGACAGGGGGGAGAACGAAGGGCAGGCGTTCCTGTGGGTCAGCGGGAGGAATGTGGCGTTGGTGTGATAGTCACTGTTGTGTAGGTATGGTGATTGGAGACAACTCTAAATAATACGCCAGTGTATTTGTATAATTAAATATATAAAAAACCCTCCAGAGGCACTGACCTTTGATATTTTGGAAAGAGGGCCACAAGATGTAATGGGATAAACCCTGGACACGTCCGTCCCGGCTCTGAAGAGAAGGCCTCTCAGCTGCTAGCGGCAGCTGGCGGGCTGGGTGAGAAAGGCACGGCGGCCCACCCAGGCTCGGTGGGAAAGTGTGCTGGCATCGGTTAGTGACGTCTGCTTTGGCATGGGATTAGGAAGTTCTGGCACGTGTGCTGACGTGGGTCTAGGCAGTCACAGGAGTAAATAGGTTGGCTTTCCTTATGAACATGTCCCTTTCTGCCTGGGCCACCACCAGGACCCCAGATCTCTGTCTCCTCCTTTTCTCGCACCACCTATTTTCAGCACGCCACCAGAGCTGACCTCCTGTACCTCTCACATCAACCCCAGTCCTCCCCCAGACTGGTGCAGCACCCGCCAGCAGACTGCCTCCTTCCAGCGCTTCCCGCTCCAGTCACCCAGAACTCCCGTGAGATGACTCTGCCGAGGAGCCCGTGTTCACCCCCTCATCCCCAGCCCCGCTCAAGAAACCACTTCTTTTGCCTTTTATGCCCTCCATCAACAGGCTCCGCCCATCACCCAACTCTGATCTGCCCTTCACCTCTCCCAGGCCACCTCTGGGCTCCAGCCAGGTGGGCCATTCCCCTCTGTGCCCAGCCAGATGCCCCGACGCTTCTGGGGCTTCCAGGTGCCCCCTGTGCTACCCCATGAGCTCTGGCATGCAATTCAGATATCCAGAGCATGTCTGCTTCTTCCTGAGTTTTCCCTTCTTCGGGTGGAGAGAAATGCCAAGCAGCTTCATCACGAGGGCTTTGATGTGTTTCAAACGATGGTCTCCTGTGATAGCTGCCCCCCGCCAGGCCATGGCCTAGGGCCCGATTCAGTTATTGGCATATGTGGGGGTGTGGGTTTGTGCAAGTCTGACTGTATCTGATTATTTCCCCTCTCTTCACACACACACACACACACACACACACACACTCACATACGCACATACACACACACAAACACACACACGCACATACACACTCACACACATGCACACACACACACTCACACACACACACGCACATACACACACAAACACACACACGCACATACACACTCACTCACATGCACATACACACACACTCACACACACACGCACATACACACACACTCACACACACACTCACACACACACGCACATACACACACATATGCACATACACACACACTCACACACACATACACGCACATATACACACACACTCACACACATATGCACATACACACACACTCACACACACACACACACACGCGCGGCCTTCACTCAGTGTATTTTCAAGGAGCTGCTTCACTGGGTAGCAGTAAAAGTAAAATCCAGAGAGGGGCAAGTGAGGGCTCTGTCCTTCACTAATAGACCCGCTCAGGTCCCCAGCAAGACCCGTGGTGGTGAAACCACTGCTTTTCAAGTGGGGAGTGGGGGTTTTGGCCCCGATACTGCTCACCCGCTCTTTATTCTAGGCCAGTGTTTCTCAAGCTTTTTTTCACTAGGCCCCCTCCCGCCTCCAGCTGCGCACGCTTTCCCAAGCACTTCCCCACCACCCGCCTGACATTCAAAACCACAGACACGACAGCAAAGGGTAAGATATTTTTCACCCCTCAGAACAAATGTCCCCCCCACCCCCCGGGAGTGATTTCTCCCCTATTAACACCTGCTCTTCTGGACTAGTGCTTCTCCACGTGCGGTCCCCAGGCCCGCGGCGTCAGCATCACCTGGGCCCCGCCAGTAGGTTTAAGGTAAGGTGCACAATTTTGCATTTCTAATCATTCCCCGCTGACACTGATGCTGCTGGTCCAGGAACCACTTTGGGAACCGTTGGAAACTGGGTGTATTTTGGAGCCGGAGAGACTTGGGTTCAAGTTCCTGTTCTTCTGCTGTGACCCTTGGCCAGTCTATGTAAACTCTCTGAGCCCTGCATTCCTCGTCTCCCCCACCACTATCGTGGGGATAACCGTGCTCAGCCAGTGCCTGGCACACGGCAGGCACCCAGTAGATGGGGCTCCCTCCGCTCACCCTGGGCGATGTTGCAGACCTGCAGAGGCCCAGGGCAGCAGGGTCAGGTGGGGAAAGGGGTGTGGACTGCAAGGCCCGGATGGCGGGAGAGGTTAGGCCTATCAGCCTGCAGAGGACAGTGGAGCGGTCAGGACAGTCAGGGCTGAATGGGAGGGGCTAGCATGGGCTCGTTCACCAAACCCTCCTCTGGCACTAGAGAGGAGTCCGTGGCATCCGTTAAGAGAAAGAGAGAAGCACATGACAGAACTCATCAGTCTCATATTTGTGGAAAATGAAAATGTTTCCGATATAGGAAAAAGGGTTTAGACAGACTCAGAACCACCCGGAGGGCTGTTCAGTTTCCTAGCCCCATTCCCAGGGTCTGACTCAGTGGTTCAGGGCGGGGCCTGAGAATGGGCGTGTCTAGCAAGTTCCCAGGTGCTGCTGCTGCTGGTCCGAGGCCCCACTGGGAGAACCACTGCCCTGCAGCCTGTGACAGACGGGCTCCCTGTGACAGGCGACTGAGGACAGGTGGGAAGGCGCTGGCAGGACAGAGTCCTGGGCTGCGGTGCCCCTGGGGCTGACCGAGAGCCTTCCACCAGGGCTCCTGGCCACCTGGGCGAGCCTGGCTTGGCCCTGGCGAGGTGTAAGAGTGGCCACAGCGAGCAGGATGGACGTCTGGCAGCATGAGCCGCGCTTGTTTCCCCTACAGTCCGACGGGTGGGGGCAGGAGGGAAACAGCTGACCTGGCTGAGGGCTCACCACGCGCAGACCTGTGGCAGACACTCACCAAAGCCTCTTTCTACAGTGGGTTCAATTGCTTGTACTTCCACATCTCTGAGCAACAGACCACTGGCCCCAGTTAAAGATGGGGAACCTGCTGCCTCGAGAGTTTCTTTTCTTTTTTTTTTTTTTTTCAAATTTTTTTTCTTTATTGATATTAGAGAGAGAGGAAAGGAGAAGGAGAGAGAGATAGAAACATCGATGAGAGAGAACATCGATTGGCCGCCTCCTGCATGCCCCCCACTGGGGATTTGGCCCACAACCTGGGCATGTGCCCTGACCGGGAATCGAACCAGCGACCTCTTGGTGCATGGGTCAACGCTCAACCACTGAGCCACACCGGCCGGGCGAGAGTTTCAATCACTCGCTCAAGGTCACCTCGCTGAGAAGACAGGATGCCTCTCTGAAGCAAATTGTAGTTGGGAGTTAAATTAACCAACTTCCCCGACCAAGGGGCTTTAAAGGCACCTCAGGCCAAGGGCCCGTTCTGGGCTCCTCTCACGCCGGCATCACCTGTCCCACCAGGGACGTCCTGTCACTGCGGCCTCCTCGCCCTCCTTCGGCTCTGTTTCTGTTCCCCCACTGTGATGCCGGCCTCCCTGCTGGCCTGCTTGCTCCCCCCTCCTTCCTCCAACACACCAGCTCCAGTCTGACCACAGGGAGCTTCACACATGCCCCTCTGACCACATCCCTCCCCTGCAGGACTGGCTCCCGGCTGCCCTGGGGCCCAGGTCCGGCATTGTCCTGAGCCGGGCATTCCACACCCTGCACGGCCAGGGAAGCTCCCTCTGTGGCCTCGTCTCCCCACGGCCTTCCTTGTAGGCTGCGCTCAGCCACGCCGAACTACTGCAGTTCCACCAAGGGCCGCGCTCTCTGCTACTCTCCATCTCGGTCCACGCTGTCCCTTCTGCCTGTGACAGACCCTCCCGCCACCCTCCCCGGCCAGTTCCAGCTCACCAGTCAGTGGGTGGCTTGGATGCTCTGAGTCTCGCCACCCTGGTGATGGCTGCGGGAGGGCCCCCCTCCCATAAATTATTTCTCACTTCTTATTATGGATATTTTCAAACACACACAAAAGTAGAGAGAACAGTCTAATGGACCCCCGGGAGCCATCACTCCATGTCAAAGATTATCAACACAGCCCGCTTCTCTTCACAGCGTCCCACCCCCAGGCATCCCAGCCTGTCTCCTCCCCCTCTGCAAGATCCCAGGCCATACAGTGCCCCCCCGCCCGGCCCTCAGGACAGCAGCCCAGGGAGGACCCTCAGTCCACTGTGGGGGATGTGAAGAGCCCCCATTTGTTGAGCATTTACTGTGAATTCAGGCATTCTTCTAAGTGCTAACGCCCTAGCCCACCGCACCCTCACAGCGTCCCTGTGGGGCACGGGCTACCGTCACCTCCATTTACAGGCCGGAGAACTGCGCGGGTTACACAGCTGGCCAGTGGAGGGCAAGCCAGGACGGTCTGCCCCGGGCACGGAGCTACCCGTAGACTGTGAGTCACGTGTTCCTTTAAATTCTCTAGGACCCACTCACAAGGTGAATTAATTTTAATAATATGCTGTATTTAGGCCAGTATCTCTAAAATATCATTTCAACGTGTCATCAGTATGAGACATCACTGAGATATTTTACAATCTGTTTTACATCCTAAGTCTTCAAAGCCCGTAGGCTATAGTTACCCCTCAATTCCGACTCGCCACGTCCAGGGGCTCAACAGCAACTGTGCTGGCCAGCACAGCTCGGGTCACCTCCCCGGACAGTGGCCCCGGAGCCGGCATTCTCGATCACTTCTCTTAAATGAGTGGAGGAGAAAACGAACAGGACTCCCGAGGACCCCGGGCCTTGACGGTTCCTTGATAATTAATAATGCTTCATGTTTTATGGCCCTTTGGGGTCTCTCTGGCACCATCTCATCTGCCATGGAGATTATCAACCCTGTTCGCTGGATGAGAGTTATGGTGGGAAGAGGGTCGAGCACTTTGCTCGGACACCCTGCTACAGGCGGCAGAGCTGGGCCTCAAACCCACAACTCTGCCCCTCGGAGCAGGACCGTCTGCGGTAGAGGAGCTGTCTGCTCAGCCCACAGGCGGGGCTGGTTGGGGGACGGAGGCTGCAGAGCCCTGTTTGGCCGGGCCCCGGAGGAAGCGGTGCCTTTGGAGAGTGGCAGGGCAGGCACAGGCCCGGAGAGGACGGAGCCCCTGCCAGGCCCTCTGTGGGAAAGAACTTCGTCATTCTTCAGTCTCAGTTTGGCCACAAGAAGCTGAGAACAAATTGATGGCAGTGAAGTGATAACTTACCTCTGAAGGCCTCTTTGTTCTTGGCAAAACAGAGGGGTCATCAGTAATGGGAAAGCACTGGTGTGCAGACATAAACCCCCAGCTGCAGGGCCCGGAGGGGCCAGGGCCTCAGGAAGCCGGCAGGTTAACCATGTGCCATGGGTCACTGTGGGCTCAGGTCTGTGTCCATCCATGTGCAGACTGAGCCCCCTGCCAGGCTCTGGGGGCACCTGGAGACCTGGTCACCCACAGTGGCCCTAAGGACTCCCCCTGGCTCTGGGAGCCCCCGAGGCCCTCAGTTCGGTCTTTCAAACGAAAACAGTTCCAGAGCACCTGGGCTGGGGCAGGCTCCGCTGGGCACTCAGGCCTCGCTTGGGACAGTCAGCGTGAAGGCGCCCCTGTGGGATCCCTTCTTCCTGCTTCAAGCCAAAAGGGAACTGGCCAACCCTCCCAGGAAAGGGCTGGGACTTAACGTCGAAAGAGACGCAGGTGTGTGAGCCAGACCCTTGTCAGACAGTATTCTTTGCAGCAACAGGGAAATAGAGACAAGGCCAAGCCCTAGCCTTCTGTCCCCTGCTCCCCTGGGGACTCTGCCTCCTCCCTGTCAGCCTGCCGTAGGCTCATGCCGAGGCCGGCTCGTAGGGAGACGACGCCAGTCCAGGGCTAGAGGAGAAGGGCAGGCAGGAGCAGGTGGGCGTGCAACCAGGTGAGCCAGGTGCTCAGGATGGGAGGGAAGAAAAGGACGGCCCTCTCCTCAAGTTGTCAGAAAGGATTTGGTGGGATCAAGTAGTGACAAACACAGGACCACGGCGGCTACCCTGAGATGGTGGACCAAGGATGGCAGATGTGTGCCACAGGTATGGATGGCACTCTCTCTTTCCACAGGCACAGCCGGTTCTACCAACTGAATACAGCTCTCAGCCTGCTTGGCTTCACGGTCCTCTTCAGGCAGCCATTGCCAATCAATCACACTTGGCATGTGAGGGGAAACCCATTTGTCATCCTTTCTAAAAGCCCCCAAGGCACATCTGTGCTGGCAGTGGGAACCCTACACAGCTATGCTAAGTGCTCCAGGACTTCCAGAAGTTTCTGCCTCCTTCCCCCACCCTCACACACAGGCCCTACCTGTACTTTCACATCCTGAGTCTCCCTTCTGATCCTGTTGTTGGCACTTGGAACTCGGCCCAGGAGAGTATGTTGCTGGAAACTCACAGGACACTGCCCCAGGCAACTGTCCCCAGATTCCAAGCTCCAAGCCCAGCCCAGACACTGGAGGCTCAGCAGCTCCGCCCTCTAGCCTCCTGCTCCGAGGGAAGGGGGTAAGGAGGGAGAGCTGGCTGGGGCTATCTTTGAACGCTGGAGATGACCTGAGGTCCGGGGCAGGTGACCTGGCACCCAGCGTGGACCCGAATGGACCAGTGCCCTGCAGGGTCGTGTCACAGAGTCACTGCAGGAATTTCCGGTCTGGCCATGACCTCAGGCCAAACCCTGGCTCCCCGTTCCCCAGCCCAGCGGCAATGAGAGAAGGAGACAACCCCCACTCAGCCAGGGGTCCCCTTCACCACTGCTGCTGTAGTCTGGCCCCCGACTCCATCACCCTGGGGGCTCACTGGTGCTCCCCATGATCTCCAGTGCAAGTTCCTTGTCCCCAGGAGGCACCTGCTTTACTGCCCAGTTTGAAAAATTCATGGAGACCAGCAGCAGCCTGGCCACCCCCCTCCTCTGCCCTCCAAAAGAGGGACCAGACCCAGGGGTTCTGCCTCCTACGGAGCAGCCTCCCTCCTGGGACCGGCTCGTCCACATCCCGGCCCGAGAACCACCTGCATCGGAAGCACCGGGGCGCCCTGAGAAAGGACCACGCCTGGTCACCGCCCAGTCCTGCAGAGGGAGGTCTCTGTCCGTGTCAAGGACTCTGCAGTTTTGGTGGGAGCCACCGACGATTCTTGGGCTTGCTAGAGTTTGAAAACCCACTATCCCAGAGCAACATCCACTCATTCATTCATTCATTCATTCCACAGGTTTACTCTCTGCTGGTAGCAGAGTGGAGAAGCAGGACGGGGGAGCAGAGGCCCAAGCCCAGGCTGCCGCTCTGCCCCTGAGCTGCTCGGGCATTTGTCCTGGCCCTGGGTTCCCTGGGCTCAGTGGTCCAATAGTAGTCATGCCGGCAGCTACAGGTCACAGGGACCCATGTGCCCCTGATTTCCTGCACTTCCAAGGATGTGAGGGGTCTCCCTCCCGCCAGCAAACCCCCAGGTTCCCAGGGTGTCATTAGCTGCGAGCAGTAATAACAGCCAACACAGAGCCCCTCACATACATGAACTCAGCCCTTTGCATGTTGTCTTCTGACTTCTGAACCACCCACGGTAGGCACTCTTATCGCTTCCACTTTACGGATGAGAAATTGAGGTACAGAGACCCACCCGAGGCAATACACTCGGGACCCCATCCTCCATGTTCTTGACCACTGCACCTCAGTGCCTTTTGAGCTTTAGGGAGAAAATGCCCCCAACCTGCCATTCCCTATCCTTGGGGTGTGGTAGAGAGGGACGATGGGGTGGACACTGGCCGGGTGGTCTGCCACCCTCTTGGCCATCAGTCTGGCCTGCCCAGACGTGCCAGGCTGACCCTTCACTGCCTAGTGGGCAGAGCAGGGAGGCCATGCGTGGGCAGGGGTAGGAGGACAGCAGCAGAGCCAGCATCTGTACGTGAGTGAGCAGCTTCTCAGGGATGTCTCACCAGCTCTGTGCTCCAAAGCCACCCAGCCCCGGGACAGTCAAACGGAGCTGCTACTTCAATCAGTCTTTGGGTGGAAACATGGGTCAGGGAATCCATCACCCAGAACCTTCTCTGTAGTCGGTCATCACTCTGCTCAGCCGAGAGATGAGGGTGGGAGAGGAGGGCTCATGGGCCTTCCCCGCTATATTCCAAGCGACACATAAATTTCTAGCGGTCAGAAATGTGAAAAGAACATGAAACCAGCCGAAGCTGCAGTTCTATTAGTTCTAAAATAATGTCAAAACTGCTACTTTTCCATCAAGTGAGAAAAGAAAAACAAAGAAAAACCCGAGCACTATAGGAGATTAGATGGGAGTCACCAACGATCCGGGTTCAGGGCCCCTGTGTGCCCAGATGCCTGACCTTGGACACCGGCACGTGCTCCTGCCCCCCAGCACCACCCCAGCAGCCCCAGACAGCTTAGCCTCATCCCGAGCTCCTCTCCTCCTCCCCTGCTCCTTCTTCCTTCATGTAGTCGGTCCCCCTCCCAGATCCCTTGGCCAGAGTTGTCCCTGGGGCAGGTCCCCTATATCACTGTCCCACGCACCCAGGGACCTCTCCTTAGCCCGCAGAGCCCGATACTCTCGCAGTGGCTCTTTCTCGATGGTGGCGAGGGACCAGGGATAGCCCAGCCTTACCTGAGACGATGGTGTAGCCAATCCCGCGGGGACGTCCTTTGTCCTGGTCGATGGCGGTGATGACGCGCACAGTCGTGCCCTGGGTGGGAGAGAGGAGGGGCTTGAGTTGGGGTGCGCAGCCCCCCGGCTGCTGCTCTCTTCCCTTTTAGCTGTCCTGGACCCCGTGGCTTCTCTCTCAGGTGGATGCTACCGGGCCAGCCAAGGAAGCAGGTGCTGAATGCTTAGGCCTCAGCTGCCCCCATGGTCCCTGGGACATACACTGAGGTCCCCAGGCAAACTCCCGTGTCCTTTGGAGAGGCCCAATCTTGCTGATACTCTCGCTCCCTCCCCTCCCCATCTCCCATCATTTGGTTGGACCACTCAGAGAAGGAGAGCTGATGGAGGAGCAGCCAGTCGGGGTACAACAGATCTGGTTTCTATCTCAATCCCCCAGCAAACTGCTGTGCGACCTCAGAAAGGTTACTGCACCTCTCTGGTCTCAGTTTGCCCCACCTTAATATGAATAACAGCAAAAACCCTGGGACCTTGTTTTCACCAGGAACTGAGCAAAGGAAAACATCACTAATCAATTACTCTATGAGTGAAGCATCATAAATCCTGAAAGTGAGTATCTCCAGGGATGACTGTGGCAACCTGGAGGCCACCAGGGCCCTGTGAACCATGCCCCGTCCAGCACTGCAACGGCAGCTGCTACCTCAAATGGCTCTGCCCACACCCCATTTATTTCCCTGCAGCACAGGAGAAGGGGCCAGGAGCTAGGTACCAGGATGGGGATTCAGGGGTCCCCACTCTTGGGCTCACAGAGTCTGTGGCGAAGGGTCAAGGACATATGCATAGACACTGTCACACACATATGGGGGTACTTAGATACAGACATGTACCCCAAAGTGCAGAAGTCCCCCTGGAGGAGCTGGCAAAGGGCTGTACCTGTGGCGACATTTAGGATGGGGTCACAAAGAATGAGCAGGAGCCCTGGACAGTTTTGCTCAGTGGTTAGAGCCTCAGCTCATGTACCAAAGGGTCCTGGGTTCGATTCCAGTCAAGTGCACATACCTGGGTTGCAGGTTTGATCCCTGGCCCTGGTTGGGGTTGTGCGGGAGGCAACTCATCGATGTGTCTCTCACATCAATGTTTCTCTCTTTCTCTCCCTCCCTCCCTCCTTTCCACTCTGTCTTAAAAAAACAAAACAAAAAAAAAGCAATGAGTAGGAGTTTGCCAGGGAATGGAAATGAAGAGGAAGGTGCTCCAGGTAAGAGATACAGCACAGTCAGGGACTTGGAAGCACTGCACTCTGGGCAGAGGTCCATGTGAATGGGCACATTCAAATATCAGCTGATTGATTACATGAATGAATGAATAAGAGGGTCCTAACGTCACCACCATTTGCTGAGTCACCCCTTGCTCAGAGCAACCTTCACTTTGCCCTCCAGGCCCCATCACACCACAGTCCAGCCAGCCACGCCTGCCCTCCCTGCCGGCCTCCGGTCTGGCACAGGCTGCAGCCTTCCCGGCATGGTGCAGGCAGGATAAGCCTGTCCCTGTGCCCTCGGGAAACATCAGCCCTGACATCTGCTTGCATAACGAAGGCCTTGCAGCCTTGGTGCCTCTCGCCCATTCATCAGCTGAAGGTTGAATCCTGCAGGCTGCACCCTACGTCCCCATCTGAGCATCTTCTCCTGTGGCGAGAGGCTTGTTCCTGACAGGGTCCTCTGATCTGCAGGGGTGCAAGGTGACTCTCCTCCAACTCCTGGTCTCCCTGCCAGGACACAGGAAGCACAGCCACCACCTCCCCCTCCCCAGTCAATGCGGCCCCTGCACAGCTGTCTCCGTCCTCTCCTGGAGCCCAGGTGTGCAGCAATCCAGAACACCTCTAGGCTCGGCTGAGAGGTGAGACTGTTCCAGGAGAATGTCACCTGCAGAGAGATGGACACAGTCCAGAGGCCAAGGCTGTGCAGAAAGCAGGTCAGGCCCCCTCCTTCGGGCTCCTTCCCCCAGGGACAGGAGCTCTGGCTAGATTCCCTGGGAGAAACAGACTATTCTAAAGAAGCCAGAGAAAGACGCTATTAAATAAGCATCTCACAAAGTGGGTTCTGAGGACCTGAGTTGTGCCAGAGCCTGTGAAGCACCAGCTGCAGCGGGAGCTGTCCTGCCTCGAGCACCCACTGTGCCCGTCACTGCTGCAATGTTTTCTATGCACTAACTCATCCCCCCTCACGACTGCCGAGACAGCCCCATTTCACAGAAGCAGAGACTGAGCAATAAGAGTTAAGCGGCTTTTCCAAGTGAAGGATGAAGCCAGGATTCAAGTACTTCGGCTCCCAAAGGCTCTTGCCTGCCAGGCGGTGTGGCCCCTGCCACAGGGTCTGTTTCAACAATGATATCGGTTATTTGTGAAGGTGATTGCTATAGTGCTTACAGCCTAAGCATTTACCAACATCAGCTCATGTCGAATTTGGGAAAATGTACCTACCCCACATCTCCCTGGGAGATGCGTGATGGGCTTACGGTGGTGAAGGCTCCAGAAAGTAGTGAAGTGGTAAGTAAACTGCTGACCTTTGTCCCCACACTTGGTGACCTGAAGACAGACTCCGGAAATATCTGTCAACAGCCCCAGACCCCAGGATCAGTGGGAGGTCGTGCGGGAAGCACTGCATTAGCCTAGAAGGGTCTACACTGACCGCTTTCCACTGCCATTGCCCTACAGGGAGCTCCCTTTTTGGAGTCTGCTCTTCTTGGGGTCACTCCTCATTTAGGAGGGGCCTGGGTTTGTCCCCAGGAGGAGGTCCTGAGGCTGTAGGACTCTGGCCAAAGGCTCCATGTGCCAGGACAGGCTTTCTGGACTTGGGGACACCTCCCTTCTTTACAGCCCCATCTGGCCTGCGCCCCACAGGTGTTCTGGCAAGAGGGTCCCCGGGCTGCCCTGGTCTGCTGAGGGGCTGGGATGGGCACAGCTGGCCTGTGCAGAGGGGACTTGGTGGCCGAGGAACCCTCAGCCCTCACAGTGCGCGCACCTTCCCCGTGGGCCCTCCTCCCTGCTGCCTGGCGTCCTCCTGGGGGAGCAGGGCTCAGAGGGGTCCAGCAGGCCATCCAGGGCCCGGCGACAAGGGGGCTGGCTCTCCCCAGGAAGAGCCACACCTGAGCTGCCACAAAGTCAGATCAAAAGGCTCCTGACAAAGTTTGGGATTTTATCTCTTTTTGGGTAAATAAATCCATTTTTAATAAAATCCTGAGCTTTTAATACAAGTGCAGCCACAAAGACTAGAAATGTTATGAGAAAGAATTAACAGGGAGGAACGGGGGCTCCTGGGAACCCACGGAGCTTGTTTCAGATCATATTTTCAATATACTGAAACTTATTTCCAAAGATGAGGAGAGGGAGAGGCCCCCGCCTGGCCCGGAGCTGGGCCCCTCGTGGGGGGCACTCTGCCTCTCCAGAGAGCGACCCCAGCTGGGGGTACACCAGGCGTGGCAGGGAGACCAGGAGGGCAGGCTCGGGAGGGCTGGAGGTGGGGCTCACCCGGCATGGGCCTCTTCCCTTTACAGGAGCCCAGGCCGCGAGCAGAGGACTCCTGGGCAACAGGCTCCCCCGAAAGCTACAGGTACGGGGCCTGTGGGTCCTGACTCCTTGTGGGGCAACAGCAGTGCAGCAAGAGGGTTAAGGTTTGACTCGACTGCCAGACTGCCTGGGTTTGAGTCCTTCGAGTTACTTAACCTCCCGCTGCCTTGTTTTCCCCATCTACAAAATGGGTATAATATCAGTTCCCACCCCTCAGCAGCGAACACATGGAAAGCACGTGGCAGAGCACCTGGCACCCAGCAAAGGCTCCTCTCGGGGCCTGGCGCCGCCGTGAGCATCGATGACAGCAGAGGTGCCTCGTCCCAGACGCACATGCCGTTCCAAACAGCTGGAGCGACTCCAGACTCTCCAGCACCCAGGCTGGTGATTCCCGCCCTAGAGGTGAGGCGTTTCTGAGGGACAGCCAGCATTTGTTGAGCACCTACTGTGTGCCAAGCACTCTGCCGGGCACCCAACATAGGCTGTGTCATTTTTCCTCAGCCTCTAGTCAGGGTCCATCTGAGGAACTGGGCTCCGAGGGTCCAGGGATTTGCTTAGTTACAGGTGGGTGAGGGTGCCTGAGCACGGAGGGCAGTGTCGGGGGCCCGGTGGGTGTGCCAGGGGAGCAGTGGGTGAGGTGTGAGCGGCAGCCTCCCCTATGAGGCTTGCTGCCAGCAGGGACATTGGGACAAAGTCCAGGGGGGCTGGGACTTCTCTAGAAGGAATGTGTGCCTCTCCTTCTAAGACGCCGGCCAGAGGGCAGCTGAAGCCAGAACTGTCTGCCTGCCCCGGGGTCCTGCGCCACCTCCCTCCCTCGCAGCGGGCTGGGACGGCTCCTCCCCGTTCCCACGACAGCACTAAGGACCTGGAAGGTGGACAGGGTCTGTTTCAGGAGGGGGGGAGGCTGTGGGGGCTGGGGGACTTCCGACAAGAGCTGCCACAGCAGATTCTGAGGCAGAAAATCCTATTTCTCAGTTCTTAATTCCAGTCAATTCCAGTCAAAGGGCTGATAGGCATCGGCCAGCAGTAATTTGTGCAGTTTATCCGCTCTTTTCACCTTCTACGGTCCTCACTGACGGGCAGGCTGACATGCTGCTGCTCGAGTGAGGAAATTAAAATTTGATGCAATAATCCCAAATAAGAAGGATTTTATTAGGTAATATATACACTTTAGATGAGGCCTGCTGGCCTGATACTCCGATAGGGAGAGGCACACCTGCTGGGAGCCGCAGATAAGGAGGGGGGCGAGGGAGAGTGGGCAAGGGTCCGAGGCCCCGGGCCAGCAGAGGCCAGGCCGGGGGTGGGGCGGCTGGGTCCTCCTGCCCGGAGGCGTCAGGGCGGGGGGCTCCTCAGCCCCGGCCTGGCCTGGAAAGTGCTGCGTTGTCTGGGTTCCCCGCTGTAAAGGGACGTGGAGTGCCTGGATCAAGGCACAGAAAGCAGTTGGAAGCCCGGAAAAATCAGGCTCGGGGTGCACGGGAATCGGCCTGTGGGAGATCCGCCGTGCAGGAGGGACGGGCGCTGGCGAGCTCCTTCCACGTGTGCAGACAGGGAGCAAAGGCAGAGGTGTGGACACGGAGATGATTCGGGGGCACTCGGGGAGCCAGGCCAGTGCCCAGGAGAGCCCCACACCCCCAGCTTAGTAAGACAGGCAGGCTTCAGTGTCCTCGTGGGGCCACGGCGATGTTAACACCCCTCTTGCTGACTAGCGGAACTCTGAGATGAGGCTGAAGATGGGACCCCCCAGCCCAGTCTGACTTCATAACTGATGACTGGCTGACTCATAACCTCCTGCGATGCCGGCACTTGCTGGGCGCTCCACCCGAGCGTGCTAACCCCCTCGGGCCAGCCAGGCACTGCTGTAGACATCATTAACCCGTTTCCCAATGAGGAAGCCGTCTGGAGACGGGGTAATCTGGCCAAGGGGAGAGCATGGCTGTGCAGGGACCTTCTCCAAGGTTCTCTGGATGCCCAGCCACCATCCCATCCTCACTTCACTCAACAAGCTGGCTTTACTCTATGTCTCTGCATTTGGTCCTGGGCATGATGATTTGGGAGACCCACAGGAAGCCTACGACAACCTCCAGAGACTCAGGCATTTTGATTACTAAGGTTCTAACCCACTTACACATCAGTGACTATTACAGGTGTGACTATAATTTGGTGGTAAATTATGCAGCACAAGGAGCTGAGGGGAGAGGGATATCTGTGGGCCAACGAGGATGAACCAGGAAAAAATTCTAACAAAGGTGGTCAGTGAGCTGAAAACCAACAGAGGCATGGTCTTTGGACTGGTGAGCAGGCACAAGGGGCGATGACCAGGGTGAGAGGGCTGGTATGACCAGGTCACTCATTCATTCATTCATTCATTCATTCATTCATTCATTCATTCATTCCATGACACTTCCTGAGCACCCACATTGTGCTACGCCCACGCAGGCCCCAATCCTGCCAAGATATACTTGAAGTCCACCAGAGAAGCAGAGGCTGAGCGGGCTGTTTAGGAGCTCTGAGAATTAAGATGGGGTGTCCAGGGGCACAGGGCAGATGGGAGGGCCTGCCTCAGCAGAAAGGTCAGGGAAAGCCTCCTTGGGCTGAGAAGATGTGAGCTTAGCAAAGATGTTTTGGGGGAGACAGCCTTCAGTCTCAAAAGCTGGAGCTTCTGCTGTCCACGGACCACCAAGAAAGAGAAGGCTGTGGCAGGGGCTTTGAGATGTCCCCCTCTACCCTCAAAGTAGCTTCAGACACCTGCCATAGGAGGCCAGAGAGTATCTTGCTTGTTAGGTCCTTCAGTCCCTATCTGGGCCCAAGAAGGAAGTGGCCACCCCCACACACCTGGGGACGGAAGCAGAGTGCGACAGTCAGGACAGACCGAGTCTCCGAACCGGAGGTCAGGCTCCCTGGCTGGGGGGGCCCCGGGCACAGTCTGCAGCCTGGTCAAGGGAAGCTTGCCTTTCACTTGTGCCCAAGTCTGCAGTGCAGACGTGCAGGTGGGGCCCTGATCACCCACTTGTCCAGGTGGGTGCCCCACTTTGCTCCCATAGCAGGGTGTCCTCTAAGCCACCAAGTCCTCACAAAAGGAAGGACACATTTCCTTTCCACCCGAGCTGCTCCCCAGGCTGCATGTCCAGGGTTTCAGCTGCCCAAAGGAGCTGCCTTTTTCTAATCTATCAGCCCACAGCGAGTGTGTTATCCCAGTTCGTACAGAAGCACAGATGGCTACCAGGCGAGGGTGCCGTCACTGCGCGCCTGGCCCACAGCTGCGCAGGCAGAAGCATGTGTTCTGTTCCTGAAGACGCCCAGTCACGACTGACACCCAGAGGAGGACACACGGCCCAAGGGCAGCCAATCTACAGGCTGGCGGGTCATCTATGCCCTGTGACATGGCACAAAATCATGAGCATAGCTACTCAGGCATCTCTCCTGGAAACCTGGGCTTGAGAAACCTACAGCCTGAGAAGTTGGGAGGGGCAGCTGGAGCAGAGAGCTCTCAGGGAAGAACCAAGTCTGCGAGGGCCTGAGGGGCAGAGGGCATCTGTCGCCATCTCGGGCCGTGTTGGTTGGCAAGAGAAGGAGATGGACCTACTGGCCTGGGGTATAAGGCTGAGCCATGATGTTTCAGTGAGCCTGGCTGAGTCCAAATCTGCCCTCCAGCCCAGGCTGGATTTTCCAAAGGTGTCTGTCACCCTACAGACATCTTTCTGCATTGCTCCCCTTCACTTGCCCTAACGAGTCTTTGTTCTTTGCCACTCAGAGCCCCCTGGGGATGGAGTGAGGTGGGGTGTTGCGTGCAGAGGGAGGCAGGTTTTCCCTGTGCCAGGACACCCATCACTGCCATGCACAGGGACTGGGGGAAGTAGGAAATACCAAGGAGGAGCCTGCCCCACAAGGCCAGGGAGGGTCTTACCGGAGGAGAGTGCTCATAGATGTTGGTGCTGTAGGGCAGGTTGATGAAGATGGGGTCCATGTCCTGGACGTCTGTGATGATGATGGCCAGGTTGGCCAGGGTGGACAGAGGCCTGGTCTTGTCTTGATCCTTAGAGGACAAAAGCACACAGCCTTAGGTTAAGTGATGCTGTGGACATGTACACACGTACATGACACACGTGCACACACATGACAATCATAGGCATGCATGCGTGTGCATGCATGTATACATGTGCTTCTGTACTCCTGCAGGGGAGGGCATACATATGTGGAAGTTCAAGAACTCAAGAACCCACAGTGATCTCTGACCTGTGCAGGAAAACAAAACACTCCAAGGCCCACTGACAGGTGGTTTATCCCATGTCACAAACAGGACTGGAGTAGAACCCGGTCTCCCGCCCTCAGCCCAGCCTAGGGCTGAGCACCCTGGATATCGGGTGAGTGAGGTGACTGGCTTAGGAAAAGATGGTGCTGTCCTTGGTTCCATCTCTGGATTCAGCCAGGGGGCCGCTGCCCCTCTCCATGCCCACTTCCTGTCCCCTTTCATCCCCGGGCATCAAGGGAGTGACTAGGAGAGGGCTTCCTTGGAAGAAAGGCCCTTGGACCCCAGAGGGGGCTACCCTGGGAGCTGCATCCCTGCTCTGCATTCTGGGTTTAATGATTAGGCAACGTTTCCAGTAGAACCAGTAGGGGGAGCTCCAGGGCCTGTGACATTTGGGGGACTACAGGAAGGAATCCTGAGAGGTCACCGGCCATCCCCCTGTAGCCAGACAGTGTATATACCCTTCTAGTTAGTTGGAAATTTAGTCCGATGAAAGCTCACCAAGAAACAAAACCAGAAACCCATATATTATGACCCTAAAATACGCAGCCCACTTAAGCAGCCCACTACTATTAAATAACAACAGTTAACAACAATAGCAGCTGAATGCAGATTATACACCAGGTACCGCTCATTTGCTTTTGTAGGGTTCTGTGTATTAGCCAGATGAGTTTACGGAGACACAGAGAGGTTATGTAACTTGTCCAGAGTCACAAAGCTGGTAAGTGTGTAGCCAGGACTCAGGTCCTTTGGACAAAAATCTGCCCTGAACTCTCTTGATTGGGGGCCCTAACATAAGCTCAGTCTCGGACTTGCTGGGTCACCTTGGATCTGTTCTTCCAGGAGGTGGCCTCCACGGGCCCTGGGCTTGTAATTCTCTGGTCCGGGATTTGAGGAGCAACGGTCCTTGGCTTAGACTAGCCTTGGTTTGTCTGGGTGACCTGACCACACAAGGCGTTCCCCACATTACAAACCTAGTGCCCGCTCCTGCCCTCCATGGATAGAGCCGCAGAACCTTCGAGAAGGAGGGGCAGCCAAGGAGCGAGCAGAGGGCCTTCGGGATGAAGAATGGAGGAGAGAGTAGAGGCAGGAGGAGCTGGGCAGAGGGGCCACCGGGAGGCAGCCTCCAGGCTCCAAGACCCTGGTGTCCACAGCCTAGGCCTGGGGACTGCCCCTGGGGACAGCTCTCAGCCAGGCCCTGAATGACCCCCAGGCAGACAGGGCCAGAGGGGAAGGCCTGGCAGAAAGTCCCTCGGCCTCCTGGGCAGGGGCTGCCAGGGGCTCTGATTTGCCATGACCAGGCTTTTGTTGGCAGCTGGCTTTGTCCAGCCTGGCACCTGCCCTCCCTGTCCCACACCGTGGCTTCAGGCCTGCTCCTGCCAGACGCCCATGCCCAGCCCACACCGAACTTCGTGGCTGCAGAAAGGGAAGGGCAGTGGGCGTATCTGGCAGGGCAGGCCCCTAACCAGGCTTCCTGCTGCCACTCTGGGGCCTTTGGCTCTCAGCAGCTTGTTCTCAGGGGAGTCCTCACGTTTGCCCACCCCGGTGCCCACCCCGTGGTGGCTGGAGCCCTCACTGCTCCCTGTAATGCCACACAGGAGAATCCCGTGGTGGCAATACCCAGTGGCCAAGGACTTGGCGCCAATGGTGGGGGGGGGGCATCAATACGGAAGGGGGTTCTGTGCCCTCCTGTTCTCCCATTTCAAGACCTGGTTGCTGGGAGAGTAACAGCAATTTAATTGTATGCACCATCCCAGCTTGAGCCCGGGCCTCTTGGCAGGCCCCACCACCCAGATGCATGCCTGCGCCCAGCTCTGGTCTCTTCCCTACCTGCCCAAAGCCATTTTCATGGTGGATGAAAATGATCCTATAAGGACAGGTTCACAGTGAGAAACAGAGCAAGCACCGGTGTGTTTCTGGGCCCAGGTGTGGACAAATGGAGAGTGGTAGGAGGGCACCACCCGTGTGTGGGTGCGAGGGGGTGCAGGAGGTACAGTGTGTGCGAAAAGCGGCTTCTGGCCTGCGAGTGGCCCTGATCCCAGAAGGCAGCTTTGCAAATATCAGCACACACCTCCTCCCAGACCGCTAACAACCAGGGGAGGAGGAAAGAACAAGGTGTTGTCTGCAGTGGCCTCTCCAGGGGCCACTGCATCTTGACCAAGCCCGGGGGAACCCCATCTTTCAAAGCCGGGCTTGGCCCGTCCAGTGTCTTTCCCAGGGATCTGGGCTCTGTGACCTGCCAGGCGGAGCCCCCAGTGCTACTGGTAGCCCCACTGCAGCAACAGAGTCAGCAGGTAGATGCTGTGTGTCAGGCACATGGGCCCTGGAGCGTCCAGAGGCACTCCAGTAATTTGTTTCCCTCTTGGCCTAAGCTTGGTAAACAAAGCTACTCTCCTCGCTGCCAGCTGAAGGCTCCAGCTGTGCCTGGAGGCAGTGGGGGGTGGGAAAGAGGGGACTATGGGGTAGGGTCAGATTTAGGGAAGGGTCTGCCCGTCCCCAAGGTCCTGGCAAAGAGCTGGTGACAAAGGAAAATGGCTGTGATGCTCTGGAGGCTCAGGGACTCTTGGTCATGGGCACTGGACTGGGCATCAGACAACCTGCTTTGGGGTTCTCGCTCTCCCACTACTCATAGGCTGTGACTCTCAACTGTGTGAGCCATAAAATGGGATAATTACTTCTCTCCCACCTCCCTCTCCTACCTCCTCCTGGAATTCCCAGGGCCCAGCACGGTGCTTGGCACAGACGGGTGCTCCCTCCGGGTACGTGTCACCACTCCAGAGCAGTGGGCAGGACCCCTCTGCCTCCGGTATGTTGGGTGGTGTCAAGACACAGCTGGGATCACACCTCTGTCCTGTGTCCCAGAAAGTGAGGGTGGCCCTGCATTATGGACGGCCTGTGGGGTGACCAGTGCAGGCTCCGGAGCCCAGCTGCTGGGCGATGCTGGGCGAGTCACTGAATGGCTTCTGTACCTCAGTTTCCTCATCTGTAAACCGGGTATCTTTATAAGACATACGACACAGGGCTCTTGTGAGGTTTAATGAAGACAATCCATTTGAGTGCTCGGCACAGTCCCAGGGACACAGCACGACCCCTCAGTGACATCAGTGGTCATTATTATTATCATTGCTGTCACCAGCATCCTCATTATAGAGCCATGAGTAGCAGGGCACTAGGTTGGTGTTCTGTCACTCCCTTCAAGGTGGGAGGAGGCCACCTCAGGCTGCCCGGGGCCCCAGCGTGGCAACTCACCGTGGCGTTGACGGTGAGCTGGTAGGCCTGCGTGACCTCGTAGTCCAGCTCCTGGATCACTGTGACAATGCCGCGGGCACTGTCGATGGCAAAGAACGGGGAGGGGGGCTGGAAGGAGTACAGGACGCTGCCTCCTGCACCCAGGTCAGGGTCTGTGGCGTTCACGATGAAGATAGGCGTCCCCACCGGTGTGTTCTGGGGTGAAGCAAAGCAAATACAAGGGTGAGTGGAGCCCGGAGCAGCTGCCTTCATCAGTGACTATTCCCCCAAAGCCCGTTAACCACGTCCCTCCAGCCAACCAGACCCGCGGCCTTGTCATTTTCATTCTGAGAGGGTTCAGAGGAATTTAAAATGCAGTATCTATTTTTTTTTTCTTTTATCGATGGCCTCCTGGTGGCTGTAACAGTGCCAGTTGCAAAGATGATCTGCTCATCCTGGAGCTCTGGATGACAGCCTTTCGGTCCCCAAACCCCTGTTTCCTGGCAGTTTCGCTTCCTCTGTTGAGTGCACCCGGCTGCCCAAGCCTCAGGTCGGGAGGTTTCAAGGGCAGGAGCTGGGAGGGGTGTGCCATGGGCATGTGGCAGGGCGCCCCAGGGGCTGTGCCTGGCACCACAGAGGTTACCTGGCTTGCCCTGGGGTGGGACACACGCATGCCATCCCTGGGCCATGGAAGCCTGCCATCAGAGGGGCCCACAAGACCTGCTCAAATGTCACCACGTCCTGGGAGCCTTCCGTGATTCTCTGCCAGACAATGTGTCTAGACTCCTGCCCCTTTCTGACTCCGGGTCTCTGGTTAAATGCAACTTCCTCATGGAGGCCTTCCAGACCCCTAAGGAAGGGCAGCCCCCACTAGGCCCCGACCCGTGCCACTGTTTGTATTCAGGGTCCTACAGCACCCTGGGGTTCTTCATCCCCCCACTTCTCCTGTCAGCCCTTGGTCAGTGCTGTGTTCCCTCAGAGCCCCGTGCTCCAGGGAAGCCGGGGGCTGTCTGCCTGGCTGAGCACAGTGCTGGACACGTGTCAGATGTTCAGGAGACATCCCGTTAGAAGGCATGGAGGAATCTCTAGGATAGCACTTAGCACGTTAGATTCCGAATGTCCACTGGCATCCCCGCCCAACTGTCGGCTTTCGTCACTGCAGTGCCCGCCACAGTGCCTGGGCGCTAAGCGCGCCTGCGAACAGCTGGGTGAGTTAATTTATTCATAATTTAGTGAGCTCTGGACACATCTGAGGACAGGCAGTCAAGGAGGCCCTTCACAGAGACTAACAGGTAAAGCTCTCTGCTCCCGATGACTGACCGTCACGTGCCAGGTCCTGGCTGGGGGCTCCATCTGTCAGCTCTGTGACAAGTAGCATTCGAGGTGGCAGCTATTATCCCGCTTTCGAAAAGGAAGCTGGGGTTCAGAGAGGTTACGTGACTTGCCCAGGTCACAAGAGCTAGGCAGTGGGAGGCCTTGAATCCAGGGCTGGCCCGTGTTCTCCAGCCCTATACGAAACATGTCTCTGAAATACTGACGCAGTCCCCTCCCTAGCTCCCCTGTGTGACGCTGCGGTCAGCAGCCAGCAGGGTGGCACCGTCCGGTCAGGTGTGCGGGACTGGCCTGTGCGCTCCCTGAGGGCAGACACAGTATGTCTGGTCGCTGGGCTCTTTTCACACTGGGACAATGGCTGGGCCCCTTCCGACACCAGCAGGACTCCAGGAAGGGCGTCCACGTTGCTGCCCCCTCCGTGCTGCTGGCCATGACCTGGGCCCTGCGTCGCTGCCTGGAGCAGCTTCTTTCTTTGGGGACCAGGCTTGAGGCAAGGGTGTCTTTGATAATGGCCCTAGTCAGGCTGGAAAGGACCCCCAGGAAAAAAGCCATGGCATCGCCACTCTTTCTAACTGAGTGGCCGATTCTCTCCATCACCGGGCAAGTGTCAGGCTCAGTGGCCGGGCTTAGAATCCGCCCTCCACCCAGCACTGAGCACAGGAGGCCGACAGGGAGGCCCCTCTCCCCCACCGACACCCATGACCCCCCAGGGCCCCTGTGCAGAGAATGCAGGCCCTCAGGGTCTGGCCCGTCTCCTTCCTCACACCTGATGTCCTGGCAGCTATGGCTTCTTGGCCTTTGGTTAGGGTCATGTGTAGTATCTGTTCTTATCGGTTTAATATTTCCTGGTAGAGCTATTTGTACTTCTCAAACCCAGCAGGGTCCCTCACACTCTGGGTTTCTGAACCGACTTCTCCTTTGCTGGGTCTGCCCTCCCCAGCTCTGTGGCTTGGAGAACAGATGCTGTTTCCCTCCAAAAGCAAACCAAGTGTGCAAGGAGGCAAAGGGGACAAGGGCTGGGATTTCAGGGGTGGACAGACCTTGGCTGGAACCCCAGCCTCGCTGTGTGTCGTTGGGCCAGTTTCTTAATCTCTCAGACCCTGACTCCCCTCTCCGTACCCTGAAGTCAATAATATGTCATAGGGTTAGTATGCAGAGTACAGGAACGCACCCCTGAGAGTAACCTTCCCAGCATATAATACGCTTCGAAGATGGCAGCTGCGATTTCGTTGCCCGAACACTGTCTAGAGGACTGCAGGTGAGAACACTCCAAGGGTGGGCAGGGAGGTGTCAAGAAGCACCATGGATTTTAGTGATGCTGTGCTAGGCATTCCTTGTCTGCACCCCCCAGATCCACCGAGTCCCCTGCTCTGCCCCCCTCCACTGGCCCACCCCAGGGGGACCTCATTGCATCCCCAGGCTCCCTTGCTGGCTGGCTTCTGCCAACGGGAGGTGCTGGCAAGAGCGCAGAGTGTGGGGAGGTGTCAGGAAGAGAGAGAGTTTGGGTGTTACTTCCCCACTCCCCCAGGGGCAGCCCAGCAGCCCCCCCTCCCTGGCCCTCCCCTTCCCCCTTCAGCCCAAGGGTTAGTAAGAGCTTCCACGCTGCTCGTCTCTGGTACCTTAGCATCTCTCAACGCCCACTAGCCATACCCAGCCCTCCTCCCAGCCCCCGGCTGCTGTCTCTCCACTGGAATGCCTTTACTGGAACTCCCTGAGATGAACTGTGTCCGGGGACCCTGATGGATCCAGGCACTCTGCAAACACATCTCCGGGCCGCCATGCGCAAAGCCCAAGACCGCGCGCCTGGTGCTGGGCTCAGGGAAGCCAGCCTCCGCCCTGACACGCCACAGCGGGGGCACTGGTCTTGAGAAGACCTTTACGATGTTCTCAGCTAACCTACAGTTCTCTCTCCTCCCCCTCAGACCCACACGCACATGACACAGGAGCGCCAGAGTCAGCCCCACGCTCCAGCACGGAACACTCCACTGGGGCCTGCGGGTCCGGCCGAGGGGGTGGACAGGCCCCGACTTCACAGCAGCCGGCCCTCGCTGAGGTGGCTGGACAGCACTCAGACACACCACACGGAGCCAGTGCCGAGGGGAGCGACGGCTCCAGCCCGCGGCCTCGAGGAGGAGAGGACATTTCACTCCTCTGAGGGTCTCTGAGCATCTGACCGGGAGATTTAAGAGCAAGATCCAAGAAGACAGAGGAAAAGGGAAAAGAGAAGGGATGGTCCTGTGGCTGACCTTCTTGGCTTTTATGTTTCATGCCCTGCAGTGGAAACCCATTTAATTTCTGCATAACTTAGAAAAGGTTTTAAACAGGTTTGGCAAAGAGCCATTCACATTCTTAGAAGGGACAAGCCATTGGAGAGAAGAGAATGCTGACTTCCCGCATTTCAGGTCCCGGGCACCATGCTCTGTTAGGGAAATGAGGTGTGAGGGGACAGTCATCAATCAGCGCGGACACCGGGGGCTATGTGCAGATGTGCGCACAGGTCCACGCAAGCAGATTTCCTGTGGCGCCAGGTGCGTCTGGTTTCCAAGTAGACCGCGGGCAGGAAACCTTGGTGGCTCAGAGCGTGGACTCCAAGTTTGAGTCCCAGCCTTTCCACTTATTGGCTGGAGACCTCAGACATACGCTGCTGAAGTTACTCTTTTGGCCTCAGTTTCCTCATGTAAAGGAAGGTGTAAAAATGGAGCTGATAACAGTACCCACCTCCAAGGGTTGTGAGAAAGATTACACGAGACAAGGTGTGGGGAAAAAAAGCTTCTCGCTGAGCCAGGCACACAGCAATATTGAGCAATACTCAATAAATGGTCGTTGCAATTATTATTATGGTAATAAAATACCATCACAGGCAGCCCGAGATGAGCCCTATTTAAAGGGGGCTATTAGAAACAGTGTAAACAGTCAATCTCTTCATCATGAACTTAGACAAATGGGCATTTTAAAATTCAGAACGAGAACGTCTCTGTTGATTGGTCCATGGTTTCTGCAGACAGGGCCAGGACGGGAGAACGCCAGGAGACCCTCCAACGTGGGTGTCGAGAGCCTGTGTGGGGGGGGTGGGGTCTGACGCAGGGGTGGGAGAGGTGCCTGGCAGCCAAGGACGTTCCTGAACACAGAGGCCAGGCCTGACCATGCACCACTCAGGGAAGGCTTGAATGTGAGAGCTGGCAGGAACCTGGGGATGATCCAGTCCAGACTCCCCATTTCACAGATGGGAAAAGTGAGGGGATGTGCCTTGCTCTAGGCCTCACAGGTGGTTAGCAGCAGAGCTGTGACTAGAAATCAAGTGTTTTGACTCATATCTAGTGTTTTTGTCACCCCACCCAGGGATGCCAAACCCTGCCTCCCACTCACCCTCCTTCCATGTAAAGATGTTCTTTTTTTTAAAATCCTCACCTGAGGATATTTTTCCATTTATTTTCAGACAGAGTGGGAGGGAGAGGGAAAGGGAGAGGGAGAAGGAGAGGGAGAGGGGGAGAGGGGGAGAGAGAGAGAGAGAGAGAGAGAGAGAGAGAGAGAGAGAGAAGCTCACTGAGATACATCGGTTGGTTGTCTCCTGCACAACCCTGACCAGGGCCGGGGACTGAACCGAAACCGAAGTACCTGTCCTTGACTGGAATCGAACCTGCGATTCTTTGGTCCATGGGCTGACGCTCTAACCGCTGAGCCAAACCGGCCAGGGCAGTAAATATGTTCTTTATACGCACAGCTCTCTCCATCCAAGGGGATGGATCTAGATAGCCATGTTTGTACCAAGTGACTTCAGACCCAGGCCACATCTGAATGGTCCAGGGGTGACCACCTGACTCTAACAGCCCAATCAGATGGGGCATTGGAAGTTCAATCAATATCTGTGGGAACCTGGGAAAGAAGATTCTTGCTATCTAGGGCTGGTGTGGGTACTAGGCCAGGTCAAAGCCACAGGGAGGACACCAGTTGCAAAGTGGCAGAAAAGCCATGGGCAGGCAGAGGAAGCCCATCTTGGAAGGAATGGAACCTAGTGAGGGAGAAAGACAGAGACCAGGGGCTCTGGGAAGCCCCCTGCTCTGGTCTTCGTAGGCCCTGCTGTGGTGCTGAGACCCGATCGTCTGTCCTTCCTGTGTGGGGAGTCCCTTTGCTCACACTGGCTTCGTGGGTCTCAGCTCCTTACTCACGGCCAGCCCCCCCAGAATGCATCCAGCCCCAGGCAGGGCCTCCTCGTTCCTGCAGCCCTGCCCCAGGCTCTCCCTTATGCTCCCCTGCTGGGATTTCGCCCCTTTAATGCCCATGGCTGGGCCACAGAAAGCAAATCTGGCCATGGAGCCCAGACTGCTGAGGGCAGAGGAGGTAATCATGGGGAGAAAAAAGAATGGCCTGGATGAATGAATGCTGGCTCCTTCTTCTTTCTAAGTGTCTCTTTAACATGCAAATCCACTCGGGTCACTGCAATGATTGGCATGCATGTGGGGGTGGCAGGGGTGGGCAGGGGACAGCTTGATCATGGGCTTGACACTATCGGCCACAGCAGGTCTGGAGGAGAAATGATCCGCAGAGCCAGGCTCTGCCCACCTGGAGACAAGACCAGGGAGAAGGTGCTCCTACGGTGTCTGGGCTTGGCTTCGGGGTCTACAGAGCCATGGCAGGGTGGGCCTGGGCCCTGGAGGCAGGGCCAAAGGCACATTTCAGCTGGGGCAGGCCTGCCCCATTCTGGGGCAACTTCTCTCTACACATGCATCGTGGACAACGGCTCTGGGTCCACCTTCATGTTGGAAAGGAGCAGCTGGTCTTTGGAGGAAAGGCCCCACGGGGCATGACTACTCCTGCTTCAGAGGCAGGTCTCCTGGCCCACCGTCCGCCCGGCTCTGCTCCTGCGCTCCCTCCCCACGCACGCCCTGCCAGTCCCACCCACTCCCTCGTGGCTTCTGGCCGCTTCAGTGGAAATCTCTCAAAACGCACCGCTCATGCCTCCTGGGAGCCGGGAGTGTGCTCAGGCATGATCCCTGCAAAACCCTCGCACCTGCCCTGCTGTCCCCCTCGGCAAGGGGCCTGCCGCAGGGAGGTGGCAGACAGTGCAGGCCCCGGCCTCTTCCAGTTCCCATTAAAGCTCCATGTCACTTCTGATGGACCTGCTGTAAATGGGCCACCCTGTGCAATTCACAGACAAATAAATCTTTTCGCTACTCCTGGGGTGACAAGGGAATAGACTCTGGGAAAGTTCTGCCGTGCAAGGGATCTTGTTCGTTAATAATAATGATAAATAGCTCACTTCTTATATGCAGTGTGAGTTACATTACACTCCGGGCTTCTGCAGAGGTGGCTCGGGGTGCCGACTGGAACACGTGGGTGTGCAGTGCACGGAGGGAGAGGGGGGTAGACAGAGAGGCAAAGAGAGGGGGCGGAGAAAACAGAGATGGAGGGGTGTGTGAAAGGGGAAGGGAGAGGGGGGTGAGGGAGAAGGGAAGGTGATATGGGACAAAGAAATATAGGACGGGATGGTGAGAGGGCAGAACCGGGGGTCAAACGGGAAATGGGAACGAGGGGGAGAGTTCGTAAGGGAAAGAAGCAAAGTGACCAACTTAAAGGAAAAGAGAAATGACAGAGGCAAAGTTGTGAACAAAGGGAAGGAAGTGTGAAAAGGTGATGCGGGAAGAGAAAGGAGGGCCGCAGGAGGAGAAAGTGCAGCCGGGCCCTCTCGTCTTCGAGGTGGACCCCGTTAGATGTATTCTGTGCTCTTGACCAAACCTCGCGACAGGCCCCACCCTTTCCACCGTAGGTGCCATCTCCAAAGGCAATATTAATATTTATGGAGTGCTGTTCGATGCTGCCACAGTCTTTAATATCTTATTATAAAGCCTGTTACAAAATGCATTAGCAATAAACTCCTGACAGATAGAGTTCTGACAGGCTGCGGGCACCTCCGTGGGTCCGAGCTAGGAGCAGACTCTCCCGGAGGAATTCCTGCTGCTCAGAGGCGGGGCGCAGGGCTCTGAGGTGGGTGGGGGAGGAGAGGGGATCAACCCTCCATCCTCAGCATTTTTATACAGGGTATCTCATTACCTCCTATTCCCAGATAGGGGAAATAGGTCAGAGAAGTTAAGCAACTTGCCCAGAGTCACACAGCTTGTAAGTGGTGGCATCAGGATTCAAGTTCAGCTCACCTCTGGGGACCCCAGAGACGAGAGTGGAGAGTGGGCTCAGGGTCCCTGCTCAAGCGGGGCTGATTCATTCACTTCCCTCTGTGTAAGGGCTGGGGGCTTGAGGCGGCCTGGATTCGAGGAGAAAGGTTTAATGGGGAGCTTTGGCTCCCAGAAAATTTCAGAAGGGAGAGGATATCTCAAAATGTGCACACTTCCACTGGGGATCAGGAAATCGGCTCCCACTGTGACGAGAGGACTTAAAGTCAGAGGTAAGGGCCTTTCTGACGAGGGGAGCCTGCGGCAGACGGGAGAGGCCTTTGGTGTCCGCTGGGGCCAAAGCAGGTACCTTTCCACTGCATTGCCCGGAGGCAGGGACCTGCTGGGGGCCCGGGGAGGGCGTCGCCTCCACACCTCCACACTCGTGCTCACAGGGGAGGAGGAACAGAGTCTGTGGAGATGTGGGCTGCATTTCTTTCTTAGCTAAGCGATAAGGCTGAGGGCAGGGTCCAAAGAGAGAAACCGCAGGGAAGAGAACCAGGAGAGGCAGGTGCCATGGGGCCTCGATGGATGTCTCAGGTGGCCCCGTTCCGGTTAGGGAGCGGGCACAGCCATGTGTGCACAAACCCACATGTATACACAGGTGCTCCAGCACCTCTCTGTGGAGGAGCCAGGGAGAGATATCACAACAGTTCTTCTTCTGACCAGAGTCTGCTCTCTCTCGGAGATGTGAGCTGTACCCTAACTGGTGCTGGGTCCACTGTGGGAACTGAGGCAGGCTGCCAGGTGGAGCCCAGCGCTGAAGGAGGGTCCTGAGGCCCACACACCCTGACATGGCTTGAGCACCTTCTGTGGGTTGGGCTGGCCCCCCATCTCCTTGGAGCCTGCTCAGCTCTCCCAACCCCGCGTCCCCCGCCTTCTCAGCCGCCAGCTGTGCAGTGCTCATCCTGAATCCCAGGAAGACGGTCATCCAAGCGCCTACCTAATGCCCCTTGTGACTTCCTGATGTCTGCCAGTGCCCTCTCCTGCTCAAGTGATCTCAGACGTGCCCTCTCTCTTGCCTCCCACTCTTCATCAGTCAACAGGGCCTGTCAATTCTTCCTTCCACGTTCCCCAAGCCATTCCCTTTCTCTGTGTCATTTACCTTGGCCACCTCTAGAGTCCTACCACTGTCACTTGCACATAGAAGGCATTCAATGAATGTTTTAACAGAATCAGGACTTCCTTAAACATGGCAGATTGAACACATCCATTTACTTCTGTTTTTGTCCCAGCCCCTCACCAAACGCAACATGGGAATTAAAAATGCATAAATCCACAAGGGCAAAAAGAACAGGAGAAAAGGCGACAGCAGATGAGAAATGTCAACAAAATCCTGGAAACAAAACAGATGGAACTGAAAACTGCCTTAGGAGAGAGGAAAAAGCCAATAGGCTGGTGTCTCAAACCCCCAGAAAAGCCCGGGAACTGGAGACACCAGGTGACACTGAAAACTGAAGACGGGCTGTAAATCTTTAAGAACCGTGGTTCAACTTCCAGATGCCTTCCCCAACTCGTGCAGGAGACAGAAAGTTTACTTTCTGGAGGGGCTGAGTTAATCAGACTCTGGACTCAGACTGGAAGCTAGACAAGGCACAGAAAACGGGAGGTTACGTGACAATCTGCATCTCCTGTTTACTCCTATCCCCGATCGGTCTTCTTTAGCCAGTCAGCCTCCTGAAGACTGACAGCCAGGCAGGAGACAGGAAAACTGGCCCAGGAGAAATCACACATGTTAATGTGTTGGAATTCCCACGAAGAAACAGTCAGTTCCTAACTTAATCATCCCATAATGAAGCCCACTGGTTAATAAGCAGCCCCCCACTTCCCTGCCCTAACACACACAACGAGCTTCCCAGCAGCCAAACATGGACTCATTCTTAAATATGAACAGACAACTAAGGGTCATGAAACATTTGAGAAGAGCCTCTAGTGTGAAAGACGTGGAAGGGAGAGGGGTAGATAGTTATAAAGTATAACAATAATAAGTATCTTTAACATCCTTACAGAGATAAGATATAGCATCTTTGAAATAAGAACATTCCAAAAGAAGCCCAGCTGGTGTGGCTCAGTGGTTGAGCATCGACCCATGCACCAGGAGGTCGCCGGTTCAATTCCTGGTCAGGGCACCTGCCCAGGCTGTGGGCCAAATCCCCAGTGGGGAGCATGCAGGAGGCGGCCAATGGATGTTCTCTCTCATCGATGTTTCCATCTCTCTCTCCCTCTCCCTTCCTCTCTCTCTAAAATCAATAATAATAATAATAATAATAATAATAATAATAATAAAGAACATTCCAAGAGGAAAAAAGAGCTATTAGAAATGAAAAACTCAACAGTCAAGTGTTGGAAGATAAAGTTAAAGAAATTTCTCCAGAGGTAGGACAAAACTCAGAGATGGAAAATGGAGCGGGGGAGGGGGTAAGAAAACTAGAGAAGCAGTTCAGAAAATCCAATGCCCAACTAATAGAGATTCCAGAGAGAGGAAACAGAGCAAATGAAGAGGAGGAAATTAGCCAAGAAGTAAGGCAAGAAAATCTCCTAGATCTGAAGGACATGTTTCCAGATCAAAAGAGACCACTATGTGTTCAGAAGAGGGACCCACAGAGCAAAACTATGAAGTTTCAAAAACACTAAGTACTTTTTGTTTTAATCCCAGAGACTTTCAGAGAGAAAACAAAAGACTACTTTCAAAGGATCAAGAATCAAAAAGGCATCAAAGTTCTTGACAGTTACATTATAGGTTAGAACACAATAGAGAAATTTACATTATGATGAAAACTATTTTCATTCTAGCATTCTATACCCAGCCAAACTATCAACAAATATGAGTGTAGAATAAACACATTTTTTAGAACAAAGTAAAAAAAAATTCCATTAATTCTTTTTTAGGAAATTATTAAAAGGTGTATTCCACCAAAATGAGGGTGTAAACTAACAAAGGAAAATATGGGACTCATGTAACAGGGGATCTAATATAGGAGACAAAGAAACTCTTAAGGTGATTCCCCCATTCTCCCCCATGCCCACACACATCAGGCCTCTTTAGCCATTCAGCCTCCAGAACAGCAAGCAAGCCAGAGCACAGCCTGTTTGAATTGGAGAAGGATGGACGCTCCAGGGCGAATGTTGCCAAGAAAAATACAAACTGAATTTAAAAATCAATATACTTTTGCCTGGCCAGTGTGGCTCACTGGATTGAGCGTTGTCCCATGCACCAAGCGGTCACCTGTTCGATTTCTGGTCAGGGCACATGCCTGGGTTGCGGGCTTGATCTCCAGTGGGGGGTATGCAGGAGGCAGCCGATTGATGTTTCTATCTCTCTCTCCCTTCCTATCCCTCTAAAAAACCAATAAAAACATATTTTAAAAAATCAATATATTTTTAATATACTGAGAGGAGGTATTTAATTATGTGAGAATATTTGGAGATGAATAAGTGATAGGTTCATAGAACACTAAGCAAACAAACAAAAGAGAATGATTAATTCTAGAGAAAACAAAAAAGGAAATATAATTATAGTACACTATGTGGCTCAGCTGTGAATATTTATGTAATCATAAAGATGCATACACTAAATGCTGTTTGAGCTAAAAGGAGGGATGTAATTACGCTGGGAGAATAGGTGAAACACATGAAGAGTGATGTGTGTGTGTGTGTGTGTGTGTGTGTGTAGCAAAGAGGAGGGAGAAGGTGGTGTTAAAGTGCAATTCTCATCCTTGATAGCTGCAAGTCAATAGGCAATGCCCCATACTGAAAAATTATAAGCGTGTGACCTGGAAATAAAAAGGTAACTCTCAGAAATTGAACAAGGTTGTCTCAGGGTGGGCATGAGGAGTGGGAAAGGCCGAGGCAGGACACTGCTGTTTTTATTAAAAGCCTAGCATTACTATTTGACTTTAAAGCTCATGCATATATGACTTTGATCAAAAGTAATACAAAAATTGAAAAAAAGAAAAAAAAAAGTATCACCATGGCCTCTCTCTTTCAGCTTTGACCCTATAATCGATCCTGGAAAGCCACTGCCCTAAAGCACTGATCTCCAATCTTATTTTCCTCCTCAAACACTATCACCAGCTCCTCATTTACCTCCAAGGCAACATCTCCTGGACCTCGAACATCACCATTGTCTGATCAAAGCTTTCCTCTCTAAACTCGTCTTTCCTTTTTGCCCCACTGAGACCCTCTGCTTCCGCTGGACTGTTCTACACAGCAGCCCGCAGAATGTGGGCCCACCTCTAGACCTTTGCTCATGGTGCTACTGTCTCCACTGAATTCTTCTATTTCCCCTGAAGAGCAGGTGTCATCACCCAGGATAAGGGACTGACACCCCCTCCCCAGAAGAGTCTGTTGGCTCCCCAGGGTTTGTAGGCACCCATGTCCAGGCTCGGACTGAGACATCCTCTCCTGCCCACCCCCCACACGGGCTCTGGCCTTTACACAGATGATGCTAGAATGCAGGGCTGGGAGGAGCCTCACCGGGGACTTCCTCCTTTCTTCTCAGAAGCTTGATTTTCAAAGCCAGGTGTGACACCCAAGTATGCAATAGCCCAGGCTCCTTCTTATTTGGGGATTAAGGAGATCCCAGGCAGTTTTTCTCAATCCCCCTTTTCAGCACCCACACCCCTGCCCAGTGACCTCCCTGCAGAACAAGTGACAGTAGAGTTCCAAGGTCCCCCTCCCAGTGCCACCTTCCATGAGCACCCACATTCCAGGGCCGTCAAGCACCTGCCCTCCTCCAGGCACCCTCACCGCCCTCTCACTTGCTCACTGGCAGGAGCTGAAGGAGGGAGCATGGGCAGCACAGGGCGCTATGCATCATGGGTAGTGCACAGCTGGCAGACCAGGCCAGCAGCTGGCTGAAGGCCACGTGCAGAGAGGAAGGGCTGTGATGGCAGAGTAGCCCCGGTGACCATGCTGGCCCCAGTCCCCATGACACGATGCTTTCAACATCAGGCAGTCCCACCCCTCCCTTAGGGGCTGGGCTTCCACTCCCCTCTGCATGGCGTGGGAGGAGGAGCCAGAGTGGAGGCATGAATCTAGACCTCAGCTGTTCAGTCTCACCCTCCCACCTTTCCCCTACCTGAGAGGTTAGTCTGATTGGCTCCCTGGGAGCCTCCCCCCTCCCTCCTCCAGCAGAGACTTGAAGACCAGGTCCTGGAAGGATCCATTCAGTGGTGATTACCCACCATGCACACTGGCCTGATAGGAAAAACCCAGAAACTGTCCTGAAATGCTAGCTCACATTCTAACTCTTCAATTCCAATCTGTGTGACTGCCTTCTCTGTTGCTATGAAGCATCAATGCAAATGTCTGGTGCCTCAGTTTCCCTCCAGGAAACGAGTATAGCAATCCCTGCACTGCCTTCCACACAGAGCTGCAGGGGAGATAAAATGAGTTGACGTGGAAAAGCACTTTAAAAACTCAAATGCCGAAACAAAAATCACCACCTTCTGCAGAGGCAGAATATTCTGAGAAAAAACTTGGAAAAGGTATGGTGTGACCAATAGAAGGGTTCACTCTGAAAAGCTACCCTGAGGTCCAGAACCTGGTCATCTGGGTTCCAGGACACTGTCCCTGAGTCCAGGCCAGAAATGGTTCAGCTGATGCATGAGGTGGTCGTGAGACCTGATAGATTCTGGAAAGTGGCAACCAAGAGATGCACTGGGTTTCCTGGATTTTTTTACAAATAAGAACAGGACTCCTGGATCTAGGGTAATAACTTACATCTACTGAGGACCCCATGTGTCAGGCCCTGTGTTAAGCACTTTCCATGCAAGATCTCGTACAATCCTCATGGCAGCCTGTGACGCAGACTACTCTCCCCGTTTTCCAAGGTCCACGGCCATGTGAGAAGCAGGAGCAGGGACCTGCACCCAGACAGGCTGCTCCAGGGCCCAGGCTCTTAACCACCATGCTACACTGTTCTCAGTGACAAGCATGCACAGTGTACCAGGCCCAGGAGGCAGGGGGATGGCCAAAGTGACCTTGAGAAGCTGGGGTCCTCTCATCCTGGCTAAGATCCTACTAATGACGTTTAAGAGGGGTGCCACAGAATGACTTAGGCCATCCAGAGGTTCCAGGTTCAGAAGGTGACCGGTGTCAGGCGTCACCAGCAAGGTGCTGGAGGGGAAGAGGCGGGAATGAGGAGCTGTCAGGCTCTAGCCGTCCCAAACTTGCTCATGGAGCAACAGTGTGACACTGTGCTGACCACAGGCACACTCCCTGCCTTCCCGACAGAAAAATGGTTACGAGCAATTACAAGTGATTATTTATGGGGAGAAACACAGACACAATAAAGGGAGGCTTTGAGGGAGCAAAGGCCTGAGGGAATTTGCAGTTCGAGTCTCAGCGCCACCCCTATTTGCTGTGTGACTGTAGGGAAGCCAGGAGCCTCTCTCAGCCTCAGTTTCCTTACAGTGAGATGGGTATAATGGTGTTACTGTGAGGCTTACAGGAGACAACACATGGTAAGTGCTTAGGGTGTAATAGGTGCTCAGTTAGTCTAAGGCTCTATCATATTGTATTACCTCCTGGAGCGGGTGTAGGGTCTATAAACTGTAAAGTACTTTGCAAGTGTCACTGCTGGTGGGGAGGTCTGGAAGGGGAGGGGACGCCTCTGAAGGCTGAGGTCCTTCTTTGCTCTCAGCAGAGATAAAAGGCCCGGGTAAAAGACCGGTGGGTGGGCGGGGGAGCCCTCCAGTGGCATGTGCCCTGTCTCTGGCCCACCGGAGCCGCTGTGGGTACACAGCATCTCCACGGCTGCCTTCAGCTCTCGGTGCACAGCTCCATGGCTCATAAGTGGGGCTCCACCTCCCAACCCCCAAATTCATTCCCCTACATGATGATGAATCTCGTTAAACAAAATGAATATGCAAATCTCCTTAGGGCGGGCCTTACATCTATGGGGAGCTGAGACTAATACATGGATTCTGAAGAAGACAGCTCAAGCAATGCAACTTCTGCCCATCTCTGCTCCTCTGCCCCTTGGGCTCCATCCACCGGTGGGCCCCTCTGTCCCCAGCCAGGGTGTGCATTCTGAAAGGTGAAGAAGGAGGCGGCAGAGGCCTGGGGCAGGCACGAGTAGTGGGTTCGGCCTGGTGTGGGTTTTTCCTTTCAGATCCATGATCCCCACGGCTACTGCTGCCGGCCCTCTGGGCGGTGTGATGTGGTAAGTGGGACCTGTCACTTGGAGCCCGGAGGCTTAAGGGCTGACAGGCTCCACACCTGGCTGCAGGGGAGCTGAGGGCTGGTGAGGGCTGAGAGAGGAGGCTGGGGGGCCCAGGACCCCAGCAGAGCGAAGACAGCCTCAGGAACTCACGGGCCCAGGGGGCCTTGGGAAATGGGTTCAGCATCCATAGGTAGAGAGCCCGCAATTGTCATGGCTACAGAGGACTTTAGAAATCGCCCGGTCCAGCGCTTCACTTCCCGGGCTGCACAGGAGAACCTGGGAGCTTTTAAACAGCAATGCCAGGGCCACCCAGCCTCTGTGTGTGTGAAATTCCCAGAGGCATTCTCACGTACAGCCAGGGCTGAGAGGCACTGCCCCACCGTCACCCTACTCTACAGATGAGAAAGCTGAGACCCAGACAGTGGAGAGGATTTGACCGAGGCCACGCAGATGGTCAGTGTGGGCAGACACCCACCTCCATGCTCACTTCCTGCCTCCCCTCCTCTGTCCTAACGAGGATGGACAGTGATTCCCTGAACCCGCAGCATCGTGGGGAGGTGCAAGGAGCACGGGGCTGGGGACAGAAGACCTGGATCAACGTGATCTCCGTGTGATCCTGGACAAGCTACAAACCTCTGTGGACTTCAGGTCTTCATCTGTCAGATGAGGGAGACGAATGACATTATCTCCACTGCTCTAAAGGGAATGCCTGGAAGTCCTTCCTGAGATCTACTGCAAGGCTCTCTAGCTACAAAGCCAGCCCCTTTGCTTGGCACCGTCTTCAGAAGATACACAGGCAGCATGTTCTGAAACAAATATTCATAAAGGCATGCCTCGTTCCCCTCTTAATGCCTTGCTCTCTGTTGAGACACCTGACGGTCTCATGTGGGAGGACATAGGTCACAGCGCTCCACTGCTGGCCGCCGGCACGCGCTCGCCCCGAACCACGCTGCAGAGCACAGCCCGGGGCGTGGTGAGCTGAGGAAGGGCATTCTAAGAACAAGGGCACCTTGAGCCAGGAAGCCAGAGGCCTTACACCCTGCGGTTCCGCCTCACCAGCTCTCAAATGGTCACGAAGGATGGAAGCACATCGGTGCAACAATCCAAGCTGCCTGTCCTGCTCCCCTTTTCCACTTGGGTGTGACCTTGGGCAAGGACAGAAGCTCTTTGAGCCTCCGTTTTCGCATCTGTAAAATGGGCAGCAAACCAGCAGCCTCCTGTATTGGTCGGTCCCAGGTGAAGCAGTGGTTTGAAACACGAAGCCTAGTGCCTGATCCACAGCAATGGCGGCAGCACTTGCCAGCGTCGTGACAAACCTCATTATTACCAGGTGATGGCAGCCCACGTTCTCCTGCTTGGGTGGGATGGTCCAGGGAGATCCAGTCACCCAAGGGACACACCTGGGGAGGGAGGGTGCCCTGCTGAGCTGTCCTTGAGAACCGTGCCACGATTGGGGTCACGGGGGCTCTAAAGGCTGTGGTGGGATACAGCATCTAGTCCCAAGGCTCTGGGGAGGGGGACCCGCAGAGGGGGCTGTGGGTGGCATAGGGCAGGAGGCCCAGTTCTTTGGTCTGCTGTGCCTGCTGAACACAGGCCCACAGGCTCCACCACTGGCTTTAGACACGGCCAGAGTGCTGGCACACAAAGACCACCTGACTGAGCCCAAGGAAAGATGAGACCCAAATCCCAGATGCACCCTGCTCGAGGGCTGTACTAGGGCAGCCACGGCCTCACCTATTAAAACCAGATTGGCCAAGAAACAAACCAACCTCCCTTCCCTAGCAGAACCCAGAAAAAGTGCCTCTGTGCCTCCCCTGGGTGGTGTGAGTTGATGACCAGCCTGATCAGGAAGTTCCAAGGGTCTCTGCAACCCCTCCTGGAATTATGAATGCAGAGACCAATTTCTACCAAGAAACAGAGTCCTCCCCACTCCTCCTCCTCCTGGGCCCAGGGTGCCCAGCGAAGGGCTTGGCAGCTCCTAGGGCACACTGGCCTTCCCCCAGGAACTAGGTGAGACCAAGGGTAGAAATTGCAAATGACTTTCATTAAGCAGGGTGCTAATACCATGAATTACAAATGAAACCCAGATGAAGAGGACCCTGGCAGCCTTACCTCTGTTTGATATTAATTGGGCGACACTTTGTTTTAATGGTACATTAATTAATGCAGAATTTCAACGGAAGTCCGCGTGACACTCACATTAATACAAATGAATTCATTACCGTCGGTGTTATTACAAGAAATGACAAATAAATCTGTAACAGTGGGACCCTTCAAATAATAATCACGAATCATTAGGTTTGCCGCTCGTTTGTACTGGAGCTGCAAATATGTGTGTATGTTTTCCGCTGCGAGTGTGTCTTTGCCTTTTGGTGGGGGAGACAGCCGGCGGGCACTGCTGTGGCAGTGGGTGGGAAAGCCTCTTCTAGACTGCTCTGCATCGCCTGTCCTCCCTTCCTTGTTCCCACCTCAACCCAGAGAACTCGTCTCCCCAGAGCCCTCCCCCAGGCGTAGCGACCCCATGTCAGCGGTGTGACTGGGGCTGGGCACCCCCGTGTGTACAGTCTGTCCCAGAGGCTGGGGCGGCGGGGGAGGAACGAGAGGGGTAGGGCCCTGGGTGGAGCTTGGCCATTGGTTCCTGAGAGGTCTCCCACATCAGACTGGTCTTCATGTTCCACCCCGAGCCTCAGAGGTCTCGGGGACAAAATTCAGATGTCCAGTGACCGGCCCTGTGCTAGGGGTTTTCTCCATTTTCTCCACGTCAGTCCTGACCACGGTCCCCAAGGCTTCATCCCACGGCAAAGAGCAGGAAATGGGTTTAGAGAGTGTGGATTTATCCACAGCCAGTGCGAGGAGGGGCCAAGCTGGGACGCAGCTCTGCCTTCCTCCGAAGCTCCCAATACACCAGCTCTTCCCGAGAGAAGTGCCACCTGCCCAGGACGGGTAGTGCCCGGCGCAGACAAGATCTGGGATGAACCAGGCGGGTCTGTGCCGACTCTGCACCCCCTGCTCACAGCTTCATGCCACAGCCTCGCAAAGGTAAGAAAGGGACCCCGACAGCATGTGACTACAGCTGTCACCCTGGTTGTTCCTCACACCCTCTCTGTTCCCAGAGGTTGAAGTTAAGACCATTTTTGCTTCTAAAGGGCAATAAGTGAGGCCCCAGGAAACCTGCTGGAGAAAGTGCCTCTGGGTGACTCAGGGGTTTTAGACCTTCGGGTCCTCGGCACGCAGGCTGCCTCCTCCCTTCCGCACTCAGTCAGACCGTGCTGGGCGATCACAGCGCTCTTCCCCGGGCTCAGCCTCCCGAGCCCACGCAGGGCTCTAAGCAGCTTCTGTCAATGGACTGAAGTTGGCACGTGATTTGCATGCTTTTTGCTCTCCCGTTCTAGGGCATCTTTCTCTGGAGGACTCTAAAATAGGACCCAGTCTCCTCTGATGGAGATGCTCAGAGCAGCTCAGCTCAGTAGCCGACAGACTGGTTCAATGACCTCCCAGGGTCCCTCCAACCTGGGGAGTCTGGAACTCCATGAACCATTCGCCTCCTCCCCTCCTACCCAGATCAGGCAGTCTTATCTCCGTGTACAACAGCTTTCTGACCTTCGGCTAACATGTGAAACAGATGGAAGCCAAATCCAGCTCTTTCTACCTTTGAGACTTTGCTAATGTGGCCAAACTCTGATGGCCCCTGCCCTATGACCTGCCCGCCTCCCTGTCCCCAGGAGTCCCAGCTCTCAGAAATTAATGCCACCTATCTATCAGACACTGTTTCCGAGGCGAGACCCTGGCTGACTAGCAGTGGGCTGTAGCCCTCAGTGTGGTATTATGGGGGGCGCTCCAGCCCCTTTCCTGCTCACATTCTCCCCCATTCACACTGGTACTGAATGAATCAATTAATCACCTAAGATTGTTAACTGTACTAATTACGCTCGCTCTTGAACTTGTGGAACAATTATTTACTGTCTCTGCCTCACAAGCTATCAATTATGGTGATTGCAGGCAGGCTGTCACTTCTACGGAGCCAAGACGGAGGCGGCCGCCAGGCTCAGAGCTGGTTTCCCAGGGAGAACCCTCAGAGACTCTGCCAGAGCCCGGGCGACACCCAGCAGATGTGGCACAGGCAGTGGCCTCTTCATGGGGACAGGCCTTGCAATCTAGTAAGCAGCTCAACACAGACCTTAAATGAAGTCTTTATTATACAAAAGTTGTTTCCTTCTTCCCCTAAAGGTGAAATGACAACCACTAAGTACTTCCCTGGGTACTGCACTACTTCCTTCCCTGTGTCTCTGAGTTTGTACGCAGCGTCCTCCTTGGCCAGGCATCACCCCCTCCCCCAGAGATCTACGGGGCTGTGAGTAGATCTCTGGTTCCCCAAGTCAGGGGCTCTTTGCTGCCTCTCCCCAGCCCACCGCAATGCGGCCCAGATTCTGCTCCCCCTGTTTCCGAATCCCCTGCCTGAAGGAGATGTGGTGCCTCTGACCAAGATCTTTGCTAAATAAAGGAAGATAAGGAAAGTGGAAGAAGCTGTCAGGCTCTGTCCATCCCACCTGGACCTTGACATATTCCTGTCGTCTGAGGCCACTGGACTTTAAAGCACAAACCCGCAGGCCATCAACCCCCCCCCCCACACACACACCCTCTGTCCTGCAACAGTCCCCCACCCCACCCCGCCAGGGTGTGTAATGTGAGGCCCTTGTGTGGCTGTCGGGTGAACATGTATTTATTCAGGCAAGCAGCAGGCTGTGGCTCCGTCCCCTGGGCTCCCTCCCCATCCCAGCCCTCCCGCTGCCCACCGTGCTTGTTTCCAAACGTCAGGGCAAAAAGCACTTAGAGCCAACTGCTGAGCCCAAATCTATTCCAGTGCGGAGAAGTGCACTCCGTCACCATGCAGCTGACAGGCTCCGAGCAGGCTGCGGGGCGGCCAGCCTCTGACTGACCCCACCCCACTGCGCCTCTCTTCTGGCTCCCATTACCAGCAGGGGTCAGCAGGCAAGCTGCTTCTTAACCCTGGCTGCAGCCACCGAGGGGCCCCCAACCTCCATGGAGGCCCCTCTGGTTCTGAACAGGCCACTGCCCACTTGGTATCTCCACATGAATGTCGCAAAGATGCTTTAGACTCAGCTCTCCAAGAACACACTAAATGTCCCCTGGAAACTGCATCCCTGGCTCTGTGAATGGCAATACATTCGCTCTGCATCCCGCTGCTAAAGCCAGACACCAGTCCTTGCATTTCTTCTCCCAACACCATTCTGGTCCTCTCTCCCTGCCCACCACCCGCTCCTAACTGGGCCCCGCAATGTGGACTCCCCAGCGGCTGCTATGAACTCTCCCCTGTGCTCTAGTAACTGCCCAGTGGCTTCCTGCTGACCTTAAGATAAACACCAGAGAACCCCTTCCGTGGCCCTGCACGCCTGGCCCTGCCAGCTCTCCAGCTCCCCTCCCTTCCCAGCTCCTGCTGTTGGCACAGTGGCCACTCTGGCGTCTCCGCTTCCTCGGCGACCCAGGTTCCTCTCTGCCTCTGAGCCTCTGCCTGTGCTCCGCCCACCGGAATTCTTTTCTCATCTTCACCCCAATTAATGTCCATTTGGCCTTCACATCTCAACCAAGTCCCACTTCCTCCAGAACTTTGTCTGACCCCTAGGTCTGGGTCACATCTTTGACGGTATTTTCTCAGAGCCCCTGAGATTTTCCTGGGGGCTCCATTATCACTATGTAATTGTGTGGCTTTCTGATGACCACCCGATCTCCCCCGCCCTCAACACACACGACTGTTAGCCCTTGGAGGGCAGGGGCCGTGTTTGCTTCCGCTCACTGTGCCCCCAGGACCCCGCATGTGTTCAATAAACGATATTCTGGGCAGCCCTCTCTTGACACTCTCCTTATTGTCCAGTCTGGTGAGACGGCTGGGAAATCAGCTCCAAAGTTTCTCCCTTTTGTTCATTCAGCAAACATGGACTGAGCTTCTTCCGTGTTCTCGATCCTGCTAGGGGGTGAAGGTACGCTGGCAGGTACCCTCTGGGGCACGCCGTCTAGGGAAGCTGAGGGCAGCAGTGACAGACGGCAGATGCTGAACCTGAGTTCTGGTCCCAGCTCCACCACCGTCCGGCTCCGTGCCCGCTGACCTTTGCTCATGCTGTTCTCCTGCCTGGATCACCCTTTCTCATTCACTCGTTCATCCAACAAATAACTAGGGAGCACCTAGTACATCAAGCAGTGTTCCCGGTGCAACGGCCACACAGGCAAACTCCTACACATACTCAGTCTCGACTCCATTATCCCTTCCTCCAGGAAGCCTCCTGTAAGTCGCGAACCTGGGTGGGAGCCCGTTCCATGGGCTGTCAGAGCCCTCCCTTTGCCACATTGCATTACAATCCCATGACGGTCTGGCTCACCCTCGTACCCTCAGTGCACCCGTGCCCCACTGCCCAGCACACAGCAGCCACCGATATCCACTTTCTGCATGAGCAAACTCCTCCGTCTCCTCCACTCGCATCTCCACACGCTCTGCAGGTAAAAGGGCGTTGGAAGCACTTCGGACCAACGTGCCGTTGGCTGGGATAAACACCGAAAAGGGGCAGCTGGCAGAAGGCCAGGGCAACGATGAAGAGGAGGAGGAGATGCCTTTGAGAGAAGACTGAGAAGGTGTATAATTTGCAAAACTGGGGTTTCCCTGCCCTGCGTCTGACAGCACCACGGCCATCAGGTTGGGGGGACCTGCAGGACCAGAAGTCCTCAGACCGGCCAGCAGGGACACCCCCCTATTCAGGACTCCAAATCCCTCTGCCTTTTGCTCTGGGGCTTCCTACCAGTGTCTACACCTCCCCAGGGCCCCCCTGCACTGCCCTCACTCTGGGGTGTGGGTGGCCTCGCCATCACGCCGCCCTCCGTCTGGAGAGCTGCCACCCCTGAGAGACTGCACTTCACCCCCTCATGGCTGCTGCTCAAACGTCCTCAGAGAGGCCTCTTCTGGCCACAAATCCTGCTCTCTTCCCCGGGCTGTTTCATTTTTCTTCACGACCCGTGTCTCCCCTACTAGAGGAAAGCTCCAACAGCAGGGACTTTGTCAGTTTTGTTCAGGCCAGACCTCAGCTCTGGGAACAGTATCTGACACACAGTAGGCCCTCAAGAACTATTTCTTGAATGAATGAATAAACGAACAAACGAATAGGAAGATGATACGTGGCATCTAACTCTTACTAGGCTGTAAGTGCAAAGACTCGCAGAGAACAGACACCAGGTCCCCTACAGCCACGCCCCCGCCCCCCGGGAGACACAGTGAGTGCTCACTGATGACCACCTGGGACAGCCAAGGTGTGATCTGCCTCACAGGCACTTCTAATGAAACACAAGGGTAGATAAGAACAGCCTAATGGGTTTCTCTCCAGGCCGCTGACCTCTGTCAGGGACAGCGGCTCCATCATGCCCGTCACTCCTTCCCCTGCTGGCTGGCGGCTGCTTTTTCCGGACAGGAGCTCACAACGCACAGCCGGCCAGCGGGGAGCACCCACGCCTCTTCGGTCCTGCCTCTCCTCTCCGCAGCCCTCTTTCCTCCGTTTAGTGGGAACTAAAGAGATTAAAGGATCAATCACCAGGAAAGGCTGGGTGAAAAGCGCTGTCTCAAGCTATCCCACCTGGTGCTCTGGGGCTAACGGCTTGTTTAGTGGCCTGAGTCTTTCCTGCCACTGTAGCTTACAGGGCAGATGTGGCTGTTCTCGGCCACTGCTATGGCGAGATGGGGTAGCCTGGCCCCTGGCCCCAGACTGACCACAGGTCACACACTGCACCAGTCATGAATGGATACCAGTCCCTAGCCACAGGCCACCTGTCACCTCTAAATCTAGCCATAAAATGACTCGGAACTATGAAGAAATTGGAACAGCATTTGATAGGGTGGCCAAGAAGTCAAGTTAAAATGCTGACTCCCTTTGAGGACAGAGAGAGTTAGAAAAAGCAGCACTATCTTCTTACCCGAGACAGCTGTGGCTGACGTCCTTAGCGTCAGGGACTTGTCTGTGGCATGGATGACCTGGGCTTCATGCCGGACACTGGAGGGGTGTGGGGTTGCAGGTCATGCCCCCCCCCTAGCCTGGAGTGGGCGTGTCCTTCCCCTCCTTCATCCACTAACCAGTTAACCTCTCTGCCAGCACTCCTACTCCAACAGCCCAACGGGGGTGGGAGCTGGCGAGGGGCTCCGCTCACAGGGCCTGATTGCCCGTCCCTCTGCGCCTCTCCACTCGGCCCTCCCCTTGGTGGAGCTGAGGTGATTGAAACCCCTCCTGCTAGGGCTGATTAGGCCTGATTTCACCAGCCTGCTCCCACCTCGAAAACCTTCCTCTGTTATTAAAGTTGTTTTCCGTCCGCTCCCGGGCCGCTGGATGAGGTGAGTCCATTCTGTGTGATTTCCCCCACCTCCCTTTTCCCTCTCATCCACCCGCCTGTCTGTGGCCGCCATGCAGACCAGAGTTCAGGAAAATCCAGGAAAATTAACTTCTAACCTTAGAGTAAAAATAGCAATAGCGAGCCAGGTGAATAATAAACGCTTCATCTAGTGCAGCTTTGATTAAAAGCTGAGACCTGCCTCCGCTTCCGACCCCCACCCGCAGGGCGAGGCTGGGCCTTTAAAGCACACGATGCTTGTACGAACAGAAAATGCAGCCTGCTCTCGCCTCCAATTTACTCTTTCTCACCCTTTTTTCTTTTTCTCAGCTCTCTAAGAGGCTCAAGTACCACATCTGCTAGTCTTCACTCAGCCCTCCTGTGCTCAGCAACTTGGGGAGAACCGACTCACTCAGAAGCAGCAGCTCCCAGCAGCCCTGGGACCCCCCCGCCCAGCATGGGGTGGGGGTGGCTGAGAATAAGATGCTGGGGGAGGGGGTGTGTTCAGTTCCACCCTGGCCCCTAAACTCCTATAGGACCTGAAGGTAAGCAGAGTACCGCTCCGGGCCTCTATTTTGCCATCTGTTGAATGGGATGAGAGAATATTTTTCCCTGCCAGAGTGGTCGGAAGTAGTGCCAGGCTTCGCGGTGAAATCCAGGTTACTGACTGAAGAGTGGTGATCCTCCCTCCTCTGTGCTCACACTGCTACGTCCGGGGTCACCTAGGAGGGACTGGGTGCTTCTGCAGGAAGCCGCCAGCATGTGGGCACCAGTGGGCAGCAGCAGCTGTGTACGGGCCCTAACGAGCATGTAGTTGGCCAGTCGCCCCCAGGAAGAGGTCCTTGCCAACATCTGCCCTCCCCTCTGGACGCATTGCTCCGGGCCCTGTCCTCAGGTCCACCATAGCAACACTTCCTCCAGGGCTCTCTGGATGACAGAGCTCTGCGGGCAGGAGGCCTGGAGGGTGACAGGCTCTGGACCACACTGGACTGCAGATGAGAGCCCTGTCCCAAGAGTCAGAGGCCTGGGACCCTACCTGACCCTCTATGTACAAGGGACCTTGGTACCCTCACCTGTTGAGTGGGACTGCTGGAGGAGCATCCCAGGAGTCTGTGTATCCAAGCTGTCCTGAGATGTTCTGGCTGGGCATGATTCATGAGGGCAGAGTCTACACACTCACTAACCCCTTTTCCAGTGACTTCCCCTGCCCTCCAAAACCAAGGGGCCACGAGGCCCACCAAAACCGCCAGGCCCACGGCGGCCCCTCCAAGCCACCGTGGAAAGGGGCTCCCTCAAGGAAGCTGAACTTAGAAGGGTCTGCTCTTCCCGCACTTCTGCTTGGAGGAGGGGTGAGGGAGCTGACGTGTGGCAGCTTGGAGCCCGGCTCGGCAGCCAGACAGGGTGCTTTGGGTTCATTCAGCATCCTTCCCTCGCTCAGGGCACCGGGCTGTGCAGGCAGGAGTCTGGTACTTTTCAATTTCACGCCAGGTGTCAGTGGCTAGGCCTTAGCCGCCCTTATCTCCTCGGCCTCCTGCCCGGGTGGGTGCCTGCTGAGTGCAGCCTCCTTGCAAAGCTCAGAGAAAGGCTGTTCCAGGGATGAGGCTCGTGGGCAAAGAGGGCCCTGGAGAGCTGACATCGCTGGGCAGGCAGGGAGGCGGCCTCTGTGAGCGGGGTTGCTTAAGATTAAGAATCGCTAAGCACCGTAAGACCCTGAAAACAGGATCAAGGGCTGAACATCACGGTCAAATTAATCTTTATTCTTAGAGCAGAAAGAACTTTAGGGACTGTGTCATCTCTACCCCACTCTTCCCTGTTTTCCATACGGGAGCACTGGGCCCAAGGTCACCTGGAGCCCAGAGCTGAGACCCACCCGGCTGTGGTGCCCAGATGCCCTGCTGTGAACCACTGAGCTGTGCCACCCCTCCTTCCACACGGAGCTGCACGGCTCCCGAGAGGGTCTTCACATGCTGGGGATCCCTAGTTACAAAGAGCCGTCCTCCTCCGTGTGGCCAATACGCTTCCCCTCAGAGCCTCGACCTCCTCCTCTGGCAAACGGTAGGGGAGTGTAAGTAAGAACCCATGCAGGGCTTCCGCTCGAGGTGGCGGCGTAGGTAAACGGTATCGCGTCCTCCCACAACCACATCAAAGTTACAACTAAACTACAGAACAACAGCATTCAAAACCGCCTGAAATCAAGCTGAATGGAAGTCCTACAACTACGAAATTAAAGAAGAAGCCGCATCGAGACTGGTAGGAGGGCGGAGGCGGACGGGCTGGTCCCACACCCACGTGTGGCGGATAAAAATTAGGAGGACACCTCTGCTGGGAAGGTCCTCCCTGAGGACTGAGGGGTCCCCGTCCCACACCAGGCGCCCAGCTCAGGGTTCCAGTGCCAGGAAGAGAATCCCCATAACTTCTGGCTGGAAAAACCAGCGGGAACTGAGGCTGAGGCGGCTGGAGCCCCGGCAGCTCCTCTTAAAGGGCCCGCGCACGGACTTACTCGGGCTCCCACCCTCCAGGCTCCAGTGTGGGGGAGGCAGCTTGAAAGGCACCAGAGTCATATGGGGAAGAACTGAGCTGTTTGGCATTGGAGCGAGGGCTGGAGAGGCAGCTTTCTCCTGGACAGACGTGCTATCAGAGGCTTTTGTTCCTGAGCCCTTCCCTGGGCTGGCAGACGCCACCATATCTGGGACTCCAGCAACCTGGCTCACACTGTTTGCCCCGCCCTGGTGATTCCCTGAGGCCCCGCCCCACCCAACTTCCAGGCCCACCCAAGCTGATGCCAGTTGTTTTACCACAGGATTGGCCTGTCTTGGATCCTGCTTCAGGTTTTCCTAAATTCTTTCAAACAAGCAGCATCTGGTCTCAGCTAGCCCCATACCTCTCACTAAGTAATACATAGAAACAAACACAGGGAGGCAGCCAAAATGAGGAGACAAAGAAACAGGTCCCAAATGATAGAACAGAACAAAACTCCAGGAAAAGAACTAAGTGAAATGGAGTTAAGCAACCTAACAGATGCTGAGTTCAAAATACTTCTTATAAGGATGCTCAATGGACTTAGTGAGAACCTCAGTGAACTTAGTGAGGGCCTCAAGAGCATAAAAAAGGACCAGTCAGAAATGAAGGATGCACAGTTAGAAATGAAGGAGGCACTAACTGAAATAAAGAATAGTTTACACAGATTCAATAGTAGAGTAGGTAAAGCCAAGAAGCAAACCATCGATTTGGAATATAAGGAAGCAAAAAACACCCAATCAGAACAGCAAAAAGAAAAAAGAATCCAAAAAAATGAGGATAGTGTAAGGAGCCTCTGGGACAACTTCAAGCGTGCCAACATTCGCATCTTGGGGGTGCCAGAAGGAGAAGAGAGAGAGAACAAGAAATCGAAAACCTATTTGAAACAATAATGGCAGAAAACTTCCCTAACTTGGTGAAGGAAACAGACATACAAGTCCAGGAAGCACAGAGAGTGCCAAACAAGATGAACCCCAAGAGGCCCACACCAAGACACATCATCATCAAAAGGCAAAAGGTTCACGACAAAGAGAGAATCTTAAAAGCATCAAGAGAAAAGCAGTTAGTTACCTACAAGGGAGTTCCCATAAGACTGTCAGCTGATTTCTCAAAAGAAACTTTGCAGGCCAGAAGGGAGTGGCAAGAAATATTCAGAGTGATGAAAAGCAAGAACCTACAACCAAGATTACTCTATCCTGCAAAGCTGTCATTTAGAATCAATGGCCATATAAAGAGTTTCCCAGACAAGGAAAAGCTAAAGGAGTTCATCACCACCAAACCATTATTATATGAAATGTTGAAGGGTCTTCTTGAAGAAAAAGATAAAAAAATATGAACAAACAAAATGGCAATAAATACATATCTATCAACAATTGAATCTACAAACAAAATGAACAAGCAGAACAGAAACATTCTCATAGATACAGAGAAATTTTGTTGGGTACCAGATGGGTGGGGGCTGGGGGAATGGGTGAAAAAAGTGAAGGGATTAAGAAGTACAAATTGGTTGTTAGACTGACAAACCTCAAAGGGAAGGGGGGTTGGGGGTGGGAAGAAATAAACCAAAGAACTTATATGTATATATGCATAACCAAGGGACACAGACAACAGTGTGGGGAAAGGCAGGAGGGGGGCGGGAATGGGGAGGAGGGGGGCAATGGGGGAAAAATGAGGAACATCTGTAATATATTCAACAATAAAGATAAGTTAAAAAAAATAAAAATAAAAACCCATACAGCCCTTTTTTGAGCTAATTTAGGGGTCAGCAAAGTAAGGCCCACCAGTCAAATGCGGCCTGCTGCCTATTTTTTTACAGCCTAGCAGCTAAGAATGGTTTTTACATTTTTCAGTGTTGGGGGGGGCGATGGAGTCAAAAGAATAATAATATTTCGTGATGTGTGTAAATTACATAAAATTCAAATTTCAGTGTCCATAAAGTCGTGGTGGAACACAGCCATGCACACGCATTTCTGTGTCGTCCGTGGTGGTGTTTGGGCCACAACAAAGCCAGTGGTTGCCACTGAGACCGCACGGTCCGCGAAGCCTGAAGGATTCACTCTCGCGGGGCGTGTCTGGTAGGCTCCGATGTAAGAGCTGAGCAGGGTGGGGTCTGAACCCATGGAGCAGCCAGGGGCGGAAGAGCTCAGGGGGCACACGGGGAGCTCTCCTCACAGCTGCCAGGATCGGGTCATACCACTTGCACAGTCCCCGGGCCTCCAAGTCTGGAGTGCAGAGGTTTCCTCCGGCGGCCACAGCTCTGGGCTGCCTCCCCGTCCCCCCGCCCCCACCCACAGCCAGGCCCCAGCCTGCCTTCCCGAAGCTTCCACTCCGGCCAGCTTCCCGTGGCTCTGGGTCCGCGGACTCTGCGCCCAGCTGCCCCGCCTGGAGTGTGTTGTCGATCAGGGGGCGGCCCCGTGGCTGGCGCGGCCAGGAGGAGAGGAATCAGAGCGGGTAATTGCTGTGTGAAAATCACAACGCAGACATTCACCCACCCAAACTGGGCCCCGCATACCAAGAGGCTGCAGGCGGCTAGGAATCAATACCGCCCCAGAGGAGGGATTATTAGGGAGAAAAGGGGGTTTGGAAGATCCATAGGAGTCTGATGACTGTCTGTTTCCAAGCGGACCATCAGCTGCATGAGAATTGTGTCCGAGGGGAGCAGAGCTCTGGCTGCCCACGCACGCAAGGGAGGCTGATCCCCATCCTCCTGACCACCAGAGGGAGGGGGCTGGGTGGGTTCTCCTTTCAAAGAACCTGAGGTCCCAAGAGCCAGGCCTTGGGGTGGAAAGGGTGGGGCACATGAGGGAGACCCTCCACCCCAAGTTTGCACCTGGCCCACAGACAGGAGACGAGCCTGTCCCAGGCCCAGCAGCAGGCTGATCTGCGGTGTCACCTGAGCAAGCCCCTCCCATGGGGGCCTGCCATCACCAGCCCCGGTGAGGCCCAAGGTCATGGCGAAGTCACCGGGGCACTTGAGATTAGCACAGAGCTGGGAGGCTGGGCATTCCTGGGCTGGGACCCCAGCTGGCACAACTTGGCACAGGTAGGAGAGACATTCCTTCCTGAGAGGTCTTTCCTAGCTCCAGCTCACGGCCTTCCTCTCCTTTCTCTGTTCAAAGCGGAGCAGGGAAGGGGTGACATGGAGTAACCCTGCCCCAGTCTCTTGAGGGTGTATACAAGGGATCCTTTTGGGTAGAGGAGACCGTGTCAGGGCATCGCCCACAGCACAGTGGTTTGTGCGGGGGATCAGAGCAGTGCCCACTCCTCCGTCAGTCCAGGGGGCCTGCAGTATGAGCCTGGGGGGCTGGGCTGGGCAGCACACTCTATGACCATGGTCAAGTAAGTGGCCCACTACAGGCACTTCCCGCAGACTCCAGGCTGCTCGGCACCGTGCACCGAATAACCCAGCCAGGCTAAACTTGCCCAGCGAGGTGTGGGGAAGGGGGAGGACAAGGAGCTGCATCTGCCCCAGGGTCTGGGCAGCACAGAGATCAGCACAGAGCTAAGGGGTGGGTTCCAGTATAAGCCCATGGACTCTGGTCTGCCAGGGAGCTTCCGCCCTCTCCAGCCCCCCACTCCCCCCAGGGCTTTGGGGGTAGAGAGACAGGAGGAAGATCACACCTGAACACCTGACATCTGAGATGGTGCGGCGGGGGGGGGGGGGGGGGGGGGGGGGGGCTCCACCTTCCTGAGGAGCAGAAGGTCCTCGTCTGCCCTGGGGGAGGGGTGGGCCTCCTCCTCAGAACCCAGGGGCTTCAGCTGAAAGAGAGGCCCCGACTCCCAGGATCCAGGCAGCAAAGAAAGGGTTATGAAGCCAACCTGCTCCCTGCCATCCGTCACCAGCGAGCACGCCTGCTCTTCTATCCTTTAACAGAAGAAGGCAAACACAGACAGCCTGTCCCCAAGAAGAGAAAGGGAAGCTGAGTGGGGGGCAGGCAGGAGAGGGAGAAAGAGGGAAAGGAACAGGGAGATGAAGAGAAAGACAGAGACCAAGAGTCGGGAAAATGGGTAAAGGGGGGAAAGAAGGACAGAGACAGAAAGGGAGAGAGAGAGAAGAGGGAAGGCAGGACGGGGAGCGAGGGGGGACTTGAGCATGCAGACTGGGGCCGGGGAGAGGCTGGGTGTGCCATGCAGCCCTCAGGAGAAAGCAGGAACAAACTGGGTTTTGAAATGAGAGATAAAAGGAGCTGTTATATCTCCAGCTTTGCATCATTTAGTACATCAGGCTTGACATGTGTCTAACAAACAAAGCCACCAGCAGGGTAAGAAAGACACTGAGAAGAGGGACACAAAGAAATGGAGGGGCCCAGGAAAGCGGCCCTCCCCAGGCTCTGAGCACGCTGACGCTCCTGGGGTTTGTTCTGGGGAGCTGACTTCCTGCTCGCAGGAGCCAGGAGCCGTGCGTGTCAGGCTACAGGTGGGACAGGATGCGAGCCGTCAGTCTGGCCTGGGGAGCACCATACACTAAAGTGCTTGCTTTGGGTTCCTGGTTGGGGTGCCCAGAAGAGAGGTCCAGGGGTGTGGGAGGACGGGTCCAGGCCTCTGTCCCTCGGAGGACGCTGTCACCTGCTTGACCCTCCGGCTGGGAAGTGAGCGGGCAGGGGCTGCAGGTGGGGAAGCCTCCCCCACTCTCCCAGGGGCTCATGTCTGAACTGGATGTGACAGGTACTGGGAACTCTAGGTTACCAGGAAGCAGGCAGAGCCTCCTGTGGTGAAAATCAGTGAGGACAGCAGCGACAGAGCCCAGGGCTCTTGCTTTCCGACTGCCACACTGACTGTCCCCGATGTCTGATCCTTTCCCTTTACCACGCGAACTTAGCAAATCGCCGCCTCCAGCCTCAGTTTCCTTGTCTGTGCTGCAGAGATAAGAACTCCTACCCTGCCAACCTCACACGGTTCTGGTGAGGATTTACTAGAACAGGGCGTGAAAAGCACCTGGTACACTTTCAGAACCCAAATGTGCTCATTTAAAGAAAATACCAACAGTTGCAATTGATTGCTGACCCCCGGGAGTCTGTCGCATACTGCACCCACCAAGAAGGCAGTTCTTGTAGCTGCCTGTCGTTTGCCAGAGTATATTCGCCTGGGCATCACACAGTCTTGATGCACTTGACTTCTGTTTTGTTTTGCTAAAATCAGACTAATGTGATGATCAGAAAAAGTATATGTTGGATATGACAGGGGAGCAGAAAAGAAATCGTTTTGGTGGGGGAGAGGCCAACGGCTCTGCCAGTCATGTGCCCAAGAATGAATCATCTCTCTTTTCTGGGCCTCAGTTTCCCCAAATGTCAAGTGAGGGGTGGGCCAGATAGGTCCCTCCAACTCTGACAGTCAAGGCCCTCGAATTCTGGGACACTGATGGCGATCACACCACAAACTAGGGCAACAGCTAGGTGCCAGGCTGACACAGACCCCACTGTCAGGGTTCCCTGGGGGACCTGGCAGCAAGTTATAAATCCGTGCTGGAGGGTGTGAGAAGGTCACAGCTTTGAAGTAACCCTTAGTGTGTTTGAAGATTAACTGACATCACTTTCTCGGCCACTGCCCACTGAGTAACGCCTGGTGTGGCTGGCAGGGCGAACCGGGCTTGCTTATCTTTTCGCCTGCCTGCTATATGATTTTGGCCCTGACACTGGGCCTCAGTTAGTCCTATCTGTAAAAGGGACCCAGTGACCAGGACAATGCTGGCTGCAGATCATACTCAAGAGGGCTGTGGGAGAAATTACCCAACATTTATTGGGCACCTACTTTGTAGAGAAGGGGGTGGGAAAGCCACAGGTTGGAATCCCAGCTCACCCTACAGCGGCCGAGTGAATTCGAGTAGTTGATTTCAGTTTTCCTTGGACTCAGTGTCCTCATTTGTGAAATAAGAAGAACACCATCATCTCTAAAGAGTCAGGAGGAGGCCCTGGCCGGTTTGGCTAAGCAGTTAGAGAGTCAGCCCGCAGACCAAAGGGTCGCGGGTTCGATTCTGGTCAAGGGCACGTACCTCTGTTGTGGTTTGGTCCTGGCCCTGGTCAGGGTCATGCCGGAGGCAACCAATCAATGTGTCTCTCTCACATCGATGTTTCTCTCTCTTTCTCCCTCCCTCTCTTTTTCCCTCCCACTCTATCTGAAGATAAATGGAAAAGTATCCTCGAGTGAAGATTTAAAAAAAAAAGAGCCAGGAGGAAGAACTGGAGCGATGTTTGAAATCAGTCACAGCGCTGGCCCCCAGTAAGGGCTCCTTATATGGTCAGACAGTTTGGGGTCCGAGGAAGAAACCGGTCAATGGCTAAGACGGTGTCAGCCGGATCTTTCTGGGGTGGGGTGGGGAGACGGAGAGCAAGACTGCTGGCAGGGACAGGCCTGAGGCGCACAGAGTTCACTCACTGTTGGGTTCCTGGGGGCGTGCAAAGTGAGAAGGGATGGGATGTGAGAATTACCTTGATAACACTCAGTTTTTAAGGAAATATAAAGAGCCACTCGGAAGAGGCAAAGCTATTACTGTCTGCATTGTCCTTGGCATCATGAGAAAAAAATCCTTCGGATTAATGTGCTTTTGTGAATCTTGACTTCTTTCGCGGGGAGGGAAGGGGTGTTGGTGACATTCTGCTGGCTAACGAAAATGCAAATGGAATGACGCCCCCTCCCCACGGTGCCCTCTGTCAGGCCCCTGACTGATCCTCTCTGCTGTGTTTATTACTACTAATGACTTTCTCGTTATGATTTGGCTCAAAAATATAACCGATGGTTCTGGAGAAATCCCATTATTTCCACGTATTATTCAATTAGAGAACCGAGCCGCTCTTCTGCTGGGAACAGAGGCTGCTGGCCCAAAGTGGCCACGCGCTCCCACACCGGAGCCCTCAGCGTGGCCCTAGCGGAAACTGGGAAGGTGGGATGGAGGGCCGGGAGCCGCTGGGGGGTCAACAATGGCTCCTGCGATGGTTCTGTCCAAGGAACAGGGAACCTTCCAGAACAGTCATGCAAACAGATACACAAATAGTCCTGACTCTTGTCCCAGTTTTACAGGCCAGACCATGCACCTTCCAGGACGGCGGAGCATGGCCGAGAGGCTGGCCCTTTCGTGTTCTGCGGTCCCCGCCCCATCACTCCCCTCACTCTCAGACCATGGCTCCCAGCGTCTCTGCCCTGCTGGGACACGCTCTCTGGAACCTGCCCTCGGTCACATCACACGCCTCAGCTCATCCCACTGACCCCTTTTGGGCCTGGATGGAGCAGGACTCTGGACTGGTCGTTGTTGGTGGATTTCCACGTCTTCAACGCTACCCCGCCCACGAGTGAGTCTCCAGCCCCACTCCAGACGCCAGCAGCAGCCCGAATCCCTGCGGCCTTGCCCACTGATTCCGTCTCACGAGTATTCCATCCCACTCTCATCCCGTCTGCCTTCGCCCCGAAACCTTTAGAGGCTCGCTGTTTCCACGGCCCCAGAGCAAATGCTCCTCCGCCTTTCAGAGCCCTCCATGGCTTCCTCTCCACGAGCTCCAGCCCACCCTCCCTCTTCGGAACCTTCGCTGTTCCGTCACACCGGCCCCTCCTCGACGGCCCATGCACACCCCCACCTCTGCTCTGCCTGAGCATGCGCCTCCTCATCACCTCGGCGTCTGTCCCGACCTAACCCCGTGTTCAGGGCACCCCGAGTCCTTCTACAGAGGCCCTTCTGCCCCCACAGGCCCTCAAAGCTCTCCCCACTCCCCGTCCCCTCCTCAGCCCCCATGGCCTGCATCCACAGAGCAGTCATGTCCCCCGTCTCCCTGTGCCGCCATGCCGTCTTTCTGTGTTAGGTTCTCTCCTGTGATGGGAATGTGGGCTGCCTGAGGGCCAGGACCACGCCGAGGCCGAAGGGACCGGCCCTTTTGCCTGCCCCCCGACACGCAGCCGTGTGGACGTGGCAGCCACTGGGGACTCCGGCTGAGAGCGTGTCCTCTTTCCCTGGTGATGCCCTGCCCGTCCGTCTGGGCTGACAACGTCTGCGTGGTTACGGGCACTTTCCGCAGTGTCCACACAGTGCCACGTGCAGAGCTGCCCGTCAGCACCTCTGGGTGACAGCGACGTGGAGACGTGATGCCCTGTGCCTGGCATACGTCCTCTTGTCCCCGGGCACAGGGTGAGGGTGGGCCCCAGCTGGGCCCGATTAACCAAGACCCTGCCCTTCGGGGTCACCTCAGGGCGGGGTCCTCCAGCTAGCCAGCCCCAGGGCGAATGCCACTGGGTATGAGGAACAGAACCACTGCTGCTGGGCAGAACACAGGTCAAATCCCACCTTACAGAGCTGCTCACAACAAACGCCCATTAGGAAGGGGTCTGCCCACCGACAAAGCCTTCCTTCTGTTCCCTAAGGTGCCCCGAATGGCCTCACCGGGAGACAGTCCTCTCGGGCTGCCAGACTGGGGCAGAGCCTCCTAGGATGCCACAGACCCAGATCCGTTTGTGAGCCAGGCTCAGCTGGAGAAATGAGCGGACTCTTGGTGCCTGTACTTTGGAAGCCTCCTGACCACCAGCACAAGCCCCAGGAAGGCAGGAGGGGCCCGGGCCCCGTGAGGGAATCAGAGCTCACCCCTCTCCCAGCAGATAGCGATGATCTGATCAGGAATGCAAAGTGGGGACGGAGGAAGACACGGGCCATAATTCACGCAATGTCTTTGGGCTTAACCAGAGGTTATACGCACCATCCACCCCGCCTCCAGCCGGTCTGCCCTTCCCTCGGTTCTACTGCTGTCTTTCTCCTGCTCCATAAACCACCAGCTCTAAGCCATAAAAAGTGCAATGAGCAGTCTGGATGGAAGAGATTGGGCATGGAGCAGGCAGTCGGCCATAGTTCCCTGAAGAGCCTCGGAGCACACAGGCCAGCAGCAGAGTGAGCCCAGCCCAAGGGCCCGCTCCTAGCCACCTGTGCAGGGAGGGAAAGACCGGGGCTCTTTAGGCAGCAGGCCAGAAACTATTGGCTTTCGTGGCTGAATGGACCTCCTCCCTCTACCTGTGAAGTTGAGGGGTGGTGAGAGGCCTCCAGATCCTAGAGTTCGGAGTAAAAGCGAATCCCATAGGTCCCAAGCCTCACTCCTTGGTCCCAAGCCACGCAGTCTGTGGCTGTACCTGCCCGTACTCGGCATCCAGCAGAGGTGGCGAGGAGCACCCCGGAACAGCGGACGTGGCTACAGTGTCACCGGGGTCTAACATTTTGGGTAACCCAGTCTGACCATCCTACGAGTTTCAGTGTTGCTCTGGCAGCTGCTGGTGGGCCAGAGTTGGGGGACAGGGAGGGGCGTGCTTGTCAAGCTGGCAAGACAATTCTGAACGCTAGGAGGAGAGGCAATTCCAGAAAGGACCTGGCTCAGGGAGGTTTAACTACGCGTATTCATTTCTGTATCAGCAGCAAAGACTGAATGGGGACCGGCAGCCGCGCTGGGCCGGGGCCTCCACAGGGACGGAAAGTTTTGCTCACAGAGTGACGGCACTTCAGTGGTTGCTGGAGGCAGCCAGGCCTTCCAGGCGTGGAAGAGGCAGGGAAACGTAAAAAATCAGGACAAACGTCCCTTGGTCGAGTTGAGGGGGCCTGTTCTGTGGGCTAGTTTATTAGCCGGTGTGACCCAGATTCAGCCTGAGATGATGGACACTCACCCCCAAATTGTATGGATCTGGGGTGGGCTGGAGGTGCGCCGGCCACTCGGAAGAAACCAGTGGGATCTGGGGACAATCACATGTCTGGGTGGGGATGAGTGGGCATCTCAGAGTGCAGGGCGCATCAGCGCCTCCAGGGACGGCCTGACACACTTAGGGAAGATGTCGGAAAACATTGGGCTGTTTATCACAAAATCGGTAAAGAAAATAGAATGGTTAGAATTCAGAGCCTTGACCGCGAATGAGGAAGGACAGTGGGAGCCTCAAAGGAGATGTTTTCTGAAACCTCAGGAAAAAATAACGCAGGGAATGGGAAGTGGGACAAGCTGCCTTTTTTAAAACAGGGAGTTAGAGATTTAGACAGGTTGTGATGATGGAGGGGCAGGGGCAGAAAATACCTGGCTGCCTTGTTCTGCCACCTGTCCCTCCCTTCTGCAGCCACCAGAGACCCTTCCCAAAGGCTCGGCTATGACTGCACCCCACTCCCCGCTCCACCCCTGCACCCCTCCCCACACCCGAGAGGAGAAAGTCCCAACCACTGACGGGTGTTTTGGGTCTTTTTTATTTTCATGGCTCCAATCAATCGAAGTTTTTACCTTATGTCCACTGGGCCTGTTCCAGCACCTTCTTGCTGCCCCCCTAAGCATGCCTGGCCCTTTCCAGCACCCATGCCTCTCCTCAGGCTGATGCCCCACCCGAGCTGCTTCCCCTGCATCTCAGCACGTTTAGCTGTGTGCAAAGGCTGCCTCCCCCTTGGTGCCTGTCGGGCTCCGGAGCCCCCAGTGAGGTCTGCACGGTCCTGTCCAGCCAGCCTGGGCTCACGTGCCTCCCTCACTGGACTAGAGGCTCCTGGCAGGCAGGGCTGTGTTGTACTTGTGTGTCTTCCATATCCCAGGAGCCATAAATATTATGCATGAAATCGAAGGCTAAATACAGCACACCAGGGCCTAACCCTCTGAGGTGGGCAGGGAGGTAGTAATAGCCTCCATGTGCAAATGAAGAAGCAGAAGTTCCATAGTAAAGGACACTCAAAGCCACCTGACTGGTGGCAGAGACAGGAATCAGAGGGTCATGCCGCTCCGCCAGCCATGCGTTCGTTCACACCCTCACCGAGTGTCATCTGCAGTCAGGCAGTCCCGGACACCCACGCTCTGCAAGGAGTCGGAGCCCACCCGGAGATGCCGGAAACTCAGGGAGTTCACACCCTCAGAGCTACATACTGGGCACAGAGAGACAATTCAAAATACTTGCCAGCCATCAGACTTCATACTGTTCATCTGAAATCCAGTGCCCAGTGTAAGACAAGCAAGGGGTTGGGGATCCCAAAGAGCCAGCTGTCTGAATTTCAGTCCAGCCCCCAGGGTGTTCTATGGACCCAGGAGGGCCCACCGGCAGCTGCCCTGGTGGGGTGGGCCTGGCTGTGGCCGCAGCCTCCAGATTTGGAAGGCTAAGGGTTAACTCGCCTCCTCAAGTTCCACCCCCTGCACCAGGCCTGTCCTAACCCTCAGTTCCCTAAGGAGGACCTGCCCTTACCCTGACTGGACTCTCCAGGATAGTCGCGAGGTCTCCGGATCCCAGCTGCCCTTGCTGCGGTGCTCTCTCCCTTGGCCGCAGCCGGGAGCCTGGCGGGACGGCAGCCCCGGTGAGAGGCTGATGGGTTGTAATGAACTGAAGGCATGTGCCGGCTACAGGGGACCGAGTCCATCAATTACAGCCTTCCTGCCTGAGGACTTCTGGGAAGGACTGGGTGGGGGAGAGTGGGGGCTGACTGGCTTCCCTCCAAACGGTCCTGATGCCTCAAGCTACTGGGTTCCCCAAGTCTCAGGCCCCTGGAGGGGTCTCAGCCCGGGCTCCCGAGCAGCTTCTGCCTGTCACCGTGGGAACCGGGGTCTCTTAGAGGGACTCCTCGTCCTGGGAGGAGCTGCCCAGCAGTTTCCCTGAGGACTAAGGCTCTTCTGAACAAGAGTGAGAAATATTCCGTCCAGTCCAAAACTCTTCAACTCCTCAGAAAGCCAAACTTGTGAGCAGAATGCAAAAATGAACACTGCAGCCCCCTCTCTGGCTCCGACCCGCACGTTCAGAGGCCAGGGTGCAGAAAGTCTCGGTGCAGAGATGGTACCAAGGCGCCATCAGCACTTCCTGCCCGAGAGGAAGCGCCAGTGTGGGTGCTGTCTGCGGCTACAAGGAGCAGGGCGGTGATGGCCTCTGGAGGCTCCTGGTCCTCAGCCCTGCCTCAGCTGCCTGACCCCACTCTGCCTGGCTTCCCGCTAGCGCCGGGAAGAGGTTCCCAAGGGCGGGGCCCGGGCCGTTCCGAGGCAGCAGAGCTGGGGATCACAGAGCCGCCCCACCCGGGTGCGTGACTGTGGGCACTATCTGAGTGAGCAAAAACTGTAGGTGCCTAATTCAGAATTTCAATGTCATATATTTAAAAATGAGGGGCAAATGGGCATCTTAGAATGGAAGAAATACGATATTATTGGGGGGGTGTATTAGTGCCAAGGGAGTTTGGGAACCCACAACAAATAGGGTTCAGAATCCTGAACAGGGGACACTGGGCTTATGACCTCTAGGGGTCAAGAGCCTGACTATTTTTCCCTGACAGAAAGCTAGAGGGTCCACGGCTGGGGAGTCCTAGAGAAGAAGGGGTTTCTCTGGGGCCCCCTTGTTCCTCACAAGCCCTTACAAGTCAGTCCCAAGCAGGTCAGAGGTTCACACGCTGGTGCTAATGGACTCAAGGAGTGGGTTCCACCCATGGCAGCCCCCCACCTGCAGGCTGACCGCAATCCCGGCCAGCAAGCCCGGATCTGCGGGTGTGAGTGGCAAGCAAGCCACTCCCACTCCAAACAGGAAGCCTTTTCTTACAGCTGAGAGATGCTGAACTTGCCCGGGACGACCCCAGGGAACGAGCGTTCCCCAGAGCAGAGTGTCCGGCGGCACTCTGTTGTGACCATGGTGGTGTCTGCCAGCCAGCTGTGTGACCTGGGCAGTCACTGAGCATCTCTGGGCCTCTGCTTCCTCACCCGCGCAGTGAGAAGAGTGAACGCACCTTTCTCGAAGGTGGCCTAAGAAGGAAATGATGCCTAGAAAGTGCTGAGCACAGCTCCTGGCACACGGGATGTGTCTGATCGGCGACTGCTGGGTAAGCACTCACCCTGCGCATTACTATGCAGAGATGGGACAGACAGGTGAAAATCCCTCTTCAGATGGTCATGGGGCTGGGAATGCCGACCCTGCACAGGGGTGTGTGAGACGAAAGGCTGTCAGGAAGGTAGGTGCTTGGGAAAGAGGGAGAAGGAGAAGATGCAATAGCTCTGCCCCCTGCAAGACCACCAGAGACCCAGCCTTGCACACCTGCTCACTGATGACATGCCAGCCAGGCGAGATGGATGACAGCCCCACTGCAGCCCTCGGCACAGCAACACTGCAGGACAAGGGAAGTTGAGTCTGAAGCGGAAAGGGGCGCCTCGGGCTGGGTGGGGGTGGGGAATGGGCGGGGCAGCCTGCCGAGCCTGTCCTGTGCCCAAGTTCCACTGCTGAGAGGCCCCCAGCCCAGCCTTCGGGAACCAGTCGGGGGAGAGGAAGGCCTGTGCTCAATGGGAGCCGAGCCGGCGGGGCAGAGCCAGGGAAGGAGTGTGCCTCTCTCTCACTGCCGGGCCTGGCACACGGGCCCAGAGCCCCCAAGGAGGGCTCGTTATATGCCAGTGGAGTCCTGTGCAGGGACAGCCTGGCCAGGAGAGATAAGGTGTGATGTCCCAGCACAAGCCCTGGCTCCTTGGAGCTGTGAGAGCTTATATTAATGGGACACATTCAGCTCAGCCTGCAGGGCAATTAATAACGGGCCAGGCGGAGAGACTGAGTTTGGTGTGTGTGTACATGTGTGTGCGTGTGCGTGCATGCTGCAGGGGAGGGCAAAGGCTGGGTTGGGTTTGGCCAGAGTATCTTTCTCAAGGACACGCTCTCCTGCAGACCCAGATGGGCTGGAGGGGCTGCAGGGAGAAACTGAGTCTTGAAGCATGAGCAATGCACTCTGGTCTCCTTTGTCCTTGGACTTCCATATGCTGCCAGGAGAAGCTGTGAGACTGGGGAGCGTGATGGAGGAGAACGAGGGTGCGCAGAAGCAGGCCCCAAGGAGTAGCTTTAAGTTTGGGGGCACCTTTGTGCAAAATTGGAAAAACACGCCCCTTCACAGTGGATCCTGCTCATGATTATTCAACTTGGTGAGCAAACCATCCCTCTGCGTCAAGAAAAACATGCTCCTTTACCCAGGCAATGCCACCCAGCTCCAGGGTACACGGTTTCATAAGCAACCCCTGGGCTGATGTCACCACAGTCCCCTCGCTCAGCACACCACCTGCCAAACCAGAGGACAGCCCTGCTCAGGAACTGGCTGTAGTCCCCTGAGTGTCTCCTCACAGCTGGACCTTACACTGAGAAGCTGGGTCACTCTTGCTTGGCCCTGACAGCTTCCTAGAACCTTCCTCCCCAAAGTGAGCCGGAAGGACCAGCCGCCTGGGCGTCACATGGCAGCGTGGTAGAAAGTCTCAGACCACACCCCAGGCCACTGAGTCAGGAGCTTCAGATGAGCAAGAGCCTCAGGTGATTCACTGTATCACAGTGGCTTAGAGAACTTCGGAGCTGTCCAAACATGGGCAGCGGTAAGGTAGACCGTGAAGAGAAAGAGATGCGGAAAGCAGGGAGACACCCTTCTGCAGAACAGGGCAGGAGGTGGGTCCCATCGGGAGGAGACAAAGCAGGGAGGAAGGGTAGAGAATGCAAGCAAGAGCCTGTTCTGTGCGTTTGAGTCAAGCACCCAGCCCCCTCCTCATGCACCTGTCACTAGAGACCCTCTGCCTGTCCCCAGCACACCAGGGGCCTTGGCTATCTGCTCCAGGTGGGCAGAGGCCTGGCAGCTCTGAAGGCCAGGGGAGCTCGCTGAGGGTCACGCCTGGGTCCTGGGGTGGGGAGTAGGGTTCTGGGGGCCTGGCTCCACTCCGCCCATCCACCCCCGTCTCTGCACAGACCTTTCATCAGGATTCCCAGGCTGGTGCGCAGGCCCTGGAGCCTCAATCACTCCTATCGTGCTGGTCGCAGGAAGAGAATAGCTTTCAGCTCAATTACCCTTCACATTCCAATATCATAACGCTCCAATGAGGCTTTTTAACCAAAAACAAAAAAGCTGTGTCTGCTGCAGGCCAGCTGCAAGGCCAGCCGTGCAGAAGGGACGGGCCTGCCTGTCTGATAGCCCTCCAGGTGAGACTACGGGAAGGGACCTGTCCCAAGATACCACTGCACATGGAGGGCACTGGGGTCCCAGGCCTCAGTTTACCAACACATATCCCACCTCTGCTCATCAGCTGTGAGGACCGACTGACCCTCAGCCTGGGGGAAGGAACACAGAGACCCAAGTCCAGAGAGGCACCATGGAGCACGTGCTCCCAGATGGCCTTCTCTGTCACAACACTAGCTCTGTCTTCTCCTCCGGTGGGTAGGAATGCCACCCAGACCCCTCTGAGAACCATGGTCTGATGGCAGAATTTAGCCACATTCTGGGGAACTGGATGTCATTTCATCATTGGCTCATCTGTTTCTTTATCAACCGCGACCAGCCAGAACTAAGGCTACTAACCCCACTGCATAGGTGGGTAAACTGAGGCCCAGGGAGAAGAAAGGAGAGGCCCAAAGACATGGCAGCACCCCAGTCGAGTGCTCCCTTAAGACACACTGCTGCCACGGGACAGGGGGACGAGGTCTGCTCCAGTCCCAGGAATCTAGACAGAAACAAACTTCTCTCTACTCTCCTACGTGTGAAATGACTGTCCCCACCTGAAAACTGTTCTCCTTGGTGTAGGGGGGCATAACCAAGTGTCCCTGCCAGGAATCCTGCACCCCAGTGAGCACACACGCTGCATGTGTGTGCCCCACCCCATGTCACACCTTGAGGGGCTCAGAGCAGTGCCACAGGAGGCTGCCCACTCTCTCCCAATCAGCGGTGCCTTCGTCTGCCTGGCCAGCTTGGTGCTAATGGCCTTGATGGCAGCGTCCCTCCCTGTGTCCTCCTGGCCTCCCGCTGGCTGTGGCGGGTTTGCTCATGATTTAGCACTCCAGGGCGCTGACCTGTGAGGGAGACACACAGGACAGAAGGAGGCAGGACCGCCGTCACGCCTGAGGGGTGTGCACGCGTGCGTGCTGGTGCAGGGGTGGGAGGGCCGCCTCTCCAGGAACACGCTGCCCAGCCTGGCTCTCTAGGACTGGGAGTGGTGTCCGGCATTCCCACCCGCTCTCTGTCCCATGCTGGCCATGGCACTGGGCACTGTGCTGGAGAGAAGAGGATGAGGGGGGACCTGCAGTGAGAAGCTGCAGCCCAGAAGTCCTGCCCTAGGAGCCTAGCAGCCCTCTCACGATGGTCTGCTGCCTGCTGGGTTCTCTGAGTATCCAGGGCACGTTCACTCAACGGGCAAGACCTCCATGGCACCTCCGTGGCCCAGCCCCTTGACCCACTGTCCACAGAGGTGCAGCACAGAGGGGACCTGGGGGTGCACCAGCTGGGTTCACATCCCAGCTCTGCAACTGACGTAACCTCTCTGAGCCTCGGGCTCCCCGTCTTGAAACCGGGAGAAGCCAGCACCTACACAGTGACTGTAAAAGTCCACAGCGAACGTATGCACAGTCCCCGCTGTGGCTGTGCCGGTCGTTGCTCCGTGTTTTCCCTGTGCCCGGTTCCACGAGACCTTGCGGGTTCAAGGAATTGTAAGATACAGACCCCGTCTTGAATCAGGTCACGAATCCTGGAACTTAGGACCAGGAGACCCATGTGCCAGAGAAATGGTATAAACAGGAGGTCCGAGGAGGGTGTGGTCACGGAGCCCCACCAGCCTTCCAAGGGCCTTTGCCCAGCCTCCTCCTCCGCAATGCCAGTGAACTCTCCAGGACGCGTTTTCTACCCCGTGGGGCCTCCAGCCACCTCAGATATAAGCAGCAGACGGGGAGCCTAGAGATGGGGAGGCCTCTCTGCTGGCTCCAGCCCCACGCCAGTCCCTGCTCCGTCCCTGCCCAGCCCAGATTGAACAGGCCTGCAGGTGAATCCAGCACGGGGCGGGGCGGGGTGGGAGGAGTGGCCCAGAGCTCAGAGAACCAATTTGCTAAACTCATGTAGAGCTCCTTTGTCCAATTCTGCTGCCTGCAGGGAGACCTGCTTTATACTGATACCTGCCACAGGACAAGGGGCTTGTGAGCCGGACAGGGTGGCTCCCAGCTTTCCTGCAGCACTAACGCCAGCATGGTCCACGGCCACGCGCCACCCCTCAGCAGCCCAGAGAAGGCCGAGCTGGGGGGATGGCTGCCAGGGTCCTCACGCACTGGCCTCTCGTCCGTGGGTGAGCAGGGCCCAGCCAGGCTCTCTTGGGAGTACGGGACCATGTCTCATTCCTTCCCGCACCCAGCATGGGCTTGGCATCCAGCAGGCACCCAAGGGACGTGTGATCAGTGAGTGAATGAAGGAAGAAAGGGAGGACGGTGGGTCAGGCACGTGGAACCAAGACTCCTGAGTCCCGTTACTGCTCTGGTGGCAAGCGAAGCAGAGTCCTCTCTCTGTTCTCTGGGCCGGTTGGTGCTACGAGGCCAAGCTTTCCGGCAGCGTCTCCAGATACGAGGCGCCTGCTAAGCCCCTCTCTGTGCAGTGGGGAGGTCTTCCTGGGGTCTCAGGCAGCCAGTTCCTGAATGCAGCGCCTTTGAGCACCACTCTCCACTCAGCCCCATCTGCAAGCTCCTCCTCTCTCCACACGCACGCACACACCGCATGCACCGCGCCCCTCCTGTTCCGCAGGGCCCCTCCCAGCCAACTGCCCTCCCCATCTCTGTGGCCCCTGACCACGGCTGGCCCTCATGGATTGTGCCCAACAACCACCAGCCTCACACCTATGTCCAGACAGCCCACTTCCAGGTGCACCAGTCCTCCCGCCTGAAGGACCCCAAAGCAGTAAACTAGAGCTCAGGGGTGCTGAGGGGTGCACTGTGGGATGCACGCTGCGGCTGCTCTGTCTTCAAAGTACCCCTGGAATTAGTTTCCTATCGTTTCTGTAACAAATTACCATAAACTCAGTGGCTTAAAACAACACAAGTTTATCGTCTTCCAGTTCTGGGGGCCAGACGTCCGAAGTGGGCCTTCCTGGACCAAAACCAAGGACTCAGCAGGCCCGCGTGCCTTTGGAGGCTCTGGGGGACAGTCTGTTTCCACCCATCTTCCAGGTTCTAGAGGCCACCCACATTCCTTGGCTCAAGGCCCTGTCTTCCGTGGTCAGACCCAGCGTAACACCTGCAAGTCTCTCCCTGACCTCTGCTTCCATCATCACCCCTCCTCCTCGGACTCTCCTGCCTGCCTTCTGAGGACCCTGTGATTGCATGGGGCCCACACAGATAAACCAGGACATCCCCCCATGAATGTACTTGATCACATCTGCCAGGTCCTTCTGCCACGCGAGGAACCATGGTCACCTGTTCCCAGGATTAGGACGTGAACATCTTTGTCTACTCTTCTGCCTACCATCCCCCGGCCCCACGAGATGCCGGCCTTTCCTCCAGCGCCCTGAGTGAGGCCGGCTGCCTGCAGACTGGGGAGCCCAGTCTCGGTGCTTCTCCGAAGGCCTCCGGGGAAACTTGCCGGCACTTGTGAGATGCCTTCAGCGGCGGGCCCTGGGATTAGGGCACGCCAAGGGCTGGGGCACGCAATCTGTCTCTGCAAGAAGGTAGGCTGCAGAGGACAGGAGAAGGAGAAGCTCCCTGAAGACAGCTGGTTTAAACTGCATTGAGCAACAAATCCTTACAGAATCCCCACTGGGCACCAGGTGCTGAGTGTCCAAGGGTGGAAAGAGCCACAGGGACATGCCCTGCTCTCACAGAGACCACCGTTTCCTGCGGGAGCCTGACAGTGATCAGACAGTCCTGCAGATAATGAGTCGTTACACGCCAAGACTAACTACGGTGCTCCAAAGGCCCAGGACACAAGAATCTGTTCTGCACTGGGAGGAGGGGTCAATCAGGGATGGAAGGCCTCAGGGGGTGCAGGAGTTCATGAAAAGGGGGAGGGGATGGCTGTGCCAAGACCCTGTGGCATGGAAAGCAGAGTGTAGGAGGCTGGAGAGGAGCTGGGGTCAGGCCCTGCCAGCTTTGTGGGACTCTGGCCACCAGCCTCAGAATATCATAAAAAAAGTTTAGCCACATCCCTTGTACCTCACAGGGACTCAGTCCAGTTGAATGAATGGATGGAGGGCAGAATGAATGAACGAGCTTGTCTACCCTCCTTCCGCCCCTCACTAGTGGCCTACCCCATCCCTTCCTCTGCACAGCAATAGTTAACGGGATCTTTGAGGCTTGCGCACTTATTTATTTATTTCCCCACGGCGGCTGGAGCGACCCATGCAGCCCGAGGAGCGTGGCTCCGTGGAAATGTCTGTAATCGCCAGCACACTTTAGGCATTACTTCCACACCATTTAGGGCTTTCCGCCCCAATGGCTGCTGTTGCATTTCCCTCCATCTCTATCTTCTGGGCTGTGTTGGGTGGATTTTTTTTTTAAGGTCTGGTGGCCCCTGAATTTGGGGGAATCTGATGGTTTGGGGAGGTGGGGAGAAAGACAAGGCCTTAGGAGAATTTATTATTCTCCCCTCATTGTCCTGGCCTTAACCCCAACTCTGACCAGGAAAGAAAAAGGAAAAAACAACAACAAACCAATCATTTCAAGCTGCTCAGAAACCTGTCAAGATTTTTGTGTTGCCTGTGCAGGCCTGAGATCGGGTTGCTGATGTGAGCCGCCGCTTTGCGGGAGGCTGGAGGTGCTGGAACAATAAAGGTCACTTCACAAGAATCCCTGTCCTTCCCAAGCACCCTCCCCTTCTACCTTCTCCAGACTCAGGGCTGCCTCCTCTGAAGGCAGCAGGCTGGCAGCGAACCCCAAACCCTGGGCATATGCCGGGGATAAAATACCTTTGGGCTTGCTTTGGGGGCAGTACAAAGAGGACAAAATCTGGGGCTAGCTGTGTGACCTTGGGCAAGTCACTTAACCTCTCTGGACCCATTTCTCTAGTCATAATATGAGAACAATGATACCTTTCTTACCAACCGTACCTGTCTTACGCCTGTGAGAATCGAAAGAGATAGTAGGGGGAACGAGACCCTCCTTTTCCCCCTTCCCCTTCCTCTCAACCCAAGTTTCACCCCCTCCACTGAGCTTCCTGTGACTCCCCTCCCCCGTCCCAGCACCTGGGCAGCTCTACATGCACCTGCAGGGATGTCCCCGACCAGAGAGAGGACCCCAAGGGGACAGTCCCTCTAGCCCCACCCCATGCAGGCGGTTGACTGAGCACTGCACACACTGTCTCGTGTCCCCTGCATGGTGGCAGCCCTGTGTCAGCACCACGCCCATGTTCTCAGAGACAGAGGTTTCTCAGGGACTCTAAGATGTGAGTAGTGAAACCAAGATTTAAACTACTAACCTAACCACTGTGCTGACTGACCACTGTGGGAAGTCACCTCCGAGAGGAAGGTGCCTGTTCCAGGGGCTGAGGTGATAAAAATCAAACAGAATGCAGATAATAGAATGAAAATGGGCAAAAGTAACCCACGGGGTTAGAAGCCACGCTAGTGGTTACCCTCTGAGGACACGGGGGCCTGGGAGGGTCACGGGGACTCTGGGAGCTGGAGAGGCTGTTTCATGAGGCAGGTGTGTTTGCACAAATGCGTTTGCTTTGTGGTAACTCATACACCTGAACCCTGATGACTGCTCACTTCTCCGTAAGTACCCTTAAGTAAGGCAGAGCCCCCCCCCCATAAAAAGAGAAAGAAAACATCTGAAGCCAGAGTGGGGACACTGGAGAAAATACCCCAGGGTTCACCTGGCCCACTTGCATGAGGCTTTAAGCTCAAGGCCTTCCCGTCTGTCCTGTCCTTGGTCCCCACGATGGGGACAGGCCTAGGACAGGCCAAGAACCACCCGTCCCATTTAACAGAGGGGCAGATTGAGCCCTGGGAGGGGGAAGTCGCCCAGCGCCAGGTGGTGGGTCCGGGCCCTCTCCAGGTGGGAGCTCCCGCATTCTAACTCGCTGAGCTGGACAGACAGGTGAGCAGACCAGAGCGGCTGCCGCTGGCTGAGCCAGCCCAGGGAAGGTTCAGCACCCCAAACCCGGGTCCCGATGGCATCTCCCGCCCACCGTGGGGTCCTGGGGCCACTCCAGGAAGGAAAGTCCAGGCCAAGGTCAGGAGGCAGAGGGTGGCCTGGGGGTGAATGGAACTGGTACAAGGAGCAACTCCAAAGGCTGGGGCTAAGGGAGGCCTGTGCCTTTAGGTCCAGGGAGAGAAGACCGAGGGAAGGGCCTGGGATGAGGTCCCAGCCGGTCACCTCCAAAGGGAATAACTTGGCAAGTCTTCTGACTTCTCTAACACTTGACTTTCTCATCTGTAAAATGGAAACAGAGAGGACCAACCAACCCCGGCCTCTCCCATGGACTGTGCTGAGGAAGGAAGACTAGAGCCTGGCTAAATGGTGGGAGGAGGCTGGTGCAGTGAGCTCGGGGGAGGGCAACTTGGGGGAGGGCATGGCATGAACAAAAGCCAGTGGCAGGAAGGTGGCCACCTATAGTGAGGATGGAGGACAGGAAGGACAGGAACGCCTCCTGCAAACGGGATGATTTCTATCACGCGGGGTTTGCGTTGGGAACGGAGGGAGGCCTCCAGAGGGGGAGAGTCAGTACAAAGGCCCCTGTGCCATTTCTCTCTCAGGGGCAGGGTTGGGAGAGGGGACCAGCCTGAGCCTGTGACCCTCCTGGACAAGGACGTGTCTGGGCATTTGACTCCTCGAGGCTGGCAGTCCCCGTGCCTGGGAGGTGGGCTGGCCGATTGATGAAGACAGTGAGCGGGGACGATTACATTGTACCTAGTGATTATGGCCTGGGTGAAATCTCTCGGCTGCATTATCGCATCTGAAGAGAAGAGTGAGCTTTTTAATAGACAGACAGGAGGCTTCCACTTAAGGTTATTATAAAGAGGGAGAGCGCAGCCCCTCCCGGCTTCTAGCCAGCGCCACAAAGTTGCAAAGTAATTAAAGGCTGCTAAGGAATCAGAGAAATTATAATAATTCCATCAACCAAGAGCTCTCTGTTTCTCTCTCGTTTTCCCCGCTCCTGGTTGAAAATAAGGTGGGTCAGGCAGCCTGCAAACACATTAGAGTAAGCCAATTGTGTGGGGGGCCTCAATGTCAAGGGGGCTGCCAGGCCTGTCCCCGAGCTGTTTTGACAATATTTAAACTTGCTCGGATAAGTAGAGGGGTTGAGACAAAAGCCCAGAGCCCCTGGGAACAGGAGAAACAGCAAGGGCAGGCTGATGGCCAGCAGACGAGCTCACGTGGGCCCCTGTGGCCTGCATTGAGGGGGCCTGGGCTCGGAGGAGCTGCAGGAGCCCCAGTTCACCCAGGCTCCCCCTGGCGAAACAGCACGTGCCTCCAGCCCAGGGATGGGTTCAGCCTTGTGGGTTCCAGAAACCACTTCCCTGAGACTCTTCCAGCTTACCTCCGGTCCTCACTGTTTGCCACTGACTTACCGGGGACCTTGGGCAAATCTTTTACCCCCTCGGGGTTGACCTCTACAGAACGTGTGGTTGGACTAAGTCACCTTGATGGCCCCTCTGGCGCCAGTTTTAAGGAGTCCATTTGGAATGCTCTCGGCCTATTGCTGGTTATTTCTAGATGGCTCTGGTTCCATTGCTTTTCTTTGTCATGTTTCCACGCTTTCCTGTCTCCCACTGGACTGTAAGCTTCTTCATCACTAATACCCTGATATCATCCAGGCAGTCATAGCAACAGAGCCTACCTGTCAGGTTCCGTGGACTTCGATCACCTTTCTCGAAGTTCCCCGAGAACCTTTCAGCCGTGGGAATGCACCCAGCTGCCCTGGGTGCTCTCCCAGGAAAACTCTGACAACCCCGATGCAGCCCCTCCTTACAGATGGGGAAACTGAGGCTCCGAGGCGAGCACCTTGCCCACGGTCCCCCACGCCGGGTGGCAGCGGGCACGGAGGTGGCGCGGTGCCCCGTGCAGTACAGCCAAGGTGGTCCTGGCTGCCTGTGGGGCCTTCTTCACCGTCGGTTCCTGAGCCTGCCGCCCGCCCAGCGTCTGAGGGGACCCCACCGCCTGGAGGAAAGGGGTGCGGGCAGGAGACCTGCATCCTTCCTCCAGCAGGCCTGCTGCGGGGGAGAGGAGAACGTTTACGAGACAGACGACAGAGGAACTGAGGCTGACAGCCTGACAATGCAGCAGGAACCCTGAGCGGCAGCGACCCTCTCCTTCCACCTCGAGCTTATTTAGTTAAAGGGCGGGGGCACAATAAAGGCACCCCTTCCCGTGCCGGGGGTTCGCTAATGAGGGGAACGGGGTCCACACACGTCCCACTTCATATTCACGCACAGGCTCCTGCAGTCATTGCGACAGAATTACACGGGTCCCCAAGGATTCCGCACCAGCATCGGTGAGGAAACCGAAGTAACTAAGAACAATGTTACTGTTCAAACAAAATGATGATGTTCATTACATTGGGCTCCTTCAGTCCTGCTCCCTCGCTGTCCTCTGTCTTCGTGGGGGTGGAGGAGGGTACCTCCAGCCCCGACCACATCCCCACGGGCATGGAATGAGGAGGTGACACAGGGGTCATGGGGGGCCTGGGGACGTGGCTTCATTCCACAGGATGGAGGAGGGAGCAAGGAGTTTGGAGTATTGACTGAGCTGAGCTCTTTGGGCCCTGGTTATGTGGGACTCCATTTACTCTCTCCTGAGCAACTAAGACCCAGGAGGAGGTGGCAGGGAGATGCTGAATCTTCCCTGCAGATGGGGGAGCAGGACGACATTTACCCGTGTGGGTGGGTCTCCTATTCCTTATGAAAGATGTTGTGTGCACATTCGGGGACCGAAATCTTAGCGGCTGCCTCTGGGAATGACCTAACTCCGAAGGTCACAAGGAAAGGATGTCACAATGACCATGGCTGGGTCCTGACCACCGGGGTGGTCCTCACTCCAGAGAGTGGGCAGGGCTCTGAGTGAACTTTCTCCACCCGCAGCCTGTGTATGGGGTATGTGACAGCCGTCAGCCTGTGTACAAGGCCCAGGGTCCCCCATCCTGGCTGCAGCAAAGCCTCAACCCTGCAACTTTTGGCAAATTCCAAGCAACAGGCTGTAGCAAAGTTGCAAAAAGACACATGCAAAAATGCTGGGAAATGAGGAAGAACAAGATTATGGCTCTAGTGGCAAAGATATCTGACCCTGGGAGACTTGGAGACGGCAGTGAACTTGTCTTGGCCTCATTTTTCTCATCTCTAAAATGGGAAGAATAATTCTCCCCTAACTTAAAGAGTTGTCATAGGACAAATGAAAGAGAAAATACTTGGATATAGGAAAGATGATATCACTTAAATAAGTACACAGAGAAAGAGAAAGAGAGAGACAGAGAGAGTGAGAGAGACACCGCCACACCACACAGCACATGCACACACGACCACACATACACACAGCACCGCAAGACCGTGTGCAAACGGTGGCCCTGTTGCTTTGCCCACGTGCTTATGTCACTGCATTGCTACGAGCCCAAAGCTCGCGGTCGGGCAGCTGCAGGCTACGGCAACGTCCCACCGTGAGGAAGGAGGCATTTGTCACTTGCTGACAGTGGGAGGAGATCAGCACCTCAGGGTGCACGGGAGGAGCACAGAGACATGGCCTGGGGCTGCTGCCTTGGTAGAACAAACTGCTCTGGCTCTGGCCGCAGGATCCAGAGCCCCTGAGATGATTTATTGGTCTTCCTCTCCCAGATCAATAGGCGGGTGGTTATAGATGCAGAGGGGGGCACGAGGCACCATGGTCCCGAGGAATAAATTAATAGGGCTTGTCAAGGGGTTTACCGCTCGAGGCAAGGGAGTCGACCCTCTCACGAGCAGAGCTGACACCCTGGGGGAATGGCAGACACAGCTCAGTGTGAGCCCCCAGTCTCCCACGCCACCTCTCGCAGCAACCTCAGGATGCAGATGTCATTCAGTGTCTGGTGGGCACGCTCCGAGGAGGGCACCTGGGGCACTGCTGCTGAGCCCAGCAGGTGCTAATAAGTTTGGCCAAGTCTATCTCCGCATGCGCTGGCCCCACTCCGGGGCTCCCCACATGCCCACAGCACAGGACATGGCACGACTGAGATTCAGGAACGGTGGGCAACAGAGGGCACCAGTGAGCACCAGCGGTAAGCTAGTGTCCTGGGAGGGACGTAGTATGGCATGGGCTGGCATGTGTGAGCACCCTCCCCAGCTCAGCACCAGGCCTGCCTGGGTGAAACAAGCTGGCTGGGCAAAGCGCTCTGCTGTGCTCGCCTCCGAGGGGCAGGGGGACCAGCAGGGCTCTGCCCACTTCTGAGGTTCACGCCCCTGGCCAGGCCCCCGGCTGGGTGCTGAGGACACACAGATGACCAAGCTCAGTCCCTGCTCAGACTGGCAGGAGAGACAGACATACAAACAACTACGGCCACGACCACTTATTGGGCTCCGACTTACACGGGGCACTGCACGTCCCATACCTGGTCCCATCACTGTAATCTTCACAGCCACTCCGCGCGGCAAGTGTAATCACTTCACAGAATTGGAGCTGCCCGCCCACAGTCACACAGCCAGACCTGTCTCCTCACCTGGGCTCCACTGCTGACGAGCTCTGGCAGGCACCCTCTCCATCCTCACTCACCTCGAAGGGCACGAACAGCGGCGCGACCCCCAGGAGGTGGTGAGGGCTCAGTGAGCTCCCACACGGAAAGCACAGCACACAGGAAACTCTCAGTAATCACAATAACAACATCACCCTATTATTATTATCTTAGAAATACATGACTGATTTTGTTCCATTGACAAACGATCACCTAGAATACTCTTCGCCCTGCTTTCCCACCTCTGGCAAGGAGGTACAGGAGCAAGTCCCTTTCATCTGTCCCTTTGAAGTGATGTGGAGAGAGGGTGTGGCCTGGTGGGACCCCGGGTCAGGGGTCCTGGGTTCTGGGTCTGACCCTACCCCCAGCCAGCTTTGAGGCTCAGGCAAGGGCACCTTCGCTGAGGCCACTGTCATCTCGTCCCAGCTCCACCCCTCCCCTCCTCCAGCCCCATCCCCACCTCATGGCTGGTCACCTGAAGCCACCAGTGACAAAGACCCATGCAGGACCCGTCTGTCACAGAGACCTGGGCAGGGACCCAGGGAGCCTCCCTCCAGCCCAGCTTCACTTCCACGAGGTGACGGACACACACCCACACGGCCACTGTCCCTCCGCAACAGGCTCCTTGTCAGGGTCAGAGCTCTCTTCCCTCTTTGGGAAGTTCCAATATGAAAAGAGGCTGAAGGGTCTCAGAAAGCACCTGCCATTCAGGGACACCCTAGTCTTCTCTGCCTAGCAAACTCCCGTTCATCCTGTGAAGTCCCAAATAAACAGCCCCTGTGCATAGACGGGGTCACCCCTTCCACAGCACCTGCACCCGCTCTGCACACCCTACGCGATCCTCGCTTTGAACACATTCAGATGTAGGTAGACATCCCCTTGCTTGCCGTTCTCTCTACCAGATGACCTTCCCTGGGGACAGACCCTGGTCTCAATCACGAGCGTTTCACGGCATGTCCTACGAGCCGCAGACCGGGCGAAGGCTCCTCCTGCCTCCTCACCGCTCCCACACAGACCCGCAGGCAGCGCCGCTGCCCAGAGAGGTTAAGTCGCCATCCAAAGCGGCACAGCTGGCAAGAGGCGGGGTCCTTTATCTCTACCCTGCACGGCCAAGTCAGCTGAGAGCCCCTGGGCGCTGCTCCATGGCGGTTCACCATGTTTGCTGTGTTCATTTTAAAACGTGAGTGGATCAGGGCATCATGGGTCAGCCTGGGCTTTGAAGGACAGGCAGGGCTGAGTTAGACTGAGAGCAGAAAAACACTCCTGTACCTGTTAGAATAGTACAGGGTGTGTCAGTGTATGAAGGGGAGAGGGTCAGGCAACAGGCTCGGGCAGTGAATTGACCCCTGGGCTGCCAGGAGCACTCTGGGGAGGACGAGACCAGAAGGTGAGCTGGGAGAGGTAGGCTGACGGAGCACCCCTGGGAGGACTAGCCCAGAAGGTGAGCTGGGAGAGGTAGGCTGACGGAGCACCCCTGGGAGGACTAGCCCAGAAGGTGAGCTGGGAGAGGTAGGCTGACGGAGCACCCCTGGGAGGACTAGCCCAGAAGGTGAGCTGGGAGAGGTAGGCTGACGGAGCACCCCTGGGAGGACTAGCCCAGAAGGTGAGCTGGGAGAGGTAGGCTGCCAGGAGCACTCTGGGGAGGACTAGCCCAGAAGGTGAGCTGGGAGAGGTAGGCTGACGGAGCACCCCTGGGAGGACTACCCCAGAAGGTGAGCTGGGAGAGGTAGGCTGACGGAGCACCCCTGGGAGGACTAGCCCAGAAGGTGAGCTGGGAGAGGTAGGCTGCCAGGAGCACTCCTGGGAGGACTAGCCCAGAAGGTGAGCTGGGAGAGGTAGGCTGACGGAGCACCCCTGGGGAGGACTACACCAGAAGGTGAGCTGGGGAATGTAGGGTGAGGCCAGATGGATAAAAGCCTCAACTGCCCAGCTAAGGTGGCTGAACTTGTCAGAACTTGAAGGACATGGCCGTCCCTGAGACTCTGAAGGCCCTCCTTGATTCTTGATTCAAGGAACCACCTGACATCATCTGACTTCTAACCCCACATCCATCCTCCAGCCCGAAGCCTGGGGGGGCTGAGGGCGAGGCCCGAGGAGGAGGGGCACAGGGCAGGATGGGCAGCGCTGAAGGTCAGCGAGGCGGGCACGCACCCCGAACGGAGGTACTGAAGCAGCACTGCTGGGCACAGACACAGGCAAACACGTTTGAGCAAATTGGAACGACATAAAAGTCTATTACAGCAAATCAAACAGCAGTCAGCATGACAGCCATTAGCCTGAAATGAATACACGGGGACTTAATGAGGTCTGTCGAGGCTGGCTTGGTGAATTAAGTTGCCAATTCTAGCAGGATTTCCCTTTTCTTTACGGACTTGAAAGCATCCACGCTGCCTCGTTAGGGCTTCGACAAGTGAATTGCAGGGCCTTTCACCCTGATAAAATGGATAATTACATGGAGAACAGCTTAGTGAGGGGAGAGGGGTGGGCAGGAGGGAAACCGAGAACAAACAAACCCAAACACACCTGCCTGGCTTCTCCACGGCCAGGGCAGGGCCTCCCAGAGGAACCGGGCAGGCGAGCTTCTGCCAGGAAAGGGACAGTGCCTGGCCTTGACCCGCCTCCCACTCCCTCCCATCCCAGGCCTGAGGACACAGGTTCCCATGGTCATGTCTCTAGCAGTTATGGATAGGCTGAAAGTTCTCCTCAAAGACGGGCTGCCCAGGACCTCTCAGAAACCCTCCGGAGGGGAGGGCCACGGAGGTCACCCTCCAAGCGCGCTGTCGCCAGGGGAGTTTGTGAAAATGCAGCTTCCTGGGCCAGCTCTCCCCAAACTACTGCTGCAGAATTGCAGGGACCCAGGAATACAGGGTGGAGCAAAAGTAGGTTTACAGTTGTCCGCATGGAAAGTAATACAATAATTAATAAATAATAATACAGAATAAGCTCTGTGCTTTGAGGAGTCACAACTGTTAACCTGCTTTTGCCCACCCTGCATGCATCCCAACCAGTCCGTGGAAATTCTGATGTGGTGTGTTTGGGACCCTCTGATCCTTCACTTCTCAAACACTCAGGGCTGAATGGCTTCTGAAACATGGTTCTCCTGCTGCTGCTTGCATAACTCCAGGGCTGGGGAGCTCAGTACCTCCTCAGGAGGGCAGGGGCGCAGAATGTGAAGCAGGTCTTATTCAGAAAGTTCTTCCTTCCGTAGACACAGAACTTGCCTCCTGGTAACCTGTTCCCAGGCCTATCCCCGGGTTCTCAGGACAACAGACCCAAATATATCAGGGCCCCTAGGGCTGGGGAAGGTGGGGGTGGGGAAGGTAGGGGGAAGGTGCAGGTGGGCAGGGCGGCCAGGAGAGAAGCTTCGAGCAGGGGGGCAGCCACTGGAGCTTCTCTGCCATCACTCAAGGAATAACGAAGTCCCGAGGGAAAAGGAGGAGCGCCTCCTACCGGATTCACCCTCCGAACACAGATGTTAGCCTTAGAAAGGGGCCCGGTCCAACTCCCTACTTTAATAGCCACTGGAATTTAAGTCGGCAGAGGAACAGTGACAGTTCTAGAGTCTCACCAGCCGGTTGTTGGCACAGTCAGTACTAGAACCCAGGTGACTTGACCTCTAGTCTCCTTCTTCCCATGAAACCACAGGAGCTCTACTGCTCACCTTGGCAAGATTCTTCTGAAATTCACCTCCTCCAGGAAGACCGTTGAGATTTCTCTGATCACTGGCAACCCCTAAGCACTGATGCTTCACAGGATCTACTGTGCTCCCTGCTTCTCTGGTTTGCATTCTCACTCTGTTCAAAACTGCAAGGCCTCTGCCACCAATCACACTTCTCAAGGGCAGGGGCTTGGGGTTGCCAGGGTAACCTCAATGCAAACAGGAGGCCCCGGCCTCAATTCTAGGCCAGGGGTTAGCAGGTCCTTTGGGGACTGAGCCAGACAGCTAAGTTGTAGCTCAGGTGACCATACCAGGCAAGGGCTGGTCAGTCAGTGCCAAGCCATTTCAGGTCAGGAGTGGCCCGGCCTCTGTCCAGCTGACATCATATCCCCCACTGGCCACACTGAGCTTCCCCAACCAAGTATTAGGCCAGCAAAGTGACCCAGAGATGTTTACACACAAGCAGGTAAACCACGCGGGCCTTCATCCAAGGACTGTGTGTTCTTGCAGCTGGCCCCTCTCACTGCACCCTCTCCACATCAGATGGGCAGGAGGCAGGGCACTTTATCCTGCCTGTCTTCTGTTTTTATTAGATAAGAAGGGCTATGGCCCAGAGAGGTTAAGTGATATGTCCAAATGGACCCAGCAGCCTGGGAGCAGAGCAGGGGCTGAGCCTCAGGTCTCTCGCCGCTAGTCGGCTCCTGCCATTGTACATTCCTCTGGCCTCCCACGTCTCCGACAGTGCGAGCCTGGCACAGCGCCAAGCCCACAGCAGACACTCAATAAATATTTGTTAAATAAATGAATGATGGAAGAGGCTCTCTCCTTGGAGGCAGGGGCCTTTAGAGAATCCCGGGAGATTCCAACAGGGTAGTGTTGGAGGTCATATCTCCTGGCAAGGGAGAGAGGAGAAGGCTGGCCTCGGCCCAAGGGCTGGGGAGGGGGACTACGACCTCTTGTCCCCTTGCCATCGCCACTGCCTGCTGCCTCTGTGAGGGAAGGCAGAGGGCAGCCATGCCTGTCAGGATGGCAGCTGAGCAATGGGTCCAAGGCTCATTAACTCCGAGCCGTGCCCTTGGTTTCTGAGCCCGGGCCCGTAGTGCAGGCTGGCACGTAGAGACCCTTAATTAAATTAGGGAGGCTTCCAAATGAGAGGGCGCTCAGAGCCAAGCTACAGTCCCAGGCACGCCGGCCACAGCTCAGGGCATTGTGCCCCATGCTTGGGACTGTGGGCTCTCCCTGATTCTATCCTGCCCCACCAGGGGATGGGCATGGGAGCCTCTGGTGTGTCCCCACCTGCACACCTGCCCTCATTTCCCTCTCTCTGGCACAGCATAGGACCCTTGGCTCACAGCTGAGCAAGGAGGGCCAGGGAGGAACTTGGAGGGCATGAAACAAGGTCTCTTTATCCTCGAGGGAATCTGAGGCTGTGCTGGGAGTCAAGAGGCACAAAGTCAAAGATGTGTGACCTTGGGCAAGTCACTCTACCACTCTGAGCTTCAGCTTTCTCATCTATAAACTGAATAGATATTTTCTAAAGACACCTCCAGTTTTCCTGACACAATGACCTATAATACCAAGGGACTAAGACTCAGACGCCGTGGTGCCGACCTGCTTCTCTCCAGTGGATTCCATCTCCCATCATCCCCATCTCAACCCTCCACTGCTGCCCGCCCAGGGCCCGAAGGCAGGCCTGAGGGGGTCCATTTGGAAGCTCTTTACCCACCACCTTCAAGGTCTTCGAATCGCTAACTGCCAGCCCAGAAGACTGCCATCAGTCACGGGGACAGGGACAGCAAGCAATGAGAATCCTGGTGCCATGGTGAGCCAGCAGCCAGTTTATTAACGAACCATTTGTAATGCAATAATTTGTACTTCTCAATTACCAGCACTGGCTTGGTGTTACACGCATGCACTCATGCAAACCCGCCAGCGTACACAGACAACCCAAAGGAGCCAAGGGCCAGGGGACAGCGGGCAGGCACAGGACTAGGGAAAGGAAGTCCTTTCCTGGAACTGCATGCTCCTTCCATCCTGGGGGAGGGGGGAGGCTGCTGTTCTGGCCAAAGCAGGAAGGCCTGTGGCTGCCAGCCCACCTGCCCAAGGCCCACACTGGCTATCAATAGGAGAGAGGGCACAACACCTGTGCCTCCTCGCCTCTGTCTTGCCCCTGATTCTAGTTGGAGCTGTGGGGCTCACCCAAGGCAGGCCTCCTCTCAGGCATGAGACTCCCACCACCCATTCTCCTTGACCAGCAGGTAGGCCCACACCCTCAGAGGTGCCAGCATGTTCAGCCTGCCCAGAGCAGGTGCCTGAACTGCGGTGTGGGCAGAAGAAGAAAAGGTGGACATGCCCTTGCTCCAGCTGACTCCACCCCACTCCCAGAAGCAGGTCCCCAATGTCCTCCAAGTGTGACCCAGCGGCTCCTACCTCAGGGATGCGGACACTGTAGGGCTGATTGTGAAACGTGGGCGCATTGTCATTCACGTCCCCGACCTGAATGTTCACTTTCCGCGTGATCACCTGGCAAGAGAAGGGCAGGGAGTCAGTGTTGGCATTGACCTCTGGCTTCTTTCCACCCACGGGGCCCAGGAACAATCCTCCCAGGGCAACAGGGGCTACAAGGGCTACTCACCCCCTGGTGGTCACTGACAGAGAACTCCACCGTGAACTCCGACTTGGTCTGAAAGAAAGGAAAGGGAGGAAGGTAGAGTCAGAGAGAGGCGCTGAGGTCCTGAGTCCCGAGCCCTGCGGGGAGCATTGCCCCTTGGGTTGGGGAAGCGGTCCAGAATAGGAAGTCTTCCCATAAAAGAGCTACAGATTGGAAGTCAAGAGTTGGGTTCTAATCTGGGCTTTGCCTTCAAATTGCTGTGTGATCTTGAATACGTTGCTAAACACCTCTGTGGCCACTTCCTCTAATGTAAGGAGAGAGCAGGGGTTGGGGTTTTGTCCAAGTTCTTACCTTAATTTGCTAAGGGCTACAGAGTCAACAATCTCTGAGTCTCTGGGAAATGCCCTTTGCGGGACCTTTGTTTGGGCAGGGTAGGCTTGTATACCTCATGGAGCCCCTATTCCACAGGGGACGAACCCAGGATCACTGTCCCCCTTGCCTATCCAATGCTGCCCTCACTTGGAGACACCCAAACACCCTAATCCAACCCCAAGTCCAGACATCAGCACTGGCTCTTGAAGAGGGGCTCCCTGCAGGCAGGGAGATGCTGCCCCAGGGTGAGAACGGGGCCTTCCTCCCCCACGGTCTGCTCCCACGCCCGGGAAAGGACTGAGGCGGGGGCATGGGCAGGTCATACCTCTCTGTCCAGCGGCTGCCGGAGCCACACCACACCTGTGTCAGGCTCCACAGCGAAGAAGCGGGAGGCCTCCTCACCAGACACGCCAAACACCAAGGGGTCATTGTCCATGTCTCGGGCCAGCAACTGGGTCACAGAGGAACCTGGAGGACCCAAGGGAGAGAGCAGAAGGCACAAATGGGAGGCCCGTGCATTCCTCAGCACCTTGCTCAGGTCGCTGAGTCCCAGTGGGGAGCAGCCCCCCAAAAGGTCCCCAGCAGGTCACTGATTACTGCAAGACCTCAACGTCGGCTCTGACCCAGCCCCCCACTCCATCCTGGCTGCACGGCACAGTGTGCACGTGCCTACAACAGGAAACCACCATTCACCACGTTCTGGGTGTGGAATGGACAGCTGTGACTTCTGCCTGCTCCCTGTCTTTTCTGATTCTAATTTGAAGATCCCCTTCTCCAAGTGGCTCAGATGAGAACAGGCCCCCAACCTTATGTCCCAAGATGGGCACATAACTCAGCCCTAGCCAATCAGAGCATTCCATCCTCCTGGTCACAGTGATTGGCTCAAGGATGAGCATGTGACCCAAGCCAGCCAATCAAAGCTATCCCTGGGACTTCTGCTGGAACCACTGGGAAAGAGGCGCTCCCTTCCCACTGGGGCTGCTCAATTGGCACAGCTGGCAGCAGTCTTTGTCGCACACAGGAAGAGCCTACCCGAGAAGGAGGCCAACAAGGAGGAAAACTGAAGCAAATTTTGCAGAGAGAGAGATGCCTGATGGGGTCAGGGTCTGCAGCCAGCTGTGCCTCACAGTAACTCCATCCTCCAGACTTCTCAGCTATATGAACTAATAAATGCCCTCTTCCTTTTTTTCTGCATGAGTCCGTTGAGTTGGATTTCAGTCTTTTGCAAATAGAAGCACGCTTTCTAATTCAGAATATTTTGCAAAACCTGGCATTCATTCAACAGTGCCTAGGTGCTGGCCTTGTGGTAGGCAGTGGAGCACACAGAGGTTAGGAAGATGTGGTCCAGTCTCAAGAAACTCCAGTCTAGCACTAGATGACAAGGTCTAGTTCTTGTTCACAAGAGAAAGATTGAGGTGTCACCCTTTACCAGGAAACAAAGCCCTGGCCCGAGTTTACCCTGGGCACCAGGATGCCTGGCCTAACGTCCCTGCCTAAGAAGTCCCAGTGTAGTGTCTCCTCTCCTAGGGGTCGCAGCCTTCCCTAGGCAGCCTTCAGATAGGGTGACCAACCACCCTGGTTTGTCTAGGATGGAGACAGGACACATACTAAAACGAGAAGGTCCCAAGAACTGGATCAGGTTGTCATCTTAACTTCAGGAGGTCCTTATACCCCCAGGAACTGTGCAAAATTTTAGGAGTATACAGTGTGTCATTTTCTGCAGAGAGAGTCTATACTCTTTATCTGATTCTCAAAGGACTGGTTTAATTAGAACTTTGGCCTTGGGCAATCACTTCTTTCAAACCCTCAGTTTACCCTCTAAAATGGGACAGACACTCTTCTGCAAATAATGACTCTCATATTTATAGAATAGCCCTAGATGATCAAGCTAAGTAAGGAGAGATTCCAAACTCTGGGAATACTATCTAGAAAAGAACACTGGTGAGCTTTCCTAGGTGAACTTTTAAAAGGACTGTTCTGACATGACAATGATAGCCAACATTTCTGAGCACCGCTCCAGACAGTGGGCTTCTGGTTCCGTGAACCAGTGCACTATATAATTCAATCCTTACTGTTTGTTCTTCTCCCCATTTAAAAGCTAAGGCAACAAAGAGTGATTAAGTAATTTACAACAGACACACAGTTAAAATGGCAGGGCTGGAATTCAACGCCCGGGCACTCTGGGTCCAGAGTCCACGCTTGTTTCCACAACTTTACACTTCTCAACACTTGATCTGTGAACTCAAGATTCAGGACATCCATGGACCCTAACTGGAAGCCCAACACTTGGCAAAGGAAGATATGGGCAATCACTGGACTGTCATGATATGCCAGACTCGGTGCCAGGCCCATTCACAAATCCTCCCAGAAACTCTGTTTGGTAGTCATCATTATACCCATTCTACAGATTAGGAAGTTGAGGCTCAAAGAGGCAAAGTAGCCTCTCCATGGTCACAGAGCAGAGAAGGACATAGCAGCATCCAAGGTGATAGGAGGAGGGGAGAAGCAGGAGAAGGAGGAATGGAACAACCTGAGAGACTTGTGGGGGAGCCCAATCTTCCCATTTTAAAGATAGAGAAGCTAAATGTATTTAGCAATTTTCCTAAAGTACAATGGCGAGCAATAGAGTCAGGGCCAAACCCAGGTTGCCAGACTCTCAGACTCCCAGTACGGGCTCTTTCTAGATGAGGCAGGCGGGGGATGCGACGTCACCGAGAAACCAAGCACATCTTCCCAAAGCATCTGTGTTGCACAATGACAAGCAGTTATTTTATACTAAAGCAAATGGGAATGTATAAGAAACATTTAATTTATTTTTAAAGACACAAACTAAAACTGTAAAAGAACTTCCAATCTCCCCCAGACTTCCAGGGATAGACATTTCCTTCCTTTACCCTCAAGGGTCCTTCAGGGGCAAAGTTTGAGGGACACTGAGCTATTTCCTGGTGCTCTGGGGAAAGTCACATGAGGAAACTGAGGCCCCTAGGACCCCTGCTTATCCACAGTACACAATGAGTCCATGGTAGCCCCTGTGGACTGAACCCCTCACCTGCCGACCTCCTTCAGGGCCCAGCCCAGCTGGGGTGTACGGGGCCAAGCTCCCGGCTGGCCATTCGGATTCTGGGAAAGCCACACTGGCCCTCCAGCCAAGGTCGCATGACTGGGCCCAGCATCCCAGTGGCTCTCCGGGGCCCAAAGCTCAAGCCTTCCCAAGAAGGGGGGTGCTGGGCAGGACAGGGATGGGGCCATCAGCTGCTGTCACCCACCCTGTAATTTCCTGGACTTTTATCCATTTTCCCCTCAATTATGTGCTGCTCAAAATGGTCCTTTTCGTCTTCTTTACAGGCTCTTGCCTGCTCACGCCTTCTTTGTGTCCCAGGTAATTGCCAGTGACCTTTTCTAAGTGTACTAATTAAAGGTACCGATTTAATATTATATTTAAGACAAGATGCCCTGCAATTTTCCGGCTGGGCACATACTCCCCTGCCCAGCGCTGTTCTGCCCCTCTGCCGAAGCTGGGCACAGCTGTGGCTTCTCCAGGACCCAGGCCTCATTTCCACCAGGGCAGCTTCCTGCAACCTCTGTGACGCCATCCATGTAGAAATGAGGCCAAGACAGGGGCCCAGCTCCAGCCCAGTGCCCGTAGGAGCAGCCACTCAGGAGAGCATCCCGGACTGTGAGACCTGGAGCACGTGTGCCACACTCCGGGCTTGTTTCCCACCTGAGAAACAGACAGTGTACGCTGCAACCAGGCTGTGTGACACCCAGAGCTCCCTCCTTCGTTCCTTCCTTCATCCCTTTGTTCCTTTCTCCCTCTCTCCCTCCCTCCTTCACCTTCCTTCCTTCCTTCCTTCCTCCCTCCCTCCCCCTCCTTCCTCCCTCCCTCCCCCTCCTTCCTTCCTTCCTTCCTTCCTTCCTTCCTTCCTTCCTTCCTTCCTTTCCTTCCTTCCTTCCTTCCTTCCTTCCTTCCTTCCTTCCTTCCTTCCTTCCTTCCTTTCCTTCCTTCCTTCCTCCCTCTCTCCCTCCCTCCCTCACCTTCCTTCCTTCCTTCTTTCCTTCCTTCCTTCCTTCCTTCCTTCCTTCCTTCCTTCCTTCCTTCCTTTCCTTTTCCTTTCTCTCTTTATTTCCTTTCTTTCTTCCTTTCTTATTGTGATAAAATACCTATAAAATGTCTCATTTAAGCCATATTAAACGGTATAATTCACAGTGTGGTGCAGCCATCACCACTATCTGTTTCCAGAACATTTTCATCACCCCCAAAAGAAATCCCACACCCATCAAGCAGTCACTCCCCATTCCCCCTCTCCTAGCCCCTGGCCACCACCAACCTTCCGTCTGTCTGTGAATCTGCCTGGTCTGGATATTTCATATGAGTAGAATCGTACGTGGTCTTGGTGTCTGACTTCCTTCACTCAGCACAAAGTTTTCGAGGTGCACCCATGTTGTAGCAGGTATAGTACTTTTTATGACTGACATTCCATGGGACAGATATACCACATTTTGGGTGTCCATTCATCAGCTGACGGACATTCGGGTTGCTTCCCCCTTTGGGGCGTTGTGCATAGTGCTGCTATAACCCTTGTGGACATGGCTGTATTGGAACACTGGTTCTCGATTATTTTGGGTATCAACCTGGGAGTGGAATTGCAGGGTTTTATGGTAATTCTATGTTTCACGTATTGAGGAACTACCAAATTGTTTTCCACAGCAGTGCACCCTTTACATTTCTCCCAATAACAGATGAGGCCATTGGGTGGGGGGGGAATCAACAATTCAGAGGGGCTGGGTGGCCCCGGCATGGTGGAGGGCATGGTGTAGAGCTGGGCAGCACTACATGCAGATGCGATTGGAACCCCTAGGCCTTAGCACACACCATCATCACACACGCCTGCCCGACCTCCACTGCCAGCCCGGGACCCTGGCCTGAGGGCTTCTCACCATCAGCGACTGCTCCACCCATACACAGGACAGACCAGGAGTGCCAGGGAGCTAACTTCGCTGGTGGCAGCACTCAGACAATGTGAGATGGTGGGTAAATGTCTCCCGGGGTTAGCTCAGAGGCCACGCTCCACGCTGGCTCTCAGTGTCCTCCAGCAGGGTTCAACTCCAGTTTCCCGCACTGATGACCGGTTGATAATGCATATTTATAGCTTCCTTCCCTTCCTGGTCTCCTGTCCTCACTCCCCCACTGGTGTTTCCTGGAATTCCCTCCCCAATAAACTATTTGTACTTGAGCCCTCATCCAAGGTTTGCTTCTGGGGGAACGCACGTAAGACACTCCCTAAGATCGTGGCATCAGAATCATCCAGGGAGCTTGTTACAATGACTCGGTTGGCTGGTGGAGGGGAGCCCAGAGTGTTCACTTTTAGACAGTAGCCCCTACTCTCCCTGCAAGAGGCTCTGACACACAGCCAGGTTTGGAAGTCCTGAGACGGGTTTATAGCAGGATGATATTCAAATATTTAACAATGGGCACAGTACAGGCATCAGCCAATCAGAAAGGACGCTGGCCATAAACAAGCAGACCGTGAGAACTGCCTGTAAGTCAGCCTGGTTTATGGCTCACATTTTAGATGCAAAGAAAAGCTCCTCGGGCCTCGGGATGATTTAAAAGCTCGGTGTCAGGGCTCTTGGCTCAATCAGTGCTGCTGGAGGACGCTCTGCTTTTCACCTGCTGCCCTCACAGGGAAGGGTGACCCAGTGAGGCCCCCTCTCTGTGCCAGCCCAGCCCAGGCTGCGGCCCAGACCACCCTCACGGGTGGAAAGTGGAACTTTAAAGAACTCAAATCACTGTATACCCCAAAGGCTGAAGCAATACAGCTGTCCCTCGATGAAAGAATGAATGATCAAAATGTGGTATATGATGCAATGGAATATTATTCAGCCTTAAAAAGAAATTCTGACACATGCTCAAACGTGGATGAACCTTGAGCATGGTGCTAAGTGAGATGAGCCAGTCACAAAAAGACAAATACGGTGCGACTCCACCTCTGTGGAATTCAGAGGCAGAAAACGGAAGCGTGGTTGCCAGGGGCTGGGGAAAGTGGGGAACAGCAGTTGTTTAAGAGGTGCAGAGTTTCAGTTTTGCAAGATGACAAGAGTTTGGAGACTGGTTGCACAGCATGTGACTATACTTAACGCTACTGAAGTGCACACGTCACGTGGTTACGATGGCGCATTTTATGTTATGCGTATTTCACTACAATTTTAAAAATTTAAAGCAAAACTGAAATCATGTCCAAGGTTCTAGTGGTCTAGCCCAAGACGACACCTCCCACTGGCTCTCATACAGGCCCCCCAGGCTTACCTGCCTCAGCCCCATGGCTTTCTTTCTGTTCCTGAACAGTCTGTGGCTGCCTCAGGGCCTTTGCCCTGGCTGTGCCTTCTGCTAGGAATGTTCCAGCCCGGGGTCCTACATGCTGCTCGTTATTCACCTCTCAGGCCAAGAATTACCTTCTCAGAGAGGCCTTCCTCCTATACCTGATCACATGGAATCTATCTAAAGAAGCAACCGGTCACTGTGTCCCCACACCCTGAGTTACTGTCTTCACAGCCCCCTTCTCTGAGCTGATCTTTTGTTCACTGGACTTACTGACTGCCTGCCCCAAGACCCCGGGGCGGCCGCCTGGCCCGTCCTGCTCCCCGTGGTATCGCTGAGCTAACACGGGGGCTGGCATCCCTGAGGCACTCAATAAAGAGCCAGCAGGTAAATAATGAATCCTGCCAAATGCCTAGAGGTGTTAGGAGAAGACGGCCTCCAAAAGTCATGAAAATCTCTGAGCCTTGACGAGAGGAGAGAGTCTAGCAAGTTAATTCTTAATTATGTACACTAATGGGTAGGAAAAAGCCTGGCTAATCAAAACCTAATAATGCCCAAACCAGTAGCACTTGGCTTTGGATGCAGGTAGAATAATGGCTGGGCACTGGCAGGGCTCCTGTCTCCCAGGAACTGGCCCCACACCCCATCAGGAGACCCAGTGGCCCATCCTGGGACAGTATACCCTGTCCTGGAGTCCGGGGGCCCAGGTTGGAATGGGGATCTGCTCGGTGGGTGCAAATGCTCCTGGGAGGTGCAGGAGTGGCAACACGTCCTCCCACGGTGGCCTCCGTCCCTGAGCG